>OW971950.1:12500-4812500 GCA_943193695.1 Acrobasis suavella
GATGAGTTCATGTCGCAATTCGTTTCAACCTTTAAGTACTTTTGAGACGTCAGCAAAGTCGCATTCAATCCATGTAAAGATTTAAATTACAGTCCATTAAACATCGTCCAATTTCCAAAATGAAATTTTACATACTATTTTTTTTTAATAGACGCGATGTATTAACGACACCTTATATCTGGAAAAAATTTGGATAGTGCTTAATAAGTCACCTGTATATTTCGGTTCGTTTTAATAAGTAGGCTTTATGAACCTTTATTCTTTTTCGTTAGTGCTTGATGACAGTTTGGCGCCTTTTCACGTGTCAAAGTCAGCTTGACAGATAGACAACTGTCAGATTAAAAAATTATGCGGGAAATTAAGATTTAGAATCTGCATTATGCGGGAAGCGTAAATGTGTCCGCTTGAGTTGTTAACTTGGTGTTAACCTTTATGATCGGTTTTGTAGAAGAATAAATGTGTGGTGAACATTTTTGGTGACTCGTAAAGTGACTAGACAAAGTGGCTTCATCAAAAGTCCCGCCAAAGCAATTACGATACGATCACATAGTACGCGTTCCGTGATATTGTGTTAAGATAATACATACCTACTCTTCTGACTACTATTTCTGGTCCTGATGTCTAATAATATCTAAACCTGATAATTTTGTATCTATTACTTTTTTTACGAGTAAGTACAATTGTATAATTTTAGAGTTTCGTGGTCACAATAACTGTTATGGAATTCAGTGATTAAGCTGTGTAAAGTGTGACACCGTCAGTGTTGTGTGTAGGGTAGTTGTACTAATGCAACAAATAACGAAGAGAGAGGTAGACCAATATGGTTACCCTTGTCAGTCGAACATCCATCGCAGTTCCTCAGTCTGCCAGCGACCATGATGGCAGAAGGGAAATTTCAGGCAAAAAATTATAATAATCGCGGTAAGTCCCGTAGTACCTATTATAGTTAAGTACAATTATCATTTTTTTTCTAAAGAAAAACAGTTTGATTTCATATATTTATTTAATATTAACTAGTTTACATATCACATTTTGGATAATTCTATTTACAAAATCTATTGTAACATAATAAAAATAACATGTCAACTCGGATTTTAAATCACAAAGTTGGTTTATAACATTTCTATGAACGAGCAGCATTTAACCTTTTGCATGCCAGCGTTTGCTAACGTAAGTGTGTAGAAGTTACTTTACGTAAATGTTACTTACCCCTGATGCTAAGCCTATTAAAAATAATAGAATTTCAATCACTTTAGTTGCCAATGGAGTCTCAGTCACGGGGCAGTTTTGCAACTAAAGTGTTAAATGGCACTCAAAAGGTTAAGTACTCACTCCATCGATGTGTAATGAAGCATTCTCAGCACTATGCTAAGCGTAGCACTGCGAGCATATCTACAACTGACTAGAATATAAAATAGCTTACATTCGAGGAAAGCAAAAACTGCTTCATATAAAAATGTCATAAAAGCTGAGTACGACGCTACACCACTGTGCAGTGTCACTAGTCACTACCACTGTTCACTATAGAGTGGGGGGGCCGCCGTGGTGGGAGTGTCGCGATGCGCTGGCGGCCAGCGCGCGTCAGTCGGCCAGCCCGAGCAGCCGCGCCCTGTGCTGCAGCGAGTCCTGTATCCGCTGGTGCAGCGGCCGGCGCCGCAGCAGGCGCTGCGCGGCGCGCTCGAACTTGTGCTGGTTGCGGCGGATGTACGCGTCCGTGTCGGTGCGCAGCGCCTGCAGCTTGGCGTCGTCGATCTCGTCCATGGCGCAGGGCGCCATCAGCGGCGGGTTGAAGCGGAAGTAGGAGCCGGCCGGCAGCAGGTCGTTGAGCACCTGGTGCACGCCCTCCGTGTCGGTGGCCGAGTCCAGGATCTTGTTGAACTTGTCGCGCCAGCTGGTGGAGGCGGGCTCGGCGCCGGCCAGGCGGTCGTAGTCGTGCTGCGGCCGCAGCGGGCGGCCCGTGCCGACCGACACGACGGTGCCGCGGGGCACGGCGGCGGCGCCGAACAGCAGGCGCGCCTCGTGCAGGCCGACGCCGGCCGGGTTGTTGACCATGATGCCGCCGTCCTGGTGCAGCAGCCCGTGCAGCCGGAACTCGTGGAAGTAGGTGGGCGCGGCGGCCGAGGCGCGCACGGCTTGCCACACGCGCGCGCGGCTCGTGCCCGGGAACAGCGAGCGCGTGCGGAACCCGCACTCGTACGTGCGGAACAGGAACGGCGACAGCCGAGCGCCCGCGTTCACCACGCACGACACCAGCGCCATCTGCCGGTGCACCACGCAAACATTAGTAGGAAATATGGATGGATGGACTTTCTCTTCAAAGTTAACTAAATATCAAATAAGAAACCTTTACAAATATGGTACATAAAGACCACGAATGACTTTGACAACCTCCGTGGTGTAATGGTCAACACGCTAATCCGCCAATCTGGAGGTTCTGAGTTCGATCCCCAGACAGATGGAAAATTGCCCTTTTTCAAATTGCCCTGGGTCTTGGATGTTTATCTATATATGTATTTACCATAAAATGTAGTATCGTTCGTTGGGTTAGTATACCATAACACAAGCTAAACTTACTTTGGGGCTAGCTCACTCTTGTGTTATTAGTCCCTATACATACAATGTAAACATGCAAATGATATCTCTCGTACCTACTTAAAAATACTGAATGTGTATAATGTTTCCCGTTTATAAACTGGATAAAGAAGTTTTTCAAACAGTTTTATCTGCGACAGTTTTATCCCTCCAGTTTAAACACGTATATTATGTCCCGATACTAAGTATCAATAGTAAATAAATAAACATAACACAAACTGAGCAATACATCTTATTTAGTTCGTCTGTACACTAGAGCGCGGCGACGTGCGTCATAACACTCATAACAAGCAATAAATAGGTCCCACGTAGTCGACAAATCAACAAAAAACCAAATCAAGTGTTCTACTTATCTTTCTCGTGAATATAATTTTGAAATCATCGAAATCGGTTCATCCGTTGGTATTTTATAACTTATAACACATTTTATATAGAGCCAATAATCAGCTCTGGACGGGATGTTAGACCGCGCCGCGTGACGTCACACCGACCGCAACGCCGGCTTGAAGCGGCGCCGTGACGTCACAGCAACCGCGCCGGCCACGAGCTAGACATTTGGTCATACCATCATCATTTCTTAACCCCCGACGACAAAAAGATGTCATAATTTTAACGCTAACGTCAGTCTGTCTGTCTGTGGCATCGTAGCTCTCGAACGGATGAACGAAATTCGATGCGGTTTTTTTTACGTGAAAGCAAGTTTCCTTGTAGTGGTTCTTACTATGTTTGATAAAAATCGATCCAGTAGTTTGAAGAGTATCAGCTTTTTATCACAATAAACGATGAATGGAGCTATCTAGGCTTCCATTCCAATATGATTCAAGTTAATTGTATTGAGAAGTAATAGATGGCACCACCACCATCTCTTCCTACAATAATATTTGGTTTGTATGATATTATAATACTTTTAAACATACATATGCAATGATGGAAAGCCGGGGTACTTTTTTTTATTTGATTGGTAAACAAACTTGTTATTTTAGAAAAAAATTGTTTGCACTGTATGTTTTTTAGCTGTTTAAATCATCAATCTCAACAAAATTCGTTCCGGACCCTCTTTTACAAGGTGTGCTGTTTGCATTGTTATTCAGAAACTGAGCCTTCGCAGTACAAAATCTCGTATGACAAGTAAGTTTGCGCACCTTGGGCGTGTGGTGTCGGTTGCACTGGCTGAGCTCGCAGTCGCGCAGGTTGTCCTGCAGCAGCCGCTCCCACGCCTCCGTGTCGTAGTACGAGTGCGTCCACACCAGCCGCGACGTGCCTGCAACGTCACAACGCGCATGTACTCCTCGGATTTTACTCGTCAGTCAGCGTCTGCGTTGCAAACTACGTCTTTTTACGTAGACCTACGTACTTTTAGCCTTTTCTTCAAATCTACGAACTTCAGTCCTAGAACCTATGTATTTTCTATACCCTTTGACGAAATTTAAAAATTTGCAAAATAACATAGCTCATTACGCTGCAAAGTTTATAAACGTTTCCTGTCAATGTCACGTCATGTTATCATTCATTTAAAAAACAAAAATGTTCATTTCCTGGAGTTGTGTCTGTGTGCAACGAAACTTAACCTAAAAATGTTACGTTCGACGACATTGATTCGATGTCGTAAACTGTTGTGTTTGATTTTAGACATTTTCCAACTTTGATATAAGCTGTGACAGTGACTATGAGCCGAAAGTTATTGCTAAAGAAAAGAAAGCTGCACTATGAACAAAAATATTCCCATTTGTGGGAATAAGACAAAAATCTCAGTGAATTGAAATGTGGTAAAGAAAGTACGTAGGTCTCATCGAGTCGGCAGCACTGCGTCAGGGCGTGGGAAGCGTGGGAACAGCGTACCTCCGATGAGCGAGGTGTTGCCGAACATCTTCTTGGAGAGCGTGTGGTACATGTCGCTGGCGGTGTCGAGCGTGCCCACGCCGCTGCCGATGACGGCGGCGATGATGGCGCCCGTGCTGACGCCGATGATGAAGTCGAACAGCTCGTGCACGCGGCGGCCCGTCAGCCGCTCCAGGTGCCGCAGCACCTCGATGGCGATCAGCCCGCGCACGCCGCCGCCGTCCAGCGACAGGATGCTCGGGCCCGGGCCCCGCGTCGGGCCCATGTGCCCCACCAGCGCCAGCGCCTGCACACACACACGCCTTGAAGATGCTTTCTAAACTCTCGACATTTTTTTATACCACACCCGTCCAAGCGCGGATCACGCCCGAATATATATAAATATATTGAAACAAGTCACACACATTCAGGTAGCCCCAAAGTAAGCCTAAGTTTGTATGTTATAAGATACTAACCAAACGATACTATATTTTATGATAAATACATAAATACCCAAGACCCAGGACAATTTGAAAAAGGCCATTTTCCGACTTGCCCTAGCTGGGGTTCGAACATAGAAACTCCGGATCAGCGGACTAGCGTGTTGACCATTACGCCACGGAGGTCGTCAAATTGGAGGACCTAAATGGGTATTTCGGAAATAGTAACAGCGTTTTTCTAAATGACTCGTCAACAAGTGTAAATGAATAAAACACAGCTACAATGCTGAGAATGCGGGGTCCGCTTTCCGACTTTTTTATTTTCCACTTCACACCGTCTTGAGCATCCTTGGTTGTAAGACGATTAAGTACGCATGTCATCCTTGACGACGTAAAACCAGCACTTCTTGGGTTCACCCCGCCTGCCTGGAGGCGGCATGGCTAAACATTTGTTTCCAACATAATTTGCCAGCTTCCGTAGAGCTACCAGGACGAAAAGCAGAATAAAACATCTCTGTACACTGTACATGTACATCGCGAGAGACGCACCTCGTTGACGGCGCCGGCCACCTCCCGGCACTCGAGGTCGTCGCCGAGCCGCGCGCGCACGCGCAGCAACGCGCGCACCGCGCCCTCCTGCGATACAAGCAAATATTACTTCAAACTAACAACATTTACGTTGACCTTCAAATTATTTCATGTACAACCCTTTAAACTATTATTTGAAGCTTAAAGGTTTTCTTTATCTTAACGCAGATCAAAAATATTCGATGACATTATCCTTGAAGCTTACTTCTACTAACTTAATACTGTTACCATACCTTGATGGCATAGTCTCTAGCCTCGGGGTACTGTTTGAGATGCTCGATGAAGTGGTCGGTGCGCCGCAGCGCGCAGTCGGCCGTCTCGGCCGTCACCAGCGCGGAGATCACGTACGCCGTGCGCGAGTGGATCGATGTCTGCCAACAACACCACACTCTAAATGCCAGCCAACTTGACACACGCAACCAGAGACTCATTGTTTGTGTTGGAAATGGCCAACATACATATAAAGTTTTGTAAAAATTTAATGCACCTGCACATCCTTCTATGGTCAGATGACCTGGGCCACAGACATACAAAGGGAAGCAGACCAATGATTACATACTTGGAACGCATGGCAATTTTTCACTCTAAGCTTATATTTTAATTGCGTAAATTAGTAGATTATTAACCAAGGGGATAAAGCAGTGTCTTCTGTCGCGGCTGACGACTTAAATCGTGAGCGCAACGAAGGACTCGAGGTTTACTCCCGAGCGGAGCGAGGGTGTTAAATACTTAAATCACGAGCAAAGCAAGGGATTTAGGACGAGTCCTGAGTGTAGCGACGGATTTAAGTTCACCCAAGACAAAGACAGCTTCATCACCGAGGAAAATACTCTAATTTTCGTACCATTTGCGAAAAAATAAAGACAATAATATCAAGAGACAAGCATTTATTAAAAGATATATTTTAATTAATTTTTATCCAGTTACATAAAAGATACAAAATGTTTTACGTTGTAAATAAATATAGGTACGTAGAAAACTTGGCTGTATGTGTGAGACGCAAATGACCCTTTGCTTTTTCTTTTTGGAAAACTAAACAGTTGGTGTAAACAAACAATGACATGACTTGATTTAGTTTTTTATTTTATGAAATTTAAGTGGTTTTGTGGACTTTGCGGATACATGTTGTCGATTCAAAATCGTTATTTTTTTACGCTTAACAATATAGAAATGAATTCAGTTCAGTATAAATTTCGGTAAGAATTCCAAACTTAAACCACATTCTTCCTCTAGAGGATGAATGAAATTCAGTACTATTTTCTTTCCCTGTTTTCATTCTTGGTCTAGAGCCTGAATGAAATTCAGTACATTTTTCTTTCCCTGTTTTTAACAGATTAATAATGACTATTGTTATGTTCGCTTTTTGTGCCATAGAATGTGCCTTTTTTGAGCAAATGGTACGAAAAATATATTTATAAACATGTCATTGCGGGTATTTGTATTCTAATCTAAGTACTCTTTCTCATTCATAATATTACTTTACTGTTTTGTTTCAAATATTTACCAATTATTATAAAGAAAAACAACAAAACTAATGTAGCTTAAGTTTAGATTCATGCCTCGCGGCATTCTTTGTATTACGCAATAATGTTTAGTCTGCACCTTATATGTCTGTGACCTAAGCAAGGATGCAGTAAAGCGCTAGATGCAAGCCGCTTCCAACCGGTCATTTTGGAAATCCTTATGGGAGGCCTATGTCCAGCAGAGGACTTTCTGTGGCTGATATGAAAATCTTACTGTGCAGATCAATTAACCGCACTACCACCTACTACATTCCGGATAGAGTTCAGAAACGATTCTGAGCTCTCCAGCCGGATTGGTGTGATAACATTATGCTTGGTAATTGTAGCAATTACCTTTAATTAATGTAACAATTGTGAATAATTCTTGACTGATATTACTGTTAATTATTACCATATATGTAATTGCTTATACACATATTTAATTGCTCAATTGTGGCGTTCCGTGCATTAAGGAACAGATATCGGCATTTAGTTTCCAAGTTATTTGCGTTTTTGTAAAATCTGGTGAAAATATGGCATTTTGTGATTTTTACTGATTATTATTCTACAACAAATTTGCTACAATTTGATGCAAATAACATCTTTATACAAAATTTCTAAGCACATTTTTTTAAAGGAAATGTTTAGTGAAAAGGTACCAGAATTATGTTCAGATTTTTAACTTAATACTATTTGTATATTGGCAGTACAGTATCGGTTATATTAGTGCAGTTCAGGCGTGCCCAAAAACAGACTCAATAATAGCTGTTTGAACTGGTGATGAGATGAGATGAATTTTATAATTATGAATAAATGAGATTAAAAAGAATAACAATTTACGAATTTAGGTAAAAATAATGATTAGTAAAAAAAAAGCTATTACGCGGTAAAAAAAATCTAGGTCTATGCTATTACCTATCTATATTTTTTTAAAGCCAAAAACCCGATCACCATATTTCACAACTGATTTTTATGGGACCACTTCACAAGAATGATATTATTGATATTTCAAACAAAAAAACAATTTTCCATATTGGTCCAAGCGTCTTCGAGTAAACGATGAACATACTAAAAAAAAAAGATTCCAACGAACTGATAAACTCCTACTTTTTTGAAGGCAGTAAAAAACAATGAACTAAAAAGATTAAAGTGCTTATAAGGACGAATCAAATGAGCCCAAACTCGATGGGGGTTGCATCGTTTCATTACAGAGTGTCTTTGGTCACCTTCTGGCTCCATCAGGCAGCATCAGGTTTGACAGCAGTTGTGCCTTACAACTGCTGTCAAACCTGATGCTGCTACCATTGGTCATCTTTTAACTTTCTGACATTTTGAAAGTAATGAAATTCATAAAGGACACATGCTTTGTTTTAAAAATATAAATGATGATCAACCATTTATAACACAAATTTTAAATTCAAATAAGGTGTATGGCTTTCCCGCAGAGAAGTGTCCTTTAGGCTTAACTTTAGAGAGACAATGGTACCTGTATAATAAAATCCGTGAGTTTGTTTCTGAAGAATCTCAAGATATCTTATGCCCAAAACCAGTTACTGTTGTATTTAAGGAAACATCTAGCGTTTCTGAAAATCAAAATTCGGCCTCCTTAGCAGCTTCAACTTCATCACTGCCTTTGAAACGTAACAATCCAATCTTGCAAAAAACTTCTAGGCAAAAACCCATAATGTTCTTACTGTAAGGAAGTCGGCCATAGGAATCAAGTCCGAGGAGGACTTTATTTCTGTCCTAAGCGAAAGTTAGAACAAATTCAGACTTAATGCCGACTTCTGGTACTTTTTATTGCAATTTATAATTACGTTATGTTTTGATCAGATATTAATAGCGATAATTTTATCACAATATACATAATATTCTCTTTTGCCATTGACAGTGTAAGATTAAGTGCAAAGTATTAAATGATACGTAATTCTATTGTTTAAAGATTTCACTAAACACCGACATTTGGACCTTTTTACATAACTCGGATTTTTGAACTTATCATGCTTGATTTTTATCATAATATTCTCTTTTGCCATTGACAGTGTAACATTAAGTGCAAAGTATTAAATGATACGTAATTCTATTGATTTGTTTATAGATTTCACTAAACACCGACATTTGGACCCTTTTACATAACTCGAATTTTTGAACTTATGCTTGGTTTTTTTATTTGAGCCATTTAATTGTAGTTAATAAAGATCACATGATTGGATGCATTTTATAGTAAACTTTATCACTAAATAAATATATATGTAACAAACGAGTAGAACATGTAGTCTTAACTTTCAAACTCCATTATCTCGAAACTAGTTTTTTTAGAATTTCAACTTTGGATGTCTGTTACAAAAAAAGTATTACGAAATATATATTTTTTTGTAATCGACTTATTAAAGGGACTCTTCTAGATTCTAGATCGGGCCTTAACTCAATACCTCCCCACTGGTACCTTGATGCGCGGAACGCCACAATTTACGTTTCAGTATTCATATTTGTAACTTCGAATAATTTGATTTGAGAATAATAGGTATTTAAGATGTTATGAACTCCCCACTGGTACCTTTATGCGCGGAACGCCACAATTTACGTTTCAGTATTCATATTTGTAACTTCGAATAATTTGATTTGAGAATAATAGGTATTTAAGATGTTATGAATTGAATTGACTCAAGGGTCAAGGCCACACTACTGCTTAAAATATGTGAAACTGAAGGCCAAGTTATATCAAACAGATAACAGTGCGGAAACAACATTTTCAATAAGCAGTATGCAGATGAAATAATATTTTGCTCTTTGCATTAAAAATGTAGAAGATTTGAATAATGAATAGATACTACTCATGCCAAAGTGTAATAAATTGCAAGACAATCTCAAAAATATAAACTTCAACTTATCACAACACAACAAATGTTTTTATATTTTAATGATGCATATTTTAATGATCAAAGAGATAAATTCAGTAAGTAGTTGAATAACATCAGGCGCGCACTTTCTCACACCTCCACTCTCATGCGCTGATATCACTAAGATATGAACAAAACAGCTTTATCTGTTTGTGCAAATGTAACAAGAGCACTGGGTTTTGTAGTGTCTACCTCAATTTCAATATTGGGCACACTGATAATAATATGATATGTACTCCAATTTTCTTTCTTTTCTTTATCTTCTAGACATAGTATCAATAAATAAGGGGATTATTTTGTCATTCCACTTCATAAATAATGACGACCTCCATGGCATAGTGGTCACCATGCTAGTCTGCCACCCAGAGGTTCTGGAATCGATACCCAGTCAAATTGGAAAATAGCCTTTTTCAAATTGTCCTGGGTCTTGGGTGTTTATCTATATATGTATTTGTTATAACATATAGAATTGTTGAGTTAGTATTCCATAACACAAGTCTCGAACTTACTTTGGGGCTAGCTTAATCAGCATAATTTGTCCCTATATATTATTTAAACAAGCTTATGTTTCAATAAATATATTATTAAAAGCCTTTTCATGTATAGTAGTGTGACTAACCTTAGTTACAACAGGCTTGTTGGCCTTCCAGCTGGGCTGTGAGATGTGTCCAAAGTGCAGGTCCTTCTTGAGCTTGAGCCCCTGCCACAGCGACTCTAGTGTGATGTCGCGCGCCTCTGAGCCCACCACCAGCCCGTCGCTGCTCAGCTTCTCCTCGCCCTTCAGTTTAGTCTCAGTCTTCGCTTGCTCTTTGGCCTCCACAGTCTCCTCCACGGTGGATGTGTGCACAACATGCTGCTGTTTGTCTGTATGAGTCTGTGTTTGGGCCTGCTCTATCGCCTTGGTGTTGGTAACAAGTCTGGTTGAGACTGCCTTTTCGAATCTGTTTATTAAACCTGGAAAATATATTCACTTTATTGAATAAGTAGACTTGCGAATTTGTAAACATTGTCAATGGAGAGTCTTATAAATATTGAAAGTGACAATCGAATTAACATAGCAGATATGTCGCAGTAGCTATGTCGTCGTCCTCGCAACAACAGTAAGTAGGTCAATTTGTACAAATTGTTTAATGGCTACAGTGTGTATTTTTAGCAACTCAACTGTGGGCTTTGTAACTTAAAGCTGTTGTAATAATATGCGTAGACGTGTAAGTAATGTGTACTCACTATCCCACTGCTCGGGGGTGGCGGTCTTCAGTTTCTGCACCAGCTTCTCCAACTCAGAGTTGAGGTTGGAAAGCGACAGGTAGTGTCGGATGACGCGCCACTGGCTGCCCAGCGAAGACATCTCGACAAAGGCGCTTAGTCTTGTCTATTAATACGCAGACACAGCTAATAAAATACGAAGCACTGCACTTTCCGATAAACCCAATGCTAGATCACGTAAGTTATAATATTTCGAGAAAACTCTAGCGCTGATTGACGCTGCGACGGCGGCTCACCCACCCAAGCGCGAGACTCCTCCACTCAACTATCGCACTGAGCTATAAATTTCACAGAAATTACGTTTACTTCGCTTTGTTTTGGCAATATTATCACAAAAATAAATCGATCGATGACAGTTCCTCGACGTGACGTCAAATCGTACGATCAGTCAGTGCTGCCAACACAGGCTGCCAACTACCAACTGCAGTAAGTAACGTCACTTTCGTTTGTAAACACAACACAACACCACCAAAACCAAGTCACCACTTGACTTCCTTTGTTCGTGCTTTTGTTGATAAATTAATTCACAAATGTAAATTGCTTTTCTTTTTGTTTCAGGGCGGACTCCCGTTACTTTTAGTTACATATCACTTCAACGACAGTAAATTGTATACTGAGCTGACAGTCCCCCTCCGACTAGTTTTATACGAGTAGCAAAACATGTTTGCGAATATTTCTGCGCGTTAGCTGCTGCGTGGTGATTGCGCGTGTAAATAATTTTGCGATTATTTAGCGAGGCCGGCTGACGTGTCGGCGCTCGGCGCCACACCTCCCGCGCTGCTCAATGAGAGCGCGTTATATTTGTAAACAAACATCGTATGATCTGATTTTGAAACCGTTCCAACTATGCTACTTCCGCGTCGACGGTGGGTGGCGCGGTGGGGTGAGGCGGTGGTGACTGACCGTTTACACTAGGAGTGGGCGTTATATATCGTAGATCGTTTTGACAACGTTGTGGCTGAATGATAACGCAAACGTTGTGGGTGATTTCGACAACGATCTATTTCTCACAACGACAAAACACACACACACAACGTCGAACGTCGTCGCGTCGTCGTCTCCGTCGCACGTCGTGGTTATAGGTTGGTAACATCACAGATAGATCGTTTGTGTGAACGAAACAAACAAGCGTCTCTTTCGCAACCACTCGTTGAGCGTATATTGAAAAGAGACGGGCATATGCAATAAGATACCATGTTAACTTTTACATTGTGCGGATTCGCAATTATTTATCTTATCGTATTCCAATAAGATCTATTTATGTACATAATTTCTTTCTAATTTCTTTCGTTGACCTTGACACTGAATACAAACACTTTATAATGTGCATATTGTGAATAAGTTTGGAAATACCTAAGATATAGTTTTTTAGTCCTTTAACCTAGTTAAAAACTCTAGTGTAAAAATGTCGCGTGTAAATAGTAGTTTATTGTGGGACTAATAGATAATTCACCTTTAAATAATTTTGCAGCCAGTCCTAAGCCTGGGTAAAGTATGAAGGAAAGTTCATTTTATTTTCGTAGTAAATAATGTCTCAAAATATGTACCCGTGATATGCCTAATAACGTCTCAGTTTTATCAGACAACGTCTAATTCTCACAACGAGTTTGTTATATAACTTCATTTCAACTGTAAAACGAACTCGTTACGTTATAAACCTTAATAGTATAGTTATTCTGAACGGTGGTTGAGAAATAGATCGTTTTGAAAATAGACGGTTTTGACAACGTTGTGAGAATGCCGGCAACGTTTTGTTGCGTTTTCTAAAAATCACGCAACGACACATAACTAGTTTACACTCA
Organism: Acrobasis suavella; assembly: GCA_943193695.1. NCBI lineage: Eukaryota > Metazoa > Arthropoda > Insecta > Lepidoptera > Pyralidae > Acrobasis > Acrobasis suavella. The sequence continues at coordinate 25,409 of OW971950.1, forward strand.
CTTTTGTGGGGGTGACTCAAATTCTTCCCTCTGGTAAAAATACCTACTTTTAAGACGAAGTGGTAGCTAAAGTGGCGCCCTCATTTGAAATAAATTGTTTAAAACTAAATAAGGTGATAATTAAAAATTTGATTTGTATAAATGTCTAGAAAGACCTTTAACTTTGAATTTTATTATTAATATTCTCTTTTGAGTATAAATTTTGATTGTGAAAACTAGTTATATGCCTTACTTTAAGCAATTTCTTTGAAAGTACATAATTTCGCCAATATACAACATGTCCTTTCAAAATAAAAGCTAGACTACGTTTGTATGGGATTGAGCTAGCCCCAAGGTAAGTTCGAGACTTGTGTTATGGGATACTAATTCAAAGGTACTATATTTTATAACAAATACATATATAGATAAACATCCAAGACTCAGAACAATTTGAAAAAGGCCATTTTTCAACTTGCCCTGACCGGGAATCGAACCCGGGACCTCTGGGTGGCGGACTAGCATGGTGACCACTACGCCACGGAGGTCGTCAGCTCACTCACTCACTCATCACGAAATCTCGAAAACTACTTACCCAATGAAGATGAAATTTGGCAGGAAGATAGATTGTGACTAGGAGACGTCCGCTAAGAAAGGATTTTTGAAACTTCGTAATTTTTAAAGTGAGAGACACGATTTATTTAATTTATTTTAGTCGTTAGTAGAAAATAATAATGCTTCATTAGATTTTGAAAATAACATTCCTATAGGGGTGAAATAGGGGTTGCAAGTTTGTATGAATTTTCGACATTTTTGAAGCGAGAAACATGACGTGTTTGAGCGGAGTGGGAGCGAGAGCAGGAGTGGGAGCGGGAGAGGGAGCGGTAGCGGGAGCGGGAGTAGTAGCGGGAGCAGGAGCGGGAGCGGGAGCTCGACAAGGTTCGCCGGGTACGCTCGCTAGGCCTTTAAATCCCTACACTTTTATAAAGATTGTATTATATTTAAAATTAATTTTAATAATTAATATTTTATTCATAATATTTATTGTGATATTATGAATATTCGGTGTTTAAGGCTTTGAAGCTCAGAATAAATAAAACACCACGCCAGCCAAGTGTGCAGGGTTCCGTAGTTGCAAATGTGGAATTTAAGTTCACGGGCTAAAAACGTTTAAAAACCGAAATTTCTATTCAATTTGTATGATGTCGCTTTTCCTTTAACTAGAGGACGACTCTTGACTCTAATAAAAATTTGCATAATTGACCGAGCGAGAGTAGCGTATCAGTTTCAAGATTGGCCAAAAATGCTTTTGTCCGGCGGTTTGTCTGTCTGTCCGGCTGTTCTCGAAAATTTGTGAACAGGTTCAAAAGTAATTTAGATTTTTTTTGTCAACTCAGTATTTAGAAAATTTTCAAAACGGCTGGAATATTTAAAAGTATATAGGTACTTCAGCCATTTCGAAAAAATTCCAAAAATATCATTTAACTTTTTTACGTACCCTTATTTAAGACGCAACTTTTTTGTCTGAACAACTTTTTTATGCCATAAACTTCAACGGGTCGGGTGCTCGCGAGGTGTACCTACAGCTCACAGAGCCACTAGTATTATATTAAGTTTTACAGAAAATTCAAGATATAGATAGAGACCCAGGTATCTCGTTGGCCCATTGTACTTAGAACTCAAATATATTTAAAAAACCTACGTAATATAAATAAGTAGATACTTATGTAAGCACGTATTATTACATTCTACTGCAGCTCGTCAGTACTTATCTAAAACAAACATTGACCTAAATACTGCGTTTCACGTGTAGTAAGTAAACATAATGCGACGCATTTGCGGCATCGCCTTATCGGTGACATTTGGCAGGTGGTAGCTCCGATGTTACGATGTGGTGCTGGGAAGTTATTCGGGTCTGTTTGTTTGCTGCAGCGGGAAAACAACACGCGATGTTTTCCTGTTCGTCATCTTGTTTTGTACCTGCTCGCCTTATTGTTTACTTGAAAATATATGTAGTTTGGGATATTAAAGACATGGGTATTTACAACCGAAGACCTCCCACCTCTAGTTAGTGATAGAAAAGTTAGTAGGTAAGATGCTGTAATCTAATTCATACAAATATCTTTATTGTTAAACATAGGTATTTATAGGTAACACATTACATTTCGGTCTCACCATGTCTTGTCCTTGGCCGGACGTACAATATTTAAAAACAAACATAATATTATTATCCTTAAATTTTAAATAGGTAAATAAAATAGAAATAATGTGTCAATTATAGTAGTCAAATTAAGTCCTAATTTAAGATATCAAATTATTAATAATGTCATTCTATTCCAAAGTGTCACATAAGTAATCATTTACGGAATAATAGCATTTATCTAACAATAATAATTTTAGTCTATTCTTAAATGCCACAAGATTTAAAGTTTTAAAGTGATCTGGTAGCTTATTAAATAAAGTAGGGCCCATTCCAAAAATGCTTTTCTGCAAAAGCGCTTTCTTGTGGTCACCCCCTTTCTAACTTTTGCCTATATTGTTTTCTCACCTGGTTCACTCTTTTCCTTGTGTCACACCATTTAGGGAATAGATTTGGATTCGACTTTACAAACACACATGTCTCAAAGATGTAAATACATGGAAATGTCAGTATCTTTAGTGACGTAAAATGAGGTACGCAGCTATCTTCCGTTTGCAGACCACACATCGACCTTAAGCATCTTTTCTGTGCTTTAAAGATTTTTTCTTTGTCGCTTGAGTTACCCCAAAATATAACACCATATCTCAGAGAAGGCGTAACCAAACCGTGATATGCTACTAAAGACATTTATTAACTTTTTTAGATAGCAGAAACAGCGCATACGCGGAACTACTTCGTTTCTTGCAAACATTATCAACATGGCTAGCCCAAGTCAGTTTACTGTCAATTATTAACCCTAGAAATTTATGCGTCTCTACTTTTCCAAGGTGTTGGCCATTGTATTCTAAATTAATATTATATTTTATTATACTTATTTTTTGATAAACTCATACTCATACTGCAATAAAGGTTGAAATAAATGTGGAATACGATTTTGTGAATAATGTCATTTATTATTTTTGGTTGCTCATCGGACAAGAGCTTAACTTTTTAATAATAAGAAGAAGAAGTCATTTAATATGGACAGTTGGCGAGTAGCTCCCGGCAGTAGTCCGCGTGTCTGAAATAATAATGAATTGAATAAATGGATGGATCGCCAATTCGAATAAAATCTACTTATAGGGATTTCTTTTTTGTCTCTGCTATGAAGGTGTCAGTGGCCAACACTGACGTGGTACGACTAGACTACAAACAGCAGCACAGACATGGATAGTTCTGTGGACAGCAGTCTCTCCGAAACACGTAGAGCTCAAGATAACATTGTCACAGTCACCGTGGACGTAAATGATGGTAATGATAATGAGATAATTTTAATGAGACTGACGCACGTGACGTAACAAGGAACAGGTTCGGCCTCCCCCGGCGCGGTAGGTGTTGGTAGTTGCTCACTTTCTCCCGCCGCGGCTGCAGCTCTTGCGATCCGCGCCGCAGTCCCCCGCGAGCGAGCGCGCAGCCCCGTCGTCGCAACAAACTCGACATGAAGAGCCTCACGTACCTGCTTCTTGTGGTTGGTACTCCTTATATCCTTGCTGTGGTTCACTGTGATGTTACCAGAGTTGATGCGTTGATAAGACTGCGTGTTGTGAAGTGAAAGTGGTGACTGGGTCACACAGTTTCCATATGGATGGTTCTAGTGCGTTATGTGTGGAGGCTGATTAGTCTGTGAAGTGGTAGTTCAAAGACTCATAATGTAGCTAGCGTTTAAGCTGTCCTGTATTAAATGATTTTTTATTTAGTTCTATAAGTAACTAACTTTGGATTTAGTAAGTAAATCCATTAATAAAAACCATAGAATTATAATAATAACCCATAGTAGTTATCTCTGATAAAAACGAATACCGGTCAGTATGTGTGTCATTATGACTGTTTTACCCAGGTGAGATGAGACCGTTATCATAAGACGCTATTTAAATTTGTATCTATAGTAGGTACCTGGAGACCAGACTACTAGACGGACTGGCAATGGCAACCGCAAAATCCATTCAATGTAAAATTCAGTATCCGCCACTCACCGCCAGATGGCGGCACCAGTATCTAAGTATAAGTAAACGGTACCCATATCATAACATCTCACCTCCACGGTGTTGCAGGCGCTGTGCCTGTCGCTGGCGGCCCCGCCCGCGCGAAGCACCGTCGCGCAGCCCCGGGCACCCAACTTCCAGTACTTCGAGAGGCAAGTACCTACCAAGCGCATGCTAGCAGTCATATTTTGTGGCAACTACCAAAGTTTTCAATGGATGGATACAAAAGAGCCAATGGATAACTATAGATTGCCTTAAACCCATATCCCAAGAGATATGCTATCAATACGTGGGTTACACCATCGCGAGAGCTCAACTTTACACCTCACCCGTACCTACTAAAATTGTTCAATAAGTAAAATTAACATAATTCTTGCCTCATTGGCCTTTGGATCCTGCGGCCGCAAGAGTAAGATTAGCACTCATTAGCATAGCGCCTATTGTCGCAGTCTTCATTTGCTAATTAGCATATTTTGAGAAGGTACGTAATAAAGTTCCGATTACATAAGTAATGGTATGTCGTAACATTGACATGAGTCAAACTACAGTTTGTTTCGATGGTATATACGACGAACTGCTTGCAAGGTGTTCACAGTTATATCTTTTTGAGGCATAGGCACAGAATTAATAATATGACCATAGAATAGGGTAAAACACCCAGTAGTCAGCCCTTTAGTGGAAACCGCAGATTCAAACTCTTATAAGAAAATATAATAATATAGGACCAATCGAAAAGATTTTAAACCAATTGATTTATCCGTTTATTAAAGTGCATGTACAAAATAACAAATATGCTCTTAAATATAATGAAAATCACGTTTCAACTTAATAATGCCATTTTCACCAGTGCCAGCCGCTAAAATCTAGTAATCGGCAACCAGTGGTCAGCTTCTCCTGAGATCAACATTTTTTTAGTTTATTTAAATTTGCTTAAAGATGACGAAGGTAAATAAAACAAATGCCTTGAATCACAAAGTAGGCTAAAGCCTAAAACGTAAGAAACAATAAAATAAGTACGCGTAATAACTGCGCGCGGCTGAACACTGAGTGTTGCACCCAGTGGTCAGCCGCTTCTCGGTCATAGTAACAATGAATCTAGTAAGACGGCTGACTACTGGTTTTTTGATGAAATATAAATTGCATGGATATTTTAGCTTATAGGATTAACTTCCAACTTTGCAATGCTACCAATATGAATCAAAAATAAAATAAAAAAATTAAAACCAGTAGTCGGCCAGGGGTGGCCGACTACAGCGTTTCATATTTTTTTAAGCATTATCCAGTGATAATGCTTAAAAAAATATGAAACGCTGTAGTCGGCCTCCTTATTTTTTAATAAGTCTTCAGAATAAGAGCTCTTTTATTAATTGGTTTTGGTACGGAAACGTTTAATAACGAAGATTTTAATTAACATTTTCCAAAATTACAATCGCAGTAAACCACTGTTTTTAAGAACGCTAGTCACTACCGAAATTTCGGCGCGTGTCGCGCGTGTCGCATGCCGCTTGTCAACTCGCGAGGTGATGACGCCGAAACGTGAGGTGCTCCGACGCGGTACCACAGTGCTAAACTGATTTCATAAATATATGATAAAAATGTACATACAATGTACGTAGCTGTACGTAAAAATTAAAAATTGTACGTTATGTATTTATTAGGATATTGCGGGCTTGAATCACCTGATTATACGAAAAGAAAGATGATTCCGTGTTTCGGAAGGCACGTAAAACTGTGGGTCCCGAACGCCATCTAGCGTTTGATCATCAAACTACCCAAGGATTGGTTTTTGGTTTGCCGGTTGTGGAGGTCAGACGGCAGTCGCTCTGTGTAAAAACCAGTAACCTCGTCTAATCTCCTTGGTCAGATAGCGGACCCCGGGCTCTGAAGCGTTACTGCTGAGGATGCAACCGGGAACACGCTCGGATGATGATGATGATGTATATTTATTGGACAAAATAGTTGATCTAGGTACCGCCAAAGAGCGTGATTTCCCGCGGTACCACACACACTTCTAAAGAGTCTTATATAATTATCGGGATTGGTTAACGAGAAAAAAATGTACGTTAATTGTTCATTTTCATTTCCAGTTTAATTCTTGTAATGTCTTACATTTATATATTTTCTTCACAATTAAAAAGAAAGTAAATCATTTAACTAAATATACAGTTGACCTGCTTTTATGATTTAATACAACTATCAACATTACATATGCTTTTGTGTGTATTAATTGTTCCGATATATTTATTCATATAAAAAAAGAAATTGACTACATTGTATTAAGATATAATGTAGTTATTTAACTACATTATTTAAAAAAAACTGGCCATGCGCGAGTTGAACTCGCGTGGAGAGAATCCATACAATGTTTAGTATACAAAGCTAGTAGTGTAATTAGTATACAAAGTTTTTAAATTACTATAAAATATTACATTTGAAATCGTCATAGTAAGACGCGAGTTAACTAATAATAGCGTTATGGGTCATCTAGTGGTGTTTTAGTGAACTATTTCTGTACGTAAACTTATTTTATTGAGTTCATCACTTTATTTTCAATTGATAGAATTCTTGATAAATTTCCTGTAATCTACAAGCAATGAATTAATTTCAAAAATGTAGGCTCGGTAGTTTCGGAGATCAGGGGGAGTGGTCAATTTTTGTTTTCTTTCATGAATAAAATCAAAACTATTTATTTTACAATAATAACAAAAATATATTTGAGATTCTCATAATGAGCCGTTTTATTTGATATATAATACAGTAAGGTTTACAAACTTTTTTTTTATTTCCTAATTTGTATATACCTACCTCGAAAATGACCCTTATTTTAAAAAAAAATATTTATCTACTTATTTTTCCTATAATGTGCAATGATCTATATTTAGTATTTATTCAAAATTTTAGGTTCTGTAGTTTCGGAGATCAGTGGGGTAATGGTCAATTTTTGTCTTCTTTCATGAATAAAATGACCACCACTGGGTGACATATGAGTTACATCGTAAGCATACAAGTACCTATTTGCTTACTGGTTATCCATACCTACCTACTTCATTACAGCTATGAAATCCAACGTCATCTTAGTGAAGTAAAAGCTTTCACTTTGTCTATTTCGAATTATTATTATGTTTACCTTAGTCCACGTTTCCTCGGCAGGCCCAACTACCGCTACCCGTACTACGACGAGAGCGGGCGCGGCAAGCTGCTGTACGGCTACGGCGGCGCCGAGCTCTACCAGTACAAGTCCTACTCGCCGCTCGAGGGCATCCACTGACTTCAACCATCCGCACCAGTCACACCATTGTAAGGAGTAAATAATAAATCCATCCAAGTGCAGAAGTACCATTTTTCAAACGAGGAGTCACCTAAACGAATTGTTTTTCCATACAAGAACCGACCTGCTGTGACTCCGCGTTTGAAAAATGGCACCACAGCACCTGTATTATATTACATTATATATGGGGATATAAAGCAGCTTTAAAATCAGTGTTAAAAAGGCAGTTAATTAAGGTTGGACGGGTTGGACACATACCAACAAGTTAGTAGGTAGTATTTTTGTGAAAATATTTTACATGTATCTGTCATTCAAGTGTACATTTTGCATCACTTAGTGATTATATTATAACTTGCTGTAAAAGATTTATTTACCAAATATATTTTTGTTAATTAGGGATATAAGTATGGTGTCGTGTGGTGACTAGGTTGTTAATTACTTTAAAGTAAGTAAATATATACTTTTAAAGAAACTGTTAATCTTTATTTACTATCTACACACGCGGCAGCGTGTCAGAGCCAAGGCCAAAAAAAGGAACTGGGGACGCAGCACCCGTGTGTATATTTACACGACCCATTTCGAGCTACTTTTGACCCCTTCACAACTCGAAACTTTTTTAACCTTAATACATTAAATTTAGCACATACATTAAAGTCATCTAGCTCATCTCAAATCCATTTCATGTAGCTCAAACAATTATTGATATAATCACAGTCTGAAAATCCCGAAAAATGTAATTGAACACTAGAAAGTTGATATTTGACTATGCATCTAGGTAGACTATTACGCGTAAACAAAGGAAAAAATAAAAAAACAGTGGACTATGTACATTTGATTATTTTTCTAAAATGGTTACCTACTTCCATCTGACCTAGAAAGTTGATATTTGGCATCTAGATCCACTATTACGCGTATACAAAGGAAAAAATTAAAAAAAAAAATTAAATTTCGTAGATTTAATTATTTTTCAATAAAGGCTACTTCTATATTACCTGGAAAGTTGATATTTGGAATCTATGTATACTATTACGCGTATACAAAGGAACAATTCAAAACGTGCCCAACAAAATTATACGAGCAAGCATTTCTTTTTTCTGATACTGCTGTGCAAAAAGGAATGATATCCCACCAAGAACATAAATGTGAAGTTCTTTAGAGAATATTGAATTTAATTGATAAGAATCTTAACATTTGACTTGGCTAGTTTTAGCAAGCTAATTTATATTTGGCTAATCAACTTATCACCTTTACGTTATACGTTATTGTTATTACAGTGTAAGGTCCTATTCTTCATAACATCAGAATACTGGTAAAAAACTAGCCAGGTCAAATGTTAAGATTCTTATAAATAAAATTCAATATTCTCTAAAGAACTAGGCGGCCATTAAGATCTCAATTTTTTTGTCGGAGTTTGAACTTAGCTCCCATTTTCACATTTATGTTTTTGGTGGAATTTATTCTAAGTGCGTGGTACGTTTTTTGGTATCTAAAGTGAGATCGTTAAAATCTAGCTATCTAGCTTTGGATCAAGCCAATCAATCCTTATTTATTTATGTACGTTAAAACCTCTGCCTCCTCCACGCCTCCCTCGGGTTGTCATCAAACATGTGAGCGTCCAAAGGCTCCAAGCACCCGGTTTTATTTCCATACAGATTTAAATGATGCGTCAAACCTCAGATCGCGAGGCCTTGAAGCGTTAACAAGTTTGTTATTTGCTCGTTTTATACTAGACATGTACGTATTAGGTCGCAGTCGCGCGCGCATCTCAGTACCGCGCAAACCTTAGCGCTTCCATTGAATTCCCAGTGAAATTTAAATACGATAAGCCGTGAGGAAGGGCGGAAGCATGCTTTTATGGAGGGCAGCGTGGGTGGTGTTACTAGCGGCGGGAGCGCGGGCCGTGTGGGTGTACTCGAGCTTCTGGGCGCCGCTGCTGGAGCCGCGCGCGCTGCGCTACCGCGTGGCCGCGCGGTTCCCGCCCGCCGCGGCCCGCGCCGCCCGCGCCCGCTACCAGCACGCGTACGGCGCGAGGGGAGTCAACCTCATTGCCGATTTGGGGAATGGAAGGGGTCCCGGTCAATATACAGGAGACGAGGTAAAGTCTATAGCACAGAATTTATATAAGTATTTAAATACAGAACGGAAACTTCAAGAGCCCCGCGCAATATGCGTCCCCGTTCCCCTGCCCCGCACCTCCCCCGTTCTCGCCTTGTCACATGTGTTGAGTGGCGAACACACACATTGACGTGTGCACGGATGTATAATTTCGCTTGTAGTAGTAGTAGTAGTAATAGGCATAAATAATACTCCGCTTCTATGAAGTGCCATACCTGTGTCTATAGTTAAAGAACGACCTCCTTGGCATGGTCAACTGATCACCATGCTAGTCCGCCACTCAAAGGTTCTGGGTTCGATCCCAGTCAGGTTAAGTTGGAATATGGCCTTTATCAAATTGTCCTGGGTCTTGGAAGGCGTTTATCGATTATGTATTTGTTATAAAAAATGGTATTGTTGAGTTAGTTACCCATTATCACAAGCCTCGAACATTGGGACTAGCTCAATCAGCGTAATTTGTCCCTATAAATATACAATGTACTTTTTAAGTACAAATATTTTAAGGGGTTATTCAGTCCATCATTTTGAAAAACTTTTCGCAATAAATGTATATCGAAATACGAAAAAAAATATTTAGGTTCTCATACAGATCGAAGAAGTCACGTGATATCGTTACTATGAAAAATTCAAAAAAAATTTTCGTATTTCGATATATATTTATTGGGAAAAGTTGTTCAAAATGATGGACTGAATCACCTCTTAAAATATTTGTACTTAATAAAAAAGGACATTGTATATTCATTTGTTTATTTTATTTTATTTAAAAGGTAACAATATTTGACTTATCTGCTTGTTTGTTTAGCTTGTTAGAACCTTAGCCCCCATTTCAAAAACTCCCACACTACTCACCGGGAGTGGAGGGATGCCCAAAAAACAGTGTTACCTCGGACTCAGTTCCAGGGTAACATGAGCCGAGGCATTCCTTTGCCTACTTGCAAAGTTTTATTAAACTATTTTATAACTGTAGTGACTTAAAGTATGGAAATAAATGATATTTTTATTTATTTATTTTTTCGTGTAAGACAACACTAGTGTTTGATTTTTCAAACTGCCTACACATATTGACACCCACTTGCTCAAAATATGTTAGTTACTATTTTTCTTTTACAGAATAATTATGGAGATGTGAAATTTTACTACACCTACCCGGGAGCCCAGATGTGAAGCAGAAACGCAGTGTGCAAATTTTTTTACAAACTTTAGTGCAGGAGGTACCATAATGAGCTAACATCAGAAAATTCTAGCTTTAAGAACTAACCACATGTAGATTCAGCAGCTTGCTATCCAGTACTTAAATATGCATATACTAGTTTATTAGCATATCATTATAAGTCACTTGTTACACAACTTTATTTTTATGTTATCCATTGCACTATTTATTTCTTAATTAAATACTGACCAAATGGCCTTGTCTACCATACATACATATCACAAATAACCATGTGTCTGTCTACACAGCACAAACTCGGATACATCCAGGTTGGGCCACTAGAGTTCATTTGGTCAGAAATAGACAAATTATTTAAATAAATATCAAAATTTTTAGATGCTTGAGCTGAACTAATATAAATTAAACATTGCAGTTTTACTTCAGTCCTCATAAAATTTTTAAAGGACGTCACACTAATCATAAAACCATTGTTATTTGTGTCTAGCTTGTTGAATCGAGAGTACTACAATGTGTCAAAGTGTAACATTAATATTGTTTAAATAATAAAAGAATCTAGTTAAAAATTAAATTTATTTACCCTTACTCCTAAGCTTACAAATAGGAAGCGGCGTGGCCGGCTCATATCCTGCGCTTCTGTGTGCTGATGTAAAGCACGTTGTTGCCGCGGATGAATGCGTCCCCGTACTTGTTCTTGAGCTGTCCATTCACATACTCTTCTGTCTGCTCCAGCGCGATGTTCATGTAGCCGTCCAAGCACGCCAGCACTCCTGCCATGCAAATAAGTATCACACTTGTCACTACAACATTTAGAAAAATATATGAGCATGTGGGCAACAAGATAAGAACTCAAAACTTTGCACTTTGAGGTTCTGAGTCAACAAATTTAAGTTCAAACCAGAAAAGTTGTGTAGCTCAGCTGTGTGTAATAAATAAGAAATATTGGTCACATAGCTGCTTCATTATTAAATAGGTAAACATAAACAATAGATTAAGGAAACGACAAATATGTACTTGTAGGTAAGTACTTACAGACTCGCATAATTTATGAGCAAAACAAACTAACTATTCAAACAATCGGAGACGACAAGGTTACGGACCGTCTATAGGTTTATTATAGCATGTAGATAAAATAGAGGCAATACGTTTTGTTCAAAATTCGAGATCAAGGCTTGGCTTAAATTGTAAACAAACAAACACATACCTCGGTAATCGACACCGCTGTTCAATTTCACTACGACAGGTCGGCCGTGAATTTGTTGAATGAACGACGATAAAGCTTCTTTGCGACTCATTGTAATTATTGTGAATTAAATGATGTATTTTCGAAAATAGAACCTACAAAAGCCGATGACAATATTGCAAGTTTGAAACTTGATGAAAAATTGGATTTAATTGAATTGAGGTTATAAATAAGAATTGAAACGTCACTGTCAATGTGACATACTTTGACAGTTAGACTGTGGGCACAGGCGCACACATACAGCCATAATTAGATTAAGCCGATTTTAGCCGACTGCCACTGCCATGAAAAGACAGACATGTATTGGTAGGTAGGTATGTGAAATTAGTGCAAGGTAAATAGGTAATAATACTTACGTATATGAGTCAATTTGTTTTCATGTAACACGACACGAGCGATCCTATTATAATCTAGAAATTGCCGTTAGACTATCGCGGTGATCTTTACATGTTTACAGGGTGAGGTGTTTGACGTAGATTTCGCTAGCGTCTATTAAAATATTCACCTTACAGGTTTTCAACCCGTCACTATTTTCTCCTCAACCATCACGCTTAAGGTGGCATTTGAGTCTTGCGGCCTTGGGCTCTTTCTCCTTTTAGGTACAACCATTCCCTTGCTTCTACATCTATGCTTTCTCCTTAGAGCTGCAAGATCCAAAATGCTCTGTCTGCCCATATAGGTACAACGATCTTACCTTTATGTTCTGCTCTATTATGAATTTATTAATTACATTGCATTGCACATGATCTATTCTATACAATAACATCACATGCACGCATTGCAATGACGAGAACGTAAAAACGTGATAGTATGTATGTACGATGTTGTATGATTCTTACACGATTTCTTATCTCTTCTATGCAGCGCTGGTCTTAGGAAAAGGAAAAAAAAACGTATAATGTACCAACTGCTTCTCTTTCCGCGCAGATCGTAAAAGCCGATTGAGGAAATGAGAAGGAATCTCCCATGGAAGCTAGGACAGGTCATAAAAACAAAAAAAAAACAAGAAGTAACTGATTAGCAAGATATATTTAACTTGTGAAGCCTAGATAACAGCTACATACAAACAAAAATACCCAACGCCATAGAAACTATGGGAGGGCCGTATGTAGGCAAAACTGGAGTTGTGGGTAGGTACACAGAGATGGCAGCACACACGACTTGCAAAAGTACAAAGAAAGTGTTGAATTGTTTCAATAAATACCTATAGCAGGCTTGTGCCACTCCCCGTTTAGGTATTGAAAATATACCTACATTATTACTGGTGCGGCGATCACTTCGAAGTGGAAAATTCAGTTGCATGAATCGTTTGTCCAGAGTAATAAAAAAATGAAATTAGCTTGCAATGGATGTCTAGGTATGTAAAGAAGAGGAGTTCTGACGCGAGCTAAATTAAACCATAACGATAACCACATTAAGTGGATATTTCTTTGAATTTCTTTTCTGCGTAAGACTCTTTATGTGAGTACTAGAACTCATTCTGTGCCTATAGCACCATCTAGTGACAAGGAAGAGAAATAATAATTATGTTTAAAATGGCTTGTTTACACAGAACGAGCTAGTGAGCGAGTCAGCCTGCCGAGTAGCTGCCGTGCAGCTACTTGCACCATGTGTATACATCATTCGAGTTACTCACACGTGCGAGTTGGAGAGTGGCTCGCATGTGTTTCACTCATCTCGCAACTGGCACATGGCAGCAGCTCGGTAATCACTCGCATCGACTGGACGCGTTCGGCAGAAGTTCGACGGTGTCAGCTGGACAGTTGTGTGCAGAACCTCTGTTTTTAATTAAAACAAGTTTACTCGAAATAACGACCACTCGCAAGACTGGGCAGCATCTACTATGTGTTGTGTAGACAGCAAAGGTGAGTCTAGCTTCTGGCATACGAGTAGCTGTGTACTGACTAGGCAGCCGCTCACACTGCCTAAACGAGCCATAATGGCTCGTTTAGACAGTGCGAGCTGATGTACGACACATAGAAGCTGCTGCCAGTTTTGTGAGTTGTCGCGATGTTCGCGCCATAGGCGCAGCACACACAAAAACAAAGGTTCCGCTCACAACTGCCCGGCTGGCACTGGCGAGCTACCGCCGAACGATGCGAGTAATGACCGAGCTGCTGTCATGTGCGAGTTGCGAGATGAGTAAAAACAAAATATGTTGAAGTAACTCGCTTGTGAGCTACTGTCCAACTCGCATGATGTGTCCACACGGTGCAAGTAGCTGCACGGCAGGCTGACTCGCTCGCTAGCTCGCACTGTCTGAACGAGCCATAAAGCGATGGGTAGGCCCGCGACAGCTAGTCCCACTGTGCGTCGTCGTCGAGCGAGGCCCAGACGAAGCCGGCGGCGGCGCCGAGCTCGGCGTCGGCGCGCGGGTACGGCGCGCTGCCCGCCCGGTAGTAGTCCGCCGGCGCGCGCAGCTCGAACTGCATCACCTCCAGCTTGCGGGACAGCTCCTCCTCCGGACCTCCACACAGAGTTCAATGTTGGTTAGGTTCATCCGTCTTCGAGATATCTCTCGTTTGCCCTGTTAGTCACTGGCAATAGGGCATGTGCAAGTATTTTTTTTATTTGCTTAATAAAATCCTTATAAACCACAATAAACAAATATGAAAGAATTTATAAAATATCTTAATCAGCAACGAACATGTGATACTTTAGTTTCAATCAAAAAGCGAAATCCAATATGGACTTGTGATGTCAAAGTCCATATCATCCTATACATTTGCCATAGAAAATAGCATTTCTGCGAGTGAGATAGACATATCTTCGTAAAATCATTTTATCTCGTTCGTTTTTTAACCAACTTTTATTGTTTTTACTGTTAGTACTTTACCTTTATATACTTATAGATAAACTGGTTCGATAACACATATTTCTTTCATGCATATTCCCTATTACTATACTATAGTAGAAATGAATTGTTAGAATAAAGACATATAAATAGTTGACAAAATCAATAGATGTTCAAACAAGTTTCTTTTATAAAATTCATTGAACAATGACTTGCTATTTGTTATGCTATGCCAGTATGTCTTTGTCTTCAGATTGTAGATATAGGATTAATGACTTACACCTTCAGAAGCACAAATTAATGAAGGTTCTATATTTTGTAACTAAGAATCAAGCTCATTTATATGGGCATTTTGTGTCATCAAACTGTTAAGATGGAAGTCTGGTTTCGGACTAAATCACAAAACTTTTGGGACCAGGGGACAAACCAACCTATGATATAAGTGGCAGGGTCGAAACCCTTCTCAGGGGGCGGACTGGCCTTGGTGGGCAGCAGCCAGGTGACCACTGCGCTCTTTTCACAGTACTGGTCCGTCAGGAAGCCGCGAAGCTGTGCGTAGTAGATGCCGCCGGACACGTCCACCATCGACACTATGTCGCCCACTTGCAGGTACATACCCTGGAACACACAAATTCATCACTTGCTCCATAACTAAGTGGTTAGCAATGAAATAACAATCAAGATGATCACTGATTATTTAAAAAAACTCTTCAAGTTGTTGAGGACAAACGTCAGGATCAATAAAATATTTTATACAATAAGTAGAAAATTTTATTTAAATTTAAAATGTCTCATAGTCAACTTCAAGTTGATGTACTATGAGACTGTTATATTATAAAAGAAATATTCGTCTTCTTACTGAGCAATGAAGTAGCTAATTAACTAATATAAGAATCAATCCAACTTATATGTTAAATAAAGCACAAAAATAAGATTACCTTATAAAAGACGGAATCGCTGGTGACGACGGTGGGTGTGGGCGCGGGAGCCTTGACCGGCGGTCTCTTGAACAGGCTGCGGCGGCCGCGGCCGCGCGCCGCCGGCGGCTGCTTGGGCGGCGCCGGGGCCGGCGTCTTGGGCTTGTAGCGCGTCGAGCGGGTGCTCTTCCGCGTCCCTTTGCCGGTGGCCTTCGCTGGCGTGGATTCATCTTTCCCATTCTTACTATCTTCATCCTCCCTCCTATCCTCGCATTCGACTTTTACGGTGACTTCAAATTTATTGTCTTTAGCCGCGTTTTCGAGGTGGCAGTCGTTGCAGATCTGCCCGTTCTCTGCGCTCCGCCAGAGAAGTGAGTCGTTAGTGCTGCATTGGACGCAAACGGGCTTCGGCATTTCTGAAGTATTGCAATGGTATTTACTTCGGACACATCACCTAGAAAATTAACTGTTATTTTAAATACACCTTCTTTTATTCATCACACACAAAAATCTAAGTACTTCTATTGAATTTTTCAAATTATCAAACAAACTCTGAGTAGTCAAAGCGAGATCAAACCAAACCACAACAAAAACAACACAATACATTTAATAACGATGGCTTTGACAACTAACTGACAGTTTACTTTTTTATCTCAACATAATTGTCGATTCATACAGCCATCTAAATTCATAACAACGAAAACTTTTCCGCTAGCTATTCGACAACAGATGGCGTTACCAGTAACAGTACATATAAATCCTATATGGACTGTTACGATCAGCTTGCAGTGAAGTTCTGTTATATAAACTGAGTTATAATATTTATGATTATAAAAATTGGGTCATACAAATATATAAATATATAGGGACAAATTGCATTGATTAAGCTAGCCCCAACCCCAAAGTATTTTTTTTTTATATTATAGGATATATAGGACGGTAAACGAACAAGCGGGTCACCTGATGGTAAATGATCACCGATGCCCATGGACCCATGGACCCATGGCAACACCAGGGGTGTAACAGAAGCGTTGCCGGCCTTTCAGGAAGATATAGACTATAGCGGATACTATGAATGACCCGTCGCAAACCTCTTTGCTTCCAACCCGACGATCCACGCGTGCGCGAAGAGCACCTCAGGTGCTCTGTCTATGATTTAGCTTATGACAGTAGATTTTTTGAGTTTTACAAATATTGTGAGCTTACGCGCGGCGAACTTATTTCTGCTCCAGAATATTCTTTGTTGCTGTAATAACGGAGTTTAGTTGTTCGCACATATTCACCGGAATAATAAAATAGCTTTACACGCGTAATGCGCGATTTCTTTTTATTCCATTGCTTATAGTGGGCAACGCCGTCGTTGGTGGAAGAGGCTTTGCCGCCCGCTATAACTGGCGCCGAACGTTAGGGCACGGACAAATCCTAGTGTTTTCGTGAAGTCTAGAACTTTTCCCGTGTGACCTGAAAGTGTTTTGAACATATATTGTGAACTGTGTGTTTTTCCATCGCGCGTCGTTTGTTCACGTTGATCGTGTTTTGTTTGTCTACGACGGTCGCATACCGTTTTGTAGATTGTAGGATTGCTTTTCCGTGGATTTGTGACAGTTTTGGAACCTTCGTACTGTTTGTTCCACGAACGCGTGTGATTTAATAGGGCTGGGAAACGTAATTTCCCATTTCCCCTTTTTTTCCCACCTTTGTGACAGTGCCGGATCCTAAGACTGTTTGTCCCACAAATTCGAATAGTTCTTCTTTTCGCAGTCTACAGAACATTTCTGTTTGTTTACCGTTCCTTCCGTGTTTCGTGACAGTTTTAAGTCAAACTGTTTGTTCCGCGTTACCGTGTTGAATTGGAACTTTTGAACATTTTGTGTTGTACCTACGTACTATCTCTCGTGACTGTGTATCAGTTTGTTCCACGATTGAGACTGTTGGAACTGTATACGTATTGTGTTAGTGCTTTAAGACATTTCCTGTAAATAATTCCGACATGGTGCTCACGAGATCGCGCGCCGCGAGCGCTTCGCCTGACGAGGCATCGCCGCCGCTGTCTGTGCCGGAACAACAGCACCCGGCCGCGCCTGCGCCGGTACAACAGCAACCCGCCGCGCCTGCGCCAATCCTCATCACCACCGAACAGTTGGAAATGCTGTTAAATCGGGTAACTAAAGAAGACGTAAACGTGAGTACTCGCTTACATGGTAATTTCGCAAAATGTACAGCCCGTTATGACGGTGACAAAAGTAGCAACGTCGGAGCGTTCATTGACGCTATAAAAGTCTACAAGGACTGTGTTGGCGTTAGCGATGACAACGCGCTCCGCGACCTGAGCATGTTGCTGACAGGTCTTGCCGCGACGTGGTGGCAGGGAGTAAAGGATCACACTACCACTTGAACAGATGCGCTCGAGGCACTCAAGCAAACTTTTGGCCCGAGACTTCCACCTCATAAACTGTATCGTAAACTCTTCGAAAGGGAGCAGCGAGACAATGAGGCTACGGATTTTTTTGTTTGCCATTTGAGAGCATTGTTCGCGCAGCTACCACCTCGCTCTCTGTCAGAGACCGTGCAGCTTGATATGAGCTACGGCTTGCTGCACCGCCGTATAAGAGAGAAAGTCCCACGAACAAGTTTCGCAAGCTTCGCAGAGTTAATCACTATGGCCCGTCGAGTAGAAGATATCCTAGATGAAAGTCGATCTAACACAACTGGAAGCGTTAAGCCGATGCCACCGGCTTTGACAAAGACAATGCTGGCCTCTTCTTCGTCCGCTCCTGAAAAAACAGCTGCTGCAACGAACAGCAAATCTCGTCTGCGCTGTAATTATTGCAGACAGTTTGGGCATCTGAAGGACGCGTGCCCACGGTTGACTAAGATTAAGAAAGAGGAGGAATTGGAGCCACGTGAGCCTAACATAACGTGTTTCGGTTGTGGCGCCCCCGGCGTCATTAGGTCTAATTGTTCTACGTGTAAACAGGAGTCAGTTGATAAGGTTCCGACCGCGTCATTTCATACTGTGTCAAGTGTGAGCTTAGACTCTAGAGTGCGTCCCGTATTAGAAATTAAAGTGTATGGTAAATAAAATAGGACATGTATTAGTGGACACAGGTGCTAAACAATGCATAGGTAGCGTTAGTCTTAGGGCCCATCTGGCCGAGCATAATCATGCTTTTGAAAATGTATATACAGAGCTAAAGTATGCTGATGGTCGGGTTGTTGCGCAAATTGTCGAACGGACGCAAGTGAAGGTTGAGGTTTGCGGTGTGTCCTTCAATGTAATGTTTATCATGTTACCAGAAGCTACAAAAAGTTTGTTGGGAATGAATTTTATACAGGACGCTGGCATGGTATTAGATTTTGTTCGCGGTGTTTGGTTTATTAAAAACGATATGACTCTTCAGGCAATCGTATATGAAGGACAACGGCAATCGTATATGAAGGACAACGTCAGTTGCATAAGCCACTTAGTTGTTCATCTGTGGGGCTTCGTGAGGACGAAGGTATTCACTTGGGTATAGATGAACGTCAGCGACTGTCTGACCTCCTAAATGTCAACGAGGACGTTTTTGTTCTAGGGGGAGGACCCACCAAGTTCGCTGTTCATCGCATAGATACTGATGATGCTAAACCGATTGCAAGTCCGCCTTATCGAGTGACACCTGCTAAGAAGGAGGTGATTAAGGCAGAGATAGAAAAGATGTTAGAGGACGATGTCATTGAGGACGCTGAGTCGGAGTGGGTTACTCCCGTAGTTCTGGTTCCAAAGAAGAATGGGGAAGTACGCTTTTGTGTCGACTACCGGAAATTGAACAGCGTTACTCGCAATGACAAGTACCCACTACCAGTTATTGATGACCTGCTGCACAGCATTAAGGTAGGTTGTGTGATGTCTACCATTGATTTAAAAGCTGGCTATTGGCAAATAACTGTCGCGCCGGAGGATAGGCCTAAAACTGCGTTTACCACGCCTTATGGAACCTTTCAGTTCCGCCGTATGCCATTTGGCTTGAAAAACGCCCCGGCAACTTTCCAGCGTATGATCGACCGGATGAGGACTGGCCTGAAAGATGTCTGTGTAATGGCCTATTTGGATGACTTGTTGATAATATCATCAGACTTTAGTCAGCATCTTAAGGATCTTCAACAAGTGGTTGACCGTCTTCGTTTGTTTGGTTTAAGAGCCAATAGAGCCAAGTGTGTTTTCGCTAGGGAAGAGGTCACTTACCTGGGCCATGTTGTAACTATGCAGGACATCAAGCCAGACCCCAAGAAGGTCGAAGCTGTCTTGAAGATGTTGCCACCCACGAACTTGAAAGAGCTGAAGACGTTTCTCCAAACGGGTTCGTGGTTTCGGAAATTTATACCACATTTTTCTGACGTTGCTCGTCCTCTGACGGATCTCACGAAAAAGAACAGTCGTTGGCAGTGGGGGGAGTCTCAACAGGAAGCGTTTGAGGAGCTCAAGTTACGGCTTTCGACAACCCCAGTACTCCGTTAACCCAGTTTTGATGAAATATTTGTCTTGAGGACAGATGCGAGCGCGTATGCTTTAGGAGCAGTGCTAATGCAGGGCGCTACTCCTCAGGAAGAACAGCCAATTGAGTACGCTAGCAGGCTGTTGACATCCGCTGAGAAGAATTATACTACAACCGAGAGAGAAGCCTTGGCGGTGGTTTGGGCTTTAGATAAATTTCGTGCTTACCTTGAAGTTATAAAGTTACGCGTTGCTACTGACCACCAGCCTTTGAAGTGGCTTCTGGGGTTGAAAACTCCAAGTGGACGTCTTGCTCGGTGGGCTATGAAGATACAATCATATGACCTGGATATAAATTACACTCCAGGCAAGGTCAAAGTTATTGCCGACACTTTGAGTTGTCCAGTGTGTAGCGATAACGAAGATCAGGTAACTGAAATCACTGATACCTGTCCTGTCGTTGTTGACCTGCCTCAATGGGCCCCGGAGGACATACGGAGTGCACAATTGGATGATCCAGATCTAACCCTAATCATTAATGATTTTGAAAATACCCAAAATCCGGAGATCACGTTGCGTTGGACAGATAGAGGGTATTATCTTTCCCAAGGGGTACTTTATAGGTGTGACCCCGACGGGGAGACTGAAGAGCCACAGTTGGTTATCCCAGAGTCTTTGAAGGTGAGACTTATGAAGGAGTTACATGACGCGCCTACTGCAGGTCATTTAGGGCTGGAACGGACCTTGCGAATGATTAAAGAGCATTATTATTTCAGGAACATGAGAAATTTTGTAGCTCAGTATTTAAAGTCTTGTGACCTTTGTCAAAAGTACAAAGCCACCAACTTGAAACCAGCAGGTCTGTTGCAAACACCAGTGCTTCATCAGCGTTTTGAAGTGTTAGCAATGGGCTTGTTTGGTCCTCTTCCCGAAGGGAACAAAGGGGAGAAGTGGATTCTCCTTGTCGAGGACACGGCAAGTAGGTGGGTGGAATTATTTGCTCTTCAGGATGCTACGGCTGAGACGTGTGCGAAGGCGCTTATTGAGGAGGTTTTCCTACGTTACGGATTACCCAGGAGGGTGATCTCAGATAACGGTACGCAATTTGTATCGGCCGTGATGCAAAAGGTTATGCTAATTTTTGGAGTACAGCAGTCTCTAATACCGGTGTACCATCCAGAAGCCAATCCTGCGGAACGGAAAAACCGTGAATTGAAGAAGATGCTTAGTATGTTGGTAGGGCCAGAACATCGCGCTTGGCCAGATATGCTTCCAGCGATACGTTTCGCACTCAACAGTGCATACAACGAAGGGACTGGGCAGTCAGCAGCTTACATTACTTTTGCTAGAGAAATGCGTTCACCTTTTGCGGTACATTCTGATATTAGGGCTATCGTAGCACAGCAAAATTTTGTGCCCCAAATCACTCCATATCTGGTGCGTTTTGCTCAAGTCCTTTCGGAAATTCATGAACGTATTGAGTCACAGCAGGACATACGTAAAGCCGTTGCTGACCAGCATCGAAGACCTACCATTTCTTACAAGGAAGGAGACCTGGTTCTTGTGGAAGCCCATTTGCCAAGTAGTGCAGCGCGTGGTTATACGAGTAAATTTGCCCCTAAGCGAGAGGGACCTTATCGTATTTCAAAAGTGGTAAGTCCCACTTCGTTCGAAGTAGTTGACAGTAATGGTACTGTTAAAGGAAAGTACCATGTCAGTGCACTGACACTTTATGTAGGACCATCACCGGTCATTGTGCATCAGCGCCGTCGTGGTCGTCCGGCCAAGCCACGGTCGGGACGACCTTGTGACTTGGAGGGGGAGGATATAGCGGATACTATGAATGACCCGTCGCAAACCTCTTTGCTTCCAATCCGACGATCCACGCGTGCGCGAAGAGTACCTCAGGTGCTCTGTCTATGATTTAGCTTATGACAGTAGATTTTTTGAGTTTTACAAATATTGTGAGCTTACGCGCGGCGAACTTATTTCTGCTCCAGAATATTCTTTGTTGCTGTAATAACGGAGTTTAGTTGTTCGCACATATTCACCGGAATAATAAAATAGTTTTACACGCGTAATGCGCGATTTCTTTTTATTCCATTGCTTATAGTGGGCGACGCCGTCGTTGGTGGAAGAGGCTTTGCCGCCCGCTATAAGACTCGTTTTTTGAAGGTTTCAATGTCGTATCGGCCGGGGAACACTGCTGCAGGAAGTTGATTCCACAGTTCGGTCGTGGTAAAAAGTTCCTTTTAAAACGTTCGGTGGTTGATTGCTAACTATCCAAGTGGTGTGGTGAAATTTTGCAGCAGGTATTACTTAAGTCGAACAATTCTTCAGAGCATTCCCCATGATAAATGCGATAAAAAATGCACAAGGATGCAACATCCCTAAGTTCGAGACTTGTGTTATAGGATACTTACTCAACGATACTATATTATATTATATCAAATACATAAACAAGAGTAATTATTTATAATCTTTTCGTTTGGCTCAAAAGAACAACACTTTTAAAGTTTTAACTGCTAAAATTATTACAATACTTATATTAATTATTACTTAAAACGTAGTTAATTTAGTCCTCTTATTAGCTTTATCTAATGTTTTGATTGCCGACCAATCTTTTCTTTCTTTCGTCTACATATAATATTTGTTAGATAAAAAGACAGCGACACTTTTAAAAACAAATTGTAGCGTGACATAGATGGTAGATATCCCCACAAAATTTTATTAACTAGATTGTGGGGAATTTGTCTGTGTTTGGTGTATGTCTAAAGATTTTCCAGGATACTGAAGTTCTTATACTCAGTATTACTCAGACACATATTACAGATATAGGTAGGTATTAAAGGACGGAGGCGTCGAAATTCGAAATAATAATTATAATATCTCATTAGTGTTCCACAAACTGGTCACCGAGCTACAGTTTACGTTAGCACATGAATCGCGACAGACAAAATATGCCTCGCCCTTTCTTAAACTTCTTTACGATCTCTGCGGAAAAAGGAAAGTAGCTGGTGCTTTCTTCTAGACCAGCAAGCAAGTACTTGATCTCAGCACTGCCGATTGATACTGTGCTTAAAACGAAATACCTTAGCCTACCCTTATGGGTTCGATTGGCACGAAGTGGTTTAATGGTCAGTCTACCCTAAATTTTTGGGTTCCGTAGTAAACTATAGTTTCACCATGTCTGTCTGTCTGTCCGCGGTTCTACTCAGAGACTATAAGTACTATAATCATAATAATAAAGCTTATTTAGACTATCAGTACGGAAAACTGTTATTTAACATGGGTATTGATACATTAATCATGCCGAAAAAGTGGTAAAAAACATGAAATTTTTTTTCTATTTGTCATGTAAGGTGGGATTTTTTTTCTCTCCATTAACTCATCTTGTGCCATACGGCACAAGATGGGTTTATTGGTTGGGCAAAAATTTATGAAAGACCTATAACGATTATACAATCGTTATAGGTCTTTCATAAATATTGTCAGCTTGAGAACACCATTTTTCGATTTAGGGATCCGTTTCTTTGACGACCTCCGTGGCGTAGTGGTCACCATGCTAGTCCGCCACCCAGAGGTCCCGGGTTCGATCCTCAGTCATGGCAAGTTGCAAAATGGCCTTTTTTCAAATTGTCCTGGGTCTTGGGTGTTTATCTATATATGTATTTGTTTTAAAATACAGTATCCTTGAGCCGAACTCGAACCTACTTTGGGGCTAGCTCAATCTGTGTAATTGGTCCCTATGTAAGTATTTATATTTATGTATTTAAGTTTCTAAAATATTTGGTTTTATACTCGTAGTGCAAATTTTTGTTAGAGTCCCCCTCCTCTATCTGCTAAACGGTTGTATAGACACGTGAAAAAATTCACGGCCGTAGTATATATTTATAAAACGGAGTTTGAAGAAAAACGATCAGAGCTAAGTAGGGTTAACAAATTAAAAAGTTATAGGAAAAAAAATAGGTCTATGGTTTATAGGTGACCGACTACAATTTTTCAAAACTAAAAATCGAATTCACCCCCGTACTACACCACCGATTATGATAAAATTTCTATGGGACCACGATAAATATAACAATTCCAACTAAAAAAAAAATTAATCGCTCCAGGCTTTTTCGAATAATTGGTAAACATACAAAAAAAAAGATAGCGACAAATTGATAACTTCCTCATTTTTTGGAAGTCTGTTAAAAATGTACTCGGAAAAGGAAAATTTCATACACATTCAACAGAAAATATTTTTTTTTTGTCGATTTGTGGCGTGAACTCATATTAATAATAAAATTGATAAAAGTGATGTGTTTGGTACTAACACTACTATTGAAGACTAGGATCTGAGATGATTGAATAATTATATAGTTTTATTACAGTAGAATTATGTATTTATAACAAAGCGCAGGAATGATCATCATTTCAGACGCAGGCATGCCAGTGCTGCGTTGCTGGGCTCCATTTCCAACTACTCGATCAGAAGACACAAGTTTCCAACGTTATCCTGAAACTATGCTCCGGTCGTCTGACCCTCTAGTAGGTAAGTCTAGAAGGTTCTAAGGATTGTATGTCAACTTTTTTGCCGCAGGGAAATAGGTAAGTAAATGAAAAGCCAACGTTGTAAAACAAAGTTTATTTAAATTCGCAGCGTAATCGAAATAAGTTAATTATCTTACGGAATGTCGTTACAATACAAGGTACAAAATTGCTATACATACCTACATCAATACTTATACTTACGGGCGACCATCAAGTTATGAGCGTAAAGTAATTTTGTTCGTAGGATGTCGGTTTACACAGTAATTGCAACATTTGCAACATTCATTTGAGTGTATTTTAGAATTATGCTGATTACGTTACTCGTAGCAACTCGTAGCTTGCTATAATAATGCTTGATTTTCGTAGCTCTTACTACGACTATCACAGTTGTAGGCTTTTGCTCAAATAAAAAAAAAAAACAATGTGCTTAGGAGTAAAGTTAATCCACGTGCATCCTCATCATCACTTAGCCGCATAACGTCCACAGCTGGACGTAGGCCTCCTAATCCATGTCCATGCTAAATAATTTTCAATGTAGGTAGCCATAATCAGTATCATCAATCAAGTTGCTACATTTGCGCAATGGATAAAAATAGGTAGGTACCTACATAAAGAGTTTTACTTCTTAACGATTGTAAATTTACTTAAGTAGGAATACTCGTAGTCACTGTTGTTCTTAAATTTTAACAATATGTAACCGAGGTATTTGAGTGTTGATACAAAATTGTGAAATGCAGGATATGTTCCATGAAGCAGGACGGAACGATGGATGTGAGTCTCCTTAGCCACAGCACAACACGGGTTCACGCAACATATCTTGCAATTCACATGGTAGGTAGGTACTTGTACGTCAAAGTTAGTATTAGTGAAACATTATTTACAAAGCTTAATCTACATAATAATTGTTCAGTGGGATCATCTTACCAAATTAATGTTAGGATATCGATCTTTAATGTTATTAAGAATGACTTAAATATGGCATTGTTATGGAGATATATTTCAAATAAAACTTGTACATTTCTCATCAAAGTCCTGAACTTATATCACATAATTGTGAGCAACAAATGTGCCTACCTATATTGCATTACTAAACATCTATCAAGTTCACAAAATTAACTCAATCTGAAATCGAGCAAATGCGTAACACTACGCAGTAGTTTATTTATAAAATAATCAAGAGATTCATTTTAACAGGTTGTAAACCAGGGTGTGAGCAATTTTAAAATATCAAGGACATACAAAATGAAGAAATGACTTTCTTCAAGATAGATATTTTAAAATGCCCAGTCGTGTAAATTGATTGTTCCTAATTCATTGGTACAGAAAGATGGCTAGAAAATATTGTAACAAAATTATTGGTGAGTATATTGTTAGTGTCACACCTTGAGTATCACAACATTATATCTTAACACACTATGCGTACCTACTGTACATAAAAAGTAAAACATAAATAAATTAAGTACAAGAGAGTGTTGGGAATGTTCGAGGGTCGTGGACATTGTGGACGACCGCCATATTAGAGCATTCAAGTTATAGCCAGTACATCAGAACAAATCAGCACGGGATTCGGAGCATAATAGCAACGTCCTAGAACCCTTTATCTTGTTCCATCTTAAAGTAGAAAGCTGTTACGCTCTTCTCTACATCGTTTTTAAAATCCTATGTCTGATATTATGCGCTGGTGTTATCAAGAAAACATAACAATTACCTGTTAAACATGGGATATGAGGTTTTCTTTAACATTTTTATGATGTTTAAACAACTTTACACCTCGCAATTAGAATGAGGTTTTAGTTGCCATAAAGCTTTTTTGACTTTGTGATGTTTTTTGCGCGCTACAGCAGCCATATTCATATAATAATAGATTTTTATTGCTGGCTTGGCAGACTCTGTAGCTGCTTAGAGTAATCGGGTAAGTAGAGTCAGGTAAGTCTTGTTTTCGCCGTATAAGCGAGAGCTGTTAAATTGACGAACTCGTTAGCTGCTGTTTGCTAGAAGCCCTTCTGTTTTCACTCGGTTTGCGAGTGAAGGATCACTTGCAGATGTGCGTGTCGGTGCGGACGAGGCAGGTGTCGCAGGACACGCTGCAGCACCAGTGGAAGCGGCAGCGGCACTGCGAGCGGCTCACCGCGCTCACGGTGCTGTAGCCGCGCCCGCAGCACAGCGACTCGCACCCGTCCTCGCCTGCAACCGAGTGTCGGGATTGTGAGATCGTGTCTAGAGTGGCCTGAGGTTACTGGGAAGACTAGGAACTTCAGGGGAAAAAGCTGTGGTTACAAAAGTGCTTTCTAAAGGCTGCTCAAGTTTTCCGTTGCCTTTACTTTGTATGTTCTAGATTGTAAGTTACTAAAAAAAGTGTAGGTACCTACCTAGTTAAATCATATGACTATTGTAATGTTTTTAAATATTCGTAAAATTGATTTAAATTCCCTACCTCTGGAGGTCCGGTTGCAGTGTCGGCCGTGCGTGCCGGGCGCGCCGCTGGCGGCGTCGGGCTCGCAGTAGGACGGCGACGGCTCCAGGTACACCAGCTCCGAGCGCCGCGGCGCCCGCTCCTTCAGACCCGGGTGCCGCCTGCGGGGAGACACATGCCACAGATATGACGATTGATGCTTGTCAGATGATGCGTGATTGAATCAAAAATGAGAAAATTCGTTGGAAAACAATAGTCATTGAAAAATAGTCCAGCGGATTATTTTGATGAAATGGAAGTGAACGAGACACTTAGCGCGACGAACCGATGGCCTATAGTTATCACGTACTTCTTGAAAAGGCACTATTTTGAATTGGTACCGTGGTTTTGATCATGAAGTACGTACACGAAGACTCGTAGGGAACAAAGTTGAATGTTCACCACAATTGTTCAAACACCACAGTTTATGTTTTCACAAAAGGTCCAGCACTACCTAATATATTATCACTTTACATTAAAACAAATTTTATAAAAACATTTTTGTTTCAGAATCTTATTCTTTTTAAACGTCACTGGGTTTCATTGTATAAAACCTCCAACAACAGGACTGACAAGCGAAGCGTAGGATACCCACCAACAAGGTAGTCAGAAGGCCTGGCCGAGGTCGCTCGAAAACGCTTGTTACAGACCACTCTAGATCGGTCATCATGAAGTTCCTTGGAGTAGACTATGTCCAGCAATAGACGTTATGCGGCTGAAATAATGATGAGGGAAAATAGAACATGACTGCGCATGTGAGTCTTTGTTGGTGGTTTAAATGTTATACCTTTTAATAATGAACTGCGTTTTGGCCAGTCCTAGTGGCGGGAGTCTATCTCCCCTGGGCACCACGTGTCTCGCTTTCCGGTACTTCTCCTTCAACGCGGCGGCGACGGCACGGAAGGCCGGCAGCGCGCGCCAGCACGTCTGCACGGTGCACGAACCCGACACGCCGTGGCACTTGCACTCCTGCCGCACCAGGTCCTTCACCATCTGTACACAGAATGGAGTCACGTCAAATAAGGTGTTGAGACGACAAAACATCTGTCATTCTGCTTTCTTATACGAGTGACACAAGATTTTCTGGGCACCATAGGTGAAATACGTGTGAAGCTTGTCTTATTAATGCTGCGTATCCTGCTATGAGTAAGGAATTGGGTATCTAGATCCTACCCATATCTTTAAGTTTAAGCTGCTTTATACCAGCTATAAAGCACTGAACCACAAGAGCCTGACTCTGTGCTTTCTTCCTGTCCTTACCCATAGTTTTCGGATACTTAGGATACGTACGGCTGATTACTTGTTTCTCTCGCAAGTACTTATCTATCTATTCTATTAATCAATTTTAGCGAATACTATCCCACTGCAGGGCAATAGCCTCCCTTTCAGTACTCCAACTCTCTCGACCTTTGAGGCCCAATCCCTGCAGTAGGAGTCAAGCTCACAAGTACCTAAGTCACCTTATTTTTTGTTTTCGTTTTTCCTGAGAGTTTAAGCTCTCAAATTATATACCACTGTTAAAGTAGAATCTCCGAATAAGCTATTTAACGCCCTTGCGTGCGAGCTACAGCGCGATTAAAATAACAATCATCATAAAACGTGGACGATCGTTCTGAGCCAGACGCGGTAATGACTCCGCGTCGAGAAATAAAAAGTAAGGACCGGTCACCGCGGCACCTCCAGACTATACACGATAGCGTAATTACATCGATCACGACACTGCCGCCAAACAATATGAAGATATACATATATTGCACCAATCATAGTGACTGCATCTTTTGTTTGGTTGAAAAATACATCAAAGAGTAGAGTAATTCTAGTCACCATGTGTGAAGAATGGGGCAAACCACAAAAGTTGTGATAGCATTTTTCAGTGGGGAGCAGCAACTGTCCACCACTAAACCCCATCCGCTCCCAGCGTTCCCAGTCGCATCCTCAGCTGTGTTGCATCGGGGCTCGACGTAGGCCGTTCAGATGCTACACCGATTAGTCAAATACGTTATAATTTAAAAGAAGCGAGTCGTTAGATGACACGATAATGATCTGGCAAACACACCGGTGGTTAGACGTCGATAGTGGTCCGCCGCGGGCACCGCTGGCGGCGCCCGGGGGCGCCCGCTTGTTCCCACAATACGTAATTGTAGCCCCGGGCCGGCCTACACGCACTGGATGTGTTCGGTCGTGACAAATATTCTTTTATTGCTTTTAATGACAAAGATGCTTTTATTTTTAATATATTGTTAACAGCAGCAGAGGCCACCCTTACGTTTTCCTGACGGACATTATCTTCATTTCTTTCCTTTTCATTTCCATTCATTGTAAGTTTGTGTTGACGTCTGAAATAAGTTAGTGTTAATTTTTACAGGCTACCTATACTACCGTCTGCCTGATGGGCCTTCTGAACCATGGATGTTACACACCAATGGTCAGGCAGATTCTAGATTGGTTTTCTCACGTGACGCACAATGTATAACTTGGATCAGTCCTTATCAACAATACGGATGTCAGTATTGTTAATTTAAAGACTGGTTCTAAATGCTAACGATACAAATGAGTGTCTAACTTTAGGAATCGAAAGAATGCAGGAAGTCAATATTTAACGGTCTTATGTTAAATGGCCCCTTTCTCTGTTATGTGGCCTGATCGACTAAAGAATGAAGATCTTTAGACATTTATAAACAATTAAGAATAATAAACTTGTAAGAGTAGGTATTGGCGTATCCAGTCGAGCCGATTAATAGCGAATGTAGCATTCCCTACTTTCAATCAGACGTAATCACAACTTAGTGCTGCCTGCGGCAATTGGTTTTTATCTCCGATTTCTAGTGCTGCTCGTAAGTGTCCTGGGCTAATTGTTACGTAGGGGAAATCAATGACACTTGGCATTTCTCGATTTTCCTGTAGTAATGGCACCTAATGTAATGAGACACGAGGAGTCGGTGTGGCTATTAGTGTGTCTGATTGCGGAAAATTGCTGTGTTTGATGTGGACGAGAAATTACAACCTCTTTTCGAGGTACAAGATATATTGTTGATGGTAAGATTTATAGTCCCGGATTTTCTTTGGTTTGTTTGTTTTTATAAATCGAAGTCACATCTTGAGTCTTCTCTTCTCCTGAGATTGAGTCAAATCCTCAATCCTCTGTTCTAAATTTCAAACAGTTGTTTTGTACCAGTCTGTTTTTTTGTACTCAAAACTTATGATAATCCTTATAAATAGCTAATATTTATAGTACACTGTATTTTCTGGGCCTTTGGAATAAGATAGATGCTTAATGAATTTGATTATTAATTTATTTCCTTTTATTAACTTAACGCGCACATGTGTTAACGTGACAGCTCCGCTTGCTCTGGAATTGAAGAGTATAGCTGCCAAACCTGACATTCTGACATGTTACGGACTTATTTGATAATAAGCATTAGTAAAATGCAAGAACTGGATGAGAGCTTCTAGGATGCTACCCAACCGAACGATATAAGGCAAAAGCCTTTTCTTTGATGCTGAAATCCCGTGATCAATTTCGTTCTTAAAAAACGCTTTATCAACATGGTTGTGTTATTCGATCGTTATGATGTGTAACATGCATGAAAGTGCAGTTAGTACCTCGCTCACCTTCCTCCCGACGCGGTTGTTGTGCAGATTCATGAGGCTGCGCGCGTCGGCCTCCAGCTCGCGCGCGTCTAGGAACTTCCTGGCGAACCGGGCGCCAAAGGCCAGCTCCCCGCAGCCGCCCCACTGAAAGCGCTCCTCGGCGCCCGTCGCCGTCGACGCGGCGGTCAGTGCGGCCGCGCCGCGGCGCCGCGACGACGGTAACCTGCGGAGACAAATCATTATCATCATTTTCATCGTCAGCTTTCATAGGCATAAGCCTTTTTTGTCGGCTCCTTTGTGCCCTATCCCTGACCTTAGCTATTGATGTCGTCGACCCATCTAACGCGGTCACTATTCCCATTTGTTTTCAACTGTCACAATCAACGTCGGCGTCGAACGAAAGTTCACGACGTGCTCTCTAGCGTTGCGAACCTAAATAGGAACTGGGCAGGACACCTGGCTAGAAGGACCGATGGAAGGTGGAGTAAGGCTATCACCGAGTGGTACCCTAGGAATGGAAAACGGAGTGTTGGGCGTCCGGCAGCTAAGTGGGTCGATGATATCAAACGAATTGCTGAAAAAATCTGGATGGCTGAGGCTAGGGACACAGATGTTTTGTAAAAAATATAAGTACAATTAACTTTATTTTCTTGAGTCTTTTTCTTTATCCTCTCTCCCTCTCTCTCTCTCTCTCTAATCTTAGTGAGTTCTCGGCTGCATTAGTTGTGATTTTTCAATGCCTGAGCAGCCGACTTTTTGAAATGTGAAGAAGTGAAGAAAAAAAACCTGGGACTATTCAACCTTTTGTCTGTGGTTAAATGACCGGCCAACAACCACCAAAAGTTTTTGGTTGTTCCTGTTACCTGTTGTGCACGCAGCCGCAGGCGGGCAGGTCGCCGCGCGCGCACGCGGCGCTGAGCGCGTGCGTGGCGCCGGCCGCCGTCAGCGCGTAGATGAACGCCGCTTCTTTAGTTGCTGTGGGCGAGGACATTGATTGAGATCACTTTCATTTATGTACAGTTATGTCATTGGCAAGGAATTTCTTCTCACACTTTAGAAAAACAATTTGATTTACTAAGTAAATTAAAAATCCCCCTTCTGTCGAAAACGGCATCTAGTGAGAGAGATGAGTGGTGAATGACTAAACTACTGATACGACTTAATATCCCAAAACCCTGACTTTAAAGCTTTTAAACGGTACTAATGGCCCAATAACTTTTAAACGTCTAAACCGATTTTCACGCTAGCTAAGAACCACTGCAAGGGAACTTGCTTTCACTTAAAAAAACCGTATTGAAATCAGTCCCTCCGTTCGAGCGCTACGATGCCATAGACAGACATAAGCGTCAAACTTATAACATTCCTCTTTTGTCGGAAGTGAAAAAGTATCTAAAAATAAAATTTGTTTTTTCTATGTAAAAGTTGTGGTAACTTTTACGTTTAATTTGGCGCTCAAAGCTCAAGACACTGAAATATGAAGCACTTTAAGAATGGGGTAAGGTAACCACCTGGTGAAACAAATGTCATGAGAAAACTGGTTCAAGAATGAACAAAGTAAACCAAAAACCGTTCCATAGCTATTGAATCTACTCTTTAAGGGGCTACCTGAATTTAGGGTCCCGTGCTGCCCCCATTTGAAATAAATCATTTGAAAGGAAACGGAGACATCATTTAAAATTTGGCATTAATCAGACCCTAGATAATCCTTTAAACTATTTTATGAACTACTGTTTACAGTTTAAAGTAAGAACGAGAAGTTTTTTTACGCACATTCGTCAAAAGTGGCCGTTTTTCGCAATTGTGCGTAGAAAAGCTTCACGTTCTCACTTTGAACTGTAAACAGTAGTTTGTAAAATAGGTTGAAGGGTTATCTAGAGCCTGGTCAAGACAAAATTTTAAATGATGTCTCCGTTTCCTATCAAATGATTAATTTCAAATGGGGGCAGCAATGGACCCCGGAAAATTCAGGTAGCCCCTTAATACCAAGAATTTGTCGTATAAATACATATAGTTGAGATGCCAGGACAGTAGTACCTAGGTCCGAGTAATGACAATTATAAGAGCCTAGCTAATAAGGGAGAAATGCTAAGTGTACAGAGAGCCTACTTAGCGAATTAAACTCCTTTTGCTATCGTAATGTATATCGACACGTTTTACGGGGACTAGGGATGTTAACCGGTAATGCGACATATCGATGTATCGATACTCCAGTTGCTTCAATTAGCGAGCGACCGCGAGCGAGCATCGATTCGATATCGATGCTAATAACTTTGCGGAAAATTAAAAATAGTAAAGATGTATTATTTAAATAAAGTACTGCTTTAGCCAAAAATATTTATTAAATTGAATATCCTGGGTAAGTTCGTAAAAGAATTCTTGATTATTATCATGAATTCTTGAACTCTCGATGCCAATGAATAGATGACGGTTAATTAGATTTGTGACTTGTGATTTCTCGCCCGGTCATAATATTTTTGAAAGATCTATTAGTCGCTGAGTAAAACCGCGGATGGACAGACAGACAGACAGACAGACATGGCGAAACTATAAGGGTCCCTTGTTTACTACGGATCCCTAAAATCCGTCCGTCCGTCCGCCCGTCTATCCGTCACCAAGCTGTAACTCATAAACCGTGATAGGTAGACAGTTGAAATTTTCACTGATGATGTATTTCTGTTGCCACTATAACAACAAATATTAAAAAAGAATAAGCTCCCACACAACAAACGTGATTTTTTGCCGTTTTTTGCTTGATATTAATAACGGCAACAGGTAGACGTTTGAAATACTCACAGAAAATTTAGTTGTGAATTCTCTTTGAAAAAACATAATTAAATTAAAAGAAAAATAAATATTTAAGGGATACTCCTATACAACCGACGTGAGTTTTTATAGATAATGGTACGGAACCCTTCGTGTGCGAGTCCGACTCGCACTTGGCGGGTTATTGACATCTGCAAATGCTGTAAGCAGAGAGGTAGGATGTCTTTCTGATCTCTAGTTAGTTTGTTTCGTTTCCCGACACACCGGCCGCGATTGCTTGCGAAGATACGTTATCTTTTGTCTCGGCTCGGAATTAATAATATATTCGTAGTGATGTCGAGTAGCATTCTCGTGAACATGATCTTATATTGTTATGTTATTTTTATGAAAATAAACTCGGATAAAACTATGAGCTATCAGTTTTTACTCGCAGTTCTTAGAGGGAAAAAACTTGTAGTACTCACGTAAGAAAATAGTAAGTATGCAATGTTCCAAGGTGATTATTGACTATTGTTTCCGGATTTGTGCGTAGTACACTACGATATGTAGGATTACGTAAAATAAAAAAGCAGAAGTGTCTTTCGAAATCAACATTTTGTAAAAATTTAGTTTCTTTTTCTATTTCATAGCGTTGCGAAACCTCTCAACCTTATTGGGCTAAATGACGAGACTGGCCAATTTATGAATTGTTTACCGAATGTCCAGGCTCAGGGTGGCCATAACTTTAGTTCCTCTTCAGTTTTGTCAGAGATACTGGTCGTAATATTGTCCAGAAAGATGTCAATCTCGCATGATAAATAAATAAAATGTAAAGCTATGCATTGCAAATTAAGATATTCTCGGGTCATTCATAACTACGTTACGATAAAATACACTCGGAGTAACAAATATATCGAAGCTGACCTCACGGCGCTAAGCACAAATACCAACAAATAAACTCTCACGACTTTCTCGATTGATTTCTCGCCTTCGCCGGTTTACAGCCGTCGAATCTGTTTACGATCCCGACGGTAGCGAACAAACAAACAAACAAACACGGCAATTAGCGTCCGGAGGCGAACAAAAAAGTTAATTGTATGACACGCGGACAGCTGGAGAGTTTAACACAACATCTCGCACGGACACGAGGCCGGTATCTTGATCGCGGTGAGTGGTGTCCAGCATGTCATATTATCGACTTACGACGGATCAAAAGCTGCCTTTGAAAAAGAATTTAAGCAGGAGATAGTGCTGGTTACAAACGAGAAGCTGTCATTTGTTGTTTTCACATTGCAATCGTCTTAATTGAGTTTTATTTTCTCGATTGCCTTTCTTATTGAGTACGTCACCTCTTTCAGCAAGTTATAGGCACAGAGATAAGTGTCTTGGAAACGGCGTGGAGTTTTACCGTTCGGCGTGAACATGAGCCGCGAGTCAATTAGCCGCTGCGTATAAATCACGCGCTGTAGGCGGCGACCGGACTCGGGATATTTATATAAACTTCTCACGAGGAACTCGCAGCCACATCAGTTAGATTTAAACCGCAGGACACCGCGGAATCGCGGGTTTGGCGCCAGTAATAAAGTTTTCCGCACACGAGCGTCGTCACTGACAATAGTATTAGTTTAGTCTTTGGGGGATTTAATGCTACCTAGGAAAAATAAAATAAATCTCTACGAAGTATTTACTTCCTTGAATAGTTAAATTACGGTACTGGTTTGAGAAATCATAATCATAACCGCAAACCTTCTCATGTATGTATGAAAGGCTCATTAAAATCCAAGTAATAAGAAAATTCTACAGCAATTTCATAAATCTAGTTATAGATGGGGATTATCCTGGATAGGAATTCCTGGAGTATTAGGTGACAAATTTATCACGGTGAAGAATGTCCAATAACCCTTATATATATATAGTTAGTCCGAATTTATCTAATCCATTTGCAAGACTTGGTGTCTTTGGTCTTTCTGTGATTGCAACCAGGCCCGCACACGCCGCCGTGCCGACAACCGTGACCATGCGAGCAGCGCCAACTCCGAGCCGACTTTTATTTCACTTTATCAGTTACGCCTTCACTCACTGTAGGTAGTAGCCGGACCTTGGCAAGTTTATTTTATTATCTGCATATTTTTTTTTGTAAGTGTTTGTTTGTAAAATGTTTATTGTGCTAAGAAAATGCATACTCATATTTGCTCAAAGCAAGGAAATTTCGATGCAAAATCTGCAAGTGAGAGTAAATTGTCAACGGTGGATTTACCACCAACATAGAATAAAGTACTAGTTCAGTATAATGACGGTAGGCAAGAGAATCAAAATAGTGAGGAGTTGCTAGCCGCATCGCCAATCAGATTTTCGACCATTGGTATCTACAATTCTACACCAAAACCTGAATGCCGTGTCAGCCAGACAATCAATTTGGCGCGGGCGGCGTCTAGCACGATCGCTTATTGATAGCGGGCTCACGGCGGCCCGACCCGACCCGGGGCGAACCCAGGAGAAAGTACTTATTCTATTATTTTGTTTCATTTGTATAAAACGACACGACTGTGATTTATTGACTCTTCGGAACTATTATACGAGTAGTTACTCAATTGAAAATAAATGATGAACTTCCAGCATGCTTTTGAACGAGTGATAGACTCGCGCAAGCTATTTGTTTGTAAATGTTTTAGTTAGATATGGACGGTAGTGTTTTTAGCCTTTGTTCAGACAATAACACAAACGTGATATTTGATTTAGTTAGTATACTTATTAAACTTTCAGTAAATCTTACGCAGTGTACGTTCTTAGGCCTAGGGAATATAGTCAGAACATCAACGCGCATGATGGCGGTGGGATGCCTGAACTAGGGTGAGTTGTTAAGTATAAAGATAGATTAATTTGTTAATAAACACTATATTTCAAATATCGCAAATGATACACTATAATTTTTCAAAACTAAAAACCGACTTCACCCCCAAATTACACAACCGAAATTTCTATGGGAACAGAATTTTCCAAATCGGTCCAGACGTCTTCGAATAATCGGTGAACATACATAAAAAAACCATAAAAGATCGTGACGAATTGATCCTTCTTTTTGAAAGTTGGTTAAAAATGTTTAAAACTTTTCATCTAATTAAAAATAATGTTAGTAAAAATGTTATGAGCGCATCGTATTGCGGCGATTTTTGCACTGAATCGTTTTTTGGCCAAGCACACCGGTATGCGATGGGTTTGATGTCACTGTTAGGTGTTGATACACCGAACAATGGCTTTGTTTCTCCTTTTAGAATGAGTACGGGTGACGTAGGATGAGAGCTCACCTCTGGGCATGACATGCGCGAAGGAGTTGTGGTCGCCGATGCCGGAGCAGTTCCAGCGACGGCCGCTGAGCTGCGCGCGACACTCGGCGTACGCCATACTGCAACAGGGGGTACGGTTAGTTAACACATCACTTTTTTATTTTACTGTATACATACAGGGACAGGAACAGTGATAGATTAAGCCGTGAGGTTTCTGGCCTAGAATAGGACTACTCCATCTCTTTTTGTGGATGCAATGTAAGAGGCGACTAAAGGTCTAAGCACAAACATCTTGTTCTACAACTGCATTCCCAAGGAGGGTTAACATGAAACGGCGGCTGGTTGTTGTGTTTGCAATTTTTCCTCCACTTTGCAGGGTCTTTCGTGTCCTAGGGTGATCATTGAAATGCATATTATACCTATTTAAAGAAAAAAGATCGGAAAAGCGCACCGAGCATTCTGAAGCAGCACAACTGAAGATTGTGCAGACAGTTCGCTAAGACGAAGAAGGGACAGGGAAAGGGACGGGATGTCCTAAACCTGCTCTTACATCAGTCATAAGAAGTAATATCATACCTGAGGCCTATCCCGACTTGCGCCACGTTGGCGGGTGCGTTGTAGCAGAGCGCGCGCTGGCGCTCCGTGAGGCCGCGCGCGCACACCAGCTTGGCGCCGAGCCCGCCCGCCCCCGCAACGATGCGGTTGGACGGAGAGCCGCTTCTGGAATTCAAAATATGTCTTTTTATACAAATATTTCTAAAAAATATCCCAAAAATAATAAATAAAAGCATCTTAATTTAAAACTTTCTGAAGGCGTGATTGTATTAAATATCAGTATTTAGTCCAAATGCATTTAATAGCTTTTAGGCAATAAGTTACTTCAATATTGGCGACACATAAAATAAGCACGGCTTTGAAAATTTTTATTTCTTTTGTTTTAAATCAAACAGATTTAAATATAAGGATTGGTGTGCCTCAAAGATCAATTTTAGATCCTTTGGATATCTTATTTCAGTTTGATAACACGAGGACATCATTAAATGTGCTGTTCTCAATGAAACTACTATAAAACAGTTTATGAATGAATCTGTCCTAACAATGCAGTCGACAGCCACAGACACGCGATTGCATCTGGTTCCGCTCGATAAAGATAAAACGATTGCGATTATCCTGATGTCTGCGGGCCTTGACTCGTGCGAGTGACAAGCTTGCACTGTTGTGCATTCCAACAAAACAAAACTCAAAGGCAAATAATGAATAATAAAAGTTTATGTTTAGTAGTATTTTATTTATTTGTAACAATAAGTTAATATTTCGTTACAGTTTTCACCAATATGATATACAAGCACAAATAAAATATATATATTCGGATTGATAATTTCCATTTATGTAATTGCAGTTTCATTAGATATGAATATCGTTATTTAAGCATTTATTCAAATTTGGCATTACCGGCATCCGCATGCATCGCTGCGTGCGACTCTCACGCGTCGCTGCTCACAAATTGCGATTGACAATGTTTGCAATACACTGCCGGTGGAAATGCACGGTTATGCGAATAGCAATTGTATGTGTAAGCGATGACTCGTTATTGTAAAGGTTCGCTGTGTTTGCTGGACCTTGGCGTATTATCATTTCTCCTGCTTATTATGACATCAATAGACATGTTTGTTGTAGAATGGAAGCTAATTTAGATGTCAATGCCCAAATGAATACTGACAAATGGTATTGTGTAGAAATCACAAAATTGGCTCGTTAGCCACAGTTAGTGCAGGAAAATATCTAATACGTCATTTACCATTGATTCATGTCATGTAAAAAGGTTTTTATTTTCCAACATATAGACAGCTGTGCACCACTTTGCTCCACACGCACATTTATACATATAATTTATAATAATATTCATGCAATAGAAACGAGATTGCAATTCATTTGTGTCGCTTGGTGAGCCGTGGACTGTACCAGGTGGTGGGTGTTTATAAAGGCGGTGTGAATCGGTCGCGGGCACTTGTTAATAGATGCACTCATTATGTTCCCAGTGTTAATGAGTAGAGCCGACACGCAGGCAGCATGACATTCTCTAAGACAAAAGGCGAATTAGCTCGGTGTTTTGTGAACCCAAAATTGCTTTTTTTAACAACTATCTATAATAGATGTTAGTTAGCTTGCTCATATGAAAATTTATGAATTTATCTAGATGGAAAATAATTAATTATCGTACAGGTTCATTAGCCCGATCAAAGACAGATTCAGACTAAGGTCTAATAGGTCGCCATTTCCGGTAAAGGGTCACCGAGGAAGTTATGCTTAGTAACTGGTGAGGTGAGAGAGAACTTATGTAGAATAAAATTTCTGATTATTTCATCCACATCCGATCACTGAGACAGCCGTGTCCGTAGGGACATGATCGGAACGCTTATGTGAGCACGCGTAGGCAAAGCTGAAAATGTTATGGGGGTTTCCTGTACCGAGTTAGAACTCATGTGACAATACCAGCAGTATCGAATTGCAAAGATGTTCAAAAAAAAAAACAGATTTTAGCGAACCCAATTCAAGAACGAATCAGCAATGCAGTGGTTGACCAGTACATCACAGTCCCCGTGAGTCTGCTAATTGCTCTAACCTGTCTAAACGGAGACAAACAACGGAACGCAATCAACATGCCGCAGACTGCTGCTCTATTTGTAAATGTTTGTCTGTGCTACATGTGACACCCACGAAAAAATACGGTTTTGGTTTTAAAAGGTCATCATTAGCAGTCGCTACTTTAAAAAGCAAAACGCAATGGACGCAATGGATTTTTCTTAAGATTCAATTCGTCATCAACATGATTGCTGTTATTGTCGGTATTCTCTCGATTTTCACATATGAGAGAGAAAAAAAAAAACAAAATTGATTCCATTTATAATTTTAAAAGGTAAATGGGTTAGTTCTTTACTCAATTTATTCTTATATAGTTTGAACTTTTTTTTAAGACAAGTGAGTTAATTTAACTCGTATCTGAACTTTTTATTCCTTATTATGACTTGGTTAAGGAGTGGTCTCGTATAACGTTTGTTTGACTTAATCATTAGTTGAATTGCGCTACACCGAAAATCCTTTAAACTTGTCACTTACCTTGTCTATACTGATCCACATAGGTAAATAGAATCTATTTAAATTAAGCTTCTTCTCCAAATTTGCCTTATTTTCTTTTTACATTGTCATCTATTGTTAAAACAACAAAAGTTTTTCAAGTCTTAATGAAGTATGATCAAATTTTTCAAATGAGAAACCAGTAGTATACAATATCGGACCATCACCTTTCTACCTCTGCAGGGGGTCAGGCCCACAGTCCGTCGACCCAGGATCCTTGACCCAGTGAAAGCCAATCGATGCGTGTGCACAGCACAAACTTAATTGCCTCCTGGTTATAAACCCATTTGTCATCGCTGCGAGGAATGAGAGGATAATTACGGCTTGATCACCCGGGGTTACGACGCGGCTCAGGCTGGTATGTTGACATTTGCGGCCACTAATGGAGATTTAAACCTGTGGCAATTTGTTCACGCTTTAATACAAAATAAATATTTCCTTCGGCGACTCTTTTTTTCTTTGCGTATGAGTGGCACATTGGTCAGCATTTCTAAATCACTGCTTGAAGATGTCTTTATTTATTTGGTATTCGGAAAAGAATACTGAGGAATTTTCAACCCAGTAGTTTTATCTATAGGTATCTACAATGACCTACATATAAATATATTAATATATGTATATAGGTAATATAGGTAGATGAGATGGGTTGACGATATAGTCAAGGTCGCGGGTCGCACCTGGATGAGAGCAGCACAGGACCGAGAGTGGTGGCGTCGACGAAGGGAGGCCTATGCTCAGCAGTGGGCGGAAGAAGGGCTGACATGATGATGATGGTAGTTAAGTGATCAATCGCACCCGCAGTATTTGTCTTTGCTCTATGTCAGTCGACTCTTCGCGATTTGCACCAGGCTGTGCAAATCTCTGCACATATTAGAAGGTCTATAAGTTTACAAAGTTTCTAATACGAAAAACCAAAATTCGTTTAAATACATAACCAATATGTTAGTTTATTATTCAAACAAGATATAGTTTCAAAAACTAAAACCCGGCTATGGAATAATTGAGAACAAAAG
This sequence comes from Acrobasis suavella, assembly GCA_943193695.1. Classification (NCBI taxonomy): domain Eukaryota; kingdom Metazoa; phylum Arthropoda; class Insecta; order Lepidoptera; family Pyralidae; genus Acrobasis; species Acrobasis suavella. The sequence continues at coordinate 66,278 of OW971950.1, forward strand.
CAAATTTTGGATATGCGATTTTTAAGTCCTTTCATTTGACGCCCCACACTGAATAATTTGTATTATTCCATTTTTAGTTACTTACTTTTTGGCCTGTAGAGGGTGCCGTATTGAATGTATTGCGACGTCAAATAGCCTATAACCAGAGCGCAGCCAAGACGCTTTCAAAGATATCTCATTGGTTAAGGGTACCATGTACATATATCATAGAACATACTAAGCAACAGATGAACATACATACATAGTGGCAAATCACATAACCCTCTTTTGGCTCCGCCGTCGTCGCGTAATTACTACATGATTCTTTATCAAAGCTTAATTTCTTACTCAAGTGAAATGTCTGTTATCAGCGGAACAACGTAATGTTCTGTACCGTGTGATATTACCGTTCTCGCCACGTGGGAGAGTCCAGCATCCCCGTCCCATTACCTTCAATCACAATGAGCTTATCACAGAATGAATAGCTCTGACGAGGGCTATCGCGCCGGTAAATAACCAGATATGGACGCTCACGGACGCTGCAGTGGGAATCCCGTTGAGGCTGATAGGTGTCGGGTGGACATTTATTGAGTTGTCATATTATAATGAGAAGATGTCTTGACATCTTATCCCGACTCGCTAAGAAGAAGATCCCGAAATGTGGCGCTTTGAATAATGGCGATTGTTTTATTCTGTGGAGTTATAAACGAAGTCTTTGGTCCTAACTACTTTATGTTGAGTGTTAGAAATTTAGTTTTGTGATTCTTGATGTTACCAAAAGGGATGCAGTAAAATCAATTTTCTAAAATTTTTTAACAATTTATTGAGAAGAAAGAAGAAAAATTAAATCAATAAATGGTTTGTTAAAATGCCTCTTTTTCTAAAACGTTCACTCAATATTTATACAATCGGAGAGAAGCGACTGTCAATGAGGACCAGCTCAATGCGTGCAAGGACCTGGATGGTGGAGTCCCAATAAGTCAAGCTAATTGGCGGCCCACGTGGCCCGCGCCGCGGCCCGTGGGTCGCTCCCCCGCGAGCTAATTATTCTGAGTTTCAATTTCAAAGTGTCCGGTGTTTGGCGTCCACTTTGATATTTCCCGATTTGTATGGTGGACAGAGAAAATGTTGATGACTGACTAACAAGTACAGCTACAAAAATAGATAGGTACTGCGTCTATACAAAAGCAGAAAAAGAAATGTTTTTAACTTCTATAATAAATAATGTAAGAACCTGGCATGATGCGCAAAAATGTAATTTCTTTTTACTTATATCTTAAAATTAATTTAATGTTTTAATTTTTTTGTTTCGTTTAATAAGTCAATATTTCAGTTATTTATGTAATATTAATATCAATATCTATTTTAATTATACTTATTGATTGATATATTTTAATTGATCTAAATGTCAATAATCATTATTTGAATGTCAACTAATTTAATGTCAATGTATATTATATTATTTGTCGTTAATTTTATATTTTGTCAATTCTTTATCATTAAAAAACTCATCCAAAGTTTAATCATTTGTATCTACAAGCAGTGCTTTTAATATTTTAGTAAAAATTTAATCTTTCTGCTCTGCTCTAAGCAGGTCTGGGAGGGCATTATAGACTTTAATTCTCATTGCAAGCGGTCCAGAACTAAGGATATCTAAATTACGAGTATTATTCGGCCTCGTTTACACATTCTTCTTCCTTGTAGGATAGCGTCGCGGTAAATTGTTTTTTTTTTCATGTAGTACTGGGGATATTTTCGTCAAGTTTCTAAAATCTATTTACATGGCAATGTCAAATGTTTAAATATTTTAAATGCGGTCTTAAGCTTTCTCTCTCTTCAATATTTGCTATGATTCATATGCATTTCTTTTGTAGAACTAGTAATATATTCGCGTCGGTAATATTACCCCATATGTAAGCCACGAATATGCATATGCATAGTATGCTGTTACCGCCGTTTTGTTATTCGAGGATTTTTTCAGTTCCCGTGCGTGTAAGTGCGTATGTAAAAGTTTGCAGTTTTGTTGCTATTTTGTCGACGTGATCCTTCCAATTCATATTTGGGTCTAGCGCTATTCCGAGTAATGGAAAGGATATGACAGTCTCGATATCTTTTCTATTATATCTAAATTTTATATTCAAAGATTCTTTTAGATGTGGTCTGAAATCAATTATTTTCGTTTTACTAAAGTTTATTTCTAGGCTGTGATCAGTTAACCCTGATGTTACTTTGTCTATATATTCGGTGAGTAAATACAACTGAGAGACTGGCGCACAAAGGTCCCACTTACTGGATGGACAGATGGACAGACGGACGGACAGGGGAGCCTATATAATTAAAAAATTGACGACCTACGTGGCGTAGTGTCAATATCAATATCAATCCCCGGTCAGGGCTAGTTGGCAAATGGCCTTTTTTAAAATTATCTTGTCTTGGATTTTTATCTATGTATATATGTATTTGTTGTTAAATATAGTATCGTTGAGTTAGTATCCTATAACACGAGTCTCGAACTTATTTTGGGGCTAGCTCAATCAGTGTTATTTGTCCCTATATATTTATTTAAGTATTTATTATTATTTTTTATATAATAGGGTACCGTTTAAAGCCCCTTGGGTATGGAACCCTAAAAACTTTTAATTAAGTCGAATTACAGTGCATTTGTGTACTTAAAATAACGTTTGAACAGCTAATGATAGTAGAAACATTTGTCAAGTTTAGGCAGCTTGGAAATAAATTTTGGATTCTACCGTCCGAGCTAGTCAGAAGTTTCGCAAGTACTTGATAAATTATGCTTAGTGTTAATAGGTTCTGCTGGAAAACTGACGTCGTTTAGATTCCTAGCTCGATGCTAGCCGTCAATCAGCTGCAATCGATGGAAATTAATGTGCGTTGCCCATTGCTGCGCCGGCAGGTTTTCAATCAGCGCGCGCAAACAGCGGGCGGGAGGTGGTCTTAACCCAGATATTAATTACTGGCGGATCATAAATCTCCTAGTGTTGAATAAGTTTTTGAGGGCTGGGTGCAGAATGGGAGAATGCAAGCTAAAAATAATCGTGAAAATTGAAAATTGTAATATTAGTGTGAAGCGCCACAAAGACTAAAACCAGGCAGAAAAGCTATGCCTCCAGACTAAAGTCTACAAACAATGTGTGTTACCAGTAATGACTCTGCTTTGAAACGTGGTCCTTTACTATGGGGCTCACGAGAAGGCTCAAGATTGCTCAACGCGCTATGGTTCTCCATAGCGCGTTGAGCAATCCTGAGCCTTCTTATGAGCTAAGAGTATGCTCGGTGTGTCTCTACGTGATCGAATCAGAAATGAGGAAATTCGTAGGAGAACAAAAGTCACGTGACATAGCCCAGCGGATTAGCTCGTAGAAGTCGTAGTGGGCACGATATAAAACGCGACGAACCGATGGTATATGGGGAAAAAAGGTTCTAGAATGGCGACCGTGTACATGCAAGCGAGCTTAGGACGCCACTCATAAGTTGGTCAGATGACCTGACCAAGGTCACTGGTAAGCGCTGGATGCAGGCTGCTCTTAATTGATATTTTTTAAAATCCTTGGGAGAGGCCTATGTCCAGCAGTGGACGTTATGCGGCTGAAATGATGATGATGTTGAGGCTGAAAAACATCTGCTTGAGATCTCAAGCTAACTTTGATGCAGACGTCCGCGTACGTTCTATATGGTACAGCAGTGTTACGGGCGTTTTGATCCCAATTTTGGTGACAAAAGTTTTACTTACAGTACCTACGTATCATCATGACAACGCCCTTTAGGCAAGAAGACGGCCTGTACTATCTTTATGGGTTCCTTTCAGCGTTTGTCCTCAGCAGTAGTCGTTCGGAAACGCAGGGAAGTATATGAAGGAGACCTTTGCCTAGCAGTGGGATAGTATTGGTTATATACAATGAATCCGTACGATCTCTTGCCTTCGGCCTAGCGTCAGCTCCAGCAGACCGCTATCATCCATCATATAATTACGCGGGTGGTGCCGGAGCTGAGATCTCGATTGCCTGAGTTATGTTTTCCGCTCGCTATCAGCAGATAAGCGCCGCCTCTTAGCTGATAACACCAGCTCAACGGCAGTTTTTGAAATATAATCAAATTAAGTGCAGGTTTCGTGCCCATTGCGCATCATATCGCGGCTTGGCGATCTGGAGTGACACAATGTTCGTGGGTGGAGGTTGCAGAACAAACTAATAAATCAGTTGCGAAAAACAAAATGGGATCCTTCAAGAGGCAAAACAATCCAACCGCTTGGGAGGATACAAGCTATTCTCGCAGCGCAGTCACGCGGCTAAAATGATGATGATAACTGTCAACACGGGCGATTGTGATATTAAATTAGATGCTTGTGTCACATGAGCATTTTCATTTTCATATCATCGCCTAATCAATTGATTACATACTTTTTCAAAGAATTTCAATGAGAGGTTAAAATCACTATTACCAACTCATGCTAATTTGTTTATTTTCACGAAAAAATAACAATAGTTAAAATATACATGTAAATGTCCGGTAAAGGATTAAATTAACTTGACTGACATCATGCAAATTATTGAAAATTTATTTGTTTTGCGTATCTAAGTAGGCAAGTGTTTCTTATATTTATTGTTAGAATCAATTCACGGCCACATTTATGTCTTTACCGATAAATAAATTACTGCAGACAACAATAAAATGCGCAATCAATGATATATTATTACTACAATTTATAAAGTCCCGGCAAATATGTGCATGTTACAGTTTATTCAATAAATTATTGTAACAGGTATCAGAATTACAAATAGTTACAATTGCTAGGTGTTACATTTTAATGGCTATTAATACAGGTAAAGTATGACTAATAATATTAGAATTGGAACTTAAATAAGTACCTAATGGAAAGAACTTATGTCTCCACACAGCAGCATTTTGTTCAACTCTAGGTTTTGTTGAAATCAAACAGACCGCTCTAAACCGGTCATTTTGGAAATCCTTTAGTCCGTCAGTGGACCGTATGTCGTTAAAAGGGGTTATGATAAAACATGTCTTAATACCAAATATTTCAAAAACGTAGATGGAGGTCTCCAAAACACAAAAATTTGTCTTGATTCTGTAAGTACTTCGATTCTTCTGCCGTCCGAGTCGATCAAAGAAATGGATGAACCTGACATCCCTCCTAAAAATAAAATCTGTTTCCCGTTTTACATCCTGTAGGTTCACTAGATTGCTGAGAGTGCTTGCAGGGTTTGCGACGTTTGGCTGTCTGCCCTGAGGGTACAAAGACGAGAGAGATTTTCTGTATACACGTTTTTAAGACTCTTTACTATAAAGTTTCTTTCTCACACATAATTCTCTGAGTAGATCTCCGAAAACCATAGAACCCATTGAATAACTAATAGAACCAATTAACGTTGAATTTAAATTAAAAGTAGAACCAGCGGGGGATTGGTCAATCAATTGAAATGAATATTTAGAAAGCGTACAATCCAGTAATTAACAGGCGGATAGACATGAATAATGCAGCGGTTAATTTGAACAAATACTGTGAGCGACCAACCGCCCACGGCGGCGCGCGCTATGATTTGTTTCTGCCGCGAACAACCAACAAATCGACGGATTGATTTAATTAATTTATTACCGTAGAGTTTGTGTCCATCTGGTTACTCTAGTAGTGATATATTCACAACGAATCTACAAGACAGTGAAATGTACCCTAACTGCCCTCTAAAGTTCGGCGGAGCCTAAAATTATACCGAGCAACAACACCAAACTGCCTGAAGAAAACTTTTTTTTAAATCGGCTGCAACAACAAATATAAGGTTAAGTACGCAAAGTCTTTTTTTATTCATAAAAAACATTGCACCTGGTACTCGTACGATGTGTTTTCTTGCACGCTATTCGTGTACCATTATATCTCCAATCCCGAGTTACTTAAAATCCGTTTTAGTATTCATAAGCTATAGGGTTAAGGGTAACTAGAACACTATTCATAAGCTCTGTGTAATCGGATACGTGCAATCAATCACACAGCCGTACTCGTGCCACCTTCAATTCAATCTCCCAAGCAATCAGATGCAGAGGATCACAAGGTTTCATTGTGACGTCATTTGTAGTCTTTGATCTCAATGTCAGTTTTCTAAGCAGAAACAAATGTCGAATGTAAAGCATATGTAGTATAAGCATTGTTAGTGGTTCTCAGAGTATAAAATTCAATCCAAAAGAAATTGACGACAAACGCGGTCACTACAGGAAAATCCGTAGTCCATGTACTTACGTATCCAGAGTGTCATCTTTGGTCGAGGTGCAGTGCTGCACCAGACTTTATACTTACCCTTATTTTGTTTGCAAGATAAGGAAACCGGTACTTTATTCTTCATCACCCTAACTAGGTTGACCTGTGAAAAGACTAAAAGCTAAGAGCATGTAGTTACATACGCTTAGCTCTTCTCAATTTTTTTATTAACCTTTTCATCCCACCACTGGGCAAAGTTCTTTTCTAATGCTTTCTTCTCTGTGTACTTTGATTGCCAACCACGCTGAAAATTGTCTAGGTCAAAAAATAGTTAAGTTGAAAAAACCGAGGCGCCATCTGTTTCTCGGACTTCCCCTGCGACTGCGATCATCTCCGGGTATCTCGTCCATTTCTCTGGAGTCGTTCTGCCCGCCCAATCCCACTTCACTTCTTTGTTGTTGCTGTCCTTCTCAACAATCAACTATTTTTATTTTTATTCCGACAACTACCGCTCCGTGTGTTTCTCTGTCGTTAAGATGTTGCTTCTTTGAGAATTAAAACAAAGCATGTTCAATGTTAAGTGTTGAACTTCATTAATTTGTCGTAGACTCGATAATAAGGCTTCAAAGGACGAAGCGGCGGTTTAATGGCCGCAGCGTGTGACCGCCGGGCCTTTGATTTGAGATAGCGGCTGTAAAGCCCACGTTAAACTAATTTTACGACGACGAACCAAAGAAATGGACTTTTTATGAGGTTATATAGAGAGAGAAGTCGATCAAGGGAATGGACGTCCTGAGATCCTTTTAAACAGGCGATAAACTGATAACCTGTTAACTTTTAATATTCTCGATTGTCGACAGTGTGTAGAGCTTAGAGCTAACATTTGTGTCAGATTCCTCGAGCTGCCTACGTTTCAACTACTGTATTATGCAGGAGTGCTAAGGTAGTGATCGTAAAAATCTAAATTGCTTCATTTTTCAAATATCCATATCGAAACCTTGTAATATATTCTTGAATAAGGTATAACCAAGTATAAAATAGCAAATGCAATAACAATAAACAAACTACGACATATTATTTATTGATCACTAATTGGTTTCCAGAAACATCGATGTGATCTAAAGAAATACCGTCTATTTTTATTAGAACGTTGCCTACAGGTCTGGGAATTCGACAATAAGAATAAAAGCTATGCGACACGCGTTCCTTGACCATGTTAACAAATGTGGATATCTCATAGAATGCTAGTTATGTTGTCTGTGGTGTGGTTTATGGACGAGAAGGAAGATTGATGGGGTTTTGCCTGCTGCGTCGTGTTTAATTTGTGGAAAAATTGTTGTTTATTTTTTTACTGACGTGCGGAATTGATAGCGCTTTAATATTTTAGCAAGAGAATCTATATTCCATAGTCGTAACTTAAAATTTTTACTATTTTTTACAATATGTAACAAAAACCCTGTCCGATCCTTGTAGGAGGAACTCAGAAAGACAATACCAACAACTTTTTCAATGGACCAATGCTTGAAACATGAAAAAAAATCGACATTTTCATACAAAAGTGTTCGGCCGGCCCGGCAATTTCAATGAAAATGACGATTTTTTTCTTAAGCCATAGTAGCCCATAGTAGGGCAAAGGCCTCTCCTCTTGTTTTCCTCAACCCTCTAGCAAAATCGATAGTTTATCAGCTCTTATCATATGCCTTGAGTTTTTCTTTCCGTTCCGTAACGGTGTTATTATTTTGATGATCTTTGAAAAAGATACTTTTTTCTACAACTTTAAATGGAAAGGATTAGCAATCAATGTGGAATAATAAATAAGTTTAAAATAAAATAATGAGTGAGCGTTTAATGAAGCCTAATTCTAATAAATAATAATGTCAAAGAAATATTATCTGATTAAGTCAATCAACTATCGACCCTGCAATATTAAACCGAAAGAAAAATAGCCGGAGAGCTTATCGCCTATATATTACATTTAATTTACCTAATACCATAGAGTGGCAGTGATTGGCCTCACAAATAGATGAAGTACAGAAGGTTCACGCCATCAAAGATTGATGCCAACGGTGCCACTACCAACGATATCGAAGATCCTGCAGAGTGGTAATGAAATAGCCCTTATCCTTCAATAACTGCATATTTGCAAACCCATTGTTATCAATTGTTCTCTCGGTCGGATTCGGTCGTCTGTTGGTTGACAGATTTAGCGTTATATCTGCTCCTAAGATGATGTCTTTAAGCGGGCATCAAACGACTTGAGACTTAAACTATACCATACCAAGTTACATAAAGACATTCAGAAGTTAAATATCTAATAAATAAATATATACAGACAAATCACACAGATTGAGCTAGCCCCAAAGTAAGTTCAAGACTTGTGTTATGGGGTACTAACTCAACGATACTATATTTTATAACAAATACATAAATAGATAAACATCAGGACCCAAGTCTATTTGAAAAAGAAAATTTTACATCTTGACCTGACCGGGGATCGAACTCGGGACCTCCGGTGTGACTGCCGAGCATGATGACCACTAGACCACAGAGGTTGTAGAAGTTAAGGGTCATTTGATTAAAATCAACGCTGCTGCAATGTGTAATACTTACTTGTAAAAGTTCATATATGAAACGCAAACAAATTCATACATACCTACGTTACATTCATACAAATTATCAAGCTTGTTTCCCATGGCAGTAGGGCCAGTAGGCAGAGACTATAGATCTCCTCTTGCTACGATCCGTGCAAATCTTGCATCGGAAATTTATCAAACGAATAAACACTTTGCCGCCGACTTACTTTCCGTCAAATACACACTGTCATCGCCTTCTCTACATTCATTGCTTTGTGTCCTATTACAGAGTATTACGGGTATTAGCATGTATTACACAGATTATACAATGTCTCGCAGCCTCTCTAAATTATCACGTCGTTTCGGGGAGCCCGCGAGTTTGTACACTGTGCCAGTATAGTGTAGTCGGGGAGCTAGAATGACATTCGTTTAATTATTTTATTACATTTTATAAAGTCACTTACAATACGTAGATTAATGTTTTATTCAGCTAAGTTAAAAGTTTTGAAGTATTTTTTAGACACTTGCACGTCAGAATCCATATAAATGTACAGTAAAGTGATTTTTGTGTCATTGGTATTTAGCTCCTTAGAAAAGCCTGCATTATTTTGATCTCTTTTATAATAACTTGCGTTAGATAACAACCCGTTACCAATTGTGAACTGGTCTAATCGAATAATTATACCATTTAGATAATTAGAGCAATACAATTCCTGTAAGCGTTTTTATACTAATTCTTTACCTAAAACAATATAATTTAGAGCCATACATTAATTGCCTAACACCTCAAATATGCATTGTTTTGATGTTTTATGAGTTTTTTTTCTCTTAAATGATCGCTACAAAATTCTACATATGAGCTTTTGTTCCACTTATATCCATTCGGCCGTCAGCTCCCGGCCCGGTCCCCTCGGTCATAAATCTCGGGGCATGTTAATAAGATCCGATTATTGGGAATATATCGCGCCCGAGATATATAATATATCGCCTTCCGAGACGATAACTCATGCTGGCGGTAATTACGTAATGTTTTAATAGGAATTTGTGGCTCTTCAACCACGGACCACCTGGCTATGAGGATGGTCTATGTTCTGGATTCTCTTAAACTTTGTTGATGATTTCTTCGAAACTATTAAATGTAATGACACTTATTTATTGTAAAAAAATACTCAATTTAACTGGCAAATAGAGACATGCAGTAGTGGGTTAGCCAAAATCCGCAGAGCGGCGAAGCAACGGCGTGGCAGCGGCGTGCATAGTTACAAGACTTACAAGATTTTTTTAGCTTGTGGGAACTCCACCTGTCCCAGCTAGAATGTGTGCTTCCACATGAATTATTTAGATTCAAAACAGACGTAGAGCAAGAGGGGTTAATACAAGGCGAAAAACACACGACAAGGGTTAATACATTTATTTGTCAGCACTGATAAAATTATATAACTCAATAATTATAAGTCGCTTGTATGAGAGGTAGTGGAGGAAGAATGATTAGGATGGAATGAATGTGTCCAAAATTTAGAAAATTAAATTTGAAAGTTGGACCATACTGAAATGATGGAAAAAGGAAATGAAAGGACATGAAGGATAGTGTTTATTGCAACATCGTTACAAGCTTGTTCGTCTTCTTATCTTAGCGCAGTTGCATCATCATTTGTGTTGCTTATTATAGCATCCAGGCTATATCAGACTTTTTTTACTCCCAAAGATTTTTTTATCCTTTTGTTTAAAAAAGTTGAGTGTAGTGATGGCTGTTCCGTGCGTCATCTCGTCAACAGGTCGCCATCGCCAGGCTAGAAAAGGCTTCGTTCTGGACTATTCCCAGAACCCAGATCTTCCAAAGTCCATGGGTAGCACGCCTACCTATCGATCAGTTAGTGCGCATTTTGGACAAAGGCTGATCTTGGCCATTCAACGTGGAAATGCCGCCAGCCTACCCTGCGAGCGCAACGATTTAGGCTCTTTTTTATAATTTCATGTTATTTATAGTATTTATATCTAGTATATTTTTTTATTAATATGGTGAGATATTTTATTTATAGAAACAATAAAATTTAAATTAAAACTAAATTCTAAAATAACAAAAAAAATCCGAATTATGTAGTCCCACTAAAATATTACCCCTCCAGCGTGGCCAAAAAGCTGGCAGCATTGCCACGTTTTATGGCAGTGCTGATTCTTTGAGCCAAGTAGTAACCCGCCTTTTGGTCAGGGGATATACCTCGAACAAACGTTTTAAAATTATTTTAAATAGGTTCTGGGCTGAAGGACCCCACGGACCAAAACTTTTTATCGCAAAAGGCTCAAATATGTAGTTTTCTCCAATGTCACCATGTTTGCGGATACTGCTGCGCCAGTCTTTGACTTGGTGACCTGAAGATGGGACGGTGCGAAGTAGCATCCCACAACAAGGGCCGACCCAATCTCCAAGACACCAAGGTCGTCCCGTCCGGCCTCTTGCCATCATCTCTAGCAAGACCATTGGGTTCTATTAATATGGTTGTATTTAGTAATTTAGTTTAATCAAAGCATCGTTTATTAATGTTATTTAAGTTACAAGCTTTTTTTTAACTTGCAATGTATGTTGTACGTATGAATGTTTGTTTAGGTCAAATCTTGCAACTTAATTTTCAACCAGTTATCCTTAGCCGATTGACCTGAAATTTTGCATGCTTGTGTAATTCAGATGACAATTGACAACACAATACTTTGGAGTCAATGAGCTATCTGGTGACGAATCCGGGAGATATTCGACGGAACTCAGTTACAAAACAACATAACCTCTTTGAGTAGGACACGTATGATTTGTCTCGACGAGTACTTTATGGCAGACGATGCCTAGGGTCTGATCCCGGAGACAGAATGTAGCCGATGGTCCTTAGTATAAACCGACGCAACTGCATCGAGTTTGGGCTTATTTTATTTGTCTTAATAAGTACTTTAGCCAGACAATAAAAGCTTGTACAAAAAATGATTTTTTTTCAAAAAAGTCTTTTATAAGTTTATCCAAAATCCTTCACTCTGTAAGGTCAATTTCCTCCATGTGATTCAGCTGGTACTGTACCTATTTATACAATAGCAGTGTGACAAATTATAAACAACAAATTAGTGATGTAATAACTACCGCATCCCATTGTTCGGTCACAATCGGGCGATTTGTAAAACCAACGCAGTCCGCGGACCGTGTCGGCTGTCCGGCGGACGGTCCGCCACGTCCGGTACAACGGTAATAGTATACAATTAACGCAGGCTCAGTTACATTCCGGGCTCTGTATAGGGCTTAGTGGCAGGAAAGCGAAATATTTATCATCAAGCAAGCTTCAAACCTTCTAATGAGTGCTTAAAAAAGCAGAGCGGCACTTCACACTTAGCCAAAGATTGCTATTTATAACTCACAAGTACTACCATATATTGTTTGAGTACATACACTCTTTGCCTGTGGCTCACCGCTAGTTTATCGAAATAAATTCAAAAAGAATCTCCTGAAAAATCTGTATCGATCTCGCAGAGTCCATACTAGTTATTGTCAATGATCCCATGATAATCAATCGTATTGGTAGCCTGAGTTTGAGCAGAGTCCATACTAGTTATTGTTGATGATCTCATGATAACCAATCGTATCGGTCGCGTGAGGTTGAGCAGAGTCCATACTAGTTATTGTTGATGATCTCATGATAACCAATCGTATCGGTCGCCTGAGGTTGAGCAGAGTCCATACTAGTTATTGTTGATGATCTCATGATAACCAATCGTATCGGTCGCCTGAGGTTGAGCAGAGTCCATACTAGATATTGTCGATGATCCCATGATAACAAGCTTTATCGATCGCCTTAGCACAATACACTAAATGATTTATTTTGAGCAGAGTTCCTACTATTATTATGGGCCGATTATTAGGTGTGCTGTCTATATATACTATTCTGCCAATTTCCTCTCAATCTATCGCAGGTTGACTGGAACAGATTCCTACATAGAACCTAATTCCGCCTTTGTATATTTGCTCTTTCGTATGTTAACTTTGTTATGAATTTTTTTGGTACAATAAATTTATTACAAGCAAACAAAAGTGAGATTATTACTGTATGATGAAACTTGTCGGCGTTTTCTGAATTCACTACGTAAATGAAACCGTGTTAAAATACCTAGTTGCATATAGTATCTTAGAATCTTGACGATTTTATAAAAGACACACTTATGAGACGTGGAAAGATTTGTTCAGAGTCGAAAATGTACGTCGACAACCTGTAGGTATACCTGTTGTTAATGGAATACTCTTTTTACTCTCAATATAGCCCCAGTCTATCCAATAGCTCTGTGAACCAGTCACGGATTGCGTTTCGTTTTGTTCTCTCAATTAGCCTAATGTGTTGTAAGCAGCAGTTTCTGACGAGTCCGACTGGTTTCATATCTCTTAAATATTACTGCTGATTAAAGGTTTGTCTGTCCCTTGCCACCTGCGTCCTTTTTCATTGTATTGAACTACACGACTGGGTTTTAAGTTAAACCGTAGGTAAAGGATGCTCGTCGGTTAATACCCTATATTGAGAGAAGATTAAGGTTGCGTTATGATAGCGCAGACTCAGGCATGAAAAGTTCACTGCTATAAAAATGAATGATCATGACACGTTGGAATTGGAAGTAATAAATGGGACCGAGTGACCATGAGTTTAAATGTTTTTATTGATGGTTTCAAGAACCGATGCATTTTTTATTCCATTAACAACAGGTATACCTACAGGTTGTCGACGTACATTTTCGACTCTGAACAAATCTTTCCACGTCTCATAAGTGTGTCTTTTATGAAATCGTCAAGATTCTAAGATACTATATGCAACTAGGTATTTTAACACGGTTTCATTTACGTAGTGAATTCAGAAAACGCCGACAAGTTTCATCATACAGTAATAATCTCACTTTTGTTTGCTTGTAATAAATTTATTGTACCAAAAAAATTCATAACAAAGTTAACATACGAAAGAGCAAATATACAAAGGCGGAATTAGGTTCTATGTAGGAATCTGTTCCAGTCAACCTGCGATAGATTGAGAGGAAATTTACTCAAATAAAATGCAGGAGCACTATGCTATATGCACTTTACTTGTGAAGTGGTACAGGCATCAAAGCCTAAGGTTTAACAGCGCACGGTAAATGTAATGCTATCGGGTAACGGCTTCATAAGTGACTTCGCCCATTACCTCAAGGCGGATGGCATTGCGACGCCTTATTCTGTTATATTTATTTATACGCATTTACGTTAACGCTATAAGGGCATTTCAATGACAATTTAAACAGCTCCTAGCTCCTGTTGATGACAATTGAAAAATACCTAATAAGGCAAGGGATATTTAAGTATCCTCCATTACAGGCAATATCAAATCCTGTTGTCTGAGTTTGTGAGCTGTCATCGTATATCAATAACAGTCATCTAGTGACAAAAGTGTCATTATAACAACTAGTAACCTTTCCTCACAATGTTTTCCTTCACCGGAAGCTTGTGGTGGTAGTTGAAAATGACCGTAGAATCATATAATTACAATAAGTTTAGTCTAAATGCTTATAAACGACTAGACAATGGTTATAAATGGTCAGATTCCATTACACGTCCTTCACGCTGTGTGAAGCATCGTTTGCAAAGTCTAAACATCAGCCACGAGTATAGGCAAAACAAAAATAAAGTATTTATAGGCGTTTTGAAATTGATAATCCATTTCTTTTTTATATTACATTTTAGGAAGACTTACAGTTATTAATACAGATTATATAGAAACAATAACAAAAAGAAAGCCATTTAGTAAAGTCTCATATAGGTAAAAGTAAAATAGAAAAAAGGAGATCAAGGTTGGTTAATCATGCTGATCTTGATTTTGTAGCAATGCCATCGAAGATCGATTTATTCAAATGCAGTGAATATTATCACTCGATATAAATGACACAATTTACATAGTCAGTGGTTGCGTACGCTCGTAGGAGCTTGGGGGTGTTCCCATACTCCACAGAATTAGACTTTTTACCTATGACACCCTCGGAATTGAATTTTTACATCTTTAATATATAGCCAGTCACAGACATAACTTATAATGACATAACTGTTACTATTCCATTCAGAGTTGACTGCGATGGCACATAATAAAAAGGCATTCAAATGCACAAAAAGAAGAAACAGATTGGATAGAAGAAGAAACAAGCCATGTTTCAACGCCAACATTAAAAAAAATGTACGGTGTAAGCATTGAACAAGGTAAACTAGGATGGAGCAAAAGTAAAATAAAAGTTAATGTGTTTGGTCCTACATTTAAAATCAAAGAGCCGACGGTAAACGGTGACGAGATGAATGGATAGCCACTAGCTTGCTCACCTAAAAGGTAAAACCTCTGTAAGCACGGGCGGCGCGCGGCTACTCACGCAATTTATGCGAATGAATGCGCTTCATAATGCTAAGTGATATCGCCGCATTGGACCCCGATGACCACCTCACTTGTAGACCAACCATTACATCAATATTTTCTTCTTTCGCTTAATCAGCCTCTAACAGTTTACTATTGACTTTATCTAGTTGGTTGACTGATAAATAGCCCTAAGGATTCAAGTCCGCCATTACATTATATATAAAGTTAATTAAATATTTAAATAAACAGTGCACTTTGGACCTGGACTAAAGGCCTCTTCCAATAAAGGAAGGATTTGCCGATAATCACCACGCTGGGCAGGCGGGTTGATGATCGCAATAGATGCACGTTGCGCAGAGGATGCTGGTGTCCGTACCCTGTTATCTAGTATACCTCCCTCAGTCGCCTCTTTATAAACTGCGATGGACCACATGGAGGTGCTTGAATTGCCTCCAAACTAAGATAGGATATGTAGGGACAGGTAAAGCATGCCGGGTGGTATTTGGTCACGTTTGTTATCGCTAGATAAAAGACCTACGTGCCTTTAGGCAGATAGAAAATCTGCCACCAGAACCTAGCCTCAATGGTAACGTGAATTATTGTGGTATAGTAACTGAACTAAGTTCGTCGTCTACCACCGTAATCGGTCTACGACAATTATACATCAGTGTTTGCTATTTGGCTATGGGCCTGATAGAATCAGCAGATAGATTGTGATCTATGCGAGGCGCTGCCGGTGCTTCTGATGCCCGTAATTAATGTTCACATTGGTCGAGCGGCAATACGAGTAACTTGTTAGTATTTTCAGTGTCTAAGCGGTTAACACAGATTGTGCTCAAATTCCCCAAAACTAGAAAAAGGCTATTTATTTTCGCTTACTTTTGACAGAGCTTCTTTTCTCTGTCTAGTGACTAAGTATGCGGCATAATACTCCAGAATGCCATTTTGTCATCACTCCTTTCCTTCTCCACGGGTGTCGGAAGAGGTATTAGGTGTTATGGAATGTGCAATTATTACACTATCTACTGCGATCACTAAATCTTCTGCCAAGCGTGGTGATTATGGCGTCATCGTACTTTGTTGACAGAGGCCTTTATCCCAGAGTGGACTGATATAGGCTAGAAGTAGACAGACAAAGGTCCACTTTCTGACATACTTAGCCTACTTCCGCCGCCATTTAACTCGCCCACTGTGAATATGACTTTCGCCAACCACTGTGATGGTAAACACGGCTGGTATTGTGATAGCGAGTAATTAATCGGGAGCTTTATCCGGATTATGATGAGTTTGACTTATGAATAAACCGCAAACGGGATTTCCGATGCGAGATTGGTTAAAGTGGTTACAAAAATATGACGCATGACGCGTGTTTGAAAAATAAATAATAAATAAATAAATATATAGGGACAAATTACACTGACTGAGCAAGCCCCAAAGTAAGTTCGAGACTTGTGTTAAAAATAGTTTTTATTCATTGTGTATACATGGAAAATGTGCACGATTTAACAGAGTGAGCGACCGAAGCGTTCCAGTTCGGCAAACAATATGTGTTTGAATTCCGGATGTCCAGATTTCCGTCTTTTCTTGCCTCCAGTTCTCCAGTTTCTCGATCGATTCTCATGAAATCTATATCGATTTAACTGAAACTGGCAGGGTTTTACTAGTCAGGCAGAAATGTTCAACGAGTTAAAACATGAGGTTAATAAGTTCCACTAAGAGTTGGTACATGTATGATATGTATTAGATAAAAAATATCCCTAGTTCATAAAAAAGGCTTTATGTTTGCTTTTGAAAAATAAATCAATGTGTTCATATTTGATACCGACTCTAGCTACCACAGAAGCTGTAATTACGGCCTGATGGATGGCTCTATCCGCCGTGTATGAGCGGTGAGATGGTATCAGTCTAAATTACATGACGCGCCCCATCAAGACGGTGGAAGTTATTACGTTGTAGTGTAGATAGGCCTCTGGACAAATAGGAAGCCGAATATTTTAGACAATAATTTCTACTGAAAAATCAAAAATGCAAGTGATTTTTGTAACTTTTATTCATTTAGATTTATTTCTAAAATTTACCTTCTAGCCTGCGTGGTAGATAAAAACTGCCAAGATTTAAATAAATTAGTTATTTCAATGGGAAAAATAAATCGTCATTAGTCATTGGTTTCAATTCTAAGAAGGAATGCGATTTTATTTATTATTAGAATCGACACACAGAATTACTATAGTCGATTTATGAGGTATCCAGTTTCCAATTATTAATTTTGTGTCAATTTCGCAGTTTCCGTTTCTAAAATTAATGGCATTCCGGTTTTTTGATTGATGTTATTCCGTTATACTTGGCAAGGATCTTTGTTTAGATTATAACTGGGACAGTATTTGATATTTAAAATTAGCACTCTAGATAGCAAAAAGAAGAATTTGAGATATTAACTGCATCCATATTTTGTCATATGTGCGTTCAGTTGAAATATGATATTGTCGCTTCCCGGTTAGCTATATTTTATTTGACGGTATCTTTTAGATTGACATGAAGTAATACCACGCCCATACCTCGTAAACTCATAATTCAAAGTTTTAATATATATTTATGTACGACGTACTGACTAAGAAAATATAATAGGGATCAAAAATTCCAATTTGGAATACCACGGCTCCTAATTTTAATATTCGATAATAAACTGATTCCAGTTCGGAGCACAATTTGCTGGGAATCTGCCACCGGCGATCACCAATATGAGCATCTCCAAATTGCCAGTCGCTACCTAAACCAACACAAAAGCCAGGATACAGAAGGAGCACCGGTTTAGACACAAATCTTCTTGACCTAGACCACCTATGTTTCAAGTTATGATGGACTGAATGTTTTAGCGTTGTAGCACCCTCTGAACTTCTCAGTCCGGCTTTTATGTTATCTTTATCAGGTTGTCCTGAATCTAACATAAATGTAATGATGGTGTTATGTTCGTATGTTGAATATGAAATAAAAAATAATTGTTAATAAATTAGGTTATAAGCGAGTAGCTTACTTACAATTGATTATTATCATCCCTCGGTTATTTAAAGTTAGCTTACGAGTGTAAAAACGTTTGTGTAAAAACCTTTAGTCTAAATTCTTTGCTTGGCATCGGCCTAACGTGGCTTTATCATTGAATTACTTTGTTTATGTTCTCACATTAAAAAAGTACTTTAAATTTGAACCGGCACCGTTTAGCTGGGTATAATTATTTAATATTGCATGGACCACCTTTTGTCATGTCCCAACTGCCTGACTCCTTGAACTAAGGCAGATCTGAAGGTAGCCAATAACAGGGCGGTTGCCGTGGCTAGGTTCTGGTCCAACAATATTTAATTTGAGCGATTTCAACTCGATAAGAAAAAGATTGCATTAAACATGCATTGTAAGGTATCAGTATACGCGGCTTACCGGAGCCCTTCGATTAAATCGAACAACCACGAGCCGCTATAAGATGTTTGTTAGGTAAGTGGCACATCTACGACCTATTTAATTCATGCACCACTACCAAACCCAACAAAAACGTAATTGTGACATACATCAACATCTCATTACAGTAAAAACGCAGGATGTTCCCGGCCCTATACCCCGTGATTACGCACAATAAATCGCGAGCGCGGACAAACCCAATTTTCAATAAGAAAACGAACAAAAAACACGAATCCGTCGCGAGTTCGAAAGAAATCGGGCTTAGAATCTGATTAGGAGTACAAAAAGAGTGATGAAACGTTAACTTGTTCAGGTAATATTGATATTGATACTTCGGAAGCCGCAGAACCGATCGTATTATGGTTTTGAGGAAGTACTCCAGAGAAAATATCTTTAAATCTTGAGTACTTATGATCATTGTATTTTTTTTTCATTTTAATAGAATTGAGATGGCTTGATTTGCAATTTTTTTTATAAAGATGACTGATGATGAAAAATTAACAATATGTCGAAGTAACTGTAAATAATTTACTTGCTATTACTTGCCATTGAAAAGTTTGCCCGTTTCTACTGACAATAAATGCAAGATTAGTGAGAAGCTTTAGAAACAGAATCATGTAATTGTCTATGTGTGCTTAAAATAGTACGCTGAAAATAGGTGATTTCAAAGTCAAAGTATTGTTAGTTATTACTATCCATCCAGTTATAATTTGCACTCAAATAGTTAAGATACTTAATATAATTGACACAGGCAATGGGGAATATGTTTATGAATATAACGAGCTCAAGCCAAGTCCTGCGCAGATCTTTCCTGATTACTCAAGCAACCATTATCGCAATTCACTCAGTTCAATTTTCACAATCGTGCCTTTATTGTTATAGGCCCATTTGTAACCGCTAACGACTAGGACGGCGTTCACACGATTTCCAAACGCGATCCAATGCGGCGACCTAACCCGTCATTACTGTCAATCCTTTCAACTATCCTCTGTGAATTCACCTTTATCTCAATAACACAATCAGAATTTAACTTAAGAGATTATACTATAGGATTCAAAGTGGTTTGTAGTTGTTGCTGGTTATGACAGCTGATCATTGTGAATTTTGAAGTTTCCAGCCCCGCCTCTTCGCTCACGATACCTTATACGCCGGTTTTGGTAACTCCCTTGTTAACGTTTGTGTGTGAAGTAGATGTGCCTTGTAAAGGAATGTTAACGCGGTGGAGTCGGTTGAGGTATCGCAGATTTTGATGATTGCCGTCCGGCAATTGCGTCGAATTTGTTGCTCGTGATTCGATAATCGTGATGTGCGTGTATGAGGTAGCTTGAGTATCAACAGTATCTTAAACCATATAGAAAAATTCAGGAATCAAAAAGGTTGAAAAATGAAACATCAAATCATGAAAAGTTATACGAGTATTACCAATTTTAAAGTCATTTTAAATCTCAAAAAAGTGAACATTATCTCAAAATCGTTTGGACTTTTTCTTAAGTACTTACACATTTGTTACTTGAGACAGGCACGATGCCCAACTCTTTGAGTAACCAGAGCAGTGCGATCTGGGACGTTATCTTTTTAAACTTACAAAATGGTGAGAATGGATCGAATACGATACTCGTAATTTACGAGTTAAGTTACGAGTTTACGAAAGAAACGTAATCGGATACACTCGGGTGTCGCAAATGTATTTAATTACTTCGAGTGTGAGTTGCGCAATCGTCTGCAGTTGACCACATTCATACGCTGTTTTGATCACAACACAACGATCTTATCTAAGACGAATGCCTCTCAAGCAGGGACGTATGTACTTCTTGGGTACGACGTGTTGTGTTTTCCGTCATCATTCTAGAGCCATATTGTGTCTATAATTTAAGAACTACGTTTTTGTCGGTGGTGCCATTTGTGTGTTGTATCTTTACATATGTCTTCCATATTACATTCTTCAGTGAGTCTCAAGTTCGTCTTCTACGCAGTTCTGAAAATCTTTCTTTAAGAATTCCTTTTCACTCCACTGACTTTTTCTCACGTTCTTTCTCTGTTCGAGCCGTACGCCTATGGAACTCACTACCACTTACTATCCGACGCGCCGAAACGTTAGCCATATTCAAATCCCAAGTGAAATCTTATTTTCTATCCTTGTGAAAGGTAAATAAATATCTTTCCCTTGTTTCCATTGCTCTTCATCTCGTACTGTTAATATCATTTTTCAGTGTAAGTTGTATGTATTTATGTAAGATGTATATGTATGTTTATTTTTAATATTGTATTTAAGTATGTTTATATTGACCGCCCCGCACTACCTAATTTCCCATTACTATTTTCTATATAACGAGGTTGCCTGGAAGAAATTGCTTAGCGATAAGGCCGCCTTTTGCGCATTTCCTAGTTTTTAAGATAATTATGTCCTGATTTATTTATTTTGTGCAATAAAGGGTATTGTATTGTATTGTATTGTATAACTAAGTAAAATTCTACGAATAAGAAAAAAAGAATTAAAAAAGAAGAGAGTCTTTCATCTTTAATCACTTGAAGCTTGCTGAGAAAAAGCACTCTACTGTGGTTCTGTACATATAAGATTAACTGAAGATGGCCAAGTATGCTAACTAGTGGAATACCATAATTATTGTTTTCAAAGTCACATCTGTATGGCTGCTCAGTGGCTTTATAATATAATTGATCAACTTCTACATACTGAATCCTGTGTTCGCAATAAGATTTTATCCAATCGTTTGTTTTTATCTACTTTGGGCATTTAAATATCAAGTTGGACCAAGTTAAAGGCTGTGGACAGATCGTAATATAGGACATTTGTATATTATTAATAACTTCCGTGACATCATCTTCATCATCTCTTATTTACGTGACTAGGTAAGGTCTTACCCTGCTTACGTTATAGACTTTTATTTTGTTAAACTAAGTACGGTACAGCAAACAGATATACGGGCCTCATAATGGTAAGTATTTGCCGTATCCTATAGACACCTTTAACACGGAGAGCCACACGCGCATTACCGATTCTAAAAACAGTTTTGAAGAACCTGTTGTTTTTGGGGAAAACCGTAGCAAGAAGTTTATTGCATAAATTTTATTTTCAGAAGCTGCATTTTTTTATCTTGTGAAATGAGTAATTGTCTAGTGACTGACTGACCTGAGACACAGCAGCACCAGCAAGACGTGTGTGGCGGTCGCGGGCGCGCGGTCGGGACGCACGCGACGCACACATACCAACATGTTTCACATCCTAAGCATGGTTATGACACACACATGGCAACTTCACTGCTGTCCATTGTGCACACACTGTCTTATCTCGTGGAAATTATTTTCGGAATTAAAGTTGAAGCGGTTTCATTGTTTTCCGCCTTTCTTGAAACTCTTTGCGCAATCTGAAACAAAATACAGTTATATTAGTTTTTGCTGTTACTTTGTCTGTTAAGTTATTTTACATGCTTATCTGGAAAAAAATATAAAATGCACCTGTGTTTCTATGCCCGCGCCAGTTGTAAAACAGTGGCCATATGGCCAAGCCCAGGCACTGTCTACACCTTAAGGGCGTGTTCGGACGACACGCGCACGCCAAACCCCCGCCTAGCGCATGTCTAGGAAAGGGCTAGCGTGCTCTGAAGATTTTGAAATTTGTTGCATATAATTTGAGTCCTATTACAAATCAATAGAACTTAAATGCATTATCCGAAGTCAACACGCACACGCCTTGCCTACGCCACGTGCTCGCCTTGCCTCCACCTTGCGCCCACCCAGCGGTCGCCCCGACTGGACTTCTGTAAATGCAATTTGATTTGTATTGATGTATGATAGGACTCAAAGTGGGTTTGGCATGCGCGAGTCTTCTGAACAAGCTCCCGAGATAACAATATAATAAGAGCAAAATTTTCTGAAGGAAATACATAAATAACGGAAGTGATACCACCGCTTTAAATTACAAAGGTCTTACTTAAATACTAGTTTTTGTATAAAAGAAGACTGACACACACATGGTGATTTAATGTTTTCAAGAATGAACATAAATAAATTCAATGATCATAATAATGTTTGTTCGTGAAGATGACATTTGTAATATTGTAAAGTCACACCTTGTTTAATTGCAAGAGACTAATAGAAATATTGTAAATGCCGACAGTATTTAGTATTTCATTAATGTCACTAGTAATGTTTAATGACATTAAAATTATCTGTAAGGTTCTTACTGAAAAATGTTGTAAATTGCGCATTTTCCCAATTTTCACACGACATAATTTCGCCCCAAACAAGTCGATATCTATGAAATGACACTAAATCATATTGATTTGGCGGATAGTGGTTTAAACCTAGTGATAAAGTTAGTCCCTGTTTTATAATAAGAAGGATTAAGTTTATATTGTGAAAGAGTGTCATAAAAAATAGTATTGACGTTTATTCTTCAACATATGTTCTGACAAGTAGTTTTTGGCGGGAAGTGAAGGGGTTCAGTTCGAGTTTGCTTTAAATTGTTTTACAAATTGATTCTAGTGGACTTTATAATATGAAATTGGTGTAGTTTCGTGTTATAAATGCTCATGCTTTTGGACAATATGTAAAATGTTTAAAGTGGACACTCATAGTGCGGCTGTATTGATATTTATTTGCGGACTGTGGTGGGCGTCTTTAGGCGCCGTCCGCCACTCAATCGGCTATGAAAACCAGTGGACTCGTATAGATTTGTCGCCAGAAACTCCCTTGAAGCAAAGATCCTACACCAACCTTTGATTGCATAGTTAGGGTTAGGGTTAGGAATAAAGAAGTGATATAATAAAGATAGGCTCAAAAGGACTAGTATCCAGAGCCTTAATAAAACTATAAAAAAATATATATGTTCTGACAGCATCTCTTTCAGCAGTGGTGGTCGTTTCAAAACTTTTGATTTTGTAATTGATCAGAGCAAAGAGCCCCC
Organism: Acrobasis suavella; assembly: GCA_943193695.1. Lineage (NCBI taxonomy): Eukaryota > Metazoa > Arthropoda > Insecta > Lepidoptera > Pyralidae > Acrobasis > Acrobasis suavella. The sequence goes on from OW971950.1 coordinate 89,810, forward strand.
TGTGTACACGAAAGGTGAAGATACATAAAGTTCACCACAAATGTCACTTGAAATAATGATATTAAAGATGAAAGAGCGAGTCGTGTTGTTTCCGCGACTGAATTCAATGGGATGCAATAATGTTGCGCGTAAGCATTAGACGCAGCTGCGACTTCAGCGAGTGCGGCGTTCTCTTCACGTTGCGACATTGGTAAGCTCAGTAATTAAGCATTTAGTCAAAGATCGTCTGAAGAGATAACGTTTTGTGATGTTATCTTGATTCGTACAAATAGTTTACTATTAAAGAGAGATTAGAGATTGCTAACAGTTGCTTAGTATTGTAATATTTTATCAACCTTTTTCTAAAAGGTTTACAACGCAACTGCTACTTCATATAACAAATAAGTAGGTGTCTGTTTTTATAAAATCACTTTTATTTTATTCTCCATCTAAGGATGTAAGAGGCGCTTCAAAGAAAGTGTTTTGGACAAGAGAACACAGATCTAGGATTTTTTATATAAGCGTGTTGTTAGCGTACCTCCGTTTAGTGCGCAAGTATGTATCGTAAAGTGAAATTAGATTGGAAAATGGGAAAATCAACCATACTAAACATTATGTAGATTAATTAACTTCCCCATTTCTCGCGAAATCGTAGTTTTAGTTAGCAGTTCATAAATAGCCGAGTTAAACAGTTAAACTGATTCGGTTACCGTCTGTCCATCAAAAACACTGCTGTTGGATATTCTGGAATTCAGCGACGGAAATAGTTGGCAGGATTTAGAGTGACACGCTCTAGTAACACTTTAGTTTCGGATCAGGAGTCTTAGCGTTTGCAGTTTTATTACGTATTGGGAAATGGTAGATGACACAGTTTGATAAATAAATTCCAGAATAATACATGTTGTCACGTCTTTCTTACTAACGGGGCAGACAGAGTCAATCGGGGCAGGCAGGTTGCTAGCGGCATCGCCTATTACCATGAATCAGATTCTCGCCCATTCCCTTGATAGGCTTTTACAATATACTCGAAAAGAGAATCAGTTGATACGTTTAAAGTTTTTAGGGTTTTGTACTCAAAGGGTAAAAACGAGACCCCATTCGACAGACGAACAGCGGAGTCTTAGACTCCGCTGTTCGTCTCGTATTTCTGTTCCACTATGATAACAAATACTAAAAACAGAATAAAATAGAAAATAAGTGGCTCTCCTGTACAACAAACGTGATTTTTATAGAAAATGTTGCGGAACACATCGCGCGCGTCCGATTCGCACTTGCCCGGTTATTTTCTTTTATCGTTCCTCGAGCTAGTTGCCGCTAAGTTCTCATACCAATATTTCATAGCCAGGTAGAAGCAAATGTAATGTGTATTTCATTACTTTGAGGTGAGCATCAGCTATTTCCAGAGAACACGGGCCAGTTATAAACGGCACTAATATCTTTCCGCACTGTGCATGCTTGTTTGTTTGCTGAAGCTAAGACCTGTGCCATGACTATGGAGGAGAGCTCAAATGCTGATACGAGCTAAGAATTAAATTAAAATGTAAATATATTTTTCCTATATAGCTCGTTATTACAGGCTTAACCTAATACAACACAGCTATAGATTAAATTATTGGTTTTTAACATCATTACAATGCTCGGATTATTATCCAAACTGAAACTAACTCACGTTAACGCCGTGAGTGCACTACCAATTGCGGCGAAATTTTTTATCACATGTTTTAATTTAGCTATAGATTATTTAACAAACGAGGTATATGTATAAATGCCTCATTTGTGGATTTCCTAATTAATTTAATACTAATAAGACATTGCATTGCCCGAAGTATGATAACTAACATTTTGGCTGTTATGTAAAGAAAGAAGTTTTCTATGGGAACTTATCTCCTTTCGTCCTTCCCAGAGCGGTTGTCCAGTTTTGTATATACGAGCATATATCTCTGTTGCGCGAAAATTCTTTAAGGAAAGCTGCCAATAAGCTTTAAACAGGTTTAGGCGCGTATCTTAAGGTAACGTAGATAATTCACACTCCAAAAAAGGAATCTTAGATTGCACACAATTCCAATTGTATCGGTAAAGGCGATAAAATATAATTGAATAGAAAGTCCACGTCTATGAACGGTCATAGAAAGGTTACGGGACTAGAAGTTGCCTCCCTGTAGAGTAACACGCTCCGAGATGTTACGTAGGTACTGAAATATAAAGTCCATAACTTTTTCAAAACTCAAAACTGACTTCAACATCAAATTATACGAGTACAACCGATTTTGATAAAATGTGACAAAGTACGCTCTTTCAAACATTCTTTTTTTCAAATAAGTCAAGGTCTTTGAGTAATCGGAATCATCCGAAACTCAATATTTATTGCTTCCTTAATTTACAATATAGGTGTTACAATAAAATAAGAATCAATTAAGGGCCCTGGCGGGCGCTGCAATGGGAGAAGGGCGTTTTAATTTTAAAGCTTCAATTAATGCGCGTGCTTTCTGTACCTATGTATATGTAATATTTATTTGTAATTGTAATTGTGTTGTAGCCATTTGTTAATTTTTATTGTTCATTAAATTTTCATAAATATTAATAAATTTAAAATGTAATTATTTGATAAATATTGTTATAATATGTAATTTTGTTATTTTATATATTGGTATTGATTTTAACATTCATTTTATCATGGATTAATAATACTACTATTAATAATCTTCAAATAAATTTCTCTTTGTCATCTAAATATTCGTTTACAGAATAGTAACATTTGTTAGACAGAAATTCTTTAACATGTTTCAGAAAATAGTTTTTTATGTCTTTAATGGCTTTCGGTAGTTTATTATATTATTCGTTAATTCGGTTAAAAATTGTGCCCTTTGGAGTGAAGACCCTCCAAGTTTGATCTCAGCACCGGTGACAAGAAGGCTCGCTGGAAATGCGACAGTGGCACCATGCGATACGGACACGATTAAACTTGTAGTATTTTTTTAATAAATGTATGAAAAGAAACAGGACACAAAATATTTCAGACAAAACAATACATGAAGCATCATAAAAAAGAATATAAGTTTCTTACTTGCGTACAGCATTGAAAACCACTGAGAATCAATATTAGTAATGATATTCTCACAAATTATTGATACAATGACCGCCGAATGACCTTGTGGCCCCAACCCCAACATATTACCCGCTATTACGATACCAATGCATCGAAATGCATTAAGATTATCTGCTGATAGTTTGTAGAACATGAGAGTAAAGTAACAGCAGATACAAGGAGGGTGTAACTCGTATCTCGCGATGAAGCCTCGACCCGTGTACGACAAATAATGTTGCGATAAGAAAGTCTTCGGTACTATAGGTATTAGTGTTGTCGCTCGATGGTAAATTATCGATAGCCTAACTATCAACAGACTATCGGAACTTTAAATAAAACCGATACAAGAGATAGACTATCGATAGTATCGATAATTAATGTACCACCGATAGTAATGATAGTTAATGTACTATCGATAGTATCGATAGTTAATGCACTATCGATAGTATCGATAGTTAATGTACTATCAATAGTAATGATAATTAATGTACTATCGATAGTTAATGCACTATCGATAGTAATGATAGTTAATGTACTATCGATAGTAATGATAGTTAATGTACTATCTATAGTAATTATAGTTATTGTACTATCGATAGTGTACTATCGATAGTATCGATAGTTAGTTCGTCGTCATCGATCGATACTATGGGTAGTATTGTTGGTTATCAATAGTTTTGCTCTTAAACAGCTATCGATACTATCGATAAGCCTATCGATAGTTTGGTATTTTTCAATTGAAACTATCGATTGTAAAACTATCAGTTTTTCGGCAACATTAGTAGTTATATAAGAACAAAATCCAAAGACTTTTCTTTATTAATAGGAACATTTTCAATGCTCTTCTTCTTCTTGTTTATGGGCTACCTGATTTTTTGGGGGCCAGTGCTGCCCCCATTTGCTTTTGCTTCACGATATAGTTCATAAAATAGTTTGAAAGGTTATCTAGGGTTTAAATCAAGACAAAATTTTAAGTGATATCTCAGTTTCTTTTCTATTGATTTATTTCAAATGGCAGCACTGAGCACCAAAAACTTCAGGTAGCCCCTTAAAGAGCTAAGCAATTGTCTGTGGAGCAACCAACCCCTCTCATCTCTGTCTGTCCAAATTAACTCTTTTACATCTCTGTAGGTTGATACAAGGAGATAATGTTAGATGTGTCGCGTTGAATTGCAAACTTGTGTATTAGATAAATACAGGACTATTTCACTGCCAATTCAGTCCGTGATACGAAAAAATACGAAAAAGAAGTAAGCAACTTCACGTTGATAAATTTTGGTCTTGTACCAAAATTGATCAACGTAAAGTCACTTACGTTGTACAAAATACAAAAAACGTTGTACAAGAGTACATCATTTACTACAAGTATCTTAGGTATTAGTAATATACCTATTGATTAAACGTGACTGCCTCCGTGGTCCAGTGATCAAGACGTACGCCTTGTGACCGGAGGTCATGGGTACGAATCCCACTGTGAAGCATACTTTGTGAAAAGTTGTTTCTAGTCTGGTTAGGATATTACAGGCTTGAATCACCTGATTATCCGAAAAGAAAGATGATTCCGTGTTTTGGAAGGCTCGTATAAACTGTGAGTCCCGAACGCCATCTAGCGTTTGATCACCAAACTATCCAAGGATTGGTTCTGGTTTACCCTTCAGACGGCAGTTGCTCTATGTAAAAACAAGTAACCTCGTCAAATCGCCTTGGTTAGGTGGCGCACCCATTGAAGCGTTACTGCTGAGGAAACAACCGGGAAAATACGCTCGGATGATGATGATAGTAATATAGATTAAACTTAGTGTGAAATATTGTTAGTTGGTGCTTTGTATAGTGGTATTTTATGTGCTTGTTATTAAGAGCAAATAGAAGTTGCCAGTTTTCTCATAACACAATATCGTACATGTGACTTTATCGCTAAATCTTTATACCTCGCCATCAAACTGCTATGTTGGTTTTGCATTAGGGCTAATCGATTTTATTACTCACCTGTGATTTTATTATCAAGTCACTGCTCGACAGACCGGGGCCTTTCATGTAAATGTAGCCACAGCCGATAAATGATCGCTTAGCACGCTAATTGTATGGTTACTTTGTAGTGCTCGTAATATTAGCACAGAATTAATTTAAGTACTAACGCCAGTCGAGCAACGTGGTTTTTGCACTGCAAAAAGTTTTGAGATTACAATCCATCCACATAAAAAAACAATTCAAAATTGCTTGTCAATTCTACTATTTTAGTTCAATGATTTTGCATTTTTTGAGATGCTATGGGCAGGCCTGTGTCACTCCCCGTTTAGGTATCGAAAATATACCTTCATTATTACTATGCGCGCGGCGACCACTTCGAAGGTGAAAAATCAGATACATAAATCGTTCGTCCAGAGTAATAAGAATGAAATTGCCTTGCTGTGCAATGGATGTCTAGGTATCTAAACGAAGAGGTGAGGAGTTCTGACGCGAGCTAAATTAAACCATAGCGCTAACCACATTCAGTAGATATTTCTTTTCTAAGTAAGACTGTACGTGAGTACTAGTACTTATTCTGTACTATGAGTACAGAATAAGTAAACACAAATCGCCAATTCAAAAGTACCCTATAGTGCTTTATGCTCTACTCGTAAAGGCCATACGCGGTCTAGAATAAAAAAGCTCACTATCTGGTCTCACGTAAAGGTCAAGCAAAGACACGGGAATGCTATTAGCCTGCTGCCTCACGTCTGGTTTGTAGTCGTTACTGTCTGTGGTCAAGTTAAGATGAATTTATTTATGTAATTGCTCCCGTATTTAAGATTCAAAAGTGCATGCAATTTGAAATTTTCAAGTGCTCGTTATTTCAAAATGAAAAGTTTTCATCTGTATTTCAAGCGTTTCACCTAAACTTGGTCGTTATGATACATCCGTTCAATTGTTTGTAAATGACATAGTCCAGAAAGAATGATGTCGCGATCAATTAAAATCTGGGTTCCTAAATTTTTACTGCTGTAAAATCTCGTATGCCATAAACGACGACATTTAAGAATTAGTTCTTGCGTCAGAGGTGGTTGTTTTTTTGTACCTTCATCAACGTTCGTTTGTTTCTTGATCTGTAATTCTATAAATAATAATAATCAAAAGCAGTTTATTCGGCTAACGCTCAATAAGTTAATCAATTTCAACAATCTGCGCAGGAAAATAAGCACCTGGACTTGGATATGTCGGTATTTCTTTGCTCCCATATAACTAGCATGAAAGACTAAGCTAATTTACTATAAAGATGTTAACTTGAAGTCATATCAGAAAACCAAACGTTGTATCTCTCAAATGGCAGCTTAGGAGACCATTGTGTATATTTTACGCCGAGTTGAAATGCCAACAACGAAAGCCTGGAGAGTAGCGGCCACAGTTTCTCTCAGATTGAGACGTTAACAAGCTTCTGTTCCTCATTGTCTAATTTACCGCTTTATCACCGCTGGCGGATTGCCGCTGTAAATATGACACAGCCGATACCTGCCACAGCAACCAATGAAGAAGGTTATTTCAAGATTCTCAAGCTATATCTCCCAATAGCTCGTGCAATACGCGGGTTGCTGATTTGAATAATAGTATAAGGCCTTTTGGAAGAACATCAGACAAATATCAGTGAACTCCAGTGAGTGGGAGGAAATTCAAATAATTCAAAACGTTTTGGTTTTATGGTGTAAATATGAATTTCCTATGGATTGCGTAAGGTACGTTGAAAAGTCATTGGTCAAGTCGAATAATTCGTTGGTACACAATATATTTGTTGGTACACAGTTTTTAAATATTGAAAAGTGTTTTATAATTTAATTATGTACTAGAAACCCTAAATATAATCATCGGTACATTATCAATGGTCAGGAATTAGAGCGCAAATTTTAAGCCAGAAATTTGGATGTAATTTTTGACTATCAGCTGTCTTTCCGTTCTCACTTCTATCAGGTCATTACGAAGTGTAACCAGTTAAATGGATTTTTGCTACGAATTTCAAAGGACTTTAAAAAACCTTCTACTTTGACTTATTTATTTTCAATTCTGGTACGTTCAATAATAGAGTATGGATCAATAATATGGTCACCATTATAAAGTCCATCAGGACAATATTGAACGTGTCCAAAAGCGGTTTTAGACTTCGATTTCTCGGAGATTTGGTTTACATAGAAAACTAGAAACCTACGACAGCAAACTAAGCTATTTTAAAATGTCCTCCTTGATCTCTAGAAGACAAAGAAATAGTCTGCTTTATCTATTTAAAATAATTCATTCAATGATTGACTGTCCTGAACTATTAATGAAAATAAATCTTAATACTTATCAACGTATTCGATATCCTAATACTTTCACTGTTCCACTTGCCAAGAATAACGTCTCCCACAATAACCCATTATATGTTATGTGCAGATCTGCCTCCGTAGTCCAGTGGTCAAGGCGTTCGCCTTGTGACCCGGAGGTCACAAGGAGGGTTCGATTCCCACTGGGAAGCATACTTTGTGAAAAGTTGTTTCCAGTCTGGATAGGATATTGCAGGCTTGAATCACCTGAAATCATCCGAAAAGAAAGATGATTCCGTGTTTCGGAAGGCACGTAAAACTGTGGGTCCCGAACGCCACCTAGCGTTTGATCATCAAACTATCCAAGGATTGGTTCCTGGTATGCCCTTTGGGTTGTGGAGGTCAGACGGCAGTCGCTCTGTATAAAAACCAGTAACCTCGTCAAATCTCCTTGGTTAGGTAGCGGACCCCGGGCTCTGAAGCGTTACTGCTGAGGATGCAACCGGGAATACGCTCGGATGATGATGATGATGTTATGTGCAGATCATACAATGATGCTAAACTTGATGGTTTTGATATCTTTGGACTAGGTTATAGACAATTTAGAAATTACGTTCAATAATTATGCCCTTAAAATTGTTATCAATACTATGTTTTACATGTATATTCTGTTCTATATTAACCACATTGCTTTGAATGTTCTCTTAAATTTAAGAATCAAAAAAATTAAAATCGAATACTCCTTTTTGACTGTTGATAAGACTCACATAAGTTGATCATGCTGTGTACACAAGTTTTTTGGACAATTCTACTTGATCACAATACGTAGAAGTAGCTATTAAGATAATGTTACTTATAATGCAACTTTGTAAAATGTCTGTTTTGTATATTGTCCTATTAAAGTAAAATAAATAAAAAATAAAATATTGTACGAAAACGGTAAAATTTTCTTTACATTCGATAACGTTTATTACTTTGGGATCATAGACAACTCTTTCAATATTTCTATGCAACAATATGAATGATCTTGACGTAAATAATTCGTTGATAAGCTGGAGCCGTTCAAAGCAAAATTATGTTAGTAAGCTGCAGATTGTACGTAAGGTACAACAACTCGTTAAATGAACGGCAACTTTATGAAAGGGCTGAAAAATGCCAGACAAGGTACAACAAAAATGAAACCGACCTTCTGCAAGCTTTACTGTGGTCAGTTGTCTAGAAGCCTCCGGGCTGATTGGCCGCCGCTGTAATGGTTTACTGCTTTATGGCGTTATAACGAGGAAGGATTGCTTGATCTATGACAGCGACGCGGCAGGAAGGTATGGCGCCTGCTAGTTTCTCCGGGATTGGAAAGAATGCTCAGTCTGCCCCATTAGGGATAGAGACGTGATGATAGGTTGTATTACTCCACTGTACGACATGAGTTTACCTTTTTCATAGATGTTTCGGTGTTTATGATCTTCTTTTTAACCCCCGACGTAAAAAGACGGGTGTAATAATTTCGACGTGTCTGCGTCTGTGCGTTTATGTCTGTCTATGGCATCGTAGCGCCTAAAGCAGCGTTTCCCAACCTTTTTCAGTCTACGGACCCCTAGGAAATCAAGCACAGCTTTCACGGACCCCCTTAATAAAATAAACAGCAAAAAAATTCGGATAAGTATTTATTTTAGTTATTACAGATACAAAATAGGTACTCATAACTGTTTATTATGAAAAATATGAAATAATTTAATGTGAAGGTTGGTATGTATGGGGGTCCGCGGTGTCATCTCTAGACTCTAGAGATGACACCGCGGACCCCCATACATATACTCACGGACCCCTAGGGGTCCACGGACCACAGGTTGGGAAACGCTGGCCTAAAGGAATGGGTCGGTTTTGATCTGTTTTTTTGGTCTGAAAGTTGACTTAATAGAAATCGGTTTAAAAGTTATGGGGGTTGAAAGTGGGGGTGAGCAACCCGAAGTTTTCAAATATGACTGTGTGGGTTGAATGAAAGAGTAAAAAGTGTTGATAAAAAATCGGTATTTAATGTAAGTAAGCTGTTTAAAATTTTTGGAGGTGAACGCTTGAAAGTTGGATTTTTTTTTAATTTGCAAATAATCTTGTTATTTTAAGAGTGTCTGCTCTCGTTAAACCCAAACATTAGCAGTAATCAAACTAGTTTACGGACATGTTCCATCATCGTGATCCCGCATGCTGTCAGTGGAAGAGATACAAGTCGTCGCTCGCCGTTAGCTCATCTGTGTTAATGGCGGCCACGGCAGCGGTAACTGTCACGGTCATTAGGACTGACCTCCTAATTAAAGATATTTGTATAATATGCTTGCTGTCACTTTTTCTCAAAATCTGCTATTTCGGGATGCAACGTTAAAAATACTTCTATAAAATATCAAATGCCCTTTGTGGCAAATTAGTCTTTAGCAAATTTTCGGATTGTGTGCTTATAGAGTTTGCAACCACTGTTCTCTTTTTAAAAGAACTGGCCACAAAGAAATCGTAAAAAGCGTTACTGAGAAAAGGTGATTTTTGATTCAAATATTTATTCACTCTTGACATATTCTCACATAGTATTTGAATTACGCAGCCACTGTTCTCTTTTAAAAATAACTGGCCATAAAGAATACGTACCCTAAAAACCGTAAATGAGAAAAGGTGATTTCTTCATTCAAATATTTCTTCACTCTTCACATATTCTTACGTAGAGTTTGAATTATCTTTGGACATATTTCCGCTCATCAATACATATAATAAAACCGCTGATATGTTTCATTGTATTTGTAATATTTAAAATAATATAGCCTGAGAACAAAGCCTGAGAATATAGTCAAGATTTTGGTGGTCATTATATATTTTTTTTCAGCTGGCTAAGATGGGGAGCAGGATAGATAGTTCTTATTAGATGCCTGGTGGTGACGGCCTAACAGGTTTATAAATCCACTTCTTTTCTCTCCTATGTCATAAAAGGGGACAAATGAAAGATAAAAGTGACAGAGAACTGGCAGTAGCTTTAAGATATTTCATACAACCCCTAAAAGATATTTCACCAACCCAGCGTGATGATTATTCTATTGCTATCCTTTAGTCCAGTAGAGAACTAGGCTATAAAGTATTTTAATACTGTAATGTTACGCTCACTGTACACAACATTATCAGATCGAGGCGCAACTCACTTATTTAATTTATAGAGTCGGTTGAGTTGTAAAATGATTTCCCCAGCAGACAGACATCGCCAACATCGCCCAAGTCACAGGCAACTAAGTAACAGAAATATGACCAGGATCTTAGATGATTACTCTTTACCCGTAACCTGATTATAATAAACATATACTTAGCATCATGTCTTTATCGCTGACAGGGCAGACAAAGCATTTTGGGTCTTGCTGTTCTAAACAGAGCCCGTACCGCAAAACTCAAAGGTCACTTTTAGCGTGATGAAAGTTAAGAAGATGAAAAAGGAATCAATATAGTGATGGGTTGCCAGGCGCATCGCCTATTAAACCTAACCTTACCTGAGTATTAAATTCGAAATGCTTTTTTAACTGGTAGTTAGCGATGCGCTTTACTACTAATGCTAAGTATGTGAACGATCACCCAAGGAAGCGAAGTGGAGAAAAATCTGAAAATTTGTCTGTCGTATAACAGCCTTCAGCTTGCCTGACATCAACCCTTTTTGAGACTGCAGTTGTTTTTACGACATCCTCATAAAGAGATGAAGTGATTTTGTTCTAAGCCGGAAACCATGAGACGGAATCGCATTACACAGCTCATAGACAATTAAATTAAACACTTTATTAACAACAACCATTACCGAAGCATGAATTAACAGTCACCATACATAACCCGCTAGCAAAGAGTCGCTATTTACTATGCCGTACTAAATCAGCGATGCAAAGCAAACACAGCTAATTAGTGTTGGCTTTATTCGATAAATACTTGATTATCGAGAGGCGTGCTCGGTAGTTTCGCTGCTATGTATGTTTGGATAGCGAGATGGTCCCAAAGTCCCAGGCGTAAAATAATGAGAGTATATAGAGGGATACTTTGTACAATAACTAAATAACTTAAGGGTGCTTAGTTTTTCTTTTCATACAAGTATGTTGGCAAACTAGCCATACCAAGTCTGCAATCAAATACTCCTTTAAGAGCGGCCTTTCCAACTTACTTTTCATAGAAACGCTCGTACGTGATTATGGCGTCGTACCTGATCTTTCTTAAAAACTTTTAAACTCACAGGTATCTTGGGCGCTATTTCTAGGTTTCTATCGAAATAAAAAATTGAAATTTAAAAAAACAAAGTCAGTATAAGCCTCCTAAAATCGGTTTTTTGCACAAATTTTAGCCGAACTTCGACCGTTCATAAAGTACTCATAAATTGTAAAATTAAAAAAATATTTCGATATATACCTCGCAAATCTAATGAAAATTTAGAATATAAAACATTTATTTCACATACTTGTAAGGCTTACTGATAAACAAGTATCTATGAATAGTTAATTCGTTCAATGGATAGTTAATAATAATACTAATTTCATTTAATATAATGCAAACCATGCCCTTAGGCGCTATCTCTCTCTTTTTGGTTTGCCTCTTTTTCTAGCATTGCCCTGGATGAAACACCAAGCTTTTCAAACTATGCTCGCCTTGAAAACAGAGCGGTCGGGAAGGGCCGCCTTAACGGTCTACTGTTAGATTAAAGGTCTCTCACAATCAACGGGATGATTTTCCAATATTTACCACTCTCACTGTGCAGCGGGTTAGTGAGCACAGTAGATGGTATAAAGAACTCAAAAGAATGATTTTGGTTTTCGGAAATCCTGAAGAAAAACATGGAAGGCTTATGTCCAGCAGTGGACATCCTGTGACTGATATGATGATAATGGCAGATGGCAATTCTGAAGGGCCTATTATGGATGCCAGCAAATGTATTACCACGCTGTACACGGTGAGTACAGTAGATGGTATAAAGAACTCAAAATAATGATTATGGTTTGTGGAATACTGAAGAAAAATATCCAGCAGTGAAATCCTGTGGCCTATGGCCTGTGGCCTATGGCAATCCTGAAGGGCCTATGGATGCCCTTTAGGATTACCCACACGCGTATTGCCAATTATAAATTAATCTAATCGCGCCCATTTTAAAAACTCGTGTTATTGTGAAACATTAACATTGCGCACCCATGCTGTTATCGGTCAGTGACGTTGTCATTAATTTTGTACCTGTAACTACCCACCTGTGTAAAAACACTACGGCTTCCTTTCCGCATTCTCTCTATTTTGCGAGCCCGTCCAAACACTCATTTGTCGGTAGTTGGTGGCTGTTTGCTCGAAGCATGAATTATGCGATCGTAAAATATTACCATAAATTATACGCTGATTATATATTTCCAGATTAATTGGATTTGGACGGAGATTAAAGGTAAGCAGAGGTATACTTTTAAAAGAGGCAATAAGATTTACAGTCTAATTTTAGCAAGTGCTTGGACTTCTGGGATTTAACAGTTTGCACATTTGCATGATATTTGCTCCCAAGCTGGTCTGGGAGAAAATAAAAAAAGCCAGCCAAGTGCCAGTCGGACCCGCGCACGAATGGTTCCGTACCGTTATCTATAAAAAGTCACGTTTGTTGTATGGGAGCCAAATTTAAATATTTATTTTATTCTGTTCTGAGTATACATCATCATCATCATCATGTCAGCCCTTCTTCCGCAACCACTCTTGGTCCTGTGCTGCTCTCATCTAGTTTACATAAACTGCAGCGAGTTTACATCATCTGTAAAAATTTCAATTGTCTATGGGATAATATACAGCCTGTTGACAGACAGACAGACAGACAGAGGGTCGTATAAACGGAAAGCGGAATCTTAGTAATAGGGTCCCGTTTTTACCCTTCTTCTCATTGAGTCGAAATTGTTTCAATGTAGCTTCAATTTCAAATAATTTTTGACCAGTATGTGGCCGGGGATCCCTCTGTCATTAGCTTCGTTTAGGTCCTCTATGATGCATAATGTAGGACAGCTTGGACACGACAAAAGGTAGTCCATTAAATGAATGGCACCGCAGTCACTAAGGTTGTTATCAGCAGGAGTACTTTGGGTACGGAACCCTAAAAAAATGGGATTTACTATAAGTTTTGTTCCCGCGCAGATCATAAGAGTCGATCAAGGAAATGGACGTGTATCTAAATCGTGACAGTAGGCGATTCAGCTATCGCTTGATTCCCTTTTTCCACCTTTATGCTCACAAACAATAGGCCTTTGGTACTTTTGTCTACCACGCAAGTATATATAATTTATGTTACGTGTAAAGAATATTAAAATTTAATTTATTTTTAAAGAAAAGCTACCGAATAAAGCTAAGATAGTAGCATAATACTTTGCCAGTTCTTGGACTCCTGAGATTTAACCTGAAGTGCAATTTTGCACATGTGTATTATGTTTATTCTTCAGAGCTGTATAAATATTTCATCATCAGGTTTTGTATTTTCTACCTCCTATGGAAAACAACTTTATATTTAAAAAAAAAAACAAAGCTGTTTTGGCGTTATATTTGTTTTAAACCAAGTCACTTATTGGCGAAGGCAGTGACTACTAGTCATAAAATGTGCCGTACTTAATTAGTCGCCAATACTTATAACCATCCTTTCCATATTAACATCTTTATTTCTATCATAAACATAACTGTTTTGAATGCCACGGCAACATAAGTTAATGTTATTTTGATAAATTTCTAAGAATGTGTCTTTCAGCAAAAATAAATGGTGATGGAGAAATCTTTATCTTGTAAATTCTAACGCATAGATAGTATTTAAAAATGTTGAGAAAGATGTCAACAGTTTTGCTGACTTTATTTCTTTGATTTTTTTTTAAGTTTCGCCTTTAAGAAAGGAAGTAAGGATTTAAATGCACAATTAGCTTGGTGTCTATTTTGTAGATGGTCTTTGAAATTTAACCACGTTTTCAATGTTTCAATAAAGAGCCGAAGAAAAAGTAGTCGTTGGATAAATTGGACCTCCAAACAGGTTCTCGTAGTTTCGCTACAAATCCGTCGATATACCGCCGTATGCTAATCTGTGGAGTAAAGTGTCTAATGTGGAGATAAATCAGCGGCGACATGACCTTCCTGTTTCATCAATTAATGGCCGTGTTGTCGTCATCGTGCAAATCAGACTTTTTGACAAGTTCTAAGGTTGTGAGGTGGTAAATGTAGATAAGTGTTTTACGTGCTCCAATCAAATCTGTCTAGATTCAAAGATTCAAATGTTTATTCAGTAATTAGACCTTTACAGGCACTTTTACTCGTCAATAAGTATAATTTATGTTACGTGTAAAGTATATTTAAATTTCATTTATTTTTAAAGAAAAGCTACCGATACCGGCGCTTCATAACGACCACTGCTGAGAAGAAACGCCGAAATAAACTCATTTTTGGTCACAGTTTTGGTCGCCTACTCGCCAGAAGGGCTTTGTCATATTATTATTATTGTCTTTTAATTATTAAATACCTATAATATTATACAATGTTGACATATTATAACATGTAATGCTTGCGAACAAGTAAACAAACATAAATTGCGTAATAAAAAATAAAAAATATTCAGTAGTCGAAAAAGCGAAGCCGTGCTGACCAGTCCCTTCCGGCAGCACCCGTTCACGAGTTGACGCACGGATCAGCCATCGTTAAACTCAACCATATTAGAGGGAATCCAACGACCCGACCAGCGACGCCACCACCGGTATGGACATTTTAGTGAGCGTGAAAAACCCGAACTCGCAGACCTTGTCAAGAGAAAATATTAGTTATATGTTGGTCACCTATTGATCGCAGAGCATTTACATGTTTTTACAATAAGCTTATTATGGTAATAGAAAAAGCAGCTATTTTATGTTTCATGTGTGGAGTGTAATGGAAAATGTTTAGTAAGTATCCACGCGTTTTTGTCACTTAAATAATCATTGATAGTATAGTACGAATTATTCAATAAAACTTTTTAAACATGTATATTAAATTTTGCTATTGGTAGGTTAACGATCGCTTCGGGAAGTTTATTAAATAATGTTATATCTAGACCTAAGAGTGACTTTCTAGTTTTAGCAAGTCGAAATTTAGTCGTTATGAAGCTGATTTTTGTTGCGCGTATTATAACTGTGAACATCACTATTTTTCTATAAATTATTTAACCTAGATTTAACAAACAGAAGATTGTCGTAAATAAATTCAGAAGTCACAGTAAGAATATTTATAGATTTAAATAACTCTGTTAAGACGAAGTGGTAGCTAAAGTGGCGCCCTCATTTGAAATAAATTGTTTAAAACTAAATAAAGTGATAATTAAAAATTTGATTTGTATAAATGTCTAGAAAGACCTTTTATAGTTTCAAGGTCTTTCTAGACATTTATACAAATCAAATTTTTTATTATCACCTTATTTAGTTTTAAATAATTTATTTCAAATGAGGGCGCCACTTGAGCTACCACTTCGTCTTAAGGAATCGCGTGATTTTAGTCCGTAGATCTTTTTTTTTTTCATTTATTTATCTTTGGATATTTATATCACTTGATAATTGTCATTTCTTTTTTCTTTCGATTTCTTAATAGTTAGTTGTTGACGTCTACTAGATCGACCGAATTGCTCTCTTTTGTAGCACAGAGATAGCATGAATGTTAGCTGCTTGAACCCATAAGAGCAAGCCATATGACATAATGCTGTGAAAATAACTAAAGTATACTAGCCTAGCAGTTTCAAAATTAGTACACCGTCTGACCCTCCTCATAGCATATGCTGCCGGACTTAGCTTCTTGGCATTGACCTTAATATGTTTATTCTATTTTAAGTTCCAGTCTACAGTTATGCCTAAAAATTTGATGTTGGGTACCCATTCTAGAACTTGACCATTAAGACTCAAAGGTATGTGAGTATTAGGTTTATTCATTAGTGAAAAATTAACGCACTTAGTCTTTTGTGTGTTTAAGGCCAGATTATTAGTCGTAAATCAACTAAGTACTTGTGATATAGATTGCTTATATCGTCATAGTATGTGCATTTTCTGTCAACCTTAAAAAGTAAAGATGTGTCGTCAGCAAACAATACTACTTCACACCAGTTTTCTGCAAGACAGGGGAGGTCATTAATATAAATCAAACACAAAAATGGACCAATTATTGAACCCTGAGGCACACCTATGCTCACTGGTGCACTATTTGAGGATACTCTGAAGGATACTAGAATTCTAGATTGTAGAAGAGTATATCTGATTTGGTCATAACGGAAGCAAAGGTACCTTAATTAGGTATCTAAACCTAAATTAAATGTCTTCGATGTTAGTGTGGGAATCAAGAAAAGAAAAATTGAAAAATTGGTAATATTTCGAATAGCCAATTTAGCCAAGCCGACATATTGCCCGCCAATATTTTTAAATTTCGTGTTTTTATCTATTGCCCCCTCGCCTAACATTAACGTGGCCATAGGATCTTGCAACGCTTGGGTCTGTCTACCTCTTAACAGATAAAACGATAAAAGTGTGGTACCGAAATGGTACATATTCAATGCAACTAAGTGAATATTTTTCTTCAATTTCACAGTTTAACGGTAACAGTTATAAATAGCTTGGTCGGATCACGACATTCCGAGTTTACAACACATTTCATTAACGTAACTAATCTCTATAAAATAAATACGTATTTTCCACTCGTGTAATATCTGTGTGTCGTAACAATAGGGACATTCACATATCTCAGCATTCACGCATCTTGTTGTCAACTTGTGTTTTGTATATTGCTGCTTTTTTTAGTTTGATGAGGAGTGAAAGGAGTATTTTGCCGCTTACCATCCGCTCATGCATAAAATCATTGATACCAGTATAATGGATTTACAGAAAAAATAAAATTATTTGATTTGTAAGAAATATTATACAACAACGAAACACAAAAAAAGGTATAAGATTCGTAAGTTTTCCGCTTTTCTAACCGATGTTAATACTACAATATTTATTATACGAGTAAAATAAGTGAAAAAACCATTATGAATAAAAAATTAAAAAATAACACTTGATGAATAAATTACTTTGATTCCTAAGAATTTTTTTGGCTAGTGTTGTAAAATTAAATCAAAACAAGTGGTTTCCTATTACGTTTACTTTGATCATTCATGATACTCGATAACGCTGGCTGAATTTGTAAACTGAGATCTGATTTGACGATTTGAAACGAATCCCGTCGATTTACTATTTCTCATGTTTTCACATTTTTTATTGTCTAACGGTGAACAGTGTTGGATTTCGGCAATTTACACGTTGACTTATCTAAAAGGCTTTGTTTCAAACTACCGAAACCTGAGAATGCGTATATCTTTCTGCGGCGAGTTGCTTGAACTGGTTGTATATTTGATTTAGTGATCTGATTACAAACTTATCCAATTTGTGCAAGTTGACAAGAGCAGTAAAATGGTAAGAAAAACGTTCCCTGAAAGAAACCTTACTCATTTTCTATTTTGGAATTATTTGAAATGTAACGAAAATATTTTACAGGCCTGATAGTATGTATGTGCCTATGTAGATATGTATTTTTCAGGTAACCCATATAGATATTAATCATGTAGCTGAATTACTTCCATATTTCTCATTAGGAACAATGTATTTAAAACTATGTCTCATCTCCTGTAGTTGATTTTAGTAGGCCACGTCATGGCCTGATTATGTTTATTTTCGTGTCAGTAAGTTGCCAACACAGATTTTAGATTTAAAAGCTGCTTTAGGACATCTATCAGCTTGACGACTCCCGACTAATGATATTAATAGTATTTAAATCACTTTAAATTACTTGTGTTGCTTTTGATTGAAATTTATATGCAGTGCCTACATTCTGTAGGCGATGTTACGCACGGCGTACTTCAGAGCAAGACTATAACTTATTCCGAGCCCCCTCCCACTCTGATTACTGCAAACAACTTAATTATTACTCACAGTAATCATAAGGGCTTGATATCTTCATCATTGGAAGATGCGACCGCCTACAGCTATGTTGTTGTTACCTACGCTTTTGTTTCATGTACACCTTGATAGTAAGTAATAATCCTCATCGTGTCACCGTTTCTTCCTCCCACTGCTGAGCATAGGCTTTGTTGGTCGACGCCACCCAGGCTGGTCCTGTGCTCCCAGCCAGTGGTACTATTTTTCAAAAGCGGAGTCAACGGTTTTTTGGAAGGAAAAACTATTCGTTTAGGTGACTCCGCGTTTCAGAAATGGCACTTCAGTGTGACGCTAAAGTCACAAGATCTACGGGCCGTGCTTAGTAAGGATAAATAGTGCTTTTTTCATAAAAAATAAATTTTCATCTGTACGATACATTATTTAATAAATAGGTTTTGATATATATCTTTAAATATAGATCAGCGAGCCGCACGTCCCGGCTTTGCACGGATATGTACCTGGGCTATCTATTGATGATGTTCGAGTAATGCTCGCATATTTTAGCTGCACGCGGTCATTTACTGTGTAGGTGTTTTAAATTTACAT
The DNA here is from genome assembly GCA_943193695.1 of Acrobasis suavella. Lineage (NCBI taxonomy): Eukaryota > Metazoa > Arthropoda > Insecta > Lepidoptera > Pyralidae > Acrobasis > Acrobasis suavella. The sequence continues at coordinate 108,655 of OW971950.1, forward strand.
TTTGAATCAAATACAAATAACAATCGAGACACTATCGAACAGCGTCCGAGAAACGACCCGTCACAACCAACTCTGCATCATGTAACATAACGACAACAAACAGTTTCTACGTGACGTGGTCTTATGTCTCCATGAAAATTGACCCTAAAAATTGTAAGCAGAGTTACTGACGGTGGGAAGCGACTTCGTTTTTTTACACGTCTTTTTCCTAATGGGGTAGACAGAGTATTTGCAGCATTGTGGCTGTATACAGACAGTAGATCGTTTCAAAGTATGTATTAATTTATAATTTGTATAACTAATTGACAAAACAACTACTGGGAGACCTGTCACTACGAAACATTTATACGATTGTCAAGTGATCCTCAAAGTCGATCGGGTCACTCGCCGTTACTTGTGACGTGGTGTAGGTGTGCACTGTAGTGCCGACATCAGTGCCTTATTATATCTATTAGGAAGACATCTCGAGAGGTGACAGCTTGTTGGCATCTGTTATTATATGTCTTACTGACCACTTGTATGAGAGCTTGTTGGGATAAGTCAGTATCACTGGTCAGTTTCCCGATTCGTCAATGTCACTGATTCACCAGTTTACTCATTAAACAGTTTTGCTAGAAGTCAAAATTTAGAAAAGATAAATACTGAGTTCTGTAATGATATTGTTTATTTATATAGCGAAAGAGCGAAAAATTAAGAGTTGAGTTATTCGTACACTTTATTTATTTAATCTTTATTGTTCATCAAATACAAATTCATACAAAAAATACAGAAAAATATACTCTGTATGTCAGAAATTTATAGACAGGAAATAGTATGATGTCGTCGGTAGAGTATTTTCCGTGTTTCAAAAAAAAAAACTCTTAGCCTCGATTTTCCTTTCCATGGTATAATTGGAAAGGAAAATCGAGGCTAAGAGTTTAAGTATAATAGAAAATAGAGAGTTTTTTTTTAATTCAATGCTAGAAAGAGTTGTTTTTTAATAAGTGTAAGATATTTTTTTTAATCATATCACAGAATAATTTAACTAACTCTTTATACAAGAAATTAAAGAAGAATTGTAGAAGATAACTACTCGTAGAATTAGGGTATATCATAAAACAAAAAATACCTACAATACTCGTATTAGTCTCTTGTTTTACATCAAATATACTGCAAAGAATGTTTATTTCTCTGAATATAAGTTAGTAGTATGTACGTAAATCTTGTAAATTCTTGGATTGTCATCGTATGTCCTCAAAACTTGTCAAATTGCTGAAATGCTTGTGATCCGCGAACGGCCGAAGGTCGTCTATATTCGTTTGCACTAAACTAATATAAACTAATTGGCGTTGTTATCCACTTTACTTGGTTCAATTGTTTCAATGGAGCTAGTATGGAAGAAATGGTGATTCATGGAGTCTGGGAAGCGACTCTGCAATGTCTGGCTTACTGATTGAGAATCAATACTTGAGAGACGATGACTTATCGTTCCCGCACTATTGACGTGATGATATATTGATGTCAGGTAAATAAGGAAAAGCTAGTTCTAAGAGTATCGAAATTTGGTTTGATCAGACTGGCTTATTAAGAAAACGGAACAATTTCATTTATGACTTTTTAGATTTAAATGAATTTATACACGTAAATGTTTAAGTAAACATGACGACATCTGTGGCCTAGTGGTCATCATGCCCGGCAGTCATACCGCAGGTCCCGAGTTCGATCTCCGGTTAGGTCAAGATGGCAAATGATCTTTTTCAGATTGACCTGGGTATGGGATGTTTATCTATATATGTATTTGTTATAAAATATAGCATCGTTGAGTTATTGTCCCATAACGCAAGTTTCGAACTTACTTTGGGGCTAGCTCAATCTGTGTGATTTATCCGTATGTATTAATATACTGTGGCTACACATTAAAGTTTTTGGTGCGGGTTGAGGACCAAATACAAGAATTTGTTCACTCTGCAAGGTATGAGGAATTGATAGGATGTTCCTTGTTATTTTCAGATGATATTTACTCGTAAGACATCATGACTCACCGGGATTTCGCACCTGTGTATTAAAAGCTTCTTTAAGCTAATAATAATGTTTGTAACCATCGGTAATTACCGATACATCTAATTACATGACTGTGGGTCAGTTGGTTCGTTACTTGGCAACAAATGCCAAGCCTCACTGCAAATGAGTTTTGCGTGAAGAACATTAGTTGTGTTAATTATATGTTGCAGTGGTGGATTGGCAGGACTTTATCATTGGAGGATTTGAAGTGAAAGAGGACCATATCGTCCCAAAGAATAGAAGGAAACGATTCATAAAATAATGTTTGTTGTACCAAAATAAAGCACTTTTAGTTTGATTTTTATCCGAGTTAAATAGAAAATTATAACTCGTGTTTATTAATGTAGCTTCATTTTTATTACTTTACCATTATAAAGTTTGATTATCTATTACCATTAAAAAGAAAGTATTTAGAAACATATTGAAAATGAAAGTTTAAAAAGTATTGACAACTTAGGGCGATATATTCCAGCTATCTGCTACTAATTCTTATTTTTCGTTTGGTGTCAGGCTTTAGTTTAATTTCGAGACAAACTACGGCTGCTGTTATTTTGCAACAAACAACATTCATTTCCAAAACCGGCGAAGTGTCGCAAAAAACTAATCTGTGTTTTGTTAATCAAGTGTCAGACACCTGTCACTGTGTGTCGGACACCGACAGGGGACTGACAGCGATCGAGATCTCCCAATATGGCAGGTTGATCTGTTACGGATGATACAGTGATATTGTTTGTACCTTTGCATCTTTAATTAGTTAAGTCATCGATGCAATATAGACGCAGGTAAAATTCATAAGAACAACTAAACTAAAATTATAATAGTAATATTAATGCTAACAATTTACTCTTTATATGTAACTGCTGTGTTTTTATATCTAATCAAGGTACGTTCCAACGTAAATATTTAATTTTTCATACTTTTTATTTTGGTTTATATTTGTATAAAACATACAGGTACAGGGTTACTCTTAAAACACGAGCAGCCTTTTAGGAGCAAGTTCAGTCTATGATTCTGAACTACCTTCCATAAAAACATAATTTATTAATGCATATATTTTTTAACGTATATATTTTTTGATGCATATAACTTTCTATTTTTAAATGTGCAATAAAGTGTCAAAACGAACAAACGAAAATAATTATCAAAAAACGAGACAGAAACTTCACTTTTCATTAAAAAAAAACCAATTGGCTGAGCGCTAATTTGTATGAAAAGTCGAAATTTTTGATGGAACCTGCTTCAAAAAGGTTGCTAGTGTTTCAAAAGTAACGCTGTATAGTAGAGTAAATATCTATAAGCACAGTTATTTAATTAACATCTCACCATTTAATCCCAAATCGAACAACAAAGCACGGCGCACGCCGCATACTACCAGGATAACATCTAGTTGTAATGGATAGAGCGCGCGCGCACTAAATCTCGCGAGACAAAGTGCGCGCGCGCCGCGTCACATAAATCTGTTGAGGGAACAAGTGCAGCATCAGATGCTGGACAAACCGGCCCGTGGTAAGGTGTACGCTCAACAGACTGCACCTCAAGCTACCTCTTATCAATGTATTATCTACGAAGGTGGAAAAAGTTTTTTGAACCGATCTGAATACTCTCTCTTACTTAGGTTTTAAAAATAAGACGTAAGAGAGAGTATTTAAATAGAGTAAAACAGGTTGACTGGTAGAGAATACATTAGTATTAAGTTCACCTTTTGTACCATTGTGGTAAATAAAGATTTTATAAAATTAATAAATCAAAAGTTGACATAAGAGAGGGGAAGGAAGAAACTAACACTCTGTGCTGATTCAAAATTAGGACATTACTATGACCCTATATCATCACAAAGTCAAAAGATAAAGGTTATGATCTAAGCGGACAAACAAGTAAAAACTACTGATGATTCATATTAAAAATGTTTTTAACCATAGCTTTTATCATGAAAAATGTGATTCACCTCTGACAATCGTAACAGGACAGTGAGAATACGGCATCGAACCCGTGACTCTGCGATTACGCATCGGACACCGTGACCTGTCAGTAGAAACATCCACAAAAACTGCCGGAACCGTTACTGCAAAAGCACAGAAGTATAGTGCAGTGCCTCGGAGGTATTCGAGTGAATGATCGATGACTCTTTATTGCAGTAATTGAATCGATTGTGCATTTTTACATTAAAATTCACGAGACAAAAAGACACAAGACAAGAAATATATGATAAAACACGATAAAAAAATTATCCCGTTTAATTAAGTGTATGGGACGATCGCTACTTTTAACAACTCAATTCAGATACTTTTCTAAACGTCGAATCAAACATTTCTTTTAGGATTTGCATGGAATAAAGACTTATGACGTCATAGTTTCTTGGAATCAAAAAGCGCTCTTAAGGCGGCCCTTCCCGGCCGCTCTGTCGTCAACGTGAGCATAGTTTGAAAAGGTTGTTATTTCATCCAGGGCAAAGCCAGAAAAAGAGGCAAAGCAAAAAGGGAAACATAGAGCCTAAGGGCTCGGTTTATATTCTTTTGAATGAAATAATTATTATTATTAATTATCCATTGAACAAATATTCACTTTTCATTGGGTGCGGAAATAAAACTTGTTCCAGGTGATACATGTTTTTCAGTAATCCTGACAATTTTGTTTTCTTAACAGTGCCAAATAATTTATTTCTGATGACACAAGAAAGTAAAATTGCTTTTTTCGTATTTTATTTTTATATGGGAATGTGGGTGTACATAGACTTTACTTACTGTTGACCCATTAAAAAGATCTCCCTCTACGGCGCTACACTTTCTTGTACAAAATTAACATTATGCCTAGCAACATATTTCATAGATTCTGTGATCCCACAGACACAACCTATGTGATCCATTATTAATCCTTAGATAAATACTTAATTCTATACTATGTTCTGTCATAGTAAACCAGCCTGCAGTATCGTCTCTGTAATTTCCGTCGAAGCCTGCAGCCGGCATCGATCCCCGATACCACGCAGCAATTTGTCCGCCGCGCTATCGGGGCTATAACTCACAGGCGATAGTGCTCGTGTGTTGCCTGAATAGTTTTACATGAAGCTTCAATTAACCCTGTTATTCAGGTCTGGCAGGAAAGAAAAAATAGGAATATACCTATAAACTGCTTCTCATCCTGGATTAAGGGATCGAGGAGTCATGTCAAATTTTTCACATTGTCTTGGGTCTTTTTCTAAGTACCACGTCCTGTAACACGCTGAATCGCTAGCGTCTTATGGCCTTGGGCTTTGTCTTCTTCATTAAAGAAAAATAATATTAATGCATTATTTGTTTTTTTTTTTCAAACAAACTTCAAACTTGTGGATCTTGATCGTCCCATCGAGCGGAGTCCACGTAACATTATAATTTGTCCGGTTGTCAGCTATCGGGGCCGTATTTCATGACTGATATCAACCAACGGGTTATACAAAATATATTTACAGATAGAACTCCTACTTACTTAGTACTTTCTTTATCGAAATACACATATATTATAGTACAAAGTATCTGGCATAATCCTATATGGATAATAAGTTAATTCCTATACAGTCCATTTGTTTCCAAGTTTTTATTTTCTCCAACGATGGCTATTCCGATTTCTTCATCTTAGCGCGTTCCGGGTTGCATCCTCAGCTGTGCTGCTTCGGAGCCCGGGGTGCGCTTTCCCGCTTTTACTTTTCCAGATGACGACCTCCGTGGTGTAATGGTCAACACGCTAGTCCGCCAATCCGGAGGTTCTGGGTTCGATCCCCAGCCAGGGTAAGTTGGAAAATGGCCTTTTTCAAATTGTCCTGGGTCTTGGGTGTTTATCTAGTTATGTATTTATCATAAAATATAGTATCGTTGGGTTAGTATCCCATAACACAAGCTTAAGCTTACTTTGGGCCTAGATCAATCTGTGTGATTTGATATGATAAAAGACTACTCGAAATCGAGCAGAAATAACCAGAACAGTTTAGATGGTTTCACAACCCTCTTTGGATATGATATGCACTTGTGCGACTGCGGAAACTTGTTTAGATGGCTGTAGAGTTTTTTTGCCCAAATGCGGCAGTAGGAAGGTTATGTTTCTAACTTTTCGAGCAATGTCTAGCTTGAAGCTTGCAAAGTCTACTGCAAGCCGCACAATAAATTCTTTTGTTGAACAAAGTACCTGTTTGTTGTGCTGTGCCCTCAGACCGCATAAATCTGGGCCGGCCGGGTATCCAGAGCGGTACCATTTGTCTCAGCAAACGGGGGTTGTGTAAGAAGTAGACAGATACATAGGACAGACAGGATTTAAAGGCTATAAGATTTTGTACAAAGGGTTGATACTAAAAGATGAAATAATATTTTAAGGGATGCTGAGTTCATGATATTGAATAACTGCTTGTTTCCATTTTCTCTCCTATCGTTCAAAAATAAAATACGATAGACAAATTACTATAAAACATTAAAATTGGGTACTTTATCTGTATGGATTGGCTCTGTTCCTTAACGGCCTCACCTAATTAGGACAGGCTAACCAATGAAGCTTGCAGATGATGAAGCAGGTCCAGTCTCATATGCTATATGATGCTTTTGAATAGTTAAAATAATCTGATGCTAGATATACTCACAGACCAACACATAGAGACAACAAAGGACTGAAGCATAATTGCAAATTATATTATAGACAGATTGGTTATTTATAACAGCGCACAAAAAGTGGCATATTGTAAAATAGCTTCTAAAACCAATCAGCGACATCGAAACCCTATGATTAAAATAAAATAAATTAGAGTTGAGCACGTGGGCCCGCAGTTAAGGCAATATCATAAAGCTGTAAATCAACAATCAATTAAATCAAACGCCAGCTAATTATAATGAGTAACAGCGGCCGCGGCGAGCGGGGGCGAGCGGTTTAGGAGACAAGGAATAAGGTGAATACGGAAAGATGTGGCAAGATGTACAAGATGTCAGTCAGCTAGACTCGACTTGAGGTCCACCTTAAAAATTTAATTAGTTATCATGTGCTGTAAGTACGTTGTGGGAAAGACAAATTAACAATATTCACATTACTACGAAGTGGATTGGAAGGAACAAAGATTGGAAGCAACACTCAGCGAGAAAACCTAAGATGAGTAGGACTAATCACTCCAGACGGATTCCAATTTGTTAAACATAAGAAAAAAAAAATTACCTTTGCTTTAAGAAGCTGAAGACTGAAGTAGTAGTACACAAAAAGGATAGACTTGCCAACAATGGGACTTCAAATACCCGAAAAAATGTATAACTACTAACACAATAAGGCTTAGGGCTTGGACCCGAACAAATGAAGTAAACATGTCACAGTGTCTATTCCAGCGCGAATAGCTCCGTGTGCCGCTCGCCGAATTTGAAAGATTGTCACGTTTACAACCAATTAGACTTATACGGAGAGCTACCGCCGCTACTGTCCGCCAAAGAATATTGTATATTATGAAGAATAAAAATAAAATATGTTAATCAAAAAATAAAGTGTTTTATTAAAAATTAAAAAAAAAACTACTAATATTACGAGGAAATATCTCAAAATAAATATGAAAGCTATGTATATATCTCAAAAAATATAAAGAGCGAATTTTACGAAGTGAAAAAGCTCAATAATTGAAGCATTATTTATTTATTGTACAAGAAAGTGCAATGTTTGCAATTAGTGTCGTTATAAATATTTTAAAATGAATAATATGGAAACTGCAAGGAAAATATGCGTGAGTATCGTGTAACACTCGTTTGAAACAAAGTTTCAACTTCGTTTGAAACGAAGTTTGAACTTCGTTTCAAACGAGTTCAACTTCGTTTCAACTTTTTTTCGCCTAATCCACCTATTGACCGCGGCAGCGCTCTATGTAAAACTTTTCACACAATAGCGTTCTTAAAAAGGCTTTCAAACTTTCAAAATATAATTTAGTTTTGGCGTTGAAAAAGTTTTCGACAAGTCTTTAATACGTAAATAAAAGCTAGAAAGTGCCTCTCAGTGCACTAAAACAGCACAGTAAAGATGCTATAGTGTTGGCTACTCACACACACGAAAATCAAAGTGTCTTAGGAGTTTGAGGAGCTCAGACAGACACTCATTATATTTTATGCATCCTCAGCACGTGCGCGTGCGCACAGATTACATGTAAGTTAGTTCGCGCGGCTCGTTAGTGAGTTACCGGTGGGCAGTAAACTTGTGGGGTTATGTCGTGGAATGCCAAATAAGCGATGAGCCGACGAGAATCTAGCGTTTGTAGTGCAAAGTTTGTGTTGTGGGTAGCTCAGCGAGAAAAGTAGTTCAATAGGGAATATGCATGAAAAAAATATATGTGTAATCTAACCAGTTCATCCATAAACATTAAAAATTAAAGTACTAACAGTAAAAACGGAATAAAAATTAGTTGAAAAACGATCGAGAAATAATAAATATGTCTATATCACTCGCAAAAACGCTATTTTCTATTGCGAATGTATAGATGATATGGACTTTGACGTCACCAGTCCAAATCGGACTTTTCTTTCTAATTGAAACTTTAAAGCATCACATGTTCGTCGCAGATTAAGATATTTTATAAATTCTTACATATTTGTTTCCTGTGGTTAATAAGGAATTTATTAAGCAAATAAAAAAAAATACGTGCATATTCCTTATTATGAACAAGACCATTAGGTCTTGTGGTAAAATATGTAACAGAAAACTTTGGGCCTTTATTTATTTATTTACAAATTTATATACACAGAGAATGCATACATAGAATACATAAAATACACAAAATAAAAGTTGTACAAAGGCACTACCTTTCTCAAAAGAGATCTTTTCCAATAGCCTTGTGGGAGATGTTTATGTAAGAGAGGCATACAGGCATGTTCATACATAATACGCGGCCTTTCTCCTAAAGCTACGCAATGCGGCCTTTGTTGACGATCATAATTTTTCTAAAATAAAAAGTAATCAATACAAGTAAGTATAATACCAATGTGGTTTATCTTTATCAATTTACTTGTAACCCAAAACAATAAAAATAAGGTAGTTAAGGGCGGAAAGCCACCACCTGCCTACAATAGTCAGTAATCATGATTATGGCAGGTGACGTTGCTATTGCAATATCCCAGCATCAGTCCATCCCACTCTCATTCCATAACCCATAGACCTTTCCTCTTTTCTTGCAATAGATCTTTCTCCAGCCGAAACCTATTCAAGGGTACACCTTTCATAGGTTTATTCAGGAATGGGTTTTGGCGGGAGCACCACATTACATCAATTTCAAAAATACTATTGTATTTTTTATGGGAAAAAAAAGTTCTTTAAACATATTTCTCCAAAGGGCCTCTACGTGTTGGATCTGTATCCCCACGCAAGCCACTCAAAAGACCGGGGTGAAAAGACCCGTGAATCTAAAGGTAGTTATAAGTTTGACGATAATGTCTGTTTGTATGACTGTCTGTAGCATCGTAGCTCTTTTTACGTAAAATCAAATTCCTTTGCGGTGGTTCTACGCTATGTTTAATAATTATCGGATCAGCGGTTTAAGCGTTATTGGGAGTTAACACTTGAAAGTCGGAGTTGTTAAATTTACCTGGCAAATAATAATTTCCGCTACTCCTCACTAGATGGTGTCGTCAAGAGTCTTTTTTTAATCTACCTAGCAAATTAACTTATTTTTATCATAATTTTTAAAAAATTCTTGCAAAAATATTCCAAAGTTGACATTCCTAAATATTGCGATTGCAAACACAGGTTGTATCAAGTTTTATGGTTATTCTCTTGTCTAGATATCTAGTTGTCTAAAGACAGATATACAGGGAGTTATATAGATAGATAAATGTAACGTTAGCAAGGGGCCGGGCTTGTAATTCCTGGTCTCGGCCTTCAACACAGAAACACCAACACTGGACACTAACCGTAGCAGTCTCATTCCTCAGAACACGACACTATCAGAATCGTCCATGTCCACGCTTCTGTGTCGGACATTTACAATATTGGCTCTCGATCACTTTCTACTGTAAATTTATAGACCGAATGCGGTTAAGACAACATTTATTACTTGATATAATTAATATTGAGGGGCTACCTGAATTTGTCGGAGTCCAGTGCTGCCCCCATTTGAAATAATCATTTAAAAGGAAACGGAGATATAATTTAAAATTTTGTCTTGACCTGGCTCTAGATAACCGTTCAAACTATTTTATGAACTACTGTTTACAGTTTAAAGTGAGAACACAATTGCGGAAAACGGCCACTTTTGGCGTATGTGCGTATAGAAGCTTCACATTCTCACTTTAAACTGTAAACATTAGTTAAAAGGGTTATCTAGAGCCTGGTCAAGACAAAATTTTTAAATATATCTCCGTTTCCTTTTAAATGATTTAATTCAAATGGGGGAAGCACTGGACCCCGAAAAATTCAGGTAGCCCCTTAATATGTTTACATATATTTGAATAAGAAAATAGAAGTTCTCGACGTCTACTTAAAAAAATCTGCACAGTCAAATCTACAACTATAAATAAACAGCCAGTTGCGAGTGAGACTCGCGCGCGAAGGGTTCCGTACTATTATGTATAAAAAATCACGTTTGATGTATAATTTTATTCTGTTTTTAGTATTTGTTGTTACAGCGGCAATAGTAATACATCATTTGTGAAAATTTCAACTGTCCAGCTATCACGGTTCATGAGATGCAGCCTGGTGATAGATAGAAAGACGAATAGGCAATAGGGTCCTGTTTCTGCCCTTTGGTTATGGAACCCTAATAACCACGAATTGCAAGCGCTCGCCCCCAATAATTTTAAAAGGCTAAATCAATTTTTATCAAACATAGCTAAAAACCACCCCACGAGAACTTCTTTCACGTAAAATAAATCGCATTGAAATCGGTCAATTTGTTTAAGAGTTACGATGCCACAAACAGACAGACAGGCCCCCTCTTTTTCCCAGGGGTTAATATATGTTTTGGGAGCTCAAGGGGAACTAAGAAGTAAGTAAACCTATTTTGGAGTGTCCCTTCTTCGCCGTTACTCTATGTCGCCTCCTACAGAGTCGTGGGAGGCGACGACAGACAAACGGCTCTGTGACAACATAATTATACCTTTTTTAACCGACTGCGACTGTTAGTAGCCGCATACATCATACATAATATTTATGAAAATTGCTTCATAATTTGTTTTGATGGCCTGCAGTTTGAAATATGTGTAGAATACTGATCTATGGGTATTTTTCCATTTAGTTTTGATTCACTATTGAATACTCAAGTACTTCTGCAGAATACGTGATAAAATCCATGCTTCGGAAGGGACGCTACGCCATTAGTCTCGTTAGTAGTCAGTAGCTATTAATTAGTTTATATAAAGTAGGAACATTTAATACAATTAAATAAAACAACTATGTATAAACATGCTGTAAACATAGTTTTGGAGTACAGTCTAGAACAGATATGTAGAAATTAGTATTTTGGTAATCTATATAACTATACTATATTTTAGTATACACTAGTATCTACAGCTAGTATCTGTAGTGTATATATATATATATATATAGCTTTAACGACGTTAATCATAATAGTTTCAGTAATTCCGAGTTAATTTTATAACAACCTATTATATCTTCGTATTATATCGTAATCAAATCATGTTGGTCCTTTTGTCCAAATCCATTTCTCCACAATAAAGGTCGCATAATGTGCAATAAGAGTTATTAGCGGTTTCCCCGGATATAAAGTGAATGGGCAGTGTTCATTGAAAGGTGCTCAAAGCTGAATATAGTATGTGGGTTATGGTTTCCGTCCAACTAGCGTGAATGAACACGTTCTATTTTTATGATATTTTAACGTTCGTATATGAGTTTATGCTTACGTATATAAATTTCTCCGTTAAGGATAAACATGAATTTTTAGGGTCCAGTGCCACCCCCATTTGAAATAAATCATTTGAAAGGAATCCGAGATATCACTTAAAATTTTGTCTTGATCATGCCGTACATAACCCTTTAAACTATTTTATGAACTACTATTTACACTATAAAGTAAGAACGTGAAGCTTTTCTTCGCAAATTAGCTGAAACCGATTTTCGCTAATGCTTCACGTACATCACTTCATACTAAATAAATATATAGGGACAAATTACACTGATTGAGCTAAACCCAAAGTAAGTTCGAGACTTGTGTTATGGGATACTAACTCATCGATACAATATTTTATAAAAACTATATAGATAAACATCCAAGACCCAGGACAATTTGAAAAAGACCATTTTCCCACTTGCCCTGATGGGGGATCGAACCCGGGACGTCTGGGTGGCGAACTAGCATAGTGATCACTACGCTACGGAGGTCGTCATACTAGTAGAAAGAGCACCATGGAGCCATCAGTACTTGATAGCCCTCGTGACCCCACTGGTGGGGTTGAGAAGTGGGGCCACCAGTCCGTAGTGAATTTTTCACACCTTTTTCAAAACCTTTACGACAGACGAGTGTAAAATCACTGGGCAGTTTTTAGCCGATAATCGCTCAATAAATTGATTCGCCGTTTACTGCTCGCATAAACATGAACTGTCGATCGTTTGCATTTAATTTTTATTGGTTGCTCGCCACATCTTAGAGCTGCCATAAATTAAGATCAGTCAAAACTAATTCGGTGTTAGCGCGTTTTATGACTAGTTTCATATAATTATAAAAGGACAAATTACCTGACTAAGAATTCTGTATTGTTGAAATTGTTTCGATACCTGTACCTACGACTCGGCTGGGCGTCATTCGGGAATCTAGTCTACTGTTGTGAGCTCAGCGTCTTGTCGTAGGAAATACCTCAGTGCTTCAAGAATAAAGTCTGTTTGTTTTTTAGTGTAAGCGGCCCACACTGGTGTCAGATTTTTTCAAACTCCCTAAAGGCATCTGATATAGCTTGATGACTGCCGAACAATTAGCTTACATGATGTAATCAGTCCTACGCTTCGCTTACGCGGGGCAGTCATGCCTATGTTTCTTTTACCTGGTGTAGTCGTGATATAGTCAGGCGACTGGAAAAAAATCGATATAAAACGCTGCAACCAGGGATGCTTTTTAAATCTGTGATTTTGATAGATCAAAATAACACCCCGAGCTCCGATCAATATAGATGAGAATATATCCGGGTGAGGGGTTCAGATGAAAACAGAAAATGTGTATAATTTGAAATTTGAATCCAGTTCCAGAATGTCTGTGTGAGTCCAACTTAAAATTTACGTAAGTATTCATTCCAGTGAGGTTTTACTCGGCGCCGGCGTTTAGCTCGGGTCCTGACACCTCTGAAGGTAATTCTTCAAGCTTACTGTAGTGTTACTAGAATTCACTTGATTATGATGTATGCTTGCTTCGTGGCTATCACGTGACCACTTTCTACAGCTGCATGACTTGCAATTAGCATTTATTGAATTTTTGCAAATGAAAATTTTAAAAGCAATTTCTCCGACCAAAATGAAAAAAAAAATTTTTAATTGAAATAGACTGGTTTTTATTGTGCTTTACGCAGCCGTGTCGATAGTAATAAATATATAGGGACAAATAACACTGATTGAGCTAGCCCCAAAGTAAGTTCGAGACTTGTGTTATGGGATACTATCTCAATGATACTATATTTTACAAAACCCAGCATAATTTGAAAAAGGCCATTTTCCAACTTGCTTTGACCGGGTATCGAACCCGGGACCTCTGGGTGGCGGACCAGCTCAGTGACCACTACGCCACGGAGTTCATCATAAATAAATAGATACTGAATTGAAATAGACTGATTTTTATTATGCTGCACGCAGACCGGGACGCTATAAGTAGATAGTTCGCCTTCGCCTCGAACTTAGATTGCGATGTTCTGTCTTAAGTACAACCCAATGTTTATATTTCAGTAGCCCCTTACTTCGACTGCTGAAAAAAGCACCGTGTGTGTTTTCTCTATTGGAAAAAATTTAAACAAATAAATAATTCACAATTATTTCGGAAGGTCGATATTCATTGGTGTACCTTGACTTTTTTATTTGAGAATACTTTTTACCATTACCATTCCGCTGTATGTCATTATTTTTACTTAAGTGTAAATATTACCCATAGATTATTAAAAAGGTTAAAGATATTATATTTCATTACATAATAAAAATAGATGCACCTTTATTACTCAGATTGATACAATGATAGCTTTAATACCGCAATCACAGCAATTTAATATCACATTATGACAAAATTTATGCCATTATAAAATAACTCAGGCACAAAATGCAAATCGCATGCGAATAGTTTATCAAATGCGCTTTTTATAGTTTGTTTTTATTATGCTGAGTGGTGGCGCTACACATGTTATATGCATGCAAAATAATAATAGCCTGGAATTGAAACACCGTACAAAAACTAGTCTGTTCAGAGTGGGGACCAGCCTAAAATTGGACCACTACATCTCCTCAAATTTAAATTCAAAAATTCTGATGTTTATTCAGTAATTAGACCTTTACAGACACTTTTACATGTCAATAAGTATAATTTACAATACCTGTAGTTTGTATTGAAATTTAATTTATTTAAAGAAAATCTACCGATACCAGCGCTTCGTAACGAGTAACGACCACTGCTGAGAAGAAACGCCCAAAGAAACTTATTTTCACAGTATTGGTCACCTACTCACAAGAAGGGCTTTGTCATATTATTATTATGTCTTTTTTAAAATAATTAATACTTTTAATATAATACAATGTTGATACATTATAACATGTAATGCTTGCCTCCTCTGTATATCGCAAGAGGTGACTAAAGGAGTAAGCACAAACATTTTGCTCAACTTTTCCAAAGATAGATAGATAAATTATTTATTGCATCTATAGCACATAGCAATCCTTACTAATATTATAAATGTGAAAGCGTGGATGTTTGTTACGCTTTCACGCAAAAACGACTTGACGGATCATCATGAAACTTTGTACACATATTTTGGGCGGTACTATAACATAGGGTAACATAGGTAACATAGGGTACTTTTTATTAAAAAAAAAAAATTTTTTACAAAAATAAAAAAAAAAAATTATTTGATAGATTCGATGCGAGCGAAGCCGCGGGTAAAAGCTAGTACATTATAAATGTAAACTTAACCAATACAAATTAAGTACAGACATGTGTGTGCTAAACTGTTACAGTAGTAGCTCAGTGTGTGTGTTGCAATGAGGCTCCACGTAGAGCGGAGGCCAGTTTTAAACTTTTCGCAGAAAAGCTTTTCCAAGGAGGGACGTGAGGTAGGCGACTTTTGGTACTGTTTTTTTTTACATTCGCACAGTCAATGGCCTCATTGAATAATGTGCAAATTTTTGGAAATGAAAAAACTGGAAAACGCATCCTCATTTTCCCGGAGAAGGACTGCTAAGAATGCAATCGGGAACGCGCTAAGATGTGTTACTTGACTTTTTGGATCTCTTCATCCTTTCTAAAGAATAATGAGCATGTACGTGGGGCGCACTATAAGTTTCCGGAATGAATATGAAAAAATAGTATTAAAGGTACAAAATTAATTTATTGTTTTTCAAAATAATCTCCCTTGGCGTCTATGCACTTTTTCATTCGATGAAACCAGTTTTGAAAACTTTTGTGCCACTCCTCTGTGGTGACCTCTGAAGCGTGTTTTTCATACTCCTCGACAGCCTCTTCTGGTGATGAAAATCGTTGACCGCGTAATTGGTTCTTAATTTTTGGGAACAGAAAAAAGTCACAAGGTGCCAGGTCGGGACTGTATGCAGGATGACTCATGAGTTCTACATTTTTCGCCTTCAAAAAGTCGTTTGTCTGTCTGGCCGTGTGAGAACTAGCATTGTCATGGTGCAGGATGATACGGCGTTTACGGTTATTTTTACGGTGTTCGTCAATAACTTCCGGCAAACAAATGGTCGTGTACCAGTCACTATTTACTGTACGACGATTCTCTAAAGCAACAGTAACCACGTGTCCAGTTTTATTAAAAAAAGAAGCAATCATCCGCTTAGATGCACTTTTCACGCGCGCCACTTTGGTTGGTTTCGGCTCATCTTGAAAGACCCATACGCTCGATTGCTGCTTTGTTTTGGGATCGTCCGATCTGTTACTATGTCCCACACCAAATTTGACGCACCTTCGTTGAATCTGGTAAGCATGGCACTGCAGCCTCGGTCAAGTTGTGTGGGATCCACCGCGAGCACAGCTTTCTCAAACCCAAATGTTTGTGTAGGATTAATTGTATTTACTCATGCCTATTTCTAAGGATGCGCGAATTTCATGGTAGGTCACATGCCTGTCTGTTTCAATCATACGGCGCACATCATCGATGTTTTTGTTGGTCACAGCGGTGGACGGCCGACCATCGCGAGATTCGTCACTGAGATTGATACGACCACGCTTGAATTCTGCAAACCAGCTATAAACAGTTGTCTTGCATGGTGCTTCATTGCCAAAAGCTGTTTCAAGCCAAGCGATGCTCTGTTGAGCTGTCAAATTACACTTAAAATCGTAGAAAATCATACAACGAAAATTTTCCCGAGTTAAATCCATGTTGATGCAGACACACAATTTTTTAAATGGCGCCACAAGGTAAAAACAAAAGACAGTCAGATGAAACAAACTGCATTCTACAGCCAAAGAGTTCTATTTTCAAATGTTGCAATAAATTTTTAAATATTTTATGTAAGTGGCCAGTTCCGGAAACTTATAGTGCGCCCTATGTATTATTGAGGACTTTTTAATGAAACTAACGACAAAAGGATCACCCTCGCCGCATACTGGTCAAATATAATTTAAAACTACATTATATTAGAACCATTGCGACTAGAGAAGAGGAAGCTATTGACCAGATATTCTTCCGTTTTTCTTTATTTTATGTCCGCGGCGAGGCTGTATTTATGCGGCTATGAAATGAATAGCCCAGCGAGTGTGTGCTTAATTTAATGTTTAATTTTAATAAACCACCAGCGTAATGTCCGTCTTTGCGTGTGCGCGGGCACGCCGTGTTTACTGAAAGGCTGGCTAGCTGATGTGGTCGTGTAAACCATGCACATTAAAGAAAGTTATAGATCAGAAATCAGGAAATTCGTATGAGCGACCTGACTAAGGTCGCTGAAAAGCGCTGGATGCAGGCCGCTCTAGATCGGTCATTTTGGAAATCCTTGGGAGAGGCCTATGTCCTGCAGTGGACGTTATGCGGCTGAAATGATGATGATGATAGATCAAGGAGATTTTTCTACCTCATACTCTCATAGTGGCTCATTTTTATTGATGTACAGCAAGCGGGGACTCCCCGTAGGCGGGCTAGCCAATGATAGCGTCAAGTCAATACAGTGGTCGTTACGCTGTCTGTTATTCCCCGGTTGCTGTACATAACTTTATCGCCTACTGAAAACGGGTCCCCGCAATTACCCCACATGCCAACTGCGGGCTCTATCGACCAGTGGAAATGATTCCCCAAATGCGGGCCCTTGGCATGTGTTACAGAAATTATTTACACCCTGAATGCAGCCAGAACGACCAATGAAAATGAGCCATAGCACTGTTTCCTAATTGGTCGCGTGTGGGTTCGAGACGCGGAAACCTTAACGAGCTTGCCAACGGATTTACGACGTCTCATTTGAAATTATACTAATCGCTAGCCAATAAAACTATATTATAAACAGAAATATAAGTGTCATAAAACTATATTATGTACAGACTTTATATTACAACGGTCATAAAACTTGGGAGCAAGATTTAGAAATCACTCAGTGTGACTAATTCATGACTTATTTTATTAGCAAATTGATAAGTAGGTAACGTTCTAAAATAAAACTAGATATATAATGAAAAAAATGTTTTTAATTTATACCGAATATTAAAAAATATTGAAATATAGAATTAACTTTTTAATAGAATAAAAAATTATAAAGACAAGGCATTTTTTGTGCTTTTGAAATAGTTATAATAAGCGCAGACACCTGTCGGTGACGGTCGTCGATTGTCGCAAACCGTCACGTGGCACATGTCAATTTATTTATTTATTTACCAATTTTTGTACACGAAAAATTTATACAAAGAATACTCGTACATCAAATAAAAGTTGTACAAAGGCACTACTTATCTCAAAAGAGATACTCTATCAATTTGTCACGAACTGTCAAAAACTGCCGTGCGACCGTCGGCGACAGTCGCCGATAGGTGTCGCTCGTCTGTAACAGCTTTAACATGAAAAATAGTACAGTGAAGTTGTAATAAAATTTTTACCTGTTGCCTTTGAAACCACAGGTATTAGGGGAAAAGAGGCAAAGGCTTTTAATAGAGAATTGGGCCGGCGTATCTCTGATCGTACAACACTTTCGTTTTGTATCTTATATGGTTTTAAAACTTTCCATAGCCATTCAATGTGGAAATGCAGCAAGTGTAGGAACATTTGGGACAGGAACGAAACGTAGCAGTCTCTTAGATTATAAGAATTTAGACGAAGCATGTTGCAGAATTGTTTATAAAATAAAAGAGGAGGTTATCTGTTCTTTGCGATCTTTTATGATTTGTTTTTATGTATGTTCACCGATTATTCAAAGAAGCCTGGACTGATTTGGATTTTTTTGTTTTAAGAAGTATACACGTCAGGTGGTCCCATAATTTTTTTATCAAAATCGGTTGTGTAGTTTAGGGGTGAAGTCTGTTTTTAGTTTTGAGAAATTGGTTCTGTTTACTTTTTTTTACTTATACGAATAAGCTTTAAAAGAAATTGATAAATGTATTAACTGTAACTTGCTTGACTTTTATAAAATTCATATTCTTTTCTTTAGTTTGCCTGTGTCGGGTGTAGACCGATTTTGAGAAGTTGCCATCCTGATTTTTCCATACCAAGACGGTTCGCTAGAATGTAATGTATAATGAGCCGGTTTTAATATAAATCCTCTTTTTTTGCTCTAGAAAAAATCTATGAACCAAGCTACCAATCTACCAACCAATTTATAACCAAGTTACAGTTTTTTGATGGCTTTTTAACAAGTTTTTAATAAATTAATGTATTCGTGGTCACAGTTATCTGCAGCCATCGACGCCATCGTTCACACTCCATTGAAGTAAAACTAATAAAATTCGCGGTTTATAGTAGAGACGTGGGAAATGTCAACAAACGATTTTTATGGAACGGGTCTCGGAGGGAGATCATTAAATTCATTAATTTAGATGAAGATGCACGGTGGTGATATTTTTTCATACTAGTCTGGGAAAAAGGAAGAATGTATGTACCGATTGCTTCTCTTCACGTGCAAATAGTAAAGCTGATTGAAGGAATAGGCAGTTATTTGAACTATATTTTTAAGTGATGCGGCTCGTTATTTGTTTTTGTT
Source organism: Acrobasis suavella (assembly GCA_943193695.1). Lineage (NCBI taxonomy): Eukaryota > Metazoa > Arthropoda > Insecta > Lepidoptera > Pyralidae > Acrobasis > Acrobasis suavella. The sequence goes on from OW971950.1 coordinate 127,993, forward strand.
TTTGTTTTTTTTTATTGGTAAACCAACAGCGATACAGTTTCTTACAAGTTAGTTACAAAATATACAATATACTTATTAGGGCCAAAAAAGGTTTACACAGGATTTTACCAATATAAATAAACTTAATGTTGATTGCAATAACAAAACAAGGTTACATATATTTTGTTTTAAGTAGATAATTAAGGTATACTAGTACATGCATAATAATAATAATAACCGAACAATTAAGTATTATTAGGGGGCTCAGAAAGGGAACATCCAAGTTACAAACGATGCATTTTGACAATGTCAGTTTTGAGTCGGGATTTGGAGAGGTGAAACAAATCTAAATTTGAATATGACTCATTATAGATATTAGCCATTCGACACAACACAGAATTCTTGAAATAATTTGTGTGACTGTGGGGTACATGTAGTAACTGCGTGTGACGCGTGCGTTTTGCAGGAACTCGAAGTGCCACTGCATGCAGGAGATCGCAACAGTCTACCTGGCCATTGATTACTGATTGGAGGAAAATCAAATCATATTGAACGCGCCTCATTTCTAAACTATCCATATTGTAGTTCAAGCAGGCCTCAGCGTAAGAGTTAAATGTTCTGTGTTCCTTAAATGATAAAAATTTAAGAAACTTCTCTTGTACGGACTCAATTCTCTGCTTGTGAGTAGAATATTGAGGTGACCAGATATTGCATGCATATTCAAGAATTGTTCTCACAAAGGTGATAAATAGAACTTTAATGCACTCAATATTCTTGAACTCTTGACTTACGCGTTTGACAAACCCTAGTAAATGCTATTTTTAAATAATTTTGATGCTTTTCTATCTAAGCGCCCATTTATCTTGTCAAAAGTATCTTTCGAGTCTTTTTACCCTAAGTACTGTTTACCCCATACGGCCCATACCCCATAAAGACCCGATTACTATCTACAAGTAGATTATTGAAAAATAAAAATATATGACTCAGAACGCAGAAGTTCATATGATTCACTGAACATTCCTAGTATTATCTGTAATAATGAGTGCCTCGTTGATCTCTACCTACATCCGTATGAGGGAAATCTTTTGCGGAAATATTTCTTTAACTCAGTTAATTTCCGCATAAATAAAAAAAAGATGATTAGACAAAGACACTGAGAAGATTTCCTTAACTTCAAATAGGGTTTAATATTTACAAAATATTGTGTGTTTTTAAGATGTTAAAAGTTAATTTGTTTTTTGTAACATTTTAATTTTGTAGTATTGCAATATTACATACATCAATATGTTAATGTTTTGATACACTTCACTTTTTATATAAGACTGATCAACTTACGTAAACTTGGCTCTGCTTTCGTGAATGTGTCTATGGGATTTATTTCACTTTATGAATATTCACGACTCATGCGCCGGCGCCGGTCAGCGTCCACTACTTCTTGTATTGCTGTGAATATGCAAGAATGTCCCCAGAACAACATATGATCGAATAACATCGTTCAAACTTTTATTCTACTCTAAATTACACATTATCATAATTATGTGTGTACAAATTAATTTATGTTATTTGGCTGTTGAATTAATTATAATATTTATTACTAGAAGGTATCTGAAGTAACAGTTTTTGTATTTTATTTATTTATTTAACTTTATTTATTTAAATTTATTACAAATGTAATAGGCGGATTTAAAGCCATAGGCTTTATCTACCAACCCACTGGTGATGTCGAGATAAAGAAGTCTTTATTATATGAAATCGTCATCGGCGGACTTAAGGTCGTAGTTATTTTCTATAAGTCGACCTGAAAACCCTAAAATATACCGCATAATACAAGCGGTTTAATAAAAATTTATGTAAATTTACGTGCTAGAGTTCAAAATATATATTTACTTCCTAAGTTTTGTCTAGAACAATTTTAATTCTTTAAAAGTTTTTAATTTTTTTACACAATCTTTATGTACGGTACAATAGCACACCATATATTGGTAAAGAATATTTATAATTTATTTATTTGATTATTTTATTATTTATGAGTTTTACTTTTAAAACTCAAATAATATATTGTCATAAAGTTTTGTAGTTTGCAAAAGTCGATAATTAATATTTTTTTGTAATAAACTTGTAAAATATAAAAAAATTATAGACTATTGTTTACAAATATCAAAATATTACCTGTTTATAAAACACAAATCACAACACAGCACCACAAAATTTCACCGTCACTTCAGTAAGTTCGCGAAACTTGGCTCCCGTCGTCTGTCGGTGCGACCGTGCGTCTGCCACGGGCCCCCAGCATCCACTGAACAGATCTGACTGGACCGCCGAGATGCAAGGTACAGCCTTAATGAGCTTTTGGAAAGCTACCGTTCCATCGCTGGCTTCGAATTATTTGCCGAAAATGCTATTTCTTTATGTTCACGGATTTATTTTCGGTAAAATTTGTTTAGTTTAGTTGTATACACTCGAATCGATAGTATTATAATTTGGGAAGCTCTTTTTGTTATAATATTACATTTTGTAAACATTACAAGTACCCAAACTGTCGTATCTGAATGCCTGTGTTGACATACGTATAAAAACATCCTTTTATTATTCAACCAAACAGCTGTATATTTTTGTTTATGTAGAATAACTGTGAGAATTACGTTCAGTCCTATATACATATTGTGTTTTCGTGAATTTTTTACTTATATAAATTAGTAAACACATGAGTGGTACTTAGTGCACTAAGTACCCAGCCAGCAATGTAAACCGCCCAATGGAAATGGTCGTCAATTTTTCATCGATCGTTATATGATGTGTTATCGAATGTTGCGCGATAATATTTTTTCGTCGCCATTTCTGGATCGAAAGTGCAAAATAAAGAGATTCAGAATGATAATATTTTTTAACCGACTTCAAAAAAGGAAGAGGTTATCAATTCGATGCGATCCTTTATTTATTTTTTTATGTATGTTCACTGATTACTCGAAGACGCATGGACCGATTTGGAAAATTATTTTTTTGTTTGAATGGGTATACTGTCCAGGTGGTCCCATAATAATTTTAATAAAATCGGTTGTGTGGTTTGGGGGTGAACTCGTTTATAGTTTTGAAAAATTATATTATATATGAACGAAGTTACTCTTCGAAAGGTACGCACTTGGCGGCGATTTTGCAGTCACTTTTTACGTCACGAATTTTTCAAATTTCGTTTTAACCGAGTATTCTACGACACTCAAGCATTTTTTTTATCAGCCTTTCGATGTATCCCAATCCTGGGCAAAGGCCTCTACTTCCTCTTTCCACTGATCTTTATTAATAGCAGCCTTCTGTCTTCTTTCATGAAGCTGTCGATGTTGTCTGGCCATCTCTTTTAGAAGCACTTTTGCACGTCAAAAAGTTTAGTTTATATTGCATGTAATATTTATTTATTTATATTTTAATTTTTTTATAGAAAAACATTGACCACTGATGAGAAGAAACGCCGAAAAAACTTATTTACAGAGCATTGGTCGCCTAGTCGCCAGACGAGCCTTGTCATGTCTATCAATTCATTTGCAAGAATATATGTTAGGCGGTAACTCGAGTATTTTTGATCGAAAATTTATGATATTTGGTAGTTATTGTTTATCAATAGCATATTTAACATAAGTCTAATGATGTTAGGGGTTGCCAAGATATGCGGTTGTAAAAATTTATTCATACCTAGTTTGGGGCGAAAGTTATTCATAACTAAATGTTTAAAAGTGTTGATATAATTATTTTTTAAAAAAGAACAACTGACTTCATTTGTTTTCAGGAAATTCCATATCTTCTTAGTTCTTAATCATATCTTCACCAATTTGATATGGGACCCATTTGGTGGTAAAACCTTTTCAAGTGGTGAAGATATCGCGAAACATACTTACAAAAAAAAAAAATAATGATTTCCTCCTTTTGTAGTCGTTTAAAAAGCACGTGTCTTATTTTAAAGTGTCATTCCTGTAACATATTTTATTTTATGTTGCAAGCGGCCGGCGGGCCCGGTGCAGTTTTTGTGGAAAGCCTCCAATTAAATAAGTCTTGCTGCTGCAGTCGTGTACCCGTAATGACGGAGCGGGCTTAAATGCAGTTCACTTGTCATCGACTTGACCATTGATTTGATTTCGTTTTGATACGAGTGTATTATTTAACTTCATATAAATTATAATAGGGAAGATGCACTTTTTTTTCGTTGTGTTATGGAAAGAGTTCCTAAAAATAGGCACGTCCAAGAAAAAACTACCTTGCTAACCCAAAATCTCTTTAATAATAATATATGAATGATGAAACGCCGAAAGAAACTCACTTTTACAGTATTGGTCGCCTACTCGCCAGAAGGGCTTTGTCATATCATTATTAAGTCTTGTATACAATTTCTTTGAAATCACATAATTTCGCCCACATATGAGTAGTTACAAAATAAAAGCTAGACTACGTTTGTATGACTACTTTTTATTTTTATTGCGTAATTTATGTTTGTTTACTTGTTCGCAAGCATTACATGCTATAATGTGTCAACATTGTATTATATTATAAGTATTTATTAATTAAAAGACAATTATAATAATATGACAAAGCCCTTCTGGCGAGTAGGCGACCAATACTGTGAAAATGAGTTTCTTTCGGTGTTTCTTCTCCACAGTGGTCGTTACGAAGCGCTGGTATCGGTAGCTTTTCTTTAAAAATACTCGTAACTTAAATTCTAATATAATTTGCACGTAACATAAATTATACTTATTGACGTGTAAAAATGCCTGTAAAGGTCTAATTACTGAATAAACATTTGAATCTTTTGAATCTTTAAATCTATGAGAAAGTCTGATTCTGTCTAGGTTAATAAATACATATAATATATTGCAATATAATACAATGTCCAGTGAAGAAAAAAATATATATTGCCTACGACATGAAAAGAAGAAGGATCGAGATTGACTGGTGGGCGAGAACGTGGTAAAAGGAATCAAAATAGTGATGGGTTGTCAAAAAAGTGATTACTGACGTAATTCTTATTTTTTCACATTCTTTGGATTTACAATTTGCGCGGAAAGAGAAGCAGCTAGTTTGTTCTAAGTTTTTTTCTTTCCCAGACTAGCGTGGAAGAGTGAATGAAGGATGTGCTGTCTACCCCATTAAAAGGATAAAAACACGATAGTGTTTAACTCGTTAAATAATCAATACATATAATAAAACAGTAAAACAATGTGTTCTGTACATTGTATATATTTTAAAAAAATACATTTTGGGCGATGGAGATATAGTAAAAGAGCAAGAATTTAAAAGCTATCAGTTTATTTGTTTGTACACGCTGATCTTCGGAAATACTGGTCGGATTCGAACTTTTTTTGTTATACGTGGGGCGCACTATAAGTTTCCGGAATGAATATGAAAAAATACTATTAAAGGTACAAAATTAATTTATTGTTTTTCAAAATAATCTCCCTTGGCGTCTATGCACTTTTTCATTCGATGAAACCAGTTTTGAAAACTTTTATGCCACTCCTCTGTGGTGACCTCTGAAACGTGTTTTTCATACTCCTCGACCGCCTCTTCTGGTGATGAAAATCGTTGACCGCGTAATTGGTTCTTAATTTTTGGGAACAGAAAAAAGTCACAAGGTGCCAGGTCGGGACTGTATGCAGGATGACTCATGAGTTCTACATTTTTCGCCTTCAAAAAGTCGTTTGTCTGTCTGGCCGTGTGAGAACTAGCATTGTCATGGTGCAGGATGATACGGCGTTTACGGTTATTTTTACGGTGTTCGTCAATAACTTCCGGCAAACAAATGGTCGTGTACCAGTCACTATTTACTGTACGACGATTCTCTAAAGCAACAGTAACCACGTGTCCAGTTTTATTAAAAAAAGAAGCAATCATCCGCTTAGATGCACTTTTCACGCGCGCCACTTTGGTTGGTTTCGGCTCATCTTGAAAGACCCATACGCTCGATTGCTGCTTTGTTTTGGGATCGTCCGATCTGTTACTATGTCCCACACCAAATTTGACGCACCTTCGTTGAATCTGGTAAGCATGGCACTGCAGCCTCGGTCAAGTTGTGTGGGATCCACCGCGAGCACAGCTTTCTCAAACCCAAATGTTTGTGTAGGATTAATTGTATTTACTCATGCCTATTTCTAAGGATGCGCGAATTTCATGGTAGGTCACATGCCTGTCTGTTTCAATCATACGGCGCACATCATCGATGTTTTTGTTGGTCACAGCGGTGGACGGCCGACCATCGCGAGATTCGTCACTGAGATTGATACGACCACGCTTGAATTCTGCAAACCAGCTATAAACAGTTGTCTTGCATGGTGCTTCATTGCCAAAAGCTGTTTCAAGCCAAGCGATGCTCTGTTGAGCTGTCAAATTACACTTAAAATCGTAGAAAATCATACAACGAAAATTTTCCCGAGTTAAATCCATGTTGATGCAGACACACAATTTTTTAAATGGCGCCACAAGGTAAAAACAAAAGACAGTCAGATGAAACAAACTGCATTCTACAGCCAAAGAGTTCTATTTTCAAATGTTGCAATAAATTTTTAAATATTGTTTATGTAAGTGGCCAGTTCCGGAAACTTATAGTGCGCCCTATGTATAGCTGTTAAGTCTAAGCAATATATAGGGTAAAAATGATTTTGGAAAATGGAACACCTGAAGTAGGACCATAATGGTCCAGCTAAACTTTAATAAATATAAAAATTACGCTTTCGAAAAACTTGTCCAGCCTGGTGAGCATTTTTTGTTCAGGTATAAAAATCGAAGATTCAAGAACCAGGTTAATATGAAACAAAAAAATAAATGTACCTATAATTTATTGACAACATATAAAACTGCTATAAGTATGTTCTTGTGTATCTATATTAGTTCGTATTTATATTAATACGCCGGAGTCACAAAGTTCACGCGAACGAAGTTGCAGGCATTAGCTAGTAATAAATAAATAAATAAGAAGATATTAGCAGCTGCTTCTCTTTCTGCGCAAATTTGACAAGCTGATAAATGGAAAAGGCAAAAATCTCGAAGTGTCACATCACTTGTTTGATTCCCTTTGCTATTTATCCTAGCCTCTCAGTAGAAGTGGGTTTTGGCTTTTATTGACCCAGGGCTCTATCTACCCCCTAAAATATGGAGACGTGATTATGTATATTGTTTGTACTGTTTTAACAGTTAGAAGATTTATCTTTAAAGGTTACAGTAGATTGAACATATAATCCAAAAGATGGAGAAAATAATCTTGTGAAGAGTCGTTGATGTCTTTTGTATGAAAGTATTGCAGCGTGATCAACTTAAGGGGACCCACGTGAAAATAGGTATTTTCTATTCTTTATTTCGCAGGAAATTTTAAAAGTTTGAACTGATACTTGCTAATAGCTTACTAAATCGCTTTTCCAACAATTTAGTAGTTCAGTCAAATTTAGTCATCAAAATCACCTCTGCCAAAACAAATAAATAGTTCACTTGTAGTGAAAAGTTTAGATCCGCAAGATCCAAGATACTCAGTCTTCCCCATTTTGTGTGTGTGTGTGTGTGTGTGTGTGTGAGTGTGTGTGTGTGTATGTGTATGTGTGTGTGTGTGCGTGTGTGCATGTGTGCGTGAGCGCGTGAGTGTATGCGTGCGTGTGCGTGTGCGTGTGCGTGTTTGTGTGTGTGTGCGTGAGCATGTGCGTGTGCGTGAGCATGTGCGTGTGCGTGTGAGGGTGTGTGAGGGTGTGTTAGAAGTGAGTGTGTTTGTATATCTACTACTTGCCTGCTACATGCAGGTCTTTCGAAGAAGATACTAGATTTATCATCGAGTTTATTGAACCCTTCTGTTACATTTTTGGAACCAAGAAATTACTTTTCGGCTTAACTCTGTCCACCCCGTTTTTATTAAAATCTCTCTCATTCCCACGTCGACTATTGAACTTTGCTCCAATTCTAAGACAAGACAATTAATTACTGTTAGCTATCGGCAGCCGCGTGACAGGCTCCGTCGCGACCGCAGACCGCAGGACGTGACCGCAGCTTTCCCTAATACGAGGTACCGATAGCAGACAAAGTCGACCAATTGTTTATACACTATCACTTCTTAATAGGGTTTTTAGGCATTTAAGAGTTGAACAAGTGATAGCTCAGTCGGTAAGAGCAAGGTCGTCTCAAGACCAAGGTCGCTGGTTCAATCCCCACTAACGTACTTTTTTTCACCGTTGCTTATTTCATTATTTAGTTTGATTATTATCACTTCTTTTGCTTCCTTGGTTAAAACATGTTTTATCGTTTTTAAATATTTCTCATTGAAAGAACGAGCCCAAAACATATTTTAGCTAAAATAGGTTCAGCAAACTGTTATTTATTGTTATGAACATCACGTCTTTGTCTCCAATGGGCTGAGAAAGTGTTAAGTTACTGACACATCATATCATGTAATAGGTTGTATAGTATAACATGATCAGCTATAAAATTATGACAGAAATCGTTAGGTTAATGAAGATATAACAGTCATTATAACAACCAATTATGGATAATGAGGTTTTTCTATGTATACAGACCAACACACGGGCTACTGTTAGGGTGATGCGATCAAGGAGATGGAAAAAGTAATGGAAAACCCAAAACTTTATCGCAATTCACTTCAACGATTTTCATTTCCCATAAAACTATTCGCAAGTCTTCTAATACCATTTTTATCAAATCCTAAAACTGTTTACGTCGAAATGTCATTTACTCGATTATTTATTATTTACAAACTCAGTCTATCGTTATTTCTTTTCATATTTTATCGAAATAATGTAAGATCCAAGTTTTGTTACCCATAATTGTGTTTTCACGTAAGTTTCAGTTTGAAAAATAGTTTAAGCATTTACAACGAGTGCTAGGACAGTTCTATCCATTTAACTAGTTTGGGGCAAACCTATAGTTTAGGTTTAATTGTTTATTGTGATAAAAACGACTTATATCTATTATATGGCCACGATCCACGTCAAAAAGGTCAGGCCATTGACTGCAACCACGTCTGTCTACTCGTCTTTCCCCGTGTCTCTCTACCGGGTATTCGAGTTCGTCAGGAACGAGTCATCATCATCGTCCTAGCGTATTTCCCGGTTGCATCCTCAGCAGTAACGCTTCAGAGCCAGGGGTCCGCTACCTAACCAAGGAGAGAGACTGCCGTCTGACCTCCACAACCCAAAGGGTAAAGCAGGAACCAATCCTTAGATAGTTTGATGATCAAACGCTAGGTGGCGTTCGGGACCCACAGTTTTAAGTGCCTTACGAAACACGGAATCATCTTTCTTTTCGGATAATCAGGTGATTCAAGCCTGCAATATCCAATCCAGACTGGAAACAACTTTTCACAAAGTATGCTTCCCAATGGGAATCGAACCCATGACCTCCGGGTCACAAGGCGAACGCCTTGACCACTGGACCACGGAGGCAGTCGAACGTCTTCGTCAGGAACGAGTAACACGCATAAATGATTGTGTAGCTCTAGACAGTCTACAGACCCCTCCGATACCCTCAAGCGATACCCTCTTCCTATCATAAGTCATGACACTACAGTTTTTAATATTAAATGTCATTAATATTAATGTTAGAACTACGACCAACACATGCACGAGCCGAAGCGAGGGTGCTACGGAGGCGGCTGGCGAGTGCTAGGTCAGTTCTATCCATTTTACTTGGTTGGGGCAAACTTATAGATTAATTACATATTGAAACATGTATTTTTGATCAGTTTTATCGATAACTTATTACTTTATATGAAATGTTAGTTCGATATACCGTTTTTCTAGTAACGAATACAATTTTAGAATATATATATTTTTTATGAAATTTTGTTCCATAATATTAAACTGCGATGATCAACTATTCGAATTTTTAGAGAAATATAAATTAAAAATTGTGCAATAGTTTTCTGGGAAATGAATTTCGATGACGAAAAAATCTGTATTCTAATAGACACCCAAAAAATAGCGGTGGATTGCTAGCTGCATTCGCATTTTCGCCTGTTCCCTCGATCGGATTCTACGACCTACGTAGCTGGAGCAGCTCGTACATGTGAAACTTTTTCTTTTCTCTAGGAGTTATAGGATTTGCCGACGGTCCCTATTAACAGCAGCGCGTGTAACAATATCCAGCTGAACCGCACGCCGCCCCGCGAGCGGCGGGAACTGATCCAATCAAATAATTATCTTATTCACGTCTTTTCCTTTCACGGGAGAGTCGGGGGCTGCGGAATGAAATAATTTTTTTAAAAAAACGACGTGTTGCACTCCGGGAGTGCCGGCAAAAGTGAAAACTTGAATATTAACGTTGTGCATTTCAATCGATGCGCGTGGCAGACTGTAACATAAACACACACGAACATTCGCACAAACGCCCTGCGCCGCCTAAACGAAACAGCAGGCGCACATTTTCGCCGCGATACTTCCTCTTCTATACCGCGCCGCGCTGGCTATCTAATCTCCATCCGTCTTACGAATTTTCGATCAGGTCACGTGTCCTGTAAATGTTTACTTTTCCTAGAAGGTTACTTTTTTGTACATTTCAGGTATCTTTTGACAAGACCTCGCTGGCAACACTGCGCTGTCTACTCTCCATCCGTTTTACGAATTTTCGAACAGGGTTACGTGTCCTGACGCCCTGAGGCGAGTTTAACATTTTTTACCCATTACAAAAAAGGGAACAACGCCGCTAAAGAAGTTTTCACTTCAAAAAGTCTCACCTTAAAATTAAAAACCTATTTCAGTTAAAACATGTTTTGTTCCTTCCTCGCTTCTCAATATTCGACATTGAAAGAACGGGATGAAATATATTTTAACCAAAGTAAGAATAACAAACGTTTGTTAATTTTTATGAATATGAGGGTCAGAATTCACCTATTTAGCCAACTTAGATTTTGGAAAATGGAACACCTGATGCAGAACCGTAATGGTCCAGTTAAACCTGATGACCACTTTTTGTTGAGGTATAAAATCAAAGATCTGGAATACCTGATGCAGACATTCCGGAGTCATAAAGTCCACGCAAATGAAGTCGCTAACTGTGTCATTAAATGATAATAAATAGAGATAGGTCTATTGTCTACGAACAGACAGATACACTATCACGCTTCAATCCCGTTCGGGGTACACAAAGGCCACACACGGTTTATTGTGTCTATGGCCTTTGAGTCTTATTTTTTAATATGTTATTCCACAACATCTTTATCTATGTTTCATTAAACAAATCTTAGGAAAATAAGGAAATATTCGTCATCGGGAAATCATCGACAGGAAAATGAATAACCGTCGGGAAATCACGCTTGTTTGGTGATAATGGCGATGACTGGTGATGCCAGGCAGCATTCCTGGTAGTGTTTAAGTAAAGTGATTTATGCGAAGTTACGACGTGATTACGAGTTATAGCGTATACTTGTCCATCGAGATCAAAGTGTCACGGCACTTATAAGAATTGCAAGACGCAACAATGTGCTTGTCTCAAAAAATGTTCAACTACAGTGTCTTGATCGAGAAATAAGGCAATATCATATACACTATCATATCTTCATCCCGGAGACAGAACATCTTGCGGTTCTATGTAGGCAGAGCCGAGGGTTCACAACGTAAAAGAAAAACTCAAATTCAAAATTAAAGTTTTTAGTCAGTAATTACACCTTTCAGTCACTTATTTACTCGTCAAAACATGTAGTAGATATTGAAATTCAATTTATTTTTGAAGAAAATCTACCGTTTCACAGTACTGGTTGCCTACTTGCCGAAAGGGCTGTGTCATGTTACTATTATTGTGTCTTTTGATTAATAAATACTCAAAATATAATACAAGGTTGATACATTTTAACATGTACCTAATGCTTGCGAACGAGCAAACAAACATAAATTACGAAATAAGATATAAGTAGTCAAAAAAGCGAAAAAACCTCACCTTGAGCTAAAGAAAACTCAACTAACGAAAACTCGTATAATTTTTAACAAATACATTATATAGATATACATCCAGGACCTAGGATAATTTAAAAAAGGCCATTTTCCAACTTGCTTTACCGGGGACCTCTGGGTGGCGGACTAGCATGGTGACCACTACGCCACGGAGGTCGTCAATTTTTGGGCAGTCTCAGTCTAAGTCTAAGTCGAGACTGGTCAAAAATGCTTTTGTCGGTCCGGCTGTTCTCGACTAAAGGTCGCATTTCTGAACCGATTTTTATAAAATTTTGTGCGAAACTACGAAAATGATATAGAATTTATTTAGTTTTTTGAAATTTTTCAAAATGGCAGAAATAAAGGAGTTAAATCCTTTTAAAATATCATATTCCAGGCATTAAAAAAAAAATCACTTTTTGTTACCTTTATTTACTTTTTTTAATTTACTTTCTTTTTTGCAAACCTTTTTTTTTTTCGATAAACTTCAACCGGTCGGGGTGACTCGCGAGGTCTAAAGCTCACCGAGCCAATATCTATTGTCACTAGATTCCTGCAGCGCTGGTATCGGTAGCTGTTCTTTAAATTAATTAAATTTTAATATACACTACACGTGAAGTAAATTATACTTATTGATGTGTAAAAGTGCCTATAAAGGTTTGATTACTGAATAAGCATTTGAATTTCGAATTTTGAGTTTTAGATACCAGTTTCTTAGCTTCTTGTGAGGAGGCCCTTATGCTTAGTGTGTGAGGTATTGACGTACTCGACAAGGAGAAGAAGACAAGAAGGATTTGACCGAGCAAGAGCTATAATTGTTTCTTGGAGCAAGAACTTTTTTTTGTATTCATGTGTGTATGAAATTAAATTAAATCGTTTTATTTCAGGCATCAAGGCCCATAGAATAAATACCTGACAGACTAGCAAACATATGATTATATAATAATTAATAACACTATTTTGTACGCAATGTCTGTGTCTGTGACGCACTGCACGATCAGAACACATGCACAATGTCGCGGTGTGAATAACTCTCGAACCGTTGAGCTAATTTTGATAATATTAAGAATAAGTATAGCACCTGCAGTTGGGCATCAAACCTGGTTTTGAGATATGCACATGTTGGTGAAAATAAATATTGCTCTATCACTTTCGAACTGTTTATGGATGAAACTTTCCTAAACGGTCTAAGTTCGCGGTGAACCACTAGTAGTGATTTAAATACATATTCTTGATTATGATCGCAGTATTTACATCTGCAATCACATAACGCCGGGAGGAATCGAACCTACTAATTTAGCGCTACGTCCCGCAGCCATAACTCACGGAGAGACGTTACATAACGATCTATTATAAATGATTCAATCATTCTGAGAACATTTAATGATAGTCCTGAGCGTTCTGAGAATTGAAGTTACTGGAATGATTTGAAGACCCACAAGAAATAAGCAACTGTACACAAGAGTACTTAGCAGTATACTAGTTTCCCTATAAGTGAGTCTCGTGTCATGTTTACAATTTATCTCGGATACCCTCGACTAATTAAACTCGTGTTGAAATTACATACATTTTTATAGAAAAATTTTTGAGTTTCAATTAGTCGTCCAACATAAATAATAATCATGTAACATCATAATATGTTACATAAATACTCCGGATTCTTAAACGCAAACGCTCAACGTGCAAATTTTTACTCCCTCGTTTAATAATATAATTAAAATCTCTAAAGCTGTATTATATCTACAGATTTTATCATTTTTTAAATGACCATTTAGGTCCCGTTGTTGCAAAAAAGCCTCCCTTCTTTCTTTCCATTCGTCCCGGTCCCTTGATATCACCCTCCATGTCTTTTCAAACTGGTTCAAAGCATCCCTCTTTTTATTTCTTGTTCGTCCCGGTTTTCCATCTGGTATTAAATTTGTGGTAATGTGTGCCCATCTTTGCATGCGTGGGACTTCTACTTAACAAAAATTAAATTCAATATTTCCACGAAGTTTTGCCTGAGTAGTTATAGTTATTTGAAGTTGATTTTGTTAATGGTATCTTTAGAAATCCCGGTGCGTGTAGCTGCATGTTCGAGGCAGCCTCATTACCCGGCCATTAGTGTCGTGTGTGTCTGCTAGCGTGTCCCCCGAGGCACAATATAGAGGCATCCAGCCGAGCCTACGTATTTACAAAACCTACATACAGTTTGCTCTTCAACTGAACTATAAACTTTTTGAAGTGAAACTTCTTTAGTTGCATTGGGCATTTTTTGAGATGGGAAAAAACCATTGAACTCGCTACACCGTTACCGTTACTGTAACAGACACCAAGTTTTCACTTCTGTCAGCACTCCCGGCCGGAGCGCCACTGTATTTATCTTTCTTATTTTTTAATTAAATCTCTATGTCTGCGAAGATCGTAAATATTATTTTCTTTAAATGTTTTTAATGAAGTTAGCGTATTGATCCGAACATCTTTCTTTTTCTTATGTCAATTGTCCTACTTAATACACTTTTCTACGTATCAAAAAATAAAAAGAGTTGATAGGTGTTTAAAACACTTAAACAGGAGTAATGAAAAGTACTTTTCTGAATAAACTATATTGACAAGTAAGTTTTGATTTGTTCGTCTATAACACACGTATACTTTAACATCTTTCAAAAGTTAATCAAGGGACAAATGAAACGACTAAGGTTTGCAAATACGCGTCCTAGTAGCGGCGCTAGTATTTTTCGTTTTGTATCATTACCAGCGCTGTGTGTCTGTTTGCTTGTCGCTGTGTTTATGGAGCATATATCAAAATATTGTATACAATATGTAACAAAAACCCTGTCCGATCCGTGTAGCAGTAACTCAGACCGTCGATATGAACAACTTTTCCTATGGGACCAATGCTTCAAAACTCCGACATTTTCATACACTAAATTGCCGGGCCGGCCGAACACTTTTGTCTGAAAATGTCGATATTTTTTCGAGTTTCAAGCATTGGTCCCATAGGCAAAGTTGTTTATATTGACGGTCTGAGTTGCTCCTACAAGGATCGGACAGGGTTTTTGTTACATATTGTATATTTGAAAATAGCTTAATTAATATGCTTTGCATGCCATAACTTTAAAAATTTGTACCTTTCCATAATTTTTTGTTTTGTGTCAAAACTAGTATATTTACTAGTTTTTACATAAAACAAAAAAACTTATATAATTTTCGAAATATTGTATTTATCAGTTTGTGAAATTTGGTCTACCATAAACTCATAAACTCTTCTTATCCCACTTTTATGTGAGACAATTGGAAAAATAACTATATTATCACCCCGTTTGATATTCCTTATTTCTTTATTAAACAGAACAAGACACAGAAATAGTTGAACAATTTTTCAGATTAGCGCATTGTTACGTTAATATGCGCCGTGACCTTCGTATACCTTCCACGCTGGTCTGGGAGCAAAGAAAAAACTTAGTATATATCAGTTTCCCGCACAAACCAAATGTAAAATATATTAATAAGCGACGCGGCTAGCAGCCTACCACTATTTTGATTTCTTTCTTCACCTTCTTACCCACAATTTGTACAAAACATAAAATAATAAGGGAGTGACATTTTTTCAGTCGATATCGATTGTTCACGCATTCATTCTTCGTGGCCGCCGGGTGGGGGAGAGACGAGGTGAGGGGGGAGCAAGCAGCTGCCGGGGCGCCCGCGCCGCCTGCGCCGCCCCCACCACCGCTCCACTTGCCGACAGACGCCGTCGCGGACACACGCGTAGTGCATTTTTCCTAATCTGTCTATTGTATCGCTTATATTCGATTATAATTATTTCCAAGCAATAAAAGGTGGACTTGCTTGGAAATAATTATAATCGAATATAAGCGATACAATAGACAGATTAGTTAGTATGTAGTGAGCCGTATGGTTTCCGACATATAGGACTAAAACGGTATTACATCCTCTTTGTATAGGACTATTATATCTCTTCTTTTAGATGTCATAAACGGCGAGAAAGGAACAAACATTTTGCGTAACTAATGCATTCTCAAGAATAGGAAGCTTTGTTTAAAAAATATAATAATGTTAATATACACTACACGTAATCTCCCGGGCTCCTCAGCATTACGCTAAAGATGCAACAGGGAATGAGATGGGAGAGAGATACACTACACGTAATGTAAACTATATTTCTAGACGTGTGAAAGTGCCTGTAAAGGTCTAATTACTGAATAATGTGAATTTTGAAGGTTGACGACAGGCAAGTGCATGCGGTTACGCTCTGAGATGAAACTCGTTTAGCCATATGAAATGACCTTAGCTTGAAAGCTCTGACAAGTGTTATCCACTAACCGTCTCGTAAGCTTCCTACTGAATGAACTTAATCCGTCTGCAATCAACGATAGCCAAACGACAATATCGCGGATAGTACCGGATTAGATTTACTTTCATGTTGGTCTGAGAAAATACCAGCAAAATTTATTCATTTAAAACTTCATTGAGCCAAAAGCTACAATAGGTGGACTTAATGCTCAAGCATTCTCTCCCTGTCAACCTTTACACCAACCCAAAAAGATAAACAGATAAGAAAGTTGACGTCTAAATAGCAGATACTTAAAATATATAAAGCCAGATATCTTAATTACTTTAAAATATCATAAATACATATTTAAACTAGATAACTAAAATCAGAGTCAAAAAGTAAAAAATCTTTTATTTATCTTTGGATATTTGTATCACTTGGTAACCAGCTCTTCCCGGGCAGATCGCAAAAGCCGATTGAGGAAATGTGTGTGAATCATGTCAATAGTTAATAAGCAATGTCAGAAACTAAACGAATTCAAAGGTAAGTGCGTAATGTATGAAGATCATTATGGGGTTGATTTAGAGCAACAACGAGTCATTACTAGCGATAGATCACTGTAATGATCGCGCAGACAACTTCGACGATGATGTATACTGCAGTTTGTAACGTAGTGCATATAATAATCTGTAGATAATATTTGTTTGAATAGCCTAGGTGTTTGATGTGACGACCACGACGATATCTATAAAAATAAAATGATGATGTTAAATGATTTCTCACGCAACACTGGCTAATAAATAAAGTTGCCATTCTTAATAAATCCTGAGAAAAATTCAAAAATCAAGTCGTTTTACTAAAATGTTATACTCCATTCTTCTTGTTGTTTGCTTGTCGATTTGAAAGTCTTTTGGATTTAAAGGTATTTAAGATATTATGAATTCGAATTAAGGATTTTTTCGGACACTACCATAATCCAAACGTATAACGGTTGCATTTTCAGCGGTAACACTTCAGACCTCTTCCACTTAACCCGGGGTCCGATACTTTACCTAGGTGATTCGACGAGGACACAGAGCGACTGACGTCTGACCTCCTTTAAATCAAAGGGTAGACCAGAACCAATCCTGGGAAAGGATCAAACGCTAGATGACGTTCGAGACCCACAGTTGAACGAGCTTCCCGAAGATGGAATCATCTTTCTTTTCGGATAATCAGGTTTTTCAAGACTAAAATAAACTTTTCACAAATCAGGTATGCTTCTCAGTAGGATTATACCTCTGGATCACAAGGCGAACGCCTTGACTACTGCTACTTATGCCTACTACTACTACAAACTTAACTATACATGACAAGTCAGTGTGTGTGTTCTCCCGCCAACACACTCGACAAGGCGAGAACCGGGGAGAGGTGCGGGGACGGGCAACGGAGACGCACATGCGCGGGACCCTAGGAGTTTCATTTAATATTTATACTAAATTCTGTGATACTGTATGGAACTAGGTTCCTTTTTGGGTTCCGTAGTAAACAAGGGACCCTTGTAGTGTCGCCATGTCTGTCTATACGTCCGCGGTTTTACTCCGCGACTATAAGTACTAGAAAGCTGTAATTTGGCATGGATATGTATATTAATTATTTTTTTTGCAGTAAAAGTAAAGAGAAAAGTATTTTTTTTTCTCGACTTACCCAGCATATTGGGTATCATTGAATAGGTCTTTCAAAAAAATTATGAGTTTGTTAACACCGTTTTTCAATTTAGGAATCCGTTTTTGAAATATTTGGTTTTAAAGTGAATATTTTTGTTAAAGTCAAGTGTCCCCCCCATCTATCTGCTAAACGGTTATATATGGTGACGTGAAAAAATTTACAGTTATAGTATATCTAACGAACTTTTAAGGGAAACTATCAGAATTAATTAGGGTTAACAAATTAAAAAGTTATAAGCGATCATCTTATAAAATGTACTCGGAAAAGGAAAATTTCGTACAAATTCTATAGAAAATTCGTTTTTAGTGGCATAAAGTCAAAGTTGGCATTCTTTACTACGGAAACCTAAACTGCGCGTGGCCGACACGCACTTGGCCAATTATTTACATGTGTAGTAATGTTAAAATGAGTTTCTTTTGGCGATTCTTCTCAGCAGTGGTCATTGCGTTTTATTTTATGTAAACTACAGCAGTGGATACGTTAAAGCTGTTGATGATGATGATGAATGTAAAATATACTTTTGACGGTTAAAAGTGCCTGTAAATAAAGGTCTAATTACTGAATAAACTTAAGAATTTATAAAATAAGTTAATAACCAATCGATCGAATCCATAATGTAATAGGTTTGATTCTTATTTCTTTAACTAACTAAATAACTCCTAGTACTCATAATTCACAAGTCTCTACTAAGCACCTATTGATTTAGAACTGGAAACCCGTCATTATTCGTTATAGCACACTCTAATGGCTGTGAGCGAATACCGATCTATTCGTATGATCGGATCGGTTAGATTTTTGTTTCATTCAATAACTAATTTTATGTGATAGCTACTATAATTTTATACACTGACCTCTACTAATCATTCACAATCATAAAAATCTACCGTCCTAAGTCAGCCATATATTGAGTATGCTACCAAATTAGGGAGCGCAGACATTTTTATCGAATTGACAGAAAAACAGTAAGTCTTTGAATCAGTAGTGTTATGAATAATATTGTGGTTTTTTATGAATACAGTGGTTAGAACTGGCAACAAGTCATTAGTTGCTGTAGATCACTCTAATGGCTGCGCAGACAAGCTCGGCAACGAAAATGTACAACGGCTAATGCAGATACATTTTAATGGTTTTGATAAATGGCCGAGTGTCCTAGATGATTGACAGAAGCATCTAGAGTACGGATAACATCGTTCAATAATTTACTAATGTCATTGCAAGAAATAATTTACCACTCTCTTAAATAAATTTATCAAACACCTGGGACAAAAAGTAAATTAGAAACTGATGATGGAGGTTTGGGGGAAAAATATGGAATATACAATAGCTGCCTCTCTTCCCCTTTAGATTGTACAAGACGATCGAAGGAAGGGGCAACCATGAGAATCATGTTAATAAGCGATGCGGCTGGTGACCCTTCATTATTTTGATTACTTTTTCTACCTTCTCGCCCACCTCGCCAAAAGCGAACTTTGAGTCGTGCGTCGTGATACAAAACTCTCTGTCTGCCCCATCTTCTTTTTATTTTCGTAACGATGGTATGTTTATATTTTATTGCACCGAATCGGGACACCTCTATTGCAATGTCGGAAGCGGAAAATAAGTCATCCAAGGTGCAGGTGTTTGGACACGATAAAAGGTGGGACATCGTTTGTAGAGAGAGGCCGTACTCTTTCCCCTTGACGTGAAAGTGTGTGTGTAGTCAGGCCTGTGTCACTCCCCGTTTAGGTATCCAAAATATACCTACATTATTACTATGCGCGCGGAGACCACTTCGGAGGGGAAAATTCAGTTACATGAATCGTTTGTCCAGAGTAATAAGAATGAAATTGGCTTGCAATGGATGTTTAGGTATCTAAACGAAGAGGTGAGGAGTTCTGACGCGAGCTAAATTAAACCATAGCGCTAACCACATTAAGTAGATATTTCTTTGAATTTATTTTCTGTGTAAGACTTCTGTACGTGAGTACTAGTACTTATTCTGTGGTGTAGTGCAGGCATCGATTACCTTGCAGCCCACGACCGCCGTCCATCACGACTGCACGTCCACGCCGTCGTTTCTCCAGCACCAGCATTACTGTGTGAGTTAAGGCCGCTAATGACTGCAAACAAGCGATCGTTGTAGAGTCCCTGCAATATTCGATTTGTACCTACAATATATACATACTTACGTACGATATCGTCATTGGTCGTTGTACAATTTTTTTATAATTGGAAACAACTTCTATAGTACTTTGTTTTTAATTATCCTTTAATTATTTCTTCTTCTTTTCACTTATTCCATTATTAGTAGGTGTCATCTACGGAACAGAAAATTTTCTGTTCCGTGGTATCATTTACTTTAGATTCACGGTTCTTCGGGAGGCTTGCGTGGGAACACAGATCCAACGCGTACAAACGGTTTGGACAAATTGATATAACGTGGCGCTTCCGCCAAAATCTATTCTTGGACCAATTAAAGATATAAACTAATTGGTCCTACGTCCAAGAGGATTCTATTGTAAAGAAATGAAAAGATTAAAAGGGTTATAGGATTTTAGGCGGGATTGATTACTATATATGTATAACAGTAACAAATGCATTAAGTAATCTGTTATTGCAATGTAAACTTTCCTGTTTAAATAGGTATTATTTAAGTCTGAATAGAATAGGTTACAAAACAGACTTTGTAATCAAATGTTGCCAATTGTTATGAATTCTGTTACATTTCCAAATTCTCAAGGCGTGTCTGTGTAAATATCGCAGACTACTATCACTTCTGAAAATAATAGACTAGTTACAACGTCACTTTTGGACGTAATAGGGCGTTATTTGAATGTAGATTGGATCATACAAGTATTATTCTATTTAGTTCCTCAGTTAGATTATCCAAAAATAATGTATCCCTATTTTTCGTATCAAATTAGTAAAAAATCATAAAGATACAGCCTATCAAAATTCCAGAGTTGAGGTTTGTGACGTCGCCACGGCGCCGTCTTTAAAAATCATATGAGACCGCAACGTCACGCAAAATTAAACTGCGCTGTAGGAGTTAAAGATAACAGTGGCAATATCATCGTATACCTACAAGTAAGCTACATTTTACGGCTTTACTTTTACAATGCTGTTGTTATACAACGTATTAGGAATATACTACACAAGATGACTATAGTAAAATAACATTAAAATAACAGTAAAAAAATTGACACCCCCATACAAATTGCCCGGGCAGCTGGAAATGTCAGTTTTGAATGGAAATGTCAGAACATTTTTTTTGTGTTTTGACTGTTATTTTTATGTAATTATACTATTGATCTAGTATAGCGCCGTGTTTCGATTTATTACGGTTATGTCCCTTCCACGTTGTATTAGAAGTCTACGTCGACAATTCGACAGTAACTGCACCAAATCCCACTCATTGATTCCGCTTATTATATTATTCAAACGCGCGATAACGGGTGACGAATGGTGACGGTAATGGTGGGTAATGCGCGCTCGTTCGCGAATGGACCGCTTTATAGCAGTTGCGAAGGTTTCTGATCTATTGGAGCGAAGAACGTGCACCAATAGATGAGTCCCTTATAATAGAAGTACGGTGTACGCCGAGCTACGAAGTTGTGTAGCTAGTGTAAGTAAGTGTAAGTAATTTTTAAGTGTATGGTGACGGGTGATGAATGGTGACGGTAATGGCGGGTAATGCGCGCTCGTTCGCGAATGGACCGCTTTATAGCTGTTGCGAAGGTTTCTGATCTATTGAAGCGAAGAACGTGCACCAATAGATGAGTCCCTTATGATAGAAGTACGGTGTACGCCGTGCTACGAAGTTGTGTAGCTAATGTTAGTAAGTGTAAGTAATTTTTAGGTGTATGGTGACCGGTGATGAATGATGATGGTAATGGCGGATAATGCGCGCTCGTTCGCGA
Organism: Acrobasis suavella; assembly: GCA_943193695.1. Classification (NCBI taxonomy): domain Eukaryota; kingdom Metazoa; phylum Arthropoda; class Insecta; order Lepidoptera; family Pyralidae; genus Acrobasis; species Acrobasis suavella. The sequence continues at coordinate 149,748 of OW971950.1, forward strand.
ATGGACCGCTTTAAAGCAGTTGCGAAGGTTTCTGATCTATTGGAGCAAAAACGTGAATCAATAGATGAGTCCATTGTGATGGAAATACGCCGTGATACGAGGCTCTGTAGATAGTTTTAGTAAGTGTAAGTAATTTTAAAGTGACGGTGACGGGTGATGATTGGTGATGGTAATGGCGCGGGTAACGCGCGCTCGTTCGCGGATGGACCGCTTTATTGAGTTGAGAGTCTGTCATGGTGTTATTTTAAATCCAGTTACAGTCATAAATTCAGTGGTGCCAGTTTTCAAACGCGGAGTAGCTAAACGAACGGTTTTTTGTATGGAAAAAGAAATACTATTGGCGACTCCGCTTTTTAAAAATGGCACTTCAGTTATGTATGACTTTTACAGACCAGCATGAAACTTTACATCTATTTTTACGCCCAATATGCAACCACAATACTTAGTTCTTGGCATGTCCAGGAACAATGCTCCGTGTTATTCTGACGTACGGGGCTGAGCTGAGCTAGTTTACGGCCACCTGTAGCATTTTGTCAGGCTTAAGAGTACCAACCGAGCAGTTTGCAGGCGTACCAACCCCGCCACGTTTAATTAAAACTTAGCGGGATTCAATTTGATGCAATAGAATTTCTTGAGTCAATATATTTGAACGTTATTGGAACGAAGTTCCTTATCGCGCGTTGCGAAAGGGAGCTAGATGGAAAAAATAAAGACCAAAACTTGTAACGACGCTTTTTGTTCTTTCAAATTCATGGAGATAATAAAAACTTGATTTTAGAACGCAGATAAGAGTTTGAATGTAATTTAGACCTATTTATATTTATATTTTACTTCGTTCCATCCGGGTGTCCCTTGACACCTCTCAAGTTTTTTATGAACTTACGAAGTAAAAATTTACAAACGAAATCATAAGAATTTGTAATTAATAACGTACCAGCTTTTAACGTGACTTCGTTTGCGCAACTTCACAGGCATCATCAGATCATCACGCTAAAAGTGGTTTTTGCTCTTACAACCCTAGGCTCTGATCAATAATTCTGAATATTTAGTATTCCCACGAAAAATATGTGTTGGCTTTTTGCGCGGCGGAATGGGAAAGGACAAACGTATGTTGAAGCGAGCGGTAAGCGCCCTACCACATGAACCGCCGCGTCGCAGAGAACATCAGTCAGACCTTTCATGGCATGACCTTCCAACAGTATCGATATTAACGATATCGATACTTGCACCACTATAGTAATCCAGAAAATCATTACGTGTTTAAACAGAAATTGCCACAAGTTGTCTCTGCAACAGAATTGTAAATAAGTTACATTAAACCATTGTAGTGCGGTGCTGCACTATGTTATAGCTTAATGCCAGAGTCATTCCTGTAAATCCTTCTTATTATGTGCAGTTGCGTAATAAGTATAAGCTGGTAAAGAATGCGCAACGAGTAGACAAAGTTAATGTTTAAGTCTAAATTATTTGAGAGCTCATTAGGTAAAGTAGGTAGTTTAAGTATTAATTTTGTTTTAGATTCAAAGTAGGTTATAATCAGTTTTAGCTCAATAGTAAAAATTAACGCTTACTGAATTAATTACTTTCTGTTCACAAGCCATAGGTAGGAGTGTCTATGTCACTCTTACGAAACGGCCAGTTACATTTTGACTCAGGTGTTGGGTTTGTAGAGAACTTATGACTAGGGTTCAAGCTAATCTATAGGATATGATGAGAATTAGTGGGTGCGTGTAGAGTTAAGAGCTTGGCACTCCATGAGATCTGATTTTGGAACGAAGTTCCTTACGGCAGGCTTGGAGGAGATAGGGATTTTGCTGCGCGACCGAACTGAAAAAAATGTGATAGTAAAACCGTAAGGATGACCTCGTTAAATGAGACGTGCGCAGGCGCGACAGTCGTATACACAAGAACTTTTGAACTTCGTTCCTACCTGGTGTCCCACGACACCACATTTCTTTTTTTTTATAGTGCCAGCAATGTACTTATCGTCTTGGCATTACTTTACATGAAAATGTTTTGGTGGGATCATTTTATACTTCAATCATTTCAACTACAACATTGTACCTAAACTGAAAATATCTGTTTTTGTTACAAATTTTATCATAATTGCTGCAAATTTTTATAACAAAGAAAAAAGTGAGTTACATCATTTATTGACAGTTATGCATGTAATGATGTCTGTCTGCTTGTTAGCACTATATTTAGCACATAGGAACAAAATGGAGTACGAATCACAAAACATTCAAATTGCTATACTTTTGTCTTTTATTACAACATTCTATATAAAGTCAAAGTCAAAAATCATTTATTTTTCTTTGGATATTATAAAACTTGATAATTGTCACTTTTCCTTCGATTTCATAATAGGTAGTTGTTAACGTCAAATCATTTACACGTACTTACAACGTTTTCTGCCGCCTCCTAAGCGCAAAATTAATATATTTAACTAAAATTTTAAGAAATGTTCATGGCATACATTCTTCATTTCCTTTGTCCCCATTTAGGGCTAAAGGTCACAACATTAGTCCATGAACGCAGTAATGGATAGATCGACTTATATTACTCAAGGTTCTCATGAAGTGAGATTAAGAATAAGAAATATTTTTTTCTCCCTTGCCTATAACTTTGCCCCTCACCTGTTTTCGTCAAACATCTCCAAGTACCTCGGTTGCCTGGAAGAGATTGCAGTTGCAATAAGGTCGCCTTTTGACATCTGTTTTATGTAGTCTGTTATTCTGTAATATTGTTATTTTGCAATAAAGATTGTAATTTAGGAACTAACTATTATGAAAGCAGGCCTTTAGATAAAATAACTTACTTGATGGAGCATAGGCTTTTTAGCTCCTTGGTAGCTGTAACAAAGCGTTTGGCAAAGAAGCGCTAAGCGGACAAATTAGCGAGGCGGGCACGCGACGTGTCGAAACTGAAAGGTCGCAATACTGGGTTACTGCCATTGGAGATAAACCTACTTTTATATAGTAATTCGCCCAACTATGAACTCACGACTCCTTTAGAACTTTGTTCGCTCGAATCTACTACTTATAAAAGATTTGTGTAGAAATTCGATTAACAATAAACCATAAAAGTTTTAGCGGCAAATAAAAACAAAAGGCACCAAGCAACCTATTTCTGACTCCGTGGCGTATTGTTAAGCACGCTAGTTCGCCATTCGGAGGTTGTGGGTTCGATACCCAGCCAGGGTAAGTTGGAAAATGGCCATTTTCAGATTGCCCTGGTTCTTCTTGGTTGTTTATCTATTTATTTATTTATCATAAAACATCATTAACTATTACATTATACAGACAAATCACACAGATTGAGCTAGCCCTGAAGTAAGTTCGAGACTTGTATTATGGGATACTAACTCAACGATACTTTAGTTTATAACAAATACATATATAGATAAAGATCCAAGATCAATGTAAAAAAGATCATTTTTCATCTTGACCTGACCGGGGATCAAACCTGGGACCACTGGTGTGACAGCGTGGCAAGATTACCACTAGGTCACAGAGGTCGTCAAAATATAGTATCGTTGAGTTAGTATCTCATTATTATAATTTGCGAATGGTTTTCTAAAATATGGTAGAAATATGTGTGTCGCATTTAAAAAAAAAACTTTGGGGCAAGCTCAATCTGTGTGATGCTCTGTCTATACATTTATTTATTTTATATTTTAAACAAAAAACCCCATAGTGGCTCAGCCGTGAAAGAAAAAGTGCCATTAACCCTCCAATAGCGAATTAGCAGGAGATAAACCCGTCAGCGGGCTATCTCACGCCGTAAAAACGCTGACGGATGCTACTGCCCGTGACGGCAACAATTCTAGCACCTTTTTGACTGGTTTTAGGGATCTGTCAGCGGAAAATCCTTAAAATATATCCTATTTGGGATAAGTCCGCAATTGTATATTTGCTCTTTTGAATTTTTTGTACTTTATTTTCTCCTTTGGTACAATAAAGTTCTGACAAACTGTTTTTTAATAGCTACATATGTGTCCTACACATTATTCACAGGCCTCCCCCTCTCGTTTCCATCTGTCTCTATCCCAAGCAATCTGCTGCCATCCAGTCAAGAAGCCCTCGATGTTATCCCGCCATCTCTTTCTTGGTCAACCTCTACGTCTTCTCCTTTCTAGCACCCACGACGTGTCATACATGTCCCGCCCAGTCTGTAATCTACGACCTTAGTTTTGGAGTTTTAGTATTACAAACTAACAAACAAAGATAATGCTAACATCTTTCGCAAAGGAATAAAAATCTCTAATTCGACATGCAGTGAAAAGTGGTGAAACGGAAACTTGTTAGGTACATATGACAGTTTTCCTTATAACATCCAAACTGCGCCGAGTTTCAAAGTTATATAAATAATAAATATATAGGGACAAATTACACTGATGGAGCTAGCCCCAAAGTAAGTTCGAGACTTGTGTTATGGGACACTAACTCAACGATACTATATTTAATAACAAATACATATATTGATAAACACCCAAGACCCAGGACAATTTGAAAAAGGCCATTTCCCAACTTGCCCTGACCGGGGATCGAACCCGGAACCTCTGGGTGGCGGACTAGCATGGACTACGTCGACGGTATATGAGAACACAATCAGATGGAATCTGGTTTGCATACATACTTCTGGGCACATTCACAGCTTAAAACCACCAATATCTACTCGTAATTGAAAGAAAAAAGAGTGTAATGATTTATTTCGCGTGATCAAATCTCAAACATTAAAGATTACTAGAAGTTTTTATTCCTAGATTTATAATTAACAGTATCATCCCTACGGACTGCACAATACTTACTTGAAAAAAAGAAAACTTCCTATAGACGTATAAAAAATATAAATAAAATACGACTGCGGAACCTTATACAAAGTAACGCAAGCATATCTCACCTCACCTTTTTGTTCTGTCGTCCATTCATTGTAAACCTATTTGTTTACGAATTAATTGGAGCGAGCGAGTTTTTGTGTGTCTGTTTGTTCCTCGAAACGGGCACAAAAAACTGGTGTCGGACGAAGAGATCGGTTGCTAATTAGGTGGAGATAAAAGGGCTTCCATTCTCGTATTGTCAGGTTTTTGTGTTATGTCGATTTATAAGGGCATTTAATTTCTGTAAGATTGGCTGTGGTATGTGTGAAGTACAGCAATAGTTCCAAGGAGGGTTTTTTTTTTTCACCGTAAAACGTTTTGAGATCACAATCCACATTAAAAATCAATTCAGTTTAAAATTAAATTACATTGCAATGCAAAAGAAACATTATTAATCAACATTCTCAACTTTTCTTACATTATTACATAATTGCCAAGTAATTCTATTGTCAACCGAATTAGTTAAAGGTCTCGAGTTTTAAATATTGACTAAGTGAGTTTGTTAATCGAATGAAAATACCTAATATCTTTGTACACTAGAATTAATAATAATGATAAATAAATAATAAATAAATAAATATATACGGACAAATAACACTGATTGAGCTAGCCCCACAGACCATTTTCAGATTGCCCTGGGTGTTCTTGGATGTTCATCTATTTATTTATTTATCAAAAATTTAAATAACTATTACATTATACGGACAAATCACACAGATTAAGCTTGCTCCAAAGTAAGTTCGAGACTTGTGTTACGGGATAATAACTCAACGATACCATATTTTATAACAAATACATATATAGATAAACATCCAAGACTCAAAACAATTTGAAAAAGGTTGAATTCTTCAATTATAAACGGAATTACTCAATTAGAAATCGAATACTTAAACTTTTATGACTGCACGTGAATCGCTTCGTAGAAGCATGACCGGTCATGAAGACTAGAGGTGTTTGTTAATTTGATTTTCCATAATAAAATAAGGCCCTCGACTGGAAGAGTTGGAGTTCTGGAAGGGAGGCCTTTGCCCTGTAGTAGGACAGTATAGGCTAAAAATAGAAATGAATAAAATAATAAAATGTCTAATTAAATATTCACATAATATTCATTTTAAGTAGTAATAAATGATATTATTTTTGTGCCATTAAGTTCTGTAGGAAGACAAAAACTAAATTTGACATATCAACTTACTTAGGTGACATTTTTTGTAGAAAACGTCGTTTACCAATATCTCTTTTTTAACATTAAACAATCACGTCTATCCATTACGAGGTAGAAAAAGCCTATAAGACGTAAAGAGAACCTACAAAATGAAGAAGGGAATCTATACGTGTAATAACTTGTAGCTAGCTGCATATTCTACTCGTAGTTATGGTTCAGATTCTAGTCCATTCCCTCCATTGGTTTTTACGTTACCGCGCAAAAAGGCAACTGGTTTATTGAAAGTTTATTTTTCTCCCAGACCAGAATGGAAGATATATTTTAATCTCTTTTTGGTTTTATGTAGGTAGGTATAAAAATAAAGTTTCGCGACGTTATTTATTTTGAATGAAATCTGAATGTAACCAATAGTGCTCGAAAACAAACAATATCCACATTAAATATCGAGAAATAAATCAAAATAAACGATATAAAAGTCAACCTAGCCCGTGGGCTTTGACCAGCCGACGGTATCTTACCTCGATGACATGTTTATGAGCCCAAGGGACTAATGGAAACAAAAAAACATGGGACAGAATAAAAACTATGTTAAGTCGAACAATGATATAGTTTAAGCCCGAGTTACATATTGGGATTAAAATTTTTTGATCATAAAATGTGATCATGACATCATTTTATGAGATTAGATTTGGATAGCTTTGAAATAGTTATTAAAATGTTTTAGTCCGGTCTACAAACTATCATTACGCTTTAAAAAAATGATTATGCTTATTACACCTACATTCCTTATTTTTATTCTCTTATTTCAACGTTATGATATTTTCCAAATTACTTAAACAAATGTTAGTTTTATATTGTTACCCGTCAAAGTAAAGTCAGGCCTAGGTAATATAGGTAGCTCTTTCCCTACTAGGACCAGAAACAGGTTTTTTTTTGTCATAATTTCTAATAGTTGTAGTGTACACGTAAAATACTTTTGATGTCGATTAGATTAACGTAATTCTTCTCTTTAGTATACAATATAGTGCAGTACAATAGTAGGAATAGTTATTTATACCCTTTGGGCTCGGGTTGACTTGTCTCACTAATTAATTTAGCATAATCTTGATGCTCTTCTCTCTTCAACATGAAATTTCCTCTCTATCTCTTTCATCTCAGCGTATTCCCAGTTGCAAAAAAAAAGTCAAAAATCATTTATTTATCTTTGGATATTTATATCACTTGATAATTGTCATTTCTTTTTTCTTTCGATTTCTTAATAGTTAGTTGTTGACGTCAGATCATTAACTTACAACTAAGTTTATTGCCGCCTCTAAAGCGCAAGTACAGAAGAACCTTTAAGAGGGACCCGCGCCAAGCTCAAGCCAGACGTTCTTGTTGCATCCTCAGATGTAATGCTGTGAATCCCGGGGTCCACTTTCCAGCTTTTCCTTTTCCACTTTACACGGTCTTGATCATCCTTGGTGGAAATGTAGACCATTGGATAATATGCGTGTTACTATTCTTGACGACGTCAAACCTGAATTTTAAAAACTTCCTGACAATATAAGGTGACACTTCTAACATCACAATAATAATATCCTACCGTTACTCATTCTTAACCCTACTTCGAAGATGAAGAATGGCGTTAAAATAATCTGAGGGGATCCTAATGTTATTATAATTTGTGACATGATGATTAGAAAAAGCTGCGGCTCGCCCGAGTGCCCCATTTGTATGGGCTATTGTTGGGAGCGCGCGTTTCCACTGCACTTTCAAAAATAAATCCATTTTGAAGTTTTATATACGGACGCCTGCTGACATGGGAAAGAAGGTTGGAATTGTTGAAAAGTTGGAAAACATTGTTTGACGTTTGTCGTTGATGTGTAGAAATATAAATCAAAAATATCCTATGTTCGAAGGGTAATGAATTAATATTTTTTTATATAAGATCTTTGTTGTTTAGACACAGAACGAATAAAAAAACTAATTCACCCATTTTTTTTATAATGCATTAATGGCAGTAGTACAGTTAAGTATTATTACTTAATAGATTCATTATTTTTAAAATTTTGGATAGTTCATCGTCCAAAAAATTTGCTAATACGTGTACAAACATGTTCATTTAAAAAGCAAAAAAAAAAAAATTATTTAGCGCTTATTCCTTTCAAAGACAAACTTTTTCTTTAATTAAACTTAAAAATATCGCACAAAACTGTTAATACCTACGCAACATTACCGTGTCACAATGGAGCCGTATCCTCTCCCATCGCAGTAACTAATACGTTTGACACTTAATACTTCCTTCGAGGACCTTCGTGTAATGCCATAATACCCTTTCTGGAATGTTCACACAGGACGAGCTTACTCGTCAACTCGTCAAACTTGGTTAGACAAGTGCCAGGCAGGGGCTTCAGCAGTGGAGCACTTAAAATATGAAATAAAATTCATTGTCTTTATTATTTTTGATGCAGATAAGTACACTGATTACTTGAAAATCTTATGTTTTGTTGATAGAAGTAAATTGGAAAATACTCGGGGGAATTGGCTCTTAATATAATTGGCTTTAATTTAGTCAGTTAGTTTTTGAACTTGCTTACTATTGCCCTTGCGCCTAGAAAGTGGCAGTAAACTTGCTGTAAGTAGTGACTTGACGTCAACAGTTGTACAACAAAATAAAGTTCTTATTATTAAGATATAAGTATTATAATGTCCTATAATAATGAATATATTGGTATTTGAATTTGAATCATAGCTAAGCAGCTAGCTTTATCTACTTAAAAGCAAGTACACTTTAAGAGATTTTTAGCATGAATTAAACGGGTTAATCGCGTAGAAAGTCAGCTCTTGGCCAACATGTTTCGACCTCATCCGTTTTAAGAGCTAAATTACGCACTTTACTCTTCTAAGCTCGTCCAATAAACTCGCTCAATGTGGACTGCGACCTTTGGTTTGTTCTCACCCGTCCGGAGTAGGGTGTATTGTAAAACATAATATTCTGTGGGCATTGTATAGTGATGGACGATGTCGTAATTAAACGGAACAAAGCGTTTATCGAGCTTTAATGGCTGCTTATTGAAAATAAACGGAAAATTAAAAACCAATTCAAAAAAACACCTTTATGAATCTCGTATTGGAATTTGTAATTCACACTAAACAACAACTTGTTTGGGGTGAATTAAGAGAGCACATAAATTGGAAAAGGATTAAAATTATTGTGATATTTCGAAGAAATAAAATGGATTTATGTGTCGCGGTTTAGGTTATATTATAGGTGGGTGTAAACGATGTTTTTGTTGAAAATTATTTTTACAGTTACAGAAATACCGGTAAGTATATTACGGGTTTTATGTCCCATAAGTATTACGAGTATAAATAAATAAATTGTTTCACTACTGTTTTTAATGTTTATGGACTGGATCGGACAGCGAACTGGTAAAAAATAAAAGAAAAATAATAACATTATAGCGTTTCTGCGTAACGCCACTCACATGGAAGCGCTGACATGTATTACGGACAAGACTTAAATTTTAGTTCCAAATTTTTCAACGAATGATCTTTTTGGAAATGTACGACTAACTAAATATAAACAATTCTATTGAAAATATTCTTACCTGACTGCAATATTTTCCCCTACTTATTTTTAGGGTTCCGTACCCAAAGGGTAAAAACAGGACCCTAATACTTAGACTTCGCCGTCCGTCTGTCTGTCAGTCTGACTGCCTGTCACCAGGCTGTATCTCATTAACTGTGATAGCTATAACAAAAAATAACAGAACAACTAAAATAAATATATATTAGGATAGGCATGCTTCATCCTAGTCTTCATCGTCGCTTTCCAGGTGAGATTGAGGACAAATGCCTAAACCAATATATTGTAAAAAAAAAAAAATTAAGTGTTAGTGCAATTTATTTCCTAATAGCTAAACTCGCATAAAACTATCTGCATAATCCCCCGATCCTCACTCGCGTCACGTCTGCTGTGATGCTAGTATGTCGCTGTTTCCATATATGACCACGCTAACAAGCTCCCGATGGGATGAGGAATAGGAATGTTTGTTGGTATTTGTGTACTGTTACTGTATGTTGCTCTTCTGCCTCGGATAGGAGAGTATTTTATACTTGGCAAACAGGGAGGCCTGACTAATAATTTTTTTTTATGTCATAGGTTGGCAAACGACCAAGCGGGTCACCTGATGGTAAGTGATCACCGCAGCCCATGGACAACTGCAACACCAGGGGTGTAACAGATGCGTTACCGATCTTTCAGGAAGATATGGACTCGTTTTATGGAGGTTTCAATGTTGTATCGGTCCGGAAACACTGCTACAGGAAGTTGATTCCTCAGTTCGGTAGTTCGTGGTAAAAAGTTACTTTTAAAACGTACGGTCGTTAATTGCCAACTATCGAAGTGGTGTGGATGAAATTTTAATTTCAGGCGGGTGGTGTGGTGGTGAAATTTTGCAAATTTTGCAAAAAAATGTGAAATTTTGCGGTATTAAGTCGAACAATTCTTAATAATTAAATAATTATCAAAACTTTTTTGTTCCTCAGTAAAAATTGTCTACAACTGGCGAACTTATCGCTAAAAGCGTTCTCTCGACTCAACCATAGGGATAAACAAAACGTTGAACAGTTTAAACGATTTGAGTGTAGTTTTACAGTTTACTGCCGCCTGCTTGACGTCTATCTTCTTTGGGCATGCATTTGTACGAAAATAAATAATAATAATAATAAACAAATAAATAAATATATAGGGACAAATTACACTGATCGACCTAGCCCCAAAGTAAGCTCGAGTCGTGTGTTATGCGATACTAATTTAACGACGATACTATATTTTATAACAAATACATATATAGATACACATCCAAGACCCAGGACAATTTGAAAAAGGCCATTTCCCACTTGCCCTGACCGGGGATAGAACCCGGAACCTCTGGGTGGTGGACTAGCATGGTGACCACTACGCCACGGAGGTCGTCGAAGTTTTACATATGGGCGATGCTCGACTTTGGGATGCTGTTGTAACACTTGATGCTTATGCTAAGTCGCCTCTTACGACATCCACAGGAAGAGATGGAGTGGTGTCAAGCTGCCAAAGTGAAATAATAGCGTATTGTCACAATTAATATATAAGTATTACGTACAGAACGAAAACTCCAGGGTCCCACGAAATATGCGATACCGTTGCCCGTCCCCACACCTCTCCCCCGTTCTCGCCTTGTCACGTGTGTTGGGGGGCGAACGCACAAACAAACATTGACGTGTGCACGGATGTACAATTTAGTAAGTAGTAGTAGTCATAAATGATGCTCCGCTTCTACGACCATATCATACCTATAGTATTGTATTAAATATAAAAGGATCACACAGACTGATCTAGCCCCATATGATCCACTGTGACACAATGCCATATGATACAATCAGCTATTGAACCCTCCAGTTTGCTGCAGTGCTCAATGGCTGCAGATCGGAATCTGCTAATGGTGCATTGTCGAGACCTGACTGCATGCCTGGATGGCGCTAGATGCTTATCGTGCGAGATCGCAGGCTAGGTAATGTTATTGAAAGCATATTATAATAACCATAGTAAAATAACTTTTATAGCATTCCCCCTCTCAAAAGTTTATTTTCATCTCATCTACTCAAAAAACGAGGTTTTCATCCCAAAACATTTGGAGCTAAAGTTACTGGTTATTCTCTCGGGACTAAAACGTGAAAAAGAAGATCTCTAGGGATTAAAACCAATTTGAAAACAGAACGCGAGTTTAATCTATGTAGAATAAAAAAACATGTTGGCAGTCCAACAAAAAAAAAAAGAAGAATTCTGTTTTAAAATAAAAAAATAATCGGCACAGACTTCGTGATTTTTTAAATTTAGAATACATATCGTCTTAAACATGGATGAATGTAGGTTGATTTGATTCATGTAATTACAGAAGTTTCAGGTTATTTTTATTGTAATGTAATTATTTATGTAAATGTGAATACTTTTTGTGAGTTTAAACCAATAGTGAATAGTTATCAAGTTAAAATAAAAAGATATGAAGGACCACGCAAACAAAGTTATGAGTGAACATTTTATCTTATGTTGGTGGTCTTCGAAAACATATTTCTTAATATTTATTGTATGAAAACGACACCAAACAAAGGTAAGTATTAATTGTCGGTTGAAGTCTGTTAGGTATTGTGGTGTTCTGTTGTTTATATTCTGTTTTGTTTATGCTAGTTTTTCTCTTAGATGAAGATAAAAAGTAGAGTGTGCTACTCGGGTACGGTAATATTTTTATCTCGGGCGATATACATGAATCCCTCGCTACACTCAGGATTCAAAGTAGCGCCCTCGCCTTCAAAATATTACCTTATCCCCTTATAGCACAATCTACTATTTATTCACTGAAAACAGTAAATAAAATGCACTTTTACTCCATATTTTTTTTATTTTTTTTATTTTGATGTATGAATTTAGAACAATTTACTCTTAATTTTAGAATTGTTCCAATTATAATGTCTATTTTAATTAATTTAACCTTCTTTTTTCTTCATTAAATGTCTATTTTCGCATAAATTTTTCTTTTTTACCGACTTCTAAAAGAGGTGGTTATCAATTCGTCGGAATCTTATGTTTTATATATGCTGATCGATTTATTCGAAGACGTTTGTAATATTCCCTTTTTTTGAAGGGATTACCTGTCAGGTGGTCCCATAATATTTTCATTAAAACCAGTTGTGTAGTTTGGTGGTGAAGTCGGTTTTTAGTTTTGAAAAATTATTCTCGTAGTCATGGTATAAAGTACGGTTTGCAATTCTTGAATAAAGCGGATTTACATCGAGGGCCATGAATCACTCGCATTGCTCAGGATTCTAACACTTGAACTTAAACTTAACTTAAACTTTCAATCATCATGAATCACTCCCTACGGTCGTGGTTCAGTCGTTAGAATCCTTCACCTGCTCGTGATTCATCTATGGCCCTCGAAGTAAATCCGTCCTTTATTCACTAATTGCATAATATACTATTTTAAAATGTTAGGTTAAAAGGTTAGCGGTAACGACGTTGACACCGTGAGTTTTTTTATGGGTGAGAGTCCCACATAACCGTCTGGTTGCCTGTGGCCGGCGGCAGGTGGTAGGCACCTTTCTCTCACGTTAAAAAAAAAGAAAAGTTTAGGATCCCTGGGGTGCTAAAGATAACAAAGATATAAAACAACATTACAACCCGCCTCATCGAGACGAGCTGGTAGTTTTTTTCACCCGCGGATTTAATTAGCTATCCAGCGGGGAGACTTCGCCAGCATTTTGGGCACGTTGCCTCGATGTGGCAATTTAGATGAAATATTCTATTTATATTTTATTTATTTCTAATTTTAAGATTAGTTTTGAGTTTAAGATATACTTTAGTTTTATACAGTTTTGGCAGAACCAATTTTTTTTTAATGTTATAGGGCGGCAAACGAACAAACGGTTCACCTGATGGTAAATGTATTTAAAGATCTAACAACTCTTACTTACTTTGGTGCTAGTTCAATCTGTGTGATTTGTCCGTATGTATCATCAATCATCATATATATTAATACGTTAAGGTTAAGATGTTTGCCTCCCTTTTTAGAAAAAACCTTACAATTGCTCCATATAAATTTTATATCATTTTATAGATAATTGCTTGCTCTACCGGCATCAACTACAAAAAAAATTATTATTGCTTTTGTTTTTGTAAATAATTTAATAATTAAAATTATATATCTGACGGCTTTAATTTTGAAACAACGTCAACATGATTGACGGTCGGCTATTTCAATGACAGAAAGTGACAAGCAAATTGTAACAGATGACTTTATCTATACTTCGAATATTGTTTATAAAGAAGTTTTGTGACAAAGAATAAATAAAATAAATATTTTTTATAATTTTGAAAAGTGATTATTATTATCATACTTATTTAGTGAGAATTATTCGCACGGGTACCGCTAGTTTAATATTTATTTATTTATCACACACTGTCGAAAAGGTAGAGTCTAACCCCCAAATTCATAAAAAATAACAATTGTTTGCTAAACCTACTTTAGTTAAAACATGTTTTGTCCCTTTCCCCCTTTTGAATATTTGTGACATTGAAAGAACGAGACAAAACACATTTTAACTAAAAGAGCTTTATCAGACGTTTGTTAATTTTTATGAATAAGAGGGTTAGTCTTACCATGTCTTACCTACTAGTGCAAAGTATAATCATAGACATTGCTAGTCCGGGCCAATGTGGCTAATATCCCTCATCTTTGCACCCAAGATGGTAAAAGAAGGATTATAATTTATTATAGTTATTAAAAATTTGATGATAAAAAAAATGTTTGGTGATGAAAACGATTATTAGGTACTCCATTACTTTCGATGTAAAATAATGAAGTTCTCATCTAACAAACTATTCAAAACGTGGGCGGCACTCCTAGGACCTCCATCCCACGAGTGGGCTTAGTAGTAGATCATGGTGTGGGAACTAGTATCGATTTATGGGGTGTCGTCGATGAAGATTCATGCTCTGTTGTAAAACGTTATTATAAATATCCAGCCAGACTGCGCTGGGTGTCCGTAAACCTTTTCGAAGAAATGGTAGCAAATTGAGCAGAAAATTAGGTTGGATTTTGTGAGTTCATCTTAGATACACGGGTAGGCATTTTAAGAAATATTTTTTGTTTTATAGATGAGGATATAAAATATGCTAAAAGTGGACGGACTATGGCAGAAATGATGAAATTAAGTTGAAGTAGATTCTTGGATTTATGTTAGTAGTTTTACAAAATCTCATATAATCTCCTACCCCATCTACATAAATCATATTGGTTACTTAAATCATGCAAATAAATGATTCTATAGTTTGCTATTCAGCGACCCGAAAGTTAACGAATTCATATAAGAGACCCTTGTAGCATGGAAGCATTGCATTTATTGCATAAACTTTAAAGTTTATCTCGCGTGACAGACAGGTCCCGCGATATAAACTTTTCTATAACCACAAAATTAATATAAGTTTCCATTAAGTAAAGCGTAGTGATAGCTCGATAAAGCTGTCGCTAGTGCCATGCTACAGGGACTGAAATAAGAACATTGATTTACGTAATTAATTTTTATTTATTTAAGTTTATTGCACGCAATCTTAGGATGGATTGATTACAATGGTTTAAACTTTATGCTAATACATTATCTACCAGTTTGCCTTTAGGACATGTTAAGAAATTAGAATAGGAGTTGGTTGGCAATGGTTCGAGACTTTGTTTTAAGTTCTTAGAAAACAAAATCATTTCTTACCCACATGTTCCCATGTTTATGTAAACAGCTTGTCCGCCTCTCACGAGTTATTTCAAAGCATGTCCTATAAAAAGTAAAAACCCGTCGACACGTAAATTAGCACAACCATCAATATTCATATGAATGCTTGAAGCAACCTCGCAGTCACTCGTAAGGGCGGCTTCAGGTGTGTAGAACTTCAGGTCACTATGAAGTCTTACACAAAGGTAACTAAGGTAACTATTTATTAATCTGTGACAAAAGTAAGTCTTCACGGCCGGCCCTCATCATTGAATAAGCGTGATCTAAATTAGATAGGATCATCGCATTAAAACGCCAAACAAAGTTATACTATCATTTCGTAACACTCAATATTGCTGGACGGACACTGCAAACAGTTGCCAACATCTGTCGTGTAGTTCTCGGGGTTCTTTATTTTAATTTTGCAGCTGTTTCTTATCGGTTTTATAATATAATAAAGAATAAATTCTGAAACGTACTTTCCACTTTGATCATCAAACCCTGGATATTTTCGTAGACCAAAATCAAGCACTTAACTTGGGTTTTCGTTGTTGATTTTGAATTTATAGATATATTTAAAGTCAAGAATACGGCCGGAGACTGACATGTCTGCGCATACTCCGTCACAGTCCTCACATGTGTGCCGGTACCCTTACCGATCCACGTCGATATCAATCGCGCCCTGTCAGCACCTACCTTAATCGCGCACCTTCACATCGCATTCTTTTTCACCGCCGCATCGACGCGTCTTAATATAATTAACACCTGCGTACAAACGATATGCAACCGTTTTGCATTTCAAACAGTTCGCTCGCGTTGATGTCGATGCATTTAGTCAATTTTAAGAAAAAATAAATTAAATCGTTTAAGTTTTGGAGGAGAAATCAGGGTATTACGAAACGTTGCCGCCGGACCATTGTGTATTTTTTATGGGTATGTTCGGTCCGGACTGCAGTTGTCTTTATCGCATATCGCGACAGGTTGTTCGGACATAACGCGTCAGCAATAGATTTTACAAATTTTTCAATTCTTTCGACATTAGTGTTTACTCTTAAATCGTTATTTCCTTTCATTGCGTAACGATTTCCTGTTATCTATGTAACACTCTCCTTTTCAACTAACATTGCAAGCCGCGTAAGGAACTGCGTCAAAAAGTTTGTCGACAGATATCATGAAACAAATTACTTGTGGCTTGCTATTTTAAAGTTGAATTCACTTTATGACTGCTTCAGCGATAAGGCTGCCTCTTGAACCTAATTATATATTGGTTTTAATTGTAATGTTGGTGCAACAAAATGTATTGGAGACATTGTAGTATCATTGTAAACCTTATTGAAATTATCTTGAGGTTCAAATAAAGCATGTACAATGGGAGTGCCCCTCACAGAATGCCCGCGGCAGCCCTCGCCTTTTACGTTCAGCCTCTCTTAACTTCAACACCGCACTTAATCGTGTCCCAGCGAATAACTCAAGATGTCAATGTTGTGATGAACGCTGTCTTCCAATGTATGATAATGTTATTTAAGTTTTTTTTATATGTTTTCTGTGCATTAGGATATAAGGTTTGACAAAAATATCAATCTTAAAGGCACATTTACACTAAATGATTGAAGTTATCAACACAGGCAAGAAACCTGCACTGTGTAAATAACCCATAAAATCTTGTTAGATTTGTGCTAAATTGAATATGCCTCTAGTATATGAAATAAGGTTGGTTTTTTCTTCTCTGCTTTTTCTTAAAAGCCGCTAATCAAAATGTGACCTCCGTGATTACATCTATCATTTCACCGAAATGGGTTCTGCAAACGTTCGTTTGCTGTTCAAGCGGTAAAGCTTTGGAACGCCCTACCAATATCCAAAAGTCTCGTACTCGTGCAACAACAACGTGTTAACACTCGTTAAAAGTGCAATGCGTGCACATTATCTTCGGGAACTATCGGATAGAATACAAATAAAATTATGTAGTTTAGGTACTTATTGGTTATTGATTAAATGTTATATCTAGAATGTAAGTTTATTGATATTTCATATTAATACATGATTATATCTTATATCCTTTAGATTCAGGAGTCTTTTCACTCCGATCCTTTGAGAGGCTTGCGTGGGGATACAGATCCAACACGTAGAGGCCCTTTGGAGAAGTTGATGTAATGTGGCGCTTCCGCCAAAACCCATTCCTGAATATACCTATGAAAGACCCTTGAATAGGTTTCGGCAGGAGAAAGATCTATTACAAGGAAGAGGGAAAGATCTGTAGATTATGGAATGAGGTCGGAATGGACTGATGCTGGAATATTGCAATAGGAACGTCACCTGCCATAACCATAATTACTGACTGTTGAAGGCAGGTGGTGGCTTGTCGCCCACTAGATGGACCCCTCAAAAGCACCGAAAATAATTGCCGGCAAAGGAGCAACACCGGTGCAGGCGACTCAGGTTTGTCCAGAGGTGTGCTGCGCTTTCTCCGAAGCTATTAGCGGCGTTAACACTTCCACCTCTAGAGCAACAGCTCTAACGACTCCTCTCTGCCAAGCTGAGAGCCCTGCGAGAACTTTTTTCACCCCGATTGATGAAGATGCTCCTCCAACAGCTCGCCACAAGCTGTATTGCGGTAATATATCTTTCAAAATAACAAATTTTGCACTTCCTTCTAAATAATTCTTATTACCAGTGGGTTTACTGATAGATAAAATCTATGGCTTTAAGTCAGTCTACTACATTTGAAATAAAGTAAAATAAATGTATAGTTTTGGAAGGCAGCATAGCTTATAAACTGTAATCATGGAGTTAAGGATGCAACGGGAAAGTTGTAGAGAGAAGAGGTAGTGAGTTCACTGTTTGGTCGAACTATCGTCATGGTTTCATTGTTAGTAGGCGACATCTTTGTAATGTTTGTCGCCCCCGTAGTAGTCGTAGACCAAGGGGTCCGCGGTGGTCATCCGGATCCAGTCGATGTACCTCGAGAAGTCTATGAAGCGGGCCGGGGCCGAGCACCCCGGTCCAGCGATGCCAAACCCCACCTGTATAAGAAAGAAGAAAGAAAGTTGAGGATATTTAAGTACCCAATAAATAAAATAAAGTGACTCTTAAACAATTAAAGACAATTATAGTGGACAATTAAACATTTTGTAAATATTTGAAGTGACTAATTTAAAATAGGCATGACGAATGGAAAAATAGTTTTAGCCCATCGGTTAGATTATTAAAAAATATTGTACACGTATTTTTTCCTTTCTCTGAGAAACAAAAAATTACAAAGATACAGGGCATTGAAATTTCGCATGACGTCACGGCTAAGTACGATTTTTACATAGACATAATGTCGCAAACCCCCACTCCGGAACTTTGATGCTTCGTATCTTTGTGAATTTTTACTTTTTTGACAAACTGAAAAATATGGGTACATTATTTTTGGATAATCTAAAAGACGGACTAATTGTCATTACCCCTGTTCAACAGTGCCTGAAGTAGACACACCAGCTTTAAGCTGCTCGTCTATAATCCAATAAATAAATAATTCAAGAGTAATGTACGATCTGCTTTTCTTCCCACACAGATCGTAGAAACTGATTGAGGGTATGAGATAAATGCGAATGATGTTAATAGGCGTTTGACTTCGTTTTCACCTTTTGCTAAAATTCGCCCTTGGGCTCTGCGGCTCTGAACTCTGTCTCCTTAGAGCCGCAAGTCCCAAAATGCTCTGTTTGTCCCAGTATATATAAATACATAATAGTGTACCAAAAAAATTGAAAATTTGTGGTATGGAATACCTACTCACACACTGACATAAACAACAGAAAGAAAAGCTCACGATAGTCCAAATGCCCGTCACATTGGAGAGCAGCGCCATGTCGTGGTCCTATTTGCAGTTTTTGTTGCTCTGTGCGAATCTGCAGCTGTAGTATTAGCCACTAACACACAAACAACAGAAGGAAAAATTTACGATAAACCGCAGTGGCCTGTCACGTTGGAGAGCAGAAAAACGCCGTTGTCCTATTTGCAGTACTTGTTGCTCTGTGCTGCTCTGTGTTGCTGCGGCAAGCGCAGCGTAGGACACTCACCTGCAGATGGTCAGATGCCTTTTGATCGGTCGTTTTGGAAATTCTTGTTAGAGGCCTATGTCCAGCAGTTTACTTTGTGTGGCTGATATGATAATGATTATAATATGATGTTGCTTTGTGCGAAGCCGCAGCTGCTGTGTTAATCACTAACACACAAACAACAGAAGGAGACGCTCACGATAGTCCAGTGGCCCGTCACGTTGGAGAGCCAAGCCATGTCGTGGTTCTATTTGCAGTTTTTGTTGCTCTGTGCGAAGCTGCAGCTGTAGTACTAGGTACTAACACACAAACAACAGAAGGAGACGCTCACAATAGTCCAGTGGCCCGTCACGTTGGAGAGCAACGCCATGCCGTTGTCCCACTTGCAGTTCTTCTTGTTGTTCCGCGCGTAGGCGCAGACATAGCTCTTTGGCTCTTCCATCTGGTCTCCTTTCAGCTTTAACAAATCATTTGCATCTTACAATACCCGGTTAAAGCAGTGGCTTGTAGAAAAAGCATTCTATACAGTCGATGAATTTATGGACATTAAAGTAATTTAATTTTTAGTATAATTGTTTTTAGCAATCATTGATAGATAAATAGTTTATGACAATTAGAGACAGTAGCTCTTTGGCTCTTCCATCTGGTCTCCTTTCAGCTTTAACAAATCATTTGCATCTTACAATACCCGGTTAAAGCTCTACCGGTAAAAATTTTGCTCGCTCAGTCCTTAATCCTTCCCATTCTCGACTATGCAGACCCCTGTTACTTGGACCTCACTGAAGAGCAATTTGAAAAGCTTGAGCGTCTTTAAAATTTCGGCATCAGGTTCATATTTGGGCTACGTAAATATGATCATGTTTCCAACTTCCGCGCGCAACTCAAGTGGCTCCCTATTCGACTTCGTCGTAATTATCATATCCGCTCCCTTTTATACTCCATACTATTTATACCTTCTTCTCCCAGCTATCTAAAAGAGCGTTTCATATTCCTAACTGATGTCTCACACCGTAACTTACGCAGCTTCTACAATCTCCGTCTTCAAGTCCCCCTCCACTCTTCCACATACTACTCTAAATCCTTCTCCGTTCAAGCTGTTCGATTGTGGAACTCCTTACCTATTAATATCCGTAGCGCTAAATCTTTGTGCAGCTTCAAAACGCAATTAAAAGCTCACTATCTGTCCAACTCATGATTTATTTTGTAGTGGATTCTTTCGCATTATGCTCATATTTCATTATTTTGTTATAATTATAATATATATTTTATATGTATATATGTATGTCTATTAATTTGTAGGTATGTATGTCGTGTATTTAAATATTTGTATGTATATATTGTGGCAGGTTCTATGTAGTAACTATTTACAGTAAATCTAACATACTGCACCGCCTATTTTTTTTAATATTCACTTCTCCCTCTACCCAAAGGTTGACTGGAAGAGATTGCTATGCGATAAGTCCGCCTTTGTATCATAATTCTGTCTTCTTTTTTTCTGTTTATTGTTTTTCCTTTTGTTTATGATGCAATAAAGAGTATTTGTATTGTATTGTATTGTAAAGCAGTGGCTTGCAGAGAAAGCATTCTATACAGTCGAGGAATTAATGGAAATTAAATTAATTTAATTTTTAGTATAATTGTTTTTATAATAATTAGAGACAATAAAGATGGAGAAATAACATAACAGCATGTAAAAACAGTTGTGTGTGATGTGTCGCAGTGGTTCCAAATAGGCAGTACAGTTACCTCAGTGTGTATCAGGGCCGTAACAGACGCGGCGCAAGTTGCGCCGCGTAACAGCTCGTGATGGGCGAGGCATAAATACTCAATCAACTCATTTGAGTATTTACTCAGTAGATTGAGTAAATACCCGATAAATATCCTTATTTATCCATTTGGTGAGTAGATTGATTTATATGAGTTGCGACTCATATTTATATTCATATTCATTATTTCATGTTTTCATGACAACTAAATCTAGTGCGTACGCCATGATATGCTTAAAATGAAGGTAAACGTTATATGCGATGATAAATTATATGAAAATACCATACTAATAATAATACACTGAAAGTAGACTTTTTTGACTAATTATCATTTTTTGGTGGGAGGTGTGCATAGACGTAATTTTACGTAAAAGTAAGTAAACAGACATCAAATCCGATGTCAATACATGAGCACGCTCTATTTACTCCATTTATTAAATCTAGTGAGTAAATACTCAAATGGGTAGATTGAGTACTATCCACTGCCCATCTCTAGCTGTTACGCGACGCAACTTGCGCCCCTTCTGTTACGGCACTTAAGTACTGAGAGAGCAATGCATTGGTTTCCAACTTTTCAGTTACTGACTGAGGTGAGATCCTGAACTAGTGCGCAGACACCATAGCTTTGTCATTTTTTTTTAACTCTCGACAAGAAAGAAGGGTGTTATAAGTTTGACGCTCATGTCTGTCTGTCTGTGGGATCATAGTGCTCGAACGGTTTGACCGATTTCGATGCGGTTTATTTACGTGAAAGCAAGTTCCCTTGCGGTGGTTCTGAGCTATGTTTGAGGAAAATCGGCCGCTTAAAAATTATAAGGGGTTATAGCTTGAATACAGGGCTTTCCTTAAAAAATTACGGAACTACCGATACAATATGAAATCATATCAGTAGCTCCGCTATTCATCACTAGATGGCGTTCTTGACATTTTCGGTCGGTGGCTTTATAATTTAATTTTTTAAATTAACCTGTTTAATATTATTCTAGCTATTACTGAAGTTGATAAAACAACTTACAAAGGACCTCTTGTAGAACCCATCACAAATGTCCTTCGTTACGTATTGCACTTCGTACAAAACTTTCTCCAGCAGCATTTTCTCTGAAATCATAATTACTGTACTGATTTTTGATTTTTCTTTTGAAAGAACACGACATCGGATGATTCCAAGGGAGTAGAAGCAGCCTAGGACGATATGATCCAGGCTTCATGAACATAAAATAAGGAATCAAGGGACACATTAAACTAGATATTCATACTAAATTAAGGCAAGAAAGAAGATGGTAACCAAATTTAAATCGAGCATACCTCGTGGTGATGGCAGAACACTAACACTATGTACTCGAAGGGCAGAATATGACAATTTGTCATCATCCTTTTCTTTTTTAACTTCCACCAAAAAAGGGGTGTTATAACTTTAAAAGTTTGGCGCTAATGTCTGTCGGTCTGTTTGTCTGTCTATTTGTCTGTCTGAGGCATCGTAGCGATCGAATAGATAGATTTTATTGCGTTTTTTTTTCACCATTAAGCAAGTTTTCTTGCGATGCTTCTTAGCTACGCTTCATTTTAAAAGTGCCTACTGCAATACAACCCGCATGTCTAGCGGGATGATGGAAAAATTTGTATTGTGTGAAAAGTGGATATGAATCTAGTATGGACATAATATTTGCGAAGTGATTACCATCAGTATAGCCGGCGACGTAAAGGGCGTTTGAGGTGTTCAAGGCTATGCCCGGCCAGCAGACAGGTTGGATGAAGGCTGTAAACAAATTAGGAATAGAAAATATGAATGAGCAGCGCTACAAACGAGACTCACCTACTAAATACGCCACTGCAAGTAAGCAAGGTAAAACCACTCCAAATCTTGCGGTTTTTAGTAAGGTCACCTAGTAAGCAAGGAAACCACTAGAAATCTTACGGTTTTTTAGTGAGGTTACCAAGTAAGCAAGCTGAATCCACTCCCAATCTTACGGTTGTTTAGTGAGGTCACCAAGTAAGCAAGATGAAATCACTCCCAATTTTACGGTTCTTTAGTGAGGTCACCAAGTAAGCAAGATAAAACAACTCCAAATCTTACGGTTCTTCAGTGAGGTCAACTAGTAAGCAAGGTGAAATCACTCCAAATCTTACGGTTCTTATGGTGAAGTCACTAAATAAGCAAGGTAAAACCAAACCAAATCTTACGGTTGAAGTTTTGTTTTTCGTCATCTTCATCCGTGTCCAGGTTGAGCTCGATGAGAGCAATGGTGTTGATGGTGGCGTAGTCGTACTCCGGATGGATGGTGAAATCCTTCAGCTTGCAGCTCCACGGCTTGTTGCGTGTGGGGATGAAGTACACGGTGCCATCGTATCTATAAATACTCGTATAAACCTAAATTTACTAACGATGAAGAATAACGACGGTAACGAATTAAGCTCAAGACTGTGCAAAAGCTCAAAATTAAGCTCAAAACTGTGGGAAAGACGGACAAGAAAGGCCAACTCCAATTAAATGGAATAAGATAAGAGAGAAGGAAAAAACTCGTATAAACTTTTTCAGACTCCTATTCTCACTATTTTATGTCAGATATGTTTCCCTTCCTCTGCAGTTCTGATTGATCTTTGGCAAAAGCCTCTTCCGGCCCCCTTCAGCCTCCTTCAGCTTTCTCCAATCCTTTCCATCTCGTGCCACTCTATACTAAGTCTTTCCTGCTACCTGATTTATGTCTTTGTCCCATCTTGTATGTGGACTCCCTCTTTCTCTCTGACCTTATATATACCACTTAGAAGGGATGACAAACAATTAACAAACAATAAGTATCTCGTGCTACAACTGCATTCCCAAGGAAGACTTAGGTCGGGCGGTGGCTAGTTTTAAAACTTTTCGCAAAAATGCATTCTTTAGAAGGATTAACGTCAGGCAGGCGGTTGGTCGTAAAACTACAGCCGAATCGTTTAAACTATTCCGGCTATTTCGTCTTGATGTCGTATGGTATTCTGCATACTGGGATGACCATTGACATGCATATTATAATAATTGGTGTAGAAAAAACGGAAAAGCGCACCCTGGTCTCCGAAACTGCACAGCTGAGGATACAACCGGAAAGCGCTAAGATCATTGAAGGACTTACTTGAGCCTCGCTTTGGAGGTATGGTAGATGTCGTCAGCATTGACAATAACAAATTTAACATTGACCAGCACCGCACCCGTCGCAGCTATCCTGAAGGGCTTATCCTGCTCCTCTGGAATTAAATTCATTTATTTAACCTGTACTATTCCACCGCTGGGCAAAGATCTCTCCCACTTCCTTCCATCTTTCTTTATCCAGAGCTTCTTCTTGGCCAGAAGCACTGAAAAGTTTCTACTTTAAGGTTTCCTCGCCACGTTTTCTTTTACTGGAAGCTAGTGGAAATAGCTAAAAATTACCGTACGTAAGTACAAACTCAGAGGAAAAAGTCGCGCCTAGTGAGGATCGACTTTGTGTTTTACAAACGCACAACCAGTACCTTAACTGATTGGCCACCCTCTTTAAATTCATGCTAAACGAAACCTAATATAAATCAATGACAACCCGTTTGGCCAGCATGGAGAATGTAGCCCAAATCTTTTATCTACTCTGATAGTACAGAGAGGGTCAGGGTCCTGTTGAGGAAAGACCTGATGATGTTAGAGGCTAATGGCGATGATGCTAATGATGACAATGTCAGAGACTTATTTGTTAAGCCTTATTTTTATATAGACTGTATAGGAAAATGCTCTTACATAAAACTCAAAATCGACTCACTAATAGGCATTCTCAAGACTCCAAGCCACGGGAACTCCGCCACCTCTCCCAGAACCCCTTCGTGTAAATTCAAGCTGCTGTTGGTCCTCGAACACACTTTGACATTATCATTATCATCACCAACTACTGATAATATTGCATTTGAAAAGAAAAACACAGTTAAACAACGAAAAATGTATAGTGGAGTAAGCATCCCTAGGGACAAAAAAGTAGTTTTATGGTATGTCTCCGATAATTTTAGAAAATTATTTAAACCAATCATTACATAGATGTAATGATTGGTTTAACATTGATTGCTAATTAGAAATAGTGGTAGCAAATTAGACGATTATTATTGCAATAAAATTCTGACTGTTGGATATTTGCAAACTATAGTCTTCTGGTAACTATTGAAGTTGTAAACTGTTTATTTCAAATATTAATAAGTATTTTTAACCGACCTCAAAATGGAGGATGTTGTCAATCCGGCACGATCTTTTTTTTATGTATGTTCACCGATTATTCGAAGACGACTGGACCTATTTGAAAAAAATCGTTTTTTGTTTGCAAAGGGTATACTTTTGAGATGGTCCCATAGAAATTTTATCAAAATCAGTTTAGTACGGGGGAGAAGGCGGTTTTTAGTTTTGAAAAATGATTGATTCAAAAATAGTGATTAAACTATTGGTAAATGATTTTTAAACTCGTAAGTCATACCTCGATGAAAGCAGCACAGGACCGAGATGGGTGGCGTCGACGAAGGGAGGCCTATGCTCAGCAGTGGGCGGAAGAAGGCAGAGATTATGATGATGATTTTGGTTTGGTTGATCCATAACTCAACCCATAGTGTAAAAACATATAATTTCTTTAATAAATATTGGTTTATTATTATTAATTAAGTGTTGCTTTCCAACGCGGAAATGCCGCCAGTCTCTAGTGGCCTGCGATTTGGCCTCAATTTTTAAATTTTAGTATAAGTTATTATTATCTAATTTCTTTGATATTATTTATTATTTTCAAACCTGTACCATTCCACTGCTGGGCAAAGATCTCTTCCATTTCCTTCCATCTATCTCTATCGAGAACTGCTCGGCTATCACAACCTCTCCGCCTCCAAATCCTCCAAATTCAAAATTCTTAAAATATCTTCAGTTGAAATAAACTGTGCAACGGACACAATAGATGCTTGGAAGACTCTCTGTCCCAATGAAAACATCCCAGAGGCACCAAACCGACAAAAACTCTGGGATGACTCTCTGGTACAGAGAGATTATAACTATCTGGTTCAAAATTCTATCAGTGGTTTAGACCGCGCGCGACTTCTTGCCGTCTCAGAACAAGAGTCTGGACAATGGTTGCACGCACTTCCCTCCGCCAACCTAGGAACACTTTTCGACAATGGCAGCTTCCGAATTGTGGTTGGACTTAGACTGGGTGCTGCCATTGTCGAACGCCACATATGTTCATGTGGTAGCGTTGTCGACCAGAACGGACTCCACGGGCTACACTGCCAACGCAGTGCCGGCAGATTTTCACGCCACGGCTCCATTAATAATATCGTAAAAAGGGCGCTTGCCACCATCGACACCCCTAATGTGTTAGAACCCGTAGGGATAACTCGCGATGATGGCAAAAGACCAGATGGATTAACCCTGGTCCCTTGGGAGCGGGGGAGGGCACTCGTGTGGGACGCGACATGCGTTGACACGGTTGCCCCCTCTCGCCTCGGGGCGACGATGTCAAGGGCTGGAGCCGCGGCTGAAGCCGCAGAAGACGCCAAGCGGCGAAAATATTCGTCGTTATCTAATGAGCATATTTTTGTTCCGCTTGGTGTCGAAACGTTTGGTCCGTGGGGGCCAAGTGCAAAAAAAATTATCAAAAAAATAACACCTTCTCTTGTCGACGCCGCTGGTGACAAGAGGGCTGGCTCATACCTCGCGCAGAAGATTGCAGTAGCCATTCAGCGCGGGAATGCAGCCATTGTTCTTGGCACCACGCCACATGAACCACACTTAGATTTTTAAAATAGTTTAATTTAGATTTTAATTTAATTTTTAATTTAGATATTAGTTTAGTTTTTAAATTTATTTTTTTTAGTTCTTTTTCTTTCTTCTTATATTTCTGTAATGTTAATACCCAAAGTATATATTTGTGTGTTAAACAAAAGTTTCAATATTTTATTTTACCACTTTTTCCGCATAATCAATATACATACCCATGGCAAATCACAGTTTTCTTGTACTTACAGTCGCTGAGTAAAACCGCGGACGGACAGACAGACATGGCAAAACTATAAGGGTTCCTTGTTCACTACAAAATCCTAAAAACGATAAATTAAAAACAAGAACTACATAATAGCATATGCTCTCTCCAGGACAAAAGTTGGTTTTATTTTCTACTGACATTGTCGGCGAAATAAGCGTTAGCATTTAAGTCGGCTCCCCAGCAGCCTAGAAGTTGGAGCCCGCTCTCTGCATACTCCTACATATGCAAACTCCTGAGTTACGGCCGATTGTCTCGCCGTCCGACTTTTTGCTAATTAACTACTTGCCTGTGCGGCGAGTTTTCTGACACTTTTCGACACAAAATAAAGGTCATACAGAAATATCTCCCAACATCTTAAAGCGTTCTGGCATAGAATAAGTAGTAGTACTCACGTACGTAAGACTTACTCAGAAAATTAATTCAAAGAAATATCTAATTAATGTGGTTAGCGCTAAGGTTTAATTTAGCTCGCGTCAGAACTCCTCACCTCTTCGTTTAGATAGCTAGACATCCAATGCAAGCCAATTTCATTCTTACTACTCTTGACAAACGATTCATGTAACTGATTTTTCCCCTACGAAGTGGTCGCCGCGCGCATAGTAATAATCTAGGTATATTTTTGATACCTAAACGCGGAGTGACACAGGCCTGGTCCCGGTTGCGACAACAGCTATGCATGGTGAATCAATAGCACCATAGAATCTGTGCATCGGCATGTAATGTCATCATCATCATCATTATTTCAGCCGAATAACGTCCACTGCAGGACATAGGCCTCTCCCAAGGATTTTCAAAACGACCGATCAAAAGCGGCCTGCATCCAGCGCTTTCAAGCAACCTAGGTCAGGTCGTCTGAACACCTTGTGGTTGGGTGTCCTACGCTTCGCTTGCTAGTACGTGTTCGCCATTCGAGAACACTTTAGCCCCATCAGCTATCGGTTCTTCACGCTGTGTTTCCCGCCCACTGCCACTGCAACGAAATAATTCGCTGGGCTTTGTCAGTGACTTTTGTTCTCCTACGAATTCCCTCATTTCTGATTTGATCACGTAGGGAAATTCCTCTCCACAGCGCGTCGAGTGATCTCGTTTCAAAGCCATAAGTTATCACTGGTAACACACATTGATCACCAAAAGCTAAAAAGTACACCTAGTGATGAACTTTTAAGAAATACTTCTAAACGATATCGAAACTTCTGCAATAATTTACTAAAGCGGCTTAAGAAACAATATGAAAGGGATCAATGATTAATGAACAAAAACAATTCTAAAAACTGTGGACATGTATTAAGACAATCACAAACACAGGTAAAAAGAATAATGCACCTATAGAGCTCTTAAAATCTAATGAAGACGAAAATGACACTATTAATAACATTAATGAATATTTCTTTTCGATCTGGCTGACGAAATTTCTTCGTCTTCTTGGACATCAAACACACGCAAATCGTCTGTAAACTCCTTGGTGCTGTTACCCACTGACAATGAAGAAGTATATGCATGCATTCAACAATTGAAAAGCGATTGCGCTCCTGGATGGGATGGAATCAGTGCCGAGGTTCTAAAGGCTATCTCGGAGATTGTGGCGCCTGTAATTAGAGATTTAATCAACCGTTGTTTTGCATTTGGTGTCTTCCCAAAAGCTCTGAAAAAAGCCATAATACATCCTATATACAAGGCAGGTGACAAAGGCTTAATCGGTAACTATAGACCCATTGCAATACTCTGCACATTATCCAAAATATTTGAAAATGACAGGCTAATATCTGACACACAGTATGGATTTAGATCAGGTCGCTCTACTGATGATGCCGTTCTGGATTTCACTGACTTTATTGTACATAAATTGGATACAAAAGTAAAGTGTTTGACAATATCTATGGATTTTACCAAAGCATTTGACACAGTTTCGGTCCCCTGCCTTTTACAAAGATTGGAATACCTAGGTATCAGGGGGCCCGCGTTGGAACTTTTATCTGACTACTTGAAAAATAGAATACAGTGTGTAAAAATTGAAAAACCTATTGAATATGGTGTGCCACAGGGACAGGCATACTCGGTTCAAAGTTATTCCTCTGATAAATAAACGAACTGTGACGTATTGCATTACGACCTGGGGAGGATGTGCCAAAACTGATCTCCTTGAATTGAAAAGGGCGCAAAGACTGGTTCTAAAAGTCATTCACTCAAAACCACGTCTCTTTCCAACCATAAGGCTGTATGAAGTGGCTGGTGTACTGACCATTAGGCAACTATACATCCTCTCGACGATTGTGCGTAGGCATGCTAATTTCTCGATGATTGAAAGTAAAGAAAATATTACACAGTGTGTGTGCACCCATTCGTTGAGACATTCTTTGCAAAAAAAAATACCTATTTCGTAGTAGTAAACTATATAACGAGAGGAAAAAAATTTTAAATATCTACCTGCAAAAAAAGAGAATGTACAATCAAGCTTACTATATGGCTACAAAAACTAGACAATGATAGCACGGAAAAACTATTGGAAATTATGGCATAAATAAATAAATACCTATAATTTAACAAGAAAATAAGTATAATCTAGGTATGTATAAAGTAAATACAGAAATTATAGCACATTTAATTAAAAGTCAAAAATTTACATCCCGCATATGTGCAGTGATGCTACTCGTATCTGCGTTGCTATTCCATATCAGTACCTGTAGGTGATGATCTGGAGTAGTGACGGAATTTATGTGGCGGTGCTGTGCATATATGGTATATAATATTAGTACAAACTCTCTACGCATGCAACTACTTACAATTTAATTATACATATTTATATGTGAGGGGACCTGGTGACCCAAGATACAGGCTTCGGCTTAGTTTGGTGTCTCCAGTGCTCCCACAAGTTCTAAATGTTAATTTAATGTATTTATATTGTACCTAATAATTGTTAAAACTTGTGGAGTGAAATAAAAACTTTTGTATTTGTATTTCTTATTTGTAAACACTTTCGTCTTGAGGCTCTGAGGTATTTTGAATAAGAACACACTGTAGCTTCCCGAACGCTGGCCAGCTTAATCAGATTCGTTGAAAGAACTCGTCCTCGAAGCTACAACTTCGTGCCTCGATCAATTGACCCAGGTAGATATACTGGTCTACAACTTCAAGGGTGGAGCTCCCAACACAAACAGGTAGGGGCGCGACATGGACATTCGACATTATTTTTGTTTTGTCCATGTTCATTTTAAGGCACACTTGTTGGGAAACTCGATTTAGATCTGCGAGCATAGTACTTAAGTCTTCCATCGATTCTACCATGACAACGATATCGTCGGCAAATCGAAGGTGAGCGATATACTTGCCATTGATGTTATAGATATAACGTCTCCCTGTCTTACACCTCTTTGCAGTGGAATTGCCCTCGTGAATGTAATGTGCGCCTCGGCTTTTTGTTCTCCAGGACCATGCTGGAATGAGAAGCGATGGTGGTGGTGGTGATGCTTCCTTCTAGGAAGAGGAGAAAAATATTTCATGTAATGCCAGCTTCTTTTTTCGCCCATCCGGAAAATCCGATCTTCTTTCTTACTTATCGAGTGCGTTAATAGCTCTTAACACTAGTGTCAAATTTGTCAAGCTGCCATAGGTGACATGACTGTCACCTAGTGTCAACAGTCGTTTTTAGTGTTCCGTGTCCAAAGGGTAAAAACGGGAACCTATTACAAACAAAGACTCCACTGTCCGTCTGTTGTCACCAGGCTGCATCTCATAACCCGTGATAACTAGACAGTTGAAATGTTCACAAAGTTGTATTTCTGTTGCCACTATAAAAAAAATACTAAAAACAGAATAAAAGAAATATTTAAGTGGGGCTCCCATGCAAAAAACGTGATTTTTTTATAGATAATGGTAAGGAACCCTTCGTGCGCGTGTCCGACTCGCACTTGGCTGGTTTTTCTTGTAATAAATTATTAAACTAGTTTGCAGGTTACCTCAGAATGTTTTTCTTTATCGGAAGCAAGTAGTGGTAGTTGAAAATGACATACATAAAAACTTACAGGTTCAACTTGCGCCTAGTGAGACTTGAACTCAATTCTTCGATTACCTACGTTCCCCACGGAAGCCCTACTTCTGTACATTTTATAATCGGTGGTTCAGGTAGTAATCTGCGAAGAACCAACAACTCATTTAGTTTACGTCGCTTTTTCGTATAATTTTGGAAAGTAATTTGCTTTTTAAAGAGCTGCCTGTCAAAATGATGAATTCGTTGCGGCAAGAACACCTACTGTGTTGTATTTTCTGTAAAGCAGCCATTTTTTGGAAAAGACCACATTATCAACTTTAACATGCTCTTTGCTTTTCGATATTTAATTGTGACCATCCATCCAAGTGCAGAACATGCCCGTGTCGCTTAACTTCTGAAAGTGTATGCGAGCCACGGATGCGAGCATAAAATCCTTATCAAAATCAACTTTTCGCTATAACCACGGAAGGTATAACAGCCAATGGCTCTGTCTACGCCGTGAGGACGTGATAAATATGTATATGAATGTACTTACCCCTAAATGAGTTATGCCGATGCTTGCTTAAGCAAGCATCGGCATAACTCATTTACGTAGCCTAAGAGAAAGAAAGAAAGAAAGAAAGATGAGGTTTATTCGGCAATCAAAACCATCACAACTTACATAAAAGATAACAACCACGAATTGCCGAAAGGGCGACCACCTCAGCTATGTGCTGATGGCGGTTTGCCTCAGCGCTGATTTTCAGCTGGTGCCAAAATAAGTCATACTGGTAAGTCATAAAATAAGTTTTTAGCTGAAGTGTGTTCGTTGATAAAATTCATCTCCGAAATTCCGAATAGCGAAACTGTACGACGGTTTGGTGGTACGAGGCACGCAGTTGTTGTCAACTGCGGGCCAAACGTTCGAGCGGACGCGGCGAAGCAGCTATATATGCTATTCTGTTCTGGCGTGCGCTTCAAGTGAGTTGTTTGGGTGTTTGCGTATGGTTTTTTGACTTGTCTTATACGGTTTAAAATTTGTATAAATGAAATTGTATAAGTTTTTAAATAATTAACGGTCCGCAACTTGTAATGAGTTACAAAGCCCTAACTTTATCAACTCTCAGCGAACTACTTTAGAGAGTCACACTTTTTTGCTAAGCGTGGGTTATGGGTCTGGTGACCCTTGACCCTGTTTGCCTCATAGGGGATAACTACGTGACGATAAAGATCAGTCTCATTTATGGATGACTCAAACGTATCATTATGAACCTTAAAGCCATATAATAAAGAAGCAATTTGCACCATACAAAAATACTGAGAAACTCTTATCTGCACTTGAAAAGATCGATCATCTTATCAAAATTTAGATAATCCGACCAATTTCAGAACAACAAACATTAGCTACCTTCATCTTAGATTTATGGCATTTTCTTTTTTCTCGGGTAATCCATATGGAAATGTTTTAGGTTAGTTTTTAGCGAAATTTCGAACGAAACGATGTTTTTGACCGGGAAAGAGTTGAGTTTTTTGTTTGTTTTCGTGTTTGTTCTGCTGCTTGTGCTCATCTACCTGACTGTTTGCGACATGGTCATGGCGAGGATTATCTTCAAGGTTTTCAGTGAGTATTCTTTGTTTGTCTCGACCGCACTAAATCAAGTGTATTATGTTTTCACCATTACTTATATGTTATGACAACTGAAGAAAAAAAAGGAACGATTTGGTTATGTATAGCGTCAACACTCCTTGGGAAGCAGTTGTATCACGAGATGACAATGCTTAGTCTTTTAGTCGCCTCTTACGACATCATCATCGTCATTAGCCGAGCGTATTCCCTATAGCATCCTCAGCGGTAACGCTTCAGAGCCCGGGGTCTACTACCTGACCAAGATGATTTGACGAGTTTACTGGTTTTACACAGAGCGACTGCCGTCTAACCTCCGCAACCAAAAGAGTAGACCAGAAGCAATTCTTGGATAAGTTTGAGCAAACGTTAGACGGCGTTCGATATCTACAGTTTATACGTGCCTTCCGAAACACGGAATCATTTCTATTTTTGGATAATCAGGTGATTTAAGCCTGCAATATCCTAACCAGATTGGAAACATCTTTTCACAAAGTATGCTTTCCAGTGGGATTCGAACCCACGACTTTCAGATCATAAGTCGAACGTCCCGACCACTGAACCACAAAGGCAAGCAAGATCAAGGAGCAGCTTAGTCTTTTAGTCGCCTCTTACGACATCTACAGGAAAACTTGGTGTGGTCCTATTCCAGGCGAGTAGCCATACGGCGCGGATAAGTATTATAAAAATATTTGATTCAGTTTAGTAAACCCATAACAAACAACCGAGTCTAATAGTTGATAAACCAAATCGAAGCAAACTGTTCCACAAGCAGTTTGTATTAGAAATTAGTACGTCTGTAACGTCAAGTAACGTGCATATCAGTAGTATGTCGAACTTACTTTGGGGCTAGCTCAATCAGTGTTATTTGTCCCTATATATTTATTTATTTATCTATGGCAGGCAGTGATGCGAGGACATTAATGGTTTAAAATTCATGAAATTGTCATATGTGTGGATGCTGCTTTGTTTTGCGTGGATAATGGTTTGAACAAAGTGATTTACTGTAAACTGTTAGACTTTGATAGTGAGTATTCGTTTTGGTGTATTTTGAACGAACAACGAAGTATGGATATCCACGAGCTAAGGGAACTGTCGTGGTTTTTGTTCGCGATGATCGCGGCGGTGTCTCTGGTGGTTTGCTGCTTCGTTGTCGGCTGCTGCGGTAAATGCCGTGAGTATATTTTGTTTGTTTAAAAAATAAGTACTATAAATAAATATATATGGACAAATAACGGTGATTGAGTCAGCCCCAAAGTTTGAGACTTGCGTTATGGGATACTAACTCAACGATACTATATTTTATATCAAATACATATATAGATAAAAATCAAGACCCAGGACAATTTGAAAAAGGCCATTTTCCAATTTGCCCTGACCGGGGATCGAACTCAGAACCTCTGGGTGGCGGATTAGTAAGGTGACCACTCACGTCACGGAGGTCGTCACTATGGAAACATACATACATCGACATTGACGACCTCCGTGGCGTAGTGGTCACCATGCTAGTCCGCTACCAAATTATCCTGGATCTTGGATGCTTATCTATATTTTTTTTGGTATCTGCGCGGGAAGGGAAGCAGCTAGTACATTCTAAGTTTTTTCTTTTTCCCCTGACCAGCATGGAATAAACTACTATGGTAACTAACTTCAAATCATCATTGCGTGAAACGGCCCTACGAAGTTAATGTATAATAATCATTTCATTTTACACAGTTTTACAGAACTCTAGCCGTTAACCCGCGGCATTGATAAATGCAAATCGTTATGCAATTCTGCGTATGTATTTTCAGTTTTTTTTTATATATATATAAACGTCAAACGTCATTCAACTGTTTTACAAAACTAGTAAACTTTGTATTGCCAATTCCAAACTGCTAGCGGTTTTGTCAAACAGTGAGTTATACATTATACAATTCATATGCGACAAAGGTAATATATATCATAATCGAGGAAAGTAGGTACTAGATGAGAATAATCATTTGTTTTTATTGTAAATAAATAAGGACAATATATTTGTTCTAATACGGAATCACATTGTGACGTCAACAGATTATTCCAATGGCAAATAAAATTACTTATCGCTATTAGTATATCATTATCATCCTACGCGCTAGTCCGATATCGGGAATTGAAGGTTAATAAAAAACAAATATTTTGTATAAAAAAGGCGCGAAATACGATGGACAGTACGACGACACATGTTGTGTGGCTGGTGGGGTTGTTTCTGTTTCTGGTGCTGACTAACGTGACGTTTTGTGTTCTGAGTGGTTACTGGAAGAAAATATGTGGTGAGTTGGTTTGGAGAAAGAGTTTTATATAAAGAGGAAAAATAAAATATTTACTTAACATTTTATTTCGACAATATGCAATCACGTTTCATGACAATAGTTCGAAATATCTCAAGTCCGATATTTCTGTACAGTGACAATTCGGATGGATAGTGATTTAAATAATAAAGTTAGTCAAAGTTGCGCATGCGAACTTCTCTTCAGCGTGATTACGACTGCAACGCTGTTTCCATTCCTGCAAATTACTCGTACTTAAAATAATCCTTTGATAATTTGGTGACTTATCACTGAAAGATAATCTTTGCTTTCTTACTGAAAATATCTGCGGGCATTATGAATTTTGAAGTAAAGATTGTGAAATATTTAATGGAAAGTCAAACTTTATATACTACATTTTCAAAAGATTTGTACTCTTATTTTTGAACGCAGATCAGGCTAAACACAAAACGTCTAAGTCTTCCATGTCTCTTCAAAAACGCGGCACTTTTCAAATTATTCGTTGCATGACTCCGGCGTTCAAAACTAAGTCTACTGGCCTGTAAACAAATACATGTTTCAAAAAGATATCTCTGCCGTACAACACCAGATTGTTACTGCAAATTGTTTGCTGAATTGTGTCGTGTGTACGAGTACATAAATAAATATTATAAATACCTACACATAATATTACCTTATTTTATGATAGTTACAACTATAAAACAATATCGCTAATAGATGGCGCAGTGTTCATTTGCATTGTTATCAGTAATTATCACGCGTGATAGTGAAATATCGAATGTTGGCGTCGAACTGTTGTGTTTTGTTTAGTAGAATGGAAGGTTTTGTGGCGGTAGGCGTGGTGCTGCTATGCGTGTGCTACCTGGTCATCTGTGTCGGCATGAGGTGTGTCTTGCTCACCTGCAGTAAGTGCTTTGCTTTATTTTTGATTAGCGGCCCGCCCGGCTTCGCACGGGCTAAGATAATATTACTAACGTAACAGATACCCAACGCCATAGCACAGAATAAGTACTAGTTCTCACGTACACGTACGTGAAGTCTTACTCAGAAAAGAAATTTGTTAATATGGTTAGCGCTATGGTTTAATTTGGCTCACGTCAGAACTCCTCACCTTTTCGTTTAGAGGTAGATACCTAGACATCCATTGTTTTCCTATTCCAATTTCATTCTTATTACTCTTGACAAACGATTAATGTAACTAAATTTTTCCCTACGAAGTGGTCGCCGCGCGCATATTAATAATGTAGTATATTTTCGATCCTATACGGGGAGTGATACAAGCCTGACCATATAAACTATTGGAGGGCCCGTAAGTAGGAAAAAATGGAAGCTGTGGGTAGGCACAGAGATTGCAGCACACAACGCAGAAATAAAGTGACAAAGAAAGTATTGAATTTGCTTTCCACGGGTATTCATATTCATACAAACTTTCTCATACTATTTTAACGAGGGTCGAGAGACTCCCTAAAAGAATTTTTCAAGAAAATTGATAAACTCACTGTACTTTCTCAGTAAATATTTGAAAATATAATGTATGTAAGAAAAAATATTGCCTTATTTAATAAAACAGGTGATTTTACGGACAGAAACTTACGTAACATCAATGATTTAGTTACCCCGTATTATCCCCTTACCTGTTACTGGGAGGATTACTCCCAGATCAATTGTTTATCTATTGTTTTATTTTTAACGATAGGTAAAGGGTTATAGGCTAAAAACAGTCAGTAAATCGTTTCAGGGAAACTGTATAAAGTTTTATAATAAATTGCCAGAATTGGTCCTTGATATGCCAGATAGAAAATTTTAAGCCTATGTAAAGAAAGTACTTTGTGAGAAGGCTTATTACGGAACCGATGATTATCTTAAAGACAAAAACGTCTGGCTTGAAATTGGTGCGGGTCCCTCTTAAAGGTTTGTATTTGTACACTCAAAAATGTCATAATTTGAGTACAATCGGTACATGTACTTTATTTTCAAATTTTACACGACATTAATTTAATTTTGACCTCATTAATAATTTTGATATGACAATGTAATATTAGTCCACATATCTAACTTTAAAATCAGTTGACGTTTTTGGAGAAAATGCTGCAGTACAGTTTGTTACCGCTTCTTCTGTACTTGCGCTTTGGAGGCTGCAGTAAACTTAGTTGTAAGTAAATGATCTGACGTCAACAACTAACTGTTAAGAAATGGAAAGAAAGAAATAGTGATACAAATATCCAAAGATAAATAAATGATTTCTGACTTTGACTTTGACTTTACTCCCACAAAGAACGAATTTCCCGACGAAAGTGATACAAACTTTTATCTCAAACCAGCACACATCAATTTTTACATTTCTAACTTCTAAATTGACCAAGTTTCACATACATGTTCAACCATAATTTTAACCTCTTGGGGATGAATTTTCAAAAAATCTTAGTTTTATTGTT
Source organism: Acrobasis suavella (assembly GCA_943193695.1). Lineage (NCBI taxonomy): Eukaryota > Metazoa > Arthropoda > Insecta > Lepidoptera > Pyralidae > Acrobasis > Acrobasis suavella. Next base: position 187,193 of record OW971950.1, read on the forward strand.
ATCAAATTTAAATTAAACTGGGAGAAAAGAAAAAAAACTTAGTACGTATCTTCCCGCTTAGATCGTAGAAACCGATCGAAGGAATGAACCAAAATGCATATCATGTTAATAGTTGATGCGGAATACAACTCATCACTATTTTGGTTCCTTTTCCTACCTTCTTGACGACCAATCCGCTAAAGGCCAAAAGTGGCCTCTGAATCTTGCGGCCTTGGGCTCTGTCTGCTTAGAGCCCCAAGACCTAAAATGCTCCATCTGCCCCGTGAGGGATATAGATCATCCTCATACGTACTCAGCGGTATGCCTTTAGAGCCCGGGGTCCGCTACTTAATTGGCTACCTAAATTTTCCGGGTTCGTCCAGTGCTGCCCCCGTTTGAAATAAATCATTTGATAGGAAACGGAGACATCATTCAAAATTTTGTCTTGACCAGGCTCTAGATAACCCTTCAAACTATTTTATAAACTACAGTTTACAGTTTAAAATGAGAACTTAAAACTTTTCTACGTACAATTACGAAAAACGGACACTATTGGCGTATGTGCGTAGAAAAGCTTCACGTTCTCACTTTGTTACAGCGTTCCACGCACTACTTGTATATTCATCTTTGGTGCCACGCACATCCATAGATGGTGACAGTGACAGCTGATGGCTCGACCGTCTGTGTAGTGGCCACACTGCTGTGTATTCGTAAAATTCGTGTATATAAAGTGTTTAATTAATTTAATATAAATTGTCATGTTTGTGTACGATAGCGCAATAAGTAAATATTGTATTCTACCACATAAATGATAGTACTTTTATACTGAGCATTAAAGTAATGCGTGCAAAATTATTCCCTAACCATTCCAAAATATCAAAAATGCACAACGTTAATATTCAAGTTTTCACTTCTGCCGGCTCTCCCGGAGTGCAACCCGTCGATTTTTTTTTAATTTTGTTTACTGATTATTAGAAGATGCCTGGGTCGATTTGAAATATTTTTTTTTGTTTCAAAGGGTATATTAGTCAAGTGGTCCCGTAAAAATTTTATCAAAATCGGTTGTGTAGTTTAGGGTGAAGTCGGTTTTCAGTTTTAAAAAATTATTTATAATTATTGACAATGCCATACTCTTCAAGCACCGATTGGCCCGGTCGGGTCAAAAGAACAATTGAATTCAATTGTGTCTGCGATTTATGTGCTTGAAGGATTAACAAGTTGAAAACTCCAAATCAAACAAGTTACCTCAAGTTGTTAGCAATAGATGGCGCTAAAAGTTCTTATGTATATTGAACCCTTTCACCGCGAATGTCGGATTTATCCGACAAACATTGTCGTGCCCATTCCGCGAGCGTCGGATATTTCCGACCAAAAAATGCCTGTTTTGCACATAACTGAAGTATCCACATCCCTTTTTGGTTGTAGGTATTTATTTTAGGCACGACAACTGATATACTAAGTCTCGCGGTGAAAGGGTTAATTACGATTCAGGCGTCCAGCTCGCTCAGTATCAGAAAGACAATGCAGCAAAATGGCATTGGGCAATGAACTACTTCCCAGTACAAGTAATACAACGACGAAGCCAACTAGTAAAACTAACGAAAATTTGTATGGATTTTTTTTTTTAATTTCCAGCGTAAGTCTTACCCACTGGAAGAGTTTTCAGACTGTTTCGCCTTTTCGAGAATATGTCGATCGTTATTTATACTTGGAATAAAACATAAGCACTTCCGTGCTGGTTTAAGAAAAAAAAAACAAAAAATTTTAACAATGAAGAAAAACAACCTACTTTATTTTCTTTCAAGAGTTTCTTTCATATCTAAAAGTTTATCGTCATATCTTCACCAAATTAATATAGGACCAACTTGGTAGTAAAGGCTTTCAAATAGAAAAATAATCATCAAAATCGGTCCACGGCTGACGAAGATATCGCGTAACATATATATATATATATATATATCGTGGCTATATCGTAGATTTGATCACTTTATGAAATGATCGAACATTTCATGAAATGGTCGCATTTCATGAAACGGCCAACTTAATTTGACCAGATCATGAAATCGTCAACGTTTCACGATTTTGTCATCCACGTTTGGCCGGATCGTATAAACAGGCTGAAAAAAGCAAACAAAAACAAAAACTTGTGACAGAGCGCTATAGGTAGGTTAAGGTTGCGGCGGGGTGGCCCTTGGGCCACCCCAAGCCGCACAATATGAATGTATAGTGTAAGCTAAAAATATAAACATTTTACGATATAACCAACCATTTCATGAAGTGACACGGTAAATTCATGAAATGGTCAAAATTATTTGATCATATCAAGAAACAATTTCTTATCATTGAGCCGCCCAATCCACATCACGATGTGGCCAGTAGCCAGTGCAACATTTCATGAAATGCGACGATTTCATGAAATTCTCGATCATTTAATGAAGAGATTAAATTTACGATATGGCTACGACATATACAAAAAAAACATACAGTCGAATTATATTATATACTTCTCCTTTTATGAAGTCTGTTAAAAATGGCCTGGACGCGTTTAGTGCGTTGTCGATTTTTTGTAAACAAGTAGTATAATTAGTCCCGATTCGTGCATTTCAGAAAATTTAAAAAAAAATGCCTTTAATCTGTAGTCGCCTTTCGTGCACCCGAATGTACCTAATCTGCCTAACGTCTACTCCGTTACCGATAGAGACGTGACAGTGTATAGGTATATAAAACGTGACAGTGTATAGGTTTGACATTGATATTGAATCGTATAATCTATATCCCCTGTTACAGATAAAACTTTTGATGGCGAAATCAAGGAAAGCTAAATAAAATATCTAATTAGCTGCTATCATATCCACAGATAATGTATCAATTTATCTTTTCTGATAACCACCGTGTATCCATGTACGTCAGTACTGATTCGGCGTTGTTCGGTAATAAAAGCTCTTTAACGCATGGTACAGTAAAATATATACGTTTAGTGTTACTTCTAAGATGAAAAAAACCCTATGAACAAGATCAGTAAAGTGTGACGATCCTAGTGTTGCAGGCGTCTATAGGCTACTAGGCTCGGCGCACACGGGCCATTACGATACGCGGCCACCGCTTTCCTATTAATTTAGTGGCCGCTACCGACGTCACCGTGTACGGCGAGTCTATACAGAATGTACCTATGAAAACTACAGGAAAGTGGTCTGATGACGCATTTTGTGGTAGCCATTCGCGCCGAGCCTTACGGTTCAGCCAGACGAGAATTAAGAATTAATAGGTTTTTGTATTGGAAACTTAAAGTGAATCAGCGTTTCAAAAATGGCACTCCAGTGTCGTGAACTGCAAACTGTCACCAACCTTCGCCGACAGTATCGCGCACTCTGGCTGGCACACTGTCGCTCGTCTTTAAAAGTAAATTTCCTTATTTCCGTACTTAGATGTAAAAAAACGGCAGGGCAGGGCAATAATTGAAATTAGTTTGATTAAAGTGGTTATATTCATGGAAAAATTAAAGAAAGATTTTTCCGGAGCGCGTCAATTCTATGGCCTCGTTTGCACTTTGTTTAGTGGGACGTGCAAGTGATTGTGCAAGTGTTTAGGGGAAGGACCAAACGAGGTTTGAAAACGCGAGTAGTGATATAATTGTGCGAGTTTAATGTGCAAAGTTACTTACATCATAAATAAATAGACTATATTTTTTGGGTTTTAACCCGACTTTCAAAAAGGAGAAGGTTATCAATTTGTCTTTTTTATGTATGTTTAATGATTATTCGAAAAAGTCTGGACTGATTTGGTAAATTCTTTTCTTAAAGTTATTACTTGTCAGGTGGTCCCAGACTCCCAAATTTTATTGAAATCGGTTGTGTAGTTTGGGGGTGAAATCGGTTTCAGTTTTGAAAAGTTATTTATATAACTTTTGCCAAAATAACTAAAACTATTGTAAGGGTACATTCAGCGCATGACACTAAATAACTTTCCCCAAGGAACATCATTATCATCCGAGCGTATATTCCCGGTTGCATCGTCAGCGGTAAAGCTTTAGAGCCCCGGGTCCACTACCTAAGGTGATTTGACGAGATTACTGGTTTTTACAGTGAGCGACTGCCGTGTGACCACCGCAACCCAAAGGGTAGCCCAGAACCAATCCTTGGATAGGTTTGAGCGAATGATAGATGGTGTTCGGGACCCACAGTTTATACGTGCCTTTCGAAATACGGAATCATCTTTATTTTCGTATAATCAGGTGATTCAAGCCTCCCATATCCTAACCAGACTGGACACAACCTTTCACAAAGATTCGAACCCACGACCTTCGGATCACAAGGCGAACGCCTTGACCACTGGACCACGGAGGCAGACACTTTCCCCAAGGAACATTTAAATTAAAATATTTAAAAAGATTTTCCATAAAAATTCATATTTCTGTGTAGGTACGTTGTTTGGGGTAAGTTGACAACTACCCCAAACAACTTTACTTATATATTATATATTGTTTGTACTATTTTGTTACTGTACCATGCGTTAGTCAGGTCAAATTTGTTTGTCAAGTATTACTTTTGATGAATGAAGATGATAGACTATCTACATAAGTAACTGGAGTTACAAGTCCATAGAGCCACGCCAAATATGATTGTTTTGTAGATGCGCTACTAGAATTAACATATGCTTTCTGGCAAATTTAAGTTCTTTATAAATAAATCTGGAAACACAAGCTTGCTACACTTCGAAATGGTTAGATTCCCTAGCTTGAAAAACAATTCTGGAGATACCAAATCATTTTATACTATTTAAGTCAGATCGTTAATTCTGACTCTAAACTTACTATCCCAAAACGATCTGACAATGGTTTCGTTTTTTGTATTACTTAGCACTTAGTCTGTAGAAACAGTACATAAATTATTATTTGTGTCCCTTTTTGGAATCACGGTTCTTTTGACCATGTTTTTTTGGGGTTACAGATCAATTTTTATTATTTGTATCTCTGTCTTTTCACCCAGGTCCTTTGACAGGCCTGCGCTGGGATACAAATCCAACACGTAGAGGCCTTTGATTTATCTGGTTTATTTCTTTTGATATTAATACATTTGCACCCCATCCATCTATCACGTTTTCTGCTAGGTATATCCCAAAGTTGAACTAGTAGACAATGCTTAGTACTTTTTAGGGTTCCGTAGTAAACAAGGAACCTTTATAGTTTCGCCATGTCTGTCTGTCTGCCTATCTGTCCGTTCGCGGTTTTACTCAGCGACTATTAGTACTAGAATGCTGTGATTTAGAATAGGTATGTATACGTGGGGCGCACTATAAGTTTCCGGAATGAATATGAAAAAATACTATTAAAGGTACAAAATTAATTTATTGTTTTTCAAAATAATCTCCCTTGGCGTCTATGCACTTTTTCATTCGATGAAATCAGTTTTGAAAACTTTTGTGCCACTCCTCTGTGGTGACCTCTGAAACGTGTTTTTCATACTCCTCGACAGCCTCTTCTGGTGATAAAAATCGTTGACCGCGTAATTGGTTCTTAATTTTTGGGAACAGAAAAAAGTCACAAGGTGCCAGGTCGGGACTGTATGCAGGATGACTCATGAGTTCTACATTTTTCGCCTTCAAAAAGTCGTTTGTCTGTCTGGCCGTGTGAGAACTAGCATTGTCGAGGTGCAGGATGATACGGCGTTTACGGTTATTTTTACGGAGTTCGTCAATAACTTCCGGCAAACAAATGGTCGTGTACCAGTCACTATTCACTGTACGACGATTCTCTAAAGCAACAGTAGCCACGTGTCCAGTTTTATTAAAAAAAGAAGCAATCATCCGCTTAGATGCACTTTTCACGCGCGCCACTTTGGTTGGTTTCGGCTCATCTTGAAAGACCCATACGCTCGATTGCTGCTTTGTTTTGGGATCGTAGCAATACATCCATGTTTCGTCACCTGTTACTATGTCCCACACCAAATTTGACGCACCTTCGTTGAATCTGGTAAGCATGGCACTGCACCAAGTGACGCGGTCCGTTTTTTGAGCCTCGGTCAAGTTGTGTGGGATCCACCGCGAGCACAGCTTTCTCACACCCAAATGTTTGTGTAGGATTAATTGTATTTGACTCATGCCTATTTCTAAGGATGCGCGAATTTCATGGTAGGTCACATGCCTATCTGTTTCAATCATACGGCGCACAGCATCGATGTTTTTGTTGGTCACAGCGGTGGACGGCCGACCATCGCGAGATTCGTCACTGAGATTGATACGACCACGCTTGAATTCTGCAAACCAGCTATAAACAGTTGTCTTGCATGGTGCTTCATTGCCAAAAGCTGTTTCAAGCCGAGCGATGCTCTGTTGAGCTGTCAAATTACACTTAAAATCGTAGAAAATCATACTACGAAAATTTTCCCGAGTTAAATCCATGTTGATGCAGACACACAATTTTTTAAATGGCGCCACAAGGTAGAAACAAAAGACAGTCAGATGAAACAAACTGCATTCTACAGCCAAAGAGTTCTATTTTCAAATGTTGCAATAAATTTTTAAATATTGTTTATGTAAGTGGCCAGTTCCGGAAACTTATAGTGCGCCCTATGTATTAATTATGTGGAAAAAGTGGTAAAATAAAATACTGAAATATATTTTTTTTATCATAGCTTCCATACAATTAAGTAAAATGAAAAGTCATTTTTTATCTCGGATAATAAATCATGTGGGGTATCGTTGAACAGGTCTTTCAAAAATATTTTGACCTTTGGAACACCGTTTTTTGATTTAGGGATCCCTTTCTAAAATGTTTGGTTTTAAAGTGAAAATTTTCGTTTGATTCAAGTGTCCTCCCCCCTCTATCTGCTAAACGGTTATATATGGACGCGTGAAAAAAATCACAGCTATAGAATATATAACGAAATTTAAAGGAAAACTATCAGAACTAAGTAGGGTTTACAAATAAAAAAGTTATAGGCTAACTTATAAAATGTACTTGGAAAGGAAAAAATTCATATAAATTCAATAGTAAATTAGTTTTTGCCGTTTTAGTGGCATGAAGTCAAAGTTGGCATTCGTAACTACATAACCCTATACTGCGCGTGGCCCGACACGCACTTGGCCAATTTTCACTATAATCTAAGGATATTAAGATAAAAAATGATACTACAGTGGTTGTAGGAGGAATTAATTTTTCTTTTTTGTTATCTACTTGACAAACACGCTTGACCGCTCAATTGACTTCAGTGAATGCCGGTCGCCATGGATTACGTAGTGTTGTTCATTCCGTTCTTCGTGCTCTGCGTCAGCTACATGGTGGCCTGCGTGTGCTTCCACTGCTGTGCTGTTTTGTGCGGTGAGTCACTTTTTAACAATACTATACCATGCAATGCAATGCAATGCAATGAAATTCAATGCAACACAACACAACACAACACAATGAAACACCATAAAAGAAACACAAAGTTATAAAAAAACAAGTAACAATATAGGCACGAAAGCGTACTTATCGCTATGAATGCAATCTCTTTCAGCCAACCTAACCAAGCTATATCGGTTAACTTCAGGTTTAGTGGCTTCCGTCTTTGTCCAATTCTTTTGGACCAATTGTCGTAAGAGGCGACTAAAGGTCTCAGTATACAAACATCTCGTGATACAACTGCATTTCCTTAGATCGGTTTTGTATTAAACATTTACTCGGCCAAGGTTATTTCGGTTTACTGTTGACTCTTAAGACCTGCGCGGGAAGACAAGCAGCGGGTGCTTTTAAAATATTTTCTTGTTTCCTAAAATGTTAAGACTAACAAGAAGTCATTTTAAACAAAAAAAAACTCGACTGTCTTTTTATATACCCTGTGTCACTTTCACAGTAAATACGAATCTAACGACACCTCTCCATTCAGTAAATTCATTGAGCCGTTTAGGCTGCAGAGCGTGCCGAACATTTTAATTTGCCGCCAACAATCCGCCATGTTTTTATTTTTGTTTTGATATACCGAGTATCACTCTCACAGTAAATACAAATCTAACGTCACCTCTCAAGCTTAAATCCATCCGAAAAACATAACCCTCCTTCTGGCGCAGACGGGTAAAAATGAGCACTTAACAAGCTTACCTACCGCAAACATACTCCGGCGGCGGCCGGTAAGCAACAAGGACATTTTTCGCTCATCAAGGCAAGTAATAATTGACAACATTTCATTTTCTAAAAGGTATGAAAATTAGAGAATCATTTCGAGATTTGGCGATTCTGAACACGTAAAATATTTTTTCAGATTTTTTGAGATATATTTTTAGAGATAAATGAAAAAAACTCAAAAGTACACGGGTATAGGCATTTAACAGGTTACGCCTTTGCTTGAACATCTAAAAGTGAAAAAATTATGTCAAGCTGTCAGCTGTCAATTGACGCGTGCGTCAATCTGACAACTGACATCACGAGTGAGAGAGAGTGATAATAGTAGTGTTGTCTATAGAAGTATCAGATCGATAGGAAGACCATCTAATATCGATAGTTCTTTCAGTAAAGTAGAATTAGGATTGGAAAAAATACACATGCATTAAAATGTTTACATAGTTTGGTGACGAAATGCTAATATTTCCTTTATATGATTGATATTTCAGGTTAAATAAAAATAATATTGACATTCAGGTTTTAAAAACTATAAAAAAAAATGAAGTAAGGAAAAATGCTACCCTAAAATGAGGCGGCTTTCAAAACACAAGGTGACATTTATCATACCTTTTTTTTTTGGTTTTTTAATTAAATCTTCAAAATTTCTGAACGCATATTTTTTATTTATATTTTTGAAATAGCAATCCTGGTACGTCCGCCATCTTTTCACAACGCGTGTACGCCGGAGCCTTTGTTTTTATTTTCAGTCAAATTCACCTCAATTAACTTTAAAACGCTGAACCTTAAAAAGTAATAAGTGAAAAATTTTTTTTCTTTGTGTTGTTAATTCCTGTAAGGGGCGACTATGAGAATCCGTTAAAAAACGTGGGTTACCCAAAAACCCCATTTCAAGTATAGAGATGATAGGGCAAATTTTTTTTAGTCGAATATTACAAGCGTAATTTTTTATGCCATTTGTTTTCCACATACCAAGTCGTCAATATAATATTTTTATGCCAAAAATAGCTGAGATAGAAGCGTTTGAATTTTTAAATTAATCAAATTAACCCTATTTTACGATACGTAAGTTTTTGTATCGATATCGATATCTTACTGCTACAAAACACAACTCTATAGACGTCAGTAAAGGTTTTATTTTTTAATTATAATGTATGGCAAAGATGTAAACTCGTTACATTCTAACTCTTGTACTTACGCTCTTTTAGAATGGAGAGATTTTAAACAATTTAATTTTAAGAGAAATAATGAAAAGAAATGAAAAAGAAAAAATACGTATGGCCTTTTTCTGAAGTTCTTTCAGGAAAAAATATAAAATATGAATATAAAATTTATGAAATGTTGTCTATTGAAAATGGTTTATAAAAATCAAATAATAATAAAAGTCAGATAGTGTAACAATTAGATTACCGTGCATTAAAAAAAAAGATCTTAATATCCGACAAACACCAGTTATCAAACTAATCAATAAGAGATTGTTACCTATATCTTTTTAAACGAATTGCTGATACCTGCCTGGGCAGTCTTGCGTGGTCGGCAAATGTGGGTAGTGCTCGAAGCCAGCTACTAAGCGCTAGTACTTGCGCAAGCACTACACCACAATGGACACCGCCGTGTTGGTCCTGCCGTTGCTCCTCATGTGTTTTTTTTATTTGTTTGTTTGTGTGTTCTACCATTTCTTGCTGATGCTGTGCAGTAAGTAGTTGATACATTGCAATTTTTAGATCATTAATTTTAGATTTTGGCGGTCACAGTGATCCTTCACATTTCGGGAGTTATCGCGATTGATTTTGTTTTGTCCAGATATTTCAACGATTTCAGTCAAGAACAGGGATATTGATAAATCTGTCATCGCGGATCACCTTTCACAAGCTAAACTAACCGATATTGGAATGAGCTACATCAGAAGAATATAAATACACGCTTGGTTTGACAAGCTATTGAAATTGAGAAGCATCCCAATTTCAATCGAGAAGACGGCTTCAAGTTGTCTGGGACCTGGAATCCTGTGATTGAGTTGTATAAAAAGTGTGTGCGAACATCTAAAAACAATTTCCAAACGGTCACTGCCAGTGTTGTATGCAGCAACTTGTGCTACCAGTAACCATGACGGCGTGAAGTCTATTTTTCTCGATTTCGCAAGGTCTTCGGCATATTTGGTTGATCAATGATATGCATATTATATTTGGAAAAGAAACAGCGGGAAAGCGCACCTCGGGCTCTGAAGAAGAACAGCTGAGGTCACGAAAGGTGCACATGAGAACTGAAAATGTATCTTGATTTCAAAGTCAAAGGCAAAATCAATAATTAGTCTTTAGATATTTTTATAAGTAGCTGACTCAACATCAAAGTTGTATGAAATCAAAGCTGGAGTCCCACAGGGTTCCGTGCTAGGCCCGGTTCTGTATACCATCTACACAGCTGACTTACCGGTGGAGGATGATGTGATCACTGCCACATACGCTGATGAGACTGCAATCTTGGCAAGCAATGCATGTCAAAAATAAAAGAGAGGAATTGAACATTAGGTCAAAATATCTACACTGGCTGATTGGTCGTAACAGTGTATTGTCTGTCGACAATAAACTTTTGATATACAAAGCAATCCTGAAGCCGATATGGACATACGGCATAAAGCTCTGGGGAAGTTGTAGCAATTCAAACATGTCATTTTTGCAGAGAATGCAGAACGTAATCCTAAGAACAATATCTGCTGTGCCTTGGCCGGTTACTAACGCTGAAATAAGTCAACAATTACAGATGAACACAGTTAAGGAAGAAATACTTAAGGCGTCTGATATGTACAAGGGGAAACTGGAGGTCCACCCTAATGGCTGCCGGGCTGACAACACGCTCTTAAAAGGAAAGACATACTGTTCCTGAATGATGAGTAGAGGCTCTCGCTGGAGGACCCACTCAAAAAGCCACAACAATCCTCAACAAATTTGCTTAAAGCGAAACACCGCTGATCGCAAATAAAAATTGAAGACAAAAAAAAAGATATTTTTATATCACTTGATAAATCAAGTTTGTATTTTATTATCATAGTTGTTGACGTCAGATCATTAATTAGCTAAATTTACTGCGGCAACAAATGGCACTGCAGCATATTCTTCAAAGACGTCAACTTACAATGAGGGGTATCTCGTGTGAATTCGCCGCTAGAAGCGCTAGTGTAGCGTGAGGTCTCCAAAATGTCATATTTCACTGTTTCTGGGTGTGTTACGCGCGTTTATTACAATTATAATTACGTTGTGAACTTTTTGTAATATTTTGGATTATGTATTCGGCTCAATGATTTTCAGTACTTTCAAAGCGAAATTACAAAATAAGAGGTGCAAAACTAAGCGGGTTGAAGGAGCAGCTTATAGAAAAGTTAGTTTATTTACTGTTTAGGCGATTCACACACTGCTTCTTACCCCGCTGTGTAGGGCGGGGCCGGATTGTATGCAAGTACTTCAATTTTTATAGAAAATACGCAAAGTACAACACCCTGACACCGCGTCTACGCTCGTGATTTTTGTATGGCGGCCCCGCGCTACGCGCGTTTGTGCGGAGCGGCGTGTCCATCGCTTTACAAACACATTTATTGACAAAAGTATGCTTATTTACCGAGTTTACGTCTATGTCTTTTCTTTTACAGACTCCTAGACTATGATAGAAATCATAATTTTGTTGGAACTTTTATCAAAAATATGTAAAATCTGCTTGTCGCGGTAAATCAAGCCGTTTTTGGAACGAAGTTCCTTACGGCAGGCTTGGAGGAGATAGGGATTTTGCTGCGCGACCGAACTGAAAAAAATGTGATAGTAAAACCATAAGGATGACCTCGTTAAATAAAACCGTTAAATGAGACGTGCGCAGGCGCGACAGTCGTATACACAAGCGAGTAGTAGGAACTTCGTTCCTACCTGGTGTCCCACGACACCACATTTCTTTTTTCTTCGGAAACTTATATTTCCCTTTTTTTTTTAGAAAAAACTACGATTGCGAGACACAGTGTTCGATATTTTTACGGTATGGTATTATGGTATGCAATATATATATTTTGTTTGAAACTAAAACCTTTATCACGTCCTTAATAACAATGACTGACAGCCGTACTTTGGACCTTACGCAACAGTGGCGCCAACTGGTGAGCATAAAAACGATAGCCCCCATTAGATTGTTTCCCTGTACTAGTGTAATGGTGGCCCAGAACATCAACGAGTAGAAGTCTAATTATACTTGAGGTATTAAAACAGAAATGGCACTTCATACAAGCTGAGTATCATTTATGCCTACTTCTACTTTTACTACTTCTACTTGTACTACTAACGAAACTATACGTCCTTGCACACGGGCGTACCCACATTCTGGGCCAGGGGGCGGCAAATCAGGTTTTTTTATAGGCATATAATCAAATAGATAAAAATAAATAAATTCTTTAATTTAACAATGGCTATTTGAAAATTAACTTTCAAGGCTCTTCGGTAATACAGTTTATGACGTCTTCGACGGTTTTTTTTATATGAAAGCTAGTTCCCTTGCGGTGGATTAGCTATGTTCAAAAGTTGTTGGGGGAGTGAACACTTGAAAGACTACACAAATAAACTCATTAAAAGTTGAATAACTTTTTCTTAACTTTTATCGACAGAAGTAGATAGTTAGTATGGACGTAAACTAAATCCAGTGGGGGGCAGCTGCCCCCCTCTGCACCCCTTCGGTACGCCCATGTCCTTGCACAAGTCAATGTGTATGTGTTCGCCCGCCAACACACACGACAAGGCGAGAACGGGGGAGAGGTGCGTGCAGGGACGGGGAACGGGACGCATATTACGCGGGATTCTAGGAGTTTCCATTATTTATGAATTAGTGTATAGAGTAATATTGCTTAATGTTCTGAAGAGTCAATATAAAATCCAGTTCGAATCACCAAAAATATGTACGGCGCAGGGTTCGGTTGTCACCTAGGCTCACGCCATACATGAAGAGATATGGCTATAGAGGTCGCTTGATGATGATGATATGGAAACACATGACCACGCCACATTGAAACTGTTTATCATATTCGTAAATATGGTAAAAATTAACAATTTGCTAACCCTTAGGTAATTGATAGGAGATCTTTAAATTATTTTATGAACAACCGTTGAAAGTAATTGCTTTATTCAGTCTAGATTTGAAACGGTTGCGCCAAAAGTGAGAACTTTTAGTAGAAACGCGTTTTAAAGCTAGACGAAAACTTTTAACTTTACAATTTCCAAAGTTTAGCACAAAGGAAAACGATGTTGTCATTAAAAAAACCCAAGATCACTGCGTCAATATCAGTTGAACATAGAGTACTATAATATCAGTTGAATCTAAAGTACAACATATCATATTTACGTAAATTGTAATCGATTACAGAAATGTTCAGATTTAAGGAATCTTTCGTACTTTTTAACACGTTTCGAAGAAAGTGTTGCATTGTGTATGTAATCGCGTTGAATCTTTATTATCTTTAATATTAATTATATCTTAATTCGTTTAATTTAATAGCTGTAAACAATAAACAAAAACTAGTCAAGTGCTAGTCGGACTCGAACATGAAGGGTTCCTTACCTCCGTCCGGAACCCTTTATGTATTTCGGTACGGAACATTTTTAAGTATCTAGTTAATGCCATTATGAAGATCGAGTTAAAAACAATGAAAAAACCCATTTTTAGTATAATGACCCCTTTAATTTTTAACTTTATTGCATTTTAAGTATTTGTTGTAAAAGAGGTTCAGTAATAGGTACATAATAGGTGAAAATTTCAAGGCCAGTGACAGACGGACGGACAGACAGACAGTGGAGTCTCAGTAATAGGACCCCTTGGTACCCTTTCGCTATGGAGCCCTAAAAACATACACAACTGAAGCACACAAGTGACTCAGGTACGCTTAATTCCCATAGATCATTCGGTCTCATTACGTCTATTGTATTAAAAGATTTTCCGGATGGTTTCTGGCAGAGTAGGATAGTACCACTTCCAGTCTTCCCGTGGATGTCGCGACTTCGAAGTAACAAGCTTAACAAAGCTTAAAAATATTAGTGAGACTGACAGACTAGAAATAAATGAATGAATACTACAGAGAGATTCAATTCAATTCAATTCAAATCATTTATTGTATTTCATAAAGTACAACAGTTCTAACTACTAAAGTAAGAGATAAAAAGTTTCCATTATTCATATTTGTCAAACAGCGCCATCTAGTAACAAATAGCTGAAATCGCGATTAGTTCCGCTACTTACTACTAGATGCCCATAGCATCAACTTATAATCAAGCAAAGATAAGCGCGAATTCAAATAATATTTTTATTATTTTTCATTGGTGTTTGACAAATTGTTTTTGTTTGATTTGATTGTTTGATATTACAATATATGATACATAGATACTTTAGTATTAAAATTTACACAACTTCCTCCAAATTACAAATATTTTAGGCTCTGTCCGTCCGGAAGGGTTATTCTATATCTTAATATATTTAATACTTACCTACATATTATATACGTGGTGTAAAATATGAGTACCTACTTAGTAGAAAGGGTCACCCATCTTCTGTTAATAAAATTAACTTTTCCTATTCAAGCAACGCAACACTAACTTTCTAGCTAAGGCTAATCTTTATTTATTTATTTTTTACTTTCTCGTAATAATTGTCCTGGCTGAATAAACGTTTGAAGCAAAAGACAAATTTTTGTTTGACATCCCGACATTAATGTACCTATTTGTAATTTTTTTGATTAGACATTTTTATTTTTAACCAACTTCAAGAAAGGAGGAGGTCATCAATTTGAATCGAATGTACGTTTTTATATATTTTTTAATGTACATAATAATATGTTCCCCAATTACTCGAAGACCCTTGGATTAATTTGAAAAATTATTTTCTTGTTTGCAAGGGCATACTTGACAGATAGCCTCATAGAAATGTTATCAAAATCAGTTGTGTAGTTTGGTGTTGTAGTCGGTGTTTAGTTTTGAAAAATAGTGAACTACACTATTTTTCAAAAACGAAATTCTTTGAAAATTTGTCCACTGATATTCGTTTTTGGTTATTTTTGGTAATCCGGTAGTTTAAAGTTAATTTAATGGTAGGTACAGAAATAAAGTGGTCGTTCCGAAACGCTAGTATTTTTTAGCTTTTGCACTAAAATAATATTTTAAAAAATGACCTTCAAAAAGAGATAAATTTATCCTACATTGAATAATTTTTTTTGACTTTGATTTTGACTTTAAAGGAAGGTCAAAAGAAAGATGGATGAGGTGTATAAAGATGACAAAAATGGATGCGTGTACATATTTTAAAGACAACGCTAGGTGAATATACAACAGTGAAGGGACATAGGGTAGATTGGGTACGGTTGTGCCAGGTTGCGGTTGTGACAGTCGCGATATTAACCAAACTATAAGGAATAGCGGGGGATGGTAAGGGAGAAAGAGAAGCGCCATTCTAGTAAGCACACGTGTCACAGCATTGCGTCATCCGTTGCGCGACACTAACGCTAGCAGAGGCATGTATTCGTTTTTCGTAGTCAAAAATAAGTATTTTATATAATTTCTTGTTATAATTGGTTGCATATATGTACAGATAGAGCCATCAGTGTTTTAACCATTATAGGTAACACATTGATGTTTAATTAGCAGTCATTACTTTGAACCTTTTACTGTATTGCATGGCAAATATTTTTTTGCAAAGGTATTGGGTACACTAGTGACATTTTCGCGTTTTCGCTGGATACGGTTGTGACAAAGGTAAAATTTGATTTTGTATTTTATTTTAGATTACCGAGAACTGATTCGTGTAATTTCTAATTCAACTTGTAGGCCTGGCGAGAAATGGATCGAATATCAAGGAAAATGTGAACTTTGGTCACACTTAGAGTGCACAAGCGATAATCGCCTTACATTTGTAGAATCTAGCTAATTCTCCGCTTTTGAACTTTTCCATGGTATCTTAAGCTGCAATATTTTAATTATTACGTTAAATAAAAGTGATTTATGACGATTTTGGTATATTTTTGTACCTGTCACTACCGCCCCTAGCATGTGGTCGGTTGTGACATTTTCCCGATTTTTTCTTATTTGCTCCCACGAATTAACCATTCCGCTAAGGGACAATTTTTTTACATTTATAGGTACACAAATGTCCTATCAACAATGAAAAACACATTTTATATAGTTAACTAGCATATTAACAAAATTATAGACGATCAAGTGAAAATTGCCACAACTGTACCCAGGCTACCCTATCCGTAATAAATTAAAACAAAGGCTATACTAGATCACTATAGTGTAATGAAATTAAAATAACAGTAAAAAAAAACATAAAACAAATTCGAAATTCCCATACAAATTGCTCGGGCGGCTGGATATTTTTGTATGGAAAAGCCGATTTTTCTTTGTTTTTTGATTGACATTTATTTTAATGTTATTGTACAAAAGTCATTTAGTATAGCCCATGGTTCGATTTATTACGGATGTGTCCCTTCCATGTTGTATAAACAGAGCGTGGGTTTGCGAAATACTTATAGGCTAATTCTGCACTAAAAAGATTGTTTTTTATTCTTGTGTGAAAGCGGCCAACACTGGTGTCAGAATTTCCAGGCTGCCTAATAGCATCTGATGTAGCTTGACGACTGCCATTATTCGCCGTATAATGGAGACAGCCGATTTGATTCTGCAGCATGGAGCGGCTCTCGAGATACTTAATTATACCGCTTGTAGTTACCCATTTGATTCAAGTGCGGACCACGCCCGGTGTCACTTAACTTGCGAAAGCGCTAGTACTGTCCACTACCCGCCGGTCCGCCAAGCTTCGTACTGGAAAGTATGAAAAAAACTACTTATTTTGTTATCCCAATGCTAATCCTAACTTTCTTACTAATATTATAAATGCGAAAGTGAGTTTGTATATTTGTCTGTTTGTTTGTTAACCAAATTCCCACGAGGAACAAAGCCCACGGGCAAAGCTAGTTTATTATAAAATGTACTTACCTTTGAAGTTTTGCTTTCGGATCTTAGCTACGCATCCCTAGCTATATAACCCTTTCACAAACATCGCAGACGCTCAATTATCTATACATTGTTAGCTCTCATGAGAGTACAATGTGAGACATATAAGTTGAACTTCAAAGCATATTTGTACAAATTCCCGACACGTGAATTGAACCAAAATGTAGGTCGTCGGCGCATTATTGGTACCTGCGCCGATAACCGCCATTTGGGTTCAACCTACGTGCCGGGAATTCTCACAAAGATGCTTTGAAGTCCACCGTTTTTGTTCAACTTATTTTTGCACTTATCAACGCATTGTATATTTGTTCTATACATTGAGGCCTAGAAGCTCCACTTTGGAATTAAATTAAGGCTTATTCAGTTTTCTATAAAATTTTATCTCATGGGCTTCATGGCTTTTCTCTAGGAATAGGACTAGAAGTTTAGCCGACATTAAGAAAATTAACGAAAATATTAAGAATCGATGTTGTCAAACTTAACATAAGGAATAAGTATTGCGAGAATTATTAGTTATTAACATGTAGTAAATAAAATATAAACAAAACATGTCTAAGATATCCGCGATATAATTATATTGAATGTAAAACTTTTCTAAAAATGAGACACTTTTTTAATAATCTTTAGTTTGACCGTGCGAGCGAGACAATCGAACAACTGAAACTGAAAATGTGAAAATTGGTATGGTCATTAAAATAAATAAAGCTTACTTATTTGCTTACTATGCGTAAAACCGAATTTTACGCAAATAAAGTCGCGGGAACCAGTTAGTTACGTTATAAATTAATATCGACATCTAAACAATCGATCAATCAGGTCATATAATGCGTAATGATTACATTCATAATAATAACAATAACAAAATGTATAAACACTTATCTACAATCTTAAAATGTTGTAGGTACTTACCTATTTTTCTAAATAGATATGATTTTTTTAAATACTTGCGTAGGTAAATCGTTCCCAATCTTTTTGATAAAACTTAGAGCATTCACACATGACGACGCTGCGGCTGCGGTTTTTGCTGTTGCGGCGTCGCACGTTTTCGCAAAAAGTAAAATATTGCATAGAAATTCAAACGTGGCGTAGTGGTCACCATGCTAATCCGCCACCCAGAGGTTCCGGGTTCGATTCCCGGTTAGGGCAAGTTGGAAAATGGCCTTTTTCAAATTGTCCTGGGTTTTGGGTGTTTATCTATATATGTATTTGTTATAAAATATAGTATCGTTGGGTTAGTATCCCAAAACACAAGTCTCGAACTTACTTTGGGGCTAGCTCGATCAGTGTAATTTGTCCCTATATATTTATCATTTATCATTTATCATATTCAGTAATTAGACCTTTACAGGCACTTTTGCACGTCAATAGGTATAATTTACGTTACATGTAGTGTTTATTAAAATTATTTTGTTTTAAAAGAAAAGCCTATATGTGCACTTCGTAACCACTGCTGAGAAGAAATGCCGATAGAAATTCATTTTCACAGTATTGGTCACCTACTCGCCAGAAGGGCTTTGTCATATTATTATTATATTTTTATTTAATAAATACTTACAATATAAAACAATGTTGACACATGATAACATGTAATGCTTGCGGGCGAGTTAACAAACATAAATTACCTAGTAAGAAAAACGAAGTAGTAAAAAAACCGAAGCCGAGTTGACCAGTCCCTCCCGGCAGCACCCGTTCACAAGTTGACGGCGTTGACGCACGGATCAGCCATCGTTAAACTCAACCATATAAGAGGGAATCTATCGACCCGACCAGCGACGCCACCACCAGATTAATCATTTAGTGAGCATGAAAAGCCCGATCTCGAAGAACTTGTCTAGAGGGAATATTAGTTACACGTTGGTCACCTATTGATTGCAGAGCAAGCTATTTATACTCGTAAACAGTAAGCTTATTATGATGACAGAAAATACAACTATCTTATGTTTCATGTGTGGAGTGTAATGGAAAATTTATAGGAATTGTCCACTCATTTTTATCTTTAAAATAATTATTAGTTGTATATGGTACTTACGCATTATTCAATAACACATTTTAAACATGTATTATTAAAATTTTGCCATGGGTAAGTTTACGGCAGTTTCAGGAAATTTGTTACCTAGAGTGTTTTCTGGCTTTACAAAGTCAAAATTTAGGCGTATGATGCTTTTTTTTAGAATTTACCAAGGGTCCTGCTTCCCGTGCAAGTCATAAAATGGATCAGGACAATAGTCAAAAATATTCAGTTACAATTTCAATACTTCATGACCATTGAGTCTAGTGGCCTTGTACCTGTGGTACTATATGTTTACCACAATAAGGATGAAGACGTAATAGGGTATCCGTATCAGTCTGTAAAAGTAAAGATTTACTTATTATCACCAAAACAATCGCAGTGATTAACATAGATGTGTTACTCGATAACGTATCTTACTCCGTTGTAAAAGGGGACATATTTTATCGTCTAAGCATTCGCCAGAACGGCAGCCCACGTACTTAAAGACAAACAATACAGACACCGAGGCAGTTTGGGAAGACACACACGCGCCGCGAACAAAACTCGTGTTACGAAAAAATAAAACAAGTATTTTGAATTAAGAATTAAAGGTGATTTTAAATAAAGACGATTAATTTTAATAATTTATAATTAATAAAAACTCGATCGATTGTAAACATAGACCGTTAAATTAAAATAGATAAAAATCGATTAATAATAATTTGAAATCCAAATAGTGACATTAATTTTAAAGGTTAGGTATTCCTTTATTGCAATCCGACATTTACCTATGCTCAAGTGGTTAAAAAGACTTAATATTGGTTTAATTAATCTTGGACAAATTTAAAAGATCTTTGGGTTATATGTCCCAAGGTTCTGCCAAACTCGCACATAGAACTCTAATTAAATTACAAAATGGAGAATACAGGGTGGAAAACGGAAGTGGACGTCACTTCATTGGACAAGGAAGAAAGCCACACTGAACAAGTTACGCGGAACAATTTGATGGGGTTGCTGCCCATGTTCATTCTGATCGCCATCGTCTTCCTGAGGATATCGTACGTTCTCTACAGAAGTTCTGTTGGTGAGTGTCTGCTATTACATGTTTTAGAGAGTGTCGTACTTAATATGGGCATGCGTTTTCCTGCAATGTTTGCATTCTTTCAGATCCTTTGCATACAATTAAAAAAAGTTATTTGGAAAATAACTTTTTCTAAAACTACGTCACCTACTTATTTTAAGTACTATTAACTTTTGGTCTATTTTTAACCACTTCAAAAAAGGGGGAAGGTATTTTTTGTATGTATGTAACACGATATCTTCGTCAATAGTGGACCGATTTTTCTTTTTTTGATGATTCTTTTGTTTTGAAAGTTTTTTACTTCCAAGTTGGTTTCATTTTAATTTGGTGAAGATATGATGAAGAACTTTGCCTATTATGTTTTAAAAAATGTATTTTGTACAATAAGGGTTAAATAAATAAGCTTTGGAGATTGGAGAGAAAGTCCTAAAAGAAAATTAAGTTTTTTTTTAACTAAAATTTGAGTTATTAGTTACATATTCACGTTTATTCTATAAGTAAATAAAGGATGATAACTTAATCTGAATCACCCTTTTTTACTTATTAATAAGAATGTTAAAAACTTACACCTTTTATACTGAAAGCTCGTATGACTCATACTATCATTAACCTTATTTTCTGTCACTATTATCTATCGCATTATTATATGTTATCAATATTTGTAATATAACACTACCAACAGTTTTGGTTTTATTTAGAGTTTAATAAAGATTTGTACACTGGTACTATTTACTATGCGATAAGAATTTTCTAGAAAAGGATTATATCACTCTGTGTAATAAGTAAGTAAATATATATAACTCAAAGGTGACTGACTGACTGACATAGTGATCTATCAATGCACAGCCCAAACCACTGGACGGATCGGACTGAAATTTGGCATGCAGGTAGATGTTATGACGTAGGCAACCGCTAAGAAAGGATTTTGATCAATTCTACCCCCAAGTGGATAAAATAGAGGATGAAAGTTTGTATGAAACTTTGTCAATTTTAAACCGATCGGGCTGAGACTTTGCATGCATAAAGCTACTATGACTTAGGCATCCCCTAAAAAAGGATTTTGATAAATTACATCCCTACGCGAGCGAAGCCGTAGGCAAAAGCTGGAGTTTAGATAAAGTAGCAAGTCAATAAATTGATTAGAATGCACTGTACAAAGTAAAAATGAATAACATTGTACAAGTGTTATCCAAAGAGTAACATTTAGTAAACTAAAGGCTAAACATAATATTAGGTTTGCACATAAACAATTACAATAAAATGTATGTAACGTGGTTTTGCAGTAAGTTGTAAAATAAGATATGCTCTTTTGTGCTGTTCTAAGAACAGAGAGCAAACTGAGAATTTTGTGATTGCATCTCACAAAGCAGTAAAGAAGTTGAGGTACAATGCGACACAAATAAGTTGAACAAAAATGGCGGACTTCAAAGCATTTTGTAAAAATTCCCGATACTTATACCTGCCGATATTTATACTTGCGCCGATAACCACCATTTTGGCTTAACCGCGTGCCAGGAATTTGTACATAAATGCTTTAAAGTCTGCCATTTTTGTTCAACTTATTTTTGTTGCATTGTAAATGTCGATCCAATTTAATACTACATGAAGCGTTAGGTACCTTGAAATAAAATGAAAATTTTAAATTTTTGATGACCTTATTCTCGATACACACACTCATAAACAATAAAAAAACATGTCTACAATATCTAACATATAATATATTAAAAAGTTTATGAAACACTTTTCTTCAAATGAGTCACAACTTTTAATAATCTTTAAAAATGTTTGATTGTGCGAGCGAGACGGCCAACCAAAGGTGAAAATGCTATTAAGAAAATAACATAATAAAGTTTTTTTTTTCTACATATTTCATGTGTAAGTATACCTACTTTATCAACCAGGTCACGTATAAAATACAGTTACAATTAAATATCAATAAATAATCAGGTATTAACCTGTTATCATGTTGTATGTATTAAGTATAGTATAATAATAATGTTGACTTGTACTATTAAGTCTTAACCTGATTTCAGTATCTACCTGTTTATTTAAATAAGTATCTAGTTATTAGTTATTTATTTACGTACCTACTTACCTACTTATTTTGAAAAATAATTGCATACTCACTTTATATATTTAAAGGATCATAGCTTGAAAGAATACAACCATTAAAAATTTTATGAATTATCTAGCTGTTGCCCGCTTACGGGTCTCTAATGATTCTTATAAAAATATTTGTAATATTATAGTTTGATAATGACAATTACCGTTAATTAATTGTCATATTATTTTGTTTATCATAATTTTTAACATACGAGGGGTGTTCAATAAATAGTGATAATGCGATACATTATTTTGGAATGAAAAAAAAATACTGGCAGGCATCCGGCCTGACATTAGATATAATGATAATGAAAAAAAAAACAATTATCTTTTTTTTTTAATAGAAGTCGTTTGTTTGCGTCGTGTCAGAACGTGTTCTTAGAAATGGATAAAACTGAAGTTCGAATCGAAATCGGTAATAAAATATCTCTGCATGAAAAAATTTACTATGAAGCAGGATCAACATTTTAGAGCAACATGTTCATGCTCTTTCATATTCTACGGTTGTGCCTTAGTGTGCTGAGTTCAAGCTTCTAAGCTTCTAAGAACTTTCAATATCAACGACCAACGCACGGGACGACCTACATCGGCAGTGAATGAAAAAATGATCAAAAAAGTTGAAAACATTGTCTTGGCGGATCGTCATGTTAATGTTCGTTTTATAGCTGAAGAAATAAAGATTTCGATAAGACGTGTAAATAATATTATAAGCAACCATTTGGCTATGAAAAGAGTGTCAGCTCGCTAGGTGCCCAGAATGCTTTCTTACGCGCGGAAACAAACGAGACAGGGAATTTCACAAAGCTGTTTGGATTTGTTACAACTAGATTCTGACCAATATTTGGCTCGATTCATAAATACATGGCTTCACCATTATGACCCGGAAACGAAAAGCTGTAAATGACTCCAAAGAAACAGTCATCTCCAAAACAGAAGAAATGTAAGGTGATTCCATCCGCCGGTAAGACATGGGCTCTCTTTTCTGGGACAGCCTAGGAATGGTATTGATCGTTATCAATCATGAATAGTTATAATAATAATATAATTTTATAATAAAAGTAATTACTTATAATGTAAATCAATTTAACATTTACAAATTATATCATAAAATAAGCCACAAAATCATTAAATTATTGGGCCAGCCCCATCGCACCATAACCTATACCACATGACCTGGATGGTCTACATGACTGCAATAACAAGCCTGCCATTGGCGGCTTTTCTGCCACAAAGGTTATAAGCGGTATAACAATATGAAAATGTTCTAAGAGGATAAAACATTGTGAGAATAAAAATTTGATATAATGTTTTTTGTTAACCCCACTAACCAATTCAATATTATAATGAAATAAGGGAAGGAAGAATAAGATGTATATGTCTACAAGAATATTATGAACTAAATACATTATGTTAAGCTATGATTTTGACTAGAAGAGTTGTGAGTTGTGACAAAGCCATTATGAAAAACCAATATTATAAACTATGATTATGGCTACAGAACCATTATGCAATAAACATTATGTGAAACAATTATTATGATAAAGTCCGTATGACAAACTATATTATGGTTAATATACTTATGGGCCGTTCTCTACATGGTCAGAGTATTTGATAATCCCATCTTATCACTTATCACGCCTTACATTTTTCTAGTATAAAAAGTACACTATGTGTCAATCCAAGAAGTAAAGTTACATATAAGCCAAACATCCATTCAACTTTCACATTTATAATCTTAGTAGGATTATTTATCACAAAATATACGTTTATATTATTTTTAATCTCAATTCTAATAGCGATACTAAACATTTTAATATATTTTAACCTCGTTCTCATGTGGTGGAATGTTGTCTTCCTTTAATTCTAAATTCTTTCTAAAATCTATCATGTGACCATTATCGAAAAACTATCATGTGACTGTTATCGAAAAGATGTTCCGCTGTTTACTCATTTTATGCATTTGATAACTTTTTTTGTGACTTTTGATAAAGTTTATCCTTATTTACATCGGTTTCTTACAATTTTACTTGAAATAAGTTAATTTTAAATAGTCACATAATAAATAAAATTAATTTAAGAACTTATATTGAACCCGATCTATGATTTTGGCATTTAGTTGGGAAAAAAATCTGAAGTGCATTTTGATACCTTAGGGCCTAGGATGTGACACACAGTTTTACTTTTTCTATGCTGTGAGTAAACGGTTTGACATCAAACATCTTCAAAATACCGAAAAATCTGCCTCAGAATCTGTATCATAAAAATATCCTACTTAGATTCGAATTAAAAAAAAAATGAATGCAAGTAAATAATGTGTTTTGTCATAGAAAATCATTATAAGATTATGCAATTGTTAGTCGTGATATAATTTATCATTGCATCTCTAGTCTGAAAATAAATCTGGTACAAGTAAGTATAGTATTCATATTCATTCATATCATTTCAGAGCTGCACTTCAGATAGCATCTGATCATAGGAACCGCCATATTTTGTCAAAGCGTTATCTCCCATTCACATTCACTGCACTGATGCATGAAACGAATAATCAGCTAAATATCGAGTCGAGAAGCTTTATCGTATATTTTTAGAATCTTTGCATTTTGACGTACTTATTATCTATTGCTGATAATCTCATAGAGACAGTAAAGAGAATCGATTTTACATTTATCGTTTTTGATAACAATATAACAAAAAGCAGTAAAATGTAAGGCAATATATTTTGATTGGGACACATTTGCCCAGCAGTGGGACAGTAGAGGTTAATAAAAATAATATTAAGTACACTATTACGTCTATGTCCTTAGGGAAGCCAGATAATTTTGGTTTTTGTGATTCTATTCAAAGTCCAGAGCTACAAAATCCATTGTTAGTTTAAATGTGTAAATTTTCGCCTAAAAATAATGTAATAATAACCTACTCACACAGTTCTCTCTTAACATTTGTAAGGCACAATTTCTATTATAGCTTAATTCTTAACACAGACAGATTAGAATGATAATGTGTATGAGAGCAGTCAATAAACTGTAAGACTTCAAAACAATTTGAATATAACTAAATCCGACGCGACACCTACTTAGATAAGAGATATTAATTGTGAACATACAACTTTAATTATTTATATTTATGCTTTTGGATTGTCTAAATACAGTAAAAAACGTAATGCGCTTTGCAAATTGCAAAATTTCTTTCTTACATGTTAGTTACTCGTAAGTAATCCTCTTAAATGATGCTGATATGTCCAGTCAAACACTTTTGTCGTAAGGCTTCCTTTTAGCCAGATAATCAGTATTAGATTATCTAGCTGAAGTAACATCCAATTTGACTTTACTTCATTAGATAATGTAGCTATTGACACTTTCAGGGTTAATTGTTTGTTTATTATTATAATATATTATGTTCGTTCAAAAGAGTGAGGCAGGTGCCATAATTTACAGATAAGTAGATAAAGATTCATTAAGTATTATAATTAATTTATATTTATTAAATCATTTCAACATTTAGAATGAACTTTCATCACACTCCCAATATTTTATTATTTTTAGCTAATTGTATTAAATGATAGTTAATGACTTAATAAAAACCTAGGGTATAGGTATTTAATTTACACGTAATCCGCTGCTAAAAATAAACATCTTGTTCATTAATAGAATGATCCAGCTGCGATGGCTATCTAGAAATTGACACTTGAAGAGACACTTTACATCGGTGATAAGGTGATACGTAACGCTTTGATCTCCATGCCATTGCTCTATAAATAAGTACAAAATGATATTCATACATTTCATAGGTTTTTAGAATAATAGTCGTGGATAGTAAAGTCTTGCATGTAGGTAGAGGATATAGTATGAAAATAAATCTTGACTGTAATGCTAAAAGTAGATTATCTGAAGTAGTGGTATCAGATATTATTGATGATGGCAGACAAAATGCAATCATGTGACATTACTTTTGAGAAAATTGCAGGAAGAGATAAAGGAGATACGTTTTCAACCGACTTCAAAAAAGGAAAGTTATCAATTCGGCTGTATTTTTTGTAATTGGAAACCTCAGAACTCTGGAAAATTCCTCAATTTTACCCCTTCAAAGTATACCTTTAATTCTCTAAACGTACTTTTGAATGCAAATAGAAATTAAAAATGACAACTAAATTAGTACCACTATACGATGTAGACCTTGCAAAATTTACCACCTCTCAGATCTCGACCCCTCGAAGTTTATCAAACGAAAAAAATGTTTATTTGTTAACAACCATGATATCGATTGAGATAGGTTTAAGCAAACAATCAGAAACCGCCATTATGATAAAAGGTTTAGATATCGAATCACAATGTTGAACGGAGTTTGGCGGATATTCGACGCTTAATAAGGTAAACTCATTTTAATAATAAAATAATTAACAATACATAGCGCTAAGTATTTATTATGGATACCTCTTTATAATTCAATATAGTGTTACAAAATGTTGTTTAAAGATCTAATGAG
Source organism: Acrobasis suavella (assembly GCA_943193695.1). Taxonomy (NCBI): domain Eukaryota; kingdom Metazoa; phylum Arthropoda; class Insecta; order Lepidoptera; family Pyralidae; genus Acrobasis; species Acrobasis suavella. The sequence continues at coordinate 213,943 of OW971950.1, forward strand.
ATTTTAAAATTTTATTTAATGATAGATAATAAGTATCCGTGTTTTTAATTCAGTATTTCCATGATTGTTTCCTATATTTGTTACTTAAAAGAACTTTAAATTATTTATGACAAGACAATTAGGATGATCCTTGTGTCACCAACTGTCACATTATTTCAAGGTGTTTCATGAAGATGGATGGAATAATCGAAGGTCTAGAGACGGAAGAGAACGTTGTGATAGCAAAATCTATATGGATAAGAATGGTGGTGATCCCGATTGCGGTGTGCTTTCTTCTCATTATTTGCATTTTGTGCACCTGCTACAAGGAGAATAAATTGATGTAAGTGACTTTACCGTATCCAATTATTAAACTGTGAAAGAGAAACTTTAATAATTATCGTCACGCAGAACAGCCCCACGTTATTCGTGCAAAATGACTGTCGCATGATGCAGCGTCAACTATCGGCTCAATGTCCGGTATGACGCAGCAGCATGCGGCAGCCACGGATAGGTAACTATTTCACAATGTGACACTCTATTCAGTTAGAGAATCACGATTTGTATATTATTACACTGTTTGTGATGGTGTGAAGTGTTTTTCCCTTAATTATGTTAAAGTACTTCCTATATAAAATTAGGCATAGTCGAAGGTTTTTCCGAAGTGTGCGGAAAACGCGGCTTAAGTGATGCCCGGTTATTTAATGTGATTATCATTATGTCAACGGAGCATCTTTCTCTTTGCGATGACATTGAAAAATGTTGTAATCTTAGTAATTAAGTTTACGATAAAGATAGGGTCTTGTTGATCACCTTAACTGAAACAAGTCATGCAGTATACGATGAAGAATGTATATACTGAACGAAAATCCAAGTAGTTGATCATTAAAGCAGCCGATTATTGTAATAATCTGTATAGGTATATTAAAAAGTTATTTTAGTAGGCTATCCTTAAATTCTTATTTTTTATATCCATAATACTGCACCAATCGGCAGTTTGACAAAATGCTCAATATCAATATAACTATGACATGCATACCTACGTCACCAAACACGTGACTATATGAAGTACACTTCTATTATTAAATCTGCAAAAAATAATAGTTTTTCCATTAAGTTTAAATCGAAGACTAAATAACTAATTTTGTTTCAATTATCAACGTCAAAATCTGATTTTTTAAGCATAAACGATTCTATATCAATTAAATAAACGGTTAAATAATTTAAATTGTTAATTTAAATTATTTAACCGTAGTGCTTCTCAGCTAAAAGAACACTATTCGTAACTATCAAAATATTGTGTATTGTCTTGAAAAACCATACCTACAAGTATAATTTATTAAGTTAATAACATATTAGATTTTGAAATCTCACATCGCCATCATCAAAACCGCGTCCAAAAACACACATTCTGTCATCCGCCGCGATAACGCCCGCAATTCGTGGTAACAATTAGAGAAAAGTTGTCGTGTGTCTCGTTGATAGCTGAATCAATTAGACAAATGGCCATTGAAGTGTTCGAGCTGGTCTGCGTGATTCTGGTGCCCATTGTGACGTACTTGCTGTACCTGCTCGTGTTCTTTGCCATCTACTGGTCTAAGCAGTTTAGAAACAGTGAGTTGCTTTCGATTTTTTGTTCTATCATACTGATATCTGTGTCTGATTGTCTAGACGACATGGTTCTAGTATAAGAAATTTTATATGATCTTTGTCCAGTATGTACCCGTTTTATATGATCTTTGTCCAGTATGTACCCGTTTTATATGATCTTTGTCCAGTATGTACCCGTATTATGTCTGTCGTTAGCCTCGTTAAACTTCTCAAATCCTCATGCACATGATGTGAGGTCCTTCGAAGTTTGTCCCTATCGAGGTGACAGGATCTAGGCCCTACACCTATAGGACACACTCAGCAAGATGATGAGTGACTTTGTGATGGCTTTACACTAAACGCTTTGGCTTAACGCATATCTCTTATTCTTTGGATTTATTTTAACTGTTTTTGTATTAACTTACGAGTTGCAACGATTAAAACTAAAAGATAGAGTAACGCCGCCATGATATCCATTTATTTTCTTGTAATATTATTTTAAATCACATGACAGTCGAATCCATCACTTCATTGAAAGTGACGTATTGAATAAGGCTAGTTATTAAGTGTTACTTATATCCTGTACATATGCCGCTTGAAATCGAGAAAATGATAATAAAATAATTGCATCTAGATAAGTCGTCACGATACGATTGTAAAAAGATGACGTCTTCGCTGTTGTACTTAAGTTTATTACCTGTTTTACTTTTACAAATAAGTATTAAGAATATGACGTATCATTTTATAAATACATATTAGGTAATATTTTATTTAAGTTTTCAAACTGAAATTATGTAAAAAAATTGAGAGAATTTTAGTAAAAAATCTTTCATAATTTTGATATCTAATGTACTACAATACAAATGTTCTTTATCTCACCATTAACAAAAAACGGACAAAAAACAGAAAATAATAAAAAATATACAAATGATACTATTGACTGATAACAGAGTACACAACTAAGGAATTTGACAAAGTCAACCAACGACGTCATAAAATTATTTGCCACAATAACACAAAAAGTAAACAAAAACTAATAGGAATAAAGAAACCAATTGTGACGTTTTCAATTATTGCTTGTCCTGAAAAATGTTTATTGGGTGCTTCTGTTTTATCTTTTTGCCACGCAGTTTTGTACGATTATGAGAGTTGAAAACCATATTTATTTTATTCTTTTTCAGTTACACAATTCACGTTTACCTAACATAAAACTATTGCATTTAATAATGAATTATATATAAAAGTGATTTAAATTTGAATAAACGTTCATCAAAAAAGATTAAAAGTCAATCAAATAATACATTATTTTACAATATTTGATTTAAGTTGAGATTTAATACCTGCTTAAGTTTATTTTACATATATTTTGAGGAACAATAGAAGTGCAACAGTTACATTGTCAGTGTTTTTTTGGGAAAATAATCTACATACGTCATAGTTTCCAATCTGTGTCTCCTCAAACATATCTTATCTGTCGGTAAATTAATTAAACTGTTCAATCAGCGCTCCACTTGGATCGAACGCGCGCGTCACCGAACCTAAATAAATATCCAATAAATGGTGATAAATAATACAAAATTCTAATGTTTACTTTACTGAGTTTGCTTTTAGTAAAAACAGATGTCGCTACTGGCGATTAAGTGCTTAAATTGAGTAGAAATTGTTGAAATTATTTTTATTTAATGTACAATATGTTGGTGTATATAGTAGTGAGTGTTATTATTTTTGGACTGATTATTTACGTTCTGGAGTACTGCTATTTATATCGTAAGTTTTTGATTTATATTTTTTTATAAATTCATCATCTTATCCAAAGTGCTTAATTTCAATTGCTAATAGCAACAGCGGTATTCGTGGCATAGATATGGCTCTTCATCTTCTTCTTCTTATCGAGTCGAAATGGCTCAAATTAGATATTGTTAGACCAGAACTTAGCCACGGCAACCGCCCTGTCATTAGCCACATTTAGATCTGCCTTAGAACAAGGGGTCGGGCAGTTAAGACATGACAAAAGATGGTCCGACGTTCATGAAATCGTTCTTCGTAAAAAGATACTTAACAATGACCAGGGACCATGTTCCCGTCTAGTTACAATATTTTAAATTATAACTTAAGTGATTAATTGAGAAGAACTGATTTTTTTTTCTCTTTTTGATGGATAGACTTTTGATATTGATTAATTATACAACTATCGCCTTCTAGGACCTGGTCTAGAAGCGGCAACCAACCGAACTGCCTTATTTTCTCCAACGAATACCACTAACAAATTAAATTAAAACTACTTTGTTGATTCAAATTGCTAATACTTAATGATAATTGAATCTGTTGAGCCCATGCCCCTTTAGTGAATGTGAAAATATTTTGTTTTTATCAATGGCTTAGAAAAAGGGCATTAGGTAGATTAATGATAAGATAGTAGTAGTTTTGTTACAAGATCAAATTCTAACAAATTCACTTAACTTTACATTAATATCATTGAGATATCAATGTTTGTGAAGCTTTAGGGGACGACATGTTAATTATTTTCTGATAAAGTGAGTAGAGTCGCAACTTATTTAATTAAGGGGAAACATGATTTTTTCGGGGTCCAGTGCTGCCCACATTTGAAAGCAAACGGAGATATCATTTAAAATTTTGTTTTGACCAAGCCCTAGATAACCCTTCAAACTATTGTATGAAATACTGTTTACAGTTTGAAGGGATATTTGATTCATATTTTTGCTATAATTTTTTTTTCTTTTTTATTACCTATCATGTTATGTTAGTTATACCTGATTAATGTTTGAATTATGATGAAATACGGCCTAACAAAATATATAAGCTCCACCCCTTAATAAACTTACATTAAAAACACCTATGTACATAGATATAATAACCAATATGTATACCACATATACATATTATTTGTATTTGAGAGTTCCCGAAAATAATCTGCACGCACTTCACTTGTCCGAGACTTCTGGATATTGATTGGTAGGCCGTTACAAAGCTTTAACGTTTGAACAGTTAACGAAAGTTCGAAGAACCTACTCCATATGGCAGATGCCTTTAGGCAGCTTGAAAAAACTGATAATAATGCTGGCTACTTACATACAAAAAAATAAAACAGATAAAATCTCTGGTAACTACCCTGTAAGTAGGTTAAACGTAGGTAGGTTAAGTAGTCAAGACAAATATGAAAGGATGCTGCCAGTCTCTTGGGCACCCTGTCTTGCGACCGTAGCGATCTTGGGTCTATTTTTTATATAATATAATGTTCTATTTTTAATTAGTTATATTTTAGTTTATAGGTAGGTTATTTAGTTTTTAGTTTAATTATTTTATGTATTTTACTGTTTTTAATTTGTTTTAATTTAGTATCGTTCTGAAAATAAATAATATATTACTACATATAACGTATATACACACTAATAAACATACTTATTGAGTTTGAATAGAAAAAATAAGTAAAGTCATTAAAATGACATTTTTATTAGATGTTGGTTTGGTTTCAGGCCAATTAGTACTTTTCAGAAAGTATCTCGTCAGTTGTACTTGAAAAAATCTAACTGAAAGTGTAAAACTGAAGTTATCGTAAAATGTTGCAAGCTTTAATTCTTTTCACAACTAAAAACCGACTTCAGTCCTAAACTACAAGACGGATTTTGATAAAAATTTCTGTGGATTCACTTGACAAAACGTATGTACCCTTTAAAAAAAGAATTTTCTAAATATTTCAAGTCGTCTTCGAATAATCAGTAAACATAAGCGCATAAAAAAGAAAGTCGCGACGAATTGGAAGTCATTAAAAAGTAGAAATATTTAAGCTAGAAGCGCCATCTATCAGTGAGTAGCCGCATTACTAGCAGCAGTGTGTTTTGCCGATGTAAACATAGATGGCGTAAGCGAGTACAGCACTCTTAGCAATCAAATACAGAAACATTGGTGACTAATATTATAATCACGCAGAAATATAATTACTTAATATAATTTTCCCAATCATACTTTTAGTCTTCATAATCAAATGTTGTTTAGAAATATAAGTTGTGTTTTGGGTTCCGTACACAAAGGCTGCCGAGGGACTCTATTACTGAAATTCCACTGTTGGTCTATCCGTCTGTCACAGGGCTCTCTCTTGAACCATAATAGCTAGAAACTAAGTTCCAAAGTTAGAGACGGTTGTTTAAATACATAGATATTATATGAGTTGGTTCCCACCTAAGCTATATGTATAGCAATGAACTTAGCAGGAAGTAAATGATCTGATCTGAAGTTAACAACTACGACGACCTCTGTGGCGTAGTAGTCACCATGCTAGTCCGCCACCCAGAGGTCTCGGGTTCGATCCCCGGTAAGGATAAGTTGGAAAATGGCCTTTTTCAAATTGTCCTGGGTCTTGGATGTTTATCTATGTATGTATTTGTTATAAAATATAGTATCGTTGAGTTAGAATCCCATAACACAAGTCTCGAACTTACTTTGGGGCTAGCTCAATCAGTGTTATTTGTCCCTATTTATTTATAAAAAACCTATTATGAAATCGAAAGAAAATATTGACAATCAGCAAGTGATACAAAAATCCAAAGATAAATAAATGATTTTTTACCTTTTGTAGGTACCTGAAAGCTTTCATTATTTCTAGTTACAAAAATAGTGTTGCTAAATCTGACTCTTCACTGCTCTCTATAGCTTTGTTCGCTCGCTTCCTATCTGATATGATAAGATAAGATATAGCTATCTACCTATATGAATAACGTGGTTTAATTCAACTCCGGGTTAGGATTCCACATCGAAATAATGGAACGCAATGTCTTACTTAGTAAACACTGCGAATTGTTACTTGCAAGGCACTTTATTTATTAAGACTACATATGTACATACATACATACATACAATACAATATAAATCAACTTTATTGCACCATAATATACACATAAAATTTTCAACAAAAAAAATAAAATATATATATATATATATATAAATATATATATATATATATATATATATATATATATATATATATATATATATATATATATATATATATATATAATATTTAAAATTCTCGTGTCACAGTTTTCGTTGCCATACTCCTCCGAAACGGCTTGACCGATTTTGATGAAATTTTTTGTGCTTATCCGGTAGCTATGAGAATCGGCCAACATCTATTTTTCATCTCCCTAAATGTTAAGGGTAGTCCACCCCTAAATTTTTTTTTATTTTTTCGACAAAATTTTTAATTTCTATTTTTTTATGATACAACATACAAAATACATACAATCCTCAATTTTGGCAAAACAACGTTTGCCGAGTCAGCTAGATTATATAAAGACTTATCGTTGTTTATTGTTTATTAAGGCATACAAAACAGGTCACAATCACTTTTGATTAAATCTAAGAATTTACAGACACTTTGCTCTAGACTGAGACCCAAAAATCGTGTACACACAGCATGACAGGCAATGTAAACATTGTTAAGCTCAAGATACTGACTTAAATTGACAGCTTATTAAAAAGTTACATTATATACGTTACAGCAAGTATTTAACAATTGGTGTTACTTAAGACGAAGTGGTAGCTCAAGTGGCGCCCTCATTTGAAATAAATTGTTTAAAACTAAATAAGGTGATAATTAAAAATTTGATTTGTATATATGTCTAGAAAGACCTTTAAACTATTTTATGACTAACCTTTGAAAGTAATATTGGTAGTCCGTCTAGTTTTAAAACTGTTTTTCGCCAAAAGTGGCCCTTGAGCTACCACTTCGTCTTAAATTGTTTAGAATTATGATAACTGAAACTGATCCATATCGCTATAAATGCAATCTCTTCCAGCTAACCTTTATACATAAGTACTAGACATACCATCATGACTTTATCCCTAATGAATACAAAGGCCATATTTAGAGGTATTATGGGTGGAAAAAATAGTGATGGGTTGCCACACAATCTGTGGGTTGCCGCGTCGTCTTTTAGAATGATTTGCATTTCCGCCTATTCCTTCGATCAGCCTTACGATCTCCGCGGGAAAAGAAGCAAAACAAAGACGTTTTATTTACACTTATGTTACAACCAGTACGACTAAATTAAAATAAAAAAGTTTTTTTGACGAGTAGGTGACCAATACTGTGTAAATTTTTTTCGGCGTTTCTTCTCCATAGTGATCATTGACTTTTTTTTTCTTTTTTGTGGACGCTCTCTGTCCCAGATTATAGGGGACATGGGCACCGAATAAGTACCAGACATGGGACCATAAGTGAAATTACCATAACACAAGTTACACAGGCTTAGTTTTACGATTCAAAGATTCAAATGTTTATTCAGTAATTAGACCTTTACAGGCATTTTTACATATCAATAAGTATTATTTACGTTCCGTGTAAAGTATATTAAATTTTAATTTATTTAAAAAAAAAGCTACCGATACCTGCGCTTTGTAACGACCACTGCTGAGAAGAAACGCCGAAAGAAACTCATTTTCACAGTATTGGTCGCCTACTCGCCAGAAGGGCTTTGTCATATTATGATTATTGTCTTTTAATTATTTAATACTAATAATATAATACAATTTTGACACATTATAACAGGAAATGCTTGCGAACAAGTAAACAAACATAAACTGCGTAAAAAACTATATATTAAATACCTATTTAAAAAAAGCGAAGCCGAGCTGACCAGTCCCTCCCAGCAGGCGGTTGCCTGACCTCGTCTCTTTTGGGAAAGCATTTGTGAAACTTTGGGGCTAGCTTCATCTGTGTTATTTGTAAAAATCGCAGGTACAATATCTTGTATTTTTACAACCATGTGCGGTCATCGACCTCTCCCGGTTTGCAACTGGAGTCGTAGAGTCAAGTGGCTAATTGCATTCCATCCGTTATGGGTGACATGACCCTTAATATGCCTGGTTAGGATGAACCATGATTTAGTTAGAACTTGCAACTAAAGAGATTCAATGCGACTAGTACGCCTGTAAAAACATTTGACTAGTTAGGTACTGAGTTACCTATTGTATTTTGTTTATGTTTACTCATCTACTTATGTTTTTGGTACAATCATTATCATCATCTTATCAATCACAGGAAGATCACTGCTGGACATAGATTCATGTTGTATAGGGACAAATAACACTGATTGAGCTAGCCCCAAAGTAAGTTCGAGACTTGTGTTATGGGATACTAACTAACGATAGGTACAATATTTTATAACAAATACATATATAGATAAACATCCAAGACCCAGGACAATTTGAAAAAAGTCCTTTTCAACTTGCTCTTACCGGGGACCGAACCCGGGACCTCTGGGTAGCGGACTAGCGTGGTGACTACTATGCAACGGAGGTCGTCAATTTTTTCTTGTCCGAGTATATTTAATAAGTTGGTCGCCTACAACTTTTTAATTTGTACACCCTTCTTATCTCTGATAGTTACCCTTTATACTTCAATATACAATGTCCTTTTTAATTAAGTACAAATATTTTAAGGGGTGCTTCAGTCCATCATTTTGAACCACTTTTCCCAATAAATGTTTATCGAAATATGCAACTTTTTTTGCATTTTCGTACTAACTATATCACGTGACTGCTTCGATTTGTATGAGAACCAAAATTTTGTTTTTCGTATTTCTTTATACATTTATTGGGAAAAGTTGTTCAAAATTATGGACTGAATCGCCCCTTTAAATATTTGTACTTAATTAAAAAGGACGTTGTATAGGTATACTACTGCCGTGATCTTCTGACGTGTCCGTATACAAGGGGGGTGAAACCCTAGACTCTAACAAAAATTTGCACAATAAAACCGAATATTTCAGAAACAGATCCCTAAATTAAAATGTTCACAAGCTCACAATATTTTTGAAAGACCACGATATCCCACACGACGGGTTAGACGAGAAAAAAAAGATTATGGTGTTAACACCATGAGTATTACGCTCATAACCATTAAGTTAATAAATAAGTATAAAGAAAATTGTTCAAGACTCGAATAACTTAACTTATTTGTTACTTAACAAGTGCTTTGTTGATGTGAAGATCACAGAATGTGAGACGATGCCAACGTTATCAGCGCAGGTTAGGAGTGCGGCCCCATTGTCCTGCGATATTATTGGTCAGTCACATTTTACTACGAAATTAAAATAGAAATAACAAGTGATTCTTTTAAAATCAAAACCCGACTGCCTTTTTTATTTTGTTTTATCATTATTTATTTTGATATACCCAGTGTCACTTTGAATTTTCCGGGGTCCAGTGCTGCCCCCATTTGAAATAAATCATTTAAAAGGAAACGGAGATATCATTTAAAATTTGGCCTTGATCAGACCCTAGATAACCCTTCAAACTATTTTATAAACTACTGTTTACAACTTTACAGTTTAAAACGAGAATGTGAAGCTTTTCTACGCACAATTGCGAAAAACGGCCACTTTTGGCGTATGTGCGTAGAATAGCTTCACGTTCTCACTTTAAACTGTAAACAGTAGTTCATAAAATAGTTTGAAGGGTTATCCTGGGTCTGATCAAGACCGAATTTTAAATGATGTCTCCATTTCTTTTCAAATGATTTATTTTAAATGGGGGCAGCACTGGACCCCCGAAAAATTCAGGTAGCCCCTTAAATACGAATCAGACGACAACTCTCAAGCTAAAATTCATTGAGCCATTCAGGCTGCAGAGCGTGTCAAACAATTATACATACATCCATACATAGCCTCGTAACACAAAACCCTCCTTCTGGCGCAGTCGGGTAAATAGGTAGGAAGTTGGTAACATTGTGAAATCCAGTTCCCGAATCTTGCGGCTAGCGGCTGTGACCGCAGCGATATGATAGTTAAATTAATACCTAAAAGGTTGGCGTATTTCCTTGTCGTCCAACGGCCCTATCGGATAAGGTGCAGGTCGATTTACGAGGCACCCCGCAGACTTCTACATATTTCGACTGACTGGGGATCGAAGGCGGGAAATGAACGCGGAATGTAGATTTTATGGTTATTAATTTAAAAAATAAAAGGTATAAAAAGGAACTCTGCGAATTTGTCAATAAATATTTAGTGGTTTTATTTAATCACAAGAATTAAATGTTAAATATCGTACATCTAAATATATTAATATTCTTATAACAGTATCTATTTAAGTTAAATCTATTTAAGTCTTGAAAAATATCACAAAAAGGGGTTGCTTTGAATTTTTTTTATCCAGTAAAGTTTGTTAGATCATGCAACTGAATGCGAGTTTTACAAACTGAGACATATATTTTTTTCAGATTTTAAAACACTATTTTCTTTGTCTCAGGTGGTTTTAAAAACTCAAAAACTCGGTCTACCTAGCCAAGGAAACATAAGCTGAGCCCTTTTTCAGATTATGGAATTTTAAATGAATATTCTGTCGCGCTGGCGAGGGCAGGACTGCGCGTCCTTCAAAACTTAACCAATACTAATACATACAATTCTGGAGACGCAAAACGCACAGACTAGGATTCTGATGATTTCAATAAAAAATGGGGCAACAAAACTCATTGAGAAAACAGTCAAGACGACAATCAAGGAGACACTTTTTTTTCAACACAAATGTTGTATGGAAAAAGTATATTTTTATTAAAGATCTTAGCAATGCCCGCCATCTTTCTGTCCAAAGTCAACTCCTTTACATCCTTGAAGGTTGAAATAGGTTATGATTGAAAAAAAAAAAACACTATGTTTTCTTTTAAGTCTATTATTTCGATTTGTTTCTCGATATTTCTACCTTCCTACCTCTCCATATATTAAATATTAGTGTCAATTCTGTTTACTGACCAGTTTCGTGTGTATCCGATACATAATCGATTATTAATCTCTTTATCTCCACGCCGATATGATTATTTATCGAGCCACAAAAGTATTGGTGTCATTGGCATGGAAAATAGCTTTCGATTACCTTTCCGTACTGATCCACCTGTATTTTGACTATTGAATCGTTCCTTGATGAATCAAAGCAGCGAAACATAATATTAAAAATACTAATTTTAATATTATGTTTCACAGCTTTACTTGCGATTTTAAACTATTATTTTAATTTTAGACAAACAGTGAAACAGTTTTGGGATTTGCGTAATAATGTTTTTTTTTTATTGGTGATTTATTAAAATAATAGTATCTATTGACGATGGACGTTTTAATCGCAATTTTTGTAACGACAGTGCCCGCTTTGCTGGTTCTCTTCTGTTTTGTGGTGGGAGCTTGGGTCGTGTCCTTCGTCTTTTGGTGGAGTAAGTTATTTTTAATATTTTTCAAACTACTTTTGACAACTTTCAGTATCTTGAACAGGTTCTATATATTCTTATAAAATAATTTGTCAGGATGAATCTTTACATAATGTATATGTTGACGTAATATTTATTTGTAATAATATTTTCAATTAAATTATAATAATAAATTATACCATATTTAGCATAATTTTTGTATGATAAATTATTTACAGAGTTCGTATAAATTACATATTTACTTAAAGTTGAAATGTTATGCTATCCCGAAAAACTCTTCCCTTCATCTTACATACATACATTGGGGGTTCAAAAATAAATCCGATCAGTCATGCAATTAAATCTGATTAGTTATGCAATTACAAAATCCCGAAATTTTGTTAAAAATATCCTAAGAAGCCGCATTCATAATTTGTTAGCCAAGTATTAACTTAATCGATAATTAAAAGTAGATTTTCATAATATTGTTCTGTAAGTTATACATAGACGTATTTAAACATTAGAGTTGTGTCAATTTGTAAGAAAAAAAATTAATCTTTTTAAAAAGTTCACTGAGGTTCCGCGTCGATTTGAATCGCGCACATCAAATGACATAATACAAATATCTTCAAAATTAGAACTATATAAATCTGGACCTTACCCTATGTCTGTTAAATTATATAATCTATTGCCCAAGAATATAAATGACAAAAAAGAATTTAAATGATTAAAATCATATTATTCAGTTGCCGAATACCTGCAGGATAAAATAAAATAGAAAATGCCTACCTACCTCTCGTCCCATTGCAATGCCTGACAAGGAGCATGTGATGTTTTTTGTATAGATTAGATCATGTGCACTGCCATGTTATTATTAAATAAATAAATAAATAGATATGTGACTATTTACAAATGTAGTACTTTAATAATTTAAAATATCTGTTTTTTACAGTATTATTAGCGATTCACTTAAACCTATTTGAAGATACATCAATAAAAAATGTTTTTAAACAGTTAAGTTTCGACATTCAATGCCAGCTTGTTGAAGTGGCAATGGGCGGGAGACATAGCGCGACGAATCGATGGCCGATGGGAAAAAAAGGTTCTCGAATGGCGACCACATACTGGCAAGCGAAGCGTAGGATACCCACCTATAAGGTGCTCTGACGACCTGAACAAAGTCTCTGGAAGGCGCTGCTCTAGATCGGTCATTTTGGAAATCCTTACGAGAGGCCTATGTCCAGCAGTGGGCGTTATGCGGCTGAGATGATGATGACTCATTGCCAGCATACGCATCAATTTTAGTAATATATTTTCTGAAATGACTGTTTGTCTCACAATAAAGAGAAAAAAAATGGTCCTGGCTGTCATTGTATGGCAGTCGTCTAGTTATGTCAGATGCCTTTAGGCAGCTTGTAAACGGACACTATTAGACACTGACACACACGGAAAAGTAACACAGAGGAACTTTGTCGTGAAATAGATACAGTTCTGTTTCTAGTATTAGTCAGAAATGCCAAGGGCGAAGGTGTGGCGGTGCGGTGGTCGAGGGCGAATGATGAGTCATAGGCTTTAATTAATTAAAAAGAGGAGATAGGGAAATGTTACATATTTTAATTTTTTTCCCATCGTATCAGACAGAACGAAAGAAACAATTTATTCGTTAAACAAAGGTATTAACAAGTTTTTAAAGAAACTTTCATGGACGCTATTTTTTCTATTAAATACGGCTTACAAATATCATGAGTATATGTTAGAAGACTAAATCATGCATTACATCACTCAAAAAAGTATAGGTACTAACTATCATCACCAAATATTTATGTAAAGTCGATGAAAAACAAAATAACAATTTAAAACATCCATAAGATAAATTCTTTATTAATTATTTTAAATGTCACAAGTCGTCACACCACCGCTTCCGGGGCCTACCTCTCTTCTTTCGACCATTTTCGGGAGTCCACTTTGTTACCAAAGTGTGAAAGAGAATGGTTGGAAGTGGCACACGATCGGGATATTTTATGGGGGAGATCTTTGCTCTGCATTAATATAGTGGAGATCTGAACTGACAATTATCAAGTGATACGAATATCCGAAGATAAATGAAAGATTTTTGAAAAAAAAAACAGGATCTTTTTAAGCGACTAGAGCTCACGTTGTATAACAGAAATATAAATATTATGATGCGCCCAGTGTACTAATTTAACGATTGGCCCAAGATAGTGTCATCGGTTTTTAATCTCCGACAAAAAAAGAGGTGTCATATCCATAAGTTTTAAGTCTGTCTCTAATGTCGGTCGGCCTGTGTCATCGTAAAGTTCGAACTGATGGACCGATATCGATGCGGTTTTTTACGTGAAAGCAAGTTCCCTTGGTTCTTAGCTATGTTTAATAAAAACAAAATTATAGATGGCGCTACGGATATCTATGTAGTATTGAGTAGCGGAAATACCAATCCGACTTCGGTAGTTCTTCTACTCGGCACTAGATGGTGTTCCGGACGATCGGGGATTTTTTAATTTGCTAGCAAATAATCTTGTGTTGCTCCCATTTTACCTCTGTTCCAACTCTCCTCGGCCTCCCCTTTATTTTTCAGTACCCTACTGTCCGCGCCGTCTTATTCGGCGAGTCGTTCGTGGTTTTTTAGTGTGTTTACGTAAATTAATAACTTATTACTCAATAATTATTAACTTCTGTCGGGGTTAGATCATGAATGTCGTGGTTAGAAAGTGAAAGATTCATGCCGTCAAATCAAGTGGATAGTAAACTACCTAAAAATAATAAGTTATTTATATTTACTTTTTTGAATTGATACTTGTAAATAAAAATAGTGCATAGAGAAAAATTTAATTGGTTATTACTTTAAGATTAATTTTTCACCGTCATCTGTTGGTTGACTGGCAGAAAATGCCTTTGGCCTTAAGTCCGCAATTTTCGTGTATTTTATTAAAGTTAAATAAAAAAACACACAAACCGTTATTTATATAAGTCATTGAATTCAGTGAGATTTTAAACAATCGAAAATAATTATTTATTAATATTATACGTAATTAAGTCTTATTTAATTTATTTATTTTATAATTAATATATGTAATATTTTATTTAATATGTGAACATTATGGAAATAAGACGGAATAACTATGTAATATACATAGTCATATTTTTTATGTTAATACCAGTATGTGCTCTAATCATCTATACCTGTTATTATTGTATTTTCGGTAAGTGTTGGTATATTTCCTCAACAAGTTGATTTTCAGGCAAATTAAAAAATCCCCGACGACACCATCTAGTGATAAGTAGCGGAACTACATAATAGTCTAATCCGTAGCGCCATCTATTATTATCCAGGTAAATTACAAACCAAAGTTTTCAAGCGTTAACACCTAACAACTTTTTTAAAACGACTGTACCGATTTTCATCAAACGTGGCTAAGAACCACCACAAAGGAAGTTACTTTCACGTAAAAAAACCGCATTGAAATCGGTCCATCCGTTCGAGACAGACAGACGTGAGCGTCAAACTTATAACACCCCTCTTGTTTGTCGGGGGTTAACATGGCTTTCCACTTAGCGATGCTTTGAATCATTTCGCTGAGCCATCGAATTTCTATATTTAATGGTATACTTAGATAGCGATATTTAATCTACTATTGCTATCTAAATATACTACTATCACATCTTGATTCTTCACGGTGCAGACAAAGCATTTTGGGTCTTGCAACTCTAAACAGAAGTGCGATTTCTGAAACGCGGAGTCACCTAAACGAATGGTTTTCCCATACAAAAACCATACGTTTAGGTGACTTCGCGTTTCAGAAATCGCACTTCAGGCCCCAGGACCCAAAGCGAGGATCTCGGTGGCCCGGTGGAAGTGTAAATTACTAGCGCCTTCGCAAATAAAGTGATAGTGGGCGTGGTCGGCACTTGGATAACAAACAACACACGAATAACAAACAACAGGTATGGCCGATCTACTACTCCTTGACGACCTCTGTGGCGTAGTGGTCATGAATTTTCCGGGGTCCAGTGCTGCCCCCATTTGAAATAAATCATTTGATAGGAAACGAAGACATCATTTAAAATTTTACCTTGATCAGACCCTAGATAACCCTTTCAACTATTTTATGAACTACTGTTTACAGTTTAAAGTGAGAACGTGAAGCTTTTCTACGCACGATTGCGAAAAACGGCCACTTTTGTCGTATGTGCGTAGAAAAGCGTCACGTTCTCACTTTTAACTGTAAACAGTAGTTCATAAAATAGTTTAAAGGGTTATCTAGGGTCTGATCAAGGTCAAATTTAAAATGATGTCTTCGTTTCCTATCCATTATTTCAATTTGGGGGAAGCACTGGACTCCGGAAAATTCATGTAGCCCCTTAAATATTTATTTTACTCTGTTTTTAGTATTTGATATGTAGCGTCAACAGAAATACATAATCTGTAAAAATTTCAATACACGGCACGGTTCATAAGATACACCCTGGTGACAGATAGACAGATGGACAGACATACGGTCCTTACAGTCCTAGTTAATCATATTATCTACATCATTTCCTTCCGAAAATAGTCAAAATCGAAGCAATTACAGTTTTCCCCCCATAGGTGTACAGGGGGATAACTATAATTGGTTTTTGTTGTAAATATGTAGCTGCCAGTTATTGCTAAGGAAAATACTGAAAGTATTTTATCCATACCATTGTAATTCAGTCATGAGCACATCATTTGTATTGTCATATTGAACAATGATTATAATTTAAGAAGGAAATGTACAAATATACAGCAAACAGTAATTAACAACTCAATATTGATAACTATTAATTTGCGAGAACGTTTAATTTGTGAAACTTGATTTTAATTTTTTTTATTGAGAACGTGAAGCTTTTCTACGCACATCGCCAAAAGTGGCCGTTTTTCGCAATTGTGCGTAGAAAAGCTTCACGTTCTCACTGTAAACTGTAAACAGTAGTTAATAAAATAGTTTGAAGGATTGTCTAGAGCCTGGTCAAGACAAAATTTTAAATGATATCTCCGTTTCCTATCAAATGATTTATTTCAAATGGGGGCAGCACTGGACCCCGGAAAATTCAGGTAGCGTAGCCTCTTAAACAAATACTTAAATTTGAGAAGGAAATTCAAAAATATACAGCATACAATTAACAACACAGTATTCATTTTGAAAAAACGTTCAATTTGTGAAACTTGATTTTAATATATAAAAAGTCAAAGGAGATTTTTTTCTCAGAATTATGTATGTGATGCAAAAATCCGGAAGATTAAAATCCTAAAATTGTTATCCTTTGCATTAGTTTTGTTTTCATTTGTGTGTTTGCCTGCGATCATTTTTAACCGATTTCCAAAAAGCAGGAGATCGTCAATTTGTCACGATATTTAGTTTTTTTATTGTATGTTTACTGAATGTTCGAAGACGCCTGGACCTATTTTAACAATTCCTGTCAAATTCAATCCTGTCAAATTTTATCAAAATCGGTAGTGATTTGGGGGCGAAATCGGTTTTTAATTTTGAAAAATTATAACATTAACAAGTCATTTACTTTGCTGCTCATAAGCAGGCATTCATCACCTGTTTATACCGAGTGTATTTTTTTCTTTTGACCAGCACTTGTGTCATCATTTTCAAACTGCTTAAAGACATCTGACATAGCTTGACAACTGTGATGACAGCCGTAAATGGTTTAATGTAAAGCGCCCCTCGAAGCACTGTGAAACTAGAGATGACGACCTCTGTAGCGTAGTGGTCACCATGCTAGTCCGCCACCCAGAAGGTCCCGGGTTCGATCCTCGGTCAGGGCAAGTTGGAAAATGGCCTTTATATATATATATATATATAAACATCCAAAACCCAGAAAAAGGCCATTTTCCAACTGAAACTGATATTTGAAACTGGGAGCAGTCTGCACTTGGATAGGTGTTTTTTACGAGAGTTGTAAAAAAATATATTTTCTTTTAAACACTGATTGAGTAAGTAAGTTCGAAACATCGTTGAGTTAGTATCCCATAACACAACTTAACAGTTTCGAACTTACTTTAGAACTTACTAAGTTCAAATAGACGATTCAGTGAATCAAATCAATGTAGTTTTACGTTACGGACTAGCTGTTTCCCGCAAATTCGTCCGCGTGGACTTTGTAGAGTTTACCTTCCCTGTTTGAATCATATTTATGTCAGTCTCCATCTTTGTTATGTTATAAAGTGTCGTGCGTGTGTATTTTTATATGAAAATATATAAAAAATTATATATCGGAGTGCTACATTTAAATATTATTTTTAACCGACTTCCAAAAAAGGAGGAGGTTATCAATTCGTCGCGATCCTTTAAGAAAAAGGTGCTTGTTTAGTACCTATACAAAGGACATCCATTTCATATATTAATTTAATACCATTACTTAAGAAATATGACAAACCGTTAATGATTTATTAATTAAATATAATGAAATTGGACAATCTTCACATGCTCGTGCTCTTATTTCTTATTTTACTACCGATACTTTCTGTACTCTTTCATGCGTGTTGTTGTTTCTTCGGTAAGTATTCTTTTATCCCTTGAATATATCGTTTGCTACATTTTACAGAAAATAACATCGATCATACATAAAACACAACCTTAAATATTGATTATAATAAGCTATGCCCGTGGTGTTGCTCGCGTAGGTCAAAGGTAGTTCGTTATTTGACAATCCTGCATTTTATTCCGCAATAAAAAGAAGATAATTATCGTCCGTTAGCTTATTTTTAACTTCTTACTTAAAAATTAATTTAAAAAAAAAGCACAAATTAAACATTCTCCTTGGAACGTAAGAACGGCTAAATACAAATATATTTACTAGCTGACCCGGCAAACGTTGTTTTGCCATAAAAAAATTTAGGGGTGGACTACCCTAACATTTAGAGGGATGAAAAATAGATGTTGCCCGTTTCTAATAGATACCGGATAAGCACAAAAAATTTCATCAAAATCGGTCAAGCCGTTTCGGAGGAGTATGGCAACGAAAACTGTGACACGAGAATTTTATATATTAGATAATAGGATCTTAATAATCGTCACTTTGTTTTATTGCACAATAATTGTTGACGTCAAAAAGTTACTTAGAAATAAGTTTACTGCCGCCTCCAAAGCGCTAGTGCAGAAGAAGCGGTAACAAACTGCACAGCAGCATTTTCTCCAAGAACGTCAACTCACAATGAAATTAATATTTATAGTTGATATGTGGACAGAGTATACATTGTTTGTTGTCATAATTTAAATTAATTTTTTTAATGCCGAAATTTTGAAATAATGCCAAATCAAGTTGTAAATTCAGCATGTACCTAATTTACCAGATTATGACCATTTCTGAGTATACAAACCTTTAAGAGGGACCCGCGCCAAGCTCAAGCCAGACTTTGTTGTCTTTAAGATAGTTTTCTCACAGAGTACCTTCTTTACATAAGCTTTAAACTTTTTGTCAGGCATATCAAGGACCGATTGTGGCAGTTTATTATAAAAAAGTATACCGTTCCCC
The DNA here is from genome assembly GCA_943193695.1 of Acrobasis suavella. Taxonomy (NCBI): domain Eukaryota; kingdom Metazoa; phylum Arthropoda; class Insecta; order Lepidoptera; family Pyralidae; genus Acrobasis; species Acrobasis suavella. Next base: position 233,225 of record OW971950.1, read on the forward strand.
ATAAACGTTTTACTAACTGTTTTGAGCCTATAATACGGGGCAACTAAGTCACTCTTATTGCGTAAGTTTCTAACGGTAAAATCGCTTACTTTATTGTATGAGGAAAATTTTTCCTTACATACAGTAGGTTTTCAAATATATACTGTGATGGTAAGGCTAGTATACCTATTTCCTTGAATAATTCTCTGAGTGAGTCTCTAGATCCTAAGCCGTAGATAGCACGAATTGCCCTTTTTTGTAAAATGAAAATAGTCTGAATATCGGCTGCACTCCCCCATAGCAGTATGCCGTATGACATTAAACTATAAAAGTAACTAAAGTACACTAGTCTAGCAGTTGCTACATCTGTCAATTGTCTTATTCTCCTAACAGCATAAGCCGCAGAGCTAAGCTTATTTGAAAGTTTAGATATATGAGCGCCCCACTGAAGTTTCGAGTCGATCGTAATTCCTAAGAAGGTAGTACTTTCAACAAGATCGAGTTTTTCGCCATCTATCAGTATGTCAACGCAAGCTTGCCTCATATTGGGAATAGAAAATCGAATGTATTGGGTCTTTTTTGCATTTAACATGAGGTTATTGGCAGTAAACCAATCAGAAATGGAAGACAAAGTGCTGTTCACCGCGCTAGCATCTGTGCTATGACGGTAAATTTTAAATATTAGCGAGGTGTCATCAGCAAACAGCACTATGCCTGCCTGATTCTCAACCATGTAAGGCAAGTCATTTACATAAACTAAGAAAAGGAAAGGTCCTAGAATGGAACCTTGTGGTACGCCGATTTTAACATTAGATTCATGCGATTTTATGCCGTTCAAATCAACAGTCTGAAGCCTATCTGTTAAATAAGATTCTATTAATTGAATTGAATTTTCATCAAAACCATATTGACTAAATTTAAGCAAAAGTGTCGGATGATCTCCGCAATCAAATGGTTTAGAGAGATCGCAAAAGGATCCAATCCCATCATTTTTGCTCTCCCATGCGTCGTAAATATGAGTGATGAGTGCCACTCCCGCATCGGTGGTTGATTTTCCGCCAGTAAAGCCGAACTGTTGGCTATGGAAAAGGTTGTAGGTCTTGAAGTGAAGTAGCATTTGATTGAGCATTATCTTTTCGAACACCTTACTCAAAACTGGCAAGATAGATATAGGTCTGTAGTAGCCAGGGTCTGTTTTTTCTCCTTTTTTGAATAAGGGGATTAGTTTATTACATTTCATTAGGTTAGGAAATATGCCTTCATGAATACATTCGTTAAATATAAAAGCTAAATCAACAGCTGTGACATTTATAATATGGCTTACAAAAGCAACCGACATGCCCCAATGATCTTCCGATTTTTTTAAATTTAACTGTTTAAGTGCTTCTACTATATCCCTAGGGCCAACATGCTTAAATTTAAATTTAGAATCACAAGGCCTAACATTATTCTTAAGCAAGGCTTCAGCACGCTGGGGGTTAGAATCCACATTGGAAGTAAGTTCCAAAGGTATGTTAGTAGAAAATTTATCAAAAATATTAACTATTTATGGTTCTGGTAACTGGTTATGTGTGAAGACCTTCCCGCTAGGCATAGTATAGCTCTGACGGTATAATATCATCGTTAATCAGCTAAATATTCCAAGGTAATAATGTTTTTCTATTGGAATTTTGTAAGTAAAGTAATTTTTATAGCGTGTGAAGATAATAATCAAAATATGAATATCAAACTGATTGGAATGAAAAATGCTAAAAACTAAAAAGACAACATACAATTTCGCTGCTGTTGTAGGTATTACGCACTGCGCAGTCGGTTTTTTAAATTAATTATTTGTTCATACCTACGTGTTCAGTCGATCGGTCGATTTGTATGGAGAAGTGAAATAGTTTTGAGAACCGAGCATTGGTTCCATTGAAAAAATTTTCATTCGATGCGCTGAGATACCCCTTTCAAGCATATTATCTCGAAGGCACGTTTTCACCCGGTATTATTCAATGAATTTAAAAAATAAAATATCTTTATTTCAGACTTTCTTTATCCAAACATAGAATTATAAGTCCATTGTTAGTCTTCTTTCATTTTACACTCACCAAACTCAATTTTACATCACTAATTCTCATACTTACATTATATTAACTATATTTTTTTACTATTAACAACATTATATTGTCAAATTAATTATTATGACTAGGTATACCTATTCTGAATTTAATCAATTCAATCGGTAGGTACGTATGGGGAATTTACAGAAAAATATCCATTATGCCAATAATGTAACACAAAAACAGGAAACAAAATATATTCTGTTTTATAATTAAACTTGGTCTGATAGCAGTATATATATTTATATATTTTTCATGTGTATTCTCTGATTACTCGAAGATGCTTGACCAGTTTGGAAAATTATTTTTTGTTTGAAAATGCATAATTTTTTACAAACATAGTTAGTTGATGTTAAAGTCTGTTTTCGTTTTTAAAAAATATTTTGTACCTACTACGTGTTTTAGGTATAATATACTTTTCAAAACTAAAATACGACTTCAACACCAAACCACAAAACCTATTTTGATTCAATTTCTATGGTGCCACCTGACAAGTATGCCCTTTCAAACAAAAAAAAGAATTTTTTAAATTGGTCCAGGCATTTTGAGTAATCAGGGAATCTACCTAAAAAAAATTAGTTAAAATTTGAATTATTGACGACTCCAAAGAGAAGCTACCTAACTAAAAAATATATATATATTCAATTTTAAACAAAAAAAAACCGACTTCATTTTCTTTCAAGACTTTCTTTCGTATCTCCAAAGTTCCTCATCATATCTTCACCAAATCAATATGAGACCAACTAGGTGCTAAAAGCTTTCAAACAAAAAATAATCATTAAAATCGGTCCACGAATGTCGAAGATATCGATTATTTTCCATACAAAGAAAAGAAATAGTTGTATTGAAACCGTTCTCCTTTTTCGGAGTCGGTTAAAAACGGATAAAGTTGTTGCAGATGATTTATAAAAACTTTACTTATGCTTTAAATACTTAAATTTTTTTTATGGACAAATAATACTAATTGAGCTAGCCCCAAAGTAAGTTCGAGACTTGTGTTATGGTATACTAACTCAACGATACTATATTTTATAACAATTACATATATAGATAAACATCCAAGACCCAGGACAATTTGAAAAAGGCCATTTTCCAACTTGCCCTGACCGGGGATTGAACCCGGGACCTCTGGGTGGTGGACTAGCATGGTGATCACTACGCCACGGAGGTCAAAAGATAGTTTAACCTTTTCACCGTGAACGTCGGATTTATATATTTTTTTCTTTGTATCTAGTTTATATGTATATGTTAGGTCATTGATAAATACTCGAAAATAGGAAGAGATACAAATAATTTACATTTTAAAAAAAAGACAGACTATTTGACAGTAATTAATCCTATATAGTCTTTACATATAATGATGATCTTTAACTATTTTTTCGCTTTAAACTAAAAGAAAGCCTTTTTTGCAAGTTTTTAATTAGTTTGCTCTGTTTGTTGTTGTTTTTTGTTTTAAACACTTTGCGGTTTCTCATAAGCTAATGTAAATCACACGATAATGCAATATTATCGTGTCACGTGTGGCCATAGGAAAAAACGACGCAACCTCATCGAGTTCGGCCTTCTTACATTTATCTTGATAAGAACTCACACTACTACACTACAAGGGCTCACAATAAAAACTTGTACGAAAAAAACTTTTTTTTAAATCGTTTTTCCTTTTAAAATACCACATATAAAAACCGTCTTGTGTTTTACCACGTGGGTAAAACGTACAATGGAAACAGGAACGCCACTATGATGCTTCGAAAGGATGACACCACTTACTACGTGTACGTAGGGTTGTCAGTGTCCGAATACCGAATAAAGGAATAACCGGCTAAGTGTGAGTCCACTATCTGTAAAAAAACAGTTTTGTTGTATGGGAGCCACACTGAAATATTGATTTTATTCTTGTTTTCTAGTTATAGCGGCAAGTTTATATTCATGTAGGTTTGTGTGTGTTGTTATACATTTATTTTCTCTCAGAAAACACAAATCGGATTTATGTAAAATTTGCCACATGTAACACCCTTACCCTTTGGGTACGGAACCCTAAAAACGGTGTTTACGGCCTACCGTTAGCCATAGAAGTATAATTTTTGAACCGTGAACGGTTTTGATTTAAACAGTTCATCAGACAAGGTTATTTTGTGTAATTTGGTGAACTCGGTAGAAGAACGCGCTTTTGCAAGCTAAGTGATCGCAGGCTTGGTCCTTAATTGGATGGGTGACCACAAGTGGCATAAAATTTTGTCGAGCTCCACCATACTTCGGAAGACACGTTAAGCCATGATACCACCTGTCATCATTGTATAGCAGTCGTCAAGCTATGTCAGATGCCGAAAGGGATTTAGAAAAATTTGACACCAATGTTAGCTACTTATACCAAATGAAAAACAATACAAATAATTAAATTTGTAATATTTGTTTTTCGAACCTCCTTCTAAAGACTTCTTATTACCAGTAGGTTGACTGGTATAAAAATGGTGATAAAGCCTATGGCTTTAAGTCCACCTATTACATTTTGTAATAAAGTTAAATAAATAAATAAAATAAAACAAGCAAACACGTGGCTACTCACGAGGAAACATAAAATGTTCCGAAGAACTAATAATCTCTTGTGCGAAGTGTCACATTGCTGTCTCCGAATTTCTGGAAGAAATTGTTCAGAAATTTCAGTCTTTCCATTTGGCAACCCTACGTGTAATAAGTCTAAGGTACAAAGCAGGTCAATCTACATCCCGACTTGCCACAGTCTAAATGACCCGCCTTATAGCGATGATGTATTCGAGCAGTAGCCCAAAGAATTCGATACTGACTTAGATTAGTTTGATAAGATAAATAGTATTGTGTTTTTAAGTACATTTGGCTTCGCGTCGTCGCGTTGTGTTGTGTGTAAAATGGAGTCGTTTGCTATTGTGCTGTGTGTTATTTTTATCGCGATGTGCCTGTTTCTGTTTTGGATGTGGTTCTGTTTTGGAGGATGGGTGAAAAGACGTGAGTTTTTTATCGTATTTACTACTAAATAAAAATTGAAGACGATAGTTGTTGATTTTGTTGAAGTTTTTATGTCAAAATATTAACAAGCCAAAAAAATTACATACATGGTTTCAAGAAGGTTTAGTCAATATTGTATTTTAATTTTTAACATCTCTCACACAGTAGCGGCATTCTAACACTAAATTGCTATAGTTATATTTGCAAAAGAAGCAAGTGAATTTCTTTAGGCTTTGGCGCCATCTAGCTGGTACAGTAATGAAAGTTTTTTGAATACTTATTGCTATTTTGTAATCAACATTACAATCTTACGATTATAAACAATCTTATCGTTTTCCATTTCACCGAGCATAACAGTCTTAATCAGTTTTTAAGTCAATAATAACATTTAATAGTGATTGTGGCAAAAAAAATGTCATCCGAAATATTCAATAATTCAACATTTAATAGACAAATAACATTACTTCTTATTTGGATAGTTGTTGTTTTCCTGTTTTTATTATTTAGAGTGTACAGATCTCTCAGTAAGTAAATTGTACTTAAATTTTATACTAAGTAAACACAAGGTGTTACATGTGGCAAATTATACTTAAATCCGATTTGTGTTTTCTGAGAGTAAATAAATGCCCAACAACACACACAAACCTACATGAATATAAACTTTCTCATTCATAGAATAATATCATCATAAAAAAAAACAATATTTTTTTATATTATAAATAGAACAGTGACATCCCTACTTTACTATCGCTTACCCTAGTGACGTATCAATGCCCCAAATGAATATCGATAATTTTCAGCTTATCTCTAACATTATCTCCAAGCGCAAAAAAAAATATTCCATGGCATTAATTTATTAAATGATTGTAATAATAGTTTTTTGGTCGTAACTCGTCATAAAAACTCTCTTTTTGATTGCCATTTTGACAAATACAATCGTATATTTTTGAGGAAAAACATGTTATTTTTTTTTAATCCGTAAACAAGCCTTATTTTTTTCCTATTACAATATTATTTAAATTCATCCGTTAATAAGTGCATGCAATATTTAATATTAAACAGTTATAGTTTTATGTAATATAAATCTGCTTTGGCAAAAAAAATCATAATGAAATAAAATGGATTGATTAAAATGAGATTAGGACGAAAACTTTTTTTTTACTCCTGTTTAAAAGTTTCTCCAGCATCGATTTACCTTTAAACGAGCGTTAATGGCGAGGTAACCCGTACTATCTAATTAAGTTGTTATCACTCGATAGCTTATCTGGAGTCAAATTTCACCGATTATAGATCATTGTTCATACACAATTCGTCAAACAAAGTCTGTGAAAATGACGACGAACATTGTGGGGGTTTTGGTTTTTATGGGACTTAATATTATGCTGTTTTGGATTATTTATGGCTTAATGATAAGATTTTTTGGTGAGTATTCATTTAAAAATTTAAGAATTTTGACCACAATGTATTTACTTAGCAAATTAAGACGTTTAATATTTCTTTGTTTACCATCGGACAAACAAAGTGTTGACATTGTTATTGTTTTTGATACGTATAATATTTAAATCTTTTTTTTCTTTTTGATAAAAAAAACCTCTTTGTCTCAAAATAATCCTTGCTTCAATAACGCACTATCTAAGGTTCAAATCCTAACTAGATCATCACATGTTTCCGATCTATGCGTATTTTATTTAAAATATATGATAATTTTATTTAATTTTTTTTTTATTAAACCTTGAAAAATATTTGAAGTGCTACTGCTATCAACCTCATGGGAGCAAATTTTTGATTACTTACCTGTCACCTTTGTTTAAGATTAATAATAAATTTAAAACGAGGGTACTATTGCAATGTACTTTTCGTCTTAAACTAACGATTTCTTGTTGAAATTTACAAAACAGGTAGTAAATCGATGATTTATAGAATATGTTACTGATAGATATAACCTACATAATATAGTGCTGATGATTTAAAAAATCTTATCGATGTTATTTTATCGATTACTAAAGATCCTGTATAGTCCAGACTGTGCTGCTAAGGGGATATACGATTTTTTCAGGGCCAGTGCTGCACCCATTTAAAACACATTTTTTTTTAAAGAAAATGGAGATATTATTTAAAATGTTTGGTCTTATACGGCTCTAGATAACCCTACTATTTAATGAACTACTGTTTACAGTTTAAAGTAAGAACGTCATTTCAAATAGAGGCAGCATTGGAACCCGAAAAAAATCATGTATCCCTTTAATAGCACCGTTTAGTGTCATAAAATTTGACACCCATCTGGCTGATTAGGTCGTTGACCTTTTGATAAAGCAGTTATTACAATTAGAATAAAAATTACAAAATATTACTTATTTTCACCAAAATCCTTTTATAATAAAGAATGTAACTTACTTGTTAATCATTAATATCATCACTAAAGTTTCATTTCATGTATTTTTAAATATTTTATCATTATGTACATGATTCATCAATGTACTTATCATCATTTGTCATTTTATTGATAAAGCGTTTTTAAGTTTCAGTGTTGATCAATCAGCCAATTAATAATCAGTTTTGTGAAAAACATTAAAAAAATGTCGAATTCTTACCCAACTAGTAATTTTCCTATGATGGTTCTTCTTTACTGTACACTTATATTTATACTTGTGGTGTTGGTTGGCGTTTGCAGATCTATGAGTAAGTACTTAAGGGGATACATGATTTTTTCGGAGGCCGGTGCTGCCCCCAGCAATAAATTATTTAAAGAAAACGTAGATATCATTAAAAAAATTCTAATACGGCTTTAGATAACCCATCAAACAATTTTATGAACTATTGTTTACAGTTTAAAGTGAGAACATGAAGGTTTTCTTAGCATTTTTGCAAAATTTGGCAAACATGCTAAGAAAAGCTTCACATTCTCACTTTGAACTGTAAATAGTAGTTTATAGAAGCACTTCATTAATGAGAACTTCCTCAAACAGGATGTAAAAAAATCACAATTTACTTAGACAGTAATCTTTTTGTAAATGTGTTTCTTATTGATATATTTTATCTATTAACATGGCGCGATAATAATAATTTAAATATATACTTATCATATGTATGCCGATAAAAAAATAAGCCTTAGTATCACTCAATCAGTAGACGGCTAATGAGTTATTTGTGGCAAAAAAAGTGAAAAAATGACTTACTTTGTTAATATGATGTACTATCCGTCTCCCGCGTTTCTTTTTTGGGTTATCTTCCTCACCGTTTTGATTTTCATTGGAATTTTTAGGTCTATTCGTGAGTACTTGTAATTTTTCTTTTATATTTAATATTTTATTCAAATCTTTACTATATAAGTTGACGACCTCCGTGGCGTAGTGGTCACCATGCTAGTCCGCCACCCAGAGGTCCCGGGTTCGATCCCCGGTCAGGGCAAGTTGGAAAACGGCCTTTTTCAAATTGTCCTGGGTCTTGGATGTTTATCTATATATGTATTTGTTATAAAATATAGTATCGTTGAGTTAGTATCCCATAACACAAGTCTCGAACTTACTTTGGGGCTAGCTCAATCAGTGTTATTTGTCCCTATATATTTATTAATTTATTTATTATTATTATTATATTTTTGTATTTGGAATAAAATATAATAAATATCATATTCTATCAAAACCAACATCAAATGTATATATTTTTTACTTTGGCGTTGGTTTTAGCATACTTTGCAGCTTCTTAAATTTTTATTAATATTTTTCCTTATTATAAATTTAGGCCTTGTTAATTTGTAATTTAGTTTCAATTTGTTCGAGAAGTGGAGTTTTTATTGTATGTTGTAAATTGAGGTAAAGATTTTCAATTCGATTATGCTACTCTTTACTATGTTTACCTATTGTGAAATTGAATGTGTCTTTAAAAAATCCAGAACCATTCCTAAACATTTTCCATTACACTCCACACATGAAACATAAATAGCTGCATTTTCTGTTACCATAATAAGCTTACTGTAAAAACATGTAAATGCTCTGCGATCAATAAGTGACCAACATATAATTAATATTTTCTCTTGACAAGGTCTGCGAGTTCGGGTTTTTCATGCTCACTAAAATGTTCAATCCGGTGGTGGCGTCGCTGGTCGGGTCGTTGGATTCCCTCTAATATGGTTGAGTTTAACGATGGCTGATCCGTGCGTCAACTCGTGAACGGGTGCTGCCGGGAGGGACTGGTCAGCTCGGCTTCGCTTTTTTTGACTACTTAATATTTTTTATTACGCAATTTATGTTAGTTTACTTGTTCGCAAGCATAACATGTTATAATGTGTCAACATTGTATTATATTATAAGTATTTATTAATTAAAAGACAATTATAATAATATGACAAAGCCCTTCTGGCGAGTAGGCGACCAATACTGTGAAAATGAGTTTCTTTCGGCGTTTCTTCTCAGCAGTGGTCGTTACGAAGCGCTGGTATCGGTAGCTTTTCTTTAAAAAATAAATTAAATTTTAATATACTTTACACGTAACATAAATTATACTTATTGACGTGTAAAAGTGCCTGTAAAGGTCTAATTACTGAATAAACATTTGAATCTTTGAATCTTTGAATCTTAGAACCATAAATAGTATAGTCAAAATAAATTTCTACGAATTGATGAAATCAAGTAGTTACAAATAGTTTCATAAACAAGTTAGCTAAGGTAAGTTTTATTGATAGTGTCGTATCATCCTTGAGTATCGATACCGCTAATGTATGAATGACGTCACTTCGAGAGAGCGGGAAATTATAAATTATCTCCCTCGATAAAACGGTACTTATGGTGACTTACCTAAAGGTTGACTGAAAGAAATCGCTTTGGTGATAAGCTTGCCTTTGTACACATTTATTTTTTTAGTTTAATTCTTATTGTTGGTGTAATAAAAAGTTTTATTGATCTTATACTGCTCAGCTAGTGATGGCGACTATGATTACAGAAAAATATGATACATTACCTTCTTGCCTTGGCTTACCGTGTGTTCGAATTATTATTTGTAAAAATATTGCATTAATAGTATTTTATGCAACAGTTTTATAAGGAGGGTTAAAAAATGCGAGTGGCGCAGGTTACGATGCGAGCCTTGGCGAGCATCGTAAATTGACGCCATCGAGCATTTTTTGACTACTTATACAACGTCGCATACAATATACTTTTTCTACGACTACATTTACTAAAATAAATACAAAAATAAACAAAGAAAAGTACGAAATACTACCGTATGTTTGGTAGATACTAGGTATCTATGGAAGACTTAATTTTTTTTATTGACTTTTTCCTAGTGACTAAAAGTGCCATTTTTGAAACATGGAGTCACTTAAACGAATGTTTTTCATACAAAAAACCGGTTGTTCGGTGACTCCACGTTTGAAAAATGGCGCCATATGTTAAAATAACGATTTTATTATGTTGGCAGTATGGTAGATCTAAAGAAAAAAAGTTATAGGTGTATGGCTAGGAGTAACGTTTTGGCGAAATAACGGCACATGTGCTATTATATTAGGAATAGACTATAGTCTTTTCTGAAATCATATAATCTATGTTTTTATATTAGTGTTCGGGACCATTCAAAAGACAGATAACAGTACAGGAGTAGAAAAATACTTTTATATTTCTATCTATAAATGATTTAAAAATTATGTTCTTGACGATGCAGTAGTTTCCATGTATTTTTCTCATACAAGCCATCGTATTGACCTCCCTATATGATATTTCCACATTCTCCTTCACTTGATCTATACTTATAAATACTCCATTTGGTTTTCTCTTCCCTTCAACTTTTTCTTTTTTTATGTTTTTAATAAATTTATCGTGTCGTTTAAGATGACCAAACATCTTTCATCTCCTAGTGCCACTTGTTTTTTAGAGTTTATAAAACTTCAAGACTCCAAAAATATATTTAATTTCTTTTTGACTTACAGTATATCAAACAAAAAATTTTTCGCAATTCATTTTTATAGTAATCTTTTTTAGAATGTGTCATTGGTACGTTTATTTTTTTATGTACGATTAAAAAATAATAATATCTTTCATTATCATGTTTTTGTCGATAGTGAAAAACATTAGTATCGATCAGTCAATAGACGGGTAATAAGCTATTTGTGGCAAAAGAACAAAAATTACTTACGTTGTTAATATGATGGTCAATCCGTTGCCTAGTTTGCTTTTTCTATTACTCTCTTCATCATAGTCTCAATTTTGATCGGACTTTCAAGACCTATTCGTGAGTTACTTTCTTCTATATTCTTCAAATCTATAGGATCCTACTTAGTAGCTTCTTAATTTTTAACATGTTCTTGTTAGAAATTTACGCTTTGTTTGTAATTTTGTCTCACTTTGGTCCTAAAGTAGAGTGTTTATATATTGTATGTTACAAGTCGTGGTTAAGATCAAATGTTTTATTCAATGTACGTTATATTTTGTTAGGTTTATTTTTTGTTCAAGTGTTACTTTAAAATAATATTTAAATCAATTTCGAAATTCTGTACATATAGTGTTTACTGCCAAGTAGTACATATGGTCAAAATAAATGGAAATCAATCACAGACTGTAATTATAGGTTCATTCAATTTAACAAGCACTCAGTTATCGCTTCGTCACTTTCTCGATAGTGACGTATCATCCTTGACTAACGATATCGCTAATGTACACGTCACGTCACTTTGTTGGAGAGAGGTCATACAATTTATGAAGGATTTATAAAGAAATCTGACAGATTTTTTTTTAATAATGTTTTGCAAACTTTTTGGATTAAATATCAAAAACGCCAATTATATTAATCATAAGAAATACATCCTATTGCGTTTAAGGTGGAATCATGCTCCATAAATAATTAGGTAATTGTACGTATACCTGGTAAAATTGAATCTAAAATGCAGCTGTGGTATACGCCGGTAAAATACTTTAACAGCTTTTCTCTTTCCGCGCAGCAAAAGCCAATTGAGGGAATAGAAGAGTATCTGATGCATGACAATAGGCAATGCAACTAGCAATTCAATTCAATTCTATTCACTTTTACCAACTTCATGTCGACCTTTGGATCTTGCGGCTAGGTTCTGCCTACCTTGTATGATATAGAGACGTGATAGTGTATTGCAAAAATGTACTGTGTCACACAAATATTAGGCCATATTTTCTGAAAACCATCATTACATTCAGATTTCTTTTCCATCAATTTGTCATTGCAAATCTACGATAAAAGTAATCTGATAAAAGCTGACAAATATTTTTAAAACAAAACTTTTAATATTAGTATTTGAAGCGTAGGAAACACGATCCAAATTGCCATGATAGCGATTTATCTCGTCTAAAAGAAATGCAAACGATAATCAAGAAAAAGAGATCATTGCAAAAATCACAACGTAAGAAGAAGTTCTTAGTGGAGATGGAAATAAAGATGGAATTCAAATAATAGTGATATAAACCAAAATTTAATGATAAAGTCCAGTTTTTAATAGAATCTCTATAAATATATCCTCCGGGCTGTTTATTAACAAAACAGTACTGTGAAGTGATTAAAATTAACGTTCCGCTGAAGCTACTAGTATCAACATTAGTAACTTAAAGTGAATTTATATTAACTCCCTTATTTACAACTTGATTTTGTGAACACCTTATATTTCTATCATTTGCATAATAATCTGTGTTTATTTTTGTGACTTCTCTTTTTCCATCTTCACACCCACCATCATCCTTAGAGTCTTTGGGTCTTACGACTTTAGGCTTAGTCTATCCCGTTAGTGGTAAAGAGTGTAAAAAGCGCCTCTAAATTTCTTATTCCTACAACATACTGTTAACACCTTTTGGATATCATGACTCCATGGGATCGGAACGAAGTTACCCATGACGCTGATGGGTCAGTGTCAGCTACAACCATTGCGACCATCGCAGCATTAGCTACGTTGTTGTTAATGAGTTTTGTTCTTATGTGTGTCAAGATTCACCACTATGGTAATTATTTTGTTGCATATTATTACAAACTTCCGATTCTTTAAGATTTATTTCTCAATTTAATTATAAATCTTCTAAAACAATATTTAACTTATGTATCACGTGTTTTAAATTTGTTGGTCATTGTAAGATTTTGTAACAATTTTATTAAAGCCTTTGCAATAACATAGGTATCTTTTAATATAAAACAGAACATATCTTTCCTTATATTTTTCCAATCGACCCAAAATATTTTAAATGTGTCTGTTTTTTTCCGTTCTTGCCAAATATTTGTATCAATTTTCATATGCATATATTTCAGCTAGCGCAGAGTATATTAGCACAAACCTTATCCCAAAATAATGTTTCTGAATGCGCGAACGAAGCTACGGACTAAAACTAGTCAATATATTATATTCATATCTTAAAGTATGATTACAATTTTAAGGCTTTGTTTAATTTTACATTACCTAATAAAGAAATCATACCATATTTATCCTTATTTGTGCTACTCGTGTGATAACAAATTTTATTTATCGGGATTACAATACATATTGATATGCATAACGTAATACTATTGTTATGGGTATTCCTGATTTTATAGTATTAATAAATTTATTGTAGAAAGCTAAAAAAATACATACAATTTTGTAAATTTTATACATCTAAACAGGTACCTTGTGAGATTAGGTGCAGTGTCTCAAGAAATATTTAATCTAAGTGCGATATGTCATTCTATCAATGATAAACCAGATATAGTAGATTCTCCGGCATCGAATGTAAGATACGATAGTATTGTTGATCGCTCAGATGAGAACGTTACTGTTAAATCTAATATTGTGCAAAATGATTCCAATATTACCAAAAGAACTGTGAAAGAAGAATTAAGTGTAGTGATTGCATTCTAGTAATTTGCAGTGGTAAATTATTGAGAGTGTTGGCGTATTGAATCGCTCTAATTGTTTGTGAAAGCAAATGTATTGTGAGTGATATCAAGATTAGTGTTTCAAGCTTGTGTAATATAAGTTTCAAGACGCTGGTTGGAAATATCAGTAAAGATAAAAAAGAACTATAGAGGTTTATCAAAAGAATTCAAAAAAGCTTAAATCAAGAATCTTCTGGAAAGAATTCTTTAGCTATCAAAAGCGAAATATCTCCTTTTATTTCAGTGCGGTACTAGTCTATCGTTAATAGAAAATACGCGAGATTTAACTTTAATAAAAGTTTGATCAAATCTTTCACCATGCCGCCAATGTTTGGTCAGCCAAATTACAATTTTGATGATTCCGCCGAAATGACCAGTGACTATAAGTCTGAAGATGAGGGCTACCAGAGCAACCTGACCCACATGGCCTTCTGGTACATGGTAGTACTGTTGGCCATGCTGCTGAGTTGGCTTCTGATTTTCTTCTGCCTGAGGATTATCACTTTAGGTATAGACACTGATGTAATAAGTTTGAAGTGCCTTATTTACAATGGCATACTTAGACTTCAGTTTTTGAGTTGAAAACTGTAAAAAAGTTGCCAAGTGCAAGTTGGACTCGCGCACAAAAGGTTCCGTACCATTAACTATTAAAAATCATATCAGTATGGAAGATCCACTTAAATATTTATTTTATACTGTTATAGCGTCAAATGATTTCTGTTGCCGCTATAACAACAAATACTAAACATTTTTGAAATTTCTAGCTATCACGGTTCATGAGATACAGCCTGGTGACAGACAGAGAGGGACAGACGGACAGACGGACAGACGGACAGACGGACAGACGGACAGACGGACAGACGGACAGACGGACAGACGGACAGACGGACAGACGGACAGACGGACAGACGAACAGACGGACAGACGGACAGACGGACAGACGGACAGACGGACAGACGGACAGACGGACAGACGGACAGACGGACAGACGGACAGACGGACAGACGGACAGACGGACAGACGGACAGACGGACAGACGGACAGACGGACAGACGGACAGACGGACAGACGGACAGACGGACAGACGGACAGACGGACAGAGGGACAGACGGACAGACGGACAGACGGACAGACGGACAGACGGACAGACGGACAGACGGACAGACGGACAGACGGACAGTCGGACAGTCGGACAGACGGACAGACAGATTTGCAAAGTCATTGTTGACGTCAGATCATTGACTAACAGCTTAGTTTACTGCCGCTTCCTAAGCGCAAGTGCAGAAGAAGCGGCAACAAACTGCGTTGCAGCATTTTTTCTAATGACGTCACTGATATTAAAATTTGATATGTGGATTTAATTACATTATGACATAACAATGTTCTTAACATTGTTATGTAATAATTTCATTGAATTAAGAATGATTTATAAGTGTAAAAGAACTAAGTATACACAATGGTAAGTACTTGCACTGTAATCAGCTGATAGGACCTCTTTTATCAGACACAAATCCTCAAGAAGATTACCCTTCAATAACACGATAATGAACTTTATTATATAGCCTTTAAATTAAGGCGACATACCACTGAAGCATAGGTACTTTCTAAAGAAAATTGACATATAGCCATGTAACGTTCGCACACAAGCATCCGTGTGTGAGTAAAGCGTAGAGCTACCATAGATCGGCTCATTTTCTTCCCATACACTTTGACTGATCCTAGTTTCTATAGAAAGAAAACAGTTTTTTTATTTTATTTCGGTATGTGTTCCTTGCAGATAGTTGTTCAGTATCGTGAACTGAATCTTCCCTTTATAATCTTCAGTATATTTTTTTGAATAATATACTCGTACCATACCGTATGTACTTGTGAGATCTTTGGTTTGGTGGGAGTAAGCATTGCTAGGGCTTTCGAAAGTTAAGCAACCCCGGGCGTGGTCCGCACTTAGATGCGAGACCAAAATTGAATATAAATGTTGTTTTCGTATGTGGCAGTCATCAAGCTAAGTCAAAAGCCAGCTTCAAAATTCTGACACCAGTGTTGGCCACTTACACACTCGACAAACAAACAATTCGTACCAATATTGTTAGGTAATTACGCTTTATTACGAAAAGTAACATTTAAATTCTTTAATAGCCCAAGAATAGAACTTTTTTTTAATAAAACAGAGAATCTACATTTTCTTAAAATTTTTAGATAATCCGTTAAAACATAACTCTCCTTCTGGCACAGTCGGTTAAAACTATGTCTAATTATCGTAAAAAATCTGTAACTCTTTATCAGTCATATTTTGAGTATGAAACCGATTTAAAAATTACAGTCTTTGTATTAATTTAACTAAAAATATGCGCTCCTTAACTCTGTAGCATTATAGGTACTATATATACCTGATTTAAGGAGATCAGTCTTTATGAATGCATCGGTAAATCTTTACTAAAATCACAGAGCCTTAAATACGTAAGGAATATGATTAAATATAATATAATTAAAATACAATCTTTCTGATAAATGTACAGTAAACCATTGAAGTAGTGAAGTCGGTAGAAGATAGACGTTTTTACCACAAAATTAAGTTAAAATAATTTTGGTGTATTTGATTTAACGATATAAATATAATAAAAACACGGTGTATTGAATTTAGTAAATATTAATATAAAATACGTGAACAACGTGCAGCAACATTTTTTTGACAAGTGAAAGTGAAGTGTAATAGAATAGTAAACGTAGGAAAATTTTCAAATAGTATATTTTGTGTTAACGGTTAAATTAAAGTACTTAATTAATTTTAAGTTGCATACATTCTTGCGAAATTAAAACAGTTAACCTTAACTACTTACAAAAATGTTTTTTTCAATGCTTTTCACTAAATCTGAAGATGTGGTCACTGATTCTCCAAATTTCGATTCACATTTATTCTTATTCATATTGGCGTGTTTTAGTACTGTGATAATGGTGATATTATTCTTTTTGATTTGCCTGCGGACTGTTATAATGGGTAATTTTCTATTTTAAATAAATATATATAGGGACAAATAACACTAATTGAGCTAGCCCCAAAGTAAGTTCGAGACTTGTGTTATGGGATACTAACTCAACGATACTATATTTTATAATAAATACATGTATAGATAAACATGCAAGACTCAGGATAATTTGAAAAAGGCCTTTTTCCAACTTGCCCTGCCGGGGATCAAACCCGGGACCTCTATTTTATAAGCTTTAATTTAGTTTCACCTGTCCCGTTGTCTGTCTGTCATCATCATCATTTTAGTCGCATAACGTCCACTGCTGGACATAGGCCTCTCCCAAGGATTTCCAAAATGACCGATCTAGATCGGCCTGCATTCAGCGCTTTCCATCGACCTTAGTCAGGTCATCAGACAACCTTGTGGGTGGGTGTTCTAAGCTTCGCTTGCCAGTACGTGGTCGTAAGAACCTTTTTGCCCATCGGCCATCGGTTCGTCGCGGTATGTGTCTCACCTACTGCCACTTCAACGAGCTAATCCGCTGGGGTATGTTAGTGACTTTTGTTTTCCTACGAATTTCCTCATTTCTGATTCGATCACGTAGGGAAACACCGAGCATAGCCCTCTCCAAAGCGCGCTGAGCGACCTTGAGCCTTCTTATAAGACTCATAGTAAGGGACCACGTTTCAGAGCCATAAGTCATCACTGGTAACACACATTGATTAAACACTTTCGTCTTAAGGCACTGAGGTATTTTGGACGGAAAGACACTGCGTAGCTTCTCGCGTAGCGTAGTAGTTGTCTATCTGTGTATATATGTAATCAAATCTCACTTCTAGGTTTCCGATTGAGCTGAAATTTTTTACACATACGTATATCGCGTGCAATATTATTATAACATAGAGCTGATCTGATGATGAAGCTGGAAGGTGGCCATAGAAACTTTGTAATGAAACGACGCAACACCGTCGACTTAGTTCGGCTCGGTCGAGGAGAACCTTAAACATTTTTAACCGACTTCCGAAAAGGAGGAGGTTATCAATTCGTCGCGATCTTTTATGTTTTTTTTTATGGATATTCACTGATTATTCGAAGACGACTGGACCGATTATAAAAATTATTTCTTTGTTTGGAAGGGTATAGGTACTTGTCAGATAGTCTCATATAAATCTTATCAAAATCGGTTGCTAGGGCTTGAAGTCGGTTTTTAGTTTAGAATTTTTTCATTGTTTTATATTAAAACTTGTATTAAATATATATATATATATATATTTAATAATTACTTAGATACCTGTGTTTAAATAGCATAAATACAATCTTACCTGAACTATTCGAGGAGGTGTTGAATTTGTTTGACTATTTTGCTCCGTAAGAACATCTCTACATAATAATAACGTTTATATCGTTCAATTAAATCTAGAACTGTACCGAATATTATAATAATTCCATCCCAATTTATAATACCACATTTCTAAATAATGGGTAGTGATGAAGAATAAAGCATGCTTCAAATGCAAGTGTACTATGTGATGAGAAAGTTCGGTGGGGTGATTCGAAGTCACGGTAGGACAATTGGTAGTGCACTCACGGCGTTAACGTGAGGGTCGTGGGTCGAATCCCACTCGCGACAATTTTTTTTATCTGGATAATAATCCGAGCATTGTAATGCTGTTAAAAACCAATAATCACATAACTATTATATATTATTTCAAATGACTTCTGCCCTATCTTCGCCTTTGTTTTACAATCGTATTACAATAAATAAATAAGCATTCACCCCTTGTGGACTTTACTGCAAAATTTCTTATCGTGCACTTTGCTATCTACCTAAATATTTGAAAATAATAATTTCATTTTAAGATTATGCTATCTATTTCTTAATATTGCATATTTTATCTATGAGATTAAATTATTTTATCATGTTTTTATTCTCATCATGTTTCTATCAAAAACAATACCTACCTACTGACTTGATAAAAAATGTTCCATTTTACCATTATTGATGACAATATTTTTTTCCATGCAGCGCATTGTATATAAAATAAAAAAATCTATTTATTATATATAAACTCAATTTGAAACGTATCCTTTAAGTAGGATTAAAAGAACTTAGTATGTACCAGCTGCTTCTTTTCCTGCCCAGATTGTGAAAGCCAATCGAGGGAGTGGGTGAAAACATATAAGGGATTGTCCCTTTAAAAAAAATTTATAAAAATCTATGAATTTTTATGCATATTTTTACAAAAAGTAAGCAGTTAGGATCCAGGGCTGCAAGACACAGAAGGCTCTGTCTGCCCCTTGAGGGTCTAAGACGTGATAGTGTATACTATCAATAACCACCATCGTGTATCATCATTTGAGCAGCATAACGTACGTTTTAAAAGGAACTTTTTACCACGTACGACCGAACTGTGGAATCAACTTCCTGCAGCAGTGTTCCCGGACCGATAAGACATTGAAACCTTCAAAAAACGAGTCTATATCTTCCTGAAAGGACCTTGCAACACCCCTGGTGTTGCAGTTGTCCATGGGCAGCGGTGATCACTTATCATCTGGTGACCCGCTTGTTCGTTTGCCGCCCTATAAAATAAAAAAACGTTTACGGCTGGACATAGGCCTCTTCAAAGGATGTCCAAAATGGCCGATCTAGAATGACCTGCGTCCATCAGGTAAACCATCGTGTATGCTTTGCCGCAAATGTATTCAAATATGTTTACTTCATTATTTGCAGGGCAAAAAACGCGGAGTCAGCAGCAGAGGCGGGGGCTGCACGCGGGCTCCCGCGGGCGGCCGTCGTTGCAGGTGGAGCCCACCATCTACCTGAGTCCCAACAACTTGCCGGCGCCACCTAAATATGGTAAGGAACAGCCAAAATATTCTTTTTCAAATTAAAACATTAAACACATATGTTTTCTCACCGAGTAAAAAAAGTTCTAAATTAAAAAAAAAAAAAACTGTCTATTCTATATTTAACCTTGTATATGTAAGTACTTTATCAAGGACAGGAATAACGATATTTTTTATCGATATGTCGATACCCGATATCAGTATTTTATAAAATACTGGTATCGGATATCGATATATCGAAACAAAATATCGGTATTCCTGTCCCTGCTCTATATTCATAAAAATTATACATAAGTGACGTAGCTCGAACTTGAATGTCTCTTCGTAATCAGAGAATAGACAAAAAACAAGCCGAGTCCGGAACTTAAACGCCCTGTATATTTTTGATTTTTGCTGATTCGATGAATTGTAAATAAAGTGTCAATTATTTTTGTATACAACGTGAAAGGGACATGCCCGTAATAAATCAAACCACGGGCCAAACGAGATCACCATAGTAATAATGAAATTAAAAGATCAACCAGATAACCAAAAAAAATTGACATACCCATACAAACTGCCCGGGCGGCTTCACATTTTTGTATGGGAATGTCCCCTCCACGTTATATATTATGGACCAAGTGATAAACAAGACATTATAACTAATATCTACGCAGTTTGAAAAATGCCCAAAATAAGAGAGCATTATGATAAAAACTATTAAAATAATCAAACCGACCGGACAATATTATAATAGTCATGTATGGGGCAGAATAGCTGCCAACAGCAGACTCGTTTTTGCAGCGTCATGTAGATCACCTAGGTTATAATGCGGCAGGGGAGGCCCTTGGGGCAGCCCGTAGCCGCCAACAGTCGTCTTCCGGAATCATGTAGACCACCTTGGTCATGATGTAGTTTAGGTTATTTTGGAGCGGGAGCGACCTTTCGGGCACCGCCTAGCCGCCAGGAGTATTTTTCTAAAGTCATGCATACCATCCAGGTCATAGGTTATGATGCTGCATCATCTTTATCTACATGACCTGTATATAATTCGGGGTAGCCAAATTGGTTCCTGTCGTCACTTGGGCTAAATAAATCAACTGTAGGTGAATCTCCGTGCCGTGTACCTGCGTATTATCAGATTGTCCGAAAACCACTTGAAAAATAATTATTATGTATTATTAATTACTTAGTCAAAAGTAGCTTGTATTTTGCTGCTGTTATTCATAACGCCCGAGCGTGATAATATGAACGTATATTGTATATTAATCTTACTCTTTTTTCTAAATTACAGAAGCTCTCGCGCCACCGAGTTACGAAGAGGTCATGGCGGTTACCTACCCAGCCTACCCCGGTGCTCAACCTCAACCGATAGCGTACCCCATCACCCACGCCATCGCCCAGACTTCACAGAACGTGCAGCCTTCTCCACACTTAAACACCACGAGGAACGAAGAAGCTTCCCCATCCACAGTCATAACCGTCACCGCCGAAGACAGAAGAACATCGGTTACCGTTGCCACATCATGATAACTTTATTTCAAACGTTATTCGTTGTTGTTACTAGTCTTTTTGACTATTTTTATGTTAACAATTCTATTAACTGTTATGACGTTTCTGACATCAATAAGAGCACATCTATTTAATTAAAAGTTTGCTTTTAAAACGTAAATAAACGACAATTGAATAGAAAGAGTGATTATTAATAATGGAATGATAAAAAGCTTCCGTGTTGTTGAATAATTAGTAATTTTCATTACTAAAAGGAGTTTTTAATAATGAAAATTGTGATTTATAAGTGACATAGTGAAAGTATTTCAGTTAGAATCCCTCTTTTTTACAGACAATCAAATAGATTGAGCTAGCCCCATCACTTAATGGATATAAAGTTCTCTGTGCTATGCTATAAAAACTTGTTATTTTTTAAATGTATATTCTGTGTTATATTTTATTATTAATCAAAAACAATTTAATGAGTTTTATCGCTTTTGTATATAGACGCAGTTTTAGCGCAATGAATAAATTTTTTAAAGAAAGCTTAGGAGAATTTACTTGTTCTTATAAAATCGTTTACCTTCATTGTTCTATTAAAACTTAAATGTTTATGGGTAAAAAATTAATCGTATTTGCTGTATTAGTTTTTTTCCTTTTAAAAGTATCTAAATAATGAAATTTGGTCGGTATTTGAGAGTCATAGGTATACTGAACTTTCCATAGTGATAGTAATATAAATTGACGATGGCGATTTCGAATAGGTAAATATTACTCTAATCTTGTCATTATTTTACCGGCTGTGCATTTAACCTAGTCGAGATGACCCAGATAGGTTCTTATTATGTTAAATAATGTTCATTATCAAAACAGTGCTTTCAATAAATTTTGATACATTTATAAGCAATGGTCGGATAATCGGATGCATATTTACCTAAAGTTGAGATGTTGGCAGTTATGGAGTGCACTTTTGTATCTGAAAAATCCCAGGATTCCAGAATCGACAAAATTTTGTGTTTTGATTATAGAATCAAATCGGGTAAGGTGTATATTTACTTACGTTCAGGTGTTGGCTAATGTGGAATGCACTTGATCGATTAGTGAGAAGTTTTTTGAATCCCGGAATTTGAATTTAAAAAATATGTCTTAAGAAGCCGCTTCCATAATTTCCTAGCCAAAAATTAACTTTAGGTAAATATGCATCCGATTATCCGACCACTGTTTATAAGTAAAAAAAAGTCGTTGAGTTGAAAAATACAAATGTTGTATTTTTGAAACATAATTTTATTTAATGACATAATCTACCTCGTCCATTTATGCAAATTTAATTATTTAACTTTTTATTGTGATTTGAAAAACAAGTTATTTATTATATAACCGTTCAACGGACGGATCAACAACGGATAAATGTACGTAACTGTTAAAATTTAGTTATTAATTGCGTACATTTTTGCCCATGATAATCTGTCTTCTAAGAGGACGCAAGACTGATTATTTTTTGGTAAAAGTTCCATCATAAACGTTAGGCCCGGTGCTTATATTGATGTCAATTATTTTTAAAAGCTTTTTTTAGAGAAAATAATGACATCAACATTCTAAAATGAAAGAATATATTTTGATGTAATTTTAAGGGACTTGTATATATTAATGTACCTATAATATTTTATTATAATTCTAAGAACTCAAATTTAGTTTGTTTTCAAGAACTCCTCGGTTTACGGTTGGGCTACATCTTTCAGCAAAGAACAGCTCTTTCGCATGCTGCTATCCTTTTCATTCGCTCAGGACGTCATTAGCTAGAGGGAGAAAGAGCGACGGAACGCTTCAGCATGGGCGGTACTGAAACCTGTCAGTGCATGCCATTTTCAAACGCGGAGTCACTAAACCATTTTGTTCAAAAAACCATTCGTTTAGGTGACCCCACGTTTCAAAAATGGCACTTAAGATGTATGCCAACCCTTACGTTCACAAGTTAAATAGGTGACATCCTTGCTGATGAGAGGATGAAGCGGGTCAGAAGAGTCAGGAGGACATCGTTATCAACCGTGTTGGAGGCATTAGAGAAGTCGATGAGGATTACACTTTACAGTTGCTTTTCCATCTTCCACGATTTGTACTTTTCCGTTGATAATATATTTATTGACAAAAATATAAAGGGTAAACTTCTAGTCAGTGGACGCTAACAGTCATTAGACAGAACACAATAAAAACACTGCAGCTACAGAGTATAAAAACCAGCAGCTGCAGTGGACTGCAATAAATAAATGAACTGTTAGCTGTTAGCGTCCAATGACTGAAAGTTTATCCTACATTTTAAACAACTAAATTAAAACGAATAAAAAGAATAAATAAATTATAATAATAATTTCCTTGATGGTAAATTGTAGTTTCTTTTTTGACTTTCTGTGTAAAAAAAATTAGATATGGACGTTTCTTTGCATTTATACACTTTATCGGTGAGTCACATAATATACAGTTTTCAATATATGAAAATGTTTTATTGTATATATTAGTGTGAGTGAAAAGTCCATAACAGCTAATCTAATGTCTTCTGTGAGCTTCAGTAAAACTGTACTGTGTAATGTGATGCATTTTTGGAATCACGTTTACATTACGAATGCAACTCGATTTGCAACGAGTGATCTTAATCAATCTCGTAATTTTGACATTTGTATAGCTTACAAATGTTCCTAAAACTTATCATGGAAAATTCGTTCCATTTCACGCTGCTTTTAGGGTTCCGAAGTAAACAAGGAACTATTATAGTTTCGCCATGTCTGTCTGTCTGTCTGTCTATCCGTCCGCGGTTTTACTCAGCGACTGTAAGTACTAGAGAGGTTTTACTGTGATTTGGCATGGATATGTATATTAATGAGGCGGAAAAAGTGGTAAAATAAAATATTGAAATATTTTTTTTAAGGTAGCTCCCAAACAAGTGAAGTGAAAAGTATTTTTTTTTTCTCGAATAATCTATCATGCTGTATATTGTCGTCGTCTTTCAAAAATATTACGAGGTTGCGAATACCATTTTTCGATTTAGGGATCCGTTTCTGAAATATGATATGAACTCAAAGTTGGCATTCGTAACTACGGAACCCTACACTGCGCGTGGCCTGACACGCACTTGGCCTATTATTTAATTCATGATGACATTTAAAAAAAATACGAATTTTCATAGTTTTCTGCCTGTCCAAATGGTATTTAATGCGAGCGGCGAGTTGGAAAACTACACATTATGGGTTTCGATAAGTCCTCCATTAAAAAATTGCACTCCTGGATGGTAGCCAGGTCACTCTTCGTTACTCTTGAGGATGTTCGGAAGAGTATAAGAAATAGAAAAAAAAAATAGGAAGATATTGCACTCCTGGATGGAAGCCAGATTGGACGTCACTCTTGAGGATGTTCGGAAGAGTATCAGAAATAGGAAAAAGCAATAGACAGTAGGCAGGTCTATATCTAACAACAAAATTCATAACTAAATTGCGATGATATAAAGTCATGTGGAGATCGCTGAGTTTTTAAATATAGGTATATCTTCTGTGCTGATCTGCTAGAATTTTACATGTCAGCACCACCTGTAAGTTGACTGGTAGAAAAGCCTTAAGTCTGCCGATTTCAATTTCAGGTAATAAAATTAAATAAATAAAAAGGAAAATTTGGAACGTATTAGTTGCTTGCCTTACTACGTAAATCGTAAGCTGATCGAGGTAATAGGTGAAAATGCGTTGCGGCTCTACATCCCATCTCAAATTTGTTTCCTTTTTAGGGTTCCGTAGTACTCTTAATTACTGGCCAATTGATTGGAAGAACATACAAGGTGGACTTATCCTATATAGGATCCTATATAGGATAAGTCCACTTTGTATGTTTATTTTTATGATTTCTATCCGTGTTCTTTCTATGTACAAAAAAGCTTTATAAAAAAACAAACAAAGAACTCTTATGGTTTCGCCAGGTCTGTCGGTCAGGTGACCGCGGTTTTCCTTAACTACTTTTAGTTCTTAGAAAGCTGTTATTCAGCAAAGGTATGTGTGCCAGTCACGCTGAGAAAGAAGTAAAAACGTAAAACAAAACACGATTATGTATAGTACACGATATATATATATATATATATATATATATATATATATATATATATTGAAGTTAGAAGGAAAACTATCAGAAACAAGCAGTGTTTACAAATTAAAGTTTCGTAGTTGCGAATACCGATTTTGAGTTCAGGGGACTAAAAACGTTGTTAGGGTTGTTTCCCGAACACTAAGAAATTTAAACTATGTTAAATGTGGTGAGCACAAGTAAACGACGTGTTTGTCTTGAAAGCAAATTATGTGAAGCGCGCGCAGGCGCTTGGTAAGCTAAAATATACGAAAGATGTCCGGTTTGCCCGTACAAACGTCTTAAATAATAGTTTAATATTTAATTTGCAAGAAAGTTTTCCGAGGACATTTTATACTAAATTACCTGTACATCGCTTGGGATAGTGAAATTGCTCACTTTCTTCACTTGGTCGATTGACCTTAGATCGATAAATCAACTGTAGGTAAATACCCCCCCCGTGCTGTGTACCTTGCATTATCACATTGCCCGTAAGCCCCATAACAATAATCATAATGTCTGGGCATTGAGATAAATAAACAAATTCTAATTATAATTTATTACTTCGTCCAAATTAGCCTGGCATTGTTCATAATGCCCGGGCATTATTGAAATTGCCCCAATTAATCACTTCGTCCATAACATATATACTATCGTCGTGAATTTTACACGTGACCCTATGTAATCGTTTAGAGGCTATAATATAAAATGGTGTACACAAGCTAACAATACTTTTGAAAGAAACGACACTCCACCCACCACACGATGGGTTCATCATATCAGCCACAGGAAGTCCACTGCTGGACATAGGCCTCCCCTAAGGATTTCCAAAACGACCGATCGGAAGTGGTCTGCATCCAGCGCCTCCCTACAACCTTGCTCAGGTCATCTGACCATCTAGCAGGTGGGGTCTGCGCTTGCCGGTACGTGGCGGCCATTCGAGAACCTTTCTGCCCCATCGGCCATCGGTTATGATTAGTAGTAGTTAACACGATGGGTTAGTCGGGAAAAAAAAATTACTCCCACTTTACATGTATGGGAGCTATTGCAAAAAAAAAACTCATCCTTTTTAATCCCATTATTAGAATGTGTCGCGATTTTGATGAATTGAGACAATGTAATGGATATCTTCAATCCAAGTTTGTCACAATTTACAAGATCACTGCTTGCTTTATTAGATATGTAAAGTTAATAACAATTACCTGCCTGTTTTGATGACTTACATGCACTGTCTTATCTAGTAAAAATTGTTTTTGATCTTACTTGCTCTCATGTATTTGGCCATCCTGCCTACACTATAGTGGATTACTGACTAGTTTTATTTTTGTAATGCTTACTTAATTCTCTTGATCCGTGCTTATTGTCTGCTATCTGTTTTTTTTATTTGTTATCTTTATAAAATAAAATAAAATAAAAAAAGGCCGCTATGTCGGCATGAATATTACACATACCCATGCCAAATTACAGCTTTTTAGTACTTGAAGTCTGAGTTTCTACTCAGACCGTACAGACAGACACACATGGCGAAACTATAGGGTAACTGCTTTACCACGGAACCCTAAAAAACGAACGGGACGCAAGTTGCGCCGCGCAACTTGCGTCGCGTTGCGCGCTTGCATAGCATTTCAGTGCCGCAACAGACGGGGCGCAAGTTGCGTCGCGTAACAGCTAGGGATGGGCAGTGGATAGTACTCAATCTACCTATTTGAGTATTTACTTACTAGATTTAATAGATAGAGTAAATAGAGCGTGCTCATGTATTGACATCGCATTTGATGTCTGTTTACTTATTTTATAGTAAAATAACGTCTATGCACACCTCCCACCAAAAAATGATAATAGTCAAAGAAGCCTACTATCAGTGTATGATTAGTATGGTATTTTCATATAATTTAGCGTCGCATATAACGTTTACCTACATTTTAAGCATATTATGGCATATGCACACACTTTCCGACAAGAATTGCAAGTGTATACTAGATTTAAGTTTCAAAATTGTCATGAAAACATGAAATAATGAATATGAATATAAATATGAGTCGCAACTCATATAAATCAATCTACTCACCAAATGGATGAATAAGGATATTTATCGGGTATTTACTCAATCTACTGAGTAAATTTTCAAATGGGTTGATAGTATTTATGCATCGCCCATCACTAGCTGTTACGCGGCGCAACTTGCGCCGCGTCTGTTACCGTCCTCATACAATTTCTACCAATCGTTCACACGACGCGCAAGTTGCGTCTCAACGCAACTTGCGCTGCGTTACGCGTGCTCGCACGCGCCCGCACAGAGGTCGCGTAGTGTTAGAAAGCGGGACAAAAATGTTTTGAAAAACTTATTTTTGAAATACAAAACCGACCTTGTTTTGTTACTTGTCTTTGAAAAATGGTGGCATTTCACCATATTGTCTCCATACATCGGTTATCTGGAAGAAATTAGCTTTTAGCGATAAGACCGCCCATGCTATATTTTAATTATTTTTATTTTTTGGTCTACAATAAAGTATTGCTAACTCATTATGTTGGGTATCTGGCATTTTTTTTCTCGTTATTTATAATAAGCACCACAGAAGTTAAACTTGTTTGAAAGTTGAATGACGTCTTCCACTTAGGGCACCCGTCTGAATGGCACCTGTGCGAATGACACCTAGTCTATTCCACGAAGGGCACCTATTTTTGACTACGAAGAGTACCTTTAAATCAGCAGCCTAGTGCTGGAATTTAAATATTTATTATATTTTTTATTATGAATAAAAGCAATATAATTCACAAAAACGTTAATTATTTACGCATTCATTCAGACATATTACCACATCTTTATAACATACAGGATAAACAGAAATAAAATAACAAAAAGTAAAATAATATACCATGATTATAATTAGTCCGTCTTTAAGACTATCCAAAAATAATGGACCCATATTTTCAGTTTACCAAAAAAGTAAAAATTCTTAAAGACTCGAAGCATTAAATTTCCGGAGTGGGGGCTTGCGACGTCACCGCTAAGTAAAAATCGTACCTAGCCATGACGTCATACGAAATTTAAATGCGCTGTATTTTTGTAACTTTTTGTTTCTTAGAGAAAACAAAAAAATAAGTGTACAACATTTTTTAATAATCTATACGATGGGCAAAATATATTTTTCATTCGTCATGCCTATTCATTGTATTCATTTTGATGAAGCCATTAACAGGACAATCCCTTTGGACAATGATTGCCTTCATTCAGACAAAGCTATTGACAGGATAATCCACAAGACAATATTTTTTTCATTCATACGACGCCGTTGACAGGACAATGTATTGAGACAATTCATTGTCTTCATTAAGCCGAGACGATTGGCAGAACAATTCCCTAAGATGCTTAATTGTTTACATTAGCCATCACAAAGGATAAGCCACTAAGACAATGATTGTCTTCATTTTACAAAGTCGTTGACATTACAGCCTACTTAAACAGTTAATTAACTTAGTGGAATCCACTCGGACAGTGATTGTCTGCATTCAGACAACGCCATTGACATGACAAACCACTAAGAAAATTCATTGTCTTTATTCAAACGAAGCCATTGATAGGACAATCCGCTTAGACAATGATTGTCTTCATTCAGACGAAACCATTGACAGTACAAACCACTAAGATAATACTGTCTTTTGGCCAGCTAAGTTGACCAAATAATCTGTGTGCGACATTATGTACTTAGAGCATCTTGCGCGGGTAGAGCGGCCACACGGAGCGCGAGTTACGCGGCGCAACTTGCGCTGTTACGCGACGCAACTTGCGTCTCGTTTGTTTCGACCCTAACAAATAAGAGCGTTTTCACACACACACGACGGCGCATAGCACTTTAAGCTGTAAGGCTCATTACAAACGCAGCGGCCGCGGCACCGCAGTGATGCCGTGGCCGCTGCGGTGCGTGTGTGTCACCCTAAATAACACAATATTTTGAGTACCAATGTTGATAGGTTTCACAGTCACGTATTTTTTTAATTTCATAATTGACAGATGCCTCCTATGTGAATCCTCCTCCTCAGGGCATCTTGAAGGCTGTCTAACTACATACGTATTTAAGGCTGGTTTCACAGTCACGCGCTCGCACGCGCGGCCGGCCGGCGATGCGGGCTACGCTCTTTGGCTGGTTTCAGAGTCTCGCGTTCGCATGCGCGGGCGGCCAGCTCGGCCCGATTCGCCATATTTCACACGCGCGGTTGACTGTGTAACGATCCAAGAGGCTCAAAGAGCATCGCCGGTCGCCCGCGCGTGCGAACGCGTGAGTCTGAAACCAGCCTAACCGCGCCCATATTATTGGCATGTTCTAAATACAGTGGTCGCCGCACAATATAGTCATGACGCGTCAACTGAGGTTTGTATAATAATTTTATTATTATTTTAACTGACGTCCAAAAAGGAGAAGGTTATCAAGTCGTGATCTTTTTTTTATGTATGTTCACCGATTACTCGCAGGCGCCTGGATCGATTTGGAAAATTCTTTGATTTTTGTTTGAAAAGGCATATGTACGTGGGGCGCACTATAAGTTTCCGGAATGAAGGGGGTCAGGTTTATCTGCCCCCGACTGTACATATTCCAAACGATGTTAACTGATATTCTTAGCGCCATGTAAGTTATTTGCCAAGTAAAATAAAAAACCTCGACTTTCAAGCGTAAACACCCAATAAATTCAGCCGTTGAGCCGTTTAACAACTGATTTTCATCTAACACCAGCAGCTAAGAACCAACGCAAGGGAACTTGCTTTCATGCAAAAAAAAATCGCATCGGAATCGGTCCATCCGTTCGAGAGCTATGATGCTACAAAGACACACAGATAGACAGATATACCGACAGACAGACATTTGCATCAAACTATATTATAATACTAACAGCAGCAAAAACTATAACGACGAGGCGTAGTGGTCACCATGCTAGTCCGCACCCAGAGGTCCCGGGTTCGATCCCCGGTCAGGACAAGTTGGCAAATAGCCTTTTTCAAATTGTCCCAGGTCTCGGATGTTTATCTAAATATGTATTTGTTATAAAATTATCGTTGAGTTAGTACCCCATAAACACAAGTCTCGAACTTACTTTGGGGCTAGCTCAATCAGTTTAATTTGTCCATATCTACATATTTATTTATAAGTATTGATATAACAGCCCTCCTTTTTGTCGTGGATAATTTTTTTTTTTTTTAGATATATAGGTACGAATAACACTGATTGAGCTAGCCCCAAAGTAAGTTCGAGACGTGTTATGGGATACTAACTCAACGATACTATATTTTATAACATATAAATATATAGATAAACATCCAAGACCCAGGACAACTTGAAAAAGACCATTTTTCAACTTGCGCTGACCGGGGATCGAACCCGGGACCTCTGGGTGGCGGACTAGCATGGTGACCACTACGCCACGGAGGTCGTCAAAATAATAGTAAAAAAACAGAAAAACAGTAATAACTAAAAAAAAATATTTTTAACCAAGCTTTCATCAAAAATGCTTCTCAAGACGAATCAAACGAGCCCAAACTCGATGGGTTGCGTTGTTTCATTATAAAGTTCCTATGGCCACGTGTCGGTGCCATCATCAGATCGGCTCCAAGTCAAAGGAACATTCCCATACAAATTGCCCGGGCGACTGATCACTTTTACATGCAAATACCGTTTTTTTTGTCTTGACTGTTATTTTAACTTAATTATCTATAGTTATTTAGTACTTAGCCCGTAATTCAATACATTACGCATATTTCAATTTAAATTTATTTATTACTTTTACATTATACATGTATTAGTTAACACTACACAGTCACTTCTTGAAGTAGTAGGTACAACATGAGCCCTGATAGGGCATTGCAACATAAAACAACGGAACAACGTGCCGATTTTTTGTTAGTTTGTATTAATGCTAAAATAATTATGTGCAAAATGTTATTTCTTTTTATTGATGTCTTAAAATTATTTTTTATGTTTAAATTTTTTATTTCGGTTCATAGATTTGAATGTCAATTAATTTAATGTCAATGTAGATTATAGTACAATGCAACACAAGAACAAAAATGGCGGACTTCAAAGCATTTTTTACAAATTCCCGGCACCTAGCTTCAACCAAAATGGTGGTTATCGGCGCAGATACAAACAATGCGCCAGCGACCGCCATTTAAGTTCAATTTACGTGTCGGGAATATGTACATAAATGCTTTGAAGTCCGCCATTTTTGTTCAACTTATTTGTGTCGCATTGTATTCGTCTATAATTTTATATTTGTCAATTATTTATCATTTAAAAACTCCAATGTGTAATAAACTTTTATCAGAAAGCAATGCTTTTAATCTTTTATTTAAAATTGAATCCTTCTCCTTTGCTCTAAGCAGGTCTGGGAGGGCATTATACATTTTAATTGTCATTGCAAGCGGTCCAGAATTAAATATAAATAAATAATAATATCAATATATAGGGATAAATAACACTGATTGAGCTAGCGGAGCCCCAAAGTAAGTTCGAGACTTGTGTTATGGGATACTAACATAACGATACTATATTTTATGACAAATACATATATAGATAAACATCCAAGATTAAATAACAATTCTAAATAACGAGTACGAGTATTAATAAGCCTCGCTAACATAGCTTGTAGGATATCGTCGCGGTAAATCGTCTTTTTTGTATAGTACTGTGGATATTTTCGTATCACTTACAAGTTGTATAAATCCTGCGACTGTCTTTATCCTTGTTAAGGAGTAGTTAGAGTCAAAGAGTTCTATTTGAGATAAATAATTTGAAAGGAAGTGCAGATATCATTTAAATTTTTTTGTCTCATTCAGACCCTAGATAACCCTTCAAACTATTTAAAGAACTTTAGTTTACAGTTTAAAACGAGAACGTGAATCTTTTTTATGTATAAAAGCAAAAACTTTTGGCTAATGTACGTAGAAAGCTTTACTTACGTTCTTACTTTGAACTATAAACAGTAGTTCATAAAATAGTTTGAAGGTTATTGAGGGTACAGGGTTTGATCAAGACAACATTTTAAATGATATCTCCCTTTCCTTTTTTTATTTATTTATTTTATTTATGTAACAGGCGGACTTAAGGCCCAAGGTCTTTTCTAACAGTCAAACTACAGGTGGTGCTGATAAAAGCAAAATTTTGGGAGAAAGTACTAAAAGTATTAGATGTATATCTAAGATTAATATATTAAATAAATAATAATATATAAATATAGACGGACAAATTACACTGATTGAGCTAGCCCCAAAGTAAGTTCGAGACTTGTGTTATGGGATACTAACTCAACGGTACTATATTTTTATAAAAAATACTTATATAGATAAACACCCAAGACCCAGGGCAATTTGAAAAAGGCCATTCTCCAACTTGCCCTGACCGGGGATCGAACCCGGAACCTCTGGGTGGCGGACTAGCACGGTGACCACTACGCCACGGAGGTCGTCAAATATTATGTATTAGGTATTTATATAATAATATATTGTGAAATGTTTTTCCTTTCACATAATTTATTTCAAATGGGGGCAGCACTGGACCCCGAAAAAGTCATTATCCCCTTAACCATTTGGTACGTGATCCCATGACATAGCACTGCGCCGACAACTGCTGATCACACTACGAGTACATCTAAGGAAGCAATCGCTTCCTGTGGACATATTTGGGCCGGCGCGGACAGCCGACATTAGATACATTACATTTCGCCTTGTTTGCATCGATTAATGATTTGAAGGCGATCTTGTCAGCTCGATCATTTGTTAAGCCTATTAAGGAATAGGCATGATGACTGAAATAATATATTTGGCAAAATCAAACATCTGTCTCAACCACTCGGCCAAATGCGAGTCGGACTCGTGCACGAAAGGTTCCGTACCATTGTTTATAAAAAATCAGGTTTGTTGTATCGTTGATTGGGATTCTGATTTTAGTATTTGTTGTTATAGCAGCAACCGAAATTCATCATCTGTAAAAATTTCAACTGTCTAGCTATCAGTTTATGAGATACAGCCTGGTGACATAAAAGACAGAGAGACGG
Organism: Acrobasis suavella; assembly: GCA_943193695.1. Classification (NCBI taxonomy): domain Eukaryota; kingdom Metazoa; phylum Arthropoda; class Insecta; order Lepidoptera; family Pyralidae; genus Acrobasis; species Acrobasis suavella. The sequence continues at coordinate 266,559 of OW971950.1, forward strand.
ATGGGCAGCGGCGTCTGAGGAATCCGGTCCCGTTTTTACCCTTTGGGTACGGAACCCTACAAAAACTAGATCTGCTATATGTAAAGTACTTATAGTGTTGGTCATAGATCATGACGCCACGATGCTTCATACAAACTTATGGCTATGACACTAGCATTGAGACGTAAACAAATTCTTGGTCTATGATTGAGACAAATACAGCAATATATCACACGATGTCTAGGTCAAAATGAATAGCTGGCTATTAGTTTAAATTACTATGACTGCCTCCGTGGTTCAGTGGTCAAGGCGTTCGCCTTGTGACCCGGAGGTCATGGGTTCGATTCCCACTGGGAAGCATACTTTGTTAAAAGTTGTTTCCAGTCTGGATAGGATATTGCAGGCTTGAATCACCTGATTATCCGAAAAGAAAGATGATTCCGTGTTTCGGAAGGCACGTAAAACTGTGGGTCCCGAACGCCACCTAGCGTTTGACCATCAAACTATCCAAGGATTGGTTCCTGGTTTGCCGGTTGTGGAGGTCAGACAGCAGTCGCTCTGTGTAAAAACCAGTAACCTCGTCAAATCTCCTTGGTTAGGTAGCGGACCCCGGGCTCTGAAGCGTTACTGCTGAGGATGCAACCGGGAATACGCTCGGATGATGATGAGTTTAAATTACTATGAATAAGTGCTCATGGAACATAGTTCTTCTGTGTTTCTTAGAATAAAGATTCGTTCCAGGAAATACTACTAGTCAAATAGAATATTTCTGACAGGAATGTATATACATATGTGAGTATTAGTTATCAACTCTTGCGAACAGAATTTAGTACGGTTGGTTTATTCATTAAAAATTGCGGCCCGCTAATAACTTAAAAACTACAATAAAAATTATGACAATTGTATACATAAAATTTTATACATCAATACAAGAAATACAATTTTATATTACTATTTTAAACATTTATTAACTGTATAAAATAAAATAAAAAAAAGTTGCCGGATGACTTTAAAGAGTTACCTGTAACAATATTCAAGAATATTACGTCTTCAGTGCAGGAGTATTTGACAGATAGTTATTTTACTAGCATTTTTATAAAAATGAAATGTAAAATATTTTTTCTACTCCTGTACTGTTATCTGTCTTTTAAATGGTCCTGAACACCAGTATAAGAACATAGATTATATGATTTCAGAAAAGTCTATAGTCTATTCCTAATATAATAGGCATGTGTCGTTATTTCGCCAAAACGATACTCCTAGCCATAGACCTATAACTTTTTTTCTTTAGATCTACTATACTGCCAAGATAATAAAATCGTTATTTTAACATATGGGGCCATTTTTCAAACGCGGAGTCACTGAACAAACGGTTTTTTTGTATGAAAAACATTCGTTTAAGTGACTCCATGTTTCAAAAATGGCACGTTTGGTCACTAGGAACACATCAATAAAAAAAATTAAGTCTTCCATAGATACCTAGTATCTACCAAACATATGGTAGTTTTTCGTAGTTTTCTTTGTTTATTTTAGTAAATGTAGTCGTAGAAAAAGTATTGTATGCAACGTTGTATAAGCATGTCAAAAAATGCTCGATGGCGTCTCCTTATGATACTCGCCAAGGCTCGCATCGTAACTTGCGCCACTCGCATTTTATGAACCTTCTTATACAACTGTTGCATAAAATACTTTTTGCACTAATTGCACTTAAATTTAAAGTGTCTGATTTGGTGAAATGTGTGATATTTATTATCTTAATTACTACATATATATGTACTTTAACATTTGTTGCAAATAAACTATGATTATGATTCTCTCATCCTAGCGTGTTCCCGGTTGCATCCTCAGCCAAAGCGTTTTGGAGCCCGGGGTCCGCTACCTTACCTAGGGGATCTGACGAGGTCACTGGTCTTTACACAGAGCGACTGCCGTCTGACCTCCGCAACCCAAAGGGCAAACCAGAACCAAACCTAGCAAGGCTAACCAAGCACGAGATGTTTGTGCTTAACATCTTTAGTCGCCTCTTATGACATCCACAGGACGAGAGGAAGTGGTTCTATGATTGAATGATTCTATGGTGGAACTATGATTATTATAACACACAAACACCCAACGACTCATTTGAAGCGCATTCCAGAACGGAATAGCAATATGTGGTCGGTGGTAAAAATAAAATAATATAATTTATACCTGCATGCACATACAACGAGTAACGAAGAGGGGGTATCAACCCGAAAGGGAGTAAACATACTAATCAATGTGAACAACTTTTACTACGAGACCATCGCTGAAATCGTAACTGTTGGAATATCTGTTCGATTTGGGCTAAATTTAAATACTATTTGTCTGGTGAAGTATGAAATTATATTGTTTTAACTTTTACTTGGAAGTGGTATGTCTGAAGTCTGAACCCTATCACAATGCAACAGAGAAGAAGAAATGACATAAGTGGCGGTTGCCAGCACCAAAAGGTTGCCAGCCATATGTAGTACAAAAATAAAGATTGATTTTTGCAATTAAAATAATATAAATCAACATTAACAAAAATCTTTACCTCCGTACAAAATTAAATACCTATCGTGCCAAAATATATGGAGCTGCAGATTTTTTTACGATTTGTGGGATGGTCCCATAGTAAAAGTAGTTCACATTGATTAATAGGTATGTTTATTCCCTTTGGGGTTGATACTCCTTTTCCGTTACACGTTGTAAAAATATTTATGGAAGATAGTAAGAGACGATGAATTTGTACAGCTAGTGATGGGGTTACACCTATGTTCCTAATTTACATCAATAATGAGTATCTTGATTTAGTTTTGTGGTGAGTATGCATTCGTGCGCCAACTCGTGAACGAGTACTGCCGGAAGGGACTGGTCAGCTCGGCTTCGTCTTTTTTACTATTTAGTATTTGTTATTACGTAATTTATGTTCACTCGCAAGCATTACATGTTGTAATGTGTCAACATTATATTATACCTATTATAATTACTTATTAATCAAAAGCCGAATAATTTTATATGACAAGCCCTTTTGGCGAGTAGGCGACTAATACATAAATCATTTTCTTTCGGCGTTATTTCTCAGCAGTGGTCATTGCAAAGCACCGATATCGGTACCTATTCTTTAAAAATAAATTAAATATTAATATACACTACTCATAACGTATATTATACCTACTGACGTTTAGAAGTGCCTGTGAAGGTCTAATTACTGAATAAACATTTAAATTTTGAATATGTAATCGACGATAACTCAATCAATTTTGATGGAAGCTTCATGAAATTTGGTAGGCGTGTAGATAAAGATAAAAATATAAAGATGAAAATATGTTTATTTTCTCCAACAATCTGAAATTACAGGTATACAGTATTATACAGGTAGAATTATCCTCTCAGATTGGTGGAGACTGGAGTCTGTAGATGTAAGTAATATAATGTTTGAGTTTGAACATGAGCTAAATCCGTCTAGGGGTTGCCGAGACATGGGGTCTGCGAGATGAGAACTACTAAAGAAGTATTTTTTTTCGTGTCCACACCTCAGGGTCTACTGTCAACCAGTATAATCATCATTTTAGCCGCAAAACGTTCACTGCAGGACCTAGGCCTTTTCCAAGGATTTCCAAGATGACCGATCTAGATCGACCTGCATCCAGCTCTTTCCAGCGATCTTAGTTAGGTCGTCAGACCACCTTGTGGTTGTTCTACGCTACGCTTGCCAGTACGGGGTCGCCGTTTGAGAACCTTTTTGCTTCATAGGCCATCGGTTAGTATAATGATAGTATGCAAATTAGACCAACTTGGTCACATGAACGATCATGATATGTAGACGTGATGGTTGTCACGTGACACGTCGGTATTGACGGGCAATCTGTCCGGAAGGTGTGGCGTGGCAGTAATTATTAATCTTAATGGACAGGTGAGGTGACTTTTTAATCGACAGGTCTTTAGAGCTTTGAATTACCTTAGAAAATGTGTTAACTTTCTGTTGCATGCAGTACGTAGGCGCGAACTGTAACAATTGTTTTTATAAGCAAACACATACAATCACGTTTTTATTTACCGAGTGATACTTCTGTACTTGCGCTTAGGAAGCGGCAGTAAACTTAGCTCGACGTAGAAATCGAAAGAAAAATAATACAATTATCAAGTGATACAAATATCCAAAGATAAATAAATGATTTTTGACCTTTGACTTTTGAGAAGCGAGCGAACCGTCTCAATTTTGAGATTGGACAAAAATGCTTTTGTGCGGCTGTTCTCGCCTACAGTTCGCTTTTTCTCAACCGATTCTCGTGAATTTTTGTTAATTAGTTCGAAAATTATATTGATTTTTTGTCAGTTAATTTTTTGGTAAATTTTCAAAATGGCGGACATATGGGGGTTGAAAACTTAAAAATATCATATTTCAGGCATTTTATTTATTTTAAACTCATAATTTCTTTTGAAACTTAAAACGCACCTTTTTTGTCTGAAAAACTTTTTTATCGGATGAACTTCTATGGGTAGGGGTGACTTGCGAGGTCTACAACTTACAGCTGTCTGACTTGTTGAGGACGGGTCTAGACTAGACTTGTCCTCAATAAGTCAGACAGTCACTTGATCGAGTTATACCATCAGCGCGGGAACAGCAACTTCTTCCTCGGACTTTCATTTGTAGTAAGTAGGAATGGATTTCAAGAATTGAAGATGTATCTCTTATATTTTTCTGTATCTTGTATATATATGCACTGAGTGACTTTTTACTCAACCAAATTTTTAGAGCAATTCCTGTCCCTGATACTAAACTACTGTCCATAAAAATAACTAACGAAAAACGAAAAAAATATTCAGATTTTTCATGCCCATACAAATCAGCGGTCGGTTGAACGGATTTTGTAAGGGAGGATGAATTTTTTGTATGTTATATAGAGGTAAATGAACAAGGGGGTCACCTGATGATAAGTGATCACCGCTGCCCATGGACAACTGCAACACCAGGGGTGTAATAGAAGCGTTGCCGGCATTTCAAGGAGATATAGACTCATTTTTTTTTAAGGTTTCAATGTCGTATCGTTCCGGAAACACTGCTACAAAAAGTCCACAGTTTGGTCGTACGTAATAAAAAGTTCCTTTTAAAACGTACGCTGGTTGATTGCCAACTATCCAAATGGTGTGGATGAAATTTTAATTTCAGGCGGGTGGTGTAGTGGTGAAATTTTGCAGGAGGAATTAAGTCGAACAATTCTTCAGAGCATTCCCCCATGATAAATGCAATAAAAATGCACAAAGATGCAACATCAGGATCGAGATGGCCGATAAGATTTTATTGATTTTTAATGCCTTTTTTTATAGATTGTTCATTATCATTGGATTAAACGTGCTCCAAAAATTTGGCTGGTGGGTAAAAAGTCACCCTGTATAATGTTTGTTTAGGTGAAATCTTGCAAATCATTTTTTTTACCAGTTATCCGCAACCGATTGAGCTGAAATTGTGCATACTTGTGTACAGGATTTAATGAGGTGTTCTGATGATGGAGCCGGGAGAAATTTAAACAAACTCGGTTATGAAACAACATAACTTTATTATAAAGGACTTGTTTTATTTGTCTTGACAACCTCTTTATGGTAGACGATGTTTAGAGTATGTTCATGGAGATGTAAGCTGGTCGATGGAACTAAGTAATAAAAAGACGCAACTCTACCTTTCTTATTATAAATACAGGACTAACTTTGTTACTAGGTTTAAACCATTATCCACCCAAATCAAGTTGACATTGTCAGGTGAAATAGTGTGTAATGCTAGATGTCAACTTGATTTGGGCGGATAATGGTTTAAACCTAGTAACAAAGTTAGTCTGGGTTTTATAATAAGACGGTACAAGGTTTGGGCTTAATTACATTGGCCTCACAATAAGTCTTGTACAAAAAATCCTTTTTTTTTTAAAAAACATATTTTTCGTTTACGTACTTGTATAATTATGTTAGATAATACGATAACAAGCATTGTCTTAACTACCTATTTCTTAATTATTCATCATTAACTATTCTATGAACAAGATCCGCCAAAGAAGAGCAACAATCTTGGTATCTCAATGCCATTGACGCAAAAAGCAGACAAGCCGTGTGACCCGTGACCACGCGCGCCGCAAGTCGGGTTTCCACGGATCGAGTAGCTTACAATGCCACACAAATAAGTTGAACAAAAATGGCGTACATCAAAGCATTTTTGTACAAATTCCCGACACGTAAATTGAACCAAAATGGCAGTCCTTGGCGCATTACTGGTACCTGCGCCGATAACCGCCATTCTGGTTCAACCTAAGTGCTGAGAATTTGTACAAAAATGATTTGAAGTCCGCCATTTTTGGTCAACTTATTTGTGTCGCATTGTGACTCCTTGGAATATCAGACACAACAGTAAACAATGCATTTGCGCGCAGATCTGTGACACGCGACGATGGGCGAGAAAAAATAAATGAAAATAGTGACAGTGTAACGTAAGTACTCGTTACTTAAAAATTATATAAAAAAAATAAATAAATAATTAAACCTAAATATCAAAATAATAACTTAACTTAAACCTAAAAATAACTTAAAACTATAAATAACAATAAAATAATATACATACCTAAATCCCAAACTAAAATTAAACCTTAACTTATTATTGTACAAGTTTCATTCTGTTGACTGTACCGAGTTGGCGTTCTATTGTCCTCACAATCGGCTCCCATTGGTCCTCACCCATCGTATGATCCATTACGTCATCGATCAGGCGATCGCGCTGCGACCGGCGCCCGCGGCCCGCGCTCCCCGAGGCGGCCCGAGCCTCAGCCAGCCTGAATGTCGGCAATCATAAAAACATCTCGTAGCGAGCGGCACGTATTGCGCGCTCCGCGTCGGGTTTGGTTACTTACGTCATAAACGTCTTCAAAGTACCTATACCTAAGTCTCTCGATGAGCATTGCTTAATTTAATTAGAAGTTTCATTGAAATCATCGTACTTGTGAAATACGTGGACACCAGTGTTGGCCACTTACACACACGAAAAACAACTAAACAAACGTGGATTTAAACCCCTAATTGGGTAAGTGTTGAACAGATATCAGTCAGTAGCTTAGCTGTAGTTTGTAAGTGTAGATTAAGTGTGTATTTTGCAAGCTAATTCACCACTATGTATCACTCATCTCTTACTGGCTGTCAATGGAAAGAAAGCATCTGATCATACCTGCCAAGCTGATTTTGCATCTCACAAAAATAATAATCATATTGTGTCACTTATCACTTTCATCCTTTATGTTTGGGCTTTTCATCTCATAATCACAAATCATTGTAACTCGCTGTCTGCTAAAACAAAACCGCTCTGATTGCCACTGACACTGCACCTTCTACACATTTGGTACTTCCGATAGCTTATCGCCGCCAGCCATCAGTGTTGCCAATCAGAGTGGGATCTGGGATACATTCCTTACCCGTACTATTATTTATAGGGTTCAAGATTTGGGGCATTCTGCTCCCACGATCGACATCACGCACCGAGCTACCGCCCGTCGTAGATTCTTCGTCGCACGGGGCTACGCTGACCTACCCCCGGAATACCTACTCGCTGAGCTGCCGACCACCAGGAGCTGCTATCACCGTCCGCACCCGGGAAGTACCACCGTTAGCGAACAAAGTGAAAAAGTGCAAACAGACGGGCCTTCCGCCCACGACCTTTCTTTAAATTTTAAATAAATTTCTAGTCGAAGCCTTTCGTTTTCTTTTAAAACCCGGCGCTGCGACAGTGGCGCCAACGTGGTTATTTTAAAGGTCTGTTTTTTTTTCACTTTGTTAGCAGTAGTTGTGTGCATGTGTTTGTTTTTATTTTCATTTTTGTGAAACGTCCTTTTTATTTTTCTTTCATTTCCATTGAAACTAACTAATTCGCACTTAATTTAACCCTGCGACCATTGCATTTGTTAAAACTAAAATTCTTCCGTACTAAAAGTACAGTCGGCAGGATATAAAATTGTACAAGTGTGAATTAATTAATTTTTAATCATTTTTCAGCTTTCATTTCTTTTCCTTCTTCATGGTGTTGATTTATATTTTTTTTTTCACAATCATTTTTTTTTATTTGCAAAGACGTTGTAGTTTTTAACGCTGGTTTGTAACAGAGCAGGTTATTTATCGATTAGTATTCGTAGCTTAGTCAAGATTATACCGAAATATTTTGTTCAACACTTACTCAAGGAACACACGTTACTTATATTTTTTTCTCTGACTCTTTTTCCTTTTATTAAAAAAACATGGCCTATCACATAAAACTTTTGTCACTAAACAAGGCTGAGTTGGAATACGAAGTAGGCGTCAGAGGTGAAACGCCAGCTAGTACAGTCACGGAACTGCGAAAACAAATTTCAAAATTATCAGCTTTATTCCCATCAGAGGACGTCTTGAATAGCCCATATGATATAAATAGTGATTTGTTAGGTGTAAACGCTGTTATAAGCAAAATTTCAACAGTTTTAGATTCGGACGAATTGCCAGACAAAAATACACTTTTGCGTACTCAAAATTTGTTACATCATATTTATCACCGCCTTAAAAGAATTCAGCCCACTGATACACAGTCTAAATCAATGAGAGACTCTGCAATACTTAAATTCAAGGATTACTACCGGAAATATGACGCTATCAAGGATAGTGTCGTTGATCCCCTTGATTTCCAAGCAACCGAGCAGGAAGCTACGAACCCCTTAAATATCAAGGTAACTTGTGAGCGTGGGATCTCTAGCGAAATTACTAAGATTAAATATGACGGAAAATCATGTGTGCGCACATTTATACAGCGTATTTCAGAATTTTGTGATGCAAGAAAAATTGATGACTCAAAGCTGTTGTCATATTGTACGGAAATTTTTGTAGGAGATGCACTCCATTGGTATAGAGGCATCAAAGCTAACGTTAAAAAGTGGAGTGAACTCGTTTCTATTTTGATTAAAGATTTCGGACCGGCAGATTATGACTATAGGCTAATTTCTGAAATTCGTTCACGAACTCAAGGTGAGACTGAGAACATAACAATCTATCTGTCCATCATGACAGGTATGTTCTCTCGTTTGTCAAAACCCTTAACGGAAGAGGAAAAATTAGAAATTGTCCTTCATAATATAAGACCAACTTATACGAGCACTTTAGCAGCAGTTTCAGAAATAAAAGACATTGACTCTTTAAAAACGATTTGCCGAAATTATGAAAATTTCCAGTCTCGTCTCGCTCACTTTCATGAGCCAGTTAAACCCTCAGCTGACACTTTAGCTCCGGAATTTGCCTATTCTGGTGGTACCAAACAAAACAATTACTATCAAAGGCAAACTTATAATCAAAATCTTAAATCAAATAATACATTTTACAAAAACAATTACAAAAACAGCTACGATAGTAAAAATACAAAATATGAAAACAACAACAATAAAAGCTACAATAATAAAAATACAAAATATGATAATTTAAATGCTATAGATACAAACACAGGAAATGATAAGAAACGTTTTTGTCCTCGCTGCCGCGTAGACACTCATAACTTACGTCAGTGTACGGCTAACAAAGACGAGGTATTTTGTTTTGTCTGTGGTCGAAAAGATGTTAAAACACCACAGTGCCCGACTTGTTCAAAGGCTAAGCGTACTACTGCAAGTACAAAAAACTGAATAGTGAGAATTGTGCCAATCCCCAAAACAATAAATTTGATAAAGCCGATTGGAATTGTTGGCTTAAAACCGTTTCAAACTTTTTTAGGTCCTATAGGATTGACACAATTCTACATAAAAAACCACCACTCGATAATAGACCTTATGTCACTCTCGATATTAATGATATTCAAATAGCTGGTCTTTTAGATTCTGGATCTGCTATAACAATAATTGGTAACAATACACATATACATCTATTAAAACATGGATTTTTCATGCATGACGACACTAATACAACAGTACAAGCTGCGGGTGGTCAAGTGTTACGAAGTATCGGTTACTTTTCCTTACCTATTAAGTTTGATAACCAATTGCACATAATAAAAGCATTTGTTATACCATCTATCACTTCCAACCTTATATTAGGAGTAGATTTTTGGAGAGATTTTGGAATTTGTCGTAAATATTTAAGTAGTTTACAATTCACGGAAGACAAAAAGGCAACACTTGAGCTCGAAAATTCAGGCAAACATTTACACGGTTATAATAATTTAACAGAAACAGAGCGTCAGTTAGCAGACAATGTTATAGAACAGTTTAAGGATATTTCTTTTGAGCGAAAGGGATTAGGAGAGACAAGTCTTATAACGCATAGTATTGACACTGGCGACGCACAACCTGTTCGACAACGCTACTATCGCATGTCACCAGAAAAGCAGCGCATCCTGATCGAACAGGTCGATGAAATGTTGTCCTTGGACGTCGTTGAGGCTTGCGAAAGCGAATGGTCTTCTCCTGTTCTTCTTGTTACAAAGAAGAATGGCCAACCTCGCTTTTGTCTTGATAGTCGTAAACTAAACTCTGTAACTAAACGTGACGCTTACAGTTTGCCATACGTTTCTGAAATCCTTGACAATCTTAGGGATGCTCGTTATTTGTCTAGCATAGACTTAACCAAGGCATTTTGGCAAATCCCTATTGATGAAAAGGACAGGAACAAAACTGCATTTTACGTACCAGGCAGAGGAACTCTACGTTTTAAACGTACCGCCTTTGGGCTGACCAATGCGCCTGCTACGCAGCAGCGTCTCGTCGATCTTCTGTTCAGAGAATTTGATTTAAAGGTCTTCTGTTACCTTGACGATATTATCGTCGTATCTCAAGATTTTAATAGCCACGTCTCCCTATTGTTGCGAGTTCTTGAAAAATTGAAACAGGCAAACCTTACGGTCAATTTAGAAAAGTGCAATTTCTTTAGAAGCCAACTGAAATACTTGGGCTACGTTGTTGATAATGAGGGGTTACGTACCGATCCAGAAAAAGTCGAGGCAATCCTTAACTACCCGACACCTACTTGTCGTAAGGACCTTAAACGCTTTCTCGGCACTGCGACTTGGTATCGTCGTTTTGTCCCTAATTTCAGCACCGTTGCCGGTCCCCTCAATAAGTTGACATCTAGCAAGAAAGGCGCTCCACTCTTTAGGTGGACACCTGAAGCGGAGTTTGCCTTCCAAAAGCTTAAGGAGTCGTTGATTTCAGCACCTGTTCTTTCTTGCCCAGACTACACTCTGCCCTTCGAAGTACATACTGATGCTTCGAACTATGGTGTCGGTGGTATGTTGACCCAAACGGTTAATGGTAAAGAACACCCTATAGCCTATATGAGCAAGTCATTGTCTGCGGCAGAAAAGAATTACAGCATCACAGAGCGTGAAACATTGGCTGTATTGACTGCGATTGAGCACTGGAGGTGTTATTTGGAGAACGGAAAGCGCTTCACCGTTTATACAGACCATAGTGCACTAAAGTGGTTCCTTTCCCTGAATAACCCCACTGGTAGACTGGCGCGTTGGGGTGTGCGCTTGTCAGCATTCGATTTTGAGATCAAACATCGTCGTGGTGTGGACAATGTCATACCTGACGCCTTGTCAAGAGCGGTCCCTGTTGGTACCATTTCTACGTCTAATAGCTTCACGAGTACCAACGATCAATGGTATAGGGATATTTTCAATGGTGTACTCAATAGACCACAAAATTTTCCAAATTTCCACATTAAAAACAGCACATTATATAGACTGACTAAAAATAAACACGAGCTAACTTCAGAGTTCTCATGGAAAGAAGTCGTACCGAAAGAACTCCGTCATCAGGTCTTGGCTGAAAATCACAGCGAACCTATCGCAGGTCATTTAGGTATTTTTAAAACCTATCGTCGTTTGGCTTTACGCTATTTTTGGCCAGGAATGCACACTGATGTGGTGAAGTTTATAAGTTCATGCACAACTTGCTTAGAATACAAGCAGCAGAACCACAAGACGTTTGGGGAGATGGGTCGACCTAAACAATGTTCACGGCCCTTCCAGATGATTTCCATCGACCTTGTTGGTCCACTTCCAGTCAGTCGTGCTCAAAAAAATTACATATTAGTTATAACATGTTGTTTCTCGAAATATTGTATCGTATCAGCCATCAAAAGACCTACCGCGGACGTTATTATTAAAATCTTAGAAAACCAAGTTTTTTTAGTTCACGGCGTGCCACAGACTGTCCTGATGGATAACGGAAGTCAATTTATCAGTGGTGCAACGGATGCGTTCTTTAAAAAATACAATGTCCCGAATGTATTTTTCACTCCAAAATATACGCCACAAGTGAACATGGTTGAGCGATATAATAAAACTATCATCACTTGTATTTCCACATTTGTAGAAAATGATCATAGAACTTGGGACATTTTCATTCCCAAAGTCCAGTTTGCCATAAACAATTCCGTTAATGAGGCCACGGGTTATACTCCCTCCTTTTTAGTCTATGGACGTGAGCTTGTTTCGTGTGGTACTCATTATGTCGATAATGATTTGGGTAAAGAAATTTTATTTTTACCTCGTGATATCTACGCCGAAAATATAGGTTGCCTTTCAGCCATTTTCGATGAAGTTCAAAAGCAGTTGTGGCATGCTCACGTTAAAAATACCGCACATTATAATTTGCGCCGTAAACCGGCGGAATTTGAAGTGGGTAATTTTGTCATGAAGCGTACCTATGTTATAAGTGACAAGGATAAATATTTTAGTAAGAAACTGGCCCCAAAATATATGAAATGTAAAATAATAGAAAAAAAATCACCACTTGTCTATGTTTTGGAAAATATGCAAGGAAAAAACATAGGTTCTTGGCATATTAAAGATTTAAAATCGATAGGAAATATTAATTAAATAAATAAACAATACACACTTAAGCATAAATTGTCCCAATTACCGTTAAAACCAAAAAATAAATAAAACAAGGAGTATTTGTATAGGTTATTCGTGTTTTAATCATAAACCGATACCCTTCCTATAGTAAGGATGCGACGTTATTATTACAAACGAATATCGTTGTTGTTTATTTGCGTGATGTATGAAAATAAAGAATAAAAGATGAAGAGTGTATGAGAAAACAAATACGTAAGCGTGATTTGTTGCGGATTTTATCTGAGGGATAAAATCCTTTCGGTACCGGAGGGGGTAATGTAACGTAAGTACTCGTTACTTAAAAATTATATAAAAAAAATAAATAAATAATTAAACCTAAATATCAAAATAATAACTTAACTTAAACCTAAAAATAACTTAAAACTATAAATAACAATAAAATAATATACATACCTAAATCCCAAACTAAAATTAAACCTTAACTTATTATTGTACAAGTTTCATTCTGTTGACTGTACCGAGTTGGCGTTCTATTGTCCTCACAATCGGCTCCCATTGGTCCTCACCCATCGTATGATCCATTACGTCATCGATCAGGCGATCGCGCTGCGACCGGCGCCCGCGGCCCGCGCTCCCCGAGGCGGCCCGAGCCTCAGCCAGCCTGAATGTCGGCAATCATAAAAACATCTCGTAGCGAGCGGCACGTATTGCGCGCTCCGCGTCGGGTTTGGTTACTTACGTCATAAACGTCTTCAAAGTACCTATACCTAAGTCTCTCGATGAGCATTGCTTAATTTAATTAGAAGTTTCATTGAAATCATCGTACTTGTGAAATACGTGGACACCAGTGTTGGCCACTTACACACACGAAAAACAACTAAACAAACGTGGATTTAAACCCCTAATTGGGTAAGTGTTGAACAGATATCAGTCAGTAGCTTAGCTGTAGTTTGTAAGTGTAGATTAAGTGTGTATTTTGCAAGCTAATTCACCACTATGTATCACTCATCTCTTACTGGCTGTCAATGGAAAGAAAGCATCTGATCATACCTGCCAAGCTGATTTTGCATCTCACAAAAATAATAATCATATTGTGTCACTTATCACTTTCATCCTTTATGTTTGGGCTTTTCATCTCATAATCACAAATCATTGTAACTCGCTGTCTGCTAAAACAAAACCGCTCTGATTGCCACTGACACTGCACCTTCTACACATTTGGTACTTCCGATAGCTTATCGCCGCCAGCCATCAGTGTTGCCAATCAGAGTGGGATCTGGGATACATTCCTTACCCGTACTATTATTTATAGGGTTCAAGATTTGGGGCATTCTGCTCCCACGATCGACATCACGCACCGAGCTACCGCCCGTCGTAGATTCTTCGTCGCACGGGGCTACGCTGACCTACCCCCGGAATACCTACTCGCTGAGCTGCCGACCACCAGGAGCTGCTATCACCGTCCGCACCCGGGAAGTACCACCGTTAGCGAACAAAGTGAAAAAGTGCAAACAGACGGGCCTTCCGCCCACGACCTTTCTTTAAATTTTAAATAAATTTCTAGTCGAAGCCTTTCGTTTTCTTTTTAAAACCCGGCTCTGCGACAACAGGTTGTTTAATAAAAAAGATTGCTTTCTCAGTATCACCTGTTGGTTGACTGGTATAAAAGGCCTCAGGCCTTAAGTCCGTCATTTACATGTATTTTAATGAAGTTAAATTATAGTATTTTATGCAACAGTTGTATAAGGAGGGTTAAAAAATGCGAGTGGCGCAGGTTACGTAAATTGACGCCATCGAGCATTTTTTGACTACTTATACAACGTTGCATACAATACTTTTTCTACGACTACATTTACTAAAATAAATACAAAAATAAACAAAGAAAAGTACGAAATACTACCATATGTTTGGTAGATACTAGGTATCTATGGAAGACTTAATATTTTTTATTAACGTCTTCCCAGTGTCTAAAAGTGCCATTTTTGAAACATGGAGTCACTTAATCGAATGTTTTTTCATACAAAAAAACCGTTGATCAGTAACTCCACGTTTGAAAAATGGCACCGTATGTTAAAATAACGATTTTATTAAGTTGGCAGTATGATAGATCTAAAGAAAAGAAAGTTATAGGTCTATGGCGAGGAGTATCGTTTTGGCGAAATAACGACACATGTGCTATTATATTAGGAATAGACTATAGACTTTTCTGAAATCATATAATCTTTGTTCTTATATTAATGTTCGGGACCATTGAAAGGACAGATAACAGTACAGGAGTAGAAAAAATAAATAAATAAATAGGTTAACAGCCCCAGCGCATATTAATATGATTTACATTTGGGCGGAAATGTAAATCATACTAATATACGCTTCCTTCGATTGGTTTTATGTTCTGCGCGAGAATAAAAGCAGCTGGTTCAATCTAAGTTTTTTCTTTCCTCCCAGACCAGCATGGAAAAGGCTAGCTAGTTCAACCTTTGTGATTTTTTCGTATTTATTTATGTGATCAAGGGCTCGTAGCTCGATACGATGGTCTAACCAAATAAAAGAACAGCTAAACACTAAGGTCTCCATGGCACTAGCGCAGACAAAGAGTGTAACAAGTTAAGGGAGATCGTAAGTAAGTTAGGTCGGGCACGTCACGACGCTCAGCAGTAAGCTGTGGTAGAGCCACGCTAATGGAATGGGCCGGCTAGACTGGGGAAATACCACACTCTCACAGAAAATTGTCGTCTGAGTAGTAGCGTCACCGCTTCTATGCTTCGTTCGGTGAGTGAGAGAGCCGGAGCCCAACCCTTCCCTTCCCTCCCCTCCCCCTCCCCTTCCCTCCCCCTATATATTCCTGAAAGGCCGGCAACGCTTCTGTTATACCCCTGGTGTTGCAGTTGTCCATGGGCAGCAATCATCACTTACCATCAGGTGACCCGCTTGTTCGTTTGCCGCCTTATGACATAAAAAAAGCAGACGACTGAAAGAGGAGGAGTCGATGGCTGGATCCACAGACATAGAGCTGGAACCACGTAAAGACGGCTTAGCGCTAATTTTCCACGCGATCAGTTGTTCCACTGATGGAACCATGAAGGTCGATTTGCTCGACTGTTCGGACGGAAATAAACACGTTATTTAAACCTGTGTTTGGTGATTGACGTGTGAAAAACATGGTCTACAAAGTTAAAATCGTTGAGAGAGGCTTCTTTCATTTGAGGAGAGCTAAAATAAATGATGGATGAATATATTCTTTATACGTGACGTTTTAACCACCAGCCAAATTTTTGGAGTAATTTCTGTCTATATTAACAAAAGTGAATAAAAATATTCAGCTTCCCATACAAATCAGCGGTCGACCAAACGGCTTTTGTATGGGAAGGTGGAATATGTTTATCGATTTTTACTTTTTTTTAATACAAAGTAATTCAGTAAAATGTGCTGACTGCTTCAAAAATTTTGATGGTAATTAAAAAGTCACCCTGTTTTAGCGCGATCCCGGGTGTATCTTCAGCTGTGTTGCTTCGGAGCCCGGTGTGCGCTTTTTCGCTTTTTTTTTCTCCAAGTTCAATATGCATGACAATGGTCACCCGAGGATGCTGAAGACCTTGCAAAGAGCAGAAGAAATAGTCGTAACATTTTAAACGATTTGGTTACAGTTTTACAACCGGCCGCCGCCCAAAGGTAAACCTCCTTGGGAATGCAGTTGTAGTACGAGATGTTTGTGCTTAGACGTTTATTAGAAGAGATGGAGCGGTCTTAAGTTTGTAAAAGTGGAATAAAATGATTAATTATGCCAATCGATAAAATGAATCATCATCATATCAGCTACAGGAAATCCACTGCTGGACATAGGCCTCCCCCAAAGATTTTCAAAAAGTACACATATTTATATTCCTAAAGGGGCAGACAGAGCCCTGGGGCCATAAGGCCTAAGGCCCCTTTAAAGCAAGATAGTGGGTGGGAAGATGAAAAAATGGAATCAAAGTAGTGATGGGTTGCTAGATGCAGCTAGATTGCTTGTTTTATTTTTTTAGGTATGCGATGTTTATTATTAATTATTTTTTTTAATTTGGTGTCCTTGGAACACCAGCGTTGAGGTCAAAAGGCCAACATAATGCTGAGAGGAGACTATTTTCAACTTTTTTTAAATAGGCACAAATATTTTAAATTTGATGCCGAGAACTGTTATTTATTATAATTGTTACACCTGGTTTGTGATATATTACACAAATTATTTTTCTTTCTTTCTTTCAGCTGGTAATTGAAATGAATGTATTATCTGTGTCATTAGATGAACCATTCAACACGGTATGCCGTACCTACTTGAAGTAAGAAGGTCACCTTTAGTTTCCTTTTAAAAACGTATCATTGTTTTACCGCAGAAAAAAAAAACGTTAACCTTAATTGCTCTGGCACTGTTTATAAGAATGACAGGTAAGAAAAAGCCTTTTGTTTGCTTGTATGTTGCAAATTTCATAAGAACCTACATACATATGTATCACGTCCTCATTACGTACACTAGATCTATGGTCTCATAAATAAATATACAGGGACAAATTACACTGATTAAGATAGCCAAAAAAGTCAAAAGTCAAAAATAACAAATACATATATAGGTAAAGACCCAGGACAATTTGAAAAAGGCTATTTTCCAACTTACCATAACCGGGGATCGAACCCAGAACTTCTGGGTGAGGGGCTAGCATGGTGACCACTACGCCACGGAGGTCGTCTCAGAAACCACATTCAGCGTGTTGGTGGGTGTAAAGGTGTAAAATAAAATAGTAACGTTTTTATGAGTTAGTATCGAATGGTCTTAAACGCACATAGTCTATGTAGAAACTCGTTTAAAATGCTCGTTGTGTAATAAATCGCAAGTCGTCACTAAAAGAAGTGGTCTAAATATTAATCTTGTCCAAAAATCAGATGGTCTAAATACAATTGATCGATTTATTCTTTGATTTGCGTGCAGTCCTCTATTAGTTCTTTTCTTTCTTCATCTGCACGGGAAGAAAAGTAGCTGTCATGTCGCATGGAAGATTAAGACTTACAAACATACATACTATTACTTCTATATCCCTAATGAGGTAGTATTTTGGATCTTGCGGCTCTGAGCAGACAAAACCCAGGCCCGTACAAAGGCTTCTTTTAACAATGAAACAATTAAAAAATTTACGGGAAAAAGCGGGCGAGAAAGTGAAAAATCGACGACCTCGGTGGCCTAGTGGTCATCACGCCAGGCTGCCACATCGGAGGTCCCGGGTTCGATTCCCAGTTAGGTCAAGAAGAAAAATGACATTTTTCAGATTGACCTGGGTCTCTGATGTGTGTTTTATCTATAATGTATCACACTAATATTATAAAGGCGGAAGTGTGTGTATGTGTGTGTATATTTGTTACTTTTCACGCGCAAGCGGCCGGACCAATTTTGGTAAAATTTGGTATGCAGGAAGCTGATACCCTGGATTAACACATAGGCTATTTTTTCCGCGTATAACACCGCGGGGCGCAGCTAGTTTGTTATAAAATAAAGTATCGTTGAGTTAGTATTCCATAACACAAGTCTCGAACTTACTTTGGTGCTAGCTCAATCTTGAATTTATAAAAAAAGAAATCAAAATAGTAATGGGTTGCTAGCCGTATCACCTGTAAAGATGTACATTCTCGCCCACCTCAATAGGCTTCTTCAATCTGCGCGTAAAGAGTAGCAGCAAGTACATTCTAAGTATTTCTTTTCTTCTAAACCAGCATGGAAGACTATTGTTAGAACTAAGTCCGTGTTCGGCAATTGAATTACTACCAAGGTGGTTGCAAGTTTACTTGGTATTCTAATCACGAATGGGTCAAATGAATGTTGCGTTGCGTTACTTACTACATGTAAAGACGGCGAGCTAGAAACTTAATGTGCGTTTTGATTACCTAAGTCCAGAGTTTGTGTTGAAATAGTTTAGCATTTTTGACAGAAACTAAAAGAAATAATAAATAAATATATAGGGACTATTAACACAGATTGATCTGACTCCAAAGTAAGATCGAGACTTGTGTTATGGGATGCTAACTCAACGATACTATATTATATAACAAATACATATATAGATAAACATCCAAGACTCAGGACAATTTGAAATAGGCCATTTTCCAACTTGTCCTGACACTACATAGATTATTTTACTCAAAGATAACGTATATTCTCAACGGTGAAAGAATTTTTGAGATAAGTCCAGTAGTATCGGAGCCTATTCAATTCAAACAAACAAACAATCAAATCTTTCCTCTTTATAAGTTTAGAATGATTTTCGCCTACTGGCTACTACTACAAGGCCGTACTTAGATTATTTTTATGTCATTTGAACCACGAAAATAAGTTTTAGAGTAACGTGAAAGATTTTGGTATTGTTTAACCGACTTAAAAATAATGTATTTTTACCGTTTTGGTCCCATATTAGTTTGGTGAAGATCTGGGGAAGAATTTTGGAGATATGCAAACAACTCCTTAAAGAAAATAAAGTCGGTTGGTTTTTGGTAAACATTTAATTATTCAGTGTTAACAGTTCAATTTGAAACGTATGGATTTGCAATGGTCATTCAGTTTATTGTACAAATAACATAACATTTAATTTATATGTGCAGTTAACGTGAGTTATATCTGCCTAGGCTGTATCTAATGCAGTTTCCTCGTGATTGCTCGTAGAGTGGAGGCAGCTTTCACTCGGCGCTAGATATAGGATCTTGTCTGGTCGATTGATTAGGATTTGTTGTTAAAACGCGTTTCCTTTATTGATTCTCGATTCGAGTAATGTAACTCGATAGATATGTACATACATTGAACTGTGTTTTCTTGCCTAGAATAGGCTCGGCTTCCCTTTTTTGACTAATAAGTATTTTTTTATTTTTTATTACGTAATTTATGTTTGTTTACTTGTTCGCATGCATTACATATTATGATGTGTCAACATTGTATTATATTATAAGATTTTTTTCATGAAAAGACAATAATAATATTATGTAAAAGTCCTTCTGATGACCAATACTGTGAAAATGAGTTTCTTTCGGCGTTTCTTCTCAGCAGTGGTCGTTACGAAGCGCTGGTATCGGTAGTTTTTCTTTATAAATAAATTAAATTTTAATGCACTTTACACGTAACGTAAATTATACTTTTTAAGGAGTAAGAGTACCTGTAAAGGTCTTATTACGGAATAAACATTAGAATTTGGAGTATTTATTTTTTAAGTAATATGATCAGGAAGAGATTATGCAGGACAATTTATTATTTTTCATGCTGCATGCTGATCTGGGGGAAAAGAGAAACTTGAAAACCTTCGCCTATTGAGAGTCTGGGCGAAAACGCAATCATTTTAAAAGGCGGCTAGCATCCCATCACTATTTTGATTTCTTTTCCACCTTCTCGCCCACCGTCACGCTAAAAGTGGCCTTTGAGTCTGCCCTGTAAAAATATAATTGGCCCCTTGCATTCATATCAGTAGATGTATATAATTTTTTTTATGTGTTCATTCATATACATTTTTTATTTCTTGTGAAGATGTCATTGCGTATGAAGTTTGTTAATGTTCTATTTCTTGGTTGTTTATATATCTCTGTTTTTGTAAAAAAAATCTATATATAGTATCGCTGAGTTAGTTTCACATAACACAAGTCTCGCACTTACTTTGGGGCTAGCTCAATCAGTGTTATTTGTCTGGATATATTTATTTATTTTCTCTCCGAACTAAGCTAGAATAAACTGATGGTCTTTTGATATATAACAACAAATACTAAAAACAGAATAAAATTATTATTTAAGTGATCCACTACAGCAAACGTGATTTTTATAGATAACTAGCTGTAACCCGCGACTTTGTTTGCGTAGAAACAGAAAATGGTTCTAATAGGATTTTTAATTGGTTTTTTACGTTATAAATTGAGTTATAATATCCCGTTCCCGTTCCCGCTCCCGCTCCCGCTCTCGCTCCCGCTCCCGCTCCAGCTCCCGCTCCCGCTCCCGCTCCCGCTACCGCTCCCGGTCCCGCTCCAGCTCCCGCTTCCGCTCCCGCTCCAGCTCCCGCTCCCGCTCCCGGTCCCGCTCCAGCTCCCGCTCCCGCTCCCGCTCCCGCTCCAGCTCCCGCTCCCGCTCTCGCTCCCGCTCCCGCTCCCGCTCCCGCTCCCGCTCCCGCTCCCGCTCCAGCTCCCGCTCCAGCTCCCGCTCCCGCTCCCGCTCCCGCTCCCGGTCCAGCTCCCGCTCCCGCTCCAGCTCCCGCTCCAGCTCCCGCTCCAGCTCCCGCTCCAGCTCCCGCTCCAGCTCCCGCTCCAGCTCCCGCTCCCGCTCCCGCTCCCGCTCCCGGTCCAGCTCCCGCTCCCGCTCCAGCTCCCGCTCCAGCTCCCGCTCCAGCTCCCGCTCCCGCTCCAGCTCCCGCTCCCGCTCCCGCTCCCGCTCCAGCTCCCGCTCCCGCTCCCGCTCCCGCTCCCGCTCCCGCTCCCGCTCCCGCTCCCGGTCCAGCTCCCGCTCCCGCTCCAGCTCCCGCTCCAGCTCCCGCTCCAGCTCCCGCTACAGCTCCCGCTCCAGCTCCCGCTCCAGCTCCCGCTCCAGCTCCCGCTCCCGCTCCAGCTCCCGCTCCAGCTCCCGCTCCAGCTCCCGCTCCCGCTCCCGCTCCCGCTCCCGCTCCCGCTCCCGCTCCCGCTCCCGCTCCCGCTCCCGCTCCCGCTCCCGCTCCCGGTCCAGCTCCCGCTCCCGCTCCAGCTCCCGCTCCAGCTCCCGCTCCAGCTCCCGCTCCCGCTCCAGCTCCCGCTCCAGCTCCCGCTCCCGCTCCCGCTCCCGCTCCAGCTCCCGCTCCCGCTCCCGCTCCCGCTCCCGCTCCCGCTCCCGCTCCCGTTCCCGTTCCCGTTCCCGTTCCTGTTCCTATTCCCGTCATTTGCTAGAGCAAAAGAGAACAAATGATCTATTTGTCTCAATTTTTTTGTCTCTCTCTCAAAAAATTACGTAGTTTCATAGTAATATACATTTGCATCCCCTAATGCACCCCAGGGGATGCAATTTTATAAAATCTAATTTCTGTATTATTTATTTTTAATTGACAACTAATTCAAAAATGTCATGTGTGTCGCTTCAAAAATGACAATGATTCATATAAACTTGCAACCCCTTATTTCACCCCTATAGGGATGTAATTTTCAAAATCTAATAAATGCTTTATTATTTTGTACAAACTATTAAAATAAATTTAAATTTTCATGTGTCTTACTTTAAAAATTACGAAGTTGCATACAAACTGGCAACTCCTATTTCAACCCCTTAGGGATAGAATTTACAAAAATCCTTTCTTAGCACACGTCTCCTAGTCACAATCTACCTTCCTGCCAAATTTCATCTTCATTTGATAAGTAGTTTTTGAGATTTCGTGATGAGTTAGTGAGTGAGTGAGTGAGTGAGTGATTTTCGCTTTTATATATATAGATAGATGATATAAATTTTTGCCACTTTGCGTGGAAGGCATTTGTCATGAGATCATTGGTACGCATCATAGGTACTTGTCGAGTAGCCTACTCTGACATTTGATTATGTAACTTGTCGGTTACCGCAAGACGTAATCGTACCTCAGTACCAATCCCTCGCTCATATAGGGGTTAACCCATCTCACGACAAATTCCTAAACCGGCCAAGTGTGAGTCGGACTCCCGCACGAAGGGTTCCGCACCATTATCTTTAAAAAAAACGCGTTAGTTGTATGGGAGCCCCACTTAAATATTTATTTTATTCTGTTTTTAGTATTTGTTGTTAAGGGGCTACATGAATTTTAAGGGGTCCAGTGCTGCCCCCATTTAAAAATAAAAAAAATTTAATAAGACATGGATACATCATTTAAAATTTGGCCTTGATCAGACCCTAGATAACCCTTCAAACTATTTTATGAACTATTGTTTACAGTTTAAAGTGAGAACGTGAAGCTTTTCTACGCACATACGACAAAAGTGGCCGTTTTTCGCAATTGTGCGTAGAAAAGCTTCACGTTCTCACTTTAAACTGTAAACAATAGTTCATAAAATAGTTTGAAGGGTTATCTAGGGTCTGATCAAGACAAAATTTTAAATGAAATCTCCGTTTCCTTTTAATAGATTTATTTCAAATGGGGGCAGCACTGGACCCCGTAAAATTCATGTAGGTTAAAGCGGCAACAGAAATACATATAGGTGACTCTTGCAGTTTGTCTGCGCTTATAAACATTCTTCTGTGCTCATATCGGTGGAGAGCTTTGCATGTCTCTCTCTAAGTCCTTATCTTTTTAAAACATACTAAAAATAATTTTAACCGACTTCAAAAAAGAAGGAGGTTATCAATTCGACAGGCATTCTTCCTCAACCGTGGTGTCACCACCTGTGACACCACGGTGTGGTGGTGGTGTCAACCGTCAACCGATTCTGTTTTTTTTTTTTATTTGAAAGCCTTTACTACCAAGTTGGTCCCATATTAATTTGTTGAAGATATGATGAAGAATTTTGGAGATATATAAGAAACTCTTGAAATAAAATTAAGTCGTTCAAATTAAAGCATGTGATGAAAAACTTCGCCACGAGTAGGATTCGAACCCGCGTCCCTCACGTTAAAGTCGTGAGTGTTATCGTGGCTTCGTATCACTACTATGTGCTGAGAAATTTCGTCGTAACCTGACGAAATTTCTCAGCACATAGTACACACGAATCGGTTGTTTTTGTTAAAAATTTGATTATATTTATTTTATTTAGCAGACCAAGTTTCTAATTGACCTAGACCACTACTCATACAGACAGTCTGTTTCAGTCCTCACTGATAAAAAACATAGTCTTTGTTTGAAAAGATTATGATCCCAAAACAACAAGTTATTATAGAATCTTCTTACAAGAAGCTTCAACTAAAGTTTGATTGGGCGTTTCGAACCGCGGTCCAAATCGCCCAAGACCTGCCAGACCTGTGTCACTCCCCGTTTAGGTATCGAAAATAAACTTACATTTTTACTATGCGCACGGCGACCACTTCGAAGGGGAAATTCAGTTACATGAGTCGTTTTTCCAGAGTAATAAGAATGTAATTAGCTTGCAAAGGATGTCTAGATAGCTAAACGAAGCGGTGAGGAGTTCTTGCGCGAGCTAAATTAAACTATAGTGCTAACCACATTTAGTAGATATTTCTTTGAATTTCTTTTTGACTTCTGTACGTGAATACTAGTACTTATTCTGTGGTACTGTTTCTAAAGGGAACATTTGCACCGCGCCCAAGGTATCTTTTGGAATGGGTCGATTTGGAAAGGTCATTCTCCAACTTTTTCTGCCTAGGAATCGAACTCAGAACTTCTCAATGGCGGACTAGTATAGTTACCAATATGCTAAAGAGGTCATTTTCGTCGAATTTTTACCGTATGTCGATTATATTTTCTTCAATTTAATGAAGAAGACATGCATGATAAAATATTTTTTACAAAAAAAATTGAACCGACTTCAAATACATAAGGAGCTCACTCATCATCATCCTCACGTATTCCCGGTTGCATCCTCAGCAGTAACGCTTCAGAGCCCGGGGTCCGCTACCTAACCAAGGAGATTTGACGAGGTTACTGGTTTTTACACAGAGCGACTGCCGTCTGACCTCCACAACCCAAAGGGCAAACCAGGAACCAATCCTTGGATAGTTTGATGATCAAACGCTAGGTGGCGTTCGGGACCCACAGTTTAACGTGCCTTCCGAAACACGGAATCATCTTTCTTTTCGGATAATCAGGTGATTCAAGCCTGCAATATCCTATCCAGACTGGAAACAACTTTTAACAAAGTATGCTTCCCAGTGGGAATCGAACCCATGACCTCCGAGTCACAAGGCGAACGCCTTGACCACTGGACCACGGAGGCAGTCGTAAGGAGCTCACTAAAAAGTAATAAATAATCAAACTTAGATTTTAAATAATTTAACCTTTTTATCTATTTACAATATTATTTTAACTACTACCAACTGATCAGATTGAATTCGGTGCCGAGCCAAATAGAAAATGTATTCGTATAATCATCTCGCGCGTTGATTGCCGCTCGCCAACATACTGTCTATCGTGGTACCAGCAGCACAGTCGGGCTCGGCACCGGCTTCAATCTGATCAGTTGGTAGTAGTTAAAATAATATTGTAAATAGATAAATAGGTTTAATTATTCAAGATCTTAGTTTGATTATTTATTACTTTTTAATCAAAATCAAATCAAATCAAATCAAATTTCTTTGTTATCGGATAACAAGATCCATTTGTTACAAAGTTACTTATACCTAATTATTTTATATTAGTTTTAAAATTAAAATTAAAATGTTACACAATAGTTTTGATCTATTAATGTCATTTAACATTAATAGATCATATACCTCCGAGGCACTCCGTGCGGATGAGACCGTACTTCCAGACGACAATCTTGTCTTTCTGTCATCGTCCGGACAAAGTGTCTCATCAGAGGTGCATGTACATCCTCAGCTATCATTTTCATGATGCCGTTGTCACTCCCTCGCACCCTCCTTACCAAAGATGCTACTTTCTTTCGAAAGATGGCGTGAAAACCGTCTGTTTGGGTCTGAGCAAACATTTCGGAGGCGCTGCAAAAACGAGGGAGATTCAACATCATCCTAAAAATATTATTATATTTTCTGAGTTCCTTATGTATTTGAAGTCGGTTCAATTTTTTTTTGTAAAAAAACTATTTTTTTTTTCTCTTTTTACTGTTAGATGTTTACTCAATAAATTACTGAGTTATTTTATTAATTATAACAATGGCTAGCCCAAGTAAAGGTGCAGCCCGTATGAGGAAAAATAGAAATAAAGAAATAATGATTTATTCAAATTATAAGAAATACAAATAAAAAAAAATATTTATTTCTTTTAATAAATAAATATAAGAAATAAATTTTACGCATTCAAATAATAATCTTTATAATATTATACTTATCGTCATTATCCGAACGTATTCTCGGTTGCATCCTCAACGGTGACGCTTCAGGTCCCGGGGTCCGCTACCTAGCCTAGGTGATTTGACAAATGTTCTAAATAAACTAAACCAACAACAAAAGTCGTTGGCCCCTCCGGGAATCGAACCTGCGACCTCCGCGTGTAAGCTGAACGCTCTTACCACTACACCATATAGATATAACCTAAATACCTACATCTCACGAGCCCTACACTCATACAAGAGATTGGTAATGGTCGGTCCACAATTGAAGGAGAAATCGGCGAACATACATTAAAAAAATATACAATCGAACATATAACCTCCTCCTTTTTCGAAGTCGGTTAAAAATGTGTCTTACATGGGTGACTTAAAAACATTTTCCAATTATGTTAATTTGACTTAAATTTATTTTAAAAGATAACTCACATCTCAAGATCATCCATCAAATGATAAATTGAGCGTGTAATGAGGAGAATAATGTAAGATGATTTTTTACACGTCATGTCGTAAAGTGCGAATGGTTATATTAACACCAAACAAAGTTAGTCTGGGGAAAAGAAAATCGTAGAATGACCAGCTGTAATATGTCCGATCCAATGTCACTTCGATGAGTTAAAAAGGAGTCAAAAATCATTGATTTATCTTTGGTTATCTGACCAGTTGGCGAAACCACAGATTAATAAATAGTTATGGCGAAACTGACAAATTATAAAAATTGGCGAATAGTGTTCTACTGCGTTTGGTTTTTTTTTAATACTTTCCAAGTGGCTCAAACTAACAGTACGTAATGATAGTAATTATCTGCGACGAATGATCGCCTGGTCACATGTCTAGAGAATGGCTGGCATGTGACATACAACAAACATTCCTCGGCACGCGACAATGCCGCCCATCTGTCACGAATACGTATTGTCTATATTGTGTTGGTACTATAGGTACATATACTCATAACTATTGTTTTGTGTAGTGTCCACTATATCAGTACGATAGTCCTCGTCAGGATTTTATGAAGGTAATAGGTTATTGTTTGCAGAAGGTGTGCTGTTAATATTATTTATTGACCGAGCGAGCGAAGTGAGCGAAGCGTCACAGGTTCGAGATTGACCAAAAATGCTTTCGTCCGGCTATTATTAAGTCTGTCCGTCTGTTTTCGCCACAGGTCCTATTCTTCAACCGATTCTCGTAAAATTTTGTAAAAAAAAGGTAAATTTTATAGAATTATTTGGTCGATTCAGTTTATCGAAATTTTTCAAAATGCCGGAAATATGGGGGTTGCAAACTTAAAATATCATATTTTAGCTATTTCGAGAAATTTATAAAAATGTCATACAATTTCTTGTTACTCCAGGCAGCTTAAAATTTGACATCCACCAGTTAAGACTACTTATACGTAAGAAAACAGACATGCATAGGCTATTTGTAGGTAGTTAGGTAGATATACAGCATCGTGTCCACCATAAAAGTAAGGTCTAATTGAAGAGAAACCTAGCTCTCTAGCCGCGCGGCGAGACAAGAGCGCCGTACCATGTCGGATTACGAGACCACAGAAACAAGAAGATATGTTCAATTAAACCTCTTCCTTTTCTATGCTGATCTGTGAGATAAGAAAAGAAAAAAAAAACCGTTTAAAAAAACACAGAATTGTCCAAATTCTTCTATGTTTGCGCAGATGAAAAAAAAATTGGCCAAGGAATTTGACGCAAATCAAAAGAATTCATTATTATATGGCTTTCACGGTCTAAGACCACATTCCAAAAAAAAGAATCCCAGGGACCTAAGTTTGACACTGAATAAAAACTCTTCTGACCAATAAAAATAACATTGAAAGAATATTGGGATGGTAAATTATAGGACTGACATTTAATTTATTATTACTCACTATTTATTTTAATTCCATTTTATTATTTGACTTGTAAATAATGACAATTTAAAAATGGTCGGACAATTCTGATTAAGTTTGAGTTTAATCACTATGCGTCACCGACCAATCCGTTACAAATTATTATTACACATTTCTACGTACATTCCTTCTACACAAAAATACTCGATATTTCAGTAAGGTATCTGTTGGATGTTTATCTATACATGTATTTGTTTTAAAATATAGTATCGCTGAGTTAGTATCCCATAACACAAGTCTCGAACTTACTTTGGGGCTAGCTTAATCCGTGTAATTTGTCCCTATATATTTATTTATTTATTTGTAAGTACTGCTCTTTGAAATTTGTCGATACATATGATTATAACTGGTATATTTCTTTAGTTCTGTAACCTGAGTTAGCATCATTGGCAGTCACCCGGCGTGACTAAAGCGTAATGAGATGCGAAGATCTGTAATGTACACCTTGGGAACGAATAACATGCAGACTTTATTGTACTAAGAGTTTTAACTAGGTTATTCTTCTTCCCTGTCTTCAGCATCTTCGGATAAAGTGTGTCGATCTACGGTAGCCGTATGGTAGCTAGTATAGTAAAAATATGCTTTTGTGTCAATTTTTCTCCGAACGTATAGATTTTCTTCTTTTAGATGTTATCAATATAACTAACGGCGCCCCGGGACGTTACCCACGTAAAAAGTAGCTTATGTGTTAATCCAGGGTATCAGCTTCCTGCATACAGAATTTTATCAGAATTGGTCCAGCCGTTTGCGCGTGAAGAAGTAATAAACATACACACACACACTAACAAACTTTCGCCTTTATAATAAATTTGTGTGATAATTTTAATTTCTTTTTTTGGCTAGTCAGTGTAATTTGTCCCTACATATTTATTTATTTATTAGGCCAGAATCGGGCCACCTGTATTGCATCGTCGGAACCGGTATATAGGTTGCCCAAGGGGCAGGGTCTTTGGACACTTTGGACATTACAGAAGGTCTCATTACATCGTGACTGTGGAGAGAAGCCACTCTCGCACTGTAAGGGTTGGGCGACATCGGATCGGAATCAGTTCGAACAGCACTTTTGCATGCTAATTCGCTTTTTTGACTACTTAGTATTGTCGCGTAATACTAGACTAAATGAAAAAGAAAATACGGGACAGAAAATGAGTGAGAGAGAAGGCGATAGAAAATTAGTCATTTGAGTTTGGAACATTGATGAGATTTTGTTCGAATTCGTATATAAACGGAACAAGGCGCTGCCTGAGGCAGTTTAGTTGGAAAGTGAAATCCGAAGAAGGAAGAGAAAAAACCAATACATGTCAATCCTAAGAAAATGAGTTACTTTCGGCGTTTCTTCTCACCAGTGGTTGTTGCGGAGCGGTGGTATCGGTAGCAATTCTTTAAAAATAAATTAAATTTTAACAGACACTACAATACAAGTAATGTAATTTATATGTAAAAGTGCCGGTAAAGGTCTAATTTCTGAATAAAAATTTGAATTAGTATCTTGCTTTCTTTTTCTGATGCTCAGAACCGTCATTGGCTAGAGCGAGAGAGAACGACTGAACGCTTCAGCACGGCCGGTGCTCAAGCGTTCCGTTCCGTCGCTCTCTCTCGCTCCAGCTAAAGATGGTTCTGAGTGACAGAAAAGGATAGCAGCATAGAAATGTAGCCAAATCTTTGCGAGCTGCCCAGTTTTTTTCAACCTGATCAAATTGTTTTTACACCGTGGACTGCTTGCGGTACTTGGTTCAAGTATCGATGGTGACAATTCACTAGCAATTATCTCGGCATTCACCCATCATTTAATACCCATGTCACAATAAATTACTTTATAACGACCAGCATCATCGTAAATGTCTCGTGATGAATGTAATTGGAAACAACACGGTACTTGTGATAATGTTACGGTTGCTTAGTAGTTCTTTGGTTCACATTTTGCATTATCTTCGGTATTCTTTGGTAAATATTGACTTGAAAAAGTCAAAAATCATTTATTTATCTTTGGATATTTATAATATAATTTGTCATTTCTTTTTTCTTTCGATTTTTTAATAGTTAGTTGTTGACGTCAGATCATTTACTTACAACTTAGTTAACTGCCGCCTCCTGAGCGCAAGTACAGAAGAAGCTATAACAAACTGTACTGCAGCATTTTGTCCAAAAACGTCAACCCAAAAAGTTAGACATGTAGACTGAGAATACATTGTTTTGTCATAATGATTAATTAAGATGACTCTCTGGAGAAAAAACACCCGAAAAGGTCACCTCAGCACAGTTGAGAGTGAGCAGCAGAGCTATCCTTCAAACAAATTTATTTGCTAGACAAATAAAAATCCCCCGACCAGAACGCCATCTAGTGATGAGTAGCGGAACTACTAACACGAATTGATATCCGTAGCGACATCTATTATTTGCTAGAGAAACCGTGACTTTCAAGGGCCTACCCCCAATAACTTAAAAAAACTGAACGGAGGAACCAATTTTCATCAAACACAGCAAAACATTTTTTTTTTCATACAAAAAAATAAAACACATCGTAATCAATCCATCCGTTCGAGCATTACTACTACCCGTTTTCTTCTCTTTTCCTATCCTGGGTCTGCTGGAAGAGATTTCTTATGAAATAAGCAGTACCTATGTACTCAATGTTCTTACTTTGTTAGTTCTTATGTTTGTAATTTGTGTACATACTTTTGTAGATAAATAAATAAAAAATACAATGCCACAGATAGACAGACCGACGACAGTTTTTGTAGGGGGTTAAAATAAATATAAATATAAATATATAGGGACAAATAACACTGATTGAGCTAGCCCCAAAGTAAGTTCGAGACTTGTGTTATGGGATACTAACTCAACGATACTATATTTTATAACAAATAAATATATAGATAAACATCCAAGACCCAGGACAATTTGAAAAAGGCCATTTTCCAACTTGTCCTGACCGGGGATCGAACCCGGGACCTCTAGGTGGCGGACTGGCGTAGTGACCACTACGCCACGGAGGTTGTCAAAAGCTTGTGGTGAAGACTCTTATAATCCCCCTCTCCCCCCCGTCTGCTTAGAAAAAGCCATGAAAGAGGAACCATCCATACAACAACAAAAAAATCAAAAATAATCGTACGGAACCCTTTCTGCGCGAGTCCGACCGCTCTTGGCCGGTTTTTGTATCCGACTATACGATACATCCGATATCTTTTCTAAAACTGCTTTATTGCAAGATTGTAGTATTTATGGCACCAAAGATATATAATCAAATACCGAAACAATATAAAAAACTAAATTTAAAAGAATTTAAGAAACGATTTAAGTTATTGTTTGACTGCCTCCGTGGTCCAGTGGTCAAGGCGTTCGCCTTGTGACCCGGAGGTCATGGGTTCGATTCCCACTGGGAAGCATACTTTGTAAAAAGTTGTTTCCAGTCTAGATAGGATATTGCAGGCTTGAATCACCTGATTATCCGAAAAGAAAGATGATTCCGTGTTTCGGAAGGCACGTAAAACTGTGGGTCCCGAACGCCACCTAGCGTTTGATCATCAAACTATCCAAGGATTGGTTCCTGGTTTGCCCTTTGGGTTGCGGAGGTCAGACGGCAGTCGCTCTGTGTAAAAACCAGTAACCTCGTCAAATCTCCTTGGTTAGGTAGCGGACCCCGGGCTCTGAAGCGTTACTGCTGAGGATGCAACCGGGAATACGTGAGGATGATGATGATGATGATGCTTAAGTTATTGTTAACTGAAAATTGTGATTATAGTGTAAAAGATTTTTTCTGATAATTTGTAATGACTTTGAAATAAGTAAGTAGTGTATTATATTATGGTAGATTGATAAATTCATTATAAGTGGTATATTTTCTAGTATTATGATAGACAGTTTTTCTGAAAATTTGCACACCTGTGATGGTAAAACGTGATTTGATAAACTTAAATGTAAACAGCTTGCTTGTAACTCATGTTTAGCAAAATAAATTTATCTTTATCTTTTATTTACTTATCATTCGCAGTCAGAGGTCTCCTCCTTTTGGAACGAAGTTCCTTATCGCGCGTTGCGAAAGGGAGCTAGACGGAAAAAAATAAGACCAAAAGTTGTAACGACACTTTTTGTTCATTCAAATTTATGAAGATAAAAAAACTTGATTTTGGAACGCAGAAAAGAGTTTGAATGTAATTTAGACCTATTTATATTTTACTTCGTTCCATCCGGGTGTCCCTTGACACCTGTCAAGTTTTTTTTTATGTAGCCGTTCATGTTCTAAAGGCCTCCCATAACTCGGTCCCTGGTCTTAACATTCCAATCCCGTTTAAGTTTCTTCCTAGTTTCAAATAAATTTATTCATAATCATTGTTGTATATCTTTGATATCAAAGTTGACTCACACAATCGTACATCGCCGTGACTTTTCAATGAGCGATATAATGTCAAGTGCGACTCTACGAGTACTTCTGAAATAATTGAGTGTTGCTACGTTAACGTCACGTTGCGTGACGGTTCCTGTCATGTGATTACAGGAGTAAGAACCTACTTGTACCTAGAAAACATTGCAATTATGACCCCCTTAAAAAAAGAGGGATGTTATAAGTTTGACGTGTCTGTGCGTTTGTCTGTAGCATCGTAGCGCCTAAATGAATGGGCAGATTTTGAAGCGGTTTTTTGGGTTCCGTAGTCAACAAGGACTCCTTATAGTTTCGCCTTGTCTGTCTGTCTGTCTGGCCGTCCGCGGTTTTACTCAGATACTATAAGTACTAAAAATTTAATTTGGTACAGTTATGTATATTAATTATGCCAAAAAGTGGTAAAAAAAATATATAGAAAAAAATTTTTAGGTTAGCTTCCATACTAGTAAAAAAGAAGTAAATTATTTTTTCTCAACTTTTACATCGTGTGGGGTATTGAAAATCATTTTTCGATTTAGGGATCCGTTTTTAAAATATTTGGTTTCATATTGCAAATTTTTGTTACAGTCAAGTGTCTCCCCTTCTATCTATTAAACGGTACAAAAATTCACAGCAGTAGTATATATAACGATATTTAAAGTAAACCTATCATAACTAAGTAGGGTTTACAAATTAAAAAGTTATAAGCTATCAACTTATAAAATGTACTCGGAAAGGGAAAAGTTCATACAAATTCAATAGAAAATTAGTTTTTAAACGTTTTTAGTGGCGTGAACTCAAAGTGGGCATTCGCAACTACGGAACCCTACACACTGCGCGTGGCCCGACACGCACTTGACCGGTTGTTATTGGAAATCAGTTTAGTGTTGTAAGAGTTACGAGGGATGAATGTTTGAAAGAATTTTTTTCTTGAATATTTTGTTTGGCAAATTGACTTGTTACAAGTTTATTTTCCACGCCTTTCAAGAACGCCATCGAGTAATGAGTAGCGGAACTACATATTCCAATTGATGTCCGTAGCGCCATATACCACTTGCTAGGCCAATTAAAAAAAAAAGACTTCAGCTTTAGCTCCAATAACATTTAAACGGCTGAACCGATTTTATTGAAATATATCCAAGAAATACCGTAAGGAAACTTGTTCACACGTAAAAACCGCATCGAAATCTTTTTATCCGTTTAAGAGCTATGGTGCCACAGACAGACACACATACAGACAGACATTTGCGTCAAACTTATAACACCTCTCTTTTTGTAGGGGGTTAAAAAAGAGTGAAACAACAGCTTGCTAATGAGGCGGCTCTGCTCTAGCCGTGTCCTGCTAAACGTAATGTAATCATCAAAGTAAAGGCTCGATCAATTATGTATAATGTCTGATAGCCAATTAACCTGATCATGGTTCACTAGACGTATAGTTGTCGTAATAAGTTTATTTTAATTTCTCACTTAGTGTCTTACAGATAGGCAAAGGTAAATATAAATAAAAAATAAATACATACGGACAAATTACACTGATTGAGCTAGCCCCAAAGTAAGTTCGAGACTTGTGTTATGGGATACTAACTCAACGATACTATATTTTATAACAAATACATAATATAGATAAACATCCAAGGACAATTTGAAAAAGGCCATTTTCCAACTTGCCCTGACCGGGGATCGAACCCGGAACCTCTGGGTGGTGGACTAGCATGGTGACCACTATGCCACGAAGGTCGTCATAAAAAAGGTATCCTTTCTTTTCGTCCAGTTTTCTCTATCTCAGGTATTTTTGGTACAATCCCTGCCAAATAATAGCCAATTTATCTGATTGTGGTATACTAGACGTATAGTTGGCGTAATATGTTTTATTTTTTATTTTCCCCTTACGTATGTTCCACAGGTAGGCAAAGGTATTCCTTCTTTCCGTCCAGTTCTCTCTATCTTAAGTATTTGCGGTCCAATCCTATTCCTTGGTTTCTCTCATTTCCTGTAGCCATTATGAAACATAGTTCGTAGGAATTTAAACCCACCTTTTTGGATTCATGCGTTTGGTGTAAGAGTTACTTCAGATTCGGCCAAACTGTGAACTTGCAAACCCTTAACAATCCCATTATTACTTTCTTCTTCTTTTTACACAACTGTGTCAGAAGGAGGGTTGTGTTTTTTGAATGCATGCATGTATTGTAAGTATGTATATTTTTAGACAGATTTCGTGTCGACGAGGCCTTTGCCCAAACTTTGGGAAACAGAATTAGGGGATTTTTTCTTCTTTTTTTAAAGTTGCAAGAAATATAGGCTTCTATATTTGGATTTTGTTTTATGACCAGCTGCTTACCTAATTTTAACAATCTTTGGGTTTTGCATTTGGGTTAACAGTTTTACAACCATCCACTAACTGCCGGTGTCCATTCCCCGCGATTTTTTGTAGATCGTACGAGCCTATCTGACCCTAGTTCATAATTACAGCAATTGCAAGCTTCAACCTTTATTGCTATGGATATAGTTCACCGCGGGAGATTAATCGACGTGTGTCGGTCTATAAGTCACATGCTTTAATATGATTATCTCCCTATTTGTGATTCATAAGGCACATTTATACCGCTAATTTCTTATATGTTGCATACAATTAAAGTAAACAAAACTACACATCTTTGATTTTTTAAACATTATTAAAATATAGGATTGCATTTTTAACGACTTTCAAAAAGGAGGAGGTCATCATCCGAGCGTATTCCTGTCGTATCTCTTAAGTTCAAGGACTATTTTTTTTTTAAATTTCTTTATTGCTTTTAAGGCACCGTTTGATATTTTGTTTAAAGAATCTAAATATATATAACTCAAAGGTGACTGACTGACTGACATAGTGATCTATCAACGCACAGCCCAAACCACTGGACGGATCGGGCTGAAATTTGGCATGCAGATAGATGTTATAAAGTAGGCATCCGCTAAGAAAGGATTTTGATCAATTCTACATCCAAGGGGATAAAATAGGGAATGAAAGTTTGTATGAAACTTTGACAATTTTAAACCGATCGGGCAGAGACTTTGCATGCATAAACCTACTATGACGTAGCATCCCCTAAGAAAGGATTTTGATAAATTACACCCCTACGCGAGCAAAGCTGCGGGCAAAAGCTAGTTTAGAAATAAGACAACAACTTGCTTGCTGAACAGTATTTGAAATAAATTGTTAAATCGTAAATGTGTTTGAATAAATTGTTGGCGCTGGATGTAGGCCGCTCTAGACCGGTCATTTTGGAAATCCCTGAAATGCTGATGAAATTGTTAGGTATTAGTAAAAACAATCGACAAGAAGAAAGAATTCAGTCTTATTTGGTCTGTCAGAATGCCTAGAACGGTATTTGACACGGAGTTTAAGAGAGCGTGACGCGGCGTCTGTTTTACATTATTAACATAATAATACTGTTTAAATTATTCTAACTCTTTACCTCAATAAAGATTTGTAAAGTGATTTACACCAAGATTCACACGTAATATTTATTGCATTCTCCAATATACCGCCAAAGATACACCACAGCTCTGAATTTTCATAAATTAGGAGCAAAATTGTCACACAACCATGTTATATACAAAGTTCGTACACACGTGTCTGTGTATGAGTAAACGTGCCGTATGTCTACTCATTCCCGTAGATAGACACATTTTACCCGACATTCTCTGTCATCTAGCATGGCAGTTGTCAAGCCACGTCATAGCCATAGCGATACATCATTGATTTCACGCGTAAAAAAGCTTTCTTCATGCCAATATTTGAAATTATTATTGATGCTTCATTTGATAACCAATTTTCTACTTGTTTTCTAAAAAGGAATTCTTTTAGTTTTGACTATTTTTATTTCGTATATATATATTAATCAAAAACAAAATTTGACAAATACCATATTGCAAAAAGTCGTCCTTTGTTTTTTTTTTTAATAAAATTATTTTACGGCTCTGGATACTACTCCTTTAGAGCCTATCTTTATTTTATCACTGCTTTATTCCTATCCTAACCCTAACTATACAATCAAAGGTAAGTGTCGGTTCTTAGATTGCTTCAAAGGAGTTTCTGGCGACAAATCTATACGAGTCCACTGGTTTTCATAGCCGATTCAGTGGCGGACGGCGCCTAAAGACGCCCACCACAGTCCGCAAATAAATATCACTACAGTCGCACTATGAGTGTCCACTTTAACCATTTTAAATATTGTCCATGAGCATGAGCATTTATAACACTAAACTACACTAAACTTTATATTATAAAGTCCACTAGACTCAATTTGCAAAATAATTTAAAGCAAGCTCCAACTGAACCTCTTGACTTCCCGCCAAAAACCCCTTAGTCGTCCTTTGTTATTTTATGTAGTCTCAGTCTGTCTGTTTTTTTTCTATGTGGAAAAAGTGCCATAAAGTCTATACCCACAGGAAAGAGGACGTATATGTCTATCTGAAAGAAGGCTGAACACCTCAACAACGCCTTTATGCAAGCTGCCTTATAATCGAGATATCGGCATCACTTGCGATTACCTTATGTGATAAGTATTAATACGGCGCGTGTGATAATTGATGGCAGCGCACTGGTAGCCTAGATAACGGCCATAAATCCACATCGAAGGATAATCGCTTTTTATTTATAGACTCTGTTACCTCTACCTAGAAGCAGAGTTGGGCAAAATGTTATTAAACTACTAATTACTAACTACAATTACATTTTGTAGTTAGTAATCGCAACTACATAATTACAAAAAGTAATTGAAAAAGTAGTTGAACTATAAACTACAACTACATAATTACAAAAAGTAATTGAAAAAGTAGTTGAAATTACATATTTTATAAAGATTTACTTACTTATAAATTTTCGTTTCTTGCTTACAACTTCTTACACTTACAATTTCGAAATATAACACCTTTAACACACGCCCGCGGTAATAAATTCTTATTGTAATTTGTAGTTATAACTACTAAATTACAATTACAAATTACAACTACAGTAGTTGCAATTGATGTAATTAGATTTAATGTAATTTCAACTACTTGTAGTTAACTACATGTAATTGTAATTTGCAATCAAACTACACAATAGTAGTGAACTACGCCCAACTCTGCCTAGTAGTAATGAGCGAGATATGTGGCAAGCATGGTTAGACCACGCTACGTGACGCTGAACCGAATATGATTCAATTTGGATAGGAAGAAGGAACGAAATGCTAAGTTGCAATACAACAAAAACACGAAAAAATGACATCTAGTGTCAATACCCAACAAGTAGTAAACTGATCTAAAAAGAAGAAAAGATAAAATGGCTCATTGTTCTAGTAAAAATCTAAATTTGCAAAGCGTCAATATTAAACACATCTACTTATATAACGAAGTCAATGAAAATCTCGGTATTTATCCTTTGCGACTACGAGAAGTTAAATAAAAGGTATCCACCTGGTTTAAAAGGCAATGATACAGAAATAATTATTAGTTAATAAACCTACACCGTTACAAATTCAGTTAAAATGTTCAATCCAACTTAATCACTTTAGTAAAAATTAATTTAGATGTTCAGTCTAGCTCAATCACTTTTTTTTAAAATTCTGTGTAAGCAGTTATACTCTTCTATGATATATGTTTTAGTTTAATGTAAGTTAAGAAAGAGCAGGCCTGTCTAGCACAAGCATTATTGGCTTAATAGGCAGACCTCACTATTACGTTTGTAAACACAATTTTTCTGTTAACGAAATAAACATGAAACTTAAATTCATTTTTTATCACTAACGATCAAACTCACACGCATTTAAAGAACGTAAGTTACATAGGGTCTAGCAAAAATACTGAAACTTTTATCAGGCTGAATTTAGTCCATAATAAGTTATGTTATGTTATGTAAATTCTTTATTGTTCAAAAAGGACACAACACAAATACAAATAATACAAAGAAAAAGCAAATAATACAAAGATTTAAATACTGAACAACCACTTTTTTCAAACAATCGTGCACCAAATATAAAAAGTAATTTCTGACCTCCCATGCATATTGACCTATACGCAGCTACTTACTATAAAACCTCAGGACAGCTGCTGATGCGGGTTTTTTTGGTAGAGTCTAAATTCGGGACTGGACGGACAGAGCGCGCTGGTTACTAGATGCATCGCTTCTTGACATGATTTAGATTTCCACACATTCCTTGTTTAGTTTTAACGATCTAGATACAATCTGAGATTTTTTCTTTCTTCCAGAAGTATTCCAGCATAGATTATTAGAGGTTATCATCATCATACTCACGTTTTCCCGGTTGCATCCTCAGCAGTAAAGCTTCAGAGCCCGGGGTCCGCTACCTAGCCTAAGTGATTTGACGAGGTTACTGATTTTTACACAGAGCAATTGCCATCTGACCTCCACAACCCAAAGGGTAGACCAGAACAAATCCTAGATTGAAAAAAACGTCAGATGGCGTTCGAGATCCATACGTGCCGACCGAAACACGGCATCATCTTTCTTTTCAGATAATCAAGTGATTCAAGCCTGCAATATCTTAACCAGACTAGAAACAACTTTTCACAAAGTATGTTTCCCAGTGGGTTTTGAACCCACGACTTCGGAATCACAAGGCGAACGCCTTGACTACTGAACCACGGAGGTAGTCGTCAATGTCGTCATAGATTGGTAGAGGTATTAGACTATTCATTGGAAAGAAAAATTTAAATATTGTTTTTCATTCGTACGCCGATGAAAGAATAAAACCACAATTATAAAATATATTTAAATCCATTACATGCAATATAATGAACATTATAATATCAATTTACGAGTAAGTTAAAAGTAAATTTTCCGACACTCTTAAGGCCGGCACTGAACTTTGCGCGAGGCCGCTATGCTCGCGCCTTGACTTTGCCCGCTATTACGCCGAATAAAATCTTAATGCTTTTCACTTACAACTTACGTACAAGTCGTACTATAAGCTGGTATGGGCTGAGTGAAGGAGCAAAAGCGATAAAAAAAAAACGTTTAAAAAGTCTATAAAAAAATATGCTTCTTACAACATTCAACATTGAGGTACGAGTTGTAATCAGTAAAAAGCGACTTCGGCGTCGAATTTAATTTAGTTTCGTTCCAATCAGAGACTGCCTTTAGTTGGATTCCATTGAACATTTGTATAATGATATTATAAAATTGAGAAACAAAATTTTTTGTGCCATTTATGTTATTTTATGTATTAAATTCCAACCTTCAAAAATCTAGTCTATATCTTCCTAAAAGGCCGGCAACGCTTCTGTTACACCCCTGGTGTTGCAGTTGTCCATAGGCAGTGGTGATCACTTACCATTAGGTGACCCGCTTGTTCGTTTGCCGCCCTATAAACATAAAAAAGAAATTCTTTATTGTACAAAAAGGACACAACATAAAAACAACAGAATGAATTTAATGCGCCATGTCTCATGTATATTTTTTCTTCACTATTGACTGTGTCTGTACCCTCTCAGCACTTATGAACATGACCACACCCTTACATTTCCGCAAACGAAAGGTCGGATCTTTGACGACTCGAATGCAATGTTGGTGCAATTCGAGTATTTACTTGATTTTATTCGATATCTTTTTAATATCGTTTTTATTGCCCGGAAACATACAATTTGAGGCAATAATCATGAAAGTGATTTCAGTGATTATACTTATAAGGTAGCTGATATTTGGTCGTTACGTTTTGATGTTGACAAGCCCTTGTGTTTCTTTAAAAGATTGTTTATTACTATTTACAAAAAGTTGTCTTATTTTACGGGGATACCTGAATTTTCCGGGGTCCAGTGCTGCCTCCATTTGAAATAAATCATTTGATAGGAAATTGAGACATCTTTTAAAATTTTGTCTTGACCAAGCACTAGATAACCCTTCAAACTATTTTATGAACTACTGTTTAAAGTTAAAAGCGAGAACGTGAAGCTTTTCTACGCATAAATGCGAAAAGGGCCACTTTTGGCGTAAAAAAATTCAAGAGACACTTCCAAAGTGGTAAAATGTGTGCACCCTTCCCTGTAACTTCTTAAATAAAACTAAAAAAAAAAAAATGGACATCATATATTTTTCCATCACTATGCAAATTTCCACCAAAAATTGGTTTGAACGAGATCTAGTAAGTAGTTTTATTTTAATATATTTATTAAAACATCGATCAAAGTTACAACGAACTACAAAAACTTTAATATTTT
This sequence comes from Acrobasis suavella, assembly GCA_943193695.1. NCBI lineage: Eukaryota > Metazoa > Arthropoda > Insecta > Lepidoptera > Pyralidae > Acrobasis > Acrobasis suavella. The sequence continues at coordinate 306,771 of OW971950.1, forward strand.
GTTACTTGCTGCTACGAAACCCTTCATGGGCGAGTCCGACTCGCACTTGGCCGCTTTTTATTGCAAAGTAACTAACAAATTTAAAACTTATCTTCTAAAAAACAAAACTGAAAAAATGTAGTCTATCTCAAAAGGTCTATCTAAGAAGGTAAAAAAGTGGCTAATATTTTATTAATTTACGGAACTCTTAATTGCTTCTTTATATAAACTTGATTAGATTATTTTTATTAAAAATAAAGAAACACAAAAATATACTTTGTTAACACATGATATAGAGCAAAATTAAAAAAAAAAAACCATAAAATTTACATAAATCAATAAAGTGACCGGCATTACGACACCTCTCATAAAGTGATTTATTTTAATTTCTCCTGCCCTTTCCGCCAATTATTTAAATACCACCGTAACGACAGCACATTCATATCGTATAATTAATAAGTACAAAGATATAAATCTTATGCAAACGACATGCAATTACAATCAATTAAAATTAAAGTATAATTAGTAACGTCATTTGTTAATCAACAGCTTTGGATATCTTGTGACGATGTAGTAAAACAGTCACTGAATAGATATTTCTATAACTTTTGACAATTCGAATTTGTCTTGAAAGGTTAAAGGAATCAAGAAAACTTATGCAATATAAAACATGTATTTTTAGATATTTTGATGCCATGGTTGGTTGATTGTTTCCCTTCTCTGTGTTCAGCTACTTCCATCTTCAATTTAAGAACGCTTATATCTGAAATCAGTTGTTACCGCCTAAAAATATTATGAGCTATGCAGATATGCATCCAGGAATGCAATTAGATGAAGAGAAAGGTATCTCTTTTTTCTTTACCAGCTGATAATAGTCACTGCTGTACAGACAGGCCTCTTCCAAGTTAGGAAGGATTTGCCCATAGTCACAACGCATCAATTGCAATCAACCAACCCGCCTGGGGTTGGTCGATTGATGGTTTAAATTCTTTCTATAGAGGACGCTGCTGCTCATTCTCTCTTATCTATGTGTTCCTTAGTCGCCTCTTGGGAAAGGGATGGTGACAAATTGTATCTCTGTCATCAGCAGGCGGTACGATGAATGCAAAATATCCACGGACTGATTCACAGGCGGTAGTGAAGCCAAGGGCATTGAGCAATGTTTGTGAAAAGCCGAGGTGTCGTCGGCAGTGTTGGGACACTGCCGGGACTGCGGTCAAGGGCGGTCATTGTTATGGTATCTAGACGATGGTGTTTGTAGTGCATTAGCTTAGCGGAGACTGTAGAGCATCGGTAAGTAAAGCGGTAGTGTTACCAAGGGCATTGTGCAATGTTGTTTCAACGTTGCAAATCGTCCAGCGTTAGGACACTGCGAGGACTACGGTCAAGGGCGACCATTGTTTATGGTATCTAGATGATGGTGTTTGTAGTGTATTGGAGCTAAATGGCTTAGTGGTGTAACTAAGAGTATCGGTAGTAAGGCGGTAGTGACACCACGGGCATTGTGCAACGTTGTGACAACGTAGCGAGACATCCAGCGTTGGGACACCGCGGTCAAGGGCGGCCTTATTTACAGAATTTAGATGATGGTGTTAAATAATTGTAGTTTATTACAGCTACTTAGCTTAGCGGAGCAACTTTAAGTAAGGCGATAGTATCACCAAATGCATTGTTAGGACACCGCGGTCAAGGGCAGCCATTGTTATGGTATCAATATGATATGGTATCATTTGTATAGTAGAATATATTATAACAGCTATGTTCTATTAGGTTAATTTTGAAACCCCGGCAACATTTTAGGAGCAAGTTTAGTCCATGATACTAAACTATTCTCTATAAAAAAATATACTAAAAATTTCATCCTCCCATACAAAATCCTTTTTCGACGCCCACAATCACGCTCAAAGTGGACATTGAGTCTTGTTGCCCTAGGCCCTGTTTAACCCGTCAGGCATAAAGTCGTGGCAGTGTATCTACATGAATTCTAAATTAAGTTTTTCCTGAACTAGTTACATTATTAGCCCCTTAAGGCTGATATCAACACAAGTATGTAAGAAGTATGTAAATAATTAATTATGTGAGCATGTCATAGCAATCGCTAAGGGAATACCGGCTATTAAATACGGCATATATATTCAAACGAGCTTATCAGGGCTCAGAGCAGTAATTTGTATGCAAAACGGACGATAGAGGTGCAATATAAATTTTATTGCGACTAGCTTTACGTAGAATTTTAATTGATTTAATTTTACTTGATATGATACTGATGTAAAGATTTTTAGTAACATTTTCTGTTTTCGTTCTGCTTTGTAAACTTAAACTGAAAACACCCAATAAACACAATAAATAAATAAATATAAATATATATGCTCATCTATTATATATATATATATATAGTATGTATTTATATATTTATGTTTATATGTATGTATTTGTATATTTATTTATAAATTTGCCCATAAGTGTTGTACATTGTTCCTACCTACTAAATATCATTCTTTTCTTTGGTTTTGGGTTGACTGGAAGAGATCCCTTAAAGTGATAAGTCCGCCTTTGTATTGTTTTCTTTTGTATTTGTGCTGTGTCCTTTTTGTACAATAAAGAATTTACATAACATAACTTATTATGGACTAAATTCACAAGTGGAGGCAGGCCGGTGTCACTAGGGTCACTCCGGTTTAGGTATCTCAAATATAACTTCATTATTACTATGCGCGCGAAGACCACTTCAGAGGGGAAAATTCAGTTACATAAATCGTTTTTCCAGAGTAATAAGAATGAAATTGGCTTGCAATGGATAGGTATCTAAACAACGCTAACCACATTAAGTGGATATTTCTTTTAATTTCTTATCTGAGTAAGATTTCTGTACGTGAGTACTAGTACTTATTCTGTGGTGGAGGTTCATAACCTATGGCTACCCCTGTGGGAAACCGGCGTGATATTATGTGTGAATGTAAACTGAAAATAAGTAAAGTTCTCTTTATTTTAACTCACTTTTTAGCTCTCTTGCCTTGAAGCCCAGAGTGCGCTTTATTTTTTACTTTGTCACACAAACACAAACATATTCGGCCACAAAGAAAAAAAAAGATACAAATTTACGCAAGATTCCATTACATTAAAGCGCCATACCAATTTTGGGTTCTGCGTAATATTTTGTTAATTATTAAACTGGTTTTCCGATCGACGATAACTTGTAATCTAAATAATTACTATCGAAAAAATATTGGCGTTTAGCCCAAGTCACGAGCGGTCAGAAATTATTGTATATGTTTTGCTCAACCCTAAAATGACGTTTTTATAACAAGTTTTATTGATATATTTTTTCAAAGAAATATCTTCGACCATCTATTTCCAGTCATTCTTCCAGCGAGTGATTGGTTGGAGATCACATTGGACCAAAAAACTTAAAAGGATATGGGGAGACCTTTGCCCTGAAGTGGAACTAGATTGGTAAAACTAAAATAAACATCGTAACTTTTTACTTTACTTTTGGATCGCTCTCAATTTCCAATTTGTTCTTTTCATTACAACCCTTTAATTGGCACAAATATTGAAATGCATCTCCTAGGCATGCATACTTGCGCTACTTGAGGGATTTGGCAGCATCTGCAGTGCCAGCCTTTTCACTAAAATGTCAACACATGTAATGGCACACTGAAACCATGGCCTCCTCAATATTCAGAGTAAATATTCATTCTGTATGTATATACGAATGCAAAGGTGATGCTCTTACAATAAAGCAGTGTGGTAAGTAGTTATATTCACTCTCTACCCTGTTTCGTAAAAACCTATTCCTTTCGATTCAAGGTTGGCTAGAAGAGATATCTGCGGTAAGTCCGCCTTTGTACTGTGCTTTTTCTCTTAGATTGTATTTTTGTATTTATATACCTAAACAATAAAGCTTTACAAACTTATAGTTGGACATGACCTCCGAGGCATTCTGACATCCTAAATTCCTAACCAATTAAACGATTCTCAAATCGGTATTATGTTTATTTGAAAGGTAAATCAAGTGTGCATGATTTTTAATCAAAATCGATTCAGTCTTTTACAATTTAGGTACTTTTTGTAAGTTGTAAATGAATTAAACAGTTACTGATGTAAGGAAAATAAAATTAATAATTTTAAATCTAAAAAAAAGCATTTTACAAGAAGAGGTAAAAGTGGAAGAGGTGGTCATGACTTTTAAATAAAGTTTTGTTTGAATAGGTATCATACAATCCCAGTGTCTGTCACGTTCATCCTATATTTCACTATAAGCTCTAATTTTTAACGGGCTTCCAAAAAGGATCAATACGTCTCAATCTTTTTTTTATGTTCACCGATTATTTGAAAACGCCTGTACCAATTTGGAAAATCCTTTTCTTGTTTGAAAAGATGTATTACGGCCCCGATGTCGCGTCCGCTGTCTCCTCTGCCTCGCGGCCGGTATCCCCGCTCAATGAATCACGTTACGACTCACCTACTACAGTTTCACTACGGACGCGCTGCGGAGCGCTCGCGAAGTGAAGTGACGGTTAAAATTAAAAAAAAAGGAAGTTTATGAAGACAGTGCCTAGTGAAGTGTTTTTGTGATACTTTGGCGGTACGTAGGTTGATATAATTATTTTTACTGTAATTTGTGAATGTTTTAAGTTTTTTGTTGTTCGTGTTGCGTTGGTTTCATTAGTTTTAACGCGTTTAACTTACTTCAGGAAAGAGGTATTTGTAAATTGTTACATATGAAAAATAGATTGGGTTAAACAACATATGTTGATAAGATTTTAAGGGGAGATTCCGTCCATGATAATAAGATTTCCCGAGTAAATATAGCGAAAATAATTTTGCAAAAACTGAGACATACATTCACGTCAAGAAAAGCCCCATTTAGACGGTGCAAGTTACTTGTCAGATGCACACCATTTTATTGAAGTAATAAATGATTTGTATGGCTGACGTTTTGTTAAGACCATGCAAGTTATCTATTACTTCAATAAAATAGTATGTAACTGGCAAAAAAATTACACCGTCTTAATAAGCCTTAAGGATCGAACTTGCACCTCACAGACACACTGCTAGTGCTTACACCGCTTCTTTAAGGAAAATGAATCAATTATGTATTTCTGAATGAAATCACTTGGAAATTCCAAAGGTTCAGCTTTCGAATTAGCTATCAAATGTTAGGGAATCCCCGATAACTATACTAAATTTTATATTTAGAAGGCTCAAAATAAAGGCCTACATATTAACATCATACATCGCAGCCTCAACGTGTATAGTTTTAATTTATATTATATGATAGGTATATAGTTTTTAGGATAAGGTATTTAACGAAACAGAATAATTCCTAAAGCCTTAGAGGGAACATAATTCATTATATATAAATAATAAAAAAATAATAAATAAATATACAGGGATAAATTACACAGATTGAGCTGGCCCCTAAGTAAGTTCGAGACTTGTGTTATGGGATACTAACTCAACGATACTATATTTTATAACAAATACATATATAGGTAAACATCCAAGACCCAGGACAATTTAAAAAAGGCCATTTTGCAACTTGCCCTGACCGGGGATCGAACCCAGAACCTCTGGGTGGCGAACTAGCATGGTGACCACTACACGGAGGTCGTCAAACATACAAAATATTATACACAAAACATAAGAACACAAATTAAACTAAAAGTTATTATTAATTATATTAATATGTACAATATACATTATACATTTATAATATACAATATACATTTATATTAATATGTACAATATATGTAATATATTATAAGTATTTATTTCCGTTTACCTCTATCCTTTGTCGTTCTCTCTGTTACATTATTCCTGCCCATATCCTTATTTACGCACTCCATTCATCTTTTTCTTGGCCTTCCTTTGTTCCTGTACCCAGTAACCTTCAGAAAGGTATTTATTCTATGGGCCTTTAATATTGTATCTTATATTACGTTGGTAAAAATTAAATGATTTGATATAATATTTGCACATGCTTTTTGATCTAAACTGCTGGACTGCCTCTTCCAAGGATTTCCAAAATGACCGATCAAGAGCGGCCTGCATCCGGCGCTTTCCAGCGACCTTGGTCAGGTCGTCTGACCACCTTGTGGGTGGGTGTCCTAAGCTTCGCTTGCCTGTACCGCTTGCCTGTACGTCAGCAGTGGACGTTATGCAGCTGAAATGATGATGATGATCTAATCTAGTTTCTTTGTATGCTTTCGACACCAGTTAGTTCATGCAAACTATTTCCCGCCGGATTTGCCTTGTGATTCCCGGCAGAGTAGATTATAGGACCACTTCAAGTCTTTCCGTAAATGTCGTAGAAGGCGACTCAGGAAATACAAGCTAAACAAAGCTTCTCTACAACCCGTCTAGCCAGCATGGAGAGTGTAGGCCAAATCCTCTAGTTACTCTGGCCAAGTATGCCTCTAGCAGTACAGAGAGGGTCCATGCTCCTGTAGTGGAAACTTCTTCTTCGTCGTGTCGATGACTGAACTTCATCAAATTACACCTACAGTAGGAGGCCACAGCAACAGCATTGTCTGTGCACTGCATCAAATCGGCCATTGAACATGAAGCAGGGTATGAGGGACAGCGGAGAAGATGTGGCATTGATCTCGGTTGGCCGCACTGACACCATGGGTTGTAGTTTGTCCTGTTGGTAAAACTCTATTTTTATATATTGCTCTTGCAGCGTCCCACTTGGGTTCCAGTTCAGTTCCCAGTGGAAACTAAAAACACTTGATGGCAATGATTGCCGCCTGGCACCCACCCACTACTGTTAGTCTCAGCATACCTGCCACTGCTCTGGGTGCACTGGGACTGTTGTATTGGTGGCATATACATATGATGGGACAAACAGTAGTGTACCAAACTACCTGAAATGTACCACTTTAAAAACCATACTGAACTGGGGTTTTTTTGGCGTTATCTTCACAGTAGTGGCAGTTCCGAAACGCTAATAGATATAATTATAATAAATGAACTTCGAAAAGTGATATATTTATAGGTACTTATATTTATATACAATATGTAACAAAATACCTGTCCGATCCTTGTGGGCGCAACTCAAAAAAAAATCGACATTTTCATACAAATTGCCGGGCCGGCAATACACTTTTGTATGAAAATGTCGATTCTTTTTTCGAGTTTCAAGCATTAGTCCCTTAGGAAAAGTTGTTCATATTGACGGTTTGAGTTGCGCCTACAAGGATCGGACAGGGATTTTGTTACATATTGCATATACGGACAAATCATACAGATTGAGCTAGTCCCAAAGTAAGTTCGAGACTTATAGGGATACTGACGATACTATATTAAATAATAAGTACATACATACATACTATTACGTCTTTGTCCCTAACGGGGCAGACAAAGCACTCTGGGTCTTGCTGCTCTAAGCAGACAAAGCCCAGAGCCACAAGACTCAAAGGCCACTTTTAGCGTGATGGTGGGCGAGAAGGTGGAAGAAAGAATCAAAATAGTGATGGGTTGCTAGCCGCATTGCCTAATAACATGATTAGTATTTTCGCCAAGTCCCTCGATAGGCTTCTACGATGTGCGCGGGAAGAGAAGCAGCTTGTACATTCAATTTTTTTTTTCTTTCTGATCAGCATGGATATTATGATAAAATATGCATTATTTATATAAACATCCAATAAATTTTTCGACTTTAACTTTTACAAAATGGCTGACATTTTACAATGGTAGTAGAAAATTTAAGGAAGACGGGACACGCTCTAGGTATACAAAAACCTACCTGTTCCTACCGGTAGTATAACACAGGTAGAAACAGGTAGTAAGGCTTTGTTAATCGAATGTTAGTCACAAACCGCAGGACAACTGTACTTCCTTTGTTTTTCTCACTGACTCATTTCAAAGGACCTTACCGATACACGAGTAACGAAGACAATGGTTTTACTCTCACCTGTCATTTTAATCCTCTCTTGTTGTTATTCTAAATCTTTATTCTTGTGTATTGTCAGTTTGTAACCGATTTTAAATAAAGAGAAGTTAATCAATTTGAATTAGATTTTCGTTTTATTGTAATTAATCAATGCTTTTTCATTCAAAAATATATCAATTCGATTCAAATTGTATGTCAACAATATAGATATATACATATATATATATATATAAAATCGAATGTATGTTTATTCCCCGATTACTTGAGGATGCTTGGACCAATTTGGAAAATTATTTTTGTTTTAAAGGGCATACCTACTTTCCAGGAGATCCTTGAGAAATTCTATCAAAAATGGTTGTGTAGTTTGTGTTGAATATCATTTTTAGTTAAAATAAAAACATTGATAGTTTGCAAAGATGAAATGCTTTTATTTATTTAAATATTTATTAACCAGAATGGTTCAATGAAGGACTTAAAATACATTCTCTGTCAGACTTTTGAAAAACAGAAATTAATAATTTATTTGCGATATATTTAAAATTTTATGGTCTATAATTACTTACATTTTTAAAGTTACAAAACTAACTGGCCAAAAGCGAGTCGAGCTCGCGTACGAAGGGTTCATTATTTATAAAATCACGTTTGTTGTATGGAATACCTATTTTAAATTCTATTTTTATAGCGGCAACATTAATACATCTTTTGTGAAAATTTCAACTGTCTAGCTTTCACGGTTTATGAGATACAGCTTGCTGACAGACAGACATATGGACGGACAGACAGACGGACAGCGGAGTCTTAGTAGTAGGGTTTCGTGTTTGCCCTTTGGATACGGAACCATACAAATGAGAATTAAGGCTGTTGTTGAAGAGAGTATACAATTTTTATTTTTTACTTTAGTGCAAAAAAATGGAAGGATGAATGGATGGAGTTCAGACTCCTACAATAATGTGTTCATTTGATTACGAGAGTAGCCGCATGCTAAAACTAGTTAAAATACAAAAATATTTTTCAGAAGTTAATTAATGTCTTCTCCATTTTATTACTATTTGAAATGAGTTAAAATAAAATTACAAAAATCTATCCTTGGAAAAGACATCAACGAGCTTTCACAGAGTTTTCTTCAGAAGTGAAAGTTGTATTTAAGCTTTTGCTAAAGCTAGGCACCTTAAACTTTCCAACAAGTTCATAAAATCTTCCATATCTTCCAAGCTGGTCTAGGAAGAAAGAAAAAACTTGGAATGTACCAACTGCTTTTCTTCCCGAGATTTATTGTTTATATCCGGCTAGCAACTCATCACTTTTTTCTTTCCCATGTCAACATCACGCGAAGCGGGTCTGAGATTTTATTAAGCAAATATAAAAATTTGGGCATATTCCCTATTGTGGTAAAACCTTTTTTATTTATAAATATAAAAAATCATTTAATCCGTTTACCTTTTTTATGAGGTTTAAAAACTTTCAGCTCATCTTTCACAATTGTTTGTACAAAATTTGCCCTAAAGATAAAATTAATCTGGCTACCTACTAGCTAATCTGTCTAAAGATGACAGCTGATAAGACAGTTCTATAGCGTTATCTGTGGTTATCAAACATATACGATGATGTAGCAGGTTGGTCTACTAAGCGTTTCATTGAAATATGGTATATTTTTAACCGACATTAAAAAAGAGGAGATTATCAATTCGTAGATTTTTTTTAAAATTTATGTTCCCCGGTTAATTTGGAAAAATCTTTTTCGTTTGAAAGGGCATTTGTATACTTGTCAGTTAGTTCCATAGAAATTTTATCAAGATACTCGGACAAATTTCACAGTTTGAGCTAGCCCCAAAGTAAGTTCGAGACTTGTGTTATGGGATACTAACTCAACGATACTATATTTTATAACAAATACATATATAGATAAAAAACCAAGACATAGGTAAATCTGAAAAAGATCATTTTCCTACTTGACCTGACCGGGAATCGAACCCGGGTCCTCTAGTGTGACTGCTTGGCATAATGACCACTAAGCCACAAAAGTCGTGAAAAGATTTTATGTATAGTCTGGTGTATAAGTTAGTAAAAATGATTAAAGGAGATTATTATGAGATTCTTTATCTTACCGCGTTCCAGTTTGCATCCTTAGCCGTGCTGTTTCTAAAATGTAAAATAACCAAAAAGGGATATGGATACTTCAGTTATGTGCAAAACGAGCATTTTTTTTTGTCGGAAATATCCGACGCTCACGGAATGGGCACGACAATGTTTGTCGGATAAATCCGACATTCGCGGTGAAAGGGTTAAAAAACAACAGTTTCAAATGCGAATAGTTACCCGTTTGATCTTCCGGTATTTGCTTCCAAAAACGATTTTGATTTTTAGTTCAAGAATCATCGTATCTACGCAGTTTATTGTAAGCTGTATTTTTTCTGTATCTGTTATATACGGTTTTTGTTATTAGAACGAATTTGTATTCGCGGAATGTGTGGACAAAAGACTTCTAAAGTATTTCAAATCAGTCTTTATTAATTCATACTTGGAATATACTAGCTGCTTCTCTTCCCGTAGAGATCCATTACTTCAAGTACTACGTATAGTTCATTTGTTGAAATGGTGTGCACGTCGTCAGCGTACCATAAAGGCCGCGCTTTTGAAAAAGCCGTTTACGGCATAACGCCTTTTTCGGCATAACATCCAATTGAACAAATAGACTATAAGTACAAGCACGAATAAGTACTATAGTAAGTACTCACGTACAAAAGTCTTATTCAACAAAAAATTCAAAGAAATATCTACTCAATGTGGTTAGCGATATAGTTTAATTTAGCTCGCGTCAGAACTCAGCACCTTATTGGATGAGATACCTAGAAATCCATTGCAAGCCAATTGCATTTTTATTACTCTGAACAAACGATTTATTATTATAAATCGTACCCACCTACTCAAAACCGATTCAGTGAGCGGTGGATTTAGTACTTTTTATTTAATTGTATTAATTTAATTTAATTGTATTATATTTAATTTAATTGTACTGTTTAAATATATAATATTATAATTAAATGTTTACCTAGCTAAAGTGTAAATCTGTATTGTAACGGTAACATAGCCCATCAGGCTGGGTAGGGACCAATACTGAACTGGGTTTCTTTCGGCGTCATCTTCCCAGCAGTGGTCGTTACGAAACGCTAGTAGGGTTAAGGCTTTTGCACTAAAATAATATTTAGAAAAAAATGAGCTTCAATAAGAGATAAATTTATCCTACATTAAATAAAAATTTTTTGACTTTTACTGAATTTCCCACTCCGGAGTAGTCGCCGCACGTAGGTATATTTTCGATATCTAAACGGGGAGTGACACATGCCTGGTGCGAGTATGTACTAAAATTGACTCAATATCACATTGATAGGTGAAACCCGCTATAAAATAGTCGTTTGAGGAAGTGACAATGTTAATAGAGAAGTATAATAATGTGTGATAAATATGTGATAAGATACGCGACATGAGTGATCGCTCCATTATTGATCCTTTGTTATGCAGATACAGTGAGTTATTATGCAAAAAATATCAATCAAAATGGTAGATAACACATTTCTTTGCCAGTAAAATTAAAATAAAACCAGCCAAGTGCGAGTCGGATTCGCGCACGAAGGATTCTGCACCATTATTTATAGGTTTTTTGTATGAGAGCCCCACTTAAGTATTTTATACTATTTGTTGTATTAGCAGCCGCAGGAATACATAATCTGTGAAAAGTTTAACTATCTATCACGGTTCATGAGATACTGCCTGGTGACAGATAGATAGGCAGACGGACAGTGCGGAGTCTTAGTTATAGGGTCCAGTTTTTACCCTTTGGGTACGGAACCCTAAAAGGCGATCTCTAACGATATCTCGACCATATGGCCCTTAACCTTAAGATTATGTATAGAGGACAATATTTGCATACAATACAACGTTAGATACAAGCTAATTCGAGCTTTATGTCCTTATCATAAGGTTACTTATTAATAGAGTGGCATTTGATTCTGCTCTCGATTTTATGGTAATACTTTCTTCGGAAGTGACCTTATTATTGGTAACGGTAATAGAATGAAATTAAAAATTTAAGAAGTGGTTTACTTTCCTATTGAGACTATTTCCTAACTTAGAGAATGCTTAGGTTAAACTTTAAATACGTAGTGAAGCTGCTTCTCTTCCCAGGCAACAGTGGCATTGTTTCTTTTTTAATAGCATTGTGGGGGTCCTAGGGGATGTTAAATAAGGGTGGACTGTATTACTCAAGGGCTTGTTTATTACGTCACCGTAAAACACAAAATTAGCATAAGACAACGTCCGCGGTGGTCTTGAAAAGTTAGCAAGTGTGTTCGGTTGGTGGGAGGGCCAGTGTACGGTGCTTCCTCAGCCCCCGGACCCCGCAGCTGCTCCACTGCAACAGCATAACAATATTATGTTCTAGTCATTCACGTGCCTGAAAATAATATGATGTAGTTACGCTTCCCATGGACCGTTACGTAACATTAGTGCATAATAGTTTCATGGCGACACGTTGCCTGACAGAACACAATGCAATTACGTATTTCAAATAGTGCTGTGGTAACTGGAGTCCGAGAGACTTTTATAAACTCCGTGGCGTAGTGGTCACCATGCTAGTCCGTCACCCAGAGGTCCCGGGTTCGATTCCCGGTCAGGGCAAGTTGAGAAATGGTCTTTTTCAAATTGTCCTGGGTCTTGCGTGTTTATCTATACATGTATTTGTTATAAAATATAGTATCGTTGAGTTAGTATCCCATAACACACGTCTCGAACTTACTTTGGGGCTAGCTCAATCAGTGTAATTTGTCCGTATGTATTTATTTATTATTTAAAAAATCAGTAGAATTTACCTTTTCTTAGTATTTGTGATTAATTCATGGACCACAAACATAGTAATGAATCACCGAATGTCACCAGATGCGTTTACTTCATTGTCGATGCCAGCAATCAAACTCCTTACGAGATTTTTTATGCTTAAAACATCATCAATCACAATGATCTGTTAGGTTGGGCTAGCTCAATCAGTGTAATTGGTCCTTATAAAAAAAAACTGTTACATGTTTTGTGACATGACGGTCTTCTGGAGAGTTTAAAAGCCAAATAATGCCCTTAAAACTTAATATTCTTGAATAACCGGCCAAGCGCGTGTCGGGCCACGCGCAGCGTAAGGTTCCATAGTTACAAATCCCGATTTTGAGTTCACGTGACTAAATACGTCCACAAACAATTTTCTATTGAAATTGTATGGAATTTTCCTTTTCCGAGTACATTTTATAAGTTGGTCGACTATAACTTTTTAATTTGTAAACCCTACTTATTTCTTTATTTCTTTATTTCTCGCTTACATGCACTTACTTAGCTTTTATAGTTTTCCTTAAACATTGTTATACTACCTACTGCCGTGAATTTTTTCATGTGTCCCATATTCAACCGTTTAGCAGATAGGGAGAGGGAGGACACACTTGACCGTAACAAAAATTTGCAAGCTCACAATATTTTTGAAAGACCTATTCAACGATATCCAGCACGATAGTTTAGTTAGAAAAAAAGTGACTCCCGCTTGACATTTATGTGAGAAACCCCAAAAAAAATCTCAACATTTTACCACTTTTTTGGCATGATTGATTTACAAACCCATGTCAAATAACAGCTTTCTAGAACTAATAGTCTCTGACTAGAACAGCTGACGTACAGACAGACAGATAGACATAGCGAAACTATAAGGGTTCCTTGTTTACTTCGGAACCAAAATCTGCACTCTTTAATCCAGTTATATGTAAATTAGTTTGTCTTTCTTATTTAAATATACAAAAATGTAACGCTATTCATACAAGAAGCATTGTTATTTATATCAATAATAAAATTGCATAAAACGTCTGCACTTATTTTAAATTGGTAACAAACTCATTATATGACTGATTTAGGAAAGCAGATTTTACAATAAAATGAGGTTTTAGTTTAAATACTTAATAATAAATAAATAATAATTGCAATATCCCAGCATCAGTCCATCCCAATCTCATTCCATAACCCATAGACCTTTCCCTTTTTCTTGCAATAGATCTTTCTCCAGCCGAAACCTATTCAAGGGTACACCTTTCATAGGTATATTCAGGAATGAGCTTTAGCAGAAGCGCCACATTACATCACCTTCTCCAAAGGGCCTCTACGTGTTGGATCTGTATCCCCACGCAAGCCTCTTAAAGGACCGGGGTGAAAAGACCCGTGAAACTAAAGGAGATACATAATAAATAATAATAAATATATAGGGACAAATAACACTAATCGAGTTAGCCTCAAAGTAAGTTCGAGACTGGTTTTATAGGATACTAACTCAACGATACTTTATTTTATAATAAATACTTATACAGATAAACATCCAAGACCCAGGACAATTTGAAAATGACCATTTCTCAACTTGCCCTGACCGGGGATCGAACCCGGGACCTTTGGGTATTGTACTAGCATGGTGAAAGCTACGCCACGGAGGTCGTCAACTTATAATTAAACTTAAGAGTTCAGTTAGTTTGGATATTTGTTTTGAATCTAAAACTAGCAGCAACTTAAATTTATTACAACCTCTAATACTAGAGGTTGTAATAAATTTAAGTTGCCGCTAATAAATATAAGTAGCTCATAATTTGTTATATTGCATATTTGATTTTAAAAGATTCCTTTAACCTTAGTCGACCTCCGTGGCGTAGTGGTCACCATGCTAGTCCGCCACCCAGAGGTTCCGGGTTCGATCCCCGGTCAGGGCAAGTTGGAAAATGGCCTTTTTTCAAATTGTCCTGGGTCTTGGGTGTTTATCTATATATGTATTTGTTATAAAAAATAGTACCTTTGAATTAGTATCCCATAACACAAGTCTCGAACTTACTTTGGGGCTAGCTCAATCAGTGTAATTTGTCCGTATGTATTTATTTATTATTTAAAAAATCAGTAGAATTTACCTTTTCTTAGTATTTGTGATAAATTCATGAACCACAAACATAGTAATGAATCACCGAATGTCACCAGATGCGTTTACTTCAGTGTCAATGCCAACAATCGAACTCCTTACGAGATTTTTTATGCTTAAAACATCCTCAATCACAATGATCTGCTAGTGTCAGAAACCATAACGAGTCTTTCCGTGAGTCGAATCCTAAAATGCCGGGCTCGCTACAACACTAATTTCAATCCCTGTTGATTCAGTTCATTGCGAGCCCAAGGTTTGCCGGCTATCACGCGAAAACAACTATGTTTGCACCTATTGTTACATTGTTTTCTGAATCTCTATGATCTATTATTCTATTCTCGTGTGTTTGAGTGGCTTACCTTGTTTTGTTAGAGCAAATATGGGATAAACATTGGCAGTTCAACATTTCAATATTTATTATATTTTTTTTAAACGACTTCAAATAAGGAAGATGTTTATATTCATGTTACACTTCATCTCCGCTATTTATGAACCGATTCGATTTTTTTTATTTGAAGCCTTCACTATCTAGTTCATCATTGTCATCATCATTTCATGACGTCCACTGCTGGACATAGGCCTCGCCCAAGGATTTCCAAAATGACTGACTTACAGCGGCCTGCATCCAGCGCTTTCCAGCGACTTTAGTCAGGTCGTCAGACCACCTTATGGGTGGGTGTCCTACGCTTCGCTTGCCAGTAGGTACGTGGTCGCCATGCGAGAACCTTTTTGCCCCACTGCCACTTCAACGATCTTATCTGCTGGGCTATGTCAGTGGCTTTTGTTCTCCTACGAATTTCCTCATTTTTGATTCGATCACGTAGGGTACCGAGCATAGCCCTCTCTATAGCGCGTTGAGTGACCTTCTACTATCTAGTTAGGTTAGTCTCATATTATTGTGGTGAATATAATAATACTACAGATAAATTTATTTGGTAAACATGTGATGATCCAATTTGGAGATACAGTAGAAAATAGCTTACTTAAATGAAGGTCACTTACCTCTTAACTCCAACGCTAAACAAACTATTTATTTACAAGATAAAAAAGCTTGTTATACCAGCGTATGTGACCACTTTGGCCCATCCTATTAGGCTATCTGGGCTTTAACTCTCCATTCCTAAGTAGATAAAGCCTATAATTGGATACTATCAGGCTATCTGGGCTTTAATTCTCCATCCCGAAGTAGATAAAGCCTATAATTGGATACTATCAGGCTATCTGGGCTTTAATTCTCCATTCCTAAGTAGATAAAGCCTATAATTGGATACTATCAGGCTATCTGGGCTTTAATTCTCCATCCCGAAGTAGATAAAGCCTATAAATGGATACTATCAGGCTATCTGGGCTTTGATTCTCCATTCCTAAATAGATAAAGCCTAGGATTGGATACTATCAGGCTATCTGCGCTTTTATTCTCCATTCCGAAGTAGATAAAGCCTAGGATTGGATACTATCAGGCTATCTGGGCTTTAATTCTCCATTCCGAAGTAGATAAAGCGTAGGATTGGATACTATCAGGCTATCTGGGCTTTAATTCTCCATCCCGAAGTAGATAAAGCCTAGGATTGGATACTATCAGGCTTTCTGGGCTTTAATTCTCCATTCCGAAGTAGTTAAGGCCTAGGATTGGATACTATTAGGCTTTCTGGGCTTTAATTCTCCATTCCTAAGTAGATAAAACCTAGGATTGGATACTATCAGGATATCTGGGCTTTAATTCTCCATTCCGAAGTAGATAAAGCCTAGGATTGGATACTATCAGGCTATCTGGGCTTTAATTCTCCATTCCTAAGTAGATAAAGCCTAGGATTGGATACTATCAGGCTATCTGGGCTTTAATTCTCCATTCCGAAGTAGATAAAGCCTAGGATTGGATACTATCAGGCTATCTGGGCTTTAATTCTCCATTCCGAAGTAGATAAAGCCTAGGATTGGATACTATCAGGCTTTCTGGGCTTTAATTCTTCATTCCAAAGTAGATAAAACCTAAGATCGGATACTATCAGGCTATCTGGGCTTTAATTCACCATTCCGAAGTAGATAAAGCCTAGGCTCGGATACTATCAGGCTATCTAGGCTTTAATTCTTCATTCCTTATGAAGTAGATAAAGCCTAGTATAAGGATCGGATAGCCTAAAACAATGGTTAACAAGGTGGTATAACTGTTAACCTTTTGAACGCCATGACTACTTTAGTTGCAAACCGGTTGCGTAACT
Organism: Acrobasis suavella; assembly: GCA_943193695.1. NCBI lineage: Eukaryota > Metazoa > Arthropoda > Insecta > Lepidoptera > Pyralidae > Acrobasis > Acrobasis suavella. The sequence continues at coordinate 323,845 of OW971950.1, forward strand.
GACGACTAAAGTCGTCCAAATTATATAATTTTTACTAAGCTTGACGTCGGGGGTAAAGTAACGTAAACAAGTGCATACTTATATATACCTAATATACTAGTTAATCTATACTTATTCCCTTTTTCCATACGAGTAACTGCAAAAAAAATGTATTTTCCCTTTTTGCAGTTACTCGTATGTTTTTGTGGTTGAGTTAGTGGTTTCGTGATAGGAAATGATTATGAAGTGTTAGCTTAATTATTCCTTTTTATTTTTTTTTACATTTTGCACGCATGCGCTTGTTTACGTATATATATATATATATATATATTTATTTATTTATTTCAACAAACTTAAATCTATCATTACAGTTATAACCAATAAATGTATATATATATTCGTAATGATTTTCCTTATGGTCATATCATGGGTTTTTGTTTGAAACTATGTTTTTGTTTCTTTTCAAATACGCTTTGGAAGATTGATAAAAATATTTGACGTCACTATGATAAGTGTCTTTGTTTTATCGTCAATATATTAGTCACAATCTTATTATATTTTGTGCATACTCAAATGTAGCTCAGTCAGTTAGTGTTAGTATGAAATACAAAATGCCGACTTTCAAGCCTTAACCCTCAATTACTTTGAAATGGCTGACCCGATTTTCATAAAACATAGCTAAGAAAGACCGGAAGGGAACTTACTTTCACGTGAAAAAAACCGTATTTAAATGTCCATTCGCTTAAGACAGACATTAGCGTCAAACTTATAACATCTCTCTTTTTTGTCGGGGGCTCATAAAAAACAAATCTAAAGTATTTTTTTTATATTTCAGGTCATTTCTACTAAGGTTGAGGAGTAACGTCGTACCGGCGAGCACTATGTGACGTCACATCACAATGTTGCTCACAATATGCAAATCCTGCCAGTAGTGAGTATTGCTTATGTTTTTTTATACCTATACCTAAATTTTATCTATTTATTTGGGCAAAAGGAGGCCTATGCCCAGGAGTTTTTGTATGATAGATTGATGATGATGATAATAAAGATTTCGATTTATACTATACAATGTGTAACGGAAAGGGGGTATCAACTCGAAAGAGGGTAAACATAAACAAACTCATCAACGTAAACAACTTTTACTATGGGACTATCACAGAAATCGTAAAAAAAAATGCAGCACCCATACATTTTGATACGCTAGGTATTTAATTTTGTATGGAGGTGGAGATTTCTTATTACGACTTCAGGGATGGTATTATACTAACTGCGGAGCGGAGCCCGCCGGCTTCGCTAACTAAATCGGTCCAGGGAGGTTACTCTAAAAGCGCTATGCAAGACGGTTACTGCGTATCCTCGTTTCAGTGCCAAGCAACATTGAACACAAACGTATAATTTTAAAGTCTAATTTGGTTTGTCATAAAATTATGGCGTTACTATCGTACGACTAACGTTTTATTTTATGGAGTAACCCCCCAGTAGTCGAAGCGTGAAGAAGTTACAGACAGACAGATTTACTTTCGCATCAACCAATAAACTTTTTAAATTTTTCAATCAGAATTTGGTCGAGGTGTCAGGTGACCAAAGGGCTGGCAATTACTTTGCCCAACGTATAAAGTGCCCAAAAGGCTGGCAGCATTGCCATCCCGCGTGGCAATGCTGACAGCCTTTTGGGCACTTTACTGCAGGGCAATGATCTGCACGACATTTTTTATTTGTAAGCTTTTATTTTTATTTATTTAGCTTTTAATTTAGTTTTTAGTTTAGTTTTTAGTTTGAATGATACCTGTAATTTGTAAATTTTTCGCTTATTAAATGACAATTTCGCATTTTATATTAGTAAGGATAATGATTTGTTTCGATTCACGCTAAAAGTGGCGATGTGACAAATTGACATTATTCTTAAAACTACCAGATAAATTACTTACTTACTAGGATGGTGCAGCAACCCAAAGTGAGTTTTGACCTCCGATAATATTTTTTTCCACTCCGATCTATTCCACCAGATAAATTGATATTTATTTATTTAATTACAAAATAATTTTAGCATTAATACGAGTAAATACTTACTATAAATCCGCATGCCGTTCCACGTTTTCTGTTACAATGTCCTATCAGGGTTCATGTTGTACCTACTCTTTGTAGAGTTATACAATATGTACCAAAAACCCTGTCCGATCCTTATAGAAGCAACTCAGACCGTCAATATGAACATCTTTTCCTATGGGGCCAATGCTTGAAACTTGAAAAAAAAAACGACATTTTCATACAAATTGCCGGGCCGGCCGGACACTTTTGTATGAAAATGTCGATTTTTTTCGGGTTACAAGCATTGGTCCCATAGGAAAAGTTGTTCATATTGACGGTCTGAGTTGCTCCTAATAAGGATCGGACAGGGTTTTTGTTACATATTGTGCAACGTGAAAAGCAATACATAAATTGAATTGAATTCGGGTCTTGCGGCTCTGGGTTCTGTCTGCCCCACTAAAGAAAAAGACGGGATAATGTACTTAAATGAAATACTCCCAACAAAGAGATACATAATGAATTATTGTAGTATTGACTAGAGGAACATATTGTTTTAACGAATTCTCTGATAAAGAAGTTTACTTTCCAAAGATTTCCCATTCAGCCGTCTATCCGCCTGTCTCCAGTAACGAGCAAACATTGCATGTTTGCAGTCAGTGGCATGTTTACTTCAGAATATTTACTATACTTGAGTTGTAATACGAGACTAACAGATAGAAATACAAGTGCTGGTTGGGAGGGAAACTTCCTTTGGGTTTTCCGGAGTATTTACCGTTTATATTAGCTTCCATACTGGTCTGGGAGAAAAGAATAATATTAGAATGTCCCAACTGCTTCTTCCCACACAAATCGTAAAAGCCAATCGAGGGAATGGGCGAGATTTCATCATCATCATTTCAGCCGCATTACGTCCTCTGCTTGAAAATCAAGAGCGGCCTGCATCCAGCGCTTTTCAGCTACCTTGGTCATATCGTCTGACCACTTTGTAGGTGGGTGTCCTACGCTTCGCTTGCCGGTACGCCATCGCCGTTCAAGAACCTTTTTGCCCCATCAGCGTTCGGTCCTTCGCGCTATGTGTCCTGTGAACGGCCGAGATTTAAATCATTTTTCTAAAAGGAGTTCTTTTAGCGATTATTTTTGTAGACGTCTGGATCGATTTGGAAAAATATTTTTTTTATTTGAAAGGGCACACTTGTCAGGTGTTCCATTAGAAATTTTATCAAAATCAGTAGTGTAGTTTGGGGATGAAGTCGGTTTTTAGATTGTAAAAAAAAGAACTTAATTGACCATCACTATTTTGATTCCTTTTTCCGTCCTAACGCCTACCACGATGCTAAACGTGGCATTTGGGTCTTGCGGCCCAGCGCCCTGTCTACTCCGTCAGGGATAAAGACGTGACAATTATATCTCAGCGTGTTTCCAGTTACAAGCTTAATTATGCTGCTTCAGAGACCGGGTTGCGTACATTGCTGGCTTTTATTTGCCAAAGTCTTTCTTTGGGAATGCATTTGGGCTAAAAGTTATACAACCAGCTGCCGCCCGACGTCAAAACCTTGGAAAGCAGGTAGCACGAGATCTGTTTGCTTATTCCTTTAGTCGCCTCTTACGACATCAACAGGAAGAGATGGAGTGGTCCCATTTTATGCTCGAAGCCAAGCCATTGCAAGGATGTTGAGCTAATCGCGCATCATTCGCAATTTTGACACAATCATCTCGAGATTGCGTGCGAATGTCAGGTCGATAACACCAATCATGTGTCAGATCTCAAGATAAAGGGGAAATCCACACTCAGTTCTGTGTGATGTGAGCTTGGTGGCTAATGTGTTAAAACTATTTTTTTTTAATCTTTGGATATTTGTAGTGACTTGTTAGTTATTTGTTAGTAAACTTTTGTAACTAGCTGGCCATCCCGGCTTCGCACGGGTATGTCTATATCATACATGTGCCTTTTGTATTCTTCATCAAATCCGTAAAATATACAATACAATACAATACAAATCAACTTTATTGCACCTTAATAGACACACAAAAATACAAAACAACCAGAAACAATATACCATCTGATTATTACATTAATTAATTATATTATTGGTGTTAATTTAAAAGATGGCATAAGGAATGATGTCATAACTGTAAAGTGTGGAGTGAGTGTGACAAAAATAGAGAAAGGGATGTTAGGATAGTTTGGGCATGTAGAAAGAATGGACGAAAAGAGAATAACAAGAAGTATTTGTAAGACAAATGTGAAAGGAACAGCAGGAAAGCGTTGGCCTCAGCGAACATTCTGCGACCAGATTGCAGACGCTCTGACAAAAGGAAAAGTAAAAAGTACCCGTAACCGTGAAGTGTGTGAAGAGATTGATGAGTGCAGATGAAGCGAAAGAGGTTTGTCAGGATCGTAGCAAGTGGAGGTCCCTAGTCTCTGCCTCCCTGTGGGAAACAGGCGTGATATTATGTATGTATGTATGATTATTGAAGCAGCTGAAAGTTTCTTAATTTATCTTGACAATGGCGAAAATGCGATGTGGCTGGTAGCTAGCCAAATCGCAGTGAAAACGTGATGCTTTTCTTCACACATTAGACAAAAGTGGTCGTTTTTCGCAAATGTGCCAAGAAAGGCTTCACGTTCTTACTTTTGACTGAAACAGTAGTTCATTAAACAGTTTGAAGGGTTATCTACGGCACGAGAAAGACAAAATTTTAAACAATATCCTTTCAAATAATTTATTTCAAATGGTTGCAGCTTTGACCCTGACTTATTCATGTATCCCGTTAAGGCCTACACGCATTATTGGGTGTCAATGAGCTGAAGAAGAAGTGAGAGTATGTCTCATTAGGAGAATTATTGGTTAGTCACAGAATTACTAAAGTATGTTTTTCGCGTGTTAAGGTCATATTAATTTTAGAAATTCTACGTCACTAAACCACTTTTCTATTCCAGCTGCCTGGAGACGATGTACTGGAAATGCTGCGAAGAAAGGTTTTGTTTCGACAAGAAAATAGCCACATACAAGTAAGTAACTCTTATTTACAATATCTTTAATCTTTCCTTACAATAAAATACACTTTATTGGAAAAATTAATAAATACAGGACACAATTACCTCAAAAACTAGGAAATTGGCAAAAGCTGGCCTTATCGCTAAACAATTTCTTTTAGGCAACCTGGTTATATAGAAAAAGTGATGGAAAATATTGTAATCCTTAGAAATTTATAATAATACTTTTTTCCATTTTTATCGTTTTCATTTTTTCGTGTATGAAAATCGATTTTTAATCTTCAAACGACCTCCGTGGCGTAGTGGTCACCATGCTAGTCCGCCACCCAGAGGTCCCGGGTTCGATCCCCGGTCAGGGCAAGTTGGAAAATGGTCTTTTTCAAATTGTCCTGGGTCTTGGATGTTTATCTATATATGTATTTGTTATAAAATATAGTATCGTTGAGTTAGTATCTCATAACACAAGTCTCGAACTTACTTTGGGGCTAGCTCAATTAGTGTTATTGGTCCATATTTATTTATTTATTCAAAAAAGGGATAAAACCTCAATAAAAGGGAACTCTGCGAATTTGTCTATAAATATTTAGTGTTCAGTTTAGTTGTACTTTTGAAAACATTTTCAAAAAACTTTACTTACTTTGTTTTTTTTTTTATCGAGTTAAGTTTGTTAGATCATGTAATGAATGTGGATTTGACTAGAGAAGATCCTTAACGCATAATTGTATTTATTTCAATTTTTGAAACACTATTTTCTATGTCTCATCCATCATTCTTCATTTATTCATCAATCATCATTCTGGTGGTTTTAAAAACTCTAATCTTCGACCTACCAGCCCTTAACCACTTGCACACACACGAAAAACAAACAAAAATGTGTTTTATTGACCTACCTAAAACATTTTCAATAAATTTATTATTAATTGTGTTTAATAAATAACCTCTTAAACGTTATAAAATAACAAATATAATGAGTGCCCACGTCATTTGAAGCCATTACTCGAAGGCCGGTGCTCCAGTACGTACCAATTATGGTCAATTGTATGTTATGGTCAACAATCTGACATATAAATGACTACTGGTTATGGATGGTTGCGCAAATTTTATACAATTTGTTATATTACATAGTATTGTAGTGTAAGTAAACAATCTTCATGATAGGGCCATTCTTCATAATCATTTCCGCTGCATAACGTGACGTCCACTGCTGGACATAGACCTCTTCCAAGCATGTATAATTCTGCGTATTCACTTTAGGAGAAATGTTTTACCCTTAATTCGTATTATTATTTATAACAGTCACTCGAATCAATTTAGGTAGCTATGGTAAAAATAAGTAATTCTCCACTCAACACACACACAAACACACCCTCACACACATACAAACACACCCTCAAACAAAAAACACAAAAAGTCAATCATACTCTCTCTTTCTCATCTCAGCGTTTTCCCAGGAAACGCTGAGATGATACAGGTCTGCTTTCCGACTTTTTCTCCTCCACTTCGCACGATCTTGAGCATCCTTGGTTGTAAAAGGACTATTTAAGATTAGCACGCATGTCATGCTTGAAGACGTCAAGCCTTCTTAGGTCTTCAAGGATGACTTGGGTCTTCTTGGGTCTACCCCGCCTCTAGGCGGCTTGGCTACACATTTGTCTCCCACATAACTTTCCGGCTTTCGTAGGACGTGACCGTACCACCGCAGGCGACTTTCTTACAGTTTGTCTGCTATGTCACAGACATGGAGGCTGCCGCGGCTGCGAGTGTTTCTCACTCACACGATCTCACCGTGATACTCCGCATATCCAACGTAACATTTGCAAAACAGTCAATCATATATACATACACAAATTATAGGTAATTATGTCAAGGACTACAATAGTAACTCGTAAAAATTGGATTAAGCATCACCTAATTGAATTGTGATATGCCTGTAATACATACCTCAATAAATATCTTAATTGAGTCATTTAAACATGTAGATCAAGTGTAATCTGTCTTTAAAAATATATTTATAAATATACGGACAAATCACACAGATTGAGCTAGCTCCAAAGTAAGTTCGAGACTTGTGTTATGGGATACTAACTCAACGATACTATGTTTTATATCAAATACACATATAGATAAACATCAAACACCCATGTCAATGAACAACAATGAACTCAACTGTTTTAAAGTGCTTCTCAAGACGAGTCAAACGAGCCCTGAGCCGAACTTGATGGGGTTGCGTCGTTTTATCACAGGGTTTCTATGGCCACCTTCCGGCTCCATCATCTAATCAGCTCCATGTCATCATTCCAGTGCAAAATTTCAGCTCAATCGGAAATTGGGTGGATCAAATTAAACTTGCAAGATATGATTACAGACAGCAGACAGACAATGGAAGAAGCTAAACTAAATAAAAGCTTGTAATAATAAATCATACTCACAATTGGTGAAATAAGAGTTGTATTCAATTTTTAAAAAAGATAAAAACCTACCGCTAAATTCTAAAAATCATGTCCATGTATGACAAAGTGACAAAAACGCTGGCCGCATTTCCGCGTTGGATCGCTATACTGATACTTTGAGTGAAAAAACAGCCACCCCTTTTTAACCAGCGGCGGGTATCATTCTTCGATAGATCTTTATATGAAATCCCTCGAATCTTATTTGACTTAATTGAATAACAACAGTATCTACATACAATATTCATAATTCATTCGGTTATAAAAAAATAGTCCCGTTTTCAGACTTTGTTAACCAATTAACATCACAAATTCTCAAAGTAGGTAAGTACTTAAGTGTCTATTTCAGCACCTAATCTATTCGTATCTCCAGACATTAGCAAGTAAGTGATTGTAAGTTGTGAGATGACGAAGTGTTTGCGAGACGTGACCACTTGCACGCAAACCCGACATGATGTAAACTTAGGAAATATACTCAGAATTGCTGAGAAAATATACTTATCCTTTAAGAATGTGATTCATTTAACAGTTACTCATATATTGTCGGTACTAACTTTAATACGGTCTAAAATAAATTATTTTGTCACTGATAAGAGGATAAAAACTCACAAAATAATGTCGTTTGTATTTGATCATATCCATTTTCAAAGTGATTTTAGATTGATTAATGCAGAAAAACTGATAATAGGAGCGCTATTTGACCCCAAAAAACTATGACTTCACGCCTGCTATTTCATACAAGTCCCATAGACCATATGTTTGTTTAGACGTTTAGAAAAAAGTTTCTGATTTGTTTTATTGAAGTAGTGAATAAATAAAAATCTAGTATTCAGAGCCGTAAAATAATTATTTAAAAAAACTAGCTGATTATAATGCGCCACACACGTAAGTTGAAACAAAATGGCGGTCATCGGCGCAGGTACAAATAATGCGTCGACGACCGCCATTTTGGTTCAATTTACGAGTCGGAAACTTGTACAGAAATGCTTTGAAGTCCGCCATTTTTGTTCAAGTTATTAGTGGCGCATTGTACCTTGTCAGACATAAAGATAGAATACATCAGCTGCTTCTCTTCTAGCTATATACGGGTAAGAAACTGAATCATCAGCGACCTACTTCGGTCTAACGGGTACAAGCGCTGTCTACCACGTTAGGGATGAAGAAGTATCTTGCTTTTGATACTTAAATTCGCCAGACTTCATAGAACAGTCAGCCAACGAGATACCTGACCCCGCCCTCTACCTATATCTTGAGTTTCCTCTCAAACTGAACAATGATATTAACATGAAAATGTATATTAGAAAGACTTTTAAAATCTTTTTGAATATACATCTTCATGTTAATTTTATTTTGAGTTTAAGGGGCTACCTGAATATTCCGGGGTCCGGTGCTGCCCCCATTGTTCAGTTTAAGAGGAAACTCAAGATATAGGTAGAGGGCGGGGTCAGGTATCTCGTTGGCTGACTGTACCTAAATGACTGAATTTGCTACTTTCCAACAACACAAGTTTTTCTAAACGTCAAGACAAATACTTTCAATGGGATTTGTACAAAATAAAGGCTAATGACGTCTTAAGTTTCTCACAGTGAAATAGTGCTGTTAATGTCAGTTTTTCTGGATTAATAAATTTAAAATCACAGTAAAAATGTATAACATCATGACTTGTGACATTATTTTGTGATGTTTTATTTTCTTATCAGGGCAGGAAAGTACCCAATTCCTTGATATTCATATACATGAGTAAATTGTTATGAAATATTGTAGCTAATGTCTGAGATACGAATGAGTTTTATATCTAATCGAGATTATCTAGATGGTGGATCAAATGATATTGTGGCGCATAAATTTGACTTCAATATTTTAGGACTTAGTTGATATAACTTCACAAAATTGAAATAATATAAATTTACTTAATATATAAAGGTCAACGACTAAGTTAGTGGGCCTAAAATGATGGCGCTACCGGTTATTTGTTAGGCTTCCGTACCCAAAGGGTAAAACGAGACCCTATTACTAAAGACTCCGCTGCTCGTCGGTGTGTCTGTCTTTCTGTCTGTCACCTCACTAGGCTATATCTCATGAACCGATAGCTAGACAGTTTAAATTTTTACAGATGATGTATTAACGGCAACAGGTAGACGCTTGAAATATAGAATATATAGTTGTATATTCGCTTTAAAAATAAATAATTAAATCAAAATAAAATAAATATTTAAGGGTTGCTCCCATACAATAAATGTGATTTTTTTAGTAATGCTACGGAACCCTTCGTGCGTAAGTCCGACTCGCACTTGGATGAATATTAAAACGGTTAAAGATTCCTTATTACTCAAAAGAATTAACATTCACTTACAGAGAAACTTAAATAACATGATTACAAAAAATTATGATATTAATCTGTATAATGTGCGGACCCATGTTTAATTTAGTTTCTATTATTTCCGCAATATGGCGAGGCCCACTAATTTATTTATTAACGTTTAATTTATAAGTTTAAAATTCATTCATTAATTTTAATAACAATAATTTAAAAATGGATGTATACTACTACTTGTATTAGGCAAGACTACTGGAACAAACTCAGAAAATTCATCAATTGAACATGTTACATTCTTAATAAATGGAATAAAATTAAATAATGCATGTACCAGCTGCTTAGATCAACTGTACGCTTAGCGCCATCTATCGACAAGTAGCATAAACATCAACCAGGAATCAAACTATTATGATGGTAATATGAAAGACTCAAACTCAGAAGCTGCAGTATAGGGTGCAGTAGTATTGAGGGGTGGTGGGTTCGAATCCCACTCGCAGCCAAAAATTTTCATCATTATTACTTGCAGTCAAATCAACTTCTTTTTGTTGCGCACAACAAACATTTAAAGCTCAAATAACTGATTAATAACAAGAGATTATCGGATAAAAAAAAATGTTCCGAAAAAAAAGTTGCGTCAAATAAGATTTGAAAATTTTGAAAGATATGAAATTTTTTGGATTTTTTTTTGAAATGAGTGAAAATATTCGTTTTATAAAGTAGTTTCATAAAGTATTCGAGCCCATTACATACCATTTAAAAAAAAATTATCGAGCCCAATATATGCCATTTAAAAAAAAAAGAAAAACTGAAAGAAAAAATCCGCAAGTTGGAAAATGGCCTTGTCAAATTGTTTTGGGTCTTAGATATTTATTATAAAAGATAGCACAAGTTTGAAAGTATAAAAATACCCTTCTGGCGAGTAGGCGACCAATACTGTAAAAATGAGTTTCTTTCGGCGTTTCTTCTCAGCAGTGGTCGTTACGAAGCGCTGGTAGCGGTAGTTTTTCTTTGAATATAAATTAAATTTAAATATACTTTACACGTAACATAAATTATACTTGAATCTTTGAATCTTGAATCTTTGAAAAAAACGTACTTCAGGGCTAGCTCAATCAGTGTAATCAGTCCGTATCCATTAATTTATTTTAATTCCAGATTAGAAGATGAACCTTACGCAAACGGGCACACCAACATGGGCGCCAGCCTGGACAGCGTGGTCACCAGCCAGCCGATCAACAACAACCACCTGCCGCCCAGAGAGGTCGGCAGGGAGGTGAATGAACTGCCAGTCCATGCTGACAAACTATACGAGGTAACAGTATGCAGTTATTTAGTACATACTCCTGAACTGTCGCCAAAACGCCAACTCCTAGTAAACTCCCAGACATTGGACGCTAAGGCAATTCGCACACTGCTCCGCAACCCGCTCCGTATAGCGCTGGCCCGGACTGTATGCAAGTATCTGAATTTGTATAGAAAACACGCATATGACCACACACTGACACCTGAGATGCGGAGCAGTGTGCCAATCGCTTAACAGTCATTGTACAGAACACAATAAAACATATACCGTCTTATTATAAAACCTAGACTAACTTTGTTACTAGGTTTAAACCTATAACCGACAAATTTAAGTTGACATCTAGTAATATCACATCTCACCTGTCAATTTCATTTTCGGCGGATCATGGTTTTAACCTAGTAACAAAGTTAGTCTGGGTTTTATAATAAGACGGATACCGTCTTATTATAAAAACAGGACTAACTTTGTTACTGCATATAAATCATTATGCGCCCAAAATGAAGTTGACATTGACAGGTAAGATAGTGTGATATTACTAGATGTGAACTTAATTTGGTCGGATAATGGTTTAAATCTAATAGCAAAGTTAGTCTGGGTTTAATAATAAGACAGTAAGGCTTTCCTTACCTTAACCTTATTTTCCTTACCTTAATAAGTTTTTTTTTTTATTGTATTCTGTCCACTTCAGTTAATATCTTCTCATAATATTCCGTCGCTACAGTGTTCTCATTTTAAAAGCATCCTTCTTAAATAAGGTGTTGTGTTCTGTCCAATTTAACCATACTCATTTTAGCACGTTCTCGATTGCATCCTATCTAAGCTGTTTTTAAGCCTGAGGTGCGCGGGCATACTGCTTTTTTATATGAATGCTAATAATGGTCAACTGAGGCTGCACAAGATATATGTATGCGAAGCAGAATCGTCTGGATCTCTTGTATCCATTTTGCTACAAGTTGCACTAAACAGACCATCTTTGCTTTGCTTTGTGGAAGACAATTTTATATTTTTTATTATATAAACGACCGCAAAGTAAACAAAATGAAGTCCGATATCCTTTTATTACAAATTACTAACTTGTATATTTATTTCGTTTCCTTATGTTTTCTAATTCTTGATAAAACTGAACACTCTAAATTCTTCCTTAACCTATCATATTGGTATTCCAACAAAATAATCAGGACTGTTATCTCAATTCCAGGTCTTCTCCAAATCTCTAATATTTAGAGATGAGCACGAGCTTAGAGCGAAGAGCAGCACCAACTCGTTGGACGAGTTGGAAACCAAATCAGAACCTGACTACCTATCAGACAAACCCACCAGAACGAAGGTCTACTTCGAAGACGAGGTCAACTCCCCAGTAACTGACTTCGAAATTATGTTCAAAGACGAACTCCTAGCACAGTACGACATGTTCAATATTGAAGAAGAAGAAGAAAGTGATAAAGCAAGTCAAGACACTGAAGACGGACTTATTATGAATATAGTAAATATCAGAAAGCAAGACGTTATCAAACCTACCACAGTTACTATGAAAGACGAATCTAAAATAACTACTCCTGGACCTATTTATACTTATGACCCTGTATCTTCTGTTGTTTTACCCTCAACCTTATCTTTACCAAGAGTTGAGAGTGTCAAAGGAATTCTCCGAAGCAACAGTGCTAAGACTTTAGAAAGAGTAGATAGTGGTGCTAGACTACCTAAGCCAATGTTGAATAGAGTTGAAAGCCTAAAGAATATAGACCCTCAAAAAATTAATAAAGTTCTAATGAGAGTGCCACACAGAAGTGCATCATTCCTTAACATTCCTGCGCACTTAGTGCCTGAGAAACCACCTCTAGTTAAGTCTAAATCTATGGTTGGAGTATTATCTGCAACAGAAGAGCTTAAATTGAGTAATCTTCCAGACACTCCTATTATTAAGAGTACTAATTTACCAAGATTCTTCGCTGATAGTCCGTCCATACCTGAATACAGAGGTGACACAAGTCTGCAAAGTATTAAACAGAAGTCTGCTATGATGTTTCAAGAGAATGATTTCAGTATGCCAAGGTATTACGGAACTGTTTCCAAATCCACTGAGAACATTTCCGTTCACGAGAGCAAGTCCATGCCTGATCTAAGGAGTCCTGGGTCATCAGCTAAAGTTAACAAGAGATTAGTGAAAATAAGGAGTAAACTAAAACCATTAGTTATAAGAAAAAGCTCTGAAGAAAAATTATGAACCAGCATATGTATACTTTAGTTAATAGATTCCGGTGTTACTTTGCGGAAATCAAAGTTACATACTACATGTTTTGAATTATTTTGTGCAATTCCACCACCAGTTAGTTAGTTCATGCAAACTATTGCCAGCCGGCGCCCACCCACTACCGATTTTGCTACAGATGCAGCAGTATCGGAGGGAGCATGCATCAGCTGTTGGTGGCGGGTGCACACGGGCTGTTGGTGGCAGGTATGCTGGGACTGACAGTAGTGGGTGGGCGCCGGCCGGCAATAGTTTGCATGAACTAACTGGTGGCGGAATTGCACAAAGTAATTCAAATCATGTAATATGTATACTTTACATTTGTACCTTTATAAAAGTGCAAATATTTAAAGAGGCAGTGTAGTTTATTATTCTCAACTTGTTCTAGCTTATGTTAACACATTAAAACAAAACAAGGATTTTAATTTTTTCCAAAGTAGCCAAAAGAATTTTTAAAATAAATTTGAGTGAGTAAAAGATTTTTTTCAGTATACGAGTAATTTATTATATATAGCATTGTCTGCTCTTAATTAGAATGTTTCTAAATAAATGTGATTTATGTAAAATAGTATTATTATAAAAATAAGTTTTTAGATAATTTTAGAATAATTTGATATTTTAAACGGTGAATAATATTGTTTGACATTTATTATAATATTAATAATTTATTTGTTGATACATTATGACATTGTGGTATAATTATTAGTGTTAGCAAAATCAACTTAAAAGATCAGATATATTTCATTTATTTAATATCCATAATGCTCCAAGAATAATCAAACGCTTAATTATTTATATTTTGACATAAGTACATCACAATAACATAACTTAGGTACTTTTCTGTTTTAAAAACATCTATTACTGGATTGTATCATAATAAAATCAAGTATCTTCTGTTTTACCTAATGACTTGATTACTCTATATCTTTATTTTATGTTTTTAAATAATCTACCTGTTCAACGAACAAATGAGATACTTAGATCATCACATTTCTAGTCAAATATAACTTACTTATAAATTATTACCAAAATTTAATTAAATTTAAAAATTAATTTAGTTTAATGATCTGTTTATTTAAATAAATTCAATATTATGTAACCGAAAAAGCTTGTAAAAGTTGTGAATCACGAGGAAAAATATAAATAAAAAGAGAATTATGTTGTGTTATTATTTTTAAATTTGAATTTAGGTACATTTATAACGTATCTTTTTTTTACATTCTCGCCCCCCATCGCGCTAAAAGTGGCCTTTGAGTCTTGCTACCCTGAGCTCTGTCCTCTTAATGTCAAAGTTCACTGTCTGCCCCTTTAGGGATACGGACGTGAGGTATCTATTTATTCAAGTTACCCAAAGGCTTCTGACGTAGTTCAATTACTGTTTTTCTGTGACCACAAGAGAACTCTAGTTCACCTGATGACCTAATTTCCTCACGCTATTTTCGTTCACCGAAAGCAAGTAATAGTTGCGGAAAATGTCGACAAATTATACAAAAAAATTCAAAGGTACAAGTCTTGCCAAGCGGGGATCAGATCTTTCAATAATAAGTTGCACTCTAGAAAATGTCAAAAAACGAAACCCAGCCACAGAATACGTTAGTACTAAAGTACAGAGGAATTACTCCTGGGTAGAAAATTTGCAAAATTAAACCCAGTTACAGCGTACTTCGACTCATTACTGTAGCGTCCACCGAGCAAGCAGAAATAAACCTTACATAAGAGAAGCGATGGTCCATATCCCTTTATCTCTAGCGTAATATTTTCATCAATTTCAACCTTATGTCTGTGAATAAGCCACGTTAGAGTGGTCGCTAAGCTTCATACCTAAACTGCGGAGTGCACTTGGCCTGACGCATCTAAAGATTAGTACTTATTCTGTGCTAAAAATGCAATCAGAAACGCGCTAAGTTGAAACAGAGAGATAGAATAAGAAGGTATAAGTAGGTACAAATAAAAAAGTCTTTAAAAAAGCGCTCAATTTATTACAGAATGACTATTTCATACAATTTCCCGTAGCATACAATTTAAGTATAATCTTTGAAAATCCAACAATAAAATAAGAATACTTCAAATATCGTAATATAACTAATATGTAGATCTAGAATTCTAGATTCTATAAATTGAAGTTCTATAATTCTAGTGATTTGTAATTATAATATTATTATAATATTTCCTAATTTATATTTCAATTAATCTAAGCTCTAATATTAACAAGGCGAAAGTTGTATGATGTGGAAAGGTTTTATTCACATAATATAAGTATTAATGAAAGTGAAAAAAATTTGATTAGGCATAGGAATCAAAAAATATATATGGCACAATTAACTTCATTTATGTCTCTCTACTTCATTTTCCATCATGAGAAGTTACTAAAATTAAGGCCATACAATTTCTAGTAAAAGTCACTACGAGAAGAAATTCTACCTAAGTCTATATTACATACCTTAAGGTACGAAGAAAAACACACTTTTTACACTTTACAATGATTTAGAATTATGCTACGCAATTCACTTTTTAAATGCAATCATTAACAGAACGTTGGCAACTCGCGTCTTTAGAAAGTACACGTTGCGATTTTTGTGTTACTAACTTAAGGCCCATTTATATAGTGCAAGGTTTTAGCCTGATTCATACAATTTTGTTAAAGCAATAAATTATTTCTGTGGTAGACGTTTTTTAGACCATTTCTTCTTCAATTTAATTGTATGCAACATGCAAAAAACTGACAATGCCCCTTTAACTGCGGACGTCAGATAAATCCGACATTATT
The DNA here is from genome assembly GCA_943193695.1 of Acrobasis suavella. NCBI lineage: Eukaryota > Metazoa > Arthropoda > Insecta > Lepidoptera > Pyralidae > Acrobasis > Acrobasis suavella. Next base: position 339,932 of record OW971950.1, read on the forward strand.
TGTTAAAGGGTAACGTAAATGGGCATTTACACGTTTACCTCTACGGGCGAAAGATTCGCGACGATATAAATTATTACATCGACAGTTATTGAATTGTCGTGCCCCCTTATTCTATACAGACTGACTTTATGAACAAATCTGCACACTTTTAAATATACTAGATATTAAATAATGTATCGACTTATGTTAACTCGACGCAATTCTTTCGCTCGTGAAGCTACGCCTAACTCGACGCTGACACTACGTCGACTAGACTAATAAAGCATTGAAATATGAGCTTTATGTCGTGTAATATACGGTGAAATTCACAAAAAAATAAATTGAAATAAAAATCGACCTTACGAGGGCCACAGATTATAAAGTTGTTAAGATATTTAATCAGAAATTCTATCATTAAATCCAAGCTCACTTTTCAATTACTTAGAGTCGATTTGAAATGGAATCCGCGTTGAGTTAGAGACTCAGTGGTTTCCAACTAGTTTTTTCTACGTACCACTCCATGAAAGACCTCAAACTCGCGAAACCCTTATTGCAGGAACAATAAAATAAAAATTAGATGTATTTTACATTTATTACTAATAATGGAGAGTACCAGTTTGATTAATGTGACAAATGTGCACGTTTTTCTTTACACAACTCTGAAAAATCTGATTGTATTTTGGTTAGCTTCAATCTAAAGTCGTCTTCGAGATGAAATTTGTAACAATGTTCAGTTTTTAAGCTTGTCATTGCGAAAAATCCACTCTCCCAAAGGTACAGTGTGCAAAATGGCAATAAATATTTATTGCTTCGCCGACACGATAAATGTCTCTAAGAACCAGCATAAAAATTGACCAGTAATTGCTCTGCAAAACAATTGTTTTTTACTGGTTTAATATCTTAGTTAAAAGATTGCTGCGCGTACCCCTTGATGCAACCTTGCGTACCCCTGGGGGTACGCATATTACTAATTGGGAAACACTGAGTAAGAGTAATTGGCGAAGGCCTTAATTTTTAACTTGTTAAATTAGGAATTTTCTATTAATATATATTAATATTAGTAAAGGGTTAGTAACAGGGATATTCATCTAGTAAATGGTTATGCTAACCCTATTTTGTTCATTTCACTCTAGCATTCTAGCAATGGCTTACAATAATTGGAATATGAATATATTGTTTTTATTTGTTTAAAAGGCGCTGTTTTATAGAAAAGACATCAATACACGTTAGAAGACTAGAGAATATATTCTGATAAATAAATATAATCTAAACTATTACAATATAATAAGTATTTAATATAACAAAATTGTTAAAAAGGTCGCTGTATCAGATAAAGATGTGAATATTTAATAATATTTCATTTTATATTTATTTTCTGATAAAAAAAAATGTTTTATTTCAATAAACATACAGTTTGTTTCAGAGACTTAAAATAAATTTAAAGATACAAAAATACCACTGTTAATTTAAGAAATTTCCTTCTCGTGTACCTGAGCATGCCCTTAAAATATTATCAATACCATTCTGAAACATATTGTGTAATTTATTTCAACTCGTAAACAAAAAAAGTGTTTTTTGACAAAATATTTTATTTTGTATTTTTTTTCATTGGTAATTAGAGTTAACTATTTGGTTAAAAGTAGGGAACTTAAACCTTAAAGTACATAACTTATTACTGACTACAACCAAAGGGTTATTCCGGCCTATAATTAAAAGAATCCTAAATAATATTAACATTTAAAACAATTCAGATCTTATTCTATACAATACTGATTTTTTTTATAATAATTCCAAAAGGTTTCTTAAAAGTTGGCAATAGTTAAAGATCTATTTTATTAAAAATGTATATTAATTATTATACTTTGGTAGGATTTATGAGGAATAATTTAATATTAATCTTAATTATTATTAATAACCGAGGTTTGGTCACTGGAGAAATTAAAATATAACATCCATTAAAAGAAATATGTCCATTTATTAAAATATTTTTGCTTTTAGGTGATGTTTCAAACAATATTTTCAAATGATGTAAGTATCTGATCTTCAACCAAAAATACTTTTTAAATATTATCACGTCCCTAAAATAATTTTATGAAACGCCTAGGCCATTAAATAAATAATGTTTAAGACATTAGCTGCACTAACCAGAAGGCGTGGGCGGTAAATATAAGTACTTAAACCTAATAATAAATTAACGGCTTCCTTATTACCGCCCGAAACGCAGTGTCATTAATGGCCTAGGGAACATAAATAAATTCTTGAAAAAAGAAATGTTATATTAAAGTTTTAAAATTCTAATTATTTACAATATTTAGGTAACATAAAGTAGAACCAAAGCGTGGTCTGTCGCAACAAACAAAATCGAATGTATTATTGTCTGTTCACTTTTCCACGCTCAGTTCAGAAACTTTCTAGGGGTCTAAATCACTCCATATTAAAACGCAATCGTTACGATACAATAAAGAACCTTACTTTAAAAAAGAGTACAAATTTCAATGCACGCGTTACTCCATCGCAGTCACATAAATCTACGAAAGAGATAGAACTCTAATTTACGCGGATAATACAGTGTATCAGCGTTCAAAGAAATTTGTACCATACTGTATAGTAAATAAGGGCCATTGTTGTAAGCAACGATCGCATCTTAACACTAAAGAAATATCACTGTGCTCGTTCGTAAGGTAGTTTTTCTATAAACAAGCACTTCTATGCCATGAAACCACACTAAATTTAGATGGCGCCACCGTACCTTCAAATGGACATACACTTAGTTTCCGACGAGGAGAATTAGTTTTTACAACATACCAATTCTTCTCGTATTTATAAAAAGATATCGAAAGCTCGCTGTTTCTATCAAAGTTAAAATATAATTTGTCCATAACCCTCTTCTCAATATTTGTAGTAGTAAGAACGAGACAAAACATTTTTAAATTAAAATAGATTTTAGTAAACATTTAATAGTTTTTTATGAATCTAGGTATATAATTTATTACCTCCAGTTTCAGTGGCATCACCTAAATAGGTATGTAAACCAATAAGACTAGTCATTATCGACGATATGTTAGTGAAAAGAGAAAAGTCACAACATTCTAATATTGCAGATTTACGAAATACAGCTTTAATTAATTTAATACGGTTTTAGGCATTCAAAATGGAGAACTAAACTACCTACTTAAAATAAATAGTGAAATAAGATTGTTTGTTTTTCGTGTATGTAAGTGGCCAACACTGGTGTCAGATTTTTCAGGCTGCCTAAAGGCATCTGACATAACTTGACGACTTCCATACAATGATGACAGCCGGGACCAACGGCTTTAACGTGCCTTCCGAAGCTCGGAGGAGCTCGAGAAACATTTATGCACTCGTGGTCACCCATCCAAGTGCGGTCCACGCCCGGTGTCGCTTAACTTACGGAAGCGCTTGTAATGCGCACTCCCGCCGGGCCACCGTGCTCCTCGGTGGTGAGGTGAGATAAGAAGTGATGAAAAATTACCACACAAACGGGACTTGAACCGGCGACCTGGTCGTTATACGACCATGCTCTTTCAACTGAGTTTTCAGATGTTCAGAAATTCGACGTGTGGGGTTGAACACGTTTTCCACCTATTTCTTATTTCATTTAGTTTACACATCATGTTTAACACCATCCATGAAAATATTTCAGATTTTAACCCAACTAAGACACTTTCCAAGAGGAAGAGTAATGATTTTAGCAGTCTGTGTATGTATGTCTGTTCCAGTGCAGTATCCGAATCGCTTGTCCGATTTTCACAAATGACATGTCAATCGATTTGTCATTATTGTCCGGGTGACATAGAGTACAATTTGTATGCAAAAAATGTATATAACAAATGTTACATACAAAAAAGTGTTATTTAGCTTTGTGTCGATATAGAGTAGGATGTCAAATGAAAGGTCGTGATTGACACATTTCAACAAATCTATATTAAAAAATAATAAAAACAAATGCCTTTTTATATACCCAGTCAGAATTAAGACGAATCTAATGACCCTTCTCTAGCTTAAATCCATCGAGCCGTTCTGGCCGCAGAGCATGCAAGACAATTATACATACATACTCTCGAAAACTATAACCCCCCTTCTGGTGCAGTCGGGTAAACTATATACAATATGTAACAAAAATCCTGTCCGATCCTTGTAGAAGCAACTCAGACCGTTAATATGAACAACTTTTCCTATGGAACCAATGCTTGATACTCGAAAAAAAACGACATTTTCATACAAATTGCCGGGCCGGCCGAATACTTTTGTATGAAAATGTCGATTTTTTTGAGTTTCAGGCATTGGTTCCATAGGAAAAGTTGTTCATATTTTTATTAAATATTGTAGATTGTTAACCGTAGTCGGATTTTTAAACGTAGGTATATCTTATTACGTGACAGCCTCCTGGACTACATTCTCTTTCCACTCACATATGAACGTGACCTTCATGCCTATTACCGAACGACCTTGAACCTCTTCACCTTGACGGCGACCTTGGTGCCGACCAGCTTCAGGGTGGTGGCGGCCGTCAGGTAGTCGGCTGCGGTGAGGTCCTTCCCGTCCACCGACACCAGGTAGTCGCCCTTCTGCAGGCGCCCGTCCAGCTCCGCCGGGGAGCCCGCTATCTGGAAGTACAAAGGGAATCTTTAATTTAAAAGTTCATAAATAAATATATAGGGACAAATAACATAGATTAAGCTAGTCCTTAAGTAAGTTCGAGACTTGTGTTATGGGATACTAACTCAACGATACCATATTTTGTAGCAAATACATATATAGATAAATATCCAACATCCATGACAATTTAAAAAAGGCCATTTTCTGACTGGGAATCGCACCTATAACCTCTGGGTGGCGGACTAGCATGGTGATCACTACGCCACAGAGATCGTCATTTACTAGGCAAATTAAAAAGCCTCCGACTGTCAAGAACGACATCTGGTGACGAGTAGTGCCATATACTTTGTGCTACAGAAAGCCCTGAGTTTCAAACGTTAAGTCTCCAATGACTTTTAAGACGAAGTGGTAGCTAAAGTGGCGCCCTCATTTGAAATAAATTGCTTAAAACTAAATATGGTGATAATTAAAAATTTGATTTGTATCACTGTCTAGAAAGATTTTTAAACTATTTTATGAATAACCTTTGAAAGTAATATTGGTAGTCCGTCTAGTTTTAAAACGGGTTTTTGCCAAAAGTGACCACTTTTGGCGAAAACCCGGTTTAAAACTAGACGGACTATTAGTAATAATTTCAAAGGTTATTCATAAAATAGTTTAAAGGTCTTTCTAGACAGTGATACAAATCAAATTTTTAATTATAACCATTTTTAGTTTTAAACAATTTATTTCAAATGAGGGCGCCTCTTTAGCTACCACTTCGTCACAGCTAAACTGATTTTCATAAAACATAAGAACTACCGCAAGGGAACTTGATTTCATGTAAAAAAACCGTATCGAAATCAGTACATCTGTTCGATCGCTAAAATTCCACAGACAGACAGACACCCCTCTTTTTGTTAAACGGACTACGAGTTAAGTAGAAAATTGCTAAAAAGTCAGAAATTAGTATATAAAGGGCTCGTTCTAGGTTACACGGGTTGCTATGACAGAAACGAAGACAGAGTCGCATGAGTAGGTTTGGTCATGTAATGGGATACAAAGGAATAATCCGATATTTTCCAATTCAGAAGTCAAAATATTTTTTTTATGGTATTTGTATGAAATATAGCCTGTGATGTCATAGTTTCTTGGAGTCAAATAGCGCACTTTTCAGTTTTTCTGCAATCAGTTTATCAGCACTTATCAGTTTTTCTGCAATAATAAATCTAAAATCGCGTTGAAAATGGATAAGATCAATGGTAAGTGACATTATTTTGAGACGATTTATTCTCTTATCAGTACAAAATAATTGATTTTTGACCCTGTATACTACCCTATTGTTGAACTATATAATTTGATCAGTTCTAACAAATAAATGTAATAACCTTTTTCGTGTCTCTCTCTTGCTGTACGACTATTTTGGATCAGCATATTTCATTTTTATTTATTTATTTAAGTTTATTGCACACAATCTTATGACGGATTGATTACAATGGGTCAAAATTAATGCTAAGGCATTATCTACCAGTTTTTTTTTTTTTACTATATTGGTTTAGGCATTTGTCCTCAATCTCACCTGATGGAAAGCGAAGATGAAGACTAGGATGAAGCATGGGACATGGTGAGAAATTAGAATAAGGGTGCAAGTGTGTCAATACAATACCTATATAATATTACATCATGTGGGAGCACGACTATTGGCTGGGACAGGTGGGGTTCCCACAAGCTGGAAAGAAGACTACAGGCACGTGATGACACGTCCAAGTTACTGACCAAGTCTCCGAGGTAGACGCCGGTCCCCTGCACGGGCGCCACACACGTCAATCCCAGCGCCCTGCCCGCCTTCCGCGACAGTTCTACCTCCACGTTGTCGAAGACAATCGGGTCTGGTCGGTACACTGTTAGTTTTAGCTGAAAATGGAAGCAAAAATACGTAAGACAATTTGAATTAATATCACAAACTTGAATTCGCGACCTGGTTTTTATACGACTATCAACCGCGCTCGTTAAAATCCTCTACCACCATCATCATCATCCGAGCGTATTCCCGGTTGCATCCTCAGCAGTAACGCTTCAGAGCCCGGGGTCCGCTACCTAACCAAGGAGATTTGACGAGGTTACTGGTTTTTACACAGAGCGACTGCCGTCTGACCTCCACAACCCAAAGGGCAAACCAGGAACCAATCCTTGGGTAGTTTGATGATCAAACGCTAGGTGGCGTTCGGGACCCACAGTTTTACGTGCCTTCCGAAACACGGAATCATCTTTCTTTTCGGATAATCAGGTGATTCAAGCCTGCAATATCCTATCCAGACTGGAAACAACTTTTCACAAAGTATGCTTCCCAGTGGGAATCGAACCCATGACCTCCGGGTCACAAGGCGAACGCCTTGACCACTGGACCACGGAGGCAGTTGAAATCCTCTACCATGTCCTATTCCTTTTAACACTCATTAGGCTGGCATCCTGAATACACAAAAAACCCAATTCAGTATGCATAACAAGAAAAACCAGCCAAGTGCGAGTCGGACTCGCGTGTAGAGGGTTCCGTACAATACCAAAGACTTCCGTAAGTGAACGTATTATATTGAGTTTACCACTTTATTTTCAATTGATAGAATTTTTATACGTTTTCTTGTAATCTAAAAGCAATGTTTATTTTTATTTTATGGCAGCATCCTTTTATTAGTACGTGATGCGAACTAGGATATATTTTTAATTAATAAGCAAATTATTTATTTTGTTAATTTAGCACACCACGTACTAACTGGACGTGTACATTCAATATAACACTGTACAATGTTTTTGTTTAAATACTCTTCTTCATTCAAATAAATGATCCATTATTCCGTTGCCACTCCTGGCCTGTAGACGGTGATGGATCGAACCAGATCAAATGGGTTTCATTAGTACCTTCGTGGTCGCTATATATTTTTTTCTAAATTTTAGTCTCAGTAATTTCGGAGTTCAGGGTAGTCAATTTTCGTCTTCTTTCATGAATAAAATCTAAACTTTTTATTCTACAATAAAAACAAAAATATATTTTAGATTCTCATAACGAGCCCTTTAATTTAATATGACACAAAATTTGCAATACTTTTTTTAAATTTCCTAATATGTCCCCCGTAAATAACGTTATTTACTTTGCACATTTATATTTGGGTCATAGAATTACGTCATCCTATCAAATTTCAACTGATTCAGAGGAAATTGACTGTGAAAGGCGGATAGATAGACATCATCCGCCTGTCACAGTCAATTTCAATTGATGACCGAATTGATCGCACGATTGATCCTGGGTTTCGTTTTTTTTTTTTGTACGGAACCCTAAAAACGGATTAAAACGAAATGTAACGGAAAGCAATCCAGTTAAAACTATTATCTAGATAACTAAGGTATATAAGTGCTCAGTCATTTGCAAGCTAGTCATAAAAAAAAAAACCAAATCGCTTTAGGCCAAAGCACCTTAACTTAAAGTTAACTTCCTTTACTAGTTTTTTGGAAACTTTGAGTGAGATGCATAACAAGAAGAATAACCGGTCAAGTGCGTGTCGGACCACGCACAGTGTAGAGTTCCGTAATTACGAAGTTCACGCGTCCAAAAAACTCAATTTCTTTTAATTTGAATGAAGTTTTCCTTTTCTTAATACAGAACAGAAACTATAAGGGTTTCGTATTTATTGCGGACCCCTTAAAAGCGCACGCACATCGGTCTCCAGATTAGCACACCTGAAAATGCAACCGAACGCGCTAAGATTCGTAGATCCAGAAGAAATCCAGCATACCTTAGGCACCTTCTGCTTGATAGTCATGCATATCCTCTCATGCGTCATGGTGTCTGTGATGGCGATCCCCGCACAGTTCCTGATCTGGTCGCCCGGCTTCAGACGCGCGTCCTTGCCGACCGCGCCGCCGCCGTACACATCCAGTATTACTGCTGCTGGACCCTGGAGAAAAAAGAAATAATGATAGATGTAGTCTTAAGAGAATCATATATGCAATAACAAATTTATTTGCGAGGCAAATTATAAACCCACGACTCTCAAAAACGCCATCTAATGATTAGTAGCGGAACTACACATTCCAATTGATGTACTATTATTTGCTAGGGAAAACCCTGACTTTCAAAGCAGTTTTAATTGATTCTGCGTGCCCGGTTGCATCTTCAGCTGCGCTGCTTTAGAGCCCGGGGTGCGCTTTCCCGGTTTTTCTTCTCCAAATAAGCATTTTGATAGTCGCCCTAGAATGCCGAAGATCATGTCTAAAACAGAAGAAGAAGAAAATCTAAGAAAACGGCAATTTCTTTTTGATTTACATGGTGTCCGGCATCCCTTTGTGACCGCCTTTGAGGAGAACAAGTAATTACAAAAAAAAAAAAACAGAATAACCAACAGCCGCTTTATGGTATATAAAGCGGCTGTTGTAGTCTGTTTTTTTTTACGCAGTATCACTGTCAACAATCGACAAGACGAATCTAATGACATTTCTCTAGCTTCAATTCATCAAGCCTTTTGACTGCAGAGCGTCCCATAGAAATTTACATATGCACATACATACATTCGAAAAACATAACCCTTTTTCTGACACAGTCGGTTAAAAGCGGGGAAAGCGCACTCCAGGCCTTCAAAGCAGTACCTTGGGTGTACCCAATAACTCTAGTTGAAGAAGAATTAGCTTACATTGATGAGGGTGTCGCTGCCGCCCAGCAACACGACGCCTAGCACGTCGTTGTTGGTGTTGATTTCTATCACCGTCTCTTGGTTCGGGAGGACCGCTGCAGTGGCCGGGTCTGCTGGAGGTTCCACTGTGAAGAGGAAAACACAGGGTGTAAGTTTGTTTGTCATATGTATCATCATCATCATCCGAGCGTATTCCCGGTTGCATCCTCAGCGGTAACGCTTCAGAGCCAGGCGTCTGCTAAATAACCAAAGTAATTTGACGAGGTTACTGGTTTTTACACAGAACGACTGCCGTCTGACCTTCGCAACCTGAAAGGTGAAAGGTAGCCTAGAACCAATCCTTGGATAGGTTTGCTAGTGCTAAATGGCGTTCGGGACCTACAGTTTATACGTGTTACGTACGTTAAGTCATCTTTCTTTTCGAATAATCAGGTGATTCAAGCCTGATATATCCTAACCAGACTGCAAACAACTTTTCACAACGTATGCTTCCCAGTGGAATTCGCACCCACGTTTTCCACAACACAAGGTCTTGACCACTGAACCACAGAGGCAATTATCGTTTATCGTATATATAATTGGCCAACACTGATGTCAGAATAGAGTAAGGAATACAGGTATCCATAGAACGACGAGACTCACCGACATAGGTAAGTGGCGATGGGCGGGCCATATATGCCGAACCAGACACGAACGTTGGGTAAAAGAAGTGCTGGAGTGGAGACCTAGAACTGGCCGTAGGGGCGTTGGTAGATCAGTTACTAGATGGACCGACGATCTGGTCCAAGTTGCCGGAAAGACATAAATGAGGGAAGCTAAAGTCCCACGGAATGGCATGCATTGCTAGAGGCCTACACTCAGCATTGGGTGATAATGGGCTGAAGAAGAAGACTGGTGTCAGACTTTTCAAGCTGCCTAATGTCATCTGATATAGCGGAAAAATTGTGATTGATAACTAACCTTTGACAGGAGATGGTACAGGTCTTGGTGTCTGCGGCCTGGAAGTCCCCGCGGCTCCGAGGCCTGGGTCGGGGGTTTGATTCCTGCTCGCCGGTCTAGACGTAGCACTGCCTCCTGGAATATAAAGTTAGTCCTTTCAGTGCAGTTGTCCTAGTATAAGCAACGGAACGATTCCTACTTGGCATCAAATGCAATGGAGCAAGTCATGCTCAACTCAGCATCAATCATAATGAAATGTGCCATGCTCGGCATCGAATCACAATGGAGCGAGTCATGCTTAGCATCAAATCACAATGGAGTATGTCATACCCAGCATCAATTCACAATGGAGCGAGCCATACTCGGCATCAAATAGCAATATAGAGATTCGACGACGAATGAAAGTTCACGAGTGTTACAGTTGCGGCTCTAGAATTGGGAACTGGACAGGACACCGGGCCAGAAGAAAGGAAGGTAGGTAAGTATAGTAATGAAGCCAATGAGTGATATCCCGGAATGGGAAATAAAGTATTTCGGGTGTATGAAGTAGAAACCAGACGCCAGGTAGTTGGTGGCTTCCAAATAGTTCATCTGCGTTTCGGTGTGCTTGTAAAGAAGTTGTTGTGTGGTATAAGGTGTCCAAACGTGACCTCTAGTCAAGTAAGTTATAGTATACTAACCTGACGCTGGAGTGGTGGCTGATGTGTCTTCCGAGTCTTTCAGGTTCGGTGTACACACGGTCAGCACTACTACCCCTTCTGTGTGCTTTAGCTTAGCCGCTGCCTGAAAAATATGGACAAAGGGGGGTACAAACATCGAACACTGAGAACTTGGAGCAAATGTACCCAAGTAAGTACATGTGTTATTTCGCTTTCTAGCTGAAAATCGTGACATCAAAATGTGACCAAAATAGGATATTCAAAAATGTACGCAGTGTTTGTTGATTCATCATCATTTTAGTAGCAGGAAATCCGCTGCTGGACTTAGGTCTTCTCCAAGGATATTAAAAATGGCCGATTCCAAATAACCTTTGATTTTCAGTTAGCATTTTCTTGCAATTTCGTTCAGGTTGTTTGACCACCTAGAAGGAGGTTGTACGCTGCGTTTATCCTTACATCGTTGCTTTTGACGACCTTTCTGGCTCAGTGGTCATTGCCCCGTGTGTCTTGGCACTTTGTGCCCCACCTGCTGCTATTTCAATGAACGAACTGACATGTCAGTGACATTTGTTCTCATAAAGATTCGATGATAACAGTCACACCTTACGATAATAGGTCATATTTTGTGGATTTTCAAAGGCGTATTTTTAACTTTGGCATCAAATAAAAGACTGAATAGGTACTCACAGCATCGTAACTGCATCTGAGCAAGGAATCCCTATTAACTGCCAGGATCATGTCACCTATTTGGAGACCAGCCTGAAATACAAATAATGTTATCAGTATAAGGCTACAAGCTTTTTTAATTATCTTATTCAGAGAAGAACAAGTTTATTTACCAGGCAAATTAAAAAAACCGTCTGTTAGGATCACCATCTAGTGATGAGTAGCGGAACTACATATTATAATTGATATCCGAGTAGAGCCATCTAGAATTCGCTAGAGAAAACCCTGAATTTCAAACGTCTGAACTAATTTTAATAGCTAAAAAAAAACCTCAAGAATACTTACTGCAACGTAAAAAACCGAATCGGAATCGGTCCGTCCGTTCAAGCGCTACGATGCCACAGACAGGCAGGCCGACAGACTCTGGCGTCAAATTTTTTTTTCAATTTATTTATTTATTGCATTTCATAATGTACATCAGTTCTAACTACTAAAAGTCACTGTCATATTATAAGGTACACTATGAACTCTGTCGGGTATCGCAAAAGAAAAATGGAACGGCAAGCGTAAGTAAATTCATAAATATAAACCTAGTATTTTACCTAGTATATATGTATTTAAATATGACTGGTACATATTTGAAATATTATGGTAAGTATTATTATTTTTATAGCGAATATTTATCATTTGTGTTTATTGTCAGTCATAAACGTCAAACTTATAACACCCGTTTTTTTGTCGAAGGTTAAAAAGCGGCAAAGCACACCACGGGCTCTGAAGCAGCATTTCTGAGGAATCTGCCGGGAGTGCGCTTAGACATGCCTACCCATCGCCATATAAAAATAATTATTTCTCTTCCTTGTCACTAGATGGCGCTATATATATTAATAAAAACATTAAAATTTATTAATATTATTTTAAAGTAGTAGCTAGTCTAAATAATTAGATATGACCTAAATGAAATGCAATAAATATTAAAGCATATTCAACACTTTCTTTGTCACTTTTTATAGTCATGTGTGCTGCCATCTCTGTGTGCCTACCCGCAACTACAGTTTTGCCTACTTACGGGTCCTCCAATAGTTTATATGGCGTTGGATCTGTTACGTTAGTAATTATATTATCTTTGGCTAAGATAAAGAAGATCAATTACCTGTTCTGCTGCACTGCCCTCTTGAAGATCAGACACGAAGATGCCGCGGCCAGCCTCCGTGTGCCGGCCTTCGATGATCATTATACCCAGGCCGGAGGGACCCTGCAAAATACAGATACAAAAATTCAAAAGTCATTTATTTTTTCAATTCAATTTTTCAATTCAAATATATCTTTAAGAAAGAAATATTATAAATATCCTATGATATAGGATATTTATAATATTTCTTAATAATCGTCACTTTGTTTTATTGCACAATAATTGTTGACGTCAAAAAGTTACTTAGAGCTAAGTTCACTGCCGCCTCCAAAGCGCTAGTGCAGAAGAAGCGGTAACAAACTGCACTGCAGCATTTTCTCCAAGAACGTCAACCCACAATGAAATTAATATTTATAGTTGATATGTGGACAGAGTATACATTGTTTGTTGTCATAATTTAAATTATTTTTTTTAATGCCGAAATTTTGAAATAATGTCAAATAAAGTTGTAAATTCAGTATGTACTTAATGTACCAGATTATGACCATTTCTGAGTATACAAACCTTTAAGAGGGACCCGCGCCAAGCTCAAGCCAGACTTAGTTGTCTTTAAGATAGTCATCGGTCCTATAATAAACCTTATCACAGAGTACCTTCTTTACATTAGCTTTAAACTTTTTGTCAGGCATATCAAGGACCGATTTTGGCAGTTAATTATAAAAAAGTTTACCGTTCCCCATAAACGTTTTACTAACTGTTTTGAGCATATAATACGGGGCAACTAAGTCACTCTTATTGCGTAAGTTTCTAACGGTAAAATCGCTTACTCTATTGTATGAGGAACTATTTTTCGTTACATACAGTATGTTTTCAAATATATACTGTGATGGTAAGGTTAGTATACTTATTTCCGAGTCTCTAGATCCTAAGCCGTAGATAGCACGAATTGCCCTTTTTTGTAAAATGAAAATAGGCTGAATTTTATTATTATCTTTGGATATTTGTATCACTTGATAATAGGCATGACGAACGGAAAAATAATTTCTACCCATCAAAATATTGTACACGTATTTTTTCTTTTCTCTTAGAAACAAAAAACGACAACGATACAGCGCATTGAAATTTCACATGTCGCAAGGCGCCACTTCGGAACTTTGATGCTTCGTATCTTTGTGAAGTTTTACTTTTTGGCAAACTGAAAACTATGGGTCTATTATTTTTAGATAATCTAAAAGACGGACTTATTACAATTATACTTTTCTAACCCTGTCGTCACCCCTATTGTCAATTTCTTTCGATATCATAATAGGTAGTTATAACTAAGTTTACTGCCTCCTCCTAAGCGCAAGTACAGTAGAAGCGGTAACAAACTGTACTGCAGAATTTTCTCCGAAACGTCAACTTACAATTATACTGATATTACAATTGATGATGAACCTGAGATACTTTTTCATATCTTTATCCCTGACAGGGTAGACCAAGACCAGAGCCGTAAGACCCAAAGGCCTCGCTTAGCAAGATGGTGGGCGTTAAGATGGAAAAAGAAATCCAATAGTGATGGGTAACCGCATTACCTATCAAAATAGTTAAATCTTGCCTATTCCCTCGATCAGCTTTTACGATCTGCGCAGGAAGAGAAGCAGCAAAAATACTTAGAATGTACCAGCTGCTTTTCTTTATTTATTGTTGTTGTTTTTCGCGTGTGTAAGCACTGGCGTCAGAATTTCTTTGTTATTTAAATTCATTCATACGGGGCCATCAATATTTCGTGCAGATGAGACATCATAGCGGTGGAGGGAGGGGGAGGGGGCATGTGTTTGGCACCATGCCCCACTGGCAATCTATTAGTTTTGTTTTTGACAAGTATGGTTAAATTTACCGACTTCAAAAAAGGAGGAGATTATCAATTCGTCAGAATCTTTTTTTTTACCCAACTGCGCCAGAACGAGGTTTGTATGTATAATTGTTTGGCACACTCTGCAGCCTGAACGGCTCGACGTATTTTAGCCTGAGAGGTGTCGTTAGATTCGTATTTACTGTGAGAGCGACACTGGGTATATCAAAATAAAAAAAGGCAGTGAGTTTTTTGTTTTCGTAATAATTACTTGTTTTATTTATCTTTACCGGTTACTCGAAGACGCCTGGACCATTTTGGATAAAATATTTTTTACTTGAAAGGGTGCAAATACTTGTCGTCGGGCGGTCCCTCCTATATTAGTTTAATTACCTCTGTCAAATTGCATTGTAAACTTAACAAATAAATTATTAGAACTCACCTTCATATGGGAGCTAAATTAAAACGAATATTTTCTAAATTTTTTAACTTATTCGACGCACTTTGTCGACGTGATTGATATATTAATAATTACATACCCATACCAAATAACAGCTCTCTAATTCTAATAATAATAATAGCTTATGTAAAAAAGGTACTCTGTGAGGCGGCTTATTATAGGACCGATGACTATCTTAAAGACAACAAAGTCTGGCTTAAGCTTGGCGCGGGTCCCTCCTTAAGGTTAGTATACTCCGATATGTCATAATTTGGTACATTAGGTTCATACTGAATCTACA
Organism: Acrobasis suavella; assembly: GCA_943193695.1. NCBI lineage: Eukaryota > Metazoa > Arthropoda > Insecta > Lepidoptera > Pyralidae > Acrobasis > Acrobasis suavella. The sequence continues at coordinate 355,162 of OW971950.1, forward strand.
ACTTGATTTGACATTATTTTAAAATTAAGACATTAAAAAAAATAATTTAAATTATGACAATAAAGATATATTTGAATTGAATTGAAAAATAAAAGTGTTAATAGTCTCTGAGTAAAACCCCGAACGGACAGACACGGCGAAACTATCAGGTTTCCTTATTTACTACGTAACCCCAAAAAACGTTTGGTGGCGCCATCATTACAGCAGTACTTACTTAGTTGTTAACCTATTTTCCGCATCTATTTTTCGCGCCTATTTTCAGCAACTATTTTCCGCATCTATTTCTCGCGCCTATTTTCAGCAACTTTTTTCCGCACCTATTTTCCTGACCTATTTTCCGCACTTATATTCCGCACCTATTTTCCGCATCTATTCTCCGCACCTATTTTTCGCACCTATTTTCCGCATCTATTTTCCGCACCGCATCTATTTTCCGCACCGCACCTATTTTCGGCACCTATTTTCCGCATCTATTTCTCGCTCCTATTTTCAGCAACTTTTTTCCGCACCTATTTTCCGCACTTTTATTCCGCACCTATTTTCCGCATCTATTCTTCGCACCTATTTTTCGCACCTATTTTCCGCATCTATTTTCCGCACTTATATTCCGCACCTATTTTCCGCATCTATTCTCCGCACCTATTTTTCGCACCTATTTTCCGCATCTATTTTTCGCGCCTATTTCCAGCATCTATTTTCCACACCTATTTTCCGCATCTATATATTTTCCGCACCTATTTTCAGCAACTATTTTCCGCTTGATTTAATAGTTGACCGGGAGAGAATGACATATGGTATTAGGACCGCCTCTTGTACATTTTTAAACCGTAAAATAAATAAATTAATAATCAGGATTTGGTCACTCACCTTCTTGACGGTGATATCTCTGACCCCCTTGTAGCCAGCAAAGCGGTCCTCCGTCTGCAACAAACACATAAATAAATAAGTAAATGAGTATATAGAAACAAATAACACTGAGCTAGCCCCAAAGTAAGTTCGAGACTTGTGTTATGGGATACTAACTCAACGATACTATATTTTATTATCGTTATACTATAAACATCCAAGACCCAGGAAAATTTAAAAAAGGCCATTTTCCAACTTGCCCCGACCGGGGATTGAACCCGGGGTCTCTGGGTGATGGACTAGCATGACGACCACTATGCCACGAACGTCGTCAAACACATATACTAAACAGTGTCAATACTTATAAAAATAATAACAAATAAACTGGCCAAATTTTTGGGCCACACGCTGTGTAGAGCTCCGTATATATACGTAAAGAAGTCCCACTCAGCAAAGAAATTTAAAGAAACATCTACTCAATGTGATTAGCCTTATAGCCAGGCCCGTGTCATTCCCCGTAGGTATCGAAAATATACCTACATTGTTACATGAATCGTTTGTCCACTGCTGGACATAGGCCTCCCCCAAGGATTTCCAAAACGACCGGTGGGAAGCGGCCTGCATCCAGCGCTTTTCTGCAACTTTGCTCAGTCCATCTGATCATCTAGCAGGTGAGTGTCCTACGCTGCGCTTGCAGAGTTCTAATGTGAGCCAAATTAAACCATAGCGCTAACCACATGAAGTAGATATTTCTTTGAATTTCTTTTCCTAGTAAAACTTGTGTACGTGAGTACTAGTACTTATTCTGTGCCTTAGCGATATGGTTTAATTTAGCTCACGTCAGAACTAAGCCCCTTTTCGTTTAGATGCCTGGAAATCCATTGCAAGCCAATTTTATTCTTATTACTCTAAACAAACGATTAATACATATAACCAGGTCGGAATTAGGTAAAGTTCTTGCATCGAAATGTTGATATTAATATGGATCTTACCGGGATTTCTAATGGAGAATTCCGTGTTGCCAACAATATTACGAGTACAAATAAATAATAATAAAAACCTCAGAGACAGATAAAACAAATAAACAAAGTTAATTAACACACAATTTTTATTAGTATATACATTAGTATTTTTATTCGTTTTTACATATTGGCAACGTCGCGCGTGCAGTGGTTTAAATTGAGTAAAAGTTTATTTTATAAATGACGTGGTTTTTCTGCTCTTTAAAATTAATCCCGGGATTTGAGGCATATCCGCTTTATTCTTTCGCTGTATGAAATCAGTGTAAGTACATACATAACTTTACCTAATTCCAACCTCTGCATATAACTGACATTTCCACTCCGGAATGATCACCGCGCGCATAGTAATAATGTAGGTATATTTTTGATACCTAAACTGTACTAAAAAAATTTTGACCCGTTAACGGAGAGTGACACGGCTAGGCCAGTATAGTTGCAACACAGACTACTCAAAGTTGCAACCAGCGACCATGGATTTTGACGACGCATAGGGATGTCTCTGTGTATCTGTGTGTCTTTCTGTGGCATTGTAGCGCCTAAACTAATGATCCGATTTTATGTTTTTTTGTATGTTTGAAAGCTGATTTGACCGAGGTGGTTCTTAGCTATATTTGATGGAAATCAGTTTAGCATTTGAAAAGTTACGGGGGGTGAACGCTTGACAAACGTAGAGTTTTTTTATTTGCAAATATAGTTATTTATATATATTATATTAGTAGCAAATAAAGTTTGGTTTGATTTTTTAAACACTTGGGTGTAGAGTTAGCTAAATTTTACATTTTATAAATCTAAATGTCGTATAGTTTATGAAACTTCCTTACACAATGTGCTTTTAAATGGACTTGTCGACATTCTTGACAATCGTTTCTCTTTCTATTTTAAGGTACAAACATTGTAAGATTGATTCAGTCCTCACGAGGAGCTCGGTGGCCCGTTGGGAGTGCGCATTACAAGCGCTTTCGCAAGTTAAGCGACACCGGGCGTGGTCCGCACTTGGATGGGTGACCATAAGTGGCACAAAAATTTCTCGAACTCCTCCGTGCTTCGAAAGGCACGTATAAGCCGTTGGTTCCGGCTGTCATCATTGTATGGCAGTCGTCAAGCTATGTCAGAGGCCTTTAGGCAGTCTGAAAAATCTGACACCAGTGTTGGCCACTTACATACACGAAAAACAAACAAACAAGTCCATCATTTCAAACAATGATTGTAATACCACTATGATTTTATCAGTGCTACATTAATTTAAAAAAAATGGTTTAGGATGCCCATAACTTTTCATATGATCAAAACAAAATAAGTCTTCACGTCAAGTAAATAACAGGAAACACTCGTGCAACGTACTCACATACGAGTACAAGCTCCTGTCGTCGTGTTGACAACAAACGAACAGACAGCTATACAAGTGTACTTTGGCACGAGTGAAGCGTTAACAAATACAATTGTTTACTTCTGTGGTTTAAGCGACAAATATTTTTAACGAGACCCTGACGATAGAATCTAGACACGCGGCAGCGTGTCAGAGCCAAGTTAAAAAAAAGTAACGCGACACGTCAGCCGTGTGTATAAAAGTATTTACACGAACCATTTCGAGCTACTTTTGACCCCTTCACTACACAAAACCTATTTAGCCTAAATACATGAAATTTTGCTCATACATTAAATTCGTCTAGCTCATCTCCAATCCAAATCATGTAGCTCAATCAGTTATTGATACAATAACGTTTAAAAATCCCAAAAATTTTTTTGACTATGTCAAATGTTAAGATTCTTATCAATAAAATTCAATATTCTCTAAAGAAATTGGCAAACATTACATCTCAATGTTTTTGTCGGATTTTGAACTTGGCTGCCATTTTTACATTAATGTTTTTTGGTGGGATAAGTACTCTCTGATGTAACAGTATGTCTACTACATAAAGCGCGTTTCCTGTTGCATCATCAGCTGTGTTGCTTCGGAGCCCGGGTTGCGCTTTTCCACGTTTTAGAGTTCCGTACTCAAAAGGTAAAAACGGGACCCTATTACTAAGACTTCGCTGTCCGTCCGTCTGCCCGGCTGCCTGTCCGTCTGTCTGTCCATCTTTTTTTTTTAGCCGCAATGTAAGGTCGAGACTTGTGTTATGGGATACTAACTCAACGATACTAACTCAACGATACTAAATTTTATACCAATACATATATAGATAAACATCCAAGACCCAGGACAATTTGAAAAAGACCATTTTCCACCTTGCCCACCATCAAACCGGGACCGCTGAGCGGCGGGCTAGCATGGTGACCACTTCGCCATGGAGGTCGCCAAGTCCATAATAATCCTAATCTGATCACTAGGCTGTATTTCATGAACCGCGATAGCTAGACAGTTGAAATTTTCACAAATGATGTATTTATGTTGTCTCTATAACAAAAAATACTGAAAACAGAATAAAATATTTACCTAAGTGGAGCTCCCATACGACAAACGTGATTTTTATAGATAGTACGGAACCCTTCGTTTGCGAGTACCACTCACACTTGGCCATTTATTCTACAATTATAATATGCTTGCAAATGGTCACCCAAGGATACAGAATAGGCAAGACGAATAGAACAAAATTTTTAGCCCATCGGTAAGAATAAAAAAATACTGTACACGTATTTTTTCTTTCCTCTTAAAAACAAAAAATTACAAAGATAAAGAGTATTGAAATTTCGCATGACGTCACGGCTAGGTACGATTTTTACTTAGCGGTGACGTCGCAAGCCCCCACTCCGGAACTTTGACGTTCCGTATGTTTGTGAGTTTTTACTTTTTTAGTAAACTGAAAAAGTATTCAAAAGTAATGAACCCCATTATTTTTGGATAATTTTCTTTTATCCCAAACCAGCATGGAAATAAGGTATAACAATATACTTACGTAGCCACAAACAAACAAAACAAAAACCCTCGAATTTCAAGCGTAAGCTAAGACGTATCTCGACAGATCACAAGACTGTTCATTTCAAAAATCGCATTGATATCATTCCATTCGTTTAGAAGCTACGATGTCACAGACAGACACACAGGCAGGTTTATTATTTTTTTTTTATTGGGAAGAACAACAGCTGCACTATTTACATAGACAAAAATCTAGATACAGAAAGATCATTTCAGGTCCTCATTGATAGAAAACATAGATTTTTTTGAAGATTACGATCTCTAAACATTAAGTATTATTTACAATCTGCTCACGAAGCTACAACTTTTAAACATCAGCATATTGATGTAAAATATACAAAATGTAACAAAAACCCTGTCCGATCCTTGTAAGAGCAACTCAGACCGTCATTATGGACAACTTTTCCTGTAAGACCAATGCTTAAAACTCGAAGAAAAAATCTACATTCTCATACAATTGCCGGGCCAGACGAAAACTTTTGTATGAAAATGTCATTTATTTCGAGTTTCAAGCTTTGGTCATAGGAAAAGTTGTTTATATGGACGGTCTGAGTTGCTCCTACAAGGATCGGACAGGGTTTTTGTTACATTTTGTATAATAGTTTGTCGATCGTTGTTAAGAGGCTACCTGATTTTTCGGGGTCCAGTGCTAAGTTTAGCGAAAAACGACCACTTTTGGCTAATTTGCGTAGAAAAGCTTCACGTTCTCACTTTAAACTGTAAACAGTAGTTCATAAAATAGTTTGAAGGGTTATCTAGGGTCTGATCAAGACAACATTTTAAATGATATCTCCATTTCCTTTCAAATTATTTATTTCAAACGAAGGTAGCACTGCACTCGGAAAAATTTAGATAACCCCTTAACTACATCGCTTAGGAAAACACACTCAAACTCATACTTAGGTATAACACCCCTCTTTTTGCCTTAGTGGTTAAAAATGAACTTTCGTAGCAAGTCTGCAATTTCAGCATTATAGTTACTGTATTTGCTCAGTTGCGGTAGCACGGGCTGTGTGCTCAGTTCGTATTTGTTTTGTCTGGCTAAAAGGTATACTAGATTACACAGCTGGCGGAAATATGTATGTATAATTTACAAAAATAATACATATATAAGTGAATATAAGTACTGAGTATATTGCATTACAAAAGGTTTTCTTTCTAATCTCTACATACATAAAAGCGAGAATCACTCACTCACTCACCACGAAATCTCGAAAACGACTTAGCCAATGAAGATGAAATTTGACAGGAAGGTAGATTGTGACTAGAAGACGTTTGCTAAGAAAGGATTTTTGGAAATTCCATCCCTAAAGGGGTGAAATAGAGGTTGCCAGTTTGTATGAAACTTCTTAATTTTTAAAGTGAGTCACATGACATTTTTAATTTTGTTTTAGTAATTAGTAGAAAATAGTAATGTACTTAGATTTTGAAAATTACATCCCTATAGGGGTATTATAGGGGTTGTAAGTTTGTATGAATCTCCGAATTTTTGAAGCGCGACCCATGACATTTTTGAATCAGTGGTTAGTAGAAAATAATAAACCATTAATTAGGCTTAAAAATTTGCATCCTCGGGGGTGCATTAGGGGTTGCAAATTTATATTATTATAAAACTTCGTAATTTTTTGAGTGAGAGACAAAAAATTGAGGTAAATAGATCCATCGCTCTCTTTTGCTCTAGCAAATGACGGTAATGGGAGCGGGAGCGGGAGCGGGACCGGGAGCGGGAGCGGGAGCGGGAAATTCTATTAGAAACATTTTCGACTTCTACGCGTACGAAGTCGCGGGTTAAAGCTAGTACGTATATACACTCCATCATCATCCTCACGTATTCCCGGTTGCATCCTCAGCGGTAACGCTTCAGATCCCGGGGTCCGCTCACCTTACTTAAGAGATTTGACGAGGATATTGGTTTGTTTGTTTGTAATAACTTTATTGTACCAAAAAACAAATAAAGTACAAAAAAAATCGAAAGAGCAAATATACAATGGCGGACTTATCCCATAAAGGGATCTCTTCCAGTAACCTGCGATAAATTGAGAGGATATTTATTCAATTAAAAAGGTAGAAGTAAGTACGTACTAGATATTTAAGATATTTTTATTCGGTTTTTACACAGAGCCATAAAATTAATATAATGGTAACTTAAGGGGCTACCTGAATTTTTCGGGGTCCAGTGCTGCCCCCATTTGAATTAAATCATTTAAAAGGAAGCGGAGATATAGTTTAAAATTTTGCCTTGACCAGGCTCTAGATAACACTTTAAACTATTTTATGAACTACTGTTTACAGTTTAAAGTGAGAACGTGAAGCTTCTCTACGCACATATGCCAAAAATGGCAGTTTTTGGAAATTGTGCGTAGAACAGAGCCCAGGACCGCAGACCCAAAGGCCTGAAAGAGCCCAACGCGATGGTTGAGAAAAGAATTCCAGATAATGTGGTAGCGTTACCATTATCTCAGTTGTAGACTGCCGTTAAAAATAATTTATTAAAAAATACTTATCTAAATATATATAACTCAAAGGTGACTGACTGACTGACATAATGCTCTAACGCACAGCCCAAACCACTGGACGGATCGGGCTGAAATTTGGCATGCAGGTAGATGTTATGACGTAGGCATCCGCTAAGAAAGGATTTTGATCAATTCTACTTGGAAAATTCAGTTACATGAATCGTTTGTCCAGAGTAATAAGAATGATATCGGCTTGCGATTGATGTCTAGGTGTCTGAACAAAATTAAACCATAGCGCTAACCACATTAAGTAGATATTTCTTTGATTTTATTTTTTGAGTAATACTTCTGTACGTAGGGTTAGGTTGGGTTACATCTGCAAGGACGGAACAGCACTTTTATGCTGCTATTCTTTTCTGTCACTCAGAACCGTCATTCGCTAGAGCGAGAAAGAGCAAAGGCACGCATCAGCTTCGGCAATTCCGCCGCGTCCCATCGCCCTTTCTTGCTCTAGCGAATGACGGTTCTGAGCGACAGAAAAGCATAGCAGCATAGACAAATGCTGTTCCGTGCTGATAGATGAGTCCTAAGGGTTTGGCTACATCTTTCAGCATGGAACACTTTTTTTATTTAATTTAACATAATACACGTACTTAAATGGCGGACTTATGAATACCCTTACCCTAAACTTTTCCATACACCTAGTCTACGTTTGAAACGACATGTCAGATTTTGGTAAAAATTTGTAATTTTAAAGAAATTGCAATTATTTAGGGTTGTAATTGGTTGTCAACGGTAAAATTATGAACTGGAAAGAAAATATAAGGGTGTAGAAATTTTCCATACTGATGGTCAAATACTCTATATTCTCTTTTAAGTTCATAATTTTAGTATCAAAGACCAATTATTACCCTAGATAATTGCAATTTCTTTAAAAATTACATAATTTTGCCCATATCCGACATGTCGTTTCAAAATAAAACGTAGACTACATTTGTTTGAGAAAGTCTGTTTAACCACTCTTAAGAATCCCCGTATCCTAGACTTTTCCATACAAACGTAGTCTACGTTTTATTTTGAAATGACAAGTAAGATTACGGTATAAAATTGTAATTTTAAAGAAATTGCTATTATCTAGGGTTGTAATTGGTTTCCGACGGTAAAATTATGAACTGGAAATAAAATATAAGGGTGTAGAAGTTTTCCATACTGATATGGTGAAATGTGATATGATACACTATATTCTTTTTTAAGTTCATATTTTCAATGCAGAAACAATTTATATGCCTAAATATATATAATAATAATAATAAAGACGAAATAATCAGACTTTGGCACCTCCATAAAGTCAAAATAGTCCCAATTGTTCTTTCCACGACTGGAGTAATACCAAAACAGCTTCATACTTCACTACAAACCCTTAAACTATCACCTCACACCTACATGCTCTTACAGAAAGCAGCCATACTAAGTACCTGCCGTCTCGTCAGAAAATTTTTACAAACTGATTCCACCGCACTTAGAACCACACATCTTTCATCTATCACAACAAACCAGCATCCATCTCTTCCACAGCGTATATCAAGCTCTCCTCATATAGATAATAACTCTATACTTGAACCACAAGACTTAGCCGACTGTAATTATTAATACTTTGATTTTCACTTGGCTTTGGCCCGTGAACATCAACAAAACCGGTTCTAGAAAACCGAGAAAATAAAATATAAACATAATAATAATAATAATAAATCTTTATTTTCAGGTATACACCCATATTCATACAATGTCAAAGTCAAAATTTCAATATTTATTTATTGCAATTTCTCTGAAATTACATAATTCCGCTCATATCTGACATGTCGTCTCAAAATAAATAAGACTTCGTTTGTATGGGAAAGTCTGAATCTGTCTAGGGGAGGACTTTTAAGGCCTGAGGCCTTTTCTACCAGTCAGCCAACGGGTGATGCTGAAGAAACTTTTCTATGTTGCTATCCTTTTCTGCCGCTCAGCCACGGAACCGGTCATGCTGATGCATCCCGTCGCGCTCTCTCGCTCTAGCAAATGACGGTTTTGAGCGTAAGAAAAAGACAGCAGTATGCGAAAGTTCCATTCCATGCTGATAGATGAGTCCAAACAAAACCGTTAAGTAAATGTGCATCACATAATTAATTTGGTAGAAATCTCTCTTTCATCTTAGTGAATACGCTGAGAGTTAATTTCACAGTATTACAGCAAAGTCAGGCGTCTTCTTCTCCGCTTTGCACGGTCTTGAGCATCCTTGGTTGTAAGACCATAGGTACAATAGTGCACATAATAAACCAACGAGGAAATTCAACGGTGACATCAAATGACGTTAGTTCATAAAAATTTTCATCGTGTACGTAATTAAACTACGTAATTATGAGTAATTATTATAAAGTTGTGATTCAAACAAACATGGCCTCGATGTTTTATGATCAATTAGTGATTGTAATATTGATTGTTTGTTATAATAATTGGCCAAGTGCATGTCGAGCCACGCGCAGTGTAGGGTTCCGTAGTTACGAATGCCAACTTTGAGTTCATGCCACTAAAGACGTCTAAAAACTAATTTTCTATTGAATTTATATGAAACTTTTTAATTTGTAAACCCTACTTAGCTCTGATAGCTTTCTTTTAAATTTCGTTATATTAACTATAGCTGTGAATTTTTTCACGAGTCCATATATAACTGTTTAGCAGATAGAGGGGGGGGGGGACACTTGATTCTAACAAAAATTTTTACTTTAAAACCAAATAATTCAGAAACGAATCCCTAATCGAAAAACGATGTTCACAAGCTCATAATATTTTTGAAAGACCTATTCAACGATACCCCACATGATTGGTTAGTTGACAAAATAAAATTGACTTTTGACTTTACTTGTATGGGAGCTACACTAAAAAATTTTTTATTGCAATATTTTATTTTACCACTTTTTCCGTATAATTGATATACATACCTATACCAGATTACAGCTTTCTAGTACTTATAGTCGCTGAGTAATACCGCGGACGGACAGACAGACAGACATAGCGAAACTATAAGGATTCCTTGTTTACTACGGAACCCTAAAAAGCTACAATTTCCTACATATAAAATAGTTTCAAATTCAAAGATTCAAAGATTCAAATGTTTATTCAGTAATTAGACCTTTACAGGCACTTTTACACGTCAATAAGTATAATTTATGTTACGTGTAAAGTATATTAAAATTTAATTTAATTTTAAAGAAAAGCTACCGATACCAGCGCTTCGTAACGACCACTGCTGAGAAGAAACGCCGAAAGAAACTCATTTTCACAGTATTGGTCGCCTACTCGCCAGAAGGGCTTTGTCATATTATTATAATTGTCTTTTAATTAATAAATACTTATAATATAATACAATGTTGACACATTATAACATGTAATGCTTGCGAACAAGTAAACAAACATAAATTGAGTAATAAAAAATATTAAGTAGTCAAAAAAAAAAGCGAAGCCGAGCTGACCAGTCCCTCCCGGCAGCACCCGTTCACGAGTTGACGCACGGATCAGCCATCGTTAAACTCAACCTTATTAGAGGGAATCCAACAACCCAACCAGCGACGCCACCACCGGATTGGACATTTTAGTGAGCATGAAAAACCCAAACTGGCAGACCTTGTCAAGAGAAAATATTAATTATAAGTTGGTCACTTATTGATCGCAGAGCATTTACATGTTTTTACAGTAGGCTTATTATGGTAACAGAAAATGCAGCTATTTATGTTTCATGTGTGGAGTGTAATGGAAAATGTTTAGGAAGTATCCACGCGTTTTTATCTCTTAAGTAATCATTGATAGTATAGTACGCATTGTTCAATAAAACTTTTTTAACATGTGTTTTAAATTTTGCCATTGGTAGGTTAACGATCGCTTCGGGAAGTTTATTAAACAATGTTATACCTAGACCTAAGAGTGACTTTCTAGTTTTAGCAAGTCGAAATTTAGATTTTTTATTTCTATGGGATACGTACTATTATACAACCTGGAAGGGACACACCCGTAATAAATCGAACCACTGGCTATATTAGATCACTAATGGCATAAAGAAATTAAAATAACAGCCAAAACACAAAAAAAACGATATTTCCATACAAAAGTGTGCAGCCGCCTGGGCTGTATATGAGCGTCAATTTTTTTGTATTTTTTTTTGATCGTTATTTTAATTTCATTATATATTACTATAGACGACCTCCGTGGCGTAGTGGTCACCATGCTAGTCCGCCACCCAGAGGTCCCGAGTTCGATCCCCGGTCAGGGCAAGTTGGAAAATGGCCTTTTTCAAATTGTCCTGGGTCTTGGATGTTTATCTATATATGTATTTGTTATAAAATATAGTATCGTTGAGTGAGTATCTCATAACACAAGTCTATAACTTACTTTGGGACTAGCTCAATCAGTGTTACTTGTCCGTATATATTTATATCTAATATATAAAATTCTCGTGTCACATTTTTCGTTGCCATACTCCTCCGAAACGGCTTGACCGATTTTGATGAAATTTTTTGTGCTTATCCGGTATCTATGAGAATCGGCCAATATCTATTTTTCATCACCCTAAATGTTAGGGATAGTCCACCCCTAAATTTTTTTTTTATTTTTTAGACAAAATTTTTAATTTCTATTTTTTATGATACAACATACAAAAATACATACAATCTATTTATATGGCAAAACAACGTTTGCCGGGTCAGCTAGTTATATTTATATTATTTATAGTGATCTAGTATAGCCTGTGGTTCGATTTATTCCGGGTATGTCCCTTCCGCGGTGTATGTACCTTAATTTATGACACATTTTTCGATTTATGTACAGATTTTTTTACGGAAAGCAATTTTTTTTGAAATTTTTTGATATATCTTGGTAAAAGTTGTCGAGTATCATGTGTTACGGACTTTAAATTTGAAGTTTAGGATCATAAATCATACATACTATCACGTCTTTATCCCTAACGGGGAAGACAGAGCAGTTTGGGTCTTGCTGCTCTAAGACAGATCCCAGGACCGCAAGACTCAAAGGCCACTTTTAGCGTGACGGTGGGTAAGAAGGTAGAAAAAGAGAATCGAAATAGTGATTAAGGTAAAATCCGGATAGTCGCCAAGAGGGGATAGTTGCCTTGATTGTAATTACTCGATAGATATATGTTATTTCATATATCTATAAAGAGACTCTGCAACTACAACTAAGTTGACCGTGTTGCATGTCTCTATGTGATTGCATGGGACGGCCAGGTACGATCAAAGTTTTTGCGGGATAAATATCCTCGTTCTCGACGGCTAATTTACATGGACTAGACAACTATCCCCTATATGGGATAGTTGTCCCAAAATTTAGAGGTCCGCATAAATTGCCAGTACTCTGGAAATATCAAAGATATTGGTTATTCCTTTCATAAATTTGAAGATAATGAACCAAAGTGACTACCTGTTTTACAAATAAAAAATCTTGCTTTTTGTACAAAGAGATATAAAGTAATGTCAAAAATTGTTACCATCCGAATCGTCTATTAATATCATGATTTGTTTTTTCGGTCATTTCCTTAATTGGCTTTTACGTTATGCGCGAGAAAAGAAGCTGCTGGTAAATTCTAAGATTTTTTATCATAAAATATAGTATCGTTAAGTTAGATCTTATAACACAAGTCTCGAACTTACTTTGGGGCTAGCTCAATCAGTGTGATTTGTCCCTATACATTCATTATATTTATATTTACAAGCTGTTACCCGGGCGTCATCCGCTTTTTGAAAGATATAAAATAGCCTATGTTACTCGGTGACAATGAAGTTTTATAAAGATGAAAGAATTTTTTAAATAATCTTGAAATAGGCTTTTAGAAATTGATGGAAAGGGAAACTGACGTCACTGCTATAAGCCTGGCACGTACGAAAGTGACATGTCCCCATCACGCTCCCGCTCTTATATTTGAAATGGCAATACTACCAGTACTTCATTTTTTTTTTGCAGCAAAAAAAAATATTAACCGAAAAATACACAGTAAAATAGCCTAAACTGAAGATATTGTACAATTCCAGCACTAATTTCCACAGATCTGCCTTTCCACATATTACAATAAGTATATATAGTTTTTTGGGGCATCGTAAGGTGTAAAATTGCTAAAAACCAACCAAACAAGTCATATTTCGTCACTAAGTGCTGAAAGTAAATATTTGGAATTGTTTTTAGGCGATACTATGAATATTCATGGAAGATAACGTTCGTATTTGACACATTTAAGCCAACAATTTTGATAGTGCCTCTTGTGCAATATTAGTATTAATTACTTGTGAAACTTAGTAAACTTTAATAGTATCATATACCTGCATTAATTTCTCAAACCTATCCAAGGATCGGATCTGGTCTACTCTTTGAGATGCAGAGGTCAGACGGCAGTTGCTCTGTGTAAAAACCAGTAACCTCGTCAAATCACCTAGGTAAGGTAGCGGACTCTGAAGCGTTACCGCTGAGGATGTACTGGGAAAATACGCTCGGATGATGATGATACATTACAGTCTGAGATTTATAGTTCAATAAGTTTTGTGAGTCTTGAAACTTTTCCCACTTTCGAGCCAAAACAGCTGAAAAGATTTTAATGTGTGTCATGTTATCATTTCAGCAAAATGTTCACGAGGGATTGTCAAATAAGAAATATAGAAAATGAGGGAAACGCTTCTACGTACTAGATACAAATATGTTTATACTATCTACGTAGGTAATAATAATTAATATTTTTTTATTTTAAAAACACAAACATATGATTTTTACATTTATGGTCTTTCTATACACGATATACTCAAGTTTTGCATTACACTGAGACCTTTATCATTCCACATAAGACGTTTGGTTGACTGGGATTAGGCATTAGGCTTTAAGTTCGTCATTACACTTGTGTTTGTGTAGAAAGTTAAATAAATAAATAAACATTAATGAAAACCCAAAATTACAAAACAATTTAAAATTCTGACATAAACAAAAGAACACAAAAGCAGGGAATTTTCGCAACAATACTCTATCCATAGCGAATTATAATATTAAAACGTAAGTCCGAAAACGAACGAAAACCATACAAGAATTCAAATAAAGATAATGCGGAAGAATTCACAGAATTTTAGACAATGGCCCGTGGCGAATGAAGATTTAAAGATCACAATGAAACACGGGTTGGCGTCATATTCGGAGCATGGAAGGTACCAGATCTAACAAAATAAATTACATGAAGATTATGAATTTGACCGTGATACTGAACAAGTTTTTACCCGACTAAAAGTGCATTAAAAATGCTTAATTTCAACAATATGTATAACCATGTTTTACCTAAAGAGCAAAAACAAACTTTACCTTGAAAAGATAATCTTAAAATGTTGATTATATATTCAGATTTCCAATATCTGCAGATTTTCGTTTCTACTGATTCCCATATATACTGATTTTCATGTCTGCAGAATCCCATTTCTGCTGATTTTAGTTTTAAGAGAATCATAAACTAATTTTCATGTCTGCAAAACCCCATTTCTGCTGATTTTAGTTTAAAGTTTCAACTGATTCCCATTGATTCAAAGATTCAACTGTTTATTCAGTAATTAGACCTTTACAGGCACTTATACACGTCAACAGGTATAATTTACGTTACGTGTAAATATTAAAATTTAATTTATACAGATTTTAAGCCGATTGTCAATTTCTACAGATTTTAAGATTCAACAGAATCTTATGTTTAGTGATTGCTGATTCTTCAGTTCTCGCTACCTACAGATAATTTCCAGCGGGCCGGATTCCAGCATGGTTGCCTACCGAAGTTTTGTGAGCTTTATTATTATGTAAATTGTTTTGTGAATTTCTTTACAAAGATTGAGTTCCTTTGTTTGAAGGAAGATTAGTGCGATGAAGACTGATTGATCGAGTTCAAACGTTGATCAAACATAAGTAGTTACCTTCAGCATGCTCGCGTAAAATAGAGTAACCATTTAAAAAAATAAACACTCTTTATATCAGGGATAAGGTAAGCGCACCGTACTTCGACACAGTACAGAACTTCGTCACTTTGGTTTCAAACGCTAAAAATAAGATTTTGAGTTTACTTATTAAAATTTTAAAAATTGCTATTGTATCTACACCATGAATGCCACCGAAAACACTTACTCCCAAAATTTTTGTGACTATATTTAGGTCAGGGCGACCGTCCAAATGCTTGCTTGACTAAGAACGAAGTATAATGCTCTTACCTTACCTATAGTATGAAGCTACTAATTTAAGGAGCACTGCTTTTGACCCCCGATAAAAAAGGTGGGTGTCATAAGTTTGACGCTAACGTCTGTCTACGGCATCGTAGCGCTCGAACAACAGATGGACAGATTTCGATGCGGCTTTTGTAATTGAAAGCAAGTTCCCTTCTGGTGTTCTTAGCTATGCTTGATAACAGGCAGTTCAGATGTTTGGGGGACGCTTTGAAAGTCAGAGCTTTCTCTAGAAAATAATAGATGGCGCTACGGATCAAGTTGTATTGGATGGTTATTTTTTAATTTACCTAACAAATTGCTTTGTGTCAATTTGATGTACCTATGTGAAGACATTGGCCTGCTTTGTATCTGTGGTCAGATCTTCTATGAAGCCAGTGATAAACGCAATTTGATACGACCTGGTTGTTTCACTCAACGGCATTTAGGCGATTGGCATACTCCCCCGCATCCTTCTGAGTAGCGCGGGCCTGCCATACGAAAACGACGCACGTAGACGAAGTGTCAGTGTGTTGTCGCGTGTTTTCTGTACAAATTGAGATACTTGCATATAGTCCGGCCCCGCGCTACGCAAATTTTACGTTTGGCAAATAAATTATTTTTATCTAAACTTTATCTCTAAAGTTTTTATGCCCATAATGCTTATGTTTTAATACCTAACGTTTACAAAAAATATGCCTAGAGTTCCTTCAATCCATTTCCCTCAAACTGCTAGTGTAATAATGTAGAAAGGGATGTAGGGAACTCAAGGTATAATTTTCGGGAACGGCGTACCTAAGCATTCTAGATTGTTGATGATTTCTTTGCGCGCGATACAGGTCAGCCATGGTCGCCGACAGGTGTCACGGGTATTATGTCGCTCGTCTGTTAAAGCCGTTAATTGGAAGATACTCTCAGACCAAGAATACAGATCTGTGAACGTACCATACCTACTTAGTTTATGACTGATGTAGGAGCGCAGATTTAGCTAAAACATTCAGAAAAAAAATATAAAGTCTACAAGTCACGCGCTCAACATATGCATATCACAGTCTTAAATCTGAAAAGCATATCTGAGACAGGCGAGGTCGCGATATGACCGCCATTGTTTGCAAATCCCATTTTAGATTTTTATGAACTTTTATAGTTGTCTCTACGTGTATAGTCAGCAGCAAAAATATGTCAGCTTCGCTACTTTCCAACAACTCAAATAAGATACTTTTACAAACGTCGAAACAAAACTAGACAATATTCACTTATTTCTTTTATTTGCTTAATAAAATCCTTATCTTAATAATTATCCACAGAAAACAAATTTGAAAGAATTGATAAAATATTTTAATCAGCGACGAACATGTAATACTTTAAAGTTTCAATTAGAAAGAGAAGTCCGGTATGAACTGGTGACGTCAAAGTCCATATCATCTATACATGTGGCATAGAAAGTAATGTTTTTGCGAATGATAAGACATGTTTTCGTTAAATCGTTACATCTCGTTTGTTTTTCAACCAATTTTTATTCTGTTTTTACTGTTAGTACTTTTCTTTTGAATATTTATGGATAAACTGGTTAGATAACACATATTTTTTATGCATATTTCCTATTGACCTATGCCGTCATGGTTTCTTGGAGTTTAGAGTCAAATAGCGCTTTAAATATCAGTTTTTCTGTTATAATCAATCTAAAATCACGTTGAACATGGATATTGATCAATAAAACCTTATTTTGTGACTTTTAATTTACTTTACCGAATAATTTGACTATGATCCAGGAAAGTACCCAATTAAAAGTTATTTTCCTTTAGTAATGCTTTTATTCAGTGACACAGTTTTGCTGCTGACTGTAGCCAATAATTATATTGGCTGAAAATAGTTTAAGTGCCTGTAAGTTATTATTAGAATGAAAATAATATTTGTCACCATGAAGCAACATAACACGAGCGGTTGTGTGTCGGAAGATTTATTCAGTTTTCTTAAAAAAGACAGTACAAAATAATTAAGTAAGTAAGCTCGTTGTGGTGAAATATATGTATAACGTTTAACAAAATATACTGAAACTGTTATAGGGGTAGATTCATTCCTTGATATGAAAAACTTTCTAAATAAATTATAAGCAGCGAAAATCCAGAATACTTTTTAACTACCTATAAAATTTGACTGAACAGCTGATCCGATTTTCTATGGGAAAAATACACGTATTTTTTTTTATTTACTTAATAAAATCCTTATTAACCACAGTAAACAAATATGAAAGAATTTATAAAATATCTTACTTAGCGACGAACATGTAATACTTTAAAGTTTCAATTAGAAAGAGAAGTCCGATGTGGACTGGTGACGTCAAAGTCCATATCATCAATACATTTGCCATAGAAAATAGCGTTTTTGCGAGTGAGATAGATATATTTTCGTAAAATCTTTATATCTCGTTTGTTTTTTAACCAATTTTTATTTTGTCTTCACTGTTAGTGCTTTAATTTTGAATATTTGTGGATGAATTGGTTAGATAACACCATTTTTTTTTCATGCGTATCCAAAGACTGAATTTAGCCTTAAAAGTTTCGGTATATTTTGTTAGACCGTGTGTTCTCAGGCTGTAGGATTATTCCATGTTGAGTACTTATTTTATATAGGTACTAGCTGCGCCCCGCGGTGTTACCCGCGGAAAAAGAAGTCTATGTGTTAATCCAGGGTGTCGGTTTCCTGGATACCAAATTTTATCAAAATTGGTCCAGCGATTTGCGCGTGAAGAAGTAACAAACATACACACACTCACAAACTTTCGCCTCTATAATATTAGTGTAATAAGAAAGAACACAGATACAAATCAGTAAACATACAACAGAGGACTTATCCCGTATAGGGATCTATTCCAGTCAACTGGCCAGCAATTGAGAGGAATGTTTACTTATTATGCGTTTGGGGCAGAAATGGTACAATATAAAATTACAGAAAGATACTGTACAAATAATTTATAACTACACAAATAAAACAGTATAACAACATATTTAGTTCAGGGGACGTAAAAATATGAAATGAAAGTTGCCTCTTATTTAATACCTAGTGTATACGGAGGGAGGTGGGTCCAAATAAGAGTCACTAGTACTGTGAACTGCTTTATTGGTCCCGAAAGAACTGCCGGTACAAAATTCTCGGAGACCTATATCTACGGTGAAAAAATCTCAATAGCGCATTTCACATTCTTAGTGGATTGCACAACGCCATCTATCGGAACCTTTGTGAACTAAAATAAAACGCGTGAACATACCGCCCACCAAGGACGGCACTGAAGGTAACGTCCTTAAATTTCAACAAACTGTTATTAAATATTATGAATCCTTGGTAGGAGATATTACAAATAACCTTGTGATCTTAATGTAATACTAAATGTAAACATGTATAAATATTGTAATATTGAACTAATAAATGACTTAAAAGACTGAAAACTTATAAATCTTATAAACATTCGATAGCTTAAATTATAGCAAACTGTATTTATTAATAATACTCTTCTATTAGTATTTTAAAATTTATACTAAACTGTTTCAATAACAATTAAACTGACTGAACTATATTAAAGAATAATATATCTTAATAATCATACGTTACAACGAGCTATAACAAACTAAATTAAATTTTTGAATTGAGATCTTGAGAATCCTAATTTAACCAATTAGGTAGACATAAATAAAGAAGAAACAGGAAGTCCTGGAACTGAATGACCTTTACTATGATTGCAATACTAACTAAACTTAATATTTATGAATCAAATTGTTAAGAGTTAAATAATATTTTTATACACTTAAAAATTATACAATCAAGTAATCAAATCACATTAAATTTAAATGAATTAAATTTAAACTTAAATGAATTCAAGTATTATTGCACAATGAAAGTATTATTGCACAATGAAAGCCTTTTATTTGAATCTTATTTTTCTTGAACTGGTAAAACTATAATTTTCGAAGTTGGTCTCTTTATAGTAGATTTCTCAGTACGTAATGTTACTACCCGTGTTATACCATCTTCACCGGGATGTTTTTGTTCTATTCTACCCATCAGCCAACGACTGGGAGGCATGTCATTTTCCTTTACAAGAACTATGTCACCTATCCGAGGTTCAGACTGATGATCTGACCATTTATAGCGATGAACTAGTGTTGTGAGATATTCTGTAGACCACCGTTGCCAAAAGTTTTGTAACATTCTTTGCACTAATTGCCAACGACTCAAAAGACTAATTGGAGAACCTTGGTAGTCAGCATCAGGGACAGCTAGCAACGGGCCACCCACCAAGAAATGGCCTGGTGTCAAGGGTATAGGAGAAGAGTTGTCATCAGTGATGACTGTAATTGGTCTGGAATTCAGACAAGCTTCGACTTGGGTAAGTAGTGTACTTAACTCTTCGTACGTCAAAGTAGAGTCACCTATGACACGTTTGAGGTGGAACTTTGTAGATTTGACGGCCGCTTCCCATAATCCTCCCATATTTGGCGTTTGGGGGGGAATGAAATGCCATTCCGTACCTAAAGACTCTATTTTCTCTACTAAGTTGTTTTGTATAGCAGCTAATTCTTTTAATTCGCGTGCAGCTCCAACAAAATTGGTTCCATTGTCACTCCACATCTGAGCACAATGTCCACGTCTTGATACAAAACGTCTGAATGCCGCTAGAAAAGCTTGAGTACTCATATCGCTCGCAACTTCTAAATGAATAGCTCTAGTGGCCATACAAATAAACACACATATATAACCCTTTGTACTACGATGACCTCGACCCTTTGTTGTTCTAATATTTATAGGTCCGGCGTAATCTACCCCGCTTTGTAAAAATGGTCTTGAAGGATTGCATCTAGGAGACGGAAGCTCACCCATTAACTGATTATTGACCTTAGATTTATGTCTTATACAAATCACACATTTGCGAACAAATTGCTTAACTAAGTTTTTGGCACCCACAATCCAATAACCTGTTCTCAAATAATTTAACATAAGTTGAGGTCCGCCGTGTAATACACGATCATGTGCATCTGCAATAATGAGTTGAGTCAGATAATCAGAACGTGGTAAAATCACTGGATGTTTAGTACGCTCTGGAAGACTAGACTTCTGTAGTCTACCGCCCACCCTGATTATATCGTCTTCATCAATGTAAGGGCTTAGTGATTTTAATAAACTTGATTTACTTACGCATCCGTTATCTTTTAAATTTTTATAGTCTTCATAAAAGTTTCTTCTCTGGCAATCTTTTATGATACTACGTAACGCTTCTTTTAACTCATCAGTATGTAAATAAAGAGTTTTGTGTTTCTTCGGATTAATCAATCTCCTACAATAGGCTACAACGCGCTTTAATTTGTTTAAAGATGAAAATTTACTCCATGGGGATTCTAAAGGTAGATTTAAATTGTGCACGGTAGCAAATACCTTCACGTTTTCTTCTAATTTTGTTACTGTCTCTGGTCTGTGATATTCTATTTCTTTATTTCTTAAAAATTCGGGGCCCTCAAACCATAACTTATGATCTGCAAGTAAACTTGGTCTGATTCCTCGTGACGCACAATCTGCTGGATTACTTTTAGTGCTGACATGAGCCCATTGATCTGCATCTAGAGTAGTCAGAATCTCAGCTACCCGATTGGCAACGAATGTTTTCCATTTGGATGGATGACTATTTAACCATGCTAGGACAACAGTTGAGTCTGTCCAAGCATGTACCATGTTTTTGGGAATTTTCATCGCTTTAGCCGTTTCTGCTAACAGACGTGCAAGTAGCAATGCACCACAAAGTTCTAAACGAGGAATGCTGACTTGTTTAAGTGGCGCGACCTTTGTTCTAGCTACTAACAAAGAAACATGAACATGTCCTGTACTTCGTACTGTTCTTGTATAGACAACTGCTGCATATGCTGTCTTTGATGCGTCACTGAACCCGTGTAATTCAACATATTCATTCTGTTCGATCATGCCTAACCATCGAGGGACACGTACTTCTGTAAGACTGGTTAACTCATTCTGGTAAGCAATCCATTCTTCCTTTAAAGCTACTGGTACTTCTTCATCCCATGAGACGCCTGCTAACCAGAGTTTTTGAATCATAACCTTGGCTAGTATTATTGTTGGGGCTATCCATCCTAACGGATCGTACAAACGTGCAATGTCTGATATTATATTTCTTTTAGTTTTAGGTCCAACCTTGGGAGACATCTGAACTGAGTACTTAAAGGCATCTTCGGAACGAGACCAAGCGAGTCCTAATATCTTAGTTGTGTCAAAGATGTTCTTTTCGTCCTTTTCATTCCTATTCTCACTGTCTTCTTGACCTTTACGTTCTCTTTCATGAAATTCTATTGACCTTAGTAGTTTTTCGTTATTACTATTCCACTTCTGTAATTCAAATCCGCCTTTACTTAACAGGTCTCTCATTTCTTGATACAATTTTTCTCCTTGTTGTATTGTAGAACATCCTGTCATTAAATCGTCCATATAAAATGAGCTTAGCACCTTTTTTGCTGCTAGAGGATATTTGTTTGCTTCATCTATGGCAACCTGATGTAAGGTTCTGATAGCCAAGTAAGGCGCTGATGCAGTACCAAACGTAACGGTGACTAACTCGTAATCCTTTAGTTCGTCTTCTGGATTTTCTCTCCATACAATCCTTTGGAATTTTGTGTGTTCTTCTGCGACTCGAACTTGTCTATACATTTTTACAATATCTGAAACGATTCCTATTGCATGGGTTCTCCAACGAGAAACTATATGGCGAAGATCTGACTGCAATGTTGGACCTACCAGCAAGGTATCATTAAGCGATATTCCATTTTCGTTTTTACAGGACGCGTCAAAGACTACACGAACCTTAGATGTAGTCTTATTTTCTCTAATAACCGCATGATGCGGAAGGTAGACAGATCTCTCCTTTACTCTATCTTCATTTGGAACTAATTTCATATGTCCTAACTGTAAGTATTCATTGATAACTTCACTATATCTTTCCTTTAATTGTTTGTTCTTCTTAAACTTACTTTCTAAGGCTTCAAATCTTTTAACAGCTATTGCTCTTGTATTACCACCTATACAATTTGGGCTTTCGTCTCGAAATGGCAACTTTACTATATATCGTCCATCTTCCGATCTTTTTGTAGTAGATGCGAAGAGATCTTCGCATTTTCGTTCTTCTACAGTTAATATTTTTTCTTCAGTAACTTTATCTTCTATTTCCCAAAATTGTTTTAGCAAATCATTATCTATAACCTGTGTATGCATAACTGTTATTTTATTTGATTTTCTATTTTCAGAACCCACTATTCCGGAGAGAATCCAGCCTAAGCTTGTACGCTGGGCTAACAAAGATCCTGTTGGAGATTTCTTTATTCCTTCTTGTACTATTTTGCTATAAATGTCAGCTCCCAAAAGCATATCTACCCTATTCGGTTTATCGAATTGTGGGTCTGCTAGTTGAAGTTGTTCTAATTCGACCCAATTTAAAGCTTCTACTGTTCTCTCGGGTAGGTAAGAAGTAATATTTTTCAAAACGAAAGCCTTTACTTAATTTCAAATTCGGGATCTGATAAGGACTGAATTGTGATAGAAACCATGCATCGAGATTCTACTGTTCTGTCATCTCCTAAGCCTGAAACTGTGCTTTTCGTAGGAATTTTTCTTAACCTTAAATATTGCACTGTAGATTCAGTTACAAATGAGGCTTGAGAGCCTTGATCTAATAACGCACGAACTGTTTGGAAGTTGCTAACGGACGATCTGGCTTTAATGAGCGCGGTAGCGAGCAGGACTTGTCGGTATCTAATTTCTGTATTTTGTTTAGTTGAAAGACATGATACCAGTGGTTGTGTACTACTATTTAATGGATTTTTATTACTTTGGGTATCTTCTTGATTATTAAGTGGAGTCTGATTGCAATTTGAAGCTGACGGTGGATGTAGTAATGTATTATGTCTTCTTTTACAGATATGACAACTCGAGGGTTTATTACATTGTAGTGATGTGTGATTAGAGCCAAGGCAGTTGAAGCATATTTTGTTGTTCTTTACAAACTCCTGTCTTTGGTTATAATCTAGAGCGATGAATTTATTGCAAAAGCATAATTTGTGTATTTCTGTACAATATTCGCACTTGAAGTTAGTGGAGTGTTTTGGATTACGTGCTAGTAAAACCTTGGACTTCTGGGTGGGTGGACCGGGACGAACTGTTCTTACTGTTTTTGGTTCAATATATTCTAATGCCCTAAACCGGCTCTCCAAAAAACCTTTGAATTGTTCTAAAGTTGGGAGATTATTATCTTCTGTACTTGAGACCTGTAATTCCCATTGTTTACGAGACTCTGAATCTAACTTATCAGTTACAATGTATATTATTAATAAATCCCATGTACTGACATCAATTTTTAAGTTGCTTAAAGCATTTAGGCAATCGGTAGTGGTATCAAGAAGTTCCTTTAGACCCGAAGCTGATTCGTTAAACATTTTTCTTTGCCCAAAAAACCGTTTGAAAATGCAATTGGCAAGATACTTTTTATTATTGTATCGTTTTTCTAATTTTTCCCAACATTGTTGATAGTTGGTTTCTGTAATAGGAATGTGTCGGATCAACTGTTCTGCTTCGCCAGACAAATGACTTTTTAAGTAATGTAGTTTCTGGACGTTATCTAATGTGTTATTGTTGTGAACTAATGATAAGAATAAATCTCTAAAAGATACCCATTCTGAATACTGTCCTGAGAAATTACAAATTGAAATTTTTGGCAAACGAACTAATGAACTATTGTTATTAGCTTTGGAACTAGACTGGTATATCGATTCATTTTTATTATTATTGCTGAGAGCTTTTGGGATTTGTAATTGATTGCAAGCTGACTTTAATAAAACCCGGTATTCTAAATATATATCCTTTACATTATCAAATATTTCTTTTTGAAAGTATTCGGTTTCTTTTATTTCGTCTGAGTATTCATCTAATAATTTTATATGGTTATCTCGGAACAAAGACCAGTCCCTTTCCAAATCTTCCAAACGTACTTCCACATACTCTAAAGTTATTCTTTGCTTTGGAGACTTATTGTAATTTATTAATGCTTTTTCTATACACACTTTCAATTGGAGCTGAACCTTTACAAGACCTTCTGCCATTTTTGGTATCCTTTGAATAATGAAATCTAACAACAGTGAGATATAGAACTAAAGAGCATAAATTTTACACAAGTACAACCTTTGCTGCTGCAGATAAAGACTAAGTCGCTTTGCGGAAAAAGTACTTACAGTTCTGCTGCACTATTCACATTCACTGCAATACTTACTGCTTCACACTGCACTAAACGTATACTTTTTCTATCGTTTTGAACTGACACTTGGGTTATTTAACCCGGCACTACAACAATACACTAGCTTTTGGCGTCTGCGCCCTCTGGAGGTCGAAGAACTGTTGGATGTTGACTTCAGCACTCCAGAAGTCGGTGTCTTCTATTCCCACGCTCCTGCGCGACGATGTCTGACCTCTGCCCTTCTGGAGGTCGACGGACTCGTCGTTCCCCCGCGGCGGTAAACGTCGTTCTCACCGTCCAGACAAACGCGTCTAGACGTACTTAACCTCGGCTCTACTGGAGGTTTCTGAACTAACGGCCACGTCGAGACTGTCTGGCCGACGACCTCAGTACTATGGGAGGTCGTTGGACTCGTCGTTCCCACGCGGTGGGACGCGTAGTTTTCTAGACGTTTTTCTCACGCGTCTAGACGGACCCTCGATGTTAGCCGCCGCGCCGAGACTTTCTGGCCGTCGACCCCACAGCACTACGGGAGGTCGATGGACTCGTCGTTCCCACGCGGCGAGACGCGTAGTTCTCACTGTCCAGACGTTTTTCTCACGCGTCTAGACTGACCCTCGGTGCTTGCCGCCGCGCCGACTGTCTGGC
This sequence comes from Acrobasis suavella, assembly GCA_943193695.1. Classification (NCBI taxonomy): domain Eukaryota; kingdom Metazoa; phylum Arthropoda; class Insecta; order Lepidoptera; family Pyralidae; genus Acrobasis; species Acrobasis suavella. The sequence continues at coordinate 380,580 of OW971950.1, forward strand.
CGTCGACCCCACAGCACTTCGGCAGGTCGACGGACTCGTCAAGACGATGTCTGTCTAGCCGTCTTGTCGGGACGATACCCCAGCACTACGGAGGTTCTTGACCCTGGCTGCTTCGACTCACCGCACCTCCTCTCCTTGAACTCACCACCGAGGCGAGGGGCCCTGCACTGCAATCCAGTCATGACACTGCAATCCTGTCCTGGCACTGCAATCCTGTACTGGCACTGCACTTACACTTCACTTCACTAATACTTCACTTTGCACTTTTATTACTCACTAGTGCACTAACACTACTTACTGTCCTGCCCCGGGGTCTGAGCGGTTCTTCCCAACCTGCTCAGAAACTCGCGTATCCGGCTCCGTAGGACTTTGTATACGGAGGGAGGTGGGTCCAAATAAGAGTCACTAGTACTGTGAACTGCTTTATTGGTCCCGAAAGAACTGCCGGTACAAAATTCTCGGAGACCTATATCTACGGTGAAAAAATCTCAATAGCGCATTTCACATTCTTAGTGGATTGCACAACGCCATCTATCGGAACCTTTGTGAACTAAAATAAAACGCGTGAACACCTAGACTGCCAGCATTGCAGGCACAATAGATTTTTAATTCTTTGTCCTGGGTTTCCTGCCTCATTTAGAAACACTGAAATATTTTGGTTCCCAGATGACATTCAACCAATATATAAATTAGGAGAATATTCTTTTATCCACCCTATCGTTCATTTTACTACAATTTCGGCTTTTTCGTTTATTTGAAAATGTATTTACTATTATATATTCTCCTGTAATGATCTAAGCTTTTGTTTCCAAACACCAAGTGAGTAACATGGCGTTTAAAGTCTTACCTAATTCAATTGAAAACATTTATTCTGATTTTCCAGACAATCGTACTTCATCATTTGTTAGTAACAAAAATAAATGACTCAAAAACTAAATGTCATATCAGCAATAGATTTTGGTAATTATTAAATTTATATCAAATTATAGTATTTCATGCTACAGTTGTATAAGGAAGGTCAAAAAATGCGTGTGGCGATCGAAAGGAGACGCCATCGAGCATTTCTTGACGTATTTATACAACGTTGCATACAATACTTTTTCTATGACTATATTTACTAAATAAAATACAAAAAAAAAACAAGAAATACACAGAAAAGTATATAAATGTTTGACATATGTTTGGTAGATATTAGGTATACGTATATGGTATAACATTATTTTTTAATTGACGTTTTCCTAGTTATTTTGTTTAAAAAACTTACTTATTATGTTGGCAGTTGGTAGATCTAAAGAAAAAAGTTGTAGGTCTATGGCTAGGAGTATTTTTGGGCAAATAACAACACATGTGCTATTATGGGGAATATCCTATACACTTTTCTGAAATCATATATTATCAATGTTCTTATATTAGTGTTCGTGACTATTTAAAAGGCAGATCAGACAGACAGCACAGGAGTTGAAAAATTCAATTAGAAATTAAAATTTATAAAAATTAATAATTAATATTTTCTTTCCTCGCGGCTTACTGGGGCATGCAAGGCGACCCATCTAGACATAAAAGGTAATAGTACATTACTGCAGAGGCCGTGAAATATGGCGTTGACGGACGAGTAGTTTTAAATCATATATTATTTTCAATCATACTACTCTCCTGGCCTAGTCCAGTAAAGTAATGCACGAGCCAAGAATTACAAACTTCGTGTCTTCTTTTTACTACAATAATATAAATGTTGAGAAATAGAATTTAACATTTTTTAGAATTTCAACTTACCACCGTCTTCCTCCGGAAAGACAGAGTCCTTTTCCATATCGTCCTGAAAATCTTGTCGGGGTGCGCGCCGCGCGGCCGCGCCTCTGTCATCACCGTCATCACTATCGTGGCATTGGTATCAATAATCACTCTATCACTGTTATAGTTCAATCTTGATGTATTGTATTTGACTTATCATTTAATAACTTTTACCACACTGTCCCATTATGTTCATACGTAACGTATTATCACTCTGTCACTGTATAATTCTATTTTGATGTGTTGTATTTGATGTACTATTTGATAACTTTTACCAAACTGTCCCATAATGTTATACGAAACGTATTATTATCACACTGTCACTGTTATAGTTCAATCCTAATGTATTGTATTTGACGTACCATTTAATAACTTTTACCAAATTGTCCCATTATCTTACACGAAACGTATTACTATCACTTTTTTACTGTTTTACCCCAGTCTTGAAGTGTTGCATTTGACGTGTTCGCTGTAATTTAGTAACATAAAGTAACGTATCTTTTTTCGTCTATAACTGTTATTATTCAATTAAATGAGTAATATTTGATGATATCATTTTAAAAAATTTATTAAACTATCCCTTTATGTTATGCGTAACGTGTCAGTATCACTTTGTTTCTAAAGTTCCCAATATTTTGTACTGACATTCATCAAAGTCAATATATCATAACTTTACTGAAAATATTACTTTGATCAAAATATTATAGTTGTAAAAATCATATAACAAACTATACTTAATATTTGTGTGTTAATTATCCATGAGCAAAATAGTGTCTCAAGAATCACTGCCGATAACGATGAATTTTTAAGTGTTTTGTTTACTCATTTACACGGGGTTAGTTATAATAAACTATATTTTTATACTATTGATGTTGTTCTACCACTTCACAGCAAATTCAACATGAAACAAATTAATAACTACTAAACTACGACTAAACTATACATCATAGTTATTATCACTTGTGTTTGTTTACTAATATCGGAAAAACCATTAATTAATCACTCCAATATTGGGTTTATGTTAGAGGTTTTTATTCTGCAATATTATAGGCCCTGTTGTTACAGCATCAGAACCATATCACAAGTAATAGCGACGACTAGCAACCCATCACTATTTTAGGTGTAGGTTTAAAGAACTTTATTCTCTAAGAAATTTTACATTTTACTTAAAGTGAGATATCTACATACTAAATAATTATATCCATCCATTTTCAGCCCACATCAACCCACTGCTGGGCATAAGCCTCCCTTTTTTTGCGCCATTTCCCACGGTCCTGTGCCATTCTCATCCACTGCTTACCCGTCAACCTTACAATATCGTCTGACCAATGTGCCGGTGGTTTCCCTACTGGTCTGTTCCCCTGTCTCGGCCTCCACTCGGTTACTGCTTTGGTCCATCGGCTGTCTTTTCTCCTAGCCAAGTGTCCTGCCCATTCCCACTTCAACCGCGTGATCCGTCTACCTACGTCTTCGACCTTAGTTCTGCGGCGAATCTCTACGTTTGGTACACGGTCCATCAGCGTGATACCGAGCATGGCGCGCTCCATCGCTCTTTATGCAACCTTTATTATATGCATGTTGTGCTTTGTAAGCGTCCACGTTTCAGCACCGTAAGTGAGTATGGGCAGAACACATTGGTTGAATACCTTGGTTTTCAGGCATTGTGGGAGTGAGGACTTAAAGATATCTTCAAGTTTTCAAAAAGCAGCATAATTATATATACTAATGGATATTAAGTACTGGTCGCGATATGTGATTTTAGTTTCTTTTTGAATATGTTTATGCTCTTCAATATTCCCAGCTCATTTGGCAATTTGTTATACAGCTGTGCTCCCTTAAAAAGTATTGTCTTTTTCCCGTAATAAGTCCGTGGTGTAATAAGGTTAAGTTTATTTTTGGATGGAAGATTGAGTTTGTTTTTTCTTGTATTAAGCTGCATGTTAGATTTTGTAGTATTAGTAGTCATTTTTTAATCAAAACACTAATTGTATTTATAAAATTGTGTTAAATTAAATATTTTAGTTTTTTCATGTATTTGTTTAGTTGGTGTACTTCATTTTCACACCCACCATCATACGCTACGCGTGGCCTTTGGGTCTTACGGCCCTAAACTACTCCGTTATTTATAAGGCGTGATAGTGTATTTATTTGTTGATAGATTTATCGATCGATATCATCAGTAACACGATTAATATGTAATCACTGATGGCGACAGTTGTTGTCTTATATATGTCAATAAAAACTGCCAATCTATTTGTTTTCTTATTATTTATAGTATTATATTATAATAGTTATTTATGCAACTGTAGTATAATAAGGTGTATTAAAACACGGAAGTGGTTTTACCACACGAGGCGAAGCCGAGTGTGATAATAGTATCACATGAGTGTTTTAATACCTAATTATTACAGTTGCATACATACATTTATCTACATCCATGATATGAATCCTCAATAAAAGTTCTAAATCCATTGGGTGTTGTTACAGTGTTGTAAGAACTCTATGTAAATTCCTGGTAAGTTTATTGCTGAGTATCTAATACAAACTAACGATGTATGTATAGGTAATGATGAAATTATGTATGTGTAATAATAAATATTGGATCGTACAATTATTGGAATGCAAATTATTTTTGTTCGATATTTTATCTATAGTAAATATCGAACGAAAATGGCGGGATACGACGTGAATTCGAATAACCAATAAGTTCCTTTTTTAAATTGTGGTAGTGAACGGCGCATACATGACTATGTTCTTTTTTTGAAATTTATAATATGTGGCTGTTTGATGATTAAGGAAGGGATCGAGTTTGCGTTGCATAATGATATTTAGTACAACATTATAACACTCGTTTGAGTGATATAATGAGTACTTTGACACTGGGTGTTTCAAGGTTGGCAATAAGCTAACTGCTTCAGAAACTTTTATAGAGGATTTATAGCATGGGTGTAGATAAAGTATTTTAAAATATTACTTAAAGGTAAATGATTACTTTTTATCGATTTTAATACATAAAATATTAAAATTTAGTCTTATTACCAATAGATTTTAAAATCAAAGAAACCAAAATAATCTGCCGGTTGCATATTATTTTATTTTTTGGATAACAAAACATGCTTTATATACTCGTATGTGACTGGTCAAAAAAACTGTTATAAATTTAAAATGAAAACGCGCGCCACGCTAATTTTAAAATGTAAAATAGCGGGAAAGCAACAAAGGGCATCACAGTTTAATGGTTGAGTTGATTAAAAATAAAAAATAAAACAGTTTATAAGGTATTTTTTCTCGTAAGTGTGTTGAAAAATGTCGTACGATATACGTGCGTATATTAGGTTAAAATACACTCTATTTTGCCGAAATTCTATCTCGTGTGTTATAATAATCACCATAACGCACTTATATCGTAATGTTACTATAATGGACCTAGTCCAAATAGCCGACCCCAGGCCCCAGATAGTTAAGTGACGAGAAAGTTGATGATGACATTTAAAAACTTCCATTTATTTTACAAATTTACTTTCTTATCTAGATACAACAAATATATTTTTAAGGAAGCTAAGCTCTGCAATTTTGAGATATTGCGAACATTTTTAATCTCGAGATATTTTTTATCAGTGACGTCTTCTTGAACCAATATTTAACTTTGCAGGTAGTTATATCATATACCCACTTTAATAAAAATTTAGTTGTTTGTGAAAAAAACATAATATTATGATAAGCAAGTAGTGGCCAGCCAGATAGTAGACTTTTAGATTGTGTTATAATTAAGTCCAAGGCAGTAGACGTAGGAAAAAAAAAGCTAAACACAAGCGGATTCGGCCGGCCATGTCTGCCAGGATGCCAAAAATAACCACGGAAACCCCTGCATCCAGACCTGCTGGCAAATAAAAAGATGTCCCTCTAGAATGAAATGGGCAGACGATATGGCTGCAAATTAGGAAACCCATTTTACAATAATCATACAATATCAAGTCATACAACGAATGACTCGCGCGAGCGTTTTCAAAGTGGCGCATTTTTGTATCGCACTTTCCCAAAATTTGTAAATTTTCTGCGCAAGAGAATATAATTTTTTGATGACGTTGCGTCAGTGGAACTGATACTGCGGTACGATGGTATTTCGAGACTTAGAACCGAAATGGTGACTTAGAAAACTACTTATTTTGTGTTTTGCTGACTACCACTGAAAAATAGGTTTCAAGACTTGGTGAACAGTTGGCACTGACAGAGACTTAAAAGAATAGAAAGACCGAGAAAGACGTGAAAAAAATGTGTAGGACAGATATGAAGGAACGAGAGGCTAGTGCACATATAGTGAATGACAGAAAGAAATGGAAACGGTTGACTTACAAAGCCGACCCCAAATAGGGAAGTGACTAGGAAAATGATGATGATGATCAAAGAGTAGTAAACCCTGCACTGGATTCAACTGGCTAGCAAAAAAATGGCTATTTCTAAAGGTCAGAAAGTATAGTTAATCTTATCATGTACATACCGTAAGAGGATTCTCACACTATCTGTTTGTACAACGGGTTTTGTGTGATAATCTTATCTTTGGATTTAGTATCCTTTACAGCCGGGTTTGTTATATGTGATTTTGTCTACTGATATGCATTTACAGACTTTTTGGTCTAGCATTAGGTATATACTAAAATTATATAACATGTAGAAATATCATATGTTACCCCGGTCTCAACTTATTTCACGCAACCGAACTTTTTCCATTACTTTTTCTTTTATTAAAATTGTAGCTTTTACTGCTTCGTCTACGTAAATTTAGTACTTTGTGATAAAGTCTATTTTTGTATGACAAAATAGGATTCCTCATACAAATTCCCTTACACATATAATGGATAAATTTTGGGATAAAACTACCCTGTCCTTCTCCTGGTCTTAAATTATTTCTATACCAAATCCTTCCCCGGGTATCAAACTATTTCCATACGAAATTTTATCTAAATCAGTTCAGTAGTAGAAGCGTGAAGAGGTAACAAACAGACAGATTTACTTTTGCATTTTTATTTTAGTAAGGATAAGGAAGTAAGAATCTACGTCACAAATAAAGTGATAAATGATTATAATATTATTAAAACTAACGTGAGATGACACAACTAAATATATAAAACTTAAGCCTTTTCCGACTACATGAGTAAAACCGTTTTTATATATTTAGTTGATACGCGATTGTTATATAAATGCATTTGAAATACCAGGTCTCAGGAAGAGGTCTTGAAGAACTTGAGAAGGACCAAGAAACAATTACATAAACCAATCCAAACAAACTACAAAATGTGATATCAAGAATTGAGACCTTTAAAATAACTTCTATTATCTTCTACAGGGAACCAAAGGAAATCTGAACAAAAAATCTGCCCAATAAAAAATATATATCAAGAATTTTATTGACATATTGTTACGAGTATTTATAGAAATAAATGTTCAGCAAATGTAAGATTTGTGTTTTAAAACACGTAACGGAATCATAAATTCTCTGTATAATACAATTTCACCAATTTTGATGGAAATATAGAAAATATTCAGCAAATGTTAAATATCTGTTAATCAAAACGCTTAGTTACGGAATCATCAATTCTCGGTAGGTATGTTAGTATAATTAGCGCAAAGATATCAGTCAATTTATTTGATTAGCAAATTATTCGAGTTCCCACGACGGCTTGAAATCAGACACTGTTCGATAATACTTATCATATCAATAAACGAGTAGTTACGAATTTAAGCCAATTAAATTTGTTTAATAAGTTATTTTAAATATCGAAGTATTTTTGATTCAATCATGATTTTGATTTACTTAGACTTTATTAAATAAGTATTAAATAGATTTTATAGTATTTCAGTAGTGGAAAGCTTATGTAAATAATGTCTTAATATATACAAACAGAAACAACAAATTAATAACCATATTCTGTGTATATAACGTAATTTTTTTTAAATACTGTTTCTTTTTCATTCTAACCTCACGTGTTTGTAGTCAGAAATATATAACTTTTTCTGTTAAAAAAAAAATTAACAGATTTTTTTTCAGTGTATCTTTGCAGGAAAGATGACAAAACTACTAGATACTATATTAGATAACAATACTTAGATGTTAACCTTGTTTTAAACTTTACACTAGCATTTGACTCCTTAATTCTTCCTATTCGCAAAGAGTACGTTTATATTTTTCTAAAAACGTTAAGTTAACAATTCAACGACATACATACCGAGTAGTTGACATGATAATGTAATAACTTATCGAAGGATATGATTAGCTTTGAGTGGGATTAAACAAATATCACAGGACGTGGCCCACAGGGATCCGTTCTAGGTTCCATCCTGTTAATTTCTTTTTTTACCCGACTGCGCCAGAAGGAGGGTTATGTATTTCGAGAGTATGTATGTATGTATAATTGTTTGGCACGCTCTACAGCCTGAAAGGCTCTATGGATTTTAGCTTGAGAGGTATCGTTAGATTCGTATTTACTGTAAGAGTGTCACTGGGTAAATCAATAAAAAAAAGCAGCGGGTTTTTTTGTTTTTGTAATAATTACTTGTTTAAGATACAGATACACTACCACATTTTTATCCGTAACGGAGTAGACAGAACCTGTAGCCATTAGACCCAAAGGCCTCGTTTAGTAAAATGGGGTGGTGAAGTTAGAAAAAGGGAATCGAATTAGTGAGCTTGTTACCCGCATTGCCTATTGACACAATTTATATTCTCGTCATTCCCTCGATCGGATTTTACGATCTGTGCGGTATTTAGTACTTTTAAAGATGTTCCTTTTTCCCTATATCAGCATAATATTACAGCTCTAGAAAAATTTAACAGTGTGGTAAAAATAAATGCTCAAATGACTTATTGATCACCCTCGCTTTCACTCAGGTGCCTATTTCATCAGATCTGAGATATTTTTCAAACTTTTTCCTATTTATTTTTAAATTCATCGCCCTCGGTGTGCAACTAAATTTGTACAACTTTTATGATAATTCAATAGCTATTCAAATTGAATGCAGCATATTGCACAATTGCAGCACTTTGTAACAAAGTAATATACTTATATTGAAAAATAACATATTATTGAAGATATATACAAAAAATTACCGCACGCGGTGCCTGGAATAAATGGTCAACCATAAGATTGGATAAAAATGATTAATGTGGTTTATCTATTTTACCATTTAAAATGTTTTTGCATAATTATGATTTGAATAACATATAGTTTTCGTACGTTTTACCGCATTCCAGATTTGATTTAAATTATATATTACATAAACACTGTCCACACTCACAACATGTTCTATATACTTGTTTATTCCTCATTCAACATAATTATTTTCGTCACACACGGACACTTTACGAACATGATTTATATCACTGTATGTCACTTAACACTTTTAAACCAAAAGTCATGTAAATTGTTTAAACGCGTCCCAAGCCGTCCTCCGAACTACAAAAACTGTTTGCTATATGACATTACTAAATGTATGATAACATACACAAAAAATATGCTAACAGACATACTTCAACCGCTAAGAGAATCACATTGTAATATCAACACAAAAATGTTATGCATAAAGTGGAATTTCGTGAAACAATGTAAAGCTTATATGACGTTTTCAAAATAATCAAAAAAGATAAACACAAAGTCCGTATCGATATTCAATTAGCAACTTTATTCCAATTCATATAAAGAATGCTTTGAAATAAAGACCGAAGGATAGGAAAACCTTACGGAAATCAGCGATATATGTGCACTCATAGGTGCGAGCGAGACAGAAGATGGTAGTGCACAAGGTCAGCGTTTAATAGCAATAATAAACACACATAGTCATAAGGATAAGATTTTTCGTACAAAAATCGGTAACGAATGTAAATATTCGAGTGCAGAGGAAAGTGCGGGGCTGAGTAGCACTTCAAAAAACACAGCAAAAATTTTAGGTCTGTAATAATTAAAACAGGCAAGTGAGAGTCAGACTTTTACATGAAGGGTTCCGCACCTCCGTACAATGTGTAAAAAAATATTTTTTCGTATTTGTTGTCATAGCGTCCAGAGCAATGCAAAAATTATTTTTTCGTATTTGTTGTTACAGCGTCAATACATAATCGGTGAAAATTTTAAATAATGATTTAATGCCATTATAATGATCAATTTAAAAACACAAAAAAATACGTTTTGAAAACCCCTTTTAATAGTCAAAGTCAAAAATCATTTATTTATCTGTGGATATTTATCATCATCATCCGAGCGTATTCCCGGTTGCATCCTCAGCAGTAACGCTTCGGAGCCCGGGGTCCGCTACCTAACCAAGGAGATTTGACGAGGTTACTGGTTTTTACACAGAGCGACTGCCGTCTGACCTCCACAACCCAAAGGGCAAACCAGGAACCAATCCTTGGATAGGTTGATGATCAAACGCTAGATGGCGTTCGGGACCCACAGTTTTACGTGCCTTCCGAAACACGGAATCATCTTTCTTTTCGGATAATCAGGTGATTCAAGCCTGCAATATCCTATCCAGACTGGAAACAACTTTTCACAAAGTATGCTTCCCAGTGGGAATCGAACCCATGACCTCCGGATCACAAGGCGAACGCCTTGACCACTGGACCACGGAGGCAGTCACGGAGGAGTCAGTCAAATATCTTTGGATATTTATATCACTTGATAATTGTCATTTCTTTTTTCTTTCGATTTCTTAATAGTTAGTTGTTGACGTCAGATCATTTACTTCCAACTAAGTTTACTGCCGCCTCCAAAGCGCAAGTACAGAAGAAGCGGTAACAAACTGTACTGCAGCATTTTCTCCAAAAACGTCAACCTTACAATTATACTGTTATTAAAATGTGTGGACTGAGAATACATTGCTATGTCATAATTATTAATTAAAAAGGTCAAATTTGAAATTAATGTCAATTTGTATAAAATTCATGTACTGATTGTACTCAAATTATGTCATTTGTGAGTGTACAAATATAAACCTTTAAGAGGGACCCGCGCCAAGCTCAAGCCAGACGTTCTTGTCTTTAAGATAATCATCGGTTCCGTAATAAGCCTTCTCACAAAGTACTTTCTTTACAGAAGCATTAAATTTTCTATCTGGCATATCAAGGACCGATTCTGGCAATTTATTATAAAACTTTATACAGTTTCCCTTAAACGATTTACTGACTGTTTTCAGCCTATAATACGGGGTAACTAAAACATTTATATTACGTAAGTTTCTACCCGTAATATCACCTGTTTATTAATGTTTGACTTATCTTATTTTTAGTAATCGTTTGTGTGTAAAGTTCTATTCTATAGTAGTGAATAGCTATTACGGTTCAAGAGATAGAGCCCTGTGACAGACGGACAGACAGACAGCTGAGTCTTAGTAAAAGGGGTCCGTTGGCAACCTTTGGGTACGGAATCCTAAAAAGTCTTACCACTCATTTTCTTATGAATATTAACCAGGCACATGGATAACTAAAACTATTTTTGCCATAGATTCTTAACTTTTATTAAGATGTTTTATATCCACCTATAAGATGAGATATGTGTGTATCTTATTGATTTGGAATAAGAACGGAAATATAAAAGTAAAAAAAATAAAAATTGGTATTAGTTTTTGTATGCAAAGAAACATTTGTTAAGTGACTCAGTGTTTCAAAAAATGACACTGTCGAATATTCTTTCTCACATATCTTCAATGTACAGACAGCGATCAGTTAGATTTTTATTAAAATGTATAGATAGAAGATTAGGTAACTGTAAAAAAAAAGTATAATTAAAAAAGAGCGATTTCTCTCTTTGATTCAAGTTATTATCGAAGTTATAGGTTATTTCTATTGACATGTTATTATTTGTGTAAATGTGAATACTTTTTCGTAAGTTTAAGCTTATAGTGAATAGGTTTGATACCTATTTACTATAGGCTTAAACTTACGATTAGTTAACTTATAAAAATAAAAAAATATGATGTCCCCGGCAAAAGCGGTTGAGATGGAACTCCGGAGGTTTTTTAGTGGGTAGGCACGTCGCTCTGGCGTGGAGTCCCACATAACCCGACAGCCTCCCCCGCAGGCTGACGGGTATCCGTAACAGGGATCTTTACTCCGTAAAAAAAAAATAAAAAAAAATAAATGTAGGTTGGAGTTTTGTATTTGCCAGTTTTTCTCATAGATGGAGATGAAAAGTGGAGTGTACTACTCAGGTACAGTATATATGAATCTTCGCTTCACTCAGGGTTCCACCGTAGAATCACTCGCTACGCTCGTGGTTCAACTGTGAATATATCCTTCGTTACGACATATCCTTCGTTTTGCTCTGGATTCAAAGTAGCGCCTTTGCTTCAAAATACCTATTACTTTATCCCCTTGTAGCATAATCTACTATTTCATATTTTGATATAATTATGTTCCTTGGGGAAAGTTGTACAGTATTATGGACTTACTTCACCTTTAAAATAGTTTCAGTATATTTTGTTAGACCCTGTATACATTATACAGTCAACGTGTCACGAAAAGGGGGCTGTCAACACGAAAGAAAATAAACATACTTATCAAGTGAACAACTTTTATTAAGCGACCATCTCTGAAATCGCAAAAAAAAACTGCAGCTCCATACATAACGGCATGGTACGTATTTAATTTTGTATAAAGCTGGATATTTTCTTTTCGTAATTTCAGGGATGATCCCATAGTAAAATTTGTTCAAATCGATTAGTACATTCACTCCCTTTCGGGTTGATATCCACTTTTCGCTACATATTGTATCTATATGTATATAGAAAAATTGGTGATCTATCATTGCTCATGTCGCCCTATCTCGTTAGGCGGACGGGACTAAATTCAATAAAGGCTGATATTGCCTTATATTTCATGTACTTATTGCATTTCTGTCAAAATAGGCGAGGGACATTTTCAATACGTGACTCTGTATAAAGAATATTCGTCTGTAGTCAGACATTTTATTTTATTATTATTAGATCAACTAAACTACCCAAATTATTTTCTACTTGTTCTAATGGTTGACTGGCAAAAACGCCATATTAAGACCGCCATATAACAGAAGAAAAAAAACATAATAAAAATTGGCATTTCCATACGAAAGTGTGCAGCCACCCGGGCAATTTGTATGGAATGTAGTTTTTTTGTTTTGTTTTTTGGTTGTTATTTAAATTTCATTATACTATAGTGATCTAGTATAGCCCATTACGTGGTTAGATTTATTACGGGTTTGTCCCTTCTACATTGTAGGTACATACATAGGGCGCACTATAAGTTTCCGGAACTGGCCACTTACATAAACAATATTTAAAAATTTATTGCAACAATTGAAAATAGAACTCTTTGGCTGTAGAATGCAGTTTGTTTAATCTGACTGTCTTATGTTTTTACCTTGTGGCGCCATTTAAAAAATTGTGTGTCTGCATCAACATGGATTTAACTCGGGAAAATTTTCGTAGTATGATTTTCTACGATTTTAAGTGTAATTTGACAGCTCAACAGAGCATCGCTCGGCTTGAAACAGCTTTTGGCAATGAAGCACCATGCAAGACAACTGTTTATAGCTGGTTTGCAGAATTCAAGCGTGGTCGTATCAATCGCAGTGACGAATCTCGCGATGGTCGGCCGTCCACCGCTGTGACCAACAAAAACATCGATGCTGTGCGCCGTATGATTGAAACAGACAGGCATGTGACCTACCATGAAATTCGCGCATCCTTAGAAATAGGCATGAGTCAAATACAATTAATCCTACACAAACATTTGGGTGTGAGAAAGCTGTGCTCGCGGTGGATCCCACACAACTTGACCGAGGCTCAAAAAACGGACCGCGTCACTTGGTGCAGTGCCATGCTTACCAGATTCAACGAAGGTGCGTCAAATTTGGTGTGGGACATAGTAACAGGTGACGAAACATGGATTTATTGCTACGATCCCAAAACAAAGCAGCAATCGAGCGTATGGGTCTTTCAAGATGAGCCGAAACCAACCAAAGTGGCGCGCGTGAAAAGTGCATCTAAGCGGATGATTGCTTCTTTTTTTAATAAAACTGGACACGTGGCTATTGTTGCTTTAGAGAATCGTCGTACAGTGAATAGTGACTGGTACACGACCATTTGTTTGCCGGAAGTTATTGACGAACTCCGTAAAAATAAACGTAAACGCCGTATCATCCTGCACCACGACAATGCTAGTTCTCACACGGCCAGACAGACAAACGACTTTTTGAAGGCGAAAAATGTAGAACTCATGAGTCATCCTGCATACAGTCCCGACCTGGCCACCTTGTGACTTTTTTCTGTTCCCAAAAATTAAGAACCAATTACGCGGTCAACGATTTTCATCACCAGAAGAGGCTGTCGAGGAGTATGAAAAACACGTTTCAGAGGTCACCACAGAGGAGTGGCACAAAAGTTTTCAAAACTGGTTTCATCGAATGAAAAAGTACATAGACGCCAAGGGAGATTATTTTGAAAAACAATAAATTAATTTTGTACCTTTAATAGTATTTTTTCATATTCATTCCGGAAACTTATAGTGCGCCCCACGTATTATATTTTATGTATGTTGGTATATAATATTATATGTTCAAAAGTTTCTTTTTGTACATGTTCTTATGTAGATATTTATTTAACTTATTCACGAATTTTCTCGCGCCTGCCACACTTATTTTCCGTTTGATGTAATCGTTGACCGGGAGAGAATGCTGGCTTTGGGTACGACTCTTGTATTTTTTGTTTTAAATTGTACAACAAAATTTCAATAAATGAATAAATGATGTAAAGCACACCTACCTCCTCCTCCAAAGCCACCGGAAACTGCGCCCGCGTGAGAGGCTTCACCGCCACGTCTTCCAACGCCGACTTGCGCCTGTTAAAAATATAACAAGTTACTTAATGCGTTTTTGCTAATGTTCAAACATTAGGATATTGTAAAAGAACAGAAATTAAATTAAAAAAATAAGTAATTAACTGGGCAGGGCATGTTAGTAGGATGCACGGCGAGAGATGCGCCAGAATCACTACAGAGTGGTTGCCAAAGATGGTTACCGTCACCCGGGCAGGCCAAGAAAGCGCTGGCGAGATAATCTCGACGCATTCCAAAAAAGATGGTTGAGCCTAACACATAAAAGAGATAAATGGAAGAAGATGGGAGAGATCTTTGTCCAACAATAGGACAAAGTAGCTTAGTATAAAAAAGTACTTAAGGCGGCTCTTCCCGGCCGCTCTGTCGTCAACGCGAGCATAGTTTGAAAAAAGCTTGGTGTTTCATCCAGGGCAATGCTAGAAAAAGAGGAAAACCAAAAGGAGAGAGATAGCGCCTAAGGGCACGGTTTGCATTCTATTAATTGAAATTAGTATTATTATTAACTATTCATGGAACGCATATCAACTATTATTCCAGGAAATACGTGTTTTTCAGTAAGCCTTACAAGTGCATGAAATAAATGTTTT
The DNA here is from genome assembly GCA_943193695.1 of Acrobasis suavella. Classification (NCBI taxonomy): domain Eukaryota; kingdom Metazoa; phylum Arthropoda; class Insecta; order Lepidoptera; family Pyralidae; genus Acrobasis; species Acrobasis suavella. The sequence continues at coordinate 395,817 of OW971950.1, forward strand.
TTATTAAAAAAAAATTCATTACATTTGCGAGGTTTCTATCTAAATATTTTTTTTTTTAACTTTTACAACTTGTGAGTACTTTATTAACGGTCAAAGTTCAGGTAAAATTTGTGCAAATAAGCAGATTTTTGGAGGCGTATACTGAATTTGTTTTTCTATTTTTTTTTAATTTCCATACAAACCTAGAAATAGCACACAAGATAACTGTAAGTTCAAAAGTTTCAACAAAGATCAGTTACTACGCCATAATTACGTAAGAGCGTTTGTATGAAAAGTAAGACGGGAAGGCCGCTCTTAACTCCTGACACAATTGTAGATAATTATGCTCAATCTCGATCACGCCATCTTTCAAACAAAAGAGCATCATCATAATCGGTTTCGTTTAAGAGCAGCTATGACACAAATACACGGATAAACGGTCACTGATCCTTTCAGTATTATGTTCTTTTGTCCGAGTCTTCTTGACCAATCTGGCGTTTCTAAGTATGCATGTTTGTTCGACATAACTTGAGTATCGTTGATTGGATTAAGGGGCTACCTGATTTTTTTTGCAGCGGGTCCAGTGCTGCCCCCATTTGGAATAAATCATTTGATAGAAAACGGAGAGATCACGTCTTAAAATTTTGTCTTGACCAGGCTCTAGATAACCCTTTAAACTATTTTATGAACTACTGTATACAATTTAAAGTGAGAATGTGAAGCTTTTAAACGCACATACGCCAAAAGTGACCGTTTTTCGAATTTGTGCGTAGAAAAGCTTGACGTTCTCACTTTAAACTGTTAATAGTTTGAAGCGTTATCTAGAGCCTGGTCAAGAAAAAAAATTTAAGTGATGTCTCCTTTTCCTATCTAATGATTTATTTCAAATAAGGGCATTACTGAACCCGGAAAATTCAAGTATCCCCTTTAATATGGCCAATAGAATTTTTACTTTGAACTTGGTTAAAAGGTCGCCGAGATATTGACAACCTCCGTGGCGTAGTGGTCACCATACTAGTCCGCCACCCAGAGGTTCCGGGTTCAATCCCCAGTCAGGGCAAGTTGGGAAATGGCCTCTTTCAAATTCTCTTGGATCTTGGAGGTTTTTCTATATATGTATTTGTTATAAAATATAGTATCGTTGTGTTAGTATCCCATAACACAAGTTAGTCAGACCCACCCACAAGGTGGTGTTCAGACGACCTGACCAAGGTCGCTGGATGCAGGTCGCTCTTGATCGGTCGTTTTGGAAATCTTTGGGAGAGGCCTATGTCCAGCAGTGGACGTTATGCGGCTGACATGATGATGATGATGAACACAAGTTTCGAACTTACTTTGGGGCTAGCTCAATCAGTGCTATTTGTCCCTATATATTTATTTATTATTAATATATGGATTTCACAGTTCTAGGCGAACCATGAGTTAACATACAAGTAGGTAATTAGTAAAATTACCTCAAAAGTATGATCTTGAAGACAGGACCCACTAAACCCTTGATGATGGCCGAGGCATTGAGATGACATCTTCCGTGAAGAACGATTCCGTTCACCTGTAACAAGTAAGTTAAGTTATACTTTATTGTACAGAAAAAAAATAACAATTATTAAAAAAATACACACAGAAAAGGCATTTCAATGTACAACAGGTAAAACATGTAAAGCTCTCTCAGCTTTGCATTTGTGTGCGTGCAGACAGATAGTGTAGGTGAGACATCGGCCTGAGGCACGGCAAGGTCTGCACCGGTACTGGTTTTTGAAATTCGACCTGAAACGCGGCACGACCCTCGCGCGTCATTTCTCTGCTGCGCACTTTCGTACTTTATATTTTCACGTAGACAGAGCATTTTGGGCCTAGCGGCTCTAAGTAGACAGAGCCCAGGGCCGCAAGACTCAAAGGCCACTTTTAGCGTGATGGTGGGCGAGAAGGTGGAAAAGGGAATCAAAACAGTGATGGTTTGCTAGCCACAACGCCTATTAACATGATTGGCATTTTAGCTCATTTCCTAGATGGGCTTTTACGATATGCGCGGGAAAAAAAACAGCTGGTATCTACGTCTGTATGAAAACTAAAACATATGGAGGTAAAACATGAAAGTAGTAACATTTTTTTGCATCTTCCATGAGTATACTACCAGATATTCGACGGAACTCAGTTATAAAAAATATAACCTCACTAGCTTTTGCCCGCGGCTTCGCTCGCGTAAGGGTATAATTTATCAAAATCCTTTCTTAGGCGATGCCTACGACATAGTAGCTTTATGCAGGCAAAGTCTCAGCCCGATCGGTTTAAAATTGACAAAGTTTCATACAAACTTTCATCCCCTATTTTATCCCCTTGGGGGTAGAATTGATCAAAATCCTTTCTTAACGGATGCCTACGTCATAACATCTACCTGTATGCCAAATTTCAGCCCGATCCGTCCAGTGGTTTGGGCTGTGCGTTGATAGATCACTATGTCAGTCAGTCAGTCACCTTTGAGTTATATATATTTACATAGATTGAGTAAAACTGGTTTGATTTGTCTTGACAAGAACTTTATGATAGACGACATCAAAGGGTGTGATCACGGAGGCGGAAGGTGGTCGATAGAACTTGGTAATTAAATAACGCAACTACATCGAGTTTGCGCTTATTTCATTTATCTTATTAAATACTTAGCCTCACAAAAAAAGCTTGTACAAAACAATTAATTTTTTGAATGAACTTATTTTCTGTCACCTTATTATCTCCTAAGGGTTCTCGTCATTAAATTTCTTTTCACTCAATCACTCCCAAAAGTTACGTTCGTTGCTATAAAACCGTCCAAGTGCCGAAGCACAAAGTAATCTCCAACTTTTCGTTCTGCATAAAATAACACGATTCCTATTTTATCTGACGCCATTAAAAGTTACACAAATATCAATAAAATGTTTTTAAAGACATAAATTTTTAATTTGAGTGGGTACAGTCGCCCGAGCATCAACCGTCACACTTTGTATTGTATTATCATTTATCACTAATCCCCGAAATCTGACGCTCAGTTAAAGTGTTGGGGCAATTTCGTTAATCGGTTTCGATTTCGATATAAAATGGACTACTTCCTGAATCACTCACTTTTTTATTTATTGATGGTTGTAGTTTTTATAATAAAGTAACAATATTTTTTCTTCATCGCCTGCTTGTAAAAACCTTTTTTAAAAATAAAAATGAATTTTCGAACTACCTAGTAAGTCGTATCCACACTATTCAATAATTGTCTGTCGCCGTTTTATCCGATCAAAAAGACGAAATAAATAGGTTATCTCAAAAGCTGTCAAAAAAATAATAATTTTATTTTAACAAATAACTCTTTAAGGTGTTCACCTTAAAGAGATCTCACACACACAGCACACTTATCCCAGTCGAACGCGTCGAATCGATCGAAGTTTTCGCCTCGCATATCTCCTCGTATCCGCACCGAAAGAAACGAACGCGCCGAAAGAATCTCATAACACAAGCTTAAGCTTACTTAAGCTCAATCTGTGTGGTTTGTCCGTATATATTTATTTATTTACTCTGGTTACCATCGGTAAGGCCGGGTGCATTATTTTTCTTGTCCTTTGAAATAACTGACAAGCAACGTTGGCTCAGTTTTTGGTTGAATGCCATTTTTAACCGCCTTCCAAAAGGAGGAAGTTATTAATTAGTCGGCATCTTTTTTATGTACCGATTTAAAAAAAATCTTTTTCTGGTTTAAAGGGTATGTTTGTCAGGTGGGCTCATAGAAATTTTATCAAAATCGGTTGAGTAAAACGTCGTTTTTTAGTTTTGAAAAGTTATAGTAAGAGGTACATATTTTGAGAAGCAGAAAATTGCGAAAAGACAATAAATCTCATTTCTATGCTCCGAGAGTAGCTTTAAACACATTTTTTTTCGTCTTGAACGTCGGAATTACACCAATCTTACTTTTACCAAGTTTGTTGGTCGAGCTCCAAGCGAAGCCGACAGTTTCCGACTGTTTAAAGTCTTGTTTTGATTCCATTTACCGATAGTAAACTATGAAGATATGGCCTTACAACTGTGAGTATGCTTTGAAGTTGTGAGAAATCTTTGTTCTTCAAATTATTCGAGAACAAAAGAAGCCACGCATGATAAAAATAATGATGTTTGTAGGTAATATGCAATGGCATCTTGACGACAATAGCAGATCTTCCTTATGGGAAGATTATGGGAAGGAATAATAAGTATTAGTACTCACGTACTGAAGTCTTACTCGGAAAAGAATTTCCAATAAATATCTACTTCATGTAGTTTAGATACCTAGACATTCATTGCAAGCCAATTTCATTCTTATTACTTTGGAAAAACGATTCATGTAACTGAATTTTCCCCTTCGAAGTGGTCGCCGCGCACATAGTAATACAATATTACAAATAATGCGCCGACGACAGCCATTTTGGTTCGAATTACGTGTCGGGAATTGTACAAAAATGCTTTGAAGTCCGCCATTTTTGTTCATCTTATTTGTGTCGCATTGTACACCAGTATATTTCAGATTTTTACGTGAAATACCTGCGACATGAATCATCTGATGAGGCGTGTATTAAGATCCCACGCTTCACAACAAAAGCCGCAGTTTCAGTCAGGTCTGGACAGCAGCCAATATTTCAAAATGGCGGACTATGTATTGTGGTCATTGAAGGCTAGATTTTTATGAAAATTTGCGAACATAATTTTACAAAAATAAACTGAAAAGAAAGAATTGTCTCACAGAGTAAAACGTAGAGCTGCCGTAAATCGAATAGTATTACAACCTGAAGTCAGAGACCAACAAGCTACTAAAATATTATGAAATAAATAATAAATGAGGCTAACGACAGAGGAATCGCCGTGGCCACATACTGGTCAAATGTCATTTGAATTAGAAACTGTACTGGAACCATTTTGACTCGACAAGAAGAAGATTTATTTGAGCACTTAATTACATATTTTAAATGATAACTTTTGTTTTATTACTTCTTATTTATTGTAAAATAATATACATTTAAAAAAATATTAAATCAAATGAAAGTAAATTTTCTAGAAATGTGGTAGCAAGGGTAGACTATTTCTTTTCACCAAAGTCTGGCATGCAAAATTTGTTGTACAAATAAAATATATCTGTAATTATGGCTAATAAGTAGAAGTACACTAAATGTGTCAATGTTACAAAAATAAAATCATTTATTTCATTTTTAGGGTTCCGTAGTAAACAAGGAACCCTTATAGTTTCGCCATGTCTGTCTGTCTGTCCGTCCGCGGTTTTATTCAGCGACTATATAAGTACTAGAAAGCTGTGACTTGGAAAGAATATGTATATTAATTAGGCGGAAAAAACGGTAAAATAAAATATTGATTTTTTTTTTATTTAGGGTAGCTCCCATACAAGTAAAGTGAAAAGTTTTTTTTTTCTCAACTATCCAATCATGTCGGGTATCGTTGAATAGGTCTTTTAAAAATATTGTGAGTTTGTTAAAACCGTTTTTCGATTTTGGGATCCATTTCTGAAATATTTGCTTCGAAAGTGAAAAAAATTGTTAGAATCAAGTGTCCCTCCCTCTATCTGCTAAGCGGTTATATATGGACACGTGAAAAAATTCACAGCTATGGGATATATAACGAACTTTAAAAGAATACTATCAGAGCTAAGTAGGGTTTACAAAATAAAAAGTTATAGGCGATCAACTTATAAAATGTACTCGGAAAAGGAAAATTTCATACAAATTCAATAGAAAATTAGTATTTAGACGTTAGTAGTGAGTGGCATGAACCAAAGTTGACGTTCGTACCTACGGAACCCTACTGCGCGTGACCCGACACGCACTTGGCCAATTATCGTATCTAAATGCATGTCAATTTAATTACTGTTCATAAACTTTTCAAAACTGAAAACCGAATTCACCCCCAAACTACCCAACCGATTTTGATAAAACTTCTATGGGACCACCTGACAAGTACTTTATCAAACGAGAAAAGAATTTTCCAAATCGGTCTATGCGTCTTATATAATCGGTGAACATACATTAAAGAAATAAAAATAAAAGATTGCAACGCATTGATAGCCCCGTCCTTTTTGGAAGTCGGTTAAAAAAAAGAAACAAAAACTTATGTTCTAAAGGGATCAAAAATATATGAGCTGCGATCCGTACTTAAAATACTTAAAATTTTCGTCAACGGAGTAAAAACATTGTTCCTCCAGCTACTCCCTTAATTTGATTTTGAAGGAGTTCTTTCAGAAGTAATAATTTCATTTTGCTCTCTAACATATTATAAATGTTGACTCCCATGCAATAAGTATTTCTGCTGTACAATCTGGTGATATGAGCCAAGAACTACTATAATAGAGGTACATACATACATATTATCAGAGCTGTTTCCCACAGACTAAGCAGAGACCTGCTTATGCAAAATACATTGAACGCGTTCTGGGTAAACTTCAGCCAGAACGAAGCTACGATCAGCCAAAACGAGTCGGAAGTTCGTCATAGTGTGTTGCTAGTAATGCAAATAACATTGCAGGCGTGCTTTGGTTTAACTTCAGTCGCTGAACTTCGGCATAGTGTGCTGAGACACTAAGGACCTCCGCTTGCTATGATTCTGACATTCCTGACAGACCTCACTGGCTATCAAACTCATCACTCTCTGGATGCATGCTCGCCTGCGCCGGTTACGTGAACATTTTAACCGATTTACAAATAGGAAAAGGTTATGAATTCGGCAATTCGGGAACCCTAAAAAATGAAACAACGGATTCCTTATAGGATCTCTCTTGCGTCTGTCCGTCCGTCTGACACAGCCAATTTGTTTCGAATCTACTGGACCAAATCAGGTGAAATTTAGTAGGATGGTGTAATCGTAATCCTATAACCCTAACATAGATGAGCAAAGTAATTTTTTTTTAAGTAAGGTTAATTCTCGAGGGACAAATTAGGAAATAAAAAAAGTTTGGTAAAATCGTACTGTATATATATGTGGAATTGGGGCTGAGGAAGAATAGAACTCAATCTACCCATTTGAGTATTTACGCACTAGATTTAATAAATAGAGTAAATAGAGCGTGCTCATGTATTGACATCGCATTTGATGTCTGTTTACTTATTTTTACGTCATGCACACCTCCCACCAAAAAATTATAATTAGTCAAAGAAGAAACTGATATATTTCGACTTGAAATTTAAACTAAACTTTACAAATCCGTCTTTAAACCTAAACTTATCTTTAAAACACGTCTTATATCTTGTTTTGTCTTTACCTTAAAAACTTAAACTATTTTTTCACACATCCTTCCAAATTCAAACTTTCCGCGCGTCCATTCCTTTCTCTTTCACACCATCTTACTTGTATCGTCTTTCCTTCTCTTACAAACCGTACGTTCCTTTCCATGCATAACTCTTTAATCCTACATATATATATATAAAAATCGTAACCGATCGCTATCTGTACATGGAAGATAAATGAGAAAAAATATTGTTGGGGGCTTTTATCAACGCAATAGAACACAAAACTATGATTTTAAGAATTTTTGTCTGATTAAATCTATTCATATAATAAAATCGTAACCGATCGCTGTCTGTACATGGAAGATAAATGAGAAAAAATATTGTTGGGGGCTTTTATCAACGCAATAGAACACAAAACTATGATTTTAAGAATTTTTGTCTGATTAAATCTATTCATATAATAAAATCGTAACCGATCGCTGTCTGTACATGGAAGATAAATGAGAAAAAATATTGTTGGGGGCTTTTATCAACGCAATAGAACACAAAATTATGATTTTTAGAATTTTTGTCTGTTTATCTCTTTGTCTGTGCGTTTGTGCACGCTAATCTCAGAAACAGCTGCACCGATTCGGTTGCGGTTTTCACTTACGTATTTTGATAAGCTTCACTTAACATTTAGTGTTTGTTTCATTTAAATTCGTTCATAAATAAAAGAGTTATATCAATTTAAAGAATCACGGCCTACATTTTTGTTCGAAAAAAATGATTTTAAAGTGACCAATGCAACCGATTGGCTAAAACTTTTATTAATCGTTATATTAAATGATAATTGAAAGAAGTTTATAAAAACCAGTCAAGTGCGAGTCGGACTCGCGCAGAAGGGTTCCGTGCCATTATCTATAAAAATCATGTTTGTTGTATGGGAGCCCCACTTAAATACTGATTTTATTATGTTTTAGTATTTGATGTTATGTATAGCGGCAATAGAAATACATCATCTGTGAAAATTTAACTGTCTAGCTATCACAGTTCATGAGATACAGCCTGGTGACAGACAGACGGACAGTAGAGTCTTAGTAATAGGGTCCGTTTTTACCCTTTGGGTACGAAATCCTAAATATTTACAATTTCGTGGTTTCGGAGTGTTCTTAAAAATTAAGCGGCCACCGTGCCAGGTCTGTGAAGCGGGAGTAGCACATGGACCTGGCCAAAGCGGTAAAGGCGTTGACATCGTAAGTTTTACAGCGGCAATACCTTCATCATCTGTGAAAATTTCAACTGTCTAGCTATCACGGTTCATGAGATACAACCTGGTGACAGACAGGTCTTAGTAATAGGGTCCCGTTTTTACCATTTGGGTACGGAATCCTAAATATTTACAATTTCTACGGTTTCAGAGTGTTCTTAAAAAATAGTTTTTTTTTTTTGACCAACGATGGATGATAGCGCTGTTTAAAAATTTTAAATATAAATGCGGTTCTTGGCATATTAACATTTCATAATGAACATGTAACAGAAGCGTTGCCGGCCTTTCAGGAAGATATAGACTCGTTTTTTTAAAGGTATCAATGTCGCATCGATCCGGGAACACTGCTGCAGGGAGTTGATTCCACGGTTCGGTCGTACGTGGTAAAAAGTTCCTTTTAAAACGTTCGGTGGTTGATTGCCAACCATCCAAGTGGTGTGGATGAAATTTTAATTTCAGGCGGGTGGTGCGGTGGTGAAATTTTGCAGCAGGTATCAAGTCGAACAATTCTTCAGAGCATTCCCCATGATAAATGCGATAAAAAATGTACAAGGATGCAACATCCCTACGTAGAGCTAGAGGATCGAGACGGATTCTGTTTGGCGACTAACTAACTAACTACAAGTAATGTTTGCTCAAATATATGTCGTATATAATACGACCCAAGTCTGAACAAACATTCGATAAATCAAACCACGCTCGAACACCGTGTTGGGAACGTTTCAGCGGACATCCATCACTGCAAATGGGCGGAACATCCTTTCCACATGTGAACATTTGTCCTTAAAATACACGTGAAATAGGATAGGATAGGCATTGCTTTATTGTCTTTTGCCGTGTTTGATGCCTTTAGCCCTATCACCGCGAGACTTTATATCAGTTGTCGTACTCCCAGCGCATTACAACTATAGTAAATGTAAAATAAATACCTACCACCAAAAAAGGGATGTGGACACTTAGGGTTGGATCTCACTTGTCAGCAAGGGAAAGCACTTTTCTATGCTGCTATCCTTTTCTGTCACTCAGAACCGTCATTTGCTTGAGCGAAAGAATGCGACGGAATGCTGTTTGTGTTTGTTTTTCGTGTGTGCTAAGTGGCCAACACTGGTGTCAGATTTTTGGCATCTGACATAGCTTGACGACTGCCATACAATAATGAAAGCCGGGACCAACGGCTTATACGTGCCTTCCGAAGCACGGAGGAGCTAGAGAAATTTAGCGTTCCGTCGCTTTCTCTCGCTGTGTCAAATGACAGTACTGAGCGTTAGAAAAGGATAATACTCGTAGCATAGAAAAGTGCTGTTCTTGCTGTCAAGTGAGATCTTTTCCTTATGTGTAATACGAGCAGTGGTTTCTTGTTGGAATATCCGACGCTCGCGAAGTGGCCACGAAAACGTCGGATAAATCCGACCTTCGACCTTAAGACAGCTTGAAAACTGACACCAGTGTTAGCCACTTCTTTATCTTATCATCCTTATATCGTGTTAGGACGTATCCTATGGTGTACTGCTTTGAAGCCTGGGGTACGCGTTCCCGCTTTTTCTTCTCCAAATATAATATGCAAGTCAATGGTCATCCAAAGATGCTGAAGACCTTGCGAAATCGAGGAGAAATAGCCAAACAGTTTAAAAGATTGGGCTATAATTATTTTACCACCGGCCGCCTGCCTGACGTCAACCATCTTTGGAAAATAACTGTGTGGATTTTTTTACAACCAGCCTCTTGATCACCTAAAAGATAAGTTTATTAATTTGTTTATGTTTCTTGTAGGTTTAGGTATTTATGTATTTATGTATTTATTTATTTTTGTATTGTAAATACCAATTACCTCTTTGTTCCCATTTCCTCTCGCGGGTCTGCTGGAATAAATTTAGAAATAAGTAGCACCTATGTACTATGTTTACTTTTATACGGTTTTATTTGTAAATTTTCAAGTGTACATGAACCAATTATATAAAATAAATCAATAAAAAAAGTTTGGAGTTCCTAGGTTCGATCGATCCCCAGCCGAGAAAGTAGAAAATTGCCTTTTTCAAACTGTCTTGAGTTTTGGATGTTAATCTATATCTATATGTATTTATTTACTATAAAATAAAGTATCGTTCTGAATTCGCTACTCAAGTAATTTGAAAAGATCTAATTCACAATCCGTTTCGAAAAACAGCCTCTAGGAGAAGCTTTCTATATTCAAATTTTAAAATAAGGTCTTGCTTATTTAGTTATTTGCTAAAATCCCAATGACCTAAATTTTCAAGCAAGGTCAAGCTTATTATAGGATATGACGTCACGATGTAGATTCGTTGGGTATAGTTGGCAATTTCCGCTTTCAGTACTGTACTGTCACTGTCACTATCATTTACGAGTACCAACACAACTTGACTACACCTCAATCAGTGTCATTCGTATTTATCTATTTATTTATATAAAGAAGTGCAGAGTTTCCACAAGAAAAAAATAAATTGTAGAAAGATTTTTACTTACATTATACAATATGTAACAAAAACCCTGTCCGACCTTTGTAGGAGCAACTCAGACCGTTAATATGAACAACTTTTCCTATGGGACCAATGCTTGAAACTCGAAGAAAAAAATCGAAATTTTCTTACAAATTGCCGGGCCGGCCGAACACTTTTGTATGAAAATGTCGATATTTTTTTTGAGTTTCAAGCATGGGTCCCATAGGAAAAGTTGTTCATATTGCTGGTAAAGTTGTTCATACTCCTAGAAGGATCGGACTAGGTTTTTGTTACATGTTGTATAAAACTACGATTGGCATAATACCCGCAAACTAAATGTTTTCATCTACATAGAGCCAAAATTCCGTTACAATCAAAAAAATGAATCATTTATTTTCAAAGATACAGTATCTGCCCTCACTGTCTCGGCTTGAGGGCGAAAAGACGATAAATTCTGCGCAATTTTCGATGTCGTTTAAATGCATTGAGTTTTTGCCCTTGTACTTTATATTTTGAAGATTTGCTCTTCAGTAAATCCAAAAGAATTGCGGGCTTTCTTGTTCAAGTTTATCCACTTTTGGGGCGTTGACTTTTGATTGAATGTCAATTTCTATTCAATAACACAGACCTTTTTTAGGTTTTTTGCATGTCTTTGTACAAGGGCAGATCCAGCTTTCGGTTTAAGGCGATCACAGATACAAGTGCCGGATAATCAGATGGAATTTCTGCTCTCCCCGCTTACTGCGGCTATTCTTCGAGAGGGTTACTCGAATTCAAAAATGTTTATTCAATAATTAGACCTTTACAGGCACTTTTACACACACTGTTAAAAATTATGTGATTTAACTAAAAAATTATGTAATTTTACATGCAAAAATTACATAAAACTGAAAAGATCCCAAAAAAAATCCGGGAAATTTACGGAAAATATGAAATTTTAGATATTTTTTCTGAAAATTATCGATATTTATTGAAAAAGTTCAGATTTTTCCGGAAAATTTCACAGATATATTGGGATCTTTACCGGTTTACATAATTACGTACATGCAAAATTACATAATTTTTGACTAAAATTACATGATTTTTAAGAGTGCGTCAATAGGTATTAGTTACATTACATTTAAAGTTTACTAAAATTTAATTTATTTTTAAAGAAAAGCTACCGATATCAGCGCTTCGTAACGACCACTGCTGAGAAGAAACGCCGAAAGAAACTTATTTTCACAGTATTGGTCGCCTACTCGCCAGAAGGGCTTTGGCATATTATTATTATTGTCTTTTAAATTATTAATTGACCGAGCGAGCGAAGCGTCTCAGTTTTGACTGGCCAAAAATTCTTTTGTCCGTCTGTCTGCTGTTCTCGCCTGCAGGTCGCATTTTTTAACCGATTCTCATGAAATGTGAGCAGGTTCGGTAATTATATAGAATTTTAATTTCATGTATATTTTGTATTATTGCATTCAGTATGATTTTGTAAATACAAATCTATGGGATGCCAAGTACAAAAATGGTGGGTAGTAACTGTGACGTCAGCGATACAGAGAAGAACATGTTTTTAATATAAACATACCATGTGCGGTATCAAATGACAGGGTCTTATGAGTAGACTACACAGTAATAAACTTCACTCGCGTATTGGTCAAACCCACAGACTATATGTAGTACAAAAATTAAATATAAACTGAAATGAAATAAATTGAAGTATGTGAAGTGGTAGAGGGAGTGAAATTGAACAACTTTCCCCAAGGAATATATATCGAAATATGAAAAATATTTTTTAGTTTTTTTATTAAAGCACGATACTGTGAATCTTTTTTTATTTATTCTTATTTCAGGCTTCTGAGTTTATTCAGTGTTTTCACTTGTACGTTGCTTTTAAAACTCGTAAATGGCTTTTCTTCGCCAGGGAAATGGTAAACTATCGGTTATTTCGTGGTTGTAAGGGCTCGCGAGGTCTACTGTTCTCACAGAACCACTAGTACTTGTAATATAATACAATGTTGACATCATAACATGTAATGCTGGCGAACAAGTAAACAAACAAAAATTACGTAATAAAAAATACTAAGCAGTCAAAAGAGCGAGGCCGAGCTGAGCAATCCCTCCCGGCAACATCCGTTCACGAGTTGACGCACGGATCAGCCATCGGTTAAACTCAACCATTTTAGAGGGAATTCAACGACCCGACCAGCGACGCCACCACCAGATGGAACATTTTAGTGAGCATGAAAAACCCGATCTTACAGATCTTGTCATCCCAGGGCGGGCCATGACCGCCCTCTGGATTTACGCTCATCTTTTTATCGTATTAGACAAATACGAGATATTCTTGCTTCAAGGTATTGCAACTCCATTTTCTACAACACATTTTATGCTCGTTTCTTATTTTCACATTTGTCTGCCCTCTTTTCTTTCAAAATTGTCTAGTTTAGTATATTCTAGCCCATTTCAAAAGCTTAGAAGTCCATCTCTTATTTGGTCTTCCACTTTTGATTCTTTATTAATTGTTTAAAATGATGTTTAAATTTACTACTCGGAAAATAAATTTCGTCTAATTTTTAAAACTTCTTCGCAATTTACATGTACGATCCGCTGTCATCTTAGTGCTTTTCCAGTTGCAGCTAGGCTGTTTTGCAGCCCGGGTGCGCTTTCTCGCTTTTCTTCTTCAAATATATATGCATGTCAATCGTCACCCAAGGGTGCTGAAGACCATGCGAAATCGCGAAGAAATAACCTGAACATCAAACGATTTGACTATAATGAATCTATGAGTTTACAAATCGAAAGTACACTTTGAATTTGACTCCTTGCTATGTAACTTTCCGAGTTGTTCAAGAAACAACGAAGTAATTCCAGATGCATGACTCGGTGCCAGAACATGAAAGAGTTTTAATCCGGTTCGCCTTGATTGAGACATCAAAACAGTCATGAACTGACTCACATCAACACATTAATCGGTTAACACGGCGTCTATTGTAGATCGGCGATTCTATTATTGGGTATTTTGGAAAGTGACGAATTTACTCAAAGAGAATAGAAACAGGCGCGGCGGTAAGAAATTCTCAAGAATGGCACTTCTGGGGCTTCGAAACAGCACAGTTAAAATGATAGCCTGTAATACCCTCAGTCAAACTCACAGTTCTTTTAGAGCGTTCACGTCAAAAATTTGGTTTGATGATTGAAGTCTTATGTTTAGCGTTTGTGTCTTAATTTTGTGAATGAATAGAGGAATTAGAAAAAACTAGAAACATATACCGTTCCCTTTGCTTCTGTGATAACAAGCTGCATTTTATGGTCCAACTTAGCCTGGATATATTCCGTAGGTATCTCGTATCTGAATCTAGATAGAGCTATCAAAACATTCATCAACTTGACGCACATAAAAACATCAGTTGGTTGGCACGGCGTCTATTGTACATCGGAAATCCGAGTTATGTTAGATATTTTGTAAAATTAAGTGCTAACTCATGGAGAAAAGGAACAATCTTGGCGATCTTCGTTCTATATTGGTTATATCTATGTGTGTTGAACTAAGAAAGAGATCATGTCAATGGTCACAAGCATGCCGAAGACCATCTACCTACGTAATGTATTCTTATCTAACTTGTGAAGTTATTACGTACCTATTTACGATTTATATTGCATTCTGGCGCTAAACGGTTAACATAATTTTTTTTCGATAAAGTTTTCCTTCGCACCTAGAAATTCCCCTGAGATTGCAGTCTGAGTTGCCAACAGTGCTCTCGGCCACTCGTCGAAGTGTAATTTTTGAACAGAGCAATGAAGAACGGTTTTGTTAAACAGTTGGGCCAAGGTTATTTCTATCTACTGTTATGAGCGAAATTTATGTTGCTTTTGCCTAAAGAATACAGAAAGTAGGCAGTCAGAAAAGAAGGTATTACCTCTAAAATCTCGTCCCCGACTTTCACAGCAGGTGATGCTTTAGCCGCAGCTCCAGCTGGGTTCAGCCCACACACAAACACAGCCATTCTGCTCCTGTCCCGATGCCCAGCCAGACTCAGCCCAAGCCCAGCCTTGGGGCTTCGCTCTAGCTTCACAGCAACCACGCTGTCACCGAGCGAGGCGTACTTCTTGCGGATTTTATCTGAAACAATGTTTTAGTTAGCGTTAGAAGTGTCTAACAGCATCAGAGACACACACAAGTAACCTTCGTGGCTGCTTATGTATGCTAACGATATCGCACTGCTACGCGCAAATGTGTGGAAGGAGTCGTTTGAAAACGGTGGTCTGAAGCTAAATGTGGCGAAGACTGAATATATGGCTTGCAATACTACAGATCCCCCACCCGTACGCGTAGGCAAAGACTTGGTCAAGCGTAAGGACCAGTTTAAATACTTGGGATCTGTACTTCACGCGTCCGGAGACATCGATGTCGACGACAAGGCCTGTATATCTGCCGCATGGGCAAAGTAGCGGGAGGTGACTGGTGTCATTTGTGACCCCAAAATGCCAGTTAGGTTGAAGGGACAGGTCTACAAATCCATTATTAGATCAGTCCTTTTATGGATGATATGCGTGCTAATCGTCTTAGTCAAGGATGCTCAAGAACGTGCAAAATGGAGACGAAAAAGTCGGGAAGCGGATCCCGGGCGTCTCAGCATTGCAGCTGAGGACGCAACTGGGAAAACGCTGAGAGAGAGAGAGAGAGAGAGAATGGTTTAGTTAGCGCTATTTGATAATAGATGGCGTTGGATAAAGCTGAAAATAATACCTGTACCGATTATATGATCGCTATTTAAACTGTCTGTAACACGACATAGGGCATTGCAATATCCTTTACCCGAAGCACGGTATGCCGTGCATCGTGGTTTTCGAACATAACAAATTATTCCAAATAAATTAATGATTGACCAATAAAAATAAAATAATATAAAAACAAATTAAATTGATCTAAAATATTATGGGGGACTTTATCTAAGACAAATTTTCTGCCTAAGGGCGGGGTCGACCAAACTAGTTTAAAATATATTCCGAGAATAAATGGTAAAATACTATAGAATAACTAGATTTTGCGTTTTACCAATTACTAATCCAAGAATAAGATGTCTATTTCAGAGTAAGTTATTTATAGGTCCGCCCTAAATAAACAAAAATATGTTGTCATAAAAGTAAAATATTCAAATAAAACCTATGAGGTATTTCCTACACAGAATGGAGATTAGAGGATTGTCATTCTATTCAACAACTTCAATTCATAAGACGTCTAGAATAACAATTGTCGAAAATAGATGAATCTTCTGTAAAACAGAGGCTGCAACGAGATAGTCGTCATCTTAGTCTGACGACTGTATTTTATTTCCAATTAAGAGAGTAATGCTGGGCCGGAGATATTAAATTCCCCATCGAGTGGGATGCGGCTTTGACACAGACGGGAAAATTGAGACGGAGTGCCGCGGGGTATAAAGAAACCCGATCAGTAGACAAGGTTATTTGCCTGGCAAATAAAAAAAAAATTATGCATAAAAAACTCTTTATGGCACCAATAAAAAAAATAACATAAGAAAAGGAGTTTAAAATTTAAAATACATAGGTACAATGATCCCTGACTTTCAAGCATACATCCCCCATAACTTTTGAACCGCTAAATCGATTTCCATCAAACATAGCTAAAAATCACCGCAAAGCAATTTTCTTTCAATTAAAAAAAAGTATCGAAATATATAATACGATGTCACAAACAGACGGACAGACAGGCAGACATTAGCTTCAAACTTATAACACTCCTCTTTTTTGTCTGAGGTTAAAAAGAAATAAATATACGAAGATTGCAGTTACAGTTGTATTCTTTTTCAATTGTTAAATAATGTGAAAGTTTGTATGGACGGTTGTTCCACTTTTAAGGCAAAATGGCTGATCGGAATAAAATTTGATATGTAGATAAAAATAAAGAAAATTATTATAGAAACGACACATGAGAACGACACATTCTGGGTTAACATTAACACTGACGTATAAACATTCTAGCTGAACAATAATCAACTGTTTTACAAAACCGAGCTATTTGTCAAACTGCGAGCGGTAATGTAAAACAGCGAATAATTCAATTCAATTCAATTCAAATAATTTATTGACAACTACTATTATTAATATTAAAATAAACAATTACATATTATGGTATTGCATTTCATAGTGAACATCAATTCTAACTACTAAAAGTCACTGTCTTATAATAGGTACACTACGAACCCTGTCGGGTATCGCAAATCTAAAAGTGGAACAGCAAGCAAGATTTATGACGTGCAGTTAATTTATAAATGTGTACAAAATATAATTAAATAATATAAATAAATATTTATTATTAAAGTATTTTTGTGAGAATGTTTGATGTTTACTATTTTAAAATTATTGAAAATTTTGTACAACTCAAATAAGATGCATGAAGTAAGTACTTATTCAAAATTCTGTTTGTATCTTAAGAGGGCCCTTCCCGGCCGCTCTATCGTCAACGCGAAAAGCTTGTTGTTAAATCCAGGGCAATGCTAAAAAAAGACGCAAAGCAAAAAGAGAGAGATAGCGTCTGAGCACTCGGTTTGCATTCTAATTAACGAAATTATTCTTACTATTTATTATATTAGAAAAAAAGGGTGCGAAAATTTAATAAAACTTGTTCCAGGTGATATACATGTTTTTCAGTAAGCCTTACAAGTTTGGGAATTTTTTTAAAATTTAGAATCTTCATTACATTTACGGGATATATATTTAAAAAAACTTTACTTTACGATTTATGAGTTATTTTATGAAACGCTAAACTACAGGAAGTGCAAAATAAGCAGATGTTTCGAGGCTTATACTGAATTTGTTTCTCCAAATTTTGATTTTTTAATTCAATATTAACCTATAAATAGCACATAAGATACCTGTTGGTTCAAAAGTTTTAAATAAAGATCTGTTACAACGCCATAATCAAGTACGGGCGTTTGTATGAAAAGTAAGACGGGTTGGCCGCTTTTAAGAGGTTCGCCGCGTGGCGTCTTAACCTTTTTTCGGCAGTGGCCAAGCCAACTCATTTAGCGGCGCTAGCGGGACCCAATTTTCTCGGGTTGGTAAATGTTCGCATCATATAAAGTCTACATACGATGTAGTCGTATTTTACGCACGCTGGGCTATCAAATGGGCTTCTGTCTTCTACGAATTTGGCGGGCTTTGCTCAAAAATGGCACAGAATAAGTACTAATAAGTACTCACGTACAGAAGTCTTACTTAGCATGGAAATTTAAAAAATATCTACTCAATGTGGTTAGCGATCTTCTGAACTCAGCATTTGTTAGATACATAGAAATCCATTGTCTGCAAGTGAAATTTGACCCACTTTCCGGTTTTCAATTGAGCTCAAATTTTGCACGCATACGTATATCGCGTGACAATACAATATTATAATGACATGGAGGTGATCTGATGATGGAGCCGGAAGGTGGCCATAGGAACTCTGTAATGAAACAACGCAACTCCGTCGAATTTGGGCTCGTTTAATTCGTCTTGAGGAGCACTTTAGACAAAAGCTTGTTACATATAATATATTTATTAAATAATGCTTGTTTTTACTTTCGACAGGCCTGTGTCACTCACCGTTTAGGTAGCGAAAATATGCCTACATTATTACTATGCGCGTGGTGACCACTTTGAAGGGGAAAATTCAGTTGCATGAATCGTTTGTCCAGAGTAATAAGAATGAAATTGGCTTACAATTGATGTCTAGGTATGTAAACGAAGAGGTGAGGAGTTCTGACGCGAGCTAAATTAAGACACAGCGCTAACCACATTAAGGGGCTACATGAATTTTACGGGGTCCAGTGCTGCCCCCATTTCAAATAAATAATTTAAAAAGACGTGGAGACATCATTTAAAATTTTGTCTTGACCAGGCTCTAGATAACTCTTCAAACTATTTTATTAACTACTGTATACAGTTTGAAATGAGAACATAAAGCTTTTCTACGCACAATTGCAAAAAAACGGCCACATTTGGCGTATGTGCACAGAAAAGCTTCACGTTCTCACTTTGAACTGTAAACAGTAGTTCATAAAACAATTTGAAGGGTTGTCTAGTGCCTGGTCAAGACAAAAATTTAAATGATGTCTCCGTTTTCTATCAATTGATTTATTTCAAATGGGGGCAGCACTGGACCCAGGAAAATTCAGGTATCCCCTTAAGTAGATATTTCTTTGAATTTTTTTCTGAGTAAAACTTCTGTACGTGAGTACTAGTACTTATTCTGTGCTTTCGATAACATAGACATACGAAAGTAGCCGAAAGTAGCCGATTGCTAGCGTGGCTTTGTTTCGCACGATGGCGGTCAAGAGGCTGAGTGAAGGTGCCCGGTTACCGAGGGTCATCCTATATCGCTTACATTTCTTCTTTATGTGTTTTTTAAATATTTTTTTTATTTATTTAATCTTTATTTACCGAAACAACCTGGTACAAAAGGCGAACTTAATGCAAATAGCATTGTCTAGCAGTCAACCTTCGGGATAAATAGAGAAAATACGCATGTAAGGCATACGAATAAATAATAGATATTTATATATTACAGGAATATATACTGATCGTTTTATCCGCATAACGTCCACTGCTGGACATAGGGCTCCCCCAAGGAATGTCAAAATCCGATTTAGAGCACTGTGCATCCAGCGCTTTCCAGCGACCTTGGTCAGGTCATCTGACCACCTTATCGCGTGCCCGATATTCGAGAACCTTTTTGCCTCATCGACCATCGGTTCATCGCACACTACAGACTTGTATGTACTGATATATGCTGGCAAAAACAAAAAAAGTCTATTTTTTATTATTGGTTCATGTGCACGTGAAAATTTACAAATAAAACCTTATAAAATTTAACATATTACATAGGTGCTACTTATTTCTAAAGAAATTTCTTTCAGCAGACCGCGAGAGCTAGTCTAGTACTTCTAGCAGTGGACTGCCACTGCCGGACGGAGGATTTGCCTATTATCCTCCGTGCACGACTCCGTGGCGTAATGGTTAACATGCCTATCCGCTATTCAGGTCTCTAGTTCGATCCCCGGTCAGGTCAAGACAGAAGATAACGGCTATGTATTTGTTATAAAATGTAGTATCGTTGAGTTAGTATCTTACAACTCAACCTGTGGCATTTCTCAAAAGAAAAACATGCTCTAGGGTTTGCAGTAGTTATAAAGTTGCAGGGCAGTTCGAAATATCAGAAATTAGTCTTACCTATTAACACTCTCAAGCACGGTCGCAGGAAAACGTTGTATGCTATCGGTTAATTTGAAAGTGCATAGGAATAGCAGCAGAGGACATCCTGCGACTGCAAAGCTGTTATTCATGCAGAGAGACCTCCTTGAACTGAATGAGACAATAAAAGCATGTAGGTAATCTCCATTTGGAGAGCAGACGTAGTTTAATGGCCACTTAAAGTGACATAACAGTCGTCCTTGTGACACAGCCTTACATCGATCGTGTGTCATATCACATTATATTCCACGTTGGAATCTTGTTTTGTTTACTTGTCTCATCTTCTTCTTTGCAGCTTATAACAGTCCACTGCTAGATTAAAGGCCTCTCCCAATAAAGAAAGGATTTAAAAGGAAGATAAAAGAGGATTTTTTCAAAGATTCAAATGTTTATTCAGTAATTAGACCTTTACAGGCACTTTTACACGTCAACAAGTATAATATAATTTATGTTACGTGTAAAGTATATTAAAATTTAATTTATTTTTAAAGAAAAGCTACCGATACCAGCGCTTCATAACGACCACTGCTGAGAAGAAACGCCGAAAGAAACTCATTTTCACAGTATTGGTCGCCTACTCGCCAGAAGGGCTTTGTCATATTATTATTATTGTCTTTTAATTAATAAATACTTATAATATAATACAATGTTGACACATTATAGCATGTAATGCTTGCGAACAAGTAAACAAACATAAATTGCGCAATAAAAAATATTAAGTAGTCAAAAAAGCGAAGCCGAGCAGACGAATCCCTCCCGGCAGCACCCGTTCACGAGTTGACGCACGGATCAGCCAACGTTAAACTCAACCATATCATTTTCTTACTGAGAAAAAATAATGATTGCAGTAGTAAAAATTTTTGCTACACGTTACCAAAAGTAAGTGATCGCTGAACTTTGGGCTTCTAGTAGTTAAAATGTGTTTTAATTAAAACCAAATGGTTCTGCTAATTAGAACGGTTGGTAATCAACTTAACAAATTACAAGTTGCAAAAATGATTCAGCTATTTCTTTTTGTCAGTGCTGAAATAATGCATCCCTTTCATTTCTAACCGACTTCCAAAAAGTTACAACTGCAGCTAAAAACCATCTTGATCAAGTCAGATTTCAAACAAAAAAAAAAATGCACTAGTCCATTCGTTTAGGAGCTACGATGTGATCAACTTAAGTCTGTGGCATCGTCTGTGTGTCTATACACAGACTCACGTGAAACATATATTACCCCTCTTTTTCGCATTAGAGGTTAAAAAAGAAGAATACTAGTAATGTATAGAGAGTCTAAACCTAAAAATATAAAACACTTCGCTAGCTACATCTGTGCATAAAATAATGATGTCAAGTGTGTGTTGACTCGACTGCAGAAAGCTCGCTCGAAAGCTATTGAAAGATGGAGATATAGCACACACGCTGCTTCTACTAATAGCTCATTTATTTGCTGTTTCTTTGTTACTACTTTACACTTTTATACTTAGTAAGGTAATATTTTATTTAATCTTGTCACAATAAAAGGCTATTATCATTAATTTATAACTAAAAATAAAATACTCATAAACTTATACTATTATATATAAAATATATCTCTTAAATCTTTCCCCTGCGGAAGAGTGCCCAGAAGGCTGGCAGCATTGTCACGTTGTATGGCAAAACTTATTCTTTGAGCGAAGTAATTACCAGCCTCCTGGTCACCTGATACCTCGACCAGCCTTAGTAATATTTAACTTAAAGAATCCGGATACTAAATGTGTCAAAAAATATTATTTTACAAACAAATGCACCAGCCAGCGTTCCGCACAGACAAAATCTTTTTGACTAGGTTTTTTTAGTTGTATTTATGGTTTAGCTTTGTTGTATGTAAGTTTTTATTTTTCTCTTAATGAACTTAGTTCTCCCTAATGCTCCAAATATTTATATTTTTCTTCCTACATCCAGATTATTAAAAGACAATAATAGTGCTAAAAGGCCTCTTCATGTTGGCTTTGGCCCCATGAACGCCTCAAAGGAAGGGGTCCTCATGGACCCGAGGCTGAAAAGCGTACCAACATAATATGACAAAGCCCTTCTGGCGAGTAGGCGACTAATACTGTGAAAATGAGTTTCTTTTGGCGTTTTTTCTCAGCAGTGGTCGTTACGTTACGAAGCGCTGGTATCGGTAGCTTTTCTTTAAAAATAAATTAAATTTTAATTTACTTTACACGTAACGTAAATTATACCTATTGACGTGTAAAAGTGCCTATAAAGGTCTAATTACTGAATAAACATTTGAATCTTTGATTCTTGCAGAGTCGGCTTTTACGATCTGTGCGGAAAAAGTAACAGCTGGTACGTTTTACGTTTTGTTTTCTTCCAGATCAGCGTGGAAGGGATCGGTCTCTAAAAAGATAATACATGTACACGTATATACCTACCTTCTATCATAAGTTTGTTTGTTTTTCGAAAGTGTAAGTGGCTTACCCTGTCTCAGATTTCTCAAGCTGAGTAAAGGCATTTCGAATAGCTTGACAATTATCATATATATATATATATATATATATATATATATATATATATATTTTTTTTTAATTAACTTTATTACAAATGTAATAGGCGGATAAAGCCTTACCCCTCTATTCATTAAAAATTGCAAACGTTTGCTAAACATATTTTAGTCAAAATATGTTTATATATATATATTTTGTCTCGTTCTTTCTACGTTGAATATTCAAAAGAGGGAAAGGGACAGAACATGTTTTAACTAAAATAGGTTAAGCAAACGCTTGTTTTTTTTATGAATTTAAGGGGTAGGCTTTATCTAAAAAGTCAAGCTACTTTTGATGCCGAGATTAAGTTGTCTTTTGAAGGAGGTGATTTAGAAAGTTATATTATTAATAATAATACAACTCGAGTACGAGCCTTCTGGATATTGATTGGTAGGGCGTTCCAAAGCTTTGCAGCTTGAACAGCAAACGATACAATGATGACAGCCACAGTTTAAAGTGCTCAACGTGCCTTTCGAAGCACTTCCCAACCCAAGTTGCTCGGAGTTGCTGAACTTGCGAAAGCCAGTAATGTACAATGCGACACAAATAAGTTGAACAAAAATGGCTTACTTCAGAGCATTTTTGTACAGTAAACTTAGCTGTAAGTAAATGATCTGACGTCAACAACTAACTATTAAGAAATCGAAAGAAAAAAGAAATTACAATTATCAAGTGATATAAATATCCAAAGATAAATAAATGACTTTTGACTTTTTTTTTACTTTTTACAAATTCCCGACACGTAAATTGAACCAAAATGGTGGTCGTCGGCGCATTATTTGTACGGTAGGCCTCAGAAGTGGAATCCCAATTTCTCATACTAATTGTATGAAAAATTGAGACTCCATTTTTGAGGCTTACCATACCTGCACCGATAACCGCTATTTTGGTTCATCCTACGTGCCGGGAATTTGTACAAAAATGCTACTCCATTATCGAAGTCGTAGGTAGGTACTGTTACGTAAATATATAACATTATCACTATCTACGAGGCTTTCAGATAAAACTAACACACCAGTGTTACTATAATCGATATGCTGATATCACCTTATCTATAGTTTTTACTTTTTAGCGAAGAAATAAAGGATGTACCTATGATTCCATGATAGGATTTCAATGACAAATTGCCAATACGGGAAGTGCAAGAAGGGCTCCAGAATTCATGTAAAATGTTTGAAAATCACGAGCAACGTGAGTACCTTCTCCCTGATTAGCAATAATATTTCAAAACTAAAAACCAACTTCACCCCCAAACTACACAACCGATTTTGATAAAATTTCCATGGTACCATCTGGAAAGTATACCCTTTTAAACAAAAAAAAGATTTTTTTAAATCAGTCCAGGCGTCTTTGAATAATCGGTGTACAAACATAAAAAAAATAAATCCTCCTTTTTTGGAAGTCGGTTAAAAAATTACGAAGATACAGCCGCATTTAAATTTCGCGTGACGTCACGATAAGCTACGATTTTTAACCAAAGGTGACGTCAGTCATTCCCACTCCGAAACGTCGAAGCGCTGCTTTGTGAATTTTTACTACTTTGCTAAATGAAAAATATGGTTCCTTTATTTTTGGATCATCTAGTTGACGAACTAAATAATAGTACATTACTGCAGAGGCCGGGAAATATGGCGTTGCCGGAAGGGTAGTTTTCAAGGCCGAGCATTAGCGAGCCCTTGACAATAATTACGAGTCCGGCAATTCCATTTCCGCTGAAGCATGTATTGAAATCGTTACAGAAATAACCAAATCTAAATATTTACCGAAAGCAATTAATGTTTACTGCAAAGAGTATAAAATAAATCACTACGTGTTTTGAAAGAAAAGAAACTGCTTTCCCGCGTTTTTTTGTGCAAATGAAACACAGCCCCGTCATATTTTACACAAAAAATGTAATACCGTAATTTTTTTTAACGAAAATTAAGCTTATTTTCGTGTGATTTTACAACAACATTATTTTAATAAAATTGTGGTCATTAGAATATTAATAAAAACAAATAATGCTCGAAGAGTGCATTTTTAATAAGGTGGTAGCAATTGACTGAATAACAAGTTATGGAATTAAACGCTTAATGTCTTTGCTAAATGTAAAAACAGAAATGTCACCTGAAACGTCAATGTTTTGTTTTCTGAATACACATTTTATTCATCTTTTTGTTTCAAGCAGCGGCCAGGAATGAATTTTCAAACTACTTTCCTGGCCTTCGTGTCTTCTACTACAATATTGCCTACATTTCCGAGCATGTTTGAGAAAAAATATATCTTTTTTGACAAGTCCATCATCCCTATTCTTCAGGGTTAGCAATGCGCTTGTAGCATCTTGGATAACTTTATTGAGTACTTTCCTATTTCAAAAATAAATTACTTGGTAGGTACTTACTGTTAAGAAAATAAAAGTCACAAAATAATGTCACTTACCATTGATCAAAATCCTAATTTTAGATTTATTATTGCAGAAAAATTTATATTAGAGCGCTATCTGACTCTAAGAAACTATGACTTCATAGACCTATTTTTCATATAAATCCTACAGAAAATGTTTGTTTTGACGTTTAGCAAAAAAGTATCTGATTTGAGGTGTTGGTAAGTAGCGGATTTTTAAATTACTTCTCTATTTGACCGCCGTATTATCTATTTAATACTCCTACTTATTCTATAAGTTCTATAACGTATTTTTTCTAATGAGGTAGACAGAGCATTTTAGTTTTTGGGGATCTAAGTAAACAGAGTAACCTTATAAATTGACTTGATAAAATTGACGTAGTAAAATCAAATAAATAAATAAAACAGTGCATGATAAATTAAAATTCCTTGGAATAAAATAATGATTGATTAATGAATGATGCGATAATATGATATAAAAGCCTCTGCTTATAATGCTAATAAATATTAATTAATAATTTTGAATAGTGTTTTTATTAATTAATGTAATATTTTTTTTCTTGATCTAGAACAACCGCTTACCGTTCCATCTTATTTTTGCAACACCCAACATGTTTAATATTGTACCTAATTATAAACAGTGGTAATATTAGTAAAACTAAGAACTGATGTATAATATGAGTGCAATAAATGAAGAATTGAAGAGCCCAGAAAAGAAGGCCTTAAGACTCGAAGACATCTTTTGGCGTGATGGTGAGCGAGAAGATAGTGATGGATTGCTGGCCGCATCGCCTAGTTATTAACATGATTCGCATTTCTAGCCCATTACCTCGATCAGCTATTACGATCTGCGCAGAAATAGATGCAGCTGGTACATTCTAAGTGGTTTCTTTTCTTCCAGACCGTCATGGAATCTATTTACATTGTACAATACAAAATTGTAAAATGGAGATGAAGTTTTAGCCAAAAGATGAGGAGCTCGGTGGTCCGGTGGGAGTGCACATTACTAGCGCTTTCGCAAATAAAGCGACACCGGGCGTAGTCCGCACTTGGAAAGGTGACCACAAATGGCATAAAAAATTCTTGAGCTCCACCGTGCTTTGGAAGGCATGTATAAGCCGTTGTTCTCAGCTGTCATCATTATACAATTTGTAAAAAATTCGACATTTTCATACAAATTGTCGGGCCAGCCGAACACTTTTGTATGAAAATGACGATTTTTTTCGAGTTTCAAGCATTGGTCTAATAGGAAAAGTTGTTCATATTGACGGTCTGAGTTGCTCCTACAAAGATCGGACAGGGTTTTTCTTACATATTGTATGGCAGTCGTTAAGCTATATCAGATGCCTTAAGGCAGCTCGAAAAATCTGACCAGTGTTGGCCACTTACAGGAAAAACAAACAGTCAAAAGATAGTCCATTTTAAAAGCTTGCTGTAAACCAGCGATAAGTGGCACAGTTGTACCGACTCCATTACCAGATTTTAAATGGTACTACCACGTGCACAAGTGTTTTAATAATAATATCAAAGATTTCGTACACTGACTGCTTCCGTGGTCTAGTGGTCAAAGCTTTCACCTTGTGATCCGGAGGTCGTGAGTTCGAATCCCACTAGGCAGGGTTTGGACGGTTTAGGTTAACCTAACCGAAATAATCTGTTATTAATCCAATTGGAAATGGGTTAACATTTATTTTGGTTAACCGAAATAGCTTGTTAACCTATAATTGCGGTTTACTTAAACCGAATCGACATATAGATTTCTGCATGATACTACACGTTTTTCATTCCTCGTCACATGGTCACTGTACCTATTCCTACAAAAGCGCTTACATGACTCAACCAAACGGCTGTGCATCCCCGAAAACCTAATTAACCTATTCAGATAACGGTTACTGTTACCCTTATTGTGTGGGTTAACCGAATCAAAAGATTAACCGTAAAAGGGTTAATCGATATAACCGGTTTACCGTTATGAATGGGTTTTCCAAACACTGCCACTGGGAAGCAT
This sequence comes from Acrobasis suavella, assembly GCA_943193695.1. Taxonomy (NCBI): domain Eukaryota; kingdom Metazoa; phylum Arthropoda; class Insecta; order Lepidoptera; family Pyralidae; genus Acrobasis; species Acrobasis suavella. Next base: position 422,858 of record OW971950.1, read on the forward strand.
ACTTTGTTAAAAGTTGTTTTTAAACTAGTTAGATATAACAGTGGGATATAGTGGGATATAGTGGGATATAACAGTTTGGATCACCCGATTATCCGAAAAGAAAGATGATTCCGTGTTTCGGAAGGCACGTATAAACTGAGGGACGCCATCTAGCATTTGATCATCAAACCTATTTATAGTTCTGGTCTATCCTTTGGGTTGCAGTGGTCAGATGGCTCGTCACTCTGTATAAAAACCAGTAACCTCGTCAAATCACCTAGGATTAGAAGCTGACCCCGTGCACTGACAAATTTTAATTAAGTCTTTCCGAATATAAATTTTCATGTTAATATTATTTTTAGTTTAAGAGAAAATTGAAGATATAAGTAGAGGGCCAGGTCAGGTGTCTTGGTACTTGACTGTACTCTTGTTCTGAAAGAAAAAAAAATGGTCTTAAAACCAAGCCAAATGGAGAAGGAAAAGTGGAAACCGGACTCCGGGCTTCTCAGCATTACAACTGAGGATGCGACTGGGAATACGCTGAGATGAAAGAGATGTCTTAAAATAATATAAAAGGAAAAGTAAAACTTATTTGCTGTTTCTCCTCTTGTGCAGATTACAAAACCAGATCGTGGGAACACAGGAAATTTTGTCAATAAGCGATCCCACTGATTGCGATCATAATAATTCTCTGTTTTAGGTAAGGATTTAAATTTTCGAAATATTCAAACTACAAAATCTTGCAACAACCAAAATGCCCTGTCTGCCCCATTTAGGGAATAAAGACGTGATAGTATGTCTGTAATAGTGCTGCAAGCAATAGTATAAAATATCGATGGTCTATCGATACTATCGTGGCCTTGAAAAACAGTTACAATATTGATAGGACTATTGATAGTATCGATAGTAAAGGTACTGTTGGTATTAAAAACTATCAATAGTATTGTAACGAATAACGATATTATAATAGTACTTATCGAAAGTAATTTAGTTATCGATAGCTTTTCGTACAAAATGTAGTAACAGTATTGATACTATCGATAGTTACAAAAAGTAGGTACAGTATCGATAGTATCAATTAAAAACTATCGATACTATCGATAGTATTTAATTTCAATAGTATCGATACTGTTGATAGTTTTACCTTTCATCAATAGTAATATAAACCATTGAAAATCAATACTATCGATAGTATCGATACTATCGATAGTCCTATAGATATTGTGTAGTATAGTCAAACTATAGAGTTATCCAACGCTAGTCTGTAAGGAACTCGGTGGTTCGGCGGCGGGAGTGCGCATTACTAGCGCTTTCGCAAGTAAAGCGACACCGGGCGTGGTCCGCACTTGGATGTGGGAAAAAATCGCTCGATAAATGTTCGATTTATCGAGCGAGCTATGCCAGATGTTTTTAACAACATGATAAATCTGACGCCAGTGTTGGCCACTTACAACACACCAAAAACAAAACAAAGTAGGAATGTATAAAAGTTGGTTTTTCTATACTTTTTAATGGAAACTTTTTAATGATTTAGTTTTTTAACTTTTTTTTTTGTTATTGTTTACATAGATATGAAATAGCTGTTTGACGACCTCCGTGGTGTAATGGTTAACATACTAGTCCGCCAATTCGGAGGTTCTGAGTTCGATCCCCAGCCAGGGCAAGTCGGAAAATGGCCTTTTTCAAATTGTCCTGGGTCTTGGGTGTTTATATATACGTGTATTTATCATGAAATATAGTATCGTTAGGTTAGTATCCCATAACACAAGCTTAAGCTTACTTTGGGGCTAGCTCAATCTGTGTGATTTGTCCCTATATTAGCTGTAAGTTTTCCGAAATTAATAAAATTAAATAAAAATATGTATGTAAAATGTTGCACTACAGGCAAATGTCTTAGATTTATTCAAACAGTTTGAGGGCTACGGGTCAGGGTGTCACAAATGCGTCCCATAAATATGGGACATTCCGGCCGCTGCGACACGGGCGACTGCTATGGGGCTTTATGTTGCGAATTTAGTGGCCCATAAACTTTTCATTACCAAGATTGGTTATGCAATCGTTCGTAAAAATGTGATGTCACATATTTTTATTACATAGTTTTAGGAAAAATAGATAGATAGATAACTCTTTATCGTACACCAAAAAAAAAAAAATGTTACATACAGCAATAAACTTAACATTTAATGAGTACAATGGGCGGTGTTATCACTTAAAGCGTCCTCTTCCCGAAAACTAGTGGATGGAGAAATATTATCTATTATATATTTAAATGCCATGGATACAGAAATAGAGGGCGAGACAGGCAGACTATTTGCAAGCATTTGCTAAAGATTGAAAATTGAAGACCAAGGATAGAACATCGTGGAGGGAAGAGGAGGCCTTTATTTTATTTATTAGTACATATAATGAAATGACAGAATTGAATGAGATGACTTCTCTTCCTTAGGCTTCTTTATTTCTTGGAGATCACAGTGACACTGAACTTCGTTTTCTTAGAACAGGCCTTTTATATTTATTTATTTCGTATTAACAAAATCTAAATCTAGATGGGGGTAGGTGTGATATATCCCCTTCACTTTACAATATTTTCAATTACCTTCTCAGTCTTACAAGAGGTGTGGCCATGGAGATCCCGAGTGTGACAAGGTTCTATGTAAATAAGCTAGGGAAATCCACAGTCAAAACCCTTTATTTACCTTTAGTTACCTCACGCTTAGCACTTTATACCTGTGCTAAACGCTACGTACCGGGAAAATAAGCATACACACAGTTCAAAATGCATGCCTTTACCCAGAAGAGTGACAAGACTAATAAAATATTAAATATAAATATATACGGACAAATCACACAGATTGAGCTAGCCCCAAAGTAAGTTCGAGACTTGTGTTATGGGATACTAACTCAACGATACTATATTTTATAACAAATACATACACCCAAAACTGAGGACAGTTTTGAAAAAGGCAATTTTTCAACTTGCCCTGACCGGGGATCGAAGCCGGAACCTCTGGGTGATGGACTAGCATGGTGACCACTACGCCACCGGAGGTCGTCAAATGACTAATAAAACAAAATTATTATTTTAATTGTTAACCTTACACGTTCACAAAACAAAACAAACTAAGTAATATCAATCTGCACTGTTGTAAGTATTAAATAACCCCAAGTAAAGTTGCATGAATATATAATGTAGTTTTTTATGTCGAAAAATTTGAACATTCCGAGGGATTTTCAAATAACTAAATACACGTTAAATGCCGCGGGTAACAGTTAGTTTAATAATAACTTCGGTACAAAAGACACCATAACTTAATTCCAAGTATTTCAGAGTTACCGAACTTATTGACAAGACAAACCCATAATTACCGAAATAACTCGCGAGGAAATGGACTTATAATTGAATAGTGTTTTGTTCAAAATTGCCGCTAACTTTTTAATGAAGGATCGCGTTGCGCGATTGTTTTTCTAAGTTCGGTGAAGAGACGGAGCTCTGGGCTGTTAGTAAATTTAGAAGGTAATTCAATCCCATTACGTCAACTTTTCGTTCATGAAATGATGGCGCCACCGTGTAAGCGTTGTTCCATTGGAACGAATACAGATGAATTGAAAAATAAATAACACTTCATTATTTCGGGAAGTATTTGCTAGGAAAAATTAAATCACTTTTATCCTCACTTGTCCTATATTGATGCACCACCGCGCACCTTCAATACTGAATACTCGATACTGAATACGTTTCGGGTGAACGAACGCGGTCAGCAGCTATTTTTGTAGCAGACGAGTTAAATGAAAGCTTTGTTCGATTGTGTAAGAATAACGATACAGTTCAATTACTGATAAACAAGGTTAAAGTAAGTGCAAGTACTTAAGAGCAATTACTCATAAATTTATTAATATAAATTCAACCGAAGTTAACATGACTTTGATTAATTATTCTCAATAGCTTAATAAAAACTTTAAGAGGGGCACTTTAAGTAAATTGCCTATCACAAATAAACTAGAATCTCTTTATTCACAAAACTATGCGACTCAGTAACGACTGAGTCAATATTTTTTATACACAATAAAAAATTATATTATTGAGGAACTGCATTAGCGTTTTTCTAAAATAATGTATATTTCACGTGTAATTAAAGTAAAACGAATTCGGCGCTTTTGGGCGCTTACTGCGTTCTTCCTCTGCGCAGAACGCTCTAAAAACGGATTATCCTATACTTGTTATCCATAATATTGTTTGTCAGAACCATATTTTATAATGTCGTATTGTTACTGTAGTCATAATTTTCATTTAACCTAAACTGTATCAAAACGAACCTTAACCTTTTTAGGGTTCCGTACCCAAAGGGTAAAAACAGGGCCCTATTACTAAGACTCCGCTGTCCGTCTGTCTATCACCAGCCTGTACCTCATGAATCGTGATGGCTAGATAGTTTAAATTTTTACAGGTGATGTGTTATTGTTGCCGCTATGATAACAATAGCTAAAAACAGAATAAAATAAATATTTAAGGGGGCTCCTACACAACAAACCTGTTTTTTTATAGATATTGGTACGAAACCCTTCATGTTCATGCATGGTCCATCGCAACTTAGTTCTCTATATCTAATCCGTGTATATGTTATTTTTTATAAATATAAAGTTTTGTTTATATTTGAATGAAATTATGCCACGAAATTAGGTTTGATCCTCTATGCTGGTCTGGGATAAGGGAAAAAACTTATAGTGTACCAGCTGATTCTCTTCCCGCGCGGATCGTAAAAGCCGATCGAGGGAATGAGCGAGTTATCAATCATGTTATCAGGCAATGCGGCTAGCAACCCACCATTATTTTCCATTTCCCCCGCCATCACACTAAGCGTGGACTTTGGATCTTACGTGGGCTCTGTTTACCCTGTCGGGAAAAAGACGTGAAAATGTGTCTCTATAATCAGGTTTGAGAAATGGTAGCAAGTGAAGATTCGTCTGCCTACAAATAAATGGAAAATTCAGCCCGCCATCTTGGAAAACAGGCGAGGTAATATGTAATGAAAAAATATTAAACAAATGAGCAATCTACTTGAAATATAAGTGTATTAGATTTGGCCCTTGGGCGTACTAGGAGGAACTCTTGGGTCCAGGGGCAATCTGCTAGATAATTGATTGAATATTGATTTGCTTAGCCCCGAGGCAAACCTAGGGTGGACTGTAGGTCAAGAAATGCAAAAAATAAGGACATTGTTGCAAAAAGTGTCATATTCATATTCCAGGACTGTTATGAGGGGATTAAACCAACAGGGTGACTTTATAATTACAAGCTTAAATTTTGGCGCAAGTTCAGTCTATGATACTGTATGCATGTATACACACACACATATATAACTATTTTTATTTATTTATTGTTCGTCCTCTCATACACATTCAAAATTTTAGTTTATTATTTTTAAAATTAGGCGATATCATTTTTTTTTTTATTGGTTCATGTAATAAACATACCTACATAGACGTACGTAAAATAAACTTACATAAATACATAAATATATACTGATATATACAATTAATGAATACATAAGATAATATTTCTAAATATGATGATCAGGATGATAAAGACAGATAGTAATCTTTTACTCGTTTCTTAAACGTGGTTATGGTTTTGATTCACGAATTTTTTGTGGTAACTCATTCCGTAGCCTAACTGCTTGCTCGGAAAAGGAGTGGGTATAGGTAGCGGAGCTATGAATTGGGAATTGAAGGATTAATTTATGGCTGGACCGACAGGGAGCGTTGACAGGCCGTGCGAAAGAGAATCTTTCACGTAAGTAGGGAGTATATTTATATATTTTCAAATTGACCTTCTTGGATATTTATTACTTACTTGTTATAAAATATAGTATCGTTGAGTTAGTATCCCAGAACACAAGTCTCGAACTTACTTTGGGGCTAGCTCAATCGGTGTGATTTGTCCGTTTATATTTATTTATTTAATTTAAATACATTATGGTCTCCGAAAATATAAGAAAAAAAATCAAGAAGTTTATTACCTAGTTCGAGCTCTGCCTCCGCGTCCTCGGATATGGTCTCCATCTCAGCGCATCTCGGTCGCGCGGACCAGCTCGCGCGACCGCAGCCTTCGACTCTCACACACACATAATAACAGTCACTATCTCACTGTTCACTTAAAAGTATCACTTACTATGTGTGTCACAAAATAATCTGTCACTGTGCCGATTTGGAATTTATATAATTCCAGTGTCAACTAAGAATTGTTTCTTTTTTGTCAACTAGACTAGTCCGCAGATTCATGAAAGTTACTGGTTGTAATTGTCACTCTCAAAACATTTTTTTAACACCCTGTATGTATTTTGTTTTCCCTATTTGTAACTGGTTGAAAAATTAAAAGATTTTATTGGTCCCATTTGGTTGGGTGTCTCTCTCGCACAATCAAACATTTTTCAAGATTAATAAAAAATTAGACACATTTTTATTAATCTTCACAAATTTAAAGTTTGATTATGGGAGCTAGACAGCCAACCCTGTGAAATGCCTCTTAAGTTATGTGTCCGCCAATACACACACACTTTTAGGGAAAGGGGCAAGTGGTTTTGATTCTTGATTGATTGAGAAGTGGAAAAATGTGAGACCTTTGCCCAATGGGAAAACAAAGGGTATTTTTTAAATGAAGTATACATATTGTATGTGTCAAGTGTATAAATTTAGGTTGACTAAATATATAGGGAATTTAGTCATCTTTAAATATTCACTGACACACACATAAATTAGCTATGGCAATGAAATTATGCACGCATAAAGTTTTATGTGTCTTGTCACCGAGTTGACGCCTCATAATCTAAGTTTAGAGAGTTGGCACGTGACAGCAGTTCCAATGGCACATAGCATAGCTAAACGATTCTATTTTGAAAATAACATGTTTTGAGTAGTGAAGTGATTTCTCACAAGAAAAAAAACCAAGTTTGTCAAACGTCAGTGTAACAAACAAAGAAGTAAATAACGTCATGTAACTGGCATCTAAGGAAAACATAAAAAAATGCTTGAATAAAGTGTCATTTGCGAGTGTTCGGAAATCAAAATAGGCGCGAAGATACAATCTGATATTATGAAATGCTAAGTAAATACGCAATTGGCTTTTCAAATAAATAATATAAAAATGTTGTAGATGGTTTTAATCGAAAATATAAAAAAAAATTAAGAAGATAATTTGAATAAAAATATTCTAAGTTTTATCAGGATATTTTCATATATTTTATACTTTACACCGGAAGTGACGACACACAGCAATCGAAGATTACATTTTTCCTATGCCTGCACAAAAAAAAAGACATCTCTCGTCTGTCAATGTCACCTTTTTAAATTACTTTGGATAAGTTGGTTGTTGTCATTGATACATATTGTTGTAGGGAAATGACAGTGACAGTACAGTATTAAAAGAGGAAATTGCCAACCTTATTCAAACTTCATCGTGACGTCACTTCCTCAAAGTCAAAGTCATTTCTTTTTATTCAATGTAGGATAAATTTATCTCATAATGAAGGTCACTTTTTTAAATATTATTTTAATGCAAAAGCTAAAGACTACTAGCGTTTCGGAACGACCACTACTGGGAAGATAACCTACCTAGCCTGATGACAAAAAAGCTTGAACTTGCTTGACAATAAGGTCATTGGAATTTTTGCAAAAATGTTAATAAGTAAGACCTTATCAGGCTATTCCTCGAAAAGGTTTGCGAATTAGTTTTTTTGTTAATTACTTGACAAGAGAATTAATATGTTTTTATTTATTTACCCAGTTTTATTTAATCCTTGAGATTTTAATTTACGACATCCACAAGAAACAATGAAAAAGACTTATTCTGATCCAGAACGCACTCGGCTCTTTTCGGGGCAAACTATCTAAACTAGTTCATTCGTGGTGGGTATGAAACCGTTTCGTGATTTCTCAGTTTGTCGCAAATTTTAAAATAGATGTAATACTGCAACAATCGTAATATTGGTACATTTTAACGCATGTTTGCTGTAATAACGTTTCAATTGGCACCCGATTGTGGCTATTTTAGTGTAATGCAAATACGCAAATACTCGTATCGTACGGATTCCAATACTCGAGGTCTTAGCTCAATGAGCTAATAAATTAATTGTGTATAATAGAACTTAAAGTCCAAGCCTAACTATCAACTTTAGGTACCTCAATGGTTTATTTTTATTACAATTGCATTTATAGGATTCAGTACCCAAAGAGAAAAAACAGGACCCCGCTGTTCGTCTATCTGTCTGTCACCAGGCTGTATCTCATGAACCGTGATAGCTAGATAGATGAAATTTTCACAGATTATGTATTTCTTCGTATAACAGAATACAATAAATATTTAAATAGGGCTCTCATACAGCAAACGTGATTTTTTTATAGATAATGGTACAGAACCCTTCGTGCGTGTGTCCGACTCGCACTTTGCTGATTACTTAACCTTCTAGCCCACGAGTACGCTGAAAGTGGCCTTTGAGTCTTACGGCTCTGGGCTCTCTCTGCCTAGAGCCACAAATTTTAAACCGCTCTATCTATCCTATGGATAAAGAAGTCTATGACATTATCATCTTTTCTACCACAGAACGCTTACTAATTAGAAATCTCCAATCTCCAAGACGACCGACTGGAAGCGGCCTGCATCCAGTGTTTTCCTGAAATCCATCGTGGCGTACTGGAATGAACTGTTTATGCAACTTCTAAAATAGCTCTATTTGCGTGGTACAGAGCGCAATTGTTTCGCCTCTTGCAACAACTCAATACGTTTAAAAATAATACCGTATTGCACAACTGAGTAATGAGTATAACCTCATCTTGTTGTTTGAAATTAAAACTTCGAGTTTGGAGATTAAGCAATAAAACTTATTTAGGAGTGGATTAGGGGCTATGGCGTATGGCCTTTAATATCTAGCTGACTCCTTACTTATTTAGGTAAAATATGATGAAGAACTTTGGAGATATGAAAAAAGAAACTCCTCAGCTAAAATGGGAACGTAAGTAAGTAAGTAAAAACCATTTATTGCACCTGAACACATGAAAATAACATTCAAATTGGTAAACCAGATGTACAATAGTAAAATGTTATATTTTTGTAACAAAAATTGCAATATCTATAATTTACTTGCATAACGTCAGCTTTTGTGCGATAATTTTGAAGCTGTTACAATGGAGAATATGCACGTATTTTTTTTCATTGGCTCAATTTAATCTTTATTTACCACAGTAATCAAATATGAAATAATTTTTAAAATATCTTAATCAGCGACAAACATGTGATACTTTAAAGTTTCAATTAGAAAGAGAAGTCCGATATGGACTGGTGACGTCAAAGTCCATATCATCTATACATTTGCCATAGAAAGTAGCGTTTTTGCGAGTGAGATAGATATATTTTCGGGAAATTGTTATATCTCATTAGTTTTTTAACCAATTCTTATTTTGTTTTTACTGTTAGTAATTTACTTTTGAATATTTATGGAAAAACTGGTTAGATAACAAATATTTTCATTAAAATTTTTCATGCATATACCCTATTTGCCTCGTTGTATTAAGAAACAGATCTTTTTATAAAAAAGAAAATAACTTCTTTTAAAATAAGTGGTTTAGCCTATAGACTTGCCGCATATTAACGTCCCAACACTGATAACGGAACACGTTGAACGAGTATATATAAATGATTTGAAAAGTCTGTAATATGTAAATATCCTTGAAACTAATTAGCCGTAAGTTTATTAATCAATTTACGTCAATTTGTCGGAATTGCCCAGAAGGTGTATACATGTATATTGCTTGCTTTGTGACAGAGAAGTTCGTGACATTTCTGTTATATGACAATGTATTTCGTGCTGTCCTATAATTTACATGTATGCTTGTTTTTTCCAACAACTCAACCCAGATACTTTTTTCTAAATATCTAAACAAACCTTTTCTATGGGATGTGTATGAGATTTAAACTAATGACGTCATAGTTTCTTGGAGTCAAATAGCGCTCTTAATATCAGTTTTTCTGCAATAATAAATATGAAATCACATTGAAAATGGATATGATCATGACTATTATCGTTGTTTTATTTTCTAACATTACTAAATAATGTATTTGTGACCCAATGAAGTACCAAATTATGCAAAAACGAAATATTTCGTAACTAAACTGCTATACTGAATATAACTTTTTTTTAGGTACCTCCTCTTTCTAATTATATATTGACCGGGTGTGTACCACCGATATGTACTCGAAAATATACTTTTATATGAATGTATTGAAGGGCTGGCTCAGTCAAGTTCGAGTAAGTATCATAATAACGTCTGTATCCCAAATGGAACAGACAAACCATGTTGGGTACTTGGGTCTTGCGGCTCTAAGCAGACATAGCTCAGGGCCGCAAGAACTGCAATACATGAATTTTTCGAAGCCCAGTTCTGCCTCCATTTGAAATAAGTTATTTGAAAAGAAACGAAGAAATCATTTAAAATTTTGTCTTGACCAAGCCCTAGAAAACCCTTCAAACTATTTTATAGACCAATGTTAACAGTTTAAAGTAAGAACGTGAAGCCTTTCTGCGAACCTTCGCAAAAAACGGCACTTTTGGCTAATGTGCGTAGAAAAGATTCACGTTCTCTTTTTAAACTGTAATCATGTGTGTCATAAGGACTTGGTCATAGGTACTAAATTTAAATTGATACCTCCATTTCCTTTCAAATAATTAATTTCAAATGGGGGCAGCACTGGCCCCTGACAAATTCATGTATCCCGTTAACCTCAAAAACCATTTATTTATCTTTGGATATTTGCATCGCTTGATAATTATTGTCAATTTTTTCTTTCACTTTCATAATAGGTAGTTGTAGACATCAGAATTTATTTACAGCTAAGTTTACTGTCGCTTCCTAAGCGCAAGTAATGAAGAAGCGGGAACAAATGTACTGCAGTATTTTCTATACCTCCAACTTTTATTAATGGGCAGGGCCGGACCGTGAGTTTAAGGGGCCCCGGGCTAATACTACTTAGGGGCCCGTCTAGTTACTCAAAGTATAGAAGACAAATAAGACAATAAAATATTTTATATATATTTTAATATATTACGCCTTAATGTTTGTTAATATATTATAATAAGTAAAAGACTCGCTCATTTTTATGGCATGGTAGCAAGATATATGAGTCAAATATGCTTACTCACTCTCGAACGAAAAAATACTTGATGTGGGTATCACTAGTGGAACGTAATTATTATCACAATGGTATTTAGAAATATTTTAGGTAACACCTAAAATATAACGTTAATCGCGTAACAGCAATAAATACTATGTAATAATATTAAATATGTGAGCGAAATCGTTATTAAAATATTAAATCGTAACGTGTAAAATTGTTATCCACAACTCTAGAAAAGTAAGAAAAGATACTGTTGTCCGTAAAAAATCAACGGGAAAATCCCCGTTCCGTTTGATCGAGATACATACCGGGTTACACATTCAATATTGATCAAGATCAGCTACATTTCTCCTAAACTCTGTTTCTTTCTATCCTACTTGTTATAAATAAATTAAAAATTATAAATATTGGTACTATAAATAATTGTAGCAAATAAATAGAGACAGAGTCTCGAAGGGAAACAGCGGAGCACAATCGAGATCGAATGAATGTGTAATGGCTGCCGAACATTTTACACCTGAACGTAAACTTGAATTAAATGAATTGAATGGGTTTGATTAATCGCAGGATTCGCAGGGCTGCAAACCTAACGATCTGTTTAATTTAATGAAATTATAGATTTCGCATTATCTTCTATTTTTGACTTTGACTTGACTTAGCTGGGGGCCCCTGGAATCCACGGGGCCCTGGGCTGGCCCTGCTGGGGGCCCCAAACAGCCATATGATAGATCCGGTCCTGTCAATGGGCGAGAAGGATGAAAACGAAATTAAAACAGTGATGGATTGCTAGTTTTAGATCGCATCGCTTGTTTTAGATCGCATCGCTTGTTTTAGATCGTATCGCTTGTTTTAGATGGCATCACTTGTTTTAGATCGCATCGCTTGTTTTAGATCGCATCGTTTGTTTTAGGTTCTCGCCCGTGGCTTTATTGATTGGCGGCTGGTACATTCTAAAGATTTCTTTTTCTCCCAGACCAACAAGACCCAAAATACTCTGTCTGCCCCATTAAAGAGAAATACGCGATAGAATATTGGTAAATTACTATTTTAATTGAAATTTAAAGTCCCTAACTGAATTGAACAATATTACTCCACTAGCGAGTTGGGAACAGAAGTATAATAGAATTACACACACGTCCGCCGGCTAGAGCTGTCAATTATAGTCTGGTTAGAAGGTAAATTGGAGTAAAGTAAGTCCCACAACTCAAAATAGAAAGAGTTATAGAAGAGTCACTGTATAATAAAGTATAAATCAGTCATCATCATCATCCGAGCTTATTTTTCCGGTTGGATCCTCAGCAGTAACGCTTCAGAGCCCGGGGTCCGCTACCTAACCAAGGAGATTTGACGAGTTTACTGGTTTTTACACAGAGCGACTGCCATCTGACCTCTGCAACCCAAAGGGTAAACCAGAACCACTTCTTGGATAGTTTGATGATCAAACGCTCGACGGCGTTCGTGACCCACAGTTTATACGTGTCTTCCGAAACACGGAATCACCTTTCTTTTCGGATAATCAGGTGATTCAAACCTGCAATATCCTAACCAGGCTGGAAACTACTTTTCACAAAGTATGCTTCCCAATGGGATACGAATCCATGACCTCAGGGTCACAAGGCAAACGCTTTGACCACTGGACCACAGAGGCAGTCCAAACTGTAAATTAGTGATATTGTGTGTGTATAATAGAGTTATACACACACAATCAATTATATTCTAGTTAGAAGGTAAATTAGAAGAAAGCAACTAGGTTCTGAAACACAAAATAGAAAGGGTTAAGAAGAATTATTGTATAATACAATATAGATTAGCGTATAATAGACTAAGTACCTGGGTAACCGAGCTACGCTCCATGAAATATAAAGAGAAAACAAGGTTCTCTTAAAAACCAAACCTAGCTTGGATGAGGTATTAATTTTTTACTATGTATTTACAGAAAAAAATGATAAAAAAACTGACCTAGGTACCGAAACTCGAACCATAATAAAGATCACAGTATCTCACGTTACCGTTTACTTAAAATTGTGTATTTTGTAATAAAAAATAAAATTTTCGCAAGAAGATTTAAATTTTCTTTTGGAATTAAATTGGAGTGACCAAATCTATGCCCAGGTTTTGGAAAACTGATGATGATGAAGTAACAATAATAACAACTGATGTGATGTGGGTAGGTATTAACTACCTATAATACAGCAATACATAATTAATTATATGTGCCGTGCTAAGGCTGGCATTTCCCGGCTATTGTAGAGAGTTTGTTCAAAAATTCCGCAAAATAAAAAGAGTGACAGAAGAATAACTTTCCTATCCAACAAAGTATGTAATGCTTAATAATTACAACTATTTCACATTATTTGAAGAGTTGAATTTATATCTGTTTATCTACATTTAAGAGTCAAGCTCTTTTCGGTGTCATATATGGAAGGAGACGCACACATTGATTATGTTTTGGCAGAGGTTTGCCATCGCTATCTTAAATTGTTGCATTTGAACCATTTCGAATTTTCATTTTTAACCACTGATGCAAAAAGAGGCGTGTTATAAGTTTTTTGCTTATGTGTGTCTGTCTGTCGGTCTATCTGTCTGTCCGTCTGTCTTTGGCATTGTGGCGCTCGAACGGATTGACCGATTTCAATGAGGTTTTTTTTACGTGAAAGCAAGGTCCCTTGCGGTAGTTCTAAGATATGTTTAATGAAAATCGGTTCTGCGGCTTAAAAGTTATTAGGGGTTTAAGCTTGAAAGACAGGGTTTTCCCTTAAAAAATAATAAATGGCGCGACGGATATAAAATCGTATTGGTAATTCCGCTGCTCATCACAGATGGCGTTCTTCACATTCTGGGTCTGTTTTAAATTGCCTAGCAACTAAACTTGCTATTTTTCGGCTGGTGTTAGGAGATGTCGAAAAAACCGAGTGAGGTAGCATCACGCTGATAACGTCCTTTGCGACTGCGGTGCTAGTCAGTCGATGGACCACCTTCTATCGTGTCCAAACTGCCCTACGTCGTGTACCATCGAGGACTTAAATGGGGCTTATGACATAGGGAATAACCAGCCAAGGGTACCTATAAAAATCACGTTTTTTGTATGGGAATCCCCCCTTAAATATTTATTTTATACTATTTTTAGTATTTGTTGTTATAGCGGCAACAGAAATACAACATCTGTGAAAATTTCAACTGTCTAGCTATCACGGTTCATGAGATACAAGCTATGTGACAGACAGACGGACGGAGTCTTAGTAATAGTGTCTCGTTTTTACCCTTCGAGTACGGAATCCTAGTAAATATTGCAGCCATTTCGACGTGACAGCAAGAAGTTGTTGTGTGAGTTGCGTTTGTTATTACTTTAATTTGTGTCCAAAGCGTGGGCGAGTTTGTTATTGTTGGAAATACTCATATCTACATTTTTCTCATTAGTTGTCGTGCGGGGAAATGACAGCTGAAATTTTCAGCATTGATATGTTATTTTTTGTCGGCCATAATTTATATTTCAATATAACATGTGACTTTTTTACACATTACTTTTGCGTTCAAACGAATAAGCAAAAGAAATTTATTTGCGAGGCAAATTAAAAAAAGCCTCTACGACACCATCTAGTGGTGAGTGGCGGTACTACATATTATAACCAATGTTAAGTGGGATTGATATCCGTAGCGCCATCTATTAATTGCCAGATACATTAAAATCTCTGACTTTCAAGCGTTAATCCCCAATTACTTTTAAACCACAACAAGCGAAATTGCTTTCAATTTAAAACAAACCGGCCAGGAGTCGGGCTCGCGCAAGAAGGGTTCCGTACTATTAACTATAAAGAACTATAAAGTGCGAGTTGAATTCGCGTGGAAAGGATTCCGTACAATACCGAAGATTTTTCGTAAGTGAACGTATTATATTGGAGTTTATCACTTTATTTTCAATTGATACAATTCTCATATTATTTTTTCTATAATCTACAAGCTATGAATCATATTTTATACATTACTTTTTTTTTTCAAATTTTTTGGTTCAACATTAAAAATTTTCAAATCGTTCCAGGCGTTTTCGAATAATCGGTGAACGTACATAAAAAAATTGTAACCAATTCATAACCTCCTCCATTTCGAAAGTCGATTAAAAACTGATCGAAGGCGATTTCCTTCCGAACACGTGGATTTTGGAGTGTTTCGCATGTGACCTGGTTTCACCTGTACAGTGTGAGATCGTTAAATCTGTTCGCAAGGTCAGATAGCGTAAACTCAACACTGCGGAGAATCTACACCTGCTACTGAGTTACTGTATTCACTAAATTCGTTTCACCGACATCAAAAAAAAAAAACGTAAATTTATCAATTTAATTGTATATATGATTTTTATGGGTGTGTTACGTGGTCCCTTACTATGGGTCTCATAAGAAGGCTCAAGCGCGTTATAAAGAGGGCTATGCTCGGTGTTTCCCTACGTGATCGAATGAGAAGTGAGGAAATTCGTAGGAGAACAAAAGTCACTGACTTAGCCCAGCGAATTAGCTCGTTGAAGTGTCAGTGGGCGGGACACATAGCGCGACGAACTGATGACCGATTGGGCAAGAAGGCTCTCGAATGGTGACTATGTACTGGCAAGCGAAGCGTAAAATACCCACCCACAAGGTGGTCTGACGACCCGTCCAAGGTCGCTGAAAGCGCTGGATGCAGGCCGCTCTAAATGGGTCATTTTGGAAATCCTTGGGAGAGACCTATGTCCAGAAATGGACGTTATGCGGCTGAAATGATGATGGTGATGAAATGTATGTTCCCCGTTTACTAGAAGACGCATGGACCAATTTTTAAAATTCTCCGAAAGGGCATACTTGTAAGGTGGTCTCATTGAAGATTTATCAAAATCGATTGTGTAGTTTCATGAATAAGTAGAGTTTTACGAGTAGTCTTGAAAAATTATATAGTTTAATTTGTATCTAACTTTGTAGCGAATGTAAAGACAGAAAGAAAATCTTTATTCGGCAATCAAAACTATTACAACTTATAAAGCTGTTATGTGAAGGACTTATTAGGTATAATAATTGTAGGTATGCAATTATAACAACAACGTGACCAGCTGAGTTATGTCCTGATGGCGAGTTGTCACAGCGTTGATTTTCAGCTAGTACCTAACATATATGTAGGTTAGACGGCTTACATAAAAAGTACTTCTATTCAATTCCTTTTCTATTTTAAGCCTATACTGTCCCACTGAAAAGTACTTTGTAAAACCAAAACTTGTTGGCGACGCAAATAAATGTGGGGAAAACGGTATAAACTGCGGAATATTTATTTACACAAGTCAAAACGATAGGAAAAAACATGAGCAAAAAATAAAAAAAACATTGGAAACAATTGTGAAATGGAACAGTAAAAAGTATTTGAAATTTGGCGCTGACTACAGAAAAAGAAAAAGAGAAAAATTCTTAGTGGCCAGCATACTTATTACCTTAAAATAAAAATAAAACTATTTGCAAATAAAGTATACAAATATAGACTTCTGGTACAATTATGTACAAAAAAGTACTTACTTTAGAAAATCCTTAATCCAATACTAGAGTAGCCATAAAGGCAATGAGCGTAAGTGGCAGATAAAATGGACGAAGTCAATCGACAATTGGCCTCAATCGGCGCTTTGATCCGGATATGAGATGAGAACTATATCTCGAGCTACTACTAGCTTTAGTTACTTTATATATTGTTAACCAATTTTGTGGCTATATAAATAAATAAAATAAAATGCTTTTATTTCGACCAACAAGGATCAACAATTTACATTTTTGTGTTAGTAACAGAAAAATAATTTTAATAATAATCTACATATATAAATTAAGAACATATAACATAAATTAATAACGAGTGTAATAATTTTCCTTTCTTACAAGCTGAGCGAACGAGAATAGGGAACCAAAAACTGGCTATTTTTAGGAAAAATAATAACCTGTAAAGTTCGTGTCGGCCTACGCGCGGTGTAGGGTTCCGTAGTTGCGAATGCTCTCGAAAGCCTCACGGTTTAACGAAACGAATTGTATTAAATTTGTATGAAGTTTTCGTTTCCTGACATTTTAATAGTTGGTTGACTATAACTCTTTAATTTGTAAACCCTATTTAGCTGTGATTTTTTTACGTTATAAACTCTATTGCCGTGATTTTTTTACATAAACAACCATTTAGCTGATAGAGACACTTGACTCTAACAAAAATTTGCATTCACAAACGGACCCCTAAATTGAAAAATATTGTTAACAAACTCACAATATTTTTAAAAGACCTATTCAACGACACCCCTCACCATGGGTAAGTCAAGAAACAAAAATTGATTCTCAATTTAAATGTACATGAGACGCTTAAAATTTTTTTTCACACACACACACACACACAGTTTCTCGTCTTAATTCCTGATGGGGTAGATACAGCCCAGTGCCGTAAGATTTTTTTTAAGATTCGTTTCTTTTTTTTTAGGTTTTATTTTACCACTTTGTTGGCGTGATTGATATACATACTCATGCAAAATTAAAGCCTTCTAGTATCTACTAATAGTCTCTGAGTAGACGCGCCGCGACCGCGGACAGACAGACAGACATGGCGAAACTATAAGAGTTCCTTTTTTACTACGAAACCCTAAAAAGAGGAACGTTAAAGAAGAGGAAGCTTCTGCCCTTATCCTATATTTTGTTAGTTTGAATGTTTTTAATTTTGTCACTCAATCATGCAAAATTACTACCAATCAATCAGACAATCAAATTAACACAAAAAGAGATGAGAATGAAATCTGAAATTATTATGTAAATCGGTAGTTTATTACTTAGATTAACACATACGCGTAGGTCATTTTGGAACGAAGTTCCTTACGGCAGGCTTGGAGGAGATAGGGATTTTGCTGCGCGACCGAACTGAAAAAAATGTGATAGTAAAACCGTAAGGATGACCTCGTTAAATAAAACCGTTAAATGAGACGTGCGCAGGCGCGACAGTCGTATACACATTGTGTCGATTCTACATTAGCCGAAGGAACTTCGTTCCTACCTGGTGTCCCACGACACCACATTCTTTTTTTATCTTAAAAATAAGAGAGGGTCCCATGGGGTCGTCAAAAATATCCAAGCAAGCAACACTAGTACATATCCTCGCAACAGCTAGTAAGAAAGAAACTTTTTACTTTTTCAGAACCGGCCAAAAATTCGTTTCCGAGCCGACTTATGAATAATTTAAAGAAACCCATGTAATCGATCAGAAAAAGCATCCAAACGGAATGTAAATTAAGTCTCGATTGTCTCAAGGTTGGTGAGACTGATAAATAATTCAGGTGAAGGTCTTATTGGCTTCGAATTGGTACTTTTTCAGTTTTGAGGGAGGAGATCGAAATTACTATGTTGTTTGACAAATGGAACTACTTATTTTTCTTGTCGAATCGAAATGGTTTTATTATTTGAAGCTTGGCTTGAAACTACTATGAAACATACATACATACATATTTTCACGCCTGTTTCCCGTGGGGGTAGGCAGAGACTATAGATTTCCACTTGCCAGGATCCTTGCAAACCTCTTTTGCTTCGTCAACACTCATTACTCTTTTCATACATGCTCTCTGGTTATAGGTGTGTACCTATAACCGGAGAGCATGTATGAAAAGAAAAAATGTACGATTCGACAAGAAAAATAAGTAGTTCCATTTGTCAAACAACATAGTAATTTCGATCTCCTCCCTCAAAACCCAAAAATCACCTTTTTTTCAGAACGTTTGAAGTTTGGTCGCAGAACGTTCGTCGAGGTCGACCCGGTCCAGTTTTCACATCCACATCCGCACGATAAATATTTTTAGTTAGTCTACTATGAAAATAAATAAATATATATGGACAAATCCCACAGATTTAGTTAGCCCCAAAGTAAGTTTGAGACGTGTGTTATGGGATACTAACTCAACGATACTATATCTTATAATATATACATAATATAAAGATAAACATCCATGACCAAGGTCAATCTGAAAAAGATCATTTTCCATCTTGACCTGACAGGGGATCGAACCCGTGACCTCCGGTGTGACAGCGTAGCATGATAACAATTAGGCCACAGAGGTTGTCTACTTAAGTATTAACTAATAAGAACTAACTACAGTATTAACTATGTACTTGAGTAGTAGTTCAATTTAATTTTGTCAAACGGGCATCAGCTAGTAATATATTTAGTGTAACTCACTACCTGATGAACGTGGCGTTGCCTGCCTAGCAAAATTTTTGACATAAATCCGAGTGTATTTCCGGATGCATCCTCAGCGGTAAAGCTTCAGAGCCAGGGGTCCGCTACCTAACCAAGGTGATTAAAAAGATTACTGGTTTTTTCACAGGGCGACTGCCGTCTGACCTCCGCTACCCAAAGGGTAGACCAAAACCAATCCTTGGATAGGTTTGATGCGCAAACGCAAGATGATGTTCTGGACCCACAGATTATGCGTGCCTTCCGAAACACAGAATCATCTTCATTTTCTGATAATCAAGTGATTCAAGCCTGCCATATCCTAACCAGACTGGAAACAACTTTTCACAAACTATGCTTCCCAGTGGGATTCGAACCCACGACCTCCGGATCACAAGGTGAACGCCTTGACCGCTGGACCACGGAGGCAGTCATAAAAATACCAATTGCAGGTAATAATCTATCTTCAGGCATATACCTCTAAATTTCATTCTAAGCCGTTTCGGCGCGAAAGCGGTTTCTAATATTGTTATAAGATTGAACACGTATAATTTTGACGTTGATACTGTGAAAATGAGTTTCTTTCGGCGTTTCTTCTCAGCAGTGGTCGTTACGTAACGCTGGTATCGGTAGCTTTTCTTTAAAAATAAATTAAATTTTAATATACTTTACACGTAACGTAAATTATACCTATTGACGAGTAAAAGTGCCCGTTAAGGTCTCATGACTTAATAAAAAATTTTACTTTGAATTAATCTTGAATCTTAAAAAAGACGGCAAGAACTACTGGTTAAGACAGCAAGAACTACTGGTAGTGTATTCTAGAAAAATATCTGTAAAAGTTAAATTTCATATTTTCTAGACCAGTATGGATATTGGATTTTATAGAATACGTCTGAAAGACGCACGCGTTCTCTGAAGATTGCTATTTTTTAGGTACAAAACATTTAAAATGAATATGTATTAAGTAGTAACACAAAATACATTACCTACTTTACATATACACATTCCGTTTATAGAGTTCTAAAGGGTAAAACCGTGACCCTATTACTAAGACTCCACTGTCCGTCTGTCTGTTAGTACCGTGATAGCTAGACAGTTGAAATTTTCACAGATGATGTATTTCTGTTACCGCTATAACAACAAATACAAAAACAGTAAAAAATAAATTTTTAAGTGAGGTTCCCAAATCAATCGTGATTTTTAGGATTGCGTACAATGAATTAAAAAAATGGAACCCTTATAGGATCACTCGTGCGTCTGTCTGCCAAAACAGGTGTAATTTGGTAGGATGGTGTAATCCTATGACCCAAACACAGCTGATGTGCAAAGTAAATGAATATTTTTTTTTAAATGAGGGTCACTTTCTAGGGACCAAGAGGAAATTTAAAAAAAATATTGTTAACTTTACTGTTTTATATATCAAATGAAAGGGCTAGTATGAGGATCTTAGATATATATTTGATTATTGTAAAGTAAAAAGTTTTGATTTTATTTATGAAAGGAGACGAAAATGGACCACCTCGACGAAAATTGATCAGAGTGGTGACCTTCAAAGATTCCAAGATTCAAATGTTTATTCAGTAATTAGACCTTTACAGGCAATTTTACACGTCAATAAGTATAATTTATGTTACGTGTAAAGTATATTTAAATTTAATTTATTTTTAAAGAAAAGCTACCGATACCAGCGCTTCGTAACGACCACTGCTGAGAAGAAACGCCGAAAGAAACTCATTTTCACAGTATTGGTCGCCTACTCGCCAGAAGGGCTTTGTGATATTATTATTATTGTCTTTTAATAAATAAATACTTATAATATAATACAAAGTTGACACATTATAACATGTAATGCTTCGAAACTACTGAGCCTAAAAATTTTGTAAAATATAGTTCATTGCTTGTAGATAACAGGAAAACCTATAAGAATTGTATCAATTGAAAATAAAGTAGTAAACTCAATATAATACGTTCACTTACGGTAAATCTTTGGCATTGTACGAAACTCTCCACGAGGGTTTAACTCGCACTTGGCTGGTTTTTTATAGATAATGGTACGGAACCATTCGTGTGCGAATCCGCCTCGCCCTTGGCCGGTTATTATTCCTACAGGGTAGACAGAACCATCAATCGTGGGATAAGGTTGATCTAAATTTAGATCTACCTTATCTCACACCAGTAAGAGAAATATATTATATGCAAAACAGTAAAATAATTATACTAAAATTCCATATTTATGGGACAGCCATTAATTTATGGGCCATAGCGAACGATCCCATAATTATATTTTACGGGCTCCGCCATGTTTGAATGGCTGTCATTTAGTGCCACGGTGACATGTTAGTTATTATAATATTATTTACTGGCTGGGCGGCCGAGCTTCACTCGGTTTATTTTTTTATGTCGACCTCTGTGGTGTAATGGTCAACACGCTAGTCCGCCAATCTGAAGATTCTGGGAGACAGGGCAAGTTGGAAAATGGCCTTTTTCAAATTTTCCTGGGTCTTGGGTGGTTATCTATATATGTATTTATCATAAAATATAGTATCTGTGGGTTAGTATCCCATAAAACAAGCTTAAGCTTACTTTGGGGCTAGCTCAATCTGTGTGATTTTTATCATACATTTATTTATTTATGATAATCATTTTTTCAGCCTTATCACTCCTTATATATCGAGTTTCATCAAATTCATTGGAGCTGTTTCCAAGATTTTTATTTTTTATAGCTATACAAGAACTGCTCATTTAAATTATAGGATATGGTCGAGAAAATGTGCCATGAATGAGCTTAGGTTTCTACGAGTAGGTCACTATATTAACGTCTAATAAAATATACTTTAACTATATTTATAGCGAACTATTTTATATCATATTGTAACATCTAATCTATTTGTACCTATGTTTCACAAATAAATGATTGATTGATTGATTGATTGACTATTTCAATGGTGAATTCAGTCCACGATACTGAACAACATTCTCCAAGGAACATGTAGCGAAATATGATTAAAAATGATTCTGGAATTTATTCTTCGTATAATTTTTCAGGAATCAATTTCAGTTCTCAAATTCCTAGTATCCAATCCTTTATTATTATTATATCTTTGTTTATTTTTAAACATAGATATAAAATATATATATAAAAAGTTAAAAAAAAAAATACATTACAAAACCCAATTCTTTCTTCCAGCTGACCAAACGAACGAAGACCATTAATAGAGGCAGAAGTAGAAGCTTTTATGCAAGATACAAGAGTACAAATCTATTATCAAAGATTCAAGATTCAAAGATTCAAATGTTTATTCAGTAATTAGACCTTTACATGCAGTTTTACACGTCAATAAGAATAATTTACGTTACGTGTAAAGTATATTAAAATTTCAATTTATTTTTAAAGAAAAACTACCGATATCAGACCAATCTTGATGAGAGAGAGTGAAGCTTGGACTCTAACAAGAAGGAAGAGAACCAGCTGCTAGTGGCGGAGAGGAAGATCCTTCGTAAGATGCTGGGACCAACACCAAAGGAAGATGGAAACTGGAGAATTCCATACTGTGCAACAACTCAAATCACATACTTTTTTTAAAACGTCAAAACAAAAATGTTCTATGGGATTCGTATGAAATATAGACTAATGACGTCTTAGTTTCTTTAAGGAGTCAAATAGCGATCTTAATATTGGTTTTTCTGCAATAATAAATGTAAAATCACATTGAAAATGGACATGATCGTGACAAGTGACATTATTTTGTGCTGTTTTATTTTCTTAACAATACCAAATAATTTATTTTTAACCCAGGAAAGTACCTGATTAGGAGGAGCTAGGAAATTAAAGTTTTACCCCCTAGTTCATAAAAAAATACAAACATTTGTTAAACCTATTTTAGTTAAAATATGTTTTGTCTCGTTCTTTCAATGTGAAATTTTTGAAGTGAAAATTTCTTTAGCGGCGTTGTACACTTTTTTTTGTAATGGGTAAAAATTGTTAATCTCGCGTCAGGGCGTCAGGACACGTGATCTGATCGAAAATTCGTAAGACGGATTGAGAGTAGACAGGCGGCGCGGCGGGGCGTAGGAGAGGAAGTATCCCCCTCTCTTTCTACCGCGCGGCGAAAATGTATGCCTGCGCCTGCTGTTTCGTTTAGGCGGCGCCTGTCAGGTTTGTTTTAGGTTGACTTGGGTCTTGTTTGTTATAAATATGTAAATATTTGTAATTAAATATAGTATCGTTGAGTTAGTATCCCACAACACAAATCTCGAACTTACCTTTGGGCTAGCTCAATCTGTGTAATTTGTCCGTATATATTTATTTTATAATCGGTGTGAGGATTGGGCGGCGAACAGAGCGTACTTGGGTCGGCGGTTTGACCGTCAGCCTTGGTCGCCCCAGGGCAGATAGTCGACGAGGTGCAGAAAGACCTGCGGTGCCTCCAAGTTGACTACTAGCAGCAACGCTCACAAGCAAGAAATGGCGTCATCTAGTGTCGGAGGCCACGATTCACTTTGGGTCGCTACGTCATGTAGGTAAGTATGTAAATTGTATGTAGTGTAAGTTTTTTGAATTAAACCAAAAATAAATATAGAAATAAATTGGTAACAGTATTGTAACTACTCATAATTCCAATGTCAAAAACTAGGACGAATCTCCAAAAGTTGAAAAATGCGACATTTCCGTCGGCTATATGGAAATGTGACAGAGCGGAATCTGCATAAACGGTGTCGACCCGACCGTGACCGTTCCGTACTCCATTGCTCTTCTGGGGTATCGTTATGGGTTCCTTGCCTTACAATGTACAAATCATATAGAATTACAATATTTATGCTCACAGAAACCTTCACATTTCCTTTTGTGAAAATGAGTTTCTTTCGGCGTTTCCTCTCAGCAGTGGTCGTTACGAAGCGCTGGTATCGGTAGCTTTTCTTTAAAATAAAGTGAATTTCAATATAAACTACACGTAATGTAAATTATACTTATTGACGTGTAAAATTGCCTGTAAAGGTCTAATTACTGAATAAACATTTGAATTTTGAATTGTGAAGTATCAATTTATTGGATTGCTACCGTTACAAGTTTATTCGACAGATAAATTAAAAAACCTCTCTAAATTCCATGGATTTTCATCAAATATAGCCGAGAACCATCTCTATCAAGTTAGCTTTATTTTTATTTATTTACTAGCTTTTGCCCGCGGCTTCGCTCGCGTAGGGGTGTAATTTATCAAAATCCTTTCTTAGGGAATGCCTACGTCATAGAAGCTTTATGCATGCAAAGTCTAAGCCCGATCGGTTTAAAATTGACAAAGTTTCATACAAACTTTCATCCCTTATTTTATCCCTTTGGGGGTAGAATTGATTAGAATCCTTTCTTAGCGGATGCCTACGTCATAACATCTACCTGCATGCCAAATTTTAGTCCGATCCGTCCAGTGGTTTGGGCTGTGCGTTGATAGATCACTATGTCAGTCAGTCAGTCACCTTTGAGTTATATATATTTAGATTTCTTACATCGATTACATAAGAGGACAAATGTTTGGACACCTTATACGACATGATAATTTCATCAGAAACATCATGGAAGGAAAGATAGAGGCGAGGAGAGGAAAGGAAAGCCCCAAGAAGGATGTTCATGGATGAAGTAAAGTAAAACGCATGCCTCCCGATCTTCACATCGGGAGGCATGGAAAATACTTTACTGATAAGAGCATTGTTCTTAAGTATTAGTGTGATGTTCCTATAGTGAGTTCAGTCAATGCAACGATATTCCAAATTGTAATAATAGACAACTAGATCTAGTGTTACAAGGGGGTGGGTTGAATACCACAGTATCGGTTAGAGAAACAGAAGGATTGCCACTGATAGACAAAGAATATCCACCACTAGAGGTCTGGGTTTCAGAAGTACCTACGAACCGACGAACCAACAGGGGAATTAAATAAATTTTTGATGATTTATTCATTTAACTTCATACACAAATACAAGTATAATGGTGAACTTAAAGACTAAAGCCTTATCTACCAGTCAACCAAACGGGTGATGTGGAGAATGACAGGGGTAGTACAAAACTTGAAATAGGTATGTGGCGAAAAAAAAAAGACTACTATGTAAAAATAATCATCAAAACTATAAAATAAATACAAATAATACACACTATTAAGTGTATATGTACTATGATAAACAATACCTACACATATACACAGAATAAGTACTAGTAGTACTCACGTACAGAAGGCTTACTCAGAAAAGAAATTCAAAGAAATCAGCGCTTTGGTTTAATTTAGCTCGCGTCAGAACTCCTCACCTCTTCGTTTAGATACCTAGACATCCATTGCAAGCCAATTTTATTCTTATTACTCTGGACCAACGATTAATGTAACTGAATTTTCCCCTTCGAAGTGGTCGCCGCGCGCATAGTAATATTGTAGGTATATTTTCAATACCTACACGGGGAGTGACACAGGCCTGACATATACTACGGCCCATTCGTTCAGGCGCTACGATGCCATAGACAGACACACAGATACACAAGACAAACAGGCACATACCGTCGGACATATAACACCACTTTTTCGTCAGGGGTTAAACAGGAAGTTTAGTGCTATGTGGTTTCCGATCTAGCATGGCACACTATCTCTTTTTGAGGTTTAAGCACAAATTACTATTTCACAATGGTCACAATGCTAGTCCGCCATCCAGAGGTCCCGGATTCGATCCTCGGTCAGAGCAAGTTGGTAAAATGGCCTTTTTCAAATTGTCCTGGGTCTTGAGTGTTCATCTTTATATGTATTTGTTATAAAATAAATATAGTATCGTTGAGTTAGTATCCCATAACACAAGTCTAGAACTAACTTTGGGGCTAGCTCAATCAGTGTTATTTGTTCCTAAATATTTATTTAAGTATGAAGTAAGTAATTATATGTATGCTTATTATAATTATTGCATAAAAGTACATATGTTTTTTATATTGCCCGCCCAGCACTACCTAGTTTCCGGTCACTTTTTCTTTGTAAGTTGCCTGGAAGAAGTTGCTCAGAGGTAAGGCCGCCTTTTGCGCATTTCCTAGTTGTTCAGATAATTTTGTCTTGATAACTGTTCCACTAATTGGAAGGGGCCTTAATTTTAGTGAATAAATATATACGGAAAAATAACAAACATTGAGTTAGCCCCAAAGTAAATGCGAAACTTGTGTTATAGGATACTAACTCGACGATACTATATTTTATAACAAATACATACAAAGATAAACATCCAAGATCTAAGTCAATCTGAAAAAATCATTTTCCATCGTGACCTGACCGGGGATCGAACCCGGGACCTCTGGTGTGACTGCATAGCATGATGAGCCACAGAGTCATCAGAGAGAGATTTAGCACTGTCGTAATAAAGGAAGGTACTTGTATTGTTTCTTATGTTTACTATCCGAAGTGTCAAATTTGCGCTTAGCCGAATGAGCCTAAGTGTTGTGTAATGCTTGTTTTCAATATGTATTTAGACAAAATAAAAGTATCAACAACTGTGCCAACTCTCCGTAGATTTTATTATTCATAATGAATGATAATAATAACATGTAATACGCAATAAACAATGTTCCAAACTTTTTCAACTTAATTTGAATATTTTATGCAACGTTGTACTGTATTTTATATTTCTGAGTTTATCTTGACTCTACTCAACTTGTGTGGTCTGTCAATGGCATAGTTTGTTTGTTTTATTATACTTTAGTAGGTATCTTAAGTGCTTAAGTAAACCTTTATTATTATAAAATATGTATGAAATAAAATTACTACAATAACTAGTTTCGTCCACGCTTTTGAAGTAAAAGAAGAGTTTTCTAATTTGTTTAGATTTTATTACGATTTTTTCTTTTTATTATTTTGTTATTTATTTTATGTTTTATTTTATTTGCACTTAATTGAGGATAACCTTTATTTAAGTAAAATTATAGGTAAATTAATATATTTTGAGAATAGTTGTCTAGTTTAGTCACTCTAACTCACATGTAGTGATGACGAAAACTACAGTAGATTCTTTTATAAGTACATCAAAAAAGAAGTGACATCGATATATTTGGCACCTTTTTACACTTAGCACTACAATTACTAAATTGGCATTTTATTCCCTACTACACTGAACATCACTGCAATCAAATAAAAAAGTAAAAGTTCTTATTACGAACTCGGAAAACGCGCGAAAAATAAGAATTTTCTTCACGACCGCACGTCGGCCGTCCCATCGCGCTACTGAAATTCACGTGGTAAATATATTTCACTGTCCCTATAAATACTCATAACAACCACTATTTCGATACACAAATACCAACTTTATCATCACCTTACAAGAGTTATTTTTAATAAGCAATAATAAAAATAATAATAAAGGAATTTAAACCGTAATACGAAAGACAAAAGGTTGATAGAGTAAAGAGATAGAAATTGTTTTTCAAATATGGAAAGGGGATCGTGAAAATTCGCTAGTCGTCGACAATTTTCGGGCTCGTTAGGAACTCAGCATGAAAGCAAATATTCTTGTGCATAAAATTGAAATGATTTCAAACGAATTTGTATTCTAAATTTTGTTTGATCAGGGAACAAAACCGTTTGTTTTCGTTTATTTTCCACATTGTAATTTGAAAGGCAGAATTATAGAGATAATGATGTGTGAAAATGTTGTTATTAAGTCTTTGTCGTGTATTCCAAGGTTTTGGCCAGAGGGCGTGTAAGGCGGGAAGAGAATCCGTGTAAACTGCTTTGGAGATTTATCAAACATGTGTTATTCGCGTAGGTACATTATTTAGCAGTAGATAAATTATTCTTGGCACGCTTCGTAATACGACACAGGTAGGTCGTTCATTCACTGTCTTGTTTTTGTCATGCGATTGAAATTATATAATTTATTAAAATCTCTTTTGTTTTTTTTTTTATAATATCATCGGTATGACGAAAATATTTAGTAACAGAAGCGCATCTCTTGACTTACCTTTGCAATAAAATATGTTTGGAATAAAAATAACATAGATTCTGGCATTTTCTTTTTTCTTTTTTTCTTTTTCTATAATCCATTTTAATTGATGACCTGATTCCTTTGGCAAGTAGGTACCACTACCATGACCACTACCGTGTTTCAACAGAATGGGACACGCATCCAAAAGTGCCTTCGTTCAGATACGATTTCGAAATAAATATATAGGGACGAATAACACTGATTGAGCTAGCCCCAAAGTAAGTTCGAGACTTGTGTTATGGGATACTAACTCAACGATACTATATTTTATAACAAATACATAAACATCTAAGATCCAGGACCATTTAAAAAAGGCCATTTTCCAACTTGCCAACTAAAATGATAGTCAACAGCACACTTTTGTTATGGAAATGCCAATTTTTTTGTTTATTTTAATTTAATTATACAATAGTGATCTAGAATAGCCCGTGGTTCGATTTATAACGGGTATGTCCCTTCCACATTGTATACGATATATACATATTGCAGCAATTTTTAAATCTACTTTTATAGATCGGCCTAGCGCGACTAGGAGCGGTTCGAATGGATTCGGGAAGCGCGTTCCAGAGTCGTAATCCGTAATGGCAAAAGAGTTAGAAAGAAAACCAGTACGGTAATTCAATGTGTCTCGCTTACTATGACTTATGAGTTATGAAGATCTCGGTAGCCCGGCGGGAGTGCTCATTAGTAGCGCTTTCGCAAGTACAGCGACATCGGGCGTGGTCCGTTCTTGGATGGGTGACCACAAGTGGTATACAAATTTCTTGAGCTTCTCCGTGCTTCGGAAGGCACATATAAGCCGTTGTTATCAATTTATAGCAGTCGTCAAGCTATGTCAGATGCCTTTATTCAGCCTGAAAATCTGACACCAGTGTTGGCAACGTACAGACACGAAAAGCCATGATCGGTATCAAACTACAAGACCGAATCCCTAACATCCGATAAATAACTTTAAATATTAATTTAATTGTGAGGTCCTTGGAGAAAATGCTGCACTGCAGTGCAGTTTGTTTCTTTTCTTCTGTTCGTTCTTCTGCACCAACGCTTTGGAAGCGGCAGTAAACTTAACTGTAAGTTACCATTTACCTTCAATAGCTCCGTGGATACCCGAAAATTGTCGATGTCGCAGGGGTAGGCCTAGAAAGCGTTGGCGCGATGACTTGGACGCTTTCGAGCGTGATTGGTCAGAAGCTGCTCTGGTTAAAGAAAATGGAGGAAAATAGGAGAAACCTTTGCCCAGCAGTAGGACAGAGCTGGTTTATTAAAAAAAATTTGCAACAAAACATTGACGATGATAATAAAGATTTATTGGAATTGAATTAAACTAAAGTTTAGGATGCCGGAAAGCGTGCTATGGATCTCAAGTGGAGTTGGGACACCTGGCAAGACGAGATGACGATAGGTAGAGAGTGCTGACGCAGCGTTAGCCCCCAGGTGGTAAGCATAGTGTGGGTCGTCCGCAAGGCTTGGAACCGGTACCAAAAGTACAGGATCTATTCTGGTATTTAGAGGTTCTTTTTATTTCGGTACTTGGGTACCTGTACTAGATGGGTAGCGGTACTCCTCCAGGTACTAGTACCGGTACCTAATTTGGGTAACTGCTTACTATCCTGCTTTTACTTGTACCTGCTGGTCTTTGCTTTCTCTCTCTGGTACCGATATTATTATTTTATTATTATTTATTGTAGAACACACTAGCAGCTTATTAAGCTGATGCGTGTGCGTCTTGATGTTTGGAGATCTTGTGTTTATCTAGTCTGTTTTTAAAGCTGTTCACTGAAGGTGCAGTCACAACATTCTCTGGTAGCTTGTTCCAGTCTGTAACCACTCGATTGGAGAGAAAATTATGATATGGTTTCCTTTTTGATTTCATACGGCACAATTTCAGCTGATGTCCTCTGAATCGTTTGTTGTTAGAAAATGTAAATATGTCTTGTAGATTGGGTACATCATAATATCCTGTAAGAATCTTGTAGGTCTCGATTAAGTTGCCTCTTTGTCTTCGACATTCTAGTGACTTGAGGTTAAATTCTTTCATCCTTTGTTCATATGGCATATGGTAAGGATTTAGCCTGTTTTGTAGCTCTTCGTTGTACATTTTCAATGAGTTTTTTATCTTTTTTGAAGTAGACCGGTATAGTGCCGATACTGACCGAAAAATAGTACCAGTATAGATAGTACAGATAATACGTCTGGAATCGGTAGCGCACCAAGGTCCATAGTACCGGTTCCCATAAATGCCAGTATTTCAAGCCTTGGTCGTCCGAGAGCTAGATTGGTCTATAACATAAGTCGCGCATCGAAACTGGTTTTGTAATACCGAGGTGGATTGCATGCATTGAGGTCTATTCCCTTTCATTCCCAACAAAGGGATATGGAAGGCTGATTGATGGTGATGATGATAACTACCTATATTCCTTATTCCTTATTACTTTCAATGCTTTGAGAAGCGGTGGAGGGCACTGATAGTGTGTCTGTGAGGCACTAGTTCGATCCTCACTAGGCGCGACTTCTAACTCTGAGGTTGAAGTCATGTACGGTCATTTTCTATTACCACTTGCTTTCGGTGAAGGAAATTATCGTAAGGAAACCTGCAAACTAAATCAACAGATACATTTTCACGTCTTTATCCCTGATGGGGTAGACAGAGCCTAGGACCGTAAGGCCACGCTTATTGCGATGGTGGGCGTTAAGATGGGAAAAGGAATTAAAATAGTGATGGTTTGCTAACAGCATCGCCTATTAACATGATTTAAATCTCGCCCTAATAGCGCGAAGAACCGATGGCCGATGAGGCAGAAAGGTTCGCGAATGGCGGCCACGTACCGGCAAGCGCAGCGTAGGACACCCACCTGCTAGATGGTCCGATGACCTGAGCAAGGTTGCAGGGAGGCGCTGGATGCAGGCCGCTTCCAATCGGTCGTTCGGTCGTTTTGGAAATCCTTGGGGGAGGCCTTTGTCCAGCAGTGGACTACCTGTGGCTAAATGATGATGATGAAATGTCGCCCAAAAATGTAGTAATAAATAAATAAATAATAAATAAACAGGGACAAACAACACGGATTGAGCTAGCCCCAAAGTAAGTTCGAGACTTGTGTTATGGGATACTAACTCAACGATACTAATTTTATAACAAATACATTTATAGATATACACCCAAGACCCAGGACAATTTGAAAAAGGCCATTTTCCAACTTGCTCTGACCGGGGATCGAACCCAGAACCTCTGGGTGTCGAACTAGCATGGTGACCACTACGCCACGGAGGTCGTCAAATAATAAAGAGGAGTAATGATTGTGTTGTCACTAGAGGGCAGTCATTTAGCTACGTCGGAGGCGTTTAGGCAGCTCGAAAAATCTGACACCAGTGTTACATATCAACTTGCTCGATATAAGATTTCTTTCAAAAGGAACAAAACTAGTATAGTTACTGATTGATTTTATAGTGTTGGTCTATATGAGCCTGATGGATGTAGGGCTTTCACGTCAACGGATGACGGATCGGCAGAGCTCTTTGAAAGCACAGACTGTCTATAAAGCTACCTTACGGGGTTGTTAAAGCTTTGGCTTGCATTACGGTACTATGTCTTAAGGGGTACAATGCCCAAAACATTAATAGGCTATTCTAATCGGCCGAAATTAAAGTAATAATTAATGTCATTTAAATACTCTTTACTTTAGGAATCACGAATACAGTGTTAATTTTCTTTAAGAAACGATTGATTTTTAATTTCAAAAACAAACTACTTTCATTACCTGTATGTGACATGATCAAAACGTCGACTGCCATTTTGTTTTCGTAAGTAACGCCAAAATAGCAGACACGAGATGTAGGTAACTGTAAATATATTTCTTTATTTTGTGAATTCAAATTATATTTATTTGGACTTTAAAGTGGCATTACTCACGATTTATGACACTAGCCGTCACTAGTTTCTTAAAAGTGGAAAGTGAAAATCGATACGCAGAAATAAAACATAAGTGAGTACTTACCTTTATTCTATTTCATTTTAAAAACAGCTATTATACAATACAAATAATACTGTGCATTCTTGATGAAAAGTTTACAATCTAGCATTTGTAACTGCTGGTATGACGTCGCCATAATGGCGGCTGTCGTTTCGATGCGAGTATGTTTTGCGCAATTTTTAAATTTAATGTTTTAGGACTTACGCGTTATTAAAACGAAATAAAAAAATACCAGTTGACTTAAAGTTATAAAACAAATTAAAATAGATTTTGAAAAATCGTAAAATTGTCTATTTTTCGGATTCCACTACTGCAATAAATTATTTAAACGGAAACGAAAATTTGTCTCGATCACGCCCTAGTTAACCCTTCAAACTATTTTATGAACTGATGTTTATAGGAAGAACGTGAAGCTTTTTTTGCACATTTGCGAAAAACGGCCACGTTTGACCGTTTTTCACACTCCCTTTCCCTTTAAATAATTAATTTCAATTGGGGCAGCACTTATACCCCGAAAAAATCATGTATACACGTATGTATACACGAAAGAGCACCGCCACGAACTATGCAGAACGAACTCAAATACATATTTTTTCAAAACTAAACGCCGACTTCTAAACTAAACATCAAACTACACAACCGATTTTGATAAATTTCTATAGGACCACCCGGACAAGTATAAAACAAAAATTTCAAAAAAAATCCTTAAAAAATGTTCTTCCTTTTCAAACTTATCCAGGCGTCTTCGAGTAATACATACATAAAAAACATTATATTCTTACATTCGAATAGGTGTCCCGTTTGAGAGATTTTCCCGGATTGACAGAAACTTGTCCAGATCACTTCGCCACGTGTTTTCAGGTTCCCCTAAAACCTGTTCCCAGTAACCGACATTTTGCTAATTTCGCAAATATTTTTGATCACATTCTCTTTACAATGATGTAATGAGGGTGGAAGTCGAAGTCCAAAAGTCTATTTGTAAATACAAGGGATGTAGGAATGCCACAAATTGCCTCGTTACATAGCTCGGAATTCGTCTAATACTAGAACCAGGGACACACTGACATGTAGAATGGTGAACAATATTCTTGTAACAACGAATGTTTTGGATAAATAATCTTTTTAGTCAATCAGATGTGAACAAACAGCTACCCATACTTTCTGCTGGGATTGTTGACTGGTAGAGAATGCCATATATTACAGCGTTAGGTTCACCATTTTTTGTCTATTTGATCCACGATACGATACGAACTTAGTGTGATTATTTTCCATTGCATTTGTGAACTTAATACATAGCTTAGAATATCTCTAATATAAAAATTATGGCCTTATAAGAATAATGGCTCACAGGCCAGGATTAACCGATGAATACGGTGAGCTCGAACAGAACAGTTATATGTTCAAAGTTTAGACTACAACTCAAAGATACTGAAATGATTGACACAGTGACCACTGCAACTGTCAAAACCGTTGTTAGATTGCTATAATAACTATATACGTTCAGTACTAAAATGAGGAACACACAGTCGGTAAAACGGGAAATAAAAATTTAACAATAGATATATTTTTGGCTGACTCTCATTTCAGCGTATTACCTATTGCATGCAATATTACCAATAATCCTAAGGTACGCTTTCTGGCTTTCTCTTCTCCAGTACGCACGGTCTTGAGCATCCACGCATATCATCCTTGGCGGATAGATGGATTGATGCTGCTGTAATGTTGTCTAGTTTTTGGCTGGCAATATATCTAGGGAGTAAAGTGGCTTGGTGTGGAAAGATATAGATAAATGTGTGTGTTCGGGATCCTCAACATTAACGACTGATTAAGATTACTATATGCGTGACCACGTATTTTATTGTTTACCTTATACATACATACATATAAACATCCCAAGAAGTAGGCAAAGACAATGGACCTCCACTTGCTACGTTTACTTTACGATATTGTCTTAGATGAATTCAATCTTAGGACGCGCAACACAGTTATATAAAATGACAAACCTAAAAAATATCGGATATAAACAGATACCTACTACTACTTACAACTGTTTCAGAATTTTCTAAAGTTCAGGAAACTAAAATCTAAATGTAAAAAAAAATCGTTTATTTATCAAGGAGTTTGTACATAATACAGCAATATTTTTATGAATAAAACCGAAAATAAAAGTATTCTAAAAGTATCTAAGTAACCAGTTTGTAAAACATACACATGCATTTTCAGAGTATCTTCTAATATATAAAATTCTCGTGTCACAGTTTTAGTTGCCATACTCCTCCGAAACGGCTTGACCGATTTTGATGAAATTTTTTGTGCTTATCCGGTATCTATGAGAATCGGCCAACATCTATTTTTCATCCCCCTAAATGTTAGGGGTAGTCCACCCCAAATTTTTTTTTTTTTTTTTTTAGACAAAATTTTTAATTTCTATTTTTTTATGATACAACATACAAAAATACATACAATCCTCAATTTTGGCAAAACAACGTTTGCCGGGTCAGCTAGTATAATATAAGTATTTTTAACACAACTAGAGACACCAATACTTTGTATGTATATCATATGTTTTCTACTGCCAACGACAGTATGTCGCCGACAAAAATAGCGGCAATGTTTACATCTCGTTTGCTTTACAGCATAATAAAATATGTTGATGCGCGCTCGGTGCGTGATTCAGAATGTCGCGGAACGGAACAAGAGATCATATTTTCACGTTCCGTTTTACGTAAGAGTTCAGTGACGTGATTTAACTTACTGTGATAGTTTCTTCAAGGTTCACGTTTTACTAAACATGGAGTGTATTTGTACGGTGAACAGTTAATACATACTCAGGTGATTCAGCACTTCCTATACATTTTTTTTCAGATAGCCAAACAATTTTATGAATTTTTTTAAGGCGCACGCATCCCAATGGCCACGTTATAAAGCTGTTCACGTTTTTTGATACACTAGCAACCCATCTACTTTAGGCACTAAATTTTCATTTTACAAAAACGCTTGCATAGGTACCTATAAGATTGCTTTGCTAGCAATAAATAGTGCTTTAAGACGAAGTGGTAGCTAAAGTGGCGCCCTCATTTGAAATAAATTCTTTAAAACGAAATATGGTGATAATTAAAAATTTGATTTGTATCAATGTCTAGAAAGACCTTTAAACTATTTTATGAATAACCTTTGAAATTATTACTAATAGTCCGTCTAGTTTTAAAACTGTTTTTCGCCAAAAGTGGCCACTTTTGGCCCTCTCTGCGTGCCTCTTGCGGCCCTGGGCTTGCAAAATTCTTCGTCTGCCCCACGTTCAGACTTTTTTGCGAACATAAATATATAAATATATAGGAACAAAATAACACAGATTGAGCTATCCCCAAAGTAAGTTCGAGACTTTTATGGGATACTTAATCAACGATACTATATTTTATATTTTAACAAATACATATATAGATAAACATCCAAGACCCTGAAAAAGGCCATTTTCCAACTTGTCCTGACCGGGGACCGAACCTGGAACCTCTGGGTGGCGGACTAGCTTGGTGACCACTACGCCACGGAGGTCGACACATGAAAAATAAAAAGGCATCAAAATAGTGATGTTGCTAGGCACGTTGACATGATTCGCCTTTTCGCTCATTCTCTCGATCGCTTTGTAGTAGCAATGAAAGTAAATTCTAATAAATTATTCTATCTATTATTCTAATAAATAATTCTTCTTTTTCTTTTCTACCAACATGGAAGAAGGGTAACTTCCCAATAAAAATCCATATCCGTGCGGAACCGGGGAATAAAGCTAGTCTAAATAAAAAAAAGGAACTATAAAATAAGTCATTTATTATATGTAGGTTAAATAAAACTGCGTGAAAAGATACATTATGTCAAAAATAATAAAATATGGAGTGAAATTACCAGGAGTTAAAATTAAATGGTGAAATAATCAAATCGGATTTCATGTGAAACTAGCTGTAACCCGCGACTTCGTCCGCATAGAAGTCAAAAATGGTTCTAATATGTGGGATCTTTAATTGGTTTTTTACGTTACAAATTGTTATATAATATCCCGTTCCCGTTCCCGTAATTTGCTAGAGCAAAAGAGCAATATATAAAAGCTCGCGAGGTCTACAGCTCTCAGAGCCACTGGTATATATATATATATATAGATAAAAGATAAATGTAGGTATTGCAATTGAATGTGCGATTAAGTATTTTGACGAGAGATGTTTAACATGGATGTAAACATTTTCGTTAATAAAGTATTTTAGACTACCACAATAGACCACAAAGTGGTCAGACGACCTGATCAAGGTCCCTGAAAAGCGGTGGATGCAGGTCGCTCTTAATCAGTCTTTTTGGAAATCCTCAGGAGAGGCCTATGTCCAGCAATGGACGTTATGCGGCTGAAATGATGATGATCTTAAACTATCCGGCCTTCTTCCATGCTGATCTAGCAGAAAAGAAAACACTTAAATGTACCAGATGCTTTTCTTTCCGCGTAGGTCGTAAATGCCAATCGAGGGAATTAGCGAAAATTCGAATCATATTAACCGACGACGCAGTTTACCATCACTATTTTGACTCGCGCTTTTTCCTCATTCTCGCCCATTACGCTAAAAGTGGCCTTTGGGTTCTGAGGCCTTGGGTTCATCATCATTATCATAATTTCAGCCACTGCAGGACATAGGCCTCTCCCAAGGATTTGGGCCCTGGGTTCTGTTTGCTTTATTAAGACGTAACTTTTTTGACAGAATAACTTTTTTATCCGAAAAACGTCTATAAATGCGGAAAAAAAGAGGCTGTGACAGACGGACGGACAGACAGACAGACAGACATGATGACTCTATAGGGGTTCCGTTTTTGGCCATTTGGCTACGGAACCCCTTAAAATGGCGGTTATATGGGGTTTGAAACTTGGAATTTTCAAAAACCAACCTTATTAACCCTTATCAAGACGCTACTTTTTTATTCGAATAACCTCAACGGGTTGGGGGTGACTCGCAAGGTCTACAACTCACAGAGCAGAGCTACTAGTGTAAATTGGTGATGACTAGCATCACATCACTATTTTGAATACTTTGTTCACCTCCTGTCCACCATAACGCCTAAAGTGGCCTTTCAGTCTTTACTTATATTACTTTTATGTTATATTACTTTTATGTTTGCTTATACACAACACTCAAAATGCTCTGTTGGTCCTGTTAGGGATAAATACGTGATAGTGTAATTATACACGGTGATTTTTCATTGGTTTTGGAGCCGAAGGCCACTTCATAAGGATCGTTAGTACAACCTAATTAGCTAGTAAAAATAAAAATTCAGGTACAAAATATGTTGGCTAAAACTCGAAAGTAAAATCGTGAGATCAATTAGTA
Organism: Acrobasis suavella; assembly: GCA_943193695.1. NCBI lineage: Eukaryota > Metazoa > Arthropoda > Insecta > Lepidoptera > Pyralidae > Acrobasis > Acrobasis suavella. The sequence continues at coordinate 460,516 of OW971950.1, forward strand.
GTACCGCCGGCCGGCTAGATTTCGAGTTCATCTGGGTCACGCGGCAGTTATGTACGGGCAGAACTACGTGGTCTCGTACGAAAATCATTTTCACAACTTTTTTTATCTTATGTCAAACAGAAATTTGGATTACCTATATGGCTAGAGAAATTTATTTACTACATGACATTCTTTTTTCCAAAACCAATAAAAAGTCAGCGTGTATATGTATAAGGTTCATGAAATTCGGTAGGAAAGTAGATGAAAAGTTTGGACATGAACCAAATCAGTCAAAAAGATCCCGATATATGGGGATATACATTGTTCATGAGTTCATAGTTTTTGGAGAACTACTAAAATACATACATACACATTTTCACGCCTGTTTCCCATGAAGGTAGGCAGAGACGATGGATCTCCACTTGCTACGATTGCAAACCTCTTTTGCTTCGTCAACACTCATTACTCTTTTCTAATGCTCTCTGGTTATAGGTCGCAGAACGTTCATAACTAAAATACCAAAGTAACAAATACTCGTTTTCCCTGTTGGTTAAAAACACGACGCTCCTAATGAGCTCGTCAGTTGAAGCAGCCACAAATAGTGTCCAAACTCACCTAATGCACACTTCAAAAGTAGGTCTGACCATTACTGGAATGACACACATCCTGCGACTCGAGGCAATGACTCAATCTACCAGTGGAACATTTCCAGGATAGAAATACGTCTTCACTTCATGTCTTTATGGGCTAGACAGAGCCTAGGCCTGCAAGGCCTAAAGCCTAAAGTAGGTGTGACCATTATTGCAATGACACACTTCCTGCGTCTCGAGTAGTGATGTGCCGCCGAGAATATTCTAATCTCCGAAATTTTTTTCCGTGAATATTTCCGGAAATTTTGGAAATTTTCAACTTTTTTCGAGAATTTTAGATGAAAATTTTCCTGAAGAAATTTCTTGCGGGAAAATATCTCGGAAATTTCACAGACCGTTTCGAAAATTTCTGGAAATTTTCAAGTAAGGCTCATCACTAGTCTCGAGTCAACGACTTATTTGTACTCACTGTACAGTGGGATACTTGCAATGATATGGATACGTCTTTATGGGCCAGACAGAGCCTAGGTCCTCGAGGCTTAATGTAACCCGTGTACCGTGCGTCAACTCGTGAACGGGTGTACTATGTTTACTTATCACGACCTCGGTGGTGTAGTGGTCACCATGATCCTCGATCAGGGCAAGTTGGAAAAAAACTTTTTAAAATTGTCCTGGGTCTTGGATGTTTATCTATATATGTATGTGTTATAAAGTATAGTATCGTTAAGTTAGTATCCCATAACACAAGTCTCGAACTTACTTTGGGGCTAGCTCAATTAGTGTGATTTGTCCCTGTATATTTTTCATTTATTTATTACTTTTATAAGGTTTTATTTGTAAATTTTCAAGTGTACATGAACTAATAAAATAAACGGGTGCTGCCAGTAGGGAATACTTTAGTATTATTTATTACATTATTTATGTTAGGTTGTTCTTTCGTTCGAACAGTAAATGGGCACGCCTACCCTTTTGTCTCCGAATAGAGCTCTACTTGTCAACCGTTACTTGTCTACCGACACCAGGCGTGGTCCCCACTTAGATGGGTAACCACAAGTGGCATAAACATTTCTCGAGCTCCTCCGTGCTTCGGAAGGCACGTATAAGCCGTTGGTCCCGGCGGTCATCATTGTATAGCAGTCGTTAAACTATGTCAGATGAATTTAGGCATTAGTGTTGGCCACTTACACACACGAAAAACAAACAAACAAACCAATACTGCATTGACACACATACTGTGGCGCTCGAGTCAACGGCTACCCTTTTGTCTTCGAATGGTAAAGTATTTAAGCAGGTAGGTAGGTAAGAAAAGTATTTAAGCAGGTAGGTAGGTAAGAAAAGTATTTAAGCAGGTAGGTAGGTAAGAAAAGTATTTAAGCAGGTAGGTAAGTGTACTTTTTCTGTTCTTGGGCGTTTTGTTTTTTTTTCTTGGTATTATAAAGTACCCTTAGCACGACTCCCTGTCCATTTGCAGCATTTTAACCATAATGGCATACGGTTTGTTGGCATAATGATTTATACATAATTTAGATACATTATGCTTAGATAAGCATAATCATAATTATTATATCAAACCATAATTTATCAAGGCATAAAAATATTTATATTTTTAAAGTTATATTTTTAAATTCATATATTTTTTAATCATATCAAATATATTGATGGCTTAGGGGTCGCCCTAGTCACATCTGAATCTATTTCTACTAAGTATACAATGTCCTTTTTAATTAAGTACAAATATTTTAAGGGATGATTTAGTCCATCATTTTGAACATTTTTTCCCAATAAATGTTTATCGGAATATGCAATTTTCATACTAACTACATCACGTGACTACTTCGATTTGTATGAGAACCTAAAATTTTTTTTCGTATTTCTGTATACATTTATTGGGAAAAGTTGTTCAAAATGATGGACTGAATCGCCCCTTAAAATATTTGTACTTAATTAAAAAGGACATTGTATATTACACAAATCTGTACTTCCGTACTATCAGTACTTCAACCTAATGCACTTAGAGAAGATAAATATTGTAAATGTATGTTAAACATATTGGCGCCCTGCCGCACCTATTGCTAGACTGTATTGCACCCATACATACTTCAGTACTATCCGTACTTCCACACTAATATTACAAATGCTACAATAACTCTGTCTGTCTGTCTGTTATGCTCAACAGCTGAAACCGATTTTTATAATTTTTATTTATAATCTTTAAAATAACACTTAAAATAACTTAATTTTGTTTCTGTTATTTAACATTATAACAAAACAAATAAGCCTAAAAGTTAATTATATGCCTAAATTACCCGTAAGCCAAGAAACTGTTATGCCTAAGAACTATGCCAAAACCAATATGCCAAAGAACATTAGGACAAAAGGACAAAACAAAACAAGCGAAAAAACGGGAACCCCTTAGCACGAATATTTGCGTCAAAGTATTCGTATCGCCTTCGTCTACGTTTTGTATGCAAAAATGAACAGCGCCTCTATCGTACGCAAAAGGAATATTTTTTGCATAAAACGGAAAATGCGATACGACGCAAATATAAGTGTTAAGTGTATGTAGGTATGTACGGAAATCTGTTTCCCCCTTGCCTTTCACTTTTATAAGTCTGACATGTACTTAGCCAACAAACAACACCAAAGTTCGCAATAAGTTGGCCAATCTCGCCGCACATGTGGTCGTCGACTTATTCGTTCCTTTTTCGGGTTACATTGCACTTTGTGACGCTTTACTAAGCGGAATGTTTCGCGTATCTTTTTGTCTGTGGTATGTAGTTTATAGGTAATTGCAGGGTACCTACTTTTCTGGGACAAAAATAAATTATTTAGTATTGTTAATAAAATAAAAAAACTTGAAAGGTGTCAAGGGACACCCGGATGGAACGAAGTAAAATATAAATAGGTCTAAATTACATTCAAACTCTTTTCTGCGTTCTAAAATCAAATTTTTATTATCTTCATAAATTTAAATGAACAAAAAGTGTCCCTACAACTTTTGGTCTTAATTTTTTCCGTCTAGCCCCCTTTCGCAACGCGCGATAAGGAACTTCGTTCCAAAACGTCACGTAATAATGTCACTTGACATGAATCATATCCAATTTCAACGTGATTTTAGATTAATTGCAGAAAAACTGATATTAAGAGCGCTATTTGATTCCAAGAAACTATGACGTCATTAGTCTATATTTAAAGCAAATCTCATAGAAAATGATTGTTTAGAAAATGAACCCTTAAAGAGTTATAGATTTTTGCTAAACCTTTTTTAGCTTTAACATCTTTTGTCCCTTTTCCTGTTTTCAATATTCGACATACAAAGAACGAGACAAAACACATTTTTACTAATAGAGCTTTAGCAAAAGCTTGTTAACTTTTATGACTATGGAAGTTGGAAAGCAAATTAAGGGAGGGAGGAAATAGTTTACAGAATTGTCAACTATTTTAACATTTTATTTAAAATTTTTTAAAGCTGTAAAAATATACGCACTGAAAAACCATGACCAAAACTTAAAACCACCATACATGTGTAAAAGAATAAACATCCTACAAATACAGTTGTCTTGTCAGATTTATTTTAATGATCACATCAAAAAATAAAACGCACATGTTTGAAAGATTTGAAGAATAAAATTCGATATGAAAGCAGTTGCTCGCAGGAAGCTATAAAATCAGTAGTAACGCGAGCATTGCTCATCATTTAAACATTATTTTTATGTTCTGTCGATATTATGGTTTTAGGAAATTTATGAATAGATTATAATAGTCTTTAGAGAGTCCAGCGTTTGTATATTTAGAAGCTTTGATCGGAATTAAACCACCATTTAGACTAGATTTCTTTTAGTTTTGATGAGATATTTTATAGACCGCCTCATTTTTAGACGAGAATAACAGAATATTCGTTACACCACTACCTATGATGAACAATGAGCGTTAGACAAGTTGCTACTAGCTAAGATTATTTAGGTTTGGGATGCAAGTTCATTGTTGGCGACCATTCAATAGGTCCACTCGAGCAGTGAAACTAAATTGAGGAGAATAAAAAGAGGAGAGGGAGTCTAAAGATGGGACAAAAGTTGACAAATTAAATGCCATCGTCCGACCTGGTATTGCCATGTAATGAAAAGGGATGTCGAACACTTGGCAAAGAAAATGGTCGACTTGAAAGTAGACAGGTATATAAAGGAAAATAAAGACCGAGAAGCACGTGGGAGAAATTCGTGATATTGGATGTAGGGAACGGGAGGTTAGTACAGAAGTGGCGAAAGACAGAAAATTATGGAGAGAGCTGACATACAGAGCTGACCCCAATAGGAAAAAGGCGAGGAAAGAAGGAAGTTAATAGTAATAAAAAAAAATAAGGTAAATAATGTAGCTACTTACTTACTAGACTAGCTGATGCCCGCGACTTCGTTCCCGTGGACTTTATGACTCCGGCGTATAAATATAAATAAAAACTAATGAGAGAGAGAGAGAGACAGAGGGAGAAAGTACTTGTAACAGTGTTAGGAGTTAAAAGTCAATATAATTTTAATTCTTTCCTTTGGGAGCCAATATGAAAGGAGCTGAAGTGTTACTAACCCTGGAGAAAGCCACAATAAGTAGGCCATGCGAAAAACCAGTCCTTAGATCGACATCAGCAGCTTTAAGCCTCTCAAACTGTGACTTATTTTCATAGCAAAGCAAGTCAACATATGGAACTGTGTATTTTTAAAAGGAAAATTGTTGGGGATGAGTGGCATACGCGGAATAAATACAGTTTCACTGGCATCACTCACTTACTGTGAGCTTTAAGTGTCTCAGCAGACTATGCCGAAGTTTAGTGGCTAAAGTTCAGTGTCTAAAGTTCGGTGGGGATGACACACTAAATAAGCTGAAGTTCAGCTGCTAAAGTTCGGTGGAAACGCCGGACGGAAGCGGTGGCGGCGGCAGCGGCGGCGGCAGCGGCGGCGGCGGCGGCGGCGGCGGCGGCGGCGGCGGCGTCGGCGGCGGCGGCGGCAGCGGCGGCGGCGGCGGAAGGTGCAGCGGCGGCGTCGGCGGAAGCGGTGGCGGCGGTGTCGGCGGCGGCGGCGGCGGCGGGAGCGGGAGAGGGAGCGGGAGCGGGAGCAGGAGTGGGAGCGGAAGTGGGAGCAGGAGCGGAACGGGTACGGGTACGGGTACGGGTACGGGTACGGGTACGGGTACGGGTACGGGTACGGGTACGGGTACGGGTACGGGTACGGGTACGGGTACGGGAACGGGTACGGGTACGAGTACGGGTACGGGTACGGGTACGGGTACGGGTACGGGTACGGGTACGGGTACGGGTACGGGTACGGGTACGGGTACGGGTACGGGTACGGGTACGGGTACGGGTACGGGTACGGGTACGGGTACGGGTACGGGTACGGGTACGGGTACGGGTACGGGTACGGGTACGGGTACGGGTACGGGTACGGGTACGGGTACGGGTACGGGTACGGGTACGGGTACGGGTACGGGTACGGGTACGGGTACGGGTACGGGTACGGGTACGGGTACGGGTACGGGTACGGGTACGGGTACGGGTACGGGTCCGATTCAGGCAAAAGCATCGGAAGTTCGGCGTTATGTGTTGCTAGTAATGCAAATAACATTGCAGGCATGCATTGGGTGAAATTCAGCCGCTGAACTTCGGCATACAGTGCTGAGACATTAAGTTGGGTTCCGTTACACAGTTTCGGCGGAGTCAAATTTCGCATCAGCATTATTGGCCCTCCGACAATAAGACTTATTTTGTGAGCCGTGAGTCCATTTGCTGCAAGTGAATTAAGAAACTCAACTGGATAATTGGTGGCGTCGTCAACAACACTATCCAAGAAATCTAAATATATATCTTTATATCTAAATATATATAACTCAAAGGTGACTGACTGACTGACATAGTGATCTATCAACGCACAGCCCAAACCACTGGATGGATCGGGCTGAAATTTGGCATGTAGGTAGATGTTATGACGTAGGCATCCGCTAAGAAAGGATTTTGGTCAATTCTACCCCCAAGGGGATAAAATAGGGGATGAAATTTTGTATGAAACTTTGTCAATTTTAAACCGATCGGGCTGAGACTTTGCATGCATAAAGCTACTATGACGTAGGCATCCCCTAAGAAAGGATTTTGATAAATTACACCCCTACGTGAGCGAAGCCGCGGGCACAAGCTAGTTAACAATAATTTGCGTCATAAGTTCTTTATTAATTGATTTTTAATTTTTTGGTGTCAATATGGCGCGTTCACATAACCAAGAATTTTCTGGTGTGTTATGCTCTGAAGGTCCGCAAATACTGAACTTATAAGTTCTACTTCGGACGAAACAACTTTTTTTTTAAATTTCTATTTACAGACACATTTTTTTTACTCTTTTTTTATAGTATACATTTAGTATGTTTTTGTTCAGCGGCAACAAAAAACATCATCTATAAAAATTTCAACTGTCTAGCTATAATCGTTAATGAGATACAGCCTAGTGACAGACAGACAGACAAACAGTCGGACGGTCTAAGTAATAGGGTCCCGTTTCTACCCTACCCTATGGAACCCTAAAAATCGAATAAAATAAGTATTTATCGGGGGCTCCCATACTACAAACGTGATTTTTCATAGATTATGGTACGGAACCCTTCGCGCGCGTCCGACTCGCGCTTGGCCAGTTGTATTATAACTCAACAAAAAGTTCTCATCAGACTTATCAACTTTTGCTAAGGCGGCATTTTAATATTTCTTATAGTTTAGCTGGACCATTATAGTTCTGCATCATGTGTTCCATTTTCCAAAATCAATTATAGCCTATATGTTGCCCAGGCTTCACAGCTATAAAACAAAAAAAGTTTCATTCGAATCCGTCCAGTATTTCCGGAGATTAGCGTGTACAAACAGACAAACAGACAAAGAGACAGACATTTTTTTTTATTTTCTCATCTATTACTAAATCTCCATCGCCCCAAATATTTTTTTCTGAAAAATTTTCAATGTACAGACACATTTTTTTTACTCTTTTATTATAGTATAGATTAAGCTCCGAATACCAGATAGTTGCACAAAGTGTGTTTTGAAAAGACGTTAACTGGTAGAAAACTATTTACTTTCGCTACTTTGCGTACAGAAATCTACGATAGCTAACCTTGAGACATCAGCACTTCGATCGAATATAGATTTGTTATTCTGTTCTTTGATCATATGAATCGCAGTCGCAAATAGACTTTGCCAACGCGAATTACAATTGAACTGTTGTGAACAGTCGATTTGATACAAACAGAAAATGTTGATCATAATACTACAGAAAAATTAAAAATCACAGATTAAGTTCAATAAGACAAGAATACAAGTAAACATGAATGTTGTAAAAGGAGACGTTGAAAATGGATCTTTCTTTGGAAAGCTCTCATGATCGTAGATAAACTTAGTAAAATGGCCAACCATTCAAGAAAATACTACGTAATGGTAAAAGACAAGTCAAACATCATTAGTTAATAAATGAATCCGTCAAAAAAATTGCACCTTTATAAAACTAGAGAATATGAACTGACTTCATATAAATCACAGATTATTTATTTTCAACGAGATATGAATACAGATAAACGTCAATGATGTAGAAGAAGAAATGAAATGTGGTTTGACATTTAAAGTTCTTTCATGTAGCCCATGAGAGCTAGAAGATTCAAAAAAATTCAATAAGAAGAAAAAAGTTGTAACTTAACTCGGAAACGCTGCTATAATTATTAATCATAATAGTCAGCAACATAATAAAATATCTCCTTATCGATGTTATAAAACAAAAGCTGTTGATAATACTACAGGAAATAAAAAATAATCGAACGTGAATGAAGTAGAAGGATAATTTAAACACAGTGTTTACGCGAATGGCAACCCTACTGCTTGTGGAGCTCCCTGACGGAAGAACCTCACAACCATCCGCCCATCTTCATTACGTGACAAAGGATCAGTTGTGGACCACCAATGAAACTCAGTCTACTCCATGATGCGCATACACCATTGGTAATTTTTTGTTCCCACTGCCTTTATCTACCTATCCGAAAATTTAAAATCAAATGTTCTTGTCATCGAACTTTCAATCAGATCACTGCATTTTCTTGTATCACAAACGCACTCAAAACAACCAAAACGTATCTACACACGCCGATACATACAGCAAAGTCATATATCGCCCATTGACAAGACTTCATAGTTGTAGAGAAACTTAAATCTTAACGATATAGTCATTGGTCAACGACCTAAAAAAATATAATGTAATGTTAAAATACAAGTCAAACATCATTACTTAATAAAAGATCCGTCATAAAAGATTGCACTTTTAAAAAGCCAGAAAATAAGAATTGGCATATAAATCACGGATTATGTTCAACGAGACACGAATACAGATAAACGTGAATGATATAAAAGGAGAAGTTAACCATGGCAAATAATGTATCTTTCCACTCACTGGTCGTGTAGCCGAAGTCGTCCTCTTCCTCGGGGTCGGCTTCTTTCTCCTCTTTGCTGCGTTTCACTGCTCCTGCTGATGCTCGATCGATCTGTGGTAAGTGAAATTCTATTAGTTTATTCATCAGCAAGAACCTTTCAAACATAACGCCACGCGAAATTTTGATTTTCAAGCCGTTCCCTCTTGTCAAATTTTTTCTATGTTTTTACACGTACTGTCACAATTGGCCCCTCCCTCATTACTGAGACGTATTATCTGGCCCGTCGTCATCATTTTAATTGCAAAAACACACTGCTGGATGTAGATTTCACTCAAAATTTCCAAAATTACGGAAGCATCTCAAATCCAGCTTATTCCTGCACCTAGTTGGTACTTGATTTAAGAATTTTTCTAACTAAATTTTCTCTGTAAGCAATTTTTTGTTGAAAAATAAGTGACTTTCGTGTAATCGGATTTTAACTTATCTGTCAAGATTAACTCACCTCAACGCCTTTGTCAGAATACACCCTCCCGCCCAGCTCTCTTTCATCTTCTTCGTCGCTTTCATCAGAATCGTCAGAGTATACTGGTTTCGGTTCTTCTGGTGCTGGTGGTTCTGGTTTTGTCTCTTCTTGTTCTGATTCTGGTTCCGATTCTTTTTCCACCTCTGTCACGGTTATCTGTATAAAAAAGAATATCTTAAATTCAAGTTTCTACAAAAAAAATGAAATGTTTTGGAAGTTTCGAGCCAGAAGACAATTTTTTTTTTAGACAAGGCGGGTCTGCGTAGCAAAGCAGCCGCCAATAATATGTCCACATTATAAAAAATCATGTCAGTGTAAAAGTTTTTTTGATTTATTTAAGTTTATGCTGCAGATCAGACATGCTAATATAAAAGAATATTCAAATAGGCTACTATTTATTATACATGAATCATGGAAGAGCTTAAGATATTCTTTGCTGACTGTGACAAATCCAAATAAGTATGTTCTACGCCTACTGAGCGGAAAAATTACACTTTTCAAGTTTGTGTTTTATGTCTAGGCGATTTGATTTCTATAGGTACTACCTTGATCTCATGCTGTGGTGTCTGTGGAATAGGTGGCGCTGGAGATTTCCTGGAATGTACGGAGTGAGCTGGCGACGCGACGGGGGATGTCGCTTCCATGTCTGACGAGTCTGTGTTCTGCAATAACAAAAAAGAAAAATATAGTAAAAAATTATAAGAATGGAAATAGCACTCTCTAAGAATAAATAGGTTGCTTTCCTTTTGAAAGGTAAACAATGTGAATAATATGTGTTTTCGGAATTGTTACTATACAACGTGGAAAGAACATCCCCGTAATAAATCGAAGCACGGGCCATATTATATAATATAGTGTAATAATAAAATAACAGACAAAAAACAAATTATCGCCATGTCAGTTTTTCTCTAGCGTTCCTCTATATTTTATGTCCCGTTGGTCTTCTTCCACGCTTTATCTTCTTCCCCGGCAGAGCACTCACCTAGGATAGACTAAATAGATTAATTTGAGACCAAAGATTTGATGGGAGACTTTAGGGTTCCACACCTCAAAAAGAAAAAACGGTACCCATATAGCAGCACTTACTTGCATTTCAAATAGTGCCAATTTTCTTTCATAATTTGAAGTCAACATCAAGATCTCAAATGCAGTATCAACAGGTAAATTTATAATTTTGAAAATAAGCAGATACTGTCAAGATGAATTAAATAATATAACTTTCTCACCCACGCTAGTAGACTCTGCACGGTGAGAGTGACCACGTCTCCCGCCATCTTTATCAGCTGGACGGCTCGGTCGTGCTGCGCGTTGCGTACACATGAGCCGTCTACCTCCAGAATCCTGTCGCCAGTCTAAAAAGGTGAAAAATAATCATAAACTAAAATAATTATCAATAAATTATGGAACTAGGAAGGAAGAAGGAACTAGGTAGAAAGAACAGCGCTGGTGCTTCGTTTACGTAATACCAGCATGTGCTGAGTTGGAGGCCAATTTGGAAGGTCGATGGCACATAGCTTTTTTATTTTTTATTATTTGTATCTTTAGATCATAAGTAATTGTTAATCTATAAAACTGTGTGTGTTGATCTTAAATTTTTTAACTCATATTTTATATATTGTCTGAACTAGATTCTTGTCAGTGAAGTATTCTCGATGTCTCCCTATTTTCGGCTAAATGCATGATTCCTATACAGCACAACTTTTGCCTTTTCTTTTACTTCATCCATGAACGACCTTGGTCTTTCTTCACTTTTCTTGGCTTCCACCTTTCTTTTCATGATGTTTTTATGAAGTTCTTAACCATTATTATATGGAGTGTATTTGACTGAGCGGAGCGTCTTCATTTCAGCCTGGCCAAAAATTCTTTCGTTGTCCGGCTGTTCTCTTATATAAGCAACGTTGAGTGTTTTTGTTCCATTAAAGGCCCATTTACACAGTAAAATAAAGATATAAGAATCATTCGAGATGTGGTATCTCGAATGATTCTTATATCTTTATTTTACTGTGTAAATGGGCCTTTAATGGAACAAAAACACTCAACGTGTCTGGAGAAGGACGGAAAAAAATTGAAGGAATGAAAGGATAACAAATACAGAAGTACTAGACAGAACAGGTAAAAGGAGGCATTTATAAAAGTTATCGGAAATAGGTGAGAAAATATGTCAGAACACTTGCTACGGCACGACCAATTCATGAAGACTATAAAATAGAAGGCAAAATAGAAGGAATAAGAAGAATAACATAACCCAGACGCTGTGTCTGGGTTTATGAAGCAAATAAAGAAGAACGTAGGAGTGGTGTCGCACCAAGACATCAAAAGGCTGGCTGAGGACAGCCAGGAATGGAAGAAACTCCACCGACAACAGCCTCGCTCTTAAATTTAAATGAAAAATTACAAGGTGCATGTCTCTTCCCTGTTGCATACAATTAAATAACAATATATAACTTGCATGGTTTTGGTTTTTTGGTTTGGCGACCTCTATACTTGCAATGATATGGATACGTCATTATGGGCCAGACAGAGCCTAGGTCCTCGAGGCTTAATGTAACCCGTGTACCGTGCGTCAACTCGTGAACGGGTGTACTATGTTTACTTATGACGACCTCTGTGGCGTAGTGATCACCATGCTATTCTGCCACCCAGAGGTGCCGGGTTCGATCCCCGGCCAGGGCAAGTTAGAAAATGGCCTTTTTCAAATTGTCCTGGGTCTTGGATGTCTATCTATATATGTATTTGTTATAAAATATAGTATCGCTGAGTTAGTATCCCATACCACAATTCTCGAACTTACTTTGGGGCTAGCTCAGTCAGTGTAATTTGTCCCTTTATATTTATATTTATTTATTTATGGTCTAAACGAAATGACAGCCATACAAATAATTTACTACTTCTTCTAAACGGTATGCAACCGGGAAGAAACTTGCACCGTCTAAATGAGACTGCACTATCGGCATAAGCATGCATTAGATGCTGGCGTTTAGTGAATCACCTAGACGTCGAATGAGCTGGCTAATTTAACCAGTTGACACATCTAGTTACCTAGTACGCTTCATTATGCTTTATATCTGTGATTTTCTGGTGAGGACTGTGGTATCGATATTGTTTGTGTGATGCAAATGAGCTACCGTCTTACATTAATTTTTGTGCTACCTATCCGTTTTATATTTTGATGACTGCACGCTCATTTTAGATAAGTTAAATATTAATTATAAGAGTGTTCTCAGTAAGTGAAATAACATAGTTTTTATAATAAAAGATCTATAGACCTAGATGGCTGCCACATATACATACTTATATCAATGCTTACACCGCGGCGTCTTTCCGTTCTATACAAGGCCAGAACGCAGGCGGTTGAAACTAATCGAGTATAGATCGGAAACCACTTTTTTACTAATGCCTTCCAATCTATACAAGTCTAGTACGCAAATACTCGCGTATACTTCGTAGTGACTTAACTCATTAGTTTGCTCAATAATATACAGTGCCAGTCTAAAATTTTGCGCGCTTACTCCGTTCTATACACGATTAGTCTGTATGCGTATACGGACTAATCGTGTATAGATCGGAGTAAGCGCGCAAAATTTTAGACTCCGAATTACACGCGAGCAGTTGCATGCTCGCCATTTTGATTTATTGTCCTCTCTTTCTATTGCATGGTAATTCATATTAGCGCCTCTATTCTATTTTTATCAAAATATGAATGATGATATACCATAGACAAGACTAATGATAACTGTACACCATCAGAATGGCCACCGCTCAATTGAATATCTGATGATTACGTTTTTTCTGACACTTACAATGACTGTTACTTATTGTAAGCAGTATTTTTTTCAAATTTTTAAATTTTATTAATTAAAAATGTCATTTAATAGCCATCTTTATGTATTTAATTCTATTAGTAAAATTCTACTAACAAAGTTCATAGACCATTATTTCATTCATAGATTACATATTTCACTAAACTAAAAAAAAATGAAAGTGTAAAATCTTTTTATTTTTCTTATGTTTTTGTAACTTGCACTTCTTCGTGTCAATCGTAACGTCAGCAATGTAGTATAGTCCGGAACCGAGACGCACGTATTCACTTTATGAATTATACTCTAGCAGTACGCGAAATTCGTGTATACTCACACTAATCACAGATTTGAAAATAACATTACAAAATATACTCGATCAGTTCACTATGGCTGCGTTCTAGCCTTGTATAGAACGGAAAGACTACACCGCGTGGCACCAGTTCTAAGAAGCTGTAAAATTACCTGCAGTTCCCCACTTTTCCCCGCCGGGCTGCCAGGCACCACATTCTTGATGAAGATCCCGAATATCGCTTTCTCCTCGCCATCCTCATCTTCACCGGTTATTATGTCAACCTGAAACAAATGAAATGAGCTATAGACCGTTCGCCTAATCAATAAGCAATTTAAACATTTCTAGCTTTTTCACAAAGTTTGCAGAACTGAGGAGACAAAATGTGTCAATGGTTTCGAGCAAAGGGTTGTGTGACTCTATAGAATTTCCTTACACCCGGCTACAACCTGATGTGAATCCTCTGTTGTCTGTAAGAGATCGCTTTAAGTCAGTCTTTCCCAAAGCGGGCGATAACGCCCCCTTGTGGGCGCTGGAGGCTTTAAGGGGGGCGCTGATGTGATTTAAGCAATGAGTGATTTATAACTTCAGCTATTTCATATTTTAAAATTCACTGAAATTAAAATCCTCTTACTACACAACATCCATTTATTAGTTCATATTTATATCCTTTTTTATTGTACAAATATAAACTAAAAATGTAATTAATATTTATTATTTTAATGCGTTCACAACGCTATTTATATCGTTAAAGGAATCAAACACTGAAAAAATTAATTTCGTGTTTTAAAGTTTCGCAGGTGAGGTCCCCACTTCCAATACTCTTTATTATTGTAAAATTTTATTATTATTGCTATTTTTTTATTTAAAATTAACAATGTTGATTATTGTTATTTTTTATAAAAGATACTCTAATGTACTGGTGTATGTATTATTATTGCTCTCTCTTGTAAAAAAGTCTAGTTTAGAATATAGGTTGAATTAAACTACAGGCAAGACAAATATGTGATTCAGAAATAACTGATTTTTTAAAGTGGGCGTTTGACAAAATAAGTTTGGGAACCTCTGCTTTAAGTGATAAGACCGCCCATTGTGTTAAATTTTTCTTTTAGTGTACAATTAAGAGATTTCTGTTTATCTATCTATCTATAACCCTAATCAAGAATGCAGTTGAAGCACGAAATGGTGCTTAGTTCTTCAGGTTTTCTTGTTTTCGTGTCGATGGTTTTATGTTTATATTTTAGTGGACCAGAATTGGGTCACCTCTATTGCATTGTCGGAAGCGGGATCATCCAAGATAGCACCTCCAACCATGGCTCCATCGGGAAATAAGCGCTAGGGCTTCACATGCAAAACCTAGCACATGCTGAGTTGGAGACCATTTGGGGAGATGAATAAATTTATTTATTTGTACTTTCTATAATTTGTTCATGTGATTATTGTGAATTTTGTCTTTCGAATAAATGTTTTATCTATCTTTATAATATAAGGTGCAGATACTTGGAAACCTTTGACATAATAAAAAATGTTCTTCAGTTCTTCAAGTTAATTAGTTTTTCAATTGGCATCCATAGAGTGCTTCACTGGTTCTATTTTTGGATGGAAACCACACAGAACGCTTGATGTCCTAATCCATTCCTGCGAGGGTAAGTTGGGAAATGGTATTACTCAAATTGAAGTAGGAATTTTATCTTTATATTTGTTTATTATAAAATATAGTATCGTTGAGTTAGTCATCATCATCCTCACGTATTCCCGGTTGCATCCTCAGCAGTAACGCTTCAGAGCCCGGGGTCCGCTACCTAACCAAGGAGATTTGACGAGGTTACTGGTTTTTACACAGAGCGACTGTCGTCTGACCTCCACAACCCAAAGGGCAAACCAGGAACCAATCCTTGGATAGTTTGATGATCAAACGCTAGATGGCGTTCGGGACCCACAGTTTTACGTGCCTTCCGAAACACGGAATCATCTTTCTTTTCGGATAATCAGGTGATTCAAGCCTGCAATATCCTATCCAGACTGGAAACTACTTTTCACAAAGTATGCTTCCCAGTGGGAATCGAACCCATGACCTCCGGGTCACAAGGCGAACGCCTTGACCACTGGACTACGGAGGCGGTTAGTATCCAATAGTATAATTTTAAAACTTGCTTTGGTGCACCTAGCTCCGTCAGACTAATTGTATTATACTTTTCTATAAATACCTATTATAACTTGTTGTATAACTACTCACATCAACACGCATCGGTGACTTTATCTGGAATATTCTAATAGGCATGCGATAACTAGTTATTAGCAAATAGGTGTCACTTATCTCAAACCTTGGGACCCTTCACCTGATCAGTTACATATTTACAGCTAGATCAGGTTTCTGTTTATATATACCAACGAGCTATTCTGACAACTTATACCAATACCATATTTTTACCTCATCATCACCATTTCAGTGCTTGCCATGCACTGCTGGACATAGGACTTTCCCAAGGATTTCCATAATCGATCAAAAGCGGACTGCATCTAGCGTTATTTAACGACTTGGTTTTGTGTTTGATATTGGCTACTACTATTCTTCTTTGTTTTACTTGATTTTGTTAAAATCACTCATCATCCCTGTATCTTCAATTTCTTCCAAACTGCGACATTGTGTGTGCAAGCAGTAAAGTTGATTCCTAGCGCACAACGTTGAGATGATACATACCTTTGCTCCAACGCTTCTGACCCCCAAAACCCCAAAGCGCTCGCTTTATGGTCACTTTCCGTTAGGGACCCCAACAATGGGCCATTGCATTGGGCTCATGTGACATGGCTAGTCAAATAAAATGATAGATTACTTGTCCTCTGACAACACTTTTCCCAAAGGTGCCTTAGGGGCTCGCTTTAGGGTCACGCTTCGAGGCGACCGCATGGAGCCATAAGGTCACAAAGGCTCTAGTAAAATAAAATAATAGTTACCTTTCCTCCAACGATGCTGACGCCCAAAGGAGATCCAGGGGCTCGCTTTAAGGTCACTTTCCGTGGCGGGCCCCATCGCTGGGCCACCAGCGTTTCGGTGTGACGGTCCGACACCGTAACCGTCATGGCGGATTGTGGAATGTAACTGCAGAAAAAAAAAACGAATGTAGATAGAAACATAATTTTAACACCCGAGAAATAGAGGGGTGTTATATATAAGTTTGAAGTATCTGTGTGTGTGTGTGGCTGGTGTTTGTGTATCTGTGTATGTGTGTGTCTGTCTGTGTCATCGTAGCGCCAAAATGAATGGGCAGATTTTGATGCGGTTATTTTTATTTGAAAGCTGATAACTTATTTTTTTTCATCTCATCTACTCGAAAAAACTATGTTTTCATCCCAAAACATTTGGAGCTAAAGTTACAGCTCATTCTCTCGGAACTAAAACGTGAAAAAGGAAATCTCTAGGGATTAAAACCAGTTTGGAAACAGAACACGAGTGTAATTTAAGTAGAATCAAAAAAAATGTTGGCAGTTCAGCAAAAAAAAAGAAGAATTTATTTTAAAATAAAAAAAATCATTGGGACAGACGTCGTGATTTTTAAATTTGGAATACATATCGTCGTAAACATGGATGAATGTAGATACACATTTTTATGTTCTTCGCTTAGGAAAAAGAAATAAGTAATGAAAACGACGACAAACAAAGGTAAGTTTAAAATTGTCGCTATTCTTTTTATTCTGTTTTGTATTTGCTAGTTTTTTCTCATAGATGGAGATATAAAGTAGAGTGTAAACGTAAACGCCCTATGGCGTTAAGTCCTCCATTTGTACACTTTTTTGTGCCATAAAGTTGAAATAAAACTATTAAAAAAATACATGTTTTGTACAAGCTTTTATTGTGAGGCAGAAGACAAATGGAGTTGCGTCTTTTTATTACTGAGTTTCTTCGACCACTTTCCGTCTCCGTGACCAGACCCTAAAAATCGTCTACCATAAAGTGAAGACAAAAGTCAAAGTTGTAAAATAAATAAATAAATAAATATATGGGGACAAACCACACTGATTGAGCTAGCCCCAAAGTAAGTTCGAGACTTGTGTTATGGGATACTAACTCAACGATACTATGTTTTATAATAAATAATTAAATAGATAAACATCCAAGACCCAGGACAATTTGAAACAGGCCATTTTCCAACTTGCCCTGACCAGGGATCGAACCCGGGACCTCTGGCTAAACAATGAAACTACATACACAACCCTAAAAACATGGCACTCCTTTTTGGGGCAGTTGTGAAAAATTATTAGAAAACACTTGTAACAGCAATAAGTAATTACAGGTACGAGTGTAGGTGTACATAGCTGATCCATCATCCAGGGAACATCAATCATTGGTGACGTGGAGTGTGTACCTAACAGGTTGCCGGTTATTTTTGGAAAACTTTACTATTTTTATTAGTGGAATAAGAGTTATTTTCCTTCCTTCTTCTCAGCAGTGGTCGTTACAAAGCGCTGGTATCGGTAGCTTTCTTTAAAAAGATTACGTTACTTGTAAAGTATATTAATTTGAATATACTTTACATGTAACGTAAATTATACCCATTGACATGTAAAAGTGCCTGTAAAGGTCTAATTACTGAATAAAAATTTGAATCTCTGAATGTTTGAATGTTTGAGTGTTTCAA
This sequence comes from Acrobasis suavella, assembly GCA_943193695.1. NCBI lineage: Eukaryota > Metazoa > Arthropoda > Insecta > Lepidoptera > Pyralidae > Acrobasis > Acrobasis suavella. The sequence continues at coordinate 478,770 of OW971950.1, forward strand.
TGTTTCAATGTTTCAATGTTTCAATGTTTCAATGTTTGGATTTTTGGATCTTTGGATCTTTGGATCTTTGGATCTTTGGATCTTTGGATCTTTGAATATTTGAATATTTGAATCTTTCGTCGAGTCGAGGAAAATATGAAAAAGGAAAAAATCAACCGTGTGGTTTTCGTTTTACAATATGATTACTCCATTTATTTCTGTGGATGTCGTAAGGGGCGACTAAAGGTCTATAATTTCCCAACAAGTTTATTTACCAAGAAAATTAAAACCCCCGACCGCCGATAAGTAGTTCCGCCACTTATCAGTGGTTATAACTCAACTACATATTCCAACCGATGTTTTATTTGCCAGGTAAATTAAAAAAAACTCCCTTTCTTTCAAGCGTCGAAGGAAATCAAGTTATTGGGGGTTACCCCAATAACTTAAAGCAACTGAAAAGATTTTCCTCAAACATAGCATGGGAACTTGCTGTTACGTAAACAAAATTATTATAAGACGCTTAGAACCTTAATGTAAGTATATATGACATGCCTTTACTTCGATAATAATATGAGAACTAGCCCTGACATCCCTAATGTGTAGCGAGGCGCACCCCATTACCGTCGGTTCACTGGTTCGTTAACTATCTATGACTGCGTCTTAGGGACGTCCAGGAAAATAGACACGTTTTGACATTATAGAGATGACAGGCAGAAAGAGAAAACGAATTATTTGTTTATGTCTGATCCGTGCGCAAACAAGTGGAATCCAGTAATCCAGTGATTAAGCTGTGTAAAGAGTGTGTGCGAATACCAAAAAACAATTCCCGAAAGGACACCGTCAGTATTGTTTGGGACTTATGCAGCAGACAACGAAGAGAGAGGGTAGACCGATATGGTTACCTTTGTCAGCCGACCATCCATCGCAGTTCCTCAGTCTGCCAGCGACCATGACGGCAGAAGGGTCGTCGAAATATCTGACTAATAATTTTAATAATCGCGGTAAGTCCCGTAAAGATTCAAAGATTCAAATGATTATTCAGTAATTAGACCTTTACAGGCACTTTTACACGTCAATAAGTATAATTTACGTTACGTGTAAAGTATATTAAAATTTAATCTATTTTTAAAGAAAAGCTACCGTTACCAGCGCTTCGTAACGACCACTGCTGAGAAGAAACGCCGAAAGAAACTCATTTTCACAGTATTGGTCGCCTACTCGCCAGAAGGGCTTTGTCATATTATTATAATTGTCTTTTAATTAGTAAATACTTATAATATAATACAATGTTGACACATTATAACATGTAATGCTTGCGAACAAGTAAACAAACATACCGTAGTACCAAATAACAGTGATTGTGACCGCGAAACTCTAAAATCATAAAGTCGTGACGGGCTGCCATCGCTGCCGCAAGCCGGCAGGGACTGGTCAGCTTGGTTTCGCTTTTTGACTACTTAGTATTTCTTACATACACTATCAACTCAGCTGGTCCGTTACACTGTATATCTTGTAAGCGAGTCTTCAAGACAAAGTTCGGTTTTGCTAGCCACATAAGAGCTCACCGGAATAAAGACGGAAATAATTAAATTCAACAGTCAGGAGTCGCCGTCGCCGGATACGGTGTGGACGACATGATGATGATTTCTTAGGAACTTGGCCGCAGCATGACATGTTATAATGTGTCAATATTGTAGTATAATATAAGTATTAAGAAATTAAAATAATAAGAAAAAAGAAATGTGGTGTCGTGGGACACCAGGTAGGAACGAAGTTCCTTCGGCTAATGTAGAATCGACACAATTTGCAAAAGAAAAATCGTGCTCAAAGGAAGAGAAAGGTATTATACACTACTCGCTTGTGTATACGACTGTCGCGCCTGCGCACGTCTCATTTAACGGTTTTATTTAACGAGGTCATCCTTACGGTTTTACTATCACATTTTTTTCAGTTCGGTCGCGCAGCAAAATCCCTATCTCCTCCAAGCCTGCCGTAAGGAACTTCGTTCCAATAAGAAAAAAAATCGTCATTTTCATACAAATTGCCGGGCCGGGTTTGCATGAAAATGTAATTTTTTTTTCGAGTGTCAAGCATTGGTTCCTTAGGAAAAGTTGTTCATATTGATGGTCTGAGTTGCTCCTAAAAGGATCGGACAGGGTTTTTGTTACATATATCTAAATATATATAACTCAAAGGTGACTGACTGACATAGTGATCTATCAACGCACCCAAACCACTGGACGGATCGGGCTGAAATTTGGCATGCAGGTAGATGTTATGACGTAGGCATCCGCTAAGAAAGGATTTTGATCAATTCTACCCCCAAGGGGATCAAATAGGAGATGAAAGTTTGTATGAAACTTTGACAATTTTAAACCGATCGGGCTGAGACTTTGCATGCATAAAGCTACTATGACGTAGGCATCCCCTAAGAAAGGATTTTGATAAATTACACCCCTACGCGAGCGAAGCCGCGGGCAAAAGCTAGTGTATATATAATACAAATTCAAAATTCAAAATACTTATTCAATAAAAGGCTTTTAGAGGCATGTTATACGTTACATGTAAAGCATATTAAAATTTAATTAATTTTAAAGAAAACCTACCGATACCAGCGCTTCGTAACGACCACTGCTGAGAAGAAACGCCGAAAGAAACTCATTTTCACAGTACTAGTGCGGATGGCAGTCATTACCTGCCGTTACCACTTATCAAAAATAATCTTATCTTCTTCCATTTAAAATAATAAGTAGCATAATTAACAATTATTTTTATTGTATTGTTACCACAAGTTTATGTTGCGTACGTACTTATCTTACCTTTTGTTGTTATTGTTAAGATTAGTTTAAAATACTTAGTGTGTAACAGTTTTTCAAATACCTATATAAATAAATAAATAAATAAATATATAGGGACAAATAACACAGATTGAGCTAGCCCCAAAGTAAGTTCGAGACCTGTGTTATGGGATACTAACTCAACCATACTATATTTTATAACAATTACATATTTAGATAAACCTTCAAGACCCAGGACAATTTGAAAAAGGCCATCTTCCAACTTGCCCTGACCGAGGATCGAACCCGGGACCTCTGGGTGGCGGACTAGCATGGTGACCACTACGCCACAGAGGTCGTCAAACATATATATTACGTACATCAATAAATACATTTTTATAAAAAAAAAATACTTTGTAGATCTAACGCCAATTATAGCAATTGATCGCACAGCGACTGATGCAGATGATCGCAGCCAGTGAGTCGGCAATTTTCCGCTCGGCCGAGTGCACTAACTGCTTGCACTTTGCACTCGGCGATTTTCAAAATAAATTATAACTTTACTAGTTTAGATATTTTTTTCTTTTTGTTATTATTAATAAAATTGAAATGTAAAAGAAGAAAAAAATGGAATGCTAGTAGAACCAGCTTCTTTTTTTCCCGCGTAGATCGTAAGAGAATTGTCAAGAATCTGAATCACAAAAGCAACCCATCACTATTTTGATTTAACTGATTAAAAAAAAAGAGGAGGTTCAATTCACCGGGTTTTGTTTATATATGTTCGCTGATAGTGAAGTAAAAAAAAATCAAAAATCATTTATTTATTTTTGGATATTTGTATCACTTGATAATTGACATTTTTTTCTTTCGATTTCTTAATAGCGAGTTGTTGACGTCAGATCATTTACTTACAACTAAGTTTCTACCGCCTCCTAAGCGCAAGTACAGAAGAAGCGGTAACAAACTGTACTGCAGCATTTTTTCAAAAACGTCAACCTTACAATTATACTGATATTAAAATTAGATATGTGGACTGAGAATACATTGTTATATCATAATTATTAATTAAGAATAATGTCAAAATTTAAATTAATGTCAATTTGTCTAAGCGCATGGTAGTGCGCAGGCCAAGTTCCAGCAACAGGCCGCGCGCATGCCGTGCACTATTTACACGAACCGTTTCGACCCACTTTTGACCCCCCTGTAACTCAGTGCCTATTGCAAGTACAGAGATAAAATTGAAACTACGTAATCATATACTAGTACTAAAGCAGTATGTCAAATTTCATAGATATAGCTTCAGTTAATCCTGAAATATGACCCTGTGAAAACAGCTAATTTTGGCACTGACTGACTGACTCACTGACCGGTAATCAAAACCTCTAGGCTACTTCTAATTGTCGTTATGAAATTTGGCACGCAGATCGTGTTTTATATTTAGATTAACAAAAATTAAGAAATTTAATTAATTTAATTTAATCGGTAAAGCGTGAGTTGGCTTAATCAAATTACACATTTTTAATAAAAATATTTATGAACCAGTGATACAATGAGAATACGATGAGAAGGGGGGAGGGGGGAGGGGGGGGGAGAGGGGGAGGTGGTATAAAATATTGTCATGTATACATAATGCACAATGTATAGCTTATTATTAAATACTGCTTACCTAAAAAATCAGGCTTCTATTGTTATAAATTACTTTCGATAGATGGCGCTAGCGGTATAATTGAAACGTGATATTGTGCTTTTCGTCTGCAGTATATATAAAAAGTTGATAAGAAATCGATGGGCATTTCTTTCTACACATACGCCGTTTTGATATTTTATAAAAATATAAAATAAGTACGATTTCTTGAAAAAAAGTATTGAAATCCCACCAAAAACATACCTGTTAAAAAGGGGGCCAAGTTCCTATCGGCTATCTGTTCGCCTAAAAAAGGGTTGAAATCCAATCCAATGCCAGGTTTAGATACATATTAAAAAATATCTAAAATTATAATACTTTTAAATTTGAACTTGGCAGGTTAATTTAATTATATAAATACGTTAATTTAATTATATAAATAATAAATTTAATCATACAATTAATCAAGTGTTACGTACAGCACGAAAACCTACCAAGTTCAAATTTAGAAGTATTATTATTTTAGATATTTATTAATATGCATCTAAACTTGGCATTGAATTGGATTTCAACCCTTTTTTAAGCGAACAGATAGCCGATAGGAACTTGGCCCCCTTTTTAACAGGTATGTTTTTGGTAGGATAAAAAAGTACATGTACCGATTGTACTCAAATTATGACATTTGTGAGTGTACCAATACAAACCTTTAAGAGGGACCCGCGCCAAGCTCAAGCCAGACGTTTTTGTCTTTAAGATAATCATCGGTTCCGTAATAATCCTTCTCACAAAGTCCGTAATAAGCCTTCTCACAGAGCAGACGTGTGGATGCAGATTTTTTTTTTTTGTAAGTTTATACTTGTCAGGTCGTCCCATAAAAGTTTTATTAAAATCGTTTGGGAAGTTTAGTGTTGAAGTCGATTTTTAGTTCTTTCCATATTCCCGCCCACCATCACGCTAAACGTGGCCTTTAAATCTTACGGCCCTGTGCTCTATCTAACCCGTTAGGGATAAAGACGTAATAATGTATGTATGTATTAAATAGAAGATGGATAAATATTTTAAATAAATTTATGAAATGATACCGAACCAAATACACTTTCTTGTGGAACGCCCTTTCTAGAGAGAACTGTTCTAAATATAACTCACTTATGGTACTCCAATTGATTAGTGGAAATAACTGGCCAAGTGCGAGTGGGACTTGCGCACAAAGGATTAATTCCTTACCATTATCTATAAAATATCACGTTTTTGTATGGGGCCCCAACTTGAGTTCTTTTTTTAGTATTTTTTGTTAAAGAGGCAATAGAAATACATCATCTGTAAAGATTTCAACTGTCTAGCTATTACGGTTCATGAGATAGAGCCTGGCGATAGACAAACAGACGGACGGACGTAATAGGGTCCCGTTTTTATCCTTTCGGTACGGAACCCTAAAAACGGACCGAATTCAACGCCTACAGTAACAAAATCGTAGAACACAAAACAATTACATAAAAATCACAAACATAAATACAAAAGAACCACATCACTAAAGATCTATAATGCTGGCCACTTCCACATACGAAAAACAAACGAATCTTCTCAGGGCATAAACAACGACGTTAAAAAGAAAACAAAACTCACTTTTATTAATAATTCCACTTTTCCAACAAACGCACTAGCCACAGCCACGGTGTCACCACACACTACCCTCGACCACTTAATTTAATTTACTGAAATTCAATTAACTTACCACCAACAATAGAACTAAAACATTTCCCGGCCAAAACTTTAGAGCTGCGAACGTAATCCACGAATTTATCGATACGAAGATTGATAACCCCGAAAATAGTGCGACGTTGCAACGTTGGTGGGTCGTCACGTCAAATCGCAATGGAGCGGTGAGGTCGCCTAACCATAACTCAATTATGCGTATTAGCAATTTTCTAGCAGTGTTGAGAGGTTGAGCGAACTAATTTGTCGATATCGATATAGATTAATTTTCTCTCTTTACTTTTAAATAATACTTTACACCTCAAAATATGAATACCATAAAAAATAACAATAAAGTAATGTATGGAAGAGTTATTTACAATAGTCTAAATCCAATAAAATTCAGATTCATAAGGAAGACTCTACTGATAAATATGATTAAAAACTTATTATAAAAATAAAATACTCATATTATCAACTGTTATAAAGTGCAAAATCACAGCACTTGGACCAGAAAGGCTACAAGTATAATGGACATAAATCAATTTCTAAAATTGAAAACGACACCAAATAAACATACATAAATCAGATAAGTACTTAGTAAGTCAAAAACTAAAATTAATTATACTATTCTGAAATGCCACTCCGAATTGTATCCGGCTCAAAGGTACCCATTATACCGGCTGCATTTCCTCTTTGTATAGCGAAATTCTAAAATTAATAAAAAATAAACAGGTATAAAATAAAAAAATAGATTACAAAAAAATCTGAAGATTATCGATAAAACATGAAAAATCCACATCCCCTCCCTCGTCAGTGTTTTCTCTAATCCTTCATAAGTCTCCGGAGGAGGTCGAATCGTGTATTTATTAAATTCTGTACGTTCTCTGTTTACTCTGAGAGTTTTCAGCTTGATATCACTTAATTGGTTTTAAGTTATATCCTTGCAGCTATTTGTTAAATCTGTTTATTTTAGAGCACTTTGTTTGCAGTTTTGTTTATACTTTGAATAGATTTTTTCATCAATTTGTGATCTTCTTATTTGTCTATCTATCTCTCTTTCTCTCTATCTCTTTCTCTATCTCTCATTCTCTCTCTCTTTCTCTCTTTCTCATCTTAGCGCATATCCGTTTGCATTCCTAGCTATGGTGCTTCACCCAGGGATATCGAAAGCGGAGTGGAGAAAAAAATAAAGAAAAACAACATCTATCGTGATCAGGAATACAGTTGTTGATTGTTGAGCGCAATTCTTTAGTCACCTCATTTAAATTCACATTAAGAGAGAGTGCTCCTATTCTAGGCTGAAAACTACAAGGAAGCAACAGCAACTTGCTAGGCAATAGATGATTAATCAGATATATATGGCTACCTAGTCCAGGAAGACCAAGAACGAGCTATGTAGACCAACTGAAAGAAAAAGCATGGTTCATGGTATAGTCAGTCCAAGGCTGAAGACCAAGAAAAATGGCGCATACTCATACTCTACCGACAAGAGCCACTAAACTCTTAAATATAAAGGAGAAGGAATATGAATATGTCTTAAAAGTCTTCCAATGGAATCTCCTGACCACATCAATATTATAATTCACTTAAACCAGACTGCAATATAGAAAAGCGATACTAAGTGCTCGATAAATTCTCCATAAGCGGTTCCCTTGGGAGACAATTACATTAACCGAGTGGACACTCACCCAAATTGCCGGTAATGCTGTCTTATGTCTTTATCACGTAAATGTATTTAATGTGTATTTGTCATAGTAACTTATAAAGTCAACTAGAGATCTACGGAATCCTTCTCTCAAAAGGGGATACATGAGTTTTTCGGAGTGCAGTGCTGCCTTTGAAATAAATTATTTGAAAAGAAACGGAGATATCCTTTAAATTTTTGGTCTCATCATGCCCTAGATAATCCTTCAAACTATTTCATGAACTAAATTTTTAAATGATATCTCCGTTTCTTTTCACATAATTTATTTCAAATGGGAGCAGCACTGGACCCCGAAAAATTTATGTATCCCTTTAAACTCTTGTACTACAAAAATCTGTTGCATAGTCTAAAAGATGGAAGCGTTCATACAGAGGGACAGATGGCAGATAGGACTTTGTGCTATGTATTAAAACCAGGAAACAACAAAGTGATGTCAGGTAGATATATAGATAGATAAAGACAAATTACACAGATTGAGCTAGATCCTACGGTAAGTTATAAAACGTGTGCTATGGGATAGTAACTGACGATACTATGTATCATGATAAATACATAAATAGATTGGAGCAAAGCATTGACTATATAAATGGTGGCCTAGAACAGGTGAAAGAAGCGACAGATGTCCAGCAATAAGTAAACTACATAGTCAAAGTTGCGAGTAGCACTTGGTGAGAGCAGCATGAGACTGACGCTGATGAACGAAAAGAGGTCAAAAGACTTCAAATGAGATATAATGCTAATTTTATCCTTTAAAGAAATTAAATTAAAAATGGTAAAAATTCAATGACGTGGAATCCCATTCGTGTCAATTTTGATTAACTTTCTAATAGAGGTTGAAAGTCCTTAGAGAAATCTTCTGAAATTCATTAAGATAAAACCTGAATCATGAAGTAACTGACAGATAAATATCGTTAAGTAAAAAAAATTAACTTATCTCTTCCTTAACTTGAGTCACGTGACAACAATTTTAGCAATGAACTTCTTGCTGGTCGGTGCAACTAACTTGAACTTGAAGAATTGATATTAAACTACGAATAACGCTTACAAGATCACCTGCCCCTATCACTAGAAATTCAACTCTATTGCCCTTAATATTAACGTCAATTTTATCTGCATCTTGACAACCGTGTAAAACGTTGAATAGTTCAAAAAGTTGTGCGTCGTATTGAATTACCATAAGGTTGTATTTCGATTACTGTTTCTGAAACGGCCATGTTAAATTCTGATTACCTCAATACAATTTCAGTTCTGTGTTTAATGTGGTAGTGTCGTTATTCGCTTACCGCTTTGTTAAAGAGATCAAGGGTGTCTGACCTCGTTGAAAAGGCTTCATCGCGTTAAGCATTCACGTGTTACAGGAAATCTTTGGCTAATGCACTTGTGCGCACTTCTGTTTTATTGTTACTATGGAGGTTTTTATTTTTCACAGATAGAAAAACATACCTACTAAGTATACCATGTAAGAAAATGCTATCATTCAATGATGTTTGTTATAATATTTTATAACTTATAACTTCGGCCAACAGATAGAGTCGATGGCAGTGACTGCTTCCAGGAAGTTGGGCGTCATTTCTAGGGTCCGGCGTTACTTCAACCCTGAACGGCTACTTAATCTTTATACAGCCCAGGTTCGTTCCTGCATGGAGTACTGCAGTCACTTGTGGAATGGCTCCGCTAAATACCAACTTGAGGCACTAGACTCTGTTGACCGAAGAGCCCGCAGGCTTATAAACAGCGATGAGCTTTCGAATAGAAAATTGCAGTCCCTAGAGCATCGTCGCAAAGTAGCCTGCTTATCGGTTTTCTATAGGATACATTTTGGAGAGTGTTCGAAGTCTTTTTTTGATCTCGTGAAACCCTCACCATTTCTCTATCGGACTACGAGGCGTGGACAGGGGTTTCACCCCTTTGTCGTTGAAATACCTAAGTCTCGAACTAAACGCTTCGACAATTCCTTTTTGGTTCGAGTAGCTAAGATGTGGAATAAACTGCCTGCGTCTATATTTCCAGAGAAGTACAGCCCCGGAACATTCAAAAGTAGATTGAATGGGTATCTTTTGGATAGGCATGCTTCATCCTAGTCTTCATCATCGCTTACCATCAGGTGAGATTGAGGACAAATGGCTAAACCAATGTATAGTAAAAAAAAAAAACTAAATCCCCACCCGATAAAATTTCAATTCGACCAAGACCAACGGGGCAAACATGCCCTTCAAAAAAGAATTTTTCAAAACCATCCAGGCATCTTCGAATAATCGGTGAACAGTTGAACATATAATCTAAAGTGAACATACATTTAAAAAAATAACCAGGCAAGTGCGAGTTGAACTCGCGTGGAGAGGGTTCCGTACAATACCAAAGATTTTCCTTAATTGAACGTATTATATTGAGTTTACCACTTTATTTTCAATTGATAGAATTCTTATTTTATTTTTCCTGTAATTTACAAGCAATGAATATTTTGCATTTTTTTTTTCAAGATCTTAGGCTCAGTAGTTTCGGAGATCAGGGAGGGGGATTGGTCACTTTTCGTCTTCATTCTTAAATAAAATCAAAACTATTTATTTAAAATAAATACAAATATATATTTGAGATCCTCATAACGAGCCACTTCATTTGATAAATGATACAACAAGGTTTGCAAAACTTTTTTTTTTTAATTTTCTAAGTTTTCCCTCGAAAATGACCCTTCTTTAAAAAAAATATTTTCTTATTTTTCCTGCAATCTACAAGCAAAACTAAATTTCGTATTTTTTTTTTTCAAAATTTTTGGCTCTGTAGTTTTGGAAATCAGGGGGAGGGAGAAATGGTCAATTTTTGTCTTCTTTCCTGAATAAAATCAAAACTATTTATTTTATAATAACAATAAAAATATATTTGAGATCATCATAAAGAGCCCTTTTATTTGATATATAACACAGTATGGTCTGCAAAACGTTTTTTTTAAATTTCCTAGTTTATCCCTCAAAAATGACCCTTTTTTTTTAAATATTTATTTACTTTGCACATTTGTGTTTGGGTAGTTATAGGATTACACCATCTTACCAAAATTCGCTTGATTTGGTCCAGTAGATTCGGAGCAAATTGGCTGTGACAGACGGACGAACAGACAGACGCACGAGTGATCCTATAAGGGTTCCGTTTTTTCTTTTTTGGTACGGGACCCTAAAAAAAGATAAACTCCCCCATTTTTTAAGTGAGTTAAAAATGAAAGCTGACTATACCTGTAATTATTCGAATTTATATTCAATCCATTCATTAATTTTTATAATTATTGGTTTGTTATCTAGCTGTCACTGCCAGTTTTAACCGGCATTGACTACTAAGAATCATTCATTCATTCATTCTTCACCTGAGAACGGATTGAACACATGCCCCAGCAGTTATTGTTCGGTTCTTAACGAGAATGGTAAATATAAATAAATAAATAAATATATAGGGACAAATAACACTGATTGAGCTAGCCCCAAAGTAAGTTCGAGACTTGTGTTATGGGATACTAACTCAACGATACTATATTTTATAACAAATACATATATAGATATACATCCAAGACCCAGGACAATTTGAAAAAGGCCATTTTCCAACTTGCCCTGACCGGGGATCGAACGCGGGACCTCTGGGTGGCGGACTAGCATTGTGACCACTACGCCACGGAGGTCGTCGTAGAGAATGGTATATTGTATAAATACCAAAGAGTCAAAACACAGTAATGTACGCTAGCAAAATCATAATCATCATCATTTAAGCCCTTCTTCCGCCGACTGCTGAGCATAGGCCTTTCTTTGTCAACGCCATCCATCTCGGTTCTATGCTGCTCTCATCCAGGTGTGACCCGCGACTTTGATGATGTCTTCAACCCAACGTATAGGCAGACGCCCGACGCTTCTCTCGCTCGTTCTGAACCACCATTCGGTCAGTGCTTTGCTCCACCTGCCATCACTCCGTCGAGCCAGGTGCCCAGTTTCACTTTAAGTTCATGACCGTTGTACCAACATCTCGTACTTAGTACAATGTCGATAGCAAAATAAGGGCATTATTGTTGTCTATCCGCTCTTTGATTTCGTGACTCCGAACTTTGATATTATAAGTCTGTATTAGTAGGTATAACTGAATTTATAAGAGCTGACAGCATTTTTGCAAAAAACGGCCACTTTTAGCAAAAAATACTATAAAAAGCTACACGTTCTCACTTGAAAATATAAACAGTAGTTCATAAAATTGTTTGAAGGGTTATCTAGGGTTATATCAAAGCCAAATTTTAAATAATATCTCCGTTTTTTTTCAAATGATTTATTTCAAATGGGGGCAGCACTGGACCCCGAAAAATTCAGGTAGCCCCTTAATCCGTAGACGTTTGGACCAACACCAGCGGCTATTTCGGGAGATAAAATAATAACGTGGCCCAATTCCGTGCTATAACGTGTACAGTGTACACATAGCAGGGACTTTAATAAAACTAGTACCCTAGATCAAATATTCTCTCATACTGGTCTGGGAGAAAAGGCAAAACCTTGAATATACCACCTGTTTCTCTTCCCGTGTAGATTGTAAAAGTCGATTGAGGGAATGGACCATTTTGAAGTGGTCATCATACTAGGCTGTCAGGCCGTAGGGCCCAGGTTCGATCCCCGGTCAGGTCAAGATGGAAAATGGTCTTTTTCAGATTGACCTGGAACTTGGATGGTTATTAATATATGTATTAGTTATAAAATATAGTATCGTTGAGATAGTATCCCATAACACAAGTCTCGAACTTACTTTGGGGCTAGCTCAATCAGTGTTATTTGTCCGTATATATTTATTTGTATGTTTGCGAATCTGAATCATGTCTATAGGCCAGCAACCTATTACTATTTGATTCCAATTTGTTAACTTCAAAGTGGCCTTTAGACTTTACTGCCAGAAGGCTTCTGTCTCCCCCTTTAAGGATATAGACGTAATTATATTTTATTTTATGGAAATATTTTTTTTATCATACTGCCATATACTTATGTTCCTCGGAAAAGTTGTTTAGTATCATAACCTGATTAAAATAGTTGCAGTAGGTATAGGGATTTTGTTACATTGATGGAGATTAAATTTCAACATTAGACGTATGGCTGTATGCGAATTAATTCCAATGTCACTCGTTTATTTTTATTTTATTTTACTTTAATAGGCACACAAAACAGACATTTTACAAAGTTGCATTATAAGTAACATTATCTTAATAGATAATTCTACATATTGTGATCAAGTAAAATTGACCAAAAAACTTGTGTACACAGCATGATCAATTTAACTTCTGAGTCTTATTAACAGTTAAAAAGGAGTACTCGATTTTAAATTTTTGATTCTTAAATTTAAAAGAACATTCAAAGCGATGTGGTTAATATATAACAGAATATACATGTAAAAAGTAGTATTGATAACAATTTTAAGGGCATAATTTATGAACGTAATTTCTGAATTGTCTATAACCTAGTCCAAAGATATCAAAACCATCAAGTTTAGCATCATTGTATGTCAAGTATTAGGATATCGAATACGACGATAAGTATTAAGATTTATTTGGATTAATAGTTCAGGACAGTCAATCATTGAATGAATTAATTTATATAGATAAAGCAGACTATTTCTTTGTCTTCTAGAGATCAAGGAGGACATTTTAAAATAGCTTAATTTGGTTAATTTGCTATTGTTTTAGTTTTGGTTCATGAATGTAACGGTAGAGGTCGCCGTACTACATCTTTCTGGTTTTCTTGTTTTGTAATGGAAACGCGTCTAGTGCAAAATAAATTCCATATAAAGACATTTTCGGAGATTTTTTTTAAGAAACTCCTAACCTCAATATAAATGTACAGCGTGTCAACAGATTAATTTTTCGCTTTAAATTAGCACAAATCTTTAATCATTTTGAAGCAGTCCAGTCAGTGTAGTCCAGTCCAGGCTCTAATACACTTGCAGGTCGACGGCCCGAGGCACAAAAACTTTCCTCGATAAAAATAGACATTTAATATTCTCCACTGCTGAGATTACTCATATTTTCAAATCGACTAGTTTCAACAAGTCAAATAAAACTAATAAATATTGTCTATGGGATTTGTTGAAATACCACGTCGTGACTTCATAGTTTCTTGAAGTCAAATAGCGCTCCTATTATCAGTTTTTCGAGTACCGTAGTGTCTGTCCGTCTGTCTGTCTGTCATCAGGCTGTATCTCATGAACCGTGCGTGATAGCTAGACAGTTGAAATTTTTACAGATGATGTATTTCCATTGGCGTAAAAACAAAATAAATAAATATTTAAGTGAGGCTCCCGTGCGCAGCAAACGTGATTTTTATGGATAATGGCACGAAATACTTCGGGTCCGACTCGAACTTGGCTGGTTATTCTGCATTATTAATCTAAAATCACGGTAAAAACCATAGACCTTACTTACCTTATTGCGTAAAAACGGATATGATCAAAGACAAGTGAGATTATTTATGCTAATGTCACTTATCTTTGATAACCTACTTTTGATTTTGGATACTACCTTATTGCGGCACCATTTTGACGAGTGTGATAATTATAATATTACCCCGGTTCAATACTTGTTTATTGGAAACGACAAAATACTGCAAAAAATTCTCGAGCTCCTTCGTGTTTCGGAAGGCACGTTAAGCTGTTAGTCCCGGCTGTCGTATTTGTATGGTGTACAATAAAGAGTTAGGTATCTTTCTATCTATGGTAGTCGTCAAATTATGTAAGCTTGAAAAATCTGACAAAAACAATATTCAGATCACGCTTAAAATTATTTCTGATCTCTAAGGCCTATTATTCTGTAGATGAATTCTTAAACGACAAGTTTAGTAAATAAATTAGCTTGTAGCATTTGTTAACTCAATCTTACGACCACGGAAAAGATAAATTAAGTAGGTATAAAATAAATTAATTGAATAACGTGTATATATCCAAATAATAATAATGTTTCTTATTTGTTTTTGCTACACCCAAACTGGGTTCATGTTGATCTGTATAATATATTGTTAACTTTTTGCTTACATGTTGCGAATAAATGACTTATGACAAAACATAGTTTAACATAATATACTCTAAGGGCGGATACGACCAAACTAGTTTAAAATTTATTTAAAGAATAAATGGCTAATTACTCTAGAATAACTCGATTTTACGTTTTATCAATTACTAATCGAAGAATAAAATGTCTATTCCAGAGTAAGCTATTTATACTGCCAATTGTCTAGGGATAGTAAAGTAATCTGGGAGTATTTTAATGGTGGACTGTTAACAGCTGATGAGATGACGTCTGTGAGAATATGACATGTGTGATGACATCATCTTTCAAACGCAATATTAAATATTTATCTTATGCTAAATTAAATGGTATTCGCAATCCAAGTCAATCTATGGAAAGAGTAATTATATGGATTCTTGTCGGGTTTTACATTTATTCATCATTAATTCCTCAACCCTAGAATAACAATACAAATGATAACTTACTTCAGGAATAGAATGGATAAACGTCAACGAAGTTAATCGAGGTTTAATTTCAATGTTTAAAATTATCCCAAGAATAGTTAAACTGGTGTAATTTAACGTTTGGTCGAACTCGCCCTTAATAAGACATCTATCATTCTATCAACTACTTGTCAACGTCAAACCACATATTTCTTTATCGCATGTTTTCAAACAATATTGGCCTTGCAATGGAAGCTAAAATTACTCCGTAGACGAAAGTTCCGTGGCGCAGTATATTGTATTATGTATAGGTACTTCGGTAACGCAGTAAAAAAATCGGGGTCAGTAGTACAAACCATACCTCCCACAATATTTTTAAACTTTTCTCGCCACACTAGTGACAAATATTTGTTATAAATATTCATATCTGCGAGATTGAGTATGCTACCAAAGCTGACTTTTGAAAGGAATGACAGAAAAAATCAGTGCTTCTATAATCGGCAGCACTATTATTTTACTGATTAAAGAAAAGGGGTAGATTTTTTATGAATACTCTTGTAGATCTTATAACTAAATGACTTACCTTGGTCTTCTCGCAGGCAGAAGAAACTTCAACGGCCCGGCGGATTTCCTCCTGCCCTTCACCACGGGCACCATAAGGAAATCTTCATCATCAGTCTCGGAGCCACCGCTGTCGAGATTCACTAGCGCCGGCGCCGACATCCGCCTGTCAGGCATAATCTTAGGCCCTTCCAACATGTCCCTTATCACTTCACAATATTTACAAGCGTTCGCTTCATCTATATACGCTTTTGTTATCGCATACGCATAGTTCTCCAAAAAACACTTATGACACCCCGGCACATAATTACTCTCCACATCCGTCGACTCCTCACTAGGATCCTTCTTCTTCAAATGTAACTTTTTCTCCATAGTCGCTAAGTTACTTGCTAGAATTTTCTTTTGTTCTTCTTGGTATATCTTTTCTTCCTCTTCTAGCTTCTTCTGCCTTATCTCTTTTAGACACTCGTCTTGATCGTTGTAGTATTCCACGCATTTGCGCTCTTTCTTGGACGGTTTTGTAGGACTTCGCTTTTTTAGTTTATTACTACATATGTTTACGTTTATCGGCTCTATTCTTAGCGACTTCATTTGTTTTATTATATGCTCTTGCACGTACGGGTGGCCGTAAGACGACGCATCGTCTACGGTATTGGCAGTGTTCTGTGCGTTCACAGTTTTGGCACTTACGTCGTTGTCTTTGTTTCTAACTATTTTATCGTGTTTACTCTTCTCTTTGATGTGATGATCGCCGTTGCTTTTACGAGCGTTTTTAACTATACACTTGACGGATGAATCCTCGTCGAGACACGTTTCGTAGCCGTCTATCTCGTGATCGATGTACAAAAGAGAATTGTTATGTTCCTGGACGGATATTCTTGTGGTCGCGTCGTAAAAACTACTAGTCTCGTCTGGCGAGTTAAGGCATTCCTTCCAACTCTCGTCACTCTTAACTTTTTCAAGCGTAGTTTTTTCGACTTTATTTTCATCGCACTCTTTCCAGTACTTATCGAAGCTTATTCTTTCTAACCCCGTTGGGGTCACGGCGAATACCATTTCATCCGATGTGGAAATATCTTTACTCTGTTGTTTAGACAAGCACCTTTCTTCGTTTTCTTTTCTTTCTACGGACTTACTTCTTAAATTGAATTCTCTAGGCATCGCTAATACATCATCTTCAGTAATTGTCATGTCGTCTTCTGGGTCATCCAATGACTCTACTGATTTCGAGGATTTTAAGTCAGTTACGCCATTGACCTTTTCGATTTGCTTGGTGATAGTATCAGTTTCCATCTTCTTGCAGTCTTCGAAGCTGAGATCACCGAAGGCGGACAGTTCCTCATCTTTTATAGAAGCCTCTTCGGGTTCCAGACATATTTGAACCACTTCTAAGCCTTCTCCGTACTCTTGAAGGCACTCATGAAAGGAATCCATTCCTGTGTGGTCATCTGATGCCAGGGAGTTTAAATCCTGTTGAAGAAAAGATAAACTTTTATCAAATAGTTTTTTTTAACAGACACTAACGGCTTAACCTTGATAAAGATTGTCACAATTTCTGTATAACTTACCGTTGATAAATCTTGAAAATTGTTTTTTTATTATAATTATCCAGTTTTTAATTTAATATTTTTCAAATGTTATTTCTAAGAAAACATATTCAATTGAAAATATTCTACTGGCCTACTTTTGTGTTTTCATAGTAACTCACAGTATAATTCCAGATCAGTCTGTCTGTCCGTTTGTTACACAAACAAAAAACAAAAGAATGATGTTCGTTCTAGTTAAGATGGAATTAGACCAACCAGTGTTTTACCTAAACAAATATACATTTTTTGACATGAGATGCTAATCAAATATAAGTAAAAAACTTAAACGCGTGACCAGAGGGCTGGCCTTTCTTTATCTGGCTCAAAAGATAAGCATGGCCTCGTCGTGGCAATGCTGCCTGCCTTCTGGGCACTTTACCTTGCGACAGTGATTTGCCAGGACTTTTTTATGTATAAATCATTTTAGTAATAAGTTTAGTTTTTGTTAGATTTCTTATTTATTTTTTAATTTATTTGTTTTATTGGATAGAGTAACAGAAGTATCAAGCCAATTTTATTTGCCTGCTATCTTATAAATGACAATGCACATGACATTGAATCAATTCGGTGTACCTTGCCTTTGCATTTCAACAAGGCAATTGTAGGTGTCGAGTGTCAATTAAGGGGGATACATGAATTTTTCGGGGTTCAGTGCTGCCCCCGTTTGAAATAAAACTTTTCTAAGCATTTTTCCAAAAGTAACCGTTTATCGCAAAAAATGCAAAAAAGCCACACGTTCTCACTTTAAACTGTGCAGAGATAAAATTTTAAATGATAATTTATTTCAAAAAGGGACAACACGGGTCACCGAAAAATTCATGTATCCACAAGAATTAGGAAATGAACATAGATTTATGAAAACATGTCAAAATATAAATACCAAAATACTTTTCTATGGCTGACCAGTGTCAGCGACAATAGGCATACTTATTCTATTTCTATTTTCAGCCTATACTGGCCCACTGTAGGGCAAAGGCCTACAGTGGGCTTTGCATCTTTCGGTGATTTTGCAAAAGGTTTAAAAATATTTATTCATGATAAGAACATTAAATAATACACTAAATATTGATAAACTAAACTTAACTAGAGATAATAAATTACATTAAGAAACTAAAACTAAGTCTATTTATTGCAGGAAAGCGCTGGATGCGACCGCTTCCGGTTGGACGTTTTGGAAAATTTCGGGGTAGGCCTATGTCCAGCAGTGGACTTCCTGTGGCTGATATGATGATAATGTCTAAAAGGAATCAAAAATTCCGTCTTGGATAGTACCTGGTTCAAAGGTGCCCAACACGCTAGCAGCTCTTCCTCTTTGTATAGCGACGGCAATTCTTTGAACCAGATACCATTCCCAAAGGGAGGTCGAAATCTTTGTCTGTTAAGCGTACAATTATTAAAAAAAAACTGCCTTTTTTTAGGATTTTTGTTTTATTTTATATTTTTATATAATACCCAGTGTCACTCTAAAAACGAATCTAAAACACCTCTAAAGCTAAAATCCATCGAGCCGTCCAGGCTGCAGAGCGTGCCAAACAATTATACATACATACACACTCTCGAAAAACATAACCGTCCTTCTGGCGTAGTCGGGTAAAAAAGGTTAATATAAAATAAAAGACAGTGAGCTTTCGGCAACGTTTATTTGGCAACACACAACAAGCTGGAACAACATTTAATACAGACTTCTTAAAGCATTGACATCGATACTATCTCTAGACTCACAACGACCGTTAAATCTATATCACTTGCATTTTTAAAACATAGCATCTATTTTTTTTGTTTAAAATTTATACTTTTTTAAAGATATTTGTAATAAATTTAAGTTTGCTGATAATTCAATAATAAACTATACACCTACATATCATATGGATAATTCGACGTCGAATACTGTGATGCAAATTAATCCATTGATTTGATTCTATTCAAAAATTGTAAGCAAAATAGTTAAAATAAAGTGTATGTTATAGTATGTTTGTAAAGAATTAAGGAATACCTATTTTTTTTTACTCTCAGTTCTTTTTCATAGTATCAAAATTTTCTGAAAATTTTAAGGAGCCAATTTTATGCACTATTGAAGGTCTTAATAAAATATATAAATATAATTGACCACGTGCAGAATCTGTAGTGGATAATATGTATGCATAAATTCATTAGAATTGCCTGCTTTGACTTGATACCTTGCAGAGGTTTAAGATTTTATTTTCATGTTTCTCACATACCTAGCTATCCTACTACATTAAAATTTGCAAACTTCGTCTTTTACTATTTCAATATGACATAACAGTCTTCATATATATAACCTATTTGAGAAATTATGTAATAAATTGTTGTATAATAATTAAATAACACAGTAAAAAAATCAAGTCTATGGTCAGACAGAATACGTAATAGGAACTTATAAAAGCGATTTTCTTTAATGCTGGTTTTGATCAAGTTAACCATACAACTAGGTATGATATCATAATACAGAAAATTATTGTCTTTAAGCATAAAAGTATGATAAGTAATTTGTACGACCAGACTAAGTACCTATTGAAAACCATTTAGAAATAAAAGTACTAAAATTTATGTGATATGATAAATTGAAGCTAAATATTTTTTACGTTTACAAAATCTTTCAACTTTTCTCTTTGTAATAAATTTCCGGCACTTACATTCTATGATATGTTTGCGACCTGTTAGCGTTACACGATAATTTTGAACAAAATTTGACACCATTGTTTAATAGACTTATTTCATGATTTATTGTAACTAACTTACTTTGCGAAGCACAAATCCAATAAATTGACTAAAATATTTTATACTAACAGTCTTATTCATAAAAAAATCTGCAATTCTATTTATATAATAATATATGATAGCGGTACTGCTCTATACTTTTTTTTAGAAACGTCTGCACTCTTTGAATTGGCAGCATACTCCCTATATGACAGATTTAGGAAGGCAGATTTTTTTATGCATATGAGGCATTCAGACATTTTTATCTTGTAATAATTGTGTAATTAAATGTTTTTGTACATTTATTTTAAAATTGTTTTTCTTTCTACATCTCCTTTTCCACTTATTCATGATATCACTTTATATAAGTTATCATTTTGGGTTCAATATTTTTAAATGCGTATACAACGTTTGGCAGAAAAATTATATTAATTTTATTTATGACTTTCAAATATATCAGCAGCAATTTCAGCTACCTTAAATATTTTAAACTATCACATTTAAATTGACTACATTTTACGATTCTAAAATTCCTAATCTCATTAATAAATAGACACCAATTTCTTACAATCACATTTTAGTAGCTCAAGCTTAATATTAATCATAGTTTTTTTTTATTTTTTATTTAACAAGTAACTTCAATTTTTTGGGGCTTCATTATTTCGATTTTTAGCGCCAAACATAATTTTCGCGCGTTTTTTCAATTTTATTCTTATGTTTCTAAATCCTTTATAATCATTATAATTTAAAAATCAATTTAAGATTCTCGCTTTATCATTTAATTGAGTAAATCTTTATAATTTTAACATCTTAGATAACTGCATAAGTAGGATTTATACGAATAATTTTATTTTCTAGTAGCTTTTTTGTTTAAATTACGCTCTTAGCTATTTCATTTTTCATCAGCATATTTCAACTAGTCAAGTATCTCATTATCGTATCGATTAAAAGAAACATTAGTAATAGTAATATATTCTCAAATTCGTAATTCATCGCATCGCAGCGTTCCTGCATCCGAACAGTTTCCGTTTTCCGGTATTTCGACAGTCACAGTGTATCTTAGTTTATCTTTATGTCATTTCATAGTTATTTCTGCCTTGATCTTCGGCGGCACTCGGAAAGGGGAGGGCAGTGGGGGAGGCTGGATGATGTCTTCAGAACATTTCAGTTGTAATTCCATTATATCTCTATGAAGCGACATGATTAGACGCAGAATCTTCGTGAAATACTCCAACTTCTGAAAAAATAAAAATATTTTTTTAATTTTTTTTTTCGTTTTTTATAATTTTTCTTTCAATTTCAAAAGCATGCTTTAATATTGTACACTAAAGGGAAAATGCTACGTGAAAATAATAAATTAAAGTTTATTTTAATCTTAGAGCGGTAAAAATTCCCTTTACTGTACAAAAAAATAGGTAATCAAATTTGAAATTGCATGCTGTTTAAGGTACAAATACTGCTCTAAGCATATGAAAGCCTTATTAAGGTAAACGTAAACTTACTTTTTACTTTCCCCTGAGTGTACAATATCAATAGTTCAATCCGTAAACACTTATAAAACAATAATTGATCTTGTGCATTTTTTAATAAAACTTTTTTGTGAGCGTGACGACCTCCGTGGCGTAGTGGTCACCATGCTAGTCCGCCACCCAGAGGTCCCGGGTTCGATCCCCGGTCAGGGCAAGTTGGAAAACGGCCTTTTTCAAATTGTCCTGGGTCTTGGGTGTTTATCTATATATGTATTTGTTAAAAAATATAGTATCGTTGAGTTAGTATCCCATAACACAAGTTTCGAACTTACTTTGGGGCTAGCTCAATCAGTGTAATTTGTCCCTATTTATTTATTTATTTATTCGTATAAAATTCCAAAATGCTAAATATGCTCTAATTTACTTGTTCATACTGTTATAATATATTTATTTTATTTTACAATTAAAAAATAAACAGTTATTCAAAAATTGTTAAAATATTTATTATGCGTAAAAAAAACATTTATTATTTCGATCCCTTTATTTCCTATGAGGTAAAAGTGACAAAACTCGACACACAGAACACTAGATTATTTTTATAGGTTCATAGCGCGCCTTGTCTCCAACTTAATCGAAAATTCAGTTCAAGACTATTTCAAGTCTCGAGATAGTCACATTTTTATCTTACCGACACAACGTACCTGAGGCCCTATTGTGTAAACGCAAAGTCACTTAAAAAATGTTTTTTTTTTTATAAAAGTTAATTATTCGTTTAGTGACTCTGCTCTGCATTTCGAAATTTGGGCCTCAGACTAGATCTTCAGAAAGTACTACACAAATAATGCTATTGGTAACAAACATAATTTTTGGCGTTTGACGAACGAAACTGAACTCTGCGTAATGATAATGCCCAATATGACTTGAAACCGAATTTTTCGGTGCCGAATTCGATGACAAAAAATATTGTTACGTTTGGAACATTAAAAAGGTGCGTACACACCTGGCTGCTCTGCATGCTGTGACCGTTCGCCTTCTCGCCGCCGACGACCGTGCTGCACGGTAGCGGCTTCGCCACGCCGATCGTCACGATTCCTGTAACAAAAAGACACTTGGTTGTTTTTACTGTTTTCTGCGCAATTTAATTTTTTGATATATAACCGTCTCTGTTCTTTCACAAATATTTCAAAACCTTGATAAGCTAAATGTGTATTGTATGTCTAGCCGTTCTCGAGACTAATGGAGAGCAATTCATTTTATTATTATAGATTATATGTTGGAACTTATGTATTTTTATGTAATTTAAAACAAGTTATATTATTAAATTTTTCTAAATTAAATAGTTCGTTTTAATTTAATTCATATTTTAGTTTCAAATATTTTTTCTTAGTTTTATTTTTGTTAATAAATGAATGAATGAATTATTTGTTAATAAATGAATAAAGCTGTTTTAAGTTAACTTATATATGATAGGCCTATGTTTATTTTCTGTAAACACTTTAATATAAAAAGTAATAAAAAAAATCACCACACTTCAGTCAGAAAACTTAAACTTTATATTAGATTATGTACCTAGCTCAACGAAATACCATACCAGAGAGCTCTCCAATTCTATAGTTTACTGCAAGATTTCAGAAAGGTATTTTTAAATATTAAACATTTTTATAAATCTTCCATGGCGTAGTGGTCACCATGCTAGTCCGCCACCCAGAGGTCCCGGGTTCGATCCCCGGTCAGGGCAAGTTGGAAAAAGGCCTTTTTCAAATTGTTCTGGGTCTTGGATGTTTATCTATATATGTATTTGTTATAAATATAGTATCGTTGAGTTAGTATCCCATAACACAAGTCTCGAACTTACTTTGGGGCTAGCTCAATCAGTGTAATTTGTCCGTATATATTTATTTATTTATTATTATTATTTATTATTTGTGTTAAAATAAACAGTAAACTACTCTACGTGATTATTGTAAGTATTATTTGCGTCACACTTATCAATTAAATAAAGAATAAGAGGAAAAATATTACAATGTACAAGTTTCGTTTTATTTAACAAAAAATAAATAAATTAAAGACATGCCTAATTTGCAAGGGCCGTCCTCCATTACATAAGTTTGTTTCTACGAAAAATACAACAACAAAATCACTTATTTCAGAAATAAACAATCACTGAAGTTATACAGATTTGCACTGAAGTGAACTTGTCCTGTTACGAACGTTATCTGTTGTGTAATAATACCGAATTTAATACACGGAAAGCAATTATTTGCCTTTTAAACATCACGGAGTTACAAAGTTCGGTTTGGACATGGCATCTAAACTCTTGTCGTAAAATAAATAATTTTTCAAAACTAAAAACTAACTTCGACCCAAACTACCCAACCGATTTCGATAACATTTCTGTGGGACCATCTGACAAATATACCCTTTTAAACATAAAAAGATTTTTTCTAATCGGTGTAGAAGTCTTCGAATAATCGTTAAACAATGAACATACATACAAAATGAAGAAAGATTCCTTTTTTGAAAGTCGGTTAATACGAGTAGCTTTTGTGACGATTAAAACGGTATCAATAGTCAAAACCGCTGAATTAACGTGCCTTCGGGAACATGGATTTTATGATACATTTGGTCAACAATCCAAGTGAGAATCAGGAATTTCCCAAAATGAATAACTTGCCTGATCTTCGAGCCAAAATAAATAAAAAAACACGTGTACAGTCCAAGTATTGAAAAAAAATAAGAAAGAAAAAACTTAGGATGTACCAGCTGTTGCTCTTCCCGTGCAGATATTTTTGTTTACGGACAAATAATACAGATTGAGCTAGCCCCAAAGCAAGTTCGAGACTTGTGTTATGGGATACTAGCTGAACAATACTATATTTTATAACAAATACATATATAAATAAACACCCAAGACCCAGAACAATTTGAAAAGGGCCATTTTCCAAATTGCCCTGACCGGGCATCGAACCCAGAACCTCTGGGTGGCGGACTAGCATGGTGACCACTACGCCACGGAAATCGTCAAAAATTGACTACTAATATTTTTCACCATGAAGTCAAAATATAGGTACCATATTTCTTTATTTTAATTTATAACAATTCTAAAGATCTTCCAAGTTAAATTAGTATACAACGTGGAAAGGACAAACCCGTAATAAATCGAACCACGGGATACACAAAAAAATCGGCATTTCCATACAAAAGTTTGGCAATCCGTATAGGAAAGTGTATTTTTTTTTTTGTTTTTTTGATTGTTATTTTAATTTCATTATAAGTGAGTTACTGCGAAGTGGAAATAAACATCCAATACTATATAGATGACTTAGTAAAAAAGACGAGTTAGGATGTGGTCGAGCTAGGATAATCGACGAGTTAGGAAGTTGACGAGTTAAGAATAGCTTATGGACGAGTTAAAAAAGAGACGGGATAGGAAATGGACAAGTTAGGAAAGTAGACAGTCACCCTAAAGGAAGTGATCTAGTATAGCCCGTGGTTTGATTTATTACGGGTATGTTCCTTCAACGTTGTAAT
This sequence comes from Acrobasis suavella, assembly GCA_943193695.1. Classification (NCBI taxonomy): domain Eukaryota; kingdom Metazoa; phylum Arthropoda; class Insecta; order Lepidoptera; family Pyralidae; genus Acrobasis; species Acrobasis suavella. The sequence goes on from OW971950.1 coordinate 503,861, forward strand.
GTAAATTATAGCATACTCATATACGTCTCCTTAGAATAGTAGCTACACCGTGTAACGAAAAGGGAACATCAACTCTAAAGTATGAACTATTTATTTATTTCTTTATTTCTCGCTTACATGCACTTATACTATAACATGGTTAGTGGATAAATAAGTACATGAACCCTGGCAGGGTGTTGCGAACTATAAATATGTAGTTGAGTTTATACAATAACAGTGATTTCAGAAATATTACGTTTGGGATATGTCAGAATTTGTTAGTAACAAGTAATTGAATTGAATGTCAGCTGTTACATAAACTTATAAGTGAAGTATTAATTTCAGGGAAATTCTATTACATTTTAATTAAATTAAATTGGATGTGTTTTCTGATACATAAAAACATTTCAATTATCTTAATAATAGTAATGTCAAAAAATAATAATATAAATATGTAGTATAAATGTCAGTATAATAATTGATGAACGGCTTGAGAATTCTTTAAAACTAGTCTTATAATCTATGTTAACCACTTTTACTATAGGACCATCCCTGAAATTTCAAAAAAAAACTGCCGCTACATGCAATATTAAATACTTTACTCCTTTTAGGGTTGATACCCCCCTTTCGTTACACATTGTATGAAACTAATGAGCAAAACTATCATAGTTCTTAGAAGCCTTATCTTTAATGATCATTTAATGTTTGTGGATGATTTAAGTGTTATTATCAAATGTCTCCCGTACGCCGCGTGTTCACATAATAACAGTGTAAAGCAATGCGTTTCTACTCTATTTTTGTTCTTTCAGCCAACAAGTATATAACATCGATTCATCACCATCATCCAATCGTATTCCCGGTGCGACGTTTAGGCGGCGTTATATAAAAAAAAAAAACACAAACCTAAGTCAACATCAAAGACTTTATTTAAAAGTTAATAAAGGGTGTGGGATACAAAAGCCCTATGCCGTTTTCTATTCTCGCATGGAGGTACCGCCCCTTATTGTCGTCCCGTGCTCCGTGAAGGTGGTCAGCTGGGGTCGATCGGTGTTGGTGGGCCAGCACTCAGCAGCAGAAGAGGAGCTCCCTGGTATGGCGCAAGGTGGTAAAGCGTCTTCTATTAAAAGCCCAAGCTTTGGACCCTGGAATATATGATGTCCAGCATTAATTGGAGGTCCTTTGAATGTCCTTGACCAGCCAGCCACGCCCAGTAATACGACGAAGGGACTAAGTACCTACCTAATTTTACTTAGTAGGCATGAATGTGGCTGATGGTCAAAGAGAACAGAGTTACATTGGAAAATTTTGAATAATGAAATAAGATGAATAAAGCAACAGATTAGATAGTAAAACAAGACGGTAGATTTTTAAAAATTGGCTGATGCAATACCAGATGCCTATTGCATCTTAAAATTAACGGCCAGTTTTATTTTATGTTTAAGCTATCTAATGAAGAAGATAAAGAAACACTATTTTGAAAACCTATAAGCACAATTACAATATATATATATCCCTATTACAATAAAAATTGAGTTCGTCACTTACCGATTCACGGGTATTGCTAACACTTGGACTAGAAATTACGAAGTACTTTATTATTATTTTTTTTAAATGTACTTTAAATTAAAAAATATAATGGGTCAAAATAATTGTCCACTTAGTTTTAAAATTAGACTATGCGCTGAGATGAGCGCGCGCTAAGCGAAGCGTATTCACGCCAGAGGAGTCGCGAACGCTGTGTCGCTGGTGAAGATCAGCCGCCGTTCGTAATGTCCACGCATAAGTACCTAGCAACGGAGACAAAAGACCGATGTATGTCGCAGTAAGAATGAAAGCCAGCCATTACTGACGTTACCAATTTATGGTACGTTTCTATGTGTGTTAGTTTGTTGTTGTGTGTTGTTGTTGCATTATTATTTTAATAGGGTGTTTATTTAATTTTGTACAAATATGTTGTTTAACTTTATTTTGTTTACTTATTTTAAGTTAGTTGTAATTTTTATTTTTATTTACATACTATTAATTGTAATTATATAGTTTATTTTAAATTACGATTAAATATACGTTACACCGGTTGCATCCTCAGCAGTAACGCTTCAGAGCCCGGGGTCCGCTTGCATAACCAAAATGATTTGAGGAGGTTACTGGTTTTTACACAGAGCGACTGTCGTCTGCCCTCCGCGACCAAAAGGGTAGACCAGAACCAATCCTTAGATAGGTTTAATGAGTAAACGCTAGATGGCGTTCGGGACCCACAATTTATACGTGCCTTCCAAAACACGAAATCATCTTTATTTTCGAATAATCAGGTGATACAAGCCTGCAATATCCTAACTAGACTGGAAACAACTTTTAACAAAGTATGCTTCCCAGTGAGATTCGAACCCATGACCTCCGGATCATAAGGCAAACGCCTTGACCATTAGATCACGGAGGCAGTCATGTGCTCATTCGAGTATAATTATCTATTATTTTTTTTAACGATAACATTTATACATATAAATGTATATTAGATTAATAGTCTAACACCTTGATAATTATAGTTAACATAAATTAAGGACTGAGTATGCTGAGCTGATGATTTAAAGTTATAGCTTTGTGAGCAGATTGTAAGTGATAACGTGATGTTTAGAGATCGTAATCTTTAAAAATACAATGTTTTATATCAGTGAGGACCTGTAATGGACTTTTTGTATCTATTTTGTAATCTATATATAAAATAGAATAGTTGTTGGTCTTCCCAATAAAATAAAATAATATTTTTACCCCGCCATACCATGGAACTATTATTATTGTATGGAGCAAGTGGACCTTTTGATACACATTTAACAATCACTATGTAATCTAATAACTAAAAAGCTATGTTAGTGTGAATTTAAGTAAGAGTAACTTGGGTAAGGCATTATTTTTTTACTCTTGAAGATCCAATGAAAGCAGCCACAGTAGCTGATAGCTGGCTCCTGGACATGTCCTGTTCGTTGAGAAGTTAAACTTTTCCCTGAGACCAGTCGGCCAGATATTGCAATCGCCACTGTGTGACTCCCGATAAATAGCAAGCCAGGCCAAAGTAACTGCGTTTTCTGAGCTCTGAGGGAGTATAACCGTTCGTTATGCTCAGGGTTCGTGGACTATGACAAAGCCTTTGATTCAATCAAAACGTGGGCCGTGCTTCAGTCTGTCCAGCGATGCCGTATTGACTATCGGTATATCGAAGTGTTGAAGTGCTTATACAGTAACGTCACTATGTCAGTCCGAGCAGTGCACGAGGTCTATTCCACTGCAAAGAGGTGTAACACAGGGAGACGTTATATCTCTGAAACTGTTCACCGTTGCACTTGAAGATGCCTTCAATCTTCTGGACTGGTTGACTTTGGCATCAACATCAATGGCGAGTATATCACTCACCTTCGATATGCCGACAATATCGTTGACATGGCAGAATCGATGGAAGACTTAAGTAGTATTCTCGGAGACCTAAATCGAGTTTCCCAACAAGTGAGCCTTAAAATGAACATGGTCAAAACGAAAGTAATGTTGAATGCTCATGTTGCGCCACAAGCTGTTTGTGTTGAGAGCTCCACCCTTGAATCTACGTGGGTCAATTGACCCAGGCAGGAAATTCCAGCTTCGAGGAAGAGGTCTTTCGAGAAATCCGATTCGGCTGGGCAGCGTTCGGGAAGCTACGCAGTGTCTTCTCATCCAAAATACCTTAGTGCCTCAAGACGAAAATGTTTAATCAATGTGTGTTACCAGTGATGACTTATGGCTTACTATGAGACATGAGTCTCATAAGAAGGCTCTAGGTCGCTCAGCGCGCTATGGAGAGGGCAATGTTCGGTGTTTCTCTACGTGATCGAATCAGAAATGAAGATATTCTTAGGAGAACAAAAGTCACTGACATAGCCTAGTGGATTAGCTCGTTGAAGTATCAGTGGGCGGGACACATAGCGCAAAGCACTGATGGCCAATGGGGCAAAAAGGTTCTCTAATGGCAACCGCGTACTGGGAAGCAAAGGGTAGGACGTTTTGGAAATCCTTGGGAGAGGCCTATTTCCGGCAGTGGACGTGATGCGGCTAAAATTATAATGATGATGACGCAGTCGCTCGGAGTTAGTCTGCTATCAGCTAATGTCTCATTTCTACCAAGGTTACATGCAGTTCTAATAGTACTAGTCTGGTTTAAAGACATTTTATCCTAAGAAGCTCCCTTGACAGCGGCCACAGTCTGTTTAAATATATACATTTCTAATAAGACTGTCTGGTTGAAAGAGGTCTTACCCTTCGGAGCTCCCTTGATGGCGGCGACGGCGGCGGCGAGCGGGCTGCGCGCCACGTCCCGCCCGTTGACGGCCACGAGCCGGTCGCCCGGCGCCAGCCGGCCGTCCGCCGCCGCCGCGCCGCCGCACACCACCGACCGCACCACGATCACCGAGCTGCCGGGCTCCGATGGATCCTGCACAAGGTCATTTCAGAACTTATCTATTTGCTTCCATGCTCTACAGTATGCAGCTAGCACCCCTGTCATAGACCAGCATCAAAATGGTGATCCATTTTGATTTCCTCTTCCACTTTAACGCCAACTATAACGTTCAAAGTTACCTTTGTCAACTTAGAGTAAAAGTCAAACCATTTTCATCATTTTAGCTCTGAAGAAGGTTGTATGTAATTCAAAATCCAGGATGTAAGTTCGACTTACATCCTTAGGGAGGTAAGTAAATTTGAAAATCGAAGGCGGCTAGGCGTCTCCCATATAATGCATGAATTTAGTTTTATTTTTAAACCAAGCGCACTAGCCACTGCGAAGGGCTGAATGAGCCAAAAGCACAAGGCCATAAAAATACGGCTTGGCACGCTAAATTTTCTTGTTGAAATTGTTGTTGCAAAAATTACATTTAGATTTACTTTTAAAACAAGCGCACTGGCCACCATGAATGGCTGAATGTGCCAAGATACGGCTTGACGTGCTAAATTTGATTTGTGCAAAAAGTTCAAGTGAAGATTTGGGTTTGAAGCCTGAATCAATAAAATAGAGGCTGAGGCAGTGATAAAAAAAAGTTTGTATTGAATTAAACGCTTAATGTCTTTGCTAAATGTAAAAACAGAACTTTCATCTGAAACGTCATGTCACTGTCTTGTCATTCTGAATACACTTTATTCGTCTTTTTATTTTGAGCAGCGGCCAGGAATGAATTTTCATACTACTTTCCTGGCCTAGTCCAGGAAAGTAATTAATGCACAAGCCAATAATTACAAACTTCGTATCTTTTTTTTACAATAATGCCTACATTTCCGAGCATGTTTGAAAAATTGCTTTATTTATGTTCTTAGTAGGTTGCTATTCTTGTTGATTTTAGTTCATGGCGGCCGGTTGATGTGCACAGCGCTCGCTGAGATTTTTAGTGTAATCCCGAATAAACTACAAACCATATAATTTACTGCAATCTACAACCAGCCAAATAATTTACTGCAAGCTCTGGTTTTTATTAACAACATCAGGTGCACTCCTGCTGCGGCTAAGGATGCAACCGGAAACACGCTAGAAAGTCAGAAGATAATATGCTTCGAGAATGTCAACGCAAATGTAACAGGTCACTCACCAACGGCTCTCTCAAACTCTTCAGGACTACATGGTCTTTTGCACGTTTGACATCAACCCTGAATACATCTTGCTTACAACCCCACATAACCTTACATCCTTATCTTTTACGAGGAAGGCAGAGTTTAAAGTCTCAAAGGAAAAGTTCTCGTTAGCAAAATGGCGGGGCAAAGATGAAAAATGGGAATTGCTGGAACATCGTCTATTTTGAGGAATTTCTAGGTCATCCTAATAAAAATAGATTTCACTCACCAAATAGTCCAATATACTGAAGCCCAATCCCCTCTCCTCCTTCAGAAGCTGTATGTACGTAATCTTGTCGCTCCACATCGCCAGCCCGCTCAGCGGCTCCAGAGACCTCGATCGTTGTCGCTCCAGATCTTCGTGGCAGAACTCTGCAGAAAAGATACATCAAATTGTAGTACATGCCAAAATTCCGTAGACAATACAAAATTAAGAGGTGTTAAAAATGGCTCATAGCTCACAGAACCGCAGGTCAATAGACCAGACATTTTAGAATAGCGAAAAGATAACTGCAATGTATTTTTACCAGACGGTCAGACAACCTTTCCTTATTATCTACCGCGGGGCCAGTAACTTTAAGGTTGCTGACCACCAAAGACCAAGAATCCTAGATTTAAAGGCCACTTTTAGCAAATTTGTGCGTTATGAACAGAAAACGGAAATCAGAAATAGTGACAAGTTACTAGCCCTTGCGTACCACTCTCTTGGTCGAATTTTTATTAGATGTCCATACATCGCGCCAGTTTCTCACAGAGGTAGGCAGAGACTATATGGAAATCGACTTGCTATGATCCCGACAGACCTCTTTCGCTTCATCTGCACTTATTACTCTCTCTATACATGCCCTCCGGTTGCTGGTATTTCCAACCTCTCCTTTTCCTGAACGTCTCTAATTGGAGATCGTTCGCCGAGGCCGACCCTGTACTACTATTATTCTTCCATTAAAATAGCATTTTGGTCATTCCTTAGGTATGTCCTTAGTAAAGCCATCCAGCATTTTACTTAATAAGCCTGAGATGATAATAAGTTTTAATTTGCTTACCATCATGGTCGTTCCCCGCCGACATGACGGTGGTGGCACTGCACATAGACGCGACAGAACTCTCAGACTTCGCCTTTATGAGCCTCTGAGGAGGAATCAGGAGATCTTGCAGACTGCCGCCTATAATCTGATTCTGTAATATAAAAAAAGATTTAAATGTGCTGTGAGAAAAATACAAGAACAGCTTAACTTAAATAAAAAGCAGGGGTCATGTCGGATCAAGCGCTAAAGAATAAGGCTGAAAAGTAAGACATTTTGGTGAAATTACAGCTTCTCTGGCTTTAAGGCCAAAAAGCCACATCCTTTCCACAAGAGGACGTTAAATTATACTCTACTTTCCTTTTTCCAGTCCCAGGGAATTTGGTTGTAAAACATTTTCTTCTATAAAAGGCCTAAACTCTAAAACCGTGAATATTTACCCTTCCAAAACTATTCTCTAAACCAGTCTTCGGATGGTCGTCTCTCTTCCTCACGCACACTAAGACGACCGGTGACGTCACAGCTCTCAATCGTGTGACTACTTCGACATGATGGGCGCCTAACACTCTCCATCCATTTACCTGCAAAATAGCAAGATTTGACGAAAGAAATTCTCACAAACACAGTGCATTTAATCACGAATAATGGCCGCGTAAATACCAACCAGTACAATGTAGGAAATCCACGTAAAAGGTACTGAGACAACCTGAGTATTCTTCCAACAGTAGACTCTCTTCGTAAGTAACCTGTTTAATTCATTCTAATAAAGCAGGATTTTAGAGGCAGACTATTCCGATCAGAGAATTTTCAATTCTACCGAGCAGTAACTTTAGCAAGTACTATTCTCATGGACTTTATAGAGATCCAACCGAAAATCCTCATTTAATATCACAGCTATAGAATCTCTTTTCAACTGAAGCCTCTTACCTCCAACAGCTCATCCCCGACTTTATAAACACCTAATGCTGCAACCGGTCCATTTGGAGCTATTGCCCTAATGTAGTGCCTCGCTTGGACTTCTTTCCCACCCACCACGCGAACTGTGCCTTCGAGCGAGATTCCTAGACCACTGTCTTTGCCTTTCATTATTGTGCCGACCTGAAATGAGAAGTTTTAGGATATTATTCACAATTAGTGGTAGGTTTTCATTTGCGATAAAGAGTAGTTTTCGCTTTCATTATGTTGCCACTTGCACTTCAGTTTTTTATTTGACCTAACTTGTGCTGGGCAATGGTATTAAACAGATGTTAGTCTTCAAGTAATTCAGAATGCCAATAGACAAATTTGACACCAGAATTGGCGGTGATTACTTTCACAAAAAATGACATACGCTGCAAGCGCAGCGCTGGTCTTCCAACTACTATAGTCATAAGACCTGATCAACCTTTTTCTCATTAGAACACCCATTGTCTAGCATACAATTAAAATAATGATGATGCTGGGACTTACAATGATATCGAACTCGTGTTGATTCCCCGGCCAGTCGGGATCCTTCATCAGTGTATCCCGCCATTTGTCCTGGATCCTTCTCTCCCGCTGCGGCGTCTCCTCCTCACGCCCGATGACGATCTCCGCCTCCTCTGACGGGGAGTTCGGGGAAGGGAGGTGGGGCTGGATCTCAGAGTCCGGTTCCGCTTCTATCACTGTTGATTCGTCGTACTGGAAAAGACAAAATCGTCCTTATAGATAAAGTTTTGAGATTAGGCTTGGCCGGGTGAGATAGTGGATTACTACGTCTTTCACATTTACCTGATTTAGGGAGAGGCTAAGAAGCTCAAGCCTGACGATGGACAAAGGCAAAATACGTCAGAAAAAGGATCGGAAAAATGAAAGGTGGTAAGGCTACAAAACACCCAGGAGTGAACCTCATCATCCGAGCGTATTCCCGGTTGCATCCTCAGCAGTAACGCTTCAGAGCCCGGGGTCCGCTACCTAACCAAGGAGATTTGACGAGGTTCCTGGTTTTTACACAGAGCGACTGCCGTCTGACCTCCACAACCCAAAGGGCAAACTAGGAACCAATCCTTGGATAGTTCGATGATCAAACGCTAAGTGGCGTTCGGGACCTACAGTTTTACGTGCCTTCCGAAACACGGAATCATCTTTTCTTTTTCGGATAATCAGGTGATTCAAGCCTGCAATATCCTGTCCAGACTGGAAACAACTTTTGACAAAGTATGCTTCCCAGTGGGAATCGAACCCATGACCTCCGGGTCACAAGGCGAACGCCTTGACCACTGGACCACGGACCCAGGAGTGAACCTGTATGGTCAAAAAGGACTAAACCAAGCTAATCGCTAACCTTCACTAGTTGGAAAGGCACCTTCAGAAGAAGAATAATAAACCGTGTATTACTTACCACACTAAAACTATACTTGGCAAGCGACGTGACGGACGGGCTAGGCGGTGCGATGGGTGACCGGCGGCCATCTTGTGCGGCGAGCGCCTTCTGCAGCTTCTCAAACCCCGCCCCCCGCAGATATCTGGAAAACAAAGGATTATCTTATTCTCTCTCTTTCCTTCTCTTTCTCTTTTCGAATGTGTTAATTCATTCTGTTGTCAAGTTTTTCGAGCTGTTTAAAGGCCAGAAGTAGCTCAATCCTATCATATAGTTTCAACAGTCATTATTTTACACAGTGGCGTGGAGAATCCGAGACAAGTCAAGAATAAATTGGTACATGCAGAGATTCGATATTAAGGGCAGCTACCGTAGCATAGCAACGGCGACAAAGTTTATCGAGCGCCATTATTGACCGAGCGGGCGGAGCATCTCAGTTTCGAGATTAGCCAAAATTGCTGTTGTCCGTCTGTCTGTTCTCGCCTACAGTTCACAATTCTCAAACGATTCTCGTGAAATTTTGTGCACTGGTTCACTAATTAAGAAACACGATTGTCGATAAGATTTTTCAGAAGTGCGGTAAATAAATGAGGTTTAAAAACATTTCGAAAAATTTTCAAAAACGTCTTCAAAATTTCTTTTTACACTTTTTGTGTTAAACAACTTTTTTAACCGATAAACTTCAACGGGTTGAGGGTGAGTCGCGAGGTTTACATCTCACAGAGCCACTAGTCTTATCACTATCTCGCTTTACGTAATAATAATAAGCAGAATAATAATAATTATAACCATCGCGCAATAAAAACTTTACGCGCGTTTATCCATGCTATGGCTGCTCTAGATATCGCAAATGTACCGATTTAATTTTGACTTGTCTTGAATTCACCACGCCAATTCAAAGATGTCGATAAATCAATTGTTTCTATATTTGCAAGCAACAAGAGAAGCAAGGTTTTAAGGTTTAAATTTATACAAACATAGGAATATACATTTGCCCTAGATGAGACCTACCATGGTTCACAGTTCATGGTTCGAGTCTCGGCAGATTGATTTAGTTTTTCTGTTCTCTTCTTTGTGTTAGCTTATTGTCTCACTGTTGGGAAAAGACATCCCCTCTAAATCCATTCATATATATCTGTCCTTAGCGGTAGTTTTTAATTTGAATATCAATACATGAAATTGAATAAAAGCGATCAATCAATCTAGGTTTCATTTTTAGAGAACCTCGTTGATTTTCATTAATATGCTTAAATAATAAGTCGTACCAATAGATTATAATACAATATGAGGCTCCTTGTTAACGAGGCAGCTTCCCACCAGGTCTAGTCACGGTTTTAAACGGACTCTACGTCCGGTCGTCAGTTAGGTATGGGACACTATGGAGTTTGTGAACGAGGCTTTCTCGTGAACAAGCTCAGCCGGCAGCGGCCCAGGTAGAAACCATCAATAAGGGCCCTTAGAGCCTGTGTCGATTAACATGGTTATGCCTACACGGAAGCCGGCAAGTTACGTGGGAAACAAATGTATAGCCATGCCGCCTCTGCCGAGGCCCAGGCAAGGCCAAGGTGCTAATCGCCTTACAACCAAGGATGCTCAAGACCGTGCAAAGTGGAGAAGAAAAAGTCTAAAAGCGGGCCCCGGGCTTCTCAGCATTGCAGCTGAAGACGCAACTGGAAAAACGCTGAGAGAGAGAGAGACAGAGAGAGAGCGGCGCTTTGTGTACAGATCTGTTTGGATACCTCTATTTTGATTTATTTGACTACCTCTGGGCCGGGTAGAAACAGTCTCGGGGACAAAGGCCCTTACGTACCTCAATGCTTTCAGCCGCACCACCGGACCCTTGGCATCCCTGAGCAGCGCGACAGCCCTGTGATTCGTCACCCCGTGTAGGCATATACCATCCACCTGGAAAGAACATAACATTTGGTTAGACACATGCATAAATAGGTTTTTGAAGAGAGAATTGAGAATGAGAAATATGTAATCAATTTGGTTTGACGTTAAAACAAGTTGATTTGTTAAGCAAATTAAAAACTCCTCGATTGTCAAGAACACCATCTAGTGATGAGAAGCGAAACTACCGAATTCGTAGTTCCGCTACTCGTCACTAGATGGATATCCGTAGCGTCATTTATTAATTGCTAGAGAAAGCCCTGACTATAACTTCTAAACAGCTTAACCGATTTTCATCAAACATAGCTAAGAACCACCGCAAGGGTAGCTTTCACGTAAAAAACCACATTGAAATCAGTCTATCCGTTCGAGTACTACGATGCCACAGACAGACAGACGTTAGCGTTAAAGTCTTTTTAACCCTCGACCACAAAAAGAGGGGTATTATACCTCTTTTTGTGGTCGAGGGTTAAAAAGACATTAAAAACATTAACGGATCGTGTCATTAAATAAACCCCGACATAAAAGAGGGTTCTTATAAGTTTGACGCAAGTGTCTGTATGTTGGTCTGTATGTCTGTCGGTCTGTATGTCTGTCTGTCTGTGTGTCTGTTTGTGGCATCGTAGCTTTCGAACGGATGGACTTGGTTGCGGTTTTTTTTGGCAAATGCAAGTTCCCTTGCGGTGGTTCTAATAGCTGTTTGATGAAAATCGGTCCCGCCGTTCAAAAGTTATTAGGGGTTAAGGCATGAAAGTCGATTTATTTTAGTTTACCTGACAAATAATAGATTGCACTACGGATATCAATTCCACTTAACATCGGTTATAATATATAGTTCCGCCAGTCACCACTAGATGGTGTCATCAGGGGTTTTTTTAATTTGCTAAGGAAGTAAACTTGTGGAGACACGGTCTAGCGTAGCTTAGGATGCCAACGAGTACGCAGAAGTGTGTAAGTATATTTATATGTACAACGTTAAAGAGACATACCCGTAATAAATCGAACCATTAGATCACTATTGTATAATGATATTTTTCTACTCCTGTACTGTTATTTGTCTTTTAAATGGTCCCGAACACTAATATAAGAACATAGATTATATGATTTCAGAAAAGTCTATAGTCTATTCCTAATATAATAGCACATGTGTCGTTATTTCGCCAAAACGATACTCCTAGCCATAGACCTATAACTTTTTTTCTTTAGATCTACCATACTGCCAACATAATAAAATCGTCATTTTAACATATGGTGCCATTTTTCAAACGTGTAGTTTTCACTGAACGAACGGTTTTTTGTATGAAAAAACATTCGTTTAAGTGACTCCATGTTTCAAAAACGGCACTTATAGTCACTAGGAAGACGTCAATAAAAAAAATTAAGTCTTCCAATAGATACCTAGTATCTAGCAAACATATGGTAGTATTTCATACTTTTCTTTGTTTATTTTTGAATTTATTTTAGTAAATGTAGTCGTAGAAAAAGCATTGTATGAAACGTTGTATATGTATGTCAAAAAAAACCTGCCACTCGCATTTTATGAACCTTCTTATACAACTGTTGCATAAAATACTATTATACAACGTGAAAGGGACATACCAGTTATAAATCGAACCATCAGATCACTATAGTATAATGATATTAAAATAACGGTCAAAAATTAAAAGAAGAATTCGGTATTTCCATACCAAAATGTTAAGCCAATTTAGGGCAATTTGTATTGAAATGACTTTTTTTTATTGACTGTTATTTAACCTCTCATCTGTAAGCAAACCGGAGAAAGGAATCCGGCCGACGAGCATTCTTTTACTATTGTGTCTGGTGTTTTGCACAGACAAGTTAATTATCATTATACTATAATGATCTAGTATAGCCCATTATTCGATTTATTACGGGTATGTCTATGTCCTAGGTCGTTATATTTCCCGACATTGACTTTGATTGGACGTGCACCCTTGAGCGCACATAACTATAATGCATATGGTTTGACTGCAAGGTCGTCTGCCGAGGGAAGCTGGCGCCACTCCACAGTTCAGACAACCACTTTACATAATGGAATGAAAAAAAATATTATATTTAAGAACTGCACGTGTTATCAGATTTCTATTAATCAGAAAATTGTACTAATAAATTTTACTATAACACGTGGAAGGGAACCACACGCTATACTACAAGTAGATCAGTATAGTGTAATGATAAATAAATATATAGGGACAAATACCACTGATTGAGCTAGCCCCAAAGTAAGTTTGAAACTTGTGGTATGGGATACTAACTCAACGATATTATATTTTATAACAAAAACATATATAGATAAATATCCAAGACCCAGGGCAATTTGAAAAAGGCCATTTTCCAATTTGCCCTGACCGGGGATCGAACCCGAGACCTCTGGGTGGCGGAATAGCATTGAGGTCGTCAAAATAACAGCCAAAATCCAAAAAAAAAACGACATTATCATACTGCCCAAGCGGCTGAAGACTATTGTATAGAAATGCAAATTTTATTATTATTATTTAAGTTTATTGCACACAATCTTATGACGGATTGATTACAATGGGTCAAACTTAATGCTAATGCATTATCTACCAGTTTGCCTTTGGGACATGGTGAGAGATTGGAATAAGGGTGCAAGTGTAGCAAGCTAACTTGTGATATTTTCAATACAACACCTATATAATATTACATCTAATATAATACATATATTGATTGTTATAATAAAATAAAACATACGTTTGAAATAAATACTGATACATATACATATACATAATATATAAATATACACATACATATAATTTACATAACTTACTACATAAAATACATACAAATACCTAAAATATTTAATTTTTGACTGTTATTTTAATTTAATTAAACTACATATAGTGATTTAGTATAGCCCATGGTTCGATTTATTACGGATATGTCCCTTGCACGTTGTATTTACACTTTTACCACATTTATGGCACTTCATAAAACGGTGTATCATTTATGCCTGCTACTACTTCAAACAAAACTATACACGGTGATTTTTCAGTGGTTTTGGAGCCGAAGGCCACTTCATGAGAATCGTTAGTAAGACCTTTTTAATTAATGAAAATAAAAATTCAGGAACAAAATATGTTGACTAAAACTCGAAAGTAAAATTGTGAGATCAACTAGTAGTAACGCCGGCCGGGTAGATTTCCAGTTCATCGGGGTCGACACATTGAGTAGATATTTCTTTGAATTTCTTTTCTGAGTAAGACTTCTGTACGTGAGTACTAGTACTTATTCTGTGGTTACGGGTATACGGGTGCTGGGTGACCATATGCCCAGTTATATGTTTTTATGTATTGCCAGATGTGGCAAATATTAATTTTTCATTCGCCTCGATTGTTCCCAAACAATGATCTCGGGTTTTGAAACAAAATATTTGCAGGCCCGTACGAGTTACCACAATGCCTCTTTTGTCAAATATTTTAAAGCAACATTGTTGTGTAGAAGTGTTTGTTTGATTGTATATAATTTGCGCTTAAACAGCGGTTGATCGACCTTACATACATATATTATTTTATATATTTAGGATTCACAACAAAAACAATAATTGAATTAGCCGCTTGCTAAAGATTGCTAGATAAAATGTCAGACAAAAGGTGCCTAAGTTTCGCAAAATTTCTGTTGGCTTTGAGTTATTTACTTAAAGAATAAAAAAAAGAAAACTGTACTAATAACATTTGAGACTAAGTGTTACTTAGACGATTTGATATTTAAGTTCCGGAACCGGAACAGACGTCGCGCCAGTTGCGTCGCGTAACAGCTAGAGTTGGGCGGTGGATAAATACTCAGTCTACCTATTTGAGTATTTACTCAGTAGATTGAGTAAATAAAGCGTGCTTATCATCGCATTTGCTGTTTTTTTATGTTCAACCTATACTTTCGCCGTCGCACACCTCCCAGCAAAAAATATTGTAACTGTAACTTAAATAAGCCTACTTTCAGTGTATGATCAGTATGGTATTTTTGTATACTTTAGCGTCACATTTGACGTCACCTACAATTTAAGTATATTATAGCGTATGCACACACTTTCCGATAAGAAATGCAAATCACTGCTCATATCAATCTGCTCACCAAATGGATAGATACGTATATTTATCGGGTATTTACTCAATCTTCTGAATAAATAGATTTGGTCAAATGGGCAGATTGAGTATATAACCACCCCTTCTGTTCCGGCACTAAATCAGTTCCGAGTTGCATTTTTACGAGTTGCTGCCAAAATTCAAATGTTTATTCAGTAATTAGACCTTTACAGGCACTTTTACACGTCAATAAGTACATTTTACTGCTGCAAAGACTATTTGATGCTAACTCATATTTTATACTGACGATATATTTGACGACCTCCGTGGCGTAGTGGTCACCATGCTCGTCCGCCACCCAGAGGTCCCGGGTTCGATCCCCGGTCAGGGCAAGTTGGAAAATGGCCTTTTTCAAATTGTCCTGAGTCTTGGATGTTTTTCTATATATGTATTTGTCATAAAATATGGTATCGTTGAGTTAGTATCCCGTAACACACTTACTTTGGGGCTAGCTCAATTAGGGTCAATTCATACTAGCGCAGAGTCGAAGCGCATCGAAGCGTCAAATTCCTCACAATCAAAGCGAAGTCGCGCGTATTCGCGTGAATTAGCGCGCATTCTCGCGCTTTTTCGTGGCATTAGTGATGGACACCAGTTGCCAGTTGAATCTCGTTGTTGAAACTCGTATAAAATGGTTGACATTGATCTTGCTATGATGTTGCTTATATCAGAAGTTGAAGAAGAAGAAAACGCAGAAAAAAGAAAAAGAAAATTGCGAAATTTTGGAGTTCACGACTTGTGGAAGAAAAGACGTATATCTGGTGAATTCATTTCTTTTTGCGCAGATTTATATCTGTACCCAAGTATTTATTACGACTATTATAAAATGAACTATGATCAATTTGAAAACTTGGTCAATATTTTGAAGCCACACACTGTAAAACAAGAAACTAAATTAACGATACCCATTTCCGTTGAAGAGCGAATATCAGTCTGCTTAAGGTGAGTTTTACGTCTTTTTGTAATTTTTATATAAATATAACTAATAAGAATAACAAGAAGATATTTAAACTCTCGGTAAAGCTGATAGAAAAGTTAACCAATATAATAAATAAACAAGCTTATATTTGAAATTCTTTATTTAAAAAAAATTCTTATATAGGTAATTATTTGCCATGTAGAATCATAATTTCTAAGGTCAATAATAATGAATTAATGAATTATTACTATTTGTCAACTTTTTGCAAATAGTCTTCGATTTCATCTAAATTCGGTTGCCGCTGATGCTGCATTGTTGAAATCGGCTGTGGTACGTAAGGTGATGGTGGTGGGACCAAACTGGTATCGAATGTATTTGGATTTTGTTGAATGGTCATGGTGGATGGGATGTAAGTTGAAGTAGATGGCGGATAATAATTTTGCTGAGTAGTTTTAAGTGGCCGCTGTTGTTGTGTTTCATAGTAGTTAATCAGAGATGGTGGAGTATCGTTTCTTTCCTCTGAGGCAAGTTTTACTTCTGCGTCGGTAACTAGGCCAAGTATTGACTTCTTTAATTCGGCTTGTATTGATACAGGCATTTTTTTTACTGTTCCACTCATTGATAAAAAAAACACATGTAATGGATCTTCTTTCTTTTCTTTGGCTTCGAGATATTGTGTGAATAATAGCTGCGATAGGGGCAGTGATTTTTTTCTGGCGCTATAATTTGACAACGATGAATCAGAGCGTGGACTTTGCATGACATCTGATGGTGGTGCTGGTGACTCTATCATTGTGTTATCTTCCGTGTTTATGTCTAAACTATCTTCAGAACAACCTAGGTTTGATGTTTGTGGTTTGTCCTGGAGGTAGGGTTTTAAAAATTCCAACTCCTTCTCAAATTTAATTGGTTTTTCATTTTTTCGCGCAGATCCGCTTTTATATTGTCTTAATCTTAGAGCCTTTTTATAGCAATCACGTAGTTTCTTCCATTGTTTCTGACATTCAGCCACTGAAAAAAACAAATTAAATATATGTACTTAATTAATACTTTTATACTTTATAATATTAATACTTTGTTACAGGTTTCTAACTACTGCTATTAGTTGCAAATCACTGGCTCATAATTATCGCATGGGCTATAGTACAGTTTGCACAATTGTACATGAAATTTGTGCTGCAATATGGAAATATTTACAGCCTCTTGTTATGCCAAAACCAACGCTAGAGTCATGGATTAAAATCGAGGAAGATTTTAGAATTCTATGGAATTTTCCCAATTGTATAGGAGCGATCGACGGAAAGCATGTCAATATAAGGGCACCCTGGAACAGCGGAAGTCTGTACTACAATTATAAAAAGTTTTTCAGCACTGTCTTGTTAGCTGTTGCTGACGCTAAATATAAATTCATTATAGTAGACATTGGAGCATATGGACGTAATCACGATAGCGGCATATTGAGCAGTTCCAAATTCGGCCAACTATTACAAAATAATATGATTAGTATACCGCCTAATAAAAACTTGCCAGGTATGACAAACACAGTTCCTTATGTTTTTGTTGGCGACGAAGCATTCCCTTTGTCTGAACATATTATGAGACCTTATCCTGGTAGTGAGCTGTTAAACAATAGCCAGAAGAAAATCTATAATTATCGTTTAAGCCGAGCAAGGCGTATTGTGGAAAGTGCCTTCGGAATATTACAACAAAAATTTGAAGTATTTCAAAAACGTATAAGAATGCAACCAACGTATTTAGATACCATGATTCTTGCATGCACGTGTCTGCATAATTATATTATGGAAGATTTTGTGTCGGAAGACATTGCCGTGCCCAATAACAGCATTTTACAAAATTATTCCGTTGACAGTCAAAACATGGACATAACCGGTAATCAAAACGTGGATGCCATGGAGATTAGAGAGATCTTTAAGTCCTATTTCATTTCTGAGCATGGGGCAGTATCATGGCAAAATGAAAAGATAACACGATGTTAAGAAATAGGACAAGATTATAAAATATTATATATGTTACCGGCAATCTGTATAATTCAGGTATTCTATACAATACCCAGGCAATGTATAGAATACCGGATTATACAGATTGCCGCTAACATATATATTAAATGTGTGAAATTACATGTTACTTCTTGACGTAAATGGTTTGTTTTTGCGCCGCTTTACGACGCGCCAGCATGTGAGCTGGCAACGTCGCACGGAAGCGAAAACATGTGTAATAATAATAAATACTTAGTACTTACCAGGTAGTTTCAATTCACTGCTAACTTTTTCCCACGCATTACTTTTTGAATTTTTGTCGCTATAATATTTGGACTTCGAATTAAATAAACATTCGTATTTTTGGACCAAATAAATTAATTTCTCGTCGTTTTCCATTGTGATTCACTTCGACACAAGACAGTTTCCGTCCGATTCCGATTGCCGACTGACCAGACGGCGCGTAGTTCGCCTAATAGCCGCTTGGCTTCGCGCGAATGCGCGCGCACCAATCAGAGTTACTCGCGCGCAGGCGCCCGAATTCCCTCGAATGTGCGTGAATTCGCGCGTCTTTTTTTTTCCTTGGAAGAAATATGTGCATTACATTGTGGAAATAAGGGTGAATTTGCTATATTAAGTTTCGGATTGACGCTTCGATGCGCTTCGACTCTGCGCTAGTATGAATTGACCCTTAGTGTTATTTGTCCGCATATATTTATTGTATATATTTATACTCTTTTCTGCCAACAAAAAAATCCGACATGATTGCTTAGAACTACTCTGTTATTTCAATAAGTAAAGAAAAACCATTTATATTTTTTCCAAAGTAACGTTGGAAGTATTTGCCTATCCTTTATTAAGTCTTCAATCAGCCAGGCCAGTGACCTTATTGATTGGCCATGGCTGCCGACCGGTGATTGTTTATGCAAAGGCTGGCGGTCACCTGGGAATTACCGAAGACCCGACGGCGTGATACAACAGTAATGCCTAGAATGCAACCGGGAACACCTCGGATAAGCGAGGCTATATGTTGTTTTTTAAGGTTTCCAACCCAAAGGGTAAAAACGGGACCCTATTACTAAGACTCCGCTGTCCGTCCGTCCGACCGTCAGTCTGTCACCAGGTTGTATCACATGAACCGTAATAGCTAGACAGTTGAAAATTTCCCCAATGAAATTTCTGTTGCCGCTAATTTAAATATTAACCCTCATATTCATAAAAAAATACAACCGTTTGCTAAAGTTATTTTAGCTAAAACATGTTTTGTCCCTTTTCCTCTTCTCAATATTTGACATTGAAAGAACGAGACAAAACATATTTTGACTAAAATAGGTTTAGCAATTGTTTGTAATTTTTTATAAATTTGGGGGTTATAATTTATATATTAAAAGTATTTGTACAGCGTATTTAGGTGTTATATTAACAACCCCATGCAAAAAACGTGATTTTTATAGATCATGTTACAAAAACACCGTCGTTTTTGCGGTTGAAATGATGAATGATAATGACACAGTATAACTGACTCACAACATGCTACACCCAATCTTCTGAGCCAACAGCTTTAAGGGTGAGAAAAGGAATAAAAATAACCGGCTGGCTCAGCTCTTGTAATGGCCGGCTCTCGACCCGGTTACGGGTAATACAATCATCCGGCTCCTATTATTATCCGGGTGCGATTGTGGCCGGATAAAAAGTTGTTTTCATTAATCTGATCCATCTATTGTCCACGGAATAGATCTTTTTTGAAAAAGGAAAACGAATTCTATTTAGGTGAGTAAATACCTACCTAGTTACGAGTACTGAAGATATATAAGTAGCTAAGTACTTAAATCTACTACTTTATGTTTTACTATATGTCTTTGCGCAGCTATATGATTTTTTTACCACATGGCTCTGTAATTTTGAAATATTTCCAAAAAGTAAATTAAAAAAATTATCGGACCTGCTCACAAAATTCAAAATTCAATGCAGTAATTACACTCTTACACGCACTTTAACACGTCGCACGTAATTTACATTACGTGTAGTTTATATTGAAATTTAATTCATTTTAAAGAACAGCTACCGATACCAGCGCTTCGTAACGACCACACGCGTTGAGAGATGCGATAGATAGTGGAGTTATCATATAATTTGTAAATTATTAGCTTAATCAAGCCTTAGAAACTGCTACAGATCATTTAATAAATGTTTGTCACGTCTGCATTGTAAAAATAAAAAACTTAAAAATTTATCTCAAAATGTTAGTACTCGTTTAATTGTTGTTTAACTATTAAATACTGTAATAAAAACGACTTATTTCTATTATATTTAGCACACATTTATTTTACAAAATTAATAATACAGATACGTGAAGCAATATTTTAAATTATAAGTATTTTGACGAGGTCTTGAGGAGCACTTTAGATAAAAGCTTGTTTAAAGTTAGTTTTAAATTATTACTTGTTATATATTTAGTACAATACATATTTATTATTAACTATCGTCACTTTCGTAGTCTTCTAAATTCACTGATAAAGTACGCTGAAAATCTGATTCACCTATGTTGTAATACTCGGGTTACAACATAGGTGAATCAGATTTTCAGCGTACTTTATCAGTGAATTTATAATGGCAGACCAGTTATCAAAGAAAATATCTAAATCAGTATTGGTGCTCCGAAGTGCATTGAGATAGCTCAGAGGACCTATTAAAAGGTGACATCGCGTGCGCTTTGGTGTGGCCTCTATCGACATTTAAATCTATATATATATATATATATATATATATATATATATATATATATATATATATATATATATATATAAGCGAAAATCACTTACTCACGCACTCACTCACTCATTACGAAATCTTGAAAACCACTTAGCCAATGATGATTAAATTTGGCAGGAAGGTAGATTGTGACTAAGAGACGTCCGCTAAGAAAGAATTTGGAAAATTTGGAAATTTCATCCCTAAGGGGGTGAAATAGGGGCTGCCAGTTTGTATGGAACTTCGTAATTTTTAAAGTGAGATACGTAAAATTTTTTATTTATTTTAATAGTTAGTAGAAAATAATAATGCATTTATTAGATTTTGAAAATTACATCCCTGTAGGGGTGAAATAGGGGTTGCAAGTTTATATGAATCTTCGTCATTTTTGAAGCGAGACACATGACATATTTGAATTAGTGGTTATTAAAAAATTATAATTCATTAATTGGATTTTTAAAAATTACAACCCCTGGGGTGCATTAGGGGTTGCAAATTTATATTATTATGAAACTTCGTAAGTTTTTGAGTGAGAGACAAAAAAAATTAGATGAATAGATCCGTCGCTCTCTTTTGCTCTAGCAAATGACGATAATGGGAATGGAAACGGCAACGGGACCAGCAACGACAAAGGCAACGGCAACGGCAACGGCAACGGGAACGGGAACGGGATATTAAAACGTAAAAAGCCAATAAAAGATCCTATTAGAACCATTTTCTACTTCTACGCGGACGGAGTCGCGGGTTACAGCTAGTTCACGTATAAAGATGAAAACAATTTCAAATTGCAAACCTATTTATCAAGTTTCTACTTCATGTTTCTCTTCGGTCTCATAAATATGAAGTAAAATTATCCTGGGTAAGCTATGAGCTGCCGTGCAAAATAAACTATCCCGCTAAATGAAGCTTGAGAAAGCACCGTGGTCAATTAATTAGTCCATGGTGCATACTGTGTATCGTATCACGGTATCACGCTCATAGTGTAAAGATTAATTGGAGAGTAGAGCGTGCTGTTACGGAGAATATGATTCGAAATAATTATGTTTATGCGCTAGTTTGAACTTTGAACTAGGTACCCATGATGTATGATGGATGAGTGTCACGCTGTTAGTGTCAAGTTATTAGGTTAATAGTAAAAGTCAAAATTCTTTATCTTTCTATGATTGATTTGATCTCTTAATAATTGTTAATTAACATACACACATATTTTTATTCCTGTTTTCCGTGTTCAGAGACTATGGATCGGCACTTACTACGATCCTCGCAAACCTCTTTTGTTTCGTCAATATAATCATTACTCTTTTCATGCATGCCCTCCGCCTAATTTTGTTATTGATTTTATAATTTTTGACGTCAAATCATTCACCCACAGCTAGATAGTTAATTTTACACTGATTTGACTTATATCTCGTTAAATGAAGTTTAATAAACTACATCGGTCAATTAAATAGTTAGTGTAAAGATTGATTGGTTAACTAAGCGTGCTACTGAACTAAATATAAATTAAATTAAGGCTGCTAGCCGCATCACTAATTAACGTGATTTAGACTCACTACTTTGAAGTGAAGAATTTGATACGTTAAAAGTTTATTTTTTTTACTCAATCCAGCATGAAAGTACATACATACATACACGTACGGAATCTCGCCCCTATTTACACTGACAACGTGTCATCCATCACAAAGGCGTCGGAACGTGTTAATTTCGCTGTTTCCTTCTCACTTGCTCAACTTGTTTTATTAGCTGACACTCATTTGTTAATGAACTACATACGTTTGCAAATATTGTTTCTGAAACCGAAAAAAAAAAGAATGGGCAAGTAATTGTTACATGTAGCAATTTCTCTCTCATTAATTTAAGCAAGTAAATACTAAAACAAACGTATGGAATCTCGTCCTCATTTCCACCGACGAGGTGTCATCCATCACGGAGCGGGTTGGAACGTGTTAATTCTGCTGTTTCCTTCTCATTTGCTCGACTTGCTTTATTAACTCACACTTGTTTGTTAGTGGGATACAAACGTTTGCATATTTTGTGTCAACAAACCGTACCCTATTTATTGTTTCTTCTATTAGTCATTAAACTGTAACTTTCATATTATTATTTTTTATAGGGACGAATAACACAGTTCAAGCTAGCCCTAAAGTAAGTTAGAAACTTGTGTTATGGCATACTAACTCAAAAATACTATATTTTATAACAAATACATATATAGATAAACATCCAAGATCCAGGACAATTTGAAAAAGGCCATTTTCCAAGTTGCCCTGACCGGGGATCGAACCCGGGACCTCTGGGTGGCGGACAGCATGGTGATCACTACGCCACGGAGGTCGTCAATTAATTAATATAGTATTTGACCTAGAATATATTTTTAGTTATATAAATGACTTTTTATATTTAATTTAATCTCTAGTAAAAACCGTTTATATAATTTGTAAATGCACTTAATTCCTTCATAAAAAATTGTCACTTAATTCCTCAATAAAATAAAAATACGGTTTTTCACCCATAATAAATAATGTAAATAGGTTTCTACTTTCTTTGATGTTTCAATCGAAAAGTGTAAGTGAACCAAACTGTTCAAAATAAAACGTAACTAGGTTATTTCACGTGTCAGGCATGAATCAAATACTACCAAAATTGGCTAATATCATAAAATTTGAGGATTGGAAAATAGCTATCGAATTTTAAAGGCATATTTCCGGGGGCACAAACAATTTATATCATACAGTGCGACTACCTTTTTTTAACCGACTTCCAAAAAAGGAGGAGGTTATCAATTCGTCTCAATATTTTTTTATGCATGTTCAACGATTATTCTAAAACGTTTGGACCGATTTGACTTTTTTTTGTTTGAATGAGTATTCTTGTCAGGCAGTACCATAGAAATTTTGTCAAAATCAGATGGGGGAGAAGTCGGTTCTTAGTTTTGAAAAATTATACGTACACAAATCTTAAATAGAAGGCATTCGAACTCATTTAAGAGTATGCTTGGTGTAATGTAACAGAACAAAGGTCGGCTCTTATCAACCCGCTCCGCATGGAGCGTGCAATTTACACGGCGGACGTGTTATAAACTCGCTGCGGGCGTCATGACGTCACATGCATGCCAAATGAACGCTAAGGGTTGGGCTAGATCTGGCAACAGGAAACAGCACTTTTCTATGCTGCTATGCTTTTCTTTCGCTCAGACCCGTCATAGAGAGAGAGAGAGAGAGAGCACCGGCAATTCCGCGGCGTGCCGTCGCTCTCTCTCGCTCTAGGGAATGACGGTTCTGAACGACAGAAAATGATAGCGGCATAGAAAATGCTGTTAAGTACACACAGATGTAGCCCAATCCTAATAACAGACTTTTCTGTATGCTGGTCTGGAAGAACTGCAAAACTGAATGTACCAACTGCTTCTGTTCCCGCGCAATTTGTAGTAACCGATCGATGGAATGTACGAGACTGTGAATCATGAAATTTATCATTATCCCCTATATTATGAAACATTGTCATTTTTTGAGTGAGAGACAAAAAAATTGAGACGAATAGATCATTTGTTCTCTTTTGCTCTAACGGGAACGGGAACGGGAACGGGAACGGGATTATCTTAAAGACAAAAACGTCTGGCTTGAGCTTGGCGCGGGTCCCTTTTAAAGGTTTATATTTGTACACTCACAAATGACATAATTTGAGTACAATCAGTACATGTATTTTATACAAACTGACATTAATTTTTAATTTGACATTTTTAATTAATAATTATGACATAGCAATGTATTCTCAGTCCACACATCTAATTTTAATATCAGTATAATTGTAAGGTTGACGTTTTTGGAGAAAATGCTGCAGTACAGTTTGTTACCGCTTCTTCTGTACTTGCGCTTTGGAGGCGGCAGTAAACTTAGTTGTAAGTAAATGATCTGACGTCAACAACTAACTATTAAGAAATCGAAAGAAAAAAGAAATGACAATTATCAAGTTATATAAATATCCAAAGATAAATATGAAAAAAACCGGGAACGGGAACGGGACCGGGAACGGGAACGAGAACGGGAACGGGAACGGGAACGGGACCGGGAACGGGAACGGGATATTAGAACAATTTATAACGTAAAAAAACCAATAAAAGATCCTATTAGAACCGTTTTCGAATTCTACGTGGACGAAGTCGCGGGTTACAGCTAGTAATTAAATAACAGTCTAAAATAAAAAAAAACATCGACATTCCCATACAATTGTCCGGGCGGCTGCACAATATTC
Organism: Acrobasis suavella; assembly: GCA_943193695.1. Taxonomy (NCBI): domain Eukaryota; kingdom Metazoa; phylum Arthropoda; class Insecta; order Lepidoptera; family Pyralidae; genus Acrobasis; species Acrobasis suavella. Next base: position 528,751 of record OW971950.1, read on the forward strand.
AATTCAATTCAATTCGTTTATTGCTTCCTTAATAATAATTTATACAGGTGTTAAATAAAAGATGTGTAACAATTAAAGACCCTGACGGGCGCTGCAATGTGAGAGGGGCTATATTTAATGTAGAATATTTCCTATGTATTTCCTATAATTATTTCATTTTCCGAGTATAGTATGTACCTATCTTTTGTGTTAATAGTTCTAAGCTTTATTTATTTATTATTAATAATTAGATTTATAATCGTTTTTTGTTGTTAATAAGCGTAGCAATTTGTATGTATTACTTATTATTGTTATTTATAGCGATTATCTATATTTTAGTAATTTTATTTATTTACTGAACGAAGTGTATATGTCGGTCTTCTAAGTATTCATTTATCGTATAATAAGTTTTAGCTATTAATAATTCTTTTAAGTGTTTGGAGAATTTTTTATCATTTTTAATGGCTTTTAAGTCTTCCGGGAGTTTATTGTATATTTTTATTGACATCACCAGAGGACTAGATGAATGAAGTTGGAGGCGAGACATGGGTAGCTGTAACCGGCTGCGGTGTCTAAAGTTGTACCTTATAGCATTACCTTCCCGTTTTTCAAAAAAATTTGGGTATTTGCGAGCAAATTTGCACGCTTGCATAATGTAGAGACATGGTATAGTCAAAATGTTATATTTTTTGAAAAATGGTTTGCAGCTTACTCTTTGTTTAATGTTGGCTTTAATTCTAATCAGCCTTTTCTGCAAAGTGAAAACCCTATCCCAGTCGGTTCCGTACCCCCACAGCATTGTACCATAGCTTAGCCATGAGTGAGCGTATGCAAAATAAGTTATTAGAGCTGTTTCTACATCAGTGATTTGTTTGACCTTAAACAGCGCGTAAGCAGAATTTGATAATTTGGCGCAAAGTTTTTGTGCATGATGTTTCCAATCTATATGGCTATCAATGTCAATACCAAGAAGGGTGAACTTATTTACGACCTCTATATCTATCCCATTTATATTTAAATTAATTTGTAATGGTCGTTTCTGGTAAGGGTGGAAAACCATCAATTTTGTTTTAGAATAATTAATTTCCAAATTATGCTCGTTTAGCCAGTTTTGAATTTTTCCAAATATTTTTTTGAGGTGCCCGTTTAGACCATTCTCGTTATCAACTGCTGTGAGGATCGAAATATCATCTGCAAATAGTACCCAATGCTCGTTTTCCATTTCTTTAGGGAGATCATTGATGTATAGCAGGAACAGAAGACACCCGAGTACGCTACCTTGAGGGATAGAACAATTCATTGATTGGCAGTTTGATCGTATGTATTGGATAGTGTTAGACTTATAATTGAAATGCTGCAATATGTATGTAAATGCCGATTTTTTTTTAAATTTTATCTGGTCTTCTTATTTCATTCTACTAAAGTGATCTAGTATAGCCCGTATCACAGAATAAGTTCTAAGAAGTCTAACTCAGAAAAGAAATTCAAAGAAATATCTACTTCATGTGGTTATATACCCCTACAGCGCTATGGTTTAATTTAGTTCGCGTCAGAACTCCTCACCTCTTCGTTTAGATACCTAGACGTCCATTGCAAGCCAATTTCATTCCTATTACTTTGAACAAACGATTCATGTAACTGAATTTTCCCCTCCGGAGTGGCCGCGCGCATAGTAACAATGTAGGTATATTTTCGATACCTAAACGGGGAGTGACACAGGCCTACCCGTAGTTTGATTTATAACGGAGATGTCCTTTCCACGTCTTATACTGTATCTCATCTAAAAATATAACCGAGCAATATCCCGGCGATACTTCTCAACCAGTTTTCAACCACATAGTGTATACTGTATCGTATTGCATTAAACTTTTCCAATATCACTCGATGACAAAGTCAAATCGATGTCTGCTAGGTTTCGAGACTCTAAAACAAGTTTTATTTCAATTTTGTTGAAATTGCATTTCTTTCTGTTATTTAGGTAAGTATATTGTTTCCTTCTTTCTTTTTTTAGGGTTCCGTACCCAAAGGGTAAAAATGGGGCCCTATTTCTAAGACTACAGTGTCCATCTGTCCGTCTCTCTGTCTGTCGGACACCAGGCTGTACCTCATGACCCGAGATAGCTGAAAGATAGTTGAAATGATGTATTTCTGTTGCCGCTTTAACAACAAATACTATTTTTCTAAACTAAAACCGACTTCACCCAAAACCACACAACTAATTTTGTTAAAATTTGTATGGGACATCTTGACAAGTATACCATTCGAATAAACGGTTAACATACATAAAAAAAGATCGCAACAATTGATAAACTCTTCCTTTTTGGAAGTTGGTTAAAACAAAATAAAATACATATTTAAGCGGGGCTCTTATTCCTCTTTTTACCTCCATGAGTCCACTTCATTTAATAGAACTCGATGTTGTTGCTTTTAAGCAAACTGCAGGAGAATATCGTCAAAGTAATTAGTTTATATGTAAGTGCTTGTCGCTAATTGCTTCTGACGTTATGGGAGTGATGCATGCGACCTCGAGTGCTTTCATAACATTGGAAGCTATATAAACTACACTTTTACAGAGTGTGTGCACTCCACACACGCTTGCCACAAAAGAAAAAGAGCGAAATTGAATATGGCGCATATCGTGCGTGTTTGGTTTTGCATCTTGTTGTTAGAATATTGTTTGCGAAGTTTTGGGGCACGTACAGAAGTGCCATTTTCAGAAGTACAGAAGAGTCACCTTAACCAGGTCTGTGTCACTCCCCGTTTAGGTATCGAAAATATACCTACATTACATTATTATCGTTGAGTTAGTATCCCATAACACAAGTCTCGAAGTTACTTTTGGGCTAGCTCAATCAGTGTTATTTGTCCTTATATATTTATTTATTTATTTACTATACGCGCGGACAACACTTCGAAGGGGAAAATTCAGTTACATGAATCGTTTGTCCAGAGTAATGAGCCTATGCAGTAAAAAATTACATATTGTGTAATTCTATCGGGTATTTTCATACCAATAGAGAAATCAACTAAAATAAGGAGGGCCGACTTTCGAAGGATTTGTAAGAAATCTCAGCATTCCAATAATCGGTGGCATTGTACTGTATAGGTTAGGAGATGCAGTTTTTTGTTTATAGCCTTTGTCGAAGGTCTAAGGTCAAAGTCCTTGGTCAGAACAGACCAACCAGTTATTGTCACGTACCTCCACGATCCGGTCGTTGACCTGTATTTTCCCGCAAAGGTCTGCCGAGCTGCCTTCGCTGATGCTCTTCACGAAGATACCGCTTAGCTCCTCTGCGAACAACCACAGTCAATGAACAACTTTATTCCTAATGGGACCTACAGAGCATTTTGAGTATTGTTACTGCTCTAAGCAGACAGAATCCACGCCCGCAAGAGCCAAAAACCACTTTTACCGTGATGCGAGAAGGTGGAAAAAAGGAATCATAATAGTGATACGTTGCTAGTTACATCGCCTATTAACATGATCTGCATTTTTTTCTATTCTGTCTATTGGCTTCTACAATCGAAAAAAGAAACAGCTGGTACTTCCTAAGTATTTTCTTTTCTCCCTGGTCAGCAGAGAACAGAAACACACACGGTCAGCAAAAACGTCTAGCCAATTTATTTCAACGCTATAGCCACTGCAAAGTTGTTGATTGTAGTACCGTTTTCCAACATTTATTTGTCGAGTTTTTGCCTTAAGAGCGGCCTTCCCGTCTTACTTTTCATACAAACGCTCGTACTACGTGATTATGGCGTTGTATCTGATCTTTCTTGAAAACTTTTGAACTCACAGGTATCTTGGGTGCTATTTCTAGGTTTCTACCGAAATAAAAAATTAAAATTTAGGAAAACTAAGTCAGTATAAGCCTCCAAACATCTGCTTTTTTGCACAAATTTTAGCTAAACTTCGACCGTTCATAAAGTACTCATAAATTCTAAAAGTGAAAAAAATATTACAATACAAACCTTGCAAATGTAATGAAAATTTTGAATACAAAACATTTATTTCACATACTTGTAAGGCTTACTGATAAACACGTATTACCTGGAACAAGTTTTATAAAATCTCCGCACCCTATGAATAGTTAATATTCGTTCAATGGATAGTTAATAATAATACTAATTTCATTTGATAGAATGTAAACCATGCCCTTAGGCACTATCTCTCTCCTTTTGGTTTGCCTCTTTTTCTAGCATTGAAATACCAATACCAATTCTTGGATGAAATACCAAGCTTTTCAAAATATGCTCGCGTTGAAACAGGGCGGCCGGGAAGGGCCGCCTTAAGTATGGTTAACAAAAACCAAACACGATTGACAAAACATAGGTACAAACTAGCGACGTTTCATTAAAAAAAATCAAATTTAAAAACCGACTTCACCCCCAAACTACTCAACCGGTTTTGATTAAATTTCTACAGGACCAGATGACAAGTATACATTTTCAAACAAAAATAAAATCCTAATCGGTCCGGGCGTTTTGGAATAATCGTTAAACACACATAAAATAAAGGTCGCGCTGAATTGATAACCTCCTCTTTTTTTAAAAGTCTGTTTAAAAATAGGTAAAGTCTGATTTACTGTGCGTTCGCCTTTGGGGAGGTCGGCAACCTAATAGCCGGAACAGCGGTGAAATTGAGCGGGGTTCATTTAAAAAGAAGCCATCTGATTGGCTCTCCCTCCGCCTTTGGTAGGGTCGGCAAAAATCTCTAATAGCCACAACAGCGGTGAAATTGAGCGCGAGCTAATTTTAGAACTGACATCTAAGCGCTTCGGGGTGCTCGATCCGGTAGGGTCGGCATACAAACCTTTAGTAAATTTTTAGGCGAATTATTTTTAATCTTTATGATACACCATTTTAGTTATTTATTTTTATACGTGACTTAATTAAGTTGTTTTGTATTGAAGATATTTGTGATAGATGAATAGACTTGACAATCTTGAGAAAGTGCGTGAAATATTACTTACTTCTAGAAACGCAACAAATTCAGGACCTTTAGGGTTGATTCGAGCTACGACGGACGACAGTAAAAATAAAATATTTGCACTTAAAAATTTGCGTCCGACAGCGTTGTTGCTGTCGGTACCAACAGGTTAAATGGGTCCTCTTCCCGGGTGAAAACGATCGAGTTACGTGCTTCCCTCGGGGGTCCATCTCACAGCTTCCTTTGTTGTGCTAGATAGTACAGATTAAAAATAATATCTACCTATTGTTGACCCTGCTTGGTGAACTTCGTATTCCTGTAAATTGGGTACGTTTCTGGGTCAAAATAAATTATCAAAATATATGGTACCTATTAATTAATAGATTCAGGTGTTACTTTGCGGAAGTCAAAGTTACATACTATATGATATGAATTACTTTGTGCAATTCCGCCACCAGTTAGTTCATGCAAACTATTGTCGGTTCGGCGGTCAAGCGTCGAATGAACATTCGACGCTTGACCGCTGAACGATCAAGAACTTGTTTGGTGCCTGAGGATGCCTCGTGGAGAGGCGAAACACGTGTCGCGTATGCGATGACCGATGTTGCTGCAGCCGCAGCGGATGCAGCAGCATGGGAGGGAGCATGCATCAGCTGTTGGTGGCGGGTGCACACGGGCTGTTGGTGGCAGGTATGCTGGGACTAACAGTAGTGGGTGGGCGCCGGCCGGCAATAGTTTGCATGAACTAACTGGTGGCGGAATTACACGAAGTAATTCAAATCTTATAGTATGTTATTTGTTATAATAAAACGTCACAAGTCTTGATCATATCCATGTTCAGCGTGATTATAGATTTATAATTGAGAAAAACTGATTTTAAGAGTGTTATTTGACTCCACGAACCTATGACGTCATTAGTCTATATTTCTTACAAATCCCATAATTTTTTTTTGTTTTGTAGCATTTCTTTTAGCTATCGCATTAGATTGCCTTCAACATCGGAGGCTTTTGCTGAGCCTATGTGAGGAATAAGCTAAAAGCTATATTCTTCGGATTTCCACATTTATTCAAATTTTCGTTTTTACAGACTCCCATATTTACTAATTGATGTGACCGCGATCAAAGCTAAATATACTTACATAATCCACTATCCCGTCTTAACCTACATTATCGTCTGAAAATGCGTGACAGTTTTATAAAGTGTTGCAAATCACTTGAAGGCCATCGGAGGCCAGTTGCCAATGTGGTCACAAAGATCAGACCACGTAGCGCCTTCTCTCATGTCAATCATGCCTGACCAGCTGTACAAAATACGACCTGTACTCGATGTCGGAGAGAGGCATACTCGTAAGAGTGACAACTCATTGGAGGGATAAAATATAGTGCAATTTGAGCCAATCGACACCGAAAGAAGAATAATCACGTCTCTGACCCAAATGATGCAGATAGAGCATTGTGGGTCTCGCGGCTTTAAGTTCAGCCTCCAGTGTCTCAAGACTCAAAGATCACTTTTGTTACTTCAAGGGTGATGGCAAACGAGAAGATGGAAAAAGGAAACAACATAATGAAGGGCTAACCACATTGCCTCGACCTGCTTTTACGATCTGCGCGGCAATAGAAACCACTGTAACATTTTAATATTTTTCTTTTCTTTCAGACCAGCATGGAAAAACTCATAAATACCTCTCACTGAATTCCTAATGTCAGTAACATTCGGTTCTATAAAAGGGTACGGGCTGACCCCACGTCAATCTATCCAGAGAGGTGAGACGGGACCCTCCCAAACTGCAAATAGTTTTCTATATTTGGGTAAATTTGCGGCATAGACGGAGTGGCAAATTGTGTCCCATGTCTACCTGTCTCAGAGGGTTAAATCTAAACAATTAAGGAACTTTAGCTATTAGTTATACCGGTATTGAAACACACATAAGATGGTGGCGCTGTTGTCGCAGCAAAAGCATTGCGCTCTGTATTGTTTTATTTTAAAATTAATTAAAGTCTATGTAGTAGCCTAGTGATGAATGGATTGTGACTATAGTTCGAAAATAGTGAAGTGACAGTATTTGTGGCAAAATATACACACGAAAATCAGAAGAAATCTCAAAAAAATTGGACAGGCTGATAAACGTAAATAATGGAGTGTTAATCAACATTTCATATGAACCTTTTATGTATTAAATAAATGATAAATGCTGGAACTAAATAAAAAGGAAAAATTGACAATAATAACAGTGAAGAGTGATTAATTTTGAATATACTACTTTAACGTACTATTTCAATAAAACATTTTTTGAAGCTTCGACTACTCGACAACAGAGGGCGCCACACAACAAGGAATTTTTACCGCCATCTACAATTTTCTCTACGAACAAAAAATCGGACCTATATTTGTTTCTACTACTCACCGACGGAGGGCGTTGCCTGCGAGTAAACAAGAAAATGCATTCATCTAAATCTGCGGTGTCTGAAAACTGTGCAGCATGCAGTAAATCACTGATGAAAAAGGAACACTTGCGCTGTATCTCATGTAAATCGGCATTTGACATACTATGCTTAAATATTACAAGTCAGCGCTTCCGCTCGTTCTATTCTGCAGGTTCTGAGGCGAAACTGAACTGAAAGTGTCCTGAGTGTTTATGCAAAGTGCCAAAATAGGGAAATCTAAACACGCCTGTTCGTGTAAATCCACCAGTTAGCATTACTGACAGCACGGCTAACATTGAAAGTCCTCACGATGACACTCAAAATGTAACAATTAGGAATAAACCTAAAACACTGACATCTGACATATCAATATTAAATAGCTCGGGAGTTGAAATTGAGAACTCGCCAAACTCCAACATCTCCGTACAGGCCCTCACAGAGGAACTGCGAGCTATGCGGTTAGAATTAAGAAGAATGTGCGACAATCTTAGCAACTTTACAGAGGTAGTTAACTCACGACTGGATAAATTAGAGCAAAGAATGGACTCCGTAGAGTACAAGAAAAGTGAACAAGATAGCAGTAAACTAAAGGAGCTAGAAGAGACAGTGTTACAGTTGAAAATTGGAATACAAGACCGCGATCAAGAAGCCCTAGGAAATGATATAGAAATCGCGAGTTTTCCTGAAGAAAACAATGAAAATTCTACCCACGTTATCTTGACCGTGGCTAAAAAATTAGGCGTAGAGCTTGAAGAGCGCGATGTGATTATTGCTCATCGTGTGGGGCCCATTCCGGCACCAGTGGAGGGCGGCGCGACGCCGCGCCCTCGCCCGCTGATCGCTCGGTTGGCGCGCCGCGTTACCCGACGCATTGCTGAGGGCGGCGCGTGTCCGTCGCCGTGTTACTACTGAGGGTATGGACTTCCAACAGCAGGGACCGCCTCGCGCCTTTTATGTAAACGAAAGGCTTACGAAATCAAACAGACAACTGTTCCAGAAGACACGCGAATCTGGTAGGCGCACTGGCTGGAAATTCGTATGGACGAGAGAAGGCAAAATATATGCTAGAAAAGAGCAAGGGAAGGCGAGTTTCAGGGTGCGCTGCGATAATGACATTATAAAGGTTTTTGGCCACAGCGGCGTTAGCTCTGACACGAGCTCAGTGCAATAATTTTGGAATAAAAAGACATTCCAAAGATCTCAAAAAAGCCTTATACTTATTCATATATTTTTGTTTAAAGTATTTAAATTATTGTTGTATAATTTTGGCCTACTGCAGAATAATCTCATTTATAACTTGTTATAATATAATCTATAGGTATTATCTTTCGATGTTGGTATTTGGTATTGTTTATCATTGTAAAGTGTCCGAGTTCAATATAAGAATTTATGGTTTATTACCTTCTGTTACACTAAAAATGAATAATTTAAGATGTGCATCATGTTTACCAATCAATTTTCATTGCCTACTGTTAGTTGACTTGTGGCGAGATTATTTACTATATTTCTGTAACATTTTAATGTATTTTATAATTAACCGGTCGATAATGCAGAATAATGATAATACCAATACATATTTAATAATTTTTAAGCATCACATTACTTACAGATTAATGGTTCCAAAGATTGTTTTTGCTGTAAATATTGTTCCAACAACACAATTGCGTAGCGTGTATGTAGCGACGTATGGCCCGATTGCTCACTCCCTTGTTCTTAGACTTGAACGGCGTCACCTAACTATATTGACTTTTTTCTTAAATTATTGTAATTATATACAGATTTCCTTTAGTTATGTAATAAGATTCATAAAACGGAATAATCTCACTATAGGTTTGCTAAATCCTGGCTCTCTCGGTAATCGCCGTCGCCATGACGAGTTAGTAGTTGCCATGGAACGCCACTCAGTAGACGTGCTGGCTATTAACGAAACGTGGCTTTACGAGGACGAGGATGCGCGTGCACCCGTAGTTCCTGGTTTCAGGTTGCGACACGCACCGCGTTCGGTGCATGCACCACGCGGGCGCGGAGGTGGAGTTGGTTTTTACCTACGGCGCGGGATAAGTGCGCGTACCCTTGAGCACCCACCACATCAGCATGTCGAACAAATGTGGATCAGTATAAAACATGGCGGCTATAGACTCGCTATTGGCACCGCATACCGTCCACAATGGATGAATGTAGATACGTTCATAGACGCAATAACTGAGTCGGTCAGCACTTTTTCTAAATTTGACCATGTTGTTCTTGTAGGTGATTTCAATATAGATCTATTAATTCCGAATGAAAGTGATTCCAAAAAACTTCTTAACTTTATCGATTGCTTGAGTCTGCACCAATATGTACAAGAACCTACTCATTTCACTGACCACTCGGCTAAACTGTTGGATGTTGTATGTAGTACTACAAGTGTCACGAATCTTGTTGTAGACTATGTGCCAGATTTGAGTCACCACGCTTTTATCTCATTTGAACTCAATATTAAAAAACCAAAGCTAAAACCGCGATGGGTGACGTATAGACCCCTCAAAGACATTAATATTGAGGATTTTGATAGAGATGTTAATTCTTTGACATGGGAGAGTTTATTATGTGACAATATTAATGATTCTCTAGCAGCTTTCAATGAACAAATAATTGCCTTGTATGATCGTCATGCCCCTGTTAAATCATCATATTTAAAAGAGCAGAGTTATCCTTGGATAACACAAACCATAAAGGCAATGATGCGGCTAAGAGATGAAGCGCATAGTAAAAGCCGTAAAACCAAATCGGACCGGGACATAGCATATTATAAAGATTTAAAAAAGACAGTCGCATTGGCATTGTACAATGAAAAAAAGGCTTACTTTAAACACAAAATAGATAGAAATTTAAAAGATTCGCGTGTACTATGGAAAAACATAAAACAAAATATTGACTTTAACAAGCGGCAGTTAGATTTACCCAAAAATTTGTCTGATCCTGATCAAATTAATAGACATTTCCTAGACATTCCTGATAGTTCTGCAATAAATATGGATCAACTATCATTCTTTTGGTTTTACCAAAAGAATGATAAGAGTACCATTGCTTCATCTACTGAAACCAGTAGATGAAGCAATGGTACTCAAAACAATTCAAGGAATTACAAGTGGTGCTCAAGGCGTGGATGGTATATCACTGGATATGATAATACTGACACTACCTCGAACATTACCTATCATTACTAAGCTTGTCAACATGTCTATAGAGAGTGGTATTTTTCCAGATCAATGGAAAAATGCTATAGTTCGACCACTCCCAAAAGTAAATAACCCAAAAGAATTTAAAGACCTTCGAGCGATTAGTATTTTGCCTTTTATGTCCAAGATATTAGAAAAAATCGTATGCATACAATTGATTAATTATTTAGACATCAATAACATCCTTCCCTCGAAACAATCTGGTTTCCGTGCTGGCAGAAGCACAGCTACTGCTCTTCTGGATGTGGTAGATGATATTTTGGCAGGGAGAGACGTGGGTGAGGGTGCGATACTCATGTTACTGGACTATTCACGTGCTTTTGATACGATAAATACAACGTTACTTATAGCCAAGCTCACTTACTATGGGTTTGATGGACCTACACTTAAGTGGTTTTCAAGTTATTTAAGTGATCGTTATCAAAGAGTGGAAATTACCAAGAGTGACGGTACTAAATTGGTTTCCAGGAATGAATTTGTGCGTAAAGGTGTACCACAAGGTTCTATTTTGGGACCAATTCTATTTATTATATATACTGCAGATTTACCAAATGTCATCAAAAATACTAAATTCCATCTCTACGCAGATGATCTGCAAATTTACAACATGTTTAGGCCATGTGACACTAAAAGAGCAGTAAAAGAAATTAATGATGATCTGACACGTGTAGCTGAATGGTCGACTAATAATGGACTGGTATTAAATCCAAACAAAACAAAATATCTTGTTATTGGCACTAAAGCGCAAACTTCCCAAATTAAAATGCATGTCCCAGAAATCACTTTAAAGGATGCAGAAATACAGGAAGTTGCTGAAGCTCGGAATCTTGGTTTAGTAATGGACAGCAAATTACAATTCGAGAAGCACGTGATAGAGACTGTCAGGAATTGTTATTATAGATTGAAAGTCCTATACCAGATACGCGATTATATAGGTATAGATACGCGCATCCACCTTTGCGAAACTCTCATCCTATCCAAACTAAACTATGCTGATGTTGTTACAGGAAATTGTTTGCTGGTTCGTACAAAAAAACTAATCCAAAGATTACAAAACTCTTGTGCTAGATATTGCTTTACTATTCCCCGCAGATCCCACATTACTCCCATTCTAAACAGCAATAGCCTGCTTAATATGGCATCCCGCCGTAACCTTCATTTTTCAATTCTACTCTTTGGTATTATCAAGAACAAAAAACCAACTTATTTATATGACAAATTACAGTTTTCTACAAGAGCTAGACTCCTGGATCGTCTGATATGTCCTAGACATAAAACGGCTGCTTTTAGAGGCAGTTTTAGATACGCTGCGACAAGTTGTTGGAACAATATTCCTCCTCCCATCAGACGCTCATCAACTGTTAAATCTTTTAAAGTTGAATTAAAAAAACATATTTTAAATAAACAAAAGTTAACAATAGCAGCATTCTAAAAATTTAAAAATTGTAAAATGTATATGCTTTTGAATATATTATTTTGTTTAGTGTTGTAGCGACACCGACTTAATTTCATTTTTATTTTCACTTGTTGTTTTATAATTTATCATTATTGTTTTTTTGTATAAGCATGGTACCCGCGGAAGACCAGCGTCGTGGCTCACACCACGGCATATGCTGAGCGGGGACCATTTTGGTACAAAATATTGTGTTATATGCATTTGTCTTGTATTAACCTGTTTGTGCCAAATAAACATTTTTCTTTCTTTCTTTCTTTCTTTCATATTATCACGTCTGTTTCCCACAGCGGTAGGCAGAAACTACAGACCTCCACTTGCTACTATCCCGACAGACCTCTTTCGCTTCATCTAACTTATCACTTTCTTCATGCCCGCCAGTTACGGGTATTTCATTCATTTGAAAACACATATATTTATAAATATCATCATCATCATCAGGTTTTCTTGTCTCCAGCAGCCAGAGGACTTAGCCTACACTCTCCACGCTGGACGGACGGGTTGGAGAGGTCTCATTGATGTTTATAAGCTTTGTTTAGCTTGTATTCCCTAAGTCGCCTTCTACATCCACGGGAGGACTTGGAGTAGCCCTTTTCTACTCTGCCGGAAACCACACGGCAAAAGTTAAAAATACTATTCCATTAAACATGTAACGAAAAGATTTTTGGACATCTTTCAGCAACAAAACATACTTACTTACCATAAAATTTCTACGTACCGTATGAATTTTTCGGGGACCAGTGCTGCCCCCGTTTGAAATAAATTATTTGAAAGGAAAAAACTATCATTAAAAATTTTGTCTAATAGAGCTCTAGATAACCCTTCAAACTATTAAGTGAATTGCTGTTTACAGTTTAATCTGAGAACGTGAAGTTTTTCTACGCTTTGCCAAAAGTGGCAGTTTTCCGCAAACTTGCGAAAAAAAGCTTCACGTTCTTACCTTAAACTGTGAGTAGTTCACATAATAGTTTGAAGGGTTATCTAGAGCTCTATGAGACATTTTTTTAATGATATCTGTTTTTTTTTCTAATAATTTATTTCAAATGGAAGCAGCAGTGGACCCCAAAAATTTCATGTAATAACGTAATGACGAATTGTTTAGACATCCTTCTGCAACAAAATATACTTACATTATAATTTCTCCGTTCCGTACGCTTGAACCTTTATAAACAATCATTTACTGTAGATTTCAGTGGAAAATGTCTGCAGCTCAGAATCGCATTACAGCGCAAAAATGTCATTTCCGAGGCGATCGGATCCGACTGATATTATACGGAGATGTTCCGGATCTAGGTCGGATCATAGGTAGCGAGAAATATGGCATTATCATCATAAAAACATTGTTATTAGACGGATAGCGTTAGATGTATGAAAAGGAATAATCTTTAATCATAAAAGTGGGAGAAAAGGGAGCGTTATCATTAGGTGCCACATACACCTAATTCAATTTCAAAATTCTTTGGATTTCGATTTATAATTGTTTAAAGATGTTTTATTAGTAATTTTTTTCAAGTAAGTACCTAGTATTTGTGTGTCTAATGTTGTCTGTCATGATCATTTTCACATTTACAAGTACCTATAAATGTTGTTAAACAGTCGGTAGCTCAGTCGATTAGCCCTCGGCTTTATATCTTCAATTCGAAGGCAGGTCTTCAATTGGGTATTTTCCTGGGTCAAAAATATAGTACATTACTGCAGAGGACGGTAAATACGGCGTTGCGGGACGAGTAGTTTTGACAATAATTACGAGTCCTGCAATTCTATTCCCGCCGAGGCATGTATAGAGCTTTTCTCAATAAATGTGAGGAAATCATTAAAGAAATAACCTGAAATATGCAAATATTTACCGAAAGCAATTATTGTTTACTGCAAAGAGTTTAAAATCAATCACTAACCTTCGTGCTTTGAAAGAAAATAAACTGCTTTCCCGCGTTTTTTAGTGCAAAGGAAACATAGCCTATACAGCCCCGTCACATTTTACGTGATAGATTTTTTTCTATCGCAACGAAAATTTTATAGCAACATAATTTTAATAAAATTGTGGTCATTAGAATATAAATAAAAACTCAAAGAGGGCATTTTTTATAATGCGGTAGCAATTTTCTGTATGGCAAAATATGGAATTAAACGCTTAATGTCTTTGCTAAATGTAAAAACACAACTGTCATCTGTAACTTCAATGTCACTGTCTTGTCATTCTGAATACACTTTATTCGTCTTTTTGTTTTAAGCAGCGGCCAGGAATGAATTTTCATACTAATTTGCTATTGTTAATATATACTATAATTATTTGCATGCCTAGTCCAGCAAAGTAATGCACGAGCCAAGAATTATAAATTTCGTGTCTTTTTTTTTTTTTTTTTTACAATTTATTGGTTTAGGCATTTGTCCTCAATCTCACCTGATGGAAAGCGATATAATATATATATTCTTTACTACAATAATGCCTACATTTCCGAGCATGTTTGAGAAAAATTATTTTGTACAGATAAGAAATTAAACGTTGCGAAATAGTTTTACTTGTCTTTGAACATATCCATTTTGAAGTGATTTTGGCTTTATTTTTGCAGAAAAACTGATAATAAGAGCGCTATTTGACTCCAAGAAACTGTGACGTCATCTGCCTGTATTTCATACAAATCCAATAGAAAATGTTTGTTTTGACGTTTAGAAAAAAGTATCTGATTTGACTTGTTGGAAAATAGCGGATTCAAATTTCCATCTACCCTAATTAAGTTTAATAAATAAATATACAGGGACGAATTACACTGATTTAGTTAGCCCCTTTGGGGACTTCGAAGTTCGAGACTTGTGTTATGGGATACTAACTCAACGATAACATATTTTATAACATATACATATATAGAAAACACCCAAGACCCAGGCAAATTTGAAGAAGGCCATTTCCCAACTTGCCCTGACCGGGGATCGAACCCGGAACCTCTGGGTGGCGGACCAGCATGGTGACCACTAAGCCACGGAGGTCGTCAGAGTTTGGATCTCCATATTTCCGTGATCTGCGTCTATCTACAAATCCGAATAAAAACCAGCTTACATTGATCGCATGCCGTAGAGGCAAGCTAGTTTTATAAAGCTGCCTTGGTCTATAAGATGGTTTTATTGGTCGCAAGAAAAGCGAGCGAAGTTCTCCATACTTATGCGAGTAACAAGTAATTATTAAAACAAATCTTTTATCTAAAGTGCTCCTCGAGACGTATCAAACGAGCCCAAGCTCAGGAACGGGATTACGTAGTTTCATTACGAAGTTCCTATAGCCACCTACCGGCTCCATCATCACATCAGCTCCGTGTCATCATAATTGCATTGTCAAGCGATATACGTATGCGTGCAAAATTTCAGCTCAATCGGGAACCAGGAAGTGGGTCACATTTAACTTGCAAGATTTGATTACACACAGACAGATAGACCGACAGATAAGGGGGCAGGTGAAACTAAACAAATTGAAACAATAAAAGACTTGTATGGTCTAAACTAAACGTCAACCTTACAAATATATAGAGAAAACAAAAAAAAAACCTTGCAACGGAGCTTTATTTTTCTTTCTTTAACAACATTTCTCATCGGAACTTAGGGAAATCTATGAAATATAATGTGGGTGATCGAGACAATAAAAAAATTTGGGGGCAATATTTAAAAATAACTATTTATTTACACTGTGCAGTCTTGAGGGCTCCTTAAGGAACGAAGTTCCTTAAAAATCCTTTTCTTCAAACACGTAACATTTTATTTTTGTAACACGTAAGCCGCATCGTTCCAAAAATTGGGTCTAGTCGTGCCCCTAGACGATGCAAACCCCTAATCAGTTGCCTACTCGCTTATAAATATCCGGCACTCGCCAAAAACTAGTATCATCTAAAAATATCACAGAAATATAAATCACATGACGGGGCCAACCAAACGTACCGGGAAACTTTTTCAACATACTTCGTTTGTTTTCGCTAGAACAGGTCAAACAGTGGCTTCGTATTAGTGCGGCAAACAAAATACGGTTTTCCTCAAACAACGACCGGATTTCAACGAAGTGCTCTATTTTCGTCTGCTTTACGGTGTTGGTATTGGGTAACACCCCAGCTTCAGAAAGGGCGTTACAATATTTGGCAAGTACACGCGTATTGTCATGTCTTGCTGTATGGGTGCGAAACATGAAAGGTAACCAAAGAGATCACCCAGCCGATCCAGGTTTTCATCAACTGCTTGCGGAAAATACTTGGCATTTTCTGGCCAGAGAAGAAATTCAACGAACGCCTGCGGGAGGAGTGCCGGGAAATGCCAATAGACGAGGAGATCATGCGTCGCAAATGGACATGAATAGGCTATACACTCAGAAGAGAGTTCACACGCGTCCCGAGGCGAGCCCTAGATTGGACTCCCCAGGGCCAGCAACAGTTGCGGCGGAGATGAAAACCATCGGGCTAACTTGGCCCGAAGTAAAGCGCGTAGCCAAAGACCAATTGCGATTGCAAAAGAGTTTCGTTGGTATGTTTGGAGCGATATTCCATTTACATTCTTTCTATTGCTGCCATCATCAGTCTTTTGCTAATTTTCTCGCGTACTGCCACTTTAATACTTCTGCTAATCCCCTGAACAATATCAGTGATCTTTATTTACATTATGAATCCTACTTCTGTCCAATGCATAGCCTGTTCGATGACTTGACTTGAGCCTGCATGAGCAAGAAGACTCAGTCCGCTAAGCAATACAAAGCAGATGACAGAAGACTGTATGATGATAAGGCTATCTGTAGATATAAGTACAATAAATCGCCGGTAGCTGTTGCTGCCACTGACACTGACGCTGACACTACACTCACACAAACTCCTAGGGCACTATTTTTTACTTTTCTATCCTTGTCTGTAGCTCTTCTGTATTCTTCTATCTATTTATGCATGATGTGTAGTTTTTCTATTTAGTTTTGTGTGTAAACATATATTTAACATTTAGTTTAGAACTCTTTTCCCTCTAGTCGTAAGATTCCGTAGATGCACACTCGCACCTGACCGGCCGTAGCTGAAAATCAGTGAGCTACTCTCTGAGCAGCACCAAGCACTGAGCTATGACCTTTTTGTATTGCTGTGGCACACAGATGCAGGGATATTGATATATGTTCTCAGTGCGATGTTTTATCATGTGTTATTTTGGAATTTTGTATATATTTTTTCTGTGTGTGTGACTATAGCAACAAATAAACATCTTATCTATCTATCTATCATATAAGTCTCCTACATCAATTCTTGATCATATTTATAAGAAATTTGGTTTATCGAATAAAGAATATCTGTCTTTCTTTATAAGAGCTAATAGGTACATTACCTTGTTCACAAACGTATCCAGCGACGGTGATACCAAGGCCTAGGGCTGAGTCCTTGTTGAGGTGTACCTCGTAACTTAATGTTTCAGGTTCCCCGGAGCCTCGCACTGCCATGTCAAGAGGTAGCCTGGTGGAAATAATAAACGATTCTAATTATTGATGCTGTACTTTTTTTTTTCTCCGCTTGACATTGGCATTTTTGGGTGACTATTGACCTGCATAGGTACTTAGTCTTTTTAGAAAAGAAAACCCAGAACAAAAGCAACAAAGTTTATTAAGCCACCAAAATCCCGCTTAGATGATAAAGTAGAGGGAGTTAAAACTATGAGAGGATAAATATATAAAAAGAGTAGATTGTTTACAAGAATGTTTTGAAAACTTTCGGAAAAATATTTCCACTTCATGGAATTTTGACGACCTCTGTGGCCATTATGCCACGCAGTCACACCAGGGGTGGGTTCAATATCAAGTCAGGTCAAGATGGAAAATGATCTTTTTCAGATTGACTGGGTATTAGATGTTTATCTATATAAAACGTGAAAGGAACATACCCGTAATAAATCAAACCACAATACTAGATCATTTTATAGTATAATGAAATCAAAATTACAAGCATAAAACAAAACAAATTCGACATTCCCATACAAATTGCCCGGGCGGTTGAACACTTTTGTATGGGAATGCCGAATTTTTTTCCGTATTTTGTCTGTTATTTTAATTTTACTATACTACACTGATCTAGTACAGCCCGTGGTTCGATTTATCATGTCCCTACCATGTTATATACATATATATATATATATATATATATATATATTTTTTTTTTTTTTTGACATGTCTTTTTATTGAAAAATACACTATATAAATCAATACTTTTGCAAATTACAAACAAAAATATGTAATTTATAATTTATAAAATAAAAATTAAATTCTTTAAAAAAAATGACAAAAGTATATCCGCAACATGCTTCGTCAAATAAGTAGGTAGGTATTACAAATCAGTCAAACAAACCCCCGCGGTTCGTACCCGGCCCAAAGGTCCCCATAATGCTCGCGGCATTACCCCTTTGAATGGCTATAGAAAGCCTTTGGGCCAAATACGATGCCGAGCGAATATCGTTTAACCTTTCTGCAACACGATTGCCCAATTCTTTAATGAATTCCCTTGTCTCCGATCCCCAAGCGCCCGTGGTCTCAAATGCTACCGGAACGAATAAATACGCAGCTTTTAAACACCCATATTTACTATGTTTCAGCTTAGCTGCGTTATCAGCCGCTGATCTGGCTGTTTTAATGGTGTCTTTTAAGTGTGTAGCAGCAAAAGTACTTACACATGTAGCATCCCATATTAAGCACCTACCTCTTTGCCAAGGTATTAAGGTTAAACCGTCTGGCCGTTTCCCATCACTACGACTTAAACCTGGAGGTTCCAAAACGCATGGAATGTTAGCACTTACCATCGCTCGCTTGATAATATCATTTAATGCATGATGTCTAGGATATCTCCCAACACACCTTGTGCAACTCAAGCCATGATACCCTTTAACGTCTACAAAGTACAGCCCGTGGTTCGATTTATCATGTCCCTACCATGTTATATACATATATATATATATATATATATATATATATATATATATATATATATATATATATATATATATATATATATATTATGAGATACTAACTCAATATATATTTCAATATATAAATTTACCGTTGAGTTAGTATCTCATAATACAAGTCTCTAACTCACTTTGGAGCTAGCTAAATGTTTTATTTATTATTATTAAAATTTCTAACAATACTGGGATCTTATTGTTGTTTTTAATTACGCAGAGGCTTTAACGTCTTTAAATGACCATTCATATACCTACATTTACTTTATATCTTTGTAGAAGAAAAGTTGAAATGCGCATCTCGTGCTCCAAAACAGCACAGCTGAGAATGCAGCCGAAAACTAGGTAGTATGAGAAGAAGAAGAATAATTAGTTACCTCATAGGTGGTGGCTGCGGCTCTGTTGGTGCGATGATAAGAGGCGGGGGTCGCGGCGCAGGGCCCAGGGCTCCGCGAGGCACCACCGCGACGATTGATGCCACGGGCTGCGAACAAGAATCCATTGATAACACAGTCAAATCAGACACTTTTTTCTGAACGTCAAATCTAACATTTAGGAAATATTCGAAACAGGCGCTTTTCCAAATTTTGAACGAACCCAAAACCTCTGGAGTGGCGGAATAGCGTTAAACTTCTACGCAAAGGAAACCATCTCAACGAAGAGCCAAAAAAACTGCTGTTTGTTTTTGTTGTTAATCGTGTGTGTGACACTGGTGTCAATTTTTTCTGTATGCTTAAAAGCATCTGGCATAGCTTGACGACTGCCATACAGTGATGACCGTCAGGCTGGGACTAATTGACGCAAGGCTTTGAAGCAAGGAGGAGCTCGAGAAAATGTTATGCCACTTGTGGTCACCCATCCAAATGCCGACTACGCCCGTTATAGCTTTACTTACGAAAGCGCTAGTAAGGCGCCTGTCGGGCCACCAAACTATTCAGGTGCTTCCCAAAACACCGAGAAAATGGGAGCGACCTAGGCTACTTAGCGAAGGACACCCACTCACAAGGTGGTCAGAAGACCAAAGTTCGCTGGACTGGAAAGCGCTGGATGCAGGCCGCAATAAATCGATGGCCGATGGGGCAAAAAGGTTCTCGAATGGCGACCGCGTACTGGGAAGCGAAGCGTAGGACACCCACCCACAAGGTGGTCAGACGACCTGCCCAAGGTCGCTGGAAAGCGCTGGATGCAGGCCGCTCTTGATCGGTCATTTTGGAAATCCTTGGGAGAGGCCTATATCCAGCAATGGACGTTATGCGGCTAAAATGATGATGATGATTACTTACCCTATGATGTAATCTTTCTTCAATGATGGTGGGCGGCGGTGACGGCGGCGAGGTGTCTTCACACAGGGCTCCGAAGCCGTCGTGCCCCGCCTCCGCCAGGCGTCGCTCCAACTCGATGGGATCTGCCAGCAGGCGAGATGGAACGACGGGTGCCTGCGATGCGCCAAGAGACTGGGGACAAAATAGAAAGAGATAAATAAATATATATACGGACATAAATCACACAGATTGAGTTAGCCCCAAAGTGAGTTCGAGACTTGTGGTATAGGATACTTACTCAACGATACTATATTTTATAACAAATATTTATATAGATACACATCAAAGACCCAGGTAAATCTGAAAAAGATCATTTTCCATCTTGGCCTGACCAGGGATCGAACCCGGGACCTCCGGTGTGACAGCATGGCGTGATGACCATTAGACCACAAAAGTCGTCAAAATGGAAAATAAAAAATGATAAAAATAATTCGAAAACAAATGCGTACCTAATATCTGTAAATCAAGATGCCTTAGCTCACGCCGCCCTGCATACCCATTAACAAAATATCTTACAAACAAACTAATTAAATTTTCTTTCGCACTTTCTTTTTTTATTTTTATGTAAGTATTCAACTTTATTACATAAATTGAAAACGGCAGTCTTAAAGTCTTGGGCTTTCTCTACCATCACAGAGAGAATATCTGTTTTATTTTTCCGTTTAGATATTAGGTTTTCAGTAGCCGATAAGAATCTAAAACCATAAACTTATAGTTACGAAAACCTATGTAACACGGGTGCAACTTTCAGGGTATGAGGGAAAATGTTTGTTTTCATATGGAGTTGTTGCATAATGTTTGTTGTGCCATGGAAAGAGTTCCTAATAATAGTAACGTCCAAGAAATAACTCCCTTGCTAACTCAAAATCTCTTTAAGATATAAACGTTACAAAGACACATCCACCTTTGGACGGCGTCTCGAAGCGCCTTAGAAAGACCGGACGGACAGGAGTGACGTCACTTATGTCGCATTTGTAGGCGAGTTGAAAGAACATTTGTTCGGGTGCTATGTCCAATGTTGTGTTTACAGTATTGGCCTCATAACAAAAGTAGCTTTAATATTTTTTTTTTAATTCTATGGTAATATTATTTTTTAACATTATATTACTCCTGAAATTGACTTTTTCAATCAACTAAAAACCAAAGTTAATGAATCGGCAAAAACATACTATTATTATTAAGGTCTTTTCTACGTCAATGCTTATGTAGGGACACATTGTTAATTTGTGTTTGTGATCATTGACATATACTCGTCGTCCTGGAACTTGATATTGAAACTTGATATGGAAGTGATATTCATAGTATAAACACTAGAAATTAAAATAAATTAGCTATCTCAGCTTTTCGGTTGCAAAAAACAAAAAAATCTTTTGTGGGTCTTGGCTTACGCCTCTATAATGAGATTCCAGATAATGTAGTAGCGTTACCATTATCTAAGTTTAAGACTGCCATTAAAAATCAATTAATCCAAAATGCGTATTATCATGTAAATGACTATTTATCATCGTCTGATCACAATTCTTGGAAATAGATGACTGCAAATTTTAATTGTATTGTTTAAATATATAGTATAATGTATACCTAGCTAAAGTGTAAATCGGTATTGTAACTGTAATATAGCCCATCAGGCTGGGTAGGGACCAACACTGAACTGGGTTTCTTTCGGCGTAATCTTCCCAGCAGTGGTCGTTCCGAAACGCTAGTAGTTTTTAGCTTTTGCACCAAAATAATATTTAAAAAAAAAATGACCTTCAATAAGAGATAAATTTATCCTACATTGAATAAAAAATTTTGACTTTGACTTTTCTTTGATTTATAGAGACCTTCTGAGACTATGAATATTAGGTTACACCTATTGGAGTGAATAGACATATAGTAGACATTACAGTGATTAGAGCAGTGACCTACACTTACAAAATCAGAGGCATTTATCAAAATCTTCTCAGTATGCATTTTCTCTATTATACCTAGGGTATATTTTTAGCAAAATGTCTCCTAAAAACTAAAAGAATAACAAACGATCTTTGTAATTGCTTTCGCATGTAGCCCCGCTCGGGTCCGTTTATTTTGCGATAAATCTAGCCACAGCTGCGAGTCTAGACTTTCAATGTAGGTCGAACTGAACTTGGAATTTTATTGATATGTGTAAAAAACTTTCAGCGAAGGTTCTTTTTTGACCCCAGATAAAAAAAATATTTAGTATATGCTTAGATACTGCTATAGCCCCAGATTAAAAAATAATTGGCCATGTGCGTGTCGGGTCACGCGCAGTGTAGGGTTCCGTAGTTACGAACTCCGACTTTGAGTTCATGCCACTAAAAACTTCTAAAAGCTTGTACGATGTGGTACGGGTTATTATCGCTTGTAGTGCACTTTTAAAGAAAACGAACGTGTGATCGGGATGATTATTTATTTGCAACTGTTTTACTTAATGACAGAGCGGATGTTTTATACAAACGATTAGAGAATCGTACATTCCGCCCACCAAAGGGCTGTAAAGGGCCTTTAATCAAAATCCAATTAAATACATGCAAATTTTAAAATGAATACAAAATTGTATATAGTTCTGACTACAACAAATTGTAAACAATAAATGTACATAAGAACAAATGTTAATTGTTTTATGACATGCTAACAATGTATTAAAGTTAACAACATAATACACCTTAACAAGATACTAAAATCTGCATGCAATAGTTTAATTTATACATTCAAAATCAACCTAGTTTAAAATCTCAAATTCATTGACTATTTACTCAAAAATTATAAAAAATCTATATCATATGACATTATTTTAGGAATCAGTGTCAATAGGCAAAAGGCACAGTTTAGTAACAGGTCTTTTTACAATTTTATCTCCGCTTTTGACACTGTAAACCCTAGTGATACCGTCAGTTCCGGGGTGTTTCTCAGTGACTCGTCCCATAAGCCATTTGCCAGGAGGCAGCCCATCTGTTTTAATGAGAACAATTTGACCTACTTTGAACTCTTCCACTTTTTTCAACCATTTTGGTCTTTGCTGGAGTCGAGACAGGTATTCATCTTGCCACTTGGACCAGAATTCGTTCATGAGTTTCTGCGTATGGCGCCATCGGGTCAAATTACTCATGGAAGTAAACTTTTGTTTGGGAGATGGTACTACGGTAGGAGCCTCGCCAATCAGGAAGTGTCCAGGTGTAAGAATGTCTAGACTGTCTGGATTGGTATCGTCTACTGGACATAGAGGCCGTGAATTTAGACATGCCTCAACCTGGCATAAAATTGTACTCATTTCTTCGTATGTCAGGTGGGTATTTAGTATCCTTTTTAGGTGGTATTTTAGGGACTTGACGCCAGCCTCCCAAAGACCCCCAAAATTTGGGCTGCGGGCTGGAATGAAATGCCACTGCGTGCCGTCTAGAGCAAGTTTTTCAGAAATGTCTCCTTCGAACTCTAACATGGCTTCTTTCCATTCGAGTGACAAATCTCTGTTTGCGCCTATGAAATTGCGTCCTTGATCACTCCACAGGTTAGTGCATTTGCCCCTTCTCGCCACAAATCTCCTAAAAGCTCCTATAAAGGCTTCTGACGTCAAGTCGCCAACAAGTTCAAGATGTATGGCTTTTGTGGCCATACATATAAAAATGGCAATGTAGCTTTTGCTGGTCTTTGCACCTCGACCTTTCGACATCAACACTTGATATGGGCCGGCAAAATCAACGCCGCTGTTACAGAATGGTCTAGCAGGAGTTACTCTTTCTTTTGGCAGATCTCCCATCAGTTGTGTTCTAGTAGCGGCACTCTGTTTGGCACATATCAAACACCTATGAATGCAAGTCTTTACGGTTCGTTTGGCATTTATAATCCAATACTTCTCTCTCAGGTATGTCAACATAAGCTGAATTCCGCCATGAAGGGTCTGTGTATGTGCATCTGCCACTAGAAGCAATGTTAAGGGATTTTTTGCATTTAATATCACAGGATGTTTCTTAGATTCATTTAAATTTTCATGACGAATTCTACCGCCCACCCTGAGAATATTGGTTGAATCTATGAAAGGATGTAAAGATTTAAGGTTACTTTTTCTTTTGACTTTGCCTTTGTTTTTTAAATCATTCATTTCTTCTTCAAAAAACTTTCTTTGTACAATTTTGATGCAAACGTCTAATGCGCTATCTAATTCTTCTGTAGTCATAGGATAATCCAAATTTCTATTATTATAACTTTTAAATTTCAGAAATCTTTTGCAAAAAGTTATTGTTTTCAGTAGATCTGTCAGCGTGTCAAAATCTTCAAATCTGGTAAGTAAAAAATAGTTTTCTTCATTATTTTCTTCCCTTTCATTTTCCTTTACTTTAGTATTTACTAATAATGCTTTTCTAATCTCTAACTCTGTTGTTAATTCTTTTGTTTTCTCTACAGGTAGCTCTTCATTTTTCAGCCAATCTGGTCCTTGCCACCACAAAAGATTATGTTTTAACTCGGGCAGCAACAAACCTCTTGAAGCAAGGTCTGCAGGATTCTCATCAGACCGGACGTGAAACCACCTGTTTCCAATATTGTCTAAAATTGTTATCACTCTATTCCTCACGAAAGTTTGCCATCGTACTGGGTCCCCCTCCAACCATGATAAAACTATTGTGGAGTCAGTCCATGCGAAAAAATTGTTTTGTGGTATTCGAGTAGCTTCACTGATTTGCTTCAACAGTTGTGATAAAAGGACTGCTCCGCACAATTCCAGTCTTGGTAAGGACACTGGTCTTACTGGTGCAACTCTTGTTCTGGCAGCGATGAGACTAATCTTAAACTCTCCATCATCATTTCGAGCTCTGAGGTAAGCAACTGCTCCATAAGCCTTATTAGACGCATCGCAATATCCATGAACAGTTACTTCATCCAAATTTTTTTGAGTAGTGTTCATCCATCTTTTCAATTGTATTTCTTCCAGGTGCTCATAACTGTTTCTTATATTAATCCATTCTTCTTTTGTTTCAGAATCGAGATCATCATCCCAGCCGACTCCTTTCAGCCATAATTTTTGTATCAATATTTTGCAGGTAGCAGAGAAGGAGCCAACCAGCCGAGGGGATCGAAGAGGCGTTGTATTTCTGCTAATATCGTTCGCTTAGTAATGACTTCGTTTAAGGGGGGCAACTGAAGATGATATTGAAACATGTCTTTACCCATGTTCCAGGAAACTCCAAGGGCCTTCGTCGTCCCGTCTACCTTGATATCTACACTCACTTTCGTACTTCTCTTCGATGGCTCAATTTGTTTCAGAAATTCCGAGTTGTTGGATGTCCATTTTTGTAAATTCATTCCTCCTCTTTTTAGAATTGCAGTGATATTTCTCGCCGTGTCTACAGCTTCAGGAACAGTATCTGAACCAGACATCAAATCATCCATGTAAAAGTCTTCGTGGATAGTTTTGGCAGCCACTGGATGTTGATTTCCTTCGTCCTTTGCTATCTGTTGGAGCGTCTTAACAGCTAAGTAAGGAGCACAAGCCGTGCCGAAAGTTACTCTCAAAAGACGATAGTCTTTTAGTGTTTCAGTGTTATCTCGCCAGAGGATGCGTTGATAGTCTACATCTTCTTTTGTAACCAGAATTTGCCGGTACATCATCTGGACATCGGCAGTGTAACAATATCGTTTCATTCTCCATCTTATAATCAGCGATCTCATGACTTCCTGAATTTGAGGGCCAACCATCAGTTCTTCATTAAGAGATACGTGGTTAGAGCCCTTTGATGATGCATCAAAAACGATACGGACCTTTGATGTGTCTTTGTCTTGTCTTATTACCGCGTGGTGGGGAAGATACACTGCAGGATTATTCTTTTCACTATCTGGAACTTCTTCTAAGTGATTTAATGTTTTGTATTCTTCTAATACTTTAGTGTACTCTTCTTTCAATGCATTATCTTTCTTTAATCTTCTTTCTAACTGTCCTAGTCTTCTCATAGCTATCTCTCTAGTGTTTCCTTCAGGTGATCTAGGTTTTTCAGTCTTTAGTGGCAATTTGACCATGTACCTCCCCTCTTCAGTTCTGGTGTGTGTTTCTTCAAATAGACGTTCACATGTCTCTTCCTCCTTTGTATATTTCTTCTTTGTGTCAGGCTCTAATTCCCAGAAGCTCTTCAGCAAGTTATCTAAGTCCAGGTGATGATGCATGACAATTATTTCTTCAGAGGAAGATGTGTCTTGGATTGCCCCAAATAAGATCCAGCCAAGGTGTGTATTTTGGGCGCATGGTGAACCTGGCGGACCCTTGATTAATTCATTCTTCAAAATTTGGGAACAAACTGCTACACCAAGAAGAAGGTCGATTTTTCCTACTTCATAAAAGTTGGGATCAGCTAAGGTAAGTCCTCTTAAATGTGTCCAATTATTAATTGGTGTCTTGATTGTCTTTGTTGGCAGGTGTGTGGTTAATTGTGTGGCCATAACGTAGGCTTTAATATCAAGCTTAAATGTTTCATCGTGGCTTGACAATAGTTCTAGCTGGACCACGTGCTTAACTGACGTCTTTGTTGAACCCACACCTGTGATGTTTCCCTTGGCCGATGTTCTCTTAACCTTTAACATTTGAGCTGCTCTTTCACTAATAAAATTAGCTTGAGATCCCTGATCTACTAACGCGCGCAATATTGTTACATATCCTTTCTCATCTCTTACAGGTACCAATGCGGTGGCGAGCAAGGCTGTAGACCTTTTCGCTGTGAAATGAGTAGCTATTGCGTCGTTTGTTTCTTCGTCTTCTTTGTGTTCGTCTTCTGTGTCAACAAGTTGGCTGTGGTGAGTTGGTACGTTAGTTGTGTTTTGGGATTCTCTCTTTTCATGAAGCAAAGTGTGGTGTTTTCTATTACAGATGCGACAGGTAACTTGCAACCGACATTTCCATGCAGAATGACCTTCAGCCAAGCAATTAAAACATAAGTTTTTGTTTTTCACTAATTCATTTCTCTCCTGAGGCTGCAGTTTACCAAAGACCTTGCAGTGACTTAAGGTATGGTTTTCTCCACACTTAACACAGGTCTGGACCGATGATGATGCTGCAGCGGCAACGTGGAATGATTTGCTTTTGTATGTTTGGCTCTTCTCCCTTGTAGTGGATGTTGATGGGTTGTTCGTGTTAGTTACAAGTTCCAATGTCCGAAATTTACCTTCCAAAAATTGTTTCAGATCACGCCAGCTAGGTAGTTCATTAGGTTTTAACTTATAAGCATGTTCTTCCCAGGCCTTGTGACTTTCAAAGTCCAATTTTTGGACCACATGATATATTATAATAGGATCCCACGAAGTTATATAAAGTCCTTCATTTATGAGACCATTTAAACATTCTTCAGTAGTATCCAGAAGCATTTTGATTTGACTAGCTGTCTGACTAACACACCTTTTCTGTCCAAATAAACGTTTGAGTAAAGAATTCACAACAAGGCGTTTATTGGCGTAGCGATTTTTGAGAATTTCACGTGCTGGCTCATAATTAGTCTCAGTCACCTGGATATGCCTTAATAAAGCCTCAGCCTCACCTGTGACACTTGCCTTCAGATAGTGTAATTTTTGCACTTTACTTAATGATTTGTCGTTATGCACGAGTGATGTAAATAAATCGTCATAATTAGCCCAATCTTCATAATTACCCGAGAATTTAGGCAGCTCAATTTTTGGTAGTTTTGCACAACTTAAACTTGAGGGATGCTGTTGTGTTCCACTTGATGATTGGGTTGTACTTGTTGTTGTGGGCATACATTTTTCTAACATATCTTTCAAGTCTGCCTTGAGACATAAATATAATTCCTCAATTGTATCGAATTCTTCATTGGCCAAATACGGGATTTCATCATGTTTTTCTTTATCAATTCCTTTAATTAATGAAGAATGCGCGGCAAGGAATTTTTCCCAATAATCATGTATGCACTCTAATTTACTTTCTAAGTATCCCTTTGTAAGCCTTGTTTTAGGACACTTTTTAAGATTGGTTTGGGCTTTTTTTAATTGACTTGAAAGATTTTCTATAATCCTTAATTGCTCCATAGTAAGCGTGTATACCGTGTTGAGTAAGCTAAAAACTGTCCAAGGTTCAAACTGAGTAGCTTGCCGCGTAGCCGACTGTACAAAGTATCTTCACCAGTAGGTAGCTTACGTACACGCATTAACCACGATATGAATCCTCATCACTATGTTTAAGTCACTATAATGTATGTCCGACGTGTCCACGTAAGTGTTAAACATCACACAATGTCAAATTTCTACACTAATAAAGTCATACGTAAACACTTTGCAATCACTATTATCCATAAATGCATTTAAATCACGACAAATCACTTATTAAGTTCACTTCGATAGCTCAGGAATGCAGTTCTATTGTTCTCACGGCGAGCGACGACGGCTACCGGTTTGCAAAACATCCGGCCGAATTGCGACCATATGTACGATGTGGTACGGGTTATTATCGCTTGTAGTGCACTTTTAAAGAAAACGAACGTGTGATCGGGATGATTATTTATTTGCAACTGTTTTACTTAATGACAGAGCGGATGTTTTATACAAACGATTAGAGAATCGTACAAAGCTAATTTTCTATTGAATTTGTGTGAAATTTTCATTTTGCGAGTACATTTTATAAGTTGATCGCCTATAACTTTTTAATTTGTAAACCCTACTCAGCATTGATAGTTTTTCTTTAAATTTCATTATATATTTTATAGCTGTGAATTTTTACACGTGTTTATATATAACTGTTTAGTAGATAGAGGGGGGGGGGGGGGGGGGTACTTAACTCAAACAATTTTTTACTTTGAAACCAAATATTTCAGAAACGGATCCCTAAATCGAAAAACGGTGTTGACAACCTGATAACATTTTTTAAAGACCTATTCAACGATATCCGACGTGACTGGTTAATAAAGAAAAAAAATCTCTTATCTAAAACACACCCAAAACGAATGAAATTATCCATGTACCACGTAGTTACTCAATATTATTTTACTGTGTTTGTGTTTGTTTCTGTGTACATTAATTTTGTAAATAAATCTATAAATCTTAAATCTTTAAATATATATAACTCAAAGGTGACTGACTGACTGACATAGTGATCTATCAACGCACAGCCCAAACCACTGGACGGATCGGGTTGAAATTTGGCAGGCATTTTGCAGGTAGATGTTATGACGTAGGCATCCGCTTAGAAAAGATTTTGATTAACTCTACCCCCAAGGGGATAAAATAGAGGATGAAAGTTTGTATGAAACTTTGCCAATTTTAAACCGATTGTTCTGAGACTTTGCATGCATAAAGCTACTATGACGTAGGCATCCCTTAAGAAAGGATTTTGATAAATTACACCCCTACGCGAGCAAAGCCGCGGGCAAAAGCTAGTAAATAAATAAAACTAGGTGATTAGAAAATGAACAATGACGACATATGGTGATTGTTCAACACTGTACGTCGAATTTCTCCTACGTATCCTATTCCTTCAACCGGCATCAGCAGCCTAATGCAACTCGAAAAATCTGACATCAGAGTTCATTATCAAGTGAAATAGCTTAGTGGGAATTAAATTTAAAAAAATGTTTTTTTACTTATACCTAAGTAGGTATTAGTTAAACAAATATTTTTTTAAACTTAATACTTTATTCATATTGTTAATGAATAGATCGCTTCCGATTCGACGTCGCCGTGACTGACATAACCTATCCATGTTATACACAATTATTTTCAATCCTACCTCTCCTATCTATTTACGAGAATTATTTACGTTCTATAGTGAGTCTCAAGGTCGTCGACTACGCAGCTCTGAAAACCTTTTTGTAAGAATTCCTTTTCACTCCACTGACTTTTTCTCGCGTTACGCGTGAACTCACTACTACTAACTATCCGACCTGCGCCCAAAAGCTAGCCTGCTTGAAATCCCGAGTATATTATTTTCTATCCATACGAAGGGTAAATAAATATCCTTCTCTCATTTCCCCTTAGTCAATTCATCTTGTACTGTTAATATATTTTTTTGTTCTTTGTAAGTTGTATGTATTTAAGTAAGAAGTGTATGTATGTTTATCACAATTATTGTATATAAGTATATTTATTATATTGACCACCCCGCTCTACCCAATTTTCAATCACTTTTTTGTATATAAAGAGGTGCCTGGAAGAAATTGCTTAACGATAAGACCGCCTTTTTCGCATTTCCTAGATTTTAAGATAATATGTTTATGTATGTGTATTTATTTATTTTTTGCAATAAAGGGTATTGTATTGTAGATTGCGTGAGAAACACCCTACTGCGCTTTATCATGAAGATAGCTGATGTGGGAGTAAAAGCAGCTACATTAAAATAGGGCTGGGCAGTTCATGTCTGACGCATGCCTTTTTTATCGCTAACTGGGCACCGGACAGTAGAAGCAAGAGAGGAAGACCAAGAAAGAGATGAGCAGACGTCCTTACTCAATTTGAAAAAGAATGGCAGATCACGTTTAGGGACCGCGAAAGATGGAAACAGAGGGAGGAGGCTTTTGCCCAACAAAGGGACCTATTTTTTTATGTTATAGGGCGGCAAACGAACAAGCGGGTCACCTGATGGTAAGTGATCACCGCTGCCCATGAACAACTGCAACACCAGGGGTGTAAAGGAAGCGTTACCGGCCTTTCAGAAAGATATAGACTCGTTTTTTGAAGGCTTCAATGTTGTATCGGTCCGGGAACACTGCTGCAGGAAGTTGATTCCACAGTTCGGTCGTTCGTGGTAAAAAGTTCCTTTTAAAACGTACGGTGGTTGATTACCAACTATCCAAGTGGTGTGGATGAAATTTCGATTTCAGGCGGGTGGTGCGGTGGTGAAACTTTGCAGCAAGTATTATGTCGAACAATTCTTCAGAGCATTCCCCGTGATAAATGCGATAAAAAATAATATACATAGATAACAAAAAAAAAAAACTTTTTTCAAGGTTGTACCAACGAACCTTCATTCTTAACCCTACGATTGCGACAAACGCCACATTTAGCCTCTGCTTTGTGCCTCCAATTAGAGAAGTGAAGTGAGAGTGAAGTGAAGCGCAAGAGTAGTGAAGGGCTCTGTGGATGGCGTCCCGCTATTTATAAAGTGATAATAAACGACAAGGGCAAATTCTAACACGGCTTGTGTCGCAGTGTTAAAGTTCTAAAGCCGTTCATTGACAAATTATTATTAAAAATATTTTTCCAAAACAAACTTTTATCTCAAACAATGAACTTAAAATTTTAAAGTACTCCTCAAGACAAATCAAACGAGCCAAAACTCGATGGAGTTTCGTCATTTCATTACAGAGTTCCTATGGCCTCCAGCTCCATCATCAGATCAGCTCCATGTCATCATAATATTGCGTTCTCAAGCGATATACGATGCATGCAAACTTTCAGTTCAATCGGAAACCGGCAACCGGTCACATTAACTTGCTAGTTTTGATCATAGACAGATAACGGGACCGGTGAAACGAAATATATGCTATTAAAAAGGGTATCATGAAATGCTACGGATGCAACCGCGGACCCCTACGCTTTGAGCTTAGAATAAATAAATAAATATATAGAGACAAATAACACTGATTGAGCTAGCCCCAAAGTAAGTCCGAGACTTGTGATGGGATACTAACTCAACGATACTATATTTTATAACAAATACATATAAAGATAAACATTCCAGACCCAGGAAAATTTGAAAAAGGCCATTTTCCAACTTGCCCTGACCGGGGATCGAAGCCGGGACCTCTGGGTGGCGGACTAGCATGGTGACCACTACGCCACGGAGGTCGTTAAAGGATTTATAGTTGAATTTTAGACCATAAAATAGACCAGGGCAACAAGTTAAACTTAACTCATTTTTTCTGTAGCAAGTAGAACCGAGGCTTAGCTACATGAACAAATAAAGGAGGTGAACTTCATGCCGTACAGAGAGGTAAAAAAGCTGCCAAATACAAGTCAGATTCGCGTACAAAGTGTTCCGTACCATTAAATGTATTAAAAATTACGTTCGATGTATCGGAGCCCCACTTTAATACTTTATTTATAGTGTTTTAGTATTTGTTGTAATAACGGCAACAGAAATACATCATCTGTGAAATTTCGACTTTTCAACTGCCTAGCCATCACGGTTCATGAGATTTAGCCTCACAGACTGACAGACGGACAGCGGCGTCTTAGTAAAAGGGTTCCGTTTTTAAACGCTAGTAGTTTTTAGCTTTTGCACTAAAATAATATTTAAAAAAATGACCTTCAATAAGAGATAAATTTATCCTACATTGAATAAAAATTTTTGACTTTGACTTTGAAACTTTGGGTATAGAAAACCAAAAAAAGCTATTGGCGGACGAGAGAGACAAGTGGAAGAAAACTCATACATCGCCTATAAGAGCATCTTAAATACAGATGATGATAATTAAACTAAAAGTCAGTCAAAGCTAACTAAATAGGCCGCAAACTAAAGACCCTCTTTCTATTAATCACCCCATTCTTATTCTAACAAAAAGCCTACAACTCTGAATTACTAATCAGGACGCGACAGTTAGTTCTGGATTAAGACAAATTATCTTATTATTGACGTTTTTGGAGAAAATGCTGCAGTACAGTTTGTTGCCGCTTCTTCTGTACTTGCGCTTAGGAAGCGGCAGTAAACTTAGTTGTAAGTAAATGATTTGACGTCAACAACTACCTATTATGGAATCGAAATGAAAATTGATAACAATCAAGTGATACAAAAATCTAAAGATAAATAAATGATTTTTGACTTTGACCTTGATTATGCACGAGTATAAGGGTTGATTCAGTCGATGATATTGAACAACTTTTCCTAAGAGGTATATATCGAAATATGAACAAAAAAATGTTTGCCTTCCATATAAGTTGAACGATCAGCTGATCCGAGGTTGTATGGCAAGCCGAAAGCCAATTAATATTTTTCATATTTCGTATACTCACATTAGCGGGTCTGTCTGTAAACAAGTTTTTATTAACTTTTATTGTCCCATTGTTGGACAAAGCTCCCATCTTCTTCCAGTTATCTCTTTCCTGTGTTAGTCTCGATGATCCTTTTTGAAATTCGTAGAAATCTTCCCGCCAACGCTTATCTGCCTGACTAGTAGCTACAGGACAAGAAAACACTACTGGCACAATATTTTAATATTTTTTTAGTCATTTCTCGTTAACAACTGTTGTAACCGAATAATTATCAAAAAATATATGTGAAAACAAGCTTTTCTCTAAAACAATGAATTAAA
The DNA here is from genome assembly GCA_943193695.1 of Acrobasis suavella. Taxonomy (NCBI): domain Eukaryota; kingdom Metazoa; phylum Arthropoda; class Insecta; order Lepidoptera; family Pyralidae; genus Acrobasis; species Acrobasis suavella. The sequence goes on from OW971950.1 coordinate 562,257, forward strand.
TTAAAAGCCAGGGAATCAATCGAGCCTAAACTCGATGAAGTTACGTTGTCTTTGCCACTTTCCGGCTTCATCATGAGATCAGGTCATTTGTATCATAATATTGCATTGTCACCCAACTTACATAGGTAAGCTGATCTATAGGCATTTATTTTAGAGATGTGTGAAATAGGCCAATAATAATTGGACAAAGAAAGATACAGAAAAATATCCGCAACATGCTTCGTCAAAAACATAACATAAATATCATAGGTCATAGACGACCTCCGTGGCATAGTAGTCACAATGCTAGTTCGCCACCCCCGGTTCGATCCCCGGTCAGGGCAAGTTGGAAAATGGCCTTTTTCAAATTTTCCTGGGTCTTGGATGTATATCAAAATATGTATTTGTTATAAAATATAGTATCGTTGAGTTAGTATCCCATAACACAAGTCTCGAACTTACTTTGGGGCTAGCTCAATCAGTGTTATTTGTCCCTATATATTTATTTATATTATTATAGGTAATTAATTTAGCTTGCAAAATTCGATTACTAACAAACATAGGGACAGGTGAAACTAAATAAAAGCTTACACAAGTTAATTTGCTAGGCAAATAAAAAAAAAAACTACGAATTTCAAAAACGCTATCTAGTGACGAGAAGCGGTACTACAAATTATAATTGATATCCATATAGTGCCATCTATTATTTGCTAGAGAAAACCCGTTAACCCCCAATAACTTTTAAACGGTTGAACCGATTTTCATGAAATATAAGAACTACTGCAAGGAAACTTGCTTTTACGTAAAAATACGCATTAAAAATGGTCCATCCGTTCGAGCGCTGCGATACCACAGAGAGACAGACAGACCGATAGATAGTGGTGTCAAATTTAAAACACCCCTTCTTTTTGTTGGGGGTTTAAAAGTTAATCAAGACAAGTAGTATCTATCTGAAATGTAATCTTGTAAAAATGGAGCATTTTTGCCTTATATATTAACAACCTTAAGTAACTCGAATTCTAACTAAAGTCCCGCGCCTCTGAATTACTAATCACGATGCGACAGTTAGTTCCGGATTAAGACAAATGGCATCCTTCGCATTGTGTATTTATAGAAGGTCGTAAGATTATACCTTTACATATTAAAGGGACATTTCAGAGTGGTTTCTCATGAAATGGGAGGAGAGGAGGGCAGAAGAGGAGATGGGAAGATGAAATCAGGAAAGCAGCTGAAGGGTTACGGAAAAGAAAAACAAGGAACAGAATACTGTGGAGACAGCTGGGGGAGTCCTTTGCCGAAGGGCAAGTTGACGACCGACATCACCAGTCACGACAGGAAAGCAGAGGATGTCAGCAGGAGAGGCTGCAGTAAGTAATTAAATAACTCGACAGTCGTCCGAAGGTTCGTCCTACTTTAATCGCGCACCACTCAAACCAAATTAGAATATATCATCTTAGCGCACTCTTCCATGCTGGTCTTGGAAAAGAAAAAAAGAACTGTACTAGCTGCTTCTCTTACTGCATTGATTGTAAAAGCCAATCGAGGTAAGTGGCGAAAATGTGAATCATGTAAATAGGCGATGCGACTACCAACCCTTCAGTATACTGATTGCTTTATCATCTTCTGACCCACACTATTACGCTAGAAGTGGCCTTTGAGTCTTGCGGCTCTGGGCTCTGTCTACTAAGAGCCTCAAGATACAAATGCTCTGTGTGCCCCATCAGGGATAAAGACGTGATCATATGAAATGAATCTTATAATCATGTCATGTAAATTTGTAAAAAAGCACGGACACCTGTACAAAAAAATGGAAAATAACAATAAAAGAAACGATAGAAATTTAAATAAGTTAGAGATACCACCCATGAATTGATGAAAATATATAACCATGTTCCTAATCACATAAAAAATATTATAGAAAATGCTATTGTAGTGTATCCGCATTCCTCAATGACAAATTGTAGCTTACTCTCTGTCTGTATGCATATATGTTTGATGACATAATAATTTGATTTAAAAATATATATATTTATGATGAAATTTAATTTAATATAATTTAAGTAAAATGGCATTTAGCTGCCCTTATTGTTTGCACTGCCCTAGCAGGGCGTCACTCGTACCTATTTAATTTATGTAACACCTTAAAAACTGTGACTTGCAATAAAAATCTGAATCTTAAAGGCTGCCTAAAGGCATCTGACATAGCTTGACGACTGCTATAAAATGATGACAGCCGGGAGCAATGGCTTATACGTGCCTTCAGAAGACGTGGATGTGTATGGTTACGTGGATGACTGTGCGTGTGTGGATATGTGTGTACACCTCGCACACAGTTTTTCTTATCTATATGATGATTATGCCTTTCTATGGTCACTTAGAGATGCAATGGCAATAACTTTTATTTCAAAGTAATTTTGAAAAGTATATTTTTCAATCTCGTTTACACATTCTTTTGTATCACTCAAATTATTTTCTATCTGGTCCAATGGTCGACTGAGACCACTTAAGTTGCAAAAAGGTCGAGTGAGTGAGACGACATTGACGACAAAAGTTTTCTAAATTGTACTAAGTAGTTTTAATTTTAATTGTAATGATACTTGGCTTGGCGTCGGGGTAAAGTAACGTAAATAAGCACTGGTGTGCATAAAGATAAAACCGCCTCGATTTTTTCTCTCACTATTTTTTTTTTGTTGTTGGACAATAAAGAGTTAGCTATCTTCAGTAAGTCGCCTTTTATAGAAATGGAATCACTCTATTTGGAACTGGCAACTAAATAGCATAGCACAGAGTTATCCTAAACTTTAAACGAGAAATTCTTGTGAAGATCTCGGAAACGGTTTCAACGATTTTAATGAAACTTGGTGTTTAGGGCGGGACGAATCTAAAAAAAAATATTTTCATAAAAAAAAATAACCGTGTAAGGTTCGGTCGCCTAGCTAGTAAATACATACAAGATACCTATTTATGAATATATCGTTATAAACGTCCAATTACCGAAACTAGGAAGCAGGTTGCCCTACTGAATTTTAATTGCGCGTTTAGCACGCTCTAATGAGTTTAATCGCTTTTCAAGTTGCCCTGCCGACGAGGAAGGTAGCCTTAATTAGAACCCATCATCATTTCAGCCACAGGGAGTCCAATGCTAGATATAGGTCTCTCACAAGGATTTCCAAAGAGACCAGTTTGAATCGGCCTGCATCGAACTTTTTCCTGCAATTTTGCTCACGTCAACCTACTTATAAGTACGAGTACGTGGCCGTCATTTAAGAACCACTTTGCCCAATATTCAAGAGTACCTATTGTGGAGACAAAAATATTTTGCCTCATTAGAAAGATTATTAAGTTACTATGTTATACGTATTTTTTCTTTTTTCTGAGTAGGAAATAATGAAGAATTTCACGCAACGTCACGATATTATAACGATATTTAGCTAAAGATGACGTGGTCACCCCGACAGCAAATTTTGCTAAATATTTACTTCGAATTTTTGATTTGAAATTTTTACTACTTTGCTAAACGAAATAATATGGATCCTTTAGATTCAAAAACTCAAATGTTTTTCAGTAATTAGACCTTTGCAGGCACTTTTACACGTCAATAAGTATAATTTACGTTACGTGTAAAGTATATTAAAATATAATTTATTTTTAAAGAAAAGCTACCGATACCAGCGCTTCGTAACGACCACTGCTGAGAAGAAACGCCGAAAGAAACTCATTTTCACAGTATTGGTCGCCTACTCGCCAGAAGGGCTTTGTCATATTATTATAATTGTCTTTTAATTAATAAATACTTATAATATAATACAATGTTGACACATTATAACATGTAATGCTTGCGAACAAGTAAACAAACATAAATTGCGTATTAAAAAAAGTATATTAAGTAGTCATAAAAGCGAAGCCATTTATTTTTGGATAATCTATGTGACAGACAGAATAAAATAATATTTTTTTTTCTTTGTCCACATTCCTATGGGTTAATCACGCAGTGTGCTCTGCCCTCTGCCACTCCACTGTCCAACTACAGATGCACGCACTATATCTTACTTGTAAAGGCACCGTGCTATAATCCGCCGGCCTGGCGACCAGCAAACGCACGCACTAAATCTTACTTGTATAGGCGCCGCGCTTCAAGCCGTCGGCCTGGCTAACATCCACGCAGGCCGCCTGTCCCAAACATCCCCTCACCGACCTCTCCCACATATAATATATCTTACTTGTAAGGGCGCTGCGCTGGAAGCCGCCAGCCTGGCGACCACCCACGCAGGCCGCCTATCCCAAACATTCCCTCAGCGACCTCTCCCACATATGTCTTACTTGTAAAGGCGCCGCGCTGGAGGCCGCCGGCCGGGCGACCAGCAGCCGCACGCAGGCGCCGCACTGCCGCAGCACGCAGGCCGCCTGTCGCGCGCACATCCCCACCACCGACACGGCGCCAATGCGCAGCAGCATGTCTCCGCTGCGCAGGCGGCCATCCTGGGAAGAAGAGGATTTTATTAGAATGATTTCATAAAAAAACATATTTCCTGAAAAAATATCGTGCAACGCTTGTCCTTATTTACCTAATAAGCAACTCTTCATTTGTCCATAGATTAAAACCAAATTTGATTAGCTTTGGCACATATTCTCCCATCGAAAGGTAAAGGCACAGGTGGCACTTCATAGACGCGGAGTATCACTTATGCCTGCTACTACTACAAACGAAGCTATACATCCGTGCATACGTCAATGTGTGTGTGTTCACCCCCAACACACGCGACAAGGTGAGATCGGGGGAGAGGTGCGGGGACGGGGGTCGGGGACGCATATTGCGCGGGATCCTAGGCGTTTCTATTCTATGGCGTATGTAATATTTTATTAATTTTGTGGTAAAGGTTTAAAGAAGTGAAAGTATAGGTATGTATACTCGTATGGTATTGATATATGTATATGCAAATTAAAAATAAATTGACGATTAAAAATTAACAAATAAGTCAGTGGACCTCGCCATATCGCGATGTTGCCTGAAATGATGGCGCCACTAAACGTTTTTTGATTTGTGAATCTAGAAGTTAGTAAATATGTCAGACGACCTCGCCATTTTGCCTATAAAATCGGAACTAAATTTAATATGGCACCACTTTATAAGCGGTGCCATGTTAAATTCAGTTCACGTTTAATGGCGCCATCATTTCAGATCCACCAACTTAGTTGTTGACATAAATTTAAGTTGTCCCGCCGAGGGACAATCTAAGCTGATCGCCAATCTTTACTGGTTTCTAGCTTTGTCTTCTTGTAAATGAAATCAAGAAGGCGTATAACAATTAGATGTTAATAATAATAAGCTATATTTCGCGCTTAAGTGTCTTCCTATATCTTTACCAACTCGGAATCCTTACACCCTTTCAATCTGGTTTTCGTCCCGAACACAGCACTCTTACTGCTCTTCTCAAAGTCACCGAGGATATTCGGTTGGGTATGGAGAATACGTTGGTCAACGTTTTAGTTTTCATTGACTTTTCCAATGCTTTCAATATGATGGACCACGATATTCTGCTTGCTATCCATAAGCATCTTCAATTCTCGTCTTCAGTCATGGATTGGTTTTCTGAAAATCTACGTAACCGACAACAAGCAGTTCGTATGGATCGGGTATTCTTGGACTGGAATGATTTGTTTAATGGTGTACCTCAAGGCGGTATTCTGTCACCTTTACTTTCCCTCTTTTAATAAACCTTCTTTCTACTGCCATTGGCTGCTCTTACCATTTTTATGCAGACAACTTGAAAATATATGTTTAGTCATCAGTCGATGATATCGAGTCAGGTGTAGTGAGCGTAAACGCGGCTTTGTCGGCTATTTTAACTTGGTCAAATGAATTCGGCATTCAGGTAAATGCTAGTGGGATTTAACTGAATTCCGATCTCAATGTAGATTTTCTCAATAAGCTTGATCGTCTCGTTAACAATCGTATTCGTTTAATTTTCTGCCTTCGCAAATATGATTTTATTAATTTATTTATTTAACTTCATAACAAAAAAAAATGACAGGTGGACTTAACGCCCAGGCCCAGTAATTTATCTGTTTTTCCCTATGGTTGGGTGGGAGAGAACGCTTTTAGCGTTAAGTCTGCCAATCGTAAACAATTTTAATTGTGGATAAATAAATAAATATACACCTGAAATCATTCCTTACCATAAGAGAATTCAGGGCTGAGAAGCATTGCGAAATTGGGTATTCCACGCACGGCAGTCACCTTCCACTGACAACCCTGCCAAATGTAGAGAGAACAGAAGGATACCGCTTGAGAAGTCGTCAAGAAAACATAACTAACTGAAGAAAAATGTATGTACATAATTACAGGTCTGCTATTGATGTGGAAATACTGTGTATTATTCTAATACCTTCTCCCCGTCCCATTTCCCGGTTACAAAATCAAAGGCCGGCACAGCAGCAGCCGCAGGAGAGGTCCTTTATACTACCAATGAGCAAAGAACTCGCAATATGGATTTGGATATTTTTTCCGCTCTCATGTATATATAGTTTAACCTGTATTAACACATACTGCATTTTTTGTTCCGCGGAAATGTTTTGTAATCTATAACTTTGCAAACACTTGACTGATTATACTCATGTCTAAATTTTAATTGTTTATATCATCTACAAGCAAATACACGACAATGTATCACTTCAATCAACTGAAGAGTAAGTTTTAATTCTGTGTCAATGTTTAATGTACAACCCTACCTCATACAATTTTCATTCGCAAGATTCGCGCACACCGCACGCAAATGTTTGCAAATGTAATCAGGGTTGTGCCGTGCATTTTTAATTTCATTTCTATTGCCTTTATGGTTTGGTGGCGCAAATGGAGACAAACTCACTGAAATAAAAGGGACCAATTAGATGACAAAAGTTCTCTAGGGACGTATATTTTACTCAAATATGTAAATGTTCAGCCATGATTTGTGGCCCTAGAAATTACATCACGTGGTTCTTCTAATACGACGTCATCTAATCGAGTATGTTAATAGATAACATTGGTGATATTAAAGTATTCTGTGGTGTCAAATTTTTCAAGCTGCCTAAAGCCATCTGACGTCGCTACATGACTGCCATCTAGTGAATAACAGTAATTATTACTCACTAGTGAACTAAGTTTCCTCACGATGTTTTTCTTCACCGAAAGCAAGTTTGGTTGAAAATGACCGTTAAACTCAGAGGTACAGTCTGCCAACGAGAAACCTGACCCCGCTCTCTACCTATTTGAAATACCTTGAATTTTATATTAAAGTCAAAATAATATCGACATGAAAATTAATATTCAGAAAGATTTTAATGAGGTCTTTCCAACTTTGTGTATAACATTAGGAAAAGAATAAATATGTAAATCTAGGAATAAGAAAAATAGGTTGTAAATCCCGTAGAGCGCTAAAGATGACGAACGAAAGGAAAACGTATGAAGCATGATCGTACGAGAAGCATAAATGATAGAACTGGAATGAAACCAGAGTAGAAGGCACAATCTACGTTAAAATTGGAGGTAGTAGTAGTAAAAAAGAAAATAAATGTGGTCCTTCCAAATATAGATTTTCATATCAATGTTATTTTGAGTTTAAGAGAAGAGAGAGGGCGGGGTCAGGTATCTCGCTGGCTGACTGTAATACAAGCCGCGTTTAGTGACAATAGAACTAGATGCTTCAAAAACACAAACAAGAGCCAGTGCCTAAACCCTTTAGGGCTCTTTCAGACGAGAGAAATTATGCCCGCGACACTACACCTGTCGCCGACCTGTGTCATGGACTATCAGCGACGGTCTCCGACTGTCGCAAACGGTCGCTTGATGCATGTCAATCTGTCACAAACTCTCAAAAACTGCCGCGCGAACGTCGGCAACAGTGGCCGAAGGTCAGCGACCGTCGCGATTATAGGCAACTGTCACCGACAGGTGTCGCGGACATACTGTCACTCTATTAGAAGACGCCACAGCCGCTTCATACATCTATTACCTACTGACAAAAACGATTAAAATTATCACTTTTGCCACAGACGAAGGGACTCCATGATCACAATTTAATTAGAGTCCTCAGCCGACTGTGCCGCGATCTACTCGTGTTAACACCTACTAAATATCGACTGCCGTTGCTACGGAATTACCCATCACTGCTAACGGCTGGGATTCTGCGGCTATAAAATGGAAACATACAATTAATTGCACCGAAAAAGCAAAAGAAATGGGAAAGCTAGTATTTATTCACCCAAATTAAAAACATGTGATTAGAAATGCCACGAGTGGGATTCGAACCCACGACCCTCACGTTGACGCCATGAGTGCACTACCAATTATTGTGCTACCGTGACTTCGGATCATTCTGAAGCATGCGTTATACTTCACTACTACCCACCTACTACTGAGAAGTGTGGTATTCAATTTAGATTAATTGAAAGTTGATTAAAGTGAAGAAGGATTTGTTTCAATTATTGTTTTTAATATCATCACAATGCTCGGATTATTATCCAAATTAATTAAAAAATGGAATCAAATCCCACTCGTGGCGGAATTTTTCATTACGGTTTTAATTTGGATAATAATCCTTACTAGACTACCCGCTTGTGAGTAATGCCGTTAAGAAACCATAATTTATTTAAAGCACCTTTGCATCAGGAATGATAAGGGACGTAAAGACAGCTAATTATACTGTCCCGTTGTCTGTCTGTCTGTAACCAAATCTGGGAACGCTCTAACTAGAGTAAGAACGAGCTGGTATCAGCCTGTAAAAAATAGTATCGGAGGCAATCCCAGTGAAAACGGACTGATTCAGCAAAAGCGTAACCTCATTCGACTGTTTTTCTCCAAATTTGCAATTGCAGAGTAAGCACATACAGAGACTAGGCTTTTTAAACTATCGCGATTTGAACACTGTCTTCTTCTGCGAACAGATTGTCCCATTATATGCTCGTACATAAATCAAGAGGCTATGCTATTTTCACAGCTGCATAAAGTTCGTACAAACTACTTGCCGGTGCTTTGCAGATTTGAAACGACCTCTTTTAAAAGGAAGACAGTTTCCGCTTCAATGATACCCACTTTCACATTAATGGGCTTATCTACTGGACTATGACGTAACTCATTCTTTCACGCATCTCCTCCACTCATCGAATGGAGACAGAGAAGCATCGAAGCTCTTCATAACTTTTTGAGCGACCTTCACCCATGATTCTGAGCTATAGTCATCACTGGTAACACACAATCATAGACTATCGTCTTGAGGCACTAATGTTAGGAGGATATGGCATTTGAGGCAAAAAATCACTGAGTAGCTTTCGGAGCTCTTCCTCGAAGCTAGTTGCCTGGATTAGTCGACTCAGGTAAACAACAAAGTCTACTCGTATAACTTCAAGAGTGGATGTTTAGCTCCTAATAGAAACTGTCATGAATTACTTTTACGTTAGTCTCTCTATATTTCTACTCTGTAACAGCGTCCCAAATTGCGGTGCATTGTTTGCAGTCCTCATTTGCAGCCGATGTTCAGAATGCTGATATTGGGGTTAAGCGAGGTTTGTTTTCTACCCGACTTCGCGAGGGTAGGTATGTTTTTAATGACCAAATTGCACATATAAAATGTGTGAAATTGCCAAATCCATTTCTATTTTGAGGATAACATGAGTTGGTCATGAACTACATGAAATGCACATAAAATTGCACAAACTGTAATGATCTAAGGCGATGAAGAAGTTGCCGTGATTTGGGGTTGTTCTTAACCAGATTCAATCTATTATTCACAAGAATTTGTACGAAATTCTGTTTCAAGAAGAAAGTTCATGCCCGCCTTTTGCACTCCCTTTCTTACGTCATTATTAGTGAGTTTTTTTTTCATTAACTATTTAAAAGTAATTTTATAATTATATAATGGCGTGCATTGTGTAAGTAGCTTTTTAGTATATTAAGTATATACAATATCCTTTTTAATTAAGTACAAATATTTTAAGGGGTTATTCAGTCCATCATTTTGAACAACTTTGCCCAATAAATGTATATCGAAATACGAAAAAAAATATTTAGGTTCTCATACAGATCGAAGTAGTCACGTGATATCGTTACTATGAAAAATGCAAAAAAAAATTCGTATTTCGATATATATTTATTGGGAAAAGTTGTTCAAAATGATGGACTGAATCACCTCTTAAAATATTTGTACTTAATTAAAAAGGACATTGTATAGTAAGTACTAATGTTACTACATTAGTACTTACTATATAATTATAATATTTTATTATGTACTAAGTATTCTGCTATGTGTCAAAAGTATATTTTTTACTTTGGAACATTTTTTTTTTATAAATAAATTGAAAAATATGGGAGAGACCTTTGCCCAAAAATGGGACAAAATAAGTTAACACAAAAAAAAAATAGGAAGGAATCATAACCTCTGAGGTCGACGTCCGGTACAACTGCAGACAATTTCAGTGGTCATGTCGCGACATATCATCATTAGAGTCGAATGTAAGTGATATTTTTTCGACGTTATTTTTAGTATTTTTGACCAGAATCAAGACGTCACGGTTGGAAGATGACACAATTTTTTTTTTAGTTTAGATTCAAAGATTCAAATGTTTATTCAGTAATTAGACCTTTACAGGCACTTTTACACGTCAATAAGTATAATTTATGTTACGTGTAAAGTATATTAAAATTTAATTTATTTTTAAAGAAAAGCTATCGATACCAGCGCTTCGTAACGACCACTGCTGAGAAGAAACGCCGAAAGAAACTCATTTTCACAGTATTGGTCGCCTACTCGCCAGAAGGGCTTTGTCATATTATTATAATTGTCTTTTAATTAATAAATACTTATAATATAATACAATGTTGACACATTATAACATGTAATGCTTGCGAACAAGTAAACAAACATAAATTGCGTAATAAAAAATATTAAGTAGTCGAAAAAGCGAAGCCGAGCTGACCAGTCCCTCCCGGCAGCACCCGTTCACGATTAAACATGATTCAATAATTTGCTAAAATTGTAAGAGACATAAGGAGAAAAACTTTAAAAGCAAGTACTGTCTGTTATCTATATCTCCCTTATACGCGATATCCGAGGAAGAGGGCAAAGGGGTGTTGACAAATGAAATTTTACTCATTCATTATTACCACGCGACGCTAATTAGGTTCTCGTACATACAATACAACTGCTTACATGCTTTAAACAAACTTAGGTTTGTGAAACCGATGCAGTGCGATCCCCAAGACGATGCAAGTTTCTAGCCTTTTTGGAACGAAGTTCCTTACGGCAGGCTTGGAGGAGATAGGGATTTTGCTGCGCGATCGAACTGAAAAAAATGTGATAGTAAAACCGTAAGGATGACCTCGTTAAATAAAACCGTTAAATGAGACGTGCGCAGGCGCGACAGTCGTATACACAAGAACTTTTGAACTTCGTTCCTACCTGGTGTCCCACGACACCACATTTCTTTTTACATACAATTTTATTGAAGCAATAAAAATATGTATGGCTGACGTCTCATTTAAACCATGCAAGTTATCTATTGCACAAATAAACAAAATTTTTTAATACTTAAAACCGTCTTCACCCCCAAACTACTCAACCGATTTTAATAAAATTTATATGAAACCACCTGTTAAGTATACCCTTCCAAACAAGATTTTCGAAATCGGTTTCTGAGTCTTCGAATAATCACTGAAAATACATAAAAAAAGATGCTGACGAATGTATAACCTTCACATTTTTGGAAGTCGGTTAAAGATGGTATGCCTCCTCCGTGGTCCAGTGGTCAAGGCATTCGTCTTATGACCCGGAGGTCATGGGTTCGATTCCCACTGGGAAGCATACTTTGTGAAAAGTTGTTTCCAGCCTGGATAGGATATTGCAGGCTTGAATCACCTGATTATCCGAAAAGAAAGATGATTCCGTGTTTCGGAAGGCACGTAAAACTGTGGATCCCGAACGGCACCTAGCGTTTGATCATCAAACTATCCAAGGATTTGTTTCTGGTTTGCCCTTTAGGTTGTGGAGGTCAGACGGCAGTCGCTCTGTGTAAAAACCAGTAACCTCGTCAAGTCTCCTTGGTTAGGTAGCGGACCCTGGGCTCTGAAGCTTTACTGCTGGGGATGCAACCGGGAATACCCTCGGATGATGATGATGGTTATAGATGGTATGCAACAGGCAAAAAATTCGCACCGTCTAAATGAGACTTAAAACAGACCAACAAGATTTTACATCGCTGCGCATTCGTACTCCAATACTACGAAAACTATCCTCGAAGTCCATACACTTGGAACATGTAATTTAGTTACCGATCCCTATTTAATACTATACAAACTCAATAGTGAAGTTCGGGAGATTTCAATCTGGAAACTTGGTTTCAAATAATTAACATTAGATTTGTGTGGCGTTGAAAGGTTATGAGGCTGCACACATACCTAAATGTCTTGATTGCCAATAAGGGGAAAGTGTGGCCTATAGGACTTCATCCCCAAAGGGGTAGACAGGGCTGTGCCGTGGGTAGTACCCAAAACCACATTTACGCGTGATGGTAGGCGTTCAGATAAAAAAATCAAAACTAATATTTTCTAAGGTCCCGTACAAAAAATTAAACAACGGAATCCTTATAGGATTACTCGTGCGTCTGTCTGTCCGTCCGTTTGTCACAGCCAATTTGCTCCGAATGTACTGGACCAAATCAGTTGAAATTTAGTAGTAGTGTAATCCTATGACAAAAACAATTTTTTTTTATAAGGGTCTTTTCGGGGAACAAATTAGGAAATTAAAAAAAAAAAAACATTTTGCAAACCTTACTGTGTCATATATCAAATGAAAGGGCTGGTTATGAAGATTTCAATGTATTTTTGTTATTATTGTAAAATAAATATTTAATATTTTGTTCATGAAAAAAGACGAAAATTAACCAGATCCCCGGATCTTCGAAACTACTAAGACTAAAATTTTGAAAAAAAAAAGACAATTTGTAGTTCATTGCTTGTAGATTACAGAAAAAATAATATAAGAATTCTATCAATTGAAAATAAAGTGATAAACTCAATATAGTACGTTCCCTGACGGAAAATCTTTGGCATTGTACAGAACCCTCTCCCTGCGAGTTCAACTCGCACTTGCCCGGTTTTATTTAAAACCGACTTCTCCGTAATACTATACAACTGATTAGATTAGATTTGATAAAAATTCCATGAGACCACCTGACAAGTATGACCTTTTAAACAAAAAAAGAATTTTCCAAATCGGTCCAGTGGTCTTCGAATAATCGGTAAACATACATAAAAATGCAACGAATTGATAACTTTCTCCTTTTTGGAAGTCTGTTAAACACCAATTTCACCCCAAACTACACAACCGATTTTGATAAAATGTCTATGGGACCACCTGATAAGTATACCCTTTCAAACAAAACAAAATTCAGATCGGTCCAGGCTTTTTCAAATATTTATTTCAATAAACAAATATAAAAAAAATTGACAACCACCTCCCTTTTGGAAGTCGGTCAAAAACCAGAATCAAAAAATAGTGTTGTTGCTTGCAGCATCGCCAATTAAAACAAGATTCTCACTTTAGCCCATTCCCTCGATCGGCTTGTAGGATTAGCACGGGAAGAGAAGCAGCTAGTACATTTTACGTTGTTTCTTTTCTCCCAGACCAGCATGAAAGAATACATACATGTAAAGTCAGCAGCAAAAATATGACACCAAATAAAAGCGTTAACTAACGTGAAAACGCTATTAATTTGGTCACATATTTTTACTGCTAACTGTACCAGGCCTGTGTTTAGGTATCGAAAATATACCTACATTATTACTATGCGCGCGGCGACCACTTCAAAGGGGAAAATTCAGTTACATGAATCGTTTGTCCAGCAGAGTAATAAGAATGAAATTGGCTTGCAATGGATGTCTAGAATTGTCTAGGTATCTAAACTAAGATGTGAGGAGTTCTGACGCGAGCTTAATTAAACCATAGCGCTAACCTCTTTAAGTAGATATTTCTTTGAATTGCGATTTTCTAAGTAAGACTTCTGTACGTGAGTACAAGTAGTTATACTGTAACTATACATACATACATGCAAATCTACGCACTTCGCATGATTGTTCAATAATCTTAGGCATATGTAATTGAGTTTCCGATCTTATTGAATACAATACACTCTCCCCCAATAACAAGTTCAGGAGATATCAATCGGAAGATGTTATCTGTTTGTTTCAAACTTTGTACCAACTAATTTACATTTGATTTGTGTAGCTTTGAACACGAGACTGAGTTGCTCCTATAAGGATCGGACAGGGTTTGTGTTGCATATTACATATTGTATACAATGTCCTTTTTAATTAAGTACAAATATTTTAAGGGGTTATTCAGTCCATCATTTTGAACAACTTTGCCCAATAAATATATATCGAAATACGAAAAAAAATATTTAGGTTCTCATACAGATCGAAGTAGTCACGTGATAGCGTTACTATGAAAAATGCAAAAAAAATATTCGTATTTCGATATACATTTATTGGGAAAAGTTGTTCAAAATGATGGACTGAATCACCTCTTAAAATATTTGTACTTAATTAAAAAGAACATTGTATATTGACATCTGTGCGGATCTGGAAGAAAAGAAAGTTTTTAGATGTAGATGTACCCGCTGATTCTTTTTTCGCGCAGATTGTAAAAGCCGATGGAAGGATTGGCCAAAAATGCGAATCATGTGCTGCATGCGAAACAAAGTATCGCTCTTCTTCTCCACCATCACGCTAAAAGTATACCTAGAACACATATACCTGAAAAAGCTTCCTTAAGAGCGGCCTTTCCGCCTTACTTTTCATACAAGCGCTCGTACGCGATTATGGCGTTGTAAGTGATCTTTCTTGAAAACTTTTGAGCTAACAGATATCTTGTGAACTATTTCTAGGTTTCTATCGAAATAAAAAATGAATATATGAAAAAACAAGTTCGGTATACGCCTCCAAAAATCTGCTTTTTTGCACAAATTTTACCTGAAATTCGACCGTTCATAAAGTACTTATAAATTGTAAAAATAAAAAAAATATTTCAATAGAAACCTCGCAAATGTAATGAAAATTTTAAATAAAAAACATTTATTTCACAAACTTGTAAGGCTTACTGACAAAAACGTATATCCTGGAACGAGTTTTATGAACTTTCCGCACCCTATGAATAGTTAATATTCGTTCAATGGATAGTTAATAATAATACTTAATTTCATTCAATACAATGCAAACCGTGCCCTAAGGCGCTATCTCTCTCTCTTTTGGTTTGCTATTTTTTCTAGCATTGCCCTGGATGAAAAACAAGCTTTTCGAATAATGCTCGCTTTGACGGCAGAGCCGCCGCAAAAATACTCTCATGGGACCTAACAACATTTAAAAAAAATCGTAGATACATACGTTTTTAAGATGTTTGATATTAATAAATGATTGACCTACAAACTATCGCACGATCAAAAAAGCGGCCAGTTGCAAGTCGGACGAACCCATAAAGGGTTCCGTAACAGCAAATAACTTTATATGTATAAAAGTTCTTGTAGTTTGTTGTAACTTTGATCGATGTTTTAATAAACGTATTAAAAAAACCTACTTACTAGATCTCGTTCAAACCAATTTTCAGTGGTATCGGTAGCTTTTCTTTAAAAATAAATTATATTTTAATATACTTTACACTTAACGTAAATTATACTTATTATCGTGTAAAAGTGCCTGTAAAGGTCTCATTACCGAATAAACATTTGAATCTTTGAATCTTCGGAAGTTTGTATGGAAATGTCCATCATATATTCTTTTTTAAGTTTTATCATTGTCTTATTTTAGAAGTTACAGGGGAGGGACACACATTTCACCACTTTGGAAGTGTCTCTCGCGCAAACTGAGTAGTTTGCGCGAGAGTTTGCCAAGTTCAAATTTAGAAGTATTATAATTTTAGATATTTTTTTAAAATGCATCTAAACTTGGCATGGGATTGATTTTAACCCTTTTTTAGGCGAACAATTAGCCGATAGGAACTTGGCCCTTTTTAACAGGTATGTTTTTGGTGGGATAGTAACCCTACACGTATGGGTTTGATGAAAAAAAAATATTGAGTTTCAGTTCTAAGTATGGGGAACCTCCAAAATTTTTTTTTATTTTTATATAAAAATCTTTACGTTTCACAGAATACATCTACTTACCAAGTTTCAACAGTATAGTTCTTACAGTTTCGGAAAAAAAGTGGCTGTGACATACGGCAGACAGACAGACATGACGAATCCATAAGGGTTCCCTTTTTTGCCATTTGGATACGGAACCCTAAAAATCATAAATGCATGCTGGCTCTTAGACCCAACATTCTATACTTATTCGCCTCATTAAAGATAAAAACGTGATAGTATATATATTTACTCGCCGAGCTCCTTGATCTTCACACGACACATGCTGAGTCCTCCAAATCGCCCTCATTTCCTCACAAAACTGAACAATAGGGACAAGAGAACAATATTTATCCGTCAACAAGAAATAAATGTCGCAATATGTTTGTTTGACAGCTCGCAGTATTGCCCGTGTAAACAAATACTGAATCGCCTGCGATAAATAAGGAGTCTAAAGGTTTGTCAGCGGAAAACATTGAACATAACACTACACTTGTATTGATTTCGATAGGACAAAACTATGCTCTTTTGGAAGAAATTTCGTGCTGGTCTCGGAGAAAAGAAAAATACTGTGGCACTCCGGGAGTGCCGACAGAAGCGAAACTTTGGTGTCGGTTTCGGTAACAGTGTCGCGATTTCAATGACGTTTTCCCATCTCAAAAAATGCCATTGCGTTATACGGCTGCGAGACGTGGACACTGACGAACAAAGAAATAAAGAGATTAGAAGCATTTGAAACGTGGTTCTGGAGAAGGATGGAAAAAGTTAACTAGAAGAACATGATTACAAAAAGAAGTACTAAACAAAGCAGGCAAAAGGGGGCAATTAATAACAACTATCGGTAATAGGCGAGGAAATATGTTGGGACACTTGACTGCCTCCGTAGTCCAGTGGTCAAGGCGTTCGCCTTGCGACCCGGAGGTCATGGGTTCGATTCCCACTGGGAAAGCATACTTTGTGAAAAGTTGTTTCCAGTCTGGATAGGATATTGCAGGTTTGAATCACCTGATTATCCGAAAAGAAAGATGATTCCGTATTCGGAAGGCACGTAAAACTGTGGGTCCCGAACGCCACCTAGCGTTTGATCATCAAACTATCCAAGGATTGGTTCCTGGTTTGCCCTTTGGGTTGTGGAGGTCAGACGGCAGTCGCTCTGTGTAAAAACCAGTAACCTCGTCAAATCTCCTAGGTTAGGTAGCGGACCCCGGGCTGACGTTACTGCTGAGGATGCAACCGGGAATACGCTCGGATGATGACTTGGTACCTACGACGAATTTATGAAGACGATAAGAGAAGGCAAAATAGAAGGAAGAAGGGGAAGAGGAAACCCCAGACACAGCTTTATAAAGCAAATAAAGAAGAACGTAGGATTGGTGTCGCACCAAGACATCAAAAGGCTGGCTGAGGACAGACAGGAATGGAAGAAACTCCACCGACGAGAGCGTCGCTCGTAAATTTAAATGAAATGAAAAAATGCCCAACGCGCTTAAAGAAGTTTTCACTTCAAATTTAACAATTTATTATAATAATATTAAATGTCAAAAAAAATACTAAAAATTGGCGTGTGCTGGGATTGAACCGGGAACAACGACCATTTACTCTCCCAACTGAGCTATCGACGATATAGTCAAACTTGCGAAATTACCTTTCACTTCTAAGAATAAAACTTTTCAGTTTCACTTGGTGTCCGTAACGGGTCGAGAGTTCAATGGTATTTTCCCATCTCAAATCATGTAAGAAGTTTTCACTTCAAAAACTTAAAATGTATCTACTACCTGCTTTTCTTCATCATCCGAGCATATTCCATGGTAACGCTTCAGAGCCCGGGGTCCGTTGCTTTACCTAGTTGTTTGACGAGCTTACTGGATTTCACACAGAGCGACTGCCGTCTGACCTCTGCAACCCAAAGGGTAGACCAGAACCAATGCTAAGTTTTGTTGGCAACTCCAACATTTTAATTTATATTTTTAATCTGTTTTATCTGTGCTAAGTTTCATTATCTGAGAACACTGTACTTTTCGCCCCTTACGCTTGTAACGTTGATGGCAGAATACAAGAAGTTAAACACCTCCGGACTTTTTAATTCACCAGCCCATTAGGGCTGTATATTAATACAGATTTCTCAACCCCAAATCATTTACTAAATCAAACAAGTTTGAGCAAATTCTAGATGGCGCTCGAGTCTCACAGTTTATACGTGCCTTCCGCAAAACGGAATCATCTTTCGTTTTGGATAATCAAATGATTCAATCCTGCAATATCTTAACCAGCCTGGAAACAACTTTTCACAAAGTCTGTTTACTAGTGGGATTCGAACACACGATCTTCGGATCTCAAATCGAACTCCTGACTATTGGACCGATCGCCTTTGATCCGGAGGCAGTCGACTACCAGCTGCTTCTCTTTCCGTGTAGACCGAAAGAATGGGCAAAAATACTAATCAAGCTGCGGAATCAAGTTAATAGTCGATACTCGTACAACTTGTGGAAACTCCACCTGTTCCAGCAAGTAGGTGTGCTTCCACATGAATTATGTAGATTCAAAACAGTCGTAGAGCAATAGAGACACACGACAAGGGTTAATACATTTATTTGTCTGCTCTGATAAAATTATATTTGTATAATTCAACAATTATAAGTTGCTTGTATGAGAGGTAGTGGAGGAATGAGTCAGAATGGTGAGGATGGAATGAATGTGTCAAAAATTAATAAATTGAATTCAAAAATGAAAGAAAAGGTGAACAGAATGAAATGATGGAGGAAGAAGGTGTGTAAGGACATGAAGGATCGTTACAAACTTATCACGATACTCGTATTGATTCCTTTTTCCATCTTCTGGCCCATCACGCTAAACCGGCCTCTAAGTTTTACAAACCCTGGGCTCTTATTCTGCGAGTCGCAAGAATGCTAAATAATAATAATATCGTTTGATTTCCATTTTCATTACAAATAAAGCTGACAAAAACCAAGCCTACAGTACGCAGTGCCTGCTTGTATCGAAGAAAACTTTTTACTGTTGTGTAAATCATAACATATAGTTCAAAATATGTATTTATGTAATAAAATTTTCAAATCCTTCATTTACTATGCCTCCATTCATTCGTTTCATTCATTTATTTCCATTTAACAATTTTAACATTGTGTTGGAATTACTTAAAACTAACATTATTATACTACTCATTAATTACATTTACTCTGTCTATGTATAATTTAATAATTTTAACTATATACTTTAAACAATATCGAAAAAAATAAATAAAATGGTCAACATATAAAAATAAAATTATAATTTTAAAGCATCACTTGAACCATTCGTCAAGGGAGTAAAAGGCTTTGTCCAACAGATATGTTTTAAGTTTCCTTTTAAAAGGCTTAAGGCCATTAATACATTTAATTTCTTGAACAAGTACAAAAATTCAAAATTCAAATGTTTATTTTAGTAATAGGACCTTTATGGGCACTTTTACACGTCAATAGGTATAATTTATATTACGTATAGTTTAAATTAGAATTTAATTTACTTGAAAAAAAAAACTACCAGTACCAGCGCTTCATAACTACCACTGTTGAGAAGAAATGAATCTCTGTTTATGTTTAAAAGTATGCGTTTAAAAGCAAGTACATAAGTAAATGTATGCTGGTCAGAGGGCTTGTTTAGTTAATATCCTACATAAATTCCAAGCAGATTGAAATTACTAGTATTATAATTACCTTTGATGAAATAAGTGGCATTCACTACCAAATTAAATTGCAGCCAATTGGAAAATGAAACGAAAATTAATCATATCTGTCCCGTGCAGCATTGTTTAATGTCTGTTCCGATTCAGTTGATGTTCGTATTTATTTTAATAAAGCTGGAAATTTAATATTGAGAGACATTTTCAATCAAAAGCAGTTATGTTATCGTAATTTTGATAAAAATAATAAGTAATTTGGTAATCGTATATTTTTTATTTCTTCGTTTGAAATAATAGGGATGAGGTCTAAAAAAACAGTTTTTTACCCGACTGCGCCAGAAGGAGGGTTATGTTTTTCGAGAGTTATATATGTGTGTATGTATGTAGCTCGATGGATTTAAGCTTGAGAGGTGTCGTTAGATTCGTATTTACTGTGAAAGTGGCACTAGGTATATCAAAATAATAAAAAAAACAAAATGTCGGATTTTATTTCAATGTTTGGCACGCTCTGCAGCCTGAACAGCTTGATGGATTTTAGCTTGAGAGGTGTCGTTTGATTCGTATTTACTGTGAGAGTGACACTAAGTAACTTAAAACAAAAAATAAAAAACACAAACAAATTACAAAGAAAAATCAAAATAAAAAAAGGCAGTCGGGTTTTTTGGTTTTGGTATAATTAATCGTTGGCTCATTAGGTAGCTTATTAAAAAGTTAGGTATAGATATTTCTTCTTTTCTCTGATTAGCAAATAATGACGAAGATACAGCGCTTTTAAGACGAAGTGGTAGCTAAAGTGGCGCCCTCATTTGAAATAAATTGTTTAAAACTAAATATGGTGATAATTAAAAATTTGATTTGTATAAATGTCTAGAAAGACCTTTTAACTATTTTATGAATAACCTTTGAAAGTAATATTGATAGTCCGTCTAGCTTTAAAACTGTTTTTCGCCAAAAGTGGCCACTTTTGGCGAAAAACAGTTTTAAAACCAGACGGACTATTAGTAATAATTTCAAAGTTTACTCATAAAATAGTTTAAAGGTCTTTCTAGACATTTATACAAATAAAATTTTTAATTATCACCGTATTTAGTTTTAAACAATTTATTTCAAATGAGGGCGCCACTTTAGCTACCACTTCGTCTTAAATTTCGCGTGACGTCACGATCACCTACGATTTTTAACCAAAGGTGACGTAAATCACTCCCACTCCGAAACTTCGAAGGGCTGTATCTTTGTGAATTTTTACGACCTTGCTAAACAAAAAAATTTTTGGATAATCTAGTTGACGGGCTAAATTAAGTTATATATTTTTACCCAGTCCACATTTTAAACCAAATCAAGGGTCTCTCGGCAAATAATTAAAGTACAAGTAGTGTAAATATGCCACCGGGCGACCGGAGGTAAGAGAAACATTTAATTAATGATAATGATATTGATATTATTTTTCTTGTTCGGGTTATAGGCACTTAAATTATACGCAATTTGAAGTGTGCCATACTAATGTGTGTACTCGACCATGAACAAATGCTCGGTCGGTGATAACGACTAAATACACTCGTTAATTATTCTTCTTTTAGAAACTACAATACGACTATTTCGCTCTATCGAAGCGTGTCAGGTAGGTCTCGGCGTAATGATGATGATCGTCGGGTTACTACTCACACAAGCGGGCCGGCATTATAGCGGCAGTACTAACTTGTCGAACAAGAGAGCCGATCTCATGCAATTACTGCACTTATTCGGCTTCATTCGGCTGTGCCGATCGGGTAGGTCATTCGGGTAGACACATTAGTCGATTTAGCATTTGCATTCATCTGCATATGACAATCTGCATTGTTGCCCTCCCTCGAATATTCATCCACAATACATTACTCGTAAATACACGCTGACTTATCATTGGTTTTGGAAAAAAGAATGTCATGTAGTAAATTAATTCCTCCATATACGTAATACAAATTTGTGTATGACATAAGATAAAAAAGGTGTGAAAATTATTTTCGATCGAGACCACGTTGTTACGCCCGTTCTTAAATGACGCGTGAGCCCGGTGAACTCGAAATCTAGCCGGCCGGCGGTACTACTAAATGATCTCACGATTTTATTTTCGAGTCTTAGTCAACATATTTTGTGTCTGAATTTTTATTTTGACTAGCTAATTAGGTCTTACTAACGATCCTTATGAACTGGCCTTCGGCTCCAAAACCAATGAAAAATCACCGAGTACATACGATTTTACCGCCCGGCCTCAGGTACATAGAAGCGGAGGTTCATTAAGCCTTCTACTTCTACAAACGAAACAAGGCAAGAACGGAGGCGAGTTGCGGGGACGCATATTGCGCGGGACCCTATAGGAGTCTCCGTTCTATATGTAATACTTATATTAATTCAATGGCCCAGCTGTGCCGATTGCTATCCCGCTTATGTATGTATGTAGCAACCCTAAATCTGGATGAATAGTATTTATGTGTATTTTAGCTACTCACCCTGTCAGCCACGCCCCCGGGCAGCACGCTCTTCACCACCACCCCCGACGAGCGCCCCCCCACGATCCCGAACGCGAGCCCCGACCCGTCGTTCACCAGCTCCACCACCTCCACCTGCGCCCATTCGCCGAACACCTGCTGTGAGAAATGTTAACATTAGTTTCCTGTTCTTTCTATTATGGTCTGATGAATTTTCCATAGCTAATTATGTCCCACATAGCGCGACGAACCGATGGCTGATGAGATAATCGGTGACCCTCGTTGTGCTCAAGGCATTAAGAAGTTGTTCTTTGTTGTTATCATTAGACAGTCGATAAGCTAAAAATGTATGCACTTTATTAGGCAGTTTGTAAGATCTGACACCAAATTAGACCACTTACACTCATAAAAAAAAACATTGCATCAATGTGTTTCTTCTTACGTAATACTTTTGTCCCTAATGCGTTCACGAGTTGACAATCCTTACCATGATGCGCTTGATCCGCCGGGTGCTGTGTGGCCTGCGCGCGCGACTCTCCGATCAGCTGACTTTCTCCGCCATGTTGTTCACTGACATGACGCGTTCATGATTTGAAACACAGGAGTTACCGAGCTAGCTCGCACCGCCGACACGCACATCTTATTTATTGTTTATTGGCACTGTAACAAGCAAATATTATTGGTAAGTTTGAATACAAATAACTATTAAAGATACTTAAAAAAAGGCTTTAAGAGCATTTTAATATGCAAAGGGTAAAAAGGTCACCAGGCTGTGACTCATGAACCGTAATAGCTAGACAGTTAAAAATCACAGATGATGTATTTCTGTCGTCGCTATAACAATTAATACTAAAACAGAATAAAATAAATCTTTAAGTGGAGATACAACAAACGTATTTTTTAAAGATAATGGTACGGAACCCTTCATGCGCGAGTCTGACTCGCATTTGGCCGGTATAATTTAAAAAAGATTATTTGCAATGGCCGTGTGGTTTCCGGGAAAGTAGAATAGGACCACTTCGAATAGCCCCGCAGATGTCGCAGAAGGCGACATAGGAATAACAAGCTAAGCAAAGCTTATGAAATTATGAACTCCAGCCCGTCTGACCAGCGTGGAGAGTGTATAGTAGGAAAAATCCTCTGGCTGCTCTGGCTAAATATGGCTCTGGTAGTACAGAGAGGTTTCCGGAGCCTTCCGGAGTTTGTTAGGCCGTGTGGTTTCCGGCAGAGTAGAATAGGGCCACTCCAAGTCCTCCCATGGATGTCGTAGAAGGCGACTTAGGGAATACAAGCTAAACAAAGCTTATAAACATCAATGAGAACTCTTCAACCCGTCTGGCCAGCGAGGAGAGTGTAGGCCAAGGCCTGCATAGAAAACCAAAAAAGATCTGATGATGATTATAATATGAATGTGAATGGTCAAGAAGACCATGCGAAATTAAGAAGAAAACTTTCATTATAAAGTGATATAAGACATCCCATTCACAAATGAAAACAAGTCGGACCGCGACTTAAAATCGGAAAAGTTGTGAAATTTTCTGGAATATACGAGTAAAACTTGCCGAGCAAGTTACGGCAATAAAATGAAAAGGACGCTACGGCGCAGAGTAGACATATGGAGAGATTAATTAAGAATTAAGACGTTGTTTTATAGTCAGATAGCGTAATGTCAAAAGAAAACGTTGAATCATATAAAATGTGAAACTGGAAGTGCAATAACAGGGTAAAAAGAAAATTTACATTTTCCAGAGCAAAATGAGATTGATTCGATTACGAATATACACAACTCTTTTTAGTTTTATTGTTCTTATTGAAGTTGAACGTACGGATAAATGGATGGTATGGAAGATTCTGTTAGTATTTGTTTGTGGGTTTTATTATGTTTAAATGGCCAACACTACTGTCAGAATTTTTATTTAGACAAATAACAAACAAAGCTTGTTTAAAGTGTTTCAAAATTATAGTGTACTTGTACAATATGTAACAAAAACCGTCTCCGATCCTTGTAAAAGCAACTCAGACCGTCAATATAAACCACTTTTCCTTGAAACTCGAAGAAAAGATCGACATTTTCATACAAATTGCCGGTCCAGCCTTTATTTTTGTAAGAAAATTCGATTTTTTTAGAGTTTCAAGCTTTGGTGGTTGGTTGAGTTGCTCCTACAAGGATCGGACAGGATTTTTGTTACATATTGTATAGTTTCTTCGCACGTAACTCAGATAAACAGCAACATTTTTGTGCAACAATGGCTAAAGGGTTTGGCAGGAAATGCATTTTGCAAGATCGCAAAATGGCAGACTTTGTCACTTTGATTTCAACGAGCTTTGTCTTTAGTACAACCTGCTCTACGTCTATGCTGAAATGAATTACGTTGAACGGCAAAGCTTGTTACAAGAGCTGACTGTGCAAAAACATATTTTTATCGCAATGCGCTTAGTCTCTGTATACAACTTGCTCTATGTCTGTGCTGACACGAATTACACTGAACGGCAAAGCTTGTTTTTTACACGAGTATGACTGCGTAAAAAAAATCTTTTCATTGCAACGTAAGTAGTCTCTGTACACAACCTTTCCATATCTGTGATGAAACGATACACTGAACGGCTAAATTTGTTACACGAGCATGACTACGCAAAAACACCTTTTTATTGCAACGCGCTAAGTCTCTGTATACAACCTGCTCTATGTCTGTGCTGACACGAATTACGCTGCAAAGCTTGTTAACCGAGCATGACTTCGCAAAAGACTGTCTTTTTATCCAACGTCACTCGTTTCTGTGCACGTCACCCGCTTGCTTAATTAATTTGTGTATTCGTGCGGTGACTAGGTGGGTAGGACACCACTGGCCATTCGGAGGTTTTGGGTTCGATCCCCGACCAAGGTCAGTTGAAAAATGGCCTTTTTTAAATTGTCGTGTCGTAGATTTTTGTCGGTTTATCAAAAGTCATTTATTTATGTTTGGATATATGTATCACTTAATAATTGTCAATTTTTCTTTCGATTTCATAATGTGTTGACGTCAGATCATAGTTTACACCGCTTCCTAAGCGCAATAAACTTATCTTTACTTACTTATATATATATAAATATATATATATATATATATATATATTTATTTATTACATAAATAATTACAATATTTTCATATAATACAATATAATTGTCGTTAAGTAGTATTCTATACCACAAGATTTAAAACTTACTTTGACTATTATTTTTTCTGCGCTTTGGGGGTAGATCAATCCGAATGATATGATTCTATAATTATATATTTATTTATTTAGAAGTGCAGAATGTTATTAATACAGAGGTTATTGTTTATTTAAGACAAGTTTATTTGCCAGGCGAAATTAAAAAACCCGGACTTTTGAGCGTTCACCCCCTATAACTTTTAAAACTGATATCAAACATCAAACGCGAAAAAATATCAAACATAGCTAAGTACCATCTCAATTAAGCTTTGAAACAAAAAAACTGTATCGAAATCGGCCCATTCGTTTAGCCTTACAAAAGAAGGTACAAACGTTAGGTATAAAATGACCACTGCTGAGACGAATCGCCGAAAGAAACTTATTGTGGCAGTAGACAATATTGGTGGCCTTCTTGCCTGAAGGCGACATATTCGTGTGTGTCCGTTTACAGAAATATTAGAATACAATACAATATTGTCACAATACCTACAACATCGCAATAACCTTGCAAGCTAGTAAACAAATACACAATACAGACAAACGATTTATTAGATCGTAATAATTGTTTTGTTTGCGTCCGTTTAAGATGCAGTGTAGTTCAGAATAAACATTCCATACTATAGGATGCCTACTGTGGATCCACGATCCATCTATTCATTGTGAATAAGTAGGTAAGGTACACATAGCGCGAAGAACCGATGGCCGATGGGGCAAAAAGGTTCTCGAATGGCAACCACGTACTGGCAAAAGAAGTGTAGGACACCCACCCACAAGGTGGACAGACGACCTGATCAAGGTCGTTGAAAAGCGCTGGATGCAGGCCGCTCTTGATCGGTCGTTTTGGGAAATCTTTAGGAGAGGCCTATGTCCAGCAGTGGACGTTATGCGGCTGAAATGGTGATGATGGTGATGAAGTAGGTAAGTCCCTTTTCGTAAAAAACTTAGCATCAGCTGCTTCTCTTCCCGTGGAGATCGTAAATCGGCTATTACGATCTGAGGGAATGAGTGTTTGAATAATGTTATTAGGCGATGTGACTAGCAATCCATCACTATTTTGATTCCTTACCGTCATCACGCTAAGCGTGGCCTTTGGCATCTACGATCTTCAGCTTTGCCTACGCCTTCAGGAATAAAGACGTGATAATGTTTCTATACTAACTCATTACTTAGTATATTGAGGAGCTCGATGGCCCGGCGGGAGTGCGCATTAGTAGCGCTTTCGCAAGTTAAGCGACACCGGGCGTGGTCCGCAATTGGATGGGTGAAAACAAGTAGCACAAAAATTTCTCGAGCTCCTCCGTACTTCGGGAAACACGTATAAGCCTTTGGTCCCGGCTGTCATCATTTTATGGCAGTCGTCAAGTTATGTCAGATGCCTTTAGGCAGCCTAAAAATCTGACAGCAGTGTTGGCCACTTACATACATAAAAAACAAACAAACAAGTTGGTATATGCCTAAATTCTGTGATAATATGTCTATTTAGTCTATCCTTAGTTGTTATACATAATGGAATCTGCGGTTTCGGTGTACAATATATTTCTTCCATGCTGGTCTGGGAGTCAAGAAAAAACGTAGAAAGTACCAGTTGCCACGCAGATAGTAAAAGCCGATCGAGGGATTGGGTGAAAATGTTTATAAGCAGTGCGGCTAGCAACCCGTCACTATTTTGATTCCTTTGTCGCCCACCATCACACTAGCTATAAAAAATTATTTTATTCTGATAAACTTAAATAACATCTAGTTGATTGGGTTGGTGGAAAAGGGTTGTAAGTGATCATCAATTACACCCGAGATATTTAGGCTCACGAGCGAGCGAAGCGATGGAGCTTATGGTTCGAGGGTGTAATTAATCACTTACACTCAAGTTGAACACTCTAATTTTCATCATAAAGCGAAAAAATTATCAAAAACTGTTATAACAGATTTGGTTATTTAAGAAATATCTACTTACATAATTCAATGAAAATTCCTTTGAAATCTGAGGTAATAAGTTTTTCTTGACTATCTTTACCTCTATTTTTACCGATTCAGGCGTCGATTCGAATTCCAAGTATATTTTACAATTTTTTACAACAAAGATTTAATTCAACAAGACAATTTAGCGCGCCAAGTCTTAATTTTTATGGCCTAGCGCTCTTAGTGTATTCAGCCATTCAGAGAGGCCAGTGCGCTTGTTTTAAAAATAAAATTCATTTTATGCATATTACAGGAGTTTTACGTGACGGCCGCCTGGCCGCCTTCGATTTCAAATTTACTTACCTCCCTAAGGATGTAAATCGAACTTACAACCCGGATTTTGAGTTAAATACAACCTCCTCTCAGAGCTTGAATGATGAAAAATAACTTAACTAATCCGATTAATAAAGCCCAGTCACTGTCTGCCCTGTTAGTAATAGAGTCGACATATTGTGTAATGTTATTATTTCAGTAATACTATGTTAGTACTTATATTAAATCAGTTGTAATATTTCTATTTGACTCTATCGCTGATGTAAACTGGCTTTAGTGTGAAATATGACGTCATTACGTCTTTAAGGCTTTTAATTGCCTGATTTCCATAACAAACGACTTCCTTCTCTCTAACCCCCGGTCGTAAAAGGTGGCCAAACTGTCATTAGTTTTCCGCATTATACCTAGGAAATAAAGGAAATTTTGAATTAAATGAATACACTAACACAACACAGACACTTTAATATAAGAACTTACTTACTTTAAGTAAATAAATATATACGGACAAATCACACAGAGTGAACTAGCCAAGCTAAATAGTTTCAGCATTAAAAAAATTATTCACAAGGTACAATACAATTTAAATTAAATTAAAACTATGAATAGTCTTGAAATTAAAACTAAATAAGTACTAAAACAATAGTGGGACGACATAATTTGTAATATTTTTTTATGTTTAATGTTGTTTCAGCATATTTTGTTAGACCTTATATACTTAAGTTAACGATGGCAATAGCATTCCCTTGATTTAGTGTTGGCCACTAACACGAGACAGACATGTAGAACACTGCCAATAAGCCACGTCGCATTACCATATCTTTGTCCCACTGATACAGATATAGGTTAACGACGGCCATAGCATACGAATCGGGTCGTAGATTGTCATTGTTGGCCACTTACACCAGACGGAGATGTAGAACGCTACCAATAAAATGAATATATTTATTAAATTGTATACTTAGTGTGTTTTTTTTTGTGCTGCAACATTTTATTCCTATTGTTGATTGAGAGAGAACGCTTTTAGCGTTAAGGGGCTGCCTGAATTTTCCGGGTCCAGTGCTGCCCCCATTTGAAATAAATCTATTGAAAGGAAACGGAGATATCATTAAAATTTTGTCTTAATCAGACCCTAGATAACCCATCAAACAAGTTTATGAACTACTGTTCACAGTTTAAAATGAAAACGTGAAGCTTTCTGCGCACATGCGCCAAAAGTGGCCGTTTTTCGTAGTTGTGCGTAGAAAAGCTTCACGTTCTCACTTTAAACTGTAAACAGTATTTCATAAAATAGTTTGAAGGGTTATCTAGGGTCTGATTAAGACAAAATTTTAAATGATATCTCCGTTTTCTTTCAAATGATTTATTTTAAATGGGGGTAGCACTGAACCCCAGAAAAGTCAGGTAGCCCCTTAAGTCCATCAATTATTGTAAAATTGTTAATTTTTGAACTATATTTTTTTAATTGACTGAGAGAGCGAAACGAGCGAAGCGTCTCAGTTTCGAGATTGGCCAAAAATGATGTTTGTCCGGTTGTTCTCGCCTACAGGTCGCATTTCTCAACCGATTATTATGAAATTTTTTGAGTAGGTTCGGAAAGTATATGGATGAGGAAATTCGTAGGAGAAAAAAAGTCACTGACATAGCCCAGCGGATTAGTTCCGATGGCCGATGGGGCAAAAAGGTTCTCGAATGGCGTACACGTACTGGCAAACGAATCGTAGGACATCCACCCACAAGGTGGTCGGACGACCTGACCAAGGTCGCTGAAAGCTCTGGATGCAGGCCGCTCTTGATCGGTCGTTTTGGAAATCTTTGGGAGAGGCCTATGTCCAGCAGTGGACGTTATGCGGCTGAAATGATGATGATGATGGTGGTGGTTGAGAACTTTTAATATATCATATTTCAGCCATTTCGAAAAAAAATCAAATATGTCACAAATCTTTTTTTATTACCCTTATGAAGACGTACCTTTTTTGTCTGAACAGTTTTTGGAACAAATTTCTTTTTCGGACGGTAGGGACGCGCTAGGCAAAAAAGTGTAAGGGTATTCAGTCACTTTTTTCCGTCACGAATCTTTATATACGTATAAATTTTCTGTGCGAGCGTTTGTAATTAAACTACTCCTAAATGGCTGGACCGATTTTGATGAAAATTTTGTAAGAGTTCAAGTGGTTTCGAGAATGACTTAGATTTACAATTAGATGATTTCGCGTGTGTTTGTAATAAAATTTTTACTAAACGGCTGGGCCGATATTGATGATTTTTTGGTGTGTTTAAGTGGATTCGAGAATGGATTAGATTTACAATTAGATGACTTTGCGTATGTTTGTAATTAAATTCCTCCTTAACGGCTGGAATGATTTTGATGATTTTTTGTGTGTTCAAGTGGATTCGAGAATGAATTAGATTCATATTAGACGATTTTGCGTGTGTTCGTAATTAAACTCCTCTTAAACGACTGGAACGATTTTAATGATTTTTTTGATTCGAGAATTGTTTAGATTTAACAAATATTTTTATTTTTATTGGTAGATATAACTTCGTTCGTACTAAGTTTACAACGTCATTTTTTTTGTCGTATAAACTTAAACGGGTCGGGTGACTCGCGAGATATACAGCTTATAGGGCCAATATTAAATAAATACTTTTACAACATGTAAAGAACACACCCGTAATAAATCAAACCACGAGCTACACTAGAACACTATTAGTAAAATAAAATTAAAATAACAACCTAATAATAAGTGAGGTTCAGAGGAAGATCTAAGATGAGATGGAGGGAGAGTTGTCCGCTTTTGACAAGGGATGGAGTGAAACAGCTAAGGATAGAAGTAATTGGAAACAAAGAGGGGAGGCTTTTGCCCAACTAAATGGGACCTAAATGGCTAAAAAAAATATATAAGCTATATCTTTAGGCAGCTTAAAAATCTGACACAAGTTTTGGCCACTTACACACACGAGAAGTAAGCAAGCAAACAATAACAACAGAAAACTAAACCGTCTTATTATAAAACCCAGTCTAACTTTGTCACTAGGTTTAAACCATTATCCGACCAAATCACATTGACATCTAGTAATATCCCACTATCTTACCTGTCAATGTCAACTTCATTTTGGGCGGATAATGGTTTAAACCTAGTAACAAAGTTAGTCTGGGTTTTATAATAAGACGGTAAAAAAAAATATGACATTCAAATACAAATTTTTGTATCGAAATGCCGAATTTTTTTTTTGTGTTTTGACCGTTATTTTTATTTCATAAAACTATAGTGATCTAGTACAGCCCGTGGTTCGGGGTTGTTTATACGGGTCTGTCCCTTCCATGTTGTACAAGTAATGTCACATTACCATATCTTTGTCCCACTGAATCAGATATCGGTTAACGACGGCCATAGCAGCACGAATCGGGTCGCAGACCCTTCATCAAGCGTGGAACGAACCGGAATCGGTACAAGGTTGATTGAATTATCCGAAGTTACACTATCACATTTATCCATAACATCGTGAGAAGCTCGGTGGCTTGTTGGGAGTACGCGTTGCAAGCGCTTTCGCTAGTTAAGCAACTCGGGGTGTGGTCCGCACTTGGATGGGTGACCGAAAGTGGCAAATAATGTTCTCAGGCTTTTTCGGAAGGCATGTATAAACTGTGGGTCCCGAACGCCATCTAGCGTTTGCTCAAACCCATCCAAGGATTGGTTCTGGTCTACCCTTTGGGATGCGGAGGTCAGACGGCAGTCGCTCTGTGTAAAAACCAGTAACCTTGTCAAATCTCCTAGGTTAGGTAGCGGACCCCGGGCTCTGAAGCGTTACCGCTGAGGATACAAGCGGGAATACGCTCGGATGATGATAATGATGGCTTCGGAAGTCACATTAAGCTGTTGGTCCCAGCTGACATCATTGTACTGCAGTCGTCAAGCTATGTCAGATGCTGTTAAGCAGCTTGGAAAATCTGTCACCAATGTGTGCCACCTACTCACACGTAAAACAAGGGTAAAAAATAAATTATTTGGCACTGTTAAGAAAACATCACAAATTAATGTCACGCACAATCATACCCATTTTCAACGTGATCTAAGAATTATTAAACAAAAAAACGCTATTTGACTCCAAGAAACTATGAAGTCATTAGCCTGTATTCATACAAATCCCATAGAAATGTTTGTTTTGACATTTAGGAAAATGATCTGAGTGGTTGGAAAAAAGCGGATTGTGTTCTTACGACCACTTGCTGCTTCAATTTGTCGCATCAATTATTTCTATTAGCGTCGGGTATTTTCCACTGAGTTTGTAAACAAGGGAGCGCCGCGGGGGGAAGGGGCTGCGCTCGGCCAGGCCTGTGTCACTCCCAGTTTTGGTATTGAAAATATACCTACCTACTATGCGCGCGGCGACCACTTCGGAGGGGAAAATTCAGTTACATGAATCGTTTATCCAGAGTAATAAGAATAGAATTGGTTTGAAATGTATGTCTAGGTGTGAGGTAACAGGTCATAAAGAAGAGGTGAGGAATTCTGACGCAAGCTAAATTAAACCATAGCGCTAATATCATTAATAAGACATTTCTTTGAATTTATTTTCTGAGTAAGACTTCTGTACGTTAGCACTAGTACTTATTCTGTGGCTCGGCAGAGCTAAAAGCTTGTGAACGCTAAGATCTGTCAGCACGGAACAGCACTTTACTATGTTGCTATCTTTTTCTTATCGCTCAGAACCGTAATTCACTAGAGAGAGAGTGACGCAACGCTGCGGAAACGCCGATGTTCGTTCAGTCGCTCTCTCTCGCTCTAGCGAATGACGGTTCTGAGCGAAAAAAAAGGATAGCAGCATAGAAATGTGCTGCTCTGTACTTCCAGATGTAGCCCAACTCTAAGGGTCAGGTCAGACCGAGACACGAGGCGCCGCGACGTGGCGCGCACGTTTGAAGAAATATAAAACTCGTATACTACACAAAAAGATACTAATTGCAGCGGGAGCCCGCTGCGTTGCGCTGCGTAGCGCGGCCACAGAATAAGTACTAGTTCTCACGTACAGAAGTCTTACTCGGAAAAGAAATTCAAAGAAATGTGTACTTAATGCGGTTAGCGCTATGGTTTAATTACGCTCGCGTCAGGACTTCTCACCTCTTCGTTTAGATACCTAGACATCCATTGCAAGCCAATTTCATTCTTATTGCTCTGGACAAACGATTCATGTAACTTAATTTTCCCATTCGAAGTGGTCGCCGCGCGCAAAGTAATATGTAGATATATTTCCGATACCTAAACGTGGAGTGACACAGGCCTGGCGCGGCTTTGTACATACGTGGCTCTGAAAATAGTTATCTTTTTGAGCAGTTGCTTTGCTTTCTTGCTATTCGTGTGTGTAAATGACCAACACTAGTGTCAGAATTTTCAAGCTGCCTAAAGGTATCAGACATAGCTTGAAGGCTGCCATACAATGATGACAGCCGGGACCAACGGCTTAAACGTGCTTTCCGAAGCACGGAGGAGCTCGAAAAATTTTCATGCCACTTGTGGTAACCAATCCAAGTGCGGACTACGTCCGGTGTAGCTTTACTTGCAAAAGCGCTAGTAATGCGCACTCCCGCCGAGTCACCGAGCTCCTCAAACAAGTTCTGTTTCTTCAAAAGTGCGAGCCATTTCGCGTCTCGGTCTGACCTGACCCTAAGGTTTCCTCTACTTGGACTACAGAAGTTAGTTAGTTTAATGTTGCATAGAAATGGATAACATAAAACAGATATCAAAAGACGGCCTCATAGCAACTGAAATCTCTTTCAGGCAACCGAGGTACTTGGAGATGTTTGACAAAAACAGTAGACACTGAAACCTTAAATTTCCTAAAGGCTGACTTTGAGATCCAAATTTTCCAACGCCCCGTATTGTTAATGCCCACCGCGGTAGCTAACAGCAAATTTTTGGAAAGCCACAGGAGTGACCAATGCACATAAATCAGCTTTATTCGCCACCTGGTTAATTCTTTCATGCTGGTCGGGGAGAAAAGATAAAGCTTCGAATATCCAGCTGCATCTTTGCCCGTGCAGATCGTATGGCCCGATCGAGGAAATGGACGAAAATGGCGCCTGATAAAGAGGATGCGGCTAGCAACCCATCACTATTTTGATTTGTTTTTCCACCTTTTCGTCACATAACGCTAAAAGTGGCCTTTGAGTCTAGCGGCCCTGGCTTTGACGGCTTAGATCCGCAAGACCCACATTGCTTCGTCTGCCTCATTACCTCATTAGGGATAAGTGTACTTACTTAAATCATTTATCAAGTGATACTTAACAATTATCAATAACTAGTGTGCGCCAAATCGATTCGAGTCATTTTGTATATGGTATTCGGATCCATACTCGAGTCCAGGATTCGAGCCTAGACTCGAGTTAGTATTCGAATATGGATTCGAATCCAGGATTCGAGTCCAAGACTCGAGTCTAGGATTCAAGCTCAGGATTTAACTCCAGGATTCGAGTCCGGGAATCGAATCCTGGAATTAACCAGACAAAGTTTCATAGAAAAACACATGACGCAAAGCGTCCGAAATTTATTTAGCTTTTCAGTGATGCAGTCCTGTGTCGGTCAGACGCGAATACTGTAATCGAGTCCGTCAGACTCTCTAATAAAAATATTCGAGTCAAGGAACCGAGTCTGACTCGAGTACCTAATGCCGTGCTTGGCACTTCACTATAACAACTATCCAAAGATAAATAAATGATTTTTGACTTTTAATATAAACTTTGGTCGATTCATTTGGCTGAAAAATGTAGAATATAATTTGGCTGTGTATCCGCAACTATCAATGTCAAAGTTCAAAGCCCCGCTTTCATTCGCCAAAAAGCTTATTATTTCAATCCGTAATTTATTCCGCAGCTTTTAATAACAAAAGCTATAATTTCCGTCGACGAGCTCTCTCCGTCGAAGCCTGCTGGCGCGCCGCCATGTCGTTCTTGGCTCTGACGTTGTTTGAGAATATATTATCTGGCCTTGTCTCATGGATTTCTAATGGAAATCCGAAGCCAAAAGAACTACCAATAAAGTAGTTTCTTCCGTCCATAAATAGTAGATAAATAATGACAAAGGAAAGCATTAATTACTCTTTCTTGGACGGGTAAAGAGACTGTAACGATGGTGACAACTTTATGTTTATGACAATAGTTTCAGTTTGCATTGTTTGTTAACAATTGGCGGACTTAAGGCGGCCCTTCCCGGCGGCTGTGTCGTCATCACGAGCATAGTTCGAAAACCTTGTTTTTCATCCAGGTCAATGCTAGAAAAAAAAGCAAACAAAAAAGAAAGAGATAGCGCCTTAGGGCAGGGTTTGCACTGTATTAATGAAATTAGTATTATTATTAACTATCCATTGAACCATTATTAACTATTCATAGGGTGCGGAACTTTCATAAAACTTGTTCCAGGTTATACGTTTTTGTCAGTAATCCTTACAAGTTTGCGAAATAACTGCTTCTTATTTAAAATTTTTATAAGAATTGCGAGGTTTCTATCTAATATTTTATGAAATATTTTTTTTATTTTTACAATTTATGAGTACTTTATGAACGGTCGAAGTTCAGGTAAAATTTGTGCAAAAAAGCAAATTTTTGGAGGCGTATTCTGAACTTGTTTTTCTAAATATTCATTTTTTATTTCGATAGAAACCTAGAAATAGTGCATGCAAGATATCTGTTACTTTAGAAGATTTTAAGAAAGATCAGTTACATCGCCATAATTACGTACGAGCGTTTGTATGAAAAGAAAGACGGGAAGGCTACTCTTAACGCTAAAAGCGTTCTCTCCAAGTCAACCATAAAGATAAACAGAGATTAAGTTGCGGCGCAATATAATAATTACCTAAATAAATCCAACACATACTTACCTTATAAATATATACCTACATTTATTTTATATGTAAACATACGTACTATCAATGAAAGATACAGCGCTTCGAAGTTTCGAAATGGGGTGATTTACATCACCTTTGGTTAGAAATCGTAGCTGATCGGCATGCACGGAAAGTATTTTTTAAGATGGGAAAAAACCGAACTCGCGACACTGTTTCCGTTACTGTAACTGACACCAAGTTTCCCCTTCTGTCGGCATTCCCGGAGTGCCACTGTTTTTCTGGTCCACATTATTGGGGCACGACTCTTTTAGGGTATCTTTTAGCCCCATAATGATTTTCTCTTTCGGTCAACCATTAGACTAAGCAGAAAATATATGTGGCTGGCGTGATATAATTATGTGGAAGTTTGAGGGGAATCGGTTCAACCGTTCGCTTGAAAGTCGTTTTTTTATTTGCCTGGTAAATAAGTTTGTTGTGTTGAACAGTTTTTTATACGAACAACAAATAACACTAACAAGAAGTATTTTCTCGAAGACAGCAAATAAATTGGTTATTAAATCAGGCAGAAATTAGCACTATTGATATGAAGAAGAGTAGGAGCGTGGATCTCGATATCTCTTTTGTACACATACATATATATTTTCACGCCTGTTTCCCATGGGGGTAGGCAGAGACGATAGATTTCCACTTGCTACGATCCTTGCAAACCTCTTTTACTTTTTCAACACTCATTACTCTTTTATACATGCTCTCCGGTTATAGGTACTCCTATCTTCACGGTACCTTTCTTCAGAACATCTGCAATTTGGTCGCAGAACGTTCGTCGAGCTCGACCCGGTCCGTTTCTCGCATCTCACATCGGTACATTTTGCGTACACGCAAAAAAATGATCATATCGTTGGTGGGATACCATCCGACATGTATATTGTATATATTTACAATTAGGAGGATGAACGTACAGACGGAAAAGAGGACCGCAGAGCCCCAATTACGTACTTTCATTTCGAAGCAATCCTAGTAATGAGACGCCAATTATTTTTTGTTTCGTCTGTGTCATCCGACCTTTGCAACCGCAAGGTCTTATGTGATTAGCTGTTGTTTGCGGTTTCACATGTATAAATAAATATAAATATATGCGCACAAGTCACACAGATTAAGGTAGTCCCAAAGTAAGTTCGAGACTTGTGTTATGGAATACTAGCTTTAACTCGCGACTTCGTCCGCGTAGAAAATGGGCCTCTCCCTCTCTATACGTTTTGATTGATATGTCATTTAAACATTATTCTTTTTATAGTGTAGTGGTATACTTTTTGACGTGTATATCGCACAGGTGATATTAGTTAACATACATATTATAGAAATGATTTTATGCTTTTTAAAATAAAAATGAAATGAATATTAAAGAAGTTAAAAATATATATTAACGATTAATTCAATTGAATATTATATCTTGTGAACGTTATTGAAATGTAATTATATCAAATGTTGTTCTATCAGACAATACGCACCCGTTGATATATCAGTTAGTCACCAATCAGTCAGTTTCTTCTTTTCTCGTTCCTGTTTTCGTTTCCGTTCCCGTTCCTGTCATTTGCTAGACCGAAAGAGAACGACGGAATGCTTCAAGATAGTCAAACTAATTTTGTTTGTTCATTCAAATTATGGACCCCCGTTTCACCCCCTTAGGGGATTAATTTTAAAAAATCCTCAAATACGTATTCACTTATTTACC
Organism: Acrobasis suavella; assembly: GCA_943193695.1. Lineage (NCBI taxonomy): Eukaryota > Metazoa > Arthropoda > Insecta > Lepidoptera > Pyralidae > Acrobasis > Acrobasis suavella. The sequence goes on from OW971950.1 coordinate 599,512, forward strand.
GCCGGGAGTACTCTTGCGAAGTTTCGAATAAAATGGTCAAACTAATCTTTCTTCTCCATACAAACTTTGAACCCCCGTTTCACCCCCCTTAGGGGATGAATTTTGAAAATTCCTGAAACACGTATTTACTTATTTACCGCTGAAAGTACTCTTGAGAAGTTTTGAATAAAATGGTCAAACTAATCTTGTTTGTCTTTGGACCCCCGTTTCACCCATTTAAAGGGTGAATTTTGTAAAACCCTTTTTTAGTGCTCCCCTAGACTTTATAAGGAACCTATGTGCCAAATTTGGTTTTGGCTGTGCGTTGATATGTCAGTCAGTTATTCAGTTTCTTCTTTTATATATATATATAGAAGATAGACTAACCTAACGATACTATATTTTAATTTTATAACAAATACATATATAGATAAACATCCAAGCCCCAGGTCAATCTGAAAAAAATCATTTCTATTTTGACCTGACCGGGGATCGAACCCGGAACCTCCGGTGTGACAGCGTGGCATGATGACCACTAGGCCGCAGAGGTCGTTAATTAAAGTTTAAATTAATAAAAGTAAATGTAATTTCTATATTCAGTGAGTTCTGTTTACAGTAAATTCAGGGCATGATAATCACTAAATTCGTCAATAAACATCACGTTAGCGCGTCCCCGGTTGCATCCTCAGCTGAGCTGCTACGGAGCCCGATGTGCGCTTTCCATTTTTTCCAAATAATAATGGCAATACTCACCCAAAGATGCCGAAGACCATGCGAAATCAAGAGAAAATAGCCGGTCTTTCTGATGAGTCAGATTTCTGTCAGTGCTTCCTATGAACCGAGATATCTACGAACAATGTTTTCTAACAACAAAGTACGAGACGTATTTGGTGAAACATGCCGTCTAAAAATAGAGATTTCAATTAGCTGTGCTTTATTTAGTAGTTAGTTCGTTTGTTTGTAATCTCTTTATTGTACCAACCAATAATGATTTTTGACTCGTGGTCCCACCAATTTGGACCACTGTTACTCGTGATAGGAACAGACTTAAAATATTATACAATGTGGAAGAGACATACCCGTAATAAATCGTACCACAGGCTATACTACATCACTATAGTATAATGAAATTAAAATAACAGCAGAAACACAAAAAAAAAACGACATTTCCTTAGAAAAATGTGCAGCCGCTCGGGTAATTTGTATCATCATCGTTTCAGCCGCATAACGTCCACTGCTGGACGTAGGCCTCTCCTAAGGATTTCCAAAAAGACCGATCAAGAGCGGCCTGCATCCAGCTCTTTCCAGCGACCTTGGTCAGATCGTTTGACCACCTTGTGGGTGGGTGTCCTACGCTTCGGTTGCCAGTACTCGGTCGCCATTTGAGAACCTTTTTGCCCCATCGGCCATCGGTTCTTCGCGCTATTCGTAGAAGAACAAAAGTCACTGACTAGCCCAGCGGATTAGTTCGTTGAAGTGGCAGTGGGCAGGACACATAGCGCGAAGAACTAATTTGTATGGGAACGTCGAAAATTATGTTAATTAGGTTGGTTGTTATTTTAATGTATTTATACTATAGTGACATAGTATAGCCCGTGATTTGATTTATTACGGGTATGTCCCTTCTACGTACTATATTTATACAAGGGCTGGCTTATCCTAGTCGTTCGTACAAGCGTTTTGCTACAGGCTGACTATTTAACCACCAGCCATATTTATGCAGCGGATTCCGTCCGTTCCGTCTTTAGAATCCTAAACAATTTTCCATAAATCAATCATCGAAAAACGATGAAAATAGGCTTTCCATACAAATCAACGCTCGGCCAAACGAATTTTGTGTGGGAGTTCAAAAAGTTTTTATTGCTTTTATCACTTTCTATAAAAAAAAGTTATTAAACATCGATGTTAAATAACTTTTTTATAGAAAGTATAACACCCTGTATAGTATGTTCCAAGCTTGTTTTAAAACATAAGTAGATATGTTTTAATAAATTAAAGTGATTATCAATATCATTTGTAAGACAATTTTTGTGGCGTATTAGCACGCTCGCCCATCCCCTGAAGAATCTGATTCGATTCCCGCGCTCGAAATTGCTTAATCCCAATAGACACCAGACCAGACTTGGCTTTGTAACGATGTTGCAATAAACTTCATGTCCTTTTATATCCTTACTTCTTTCTCCATCATTCCATTCTGTCCACCTTTTTCATTTCATTTCTAATTCAATTTATAAATTCCTTCCTGATCATTCTGACTCATTCCTCCACTATCTCTCATACAAGCAACTTATAAATATTGAATTATATAATTTATTATCAGTGCTGACAAATAAATAATCATCATCATTCATCATCATGTCTGCCGCATAACGTCCACAGCTGGACATAGGCCTCTCCCAATGATTTCCAAAATGACCGATCAAGAGCGGCCTGCATTCAGCGCTTTCCAGCGACCTTGGTCAGGTCGTCTGACCACCTTGTGGGTGGGTGTCCTACGCTTGGCTTGCTAGTGCGCGGTTGCCATTCGAGAAGCTTTTTGCCCCATCGGCCATCGGTTCTTCGCGCTATGTGTCTCGCCCACTGCCACTTCAACGAGCAAATTTTTTATAACGCAATTTATGTTTGTTTACTTGTTCGCAAGCATTACATGTTATAATGTGTCAACGTTGTATTATTATAAGTATTTATTCTTTAAATGACAATAAAAATAATATGACAAAGCCCTTCTGGCGAGTAGGCGACCAATACTGTGATAATGAGTTTCTTGCGGCGTTTCTTCTCAGCAGTGGTCGTTTCGAAGCGCTGGTATCGGTAGCTTTTCTTTAAACATAAATTAAGTTTAAATATACTTTACACGTAATGTAAAGCACGGCTTCGTACGATTTTAACATAGAGGTGACGTCGCAAGCTCCCACTCCGGAACTTTAAAGCTTCATATCTTTGTGACTTTTTGTTTTTTTGGCAAACTAAAAAATATGGGTTCATTATTCTTAGATAATCTAAAAGACGGACTAACTACAACCATACTTTTCTTAACCTTTAGTCGCCTCTATCACAGCTACGTCTGTGACGGGCTAACTCATTTATCATAGTAATTGTTTTGGGGCTATAAGTGACTTATGGTGACCCGTGGGTTCGATGGACACAAATAGAAAGACTTGCATAATAGAGCACTACTAAAAAAAGTTATTGGTGTGGTCACTTACTCGTTTACACAATTTTATGAAGCTCCATTCGAAGAAACACGAGTTAACGTCAAAAAAATGTATGCTAATATAAAGACCTACATAAGTAACGTAAGAAGGTATAGCCAAGTGCGAGTCGGAATTGAGCACGAAGGGTTCCATACTATTATCTATAAAAAACCACGTTTGTTATGTAGGAGCCCTCACTTAAATATTTATTATATTCTGTGTTTAGTTGTGATAGCAGCAAAAGAAATACATCATCTGTAAAAAAATCTACTGTCTAGCTGTCACGGTTAATGAGATACAGCCTGGTGACAGACAGACAAACAGACGGACAGTGGAGTCTTAGTAATAGAATCTCGTTTTACTCTTTGGGTACGGAACCATAAAACGCCGCCGAGTTATTAGAGCTTCGTTCGCTGTTCAATTTTCAGTATTATGGGCCATGATTCTCTCTACGACCTCCGTAGCGTCTACAATGTCAGTGCTACGAATGCTACGAATCTACGAAATGCCTACACATTTTAAATAGTTCGTAGCACTGTAGTAGCCCGTTGTAGTATTTTTTGGCGCAAAGGCAAAAAGAAATATAAAAGTCTTATAAAATAAATATATTTTGTACCGTTCAGCTGGACAAAAGACAATAACATTTACAATATAAATATAAAGGGACAAATTACACTGATTGAGCTAGCACCAAAATAAGTTTGTATTTTTAACCGTCTTCAAAAAAAGAGTTAGAACAATTCGTCAAAATGTTTTATGTTTTTTTATGTATGTACCGATTAAGACGCCTGGATCGATGTGAGATTTCTTTTTAATTTGAAGTATTTGTCTCTTATCAAAATTCAGTTTGGGGTGAAGTCAGTTTTTTGTTTTGAAAAATTATATTTTCTGTAGAGGCAATGGGACATATAGATAATAGGCTTATAAAAACAAATTAAATTGTCCCCCCACCAATGTACAAAAGTCGTAAAATTGTGTGAATTTTACCACATGTCATGTAACTTTATAGGAAGGCACGTGTAACCGTTTGCAATCATTATCAAATAACTAATAGGTAGCTGAAACAGATCTATCTTATACTAAGATGTAACTATACAACATATTAATCCGGCTTGCAACATATTCATATACCATATGGCAATATATTAAATATATTCCTACATATTATTCGTCTTAAATAAATATTCTTCTTAAAATATCTAATAGAAAATATCAGACGATACAGAAGAAAAAAATATGATAAACAACAATAAAAAATAAACTCTATGTACTCTACGGACTCTATCAATGATGTTACTAGTCAATGGACGTGGTAGAGCTCAAAGAACACCCTTATTAGCCTTAAGTAATAAAATATGCATCAAGGAATACTGAATACAAATAATAACTACCTTTATCACCGCAAAGAAAATTTACTACCCATAAACACGTAATAAAACACCTCAAATGAAAGTAAAAACATAAAAAACGTTCACATTTACGCACATAATTATATCGATTTATAATCAAAAAACGCACCCGAAAACAAGCAGGGAAATCCAAAACGCCGGGCTCCAGACACCAAAACTCACTAAATATGAATTAAAAAAATAAAGTAGTTTTTGTTTTTGTGCAATATTGTCGCGTTTTATTTTTAAATTGTATTATTTTGTGCCAGCACTTGGCTGTATGTGCGTCGATGCCCGCGCGTGCGGGCGTACGGGTGCGGGTTCGCGCGAGACTGGACAAATGGCGGGAAAGCAGACATGCGCCTTGAGAAATCAATGGTTCCAGCCGAAATGGCTTTGCAACGCGGATTGTTCGAAAATCTATTTTCTTAGTGAGTAATATTAGTTGTCATACTTGAATTACTACTTATTTACCTGGCCACTGTAATAGATTTAGTATTTTAGGCATTCTAACGTGGACAGCAAGGTTATCCCAACGCTTTATTTTCCAAACAATTCTTCTTTATAGTAATACATACGTTAGAAAGGTTGAACTGTCTCAGTTATTTGCATGCGACTGTAAATCGCTTTGTTCAATTGAATACGTATGCAGACTACCTATTTTGAAAAGGAATCCATGAACTGCTAACCTATCCCTTTGTAAGATTCACCAACAAATACTTGACTAGGAAGGAGGATGAGGTATTTTTTCCATTGAGCAAACTTTTACAGCAAATACTTTTACCAGAAAAGAAATATCAAAAATCGTAAACAATTTTTGAGCCTCCCATTCTAAAAATAGCGCACCCTGAGCTTCAAAGCTACATAAATAACCTAATGGAACCGAGAACGGGCTATATGAAGATGACTAGTCTTTTTATTCCTAAACAATCAGTAAGTAGGTATGTACGGTACGCTTCAAAAATGGAGGCATAATCTCTCATACTGATAGATGATTAAGAGAAATTATGACTCCATTTGATTTAGGCCACTTTCGTCAGATACCGCATTCGTCAGAATAATTTATAGGCTGTTTTTTTTCTGACGAAAACGGAATTCTACTTTGGACAAGAATAACTTTGGTTAATTTTCACAATGGTTTTCTGACGAAACCGGAATTCCTCTTTGGACAGAAAAAACTTAAGTTAATTTTTACAATGGTTTTCTGACGAAAACGGAATTGAAGCCTGCGATGAAGTGCAGCCGATCTCAGATGGTTACCCCCTTATTTGTGTCGCATAGTACTTAGTAGAAACATACAATACTATCTCTATGTTTAGAACTCGTGGCTAATCTTATAATTATGTCAATGCCACGTCCATCTCTGATGTGTTGGACATAATAGGTGATTTAACTAAGTAGTTACGCAAACAATAAAGCGATCTATCCTACCTATTTGTATGCTAAGCACAAATGTTACATTTACAATTACTTTCGAACAAATAAAAAGCAGTTACGTATACCTATTTCAGATATAGGTAGGTAGGTACCCTTTAAACGTGTACAAATCTGGATTAACAAACTTTATGCGATATGAAGATTTCATCGAATTTCAAGCTGTGTTGCTTTAGCGATCGAAAAAGTGTGACCCTCTGAATACAAAATGATAGTCTAGTAAACAAATATGTTCATTTTGTTAAAAAATGCCTGTAGGTTTCAGCTTTAAATCCCGGATGGAATAAGTTATTCAAAAAACCAGAAAGTGTGAGCCATTCTCCTATAGATAAACCGAATAAACCGACAACTACTTCGCCTATAGATAAACCGAATAAACCGACAACTACTTCTATAGATAAACCGAATAAACCGACAACTACTTCTCCTATAGATAAACCGAAAACTACTTACGGTGGCTACGAAAAAGCTATCTAGCCGTAGATACTCGTACCTACTTGCGGGTGTCGTTGGGTAGACGCCGTTTTTTAAAAACATTTTTCTGGGGTTACGTTACTCCAGCAAAATCAGTTTTTCTCAAATAACTAGTAAAAGAACAAATTTTGGTATACTTGAACAAATTGCAACTAATTATGAACTAATTATCGGTAATACTCACATACTTATTTAAGGCGCAACATTTGACGCATAATTCCTAAAACATTTTTATTTAGGAATTCAACCCTTGAAGGCGGCCCTTTCCGGCCGCTCTGTCGTCAACGCGAGCATAGTTTGAAAAGCTTGTTGTTTCATTCAGGGCAAAGCTAGAAAAAAAGGCAAAACAAAAAGAGAGAGATAGCACCTGAGGACTCGGTTACATTCTATTGAGCGAAATTAGTATTATCTATTATTAACTATCAATTGAACGAATATTAACTATTCATAGGGTGTAGACATTTCATAAAACTTGTTCCAGGTGATACGTGTTTATCAGTTAGCCTTACAAGTGTGTAAATTAAATGTTTTTTTATTTAAACTGTTCATAACATTTGAAAGGTTTGTATCGAAATATTTTCTTTACTTTTACAATTTATGTGTATTTTATGAACGATCAAGTTCAGCTATTTGTGCAACAAAGCAGATTTTTGGAGGCGTATACTGAATTGGGTTTTCCAAATTTGAATTTTTTTGTTCGATAGAAACCTAGAAATAGTGCACAAGATACCTTCAAAAAAAATTAAGAAAGATCAGTTACAACGTCATAATCACGTACGAGCGTTTGTATGAAAAGTAAGACGAGAAAGCCGTTCTTAACAGCGAATGTTGTCTTAATCCGGCAAACATTTTCGTACCCATTTCGCGAGCGTTGTACATAGGGCGCACTATAAGTTTCCGGAACTGGCCACTTACATAAACAATATTTAAAAATTTATTGCAACATTTGAAAATAGAACTCTTTGGCTGTAGAATGCAGTTTGTTTCATCTGACTGTCTTATGTTTTTACCTTGTGGCGCCATTTAAAAAATTGTGTGTCTGCATCAACATAGATTTAACTCGGGAAAATTTTCGTAGTATGATTTTCTACGATTTTAAGTGTAATTTGACAGCTCAACAGAGCATCGCTCGGCTTGAAACAGCTTTTGGCAATGAAGCACCATGCAAGACAACTGTTTATAGCTGATTTGCAGAATTCAAGCGTGGTCGTATCAATCTCAGTGACGAATCTCGCGATGGTCGGCCGTCCACCGCTGTGACCAACAAAAACATCGATGCTGTGCGCCGTATGATTGAAACAGACAGGCATGTGACCTACCATGAAATTCGCGCATCCTTAGAAATAGGCATGAGTCAAATACAATTAATCCTACACAAACATTTGGGTGTGAGAAAGCTGTGCTCGCGGTGGATCCCACACAACTTGACCGAGGCTCAAAAAACGGACCGTGTCACTTGGTGCAGTGCCATGCTTACCAGATTCAACGAAGGTGCGTCAAATTTGGTGTGGGACATAGTAACAGGTGACGAAACATGGATTTATTGCTACGATCCCAAAACAAAGCAGCAATCGAGCGTATGGGTCTTTCAAGATGAGCCGAAACCAATCAAAGTGGCGCGCGTGAAAAGTGCATCTAAGTGGATGATTGCTTCTTTTTTTAATAAAACTGGACACGTGGCTACTGTTGCTTTAGAGAATCGTCGTACAGTGAATAGTGACTGGTACACGACCATTTGTTTGCCGGAAGTTATTGACGAACTCCGTAAAAATAACCGTAAACGCCGTACCATCCTGCACCACGACAATGCTAGTTCTCACACGGCCAGACAGACAAACGACTTTTTGAAGGCAAAAAATGTAGAACTCATGAGTCATCCTGCATACAGTCCTGACCTGGCACCTTGTGACTTTTTTCTGTTCCCAAAAATTAAGAACCAATTACGCGGTCAACGATTTTCATCACCAGAAGAGGCTGTCGAGGAGTATGAAAAACACGTTTCAGAGGTCACCACAGAGGAGTGGCACAAAAGTTTTCAAAACTGGTTTCATCGAATGAAAAAGTGCATAGACGCCAAGGGAGATTATTTTGAAAAACAATAAATTAATTTTGTACCTTTAATAGTATTTTTTCATATTCATTCCGGAAACTTATAGTGCGCCCCACGTATAAGTATTTCCAACCAAAAACCACTGCTCGTATTGCGTAAGTATCCAGATCCCTATTTGTTGTATTTATTTTAGATTCACTATGCCTGAAGCTGAGATCACAACTGATATAGTCTCGCGGTGAAAGGGTAAACCTTTTTCGTACAAATCAGCATTATCTGACAGCTTCTCTTAACCATTGGGTTTTTAGAAGACTTAAAAGGGTGCAAAAGAATCTTCCCAAACCAAAATCTGTCCTGAACCGAATATACCTATTATGTTGTTGATCATTAGGTATGCAAATGTGCATTGCTTGCCTGATCGATATAATTTGGCTTTGTTGCGTGGCACCTACGTCACTCATACGTCATTCATAGCCAAATGCTCTAGATAAGTCCTTGATAAACACAATACAATGTCACGGTACATCTCTGTATACTGTGACAATGTAGTTATACTGTGACAATGTATTATTCTTATGCTTCGGCCGCATCTGTGCCTATCGTCCCGAAGCAATTCGCGGCGAATCTTCGTAAGTTTTGTACACTAAAACGTTATCGCGATAAAGCGCTGGTCACACTAGCGGCTTCGTTATTTTTCACGAACTATCTGGCAATAATCCAAGATGGCGTCATCTACGTGTTTTAAATATGGACGACGACTTTCTTTACTTTTACACGTGTGCTAACAATCACATAATGCATTTGTTGAAACCTAAAAAGACAACTTGAAAGAAAAACCTAAAAATTTTAACAACATTTTATCGTTCCAAACAACGCTAGTCCGACCACGCAGAGCGAATTGTTAGCGCGCTAAAACCCTTTGATGTACCGCCACCTTTCCGCCATTTATAAAATCTTTCACTAAGACGAAGTCCGAATATTCGGGACGATACCCGATAACGGTTGGTCACATTTGCGGGAACGTGTAATAGCACGAAGCTTCGTAACGATAGGCGCAGGTGCGGCCCAAGCATTATTAAATATCCTAGTGTCTTTCCGAGATAAGACAGGTAAATATCTAAGATAACCTATGGAAAATCAGTAAAACCCTATGTAATAAAGAATCGACAAGCATTAACTATTCATGAGTTCCCTCTCCGCGTAACATTACAGCTTGATAAACAAAAATCTGTAGAAATCGTGGCAATAGACGATGCTTCATGCAACAACTTTGATTCCTTTTCCACTTTCACCATTAAGCTTGAATTAGCCGAGAAAAATTGCACTGGGCTCTACAAAAGAATAAATAAAACACAGTCATGTAAATCCATATCGTTTAATGTAATATATGCACGGTAGGGCACAGCAACTACGACTCTAATGGAAGATATTACGCACAGTACACGTAGTCTGCGCTGCACTTTAACAAATATACAATTATTGCTAGTGGCTCTAAGACCCGTAGACCGCGCGAGGCTGTCTATCCGCCATTTTGAAAAAAAGAACCGAGAAATTTCATAAAATCTTTCACAAAAAGAAAAAAAAAACACATAATGTACCAAATTTTATGAGATACTGTTGAAAAATGCAACCTGTAGAGAACAGTCGGACAGGCTTCGGGGACACTCGGACAATTAGTATTATAATATAACGAACCATTACCCTTTCACCGCGAACGTCGGATTTATCCGACAAACATTGTCGTGCCCATTCCGCGAGCTTCGGATATTTCCGACAAAAAAGAAATGCTTGTATTGCACATAACTTAAGTATCCACATCCCTTTTTGGTTGAAGGTATTTATTTTAGATTTACTACCCCTCGCGCTGGGGGCACGTCAACTGATATAAAGTCCCGCGGTGAAAGGGTTTAATCAAAATGGCAGTCTGAACGCAAACTGTAATTTTATAAAAACTGCTACACACTATCACAGAGGAAAAACACGCATTCGCTGCCGAGGTAGTGTGTAATGGCCTTGACAAAAACATTTCCTAAACAAGAGCTAAAACCTTCTCTCCTGACACCATAAGCTAATGCCTTACAAACACCATAAAAATAGTTTCGGCCGGAGGGTTATGTTGACGCTCCTTTGATTGGGAAGTAAGAAGTCTATACAATAATTACCGAAATACTAATGGAATAATTTTAACTTACAAAATTAAATTGCGAAAACAATTTGACTTAATCATTTTTTCGTATCGACGAAATAGAATTTAATATTTGCTTTATTTCCTTTTCAGTCACGTTTTGCGATTACTCACGTAAAACGTGACTGTGTAGCAATTCTATTGGTATCAACCAATAAAATTGATACCAAATTATCAACAAAAAACAAGGAGTCTTTTTTGAAAGAACGCAGCATTACGATTTAAATAAAAACTATTAAAAACCCAACCAATACTCATAAAAACCGAATCATTTGAGAAAAACTGTGGGTAAAAAATTTACAATAGTAATCGACTATTGTAAATTAGTAACGCCCGTTGGACAGAATAAAATGGCAACCTAATCGAAGCATTTTCAGAGAATCGAATTATTTATTTATAAAAAATCTGTTAACAAATATACCATAAATCTTTCTAATCGAATTTATATTTAAAAACAATATAGAATAAAAAATCTAAACAATATAGAGTACAAGATAAAATCTGGTAGAGATCCCTATATGGGATAAGTTCGCCGTTGCATATTTGCTCTTTCGATTTTTTTGTATTTTATTATTTGGTACAATAAAGGTATTACAAATAAAATGCTATAAACCAAGTGCAACGCAGAGTAGCACATAATATATTAAATAATTACATCCTAAATGCGATTACAATAACATGATCCAGTAACTGATCGGTCCGCGGTTACTGTCGTCTTGGCACTGCGTTCGGTGGGTGCGGGCCGAGCATGTTGGCAAACATGTTTCACGACATGTTGTCGAACAAGTTGGTGGTCGGATCAGAAAAATAAAAACTGTAAGGTAAATACGACCTGCTACAAAAGGTTTGGGTAACAATAGTGAGAAGTCTATTATTTTTCTGGTCAGACTTTAGGTGGCAAAAAGGCAAACATGTTGGATTTAAATAACCCAGCCAGATACATTTATAGAAGCTGAGTGCGTATGTGGAAATAAATTAATCATTTTGTTCTACGTAAAAACAACTGAAATACAAAAATTCACAAATAATACGCATTTTATATAGCTATAGTGTTATACATATTTATAAGGGAACAAGGAAGGCGACAGATGGATCAGATAGTTTTTATTTTTACATACATTTATGTGTACACAATATTGTAAAATACTACAAAAAGTATTATTTAAATATTCAACTGAAGGCAACCACAAGGCGGTTAACCACGAATGTAAAAATTATAGAAATAGTGAACACATCACGCTAAAGTGGCCTTTGAGTCTTGCGGCCCTGAGATCTGTCTGCTTAGAGCCACAAGATACAAAATTTTCTGTATACGTTTGATAAAGCTTTGATAAAAAGAACACAAGATATTTATTGGATCTCACTTGTCAGCACGGACACAGACTCACGTACAGAAGTCTTACTCAGAAAAGAAATTCAAAGAAATATCTACTCAATGTGGTTAGAGGTATGGTTTTAATTAGTTCGTGTCAGGACTTCTCACCTCTTCGTTTAGATACCTAGACATCCCTTACAAGCCAATTTCATTCTTATTACTCTAGACAAACGATTCATGTAACTGAATTTTCCCCTCCGGAGTGGTCGCCGCGCGTATAGTAATAATGTAGGTATATTTTCGATACCTAAACGGGGAGCGACACAGGCCTGGCGCGGATTAGCACTTTTCTATGCTGCTATCCTATTCTATTTTTATTTTTTTTTTATTAGCTTTTGATTGAACATATAAAGTTAGTACATTAGGCATAGTATATCTTCTAATATATAAAATTCTCGTGTCACAGTTTTAGTTGCCATACTCCTCCGAAACGGCTTGACCGATTTTGATGAATTTTTTTGTGCTTATCCGGTATCTATGAGAATCGGCCAACATCTATTTTTCATCCCCCTAAATGTTAGGGGTAGTCCACCCCTAAATTTGTTTTTTTATTTTTTGGACAAAATTTTTAATTTCTATTTTTTTATGATACAACATACAAAAATACATACAATCCTCAATTTTGGCAAAACAACGTTTGCCGGGTCAGCTAGTTTCATATAAAATATTAGAAAATCATACAAACATTAAAAATTAATATAAATTTGTCAATCAAAAATGCCCCCACGGATTGTACCTGGCTCAAAGGTACCCATTATGCTAGCTGCATTTCCTCTTTGAATAGCAATGGATATCCTTTGAACCTTTGAACCTTTGTTCAGAACCCTCATTAGCTAAAGCGACGGAACCAGGCCTGTGTCACTTACATGAATCGTTTGTCCAGAGTAATAAGAATGAAATCGGCTTGCGATTGATGTCTAGGTATCTAAACGAAGAGGTGAGGAGTTCTGACGCGAGCTAAATTAAACCATAGCGCTAACCACATTAAGTAGATATTCCTTTGAATTACTTTTCTGAGTAAGACTGTACGTTAGTACTAGTACTTATTCTGAGACGGAACGCTATATCACGGCCGGTGCGATAGCGTTCCGACGCTCGCTCTCACTCTGGCAAATGACGATTACAAGCGACAGAAAAGGATAGCTGCATAAAAAGTGCTGCTCCCTGACAAGTGAGATCCAACCCTTAACGCGCCCAACCTGTACCTCCAAATCTATATCAACATCTACAAAAACAACTATACTACGTCGTCATGTTAAGTTCGTAATTTGCGTTACTGTATACTAACAAATTAGATCTTAGTAGAATAGAATAGTGAAATAAAACAATTGAATTGAATCGAAATTGCAATCACACTTAACATGTTCAGTGTGTTACGGAGTTAACACTTACACTAACCTATACACTCTCAAATACCAACAGATCATTCGGCTCTACATTACAGCTAACTATATATATAATATATTTATATATAGGATGCAAATGTACGGCTGACACAAACTTGAAACGGTGACTTGTCCAGTCATAGGAAATCGCTTTTCCTAAAGGACCAATACTGGAAACCCGAAAAACTATTTCGACTTTCCCACACGAATTGTCCGATCGGCTGAACACTTCGATTGCTGGATATAGGCCTCCCTCTAGTATTTAAAATCAAATCAAGTAATCTTTGGATATTTTTATCACTTAATAACCTTTCAATTTTTCTTTTGTTTTCATAATAGCTAGTTGTTGACGTGAGATCATTTACTTACAGCTAAGTTTACTGCCGCCTCCTAAGCGCAAGTACAGAAGAAGCGGTAACAAACTGCACTGCAGCATTTTATCCAAAATTACCGTTTGGAAGCAGCCTGTATCCAGAGATTTCTTGCAACCTTGCGCAGGTCTGACCACCTAGCAGATGGTCAGGCGCTTCATTTGCGTACGTTTTTATAAAAAGTATTTTTTTTATTCGGGTTCCTAATTTCAGTCCCGTAAGAAAATCATTTATGTTAAAGGTCACGCCTTAGCCCCCCACACACCCCTTTCATCCCTTCCATGTGTCAACTGCACATTTACGCCCTAAATATAGTAATAAACAGTTTACATGTACAAATAAATAGTGAGACACCATAACATTAATATCTCTAAAACTATTCATTAATTTATCTATTTAAATAATGTTTACAATCGAAATAGCAGCAAAAACAAATTGGATAGCATTATACTACATTATATTTGAATATTGTTCATGTACACAGATAAAGTAGATTACATTTAGATTTAATTCCGCCCTTAACACTTCACATTAAAATGGGCTATATTATACCTTATTTTATTAGAGATATGATCAAAAATGTAAACCTATATTTTAGTAATTTTTTCGTAAATTAATACTGATTATATTAGTTCAAGAACTATACTATAAAGATATATCGAAAAAAATATATTTAAAGAGAAAAACACACTAAGATGTTGACTAGATTAAAATTAATATCAATTTTTGTTTACATTTTTGGTCATGTCTAGTAGATTTGTTCTACGCGTTCCGCGCGTTGACTACAAGACTGAACCTTGTTACTCAATAGACAAGAGTAAAAATCGAATAACAACGCCTCTATTCGAAAATACACAACAGTAAATGAAATTACCCTGTTTAGAAGACATTGTATATCATAAAAATTGTGTCCTCAGCCTTTTTCAATGATATCTTTTGTTTTTAATTTTTATTCTTGTGGCAGGCGATAGATATTTGCTGAGCGGTGTGATTTCTGGCATAGAATAAAACTTTTTCAGCTTACTTATAAAGGTCTAGAACATTTAATGCTAAATAGCTATCTCGAAGAGGGCTAACATGTAACTAAACAAGTTGTTAAACTTTTTGCACAAACGCATTTCTAAGAATATTTGCGTCAGGCCGGTTCTAAAACTTCTTATCTCGGCATCACCAGAGGGTTGACTGGTAGATAAAGCCTTTGCTTAAATTTGTTCTTTTAAAGAACAATGGCTTTAAATCCGGCTCATCATCACCATCATCATTTCAGCCGCATTACGTCCACTGCAGGACATAGGCCTCTCCCAAGGATTTCCAAACTGACCGATATCGAGCGGCCTGCATTCAGCGCTTTCCAGCGACCTTATTCAGGTCGTCTGTCCACCTTGTATGGGTGTCCTATGCTTCGCTTGCCGGTACGTGGTCGCCATTCGAGAACCTTTTTGCCCCATCGGCCATCGATTCGTCGCGCTGTGTGGCCAATGGCCTGCCACTTCAACGAACTAATCCACTGGGCTATGTCAGGGGCTAAGTCCGCCTATTACATTTGTAACAAAGTTAAATAAATAAATAAAACAACAGCAAAGTTGGATTTTATAGTATCGCGCTTTGGACACATGTTTAATGTGTATAAACGGGACTTAGCACGAACCTTTTTTGTTGGGTTTAACTAGACGAAATGTTAAACCTACGTATAGTATACAAATAGCAAGAAAATAAAATAAATATTGATCCACAAATCACTATCGCCTGCCGCCACACTAATTTGCTAAGGGTACTATGCGTACAGGGTTTTCAACCAAGGGAAAGCAACAAACAAGCTACGTTATTCGGGTTAGTAGACGGATAGTGTGATGTTATCTCTTAACTAGGGGTTTATACATTTAGTTTAAAAGTCGGCGGTTGGTTGCAATGGCCTTGAGAGAAATCGAGAATTTATTACAGACCGGTAAATTCATTCGATTCGCATTTGGCGGCCCACTTTCAATAGTTCCCCGCAGAATTTAGACTTTGCAAGCCGAGAAAGGTTCCTTCCTCCCTCTCCCCTTGTCACTTTTTGAAACGAAGTTCCTTACGGCAGGCTTGGAGGAGATAGGGATTTTGCTGCGCGACCGAACTGAAAAAAATGTGATAGTAAAACCGTAAGGATGACCTCGTTAAATGAGACGTGCGCAGGCGCGACAGTCGTATGCACATTGTGTCGATTCTACATTAGCCGAAGGAACTTCGTTCCTACCTGGTGTCCCACGACACCACATTCTTTTTTCTTTTACATTTGGCATGTGGATCACCCTAAGGACAAAAGTAACTATGCAAATACATATAGTAAAATAATAATTATATATTCGAATGGACAAAAAACGAAGACATGACTTGGAATATACTTTTTGAATTTTTTATAAAATTTCGTCAACATTACGAATATTTCTCTCAAAACCATTGTAACAAATCTCCCAACATGGCTTTACCTTATAGACGGGATAACCCTACACAGTAGGAAAGAGAAACAAAATATTTGTAAATATACTTATATCGTAATCACAATTCTATTATACTATTAAAAGAGCGGAGAAATACAAAGAAAATGCATATACAATTACTATGTAAATAAAAACGCCCGATCTCGAAGCATTTTACAAATCCGCCATATTGGATTTTGTAACGTCGCAACTTCTAAACTCCGGAATAATTAGAAATTCATCAATGTACATGGTAGTTTATAATTGAGTTTAGACGATACGAGAAAAATCCATACCAAAAACACTAAAATCCCATCTTTACTAGTCGTAATCGGGTAAAAAAATTGCATATACAGATCAAAATTGGAGGAATAAATACACGGGTACAACATTACCTCAACTCTATGTAAAATTTCTTACACCTACATACGCATACTTTAATTTTATAATAATTTAATGTAACTTTCAAAAATTTTAATATCGAAGCATCAATATTCGTTTTAAATTTAAAATCCCTTTCCGCCCCAAAAAAGAGGGGGCCAATTAGCCTCGCGGCATATTTTAAGACTTTCAACACACTTATTGGCATCAACTTACACTTTGCTTTATTACCTTAATTACTATCCATAAAAAAATCAATCCTTTAATAAGATAATTTTTATAACGCAACTTTTTACGTCCTATTCATATTTTTAATTTAAAAATGGCAGCGTACTCACTATATAACAGATTTAAGAACGCAGATTACTTGATGAATTATTCTTATGACCAAAAAACACATACATACATCAAAACTTTGACATTACTTGTGTCAATACAAAATTCTAAAACGCGGTTGCCAAAATAACACGCGTGATTAATTATAAGATGGCGCCTAACTAGATGTAAGTACTAAAACACAAAAATGGAAGCATTATCTAATAAGAAGTTATCCACTAAAATCTACAACAATTTTGGGAGAAGTATAGGATAAAGTATTGCAAACGTAAAATTGATGCCAATAACAGCTGAACTATACTAGTCAGTCGTCGCTAAGTGACGCGGGCGCACATGGCGGATTTCAGTCTATCTCTGTCACAAACTCTAAGTGCGAAAGAGATAGCAGAATCCATCGCGGGTCCATCCGTCTCTTAGACGTAAAGTTTGTGACAGACTGAAATCGGCGCGTGCGCCCGCGTCTCTTAACGGACGCCCTTAACCGACCAAAATTGGATATTTTTTTCCAACCTTTGAGAAATAAAGTTTTCCTCAGTATATGAATGCTGTCGACCAGTTTGGTATGTTTCAGCTATAAGACCTGTGTTCCACCAAGAGCGACGTGATCAGATTAAGGTTGGTAGATAGCGGATCTGGCCATATTGCGAAAAAAATTAAAACCAAGGCACCGCCCGTAACAGATTAAAAACAGACTGTGTTGCCGTCATTTCAGACCCACTAACTTAGTTGTTGACATAAACAAAGATTTAAGAGAAGAATGCCTTTTAAAAAGAAAAAGAGTTAATGCACATATCGTAATAAACAACTATAGAATTACTTTAAACTGGATCCACACGTTTTTACATCGGGATACTTATAAAAATGTAGGATTCAGAATGTAACATACCAATTTTACTGTTGTTCGCAATATTCATTTACAATCTTTGGATTGTTAGCCTAGGGATGTACGTGAGAGATGAAAAGAGAAGAATAATCCCTTCATTTTTGTAACATCACTCTTCGATATCAAACAATCCCCTCACACATACCTTTATCTGAGATAAAGGAATGTTTAATAGAAGATAAAATCTGTCTTAAAAATGATTTAAATCTCATGATCAATTTCAATCATTATAAACTCTCTTTTAGTGGTACACAGGCCTTAGTGTGTCTCAACAGTAATTTTAAGTATAATTTAAGTATTATAATGAAACTTTACACATATACTAGCACATGGCACGGCCTTGGCAGGCGAAGTCTCAGGTATCTAACTTTAATTCGGTATTCCACCGGCAGACAGTTACACTAGGTTACGAAATCTACAGGGAACCATTGAATGGGCCTTCGTTTTGACGCTGGTGATATGAATTAAGATAAAAAGTTACGAGAAAACTGTGCTAAAAGAATTTATGGTGAACGAGAGGGAAAGATATTAAATTATTTATACTATAATATAATAATAGGGACTTAGACTGCGCCAGAAGGAGGGTAATGTTTTTCGAGAGTATGTATTTATGTTTGGCACGCTCTACAGCCTAAACAGCTCGATGGATTTTAGTTAGAAAGGTGTCGTTAGATTACTATTTACTGTGAGAGTGACACTGAGTACATAAAAGGCAGTCGGGTTTTTTCTTAAATAATGACTTGTATTTGTATTGGATAGTTTAATACCTATGCTCAAACTACACGTTTTCTTTCTATGTATATTCCATAGTATAATAGTTCGCTGACCATATAGAATAATGTTTCTTGTTTTCAGACAGATATAGACGCAATCTCCATGCAATGTTTATTTCTTTTTTGTTACATACTATATGATTTGAATTACTTTGTGATGGCGATTACTTTATTTCACGTGTGTTTTAATTATATTATAACAAGAATTATTTTTGTGCATTGACCTTATTTTTTTGCTGATGATGTTACTATATAACAGAAATAAACATTTTTTATTTTTCCATTTTATCGTAAACTCAACGATTTTTATCGATATCGAGACAAAGTCACCATCACTATGGAGTTACCGGTGACATGTACCTGCTATCGTCAATCTAGGCGTGACCTTGAGCGAGCCAAAAAAAACTATCGGACCTTGCCCCGCACCCCGCCAACTTTTGGCGATTTGGTTTTAGTAGTAGTCCATGAAAGCGTGGTCTTTGGGTTATGTGGTCTGTGGCCGCAGCGGATGCAGCAGCATGGGAGGGAGCATGCATCAGCTGTTGGTGGCGGGTGCACACGGGCTGTTGGTGGCAGGTATGCTGGGACTAACAGTAGTGGGTGGGCGCCGGCCGGCAATAGTTTGCATGAACTAACTGGTGGCGGAATTGCACAAAGTAATTCAAATCATGTAGTATGTAACTTTGACTTCCGCAAAGTAACACCTGAATCTATAAACTTTCTTTTTAGTTTTTGCTGATATAACATTTTTAGTTTTCTTTCGCTGACCATACGATCTTTTAACACAATTTTTATGAACTATCAACCTAATGAAGTATTCACAAACACCACGCTCTTAAAACTAGGACTCAAGTCAATGGTTCGCTTAAAGGTATAAATTTTTGGCATACAATCGCTGTTGCACGATTATGGAACGTATTTACATTGCGTTAGGGCTTAGGGTGGGTCACACGAATTGACTGAACAAGCCCGACCTTGCTTTTGCGTCCGTTATGAACGTCATAGTTTTAGAAATTCGAGATATCGTATTCGAGAAGTTTCCAGTATCATAAGTTCAAACAAAATTATATAAAGACTATAAAAAGAGCGTTTTCTATACAGAAATGCGTCTCGGTTTCTGGTCTTGTGTTCAGTTCATAAAAATCACTTTATAGTAAAGTGCCAGCCAAATCTAGAACTTTACGCTCCAGACATTAAAACGCTTTTTTCTTCCCTAATAAATGATGATACTTGATAAGAATAGGTGCTTGTTTCAAATGTTTTATTTAGTGAGCACGCCATTCTTATAGTTTTCGACAGTTTTGTTAGAAATAATACTAGCTATTATAATATGAAAATGTTGAAAACAAAATATTGTTCAAATATTTATCTTTTCAATTCATTTAAACGATACGAAATAAATAAATACTTCATTCAGAAGCAACTTTTTAAAATTTATTTTCCCTTTACTATAATTAGTTTAATACAAAGTAATTTTTATCAATAATCTGCTATATGAAAGAAAAATAAATTTTTTCAAAGGTGATTACACGGATTATGTACGAGTATGTGAATCAGCCCCCGTAGCATGGCACCGGCGACAGCGTTTATCAAGCGTTATCATCTATCACCATCTCGCTCGACATAATCATAACGAGTGGCATGGCACTAATATGTCGCGTGATAAAAACTTTATCTGGGTTTATCGACAGTGCCATGCTGTATGGGCTGGGGTATTTTATACTATTCGCCAAATAACTCAATCGCTTCGTTCGGCCGTACGGTCAATAATGCACTTTACGCGCACGGCATAAGATCGGTTGTCCTATCTCTATTAAATTACCATTATTGCTTTAATATTTCGTATATTCACCTTTAATTTCGACTCGTCGGTTATGGCATGAAATGTAATATACAATTTCATGAAATTTCATTCAAATTGGCATTATGAATGAATTAATAAAAACTACAAATAGCACAAATAAAGTTCGAGATTTGAAATAAATAATATCATTGTGTTATTTACAATTAGTGAAGATTGTGTGATTAAAAGTAAAATTGCACCTTGGAAAGGATTCGGCAATCGATTTAGACATTTAGGAATTGTATGTCATTTAGAATATTACTACATACCGACCATCTCCCATAAATAAAGTTTTACTTAACATAAAAAAATCTAAAGTTCAAAAGCGATCAAATAAAAAAAACCTTTATAAATCGATCTGTTTTACACGCATAATTCAAAGGTTCAGTTTTTCTTACAATTGAATTGTATGAGCGGGACAGGACTAAGCGATAAATGCGAGTAAAAGAGACTGATATTTTGATAGGTCAATGGACGTGTTTTTACACGATAATAGGGAATATGCATAAAAAAAGATGTGTTATCTAACCAGTTTATACATAAATATTCTAAAGTAAAGTACTAACAGTGAAAACAGAATAAAAATTGATTGAAAAACGAACGAGATATAACGATTTAACAAAAATATGTCTATCTCACTCGCAAAAACATTACTTTCTATGGCAAATGTATAGATGATATGGACTTTGACGTCACCAGTCCATATCGGACTTCTCTTTCTAATTGAAACTTTAAAGTATCACATGTTCGTCGCTAGTTAAAATATTTTATAAGTTCTTTCAAATTTGTTTTCTGTGGTTAATAAGGATTTTATTAAGCAAATTAAAGAAATACGTGCATATTCTCTATTGAAACATACTATAGCCCTTATTCATAAAAAAATTACAAGCGTTTGCTAAACCTCTTTTAGCTAAAATATGTTTTGTCTTGTTCTTGCAATGTCGAATATTGAAAAGCGTGATAGGGACTAACCATATTTTAACTAAGTTTAGCAAACGTTTGCATTATTTTATGAATATGGGGGTAGAACTATAAAATATATGTTTATTTAAGTTGATCAAAGTTTATTTTGATTCGTGAAATAAATAAATGTTAAACAGCAGGTCGAAAACCAATTCCTTTGCGTCAATTCGCGTATTATTATTTACTTTTTTAGATTTTATTGTAGACAATGGATCAAATGGTTCGTGTTATTCGTCACAGGTTTCGAAAATGCCAAAGTTTAAGTAAGGTAAGAAATGATTTCTAAATTCTCGTTTGTAGAAATATTCGTTCATTAATTTCAAACACAAGTTGCAGTGAGGTTCGGGATTTTTACTTCAAAAGCAGCACGACACACGTACGTAGCTACGTGTACGCGTTGCAGTGACAAGCGCCATCGAAAGCAATTAAATAATGACAAAGTGTCATTTACTTTGACATTGAAATGGGTCGGTCATTTTATGGAGTAAAGATGGTATCGTCGCAAAATGTTCCTTACGCAAAATGTCCCCCCGTCCCAAAATGTCCCTTAAGCAAAATGAGCCTTTCGCAAAATGTCTCTTTCGCAAAATGTCCCTTTCGCAAAACGTCCCTTTCGCAAAATGTCCTTTTCCAAAATTTCATTATATTTATAAAATTACTATAAAGTGAGTTTGTTTGTTGTTTGTTACGCCTCCACGCCGTAACTACTAAAACAATTATTATGAAACTAGCTTTTGCGGCTCCGCTCGCGTTAATATCAATCGCTAAAAAGTAACTTTTCCGGGATAAAAAGTAGCCTATGTGTTAATCTGGGTAATAAACTGTGTGCAAAACTTCATCTAAATCCCTTAAGCTGTTTAGGTGTTATGGAGTAACAAACATCCAAACATAAAAACTCACAAACGTACAAACTTTCGTATTTATAATATTAGTCTGAAAAACACGCCTCAATTTGTATGAAAAACACGCCTAGGACAACACACTGACACCGCGTCTACGCGCGTCGTTTTTTCATGTCGGCGGATGCGGAGCAGTGTTCCAATCGCTTAAAGGAATCATCGAACAATTAATATTTCCTTTGAAAACGATATTGCGAAAATGGAGCCTTTCGGTCGATTAGATATTGCGAAGAGGACATTCTGTGACTAAGCGCAATCAAAAGTTTAAAGATACAAATCGACCGCTCTCGGTGAAGAAAATGTTTCGACGAATTGATCCCTGCCGTTTTCAGGTAGTCAGATGCTTGTAAGCAACTTGAAAAATTTGATAATAGTGTTGGCCACACACGAAACCAACAACAGTTAACACGAACCACTAGACACTATAACACTGTCCACAACTATCAATCGATTTTGAAAGTGAACTTTTTAATTTTCGATGTAATTTTGAACAAGTATCACGAAAATAATATAAGTATTACATACAGAATAGAATCTCGCTCAATGTGCGCTCCGTCCTATATCCTCACACCTCTTGGGAGAGGTGCGGGGACGGGGGAAGGGGACACACATCGCGCGGGACCTTAGAAGTTTTCGTTCTGTATGCAATACTTATAAAAATTCTGTGCAAGTATATTAAAATGTATGCCAATTCAATGACCGAACCCTTAAACGTAAAAAAAGTAAGTTTAAAATAAGTCGTGCACCTTGCGAAATACCGAGAGCACTCTTCATTTGTTCGCCTTGACCGTGACGTAGGTGGGTTCCTCGTGGCGCGGCCCCGCGTGCGCCAGCAGCAGCGGCAGCGCGCGCGGCTTGTGCGCGGCCGCGTAGATGGCCGGCGGCGGCGGCGCGGGCGGGTCTCATGTCTGCAGCGCCGTGTTGATCTCGCGGTGGATCGTGCTCTGCAACCACGTCATCCATATAGGAACAAAAAAAAATTTTTTCTTTTATTTAAGAACTATTTTCGGCTTATGCGCAAAACGTCTCTTTCGCAAAATGTCCCATATTCGTAAAACGTCTCTTTCGCAGAAGGACTCGTTTGCAGAGTGTCTCTTCAGCAGGATGACCCTTTCGCACAATGTCTCTTTCGCAAAATATCAAGAAAATTTCTATTCTCAAAGGAAAATTATATATTTTTAAAGAAATAACAATTATAGAGACAAAAAATAAAAAGTTATCGTTAAATAATAAATCAAACCAAATTTCAGTGCCACTATCAAAAATATATATTATTTATATTTTCTTTTTTTCAATAATATATTTTCTTGATCATTTATAAAACTGATTAAAAATATATTCATATTTTTGATTTGCAATTATAAATTAATCCAAATTTTAGTGCCATAAGGAGAAGATAGTTATGTTTATGTTGTAACTATTATCTAATCTGTGGTTTTATTACTGACAGTATTGATTTTTTTTAACTAAATTTTAACAAAATTAATGAAAACTTATTATTTTTTACTTGGATTACATAAGTAACTTGAAGTACTAAACTTATGATATCATTATTTGTTTACTTTATAACTTTACTAAATGATTTAGCTTTGAAAATCGAAATTTTATTCTTAGTCCCTTCCGCGACATTTTGCGAAAGAGAACTTCTTCAAAAGAGGCATTATGAGAAAGAGACGTTTAACGACTAGGGGACATTTTGCGAAAGAGACGATTTGCGCATGAGCCCTATTTTCTTGTCGGTGGAGTATTTTCCATGCCTCCCAATCTTCAGTTAAGTGCTTGACTTCCCTATAGGACACGACTTCTACCTTTTGCTTTACTTCATCCTTTACATTCTTAAATAAAAGCAAAGAGAGGAAAGGAAGGCCAAGAAGGATTTTCATGGTTGAAGTAACGACAATACAAAAAAAATATTGCGCTATTGTATATTGTCTCACTGCAAAATACTTGATAATTGGGAAACCGGCACGTGTAGCATGGAGTGAAGCGTAAGCAATATGTTTTAGCAATAGTTAGTTACATAAATAGTAATTAAATATGATTCATTACATTCTATTTTGGAGACTAAGACAATAAATATCTTGATAATGTTGATGATGTTTTTGTCCTCAACCAAAGAAGACACCAAGAAAGACATTTGGCAATCCCGGCAGGGTCGCCATGTGCTATGACCTGCCAGGATTGCCAACTTTTACTTTTTTGAAATTGACTTTAACTAATTTAAAAATAACGTACAACATAATAATGAGGAACAAGAGGCGATTAGAACCTATTATGAGGAACAAGGATGATGACGCTCACCAATTCGTCGAGCTGCCGTGCGAGCTGGTCGTTGAGCGCCTGGATGACCTGCCGCTGGCCGTCCTGCGCGGCCAGCGCTAGCTCCAGCTGGCTCTGCGCTAGCTTGGCTTCGGCGTCCTGCAATGGACAATCTTACTAGGTATACAGAATTGCTTGAAAGTTTAAGACTATAGCTTGTATGTACAGAATTGCTTGAAAGTTTAAGACTATAGCTTGTATGTATACAAAATATTATGTTCTGTTTCATTCAAAAACACCAAGTAATTATGATTTAACAGACATTCGAAATTCTCATAAAAATGCGTTCACGTTCAGCGTGTGACGTCACATTCCAACTCGTGCCTTAGTCGCATGTCGCTCTAGCTGCCAGTGGAATGTGACGTCACCGCATCAAACGCCAGACAAAAGTGACCGTTTTTCGCAAATATGAGTAGAAAAGCTTCACGTGCTCACTTTAATCTGTAAACAGTAGTTCATAAAACAGTTTGAAGGGTTATCTAGGGCTTAGTCAAGACACCACTTAAAATAAAATGATATCTCCGTTTCCTTTTAAATGATTTATTTCAAACGGGGGCAGCACTGGACCCAAAAAACTTCAGGTAGTACGATAAACATAAGATCTTAGTTTGCGTGGAAATATATTGTCGGGATTAAGTGCAGTTGTGCTTAATGATAACACGCGCGCCACGCCCACCAGGCACTTCTACTTTTTTCTCTTCCGTGTTCATAGCCATACCTGCTCGCTCTTCCTGGACTTGGTGATCTGCGCCAATTCCTCGTTCTTCTGCGCCAGCTCGGCTTCAAGCTGGGCCACGCGCTGCCGAAGCTGCTCCACTTCATTTGCATCCCCACCTGGAAATACATACATTCAGAAATAGGGTATTACACCCACGTTTGAAAAGTGTCTAAACTAGATTCCACGGTCCTAATAAACCACATAAAAATACATTAAATTTTTTTTGTAAATTCATTGATAAATTTACGAGTACTCGCGTTATTCCACGGTCCTAATAAACCACATAAAAATACATTAAAATTTTTTTGTAAATTCATTGATAAATTTACGAGTACTCGCGTTATTCCACGGTCCTAATAAACCACATAAAAATACATTAAAATTTTTTTGTAAATTCATTGATAAATTTACGAGTACTCGCGTTATTCCACGGTCCTAATAAACCACATAAAAATACATTAAAATTTTTTTGTAAATTCATTGATAAATTTACGAGTACTCGCGTTATTCGCGCGTACATTGCCGAAAACGTTGAAACAGTGGACGCCATATTGCTCTGTGGTTATGACGTCAGATATGCATGTAAACAAATACGCTAATGTATGCATTTTGACAGTTTACACTTCATATTTTATACAGGCGTATTACGTAATTACATGGCGGCAACTATTTGGTACTATTTGGTTTGGTAGATTATAAAACTGAAAACTTTAAATTGAATTTTAAACTTTCTGGCATTTTATGAACTAAAACTGACATTCACCGACTGGTTTTTGGCCTCAGCTATCACAAGAATATATTTTTAGGTTTTTTCTCATATGCACTAAAACACCGTATTTCTGACAAGATTTCAAAAGTTAACTGCGATTCATTTAACGAAACTACGCCTAATGAAGAAGATTACGCATTGTTCGAAATAAACTCGAAATTTGAACACAACTCACGAACGCCGTATGGCGCGATTTCATGTCGATTGCGTGTCTCAAAATTGGAACTTCAATTCCAAGCATTTTATTAGGAATTTGAATGATATATAAATATATTTGTTCTAATCACAAAGATTGAGCTATCCTCAAAGTAAGTTCGAGACTTGTAATAAGAGATACTAACTCAACGATACTATAATATACAAATACATACATAAATAAACATCCAAGACCCAGGTCAATCTGAAAAAGATCATTTTCCATCTTGACCTGAATGGGAATCGAAAACGGGAACTCCGGTGTGACAGCATCGCGTGATGACCCCTAGGCCACCGAGGTCGTCAGACGTCATGGAATAACAAGACGTTCGCGCCGCGTCTCTGCAATGGGCTTTTGGCTTATAGACAAGCGAAGGTCAAGATTCAATCAGGAAGTCAATTACCTTCCATGCTGGTATGGGAGAAACGAAAAAACTTAGAATGTACCAGCTGCTTCTCTTCCCGTACAGATCGTAAAAACCGATCGAGGGAATGTGCGACATTGGAATCATGTAAAAAGGCGATGCGGCCGATCCATCGCTATTTTGATTCCTATTTCCATCTTAACGCCCACTATCACACTGGGCTTTAGGTGCTAAGACCCTGGACCTTGTATCTGTCAATTACCTTTCCCAGCGTAGTGGCGGGCCCTGGCGACCTCTTCCCGGTACTGGTGCAGCTGCCTCTTCCACTCGTCCACGTTGGCAGTGCTCTCCTGCAGCGCCGCAGTGAGTCGCAGGTTGTTGCTCTTCAGCGTGGCGAGCTCCACCTCCCACTTCTTGGCGTTCGCTGAGCTGTGAAACAAAGAAGACGGAGACATTAATTTTTATATTTCTGACTGCAGTGATCTGAAAGCATAGAGACGTTTTAGTTTTCTATTTGATCAATAGAGGTGGGGACAAAAAAATTTCTGTCGCAAATTTGATAAATTACCAAAAAGTATTGTACACGATGTTTTTAAATAAAATTTCGTGTGACGTCACGATCATCTACGATAACTGTACGAGCTAAGCTCGCACATTTCGGTTGCACGCGGCCACATATTATGTAGGTCACGTGTCTGCTGTTTTACTTTACATTTTGAATCAAATACAACTAACAATTGAGACACTATCGAGCGGCGATCGAGAAAGGACCCGTCACACCCAACCTACACCATGTAACATAACGACAATAAACAGTTTCTACGTGACGTGGTCTTGTGTCTCCACAACATCAAACAACGTCAACATAATCATCTCTTCATGTATGGTGCGGGCTTAGGTGACAACCGAAGCCTGCGCCGTACATAATGGTCCTTCGAGCCGGATGGATTTCGGGCCCCTTTGCTATACCTAGCGAATCGGTTCACTGGCCTCCCACAAGCGGGTCTCACCAGTTGAATTGAGAAGGCGCATATATCGCAGGGGCGAATACTCCGAATAAACCAGCGCAAACATGGCAGCACAGGAAGTTGCTCTTTCAAAAAGCTATCAAAATCAAGAACAAGTACCTATCATGTATCAACCACCATCTGTGAAACCACAGTGTTATTTACAACAAACATATAATGTCAATTAAGCAAGTTCCGACGCTACCCTACGGGTTCAACTACAAAACATTAACATACATTGAGGCTTCACCACAACCAGTGTAATGTCTACGCCGTTCAGCTGGACATACCATAACATTTATAAAACATTGAAGCTTCGCCGCAAACAGTGGGAAGTCTTCACTGTTTAGCTGGACATAACATTTAACAAACATTGAGGCTTCGCCACAACCAGTGTAATGTCTACGCCGTTCAGCTGGACATAACATAACATTTATAAAACATTGAAGCTTCGCCGCAAACAGTGGGAGGTCTTCGCTGTTCAGCTGGACATAACATATCAAACAAACATTGAAGCTACGCTGCGAGCAAGGTGGCGGAGTCTTCGCCTCGTCGAGCAGGACCGGACAACTTTCTACACAAGGAACACACGCCTAACAACAAACGCTGTGGTCACCAAAGGTGGAAGCAAGCAGATCATCCAAAATACTCAGTAAGAGTAAATTTATAATACTTTTAAAATTACAAGGCACGGGTTACGAGATAAAATCATACAAACATATAAACAACGGGTCAGAAACGTTTTGAATCAATTAATTACGAACAATTTAATACGATGCCTAAGTAATTGCATTAGATTACATGTTAATGCAACACCGGCAGTTCAACTACACACATCGAACAAGGCCAGTGGAAAGAATTTGCAAGCTAGCAAACTGCGTGCCTACTTATCGGTCACCGGACACTTGGAATAATAAAATACGTCACATCGAACGATAACAATTATAAACATGCCATCGCAAGAATTCCTGTTCGAGTGGCCCGGATTGTGAGGACGCGCAGCAGCAGCAGGGGATAGACAACACCAGGACGATTCCAGGGATCTTTACGTCACATGATGTATCAAGAAGCGTGAACGAATAAAACATTATTTATATACTCGTATCATACAACTTACTTTATCATTTCAAGTGGCGGTTTGTTTCTCGATCTATCTTTCATCTTTTGGGCTTGGGAGCATGCATGTACCTACGAGCCAAGTTCGCACATTTCGGTTACACGCAGTCACATATTATGTAGGTCGCGTGTCAGCTGTTTTACTTTACATTTTGAATCAAATACAACTAACAATTGAGACACTATCGAGCGGTGATCGAGAAAGGACCCGTCACACCCAACATGTAACATAACGACAATAAATAGTTTCTACGTGACGTGGTCTTGTGTCTCCATAACATCAAACAACATCAAAAAACAAGTATGGTGCGAGCCTAGGTGATACCCGAAGCCTGCGCCGTACAATAACCAAAAGTAAGTAAATCACCCCTACTACGAAACTTCCAAGCGCTGTATCTTTGTGGACTGTAGAGGCGGATTCCCGGAAATTATTTTTTACTATTATTTTTATTTCCATTCGCTTTATTCCCCAAACTTTTCTTTTTACCAATCGAACAATTTCCTAAAGGATTTTTTTAATTACTACTACTTCGCTAAACGATTTTCTCTTTGGATAATCTAGTACACGGACTAAATAAAATAATACTTTATCTATTGCGATAACAAAATAATAGCTCAAGAAATAAAAATGATTTCCTTAGCCACTGGCGCACTCACACCACAATTGTTATAATTTTCCTAACTAAAAACCGACTTCACCCCCACCTAAACGACCGATTTGGATAAAAATCTATGGTACCACCTGACAAGTATACCCTTTCAAACAAAAAAAAAGAATTTTTCATATCGATCCAGGCGTCTTCGAATAATCGGTGAAAACACATTAAAAAAAAAAGTTCGCGACGAATTGATAACCTACCCCTTTTTTGGATGTCGATTAAAAATGTTCTCAGCCGGAGTTTTGAATACTTTCAACGAAAGCGGCAAACGTTAAAACAATAAAATAGACAATACAAAGCTGCGAGCTCGCCACGTGCGTCGGCAAAGCATTGACAAAAGGAGACCTGTCATAAAACGAAACACCACGATAAAGGAAACAAAAGCACGTTTTTGCTGGTGGTGCAAGCTCTGTCTCCAGGAGTTAATGTTGGTCGTTATATCTATAACTTGATGATAAATAAGTAATAAAATAATATAAAAAAAAAAACACTTTGCAATTTATATCATTACCTATGTTCGTTTATTTTTCCATTCGTATTATTTTATTTTGAAAGTCGCCTCTAAAGATTTTGAAAGTCGTCCGTAGGATAAATTAGTAGTAGACAATTAATCGAAAGCAATGCATAAAAATCACACGGCCTCTCCCAAGGTTCATAAATATATAAGTTCTCAATTCTGTCTTAATATAGTACAAATAAAATCAGTTTAGAAACTGGTAGAAAAGTTAATCCGAATAATATTTTTTTTTTTTGTTTAAAAACATTTTATTTGCGAATAATAAAATTACAAGAAATAGCACGACAAAGAGGTGTGTTTTAGATATTCAAATATTTTGTATCATTTCATAATATGTTAGTGGTTACGCAAAAAGGGACCTGACTTTTTGTTTTGAATGATTAAAAACAGGTATTATTCTTTCATGAATTTTGATTGTGGTCTTTTAGCTTTGTTTTGGTCTAATCAGATTACTCGAAATCTGAGATCCCTTTTTGCGTTACCACTCGCATATGTAAATTAATCACCAATGACAAAAAATAACCTGTTAATTTTTTGTCCAATACATTTCGAATAACTAAATAATTCACTGTTCTTTTGTACAATATTGTTCTAATAACTAAATTATATACTTGTGTATTAATATTTTACGAAATCTACTTGGTCTGGATTATCCAAAAACTGAGAAGAAACCACTATTGGATTTTTACATAATTTTGTAAAATCTTTTAGATATATTTTCTACATAATTATACAATGTGTATTTTTTATACTTGATCAAACGAAATGTGCTGATATTAGACGAAATATTATCGACAAACAACGAAAAAAAAAAAATTATGTTAGTAATAAAAAAAATCCAGGCACTTAAATTTTTTCGTCAATTATTTTTTAACTAATTTCCTATTTGGTATTATTAATTATTTTTGACTTTCTTAGCTTCTTAAACTTTGCAGTTATCAAATGAAAAAAATTTGAACAAAATACGCCGTTTTCTTAAAGAGAAAAAAATAAAAATTGAAACACGCCCTTTAGAAAAAAAATATTCAAGTGTTAATAACGATTTTTTTCCGGTTTTTTTTTATCGATACTATTTCGTCTAATACCCGCAGATTTCGTTTGATCAAGTATAAAAATACACATTGTATTGCTACATTATTTACAATAACCCAGCCAGAAAATACCTACTTGCAATTATTAAATATCTAGTTCGAATACAATAAGAACTACTTAAATATAACCATATTTTGACGAAAATTACAATTACAAAGTAAATTACACACTTTTGTAGTGTTTTGTATGATGAATTACAGTTATTTACTTACCCCCAAATTCATAAAAAATTACAAATGTTTGCTATACCTATTTTAGTTTTAATATGTTTTGTCTCGTTCTTTCAATGTCAAGTATTGAGAAGAGGAAAAGGGACAAAACGTGTTTTAGCTAAAATAGGTTTAGCAAACGGTTGTATTTTTTTATGAATATGAGGGTATATCTACTAAGCTACTATTCCTCTTAAACGTCTGTCTTTGCATTTAACACAACTTTTTCAATCTCATGAATGGATAACATGATATTTCTCAAATCTAAATTGTCCATACCGTGCAACGAAATGAAATATCTGTAAACGGTTTCTAGAGCATCCAATGCATCTTGTTTAGTTGGAATAGGTTTTACTTGTATATCAGAAATAGTGTCTTCCCGGTTAGAAGTACCCATGACACGATTAGATTCCTCCCCTTCAATGTTGTTTGAGATATTGCACGATTCTGCTTCGTCGAAACTATTTTCTTGAAAAACTGGATCATTTTCTAAAACTGGATCATTTGTTTCATAAGTTGTTTCTAGGTTTAGATCATATTCTTCTTCAACATTTGTTGAGTCTTGACTTTGATTAAACGCTACAATACCGTTACAGATTTCTTCTTCAATGGAAAGCATTTGATCAGGCTGGAATCTGTTTGTTTCGCCACTGATGTCATTGAGAGAAAACTCGTTGACAATACTCGGATTTCCAGTCTGTTCTGATACACTGGTTTTATGCGCAATTTTGGATTTTGATTTAAGTAGTTTATGATCAGGCTGGAATCTGTCTGTGAATCTGTTTGCTTCGCCACTAATGTCATTATGAGAATACTCGTTGACAATACCCGGATTTCCAGTCTGTTCTGTTACATTGGTTTTATACGAGATTTTGGATTTTAATTTAAGAAGTTCTTGATCAGGCTGGAATCTGTCTGTGAATCTGTTTGCTTCGCCACTGATGTCATTGGGAGAATACTCATTAACAATACTCGGATTTCCAGTCTGTTCTGTTACACTCGTTTTATACGAGATTTTGGATTTTAATTTAAGAAGTTCATGATCAGGCTGAAATCTGTTTGCTTCGCCACTGACGCCATTGGGAGAATACTCGTTGACAATAGTCGAATTTTCAATCTGTTCTGATACACTGGCTTTACACGCAAATTTGGATTTTGATTTAAGAAGTTCATGATGACGAATTATAAATTCTTCCAACCAAACTTTAAAACTTTTACTGTTACTCTTCATTTTCAGTACTCTGGCTAGCTTAGCAGCGTGGGCTCTCAACAGTTGTGTATTCATATAATATTCACTGTTGATCCACTGTAAAAGAAAAGTCTCGAGAATAGAAAATGTTATTTGTTGTTCAAATCTTTGATCAATAGATTCCGAACACATATTTTTTATATTATATTTGTTATTTATTATTTCACACAATGTACTTGGATTTATTTTAAATTTACGTAACACTTTGTACCGCGATTGGCCACTTTCGATGTCTTTTACTACTTGGAGTTGATCACTGAGTGCAAGTGGTTCGGACATTGTGACAACGAGAACCTTCCTCGGTCACTGTTACTCGACAACTATTTAAAATGGGGTTTAAAGTTTCGCCATCTTGAATAGAACTGGTCGTTCTCGGCTTTCTTCAAACGCACCAAAACAATAGAAAGCAACAAAGACCTTTTAGCTGACCCGCCAGATGGATAATTGCTGCATGTGCTGCTCATCAAAGGCCGTCAGGAGTAAATAAAAAAGTCTTGCAACTGATAAGCACAATTCAATTCTGAAATAGAGCTAACATAAAAGTATTTGCACTGTCTGCAAATATTATACTTGGCTTTGTTCCTTACAGGTAGTCGCGGATTGATAAAGCCTTTTTACCAGTCAGCGATCTATTCATGCTTACGGCAAATTTCTTCGTATTGTCATCTATTGTTTAGTTTTAAAAACCTTTTGTAAAATTTTCCATAAAATTGTTGTTCCATAGAGGTCTGAAAGGAAACACAGAATGTACCAGCTGCTTCTATTGCCATGCAGATCGTAAAAGCCGATCAAGGGAAAGGACGAAATGCGAATCGTGTTAATATGCAATGCCGCTAGCAACTTATCACTATTACTACTTTAATTTCTTTTCCATCTTGCCCTAGATTACGCAAAAGCGACCTTTGAATCTTGCGGCCCTGGGCTCTATGTGCTAAGAGCTGCATAACAAATGCTCTGTCTGTCCCATTAGGGACAAATACGTCATAGTCATAGATAGATAGTGGACTGCCTACGTAGACCAGAAGTCAAGGCGTTCGCCTTGTGACTCGGAGGTCATGGGACCTCCGAGTTGATGTTTCTTTTACGCAAAACTGGTGAGTCGATACACCCTTGCCAACCTTATTGTATATACATATATTGAACTTGAAAGCTTTTAGTGCAAAGTTGGGCACAGAACTTTGACACCCACGCACCGTCTGGTATCGACCCGCCCCGCAGATTGCAAATTGCACCTCGCACCAACGAGCCAATGAACCTTAAACCTCGCAATTTCCAAGATAAATCTTTGTATCTTTTGTTATAAAGTCGAAAGTTATATTTTTGATGCAACGAGTATGTAGGTATTCTTTTTAGGCAACTTAAAAAAGGAGCTTCGCAATCGGAATGTACATATGTTTTTTTTATGTATGTTCCTCAATAACTTCCCCGTTGTTAGAGTTCCGTATCCAAAGGGTAAAAACGGGATCCTATTACTAAACTAAGACTCCGATGTCCGTCCGTCCGTCCGTCCATCTGTCTATCACCAAGCTGTATCTCATGAACCGTGTTAACTAGACAGATGAAATTTTCACAGATGATGTAGCTGTTTACCGCCTGCAACACATGTGTTACACGCGCGCCCTCCCCAAAGAAATCATCCCTAAAACGCCCTCAAACCACACTTTTAATACCTCTTAAGAGAATACTAGATAATATGTCAATCAGGTGATTACTAACCGGCATATCATTTTTAACCGACTTCCAAAAAGGAGGTCGTTATCAATTCGAAGAAGCCTGGACCGATTTGGAAATTTCTTTTTTATTTAAAAGGGCATACTTGTCAGGTAGTCCCATAAACATGTAAGGCAATAAAATTTGGGGGTGAAGTTGGTCTTAGTTTTGAAAAATTATAATATTTGCAAATGCACGATTTTTTACAATTTGCGACCTTATGTCAGATTACTATCGAGAGTGTATCGAATGTTTGCGTGCGGCCCACATGCAACAATGTAGAGCATACGCTACGCCGTAACAAATATATTTATATTGCACAGCCATAAGTATTCACTTATGTAATATCCACAGTTCTGTTCTAAGCGACACGTAAATGAAAGAATACAATACCCTTTTGCACAAAAAAAAAAATACAGGAGATGATGTTCAAAACTAGAAAATATTCTTTTGATTTCAATATCATTTCTTGATAATTGCATTTCTTTTGATTTCATAATAGTTGTTAATCTCCGATCATTTACTTACAACCATGCACACTTTTTTTTTTATAAAATACCATCTTAACAATTTATTAGTATAATAGAATAAACTATGCTACCTATGAGCTTTTTCTGATAATAAGCTATTGCCGGTTTAAGTCAGTTTACATAATAAAATCAGTTTTTGAAAATGTTAATAAAGGTTTCCACAGGACAGGCATTGTTGCTTAGTATGGGGCCACCAGTAAACATCACTAGTTTAAGGAGTTTGATAAATAAACGCATTTGTATTTGTATTTAAAATGCGCAAAAGGCAGCCGTATCGCTAAGCAATTTCGCTTTTATAGAAAATAATTATAGGAAATTAGGTAATACGGTGTGGTCAATATAATAAACATACAAATATAATAATAAATAATAAACGTGTGATCAATTTTTACCATGGGACCATCCCTGAAATCGTAAAAAAAGAAATCTTCACCTCCATACAAATTTATTAGGTACCTTAACCGTGCCAAAAAGTATGGAGTTGCAGATTTTTTTTTACGATTTAAGGTATGAGCCCATAGTAAAAATTGTTCACGTGATTAGTCTGTTTACGTTTCGGGTTGATTTTTTTCACGTTATTATTAAAGGATAAGATTAATTATGATAAGAAATATGAGAAAAGAAATCATTAGCATGCGCGTGCGCCGTACAGTTCTGTAGATTGTGAAACGATGTGATAAAAATGGCGAGTCACAACGTTACGTGAAAGTGCGCTTTTATTGATCTATGGATCATTGGTGTTTATATTGCGCAGTTAGACTAATTGCTCGCTGTAACGTTACGGCCAGTCATCGACTATTGTTGTGAAGCCCGGAAGGGAATTTAAAGAATTTCAATTATAATTTTTTAATTGTATAGTTTAACCGTTCAAACGGTTTGGAGAACACCCACGTCCCACGAGCAATTTTAAAAACTATAAGTACAAAAATTATAAATTAAGGTATTTTATACTTCATTATTTCGGTTAATGAAACGAAAAACAAATAACAAATCATATTTTTCAGTGTGAACAACGACACAGAATAAGTACTAAGTACTCACGTATAGAAGTCTTACTCAGAAAAGAAATTCAAATAAATATTTACTGAATGTGGTTACCGCCACAGTTTAATTTAGCTCGCGTCAGAACTCAGAACTCTTTACCTCTTCGTTTAGATACCTAGACATCCATCGCAAGCCAATTTCATTCTTATTGCTCTGGACAAACGATTCATGTAACTGAATTTTCCCCTCCGCAGTGGTCGCCGCGCGCATAGTAACAATGTAGGTATATTTTCGATACCTAAACGGGGAGTGACACAGGCCTGCCACCGGTGTCCACACAAAACGACCTCTTTAGGTATACACGTCTTTACCCCTAATGACGCAGACAGAGCATTTTGGGTCTTGCAGCTCTATGCAGACAGAGCCCAAGGGGTTACTCCAAAAGCGGTACGCAAGACGGACAATACTACGTATCCAAAGATAAAATGTTTACAAGTATTCAGTATTTAGACCTTCACAGGCACTTTTACACGTCAATAAGTATAATTTATGTTACGTGTTGTAAAGTATATTAAAATTTAATTTATTTTTAAAGAAAAGCTACCGATACCAGCGCTTCGTAACGACCACTGCTGAGAAGAAACGCCGAAAGAAACTCATTATCACAGTATTGCCGCCTACTCGCCAGAGGGCTTTGTCATATTATTATTATAGTATTTTAATTAATAAATACTTATTATACAATGTTGACACATTATAACATGTAATGCTTGCGAACAAGTAAACAAACATAAATTGCGTAATAAAAATATTAAGTAGTCAAAAAACCGAAGCCGAGCTGACCAGTCCCTCCCTGCAGCACCCGTTCACGAGTTGACGCACGAATCAGCTATCGTTATACTCAACCACATTAGAGGGAATCCAGCCGACCAGCGACGCCACCACCGCATTGGACATTTTATTGAGCATGAAAATCCCGATTTCGCAGACCTCGCAGATCCGCGACTCAACGTCAAGCAACATTGAGCACTAACGTATGATGATAAAGTCTAATTTCGTTTGACATACAAATAGGATGTCACTATCGTACGACTAACGTGTTATTTCATGGAGTAACCCCCCAGGGCAGTTGGACCAAAAGGCCACTTTTAGCGCGATAGTGAGCGAGTAGGTGGATAAAGTAGTCAAAATAGTAATGGTTGCTAGCCACATCGTCTATAAACAGGGCTGGATTATCCATGAGGCGGATTAGGCAACTGCCCAGGATCCCTGCATCGACTAGGGACTAAAAGATTTCATTGAACTTTTTTTTAAATGTATGTTTACTCAATAATAAATAATAATAATCCTTCTTCGGCGCACATTTTCAGTCGATGAAATACTTCATACGTAGTAGAACTTAAACCAGGAATTATAAAAAGATCGATTTGATCGACTCGAATTTTGAAAAAAAAAATTTTTTTTTAATTAAGAAATGGGTTAAGGAAATTGGCCCCGAGAATTGAATTGCCCAGGGGGTCTGATAGGGTTACTCTATACGGCTATGCCTATAAACATGATAGATGCGCTAAAGATATGCGCGGGAAGAGGAGCAGCTGGTACATCCCAAGTTTTTTTCTTTTCTCCAAGCATGGAAAAAGAGCTCACATAACACAACCAGGTTATTACTTACAGTAAAAAACATTAATTACGTGTCTCATCCAAAACTCTGAAGGGGAGGATTGGTAATTACTTACCTTGGGGATAAAGCGCTAAAGGATGTTCCTGCGATTTGGATGCTAATCGCGACAGAGGAACTGTCTTTGTTCAACGTTTTTGTTAATGTGCGGGAAAGTTGCGGCAAAAGTTGCGTTTAGACGCCAGTCTTATGTCTTAGATAGATAGATAGATAATCATTTTATTGGTACCAATAAGACACACACTATACACTTAACATTAACAGGGAAAGAAAACACAACAATACTATGTCAAATGGCATAGAAAAAAAAACGAATGCAAGGTCATCACTGTTATCTTCAATACTTAATAAATAAATATATATTAAGCGAAGACACAAGACTGGCGTCTAAACGCATAATGACGCATACTGAAGATGACGTAAAGCCTTCATTAAGAAAGCAGCAAAAGCCGCGAATCACGCACAAATCGATTATCATCGCCCTGAGTGTCTCAATCGAGCCGACGCGTGACGTAGATCGGCCTACTTGGAGTTCTTCTATTCATAGTTTGCGTAAGAATCAACACTTTTCTGATTAAAGCTAGCTTTTGAGCTTCGAGTACAAGCAAGTATTAAGATCCTTATTGGAGCTAGCATGTCTGTTTTCGTATCGTACGGCTCCTTCTCATTTGCAGTACGATCCCTTCGTATTGTTTTTGCAATTTCTTCATTTGCCGTACGATACTTTTGTATTGTACAACAATTTCCTAATTCAGTACGATCCCGTTGTATTGTACTGCAATTTCTTCTTTGCAGTACGAACCTTAGTAATTTAGCGCAATTTCCTCATTTGCAGTACGATCCCTTCGAATTGTACTGCAATTTACTCATTTGCAGTACGATCCCTTTATATGTATTGTACTGCCATTTAATCATTTGCAGTACGATACCTTCGTATTTTACTGCAAAATCCTTATTTTCAGTATCATATTAGCAAAGACATAAATCACATATTCATACATCGCTCATATTATATATG
Source organism: Acrobasis suavella (assembly GCA_943193695.1). Lineage (NCBI taxonomy): Eukaryota > Metazoa > Arthropoda > Insecta > Lepidoptera > Pyralidae > Acrobasis > Acrobasis suavella. The sequence continues at coordinate 638,016 of OW971950.1, forward strand.
AAAACAGCTTATATTTCCACATTCATAACAAGTGGACAGGCGAGCATTAGCAACCAAGTAATATTATAATTTCGCGGTAAAACTCCCCGTTATTCCGATAAAACAATTAGCTAGCAGGAACAGACGCTTCCATATATCACTTTCGCCGCAATCGGAATTGCAAATCGCTGCCATTATTAGTAAGTAATATACAGTAGCGCTGTTTTAACGTCAATCCGTCTTATTATAAAACACGAACTACATATCTTAATTAATCATCATCATCATTTCAGACGCGTAACGTAACGTTCACGGTTATAGGCCTCACCCAAGCATTTCCAAAATGAACGATCTATTGCGGCCTGCATCCAGCGCCTTCCAGCGACCTTGATCAGGTTGTCAGACCACCTTGTGGGTGGGTATCCTACGCTTCGCTTGCCAGTAAGCGGTCGCCATTCGAGAACCTAAGAACCATCGGCCATCGGTTCGTCGTGCTGTGTCTTACCTACTGCCACTTCAACGAGCTAATCCGCTGGGCTATGTCATTGACTTCTGTTATCATACGAATTTCCTCATTCTGATTCAATCACGTAGAGAAACATCGAGCATAGCCCTCTCCATAGCGCGTTGAACGACCTTAAGAGACCCATATTAAGGGACCACATTTTAAGACATAAGTCATCACTGGTAACACATTGGTTGTAGACTTTAGTCTTTAGACAATGAGGTATTACGGTTGAGAAGACACTGCGTTGAAACCTAATTTAAACTATTCTACGCCCAAATCAAGTTCATATTGACAGATGAGATAGTCATTTCACTAGATGCTACTCGAGTAATCGTCGAACAAACATACTCCGCATGCATAAAGGCATAAATACATGCAATATAGACTCTTGATGACTTCGCTTGCGTCACTCGTTCGTTTAATTATTAGTGTGCCCCAAAGTACTAAACTTGCGACCAACACAACCCCATGTGAACATTAGCAAAAAAAAAGATTACATCTTAATTTAATATTAAAACATGTGATGAAAAATTGCACTATCAATTGAGTTACAAATTTTGAATATTATAATTCGATCATTGTAATACTGTTAAAAAATTATAAACTAATTTTAATATCAGTATAATTTTAAGTTGATGTTTTTGGACAAAATGCTGCAGTACAGTACTCGCTTAGGAAGCGGCAGTAAACTTTTATTTTAGTAATTTCTTTTTCAGTTAATGATCTGACGTCAACAACTACCTAATCGAAATAAAAAAATGACAATTATCAAGTGATACAAATATCAAAAGAAAATAATAATAATTTCGACTTCTGACTTTTTGACTTTGTCATTTTTATTAATCTCAATAAATCACCTACCATGAAGTTTTCAAAGATATTCGAGCTATCTTCAAAATTAATCAATTATCCGGATTGTCTTATTTAATGTATTTTAGTCCTTATAAGCACTAAACCATTCCGCATTAGCACTTCAGATAGCAATTGAATCAAACTATTGCAAGTGAAAACGAAATTGGTTTCGATTTCGCGCCTCTGTTGGGGTTTCCTCGCAAATCCCATACAGTTTACTGAAATTAATTGACGAATTAGCCAGACTTGTTTTAAAAACAACAAAATGTTATAGGGCTTACAGGGTAAGGGATAGTCATGATTATTAAGTATATTTGAACATACTTACTATATTTGAACATACTCAAAATTAAATACATTGTAACTTCTACCTAACCTACCCTCTAGTAGCAACATTTTAAATAACGAGTATTTATAAATCTGTGGATAATGTGGTTGATTGCAGAATTATGTAAATGTACTTGGATAGGCCTGTTTAGTGTATAAAATTGTATTCTGTAATTGTTTGTTATCCCGGAATAAACAAAAACAAGTATACCTAAATAGCTTAAAAATAATACATGTCTATAAAAAGTAATTTGGAAACGAAAAAGGCGCGTCACGCAAAATAATTAAAAGGTCACACTAAAACGTTATCCTTTTAAAACGTCAGGGATCTGATGATAATATTGCTGTACTGCTGTCGAGTCTTAAAAATGATGGTAAAGAAATGCAATGTAACAGGATAAATAATATTTAGGATTTATGACACTAGTTACGTTTGTTTTTTACTGAAAAATGTTTCAATAGCTTTTTGAAATTGAAATCAGAAAGTTAGGCCTGAGCGTGCTTCAATATGTGGAGGGATGAACTTGACCTTTACAGAAGTTGTTTCTTGGAGGCCTTTACATCGTAAACAGATAGATTGACAAATGTTTTATTTGTGCCAACAGAGACATGTACACAATTCAATCAAATAACCGGAAAAGTGTGAGCCGAACTCGCGCCTGACGGGTTCCGTACCGTCTCACTTCTTTTATTCTGTTTTTAGTATTTGTTGTTATAGCGGCCACATAATAACATCATTTGTAAAAAATCAACTGTTTAGCTATCACGGTTCACGACTGTTTAGCTATTCAGCTTGGTGACAGACAGACAGCGGAGTCTTAGTAATAGGGCGTTTTTACCCTTTGGGAACGGAACCCCAAAAACCACGAAATCAACACAAACATGCCAGTCTAAAAGAGACGATGGAAGGTGGATTTAGGCTAGGCTAGCACCGAGTGGTACCCCAGGAATGGAGAATGGAGTGTTAGGCGTCCGGCAGCTAGGTGGGTCGATGATATCAAACGGATTGCTGGTAGAAATTGGATAGCTGAGGCTAGGGATGATTCGAATCAAAAAGAGGGTTATGATAATGCCAGTCAAGCTGTGATTATGTGTCGCAGTGGTACAAAGCAGCTTAGTGCGTATCTCACTACAAGAGCAAGACACTGATTTTCAGCTGCCGCCTGAAATCAGGAGTTAGAGTTGGAAATTGAAACTCCTGTTCAGCCCACCTTCGGGGAAACCACATATGTCGACCAATGTGCTGTTATTACCACATTCCGTGACACTTACGGCTGTGGAAGTAATTCAATCGTTATTTCTACTGTGTCTGGCTGAGTGTTCCAAACTGTGTAAACTGTATAATTAACTAAAAAAATACAGAGTATAATTTTGAGCCAAGTTGACAGATCAGCTGATCAGATTTCAATGGAAAGCGAACAATATTATTTCATCCTAATCCTATCCTAACCTTTTCTATCCTATACAAATCCTAACTAATATTACAAATGCGAAAGTGAGTTTTTATATTTGTTTGTTCGTTTGTTACGACTTCACGCTTTTAGATGACATTTGGTATGAGTATAGTTTGAGACCCAGGAAAGGACATAGGATGGTTTTTATCCCGAAATTCCCACGGGAGCGAAGCCCACGGACACAGCTAGTAGTTCAATATTTGTTTCTATGAATTCAGCCTTAAAGTAGTTTCAGTATATTTTGTTAGACCCTGTGTGTAAGCCATATTGTTTAAATCAAGAAAAGAAGAAAGGAAAGTCAATGGCGAAGCGCAAAAAAAACATCATGTACAATTCCAATAGAAGCCCTAGACAGGCATGATATTATATGACTTACATAGTAAAAACATCTATAAATAAAATCCTTGTTAGATAAAGATATTGTATTAAATATCATAATCTACTGTTTCCAAGCGTGCATTTATGCATTATAGTGTGAGGTAACGTAAAAGTGGGCCGCTGCACTGGGAAATCGTTGGATCTTCACGCTCTTTGTAAAAATACAGCATTAGGAAAACGTCTGCGATCAATCACAACGTCGAGGTGTGTTCTGCTTGGAGCCTTGATTGCGGATCCATAGGAAATTCGCTGGAATCTATCAACTTGTGATGTCACGTTTCCACTGCTTGAAAGCTATTGTAAATTTTGCAAAAAACTAAAGAAAAATAATAAAGAGTACATTTCTCACATAATTTTAAGCAAAAATAGTACTCTTAATTGTACATAATATCATAGAAGCAAACAATTATTATATGTGATTTGTAAAAGGGCGGGCTTATCCCAAGAAGGGATCTTTTTCAGTCAACCAATAATATAATACACGTAAAGGGGATATTGAATTTTTCGGGCTGCTGCCCATTGAAATAAATTATTTGAAGGGAAAGAGATATCATTAAAAATATTGGTCTCATAGTGCTCTACAATAATAACACTTCTGACTATTTTATGAACTCCTGTTTGCAGTTTTACGAGAGAACGTGAAGTTTTTCTACTCACATTAGCCAAAAGTGGCACTTTTTTGCAAATGTGCGTAGAAAAGCTTCACGTGCTTGCTTTTAATTGTAAATAGTTTGAAGGGTTATCTAGAGTTTGATAAAAAACAAAACTTTTAATGAAATCTCCGTGTCCTTTAAAACGGGGAGGGGGGGACAGCACAGTATCCCAAAAAATTCAAGTATCCCCCTTATTATCACATTTAGCTTGATGGTGGGCGAGAAGGTGGAGAAAAGAATCAAAATAGTCAGCATCATATTTATTCATAAAAATAGTCAAGGAGCCGCAATGCCTATTAAGATTATTCGTATTATGAAGCTAATAATGAAATAAAGCAGCTGATAAAATCAAAGTGTTTTATTTGCTACCAGACCAACATGGAAGAGCCCAGACCACAGGGAAGAGCTCGGACTACAGAGAAGAGCCCGGACTATAAGGAAGAGCCCGGACGACAGGGCAGAGCCCAGGCCACAGGGAAGAAAGAGCCTGGACCATAGGGAAGAGCCCGGACCGTTGTGAAGAGCCCTAACCACAGGGAAGAGCCCAAAACACAAGGAAGAGCCCGGACCACAAAGAAGAGCCCGGACCACAGGGAAGAGCACGGACCGTTGGGAAGAGCCCGGACCACAGGGAAGAGCTTAAACCAAAAAGGAAGATCCCGGACCAGCATGAGATTTGTAGAACGGTGATGATATCCCAGAGTAATGTGGAACAAACCACACGTTGGCTAACGTGCAATTATATTAGCGGTGCGTTGCATATATTGATATTATGCAAGTAATCTCGTTGCATACGGGAATGCAACACTAAATGCACTCACAGTTGGACTTCGCTCGAGAATAACTAAGTTTATTGCATTACGAGCGGTAATAGATTCGGTTTTAGTTTCTTCTACAATCCGCTTTCCAACGATTCGAATGCGATACTTTTTTTTAAACGTCAAAACAAACGTTTTCTATGGGTTTGTATGAAATACAGGCAGATGACTAGTTTCTTGGAGTCAAATCACGTTAAACTGGATATGTCAATGACAAGTGACCTTGTTTCGCGACGTTTTATTTCGGAGAAAATACCCGATTGCGAACACACTGTGTATATATATTTTAGGTATATTAGTATGTATACTTATATGTAAGTTTATTCTTAGTTGTATTCATCATGTAGTTTACATTTATATATTATTTGTACAGTATCCTTCTGTAATTTTATATTGTACTGTTCCACTTCTGCCCCAAACGCATAATAAGTAAACATTCCTCTCAATTGCTGGCCGGTTGACTGGAAGAGATCCCTATAAGGGATAAGTCCGCCGTTGTATGTTTACTTTTCTGATTTGTAACTGTGTTCTTTCTTATGTATAATAAAGCTTTATAAACAAAAAAACAAACACTATGTCTTTTTTTTTCGTTAAGGGATACTTACGACTATAATTAATGTAAGGTGTTACAATATCTTTCTTTTAGTTAGTGGCCATCACTGCTGTTTAAATTTTCAACGCCTAACGATATCTCTCATTTTTCGCATCTGTAAGTAGTCAACAACAGAGTCACTTTTTACCACGTACGACCGAACTGTGGAATCAACTTCCTGCAGCAGTGTTCCCAGACCGATACGACATTGAAACCTTTAAAAAAACGAGTCTATATCTTCCTGAAAGGCCGGCAACGCTTCTGTTACAACCCTGGTGTTGCAGTTGTCCATGGGCAGCGGTGATCACTTACCATCAGGTGACCCGCTTGTTCGTTTGCCGCCCTATTACATTAAAAAAGGTAAATTTTTAGAGCCAGCTTAGAGCCGCAGGACCCAAAATGCTCTGTCATCCCCATTCGGCATAGTCGGGACAGTGTGTACAATATCTATGTAAATATTAAAACAGCGAAGTGAAAATCGCGATTCGCGAGGCACGGGTCGCTGCTCTGCAAATATTTGAGCTTGAAAGATCGTTACTATGGGAACGTGAATCTTCTCTTTTATGCGCGTTAACTTTAACAGCTGCATTCGGGCTGTGCTGCATCGGAGCCTGCGGCTTTTTATCGAATCCAAGGTCAAGAATGTCAAAGAACTTCCACTTAACAGAAGGACACAATCACAAGTTTTTATGTACCAAATGTTGTTAAAAAAATAAAAATATTTTCATTTTCATTTTCAAGAAGTGCCTTTGTACATCTTTTATTTTATGTATTCTCTTATAACATTTTAATTATGTTCAAGAAAACAACATGCACGAATACCCAAATTACAGATAAAATCTAGTTTGGGTGTTATTGTTCCAAATTAAGAAAACGACCAAAAATATCAGTGTCAATTTTTTTTTAATTATCGATGTAACAATCCATTTCCCTGAAACCCTAGCAACGCTACCTACCACTCGAGATATTCCTAGTTCGATGGGGAGTTGCTGAGTGAGGGAGGACCTTCGATATGATGTGATTAAGTAACATGTTTAGATATAAAAGTCATTTTGTAAAAAAATACGTTTTTTTATTTTATTTTATTTATTGCACTTAAATCTTAAGATAATAGTACAAAAGGTACAACTTAATGCTAAGCATTGTCTACCAGTTCACCTTTGGGACGTAACAGAATAAAATGGTAGATGGGGTGCAAATTTTATAAGAGATTTTCCATGTCCATAAATTGGTAAATAAATTAAATAAATCTTTTCATAAAAACAAATAAGAAAATTGGTTATTAAATGAAGCAGTTTAAATATTAGCCGCTTACTAATAACTTAATTAGTTACTACGTAAGTCGTGTCGTAAAGGGAGGTCAAAGGATGGCTCAAGAGACAACAACTACGACAAAAAAAAAATAGATATATAGTATAGACTAGAAGGTATAAGATGGATATAGCGTATTGTAAAATGTGACTAGAATCAATTTTTCTTGTTTGGTGTTCTAGCTACTACACGAAATATCGGCAAAGCAGTACGGAACCATGTTTTCAAAGTAAATCACACTAATATTACGAAGGCGAAAGTTTGTTAGTGTATGTGTGTTACTTCTTCACGCGCAAACGGCTAGATCATATTTTGATAGAATTTTGTATGCAGTAAGCTGACAACCTGGATTAACAGATAGGCTACTTTAGGCGCGAATAACTCCGCGGGGCGTAGCTACTAAATTATAAATTAACACAGTTTTCAATTAGAAAAATCCAATTTTCGTGTGAGGATGGTAGTTATCATATTATATGAGTCTCACTCGGCTTGTATGGTCTTTTTATATAGATAGTATTGCAAAAGGAACCATGTATAAGATTGCGGTTTCGCAAAGAGCCATGGGACGAGCCATGCTGGGCATCAAACTACAAGACCGAGTTCGCAACGTAGAGATTCGCCGTACTCTCTAGAATTGCAGCTCTTAAGTGGAACTGGGCGGGACACCTAGCTAGAAAGAACGATAGAAGGTTGACTGGTATCCCAGAAATGATAAGCGCAGTGTGGGACGTCCGGTGGCTCGATGATATCAAGCATGTCGCTGGAAAAAACTGGATAGCAGCGGCTGCCGACAGAACGGGATGGCGCAGACAAAGGGAGGCAGGCTTATGCCCAGCAGTGGGTTTTTAAAAGCAGGTGATGATGTGTATTGCATTATATGTCAATGGCCATGAAGTGGTCTATCAAACTTGGTATTGCTAAAGCTTTCGTTTCAAATAAATAAATAAAATAAATATAAATATATAGGGACAAATTACACTGATTGAGCTAGCCCCAAAGTAAGTTCGAGACTTGTGTTATGGGATACTAACTCAACGATACTATATTTTATAACAAATACATATGTAGATAAACACCCAAGACCCAGGACAACTTGAAAAAGGCCATTTTCCAACTTGCTCTGACCGGGGATCGAACCCGGGACCTCTGGGTGGCGGACTAGCATGGTGACCACTACGCCACGGAGGTCGTCAAATGAAATTAATATAAAATCCCTTAAATTATTCCTCATGAATACAGGAATGTTTTTTAATTAAACAAAAGTCGTGCGCGACCATTACCTGCACAAACTTTCAGACAAATAGAATATATTTGTATACAATTATATTGAGATACAAACATGTATAATATATATATATTATGTGTATGTGTAGTTATGTACGTATATCTAGTATTTGTATTTACGTAGGATATGTAGAATTTATTCACTTTATATTCATATAAAATATTTGTGTTTTCTCAATTAGTCTGTATTTGTACGTAGTATATTTTTACTACTCTGTGGTCTGTATCGATATCGGTAATTAACATAGGTGTGTACGTAGGTTTTATCGTGTTATGAGAAAGTGTTCACAGTTTTGTTTTATTAGAGTTTTGCACATATATTCGAAATGTTCACATATGAGCACCATCTGTAGATTGACTGGCAAAGAATATACATATATAAATAAACACCCAAGACCCAGGACAATTTGAAAAAGGCCATTTTCCAACTTGCCCTGACTGGGGATTGAACCCGGAACCTCTGGGTGGCGGACTAGCATGGTGACCATTAAGCCACGGTTGTCGCAGATTACAATTTCATGTAATAAAAATAAATAAATTAAAGGTACGGTTTCGTTCGATACGTATGATTTTATTATTGCGAATTCTCGACATGTTTGTACGTACGCCCCCGCGATCGACTAAACATAGAACACAATTGTCCTCTGCGTACCCCGAGGGATGACAATGGCGGCACCGCGCCCACCTTCGTGGTGTTCAACAATTATTGTACCGTTTCATAATATATAATAAGATACATTTACATACTTGCCTTGCCTGGAAAGTAGTAAACGAAGGTAAATACCTTCGTAAACTACTTTCTAACTAGTACTCAAATCAGATACTTTTTTCTAAACATCAAAACAAACATTTTCTATGATTTGTATGAAATACAAGCTGATGGCGTCATAGTTTCTTGTCAAATGGCGCTTTCAATATCAGTTTTTCTGCAACAATAAATCTAAAATCGCGTTGAAAGTGGATATGATCATGACAAGTGACATTTATTTTCTGACGTTTTATTTTCTTATCTGTACCAAATATGAAATACTTTATTATCGACTGCCTCCGTGGTCCAGTGGTCAAGACGTTCGCCTTGTGACCCTGAGGTCATGGGTTCGATTCCCACTGGGAAACATACTTTGTGCAAAGTTGTTTCCAGTCTGGATAGGATATTGCAGGCTTGAATTACCTGATTATCCGAAAAGAAAGATGATTCCGTGTTACGGAAGGCACGTAAAACTGTGGGTCCCGAACACCACCTAGCGTTTAAATCCAAGGATTGGTTCCTGGTTTGCCCTTTGGGTTGTGGAGGTCAGACGGCAGTCGTTCTGTGTAAAAACCAGTAACCTCATCAAATCTCCTTGGTTAGGTAGCGGACCCCGGGCTTTGAAGCGTTACTGCTGAGGATGCAACCGGGAAAACGCTCGGAAGATGATGACTTTATTATTGACCCCAAGAAAGTATCTACACAATTCAGTGAAAGCCGACTACCGGGAAATTCTTATTGAAAAGTAGAATTTAACTCAAAACAAAGCGAAAAGATATTATTGCTGCATTGTCCTCGGTCTTGGATGTTTATCTATCTATGTATTTGTTATTAAATATAGTATCGTTGAGTTAGCATCCCATAACACAAGTCTCGAACTCACTTTGGGGCTAACTCAATCAGTGTTATTTGTCCCTATATATTTATTTATCACATGTATTCTAATTATATATTTTATACGAAAGTAAGTACCTACTAAGTTTTTTGCAAAATAACGTTTTTTACGAGCTTTTATTGAGAAGCCAAAATACTGATTTTGACAAATGAAATATGCCGAATATCGATCGAGTTGCGTCAATTTATTACTGAGTTCTATTGTCCACCTTCCGTCTCCGTGATCAGACCCTACCTTCGTCTATCATTAAGGGCTCGTCAAGACAAATCAAAAAAGTCCTACTCGATAAGGTTATGTTGTTTTGTAACTGAGTTCCGTCGAATATCTTCCGGCTCCATCATCAGACCAGCTCATTGACATTACTCCATAATATTGTATTGTCATCTGACTTGTATGCAAAATTTCAGCTCAATCGGTTGAGGCTAACTGGTCGAAAATTGAATTGCAAGATTTGACCTAAACAAACATACATACAAGGAAGCTTATCAAAATGTTATGACAAATTAAGAATGAGTGGTTCAGATGATACGGTGCAACACACATAAATACCCACATAAGACTGCTAAAATCATTACCCTTCCTTTGTGGCTTTGCTGTAGTCGGGCAAGGAAAAATGCTTCGAATTCAAATGTAGATAAAGAGATCGCTTCCAGACGGCAAATTGAACAATAGCAAAATTGACAATTATTAAAAGTGATGGAAGTTTCCAATCCCACTAATAATATAAATGTCAAGTTTAAAAAAGCAAAAAAAAACTATTTTCTTACGATATTGTGATGAACGTTTGTAACTTCAATTACACAATAATTTTTCTAAACTAAAAACCAAAATTTATAAAATTTCGATGGTACCTTGACAAGTAAACACCTTTCAAAAAAAGAATTTCCCGTTCGATTCAGGTGTCTTCGAATAATTAATGATCATAAAAAAAAAAAAAACATAAAAGTTCGCGACGAATTAATAACCTTCTTTTTGGAAGTCGGTTAAAACGCTGAACGGATAGGAATGAAATTTCACATGTGCGTAGGACGCATGGGATACTTTTATCCCAAAAAATGAAGGTTTGTGGGATTGTCGCAAGCAACTCCGCGGGTAAAAGCTATTGGCAAGTAAAGCATTTTGGTAAACATTGGAGATTCACCTGACTACGGATCGGCATAATGAAAATTTCGCAAGGCCTTTAAAATATCTCATTGAATTCTTACTTTTGATCCCGCAAATACTCCCGGCATTCCGTGAACACAAGCTCGCTGGCACAAAATATGGAAACAACGGAGCAACGTACTAAAACACTTCATTAGTTCAATAAAAAAGAAATATTAAGGCGACCTCTGTGGTCATTATGCCAGACCGTCACACCGGGGGGTCCCGGGTAATCGAGAAAATTTAAAGCAATCGCGTTTTTAAGTCATATAATTTTTATTTCGAAGTGAGTAGTTCGTTAATATTGATAAAACTAAGGATCGTTCTAAGACATTTGGCTCGCGGTGCGCCCTTAACCTTTAGCACAGATGACGATCTTTGTGGATTAGTGCTGATCGTGCCACGCTGTCACACTGGAGGTCCCGGGTTCGATCCCCGGTCACGTCAAGATGAACTATTTTCAGCTTGAACTAGGTCTTGAATGTCTATCTATATGGGGTCTAACAAAATATACTAAACTATTTTAACGGTGAATTCAGTCTATAATACTGAACAACTTTCTCTAAAGAACATATAATATCGAGAAAGGCCTTTTTTTCGCTTTTCCGTACAAAAGTGCGCAGCGGCTCGGGCATTTTTTTTTTTTTTGCTTTTTGACTGTTATTTTAATTTCATTATACCAAAGTGATCTAGTATAGCCCGTGGTTTGATTTATTACGGGTATGTCCATTCCGCGTTGTATATTTGTTAATTCCAATTTATTTTCTTTTTCGACAGAGCTTAGGACAACACCCAAATTAGGCATTAGGCTTGTATTGGATGAATTTTGAAAATAATCTCGGTAAGTCCCGTAACAAGTGTCCCTTCTCTTATTCTATACTTTGTGTCGGAATTTGCTGAGCCCGTGTTTACAACCTGAGGGTTTACAGCCTCGTTATTGAAATCAGACTGTTTACAGCAGCAGGCGTTTGACAGCACTTTTGTGAGTCTTCCTTCTTTGCTGGTAGAAAAGAAAAAAACTTAGAAAATACTAGCTGTTTTATTTTGAAAGAAAAATACTATATTTGGTGCAATTTTTATTGCATTTTCTCGTTCGGATCGTAAAAGTCGATCGATGGAATTGGCAAAATCGCGAATCATGTTAATACGGATGCGGATAACCAACCCATCACTCATTTATTACATGCTTTTTTTATTTAGTTCCTACTGTCTGTAATCAAATCTTGCAAGTTTGACCCACTTCCCAGTTTCCGATTGAGCTGAAATTTTGCTCACGTACGATGATTATGATGACATGGCATGGAGATGATCTGATGTCCCGGGACGTGGCCAAAGGAACTCTGTAATGAAAGGATGCAACGCCATCGAGTTTGGGCTCGTTTGATTCGTCTTGAGGAGCACTTAAAATTGTTTAACATAAAAGCTTGTTTTAAAAAATATTTTTTAATAATTACTTGTTGATTCTCTTTTTTCACTTGCATGTCCACCATCGCGCTTAAAGTGAGCCTGTCGAGTCTTGAGCCCCTGGGCTCTGTCTGGTAAGAGCCACGTAATCCAAAATGCTCTGTCTTCCCCATTATGTATTCCCCAGACAGTGTATGTACGAGTATGTCCAAAAGTCTTAAAGATCAATACATAGATTAACAAGTAATTATATTGATAATATTTTATTCAACAAACTTTTATCTAAAATGCTACTCAAGACGATTCAAACGAGCCCAAACTCGATGGGATTTCGTCATTTCATCACAGAGTTCTTATGGCCACCTTCGGGCTCCATCATCAGATCAGCTCCATGTCATTATAATATTGCATAGTCACGCGATACACGTACGCGTGCGAAATTTCAACTCAACCGGAAACCGGGAAGTGAGTTAAATTTAACTTGCAAGATTTGATTACAGACGGACAGATCGACAGATAATGAGACTGTTGAAACTAAATAAAAGCTTGTAACAACTGCCATCCACCGATAACAGCATGGTCCCCCAGCGTTACTATGCATTGACATAATAGTGAACAACTATAAGACAATATTACATAAACATGTGTAACAATATCAAGCGGTACCCACGGTGGGGGCACAGAATTAACCATTTCTTGGGTATAAGTGGCGGCGCGGGCGCGAAAATTTACATTCTAGAGGTGGGACTGTGCAAAAACGGATTTTCAAAATGGCGTACTTTGTGAGTAGTATTTTTTTACGCGGTGGCGGTGCAGTGATGTGTTATTGCGGTGCGATGACTAATGTGAACAAAAAATTATAATAGTGTGGATTTCTACAGGGATTTTAGCTAGTTTCGGTGTGCATCTTCTAGGCGGAAACGTCTCCTTTTTTTTTAAACGTATTTCAGTCAAAAGCTGTCTTCTAGTCGGGTATATACGCTTCAGTGATTGAAAAAATAAGTTTTCAGTATTTTTTTAAAGGGTTCCGTACCCAAATGTTAATAACGGGACCCTATTACTAAGACTCCACTGTCCGTCCGTCTGTCACCAGGCTGAATTTCATGAACCGTGATAGCTAGACAATTGAAATTTGATCACAGATGATCATCATCACAGATGATGTATTTCTGTTGCCGCTGTAACATCAAATACTAAAAACAGAATAAAATAAATATTTAAGCGGGGCTCCCATACAACAAACGTGATATTTTATAGATAATGGGAACCATTCGAGCGTGAGGTCGACTCGCATTTGTCCGGTTATCCAAAGATTACAAAAATTAAATTAATTTTAGTATTTTTCTTTAAGGGGCTACATGAATTTTCGGGGTCCAGTGCTGCCCCCATTTGAAATAAATCATTTGAAAAGAAACTGAGACATCGTTTAAAATTTTGTCTTGACCAGGCTCTAGATAACCCTTCAAACTATTTTATGAACTACTGTTTATAGTCTAAAGTGATAACATGAAGCTTTTCTGCGCACAATTGCAAAAAACGGCCACTTTTGGCGTATGTGCGTAGAAAAGCTTCACTTCCTTACTATAAACTGTAATCAGTAGTTCATAAAATATTTTGAAGAGTTATCTAGTGACTGGTCAACACAAAATTTTAAATGATGTCTTCGTTTCCTATCAATTGATTTATTTCAAATGGGGGCAGCACTGGACCCCGGAAAATTCATGGAGCCCGTTAACATTTTTTTATTAAAACAAATTCATGGCACTAACATAAGTATAAGCTGAAATTAATAATTTAAAATATATCTCTATTAACACATAGGACAAGTATATATTTATTTAATCTTTTTTGGTCATCATGTCATCAAATACAAATTGTATAGAACTATTTATCCCGGGAAAATGTGAGGTTTCCGAGCTATTGTTAAAAAAAATTACCACTGATGCAATGCCGCTAATAAATAATAGCATCAGCTAATAAATACACGTAATATTAAATATGACTCAAAATTAATAAATAAGACTTCAAAGTTTTGACATATATATTTTTTATCAATATGTATATTGCTTTGTCATCTGATGTGCATGTATTTTATATAATTTATGTAAAGTTCAGAAAAATATATATAAGGCGACAATATTTTTTTTTTTTTTACCGAAACCGTAAGTAACAATTTTTTTTTATATTCTTGATCTCTCCCAAGGATTTCCAAAATAACCGATCTAGAGCGGCCTGCATCCAGCGCTTTCCAGCGACCACAGTCAGGTCGTCAGACCATCTTGTGGGCGGGTGTCCAACGCTTCGCTTGCCAGTACGTGGTTGCCATACGAGAACCTTTTTGCCCCATCGGCCATGGGTTTGTCGCGCTATGTGTTCCGCCCACTGCCACTTTAACGAGCTAATCTACTGGGCTATGTTAGTGACTTTTGTTCTCCTACGAATTTCCTCATTTCTGATTCGATCTCGTAGGGAAACGCCGAGCATAGCCCTCTCCATAGCGCGTTGAGTGACCTTGAGCCTTTTTATGAGACCCACAGTAAGGGACCAAGTTTTATCCCTGAGGGGCAAATAAAACGGTTATTTTAAATAAATATAATAATCATGCAATTATTTATACAAAATCATATGCAAATGGTGCAATATAAAAACGCCGTAAAATAGAACACATCGTCGCGTGCCGCGGTGCGCACGCGATGCTGATCTATGATCGGCCACACCGGTCGCGGCCTTACTTACAGCGGAGAGCGAGAGCTTGTTCATATTTTTCAGTTTCCCAATATGTAATAAATTAAAAACAAAAAATAAATACAATTTTCTCTGTTTGTTTGTTACTCTGTTAATTACTTTTAGTATTTCGATTTATTTTTTACTTAATTATTTCGAAGTTCAAAAACAACAACCTGTTTTTGTGTTGTTAAAGAAAAAAATGTCTAAAGTCATTTATTTTTCATTTGAACACAGAAAACCTGTTAGTTATGTTTTGACATACTTTTGAATTTTTCGCCTCCTGGATGAAAATAATAAATGTAAAAAGAGGTAAAATGATGACAAAACCAGTTGTTATTCAACATTTTTAGCATGCGAAATTTATTTATCTATGCGGACATTAATTATAAATTTTCTATGCGGTAAAAACATTTGACTTTTGAAATAGGACTTTGAAAGTGGCAGTTTTTACAGCTAGAGCGTTTCGTACCAGTTTCTAATCGCTGTCAAACAAACCTCAGCTCGTATCACATAGGAAACAGTAAAGTATAGTATAATCGAACACGGAATAGGGAAGCTCTTTACACTGTCAAATGTTAATCGCGTTAATTGAATGGTCGAAAGCGGACGTTTTGTCAGACATGTCTTTTACGAAACGTCATTATTAGGAAAAAAATTGTGGTCGTCGGATATACTTCGTTTATACTTAACGTCTCATTAGACAAATTGATTACTTTAATAGTATTTTATGCAACAGTTGTATATAAGGAGGGTCAAAAAATGAGAATGGTGCAGGTTACGATGCTAGCCTTGGCGAGCATCGTAAGGAGATATTATCGAGCCTTTTTTTAACGTACTCTTACAATGTTGCATTACAACTTTTTCTACGACTATATTTACTAAATAAAATAGAAAAATTAACAAAGTAAAATATATAAATTTATTTTTTACTAGCTTTTGCCCGCGGCTTCGCTCGCGTAGGGATTAATTTATCAAAATCCTTTCTTAGGGGATGCCTACGTCATAGTAGCTTTATGCATGGAAAGTCTCAGCCCGATCGGTTTAAAATTGACAAAGTTTCATACAAACATTTCATACCCTATTTTATCCCCTTGGATGTAGAATTGATCAAAATCCTTTCTTAGCGGATGCCTACGTCATAACATCTACCTCCATGCCAAATTTTTGAGCCCGATCCGTCCAGTGGTTTGGGCTGTGCGTTGATAGATCACTATGTCAGTTAGTCAGTCACCTTTGAGTTATATATATTTAGATAATAATTAACATTTTTCTATTAAATATGTTTAAAAAACGTTTTCTTATGTTGACAGCATGGTAAATTTAAAGAAAAAAAAAGTTCTAGGTCTATGGCTAGGAGTATCTTTTTGGGCAAATAACGACACATGTGCTGTTATGAAGAATAGATATTAATATACTTTACACGTAACGTAAATTATACTTATTGACGTGTAAAAGTGCCTGTAAAGATCTAATTACTAAATAAACATTTGAATCTTTGAATCTTAGATATATATATTGACTTTTGTGAAATGATATATTTATCAATATTCTTATAATAGTGTTCGTAACTATTTTATACAGATAACAAATAATTAATAAGAGTGTCGAACATACTCGTTATTCACACTTATCGAACAACTCTATTAGTGAAACTGTAACTCTTAGAAACGTTTAAGGACCTACCTTACCTTAGACTTTTCTATACAAACGTTTAATAAAACTTTTATTTTGAAAAGACAACAAAATATCTATAAGTAAAACTGTAACTTTCAAACACGTTTAAGGACCTACCTTACCCTAGACTTTTCTATACAAACGTTTAATATAGCTTTTATTTTGAAAAGACAACAAAATATCTATAAGTGAAACTGTAACTTTCAAAAACTTTTAAGAACCTACCTTACCCTAGACTTTTCTATACAAACGTTTAATATAGCTTTTATTTTGAAAAGACAACAAAATATCTATAAGTGAAACTGTAACTTTCAAAAACTTTTAAGAACCTACCTTACCCTAGACTTTCTATACAAACGTTTAATATAGCTTTTATTTTGAAAAGACAACAAAATATCTATAAGTGAAACTGTAACTTTCAAAAACTTTTAAGAACCTACCTTACCCTAGACTTTTCTATACAAACGTTTAATATAGCTTTTATTTTGAAAAGACAACAAAATATCTATAAGTGAAACTGTAACTTTCAAAAACTTTTAAGAACCTACCTTACCCTAGACTTTTCTATACAAACGTTTAATATAGCTTTTATTTTGAAAAGACAACAAAATATCTATAAGTGAAACTGTAACTCAAAAACTTTTAAGAACCTACCTTACCCTAGACTTTTCTATACAAACGTTTAATATAGCTTTTATTTTGAAAAGGCAACAAAATATCTATAAGTGAAACTGTAACTTTCAAAAACGTTTAAGGACCTACCTTACCCTAGACTTTTCTATACAAACGTTTAATATAGCTTTTATTTTGAAAAGACAACAAAATATCTATAAGTGAAACTGTAACTTTCAAAAACTTTTAAGAACCTACCTTACCCTAGACTTTTCTATACAAACGTTTAATATAGCTTTTATTTTGAAAAGACAACAAAATATCTATAAGTGAAACTGTAACTTTCAAAAACTTTTAAGAACCTACCTTACCCTAGACTTTCTATACAAACGTTTAATATAGCTTTTATTTTGAAAAGGCAACAAAATATCTATAAGTGAAACTGTAACTTTCAAAAACGTTTAAGGACCTACCCTACCCTAGACTTTTCTTTACAAACGTTTAATACTTATAGCTTTTATTTTGAAAAGGCAACAAAATATTTATAAGTGAAACTGTAACTTTCAAAAACGTTTAAGAACCTACCTTACCCTAGACTTTTCTATACAAACGTTTAATATAGTTTTTATTTTGAAAAGACAACAAAATATCTAAGTGAAACTGTAACTTTCAAAAAGTTCGGACAGTCAATATTGTTGCTCCTACAAACAAACTTTTGCGCCGCAACAGATTATCTACAAGTATTCATCCCTATTGGTGGACGCTTTCAGCGTTCAGTCAATTCTAGACAATTTTGGCCAATTTTTATTATGGAGCAATAAAATTTTAATAAATAAATAAATAAATAGCGACGAAAATCATAACCCTCCTTTTGGCTTTACCGTAGTCGAGTAATTACACATTAATTTGTCCGAGTCTCCGGCCATTAACACCATAATTACTACAAATGACTTGCCAAACAAACGAAAGCTTCCACGTAACTTTGGTGTTATGTAAATGCTTACACGTAAAGTCGGGTTATTTAGCCTAGTTTTTAACCGACTTCCAAAAAGGAGGAGCTTATCAATTCATCGCGATTTGTTTCTGAATAGACATTTGAATTTTGTTAGTTGGTCCTAAGAGCGGACAACCCGTCCTATTTTTCATACAAACGCTAGTACGTGATTATGGTGTTGTAACTGATATTTTTTGAAAACTTTTACACTAACCGGTGTCTTATGCGCTATTTCTAGGTTTCTATCGAAATAAAAACATGAAATTTTGAAAAACAAATTCACTACAAGCCTCCAAAAATTCGCTTTTTTGTAACAATTTTTACCTGAACTTTTGCCGTTCATAAACTACTCATAAATTGTAAGGGTAAAATAATATTTCTATATAAACCTTGCAAATGTAATAAAAATAATTGTAAGCCTTATTGAAAAACACGTATTGCCTTGGAACAAGTATTTTGAAATTTACGCACCCTATGAATAGTAAATAATAATACTAATTTGATTTAATATAATGCAAACCGAGCCCTCAGGCGCTATTTCATTTTTTGCTTTGCCTCTTTTTCTAGCATTGCTCTGGATGAAACAACAAGCTTTTCAAACCGTGCTCGCATTGACGGTAGAGCGGTCGGGAAGGGCCGCCTTAAATAAATTTTATCAAAATCGGTTGTGTAGTCTGGGGGTGAACCCGGTTTTCGATTTTGAAAAATTATTATTTTTACTACACATATCTTTATCACTTTGGGTCTTGCGACTCTACGAAGAGAGTCTCAGTCTCTCTATATCTTACTCAGAAAAGAAATTCAAAGGAATATCTACTCAATTATGTTAGCGCTATGGTTTAATTTAGCTCGCGTCAGAACTCCTCACCTCTTCGTTTAGATACCTAGACATCCATTGCAAGCCAATTTCATTCTTATTACTTTGAACAAACGATTCACATAACTGAATTTTCCCCTTCTATTAATGTAGTATAATTCGTAATAATGTAGGTATATTTTCGATACGTAAACGGGGAGTGACACAGGCCTGGCCGAGTCCAGGGTTGCCAAACCCAAAGACCACTTTTAATGTGACGGTAGGCAAGAAGGTGGAAAAAGGAATCAAAATAGAAATTGGTTTCTGGCCGCATCGTCTCTCGCTAGTAGATAATTAGCTACTTTCCAACTACTCAAATGAGAACATTTTTCAAAGCGTCACAACAAACATTTTCCATCGATTTGTATAAAATAATGGTATAACATAAGATAGGGAAAGTTAATACTTTTTCAAAATTAAAAACCGACGTCAACACCAAACTGCACAACCAATTTTGATTAAATTTCTATGGATAAGAATGCATTTTCAAACAAAAAGCGTTTTCGAGTAATCGGTGAACATTAAGTTTTTTTTTTTAGGAAGTGGCGCCATCTCTTTTCTTAGGGGATGAAACTTTCGCTGCTGCGGGTGAAATCGCTTATTTAGGTTCCCACTATCGCTGTGCAAAGATTCCGACGAATTGATAACCTCCTCCTTTTAAGGTTATTCATAAAATAGTTTAAAGGTCTTTCTAGACATTGAAACAAATAAATTTTTTTATTATCACCATATTTAGTTTTAAACAATTTATTTCAAATGAGGGCGCCACTTTAGCTACCACTTCGTCTTAATAGGGATTTTAATGAGCAAATAAAAAAAATACGTGCATATTCTCTATTGCCTGGGCGGCTGCACACCTTCGTATGGAACTGCCAATTTTTTTTTACAATCCTTTATTTAATTTTTCCTGTCCCGTTGTCTGTCTGTCTGTAATCAAATCTTGCAAGTTAAATTTGACCCACTTCCCGGTTTCCCATTGAGTTGAAATTTTGCACGCATACGTATATCGCGTGTCAATGCAATATTATGATGACATGGAGCTGATCTGATGATGGAGCCGGAAGGTGGCTATAGGAACTCTGTAATGAAACAACGAAACTTCATCGAGTTTGGGCTCGTTTAATTCGCCTGAGGAGCACTTTAGATAAAAGCTTGTTGTAATTTTTTTTTTTTTAATAATTACTTGTTTTAAACTTTCGATTGTTATTTTAATTTCATTACACTATAGTGATCTAGTACAGCGTGGTTGAATTTATTACGGGCATGTCCCTTCGATGTTGTATATCTGTATGAATATTATTTAACATTTACATCATAACAGCTTTAAGAGTACATTCGAACTTGCCCTATTCTGTTAGAAGTAGGACGCGGAACAATAATTTCCCTGAACAGACGTTGCGAGAAATGTATTCACGTACCAGATAGCAACTACGAGTATTCTATTGAATAGTTGTAAGCGAATATACCTACATATATGTACAGAAAATAATTATGTACCAGCAAAAGGAAAAGTCAGTCAATATCATTCATTCATTTATCTTATAATATGATTAATTTATTAGGGTCCCGTACCCAATAGGTCAAAACAGGACCCTATTACTAAGACTCCGTGTCCGTCTGTCCGTCTATCCGTCTGTCCATCTGTCCGTCTGTCTGTCTGTCTGTCACCAGGCTGTATCTCATGTACCGTGATAGCTAGACAGTTGAAATTTTCAGATGATGTATTTCCGTTTCCTTTATAACAACAAATACTAAAAACAGAATAAAATAAATATTTAAGTATCCCATACAACAAACGCTTTTTTTTATAGATAATGGTACGGGACCCTTAGTCCGACTCGCACTTGGCCGGTTACTATTTACTATGGGTCTCTTTAGAAGGCACAAGGTCACTCATATAGCTATGGAGAGGGCTATGCTCGGTGTTTCTCTACGTGATCGAATCAGAAATGAGGAAATTCGTAGGAGCACAAAAGTTACTGACATGGCCCAGCGGATTAGCTCGTTGAAGTGGCAGTGGGTGAGACACATAGCGCGACGTACCATGGTCTATCACTATAGGGCTAAAAGGTTCTTGAATGGCGATCACGTTTCTCTACGTTATCGAATCAAAAATGAGTAAATTCGTAGAACAAAAGTCACTGAAATAGCCCAGCGGATTAGCTAGTTGAAGTGGCAGTGGGCGGGACACATAGCGCGACGAACCGATGGCCTATGGGGCTAAAAGTTTCTCGAATGGCGATGTACTGGCAAGCGAAGCGTAGGACACCCATAAGGAGGTCAACATTATTGTTTGAAACAATATTTCAATCAAACCGAATTAGTGTAGCGAAATGAAAATGCAAGTTAAAAATAGCAATCCCATTTTGAAAACTAGCAAACCAAGATAGAAAGCATACGTTTAAATATGTCGGAAGAGCATGGTAATGACGTCACGTGCGCCGACGCAGAGTAATGTTACTGAAGCAACGTGAAAGCGGAGAATTACGCTCGCGGACTGAGTAAATAACATTTATTAGACAAATTAGACATTTGCCGAGAACAACATTGCGGTCTGAGAAAAACTAATTGGAATAGGAAGGAATATCCAAAGTGATTTGCTTTTTAGTTTCTAAACCAGTGCGTAATGATAATGAATGATAAGTCTGTAAAATATTATTTAAAAGTAATTTACTGCACAAAAATAATAAGGCGTAACAGTTTTGTATGTTTTCGTTTTTTTTCCGAAATATAAATTATTCATTAGAATATTAGAAGTTATTAAGTATTAGACGTAATGAATATTTTAGGAAATAAATATACAGCATATAAAAATTAAGCGAAAGTAATTAGACTATACTAAATTAGAAATAATGAAAATGTTCTAATAAAATTTGTACGAAAAGTTTGTGCGCCAATCCATATTAGGAATATAAAAAATTGGGGGAACCAATATAGACCCCTTAAAAAATAATTGATTAAAATACCGTATTGGTGTTCTTTGTTACAGATAATCTTAGCAGTAGCCGTGGTATTGGCGACCGCATCGGCGCAATTCGAAGACTACGGCGGCTTTGAGGGTCACGGGTTCGACGCCTACCACGCACACAAGCCGGTGCTGCACACACAGGTCCACCAGGGCCTCGACGACCACCACGAGGAATTAGCCGTCGATTATCACGTAAGGAAAAGCAACTTTTTAAAACAAAAAACCAGTGATTATCACAAAAAAGGCCAAATACGCAACAGGATTATTTTTTTACTTATTTTGGTTTAAAATCCTAACCAATGGACCGATATTAATTCAATCTATATAAGATCAATTTGGAAGTAACTATATTCTATAAATAAGAAATGAATTTTTCAAATATCCTATCCCGGGTCTCAAACTATATACATAGCAAATTTCATCTAAATCGTTAAGTTGAAGCGTTAAGAAATAACAGAACAGACAGGCAAGGCAGCTTCTTTCGCATTTATTATACTAGTAAGTATAGTATGGAAGTATGGATTTTCTCGCATCAATATCAACTTGTTTTTAAGTCTGTTCGCCGAGAGTTGATAAATATTATAATTCGTCTCTGAATAACGAATATATGGCGGCCGTCGCTTGGTTCCCGCTTTTGCTGTCTTTGTGGTACGAGGCACGCAGTTGTTGTCAACCGCGGGCGGAACGGGCCTTATATTGCCATTTCGTTCTCGAATGCGTTTCGTGTAAATAGTTTGGGTGTTTGAGTGTTGTATTCTGTTTTATATAATAGTTTAAAATTGTATTTATAAGTTTTTAAATTTAAAATTTTAACAAGTTAAGAAGTCCTGAATTTATCAACTCTCCGCGAACAGAATTTAGGTGGATTAATCAAAATACTAACGTTTAAAAGATTTTTATAATAACTGTTATTTCAGGCTCATCCCAAATACTCGTTCGACTACTCCGTGAAGGATCCCCACACGGGAGACGACAAGGAACACTGGGAGACCAGGGACGGTGACAAAGTAAAGGGTAAGAAAGAGCTACATTAAATTCTTTGTTCTATTGCATTCTTCATCGTGTCTCAGACCGAAAGACGACATCACAAAGAAGACATTAAACCAAGTTTATTTGCAAATAGAAAAGATGCGTATTGAGTAGATTTTGTAAGCATTTAAGTAAAAAAGGACTTTAAGATTAAGCACAATTATATAAATTTGGTATTTAGTTGACGGAAAAAGTCAATTTGAGAAGTAATACCATAGGATTTTCTTAAAAAAATATAGCTACTTTTGTTATGAGGCCAATCCTCTAATCGCTATATTTGACATAGCAGCGTGTTCTTACATCACGTCTACAAATGAGACATAAGTGACGTCACTCTGTCCGGTCTTTCTAAGGCGCTCCGAGACGCCGTCCAAAGGCGGACGTGACTTTGTAACCTTTATATCTTACAGAGATTGTGGGTTAGCAAGGTAGCTTTTTCTTGGATGTACCTATTTTTAGGAACTCTTTCCATAGCACAACGAAAAAAAAATATGCATATTTCCTATTAAATAAATCCCCGACGACACCATCTTGTGATGAGTGGCGAAACTACATATACCAAACGATTTTAAGTGGAACTGATATCCATAGCGCCATCTTTTATTATCCAGATAATTTAAAAAATACCGTCTTTCAAACGTTAATCGCCAATAACTTTTGAACGGCTGAAACGAGTTCAACAAACATATTTAACATTTTTTAATAATAATCTTTTAAAATGTTTGATTGTGGGAGCGACACAGCCAACCAAATGTGAAATACCTCTTAAGTATTTATTATAAAATATAGTATCGTTGAGTTAGTATCCCATAATACAAATTCAAAGCTTACTTTGTCTATCTTCCCTCTGCCCCAGACAGGGACATATGACCCTTATTCATTTTACCATGTCATAAACTCTTCCTTTAATTTGCTGATGTTAACAAAAGTCATTTTAAAAATCCGTTCACGTGCTCATTTTAAAAATCACCAATGTAACTTACTTGAGAAAGTTGTTCCATTCCTTGCACTTGGCCTTAAACTACATTGCAAAGTAGATGGCGCGCCTAACGACCTCACGGTCGTAAAGTCAGTTTTATCGCCTAAGTTTATGCCGTAGTAACCCAGACTGGCCTAGTCGAGTTTACGATAGATCAATGCCATATAATCAGTGTAATGCCGTTAAATCTGGCTGTCTAAAAGTCGCAAATTAAAAATAATTTGCCATCTCCCTACATAAAGGCGGACAGTGCGATATAATCAGTGAAATGCTGTTAAATCTGGCTGTCTAGAGTCGTAAATTAAATTTGCCATCTCCCTACATAAAGGCGGACAGTGCGATATAATCAGTGAAATGCCGTTAAATCTGGCTGTCTAGAGTCGTAAATTAAAAATAATTTGCCATCTCCCTACATAAAGGCGGACAGTGCGATATAATCAGTGAAATGCCGTTAAATCTGGCTGTCTAGAGTCGTAAATTAAAAATAATTTGCCATCTCCCTACAAAAAGGCGGACAGTGCGATATAATCAGTGAAATGCCGTTAAATCTGGCTGTCTAAGAGTCGTAAATTAAAAATAATTTGCCATATCCCTACAAAAAGGCGGACAGTGCGATATAATCAGTGAAATGCCGTTAAATCTGGCTGTCTAGAGTCGTAAATTAAAAATAATTTGCCATCTCCCTACATAAAGGCGGACAGTGCGATATAATCAGTGAAATGCCGTTAAATCTGGCTGTCTAGAGTCGTAAATTAAAAATAATTTGCCATCTCCCTACAAAAAGGCGGACAGTGCGATATAATCAGTGAAATGCCGTTAAATCTGGCTGTCTAGAGTCCAAGATCCACCTTAGAGAATCCAAGTTCAGTAGTAATTATATGATGTGTCCGCTCAGAAGAGATGCCTACAGTCTTAGCTATTTCCTCGACAGTCAATCTTCGATCAGATAAAATTAAATCACAGATTTTTTCTGTGTTTTCATCAGTGGAAGCAGTTGAGGGCCGACCACTACGGGGCTCATCTTGAATGGACTCACGACCACGTTTGAACTCTGCTACCCAGTTTTTAACAGTCGCATACTAAAAAGCGGACTCACCTTAAGTAGCAGACATGTCTTCATGTATGGCTTTTGGAGTTAAACCTTTCAAATTCAAGTATTTGATCACTGCACGAAGTTCAATTTTATCCATTTTCAAAAACAGCTCTGACTTGATTTATGATATCATGTGTAAACGAACAATGAATTATTGTGAATAAACTAAACTTTGCATACTTGTTACTAAATAATGTAGCTCCAACATGACTTTTATACTCGACTGTACATAACACAGAAAATTGATCATCAATTCATGAAATGACACCCATTGTTCCAGGAACCTACACCCTGCTGGAGACCGACGGCACGAAGCGAGTGGTGGAATACGAAGCCGACGACAAGAACGGCTTCAACGCTGTCGTGCACAAGATCGGGACACCCAAGGTCTGTACCTCAACAGAAGTGCCATTTTTAAAACGCGGAGTCACCTAAACGAATGGTTTTTCCATACAAAAAAAAATTCGTTTAGTGACTCCGCGTTTGAAAATTGGTAGAACTGAATTTAATTCGACATTTTTGAATTGCGGTGTCACCTAAACAAACAGTTTTTTGGATAAAAAAACCATTCGCTTAGGTGACTCCGTGTAGCAAAAATGGCATTTCTGTACCTCTACAGAAGATAAGTTAAGGAGTTCGGTGCGCATTACTAGCGCTTTTGCAGGTGAAGTGATACCGGGTATGCTCCGCGCTTGGACAGGTGGCTATCGTGCTTCGGAAGGCTTGAAAGGCCTTTGGTCCCGGCTGTCATCATTGTATGGCAGTCTACAAGCTATGTCAAATCATTTATCTATCTTTGGATGTTTGTAGCACTTGATAATTGGGTATTTTCCTGGGTCAAAAATAAATTACTTGGTACTGTTAAGAAAATAAAACATCACAAAATAATGACAGTTTTCAATGATCATATCCATTTTCAAAGTGGTTTAAGGTTTATTATTGCAAAAAAATTAAAGGTATTAAGGTGCTTTATTTGACTCTAAAGAACTATGACGTCATCTGCCTGTATTTCATACGAATCCGATATAAAATATTTGTTTTGACATTTAGGAAAAAGTATATGATTGACTTGGAAAGCGGATTGTCAATTGTTTCTTTCGATTTTATATTAAAGTCGTATTTTTAATTAGACGAAGCCAACTGACAGTAGCTAATGTCACTTTGTAAAATAATGTTGCCATATTTAAAGTAATAGTGATGCGTTCAGTTCTCGTTCAATCAGATGAATGAACAAATGTAATAAGCGATGTTTTTTTATTTTCATTACCTACCTATAATTGTTATATTTTATACATCTATAGTTTCAACTGCATGATGTGTTGTAAATAGGACAGTCTTACAAGTTTCCTCGCAATGTTTTCCTTAATGTTTAAAACTCTTGGTATTAAGTATAGGTAGATACTATAGGAACATAGTCGTCGAAAACTCATTGGTATGTACAAAGCACGACTAAAATTCGAACCCCATACCCGATATCGGCAGTTCGGCACACTAACTATTCACTAGAAAATCGAGGCAATTTCATTCATTCAAGAGTTTTTTCAATCATTCACTTTGTCACAACACTATTTTTATTTCATCAAAAACTGACAACAATAAACGTCAGTTGACTTCGTCTAATTAAAAATACGACTATAGTTGTTGACGACAGATCATTCAGCTAAGTTTAGTGCCGCTTCCTAAGCGTAAGTGCAAAAAAAGATCATTCACTTTACGTTACATAAAATATACGGTTAATGTTAAAGAACTTTGTTATCCAGGAGCACCACGAGATCAAGCACGAGATCCCGCACCACGAGATTCCCGCCATCCCCCACCACCACAAGCCCCTCTTCGAGCCCTACCAGCCGCAGGACTTCCACAACTTTGACGATGGGGGCTTCGTGCCCATCGCCGGGGGCTTCGACCACTGAGAAAGTTGTATAGTCTTATTATTAAGCGTTAGTACTCGGTTGAAGCACCACCCAGACATTAATAAACCACACAAAAGATACATTAGGTAGCCCCAAAGTAAGTTCCGAGACTTGTATTATGAGATATTAACTCAAAGAATTTCAATTTGAATCATATCAATAGTCGAGGGATATCAAGGGACCGAGATGTATGGAAAGAAAGAGAAGGCTTTTGTCCAACAATGGTCCTAATAATTGCTAGCTCAATCTGTGTGATTTGTCCTTATATTATTATTTTAAATTCTCGCTCATTCCCCTCAGTTTTTTCATTTCTCCTAAACCAGCGTGGAAACACAAACAGGAGAGAAACTGACATATTGAGATATGTCATTTTATTTTGGGTGGATAATGTTTTAAACCAAGTGCAAAATTTAGTTCGGGTTTTATAATAAGACGAATATAGTTTAACTTGCTTTTGTTGCTAGATTGAATAATGTTAATTCGACTGAACTTTGTTATTAAAGCATTTGTGTTTCTCAATCAAGTTGATGTTTCAACACTGCCTGTGCAATATGTAACAAAATCCCTGTCCGATGTAGAAGCAACTCAGACCGTCAATATGAACAACTTTTCCTATGGGACCAATGCTTGAAACTGGAAGAAAAAATTGTCATTTTCATACATATTGCCGGGCCGGCCGAATACTTTTGTATGAAAATGTCGATTTTTTTTCGAGTTTGGTCCCATAGGAAAAGTTGTTCATATTGACGGTCTGAGTTGCTCCTACAAGGATCGGACAGGGTTTTTGTAACATACTGCATCATAAGAGTAAATTAGAAATTTATAAGAAAACCGACTCGAGCAATTTCTTTAATCATAGCTCTAAGAACATTCCCGATCAAATTAACTTGTTTTTTATGATATGATGAGTACAATGGTGAGTTTAATATAATTTTAAGCAATCCACTGTCGCACATAGAAAAAGCCATCTACTTTTTCTTGTACGGACTTGGCAGATGGAGGCTAGTCAAAAAAAGTGTAAGATTTTTGCGTCACTTTTTTCCCGACACGCCTTTTTTATCTTTATTTAAAAAAAACAGTGTTTCGGAACGATCACGGCAGAGAAAAAACGCTTGAAAGAAATTACTTTAGTTGTAAACAGGATTAATTGTTGAACATCAGTTTGAATGAAAGCGCAAATGTAACGATCAATAATCTTAAGGTGCTTATGTGTGATGGTAACTTTATGTAAGCTTCGGAAAATGTACCTGCTTCGAACACGTGACATTTCACAGAAATGTGTCTTCAGATCTCGCTCTCTTTGTCTTGTTATAATTATGTAAGTTGTAGAGTATGTTGTAAAAGATGGGGCAAATAAATTGTACCTTCAAATCGAAAAATAAAACCATCTTGGCGACATTTCCCAAGTTGAGCATAAAACAAAAAGTAATTACGCACAATAAATTTTTTTATATTAATTTTTTTCAAAAATATTATTTTTAAGATGTGAAATATGTATTAATACATGGCAGATAAAATGTTACTTTAGGAGTTTACTCGTGCGTAATGAGTAGTGCTTTACGAAACTGTTATTTATTGTGAGTTGTGAACTCGATCGGATTATTTAGTTTTAAGTGTTGTACAAAACTCTTGCGATTTAATAAACTTGTTGTTACTCGTCATTTTGTTTTTTATCATTTTCCAAAACAAATAAGTACTAGTAATTAAGGGGATACATACAGTTTTCGGGGTCTAGCGCTACCCCCATTTAAAATAAATTATTTGAAGGAAACGAAGATATCATTTAAAATTTTGTCTTGTAAAATAGCTTGAAGAGTTAGGATTAGGTCGTACTCTAGCCCTAACCCTTCAAACTATTCTACGAGCTACTTTTTACAGTTTAAAGAGATAAGGTGAAGCTAGTTTTAATTTTTTGCGAGAAACTACCACTTTTGTATTATCCCCTTTAAGGTAAACTTCAAACGAAACTTCAAAGTATGCTTTTCCAGTTTTATCGTTAAAATAAAACAGAATAATATTTCCAGGTTCAAGGATTATATTAACTATCGTATACTCACTGCGTGATTATAAGTCAGAGAGGAATGCAAGACCTTTGTCCAGAGCGGTTACTCCAAAAGCGGCACGCATGACGGACGTTACTGCTTAAATAAATAAATATATACGGACACATAACACTGATTGAGCTAGCCCCAAAGTAAGTTCGAGACTTGTGTTATGGGATACTAACTCAACGATACTATATTTTATAACAAATACATATATAGAAAAACATCCAAGATCCCATGTATCAAGCAAAATTGAGCGTTAATGTGTGATGATGAAGTCTTATTAGGTCTGACATAGAAATACGACTACACACACTATCGGACGACAATCGTATTATTTCATGGAGTAACCCCCCTGACGCACAGAATTAATAAAAGTTATACAGAAGTAAGGCGGTACAAATAACAATCACGAGAAAATGTTCACTGTTTATTTTTTCCACCACAGGGCCAATCGTTCACTTTGTTCTCAAATTTTATGGTTATTTTCACGAAATGTATGTTTTACGTATTTACTTACTTTCTTAGCATGATGAAACATTAAAATACGGTGCATAAAAATTCAAAGATAAGGACCCTGTGACGTCAAGATAAACATTTTCAAAGAGAAGGCAAAGGACCCAAGGGACACAACGCGGGTTATGTTTTTAATTATTAACAAGACATCATGTATGTACGCGACGACTTTGAAATTAAGTTTGTGGCGAGTTTGCACACACACACACCCTCAGATACTGAATGATAATAATGCAATTTCACGGATTTAGATAATCTGTAATAGTAATCGGATTAGGGATGAATTTTTTTTTGCGATATTTGACCGCAGAATAAACATAATTTAAATAAAACAGCTGAAGAAATATAATCTTTTTAAATGTAAGCCGCGCTTTCTGGCCTTGAGAGACGTAAAAACTAGTTTCACAACGTCAATTTCACCGATGACCGAAAGGAAAATACTACGGAGTTGGCATACTCGGCCGAATCAAAAATATAAAACCAACAAAATATTCATAACAACAAGGAAAAATTTTTAAACAATGCCGAGTATTCGGCGAATAAAAATTAAGTGTCTGCAATATTGCTATATACAGGCTGACTGGTAAATCTAGAGGACTGACATAATAAATCATGATTACACGTAACGTCATATAATATCAAACCAACAAAATATTTATTGATTGCAAAGAAAAATTTTATCACATGTGTAATTGATTTGACAACCTCCGTGGCGTAGTGGTCACCATGCTTGTCCGCCACCCAGAAGTTCCGGATTCGATCCCCGGTCAGGGCAAGTTGGAAAATGGCCTTTTACAAATTGTCCTGGGTCTTGGATGTTTATTTATATATGTATTTGTTATAAATTATAGTATCGTTGAGTTAGTATACCATAACACAAGTCTCGAACTTACTTTGGGGCTAGCTCAATCAGTGTTATTCGTCCCCTATATATTTATTTATAAATAAAAAAAAATGTACATGTACATTGATTCAAAGATTCAAAGATTCAAATGTTTATTCAGTAATTAGACCTTTACACGTCAATAAGTATAATTTATGTTACGTGTAAAGTATATTAAAATTTAATTTATTTTTAAAGAAAAGCTACCGATACCAGCGCTTCGTAACGACCACTGCTAAGAAGAAACGCCGAAAGAAATTACAGTATTGGTCGCCTACTCGCCAGAAAGGCTTTGTCATATTATTATAATTGTCTTTTAATTAATAAATACTTATAATATAATACAATGTTGACACAATATAACAAGTAATGCTTGCGAACAAGTAAACAAACATAAATTGCGTAATAAAAAATATTAAGTAGTCAAAAAAGCGAAGCCGAGCTGACCAGTCCCTTCCGGCAGCACCCGTTCACGAGTTGACGCACGGATCAGCCATCGTTAAACTCAACCATATGAGATGGGAATTTAACGACCCGACCAGCGACGCCACCACCGGATTGGACATTTTAGTGAGCATGAAAAACCCGAACTCGCAGACCTTGTCAAGAGAAAATATCAGTTATATGTTGGTCACTTATTGATCGCAGAGCATTTACATGTTTTTATGGTAACAGAAAATGCAGCTATTTATGTTTCATGTGTGGAGTGTAATGGAAAATGTTTAGGAAGTATCCACGCGTTTTTATCTCTTAAATAATCATTGATAGTATAGTACGCATTGTTGAATAAAACTTTTTTAACATGTGTTTTAAATTTTGCCATTGGTAGGTTAACGATCGCTTCGGGAAGTTTATTAAATAATGTTATACCTAGACCTAAGAGTGACTTTCTAGTTTTAGCAAGTCGAAATTTAGGCGTATGAAGCTGATAATTGTATATTATAGTGCGCTGTCTGAGAATATTTGAAAACCGCGCGCTCGGTACCTACCTATCTAATTTGGCTCGTTGTTAAACCGCTTATATCGCGCACAAATGTCCACATGTTTTGTTTTTTTTTATTTGCAAAATTTGGTCAACTTTTAAGCACTAATTTCTTAAATATATTTGGAACTAGAATAGAGGACTGAATGCCCCCTTTCAGTTTGTAACGTAAATTACCAGTCAGCCTGTATACTTAGGTAAACTACAAAGGGCGAATTCGACCAATATTACGTTACATCACGTTGTCGTTAATCCATTCTATTCCTGGAGTAAGTAAATCTTGATATTGATATTCTATGGTTGAGGAATCAACAAATCATACAATACTCTTTCCATAGATTGACTTGGATAGCTAAGACCATATAATTTAGCATGATATAAATGTCAATTACGTTTGAAAGATGATGTCATCACACATGTCATATCGTCACAGATGTCCTCTCATAAGCTTTTAAGAGTCCGTTATTAAAATACTCCCAGATAATTTTACTATTCCTAGTAAATTGGATAGCTTACTCTGGAATAGACATCTTATTCTTGGATTACTAATTAGTAAAACGCAAAATTTTATCCTAGGCTTGAAATACCGGTATTTATGGGAATCGGTATTATTGACCTTGGTGCGGTACCGGTGTCAAACATAGTACCTGTATTATCTGCACCAGTACTAGTTTTCCGTCAGTATCGGTACTGTACCGGTACCAGTACCTGTACAAATCACGTCAAAATGAGAAAGCAGGTACAAGTATAAGCAGATAGCATTAGTTACCTAAATTAGGTACCTGTACTTTTAAGGAGTACTGGTTCTATGTAGAACAGTTGTCCAGGTATCGAAATGAAAATAATCTCTAAATACCGGTACAGAACCTGTACTTTTGATACCTGTTCAAAGCTTTGAGTTACTCAAGAGTATTTTGCCATTTATGGTCGGATTAAATTGTAAGGTTATTTGGTGTAACCCGCCCTAGGTCTAGAAGAAAATAAATATCATAAAAAAGAAGAAATTCAAAGAAATATCTACTTAATGTGGTTAGCGCTATGGTTTAATTAAGATCACGTCAGAACTCCTCACCTCTTCGTTTAGATACCTAGACATCCATTGCACGCCAATTTCATTCTTATTACACTGGACAAACGATTCATGTAACTGAATTTTCTCCTTCGAAGTGGTCGCCGCGCGCATAGTAATTATAAAGGTATATTTTTGGAAATGATGCAAGAATGGCTTACATCCCTAAGCATCGACGAAACGGAGGAATTGATTCAATAGCTCAATAGGTATTCAAATAAATAAATAAATATATATAAACTGACATACAGACATAAAATGACAAACGGATATACTATGACCGACAGACAGACAAACTTCTAACTATTATTAATTATTATATATTACGCCTATGTTATTTCTTAGTTTTAAGAATTTTATGGCATGATTATACTATGTGTAGTTATCTTAATAAATTTTTATGATAATCGAAGAGCGGTGTCTCCTGGCACAGGCATTATTATGCTTAAAAGGAGACTCCAATCAACTGTAGAGTTTTTGTATAAACTTATTTTTAAAATAAAAAAAAAAATTATTATTATGTTGGTACGCTTTTCAGCCACGGGTCCATGGGGACCCGGTCCTTTGAGGCGTTCATGGGGCCAAAGCCAACATGAAGAGGCCTTTTAGTACCTTTTTATCTAAAAAGTGAGATGGCTGCATCTATGGAGGTCTATCCCTTAATGTACCATTGAGATGCACTAACGGACAGTCCTCCACAGCTGCCGAACTATTGCCAGGGAGGGATTTACTTGGTTTGGGCTTTATGAATGGGATGTTAGTGGACCGAATAACTGGGTTATGGACAGGACCGTCTTAAACTAGGCTGGGGCCCTTGGGCACAAAAGAATTTGGGGCTCCTTTTGGAATTAAAAAAGCGAATTATAATAACATTTATTTACTAAGTATGACTATTTATTTTAATGAAATACAGTATGAATAATATGATATAATATGTCATTAATGATATTAGAATGCTACTGGTTTTTTGGTTACGATTACGATAATGGTTTCTTTCGGGGAAAAAGTGTGATGTGTGTAATGTGTGAGAGAAATTGTCGGTCCTTCGGGGCCCCCTGAGAATGGGGCCCCGTGTGCCCTTACGGTGAAGAGGGTACTGGTTATGGAGTGAGATGTACCTAAGAATGTGTGACCACAAGAGTCGCGACGTACCTCTGCGCCAGCGCCAGCTTGAGGCGGTCGTTCTCGTACCGCAGCTGGTGCTCGCCGTCCGCCGCCTCGCCCGCCGGCGGCGGCGGCCGCGGCGCGCGCCCCACCGTCGCGTACCCGCCCTGCACAGCGGCACATTCAACCAGATCACATCACGGTTACATGAGATTCCATGAGATTCGGTGAGATTCGGTGAGATTCGATGAGATTCCATGAGATTTGATGGGATTCGGTGAGATTCGATGAGATTCAATGAGATTCGATGAGATAAAATGAGATGAGATTAGGTAACATTCGATGAGATGAGATGAGATAAGATATAAATTTAAAAAATCACCATACACAGTTTTGCAGATTAACGACTTATGATCTATAAACATATAAGAAAAAAAAACTGTGCCTCCAACTCAGCATATGCTAGTGTTACGTAAACGAAGCTCCAGCGTTGGTCTTCAGTTGGAGCCAAGTTAGTGCTTCCACGGCCATTTGCAAAAAAGATTTAAACCAAAAAACCATGACATCTGTCACTGTGACAATACAGAGGACATAATCATTAAACCCAATTATCTTGCCACACAAACGTCACATTTTTGTAGAGTTTGAAACATTTAATTTATCGACTTATTAGTATCGACTTATTATACTCATCAAAACCACATCCTTTAGTTACACGGACGATGTAGAATTGACAACATTTCAAAAATTTTATATTCTTATTTTATATTTTTTCCTTAAAGAACTTCAAAAAAAAGGACATACGTATTTTTTCTTTTTCCTTTCTTTTCATTATTTCTCCTAAAATTAAATGTTTAAAATCTCTCCATTCTAAAAGAGCGTAAGTACAAGAGTTAGGATGTAACGAGTTTACATCTTTGCCAGACAATATAATTTAAAAATAAAACTTTTACTGACGTCTATAGAGTTGTAGCAGTAAGATATCGATATCGATACAAAAACTTACGTATCGTAAAATAGGGTTACTTTGATTCATTTAAAAATTCGAACGCTTCTATCTCGGCTATTTTTGGCATAAAAATATTATATTGATGACTTGTTTTGTGAAAAACAAATGGCATAAAAAAGTACGCTTGTAATACTCGACAAAAAAAAATTTGCCCTATCATCTCTATACTTAAAATGGTGTTTTTGTGTAACCCACGTTTTTTAACGGATTCTCATAGTCGCCCCTTACAGGAATTTAGTAAAATGTTTAACTTTTTACTTTTTAAGTTACAGCGTTTTAAAGTTAATTGAGGTGAATTTGACTGAAAACAAAAACAAGGGCTCCGGCGTATACGCGTTGTGAAAAAAAGGCGGACGTACCAGGATTGCTATTTCAAAAATATTAATAAATATACGTTCAGAAATTTGAAAGATTTAATTAAAAAACCAAAAAAAAAGCTGTCATAAATGTCACCTTGTGTTTTGAAAGTCGCCCCATTTTAGGGTAGCATTTTTCCTTACTTCATTTTTTTTATAGTTTTTAAGACCTGGATGTCAATATAATTTTTATTTAACGTGAAATATCAATCATATAAAGGAAATATTAGCATTTCGTCACCAAACTATGTAAACATTTGAATGCATGTGTATTTTTTCCAATCCTAATTCTACTTTACTGAAAGAACTATCGATATTAGATGGTCTTCCTATCGAACTGATACTTCTATAGACAACACTACTATTATCTCTCTCTCTCACTCGTGATGTCAGTTGTCAGATTGACGCACGTGTCAATTGACAGCTGACAGCTTGACATAATTTATTTACTTTTAGATGTTCAAGCAAAGGCGTAACCTGTTAAATGCCTATATCCTTGTACTTATGAGTTTTTTTCATTTATCTCTAAAAATATAACTCAAAAAAATCTGAAAAAATATTATACGTGTTCAGAATCGCCAAATCTCGAAATGATTCTCGAATTTTCATACCTTTTAGAAAATGAAATGTTGTCAATTGTATACAGTTTTTTTTAATTATTGTGGAAAATTATGATAAGTCGAACCAACGAAAGCCCGTATTTTTTACCCATGGCTTTCATTTATTCCATTATTTTTATCACATTTTTATTAATTAGTAATGATTATCTTTGACTCATTGTTATGACATATAAAATAAATCAACTACAATTAAATACCATCGATATTTTAACAGTCGATAAATTAAAAGCATCAATTCCTACTCGTAAGTAAAGTCGATGCGACAAGATAACGGTGTCTAATAATCATATCACCATAAATTTTATGATATACTACTCAATTCCTACTTTTGTGGCGACCTCTAAGCCACTAAACCATAACTGCTGAATCTAGAAATGAAAACACGGAGACAAGAACCGCACGAGATGGCGCTGACAGTATCCTACATCTCGATATCAGAGTTCTTTTTGCAATTCGACATATACATATATATTATCTCCGACAATACACCTGCGGAGCCGCAGTTCCCCCACAATACGATAGGTGGTCGAGCATGCCACTTCACTCCCGCTACACTTTCTATCAGCGAATTTCAAACACACACACATACTACACGGGCACGGATAGCTCGAGGGCCTTATATCTTTGATACGACTAATAGAAGTAGCGTAGGTACACCTTTTTACAAGATCTAACTTTTAAATTCTTTCTTTTTAAGTCGCCAAAAAACACTAAATGCAATCTACTCTCGAAAATCGAAAATTTAGTTATAACCCATGGCTTGTCAAAAAGCAAAAGCCATGGCAATAAAATAATGATTTTTACCTGCAAACTAGAAGACACGGAGTGTGCTCTTTGGTGTACTATCATCTCGTCATTTTCGACTTTGGGCTGCAACAAATGAAATAAGGTTAGACTTTGGAACCGTATTTTTTTTTTACCAAACATAACATCAAGCAATCCTTTCAAATACTTAACCCACAAGCCTCGTCTCTCGTCATCTTTCTCTTACCAGTGCGGTCAAAACAGTAGTCATTCTTATCAAATCTTACAAAAAAGTCGCTATCTATGCCAACTTTAAACCATGACTGTCGAAAGGACAGTCACACGGTTTTCAATTACTAAAGCTTATACCGTGTCTATATCAAAAAGATCGTGTCGATGATACCTGCTGGATTTTATCACTCCAGTTTCGAACCAGTTGCGGCCATCAGGCATTACCAATTACAGGTGTTTGGGCATCTGGGACAAGTTAATACTTACGTGCTCTGTAGTTTGTGGAGAGAAACAGCACTGGCTTTTTTTACCAACTGTCTATTAAGATCTACTGATTCTCCCTCTTTATCTGCTTTTACTTGAGCGGGAAAGCTATACCATGAAGGTTAGATTTGAATATTTGTGTTACTGAAACTAAGATGAACATCACCTATATCAACAGACGCTACATTCTCCCCCTTACCTGAGCCGAGGAGACAGCAGGCTCTTCCGGCTGAGAAGCGCGGCCCGCCAGTAGCTGGATGGTGGTCATCGAAGATATCGCCAGAAAGCTTTACCATTTAGACTAGATTTAAACCTTTGTGCTACTGAAACTTAGATTAAGAAACATAACCTATATGAACAGGTGCTACATTCTCCCCCTTTACCTGAGCTGGTGAGACCGCAGGCTCTTCATCCGGCTGCGACGCGCGCCCCGCCAGTAGCGGGCTGGCGGTCGCCGAGGCTACCGGCGTGGCACAACCGCTGTTGCCATTCGTGGTCGCCTTGCCGCCAGAACATTGCTGGGCTTGGATCGCCTCTTTCACTTCTTGGAATTTCTCTATGAACTGTTGGCAAAGACAAAGCAAAAGTAGTTATAAATACATGAACACAGCACCCTGAACCTATGTCTTCGAGATAGATTTCGTATTAAGGGGCTACCTGAATTTTTCCAGGGTCCAGTGCTGCCCCCATTTGAAATAAATCATTTGAAATGAAACGGAGATCATGATTGAAACGAATTGTGCGTAGAAAAGCTTCACGTTCTCACTTTAAACTGTAAACAGTAGTTAATAAAATAGTTTAAAGGGTTATCTAGGGTCTGATCAAGGCCAAATTTTAAATGATGTCTCCGTTTCCTATCGAATGATTCATTTCAAATGGGGGCAGCACTGGTCCCCAGAAAATTCATGTAGCCCCTTAAGACTATGTACTGCCAAAGCCAAGCGACTTTGAACAACAAAATGATGAGATGACGAGCCGCCTCGCTTGAAAACGCTGGGTGCAGGCCGCTTTCGTCGATAATATTGAAAACCCTTGTCCAGCAATGGGCTTTCTTCTCTTCTTCTTAAGGTGCCTCTCCAACTAGTGAAGGGTGGCGCTTGATGTAGTCCTTATTAAATCTTTAATACATCAAGCTGATCGCCACCCTTCACTAGCTACAATAGGTGGACTTAATGCTAAAGCATTATCTCCCTGTAAACCTTTAGGAAAAGTAATAGATAAGAAAGTTGGCGTCTAAATAACATACCAAATATAAAGCCAGATATCATATTCTCTCGCTCATCTCTTTATTCTTACTTATTGACGTTGGACGTGGCTGAAGGTGATGATAACCTTGTCCAACTCTGCTTCGGAAGCGAACCCCACCCCGTACACGGCGTTTGCCCAGACGTCGCTCTACTGCCCGAACTTCTGTGACGTTTTTGTGAATGTCATGTTCGCTGTTATCGTGCTGATGTGTTTTGTGTGTGCCTGTGTTCAGTTCAGTTAGACAGTGGACGTAAGGTGGCTGAAATGATGATGATTATCTTGCTCAATTCTGCTTCGGAAGCGAACCCCAGCCCGTACCCGGTGTTTGCCCGGACGTCGCTCCACTGCCCGAACTTCTGTGACGATTTCGTGAATGTCATGTTCACTGTTATCGTGCTGATGTGTTTTGTGTGTGCATGTGTTCAGTTCAGTTAGACAGTGGACGTAACGTGGCTGAATTGATAATGATTACCTTGCCCAACTCTGCTTCGGAAGCGAACCCCAGTCCGTACACGGTGTTTGCCCGGACGTCGCTCCACTGCCCGAACTTCTGTGACGTTTTCGTGAATGTCATGTTCGCTGTTATTGTGCTGTTTATCACCGCCTGTGAAAAGAGTAAGTTTAGAACAAGATTTAATCATCAATATCCCACCTATACATACAAACATACGTAAGCTATCACGTCTTAATCCTTATCAGGGCAGGCACAGCATTTTAGGTCTTACGGCTCTAAGCAGACAGAGCCCAGGGCTAAAAGATTCACTGCCACTTTTAGCTAGATAGTTGGCGAAAAGGTAGAAAAAGAAATCAAATATGATTGGCATTCGCCCATTTCCTCGAGAGAAACAGTGAAGAAAGAAGATGTGATATGTTCAGGGATCGAATTCTAGACGAACCTACTCAAAATCTATGACAACTCAGCTCCTTCGTCACATTTGCGGTGGCGTTTTAATCTATGTTGATATTTGAACTTACTCTTTTAAAGTAAAGATAGATTCCGTAGTTCGCTAGGTGAAATATTAACAATAAAATATAGGATCATCATCAACTTTAAGAAATAGCTTCTGGTAGAGTAGCGGAGTATTTTATACTTTAAACTGACTTTCAAAAATGAGGAATCTTTTATTATGTATGTTCACCGATTATTCGAAAACGCCTGTACCGATTTGGAAAATTCCTTTTTAGGGTTCCATATTAAACAAGGAACCCTTATAGTTTCGCTATATCTGTCTGTCTGTCTGTCCGTCCGCGGTCTTACTCAGCGACTATAAGTACTAGAAAGCTCGTAATTTGGCATGATATCAATTAGGCGGAAAAAAATATTGTGAGTTTGAGAACACCGTTTTTTTTATTTTGGGATCCGTTTCTGAAATATTTGCTTTTAAAGTGAAAAAAAATGTTGGAGTCAAGTGTCCCCCCCCCACCCCCTCTATCTGCTAAACGTTTATAAATGCACACGTGAAAAAATTCACAGCTATAGAATTTATAACGAAATTTAAAGGAAAACTATCAGAGCTTAGTTGGGTTTAAAAATTAAAAAGTTATAGGCGATTAACTTATAAAATGTACTCAGAAAATGAAAATTTCATACGAATTCAATAGAATATTAGTTTTTAGACGTTTTTACCTGGCATGAACACAAAGCTGGCGTTCGTAACTACGAAACCCTACTGCGCGTGGCCCGACACGCAATTGGTCAATTTTTTGTTTAAAACGGCTTGGTTGTCAGTTGGTCTCATATAAATTTTATTAAAATCTGTTGTTTAGTATCGGTTGCTAAAGTCAGTTTTAAGTAAAAAAAAGGTTAAATGCCTAACCTCACTATACGACGCTATTCTTTTTATTTTAATAATAATAATAAATAATAATAATAATAATAATAAAATCTTTATTCAAATAATTAGGTGCTAGACATTTTAAAAGGAACACATTATTGATACATTAAGGATATATATTATAATCTAAAGGTACCTGAGCTAGGATGAAAATCATCCTGTATTTCAGGCGTTACACGTATTATATGCTCATAATAAACTTAATAAACAATTACACTTACAATGATATTAAAAACGTTAGGAAAAAATAAAAAGAAAATATAAAAAAATATATACCTATTATAAACAAACGAAACGCTTAAGTATTATTTTAAAACCATTAGCAATTCCTCTGTTTCTTCGTAAGACATATTAAGTAGGGCTTCTTGAAGAATTTTCTTAGTAGTACTATAAGGGAGGGGATGAAAACCTAGTTTTTTATTAAGTCTATTGTAGAGAAGTGGGCCAAGGAATAGAAAAAATCGAGAGGAGAAGGCGTGCTTTGTTTGAACATTATTTGTGCAAACAATATCTTTCCGTCTTTTGTTCGTCAGTTGAGTGCTGAATGGCAGTGCGGCGTGCTGTTTGAGGATTGTGCTTAATATAAATAATTGTCTAACTGTTAATACCTTACAGGATTGATAGAGCAGGTCTGTGGGAAAAAGGAAAGGGCGGAAAGTAGACACCTTAAGAATGGCTCGCTGAGCTCTTTCAATAGTTAGTAGGGATGTTTTAGCTGTGCCACCCCATGACGTAATACAATAAGTTAATACTGACTGACAAAGGGCAAAATAAACTTGCCTGATTGTTTTTGAGTCCGCAATAGAGCGTAATTTTTTGAAGACAAATATTAACTTACGGATTCTGCCATTTAAGATTTCAATGTGATGCTTGAAAGAAAGTGTTTTAATTCATCCATGAACGACCGGTACGTAAAACATAGTATTTATCGTAGTAATACATACAACATTCTCCTTTGAAGTAGGGTTGTCTGCGTATCGAGATTTGGGACCGTCCACGCGCCGGAATATGAAATGCGTATGAAACATTCATAGCGATGTTCGCCACCCTCTCCACTTGTCGGGATTCGGGCCGAAGGTCTGGCCTTCGGAGTTCCGGATATACAAGGTGTAACGGAAAGGGAGTGAACCCGAAATTGTAAACATACTAATCAATGAGTGTGAAATAATATTTAAAAAAAAATGACCTTCAATAACAGATAAATTTATCATACATTGAATAAAAACATTTGACTTTGACTTTGACTTTGAACAACTTTTAATATGGGAACATCCCCGAAATCGTAAAAAAAAAACGTCACCACCATACAAAATTAAATACCTACCAAAATGTATGGAGCTGCAGAGATAGATTTTTCAAGCTGCCTCAAGACATTTGACATAGCTTGACGACTGCTATACAATGATGACAGCCGGGACCAACGGCTTGTACGTGCCTTCCGAAGCACGTAGGGGTTCGAGAATTTTTTTAATGTAACAACTTATAGGTCGCTCCGGGCTATGAACTTGCGAACCCTAATAACTTGTAGGTCGCTCCGGGCTATGAACCCGCGAACCCTAATAACTTGTAGGTCGCTCCGGGCTATGAACTCGCGAACCCTAATAACTTGTAGGTCGCTCCGGGCTATGAACCCGCGAACCCTAATAACTTGTAGGTCGCTCCGGGCTATGAACCCGCGAACCCTAATAACTTGTAGGTCGCTCCGGGCTATGAACCCGCGAACCCTAATAACTTGTAGGTCGCTCCGGGCTATGAACCCGCGAACCCTAATAATTTGTAGGTCGCTCCGGGCTATGAACCCGCGAACCCTAATAACTTGTAGGTCGCTCCGGGCTATGAACCCGCGAACCCTATATCTCGGAAACCCCTTGACCGATTTGGGTCATGAACCATGATTGAACTTAAAAATTCTATTAGCTTTATTCACACGCCTACCAAATTTCATGAAGCTCTGATAAAAGATACTCAAATTATCGACGAACAAACGTTAAATACATACAAACGCCGGATTGTTCAACACGAATTTTTCGGGGTCCAGTTCTGCGCCCATTTAAAATAAATTATTTAAAAGGAAACGGCGAGATATGATTGAAAATGTTGTCTTGATCAAGCCTTAGATAAACCATTTAAATTATTTTATGAACAAATACGTTCATTAAATAGTTTAAGAGCAGCCTTCCCGTCTTACTTTTCATACAAACGCTCGTACGTAATTATGGCGTTGTAACTGATCTTTCTTGAAAACTTTTGGACTAACAGATATCTTGTGCACTATTTCTAGGTTTCTATAGAAGTAAAAAATTAAAATTTGAACAAACAAGTTCAGTATACGCCTCCAAAAATCTGCTTTTTTGCACAAATTTTACCTGAACTTCGACCGTTCATAAAGTACTCATAAATTGTAAAAGTAAAAAATATATTTCGATAGAAACCTCGCAAATGTAATGAAAATTTTAAATAAAATACATTTATTTCACACACTTGTAAGGCAAACTAAAAAAAAACGTATATCCTGGAACAAGTTTTATAAAATTTCCGCACCCTTTGAATAGTTAATATTCGTTCAATGGATAGTTAATAATAATAGTAATTTAATTCAATATAATGCAAACCGTGCCCTAAGGCGATGTCTCTCTCTTTTTGGTTTGCTTTTATTTCTAGCACTGCCCTGAATGAAAAAACAAACTTTACAAACTATGCGCGCGTTGACGACAGAGCGGCCGGGAAGGGCCGCCTTAAATTGTGAACGTGAAGCTTTTCTCGAGACATTTTGGAAAAACTTTCCGCAAATGTGTCAAAATTTTAAATAATATCTCGCCATTTCCCTTACTATCACTGGAGTCTGGACCCGAAATATTCCCTACGGACTGGTCGCCCCACTGCTCATCCCACCAGTGGGGTCACGAGGACTTTCAAGTACTGATGTCTCCATTTTAGTGGATCATCCCCTTAAACCATTTTATGACGTTGAAACATAAGATTTAGGAAATTTGGGAGGAAATAGGTACGGGTAACTGAATGTTAAATGTGTTTGAAACATTCATAGAGACTACCGCTACCCGGGGGTTGGTTCCGGGGCGGATGCTCGGAAATATGAATATACCCCATTTTTAACCCACGATAAAAAAGAGGGGCTTTATAAGTTTGAAGCTTACATCTGTCTGTTTATCTGTCTGTCTGTGTAATCGCAGCTCTCGAACGGACGTACCGATTTCGATGCGGTTTTTTTTAAGTGGAAGCAAGTTCCCTTGATTTTTTTATTTGTGCCATTGATCAATTCATATCCATTTCGAATCACGGTCACGGTATTTCATAGAAATCCCCCACAAACCTTTTGTTCTGACGTTAAAAATAAAGTTTTAGATTTGGCTTGACGAAATCCAGTGGGTTTCGTTCACGAAGCTATATGGCAGAATTTAAAATTTGATTAACAGTCTCATATTTCAAAAAAACAATACTTTGCGGAATATGTAATAAAGAATAATAGGTCGTTGAATATTTTAAAAATATAGGTTTAGTAATCTAAAATATAGGCGCGGCGACCACTCCGCAGTGGGAAATTCAGTACTAAATCCGCCGCTCACTGAATCGGTTTTATGTAGGTAGGTACCTGCCTAATACGAATCGTTAGTTCAGAGTAATAAAAATAAAATTAGCTTGCAACGGATTCCTAGATATCTAATAGGTGCTGAGTTCAGACGCGAGTTAATTAAACCATATCGC
Organism: Acrobasis suavella; assembly: GCA_943193695.1. NCBI lineage: Eukaryota > Metazoa > Arthropoda > Insecta > Lepidoptera > Pyralidae > Acrobasis > Acrobasis suavella. The sequence continues at coordinate 681,836 of OW971950.1, forward strand.
TAACCACATTAAGTAGATATGTATTTTTTTTAATTTCTTTCCTGAGTAAGTCTTCTGTACGTGAATACTACACTGCTAAAAATTATGTTATTTTACAATATAATATATATATTTTATAAGCGAAGGAAATATAAGCACCTCGAGGCGAATTATATTTTTGTGCCCTTCGCGGTTGAGACGATGGGTCCGTGGGGCCCAGAAGCAAGAACCCTGGTGACTGAGATTTCAGCGCGCCTCCGGGAGGTTACGGGTGATCCAAGGGCTGGCAGTTTTCACCCAAAGAATTTTTATTGCAGTGCAGAGGCAATGCTGCTAGCTTACTGGGCGCCCTGCCTCGCGGCGACGCGTTGGATTCTTTATTTTATTTGTAAATTTTGTATATCTTTTATTAATTATTGTACCTGAAATGTATTTTTATAATGAAATAAAGAAATAACCTGTGTTATTTTACTTAAAATATTTTTATAATGAAATAAAGAAATTACCTGTGTTATTTTACTTAAAATATATAGGTACTATGAAACTCCCAAAATATGGAGTATTTTCGTCAATTTATAGAAAATTTATGTTTGATTTCATATTTTTCCGTAAAATTTTCAGATTTTTCAGGATCTTTACAGTTTTATGTAATGTTTTGCATGTACATGACATAATTTTAAAGTAAAGTTACATAATTTTTAAGTAAAGTTACATATTTTTAAGTAAAGTTACATAATTTTTAGGTAAAGTTACATAATTTTTAACAGTATAGTACTTATTCGGTGCTTCAGCTATCCAATAAGTCAATCTGGTACAAACTTCATCAAATTCAATAACAATATTGGCAAAAGTTACAAGTGTGTAATATGTGATTTTGGGACTTAGTAACCTGATTAAATATGTATAGAAAACAATTACAAAGCCCCATCACTAACAGATTGTGTTTCCAAGTGAAATTCTCAAACAATTTCAGGAACATCTAATCCAACTTTATTGCGTAGGAAAATGTACTTGAAGATCAAATATTCTTAAACAACATTCAGGGCTGAAGATTTTTAACTTTTCATTTATGAAAATATTGGTTATTCATAATTTATTACCGAGACTTGGAAGGGGCGTGCATCCAGCGTTTTCCTGCTACCTTTTTCAGGTCTTTTCACCACCTAGCAGAAGCCTGCCTTTCTACCATAAACAAAGTGTATGTACAACGTAAGGTGCTACCTGAATTTTCCGGGGTCCAGTGCTGCCCCCATTTGAAAAAGTCATTTAAAGGAAACGGAGATATCATTTAAAATTTTGTCTTGACCAGGCACTAGATAACTCTTGAAACTATTTTATGAACTACTGTTTACAATTTTAACTGAGAACATGAAGCTTTTCTACGCAAAATTGCGAAAAACGGCCACTTTTGGTATATGTGCGTAGAAAAGCTTCACTTTTATACATAAAAACTGTAAACAGTAGTTCATAAAATAGTTTGAAGGGTTATCTAAAATTTTAAATGATGTCTCCGTTTCATTTTATCATATGATTTATTAGGTTGGGGAAAAAGTCTTTTCGCATATAGTATGTATGAACTTGTAACAAAACTACTTTGGCTATACTAATTGTACCTGGCTGGTTTTGGTATCATTTAAAATTTTAAATATTAAATAAAGATAATTCCAAATTCTATACAGGAAAATGCGTGATTTTCATTTGTTTTTCTTACGGTCAAGATGAGTGAATCTAATGAAGAAATTAGATACATTTTTAAATTAAACTACCAAAAAGGCAAAAATGCAACGCAAGCCGCGAAAAAAATTTGCGATGTTTATGGCCCTAGCGCAGTGTCTGTGAGAGTATAAGCGTTTTCAATCCGGAAATTTTGATGTCAAAGATGCACGTCGCTCTGGTCGCCCTGTTACGGATAAAATGGATGTTATTTTTGAAAAAGTGGAGCAAGATCTGCATATTAGTAGTTACGACGTAGCTGAAGAACTGGAAATTGACTACAAAACAGTTTTGGCGCATTTGAAAAAAAATGGGTACAAAAAAAAGCTCGATATATGGGTACCTCACGAGCTCTCTGAAAGAAACCTAACGAACCGTGTACTCATTTGTGATTCTTTATTACGACGTAATGAAACCGAACCATTTTTGAAGAAATTGATAACTGGTGATGAAAAGTGGATCACGTACGACAAGAACGTGCGAAAAAGGTCATGGTCAAAGGCCGGTCAGGCTTCACAGACTGTGGCGAAACCTGGGTTAACTCGCAACAAGGTGATGCTGTGTGTGTGGTGGGATTGGAAGGGCATTATTCATTATGAGCTGTTACCACCAGGCAGGACCATCCATTCAGAACTCTACTGCGAACAACTGATAAGATTAAAGCAAGAAGTTGAGAGAAAGCGGCCGGAATTAATCAACAGAAGGGGTGTGGTTTTTCATCATGATAACGCTAGACCTCACACATCTTTGAACACTCAGCAAAAATTAAGAGAGTTTGGCTGGGAGGTGTTAATGCATCCGCCGTATAGTCCTGACCTGGCACCTTCAGATTTCCACCTGTTTCGGTCTCTTCAGAATTCTTTAGGCAGTGTCAGGTTAACATCACGAGAGGTCTGCCAAAACTACTTGACGCAGTTTTTGATCAGAAGCCCCAAAATTTCTATTGCAATGGGATCATGTCCCTACCTATAAGATGGCAAAATGTTATCGAACAAAATGGTACCTACATACTTTAGTTAAATGTAAATATACTACATTAAAAAAATGTTTTGAATTTTCATATAAAATGCGAAAAGACCCAACCTATTATTTCAAATGGGGGCAGCACTGGACCGAGTATAAGTTTTTCTCATAGTTGGTGCAATGCAGAAGTTTATTTTTTTAACTTCTTCACAGTTATTGCAAATAGAAACCAACAACATTGATCCAAAAATAATATAATGTTTACATTAAATAAATATATTCTGACATATCACACAGATTGAGCTGCCCCCAGGGCAAGTTCCAGACTTGTGTTATGGGATGCTAACCCAACGATACTATAATTTATAACAAATACATGTATACTTATAGATAAACATCCAAGACCCAGGACAATCTGAAAAAGATCATTTTCCATCATGACCTGACCGGGGATCGAACCCCGTATCATACGATAATTGTTACTTATTTATAAGTAAATACCTAGACAAGTAAATATAATTATATCCTACATAGATGGAAGACATGAATATCTGATGCTTTTATTGACGCAAACATCCACCAATAAAACATTGCCTGTATAAATCTGGCAGGCGTTACCGCACCATTACATTCAGGTCTCAATCTCAGGTTGGCAATATCTTACGAAATAGAAGGTCATGGATAGCGTGCGTGACCTAGACGGTTTTATTTCTTGTCGGTCACGAGCGACCCATCGATATTGTATCAAATATTCAGAAAAAAAAGTCTAAAATACATTCTTTGGTAGCTATCTATCTATCAGATAGATTTGATGGAATACAATAAAATATAATATAGTTGAGTTAGCATCCCATACTACAAGTCTCGAGCTTACTTTGGGGCTAGCTCAACAGTGTAATTTGTCCCTATATATTTATTTATTTAATTACACGGCCTTATCGTTACTGTTAACTGGAATACCTATATATACCATTTTGAGGAGCTCGATGGCCCGGCGGAAGTGCGCATTACTAGCGCTTTCGCAAGTAAAGCGACAGTGGGCGTGGTCCGCACCTGAATGGGTGACCGCAAGTGGCATAAAAATTGCTCGAGCTCCTCTGTGCTTCGGAAGGCACGTATAAACCGTTGGTCTCAGCTGTCATCATTGTATGCAGTCGTCAAGCTATGTCAGATGTCTTTGGGCAGCCTGAAAAATCTGACACCAGTGTTGGCCACTTACACACATGAAAAACAACAAACAGCGGAATACCGAAATCCTTCCATGCTGGAAGGAAGAAAAGAAAAAAATTTGCACGCAAACATGCTTCTCTTCCCGCGCATATCTCTCCAAGCATCTACCTACCTCTGTTGCCCGGAAGATATTGCGTTGCGATAAGGCCACCTTTCGACATTATATTATTCTGTATCAATATCTTTTGGTGCAACAAAGATTTGTAGATCAACAAGTTTATTTCTTTAACCGGCCAAGTGTATTATTTATAACAAATAACAATTATAAAGATAAACATCCAAGACCCAAGGTAGGTGTACCATGGAAGGCCACTCTAACAAATAAACAGTTATTATTCGTTTATTTACTGGATAAAGAAAACTAACAGATGTTTAAGTAATACTTTGTTTTATTACGTAACATATAAACCACTTTTTTGAATTGCAGATTTAATCAATATTGATTGAACCTAAGTTTCATTGAACTCTTCCAAATGGCCTTGCTAAGAATAAGGCTCCTTAGAAGGCCATCATAATAAATCAGTCATTTAACACTAAAAGTTACTGAATAGCGATTAAATCTACAATAAAAGGAAGTGGTTAATATGTTACGTAATAATACAAAGTAAATATTTGTTAGTTTCATTTATCCAGTAAATAAACAAATAATAACTGTTTATTTGTTAGAGTGGCCTTCCATGGTACACCCACCTTATTTTAACGTCGTCGATTCCTAATATCGAAGGAGCGAGGGACCGTACTGTCAAAATAGTAGCGCGAGAGATTCGCCGCCGCGTCTGTGATTTCCAGTTCGATGGGTGTTTGTGTAAATAGAAGGAATTTGTCATCACATGGCAATAACTACGAAATTTTAATAATTGGCCTTCGAAGGAGCATGGCCTTCTATGGTCCACCCACCTCAGCTGAATCTGAAAAAAAATTATCTGACCCAGTTCAATCGGAATTCGACGACCTCCGTGACGTAGTGGTCACCATGCTAGTCCGCCACCCAGAGGTTCCGGGTTCGATCCCCGGTCAGGGTAATGGCCTTTTTCGAATTTTCCTGGGTCTTTGATGTTTATCTATATATGTATCTGTTATATGATATACTATCGTTGAGTTAGTATCCCATAACGTCTCGAACTTACTTTGGGGCTAGCTCAATCTGTGTAATTTGACCCTACAAAAAAAATGCGTGTATGGTTCCGTAGAATGCAGACTTTGAGTTCACGCCACTAAAAATGTCTAAAAACTAATTTTCAGAAACGGATTCCTAAATCGAAAAATGATGTTCACAAGCCTATAATCATTTTGAAAGACCTATTCAAGGATATCCTAGGTTAGTCGAGAAAAATAATAGGCCAAGTGCGTGTCGGACTCGCGCACGAAGGGTTCCGTCGCATTATCTATAAAAAATCACGTTTGTTGTATGGGAGCCCCCTTAAGGGGCAGAATTCAGAATTTTAAGGCCCGTCCCATTTGTAAACCGATCACTGTACAGTTATGATACTTTTTTTCAGAACACTTAAAAACATAAATTTTACATGCATAGCTCTGAAAACAAGATTTTATATTATAAACATTTTAGGTAAATACTCGTACCCTTATATCTTTCTCATATTATAAAAAAAAAATTAAATATGATATTTTGCATAAATGTATCTTTAGTTGTTATAGAATAATTCATAGATTTATTTTTTTGAAATATTAATTAATTCTTTTAAAACCTTCAAAAATCAAGATCAGTACCGGGTCAGTACAAACAAATTCAGTCGGCGACCCGACGCGTCTGTGGGTGGACGTAGCCATTTTTTTCAGCACTGTTTACACTACAACAATGAGTAAAACTCGTTACAAAAAACATTTAATGCTCCGAAAGTCCATGGTGGATATAGTTAACTAAGCAAAGCTTTCTATATTTGCACAATTATTATTTAATAACATTTATTGTTTCCATAAGTGTTTTTTTTTTGTGTATAAAATTTCACAAGATGGAGTTGTTTCGAGACACTGTACATTGCTGTATAAGTCACAAAAGTTCTTGCGAGTTTTCTATCCAAAACAGCAATGGACAACCAATGCGAAAATGGCCGACCGAACGTGCGGAGGTCCTGTCAAATATGCCAATCAAGCAAAACGTTTCGTTTACATTTAGTGTAAACAAAACTAGTTATTACCGTACTTAAATTCTACATCTGATTAAAACATAATAAATAAATATTTTTGTTTAATTGCTTGTTTTATTAATCATGCTAATTTTTTTACAACGATCAATATAATTTATTAGTCTATGCCTTTCATTTTTCGTATGAACTTTAAAAACGGAACGTAAAATTTTCTTGTCACTCTTGTCCGTGTCCCGCGTGTGAATGATATTGACAAGCAAATAGCGTTGCATAGTAATCGATAGTTAGACTATCGATAGTTGACCTCGAAAAACAGTCACAATATCGATAGGACTATCGGTAGTACCGATACTATCGATAGTATCGATACTATGGATAGTATCGATACTATCGATAGTATCGATTGTCAATCGTTTGCAATACTATTGATGAAAGGTAAAACTATTGATAGTATCAATACTATTGAATGTAGATACTATCGATAGCATCGATAGTTTTTAATTGATACTATCGATATCGATACTGTAACTAATTTTTGTGCGAAAAACTATCGATGGCTAATTTACTATCGATAGTCGTCACAATACTATCGATAGTTTTTAATACAAATAGTACCTTTGCTAACGATACTATCGATTGTATTTATTAAAAACTATCGATACTATCGATAGTCCTATCAATATTGTTACTGTTTTTTGAGGTCACGAGGACTTTCGATATTTTATACTATTGCTTGCAACGCTACAGCAAAGTTCTTTTCATTTTGATTGTTTGCAGGTGTGAGAAAAGTTTGTCAAAATTCTATTTGTTTGGTTTTCACATTACAATGAAATTCTGCGTTGTATAGTGTTATTTTCTGATAGAATATATAAATATCGCACAATTTAAAATTAAATCAAGAAAACACAAAACCTACACAAAAAAAAACACCTAATATAAATTGAGTGATATGAGATTCGAACTCACGTTTTTTAGATTACAAGACAGCCGTCAAACCAACTAAGCTACATATTTGATGACGTAGTTGACAAAATAATTACTGTATTACGAATAATAGGATGTTTGTTGATAATTTTCATATTTAAAGTTCAAAATTTTTGACTTAGATGGAGCTAGTAAGGAGCTCGGCGTGCTTTTTCTATAACTCAAAGCTCATGTTTAGTTCCAGATGGTTGCACTGTCGATTTTGTAAAATGGCGCTTTTACAGTAGGGGGGCGGAGTGCGGGTGGAATTCGAAATATTTTAAATCAGTTTCTGGGCCTAAAATATTTATTTTATTCTGTTTTTAGTATTTGTTGTTAAAGCAGCAACAAAAATACATCCATCTGTGAAATTTTCGATTGCCCAGCTATCACGGTTTATGATATACCGCCTGATGACAGACGGACGGACAGCCAGACAGACAGACGGACAGCGAAGTCTTAGTAATAGGGTCCCTTTTTTACCCTTTGGGTACGGAACCCTAAATCCCGACTTTCAAGCGTTCACACCCAAGCGTTTTGAACGCTGAACCGATTTTGATCAAACAAAGCTAAGAACCACCGCAAGGGAACTTGCTTTCACATAAAAAAACCGCATCGAAATCGGTTCAGCCGTTCGAGATGATGCCACAGACAGACAGACAGACATAAGCGTCAAAAATATTACACGTATAATACCCTCCTTTTTGCCGAGGGTTAAAAGAGATCAAAGTTCGTAATCCGTGGCACTATCTGACTTTTTTTTTTTTTTTTTTTTTTCCTCCCTGTAGTGGTGCACTATCTGACTGTACCTAACTATCAACCTACAGTCCGCTTGCAACCTGGAACGGGGATTGAAAATTGCCGATATCCGCTTTAGCGTCAAAGCGGACGACAGTTATTGCCAGTTAGCCTACAATTGTACATTTTTTCTTTTTGCTCCCAGCACACAATACAGGAATACTGTACCGCAGAATACGTACTAGTACTCACGTACAGAAGTCTCACACAACAAAGAAATTCAAATAAATATCATGTGGTTAGCGACACAGTTTAATTTAGCTCGCATCAGAACTCCGCACCTTTACGTTTAGATACCTAGAAATCCATTATAGCCGAGAAATAAAGGCGGGCCGACGTCGAGCGAGAGCCGATTGTAATACTTTTCGCACAAATGCCACAGAGGGTCGACGTCAGGCAGGCGGGCGTTCGAAAATAAATAAATATATAGGGACAAATAACACAGGTTGAGCTAGCCCGTAAGTTTGAGACTTGTGTTATGAGATACTAACTCAACGATCTGGGGGCACGGGAGTGCCCCCGCCAAGACGAGCCAAGCGGAGCGCAAGGGCACTACCAACCTTTTCTCGCAACGTTTCGTCGTTTTTTTGAACTTTGGTTTGGATGATGCTAAATAGTTAAAATTTTCAAGATATAATGACAACAGTACAATCATTAAACATACAACGTGTGAATGGCGTAGCTATTATACTTTAGATTTTATTAATGTCTAAAGACCCCAGATTTCGTCACTGATTCACTCACTGACTCACTCACTGATCATCTAAATTCTTAAGGTACTTCCTGAAGTCAAAAACAACTTATGATTACACGTGTTTTATCATGAAGATATGAGTTTTGGAGAAAGGGATGATGGCGTCACAGCTGGCTACAAACTAAAGTCTGATAAAGTTGCCAGCAATAAATATAAAAAGGCAAAGACAGAGAATGGGCTATAAAAAAAGCTGTGGTTGCTGTGCAAGAATAACACCCCAAAAAAAGGAAGATAGCTTGGCCGTTTTATTTTACACACGATGAACGAATGCCTATGAAATCTCCGTAACGGTAGCAAAACGGCCAAGCCACACGTTTTGACTAAAATGTGGAGTATGTGAAGTTAGGCCTGGTAAATTAAGGGCGCATAGATTAAGAATTTTGGCTCTACATGAGATCCGACCACTTTTTAATAGATTTTGATTAAAGTGTAGTGTAGAGCTTGTAGGTTTAGAGCGTGTAGTCTTTAGAGCTAAGCTTTATACGAGATCTGATAACTTTTTCACAGGGTAAGCTATGTAGACTCGTCTTGGCAAGATTTTTACATGAAAATGTTTTTGGTGAGATATTATATTTTATAACAAATACATATATAGATCCATCCAAGACCCAGGACAATTTGAAAAAAGCCATTTTCCAACTTGCCCTGACGACTCTGGGTGGCGGACTAGTATGGTGACCACTACACGACGGAGGTCGAAAATCTATAGATAGTTAAATCAAATCGTTTAACTGTTTTGGCTATTTCTTCTTGAATTCTCATGATCTTCAGCATCCTTGGGTGACCATTGGATACGCATGTTATATTTGGAGATGAATAAGCGGGAAGCGTACCCCGGGCTCAGAACAGCTGAAGATGCAACCGAAAACGTGCTAAGATGGACAAGATCCTTAGGAGACCTTCCACGCCCGGTGTCGCTTTACTTGCGAAAGCGCTAGTAATGCGCACTCCCGCCGGGCCACCGAGCTCCTCAAAATGGTATATATAGGTATTCCAGTTAACAGTAACGATAATGCCGTGTATTGCATCAAATCTATCTGATAGACAGATAGCTACCAAAGAATGAATCACTTTCTGTGGCTGATATGATGATGATGATGATCCAAGAAACAAAATGCAAACGGTACATAATCGTTATTTCAGCCACATAACGTTCACTACTGGACATAGACCTCCCCCAAAATCTAGTTTCCTAAAGTGATTTATTTACGCGAGATAGATTTTTTAAGTTTTCTCTTGTTGGCCGACATCCACATAGATCCGAAGACCAAGCGGTCTTCGGGTCTATGTGTAACAACTCTTTGAGAAACCAATAAAGGAATGTTTTGGACTCACCTTGGTGCCTTCCACACTAATGATCCTGTACAGATTCCGGGAGGAATCATAGAAGAAGGACACAGAGACAGCGGCTGAGCTGGCCGACATCCACGAGCGCTTGGTCTTCGGGTCTATGTGGAACACATGCGCCTTGCACGTGAAGATCGGCTGCTCACTGGGGGACAAACACGTCATCATTCCTAATGGGGAAGACACACCGAAAGGCCAGCCGGCCTAACACAAATGAGAGATTGGAGATGGCAGCACAGTGAAATCAGGTCCAATAAGCTGCTGATACTGATACTGATTGACGAAGCAAAAGAACCTGTCTGTATCAGTTGATAGGATATCACAACTGTTGATTGGATCTGACGTCACAGTGTTAACATCTAGTGTCGTTATTTTTGAAAATCCTCATTAGGATGCCTCTGACATTTGTATGCCTGTCTTACATAGTATACAAATTGCAAAATCTTAAAACAGTTATTATGTATAGTACAGTACAAATACGTACTTGTAAGATGAGTGACTAAGTCCATAACATTATCAAGTAAATGGTAGTGATAAATAACCCTATAGGCTATTCAGAGGGAATGACATTTGACAGCCATCAATATTAGTGATAAGATAACGTGGAGAGCTTGAAATGTTGCCCTATGGAAATAATAGGACAATATTGATAGCACAAAGTATTGGAATTGTGGTCATTATTGATAAATATTTTTTTTTAACTAGCTGACACAGCAAACTTTACTCTAATTTCTACCCAATCTCAAACATAATCGCTATTCATTTTTTCCTTTTTTTTCCCAACATAAAAGCCTTCCCTGCATCCCATCTACCTACTACCCCAAATACCTATTTCAAATTCAAAATTAGCTAAATCGGTCCAGCCATTTGAGAGAGACTAACAAATAGCAGTTTATTTTATTAAATAATATAGAAGTTAATTAGTTAGATAATTTTAATTAATTTTATAGCCCATACATATTTTTTGCATCCATCAAAAGTCCGAATATAAGTTTATAATATGTGTATGCCTAATTCAATTTTCTGTGGTCAAAGGTGACCGACAATCAATCAAAAATATATTGTGTGTGCAATTTTTCAATTCATCATTCAGTTATTCCAGACAAATTTAGTCCATCATTTGTTAGTAGTAAAAATATATGACTTGAAAGCTAAATGTTAGTACATATCAGCAATAGATTATTAAATTTTTATCAAAACAATTCAATTATAAAAATTAATATTTTCTTCCCTTGCGGATTACTGGGGCATGCAAGGCGACCCAACTAGACTTATAGGGTCCGTCCATGTGAACAATGTTGGCAGACAAGGTGGTAAGTAATAAAAGAATGAAAGCAGTAAATTGGGACCAGAGAATGTATGAAATAATAATGGTAAAATATTTTGTTGTGAAACTGATAAATACTACAAACATTTCGGGACATTCTTGAGATAATGCAGGTCTTTATCTCACATCTTCTGCTTAAGATAGTTTTATCTCTAACTAAAATTACTTTTAATCAACAAAGGTTGACAAATTTTTGATGACTTCATTTCTACCCAACGTCAGAAACCTTCTCTCTTATCTCACTGCATTCCCAGTTGCATCCTGAGCTATATTGCTACGAAGCCTTGAATCCGCATTCCAGCTTTTTCTTCTCCAATTCAGAATGTCATAAGTCAGAAACCATACCCCAGGATAAAATTTAGCCTAAGATTCTATTCAAAGTCTGAACTCTGTGCAACAATCACAATCTATTGGCGAGAAGTATAGACAAAAAACACCAAACTTTCACATTTACAATATTTAATTTACCACATTTAAAATCTCAGGTTCTACAGCAGCATAATTAAAAATACAACCAGGAATGCTCCAAAGACAAATATGTATCTATTGTATAGTTTATGTACATCATTATGGTAAATCATTATGTCAGAAGTTAGAAACTTCCGTGCCATTGTTTAGGCAACTGGTGGGTAAGGGCTGGCGCACAACTGGCGATGTGCAGCACAGAGAATTTTTCACTGTCCAACTATTGCATATACACATAATTATGACGAATTTAGATTAGGCTATAAGTATTGTGTTAATTAATTTTAGATATTATATCAGAGGACAATGACAATTTTAGATATATTATAGATGATATGACATCCTGTGTACCCTAATTTAAAAAACATAACCTTCTTACCTTACCATCATTATATATATATATATACGACGTCTGCATGTTTACAAATAAAAACACATCCTCTTTTAAAACGGTATCAGCCACACATGATATAAATACCAGACATAAAGAAAGACAACACTAGGCAGTTAAAATATTTAATGAATTACTCTATACAACAAGAAAAACCATTTAAAAAATTCTCGAATTCTCTAAAATCCTGCCTTATTTCAAAATGCTATTTCACTGTCAAAGACTATTAAATGTAAATAAATATAGAATTTAATTTAATTTAATTGTTGAAATTGACATATTATGCATGAAATTTAGTTCAACACTATTATTTTTATTGTGTTTAGTTTTAAATTAATTGATTGACATTTACTCATTGTATTGCAATACTCCTTGAGTTGCTATGATTAGAACATCAATATACCTAAGACCTGTATGTATTACGACTCATAGTTAGCAAATAAATGTTTGAATCTTTGAATCTTTGACAATGTCGATAATAGCTTGACAGTGAAAAATGATCTGTGCTGCGCTTCACTATATGTGCGCCAGCCCTAATTTTTCCCTGTTCCCACCTTTTAAATTCGAACATAACTATGACATAGTTTAACCTGGGAAGGATATTTGTTTGCTCTTCCCTCATTGCTTAATTTAAGACTTCAATTTTTTAAATCTCTTAGACATAAGAACATGAACAGAGTGAATCTAAAAAATAAATATTTATCATGTGAAAACATACTGTACATGAAACATACATATTCAACAAGAACCTAGCATGACCACTAACATTGTTATGATAATTCCTTAGAACAAGCTATGAAAACAAATGCTTATCTGCTTCACGCGTGAAAAAATTAAAGCTAATTTCGCGATAATTATGAGCTTATTGACGCAGTTCGCTTCACCAGCTACCAGGGGCCCATAAAGATGAAAAAGTCATCCAAGTATGATGGAGGTGGCATTATAAATAACTGACGACGACCGGGCGACCTTCCCTTCGAGGTAAAAGCACTCAATCGTATGCAATCGATGTGCATTGGCCCGATTTACGCAAATGCAATAAACATGTGACTGTATAATTAGAACAGGACTAACATGCATCTATAGAGTATCATGTAATGTTTTTAAATATTTTCGCACGTACTGTGAGGCAATTTCCTTTGGGAAAACTTAAAATATCCCTTCGCATTGGTAAAATGCATCCCCTCCCTAAAAATAACAAGGCCCTCGCAATGTGCGAATTTTTCACTGAACACGCGAAATCTATGAACAAAATTTATGGAATAAATAAAGTAATAAATTGTTAATTTAACTCACCCCATGGTTTCTTTTCCTGCTGTCATTTAAACACAATATTTTAGAAAATATTTTACTTCATTATTTCCAATTTTTCACTCGCGAACTGTCACAAGCGGCGACTTGCCATAGACTAAAAATATTACAGGTGTTACCAGTCACAAAAGAAAGTAAAATTTTAAACACACAGGTTTGTCTATGTACTGCTAACCAAACATTCTGAAATAAATTACCTGCCAAATACATACAAAAAAAAAATTATTTAAAAATTGCAAAAATACTTTAGAGAACTAATTTCAGACAGCAAATCTTCATAGATTTAATGAATTAATTATGATTTGCGCCATCTATGTTTGGAAATGGAGTTAAACAAACTGAAAACCATAAAATGACACTGCTACTCGACGATAGCTGGCAGACAAAGTTAAATGTAATTTACTCATTTGTCATCATAAATCTATTTCCACATTCATCACTTTACTGGGTAATATGAAATTAAAAAGATTATTCTTTGGAACCCTTTGATTTGAAATATTCGTAAAACTTATGTGACGCACCACTTCTTTTTGTAATTGCTTTTAGCGCCATCTGTAGAACGCGTGATTACGTTGGTGATTGTTTACAGTTTTAATATTGCTACTCAATACTAGATAGCAGCACCTTACTAACGTAAAATGCTGAAACAATTATTTAAAATGTTTATTTTAATTAAAATTAACTTTATCAGCATTGCTCAGTTAAAAAAAAATACAAGTGGAGGACCTTATATCATGTAGGTAATATAATGGTGATTTATTGTGGTAAGTTGAGGACTTCGGGGCTACCTGAATTTTCCGGGGTCCAGTGCTGCCCCCATTTGAAATAAATTTAAAAGGAAACGGAGATTTCATTTAAAATTTGGCCTCGATCAGACCACAGAACGTGAAGCTTTTCTACCACACACGCCAAAAGTGGCCGTTTTTCGCAATTGTCCGTAGAAAAGCTTCACGTCGGGTCTTTTTGAAAATGTAAGCGTCAAAGCGTGAGTACTAGTACTTATTCTGTGGTCAAAGTCCATAACAACACAAAACCAGGATAGGCATGCTTCATCCTAGTCTTCATCGTCGCTTTCCATCAGGTGAGATTGAGGACAAATGCCTAAACCAATAAATTGTAAAAAAAAAAAAAAAACCAAATTTTACTTAGTAAAATTAAATAAATCAGTTTTCGCTATAGGCCATTTATTTTCATTTCCCCTTTTCTTTAACAAAAGTAAATCGTTACGACTGATTGATTGTTATCTCGAAATGATTTTACATTTAAATAGTCTAATTGTCGGTCACTATCACAACAAAAGATGAAGCTCATTGTTACAAAGTGTTACAGATGTTATGAAGTAGATATGTAGAGCAACGTACGGAGCAACCAAATGAAGTCAGTGAAAGTGATGTTATGTAAAAATCCAATGTACAGTCGGCCACACGAGAGGCGCAGCGGAGAATGTCCAAACTACTGTGATTCCAAAGATAAGTCCAACTTTTATCACTGATCGAATGTATACACATTGTGGATGTTGACACTTCTTTCTTGTAATGAATCTGTGCGTCTGAATTAAGGGGCCACCTGAATTTTCCGGGATCCAGTGCTGCCCCCATTTGAATTAAATGATTTAAAAGGAAACGGAGACAATATTTAAAATTTTGTTTTTAAAAGTGGCCGTTTTTCTCAATTGTGCGTAGAAAAACTACACGTTCTCACTTGAAACTGTAAACAGTAGTTCATAAAATAGTTTGAAGGGTTTTCTAGGGCCTGGTCAAGACAAAACTTTAAATGATGTCTCCGTTTCCTATCAAATGATTTGTTTCAAATGGGGGCAGCACTGGACCCCGAAAAATTCAGGAAGGGGCAACATGAATTTTAAGGGGTCCAGTGCTGCCCCCATTTAAAATAAATAATTTGAAAGAAATCAGAGACATCATTTAAAATTTTGTCTTGATCAGACCCTAGATAATCCTTCAAACTTTTTTATGAACTACTGAATACAGTTTAAAGTGAGAATATGAAGCTTTTGTACGCACATACGCCAAAAGTGGCCGTTTTCGCAATTGTGCGTAGAAAAGCTTCATGTTCTCACTTTAAACTGTAAACAATAGTTCATAAAATAGTTTGAACGGTTATCTAGGGTCTGATCAAAACAAAATTTTAAATAATATCTCCGTTTTCTTTTAAATGATTTATTTCAAATGGGGGCAGCACTAGACCCCGAAAAATTCAGGTAAATAATTAAAAAAAATTATTTGTATCATTGTCTATAAAAGACCTTTAAACTATTTTATGAATAACCTTTGAAATTATTACTAGTCCGTCTAGTTTTAAAACTGTTTTTTGCCAAAAGTGGCCACTTTTGGCGAAAAACAGTTTTAAAACTAGACGGACTACCAATATTACTTTCAAAGGTTATTCATAAAATTGTTTAAAGGTTTTTCTAGACATTGATATAATTTTTTTTCGGGGGACCCAAGGGCCGGCGCGCATTTCGGACAGCGTCTAAGTATTGCTATTCAACGCGGAAATGCCGCCAGTCTCTTAGGTAGTTTGCCCTGTGACGGCAGCGATTTGGCCTCCATTTTTTATATAATTTAATATAAGTTTTTATTATTTAATTATTTTAATTTTATTTAGTTTTAATTGAAGTAGGTAGTATTTTAGTTTGTTTAGTTTTAATTAAGTTTTTTTTCTTATATTGTATATATTTTTGTGTGTTTAATAAAATAAAGTTGTAAAGTAGGTTAAAAAAAATTTTTTTATTATCACCATTTTTAGTTTTATACAATTTATTTCAAATGAGGGCGCCACTTCAGTTACCACTTCGTCAAGTGGTAACTGAAGTGGCGCCCTCATTTGAAATAAATTGTTTAAAACTAAATATGGTGATAATTAAAAATTTGGTTTGTATGAATGTCTAGAAAGACCTTTAAACTATTTTATGAATAACCTTTGAAAGTAATATTGGTAGTCTGTCTAATTTTAAAACTGTTTTTCGCCAAAAGTGGCCACTTTTGACGAAAAACAGTTTTAAAACTAGACGGACTAGTAATAATTTCAAAGGTTATTCATAAAATAGTTTAAAGGTCTTTTATAGACAATGATACAAATATTTTTTTTTAATTATCACCATATTTAGTTTTAAGCAATTTATTACAAATGAGGGCGCCACTTTAGCTACCACTTCGTCTTAAGAACGCTATTCGACTCCAAGACACTATGATGTCATTATTCTATACTAGCTTCAACCCGCGACTTCGTCCGCGTAGAAGTCGGTCCCGCTCCCGCTCCGGCTCGGGAGCCGGAGCGGGAGCGAGAGCGACTTCTTTCCGTTTCTTCCCGTTTTTACTTACCACTAATTCAAACATGTCATGTGTCTCGCTTCAAAAATGACGAATATTCAAACAAACTTGCAACCCCTATTTCACCCCTATAGGGATGTAATTTTCAAAATCTAATTATTATTTTCTACTAAGTAACTACTAAAATAAATTAAGAATTTCATGTGTCTCACATTAAAAATTACGAAATTTCATACAAACTGTAAACCCCTGTTTCACCCCCTTAGGGATGGAAATTCCAATAATCCTTTCTTAGCGGATTTCTCTTAGTTACAATGCAATCTACCTTCTTGCTAAACATCTGAATGATGAATGAAGTCTTCTTCGCCTTAACAAACCTACATAAGATCTATTTAAAAAGCGTCTAAATGCGAAAAAAAAAAACATAAGTAGGTACCTAGTTCCGGCTGCGACGTGAGCGGCCGATGACCTACTGACGTAACACAAACAAACTAACAAAACAAAACAAACTGGTAGTTATTACATCAGTATTCAAATTATCGGTCACCTGGTTGGGTTCACTTCCATTGCTGATCTGATAGAAAAGAAAAAAGAGTACATATGTATGTATGTGATTTGTAAGGGAATAATTTATTATAGGTAGTATATATGTACGTATAAAGGTGTTTATTATATGTAATATATTTGTATTGTATGAATACGTTTTGAAATATCAATCATTTATTTTAAATATTACAAAGATTCATCTTCGTCAAAAAAAAATATCAAATAAGTATCCGCAAAATACTTCGTGAAAATTACCAATCTAATAAACCGCCCCTAATCGTTCCTGGCTCAAAGGTTCCCATAATGCTAGCAGCATTTCCACTTTGTATAGCGATAGAAATCCTCTGAGCACGAAACGAAACGGAGCGATTATCTCTTGTCTTTTCAAAAATAAATCTCTTGTCTTTTTAAAAAAATATCAAAATCTTTTTTTTATTGCTTGCTGTTCTTACCTCCAAAAGATTACTGTCTCAGCATCAGCTAAATAAATAAAAAAATTGAATGTTCCCAGTACCCACTGATTATAATATCCTTAAATCTTGACCGTAGATAGCTGATACTCGTAAAAGGAATTGGGAGAAATTGGAAAAATCAGAAACATTTTCTGGAAGAAAAAGGAATAAATACAATTTTTTAAAGTTTAAATAGCTAGTAAACCATAAAACAGCTTACATTTTTAACTCCAAAATCCAAAACAGTTTGACCTTGCGGCTTGATGGCATGAAGGCTGGCTGTGCTCTTAAGAACTTTGCTATTCAGAAAACTAGAAAACAACATATGTCAGTCCTGCCTAGACTACATAGTACCTACTATTTCTGATGAGATTCAATCATTAACATCAGCCAGTAATACAATGTCTTCAAAATACTTAAGCCGTCGCGGAATGGGAATCTGGGCTTTGGCTACAAGCCCTTCCATCACCCAACCTTGCTTGACGACGAATCTTTTCGGCTAGCGACGTCTTTGAGACTGGGCGCAATTTGCACCGTGGCACATCGCTGCTCCTGCGGCGACAGTGTTGATGACTTGGGTCACCACGGCCTCTCTTGTCGTAAAAGGGGTGTGGGCGTTTAGGGCGTCATGCTGCCCTAAATAATTTAATCCACCGGGCTCTTGCTAGCATCCACATACCAGCCGTTCTAGAACCTAACGGCCTGGTTAGGGATGACAGCAAGAAACCGGATGGGATGACCCTTGTGCCTTGGAGATTGGGACGGCCCCTTGTGTGGGACGCTACTTGTGTTGACACTCTGGCGCCGTCTCATCTCCCGGTCACAAAGTCTAAAGCTGGGACAGCCGCAGCTGCTGCAGAAAACCTCAAACGGCGCAAATATAGTAGCCTCGGCAATAATTACTTATTTGAGCCGTTTGGGGTTGAAACTTTGGGGCCGTGGGGACGCCCGGAAATTGACTGAAATTACGCGTGACCAGAGGGCTGGCCTTTACCTGGCTCAAAAGATAAGCATTGCCATACAACGTGGCAATGCTGCCAGCCTTCTGGGCACGATTTGCCAGGGCTTTTTTATTTATAAGTAAGTAATTTAAGTAATAAGTTTAGTTTTAATTTCTTTTTTGATTTGTTTATATTATTTAAGTGAGTATTGTTAAATTGTCAATATTTTTAAAAGACCTATTAGACGATAAAAAAAACAAATACTTACTAGAAATACTAATAGACCACGATATAGGTTTCTCTTCCGCGGCCTTCCGATATTCATGGTTCCGATATTGATTATAATCTGCTGCTCGGTTCAATGGTTCAGTGCATTGAGCTTTATGTATACCACGGCCGTAGGTATACAGATAGCACAATGGTTCAGTGAAATACATAATATAGTATCGTTGAGTTAGTATTCCATAACACAAGTCTCGAACTTACTTTGGGGCTAGCTTAATCAGTGTTAAGATAGTTAATAGATTCAGGTGTTACTTTGCGGAAGTCAATCATCAAGCGTATGCGGTGTCCGATGTTGCTGCAGCCGCAGCGGATGCAGCAGTATCGGAGGGAGCATGCATCAGCTGTTGGTGGCGGGAGCACCCGGGCTGTTGGTGGCAGGTATGCCGGGACTAACAATAGTGGGTGGGCGCCGGACGGCAATAGTTTGCATGAACTAACTGGTGGCGGAATTGCACAAAGTAATTCAAATCATGTAGTATATCAATCAGTGTTGTTTGTGTCCCTATTTATAAAAAAAAATACGAAATGAGTTGATTTATGGAACTGCTCGTAAATAAAATGGCGAGATTACCTATAAGATGGCGTGGTTATAATTTTGATCACAACATTGGTATCTATTTTTGTCTCCGAAGCTCCTTTTCGGTGGCGGACTTAGTGGATGGGGGCTAGGCGAAAAAAAAATGTAAGATTTTAACGTCACCTTTTTTTGCCACAAATCTTTTTTTTTCAAACTTTGTCTCTACTTTGTGTTCCTCGATACTCACGCGGTTTTTATCCAAGCCAAAATTGCCCTAAAAATGCATGCGGATGTAGTCGGATTTTAGTTTTGAATTTTTTTTTTTTTTTGAGAAAGTAAATGAAATAATGTGGCTTGGTAAAAAAATAATAACGGACAAAGAAACACTCTTTCCTAGACAGATGCTGAAAAACCATAAAAATAGTATAGGAAACAGGGAAATAGGTACGTAACGTCCTTTCCCTACTTTCTGTGTTGTATATGAGAATTTTGGCTTAAACTAAAATTATGGAGTGGAATCTTTTTGCCTGGAAGTTACCATAAAGAAAGTCATTCTTTTGAAAACGTTTTCATGTCAACAATATTCATACACTGACAATAATTTCAATACAATCGATGCAAGGCGTGATCTCGATATCCTCAGAATCACCTTGTCATCTCTCTTGCGAGGCCGTCACATAACAGTATAATGGAGTGTGGACATTATTTGCACATATTAAAAAAATTACAGATGTATAACATGTATGAAAAGAGTAACGAGTGTTGACGAAGCAAAAGAGGTTCGCAAGGATCGTAGCAAGTGGAAATCTATAGTCTCGGCCTACCCCCATGGGAAACAGGCGTGAAAATATGTATTATATGTATGTATAACTTTAAGAGCGTTTACAGACAGTGGAAGCAGAAGGCACTGGCAAACCACTCCATTATCGCTGCCTATAATTGTCATTGAGTGCGTCTCCTCCCAACAATGACAACGACACGAACTCTACTCTTTTAAATGTAGTCAGTAGGGATACATGTATTTTTCGGTATCCAGTACTGCCTCCGTTTGAAACTACAGTTTACAATCCGTGTTACTTCCAACCATGCACCAGTACAGTACAAGCTAAAACAATGCATAGTAATTGTTATTTTAAAAGTGGCAGGGAACGAGTGTGAGAAAGTGCAGCTTTACTTAACATTTTGAAAAACAAAGTGGCTGTTTTTCGTAAAAATGCTAAGAAAAGCTTCACGATCTTACTTTAAACTATAAACAATAGCTTATTTAATAGTTATAAGGCGCATTAGACAAAATTTCACATAATATTCTCGTTTCCTTTCAAATAATTTGTCGTTGTTGAAAAAGTCATGTAATTCTCCCTTGATTTTGTTATTAAAAATTGATTTATACTATACCTGTTTGTTCTTCTGCTACAGTCTTTATTTTACAACATTACTGTATCCAAGTTATTTACAACATGTGTTTACAATACAATACAACACGCGAATCACGACGTCCTCGCAATGTAGTCACTGACTCTCAATGAGAAATGCAATGATAATAATATATTTTGCCATCACGTTTTTCATGTACGGTAAATACAGAGCCAAGGGTTACAATTGAAATTTAAAATTTCAAATGTTTAGTTAAATATTGACTTTGCGGTTATAGATATTTATTTTATTTTTAACACTTTATTGTTCTAAAATATAAAACTTATTTTTAACAAATGTACGTGATAAGTACGTAGGTAAAAATCTTTTTTAAACATTACCCCATCCTTCGGTAGTTAAAAAATTACTTGCTGAATAAAAAATTTAGCTGAATATCATTAACACTTTTTTAAACAAAAGACGTCAACGAGTCTTTTTTCAGTGCACAGAACAGGGTCTCAAAATAGATTTACGCTCCTTGGTGAACGCACCTTGTTTTCTGGCTTTTTTATACTGCGCTTAAGAGATGACAGGCTGTTGTCGGTGTCACTGTATGGATTAAGTTTGTTTGTTTGTTTGTAATAACTTTATTATACCAAAAAATAATACATTGCAATGACAACATACAAAAGAGCAAATATACAAAGGCGGACTTATCCCATGTGGGGATCTTTTCCAGTCAACCTGCGATAGATTGAGAGGATATTTACTCAATTTTTAGGCAGAAGCAAGTACGTACAAATTTAACTATACGATCATACTTACTTCGCTACACACATCCATACATACATATATAAGTATTTTAATAAAAAAAATTAGTTTTTTGTACAATCTTGTATTATGAGGCCTAAGTACTTATCAATACAAATGTAGTAAGCCTAAAGTCGATGGTGATGCGTCGTTTCATTACAGAGTTCCTTTGGCCACCTTTCAGCTCCATCAGCAGATCAGCTCCATGTCATCATAATATTGCAAAGTCAAAAACATTTTTTTTAAATTCAATGTAGGATCAATTTATCTCTTATTGAAGGTCATTATTTTTAAATATTATTTTAGTGCATAAGATAAGAACTACTAGCGTTTCGGAACGACCACTGCTGGGAAGATTACGCCGAAAGAAACCCAGTTCAGTATTGGTCACTACCCAGCCAGACGGGCTATGTTTCAGTTACAATACAGATTTACACTTAAGCTCAGTATACATTATATAATACATCTAAATAATACAATTAAAATTTGCAGTCAACTATTTCCAAGAATTTTGATCAGATAAATAGTCATTTACATCATAATAAGCATTTTAAGCAATGTCACGATATATACGCGAACAATTTCAGCTCAATCGGAAACCGAGAAGTGGGTCTAATTTAACTTGCAAGATTTGATTACAGACAGAAAGATAGACAGACAACCGGACAGGTGAAACAAAATAAAAGTTTGTAAAAAGACGCACACAATGTACTCGTAGATTTTTTGGCAGATATAATGAAGTGGTTTTCCGATGTAATCTCCATTTTACACACTAGTTCACTTAAAAGTCTTTCCTCATCTTCTCTGTTTTTCGACGTCCTCTGTGGCCACTAGGTCATCATGCCAAGCGGTCATAGCGGAGGTTCCGGGTTCGATACCTGGTCAGGTCAAGATGAAAAAGTATCTTTTTCAGATTGACCTGGGTCTTGGATGTTTATCTGTATATGTATTTGTTATAAAATATAGTATCGTTAAGCTAGTATCCCATAACACAAGTCTCGAACTTACTTTGGGGCTAGCTCAATCTGTGTCATTTGTCCGTGTGTGTGTATATTTATTCATCGCCGGTTTCCTGACTATTTTATTTTATACTGGTCAGAAGGTAAGCACATAATATATAATACGTATAAAAGCATAAAATCGTTGCTCCAAATAGCGTCATATATGTTATGTTAAGTTATGTAAGGCGCAACGGAGCAAAGTCAATTGCAGTTATATAACTATATTTAGCGGGCATTGTGTGGGGCAACCGATACAGTTATGTATGTCTTTATGAGATATCAGATACGGTCACGTGGGGAGATTTAGTTCAAATGGTTTGGCAAATTGGGTAAAACCACAGGTAAATCGTTCCAATGGTTTTGACTTAATTTCTACATGAAAATTGGGTTATGTATCATTTTAAACAAAATCATAACAACAATGCATAAAAAGAAGCTTTTATCAATAACAATGAACTTAAAAGTCGTGCTTCTCAAGATAAATCAAACGAACCCAAACTAGATGGGGCCGCAGCGTTGTATTACAGTTCCTATATTTTCACCTTTCGGCTTCATCATCAGATCAGCTGCATGTCATCATAATATTGCATTGTCACGCGATATAGGTATGCGTGCGAAATTTAAGCTCAATCGGAAACCGGGAAGTGGGTCACACTTAACTTGCAATATTTGCAAATAAAAGCTAGTTAAGGGGCTACATAAATTTTCCGGGGTCCAGTGCTGCCCCCATTTGAAATAAATCATTTGATAGGAAACGGAGACATCATTTCAAGTTTTGATCAGACCCTAGATAACCCTTTAAACTATTTTAGGAACTACTGTTTACAGTTTAAAGTAAGAACGTGAAGCTTTTCTACACACAATTGCGAAAAACGGCCACTTTTGGCGTATGTGTGTAGAAAAGCTAGTGTTATTTGTCCCATATATATTTATTTAATTTCAAAAAGTACCATCAGTGTAAATGCACAGGAGACAACCGGGTCACGCTAAGATGACAAACACTATTAAGACTTAATACCTCTAACGTGGTAGGCAAAGTCACCTTTCCGCCTACTATCCCGCTAAAGTAGCGTGATCATCGGATGATTATTTACTCATGATCATCATCATCCCAGCCCTTCTTCCGCCCACTGCTGAGCATGGCATCTCTTCGTCGGCGCCACCCATCTCGGTCCTGTGCTGCTCTCATCCAGGTGTGACTCGAGACTTTGACTATGTCGTCAACCCATCACATAGGCGGGACGCCCGACACCTCACCCGTTCTGGACCACCATTCGGTCAGTACCTTGCTCCACCTGCCATCACTCCGTCGGGCCAGGTGCCCAGTTCCACTTCATGCCCGTTGTACCAACATATCGTACTTTGGTGTTGTAAACGTGATGCTGCAAGCTGATGTCAAGCAAGCAATGGCGCGCTTTATTTGCTACCAAATTAATTTGCCACCTTTTAGGATAAAATAAGACAATTTTAAAACATTTCCTCGAACCGGCCGGTCGAGTAAGATGATGTCTTCGAGTAACATTCACTTCCAAGTCTGGCTGCCGGCACGCCGCCGTTTTGTTTCTTTTTCTTAATTTATTTATTAACTTTCATTACATGAGCTTGGCAAACAAGGTGGTTGACCTATAAGCAAACAACGTTACTATTACAACAAACATTGAGATAGTTGGAACGAAGTTCCTTATCGCACGTTGCGAAAGGGGGCTAGACGGAAAAAATTAAGACCAAAAGTTGTAACGACACTTTTTGTTCATTCAAATTTATGAAGATAATAAAAACTTGATTTTAGAACGCAGAAAAGAGTTTGAATGTAATTAAAACCTATTTATATTTATATTTTACTTCGTTCCATCCGGGTGTCCCTTGACACCTCTCAAGTTTTTTTATTTTTGGTAAATGTTTTTATTATAATGACATCTTATATTTAACGTATTTAATATATTTTCAGATGATTTTAGAAGGAATTGAGGAGATTCCCAAGAAAAATAATGGCTTTTGGGTCGGCCATACCTAACTATATAAGAATTTAACCACCCGACAGCAGGCTTTTTATTCTTTTATACCATATCTTCCTTAGAGAATTATATCAGTACAGTACTCTATGACAACCTCTCTAAACTACCTACTCTATAGTCCATTTGTTTAGGTATTTATAAGAATGTAAACAATCTTGACATGTCTTTTTATTGAATAAATCGGTACCTTTGTAAATTACAAATAAATTATGTAATTTATGATTTATAAAATAAATAATTTGTAATTTGCGAAGGTATTGATTTATAAAGTGTATATTTCAAGAAAAAGACATAACAAGATTGTTTACATTCTTTTAAATACTTAAACAAATGGACTATAGTTCTGAAAATTTTCGTACTGGAAAATAATCTAAGTATTATTATCACGCCTGTTTCCCATGGTAGTATGGTAGGGTAGGCAAAGACTATGGATCTCCATTTGCTTGTAAACCTCTTTCGCTTGGTCAACACCTCTGTGCTTCTTTTCGTTTTACGACGCAGAGGTCGTTAAACGAAAACAATTGGTCTGTGTGATCCTCGGTCAAGATGGAAAATTATCTTTTTCATATTCACCTGGGTCTTGTACATTAATATATTGTACATTAAGATATTGTACATTAAGGAAGCAATAAATATTGAGTATTGAGTATTGAGTCTTGGATGTTTATCTGTAGATATATGTATTTATAAAATATGCTGTCGTTGAGTTAGTGTCACATAACAAGTCTCGAAATTACTTTGGGGCTAGCTCAATCTTTTTGATTTGTCTGTATACTCGTACATTTATTTATTACAACGCCTAAAGTTGACCTAAAAGATTGTTTAGCTCATTAGATAGATACATTAAAAAAAGTATGGTATGCTATTTTTTTCCCTGATTAGCAAATAATGACGAAGATTCAGCATTTAAATTTCGCGTGACATCACGATCAGCTATGATTTTTAACCAAAGGAGACGCAAATCACTCCCACTCCGAAACTTCGGATTACATACTCTGGACATGTCTTCCCATCGCCTTATAAACATAATTATTTCTCTTCCTTACCACTAGATGGCGCTAAAGGTACTTACCAAAACATTAAAATCTTTTCTTACTATTATTTACATAAAGTATTACTCTAATTAATTTAACACGACTTATATGAAAACAATATATATTTTTAAAGCATATTCAACACTTTCTTTGTCTCTTTTTTGCTAGTCGTGCGTGCTGCCATCTCTGTGTGCTACCGGCAACTCCAGTTTTGCCTACTTACGGGCCCTCCAATAGTTTCTATGGTGTTGGGTATCTGTTACGCTAGTAATTATATTATCTGGACAAATAGTCGGTACATAGCAGTCTTATAAAAGATAAGATTATAATTATTTACCGTATTGATTCACTTCCTTCCGCTCCGGCGCCCCTGACCTGCGCCCGCGCACGATAGCGACTGCAAGTTCAGCGGGTCAAGTCCTCATCTTATTTGCTTAGTTTGACTTCTACTACGAGTATTGTTGGAGAGGCCTCATTAATGTTCGCCTTTTTCGACATCCACGGGAAAACTTGGAGTGGCCCTATTCTATTCTGCCGGAAATCACACGGCAATGGTAAACAAATGATATCTCCGTTTCCTTCCTAATAGGGGAGGCACCGGACCCCTAAAAATCCAAGTACTATCCCCGTAACTTGTGAAAGCGCTAGTAGTGAGTTCTCAAAATGAGAGACCACTGAGCACCTACAATTGTCAATTTATATATTATGTTAAGTTTAGCATCGATTCCTTACTCAAGCAGAAAAAGTGGCAATAAAGTATCTACAATGCACCTCATCTCCGAAGCCTACGTTAATTAACTAAAGGTACTTCTGACCCCTCCTTTTTTAAGAAGGTCTGCAATCTACATGAATTATAGTAAAAACAAAAGATTGGGGGCCTGGCTTATCAATCATTAATGTTATCGTGTGTAATGTATGCGGCCTTGTGCCGAATCATGAACGTCGGAAGACCTAATGGTACTTATATGGTATCATATCATTCATTGTTTAGATGAGTAAATGTATCAGAAAGTCAACTCTAACAAAGCGGGAGACCGAAGACAAATAAAAATACAATCACGTATGACAGAGCCTTTCTGCCTTGCGGCTCAAACTGACCGAGCCCAGAGCATCAGAAAATGCTCTGTTTACGTAGTAACTTATTAGTAATCTGTGGCTCTGTCTCCCCCATTATCATAAAGACGTGCGTATAATATTTGCTAAATTATGGGACACTTTTTTTTATTAACCTCTACCTGTCCCACTGCTGGAAAAAGGTCTCCCCCATCTCCTTCCAAGTATCTAGATCGTGTGCCACTTCCAGCCATTCCCTTTCAAACTGTCACAAATCGTCACTCCAACTTTGCCTTCGGCCATCTTCGGGAATCCAAGTTCAAGATTTGCCAAAGAGCGGAGTGTTCTGGGTGTCATTAGGCTAGATAAGGTGCCAAACACAACTTTTTGCTCAAAAACCGGCATTGCTGATATCGGACACAAAGCCGCTAAACTAAAGTGGGATTGGGCGGGACACGTTTGCCGAATGCATCCTGATAGGTGGGCTACTTTGGGACACTGTCTAATCGCCTATTTAGAGAACCTACACTTTAATATACTAAAAATAACCGAACATTCCGCGAGAGCATGATTTCAGATGCAGCATGCATGCACCTATTGTGAGAGTGTACCTATTAATACGTGACATTAACCCACTTGGTGTAGAGACATGTTGACGACATTGTGCTAGAGGTCGGAAACTCTCACGCTCATACATGCTGGCGGTACTGATTAAAATTGTATGCCTGTTAAATATGCGTATCATTTATTCCATAACAACATTACATCGTCGGAAACAAAAACAGAAAAAAAAATCACAACAGTTTCGTCAAAATTAATACATAATATGAAAGAAATCAGTCAAAAATACCACCCCGAATTGTACCCGGATCAAAGGTACCCATTATGCTTGCTGCATTACCTCTTTGAATTGCTATGGACAGCCTTTGGAGCAGGTACCATCCGGAGCGGTGGTCATATCCACGGGATACAAAAATAATAAACAAAACCTATTCTCATCAATATAAACCATTCATAAATATTAAATAAAACTAAATAAAATTGAAATTAAAGGTTTTTATTTCGACTAACAAGGATCATAATTTACATTTTTGTGTTAGTACCAGAAAAAACTAATGTTGGTATACCAAAACTAAAGATCTTTCTTTTTCAGTATATGAATTACAAGTGATTTACATACTGAAAATCAAGCTTATTTGCCAACGTTTTAAGGATGCTGTTGGCACTAGCCCTGCACCCCAGAAATGTGCACCGCTTGCGCATGGTTGCATAGAAGCAGTGCACACACGCTTCAGCAAACATCCCTGACGCGCTGCATCGTCGAGGCAGCACCATCAGCACCCTATATGCATTGTTGTACTAGACTCGCGAGGCACAAAACTGTTTTTGTGTGTAATGTACCCATAATATCGACACCATTACTTCCTGCAGCAGTGTTCCCGGACCGATATGACATATGAAACCTTCGAAAAACGAGTCTATATCTTCCTGAAAGGTAACTTCAGGTAACGCTTCTGTTACACCCTTGGTCTTGCAGTTGTCCATGGGCAGCGGTGATCACTTTCCATCAGGTGACCCGCTTGTTCGTTTGCCGCCCTACAACATTAAAAAAAAAATTATAATATAACAATTTAATTTTATGATTTCTTAATAATCGAATCATTATCAAGTTTCCATGGCCCATTGTAACTCATAAGCCATCTTTTCTCTGGACTCAACGATCCAGTTCTTCAGCAATACGGTCGATGTCGTCAACCCTGATTGCCGTATGGCAACTCTCGATCTTTCACAGAACCTTTTGGATATTTTTGTTCTCGACCACCAAGCAAGAGATGATCAGGTGAGTAACGATTTTAAAGCTTTTGTTTAGTAAGTTGTGATCCCAAAAACTTTGGGAAACACTGGAATTTGTAGTCTTTTATGGTCCATAAAATATACAAAACTATCATACTGATAGTAAAAGCCGATCAAGGATATCGGCGTCTACTATTTGGTGTCTAAAAGCAGATAATTAAAACTGAAAACTTTAAATGAATTGTTAAATTAATTTGGTATTTTATGAACTACTAACATTTTCCGACTGTTTTTGGCATAAGCTATAACAAGTTATTTATTTTTATAATTTTTCTTATTATACGGCAGTAAACTTAGCTGTAAGTAAATGATCTGACGTCAACAACTACCTATTAAGAAAACGAAAGAAAAAAAATGACAATCATCAAGTGATACAAATATCCAAAGATAAATAAATGATTTTTGACTTTGACTTCTCATATGAACTAAAATACAGTATTCATCAGTGTTTTGAAACATTTTTCCTCCATCACGCTATAAGTGGCATCATAGACTTATTTTTTTTTTAAGTGGCATTCATGTCTTGCGGCCCTGGGGACGTATTTTTGAAATCACTTGTCACATTACGAATGGTTTACGAGCGTTTCCAAACGGGCGCAGGGCAAAAGTTTCTTTGACATATCTATGCCACAAATGTCAAAATAACGGGTGATCGAGACCACTCGTTGCAAATCCTTCGCATACGATACTCTCGCGCAAACCAACCTTTCATGGAGAATCCGTTCCGATTCATGCTGCTTTTTTATTCATGGTGAAATTCTCAGAAAACCATAGACATATTTTCGATGTTTTCTGCGTAAAAGAATAATGTTTTCAGCTTACACGACGGTTTCAAAAATACGGCCAAATTGTTTTTACGCGAGCGGTGAGTTGGAAAACTACACGTTTTGTGTTTGGGTGAGTCCTTAAATGAAAAATAGCACTCCTGGGCTTTGTCTGCTTAGAGCCGCAATACCTTATTGCCCTGGCTGTCCCAAGGGATTACGACTTTGATAGTGTAAGTATAAATGTATTTATTTTCATTAGTTGTACATTTAAATCATACGAGTGAGTGACATACCGCTCAGAAAGCACCGCATCGGGGTCAAGTGCGACCGCTACGGATACGACGGCGGCGGGATTTTTATACACACCTTTACGTCATGTCTGTCTGAGCACTTAGATAATAAGCTTAAAAAAGTTTGAATAAATACATAGGTCTAACAAACGTCTTTCATCTTGTTAGACCGACTTCCAAAAAAGGAGGATTTATCAATTCGTCCCGATCTTTTATTATTTTTATGTATATCCGAAGACGCCTGGACCGATTTGGAAAATTCTTTATTGGAACGAAGTTCCTTACGGCAGGCTTGGAGGAGATAGGGATTTTGCTGCGCGACCGAACTGAAAAAAATGTGATAGTAAAACCGTAAGGATGACCTCGTTAAATAAAACCGTTAAATGAGACGTGCGCAGGCGCGACAGTCGTATACACAATTCTTTTGCAAATTGTGTCGATTCTACATTAGCCGAAGGAACTTCGTTCCTACCTGGTGTCCCACGACACCACATTTCTTTTTTTTTAAGGATATACTTGTCAGGTGGTCCCATAATATTTTATCTAAATCGGTTGAGTGTAGTTTTGGGAGCGAGCGAAGTCTGTTTTTAGTTTTGAAAAATTATAATACTCGTAAATAATGCTTCGAAAGAGATAAAGGCATACTTTGAAGCGACTTCGAAAAAAGGGAGGAGCTTCTCAACTCGAATGTTAAAAATAACATAAGTTATTTTTTTATGTATGTTTACTCAATAACTTCTTCGTTTTTTAACCGATTTAGAAAATTATTTTTTGATTGTAAGGGACTATACATGCAAGTTGGTCTCATTGTTACACTTTGTGGCTAGCTCAATCGGTGTGACATGTCCTAAAAAAATATATTAAAAAAATATTGTCGCCTGGTGAACATCTAATGATGGAAACCTTAAGAAATAGAAGGAACTTCTTAAATTTTCTATGCACACATGTAGTGGTTGATGTTTTTGTCGATAAATCAAACATCTGCTTTCAGAAAGTATGTTTTGGTGAAGACGAGAAACTCACGAAGAAATCGCTTTTTTGTTAAAAAAGGGATGTGGACGGGGTAAAAAATATATTATTTTATTTAGTCCGTCAATTGAATTGTCCAAAAATAAAGGACCCATTTTTTCGTTTAGAAAAGTAGTAAGAATTTACAAAGAGACAGGGCTTCAAAGTGTCGAAGTGATTTACGTCACCTTTGGATAAAAGTCACGCAAAATTTAAATGCGCTATATCATTATTTGCTAGTAAGAGAAAATAAAAAATACATATACCATACTTTTTAATAATCTATCCAATGAGCCAAAAATGTGTTTTTGCCACATCCCTATTTTTGTATGTGAAGGCGAACTCATAAGTTGCATGTAATGCTAAATCAATGAGATACGGTAGGGTCAGCAACTCGCGGATCTCGCACCGACACACATTCGAGAGCTGTACCGTTGGAAAAACAATATCTTGAGTATTTTTTTTTCTCATAGTATTCATTTAAGCATCAATGAGGTTGTTTGTATGTACCATTTATACAATCAATCAATAAAAATGTCCGGAGGGAATGAATGAATAAAAAAACTATACAAAAAAATTGTCATTAAAAAGGAAGTTTTACGAATTAAAAAAACATAGGTACAATGGGCGGTCTAATCGCTTAGAGCGATATATTGTAAGTAACTAAACTAAAACGTAAGAAAGAATTTACTACTTATTTAACTAAAAGAATTTAATTGCCTAAACATTTTACTTCAACCAAAAAAAATTGTGCATGTGCATTGTGCATTACTTTCACATAATGATGATTAATATGAAAATGAAGATGCAGAATGTGGAATGAAATTTAATTAAAATGTGATCATATAAATCAAGCTCTATAAACAATTCGTTTGAGTTATTTATTATACAACGTGTAACGGAAAGGTAGTATCAACCCGAAATCCTATACTAATCAATGTGAACAACTTTTACTATAGGACCATCCATGATATCGTAAAAAAATCTTCACCTCCATACAAAATTAAATACCTAATCGTTCCAAAATGTATTGAGCTGCAGAGTAAAAAAACTAAGTTTTAATAAAAGCATACCACCACAGTTAAAAAAACTTTTCTTCTAAAAATTTCATAGATTTTTTAATTTTCTGGATCTTTAATTTTCTTGCCTATATTAAAATTTGCCTTTATTTCTAATGAATGACCTTCCTTCTTTTTAACCCCCTACAATTAATAGGGGTGTTATAAGTTTGACACTTATGTCTGTCTGTCCATCTGTCTCGAACGGAAGGACCGATTTCAATGCAGTTTTTTTTTTACGTGAAGGCAAATTTCCTTGCGGTAGTCCTTAGCTTAGTTAGATTAAAATCGGTCCAGCCGTTTAAAAGTAATTAGAGGTAAACGCTTGAAAGTCCGTTCTTTTTGATTTACCTGGCAAATAATAGGTGGCGCTGCGGTTGTCAGTTCGACTTAATATCGGTTGAAATATGTAGTTCCGCCACCCATCACCAGGTGGCGTCGTCGGGGTGTTTTTAATTTGCTAGCAAATCAACTTGTAATCTTTATCTTTACCAGCCTATATCAATCCACTGCTGGGCAGACGTGGGATGTCACAATAGATTAGAAAGAATGACCACATCCACTTGAATCCTATACTTTAAGGGGCTTCATGAATTTTTCGGGGTCCAGTGCTCCATCTAAAATAAATTATTTGAAAGGAAACGGGGATATCACTTACAACTTCGTCTTGACTAAGCCCTTGATAACCTTTAAAACTATTTTATGAACTACTGTTTACAGTTAAATAATTTTTCAAAACTAAAAACCGACTTCACCCCCAAACTACACAATAGATTTGATAAAATTTCTATGGGACCACCTGGAAAGTATACCCTTTCAAACAAAAAAAGAATTTTCTAAATCGGTCAAGGCGTCTTTGAATAATCGGCGAACATACATAAAAAAAAACATGAAAGATCGTGACTAATTGATAACCTTCTCCTTTTTTGGAAGTTGGTTAAAAAAGTTGCCCTTTTGCGCAAATCATTTTCGCCCCGGGTCGCCCAGGCTAAAACTATGAATGTTTCTGCGAGCAGTACTTGCAAGTGTTGCAACACAGATAGATCGATATCGATAAGAACACATGTGGCCAGCCTTGCCTCGCCTAACAGGTTCAGGACTGCGTGCGTTGTCTGCTTGTAGTTAATAAGACATAAGTACAGGCTTCACTTAATCGAGGTTTCAAAGTGAAAATGGTAAATTCTACTAATAGTCTAAGAGGTGACGGGTTTTTTGAAACGAATTTCTTATCGCGCGTTGCGAAAGGGAACTAGAAGGAATAAATTAAGACCAAAAGTTGTAACGACACTTTTTGTTCATTCAAATTTATGAAGATAATAAAAAAGAGTTTGAATGTAATTTAGGACCTATTTATATTTTACTTCGTTCCATCCGGGAGTCCCTTGTCACCTCTCAAGTTTTTTTTATTACGATCATGGATACGGTTAGATTTACTTTTATGGTTTGTAGAGTAGTTCCCTAATGTGAATGATGTCGGTCTGCCTGCTCTCAGTGGTCGCAACTTCGAGTTAGAGCGCTTACAAAACGCTTCATTTCTGCGAAAAAAAAGACGATCAGGGATATAGTCTGCTTTAGTACATATTCAAAGTATGGCATCTCCGCAGATGAAACAAGGTTGGTCTGCCGGCTCTGAGTAGTTGCATTTCAGAGCTATGATGCGACCAAGACACTGCATTGTTGAGAAAAAAAAATATTAAAAATCCTGTCACCCTCACCTCTTAGTTTATAACGACGAAGGCGGAGATAAAGAGAACGCCTCAGATCGCATAGGAGGATCAAACAAACAATTCGGCCTTGTTCAAGAATGTCTAGTGGCGAGACGGCCGAATCGTTGTAAAAATATTACTGATGGCATATGCATATCCTGATTTTTCCTACCGTCCTACGCCAGCCAATCTCACTCATTGCCTTCTCACAAACATGACAATATCGTCTGACCAGCGGACTATAGTTTTCCAACGGGTCCATAACTGTATTCTCTTCTAGCCAAGTAAGCAACGAGGGGTATATTTTTTATTTTATTTCAACATCTAAATCATCACATCACCTTTAACTAAAAAATACAGGAAAAATTAAAACTAAAAACGAAATTAAATCTAAATTAAAACTAAAGTACAAACTAAACTAAAAACTAAATAAATAAAAATAAAAAACTTACAAATAAAAAATGTCGTGCAGATCATTACCCTGCGGTAAAGTGCCCAAAAGGCTGGCAGCATTGCCACGCTGGATGGCAATGCTTATTCGTTGGGCGAAGTAATTGCCAGCCCTTTGGTCACCTGACACCTCGACCAACTTTTGATTAAAAAATTTATACAGTTTATGGGTTGATGGCCCCCACGGACCTAAGGTCTCAACCCCAAACGGCTCAAATATGAATCCGTTCCCTAGGCATTCATACTTGCGCCGTTTTAGGGTTTCCGCAGTGGTTGCAGCTGCGCCAGCCTTGGAGCTTGTACCGTGAAGATGGGAGGCCGCCAGAGTGTCGACACACGTAGCGTCCCACACCAACGGCTTTCCCAACTTCCACGGCACAAGCGTCATACCATCCGGTCTCTTGCCATCATCGCGAGCCAAACCATTTGGTTCTAAAATGGCTGGCAAACCGATGGTGACAAGAGCGCGGTGTATAATATTATTTAAATTGGCATGACGTGCCATTCTGCCGGCGCTCTTAGAGCACGAGAGTCCGTGGTGGCCGAACTGGTCGACAGTGTCACCGCAAAGGCAATGATGTGGGACGTTTGTTTTGGCTCCTAAACGTAAGCATGTCGCCAAGCGAAAGGTATGGTCATCGAGGAAAGTCCCAATGTTCCAAGAAGGCAGGACCTGCAACCACAAACCCGACTCCCACTCAGCAGTGGCAATAAGACGAGCGCGCTCTACAGAGTTGCTAACAGAAGATTGTAGGAGATTACTCTGTACAAGTCTGCAAAGCGGCTCGTCCCATTGTCTCTGTGAGAAAGGATGTTCGGGCAATTTTGAATTTAGGGATGCCTCGGACCACGCGGTTTTGGCTTC
This sequence comes from Acrobasis suavella, assembly GCA_943193695.1. Classification (NCBI taxonomy): domain Eukaryota; kingdom Metazoa; phylum Arthropoda; class Insecta; order Lepidoptera; family Pyralidae; genus Acrobasis; species Acrobasis suavella. The sequence goes on from OW971950.1 coordinate 716,477, forward strand.
CGTTGCATGAGATATTTCCAAAGTAGAATGTTTTAAAATTTTGTTGAATAGTATTTGAATACTATGAACGGAAGACAAAAAGGCAGGCAAGGCAACACTGGAAATTTTACGGATTCCTAGTCCTCCTAACCTGACCGGCAAGGAGGCTTGATTCCAAATAGACTGTTGATGTAAATCGGTATTCAGAATAGTTGATAACGAATTTTGGATTATGCTGTCTAATTTTGAGAGTAGGTCCGGATATTTCCACAGATGGCTGCATCGCAGGTTGTAGGTAAAGTTGGGAACAAAAAGGCAGTATTTAAGTATAGTAAAGGCAAAATGGGAATGTAAATTCGAAAGGCGTTTAGCAGCCAATTGGAAATTTAGAATTTTTGTGTCAATAAAATTTGGAAAAGACTCGTCAAAAATTGGGGATCCTAGGAGGTAAAGAGTGGATTTATCAATAATTTTGATGTCAGGAGCGAGTGCATTAAATTGGGAAGTAATTTTAATCTTAGATAAAAGTGGCATTTCATTATCTAGAAATAGCTCACATTTCGAAAAGTTTAAATTTAGCCCGATGGACTCAAGATCAGTCCTTAAAGTGCTTAAATCTGCCAAAACTGTAGAGGCATCTCCTCCTAGAGTCCCGTCATCTAAATAGAAGACATTAAATTTAGACTTTAGTTTTTTAATTATTGGGTGAATTGCAAGGCTGAAAATGACCGGACCCAAGGGGTCGCCTTGCTGACAACCTATTTCTGAGGACAAAAGGTTATTTTGGTACATTAATTTCGAATTTTGGCTGTAGCATTGCCAGAGAAAATTGTAAACGGAAGGGATTTTATTTTTTACCTGTGTCAGCATGGGGCCCCTTAAAACCGAATTGAAGGCATTTTTAATGTCCACCTTCAGCAGGACCCCTTCTGTCTGTACGTTTAGGAATGTACGCAGAGAGTGGACGGCGGCTTCGCAACCACCTTTGGACCCAAACCCTAGCTGTATTGGCTGAAAATAATCACTAAGAGTTGTTGCCACTGCTTTACAACATATTTTGGCCGTAAGTCTGCGGAAAGTAGTGCCTACAGCAATAGGTCTGATGCCACCGTCCTTTTTTTAAGAGCAATAAGGTTTGCACCATATAACATATCTGTAATCAAAATGTTGACCCTACCCAATAGCATAAAGTTTACCAAGGCTGTCAAGTCCTGCAGAAGTGTCCCGCCAGAGTGGTTACCGTCACCGTTTAAAAGATCTTTTAGGTGTTGTGGGGTTAAACCATCTAGTCCACCAGCTGAGCCACCTCTGAAGGACATAACAGCCCTATAAACATCTTCCTCAGTTGCTTTAAGAGCTACCTCATTGCCATTGGGTGGGTCAGGTAAGTTTGGGTCCGCCGCTGAAGGTGGGTGCTTTTCCTGAAGAGCGGCGAGGGTGTCTGGGTTATTAGGTGCGACTGCGTCGTCCGAGAACAGCATTCTGGCGGCTCCTTTGACATCACCTTCACTAATTTTAGACTCTACGATTTGTGAAAATTTTTTATTTTTGGATTTAGAAGTTGAATTAGGCCTAAACGTCTCCAATGGGGGATTGATACAATTTTGTTTAATTTTAGAAGTTAAATTTTGGCTATCACATTTATTTTCCTGACTTACATGTAGAGTTCTAAAAGCAAATGTCAACAAGTGCTCCCAAGCCTGCGTGGTATTGTCCTGTACTGTTTTGCGGATAATTTGTGACAGTGTTTGGGACACTGTTCTTCGGGCACCTTTAGGGATGCGTTTTATAACTGGCCTGGTACTTTTTAAATGTGATAAAATTTCATGAAAGGAATGAATGCTAGGGTGATTGGATAATGTGGGCTGGTTGGTTTGGTTTGATGGTGTAGGACAAAGAGGGTCACCAACTAGTACATTCTTATGAGCTCTCGCAATGTGAATTTTTAGACCTCTTTGTCCTTTGAACGACCGGGGCTGGGAGCACTGAGAACACTGAATGAAGCCCTCGGACGACAAAGTTTGAATTGGGACTACATCATCTGGCGATACCCTGTCGCATAACGACATAACAATAAATATTACTTACATTTAGGAAAAACATAAAACACAAAAACACTTATACAATATATACAAAACACATCTTGACATAATATATAAAACTGACCACAGAGTACTTTTGTAACTGACTTATCCTTCACTAGGCCGCATGCGTACAAGCTCCGAGGGGCGCAGGCCGAGGCGACGATGATTTTTCTTTTTATTAGCTTTATGGTCTGTTTATTTATGCTGGGATAAGTGTAGAGATGATTTCGAACGGCTATCAGATCTTTGTGGATTGGAGGAAATACGGAAAATACAATGAAGTTCTGCTGTGAAATGTCAACTGTCGAAAATTGATTTTAGTGGACTTTATAATATGAAATTATTGGTGCACTTTGGTATTTTAATGTTCATGCTTATCAGTATAGCCCTTACTTCGATTTATTACAAAAAATTTTCTTAGGGCTTTTATGTTTCTATATTAATTAATTTCTTTAAAACTGGATATGATCAATGACAAGTCAAAGTCAATAAGCAACTACATGCTACTGTAAATTTTTATAGAAGGTTATAATACTGATAGGCAGAGGTCGGAATTAGGTAGAGTTATTTATATACTTTCATCGAAAAAGATAATATTAATATGGACCTTCCCGGGATTCCTAATTAACAATTTCGTGTGGCCAACAATGTTACAAATATATAAAATAAAAACCTCAGAGATATATGACACAAATAAAACAAAGATAATTAACAATTTTTATTATTATTTACTTTATTATTTTCATTAATATTTACACATTGGCAACGTCGCGCGTGTAATATAACTATATCCTGTGATTTATTAAATAAATAACTTTTTTATTTAAAGAATCACGGGATTTTTATGCTCTTTAAAATTAATCTCGGGATTTGAATCAAATCCACTTTATTCCTTCGCTGTATGAAATCAATGTACGTTCATAAATAACTCTACCAAATTCCGACCTCTGCTGATAGGTCAACTGTTTAATCCAACTGTGGAAGGTCTGTCTTCTGAGCTTCGCTTGGTTCAGATACCAGTCTGTCACAATCTTCTGCTAACCATGTACCTATATCGACGATATCATTATGTTATGTAATGTAAGATTGGAAAAAAAAAATACATTTTTATTTTAAATTACTATTTTGAATACCGTTTTCCACCCACATATACGCTAAATATGGCTTAGGATAATAGAAAAAAAAAATTACTTTTCCGTTGGCTCTGTCTGCACCGATAACGATAAAGACGTGATAGAGCATGTGTGTCTGTCTGGTAAAAGCAGTTCCTAAATATTTATGCAAATCACCAGCAAATCGTTTCTACAAGGTCGTCGGACTGCCAAATGAGAGATGCAATGGCTTTGGTTATAATGTTAGGATTATCTCAAACACATTCCTGAGATAACGGTGATATGTGGTCCAACAGGCCTTGATGCTCAGCCCGGATAGGCCAAAAGCACTTAACCTAATTTACAAATAGTTGTAGCAAGGTGGAATCTGGTTACACAGGATCGCAATAAAACTATTCGTTCATTCCCAAAAAGATTTGGCGTTAGGCAGGGGTCCGGGCGTAAAACTATATTCGACGACCTTTGCGGTGTGATAGTCTGGCATGATGACTACTAAGTCATCATGCCAGACTATCACACCGGAGGTCCCAAGTTCGATCCCCGATCAAGTCAAGATGGAAAATGACCTGGGTCTTGGATGTTTATTTATTAGTTTAAAAAAAAATAGTATCTTTGAGTTAATCGAGTTAGTATAACACAACACAAGTCTCGAACTTACTTTAGGGCTAGCTCAATCTGTGTGATTCGTCCTTATATATCTATATAGGCTAATCGACTTTTCCGGCTATTTCTTGTCGATTTCGCAAATTATATTTAGAAAAGAATAATCTCTTATCTAAAAACCGATATATAATCATTGTTTGCTCCTAAATAATATTTTATGTACAATAAAGAGTTTACAAACAAACCGATTTTCTCACCAAACTACACAACACACAAACGATTTTGATAAAACTTCTATGGAATCACCTGGCAAGTATGTCTCTTTCAAATAAATGAAAAATATTTTTCCAAATTGGTCCAGACACAACGCACAGCCGAGTTATAAAGTGTGCAACCGGGACCGTGTTTAGATGTACTAACAATATGTAACAAAAACCCTGTCCGATCCTTCTAGAAGCAACTCAGACCGTCAATATGAACAACTTTTCCTATGAGACCATTGTCTGAAACTGAAAGAAAAAATCGACATTTTCATACAAATTGCCGGGCCGGCCAAAAGCTTTTCTATGAAAATGACGATTTTTCTTCGAGTTTCAAGCATTGGTCCCATAGGAAAAGCTGATCATATTGACGGTCTGAACTCTGAGTTGCTCCTACAAGGATCGGACAGGGTTTTTGTAACATATTGTATAGACCAAATATAGGTGTCCATTGGGTAGCGTTCTGGTTGGGAGTGGTGATGGAAACACGAAAGCCGTTGATTGTTTTTATACCATCTTCTTAAACCTACTTCTTACATGATGACGACTCTAACTCTACTAAGTACATCTAAAGCTTTTTTACTATAATAAGATGGTTACCTCAAGGATTCCAACGTTTACCGGAAAGTGCAATTATCACGTATCACATATTTTCACGTTTCTTTGATATGCAACTTATTTATATATCATCACGTTACCGTTACGTTATTGTATAAGAAAGAAATAACGAATCTGATGAGTACAGTGAGTGATTGTGAGCATGATCTTTAGAAAGAGAGCCGGATGTTTACAAAGCCGACATTGGCCCGGTTGGAAAACCGCCACGCGCATGACCGCCTTCAATGTTACGATTGTCTGAGTTTCGTGAATTACTGTTTTTACACAAACACGAAAAACGTCATGCTACCATACTATGAATTCAATTCAATTCAAATATATCTTTATTATCATAGGGTATTTATAATATCTCTTAATAATCGTCACTTTGTTTTGATTCACAATAATTGTTGACGTCAAAAAGTTACTTAGAGCTAAGTTTACTGCCGCCTCCAAAGCGCCTTGTGATGCTACTCAATGGGGAAGGGATGAAAATTTTAAACACGCCTGAAACTTTTTTTAATTATTATTATTTATAACATTCAAAATATACATAGATATAAGACTTCTTATACTTTTTCTAGTGTTAGAAATAACATTCCTATTTATCCTATATATTTATATATATATATTTATATATATATATATATATATATATATATATATATATATATATATATATATATATATATATAGGAAAAAAACATTTCAAAATAAGTTCCAACTTTTTGGTTTTATTTTTAGATTTAAAGCAGTTTTTATGAGTTTAAATCTTTGTAGCATCATCCAGTTATTACTACTTTACTATTTATTGATATGTAGTCATTGAAATCAGATTTTTTTTATTTTTCAAAAGTAAAAACCGCCATCTCTCGAAATTTTGCAACAAGATTCGGTCACTTCTAGTAATCACGTCGTCCCATAGTACTTTCTACTCAAGACAGATGACGCTCATCTTTTTTATTTTTACTTTCTTAGAATTTGTTCCAGGGATTAGCAATAATTATTTGATATTGACTTATGTTTGGTACTTTTAAGAAAATAATGTCACTATGATCATATCCATTTTCAATGTTATTTTAGATTTTATATTACAGAAAAACGATTATTAAGACGAAGTGGTAGCTAAAGTGGCGCCCTCATTTGAAATAAATTGTTTAAAACTAAATATGGTGATAATTAAAAATTTGATTTGTATCACTGTCTAGAAAGACCTTTTAACTATTTTATGAATAACCTTTGAAATTATTTCTAATAGTCCGTCTAGTTTTAAAACGGGTTTTCGCCAAAAGTGGCCACTTTTGGCGAAAAACCCGTTTTAAAACTAGACGGACTACCAATATTACTTTCAAAGGTTATTCATAAAATAGTTCAAAGGTCTTTCTAGACAGTGATACAAATCAAATTTTTAATTATCACCATATTTAGTTTTAAACAATTTATTTCAAATTAGGGCGCCACTTTAGCTACCACTTCGTCTTAAGAACGCTATTTGACTTCAAGAAACTATGACATCATTAGTCTATATTTTATACAAATCCCATAGAATCTATTAGACATTCAGAAAAAAGTGTCTGATTGAAGTTGTTTGAAAGTAGCGAAAAAAACATGTTTCTTTATTAAAATACGGCAAAATATGACACATTCTTTTTTATATAAAAAAATCTGTGCGCAAATGACAACGGTTTAAATAAACTAAAAAAAAAGCTAAAGGAGCAGATGATTGTACTGAAAATCACATGAGAATGTTGGTACCAATAGTAACGCTTAAAACCTTGCAGAAGTCTCCATGGGCTGAATTAGAATTTAATATATAAAAGTAATGTGTCAGATTTTGCCATATTTTAGTTTAGAAACATGTTTTACATTTATTTGATGTGATTAAAATATCTACATAATTTTTTGAAAGAAACAATTATGTGATGACAAATTAGTTCATCTTGTTAGTGCTGGCGCTGTAATAGTTAGTATTTAGCCGGGTACCAAATGTAGTATGGAGGCTGTCACTCTGTTACGCTAGTATATATAGTACTCTGTATATAGTAAACGCATACGTCTAGTCGCCACGCACACAAACACCGTGGCGAAGTCTGCCGAACTGAAACGACGTTAAACGTTGGGTTTTAGGTTTTATTTTCGTTACGAAATTTCTTGATTCGGTCGCCGCGCCCAAGGCCCGCGATAAAAGCTATGCAATAGCTTAAAAATATGCTCCAAGATTAAACAAAAAAGTTTTTTTTTTACTTTTTTGTACAAGCTTTTATTATTAGGCCAAAGTACTTATTAAGAAAAATACATAGGTCCAAACTCAATGGTGTCGTCGTTTTATTACCGAGTTCCATCGACCACCTTCCGTCTCCGTGATCATACCCTAGGCATCGTCTACCATAAAGTGCTCGTTATTACAAAACAAACGAGCTTTACTGAATGAGTTAATGTTGTTTTATAACTGAGTTCCGCCGAAAATCTTCCAGCTCCATCATCAGAACAGCTATTTGTCTCCATAATATCGTAGTGTCATCCGACTTACACAAGTATATGCATAGGATAACTGGTTGAAAATTGAGTTACAGAATTTGACCTAAACAAACATACAAGATACATTGTAAGTTAAATAAAAGCTTGTTAAATAGACAAGTACATCGAGTTGGTTTTTTACTGGTCTTGTCAGATGACAAGACCAGTAAAAAACCAATACCAATAAAAAACAGGTGATGACAAGATTGTCTTCAACCGTTTTTTGCTTTCATAGGTAAAGGCTTTGAGTCCAAAAGATGTTTGTTTTTAGTGTTTAAAGCAATGGAAACAAGATACTTTTTAAAAACCAGAAACAAACTTCACCCCCAAAAAATTATGTCATGTAGTAAATAAATTCCTCTATCCATATACCTACGTAATCCAAGTTAGTGTATGACATAAAATAAAAAAAGTTGTGAAAATGATTTTCGATCGAGACCACACGTAGTTACGCCCGTTCATAACTGACCCCGATGAACTCGAAATCTAGCCAGCCTGCAAGATTCAAAGATTCAAATCTTTATTCAGTAATTAGACCTTTACAGGCACTTTTACACGTCAATAAGTATAATTTATGTTACGTGTAAAGTATATTAAAATTTAATTTATTTTTAAAGAAAAGCTACCGATACCAGCGCTTTTGTAACGACCACTGCTGAGAAGAAACGCCTAAAGAAACTCATTTTCACAGTATTGGTCGCCTACGCCCAGAAGGGCTTTGTCATATTATTATAATTGTCTTTTAATTAATAAATACTTATAATATAATACAATGTTGACACATTATAACATGTAATGTGTCAACATTGTATTGCGGTACTACTAGTTGATCTCAGGATTTTACTTTCGAGTTTTTGTCAACATATTTTGTTCTAAACAGCTTCTTTTGACTAGCTAATTAGGTCTTACTTACGATCCTCCTGAAGTGGCCTTCGGCTCCAAAACCATTGGAAAATCACCGTGTATATTGTGGCCACAAGTGGCAGAAAAAAGTTATTGAGCTCTTTCGAGCTTCGGAAGACACGTCGTTCCGGCTGCGATCATTATATAGCAGTGTCAAGCTATTTCAGATGCCTTTAGGCAGCTTGAAAAATATGACATCAGTTTTGGCCATTTACACACTCGAAATTTAAACAAAAAACCAAATCTTATATACAGAGCTTATGCAAAATGATATACGAATAGATTTAATGACCGCAAGATAATGACATGAGTTTGATTGATTGTTCAAATAATAGGCATGCGGCAGATCTGCTCTGATTGGTCTATTAAAGTTGCTTTGAACAGTGTAATGATAGGTTAGGTCAAACGGCCAAATTGGTGATGAATGGATTGATTTCGTGATTGAATGGTAGTGTAATTGATTTCATTTTATGGTTACGTAGTTGTAACTGTGGGAAAATGACAATGTTGTGTTTGAAATAGTAAGTTATTGCAAATTTCATTATGGTATAGGACGATTTTATAGGTCCACGGCCGTGTCGCATTTATTAGTAAGGCGATTCGCACACCGCTCCGTGCCCCGCTGTGTAGTGCGGGGCCGGACTATATGCAAGTAAAATGCGACACCGATAAGTTGAACAAAAATGGCGGACTTCAAAGCTTTTTTTTCAAATTCCCGAGAAGTAAATTGAACCAAAATGGCGGTCGTCGGCCCATTATTTGTACCTGCGCCTATAACCGCCATTTTGGTTCCATTTACGTGTCGGGGATTTGTAGAAAAATACTTTGAAGTCTGCCATTTTGTTCAACTTATTTGTTTCGCGTTATATCTCAATTTGTATAGAAAACACACTGAATAATTTTAATTTCTAATTAGGTAGATAATTAAAATCCATCCCTATTACTAAAAGAACACAAAACTGACATGGCCTTTGGCTCGTGAAGCAGACCCAATGGTTTAAACTTGGATTGGCCATATTATACAACGAGGAAAGGACATACCCGTAATAAATAAAACCACGGGTTATACTAGATCACTATAGTATAATGAAATTAAAATAACTACCAAGAAACCAAAAAAAAATCGTCATTCCCATACAAATTGCCCGGGCGGTTGCACACTTTGGTATGGAAACGCCAATTTTTTGTGTTTTAGCTGTTATTTTAATTTCATTATACCATAGTGATCTAGCAAAGCCCGTCCCTTCCACTTTGTATAACAATTTCTCTCTGTTCTTCAAGGGGAGGACGTTTACGCGTTTAGCCCTAGATTTTAGAAACAATTTAAGTTCTACATTAATGATTGACATAATTATGTCTCGATATATATAATTTAACCAGTCTCCATATGAAATTACCTCGATATTCACTCACCTTCAATATACTCGTATATAATGATAACCCAGACATAAGTACCTAATGGTTCAACACCTACCAACGACTGTAATTACAGTACATAACACATTTACAAGCGCCTGTGAAACAGTGTCCTTTCGCTGAGTATTATCGTATTATGCTAATAATGACATTGCACAAGTTTTTATTATATATTAACCTACTAGTAAGGCATATAGATAGGTGCATACATGACTTGTGCAAGGAATAAGCCTTTATAGCTCACTGTTTGTTATCTTAAATTGTAACAGTTAATATCTTTTTCAAAGATTCAAAGATTCAAATGTTTATTCAGTAATAATTAGGCCTTTACAGGCACTTTTACACGTCAATAAGTATAATTTATGTTACGTGTAAAGTATGTTAAAATTTAAATTATTTTTAAAGAAAAGCTACCGATACCAGCGCTTCGTAACGACCACTGCTGAGAAGAAACGCCGAAAGAAACTCATTTTCACAGTATTGGTCGCCTACTCGCCAGAAGGGCTTTGTCATATTATTATAATTGTCTTTTAATTAATAAATACTTATAATATAATACAATGTTGACACATTATAACATGTAATGCTTGCGAACAAGTAAACAAACATAAATTGCGTAATAAAAAATATTAAGTAGTCAAAAAAGCGAAGCCGAGCTGACCAGTCCCTCCCGGCAACACCCGTTCACGAGTTGACGCACGGATCAGCCATCGTTAAACTCAACCATATTAGAGGGAATCCAACGACCCGACCAGCGACGCCACCACCGGATTGGACATTTTAGTGGACATGAAAAACCCGAAATCTTTAACAACAGCTTCCTAAAAATAGTCGCGGATAGACTAGATTCGCCTATAATGAAACACCTTGTGCAGGGGCCATGCCGGTGGCCCTATATGAAATTTGAAGGCAACGTCGCATAGGCCCTCTGTACACAGAGGTTACATTTGATTGTGTGCACAACAATATGTATAGCTGTAAGTACTAACACTAGTTTTAAGTTACTGTACAATGTCCTTTTTAATTAAGTACAAATATTTTAAGGGGTTATTCAGTCCATCATTTTGAACAACTTTGCTCAATAAATATATACCGAAATACGAAAAAAAAATTTTGTTTCTCATACAGATCGAAGTAGTCACGTGATATCGTTACTATGAAAAATGCAAAAAAAAATTTCGTATTTCGATATATATTTATTGGGAAAAGTTGTTCAAAATGATGGACTGAATCACCTCTTAAAATATTTGTACTTAATTAAAAAGGACATTGTATACTAACAAGTTGGATCCTAGTTATCTATACTATAATAAAAGAGTAAAAAAAATGTGTCTGTACATTGAAAATTTTTCAAAAAAAAATATTTGTGGCGATCGAGATATAGTAATAGAGTAAGAAAATAAAAAAAATGTCTGTCTGTTTGTCTGTTTGTCTGTTTGTCTGTTTGTCTGTTTGTACACGCTAATCTCCGGAAATACTGGACGGATTCGAATGAAACTTTTTTTGTTATAAAGCTGTGAAGCCTGGGCAACATATAGGCTATAATTGATTTTGGAAAATGGAACACATGATGCAGAACTATAATGGTCCAGCTAAACTATAAAAAATATTAAAATGCCGCCTTAGCAAAAGTTGTTAAGTCTGATGAGAACTTTTTGTTGAGTTATAATACAACTGGCCAAGCGCGAGTCGGACGCGCGCGAAGGGTTCCATACCATAATCTATGAAAAAATCACGTTTGTAGTATGGGAGCCCCCCATAAATACTTATTTTATTCGATTTTTAGGGTTACCCAAATGGGTAGAAACGGGACCCTATTACTTAGACCGTCCGACTGTTAGTCTGTCTGTCTGTCTGTCACCAGGCTGTATCTCATGAACCATTATAGCTAGACAGTTGAAATTTTTATAGATGATGTTTTTTTGTTGTCGTTGAACAAAAACATACTAAATCTATACTACAAATAAAAGAGTAAAAAAATGTGACTGTACATTGAAAATTTTTCCAAAAAAAAGTTGTTTCGTCCGAAGAAGAACTTATAAGTTCAGAATTTGCGGACCTTCAGAGCATAACACACCAGAAAAATTCTTGGATATGTGAACGCGCCATATTGACACCAAAAAATTAAAAATCAATTATTATAGAACTTATGACGCAAATTATTGTTAATTTCTTGAATAGAGTTGTTGACGACACCACCAATTATCCAGTTGAGTTTTTTAATTCACTTGCAGCAAATGGACTCTCGGCTCACAAAATAAGTCTTAATGTCGGAGGGCCAATAATGCGAATGCGCAATTTGACTCCGCCGAAACTGTGTAACGGAACCCAACTTAGTGTCTCAGCACTGTATGCCGAAGTTCAGCGGCTGAATTTCAGCCAATGCATGCCTGCAATGTTATTTGCATTACTAGCAACACATAATGCCGAACTTCCGATGCTTTTGCCTGAATCGGACCCGTACCCGTACCCGTACCCGTACCCGTACCCGTACCCGTACCCGTACCCGTACCCGTACCCGTACCCGTACCCGTACCCGTACCCGTACCCGTACCCGTACCCGTACCCGTACCCGTACCCGTACCCGTACCCGTACCCGTACCCGTACCCGTACCCGTACCCGTACCCGTACCCGTACCCGTACCCGTACCCGTACCCGTACCCGTACCCGTACCCGTACCCGTACCCGTACCCGTACCCGTACCTGTATCCGTACCCGTACCTGTACCCGTACTCCCTCTTCCGCTCCCGCCGCCGCTCGCGCCGCTGCCGCCGCTGCCGCCGTCGCCGCCGCTCCCGCCGCCGCCGCCGCCGCCGTCGCCGCCGCTCCCGCCGCCGCCGCCGCCGCCGTCGCCGCCACTCCCGCCGCCGCCGCCGCCGCCGCCGCTCCCACCGCCGCCGCCGACGCCGCTCCCGCCGCCGCCGCCGCCGCCACTACCGCCGCTGCTCCCGCTCTCGCCGCCGCCGCTACGGCACATCACTACAGTCCGGCGTTTCCACCGAACTTCAGCGGCTGAACTTCAGATTTAGTGTGTCATCCCCACCGAACTTTAGACACTGAACTTTAGCCGCTAAACTTCGGCATAGTCTGCTGAGACACTTAAAGTTTACTGTGAGTGGTGCCAGTGAAACTGTATTTATTCCGCGTATAACAATTTTCCTTTTGAAAATACACAGTTTTACAAATACACAGTGTTTACTTGCTTTCCTATGAAAATAAGTCACAGTTTTAGAGGCTTAAAGCTGCTGATGTCGATCTAAGGACTTTTTCGCATGGCCAACTTAATGTGGCTTTCTCCAGGGTTAGTAACACTTCAGCTCTTTTCATATTGGCTCCCGAAGGAAGGAATTAAAATAATATTGACTTTTAACTCCTAACACTTTCTTATCTCTCTCTATCTTTCTCTCTCATTAGTTGTTATTTATATTAATACGCCGGAGTCATAAAGTCCACGCGAACGAAGGCGCGAATCAGCTAGTCTGAAATAAAAGAACCCCCCCGTGAGAAGAAAAGAAGAATGACCAACTTTTGTTAAGGGGCTACCTTAATTTTTCGGGGTCCAGTGCTGCCCCCATTTGAATTAAATCATTTAGAAGGAATCGGAGATATAAAATTAAAAATTTTGTCTTGACCAGGCTCTAGATAACCCTTCAAACTATTTTATGAACTACTGTTAACAGTCTAAAGTGTTGACGTGAAGCTTTTCGACGCACATACGCCAAAAGTGGCCGTTTTTCGCAATTGTGCGTAGAAAAGCTTTAGCTGGACCATTAGAATAAGAAAGGGCGTCTACGTGGTAGATCTGTATCATCACGCAAGCCTCTCAAAAGACCGGGGTCAAAAGATCCGTGAATCTAAAGGAGATGCATAATAATAATTAATCGTTTATTTCTAACAACAAGATCCATACAAAAGATTAGTAACAATGTGTTAGTAATAGTAAAATGCTAGAACTGTTTGTATGGTTCAGCATCAGGTGTTCCATTTTCCAAAATCAAGTATATACCGTGTATATTACCCGGGCTTAAATGCTATATAAAAAATTAAGTTTCATTCGAATCCGTCCAGTATTTCCGTAGATTAGCGTGTACAAACAGACACATTTTTTTTTATTCTGACATTTTTATTTTTATTTTATGTTCCCATCATGCCAATATTTATTGGAACTCTGTTAAATATAAATAAATATAAATATATAGGGACAAATCGCACTGATTGAGCTAGCCCCAAAGTAAGTTCGAGACTTGTGTTATGTGATACTAACTCAACGATACTATATTTTTTAATAAATACTTAAGTAGATAAACATCCAAGACCCAGGACAATTTGAAATAAGGCCATTTTCCAACTTGCCCTGACCGGGGATCGAACCCGGGACCTCTGGGTGGCGGACTAGCATGGTGACCACTACGCCACGAAGGTCGTCTATTATTAGGACATACCCGTAATAAATCGAACCTCGGGCTAGAAATTACTCTAATCACTATAGTGTTATGAAATTAAAATAACAGTTAAAAAGCAATAAAAATGCCATTTCCATATTCCATACGAAAGTGTGCAGCCGCCCGGGCAATTTGTATGAGAATGTCGTATTTTCTTTTTTTGCTTTTTGTCTGTTATTTTAATATCATTGCACTAAAGTGGTCTAGTACAGCCCGTGGTTTCATTTATCATAGGCATGTCTCTTCTACGTTGTTATAATCTTTGCAATCTAAATATATATAACTCAAAGGTGACTGACTGACTGACTATCAACGCACAGCCCAAACTACTGGACGGATCGGGCTGAAATTTGGCATGCAGGTAGATGTTATGACGTAGGCATCCGCTAAGAAAGGTTTTTGATTAATTCTACCCCCAAGGGGATAAAATAGGGTATGAAACTTTGTATGAAACTTTGTCAATTTTAAACCGATCGGGCTGAGACTTTGCATGCATAAAGCTACTATGACCTAGGCATCTCCTAAGAAAGGATTTTTATAAATTACCCCCCACGCGAGCGAAGCCGCGGGCAAAAGCTAGTATGCCATAAACGTCTAATTATTTATTTACTTAAACTTCTGTTCAATATTTTGAATGTACACATAAACACCAAAAAAAATTTTCAGAAAATACTTCAATAGAACTAAAGCCTTAAAAGCCCCATTTACATTTTTTACCAACTTCAAAAAGAAGGAGGTTCTCAATTCGTCGGGATATTTTATATTACCAATAGTTGTTTCAGCGAAAAAGGTCATCAACTGCATACGACTGAACACTGGTTTTAAACCATTGCAACACATGTAAGTAGTCGCTCAAGGTGGGACACATTGCACATTGACAACCTATCCTGACCACACCTTAAGTTTTTTCAAGTCTACTACATACGAACGTAAAAGCTTCTAAAGCTTCAATTTTGACTATGACCATTTATGTAGTATTTATGTAATATTTATCAATTGTTTTCATATATCACATAACTAATTTTAACCTTTTCACCACGGACGTCGGATTTATCCGACAAACAGAGTCGTGCCCATTCCGCGAGTGTCGGATATTTCCGACAAAAATAAATTGCTCGTATTGCACAAAACTTTAATATCCTCATCCCTTTTAGGTTGTATATATTTTAGATACGAATTGAAATTGAAACTGAAATTGAAATAGATTTACTACCCCTCGCACTGGGGGCACGACAACTGATATAAAGTCTCGCGGTGAAAGGGTTAACACAATTATTAAAACTAGATCGTGTAAGAAACACCACACTACGTTCCATCACTAAGATAACCGATGTAAGAGTAAAAGCAGAAAAATTGAAGTGGGACTGGGCGGGACACGTCTGCCGCATTCACCCCGAAAGATGAGCACACATTAACACAAATTGGATACCAAATGGTCGAAGAAAACCGGGACGACCAAGAAAAAGAACGGCGAATGATTTGATCCAGTTTGAAAAGAAGGGCGATACCAAGGGACCGGGACGTATAGAGTAGTGGCGTAGTGGTCACCATGCTAGTCCACCACCCAGAGATTCTGGGATCGATACCCGGTCAAGGCAATTTGGAAAATAGCCTTTTTCAAATTGCCGTGGGTCTTGGGTGTTTATCTGTATACGTGTATTTGTAATAAAATATAGTATCCCATAACACAAGTCTCGAACTTACTTTGGGGCTAGCTCAATCAGTGTTATATATTTATTTATTTCATTTTATTATTTATTAAGCTGCTTCTCTTCGATCGATCTATGTAGGTAAGGATCCAATACGATGGAACTAACAACCTATCACTATTTTGATTCCTTTTTCTATCTTCTCGCCTTTAATCACGCTAGAGGCCTTTTGGTCTTGCAACCCTCTGCTCTGACTGCTTAGAGTCCTAAGATATAATGCTCTGTCTAACCCGTTAGGAATAAAGACGAGATAGTGTAAATGATATAATTTTTCAAAACTAAAAACCGACTTCACCCCCAAACTACCAAACCGATTTTGATAAAACTTCCATGGGACCACCTGACAAGTATACCCTTTCAAAGAAAATAAAGAATGTTCCAAAAATCCAGGCGTGAATTTAATTCGAATCATCGGTGAATTTAATTAATAAAAAGTGGCCAAATGCGAGTCGGACTCACCCATAAAGGGTTCCGTAGCAGCAAGTAACACAATATAAAGGTTCTTGTAGTTCGTTGTAACTTTGATCGATGTTTTAATTAAAAGAACTACTTACTAAATCTCGTTCAAACCAATTTTCGGTGGAAGTTTGCATGGTCAAATGGTGTACATCAATTTGTTTAGTTTTTTATTCTCTTATTTTAGAAGTTACAGAGAGGGGAGGATGTGCCCCACATTTTACCACTTTGGAAGTGTCTCTTGCGCAAACTATTCATTTCAGGAAAAAATGATATTAGAAATCTCAACATCATTTTTGAAGACCTGTCCATAGATAACACGAGTAAGGGTTTGATGAAAAAAAAAATTTGAGTTTCAGTCTAAGTATGGGGAACCCCACAAATTTATTGTTTTTTTCTTTGTCTATTTTTGTGTAAAAATCTTAATGCGGTTCACATAATACGTCTACTCACCAAGTTTCAACAGTATAGTTCTTATAGTTTCGGAAAAAAGTGGCTGTGACATACGGACGGACAGACAGACAGACATGACGAATCCATATTCCGTTTTTTGCCATTTTCCTGAGGAACCCTAAAAAGGTCGCGACGAATTGAAAACCTGCTCCTTTTTGGAAGTCAGGTAAAAATGTTAACTTAAACAAGCTTGAAACTTATTATAATCACTAGCCTCATAGCCTGGGTGTGCAATCTCGGCGACTATAGCTATATGACACATAGCTTAGTGTCCTGTATGTGTGGCCGCGCCCACGAGCATTGCACACGTGTGTTGCTCAACGCGGACATAGGGCGGGACGAGTTGTATCGATAGTTTGGCTATAAGTATATTAATGCGTTAAGTGATTTATTAATTTACCAATTTATGTACACGGAAAATTTGTACCGAGTATATATACATATCATCATCCGAGCGTATTCCCGGTTGCATCCTCAGCAGTAACGCTTCAGAGCCCGGGGTCCGCTACCTAACCAAGGAGATTTGACAAGGTTACTGGTTTTTACACAGAGCGACTGCCGTCTGACCTCCACAACCCAAAGGGTAAACCAGGAACCAATCCTTGGATAGTTTGATGATCAAACGCTTGGTGGCGTTCGGGACCCACAATTTTACGTGCCTTCCGAAACACTGAATCATCTTTCTTTTCGGATAATCAGGTGATTCAAGCCTGCAATATCCTATCCAGACTGGAAACAACTTTTCACAAAGTATGCTTCCCAGTGGGAATCGAACCCATGACCTCCGGGTCACAAGGCGAACGCCTTGACCACTGGACTACGGAGGTAGTCAGAGTATATATACATATAATATACATCAAATAAAAGTTGTACAGTCACTACTTATCTCAAAAGAGATCTCTTCCAGTAGGCCTTAAAAGGACACGTTTATGTAAGAGACGAATGTAGGCGTGTTTATACATAATATAAAGGTAGAAGAAAATTAAAATTACAACAAACTGCAGCAACTACAAATAAACACAACGTATACATATACTTAAATAAATACATATGTCTATTTAGAGGGAGATATAATATATACTTAATATTAACAATATAAATTACAATTAAGATGATTCCAATAAATAGTGATTCTTTACTCATCTTTTAAATACAAAAATCTTTTTAGATTCACGTGATCTTGGGATAGACTGAAGTTATATTTCCTTTAGACATGAGAATATCAAAAAAATAAATAAAAATCAAACACTAAAATTAACTTGAAACTAACTGAATTAAACTAGGTATATATTACTACAGAATTTTATAAACTGCATTGGATATGACTAAAATAAAATATTTACAACTTGATTTGACATTATTTCAATATTTCGACATTAAAAAAATTAATTTAAATTATGACAACAAACAATGTATACTCTGTCCACATATCAACTATAAATATTAATTTCATTGTGAGTTGACGTTCTTGGAGAAAATGCTGCAGTGCAGTTTGTTACCGCTTCTTCTGCACTAGCGCTTTGGAGGCGGCAGTAAACTTAGCTTTAAGTAACTTTTTGACGTCAACAATTATTGTGCAATAAAACAAAGTGACGATTATTAAGAGATATTATAAATATCCTATAATAATAAAGATATATTTGAATTGAATATTTGAATTGAATTGAATTGAATTGCACGATAATTACTGGCATCAAGTACCGTACGTATACAACGTGGAAGGGAAATACCCGTAATAAATCAAACCACGGGCTATACTAGATCACTATAGTACAATCTAAATTTGATATAGTATAGGTTTGATTTATTACGGGTATGCCCCTTCCACATTGTATTCGTCACTTGGTCTATTTAGTATACAAAGCAAGGTGGACTAAATAATAAATAAGTGCGTAGATATCGATACTTATAATACGATACGAAGCCAGCACTAGCAGGGCGCGGTCGCAACGCATGCCGCACCATATGCTACGGTCAGCTGATCAAGTGATCAGCTCCAGGTTCGACCTATTACCAACTGTCACGAGATAATTAACATGCTATCTAAACTGTTTCACACTTTTTTACTAGATATGTGTTGCTAACTGTGTGGTTTCCGGAGTTTAGAAGAGAATTACTTCATCTTTTAGTAGAATCCACTCCAAATCTTCCCGTAAAGTTTTATAAGGCGACTTAGGAATCTTAGGATATACAAGCGAAGCAAAGCTTATAAACATCAATGAGACCTCTCCAACCCGTCTGGCCAGCGTGGAGAGTGTAGGCTTAATCCTCTGACTAAGTATAGAGATACTTTGGTTAAGAGACTAAACAATACCCGATGATGATGATTATGATCTTTTCCTGCTGATGTTACAAACAGAACTGGTCAAATGTCATTTGAAATAGAATCTATACTGGAACCATTTTGACTCGAAAAGAAGAAGACAGAATATCGACAGTTAATAATTTGAACACATTCCCAATTTAGAATAACAATAGTCTACTTATACATAATCACATACATACATAATCATCAACTAGCATTTGTCCAACAGAAAAAATGTCGTGCAACAATTTCCCAACTGGAAAATCTTGGTATGCTCAAGGAGGCTAGAAAGCAGGCGGCGACCGGTTGTAAAACTACAACTTACCCTCTCTAATGCTTCGGACTTATTTGCTTTGTTCTTTTGCTCCGAGAAAATCGTACAAAAATAGTTTCCTAATATCCAACGCTGCAAAAATGAAACAATGGAAAAGGTTTCGCCTTACTAAATACACAAAATGTAGGTGTATTGAATTGTTGATTGTAGGTTCTTTGGTTGTACTTCAGGCCATTGTTTTAAACCTACACAGCACAAGATGTATTTTGTTTTGTTGTAGGTACACTTTCTAAATTACACAAATACACTAACACGTGATCAATTCTTAATCTTTGATGAGGAAGACAGAGAATTTTGGATCTTGCAACTATAAGACAGATCCCAAATCCGCAAGAGCGAAAGGCCACTGTCTTTTACCGTGATGGTGGACGAAGAGATAGAAAAGGAAATCAAATAAATGTCGAAAACTTAAAACTAACTTCACCCCCAAACTACACAACCGATTTTGAGAAAATTCTAAGGGACCACCTGACAAGTATACCCTTTAAACAACAAAGAATTACTCAAATCGACTGCAGGCTTCTAAGAATAATCGGTAAACATATGTAAAAAAAGATCGCTAAAAATTGATAAACTCCTCCTGAGGCCGGCACCGTTACTATTACATCCCTGGTGTTGCAGTTGTCCACGGGCAGCGGTGATCACTTACCATCAGGTGACCCGCTTGTGTGTTTCCCACCCTATAACATAATAAAGCCGTTTGCGCGTAAAGAAACAAACACACACACACACACACTCACAAACCTTCGCCTTTATAATATTAGTGTGATCCTTACGCTGTCACGTTTCCCTGACGGAGCAGACATAACCCAGTACCCCAAGAACAAAAAAACACTTTTACAGATAAAGCTATTATATTTTTTGCGGACGTTACAGCTCAACCGATAAAATATATCACTATAATAATGCTATCGGCTGCCGAACGCATGACGGTAATATGTTAGCGCTACTGTCCCCGATCTAACCTGAATTCGCATGCGTACGCGCAGCTATTGTCGGATTAACTAAATTGAACGTTTATTCTCATATAGGTAGGTAAATTATGTGTATTTATTTGATACATTTTTAAATACCAGTGCCGTAAATAACCTTTTCAGCGCCCTGTGCGAGCTTCTACTTGTTTTTTAGATATTATTGGTACCCTAGAGCAATGCTATGCATAGGCCTACTTTATTTCATTCAGGGTGATAAAATAAAGTACAAGGAACTTGGTGTTAGTGAACTAATTATCTAACATTTTGGAAGAAAAATCTATTTTTTTTTAAAGAAATGAGCCAAGAAATTGAGCGCGATATTTTGTCTAATTTAATAGACGTTGATACTAGCATGTACGTATGTGTTGGAATCGAACAATAGGGGCGCAGTGGGAACTTATCAGGAGCAAACCGACAAAATAATAGTCCTGCCTGGTCTGGCCATTCTTGCGCTCCCCAGAGTCTACGCCCTGTGCCTGGGCACCGTTGGCCTCGCCCTATTTACGGCACTACATATTATCACGTCCTTTTTCCCAGTGGGACAAACAGAATATTTTTTGCGGCTCTAACAAGACAGAGCCCAGGGCCAAGGTACGTGAGCACTAATACTTGTACTTCTGGTCAGCACTTGGATGGGTGACCACAAGTGGCATTAAAATTTCTCTAGCTCCTCCATGCTTCGGAAGGCACGTATAAGCCGTGGTATGGCAGTCGTCAAGCTATGCGAGATGGATGCCTTTAGACAGCCTAAAAAATCGGACACCAGTGTTGGCCACTTACGAAAAAAAAAAACAAAGAAACAGTACTTATTCTGTGGCCGTTTGTTCCTGCTTACTTACTTACTTACTCCGCTGGCTCAGCGACCCGAAGTGGATCTTGGCCTCCGAGACGAAAGAGCGCCACAATTTCCTGTTCTGAGCGATACCTTGCCAGCCGACCACTTCCATCTCGCGCAGATCAGCCTGCACCGTATCGCTCCAGCGATATCTGGGTCGACCGACTGGTCTTCGGCCTGATACTTTCCCCATATATGCTGCTTTGACGCTACGATCCTCCTTCATTCCTTTCATTCATTCCTGCTAAAAAAACTAAATTCATTTTATTAAATATCTAGTGTTGTGTTTGTCTGAAGTTTCAGCTGCCTGAATGGCCTTTCTACTTGAAGTTAATTAACTGAAGCAAAGTGGCTATTTGTAATAAAATAAAATATTAATTTATTTATCGAGTACTTGTGGCTTTGAGTAGTTTTATTCGACTTAGGGGCTACCTGAATTTTCCGGGGTCCAGTGCTGCTGTACAATTGCGAAAAACTGCCACTTTTGGCGTATGTGCGTAGAAAAGTTCTCGTTCTCACTTTAAACTGACAGTAACAGTAGTTCATAAAATAGTTTAAGGGGTTATCTAGGGTCTGATCAAGACAAA
The DNA here is from genome assembly GCA_943193695.1 of Acrobasis suavella. Classification (NCBI taxonomy): domain Eukaryota; kingdom Metazoa; phylum Arthropoda; class Insecta; order Lepidoptera; family Pyralidae; genus Acrobasis; species Acrobasis suavella. The sequence continues at coordinate 738,044 of OW971950.1, forward strand.
ATTTTAAATGATATCTCCGTTTTCTTTCAAATGATTTATTTTAAATGGGGGCAGCACTGGACCCCGGAAAATTCAGGTATACTCTCAAGACTATTTTCTTGAGAAAGTAGAAACCCTAGTTCCTAGGCGAGATTCAGAAGTAGAAATAGAATAAACAATAACATTCAGCCCTTCGATTTAATCCAATAAGCGACTTCCTGGTCGCATGCTGGCCGCGTGCGGTATTGTGCAATGAAATCTCATTAGTATAATATATTATAGCCAGCCGTTTAGCAATGTAAACAAAGATTTGCGGAAAGAGTTCCTTTTTAACATTCCAAAAAAGGAGGAGTATTTTTTATGTATGTTCACCGATCATTCAAAGGCGCCTGGACCGATTTGGTTTTTTTTTTTTGTTTTTGGTTTTGTAGTTCCTATTTCTACTGCAAAGAGGTGTAACACAAGGAGACGTTATATCTCCGACTGTTCACCGTTGCACTGGAAGATGCCTTCAAGCTTCTGGACTGAGAAGGAAGGCCATCAACATCAATGGCGAGTATATCACTCACCTGGATTTGTCGACGATATCGTTGTCATGGCAGAATCGATAGAAGACTTAAGTACTATGCTCGGAGACCTAAATCGAGTTTCCCAACTATTGGGCTTTAAAATGAACATGGACAAAACGAAAATAATGTTGAACGCCCATGTCGCGCCACTACCTACCTGTTTGTGTTGGGAGCTCCAAGTTGTAGACCAGTACATCTACCTGGGTCAGTTGATCCAGGCAGGAAGTTCCAGCTTCGAAGAAGAGGTCTTTCGATGAATCCGACTCGGCTGTGTCTTCTCGTCCAAGATACCTCAGTGCCTCAAGACGAAAGTGTTTAAATCAATGTGTGTTACCAGTGATGACTTATGGATCTGAAACGTGATCCCTTACTATGGGTCTCATAAGAAGGCTCAAGGTCGCTCAGCGCGCTATGGAGAGGGCTATGCTCGGTGTTTCCCTACGTGATCGAATCACAAATGAGGAAATTCGTAAAAGAACAAAAGTCACTAACATAGCCCAGCGGATTAGTTCGTTGAAGTGGCAGTGGGCGGGACACATAGCGCGAAGAACCGATGGCCGATGGGGCAAAAAGGTTCTCGAATGGCGACCGCGTACTGGCCAGCGAAGCATAGGACACCCACCCACAAGGTGGTCAGACGATCTGATCGCTGGAAAGCGCTGGATGCAGGCCGCTCTTGATGGGTCATTTTGGAAATCCTTGGGAGAGGCCTATGTCCAGCAGTGGCCGTTATGCGGCTGAAACGATAAAGTATAATTTACATAACGTGTAGTATATTTTAAAATTAAAATAATTATTAAAGAAAAGCTACCGATGCAGCGCTTCGCAACGACCACTGTTGAGAAGAAACGCCGAAAAAAACTAAATTTCACAGTATTGGTCGCCTTCTCGTCGGAAGGGCCTTATCATATTATTATTTTGTCTTTTGATTAATAAATACTGTATACAGACAAAAATATGTCACCAAATAAAAGCGTTTTCTAAATAAACGCTTTTCTTTTTCTTACAAATAATAAATAAATAGAGTCAATTATTGTCCGTATATATTTATATACTAACCCAATGATACTATATTTTATGATAAATACATATATAGATAAACATCCAAGACAGGACAGTTTAAAAAAGGCCATTTTCCAACTTGCCCTGGCTGAGGATCGAACCCAGAACCTCTGGATTGCCGGACTAGCTTGTTGACCATTACGTCACGGAGGTCGTCAAATAAATAAATATGTAGGGATTACACCCAGATTTTATTTATAAACATATTTTTGCTGCTGTCAATTATTATTACGACTGTTTCCCATGGGGGCAGCCGGAGGCTGAAGGACATATGTTTGTAAAATTATACTGACAAAAGCTAAATTGGGGTTGCGTCGTTCTGTGTCCGAGTTACTATGACCATATTTCGGTTCCATCCCGTACCAAGTTAACGGTCGACGAACACTTTTCTGCCATCACCATCCACGACCTCTCATATTGAATGTCATTTACCAAAGATTTTGTTTAAATCTTTTTTAAAAATGTACGTCAAAGTCACCCATGTGATATGTTAGACTGAATAATTTTCTATATGTATTTTAATTATAATAAAGACGTATTATTAAATATTTGTTTATATACGAGTAGATTAGGCGTCAATCTTTTGCAGATAAAAATAAAATTTCACCAGATTAAAAATACAATTTTGAAACTGGCCAGTCATATAACATTGGTTGACAGCTGTCAAAAATTTAAAAGAAAGTAATGTACATATTGTTCGGAAACATTTTGCAATCGTGATTTAAGAATGGAACTTATGATCGATCATGGCGTGTATTTTGCTCGGTCGATATGCAAAGTTCAGGTGGTACACATGGAATTATACGTATGACCCACACCACACATGCTCGCATGCAGCGACAACGCACCAAATCCGTGTCAAGGTCTTCAACTGATTTTTAAAATAAGAATTATATTTCAATTGGCTGCTTATCATTTGCAAACAACATACACCCATATCAAAATAAGTTTTTCGCTTGACTGGTCAACCTTAGTACAGAAATCAAGTTGGAGTTAAGTTAGACAAGGTGGTATGTGATATCCACGCATAGAATATAAATCAATGCAGTGGAACTTTATAATTATTACTGGCAGCTTTTTTCGATTTGACAGGGTGAACTGGTTGGCGGGAAAAATGTTTTATTTTATAAATTACGACTTGCTTATCTGCGCGATTAAAGGCAAAGGAAGTGATTTTATTAGGGTCTTATTTTTATGATCAGATCACCAGTATTTATAGGCATCAATTAAACATTGTTTTTATTGAGTCGTTTATAATATAGGAAATAACGTCCTCATAATTTCGGCCATATAAGAAACTTAGTACAAGATGTGACCTTTGCTCAAACATTACTGATTTCTATGTTGTTGTTTATATGTCGCGGTTATAACATTTATTAGTTTTATTACACGCCCTTTTTGTTAGATCCGGGTACTATTTAAGGTTTTTCTTGCTATAAAATAGAGCCTTAGGCTTTATTTTTAATTACAAGTAAAAAATATACTTGCGTTTGAATATGGTTCCAAAAAAGCGTAATCTTTTATTTAATGTACATATTTCTTTTTTAATATTTACAGCTCTGGATACTAGTCCTGTAGAGCCCATCTTTGTTTTGTCCCTTGTAACCCTTACCCTAACTATACAATCAAAGGTTGGTACAGATGCTTTAAATCCTTCAAGGGAGCTTCTGACGAAACTATACGAGTCCATCGGTTTGCGGACAGAGCGCCTAAAGACGCCCACCACAGTCCGCAAACAAAATATCACTACAGCCGCATTATGACTGTCCACTTTAAACATTTCACATATTATCCATGAGCATGAGCGTTTATAACACCAAACTACACCAATTTATTTGTGGTAGAGCCACGCTACCGAAAAAACTCTGTTTTGCTAGTAGCATGAATGGGCTGGCTCGTCCGGGGAAGTACTACACTCTCACAGAAAATCGACCTCTGAGTAGCGTCACCGCTTCTATGCTTCGTTCGGTGAGTGAGAGAGCCGGAGGCATATTCTGAGGAGGGCAAAATCCTAAAAGGCCGGCAACTCTTCTGTTAATCCCCTGGCCTTGCAGTTTTCCATGGGCAGCGGTGATCACTTACCATCAGGTGACACGCTTGTTCGTTTGCCGCCCTACAACATAAAAAAAAAACATTATAAAGTCCACTTAAATCAAATTTCAAAATGATTCAAAGCAAACTCTGAAAACCCCTTGACTCCCATACAAAAAACTATTAGGTGCATAAAGTTTTTCCTTCTTTTTTTCCTAATAAAGTCATTAAGCAAATAAACGTACTTTTAAAATAACCGGAGCGTTACGTAATCACTAATGTGTCGTGTCTGTTTGTTAATGCATCTAGAGCTCGTATTGTTTAACATTAACGCATTAACATTACCATACAATGGCGGAGGCCACATGTCTTGAAAGCATTTTTTCCTTTTAGTAATTGGGCTTTAATGTTAAGGACTGTGGCTTACTTTCATTGAACTTTTGGACCTTTGCCCTTTGATTATAAAACGAAGACTAAATTAACTTCAAATTTAAATATATTTTTATTATCATAGGATACTCTGTCTGTGCTATTTGATAGCGCAGGCGGTCCCAAGCCCAGATAAAAGAGCAGGGTTCATCGGCAGGCTAACCACCTTTTATGGTAAAAAGAACCTGGTTGTGAAGTCCACTTATTGTGGAGGCCAAGACCCACCAAGGGTTGTAGCGCCGAAAAAAGTATCATAGGATACTTAGTGGTCCGGCGGGAGTGCGCATAACTAGCGCTTTTGCAAGTAAAGCGACAGCGGGTGTGGTCCACTCGTGAATTGATGACCACAAGTGGCATAAAATTTTCTTGAGCTCCCCCGTGCTTTGAAAGACACATGAGCCGTTGGTCCCGGCTGTCGTCATTTCATGGCAGTCGTCAAGCTATGTCAGATGCCTTTAAGCCACTTACACACACGAAAAACAACAAAAAATCATAGGATACTTATAATATCTGTAAATAGTCACTTTGTTTTCTTGTCGTCAAATGGTTACTTACAGCTAAGTTTACTGTCGCTTCCAAAGCGCTAGTGCAGAAGAAGCGGCAACAAACTGCATTGCATTTTCTCCAAGGACGTCAACTCACAATTATTCATCTCAACTTTGCTCATAAATGGGTTTAAATCACCGACCAAATTATATTTACATTGACGAATTAAATACTGAAACTATTATTAAATAAATAAATAAATATATATGGGGACAAATAACACTGATTGAGCTAGCCCCAAAGTAAGTTCGAGACTTGTGTTATGGGATACTAACTCAACGATACTATATTTTATAACAAATACATATATAGATAAACATCCAAGACCGAGGACAATTTGAAAAAGGCCATTTTCCAACTTGTCCTGACCGGGGATCGAACCCGGGACCTCTGGGTGGCATGGTGACCACTACGCCACGGAGGTCGTCAGTCGGAGGTCGTATTATAGGTCAACTAACAAAAAAAGGTAGTTTTTCTACTTGCCCTGGCTGAGGATCGAACCCAGAACCTCTGAGTAGCAAACTAGCGTGTTCACCACTACGCCACAGAGGTCGTCAAGAGTCGGTGTGGTAGCAACTTGAGTTTCGGCAAACTTTACTTCGGAAAAATTGAGAATCCTAAACTTGTTTAAATTTCTGATAAAATTTAATTAAATAAAAAATTCTTCATGTTCCTACTACTAATTATAAATATTTAATTCTTTATTATAACTGGGAAAACACAACAATTTTATATGATAAACTAAATTTAAAAACTACATTTTAAGTTAGTAAGGATTTTTATTTTAGCTACTTATTTAGTTTAATTAAGATTTAAATTTAGTTTTTACTTTAGATTTAAAGTTTACATATTTGTATTGCATTTTCTAAGTTTTCTGCACATTAAAAACTTTACCTACCTTTTTTACCTACTTGACCTAATTTTTTATCGATATTCAAAAACCAGAATGGTATCACAATTATTTTTTTAAATCTGACTTGATAATTCAAATATGTTTTCATTGTTTTTATTTTATTTTTCTATTTTATTTATGTTCACGCAGTAAGGTCAACAACACGCTGAAGAGAACAGTCAGCAGCAAAACAAAGCCAATAAGGTCTCGGTGTGCACGCCTTTAGCAAACACTACTCTTTCCAACGAAGGCTGCACGTGGAAAAATGTGCATTTGGTTCCGTCACTTGCAAGTTGATATGACACGAGGACGAGTAGGATATGAAATTGCCCCAATACCTGCCTGAACTTGCCTTGATTGATGACTGGATCCGAAAAATATTATTATATTTAGTCCGTCAGTCAGATTATTCTAAAATAATGGGGAATCAAGTTTACTTGCCAGGCAAATTAAAAAATACCCCCGTAGACACCATCTAGTGATGAATCGCGAAACTATAATTATGTTTCAACCTATGATAAGTGGACATTGATATTCGTAGCGACCAGCGCCATCTATTATTTTCCAGGTAAATTAAAAATCCCCGAATTCAAAGCTTTAACCCCCAATAACTTTTAAACGGCTAAACCGATTATCATAAAATAAAGCTAACAACCACCGCAAGGGAACTTGCTTGCTTGAAACTTACATGAACTTGCTTGAGTCTTTCAGTTCTGGAATTTAAAAAAATGTATTTTAATTATAATTTGTTTAAGAATTGACGACCTCCGTGGCATAATGGTCAACGCGCTAGACCGCTAATCCGGAGGTTCTGGGTTCTATCCCCAGCCAGGGCAAGTTGAAATATGGCCTTATTCAAATTGTCCTAGGTCTAGGGTGTTTATCTATACTTATATATTTATTTATCATTAAATATAGTATCGTTGAGTTAGTGTCCCATAACACAAGCTTAAGCTTTGGGGCTAACTCAATGTGTGTGATTTGTCCCTATATATTTATTTATTTATCCATGGTATTGTAATTAAAGTAATTTAGTAAAGGATCCCTACCCATCAAGCTTTTAAGGTCGTGTTGCATCGTGACAACAGCACAAAGACACACATTTGTCATGTCGCCGTTTCATCTTGCGCAACGCGTTGGCGAGGGGCCAAGTGCCTCCATTGACGATCGCTGGTACTCAATGAAGAGAAATACAAAGAGTATATACCTACACATATTCCAGTGAATGAATCGTCGGATCAAGTTTAAAAATGTTTTGTTTTAAGTTTAAACCGACTTCCAAAAAGGAGGTAATCAATTCGAATGTGTGTATGTTCCCCGATAACTCGAAGATTCCTGAACCAATTTGGGCAATTCTTTATCGTTTGAAAGAGCATACTTGCGAGGTAGACAGTGTCAGCAAATTAGTAACTCGATATAAAATAGAATAAATATATATAGGTACAAATAGCCCCAAAGTAAGTTCGAGACTTGAGTAATGGGATATTTTATTTATTTATTTTATTAAATCTTTATTGACCAAAAAGGTACAAAAGGTGGACTTAATGCTAATGCATTCTCTACCAGTCAGCCTTAAGGAAAAACAGAAATAAATTTGTGAGCGATAGGCGCTTAAAGATATAACTATATTATAGATATACGTATATATAAACATACACATACAATACACATATATAAATACATATATTTTATTAATATATACATAAACATACATAAATACATAATATAAAACAAAATAATGTAAGATAATGATTAGTTCTGCTGCATCAAACTTTCAAAAAGGTGCATGTGGACTTTTTTCTTGAACAGGTCCCTATTCATGATATTTTTGATGTCTTCGGGTAAGGCATTCCAGAGACGCGTAGCCTGAACAGTAAAAGAGTTAGTCATAAAACTTGAGCGAAATAAAGGAAGGTGAAGAAGAAGAGAATGACTAGAGCGAAGCTCACGTTCATGGCTTTCAGACTGAAAGCGAAATTTGTTTTTCATATACAGGGGGGAGAGAGGATTCTTTAGTATAGAAAAAAGAGTACAAAGCATTCTTTGCTGTCGGCGCTGACGAGCAGGAAGCCAGTTAAGCTTAGATCGGAAAAAAGAGATGTGATCGTACTTACGAAGACAGAAAATAAAGCGGATACAATTATTAATAAGACGATCTAGCTTATTGAGAAGATCTGCGTTTAGATCAGGATAACACACATCAGCATAATCAATTAAGGGGAGAATAAGGGATTGTATCAAAGTAATTTTAGTTTTTATAGGAAGAAAATTTCTAAAACGATTTAAGTATTGAAGGGAGTAAGTAACTTTTCTGCTGATTTCAGTGACTTGATCCCTCCAACTAAAGGATGAGTCTATAATGAGGCCTAAATTTTTAACGGACTGACTGAGCGCGATGTTTGTATTATTTAACACCACAGCAGGAACAGAGCTCATATCAATCTTAGGTAGCTGTCTGGAGCTACCAATTAAGATTGACTTAGATTGATTGGATACTAACTTAACAATATTATATTTTATAACAAATACATATATAGATAAACATTCAAGACCCAAGAAAATTTGAAAAAAGCTATTTTCCAACTTACCCTGGCCGGGGATCGAACCCGGACCGCGTGGCGAACTAGCATTGTGACCACTACGCCACGGAGGTCGTCAAAGAAGAAAGATAGATAAAACTTGAGATGGAACCTTGAATACTGGATTACTAATGAAATAATTTTTCTAAACTAAAAACCGACTTCAATACCAAACTACTAAACCGATTTTGATAAAATTGCTATGGGGTCACTTTGCTAGTATGCCCTTTCATACAAAAAAGAATTTTCCAAATCGGTCCACTTGTCTTCGAGTAATCCGTGAACAAACATAAAAAAAAAGATTCCGGCGAATTCATAACATTCTTTTTTTGAAGTCGGTTAAAATTAATTTCTACGTCATAACATTCTTTTTTGAAGTCGGTTAAAATTAATTAAAAATCGCGAACGCCATCTCTCATGTTCAAACACAGCTCGTGTTTGAACATGAGAGATGGCGTTCGCGATATAACCACGAGCTGTACCAGTTGTACGACGAGCCTAACGTCATTAAAACCATTAACACTGGACGCCTACGATGGGCAGGTCATGTAGCGAGAATGGACGAGGCCAGAGTACCAAAACACTTACTGGGGACTCGACCTGAGGGTCGTAGAAGCCGAGGCAGACTTGGGTCTCAGACGGCTGGATGGCGTCGAACAGGATCTTAAAAATGTCGGCGTCAAAAGCTGGAGACAGAAAGCCCAAAATAGAACTATCTGGAAGAAAATTCTTGACCAGGTCCAGGCCCACCCGCGGCTGTAGAGCCTAGATAGAGAGATAATAATAATAATATCGACACCCTCAGCTGCTCACATTGTGTTGCGCCCTGGCAGCATTTTCGTGGCTAGTTAGGGTGCCCACAGGCAGTGTAGCCAACGAGCAACAAGTCACCATCTATCAGGCTAAAATTGTTGTGAGAGATTTTTGGGTAGATGTCCATATCTCACTCCATAACCCAGTTATCCGGTCCACTAACATCCCATCCATAAAGCCCAAACCAAGTAAATCCCTCCCTGGCAATAGTTCGGCAGCTGTGGAGGACGGTCCGTTAGTGCATCTCAATGGTACATTAAGGGATAGACCTCCATAGATGCAGCCATCTCACTTTTTAGATAAAAAGGTACTAAAAGGCCTCTTCATGTTGGCTTTGGCCCCATGAACGCCTCAAAGGACCGGGTCCCCATGGACCCGTGGCTGAATAGCATAATAATAATAAAATTAATTGACCTCTATCCAAAACCTTTATAATTAAAATGCAACGATATAATCCAATCGGTAGTCATAACTCAAAGTGTCATATCAGCCGTATCTCAATTACCCATATCTAAATTACGAGTTTATCAAATCATATTACCACTGCCCCTGAGATACTATTGTTAGATACGACCAAAAACAAATCTCTACTAAACCGTTTAAGATAACATCTCGAAATGCAAACGAAATTTACTCTTAATTACATAAACAAAAGAGTTATTATTTGTTAAACTTTTTTGCAAATTAAAAGTAAACTTAATTAGCAGAAAATAGACCTTATTAATAAAGATATTAGGTTATGTGATGCGAATAGATAAAGTGTGAAAGGCATTGTCACAGCGACATTGAGGAAGGTCAGAGTCGTGTGGGTTGTGTACGGTGCGCAAAAGAAACTTCCGTTGAGAAAAGTCTAGAAGTAACCTTGATTAAGTAGAACACTGATGTAGTGTTTACTGAAAGGGATGAAGGTTCTGTACATATCGTGACAGTAACATGTTAATCGTGCTTGTACAGATAAACATGCAGTAAATGTAAATATTAATGTACGAGTAGACCGGCCTATATGATTTAAAATGTAATTTATAAGCATTGCAAATAATTTTGCTTCAATATTAAATAATGATAATGAATGATGAATACGTTTTTGTTGGAACGAAATCCTAAACGTGGCTTGCGGTAGGAGTTGGCAGGTAACTAAATTTTTCAAAACTAGAAATCAACTTCACTCCCAAACCGCACAACCGATTTTGATAAAATGTCTTTTTGGACCACCTGACAAGTATGACCTTTGAAACAAAAATATAATTTATAAAATCGGTCTAGGCATCTTTGAATAATCGATGAAAAGACACAAAAATAACCCGAAGGACCATGATCTATAAAAAATCACGTTTGTTGTATGGCAGCCCCTCCTAAATATTAATTTCTCTGTTAGTATTTGTTGTTATAGCGGCAACAGAAATACATTATCTGTGAAAATTTCAACTGTCTTGTTATCACAGTTCATGAGATACAGCCGGTGACAGACAGACCACACAGTCCGAAGTGACCGCGTGACACGATGGCCATTAGGCCACAGAGATCGTCAAAACGATGGCTTGTTACTATGGTTCTTCTTGACATGCAGTAGTCCTTTAGTCCCGTACAATGCAGTTTTTTTTTGTACTAGGAGAAATCTCTAATGAACTAAGCTTTAAGATAAGACGTCTCTATTGTTTTAGTAAATATACAACGGATAAGAATTATGAGTTGGTAAAAGGAAAACAAGGAGCATGAAACCACACGGCACAGGAAAAAAGTAAGTATAGTGACAATACACCTTCAATACTATTATATTTTCTGTGACTACTACACTCACTTTTTTAATAATTTTTAATAGACTTAAGAGGCTTTTCACATTTGGTTGGCTGTCTCGCTCGCACAATCAAACATTTTTAAAGATTATTAAAAATTATTAAAAATTTGACTCAATTGAAGAAAAGTGTTTCATAAATTTTTTTATTTATTATATGTTACATATTGTAGACATATTTGTATATTGTGTAAACATTGACTATACCGTAGATTAGGTCATCAAAATTTTATATTTTGATGACCTTATTCTCGATACACACACACATAAACAATAAAAAAACATATCTACAATATCTAACATATAATAAATAAAAAAGTTTATGAAACACTTTTCTTCAAATGTCACATTTTTTAATAATCTTTAAAAATGTTTGATTGTGCGAGCAAGACAGCCAACCAAATGTAATAAAGCCTCTTAATAAAAGAAGGATTAATTTTAATATGTATACAACGTGGAAGGGCAACGCAACATACCCGTAATAAATCGAACCACGTGCGAGACTATATCACTATAGCATGAAATCAAAATAACAAACAATAAACCAAAAAAAAAATTAACACACTTTTGTATGAAAATGCCGCATTTTTTTGTGTTTTGGCTGTTATCTTAATTTAATTATACTATAGTGATCTAGTTTAGCCCGTATTTTGATTTATTACGGGGATGTCCCTTTCGCGTTGTATGTTTTTTAGGGTTCCGTACCCAAACGGTAAAAACGGGACCCTATTACTAAGTTTTATGAATGTTCCCCGATTATTCAATTTCATCCAATTTGGAAAATTCTTTCTTTGCTAGAAAGAAGAGCATACTTGTCAGGTGGTCCCATAATAAGTTTTATCAAATTTCTGTTCAGTAGTTTGGTGCTGAAATCGGTTTTTAGTTTTAAAAAAGTATTCAAAACATGTTTTTAAAGTTATCTGTTTTGCAGCGAGTACGTGCTGTCTCCGGTAGCGTTTCCGCCTCGGCTCACCGCGTACTGTGTCAATGACATTTCCACGATAAACACCAGTATATTTGTATTTGCATTCTCGTGGTGCGTATGTCAGGGAGATAGGTAGCTACTTTGTTTTATTTCATGTCAGTTTTTGGAATTGCGGTAGGGTTTACGGAGTGGCGTACATTCCTTACAGACAAATAGAAATATGTCTACACTAAGCTAACCTAATAATGACGGCAAAGTGAGAAATTACCTATTTGAAGCCATTTTTGTATTTTAGGTAATCATACCTAATTTACAAGAATTCCATATTTTTTAGGGTAAGCACTCATCACAGGGCCTTCCCTATACAGGGTTACTGGTAACTAACTCATCATAACCTCTTAACATCGAAATCAGACTCCCCAGCACATTATAGATGTGCAAGAAAAAAGGCGAAAATTGCAGAAAAAAAATTGGACTCCCATACAAATTCACTGATCACCTGGTCGAGTTTCTATGAAGAGTCCATTTTTTTTCTTAGATTTTTTATATTTTTTTCTTGCAGATCTATATTATGTTAGGATTCTGATTACGATGTTAAGAGGTTTTGCGTTAGTTACCAGTAACCCTATAATAGCAGTGCACGTCACTGGGGTTACGGGTAGAAAAATACGTGGATAGCCACCAAGCCGTTTGATAAAAAAGGCACGGTAATTGTAATAATGATATAATTAATAAGAAATTTTAAAAAGTTCCAAAACGACACTATTATTGTAATAAATAATGTAACTACTTTTTTTTTTCAATAAAGACCTACAGAATTTACAAAAGCAATTAACTTTATTTCAATTAAATTAATTATTTAAATAAAATTAATTATTATTGGAAATTTTGTTACTATTTTTTTTACATACTACATGATTTGAATTACTTTGTGCAATTCCGCCACCAGTTAGTTCATGCAAACTATTGCCGGCCGGCGCCCACCCACTACTGTTAGTCCCAGCATACCTGCCACCAACAGCCCGTGTGCACCCGCCACCAACAGCTGATGCATGCTCCCTCCGATACTGCTGCATCCGCTGCGGTGCAGCAGTATCGCTGTTGATCGTTCGGCAGTCAAGCGTCGATCGACGCTTGACTGCCGAACGATCAACAACTTGTTTGGTGCCTGAAGATGCCTCGTGGAGAGGCGAAACACGTGTCGCGTATGCGGTGTCCGATATTGCTGCAGCCGCAGCGGATGCAGCAGTATCGGAGGGAGCATGCATCAGCTGTTGGTGGCGGGTGCACACGGGCTGTTGGTGGCAGGTATGCTGGGACTAACAGTAGTGGGTGGGCGCCGGCCGGCAATAGTTTGCATGAACTAACTGGTGGCGGAATTGCACAAAGTAATTCAAATCATGTAGTATGTAACTTTGACTTCCGCAAAGTAACACCTGAATCTATTAACTAACTATTTTTTTTATAAGTACCTACAAATTTCCAAAAATAATTAATTTTATTAAAATAAAATAGTAAATAAGGGATGTTTGTCTTTCTGTTTCTATCTGATTGTTTGTTACATAGCTTTATCGTATCAAAAACATTAAAGTAACTATACGAAGACAACAATGAAAAGTGCATTAAACAAAGAGGCGGATTTATCCCATCTTCTTGGGCGTTTCGGACCGCGAGCGGTTCAAACCACGGTTCGAATCGCCCAAGAACTATTTTGGATTCGGACCACGGTGGGAAACTAAACAGTTCTCTTGTGGTTAGTTTGTACTCAAGCTGTGATTATGACAAGTTTAAATTGTATTTATTTTAAAATACATATGATAATTGTATATTAAATAACATTCTTTATTTTTTCATCAACCACTTTTCTACTCATCTGTACAAATAACTAATTGGTCCAAATCGGCCCTATATAAGCATTGGGTAGTTTTCCGTGGTCCGAATCGGCCCATTCCAAAAGATACCTTGGGCCATTCGCACTGCTTCAACCCCTGCGGTGCGATTGGACCTGAATAACTTGGCAGATTCCCACCGCGGCCCGAGCCGCTCGCGGTGCGATACGCCCAATGACCCTTCCAGAGAACCTGCAATAGATTGAGAGGGTGTTTACTTACTCAAAATTATAAAAAACGTTCAGGAAAAAAGCCTTGAGAATTTTGCAATGGCTTAGCAATTCCAAACTATTGGAAAACCAAGACCTATGTAATAGCCTAGATACATGTACAAAGCACGAAAGAAACCTTTTCTAACTAGTCAGTTGAACTCATAGGGCATCTACCTAATTTACCGTTAAATTTTCCCCTAGGGTTTCTGAGAAATAAGCTTGAATCAACTGCCAGTAGTTTCACATTTCTCACGGTATTTCACACATCAACTGCTACTTATGTACGAGTATCAGACCCAACTCCCAACCCAACATCGATTTGTTGAAGTTTACGAAGCTCTAATATTGAAGAACTTTCTCCAAAGAACAACTAAATACGCAATATTAAAAACAATAGATTAGGCATCTATAGGAAAGTCTGTTCGCGGAGAATATACAAATTTAGGGCTTCTTAACTCATAAAAATTGCGGCCCGCTATAATTATTATACATAATAATATAAGCAACTTACCTATACAATTTTATTTTTACAATTTTAAACAATTAATAATTAGTCATTGTATAAAATAGAAAACAAAACGGGAACACCCAAACGATTCATTCAAAGCGCATTCCAGAACAAAATGCATAGAGTACCTACTTATTTATTAAGGAACTTACACTTACTTACGGAATGGCAATATATGGCCGCCCGATAGGACCGCGGTTGGACCTCCGCAACCCAAAAGGAACTTCATAAGTTATGGAGTTCTAAGGATTGGGCCAATCCTTGAATATTTTTGGTCAAGCGCTAGATGGCGTTCGTGCGGGATCACAGTTTTACGCGCCTAAACTGACGATCAGGTGCAAGCCTGCAATATCATAACCAAACTGAAAACATTTTCACAAAGTATGCTTCCCAGTGAGATTTGAAGCCTTTTAACATAACAAACATTTATTTATTTGCTATTAAAGGGCCGACAGCAAAACAATAAAATAGTTATCATTCAATGCACACACAAGAATCGCAACTATAAAGGACATTATGTAAACAGCACAACTGTGCATGCTACTGTAACTATTTCCTTCCGCGAAGCCTTCGACAGCAATTGTGACAGAAATACACTAATGACACCATTATCACCATGTGGCGTTATACTAGTGAATTCATCTGGAAGCGTCTTTTTACTAGCTTGTATTTAGCTTGAGGTGCTCCCGGCAGTTATATAACGTTGTAAAACATTGTGTAACACGATAACAATGTGCAACATTTTGCTACAACATGTTATACAATGTTATATGTTATAAACGCTCCCACACTGGTTGAACTCGTTGTGTAACATAATTTTGTTGTATGAAGTTATATAACATCACTAATAATTTATAACTTTTGTTATAATTTGTTATGCAACATTCAAATGTTAGACAACAAATGTTATGCAACATTCTCTAACATTATATAACTGAAGGGGCTACCTGAATTTTTCGGGGTCCCGTGCTGCTACCATTTGAATTAAATCATTTAAAAGGAAACGGAGATATAAATTAAAAAATTGTCTTGATCAGACCCTAGATAACCCTTCAAACTATTTTATGAACTACGGTTTACAGTTTAAAATGAGAACATGAAGCTTTTCTACGCACATACGCCAAAAGTGGCCGTTTTTCGCAATTAAGCGTAGAAAAGATTCACGTTCTTACTTAAAACTGTGAACAATATTCATAAAATAGTTTAAAGGGTTATCTAGGGTCTGATCAAGACAAAATTTTAAATGAAATCTCCGTTTCCTTTCAATAGATTTATTTCAAATGGGGGCAGCACTGGACCCCGGAAAATTCATGTAGCCCCTTAACTGTATAAATGTTTGTTTAGCAAATCTTGCAATTTTTACAACCAGTTAGCTTCAACGGATTGAGCTGAAATTTTTCATACTTGTATAAGTCAGATGACAATAGACAATATTAAGTAGTCAACGAGCTGTTCTGATGATGGAGCCGGGAGATATTCGACAGAACTCAGGGATGAAACAACATAACCTCATTGAGTAGGACTCTTGATTTGTCTTGACAAGCACTTTATGGTAGACGATATCTCAGATCTGCCTAGACTTCACGGCGACGGAAGATGTTCGATGGAAATCATTAATACGCAACTTAATCGGCTTATTTCATTTACCTTTGGACGCACAGTAAAACTTTGTACAAAAAATGTTTTTATCTTTTTTTCAAAAATTTATTACACCATTAATTAAGCAAGCAGGCATGCTTTCTTATGAAAAGAAGTCAACATTCTCATTCTCTCATCTTAGCGTATACCCAGTTGCATCCACTGTTGTGTTCCTGTGAAGTCAGGATTCCCGCTTTCCGGCTTTTTCATCTCCACTTCGTACGGTCATAAGCTACAAAAACTCGGCTTTATATGATCCCTCCATAATTTTCTGTCCTTCGCTATCTCTGTAGTAACCGCCAGTTCCTTAAAGCCGATCTTACTTAAGCATTCTTCCCACTTCTTTCTAGGTCTTCCTTTTCTTCTATAAGTACGTTACACGTCTACTTTAAAGTCAAATTTCGTCCCTTCTCATTACGTGGCCATACCAGGTCAAGCGATTAGTTTACTTTCTCGACTATTGGCGCCACCTTTAGACTCCCTCTAATTTCATTCCATATCTTATTACGACGACCTCCGTGGCGTAGTGGTCACCATGCTAGTTTGCCACCCAGAGGTCCCGGGTTCGATCCCTGGTCAGGGCAAGTTGGAAAATGGCCTTTTTCAAATTGTCCTGGGTCTTGGATGTTTATCTATATATGTATTTGTTATAAATTATAGTATCGTTGAGTTAGTATCCCATAACACAAGTCTCGAACTTACTTTGGGGCTAGCTCAATCAGTGTAATTTGTCCCTTTATATATTATATTATTATTATTATAATACCAGACATCAATCTTAGCACACGGATCGCAGCCCTGACAACTTATCAAAATAAAAAACCATATACAAATATTTAGAGCAGTAGGTCATGTTATCACCAAATAGAATTTACGAACAGACGAGCGCACATTTCTATCCACACATACGAGTAGCAATATTAAAATGAAGCCACGAGTCGAAGGGTGTAGCAACCTCCCAGACCTTGCGTCTTCCGTGTTCTAGGGTTTATTTATAGGTGTCCTAGGTCACACTGCGAATCGCAATAGGGCTTTGTTTGTAATGTGTTAAGTGTGAGACAGGAAGTTGAGATTTTCCTGCTTTTTTGCAATCTAGATCGTTCTGACGTTGATGTTTTGCTTTTGACGATCTCCGTAGCGTTGTGGTCACCATGCTAGTCCGCCACCCAGAGGTAACGGGTTCGATCCCCGGTCAGGCCAATTTGGAAAATGGCCTTTTTCTAATTGTCCTGGGTCTTGGATGTCTATCTATATATTATGTATTTGTTATAAAATATGATATCGTTGAGTTAGGTAACACAAGTTTAGAACTTACCTTGGGACTAACTCAATCAGTGTAATTTATCCCTATATATTTATTTATTTATTTGATGGTTGTGTGTATGTCTATCAAATTTAAGAGCCAAACTCTTGTTGATGTTATTCATGGAAAGAAACTCACACTATTGTTATGGTCGAACAGACAACAAACGCCAGATTGTCTAAAAAGAGAGGAGAGATATTGAATCGTATCGCCGCATGATATTTGAATACTTAACTACTGTTGACTGGTAGATAAGGCCTTAGGCTTTAAGTCCACTATTTACACTTGTATATGTGTATGAAGTTAAATAAAAAAAACATAATACTGTAATGTGTACTTTCCAGTTATCGCAAGGATACCACAAAGGTCACCACCGTATGTGGGTCAATCGTTTTGCCGAATATGCTTTTCCTCGTGGTTTTTTATATCCGCCGTGTTTGTTTTTTTCCTATTGCCTGCTCATTGTGTCCTGCCCTTGGTGTTAGTCATATTTGATTCGAGATTCTGATAAGAATAACTATTTGTTTATGTCGTATTTTTATATCTCATTGAAATCTATGCAAATGTTTAGTCGGTGAATGATTCCATGGACAAATTAACGTCGGAAAACAGTTTTACAACCATAATAATATCATAAATGTGGTCTAAGAATGGGCCTATATTCGACAGTTGATAGAAACACCTTCAAGAATTAAAGTAAAATATACGTATAAGATAACTAGTAATTTCCCCCGAACTGTGAACTCGCAAAGTCGAGAACTGAGGATCGCCAGCCTATCATTTATCCTCTATCTTTGCTGCATATTACTGAAAACCTTTCGCAAAAAATAATTTTAATTTTAATTAAATAAATTTTAATATACACTACACGTTACGTAAATTATACTTATTATTGAAGAAACATTTGAATTGTCAAATGTTTCTTCAATAATAAATTAATTGACTGTAAAAGTCCAAACTCATACCTCGACAACCCCTTAACCGATTTGGCTCGTATTCGAACTTATAATTTATATTTGTCTTATCTAATATCCAAATAAATAATTTGACTTTCAGACTATAATTTAATGTTCAATGTTTGATTAGAATGATCAATCGGAAATGACAATCGGTTTTGTGTGAAATAGGACAAGGAGAGTTCGGATAAAAGTAGTGAGCTCGTTTTTAAACCCCGAAAAAAGAGGGATGTTATAAATTTAACGCCAATGTATATCTGTCTTAGATTTCGAACGGATTTTTACGTGGAAGCTAGTTTTTGCGGAGGTTGTCGCTTTCCATCAGATGAGATTGAGGACAAATGCCTAAACCAATATATTGTAAAAAAATAAAAAAAGTTTCTTAGCTATGTTCGATGGAAATCGGTTACGCAGTTCAAAAGTTAGGTGAACGCTCGAAAGTAGTTTTTGTTTTTAATTTGCCAGCCAAATAAACTTCATAAACTTGCAAAACAGGTTTAATTAGTTAAAATCTACATGTTATCTTTTGGTAAATGTTATTGTTTCATTTATCAAATTCATCGGTTTGATAAGTGAAACAATCCCAAATCATTCCAAACTCCGTTTAAACATCTAACATCATACCAATCACAACATTATTATAAAAACAAATGTGTCCCTCCCAAACCATATGTAATCAATTGAGACAACCGACTTACAACGAGATATGAACTTTGATGTGGAGATTAATGTTTATAGAAATCTTGATCGAAAGACATAGATGACCTCGAGATAGCTGGTTATAATATCTTTTATTTTTTCCCGACTGCGCCAGAAGGAGTATGTTTGTATGTATGTATAATTGTTTGGCACGCTCTGCAGCTTGAACAGCTCGATGGATTTTAGCTTGAGAGGTGTCGTTAGATTCGTATTTAATGTAAGAATGATACTTACTTACTTACTAGGATGGTGCAGCAACGCAAGAATGATACTGGGTATATTTAAATAATTATAATTAAAAAAAGACAGTTTTGTTTTTGTAATAATTACTAGTTTTCGTGTGTGTAAGGTTAGGTTCCGTTCAGAATGGTCCTCGAGGCGTTTTTTAATCGACTTCCAAAAAGAGGCGGTTATCAATCGGAATCTTTATTTTTTATGTATGTTTACCGATTCCTCGACGACACCTTAACCAATTTGGAAAATTCTTTTCTTGTTTGCAAGGACATACTTGTCAGGCGGTCCTATAGAAATCTTATCAAAATCGGTTCTGCAATTTGGCTTTGAAATTGCTTTTTAGTTTTGAAAAATTGTAATATGAGTAAGACCGGCGAAGGGACCGCCTGGGTCAAAGTTGACAGCGGAGGGACTACAGTAATTTAAAAATCCTTTATGATTTTTAGCAATTAGAAGAATTCCAAATGGATTGGAATTGAGGATGGTGCCAAAATAATTGGCAATTAAAAACTAAATCTAAATTACTTTGTGACTCACACAGCCTTCGAAATTAAACCAATGTTGTAAAATATGTTTTGGTCTTTTTAGGATCCTCACACAGTTTTTTTTTTACAGTTTTTATAAGTAATGTAGATCGACTTGTATTACGAGTACGTATGTTACGCTTACGAGTACTTTTTTTTTACTTTCATACAATACAATACCCTTTATTGCACAAAATAAATAAATACAGGACAGAATTACCTTAAAAACTAGGAAATACGCAAAAGGCGGCCTAATCGCTAAGCAATTTCTTCCAGGCAACCTCTTTATGATTACTTTTAAGATGATCATAAATAAAAAAATAATAAAAATATGAGGACAAATCATGGAAAAGATTATCATGTACTCGCTACTAAATAAGTAAAATGATCACACATCGCAATTAATAATGATTAATAATCCTTGAATCAGGACGTTTTCGTGACTGACTTACTAACTGCAGCACATTAGTTTTTAATTACGACTGACCTGATTAATTTGCATATAATTATTAAGTAAATCACCTTTATATTCCGTTAAAGATATATAAACAATCTATTGATTGTTAGGTTTAGAATAAAAGCGGAAGCGTTTCATTCAGGTACCTAATTATTTGTCTTTTTGACATTCCTTTCTATGTAATATTAATTTAAAAAATATATCTATTAAGGATATGCACGACGTCAGGGTTACCTTCATTTAAAATTATTAATTTATTCCCTTACGAATAAGAATGATTTTATTTGCTTAAGTACAGTACATGAGATGTCAATTGTATTTTAGTGTCATGTATTCAGACTAAACTATAGTATGCAGGTATTAACGTAGTCACATGAATATGAAAATAAAAATCCTGTCAGTCTGTCATATCCTATCATTCCCCACAGTTACGAGTACACGTGACGTCTCTGAGGCCTCTGAAAACGCTGAAAACGTGGCAACTTTCTGAAGGGAAAGAATATGGTTCAATTTTGAGCTTTCGACACGAGAGGAGTCGGTTTTTACATCGCAACGAAATATTATTTATTTTGGCAAAAATTATGATATCAGCCAGTTGCATTCCCGGAGACTAATACGAGACCAGAGACATCTCTCATCACTAACGTCTTCCAAAACTGTGTTAAATATTATGTGATCTACCTTAGATGACTTTATATTTAACATAAAACTGTGTTCACGTAGCGTAGTCGGAAAAGGCCGACTTTTCTAGTTTCGATCGATTATCCTCAGGCGAGTTCAGTGTTGTGAGGAGGAGCTGTGGCCCGACGGTTTCGCTGCCGTCAACACACTGAGAGCGTAGCCTCGCGCGGCACTCAAACTAACACCATATCAAGACGCCATCGCGTATGCTTTGTACCACAACAAGCTAGTTGTAAACAGGTAAGTACAGCAGGTATGTGTAGTCTTGACCTTATTAAGTTTCGGCATTGAAAGTGCCGCGAATGGGCTGACTGACACAGGTTGCACTCCTCTTCCATTGAAACTCCAAAGACAATAATACGAGTAATAATACGACAAAGCCCTTCTGGCGAGTGACCAATACTGTTTTACGACGACCTCCGTGGCGTAGTGGGCACCATGCTAGTCCGCCATCCAGAAGTTCCGGGTTCGATCCCCGGTCTGGGCTAGTTGGAAAATCGCCTTTTTCAAATTGTCTTGGGTCTTGGATGTTTATCTATATATGTATTTGTTATATAATATAGTATCGTTGAATTAGTATCACAAAACACAAGCCTCGAACTTTTGGGCTAGCTCAATCAGTGTAAAAACTGTGAAAATGAATTTCTTACGCCATTTCTTCTTCTTAGCAATGGTCGTTACGAAGCGTCTCATCCTTAAGTTTTCTTTAAAAATAAATTAAAATTTGATATACATTTAACACGTAACGTAAATTATACCTATTGACGTGTAAAAGTGAATTAATAATTTGAATTTTGACTTATGCACACTGACCATGACATTTTTGTGTGAGAGAATATGGATACCGTTAAAATGACTTCAATGGGTTGTTGAGCAGTACCCTAATGTAAGTGATGTCGGGCTGCGTGCTCTCAGTGGTCACTTCTTCGAGTTATAGCGCTTACAAGAGGTATCACTGTTGCGAAAAGTAAAGAGATCAGAGAAATGGTCAGTTTTAGTACATATACATATACAATATGTAACAAAAACTCTCTCGCTTACTTGTACAACAACTTTTCCTATGGGACCAATGCTTGAAACTCGAAAAAAAATCGACACTTTATTTATTGGTTCATGTACACTGAAAATTTACAAATAAAACCGTATAAAAGTTAACATAGTACATAGGTGCTACTTATTTCTAAAGAAATTTCTTCCAGTAGACCCGCGAGAGGAAATGGGAAGAAAGAGGTAATTGGCGTGTACAATACAAAAATAAATAAATATTTATACCTACAAGAAACATAAATAAATTAATTAACATACCTTCATAGACGTACGTAAAATAAACTTACATAAATACATAAATATATACTGATATATACAATTAATGAATACATAAGATAATATTTCTAAATATGATGATCAGGATGATAAAGACAGATAGTAATCTTTTACTCGTTTCTTAAACGTGGTTGTAGTTTGAAATTCACGAATTTTCAGTGGTAACTGATTCCATAGCTTTACTGCTTGCACGGAAAAGGAGTGGTTATAGGTAGCGGAACTATGAATTGGGAATTGAAGGATAAATTTATGGCTGGACCGACAGGGAGCGTTGACAGGCCGTGCGAAAGAGAATCTTTCACGTAAGTAGGGAGGATAGGAAGGATTGTACAGAACATTGAAGAGGAGGCAAAGGATTCTGGTGTTCCGGCGAAGCCACTTGAGTTGTTTGCGAAAGTCGGAGACGTGGTCAAATTTTCTTTAGCCAAGAATAAAGCGAATACACAAATTCTGCAAACGTTCAAGCTTAGTAAGAAGCTCTTCTGTAGCGTCAAGGAAACGAGCATCAGCATAATCAAGAATTGGAATATTTTCATACAAAAGTGTTCGGCCGGCCCGGCAATTTGTATGAAAATGTCAATTTATTACTTCGAGTTTCAAGCATTGGTCCCATAGGAAAAGTTGTTCATATTGACGGTCTGAGTTGCTCCTACAAGGATCGGACAGGATTTTTGTTACATATTGCATTATGTCCCTACCACGTTGTATAACTGGCGCAGTTGGGTAAAAATGACGTAAAATCATGACACCTGAAGTTTTATCTTTCTTAGTAGGTAACATAAAAGTTTATTTCACAAATAGAGTATGTATAGACAACGGCTAACTTCTGTATTTACCGACTTCAAAAAATAAAGAGGTTATCTATTCGTCTGAAAATTTTATGTTTTTTTCATGTAGATATTTTCACCAATTACTCGAATACGCCTGGACCAATATAGTTTTTTTTTTTTGTTTAGTCAGCATACTTGTCGAGTGGTCTTATAGATTTTTTTTCAAAATCGTTTGTGCAGTTTGACTTAGGAGTCAGTTTTTGGTTTTGAAAAATTATTTTGCTGTCTTACACTCACTTTTTCGCGCGTTTCCAGCCGCTAACGCCGCGTGTGTAACTCCACCTTTATTTTATTTCTGCGTGCATCGATATATTATCTGTGAGATCTGTCACGTGACTTTGGGCGCACTTGTGGCCTTACGAGTGGGCTTTAGAATGCTCGCTACAAAAGAAAAAGATGAATTGAGTAGATTGCCTTATCTACGCCTACGTTGTTATTGTACATAATACCAACGGAACTTCCGGAAGAAGTGGAAGGAAGTTAACGGGGGGCGAGAGGAGGGGAGATTTATATTTGAAGTTTCAAATTAACTGGAAACACCAACTCATTTGGCACTGTTGAGACTCTTGTATATTCTAAATCTTTGGTTGAGAAAATAAAACTTTGCTAAATAATCACTTGTCATTGATTATATCCAATGTTACTGCAGAAAAACTAATATTGAGAAACTACGAATACTACTTTAGAAAAAAGTATCTGAGTTATTGAACCTTATAGGTACTTATTATTGCACTTTGAAATCGAATAACAATATGGTTTCTGATAAAATTCCGCAGACGAAACGCTTAAGGGGCTACCTGAATTTTCCGGGATCCAGTGCTGTCCCCATTTAAAATAAATCATTTGCAAGAAAGAGGAGATATCATTTAAAATTTTAAAAACATGCCTAAAGTGGCCGTTTTTCGCAATTGTGCGTACAAAAGCTTCACGTTCTCACGTTAAAGTTTTAAACTGTAAACAATAGTTTATAAAAAAGTTTGAAGGGTTATCTAGGATCTGATCAAGACAAAATTTTTAATTCAAATGGGCAGCACTGGACCCCGGAAAATTCAGGTAGCCCCAAGAGGGGTCCAAGGGGTTGTCCAATAATCACTGTTTTTTATGCGATTTCTTTCCCCCCTCCTGCAGTCGTAGCATGGTACTATCAATAAACCTAGATAAAGTTTACGTTGCGTGGCAGTCTTGTGCCATCCCACTCGTTATTATTACGATAGCGCTTGATAAATGTTGTCGCCAGGGCCATGCATGTGGTGAGGTTTTAGAACGACTGTTTTAAAAATCGGCTTTTGAAATACAATTTTTCTTGAAATGAATGGTGCAATGAGTACTTCATTAGTCATTCATTCACACACCAGGTTCAACCTCCAATCCCTTATATGATGGCAATCCTTCACAGACATCCTGTGCTCATGGAAAGAACATACCTATTCGATCAAAACAAACTTCATTATCTTGGTATAAACCTTACAACAAACACTTTAAGGTTTAATTTGCAATGTTAGTAATTATTACACTTCGAAGCAAAAATATTGGCACCAATCACAACACGCACTTCTTTTAAATAATAACAACGTTACTTTTCTCCAAGTCTGTGATACCTGTATTAGATGATTTCAATAGAGTTAAATAAAGATGTTACTTATATTACAAAACCAAAAATTACAAATTGTAGAATATTGTAGATTGTGCTACAAGAGGCTAAGGTAATACTTTGAATCCAGGGCGAAACGTAGGATTCTACGGTGGAATCCTGAGTGTAGCGAGGGATTTATGTATATCGCCCGAGATAAAAATATAACCGTACCCGAGTAGCACACTATGCTTTTCATCTCCATCTACGAGAGAAACTAGCACATATAAAATAGAATATAAAGAACAGTAGAACACCTACAATACCTAACAGACTTCAACCGACAATTTCATACTAACCTTTGTTTGGTGTCGTTTTCATACAATAAATACTAACAAATACTTTTTCGAAGACCACCAACTTAAGATAAAATATTCACTCATAACTTTGTTTGCGTGGTCCTTCATATCTTTTTATTTTTATACGTAAACTTGATAACTATTCACTATTGGCTTAAACTCACAAAAAGTATTCATATTACCATAAATAATTACATTTCAATACAAATAACCTTAAACGTCTGTAATTACTTGAATCACGCTTTTTAATTATACTTATTTCTTTTTCCGAAGCAACAACATAAAAATTTTAACCTACATTCATCATGTTAAAGACGATATGTATTCCAAATTTAAAAAATCACGTAGTCTGTGCCAATTATTTTTTATTTTAAAAACTAAATTCTTCTTTTTTTGCTGGACTGCCAATATTATTTTTGATTCTACATAGATAAAACTCGCGTTCTGTTTTCAAATTGGTTTTAATCCCTAGAGATCTTCTTTTTCACGTTTTAGTCCCGAGAGAATAACCAGTAACTTTTAGCTCTAAATGTTTTAGGATGAAAACATCGTTTTTTGAGTAGATGAGATGAAAAAGTTTTAAACATTTGAAGACACAAAAAATACTCTAAAAAGTATAAATGTAACTCAGAACCACCTCAATCACGTTGGCTTATAAGTGTATGTATAAGTATATGTACATCTTCCATGCTGGTTTGAAAGAAAAAGACTTAGAATGTACCAGCTGCTTCTCTTCCCGCGCAGATCATACAAGCCGATCGAGGGATGACAAAGGCAGACACAGACACGCACGTCAAACTTAAAACACCTCCTTTTTGCGGCGCGCTTTTGGGTTGACGCTTTTTAGATTTCCGTACAAAAAAATGAAAAAAACGGAACTCTTATTTTTTACTCGCCAGTGTACAAAATGTCTCTCCATATGTTGTTGCCATTTGCGGCCATCAATGCCGACGGCGGAAGGAAATAAGGTCGCGGGAGAACACGCGTGTGTTTGTATGTATGCACTGTCACACATGGACAGACGGACTGCCAATGATTTAGTTTTTTAAACAGGTATTTTTACCGACCTTTCATACAATTTTTCTTTTGTCAAACACTAAATTCAAATTCAATTCAAATTTATCTGCACGACATTTTTTATTTGTAAGTTTTTTATTTTTATTTATTTAGTTTTTAGTTTAGTTTGTACTTTAGTTTTAATTTAGATTTAATTTCGTTTTTAGTTTGAATTTTTCCTGTATACATAACTTACTTAATTAATTAAATTTATTCTTGAAAAATAAAAGTACTTTGGAATAAATTCAAATTCAAATATATCTTTATTATCATAGGATATTTATAATATCTCTGAATAATCGTCAATTTGTTTTCTTGCACAATTTATGACGTCAAAAAGTTACTTAGAGCTAAATTTAATGCCACCTCCAAAGCGCTAGTGTAGAAGAAGAAGAGGAACTTATATCATACGTACATATAATCACTTCTTTATCCCTAACGGGGCAGACAGAGCCCAGGGCCGCAAGAGTCAAAGGCCACTTTTAGAGTGATGGTGGGCGAGAAGGTGGAGAAAGGAATCAAACAAAAATAGTGATGGGCTGGTAGCCTCATCGCCTATTAAAATGATGAGCATTTTCGCCCAGTTCCAATACAATATTTTCATACAAAAGTGTTCGGCCGGCCCGGCAATTTGTATAAAAATATCGTTTTTTTTCGAGTTTCAAGCATTGGTCCCATAGGAAAAGTTGTTCATATTGACGGTCTGAGTTGCTCGTACAAGGATCGGACAGGGTATTTGTTACATATTAAATATACAGATAGCTAGGTAACAACATAAATATATTACATAGCTTAAGTGCCTGCTAACACTACTCTATGACAAACACGTTTAGGATAGAAACTGTCGCAATAACTAAGTACAATGCGACACAAATAAGTTGAACAAAAATGGCGGACTTCAAAGTATTTTTGTACAAATTTCCGGCACGAAGGTTAAACCAAAATGGCGGTTATCGGCGCAGGTACAAATAATGCACCGACGATCGCCATTTTGTTTCAAAGCTTCAAATATTTAATCAGTAATTAGACCTTTACAGGCACTTTTACACGTCAATAAGTATAATTTTCGTTACGTGTAAAGTATATTAAAATATAAATTATTTTTAAAGAAAAGCTACTGATACTAGCGCTTCGTAACGATCACTGCTGAGAAGAAACGCCGAAAGAAACTCATTTTCACAGTATTGGTCGCCTACTCACCAGAAGGGCTTTGTCATATTATTATTATTGTCTTTTAATTAATAAACACTTATAATATAATACAATATTGACACATTATAACATGTAATGCTTGCGAATAAGTAAACAAACATAAATTGCGTAATAAAAAATATTAAGTAGTCAAAAAAGCGAAGCCGAGCTGGCCAGTCGCTCCCGGCAGCACCCGTTCACGAGTTGACGCACGGATCAGCCATCGTTAAACTCAACCATATTAGAGGGAATCCAACGACCCGACCAGCGACGCCACCACCGGATTGGAAATTTTAGTGAGCATGAAAAACCCTATCTCGCAGACCTTGTCAAGAGGAAATATTAGTTATATGTTGGTCACCTATTGATCGCAGAGCATTTTCAGTTCAATTTACGTGTCGGGAATTTGTACAAAAATGCTTCGAAGACCGCCATTTTTGTTCAACTTATTTGTGTCGCATTGTACTTTAAAATTCCAAGAAAATATTTGTGCTTTTATTATCATCATAAGCGGACAAAATTGTCGCCTTGACCTTTCCATGTCGATTGAATCAAAATTATTAATAATGAAAGAAACGTATGTAATTATTTTAAGCATTTAGGTACTGACACTTATTTCCGAATATCATGTGACATTTGTGAGTGGCCTAGACTCGACACAGGAAATATGTAAAACAACCTAATACAGAGACCAGAATCCAAGGTTTCTATATATATATATATATATATATATATATATATATATATATATATATATATATATTAATATAAAAAAACAAGCTTATACAATATGTAACAAAAACCATGTCCGATTCTTGTAGGGGCAACTCAGACCGTCAGTCATGAACATCTTTTCCTATGGGACCAATGCTTGAAACTCGAAAAAAAAACGACATTTCCATAAAAGTTGCCGGGCCCGTCGAACACTTTTGTATTAAAAAGGCGATTTTTTTTCGAGTTTCAAGCATTTGGGTTGACAGGGTTTTTTTTACATATTGTGTGTAAAACAATAAACTTAAAAGTTTAAAGTGCGTCAAGACAAGACGAATCGGTGGGGTTGCGTCGTTTCATACAGAGTTCCCATGGCTTCGTCATTAGATCAGCTCCATGTCATCATAATATTGCATTGTCACACAATATACTTATTG
Organism: Acrobasis suavella; assembly: GCA_943193695.1. NCBI lineage: Eukaryota > Metazoa > Arthropoda > Insecta > Lepidoptera > Pyralidae > Acrobasis > Acrobasis suavella. Next base: position 766,239 of record OW971950.1, read on the forward strand.
TTACAGCTCAATCGGAAACCGATGAAGCGGGTAAAATTTGATTACAGACAGCCGAAGGGACAGCCGAGAAGTGAAACTAAATAAAAGCTTGTAGGAATATGTAAATTAATTAATAACAAAATATACTGAAACTATTTTAAGGGTGCATGAATTCAATCCAGATACTGAACAACTTTCCCTAAGGAACATGTCGAAATATGAAAAACGAACTTTCTGCGACAAATTTGCAGATATTCTAAAGTACTAAAGAAAGGTGTAAAGAAAGTATATGGAGCATGTATGGCATGACTTGCCAGATCAACTCCGCTTTTTTAACTACTTAGTATTTCTTATTACATAATTTACGAGTATGTTTGTTAGCAAAACGGCCAAGCATCACGTTTTGACTAAAATTTAGAGTATGTGAAGTTAGGCCTGGTATAGTAATGGTGCATAGATCAAGAATCTTGGCTCTACATGAGATCTGACCACTTTTTCATAGATTTTAATGAAGGTGTAGTGTAGAGCTTGTAAGTTTAGAGCGTGTAGTCTTTAGAGCTTGGCTTTATACGAGATCTGATAACTTTTTCACAAGGTAAGCTATGTAAACTCGTCTTGGCTACATTTTTACATGAAAATGTTTTTGGTGGGATTACATAATTCACGATTATGTTTGTTAACTCGTTCACAAGCATCACATGTTATAATGTGTCGACATTGTATTATATTAAAAGTATTTATTATGTAAAAAGGAAAATAATAATATGACAAAGCCCTTCTGGCGAGTAGGCGACAAATACTGTGAAAATGCGTTTCTTTCTTATGTCGATAGCGTATCGGTAGCTTTTTTTCAAAAATAAATTACATGTCATGTAAATTATACTTATTGACGTGTAAAAGTGCCTGTAAAGGTCTAATTACTGAATAAACATTCAAATTTTAAAGTATTCGGCATGAGAGACCGTGGTAGGAATACTGATGCAGAACATTATCTAGTTACATTTCTAGCATTTTATTTCTATTTTCGCATACCCTGCGACATTTACGGCGTCCTAGACACAGAAAGCTACAGGAAACGACCTTTTACAAGTGGTTATTATTGCTATTAACTTATGTCGATAACATACAGTCACGATACGCTGTAGGCAAATGTTATACATGTAGTAATGAACTGGCTCTTACGCGCGACTTCGCCGATGATGTACTTTTAGTTTCTTCGGCGCTACAACCCTTTGTGCGTCTTGGCTTCCACTAGCGTTGCATAACTATCGATAGTATCGATTGTCAATAGATTGCAATACTATTGATAGTATTGCAATCTATTGACAATCGATACTATCGATAGTCAATAGTATTGCAATCTATTGTATACTTAGTTGTAAGGCAAATCCCACCAAAAACATACCTGTTAAAAAGAGGGCCAAGTTCCTATCAGCTAATTGTTCGCCTAAAAAAGGTTTGAAATCCAATCCAATGCCAAGTTTAGATGCACTTTAAAAATATTTAAAATTATAATACTTCTACATTTGAACTTGGCAGGTTTTCGTGCTGTACGTAACACTTGATTAATTGTATAATTAAATTTATTATAAGGCAAAACTATCGATGGTATCGATACTATTGAATTTAGATACTATCTATACTATCGATAATATCGGTTATTCGATACTATCCATAGCCCTGTCGATATTGTAACTGTTTTTCAAGGTCACATGACGATAGTATCGATATTTAATACTATTGCTTGCAACACTAGCTTCCACCATAGATTTAGAATATACGGTACCTAAGCCTCAAAAATGGAGTCTCGATATCTCATACAATTACTATGAGAAATTGTGACTCCACTTCTGAGGCGTACCGTACGAGATGAACGTAGCGTTTTGTAAAATGTGACCAGAAACGAAATATTTTTGTGTGACCAAAGGGTTGTATTTGCACCTCCTACATGAACTTTCGGGGCTACTCAGACCATCAATATGAACAACTTTTCCTATGGGACCATTGCCTGAAACTCGAAAAAAAATTTGTATGAAAATGACAATTTTTTTTCGAGTTTTAAGCATTGGTCCCATAGGAAAAGTTGTTCATATTGACGGTCTGAGTTGCTACTATAAGGATCGGACAAGGTTTTTGTTACATATTGTATAATATATGTTTTGTAGACAACTTGTCTCAATATCAAATTGATCGCGATCTCTTTTGCTCTGGTGAGGATGACTTGTGAAGATGATGTTTTCTTTCTACATAGTATACCTACACTTTTTGAAAGTAAACATTTTTAACCGACTTTTAAAAAGGAGAAGGTTATTATTATTACCCGACTGCGCCAGGAGGATTATGTTTTTCGAGAGTATGTATGTATAATTGTTTGGCACGCTCTGCAGCCTGAACGGATCGATGGATTTTAGCTTGAGAGGTGTCGTTAAATTTGTATTTACTGTGAGAGTGTCACTCTTACAGTAAATACGAATTTAAGACACCTCTCAAGCTAAAATGAAATATATCAAATACTACAGCTGGTATATCAAATTAAAAATAAAATATGGCGGATTTTTGGGCGCCGAATTCAAATGTTTAGCGCGCTCTGCAGCCTGAACGGCTCGATGAATTTACTGACCGAGAGGTGTCGTAAGATTCTTATTTACTGTGAGAGTGACACTGGGTATATCAAAATAAAAAAAAACATAACGGCGGATTTTTGGCGCCGAATTCAAATGTTTGGCACGCTCTGCAGCCTGAACGGCTCGACGGATTATAGACTGAGAGGTGTCATTAGATTCTTATTTACTGTGAGAGTGACACTGGGTATATCAAAATAAAAATAAAAACATAATGGCGGATTTTTGGCGCCGAATTCAAATGTTTGGCACGCTCTGCAGCCTGAACGACTCGATGGATTATAGACTGAGAGGTGTCGTTAGATTCTTATTTACTGTGAAAGTGACACTGGGTAAATAAAAAGGCAGCTGTGTTTTTTTTTATTTATGTATGTTTACTCATTATCCAAAGACGTTTGGACCGATTTGGAAAATTCATTTTTTGTTTGTGCGGGCATACTTGTCAGGTGGTCCCGTACAAATTTTATCAAAATCGATTATATAATTTGGTGTTGGAGTCGGTTTTAATATTTGAAAAATTATTGCAAGTCATTAATTACATTTACCTGCCATTTTTTCTAATCTTTTTTTACTGAAACTGAAAGTGAGCTGTCTGCATTCGGTAACTGTTCTATTACATATTGTTCGTGTAACACCGTTTATAACCTGGACTTATCGCTTCCAGCAATCGCATGATTTAATGTGTTTATATCGGTATAACTTTTGTAGTTTTATCTAGACTAAATAAAGACCTACTTTCAAATTATCGCATTGCATCATTAGTAAATTAATACTTCCGGGAATTAACGTGGTAAATATACCTTTTTTAAGGTTTCGTAGTAACCATAGACATAGATTTATTAACAATTATAATAATATGACAAAGCCCTTTTGGCGAGTAGGCGACCAATACTGTGAAAATGAGTTTCTTTCGGCGTTTCTTCTCAGCAGTGGTCGTTACGAAGCGATACCAGCGCTTCGTAACGACCACTGCTGTATTCGGTAGCTTTTCTTTAAAAATAAATTAAATTTTAATATACTTTACACGTAACATAAATTATACTTATTGACGTGTAAAAGTGCCTGTAAAGGTCTAATTACTGAATAAACATTTGAATCTTTGATTTATTTGATCTAAAAACACACATAGTACAAAATAAAAAACATTATACACAAAGAGGAAATAAAATAGTTTTTATTTTTATATGCGCTTTAGCAGATCGAATGGGCCGTGGCTCAGTGTATAGTTTACTCATACAAAATATCAGTAAAGCACTGCTACTCTGCCACACCACTTGTAGGATCTGACTAACAGATATTTACTTGTAACATATAATGTGATGAACAGCTAAATGCAATAAGATTTTGATATCTACAATTTTAATTAATAAAATTGTGTTTAATGAAAATGCTATAAATTAGATTAAAATTAAATTGCGTTAAACAAATTAAATTGAATTAAACAAAATGGCAATAAATTATAATAAAACTACATAGCACAAACGTTCACTAGCCAAAACATAAAATATATTTAAATGCGATTATTAATATAATTACCATCAGTAATATGTTACGTGATAGAAAGTGAGAAAGGCAGACCACCTACACCGCCAAATCTGTCACCAAGTATCAAGGAACCCTTATAGTTTCGCCATGTCTGTCTGTCTGTCCGCGGTTTTACTCAGAGACTATTAGTGCTAGACAGCTGTTATTTGGCATGGGTATATGTATATCAGTCAAGCCGATAACGTGGTGAAATGAAATTTAAAAAAAAATATGATGTCTCTCATACATTGAAGTGGAATTCTATTTATTATTTCTTGATCAATCCATGGTGTCATATGACATTGAATAGATCATTCAAAAATATTGTTAATTGTAAACATCATTTTTAAATTAAGGGATCCGTTTGTGAAATACTTGGTTTACAATTTTTATATTAGAGCCCAGTGTCCCTCCCTCTATCTGCTAAACGGTTGTACCTTTGTATATGGATACGTGATAAAATCACGGCAATAGTACATAATAACGAAGTTAAAAGGAATATCAAATAAGAAAAATATACTCAGGGAATGAAAATTTCATACAAAATCAATAAAATGTGAGGCGTAAACTCAAAGTCGGCATTTACTACTATGGGTATGGAACTGCGCCTGGCCCGACACGCACTTGGCCGGGTATTATTTATTAATATACAACCCGGGACGAAACATCACCCTAAATACATAAAAAAATTAGCGTTGATTCTGTAATTAAAGACCTTTAAAACCGGTTGAAGAACTTGTAGATACATCTATTTTTATTATTCATTAGGAGCGGGTTCCGTACGATAAATAAGTATGTTTAATAATCCAACTAATCATTTATTCAAACAAAATCAATCGTTTTAGAGATAAGTGGGCCAGAAAGATATATAAATAACTAAATTAAAGGCAATTTTTACCACCTTCACAAAACGAGGAGGTTATCAATTCGACCGGTATGTTTTTTTTTGTACGTATGTTACGCGATACCTAGCATTTTCGCCAATTGTAAACTAATTTTGAAAATTCTCTTTTATTTGAAAGCATTTAGTACCAAGTTGGTCCTATATTAGAGATATGGAATAATGTTCTGAAAAAAAATAAAGTTGGTCGTTTTTTTTACTTCAAAATGTAATTATCATTTTCATAAGTACATACTGAGGTAGGTACTCATAATAATAAATAAAAATGGGAACAAAATAACATAAAAATAAAACTAGTAATACCACATAGGCATACGTCATAGATAAATATATATTTATCTATGACGTAGGTTAGATAAATGGGCACATAATTTTAAAATAAGAAACAGGTAAGTGAGAACTTAATAATTTACTAAGGTACTTATCTACCTAATGAATTTCAGGTTTATGGTCAAAATCTGTTATGCAGGAGGTAGTTTTATATTTTGATGCAAATATAATTCTGCATCATCCATCATTTTGATAAATAGGATAAACATGAAACAAAATATTTTTATCTTATCTATGGTCTGTTACATAAATATAGAACAGTAATTTTGATGCCACGTCAACCGCCTCGGTAGCGCAGTAGGCAGCGCGTAAGTCTCATAATCTTAAGGTCGTGAGTTCGATCCTCACCCGGGGCAAAAACTTTTGTCAATTCGTACCATGTTTTTTAAATGTTTGTTTTTATAATCACTTTTTTCTCAATTTTTATAACTAAAATAGTCTACAATCTTTATAATTTTAAGAACTCAAATTAAAAGTCCTAATTTTTTTAAACCAGAAACATCTCTAGGCGCAATCCGCGCAATATTTCAGCCACGGTGTTTTCCCATTTTTCGCTCAAATTAATCAAACAAATGATCAGTGGACCCATTTTTGAAACGCGGAGTTACTAAATGAACGCTTTTTTGTATGGACAAACCAATCCTTTAGTGACTCAGCGTTTCAAGTGACCAGGTCGTATCTAGTGAAAACAGTCCTACCTACTTCCTGAGTTCCCGACTCGCATACGTAATACCTGTTTAGCATTCGCCAATGCCGAGTCGCAGAGGTCACGGCTGGCGGCCGCTCGCGGTAATGACCTTTCGCTATGTTGGTACATAGGGCGCACTATAAGTTTCCGGAATTGGCCACTTACATAAACAATATTTAAAAATTTATTGCAACATTTGAAAATAGAACTCTTTGGCTGTAGAATGCAGTTTATTTCATCTGACTGTCTTTTGTTTTTACCTTGTGGCGCCATTTAAAAAATTGTGTGTCTGCATCAACATGGATTTAAATCGGGAAAATTTTCGTAGTATGATTTTCTACGATTTTAAGTGTAATTTGACAGCTCAACAGAGCATCGCTCGGCTTGAAACAGCTTTTGGCAATGAAGCACCATGCAAGACAACTGTTTATAGCTGGTTTGCAGAATTCAAGCGTGGTCGTATCAATCTCAGTGACGAATCTCGCGATGGTCGGCCGTCCACCGCTGTGACCAACAAAAACATCGATGCTGTGCGCCGTATGATTGAAACAGACAGGCATGTGACCTACCATGAAATTCGCGCATCCTCAGAAATAGGCATGAGTCAAATACAATTAATCCTACACAAACATTTGGGTGTGAGAAAGCTGTGCTCGCGGTGGATCCCACACAACTTGACCGAGGCTCAAAAAACGGACCGCGTCACTTGGTGCAGTGCCATGCTTACCAGATTCAACGAAGGTGCGTCAAATTTGGTATGGGACATAGTAACAGGTGACGAAACATGGATTTATTGCTACGATCCCAAAACAGAGCAGCAATCGAGCGTATAAGTATTTCAAGATGAGCCGAAACCAACCAAAGTGGCGCGCGTGAAAAGTGCATCCAAGCGGATGATTGCTTCTTTTTTTAATTAAACTGGACACGTGGCTACTGTTGCTTTAGAGAATCGTCGTACAGTGAATAGTGACTGGTACACGACCATTTGTTTGCCGGAAGTTATTGACGAACTCCGTAAAAATAACCGTAAACGCCGCATCATCCTGCACCACGACAATGCTAGTTCTCACACGGCCAGACAGACAAACGACTTTTTGAAGGCGAAAAATGTAGAACTCATGAGTCATCCTGCATACAGTCCCGACCTGGCACCTTGTGACTTTTTTCTGTTTCCAAAAATTAAGAACCAATTACGCGGTCAACGATTTTCATCACCAGAAGAGGCTGTCGAGGAGTATGAAAAACACGTTTCAGAGGTCACCACAGAGGAGTGGCACAAAAGTTTTCAAAACTGGTTTCATCGAATGAAAAAGTGCATAGACGCCAAGGGAGATTATTTTGAAAAACAATAAATTAATTTTGTACCTTTAATAGTATTTTTTCATATTCATTCCGGAAACTTATAGTGCGCCCCACGTATCTAAGCGCGGATTGGCAATGATACGCTTCCGGGAAATTTCGATTTCGCGATTGACATGACATGATTTTTCAATATGAGTATTTTTTGAAGCAAGTTTAGTCGACGATACTTAACAACCATTGTTTAAGAAACACGTTTATAACAAATGGAAAACTAATCATCTTCCTACAATTTCATAAAGAAGAGGGTGAAATATTGACCAATTAAAAAAAAAAATAGGTACTTAAATCTGTGACTTAGAACAAAACCTTGGCGAAACTGAAGGAAGGAAGAAAAATCAATTTAGTAACTCTGTTCTTTTCTTTTGGCTCAACGTATTTTCATATATTTTAGCCATGAACGAGTTAGTAAACCGTTGGAAACATTATCGCGAAAACTAGGTACTTACTGTACTACTTACATAAATCAATAGATTATTTTGTGGGAGTTAAATGTGTAGTGTGTTAACATTTTGTATTTATTTTTACCCGACTAAGGTGAAGTCAAAAGCAGAGTACCTAATTTTTTACCGCTAATGTATGTCTATGTTGGTTTACCCGTTCCCTCATATCTTTTATATCCATGACATATTCACAAACGAGGTACCTAGTGTAGGAAGCATCATAAGATAACATAAATCATAATAGAATATGTGAATTCAATATGGCGCCCTCTGTGGACCATAAAGTTATGAACAATAAAATAAATCTAGTCATACCGTGTAGGGTATCAAATGAGATGGCTCATTTAGCACATTTCAAAAATATATGTACATTACTAGCTGTTTCTCCCTGCTGTGCTTGCGTTCACTGGATAAACGTACTTTTCAGCAAGAATCTTAACATAGTTGGTCAGATTTTTTAACTTATATCTTGTATTTTTTACACATTAATATTATATAACACAAACTGGTTTCACAGAGCATTGCAAAGTCACGGAGTAATGTCAGGGCTTATTTGTATTTTATCTCAAAACGTACAGTCAATATCACTATATGTTTTAATCTGAGAAAATACCTATGTTTCAAAACCAGTAATCTCGAAACCTTGGTTAGGTTGGCGGACCCCGGGCTCTGGGCTCTGAAGCGCTGAGAATGCAACCGGGAATGCGCTCAGATGATGATGATGCCATACCTATGATTTGTCGACCTCCGTGGCGTAGTGTTGCCATGCTAGCCCACCCCCCAGACCACCAAGAGGTCCCGAGTTCGATCCCCGGTCAGGGCAAGTTAAAAAATGTCCTTTTTCAAATATCCTGGGTCTGGGATGTTTATCTAAATATGCATTTGTTATAAAATATTTACGATAGCAATGCTTCGTCTGTTCTGATTTTTGTGTCGACTGTACAAATAAGTAATATGAAAATTTCGGCTGACACGTCTCAATCTAAGTTTTATGGACGTGTTATATAAATGCCACAGGCTCGCCGTGAGCCGCGGCTGCTGGCATTGGTACACACCCTCGGGGTACGGCGTGTGAGTCGTGTGAAAAAGGGTTTGAAGAATTATAATTTTTCAAAATTAAAAACCGATTTGATAAATAATTCTACGGGACCACCTGACAAGTATACCCATTCAAACAAAAAACAATTTTCCAAATCATCCAGGCGTCTTTGAATAATATAATAAAAAATTAATAGCCTCCACCTCTTTGGAAATCGTTTAAAAAAGACCTTCATACCATATATTACGCACTGAACTTGCAAGTTGCTTAGTATAAATCAGGGTGATATAACCAGCCATATTTTTTTACTCGTCCACCCTCGCCCTCCCACATCACAAGCTTTGTAAAAGGAAATAACTCTTTTCTGCGCTTTTATTTCAGATTTTATTGCTAAATGGCAGTTATTGAGCTGTAAGAGCCTTGTGTACTTGAAAAAGTCTGACATTAGTAATTTTATAGTCTGGCAACATTTTGTGTGACTGTGGGGTCACACAATCCATGGAACATCTTTTGTCATGTCCCAACTGCCCGAATCCTTGTACTAAGGCAGATCTGTGCCAATGACAGGGCGGTTGCCGTGGTTAGGTCTAACAATATATAATTTGACCCATTTCAACTGGATAAGAAGAAGAAGTTGGAATACTCAGTTTGTATATTGTCCATCTAAAGAGTATAGACCATTGATGATTTCAAAAGAAAGAGTTTTAAGTACCTAAGGATATGTAAATACCACAGGGTAGTCGCGGACCGTGACATTATAGTGCTATGCAGTAAGCTTAAAATCGTTATTCCCAGCATTGGTCCCTTAGGAAAAGTAGACGTTTTTAAGACATCCTTTCAATAAGTGTCAATCGCAAGTACTGGCATTTACACTCCGCTATCACGGTCGTACTTACTGCAGCCTCTCTTGCTGACGTTCTCTGTTTTCCTGTAGTGACTGCTGTTGTTGGTCGTCAACTTGTCCCTTGGCCAAGGCCTCCCCAGCTGTCTCCATACCATAGTATTCTGTTTCTTGTTTTTATTCTCCAAAACCCTTCAGCTGCTTTCTTGATTTCATCTTTCCATCTCCTCCTCTGCCCTCCTATCCTTCTTTTTCCATCACGAGGATACCACTCTGTAACATATTTTGAGCATTTATTTCTCTTACTTGTCAAAATATGACCTCCATCATTCCATTCCATTTTAGCTTCCTTACGGTATAGGTATCTAACATCTTCCACTTTTGTCTTTGAACACAGTATGTGCCAATTACGTGATCCTACAAATACATAATAATTATATAACATCCTAATGTGTTTACAAACAACTTTTTGCCCATGTTTCGCATTCGCCATGCGAGGTCACTTATTAAGATTTAGACTCACGACGCGTTCCGACTATTTTATTCTATCGAGCTCATCAGTGAAGACCTTCGATGCATGATAAATGCTAAGGCAATTTGTCTGTCTGACAGTCTTTATCTGTATGTCTTGAGGTTCTTCTTTTTAATTAGTACTTAAATATAAAATCTATATGCGCTTAATTCGTTATCCATCTTAAACAAGTTGACATTTAGTAAAATTGCACTATTTAGGTAATCTGGTATTCTGGCAATGTCAACTTGATTTGCTCGGATAATGGTTTAAACCTATTATTTATTAAAGTTAGGTAGTCAGTGTTTTTTAATAACATGGTATATTTTATGATTATTCTAAAAGATATTGCAATCACAAGCCTATGTGAACAGGCACAACTCAGAATAGAAGAATATTACAAATTGTATTTTGTACAATAAAGTTTAAAAAATAAATAAATATTGATTTATTATTGAGGTAACCTTTATTTTATTTTATTATAAGGCACACAAACATATTACAGACATTACAGATCAAGAGATTTTGTAAGCTTTAGAAAAACAAAACTAGTCCTATAAGACTTATTATATATAACCGATAAAAACCTATAAAATACAAGTAATAATTTTCTTTAAGGAAACTATGAATTTTTATATACTGTATTTATTTTAATAAATAAATGATATGATTACAATTCGTATGCGTCACTAAGCCAAGCCGTACAGAGCGCCGCCCACTCGGTAATCCGATTTGACATAATTCGGCAAAAACTGGGTTACATCATAGGGCTTCGCAGGTTGGGGGCACCAGTTCGGGGCTGTGTCAAATATTAGGTACTTTTTCCAGTGTGATTTTCTTTGTGATTGATTAACTTTTGATTAAATCACTTTCCGAACAAAAGCAAGCTGAAACGAAATCGATCCATAATTCCATACCCTTTACGACGCCTCAGACGCAGACTTTGAAAAGGATGCTATGTTGTTGTATATAACTTGGAAGGGACATACCCGTAATAAATCGAACCACAGCTATAGTACATCACTATAGTATAATAAAATTAAAATAACAGAAAAATAATCAAAAACAATTACGACATCCCCATACAAATTGCCCCATAAAAATTATTTTAATTTCATTATACTAAAGTGATCTAGTACAGCCCGTGGTCTGATTTATTACGGGTACGTCCCTTCCAAGTTGTATATATGGTATATGTATATATACTTCTTTCTGAGTAGGGGTTAGAAAGAGGATTAATTCATTAGATAATACAGACGTGTTCTGTTCGTTTGAAAAAGTTATTCATGAATACATTCATCAATCATTAGAACCAAAGCAATGACTTCAGTTTATAATGATAACTTCAGTTGATCACGAACCCCACCAGTACGTTACCTTAATACCTTTTTTATTAATCGTGCTCGTGCATAATACATAAAGAAGATCTGATACTCCAAACCTCATTAGCGAACATAGTACTAGAAGCTTTTTGTTTGAGTTATTTTTGCTTTGTTAAATATAGCCGTTTGAACAAACAGTTGAAACGGTCGCGTGCGGACGAGAAGCGGCATTCTGCAACTACCAGAAATATAAAAACCGTCAGTAGTCACCATCTCAATGTACAAATAAAACTTTGGTAGACTCAGCTAAAACTAGTTAATAGATTCAGGTGTTACTTTGCGGAAGTCAAAGTTACATACTACATGATTTGAATTACTTTGTGCAATTCCGCCACCAGTTACATACTACATGATTTGAATTACTTTGTGCAATTCCGCCACCAGATGGCGGAATTGCACAAAGTAATTCAAAAAGCCTCTCCCAAAAAAGAGAGGACTTGATGGTATAAAGTCAAACATAACTAAGTACCACCGCAAGGGAACTTCAAATCAGATCATTTTTTACTTTCCACATCAGGAGCGTATGCCTTCTTTGCACTTTCAGAATTAAAGCAAGCGGATTTGGCCTGCACTATTACAGGTCGGAGAGGTCACATTTCTGTTAGTAAGCTTTGTTCAGCTTGTATGGCGCCGAGGACTCCGTTGCCAGCACTGTTCACTAAGTATACTTCCTCGCTGTGGGAGAAGAAAGGGGTAGTGGCAAATTGTATCTATATTGCCTATTCTATTACCTCTAGATAGAGAATGTTAGAGATATTGGATCATGTTCATGACCTAGAAGTGGCACCATGGCGATCAATTTAGCACGGTTTGAGCAACCTAATTCCGATGTTGACATTTTAACTACAGTAAAAAAGAATTTTATAGTTTCCTTTACAAGCCACCATATTATATCTCGCCACTTCGCAAGACTTACATCTGTAGTATGTACACTCAATAAACTTGCTTTATGTCCTATTAATTGTATTGTATTCAACAACAGAAAACAAACTGTTTACAGTACAGACACAATTATGTTATTTATAAAATCACTTAATGACATAATCTTCATGTTTTTAAAAAACGAAAGACGAAATCGCGAAAATTCGCGGTTATGCCAAGAGTTTTAGCTGACATACTACATGATTTGAATTACTTTGTGCAATTCCGCCACCAGTTTTTGGTTGTGTTTACATTGTTGGTTGAACCATAAATTCTGGACAGCAATACGATGAAGTTTTGTTAATTTAATATAAATCTTTACCTGATCAGCTACACATGCTGTTCTAAGATAGTTAATAGATTCAGGTGTTACTTTGCGGAAGTCAAAGTTACATACTACATGATTTGAATTACTTTGTGCAATTCCGCCACCAGTTACATACTACATGATTTGAATTACTTTGTGCAATTCCGCCACCAGATGGCGGAATTGCACAAAGTAATTCAAATCATGTAGTATGTAACTTTGACTTCCGCAAAGTAACACCTGAATCTATTAACTATCTTAGAACAGCATGTGTAGGTTATCAGGTAAAGATTTATATTAAATTAACAAAACTTCATCGTATTGCTGTCCAGAATTTATGGTTCAACCAACAATGTAAACACAACCAAAAACTGGTGGCGGAATTGCACAAAGTAATTCAAATCATGTAGTATGTCAGCTAAAACTCTTGCCATAACCGCGAATTTTCGCGATTTCGTCTTTCGTTTTTTAAAAACATGAAGATTATGTCATTAAGTGATTTTATAAATAACATAATTGTGTCTGTACTGTAAACAGTTTGTTTTCTGTTGTTGAATACAATACAATTAATAGGACATAAAGCAAGTTTATTGAGTGTACATACTACAGATGTAAGTCTTGCGAAGTGGCGAGATATAATATGGTGGCTTGTAAAGGAAACTATAAAATTCTTTTTTACTGTAGTTAAAATGTCAACATCGGAATTAGGTTGCTCAAACCGTGCTAAATTGATCGCCATGGTGCCACTTCTAGGTCATGAACATGATCCAATATCTCTAACATTCTCTATCTAGAGGTAATAGAATAGGCAATATAGATACAATTTGCCACTACCCCTTTCTTCTCCCACAGCGAGGAAGTATACTTAGTGAACAGTGCTGGCAACGGAGTCCTCGGCGCCATACAAGCTGAACAAAGCTTACTAACAGAAATGTGACCTCTCCGACCTGTAATAGTGCAGGCCAAATCCGCTTGCTTTAATTCTGAAAGTGCAAAGAAGGCATACGCTCCTGATGTGGAAAGTAAAAAATGATCTGATTTGAAGTTCCCTTGCGGTGGTACTTAGTTATGTTTGACTTTATACCATCAAGTCCTCTCTTTTTTGGGAGAGGCCTTTAGTCTTGCTGTGGACTGATTTATTTATTTATTTAAACTTTATTGCACAATTTAAAAAAATGTACAAGAGGCGGACCTAATGCCATATGGCATTCTCTCCCGGTCAACCATTAGACCAAGCGGAAAATATGTATGGCTGGCGTGATAAAATTCATAATTTAGTAAACAAAGTATAAATATCTACATAAGTACATATAGAAAAATAAACTATTAAACATATAATATATATCAACATACATAAAATACAATATATATACATATATATAGATATTAATAAATATTTATGTAATATACATACAATTGAATACATATATCAGGATGATTGAGGCTAGGACTGCTGTAGAAACAATTTATGTACCGCTCGTTTGAAAGCCAAACGACTAGGAGCTCTTCTTATAGATTCCGGAAGGGCATTCCAGGATAGCCTGGACTTGGAAAGACTTGCCCATGAAGGAAGTGCGATGAGGAGGGATATTAAGGATGGAAATGCTTGAGGAGCGAAGTGTGCGAGAGTGAGTGGAACTGAGAAGGTTAAATTTAGATTTAAGATAGTTATAGGCTTTCAAGAAAAGAACAGAAGACATCGAATGCTGCTGTAGAAATCAGTTAGCCATCCGTGCTGGTCCATTGAATTAAATAGCTCGCTAGAGCTATTACAGCTATTACTGTAAAAGATCTAGCAAACTGATTCTTAAATTAAAATTTAAACAATAATTAATATAGGAATACAATATGACAGATCCTGTTGTGCCGCGAAAGTTGCGCCGCGTAAAAGCTAGTGATGGGCGGTGCATAATTAGTAAATCAACCCATTTGAATATTTACTCAGTAGATTGAAATACCCGACAAATATCCGTATTTATCCATTTGGTGACTAAACTGATTTATATGAGTTGCGACTCATATATTAATTATTTCATGTTTTCATGACAATTTTTAAACTTAAATCTATTTTACACTTGCAATTCTTGTCGGAAAGTGGGTGCATACGCTATAATATGCTTAAAATGTTACCAACACTAACGTCAAATGTGACGCTAAAATATATGAAAATACCATACTAATCATGCACTGAAAGTAGGCTTCTTTGATTTATTATCATTTTTTGCTGGGAGGTGTGCAAAGACGTAATTATATGTTAAAATAAGTAAACAGACATCAAATGCGATGTCAATATATGAGCACGCTCTATTTACTCTATTTATTAAATCTAGTGATTAAATATTCAAATGGGTAGATTGAGTACTATCCACTGCCCATCTCTAGCTGTTACGCGACGCAACTTGCGCCCCGTTTGTTCCGGCACTAAGAGCATCTTATAACCATCACGGTTAAGGTGTCTTTAGGACTTGCATAGAGCCTATGCAGACAGAACCCATAGCCGCCAGAGTCCAGGGGGGTTATGGACGCTACTGCGTAACCGTGTTTCAGTGTCAAGCAACATTGATCCCTAACGTTCGATGAAAAAGTCTTATTTGGTTTGAAATTGAAATAATACGTCACTTTCACACGAAAGACGTATTATTTTATGGAGTAACCCCCCAGACCGTAAATTACCTGTCTGCCGTATTAGGGATAAAAAAGTGATAGTGTATGTATGTAAATAACTTCTTGCAATAGATTTTATTTTATAATTTCATATCAAACTCGTTCTTATATTGAATTGGAGTCAAACACAATGTAATCAAGTTTTCGATTACTTTTCCTCGACTAGTAAATTACATAAAACACAGGTTACGCAACATGTCAACGGACAGAAATGAGATTTGAATAAACCAATTAACCGTACAATAGCGGTAATATTTGTTGTATTTGGTCTAAATTCTTTTTGTTGTCGAGGTGACTCGATTTCTCTTTTTACTGTTTAACTAATTAAGATTTGCTTGTGTATTTTTTCAATGATACTAAATATGAATGATAAACTTCCACCGCTGAAGAGATTTTTTAGAAATAATCATTGTAATCTCTGTCCTTAGTTTTATTTAAGATAACATATCGGCCAATATGATCAAAAAATTTATTTTAACACAAGCATTTAAATTCTTGATTTAAAGTTTCATTATTATGTAATTAACTTTCAATGTAATTAAAAATGTTATTTTATTTTTGTAATTTATTTTTTGTTTGTTATTTAATTTAATTTAATTCTCCATATAAAATTACTGAGAGCATTATATCTAATGTGCATGCTGTGTTCGCTCCAAGTAGGTTGGCAACTTATATGCTCTAATTTGTATTTATATAAACTTGTGTGTTGTTCAACCAGTTAGAGAACCAAATAAATAAATAAAAAATATTGCCTATTTACGTATATTCCAGTGTACCTACATAAATTCAATTAATAATAATTTAAATCAACATACAACTCTGAATTATGATGATTGAATTGCGATATTTTCTCGCCTTTATAGTAATATCTTAAGGGGAAACATGAATTCTTGGGGTCATATAAAAGTTTGAATGGTTATCTAGAGTCGCATGAGACAAAATTTAAATGATATCTCCGCTTACTTTCACATAATTTATTTCAAATGGGCCTTGGACCCTGCATAATTCATGTATTATGCTGGATCAGATATGTGAGGGCCATCTTTAACACATTTATCTACTCTTCAAACCTAAAAAACCTCTATTTACTACCATTCTATCCTGCCATTTTTTGATGTAAATTAATTACAACAAAAAAATGTAAAATTGCAGAATGACACTCGTTCGTGATGCAGAGCAATCATGATCTTTCATAATCTCGACGCAGGTTGTGCAGCTATGCGCTTCCGTCTGTCCGTCTGTCCGTCACCTGTGTGTTAACATATAATTATCACTACCTATTTGTGTAAACGAGTTATTATCACTATTGTTTCATAATTATCAGGTGCTATTTAAAAATCAAAGAATGTCAGCTACTTATTACAAGAAATGATAACAGGAATGTAGACAATCAATTATAGGCCAATATCTGTGCTACCTGTTATATCAAAAATTTTATAAAAAGCTTTAAATTCAAGATTAATAAATTATTTAAATACCTACAACATCATATCAAAATCACAATTTGGATTTAGGCAAGGAAAATCCACTGAAGATGCCATAAAAACTCTAACATCACAAATTACGGAACATATAGACAATGGAAAAAAATGCCTTTCTATTTTCATTGATTTAAAAAAAGCTTTTGACACTGTTTTTCTCTCTATTCTCATACAAAAGCTAGAAAAAATTGGAATTAGAGGTACCCATCTCTCTTTATTCAAAGACTACTTGATAGATAGGAAGCAAAAAGTTAAAGTAGAGGATCTAATCAGCGACGACATTGAAGTAACTTGCGGAGTGCCACAAGGAAGTATTCTCGGCCCCACTCTATTTCTGATTTATATCAATGATCTCTGCAATATGAATATCAAAAATGGAAAAATCCTTTCATATGCCGATGATACCGCAATTATTTTCTCGGGCCAAACATGGGAGGAGGCCAAAAAAAATGCTGAACAGGGTACGAGGTAGCTAACTGGCTTGAAAATAATCTTCTAACCCTAAACGTCAATAAAACAAATTACATCTGTTTCAGTATATATAACAACTCACAACCAGACACAACATTTAATCTAAAAATACATAAATGTGGAAATTTTGACTCTGATTGTAACTGTCCCACGATATCCAAAGTTAGTCAAACAAAATACCTAGGGGTTCTTGTGGACCAAAACTTATCGTGGTATCCTCATATTAAGCTTATGTGCACAAGAATAAGGAAATTAATATGGTTGTTTAAATCGTTACGACACATTGCTCCCTCCCCATGTGTAACTAATCCCAATAAATCACTTCTCAATAACATTTACATTGCCTTAGTACAATCCATAATAACATATTGTATAACTATTTGGGGGGGTGCCCTTAAAACTCGCTTTCTGGATGTTGAAAGGGCACAGAGATATTTGCTAAAAATAATCTACTTCAAAAGTAAACTTTTCTCTACTGACGAACTGTATAAATTATGTAATCTTTTATCTGTCCGGAAATTATATATATTACAAATTACCTTAAGAACACACAAAACACTAATTTATGACAACAATCAAATGAAAAAAAGGAGAAATCGAACCGTCATGAAAATTCCCGTAACTCAAACAAAATTCGCTAAAAGACAATTTAAATACCGATCTGCTACATTATATAATAAAATCAATGATAAAATAAATATCTACCCTAAAACTCTCCATGAATGCAAAGATTTAGTAATAAAATGGGTAAGAACTTTAACTTATGAGGAAGCTGAGGCTCAGTTAAATTTGTAAACATACTATATTGTATTATAATTATATAAACTATATAAACAACACAAACACATATGTTCTGTATATATTTACATACGCACACAAACACACACAGACACACACACACACACACACGCACGCACGCACGCACGCACGCACGCACACACACATGCACGCACACACACACACACATGTACACGCAAAACAAACTAGTAAAACATTCTGGTGTAATAGCTTGTAAGTTTAAACTAAAAATAAAAATAAAAAAATACTTTATAATAATTAGGTATGTCACTATTATGTTATGATCGCATCACGGACGAAGGAGTGGAGAACCCTGGCACAGGCTCACGCCTAAAAGGATTCTCCGACACATTATGTAAACTACTTAATAGTACAATAAAACAATTTTCATTTTCATTTTCATTTTTAAAAAAAAATCATTTATTCATAACTTCACAGGTACCTACTCGGTAAAAATTTTAGGTCAGTGGGTATAAATTATAATGTATTTTGATAAGAAAGATGCATTTAGATTATAGTTCTGTTTCAAATTGTTTTCTAATTTATTGTTATCTTCTAAAGATAAAACTGTAGTTTATAGATTTCGGTGTTACTTTGCGGAAGACAAAATTACATGCTACGTGATTCAAATCACATAGGACAAAATTATATTACTACAGTCAACGTTTTAGTGGTTTCTATAATATAACTGACCTCTGAAAATTCGATGTAATAATATTCGATCGCGCGTAGTGGTACCAAATACAAGACTTACATTTTTCATTTACATAATTACCTGCTAAAATGTGTGTTCAAGTATTTAGGCCTAATTACAAAAATGATTTTATAAAACCATACTAGTTTACAGAGGCACGTGCTTTTGAAATTCTGTTTAAATTTTAAACAAATTTGGGTTTTTCAATCGAAGTTTTTAAATAAGGTTGTTTTAATCAAGTCTAATGCAATTGTCAAAATACATAGGGCGCACTATAAGTTTCCGGAATTGGCCACTTACATAAACAATATTTAAAAATTTATTGCAACATTTGAAAATAGAACTCTTTGGCTGTAGAATGCAGTTTGTTTCATCTGACTGTCTTTTGTTTTTACCTTGTGGCGCCATTTAAAAAATTGTGTGTCTGCATCAACATGGATTTAACTCGGGAAAATTTTCGTAGTATGATTTTCTACGATTTTAAGTGTAATTTGACAGCTCAACAGAGCATCGCTCGGCTTGAAACAGCTTTTGGCAATGAAGCACCATGCAAGACAACTGTTTATAGCTGGTTTGCAGAATTCAAGCGTGGTCGTATCAATCTCAGTGACGAATCTCGCGATGGTCGGCCGTCCACCGCTGTGACCAACAAAAACATCGATGCTGTGCGCCGTATGATTGAAACAGACAGGCATGTGACCTACCATGAAATTCGCGCATCCTTAGAAATAGGCATGAGTCAAATACAATTAATCCTACACAAACATTTGGGTGTGAGAAAGCTGTGCTCGCGGTGGATCCCACACAACTTGACCGAGGCTCAAAAAACGGACCGCGTCACTTGGTGCAGTGCCATGCTTACCAGATTCAACGAAGGTGCGTCAAATTTGATGTGGGACATAGTAACAGGTGACGAAACATGGATTTATTGCTACGATCCCAAAATAAAGCAGCAATCGAGCGTATGGGTCTTTCAAGATGAGCCGAAACCAAACAAAGTGGCGCGCGTGAAAAGTGCATCTAAGCGGATGATTGCTTCTTTTTTTAATAAAACTGGACACGTGGCTACTGTTGCTTTAGAGAATCGTCGTACAGTGAATAGTGACTGGTACACGACTATTTGTTTGCCGGAAGTTATTGACGAACTCCGTAAAAATAACCGTAAACGCCGTATCATCCTGCACCACGACAATGCTAGTTCTCACCCGGCCAGACAGACAAACGACTTTTTGAAGGCGAAAAATGTAGAACTCATGAGTCATCCTGCATACAGTCCCGACCTGGCACCTTGTGACTTTTCTGTTCCCAAAAATTAAGAACCAATTACGCGGTCAACGATTTTCATCACCAGAAGAGGCTGTCGAGGAGTATGAAAAACACGTTTCAGAGGTCACCACAGAGGAGTGGCACAAAAGTTTTCAAAACTGGTTTCATCGAATGAAAAAGTGCATAGACGCCAAGGGAGATTATTTTGAAAAACAATAAATTAATTTTGTACCTTTAATAGTATTTTTTCATATTCATTCCGGAAACTTATAGTGCGCACGTATTTCATAGTTTGTTTAATTTTGTTTTTGATTAAGTGAATAAGTATGAAAATAATGTAAAGTGATCTATGCTGACACAACCAGCGTACCGGAAACAGTTTATCTTCTAGCCGTGAGGTGTTCTCTATATTTACGAGTTCACAACATAATTATGCGAATTAGCATTTCAAATGAAAGACACATTAACTTTAATATATTTCGCATTAACATAGAACACGCTATTTTAGGATGAGTAGTTGAAGTACTTGTAAACGATGTGTTTGGAAGAGCCGTTTGGTGAATATTTTATGTCAATGAACTTTATTAACCCGGAATCAAAAATAGGAGTGTTATAAATTGTTGCCCTGTCCATGCCCCCTCTGCGTCTTACGTCTTTTCTATGTATCCAGCGCATTAAACGAAAGGACCGATTATAATGCCGTATTTTCAAAATTTTTTTTAATAATTATTTTACGGCTCTGGATACTAGTCCTTTAGAGCTTATCTTTATTTTATCACTTCTTTACTCCTAACCCTAACCCTAACTATACAATCAAAGGTTGGTGTAGGCTTGATTGCTTCAAGGGAGCTTCTGGCAACAAATCTATACGAGTCCACTGGTTTTCATAGCCGAATGAGTGGCGGACGGCGTCTAAAGACGCCGACCACAGCCTGCAAATAAATATCACTACAGCCGCACTATGAGTGTCCACTTTGACCATTTTACATATTGTCCATGAGCATGAGCATTTATAACACTAAACTACACCGATTTTATATTATAAAGTCCACTAGAATCAATTTGCAAAATAATTTAAAGCAAACCCCAACTGAACCCCTTGACTTCCCGCCAAAAACTCTGCCGTATTTTCTGTTTGAAAACAAACGTCATCGCGATGGTTTTTACGCAGTAAAAAAAAATGTAGGTCTATGGTTATTAGCATAGTAAAAAAAATCTAAGTCTATGGTTTTTAGCTACAGTTGTGTCGGGGGTTACTTCAATGTATGATTTTATTTCTTTTAATTAGTTTTAACTTTCATCATCATCAAGTCAAATTCTTTCGCCTCCACTGCAGAAGCACGACCCTCTCTGTACTTCTAGGCTAGAGCCCTATATACTTGGCCAGAGCAGCCACAGTATTTGACCTACACTCTCCACGCTGTCCAGACGGGTTGGAGAGGTCTCATTGATGTTTATAAGCTTTGTTTAGCTTGTGTTTTCTCGCCTTCTACAACAACCACGGGAAGATTTGGAATAGTCCTATTCTACGCAGGAAACCACACGGCACAGGTGGCTGACTCATCCCTTTAAATATAATTAAGTGAACCGACTAAAGACGAACGGTTTTGCGACAAATAGTTCATCGGACAAGGATAATTCAGACAACCGTTGTGAGCTCATGTGTCGACCTTATATTTACTCTCCAATATAAAATGCCACTTTTGTCAGGCCTCTGTCAATCCCCGTTTAGGTATCGAAAATTAACATGATACGCCCGGCGACCACTTCGAAGAGGAAATTCAGTTACATGAATCGTTTGTCCAGAATAATAAGAATAAAATTGGCTTGCAATGGATGTCTAGGTATTTAAAAGAATACGTGAGGAGGTCTGACGCAAGCTAAATTAAATCATAGCGCTAATTAGTAGATATTTCTTTGAATTTGTTTTCTGAGTAAGACTTCTGTACGTGAGTACTAGTACTTATTCCTAGTGCTTTTGTCTACTAAATAACTGAAACTCTGAAATGCTACCCTAAAGGGATGACGCGACACGCCCACTGCGTCACGCTAAAACTAACGAGATTACCAGAGTCACCCCACCAACTGACTAATTAGATTTAGTCTGGTATCCACATTACTCAACGTTTATGCAACAAAACTGGTTTTAGTAATCGCGGATTATATCATGGTTACCGAGCATCGGTTAGTTTGTTTTAGTAAACATTGCGTGTACTGAATACTTTGTGTACTTTACATATTTTTTTTCTTCACAGTTGCTCTAGAAGACATAATACAATGGTCTATCGTTTTTAAATCTAATGAAGTTATAGCGACCACGAAGGTGCTAATGATCTGGTTCGATCCATCACCGTCTACAGGAGTGGCGACGGGATGGTGGATAATTTGTTTGAATTATGCAGAATATTTATAGTAAAACAATCTACAGTATTTTATTGAATCTACACGTCCAGTTAATACGTGATGTACTAAATTAACAAAATAAATTACTTGACTAAACATCACGTACGACTATAAGGATGATGTTATATATAATACCCCCTTTTGTTTTGAAAAAAAAGAAGTCTTATACAAATTCATAAAAACATCTCTCCTAGCAATACCCGAAGTGAGACCTTTTATGCAATTGACAGATAAGGGGTGTCTATTAGAATACAGATTTTTTTGACATCGAATTTCATTTCCCAGAAAACAATTCCACGATTTTTAAATCATTTTTCCTAAAAAAACGAATAGTTTATCATCGCAGTTTCATGTTATCGAACAAAATTTTATAAAAAAAGATTAAAAGGTTTTGTTTTATAGAAAAACGGTATATCGAACTAACATTTGTTTATGCATGGGTTCCGTACCCAAAGGGTAAAAACGGGACCCTATTACTAACACTCCGCTGTCTGTCTATCCGTCTGTCTGTCACCAGGCTGTATCTCATAAACCGTGATAGCTAAACTATAACAATAAATACTAAAAACATAATAAAATGAATATTTGAATGGGGCTCCCATACAGCAAACGTGATTTTTATAAATAATGTTACGGAACCCTTTGTGCGCGATCTCGAATGACGATTTAGCGACACACGTTGTGGCAAATGTCGCACACATAAACCAATGTAAGATTGCTAAGGTGAACTTCCTTTATGAGAGTCTCATATAAGTCCAGCTTCTGATCGTGAGAGCGAACCCGCTCCCCTTGAGTCGGCGGCCGGCCTTACTGACCGCGCCATAAGGAGTCGGCTATTGATTGATGACACATCTTGTTGTGATTCATATCGCACATCACTTAGCGTATAGAAGTGACCCATGTAAATTAATATGAATGTAGGCAACTGTACAATGCTGGACGAGCCCCCAAAGCGACAGGATATGCTGGTGCTGAGGGAAATCCAAAAGAAACCTTATTCGAGAATAAGAGTCTTCAAAATTTACTTTATATCATTCCTCCTCAAAAAAATATATTTTATTCCCTGAAAACAGTGAATAAAAAGCACTAGGTCACTATTTTGGTTACTCGTAATTGTTCTAATTTTAATGTGCATTTTAATTAATCTTCCTTTTCCTTCATTAAATGTATATATTCGCTTAAATCGTTCTTTTCCTCGAAGTCATGGTATAAAGTATAGTATGCAACTCTTGAATAAAATGGATTTATATTGAGAGCTATAAATCGGTCGTGTCGTGTCGCTCAGGATTCTAATAATTTAATTATCATGAATAACTGCCTTCGGTCGTGATTCAGTAGTTAGAATCCTTCACTTGCTCGTCATTCTTTATTCAAAAATTCTTACGTCTAATCGTCTCTATTATTTCGTTGAACTATTTTTCACTAATTTTTTCCGAATTCAAACGATAAGATAAAAAAAAAGATTTTATGGAAGAGAACGATACTGACATGTAACAATGTCAGTATCGTTCTCTTCCATAAAATCTTACTTTAATCGTCTGTTCTTCTCTTATACATTGCACGTTCCTTTTCATTCATGACTCGTTTAGCCCACATTCATCAATTCACTAGAAACATAAAGCAAGATCTTATATCGAACCCATCTGCAGTAGAAGTCTATTTTATTCAAGACTTAAGGCGGCCCTTCCCGGTCGCTCTGTTTTCAACGCGAGCATAGTTTGAAAAGCTTAGTGTTTCATCCAGGGCAATGCTAGAAAAAGAGGCAAATCAAAAAGAGAGAGATAGCGCCAAAGGGTATAGTTTGCATTCTATTAAATGAAATTAGTATTATTATTAACTATTCATTGAACGACTATTCATAGGGTGCGGAATTATCATAAAACTTGTTCCAGGAGATACGTGTTTATCAGTAAGCCTTATATGTATGTGAAATAAATGTTTTGTATTCTAAATTTTTATTACATTTGCAAGTTTTGTATCGAAATATTTTCTTTACTTTTACAATTTATGAGTACTTTATGAACGGTCGAAGTTCAGCTAAAATTTGTGCAAAAAAGCAGATTTTTGGAGGCTTATACTGACTTTGTTTTTCTAAATTTTAATTTTTTATTTCGATAAAAACCTAGAAATAGCGCCCAAGATACCTGTGAGTTTAAAAGTTTTCAAGAAAGATCAGATACAATGCCATAATCACGTACGAGCGTTTGTATGAAAAATAAGACGGTAAGGCTGCTCTTAAAATACTTCATTTATCTTTGGATACTTCAATCACTTGACAATTGTTAACTTTGTGACTAATTAATTTCACAATACTTGATGGTTTAAAAAACACGCAATAGGTTCTTAATTACATTCTAGATAAACAAGACACGGAGCTTTTCCAAAATTTCAGCATACGAGTACGCATTCGAAAATCCTACATGGCCCAGTTGACGTCATGATCAGAATTTGAGTGCTATTTCTGTAACCTCGGAGCTTTGTGTTTTCTCTTGGTTAAGGCTTAAGGCTAAAGGTAAAGAAGTCATACAAGCGGCTGTTAAACACATGTTATTGCAACATTTAATTGCTTGTTTGCTGATGTAGCAGAACCATTATTTTATTCATCAATCAAATCAATATCGGTGATCAATAGCTAACGTAGGTAAGTATTTAATGTTTTTAGGATTCCGTGCCCAAAGGGTAAAAACGGAACCCTATTACTAAGACTCCGTCTGTCTATCTGTCACCAGACTAAATCTCATGAACCGTGGTAGCTAGACAGTTAAAATGTTCACAGATGATGTATTCCTCCTATTGCCGCTGTAACAAAAATTACTAAAAAAAACAGAGTAAAATAAATATTAGAGATATTATTTATAGATAATGGTACGGAACCCTTCGTGCGCAAATCCGACTCGCACTTGGGTTATTAAAACTATAGTTAGTTTAGGTAAATGACGACCGGCAAGAAGTTTTAGCTCTCCACGATAATTTAATGTGTGTTATTTATGTGCCTTATGGCGATAGCGTTGTCTCCATTAAGTTTTTACTAAAGTGAATAAAATAGGATGATAAAAAGTAAAAAAACTAAAACCCAACTACGACAAAAAACGACGCTGAAAAAGTATAAAACAAGATTTTCAGAATACTGAACTGAACAAAGTTGCTAATGTAGTTGCAAGTAAATGGACACAGTAGACTCTACCAAGATGCCTTCGTTGTAAATTGACAATAATGTCATACAATACTATTCTGAAGTATGCAATATTCACTATGTAGAGATAAATTTTCATGTTTGGAAAACTGCAGTCACACGTTGTCAAAGTGCTACGGTAGGTATGTAACGTGTGACTACGCCTTTCCAAACATGAAAATTTTTCTCTACATAGTGAATATTGCATACTTCAGAATAGTATTATATGACATTATTGTCAATTTACAACGAAGGCATCTTGGTAGAGTCTACTGTGTCCATTTACTTGCAACTACATTAGCAACTTTGTTCAGTTCAGTATTTTGAAAATCTTGTTTTATACTTTTTCAGCGTCGTTTTTTGTCGTAGTTGGGTTTTAGTTTTTTTACTTTTTATTATTTGTACTATTTTGGTGTTAAAGTGTATTTGTGGCGCATAATATTAACAAAAGTTAAATTGATGAACTAAAAACACGGTATATTTATTTTAATTTTATATTAACATAGAACTTTTAGTCCGCTAAAGGGCGCAATACTAAATTTGGTGACAAGCTTTATAGCTCATAACCAACAGAATATCAAGGCCCTTCTAATGGTACTGCAGTGGTCTTATTCTGATAAGTAGTAAAGAAGCTATGAACGAAAAGATGTGAATTATATGCAATCAGCCCATGAATACAGGTAAAGTCACAAGCAAATGCTAGTAATATATATATATATATA
Source organism: Acrobasis suavella (assembly GCA_943193695.1). Classification (NCBI taxonomy): domain Eukaryota; kingdom Metazoa; phylum Arthropoda; class Insecta; order Lepidoptera; family Pyralidae; genus Acrobasis; species Acrobasis suavella. Next base: position 792,756 of record OW971950.1, read on the forward strand.
TATATATATTCAAAATGTACAAGTAAAGCGCTTTCAAATGATACCAAACACGGCATATTTATCTTAACTTTATTTTTTTACTCTGTATGTTTTGTCCGCTAGAGGGCGCCACATTAGATTTTGTGAAACCCCATATATGGGGCTATAGCCTATAACCAGCGGACAATTAAGACGCTTCTAATGATATGTCATTTGTCGAATTCTGATAATAAGTTTAGAAGTTACGAGGGAACAGATGAACATACATACATACATACATACATACATAGCCTGTCAAAATCATAACCCTCCTTTTGCTTTGCCGTAGTCGGGTAATGAATTTATTGCTCTACATTTATGTACTTTTGTAAATAGTTACTTCTGATGTAGATTACCCTTGAATTAATCACAGGCGAGCAAATATAATTGTTTGTGCACTAAACAATTTTAGAGCCAAGATCGTGGTCTGCCATCTGACGGAGTTACGGCAGGTCGCCGCGCCTTCCAGATGTCTGCTGACGAAGGTCGGCTAACTCAGGAATAGCACAAAGCAAACAAATGCATTTGTATGCGATTGCAAAGGAATCTCCTCCCACGTATTTTATAAGGCTAGTTTCACAGCTTTGCGGGAGATCCGTACAGGTCACCGTACTGGGTCCCGGAGCCAGGAGAGGAGACACACAGGAGGTGCTAGAACATCGTTGCACATCGACCGTACGAATCAGGGTTTGGCTACATCTGTCACATTTTTATTCTTTATTTTATTTCATTAAACGGGGAAGTACCACACTCTCACAGAACATCGACGTCTCAGTAGTAGCGTCACCGCTTCTATGCTTCGTTCGGTGAGTGAGAGAGAACCCCCCCCCACCCCTCCCCCCTCTCCCTTTATCTTCCTGTAAGGCTGGCAACGCTTCTGTTACACCCCTGGTGTTGCAGTTGTCCATGGGCAGCGGTGATCACTTACCATCAGGTAATCCGCTTGTTCGTTTGCCGCCCTATGACAAAAAAAATTCTTCGGCATTTCGGAATTGTAATAGGCACTATTTGTAATAACTACTTGTCTAGTGAATACCTATTACACGCCTCATAAGCGGAGCGTTGAGGTTGTGCATTACTCTCGACATGTCAGGGTCAAGCATTTTTCTGGACTTAAACTGTCTCTATTATATTCATCTTTCACTAGTACAAATATATAAGAACAGAGATATAAAGAACAACCTTTAATAAATACATTTATTATTTGTAGAATGTATTGGCCAAGCATAGCACACAAAATAAACTGATGTAAAAAACTTATTGTCAGACGTCCGGATGTCTGTGTGTATGTATGTGCCACGATTACGCTCGGAATACTTATTGCAGTTGAACCATTTTTTTAAAAGCTTCATCACGCCACGGGATTGTCTCCTATTGAAAAATACTATCTTATTCGATGTATAAAATATCAAAAAACAATTGCTGACATTTAGAAAACATTACAGAATGATGTTTCAGAAATTTTTAGAGAGAGTTCGGAGATTTTATTATATTTAGTTTCTTTTTTTACCTTTTGGTGATAGTATATAAAACAACTAATGCGTAAATCAATAAAATAATACTTTGACGACTTATGTATATTAGAAGGAAGCCACTTAAAAGTCAAAATGCCAGTCACAAGCATAGAATTATAACCCATGGAGATCTCTGGTCACAAGTTTTGATTTCTGTTGAATTGATTTGTAAATGATTCATTTTCGTATTGCCGATGTGTATGTTAATTTGATGTTTTAAAAGCTATCTAACCTCTGAATCACTTGGTACCAGCTGAAAGTCAGCGCTGTGGTTCACACCGAAGCACAAAGCTGAGCTGGCCGCCTTTTCGCCACACTTAATAGATGTAAGTTTAGTACATAAGATGTTTGTTTGCCGAAGAAAGATGTTCGTTCTTTCTTTCTTTCATTTGTCAAAGAACTGTCAACAAGAAAGATTTGTCAACGTGGAAATGCTGCTAGCGTTATGGGAACCTTTGGGCCAGGGACGATTAGGGGCGGTTTATTAGATTGATAATTTTGACGAAGCATGTTGCGGATATTCATTTGTAACTAGGTAAGCAGAACTTTTGACGAAGCATGTTGCGGATACTTATTTGAATTTAGGTAAGTACAACTTTTGACGAAGCATGTTGCGGATACTTATTTGTAATTTTTTTTTATTGTATTTCATATATCCTGTATTAAATGATCTAAGACTCGTCAATTCATATTTTCAAATATTTGTAGGTTGGATTCACCATTGTCAAATATTTATAGGAGCGTCAAAAATAATTTTTACATACCTTTTTTTTTATTTTTATGAGGCGTGCACTTTTGGATTTTCCAAACTTATTTGTTCAATTGTGTGACAAAAATTTTAACCACAGTTAAAGGACCTGTGTTCTTAATTTCAATTGAGGTGCTCGTTGGCGGGAGTACGCATTGCTAGCGCTTTCGCAAGTCAAGCAACTCGGAGCGTGGTCTGCACTTGGATGGGTGACCACAAGTGACAAAAATTTTTTTCGCTCTTGGTTTTGCCTATTATCATTGTATGGCATTCGCCAGCTATACCAGATGCCTTTCGACAGCCTGAAAAATCTGACACATTTACACACACGAAATAGTTAAATAAATATGTACAAATTCAGCTTTGCAGCAAAATCTTTTATTGCAATGGTAAGAAATAAAGTATTGCATACGAACATGCAGACGTAACGCAAACGCCCCAAAAAAAACATAGGTAATTATTGTGAGTAGAAACACAAGGATGATGCAAAATATCTAGGTTTGTTCTAATTGCTCGGTAGCAACGCCCGCTGAGTTCTTATGTCTTGAGTTATCGTGTATAGAGTCGACAACTTCAACATAAATTATGATATCTGTATATCAGGCAGTTTCCTAATATACAACGTGTAAGGGACATATGCGTTATTATTTTCTTTTTTCTTCATGTTATTTTAATTTATATAAATTGTATGATATTTTTTTTAATTCTTTTTTTTTAATTATTTAGATTTTTATGTATTTTAGTTAAATTTTAATTTAATGAACTTAATATGTCTATGGACTGAGTTGACGTATAATACGAGTAAATGATTTATTATTTGATGTTTTCTCTGTATAAATGTTCCGTGTACATAAATTGGTTAATCAATAAATTTCAAACTACGAGCTTTACTAGATCGCTATAGTATAACAATCACAGAATACGTAATAGTATAATGAAATTAAAATAACAGTAAAAAACATTTCAAAAAAGTTTGAACTTATATTTTGGCTTTGGTAATGCAACTAACATAGACGAAACGTTAGAACTGTCAACATTTTCTCAATTTCAAATACATACATACTTATCACGTTTTCCTTCACGTAAATCTTAAGACCAAATAAAACAAAAACTAAAAGTGAACGATATCCCAGACAGACGTGGTCAACTCTATGCATAAGACATCCATCACTAACCCAGTTTCACATAATCATTCAAAACAATACTCATACAAATTCATAAAATCATACAATGACATGGTTTGCATGACTACACACACGCCTCCTTTATTCATAGAGTACCTACATACAATGTTTATAATGTGATTTCGATTCAAATCTGCAGTGAAGTATTATAGATAATAATATATGTCGGCGCGGGCATCTTTAAGTGTAAGCAACCGGCGCCCGCGCGACCCACACGCATTCCTAGGCGAATGTTTACGTTAACAACATTAAGTCTTATCGAAGTTTGGACACAAGGGAGTCTTTGTTTGTAATACCTAGAAAAACGGGACAGTCACTAGTATTGTCGAACGTAGCCGTGGGTCGAAGCATTAAATGCATCATTAATTATTATGGTTTCCTTTGTTCTTGGTTAAGCTTCGGCATGGGTGCTGAAAAGCACGCATTCTAATGAGTACGGTTGGCCAGATGCCACGTTGTGTGTTACTACTTGCGACCCGCGTATTCGTTGCCGTTTTGAGTGATCTCTGAACTTGAGTGATTTGGTCTTAAGTGTGGGGAACTTTTACGAAGTGTCGTTACCACCTCATAAGTTGTGAACGTGTGTTTGAATAAACTTTATACTCGTGTGCATGCGCCTTCTATTTGCGCCCAAAGTTGAGTTGTCTGATATCGTGGAGTCCTTTTATCCTGACGCTCCGATATATATAATATAATAGATAGATAATTAATTTTGTAGATAGTTAGATATTTTTATGAACACCTGCGCCGTAAAAAAAAAAAGTTCCTGAAATGTGTATTGCTAGCATTGAAACAACCAGTGTCATAGTAAACCTACATTCGTGTTTTAAGACACCCTACATTACAACAGTTGCATAAATAACTAATATCACAGAATAACTACTAGTACTCACATACAGAATTCTTACTTAGAAAATAAATTTAAAAAAATGTCTACTCAATGTGTTTAGCGCTATGGTTATAATTTAACTCGCGTCAGAAGTCTTCACCTCTTCGTTTAGATACCTAGACATCCATCGCAAGCCAATTTCATTCTTATAACTCTGGACAAACGATTTATATAACTGAATTTTCCCCCTTCGAAGTGGTCACCGTGCGCATAGTAATAATGTATATTTTCGATACCTAACAGGGGAGTGACACAGACCTGGTAATGTTCACATGGTATACATTTAACAGTAATATTGAAATGTAAAAAGTGACAAGTTTGACTGATAGACTCGTACCTGTGTTTGTGCCCCATTGTTCTGTGCATAAGCGTAGCCAGCCATGGGCTCAGGGTGGGGCAGCAATCTGAAGTAATATGTAACTAGCAAACTACACGGTCCGCCGCTTACCCCAGTTAATTTTTACGTATAAAATGTCGAGTGTGAACTTTCTTACGAATATTAAGTATTGTAGTAAGTACCTAGATAATTTAATTTTTAGGTTTGGTTCGGTAACTTAAAGGTCTGAGCCAGGGTGGGGCAAGCGCCCCACCATGCCCCACTGTGGATACGCCCATGGTTCTGTGGTATCATTATTGTTATTACATTTTAATTTAAATGTGCTTAAATTATATAGGTATGTTTAAAATTCTATTAACCAAGAAAAGTATTGGAGGGAAAATAAACAAAGAAGCCTCATCAAAGGATCGCACAACTAACTAATACTTTCACAAAAAAGTCAAAACCTCGATGATTCAAACTCCAAGCCATTAAATCATTACGAGGCTTCGTAACGACTGTGATAATCTGATCATTGCTGATAACAACACCTACCGTTCTTTTTACCCGACGGCATTACACAGAGAGTTATGTTTTTCGAGTGTAGGTATGTATAAATCTATTTAATCAAAAATGCGTATTATCATGTAAATAACTATTTATCGTCGTCTGATCACAATTCTTGGAAATAGATGACTGCAAATTTTAATTGTATTGTTTAAATATATAATGTATACCTAGCTAAAGTGTAAATCTGTATTGTAACTGTAATATAGCCCATCAGGCTGGGTAGGGACCAATACTGAACTGGGTTTCTTTCGGCGTAATCTTCCCAGCAGTGGTCGTTCCGAAACGCTAGTAGTTTTAAGCTTTTGCACTAAAATAATATTTTTAAAAAAATGACCTTCAATAAGAGATAAATTTATCCTACATTGAATAAAAAATTTTGACTTTGACTTTATGAGACGCTCTGCAGCATAATAATCGATTAGATTGAAATTTTTTATTTTGAATAAAAACAATAATAATTACCATTAAACTAAATAGTAAATTTCAGTCCTAAATTAAAAACATGAATTAAAAACGAAATTAAAATCTAAATTAAACAAAATGAAACAAATAAATAAACTTATATTGATTTAATTTTGAGGTGTCATTACATTAGATTCGTTTTAATACTCAAATTGACACTTGGTAATAGAAAAAATAAACAAAAATAAGTACCGGATTTTCGGAAAATTTTCAAGCAGTCTGTTTTTTTATAATGGCTTATCTTGCTCCTAGAATACACCACTGCATTCATTGCTATTTATTCTTTAGATATTAGAAAGCATCATTATTTAGGTGACTGCATGGCAAATTCTCTTTATAGTTTTTATTTTTAATATAAAAATTGAAATTTCATTATATCCATAAAGTCACAAAGAATAATAGGCCTCCATAAAATATTTATTAATTTAAAAAGAAAAGAAAATTCAGCCCTATAACACATTTTTTTGCAATTTTTATTTGATTCTTCTCGTGATGTAAAGGCTTGTCGGTAAAGTTATTACGCATTTTATTCCATTACTAACTTTTTCCTTATTTTTTTAAATCCAGCAGCCATAATTGCAATATTAAAACTATTAAGAGACCTCTCATAACGTGTGAGATAATTTTGTATAAGATAAGATCGGGTCCCCCGCGCGGACCGTTCCGTGCACGGCGCCACGTGCTACTACGCTGCGCTAATCACTATGCCGTCTGCGAGTCTGCAATGTCATGCGCCGCTTCCGAGCCTTTTACCGCGCATCTCGCGATCTTATAAAACCGGCGGCACGCTCGCCGCGCGCCCGCAGTCCATACCGCGCACCCGAGCGACACGCACGCTCCTGTAATGCAATAGTGGTCTCCCACGCGATACAACATGGAGGGGCTCCCCCCCAGCCAGTCGCAAGAGTCGGACGAGGGCATTTCCACCGACCGCAGGCCCTCCACCGACGACCACGCCGATCTTTCAGACTCGGCCTCCGAAACGGGCTCAGGGGGCGGCAAAGACTCCGGCTGCGAAGTCGCCGCCGAGCAGCAGGAGCCCCCGTATACGCCACCCGACGACGAGCTAGCCAACAGAATCGTCTCTCAAGTGGAATTCTACTTCTCCGACGCCAATATCACTAAGGACGCCTTCCTGCTCAAACACGTCAGGAGAAACAAGGAGGGGTATGTCTCCTTGAAGTTGATATCTAGCTTCAAGCGCGTCAAGCACCTCACCAAGGATTGGAGAGTCGTCGCCGAGGCCTTGAAGAGATCTACAAAGTTGGAGATCAACGAAGCTGGGACGAAGTTGAGGAGGATCGACCCGCTGCCGGCGTACGATGAGACGACGCCGTCCAGGACTGTGGTGGCAGTGCGGATGCCCATCGACCGCCCGACTGTTGAAAATGTGTCCAGGTTATTCGCCAGCTGCGGAGAAATCGCGTTAGTTCGCGTGTTACGCCCAGGAAATCCAGTGCCGGCCGATGTGCGGCAGTTCCTCAACAAGAATCCGAGTTTGGTTAACTGTGTGTGTGCGTTAGTTGAGTTCACGGAGTCCGAGTCGGCCAGGGAAGCCCTGCGGCTGCAGGCGGTGGATGAGGACGGCATGCGGGTATACGAGCTGAACGGCGTGCCTCGCGAGCCCAAGAGGAAGACGCCGGCGCGCCGCCCGGTGCAGCGCCGACATGAGTGCGAATACTCCTCATGCTGCAGCGGATCCGAAGCTGAATTTGAATATCGTTACACCCAGCCATACTACCGCCGCAGTTCCAGTGGTTTCTTCGCGCCACGTTCTCCGGAAATCCAGACATGGGTGCCTCGCCGGCCGTCAACCTGTAGTCATAGTTCGGATTCAGGAGTTTCTTTCTACTGCAATTCTCGAAGAACGTCCCAAGTCAGTACCGGCAGCGCTAGCAGTGCGGAGGGTTGGCTGTCGCGGCGTTTGTCCGGTTGTTCCTTATCTGGGACGGAGTGCGGAGGTAGGCGGTTGTCCTGCGCTCCTAGATTCGAGCCGCGCACTCCTTTGGTGCCTGATGGAACTCGAGGTTTCCACGCCGCGTCTCGCCAACGCCGGATCTCGGACCTAGCGCTGTACTCGCGCTAGAAAGCGGCCGCCGACCGTGACACCTTTCTAATCGTTGGATAACGCCTTTCACGTCATTTTCGATCGTAGGAAGCGAGCGTCCGACTGATCGCGTGTGCTGGCCGCTAGTTGTAAGGTTTCCTTGTTTTCTCTACCAACGCTGTGCGAAACGAACGCGTGCCTCCTTTTATGTCTCTCAAAGTTACCTGCCTCGGGGCGCGTTCGTTTCGACGGCGACATGTGATCGATAAGCTCATCTAGTTGTAAGTAACACAGCTGTGTTTAGTTGTAAATTTGTATAATTTATTAGAGTATTTATTTGTATTTATTACGAGTTGCGCGCGCGCGGCGGGCTCGAGTTTTCATCAGAGTTATGTTAGAGTTGTGAGCACAAACAAAACATACAAAATCGACATTATGCGATCGTAGACTCCTTCTAGAGACGCAGGCAGTATGGCTACAAACTTATCTTTTCTGGTAGTCACAATCAGAACTAGAGAAATGCTAAACAAACTGTGTCAGATGTGAATTGCAGCGAGTGTAAGTATAACCGGAAAAGATAAGTCAGTAACAGAGCATGAACATTATGCAATATGAATCGAAAGTAAGAGGCTGCCTCTTCTCCTAGACCATTAAGAGCCCGTCGCGTTCCGGCGAACCTGACAGTTATGATAGTCAAGAGTCAGTCGCGCCATTTTTTGTAAGTTATTGTAAGATATGTGATGTACAGTGAGTATATTTATTTGGAGCCCCGCACAACGCTCGCTGGGCTCGCCTTTGTAAATTTTAATATAAGATTTTGAAGTATTGTTGTTTTTTATTATTTACCAACTTCGGTAGAAACAAGTAACTTTAAAAAAATTAAAACATATTTATCTAAAACAATTGACTTTAAAGTTTTGAATGCTCTTAAGACGCATCAAACGAGCCCAAACTCGACGGGGTTGTCAAACATCCTTTCATTACAGAGTTCCTATGGCCACCTCCCGGCTCCATCATCAGATCAGCTCCGTGTTATTATACAGTACATAATAATATTGCACTGTCACGCGATATACGTTTGCGTGAAATATTTCAGCTCAATCGGATACCGGGAAATGGGTCAAATTTTACTCGCAAGATTTGATCACAGACAGACAATGGGATAGGTGAAACTAAATAAAAGCTTGTAAAGGTTAGAACTATGAACGATGGAGTTTCTTGCCTATAAAAAAATTCATTTGTCAGGGGAATTTTTCAAGCAACTGCAACACAGAAAAAATCAAGAAAGTTTTATAAAAGATGTTCTAGAAATGCGAATTAATCTTTGAAGGTTATTTTCAGTCCATATTGAACAGCTTGCTCAGAAAAGACATATGTACTTATATAAATGTGTGACACTTCTGTAACATTTGCTTATTCTAAAGTTTTAGCCTTCTATTGGTAAAATTAAAAATAAACAGAATCCACTAGTTCCGGAAATAAGTGTTACAACAAACATTTAGTAAACAAAACACAAAACTATGGATAAAAGATATCTTCTGAAGATGAGTATCCTGTAGACTATTTGCAACTAGCTATTTAAACTAGTTGCTACATAGACTATTTGCGTTTAAAACCTGAACCGAATAGGTAAATCATTTTTTTTTTGTATGAAATGATACTTTCCAGGTGATCCCATGGAAACATTATTAAATTGGTTGTGTAGTTTTGTTTTTAATCGGAAATAACTGGAAAAAATATGATTTTCAGCTACTGTCACTAGGATTGAAGTCGGTTTTTGTTTTGAAAAAATATAAAAGATATTCATTTCAGAAAAAAAAGTTATTTCTTTTTATTGCTATCTTCATCATAATCATTCAAATTGTCTACATTCTGGAGTCCAGACGAGCGTAGGGATAAGGGTAGGCCAAGCACAAGATGGCGGGATGACTTAAACAGATTTTAATGTGATTGGCAGAAATCTAGGTCGCAGAAGAAAGGGACGAGTGGAGAATAAGGCAGGCCTTTGCCCAGTAGTGGGACACAATATCTACAGCCTAGTAAAAAAAAACGGTTCTGTCTTTTCCACTTGGAATATAGACGTGAATTTGTACCTTTATTTTGAATAATAGCGTTTTTAATGATCTGCGGCCTTGCCCAGGGAAAGTGGGTTGGATTTTGACTGGCTCGCCTTGTCGGATCGATTCGGTGACAGATAGGGTTTCCCAACAGGTGAATACACTGTGCACTTAGCTATTGACATTGGCATTATAATTATAGCAAAGGCATAATATAGATATAAGTACTTATTATACTTTTAATTATTATTAGCAGCCCTTTAATAAAGAACTCTTCCTTTTTTTTCCAAGCGTTCAAGCGTTAAAGGGCTACCTGAATTTTCGGGGTCCAGTGTGCCCCCATTTGAAAGGAAACGGAGCTATCATCAAAAATTTTGCCTTGATCAGACCCTAGATAACCCTTCAAACAATTTTATGAACTACTGTTTACAGTTTGAAGTGAGAACGTAAAGTTTTTCTACGCACATTCACTAAAAACGGCCACTTTTGGCTAATATGTATAGAAAAGCTTCACGTTCTTACTATTATTAATAAATAGCATTGCACGTTGGCAAACACGCGTGCAAAGTCGGGCGAAAATTGTGGTGCAATAAAATAAAAGTGTTGAAGATTTAAAAACAAGCACCGCACGAGCCACTACGAATCAAAAGACATCAACGAGCGTTCTCCAAAATAACGTTACGTGACGATTTTTTTAAGTTCGTTAAATACGTTTCTTTTCTGTAACTTTGTTTTCAATTTATTTATTTATTGCATTTCATAATGAATATCAGTTCTAACTACTAAAAGTCACTGTCATATTATAAGGTACACTATGAACCCTGTCGGGTATCGCAAAAGAAACATGGAACGGCAAGCGGATTTTATGTTATGCAGAGGTTAATTCATACATATAAACCTAGTATTTACCTAGTATTTATGTATTTAAATAGAACAAGTAGATATTTGAAGAGGGAGAAAGGAGGAGAAAAAGCAGTACAGTCTATGCTTTTTCTTTGAATGAAATTATATTTTAAAATCGATGTCTTACATATGCAAGTCAGCAATTTAAAATTGTTGTATTATGAATTCATCTCACGTAAGTTTAATTTTTTTTTTTTTGGAAATATTTTAATTTATTCAGGAATTTTTATTATGAACAGTTAGCAGCTTATTTATATTTATTTAACTCTTCTCAAAATATTCACAGTTGGTAATCCGCAACATGCTTCGTCAACATTTTCACAGTTGGTAATCCGCAACACGCTTCGTCAACATTTTCACAGTTAGTAATCCGCAACACGCTTCGTCAACTTTTTCACAGTTAGTAATCCGCAACATGCTTCGTCAAATTTATTAATCTAAGAGACCACCTCTTATCGTACCCGGCTCAAATGTTCCCATGATACTGGCGGCATTGCCGCGCTGTATGGCGATGGAAATTCTTTGACCCAGATAAGATAAGGAGCGTCTATCATTTGCCCGTTCAGATATTGTCCAAGCTCTATATGTCCAAGCTCATTTATAAATTTCCTTGCCTCGTTTCCCCAAACACCCGTGGTTTCAAAGGCTACAGGTACAAAAATATTAGTAGGTTTCAAAAATTGATATTTTTTGTGCTTTGACTTGGCAGCGTTTTCAGCTGCTGCACCTACGAATGGTATCTCTTAAATGTGACGAGGCAAATGTGCTCACACACGTCACGTCCCAAATCAGGCACCTACCTCTCTGCCAAGGCACCAGCGTTAAGCCGTCGGGTCGCTTGCCGTCAGTGCGGTTCAATCCTGGTGGTTCTAAAACACACGGAATGTTTGCACTTATCAATGCTCTCCGGACAATATCATTCAGTGCATGATGCCTTGAATACCTGCCAGCACACTTTAAACAACTAAGTCCGTGGTGACCCTTAGCGTCAACGGTATCACCACAGACACATAAATGTGGCTCACAAATATCGCATCCAAGTCGCAGGGCTGCAGCGATACGCACAGTATTGTCGTCCATCAAGGTGCCCATCTGTGGCGAAGGCAGAGCATGAAGCCAAGCGCCAGACTCCGGAGCATTGGCAGCCTTTAGCCGTGCTAGCTCAACATCCGAACTAAGATTTTGCATTTCGTCACAAATGGCCTTCGAAAACATATCATCCCAATTCCTTTGGGCATGGGGATGATCAGGAACACTTTGAAGTGTATATCTGTCTTGCCATTCAACTAATGCCTCCTCCACATAGGGCAAAGAGAGTCTGTCACCATCAAGAGATAACATTCGAGTGACGAGTCCCTTCACACCATGCGAAGAAGCCAAGAAAGCTGGCAGTCCCGTGTCCTGCACCCGACGAATGCCTAATCCACCGTACCTAACTGGCAAAGACGCCTGCTGCCACTGCTTAATATCCAGGCTAACGTTAAGGATACTTTCAAGAGTAATCTTAAGCGTAGTGTCTATAAGATTAACTTCGGCGGGAAAAAGCCATACTGGAGATGTCCTTAAAGTGTATGTAAGCTTGGGCATCGACAAACAACTGGAAAAAAGTCTCAATGCTACATGCGCAGGTAGTTCCTTTAAAGGTGCCTCCAACTTCTGCAGCATATTATTTTTAATCTGCATAACAGATGCAACCGCATCTGCAAAAACTGGAGCTGATAATAATTGAAAATTGCTTTTATCCACAATTTTCAAACCCGGCAGCAATGACTGAAAACTGTCAACCGACAATGAATTCGAGTTACTGGCAAACAACTCACACTTTACCGGGTTTAATTCCAGACCCATTTCTCCGAATTTAGCTACCACTGTTCGTATATCCCTCTCCACTTCTGTGGGATTTCCCCTAAAGTACCGTCATCTAAATACCAAATATTCAATGGTGACTTGAGGGAGGACACGACTTTATTGATGGCAAGACTAAAAATTAAAGGTCCCAAAGGGTCTCCCTGCTGAACTCCAACCTGCGACGATATAGGGAAAGAGCCATAAAATAAGCAGCTAGGCGCAGCGTAACACTGATGTAGAAAAGGATAAAGGCCGGGGACGTGTTCTTTTACTTCCGCCAAAATAATATCTCTTTCTACCATATTAAACGCATTTTTGATATCAAGTTTCATAATAACATCACCAGTACCCATTTTGGTAAATGCGAACGCTCGTGTAGCATGAATAGCGGCTTCACATCCCAAAGCTGTCCCGAAACCTAGTTGACGAGGTTGTAGCAAATTGGACATTTCAGTTTTAACCATACGACAACCAAGCTTCGCGACAAGACGTCGTAAAACATTCCCTACGGCAATCGGTCTTAAACCACCATCCTTTTTTTCCAACGCAAACAATGACGCACCATATAAAAATGGGCAGACCTCGGGATTAAGTTTAATTAAATAAAAAAATAGTTCCACTTCCTATGTATGTGAAAAAAAGTTAGCATTAGTATATAATTTTTGAGATTTCAAGAATTTTTAAACAAACAACTTTAAAATACTTAGGATCCATAATCGAAGAAGAACTCACTTAACCTATTTTGCTATTTGTAATGAGATTCAAAAACGCAAGCATCCGGTCGGCTTACCTTATTGGTGTCAGGGCCGAGGTGAACCCCTCTGTTAGTAAAATTGGTCACAGTTTCTTTTCAGCCGCTATTTATTACCTCACGGTCCTTGTGCTACACGTTATGTCAAAAGAGCATTTTATTTCTACAGAAATTAAAAAAAAAACAAGGCATGATTTATGTCTATTTTTTTTTGAAGAAAAATTCTTTTTTTTATATAAGTAAAGCTTTTTTATTATTTAACGGCCCTGGAAACGATTGTTGTTGTTAGTATCTTTATGTATCGTCCAAGATAGTTAAAAGAAAAAATATTTTTCATCTCACCTATCCGATAAACTATGCTTTTGTCCCTAAATTGTAGGCTTTAAGTCACTTGTTTATTTAAGCTCAGTTTTTTTTAATAAATATGTCCCCAGCCATTCCCAAGGTTCTGTCTACCATGTTAGGGGGTAGGTCGTGACCAGGAGTCCTGTGAATGACATATCTACTCATACCATCTCTATCTCAATGCCAATGCCATCGGGTTATTCCACTTAACTCCTTCAATTTAACTCTATAGATAGAAAGCTTTTTTTTATATTTAATTTAATGTAGGTATTATTGCAATTTGTTTCATATTTAATTGTTAAATTCAGAGCTGATTTGTAATATAAACTAAAAGAAAAATTAACATTAAAGCACCACTATAATATTTATTTCTTTTTAAGCATTTTAAAGATGGAAATTGTAATATTAACTGAATAAAAACAAAAGTAAGTATAAGGTGATACAATTTAATCATCTTTATCTGGAATAGTTATAATTTGAGTAAGTATTTGAATACGATGTGTGTTATTTTTGGTAATATTTTTGCTCAACAGATGTTTTTCTTTTATTTATGTGGTAATATGGTCTAAGTCTTGGTTATCTCTATAATTATAACCTTTAAAATCAGCTCACCTAAAATAAATTTAAGTTTCTATCTTTTAATTAATTGGACCCCATAATTATATCAATAGAAGAGCAACAAACATTAAATTATTTGAACAAATTTTAATCATTGTTTCAATCAAAGTACTTAACATTATTTAGTTAGTTAAAGTTTTGAGCACATTCGCTTCGGAGATAAGTGGAACAACCCACATCTCGCTGCATAAATGGTGTCATAATTTCTAATAATACCTGACTTCCTGAGCAGTCACCTTGAAACGTTGTGCATCAGGCTTACAAAGGTGAGGTACAGTGGGCCGCAAGTGAAGTATGAATATGTTTTTTTTGTTTGACGCACCAAAAGACATAGTTTTGAAAAAAACCCGCCAAGTCAGACCCTTGCACGAAGGGTTCCGTGACATAATGTATAAAAAATCCGTTAGTTGTATGCCCCACTTAAATATTTATTTTACTAGCTGCGCCCCGCGGTGTTACCCGCGGAAAAAGTAGTCTATGTGTTAATCCAGGGTGTCAGCTTCCTGCATGCCAAATTCAATCAAAATTGGTTTAGCCGTATGCACGTCAAGAAGTAACAAACATACACACACTCACTCACAAACTTTCGACTTTATAACATTGTTTAAGATTTGTTGTTATAGTGGCAACATAAATACATCATCTGTGAAAATTATCTGTCTATGATATTATGGTTCATGAAATGCAGCCTGGTGACAGACGGACAGTAGACTCTTAGTAATAGGGTCCCGTTTTTACCCTTTGGGTAAGGAATCCTAAAGAATATGTAGTATAATAAACGGCGTCATTCCTAAGTAACAATTGGTTCCGTTGTTGCATTACCTTGAACGCAGTGCATCACAAGTTCACAGTATTAATAGCTCGCGGAAGCTGTCTACCCCGTTAGTGACAGAGACGTGCTAGTGTAACCTGTAATTACATAGATAATAAACGGTTTCTAAGTTAACAATAGCTTCCGGTGTGGCATTAAGGCCCATTTACACAGTGCAAGTTTCTTGCGCTTCGTTTTCCTTAATATAAAATAGTTTAAAGGGTTATCTAGAGCCTGGTCAAGATAAAATTTTAAATGAAGTCTCCGTTTCCTATCAAATGATTTATTTCAAATGGGGGCAGCACTGGACCCCTGAAAATTCAGGTATCCCCTTAAGGGTTGGATCTCACTGCAATTCACTCTAAATCTCTCAATATTCATTGTGTCCTTCTTTGGAATGCCCTTCCGACCTGCATAAGTTGTGCTCAGATTGGCAAGTTTCAAGAACGAGGTAAAGTCAGATTTTCTTTTACAGTTATGGGATAAGTCGGCCGTTGTCAATTTACTCTTTATGTTGTTATTTTATATAATTGTGTGTTTTCATAGTACAATAAAGTTATTACAAACAAACAAATTATTTCCTTTATGTAAATTATATAATGATTACATCTTCGTTCGTTCCGCTGTGAGTTGTGTTTGACATGTATTTTTATTGATGGTATTTTTATGTAGAAATAATAATATAAAGGGACAAATAACACTGATTGAGCTAGCCCTAAAGTAAGTTTGAGACTTGGGTAACTACGCTAGTCCGTCACTCGGAGGTTCCGGGTTCGATCCCCGGCCAGTTGGAAAATGGCCTTTTTCAAATGGTCCTTAGTCTTGGGTCTTTATCTATATAATTATGTTTTTATCATAAAATATAGTATCGTTGAGTTAGTATTCCATAATACAAGTTAATAAACTTACTTTGGGGCTAGCTTAATCAGTGTGATTTTTCCGCATGTATTTATTTATTCATTGTATCTCGTTTTGAAATCACGGGTTTGTTCACCGGTTCTTTATATAAGTGTGTGTGTAGTGTAAGTGAAGCTTTACCGTGGACGTAGTGCATCACAACTTCACAAGTTAGTATTTATAGCTCGCGGAACTCTTTCACGTAGCCTGAGATCATTTCTGAGATTGTGTCAATAAAGTAATTATAATTATAGAGATAACCTAGACTTATAAGTACTTACGCCATAATTACTCGTTTCTAAGCGTCTTATCAACTTGTCGCGTTCCTGGTGCCTGGTCATCCTTAGCTGTATATAACCAGGTTGGCTAGTTACTTTAATATGATTCTTATTTTCGCCCATTCCCTCCATCGGCCTTTACGATCGGCTTTTATGAACAAATAACAAGTTTAAACATACAACACAACTTTTGAACGGCTGAATATAGCCACGAACCACCGCAAGGAAACTTACTTTCGAAAAAACCGCATCGAAGTCGGTCCATCCGTTCGTGAGCTACGATGCCACAGACAAACACACAGACAGACGTTGGCGTCAAACTAATAACAGTCTTTTTAGTCGGGCTCGGGGTTTAAAAATTGTATGGAAGATGGAAACTGTTTGCTTACTAAGTGGAAAGTATAATAAAACCGCAAAAATTGTATTAACTGTGACCGTAATTGATTAAAAAATTTAATTTATCTAATATAGCAAAAGCTAGTTCTGCGAAATATTAGTTACGAGCAAACCTGGCCTGGAAGGAAGCCCGGCAAATGTGTTCAGACCGCTAATCGGCTCACAGTAATGCCTTTTCGTTCTGTTTAGCCAAGTCGATGATTTGGGAGGATTGCCCTCTTGTCTCTTGGTAGAAAGAACATCTCTTTCAATGTAGATTGGTACCAAGTTTATTTGCTAGGCAAATTAAAAAAACCCGCGATGCCATCTAGTGATAAATGGAGGAACTACCTGAATTTTCCAGGGTCCAGTGCTGCCCCCATTTGTAATAAATCATTTGAAAGAAAACGGAGATATCATTAAAATTTTTGTCTTGATCAGACCCTAGATAACCCTCCAAACTATTTTATGAACTATTATTGTTTACAGTTTAAAGTGAGGACGTAAAGCTTTTCCACGCACAATTGCGAAAAACGGCCACTTTTGGCGTATGTGCGATCAAGAAAGCGAAAGCGCGACGATTTGGATAAATCTCGATCAAATCGCATGGAAGGAAATAGCTCAGAGCTGGACTGAATGAAAGAAGTGGAGGGAGGTCTTTGCCCAGCTCTGGGACACATGATGGCCCGAAATTAATAATAATTGTGTATACAGGATGACTTTTTGGAGTTGTTAAAAATGTTTGGAGTTCAGTCCAGGATACTAAAGTACCTATAGAAAGAGTTATCAAAATCCTTAAAAATCTTCGTCCTCCCAGACAAAATCCGTTTGGCCGTTCCAAGCGCAGATTTTTATGAGAACCCGAATATGTATTTTTTGTTTCTCGTTAATTATTTTTATGGAACGTAGTTCTGCATCATGTACAGAACTTGCTCCGAAAATTTGGCTGGTGGTTAAAGTCCATGATTCGCAACTAAATAGGGCTGTGCTCCAAATATATACTTTTATGAGTCGTTTTCTTAGTTTTTTGGATATTTTTGATATAAATAGTGACTTTTTGTTATTATTTTTTTTTTTTTAATAATATGTAAGGACAAATTACACTGATTGAGCTAGCCCCAAAGTAAGTTCGAGACTTGTGTTATGGGATACTAACTCAACGATACTATATTTTATAACATATACATATATAGATACACATCCAAGACACAGGACAATTAGAAAAAGACCATTTTCCAACTTGCCCTGGCCGGGGATCGAACCCGGGACCTCTGGGTGGCAGACTAGCATGGTGACCACTACGCCACAGAGGTCGTCAATTGTTTTTTGTCAACAATTGTTTTTTGGCTATGGTTTTCTTTGAATCATGATTGATAGAGCTAGATTAGAAGCGTTTGACATGTGGTGCTGGCGGCGAATGGAGGACATTAGCTGGACGGAAAAGAAAACGAATGAGGAGGTGCTGGCACTTGTTGGAGAGAAACGAAAACTACTTCAAACTATAAATTCTAGGAGAGGGAAAATAGAAGGAAGAAGTGATAAAGGAAGACCCAGAGATAGTTTTGTAAAACAACTAAAGGATCAAATTAATGTTTCAACCTACAAGGACGTTAAGGAGTTGACTTTAGACAGAGAGAGATGGAAGGCATTGGTTGCTCCACAGACAAGAGCCTCTTTAATAATAAGAAGGTAAAAGTCACCCTGTATTGCTCCTTTACCCAAGTCGATCGATTTTCGAAAGGATAAACTTGTAATTGCTTAAAGTTCGATCTTATTTGATACTTAATTACTGGACAAGGTTGTAGTTCGGGCGAGGCGGGCGCCCTTGGTCCGGTCGCCAAATCGTGGGACCGCGCGACCAAGGTTCGACGTTACGTCATGTGTTTGCACATCTTATGTCACTTTTATAAATAAGCTTTTATTAAAATTGTAAAAGGTGTTAAGTGAAGTTGGATATTTATACAGGGTCTTACAAAAGCCTTAGCCTCAGGCCTCACTTTTCTCGTACCGTATTATACGTTCCTGTGATTTCCTACTCTTAAAATGCACTTAGTATTGTGTATAATTTTATTGATTTTATTTATCTATACATTTATATTTATTAAATAATTGTACATACAGATTAACAGTATACACGCTGACTTTTCATTGGTTTTGGAAAAAAAAAATGTCGTTTGGTAAATAAATTCCTCTATACATATACGTAATCCAAATTTGTGTATGACATAAGATAAAAAAGTTGCAAAAATGATTTTCGATCGAGACCACGTAGTTACGCCCGTATAAAGCTGCCGCGTGAGCGTGACCCCGATGAACTCGAAATCTAGCCGACCGCTGCTAGGCGCCGCCGGTGCTACTAATTGATCTCACGATTTTATTTTCGAGTTACAGGCAACATTTTTTGTTTCTGAATTTCTATTTTGACTAGCTAATGAGGTCTTACTAACGATCCTTATGAAGTGGCCTTCGGCTCCAAAACCAATAAAAAATCACCGTGTATGTACACCAAAATATCTTTATGTTAGAGACTTACAAACATAAAAATTCCTACCTATACACTTTTTTTTCGCCCCGCAACATTATATCTGTTTATCAATTAATTGTTAGTTGTAGATGAAAAAGTTAAAAAAAAATGAAAATATAATAATCTAGTAAAATATATCGTAAGTATGTCGACCGTACTACGCTGTAAATCCACATAGATTGAGGAAAATGTCTTAAAAACATCAAAAAGGTAATTTAAGGGACCGGAAAACAAACTAATTCTCATTACCGGTACTCACAAGCTAACTAAACCAGATGAACCACCCAGCTTCCTGGGCCAATTAGCTTTAGTAGCTTCTGGCAAAGGCCGTAGTAAACAATAACATTTCCTGCATAAAAAACCGATAAAAACAGTCAATGTGTTTTGGCGGCAAAAAATATGTAATGTTATTCACTGTTGCCATCGTTATGTTACTTGGTTCGAGATTTGATCTGTTTTTAATGAATAAACAATTAACTTTTTTACATTATTTTATGAATTTACAAATATATACGCGTCTTAATTTAAAGATAATCTTGTTAAAATTGAAAGAATATACTTACAGGAACAAGATATAGTTTGAAAAACTAAAACCCGACTAAGGAAAATCCTAACTAAAATGCGCTAATCCAGTTAATGCAAGCACAGCAGGGAGCAGGAGCTATAATGTTCATAATTTTGAAATAAGCTTTCAAGGCCTTTTTATTTGATATCCCACACGGTATGATGATTAGATTTATTAAACTTTTTTTTTCGTTCGCAAGCATTACATGTTATAATGTGTCAACATTGTATTTTATTATAAGTATTTATTAATTAAAAGACAATAATAATAATATGACAAAGCCCTTCTGGCGAGTAGGCGACCAATACTGTGAAAATGAGTTTCTTTCGGCGTTTCTTCTCAGCAGTGGTCGTTACGAAGCGCTGGTATCGGTAGCTTTTCTTTAAAAATAAATTAAATTTTAATATACTTTACACGTAACATAAATTATACTTATTGACGTGTAAAAGTGCCTGTAAAGGTCTAATTACTGAATAAACATTTGAATCTTTGAATCATAGATGACTTTATCTCTTTTGGTCGCCAACATAAAGTTATTTTGACGTCACATAGCCTATAACCAAAGACCCATACGATGGCACCTCATTTGTCAAGGTATCATGGATATTTTTGAAGATGAGGGAGAACAGATGAACATACCTACATAATTATATAGCAGCGAAACATAAAACCCTCCTTTTGGATTCACCGTAGTCGAGTAAAAAGAGAACCAAAATAATGATACGGCTAGTAACCGCATCGCCTGCATGATTAACATTCTTGCTTTTTCTATCAAACAAACGGCTTTTTCGAACGAAGGAACAGAAGCAGCTGGTCTAATACATTCTACGTCTTATATCTTTTCTCCCAAACTAAAACTACTTAGTCCTACCCTTCTTCACCTTAATCCACTCTACGTGGGGTCGGGAGTCGGGACAACATGTGAGTCTTTGCCCTAATTTCCCTTTAAATAAATTAAATAAATATATATGGACAAAAACACTGTTTGAGTTAGCTCCAAAGTAAGTTCGAGACTTGTGTTATAGGATAATAATTTAACGATACTACATTTTATAACAAATAGATATATATAGATAAACATCCAAGACCCAGGACAATTTTGAAAAAGGCCATTTTCCATCTTGCCCTGACCGGGGATCGGACCTGGGACCTCTGGGTGGCGAACTAGCATGGTGACCACTACGCCACGGAGGTCGTCAAATCCTTTATCCTTTGTCATGGTACTTGTCACATTATTTTTATCTATATCATCCTTAACTCCAGCATTGGACCGCGTCCAATACTGCCCCTAATTTCAAATTAAAATATTTTAAAGTGAGAAAGTGAAGCTTTTCTACGCACGATTACGAAAAACGGCCGCTTTAGGCGTACGTGCGTAGAAAAGCTTCACGTTCTCACTTTAAACTGTAAACAGTAATTCATAAAATAGTTTGAAGGGTTATCTAATGCCCGGCCAAGACAACATTTTAAATGATGTCTCCGTTTCCTATCAAACGATTTATTTTAAATGGGGGCAGCACTGGACCTCGGTAAATCTATTATAAGTTTTTTCAAAACCATAAACCAACTTCACCCCTAAACTACACAAACGATTTTGATTAGGTGCTAGAGAGTCTCTAAGGGAACTTTTTAAAGACATTAATATTTTGACTCTCCCTTCGCAATTCATCTATGCGAACATTATGTACGTGCGTCAAAATATACATTCATATAAGAAAAAATGTGATATTCATAGAAGAAACACTAGAAATAAAAATAAATTAGCTATCTCAGCTTTTCGGTTGCAAAAAACAAAAAATCTTTTGTGGGTCTTGGCTTACGCCTCTATAATAAGATTCCAGATAATGTAGTAGCGTTACCATTATCTAAGTTTAAGACTGCCATTAAAAATCATTTAATCAAAAATGCGTATTATCATGTAAATGACTATTTATCATCGTCTAATCACAATTCTTGGAAATAGATGACTGCAAATTTTAATTGTATTGTTTAAATATATAGTATAATGTTTACCTAGCTAAAGTGTAAATCTGTATTGTAACTGTAACATAGCCCATCAGGCTGGGTAGGGACCAATACTGAGCTGGGTTTCTTTCGGCGTAATCTTCCCAGCAGTGGTCGTTCCGAAACGCTAGTAGTTTTTAGCTTTTGCACTAAAATAATATTTTTAAAAAATTACCTTTTATAAGAGATAAATTTATCCTACATTGAATAAAACATTTTGACTTTGACTTTGACTTTCACTTTGATAATATTTCTATGGGACCACCTGACAAGTATACCTACGCTTTCAAACAAAAAAAGAACAATCCAGTCTGGGCGTTTTAGAATGTGAACATACACAAAAAAAGGTCGCGAAATATTAATAACCTCCTCTTTTTTGGAAGTAGGTTAAAAATTAACAAAAAGTTTATCAAAGAAGTGAATCAAAAGCATTTACTCGAATTCGCGATCTACTCCCCCGGTTTCCGGCTGAGATTTTGTCAGCGGAACAAATGGATAAACCATTGTCTACCTCTTATAGCTGTAGCGTTGCCACAGAGGAGATTACAACACAGAGTCCAAGACTCAAGGGAAGACGACATCGTCCAGTAAAATACAGTATAATAAAAATAACAGTAACAGTATTTTGTGTTTGACGACCTCCGTGGCGTAGTGGTCACTATGCTAGTCCGCCACCCAGAGGTCCCGGGTTCGATCCCCGGTCAGGGCAAGTTGGAAAATGGCCTTTTTCAAATTGTCCTGGGTCTTGGATGTTGATCTATTTATGTATTTGTTATAAAATATAGTATCGTTGAATTAGTATCCCATAACACAAGTCTATAACTTACTTTGGGGCTAGCTTAATCAGTGTTATTTGTCCCTATATATTTATATATATTTATTTATTTTGTGTGTATAAGCGGCCAACACTGGTGTCAGATTTTTCTAATTTCTAACTGACGTTAGATATTTTCTAAAGGCATCTGACAAAATAGTACCCAGTAGCAGTATATAGAGTACAAAGAAGCTTTAAAGTATAAAATAAATTAATAAATGTGTATTCAGTTTGTTCCTACCAGAATGTCGCTATCTGGTTGGCTATGACAATAGTGGCCATTATAATCATCAACTTTAAAAATAAACTTTAAACTTTTGGCATATACTGCAAGACGCAAGCGCATTTGCGTCATGTTTAAACTATACACGACTATTAAATAGATATTTATAATTAAGTTAATAAAATTTTTCGAGCATTTTCTCTCTATCTGAACTGACCTAAGTTAAGTAATACATTATTGTACACCAAAAAAAAATAACAATAATCAAAATAATCAAAAATTATATACAGAAAAGACATTTAAAAGTACAAAAGCCGGTCTTATCGCTAAAAGCGATGTACACGACAAAAAGGGTTAAAGTTGACGAATAAACTTCGAAATAAAACGGAGAAATTTTCTTTTAAAAAACAAAAGTGAATGCGCACGTTAATGAACTCTGGACCTAAAGCAGTGAGTGGGCGCAGTTTGGAACCAACAGTAGGAAGCACATAAAGTAATTCAAATAACTCGAGTGAAGTAGTAAATGTCTTATTCTCTGTATCGTAAATTTATACCTACTTATGTTAGAGACGCCATTACGGAGAAAGGCAAGGCGTGACGTTGTATACAGTAAATATAACCGCATGTTGGATAATACCATGAATATTTGTTAAGCCACGACTTATGGCGTTATTTTAAAAAATATATGGCGCAGACAGAAGGCATTTGCCCAGCAGGGGATTCCTGAAAGCTGATGAAGATCATGATGATGATATGAAGGTACAGGGAAATCTCGACGTCCTTCGTACTTCGGAAGGCACTTAAAGCCGAAAAGAAAGTCCAAAATAATAAAGATATTTTATAGTTTTAAAGCCATTGGTCCTGACTGTCGAAACTATCGAAAAATCTACAGACATCAGTGTTAGTTACTTAAGTTCACGAAAGATAGATAAGCCAACCCTTAAATCATTTAATATTAAATGATCTAAGGGCCAACCCGTCAGCCCAACAACGTAAGTACAACGTAACGTACATTATGGACAAAAATCCTCCCTTTATTTATTAGATTCTTACCGTCACCAGTAGTGTTTAAAACAGTTATATCCTTAGATGAAATTGGTGGATGTATTTCGTATCACCAAGTAACAAAAATGTCAGAATAAGTAATAGTAAACGCGCACGAGTTTACTTTCAAACATATATTTTTTTTTTTCAAAAAAAACACACAAAAAATAATTACAAATATGTTACTAGATGTTGCTGATACGAAATTGATTTCTCTGAATAACGCGGTGTCGTATTTTGGAATAATTATCCTCGCAATAATTATTCCAAAATACGACACAGCGTGTATATTTATTACATTACAGTACTCTATGGTCTAACAATAAGTTCACTTCGATTATTGGGTGGGACAGACATTTTAGTACATTCAAAATATTCAATTCACAGTGATCGTTCAATCTTCGATTAGAGCAGTTGTGTCACAATCACATATGACGCGCATTAATACAGTGCAGTGAAAGTGCTAACGCATCAAACCAAAGTCTATCAATGTCACGTATCTTCGGCCGGCCGCGATGACCTACATTGGTGAGTCATAGCACCTTGCTATGTTTACGTACGATAGTTGTTAAGGTGACACTCTCCCCGCCTTCAAAATGAGTACGACGCCATCTAAATCCATTCAGATCAAAACTGAAACGGAACGCTATCTTTACGACTGTTATAGAAGTGAAAAGAATGAAAGGCTAAAACAACAGAGCCTTATCGAAGAATTACAGAGCCAAATTGCGGTTCTTCAAAAACAGTTGCAATGCGCTGTTGAATCAAAAGATACAGCCCAAGCAACCACTAGCACGGAAACATCAGCGCCTCACGCTGAGTATACTACTGACGAAGACGAGTTGGCTAAAGAGACAGAGTGGATTAGAACAAAGTCCAGGAAAAAGAGGAAGTTGAACACGTCTCCCACACTCTCGCCTCAGGCAAAAGAATGCCAAATATCTGAAAAAGCAAAAAAAGTTCTCCCACCTCCTCCTATCGTGGTGGATGGTGTGGAGAACTACCAAAACTTTTATGACTTTTTGACACGAGATCAACCCGCTAGCACCTTCACAGTTAAGATGTTGCATGGCGCTAGCGTTAAGATAAATGCTTGCGACGTAGAAACATATAGAGCTATTACGAAGCTACTCACAGACAACAACTGCCTTTGGCATTCATATGAGAACAAACAGGACAGGCCAATCAGGGTGATGGCCAAAAAATTGCCTTCTACGTGTAAACCGGACAGGATTATTGAAGACCTCAAAGCAAAGGGTCTCCAAATTGAAGACGCTGTGAATAAATTAAGTTGGAAAACTAAAGAGCCCTTAAATATGTTCATGCTGACATTCAAAAACCAGGAAGAAATTGGCAAAATTTATCAGATTAAATCTATCTTGGGGTGCGTGGTTGATATACAACCTCTCAAATCTTCCAAACTTATCCCGCAATGCAAGAGATGTCAGGCTTATGGCCATACACAAATGTATTGTGCCAAAGAGCCAAGATGCGTAAAGTGCACTGGAAAACATCTGACCGTGGACTGTAAAAAACCAAGTACAGAAAAACCGAAGTGTGTGCACTGCGGAGAAAGTCATCCTGCGAACTATAGAGGTTGCATGATAGCTAAAGAGATGCAGAAGATAAGAAACAAGTCTGCTAAAAAAAATGTAGTCAGTCATGAAAATACTGCTCAGAGCAAACTGCAGAAACCTACCAATAAGCCCGTATCAAAAGTAACCACAAATATCTCTTACGCTCAGACGGTTGCGAAAAATTCTATAAGCCAACCCCAACGCAAAGATGAAAGCACTCAAAACCCACAAGAGAAAAAGTTAGATGAAATACTAAAGCTTATGTCATCATTAGACGAGCGCTTGAAAAAACTAGAAAATAGCACCAAACCCGCTATTACTACCAAGAATAAAAAATGATGAAACAACTGAAAATCATGGCATGGAACTGCAATGGGCTACTTAACCACAAAAATGAGTTACAAGTAATCCTAGATATAGAAAATATTGATGTGTGCCTGGTATCTGAAACACACTTTACAAAACAATCTTACATAAAATTAAAAGGTTACAAAGTATATAATGCATTGCACCCAGCAAACAAAGGTAGAGGTGGCAGTGCTGTTATCATCAAAGAAACTATTCAACATCAAGAACATGTTAAACATGAAATTCCTCAGGTGCAATGTGCTGCAGTCAGATTGAATACAAAAAGTTGTCCTCTTACTGTGGCTGCCATATACTGCCCACCAAGACATAAAATACAGAAAGACTTGTGGAAGAACGTACTTTACACACTTGGTGATAAATTTGTATTGGGAGGTGACTTCAATGCTAAGAACACGTATTGGGGTTCCCGACTTACGAACACAAAAGGAAGAAAACTTATGTGCGCCATCACAGAAATGAAATGTGGTGTTGCATCAACAGGTTCACCTACATACTGGCCAACGGACCCATCAAAAACCCCTGATCTCATAGACTTTTTTATTTATAAAAACATGTCGTCTAACTACATGCAAACTAATCAAAGTTATGATATGAA
The DNA here is from genome assembly GCA_943193695.1 of Acrobasis suavella. Classification (NCBI taxonomy): domain Eukaryota; kingdom Metazoa; phylum Arthropoda; class Insecta; order Lepidoptera; family Pyralidae; genus Acrobasis; species Acrobasis suavella. The sequence continues at coordinate 819,102 of OW971950.1, forward strand.
CTCCGATCACTCAGCCATTTATTTAGAAATAAACGAAAAAGTTATATTTAAGGAAGATAATTTAACTCTAGTCAATAAATATACAGACTGGGATAGTTTTAAAATAGAATTAGACAGCCATGTAGACCTTAGAGTACCACTAAAGACTCCAGAGCAACTAAATATAGATTTAGAAAAATTTGTCAGCTTAATACAACATACTGCTTGGAATAATACACCTAAGAGTAAGAAAAGGACAGTGAAAAACACATACCCATTAGAGATAAAAGACCTGGTAAAAGAAAAAAGAAGACAAAGAAAACTATGGCACCAAACTAGGTCGCCAGACGATAAAAAAAAGTTGAATAACCTCACAAAAAAGCTTAAAAGGGCAATCCAAAAACATAACGATGAGTGCACAAATACGTATCTCCAAAAACTGTCCAGTGACCGTAGTACAGATTATTCTCTCTGGAAAGCTACGAAGAACATGAAACGGCCAATAAACCAAATTCCTCCCTTGAAACTAGGATTTGGAAAGTGGGCGGTTAGCAACGAACAAAAAGCTGCTTTGTTTGCCGAACACCTCGAAGGGATTTTCAAACCAAATGACAGATCAGAAGGCATCGTTGAAGATATCACTGAGGAACTCAGCGAAAATTATGATGAAGAAATAAATATAAAGCTTGTAACTCCAAAAGAAGTTATGAGGGAAATAAAACAGCATATCAACCCCAGGAAATCTCCTGGCTTTGATCTTATACCAGGAGAACTGCTACACAATCTCCCGAGAAAGGCTTTAGTCAAATTAACTAATCTCATAAACGCTGCTTTGAGACTTAAATACGTGCCCGATTTATGGAAAGTAGCTGAAGTAATAATGATTCCAAAACCGGGAAAACCGCCAAATGAGACGACGTCGTACAGGCCAATTTCATTGTTACCCGTTATGTCAAAGTTATTTGAAAAAATATTACTAAAAAGACTAAAACCTATCATCGAAACCAAAAACCTTATTCCACCACATCAGTTCGGCTTCAGAGAAAAGCATTCAACTATAGATCAAGTTCACAGAATAACAAATATAATTGAAAATACCCTCGAAAATGAAAAAGTCTGTTCTACTATCTTTCTAGATGTAGCGCAAGCTTTCGATAAAGTGTGGCATGAAGGACTCATCATAAAACTTAGAAACATGTTACCCACTAACTACGTAGATATAATTACATCATATATAACCAATAGAGCTTTTAGAGTGCGACAAGAAAATGCGTATTCTAAAATTAAAGAAATAAAAGCTGGAGTGCCTCAGGGAAGTGTTTTAGGTCCGGTCCTGTACCTACTATACACCTCGGACATTCCTGATATAGATGACAATACTATGGCGACCTTTGCTGACGACACTGCTATAATGGCTGTCGGAAGTACTCATGAAGAAGCAGCAGAAAAGGTTCAAATAGCAATTAATAAAATTATTGAATGGACAAAGAAGTGGCGAATCAAGCTAAATGAATCAAAGTCAACTCATGTTAACTTTACGAATAAGCAAGAACAATTATGTCCCGTGTATATAAATGGAAAGCAAGTTCCATTTGAAAATACAGCCAAATACTTAGGTATGACTCTGGATACAAAGCTGCGCTGGAAAGCGCACGTCAAAAAGAAAAGAGAAGAGCTCGAAATACGGTTTCAAAAGATGCACTGGCTGCTTGGGAGAAACTCTGCCTTGTCAGTGCACAACAAAATACTTTTGTATAAACAAGTCCTGATGCCCGTATGGACTTATGGTATACAGCTGTGGGGCTGTACCAAACAGAGCAATATCAGTATGATCCAAACATTCCAGAACAAAGTACTCAGGAGCATTGTCAATGCACCCTGGTACATTAGAAATGCTGACCTGCACCGGGACCTTAACATGCAGTTCGTCGATAAAGTTATTAAAAAATATGCAGAAGCACACGAGTATCGATTGCTTCATCATGTGAACGTTGAGGCAATCCAGCTCCTCGACAACACGGACACAGTGAGAAGACTTAAACGAACTAAACCGTTCGAATTAGTGTAGTGTAGTGACAATAAAAAAAAAAATACTTAGTGCGGTCATAGTGCAATAATTAAAGACACACGAACAAAGTGCCTTCCCCTTAATAGAGACAGTAAGAAAAGTGCCGATGGACACATTCTTATACTATTGCTTATAAAACTAGGTCAATGTAAAATTACTAATTAGTCTTAGATTAATAGGCTAGATTGTAATAATATTAGCGTACTTATTGAACAGTATATAGGTACGTTAAGAAAGTGAAAAAAAAAAAAAAAAAAAAAAAAAAAAATTCAAAATATTATCTTGTCTCCTAGACCAGCAAAAAGAAATAAAATAAACATTTAAAATGTTTTTTCTTTAATGGACCAAAAAATAACTAAGAAGATTTCCCAAAATCACTCAATCATCAGTTCGCAGATGACAAGGAAAAACTTGACGAACGACCCGCCGGCCTTGAACCCGCGTACCGTAAACAATAGTAGATTACTTACTTGTTTATGTTGATTCGCTAACTCGTTTCCGCATTTTGGTTAATTCACACTATAATTACGTTTATCTTCGTATCGTTATGTTTTCTAAACTATGCTTTACTAGCAGTTGCCTGCGACGTTGCTCGCGTGGTCTAATTTACCATATACGCGTGAAAGGGACATACCTGTAATAACTCGAAGCACGGGCTATACCAGTATGGGCTATATTAGTACTTATTTTGTGATATGTATCTATACTCGATCACTGAATTATTATGAAATGAAAATAACTGTCAAAAACAAAAAAATCGCAGTTTTTTTATTATGGAAAAGTCGATTTTTTGTTTTTGTTTTTTGACTGTCATTTCTATTTCATTATAATATTAGTGATCTAGTATCGTGATTTGATTTATTACGGGCATGTCCCTTGCACGTTGTATATCTATTCATTGATAGATTAGTCCCTAGAATATACTCGTATCAAAATCGGTTCAGTATTTTGGTTACCAAAATAACTGGGAAAAGTAGGTATATCTTAGTAAACTCGCTTTTTTGTAACTCTCGCTAGTAGTGGTAATTAAATCGGTTTTTGTTTTTTTAAACCAACAAAACCATAATGGAACGACATAATAAACCTTTTTCCAGTTTTATAACCTCATTAAAGTTGGTCAAGGAAATGAGGTAGAAATATACCTCTGTCCCGAATACGTTCGACACCTACCGGGATACCTTCTTGAAGGGGTGGTTCATTCCGCGCCAAAATTAACAACTTTTTGTTTGGAACAACCAGGGCAAGTATTAATTTTTTCTCGTCTCCCGTGACGCTCCTTTAATGACGTCATCAGAAGGCAATTCCCTATCAATGTTCCTATCACCTATCATCCTTGAACCTCGATGTGTTTGTTGCTCGTGATAATGGTAAGAAGCCTGTGGACATCTACATAACATAACAAATTTTTATCCTTAAAATTTGTCACATTTCGCGTAATTTATCACAAGAAACAGACAAAATTGAGCGACCAAATAACTTTCATTCATAAACCGTTTTTTATCGACGTCGTCAGCAATGGTATGAGTGCCATTGAGTCTCTTACAACCAAGGATGCTCTAGACTCTAGACCGTGTGAAGTGCATTCAAACTTTCGCAGCATTACAGCATTTACACCTGAGGATGCAACTGGGAATACAATGAAAGAGGGAGCTCCAGATAATTTAATTAGCGACCCCCATGTGTGTAAAGTGATCTGTAATATTACCGTATGGCATTACTTCAGTTACGTCAGTCGTCAACAAAATAGTTTTGTTTGACGGTCAATAACCGCCCGCCCCGCCGTGGTCACTTTTTGATCGCACCAGCACTTTCACTCCTACCTACTCATTATACCGAAAACTGCTAACGCCATCTATCGAGAAGTTAATGTTACTAACAGCGCCATCTACTATCGGATAGCTAAAAAATATAAAGTTTAATGTGCTGCCATCTAATGTTCAATAGCAAGTTAACTAATAGTTCTCCCCGAACTGTGAACCCTTCCCAATCTGGGCAACCACTTGTTTTGACCGATTGAGATCATGATCGAACTCCAAAATTCTATTGATCTCATTTACACGGCTTTAAATTTTCAAGAAGATCTAATCAAATTATTCTAGTTATCATTGAACAAGACTGTGACTAGATTCGGAGAACTTCTCTCGCTCGTTCAAAAATTGCTTCCCAAAATTAATTGATCTTTTTTCTTTGCTTTATTTATCAAAAGCTAACATAGGTACTTATATAAAATATAAAATAATAACTTAAACGTAACTTGCTTATAACAAGTCGCTCATATCATAAATTATCTATCTATCTATCATGTATTTCACAAATTTGCGAACAAGTCAACGCACGCGAAAAAGCACCCTATTTCCAAGCTATTGTTTACGATACAACTGCAATTGATATGCAGCAAGTTTCAAGTGATGCTTAAATTCGACGAGTCGATGGGGCTTCGGACCGGCGGGTTCAGCTCCGAGAGGACACCGTATAAGATACGGAATCCACTTGGAGACAGAGAGAGAACTCCGTGACAATGGAGTTCTCTCTTAGGACAGCTGCTCCGAGAGAACACCGTGTGAACCACACGGAGTCCACTTGGAGACAGAGAGAGAACTCCGTGACGATGGAGTTCTCTCTTAGGACATTCGTTGGTCGTCTATCTGCTGGTCCGAACCCCTTTTGTTTTTTTGGGTAAGATTGATGTTCTTGATTTTTGTGCATTGGGTACTCTCTTTTTCATAGCTTTCTTTCACTTTTAATATTTTATTTTAATCAAAAAGTACGTGTGAAACTAGCGCATTCATTCAATTCGTAACCTACCTAATATGATTTATAATAATAAGACTTTTTAGGTACTTAACCGTAGGTAAATGTATACCGAAATACGAAAAAAAATTTTAGGTTCTCTTACAAATCGAAGTAGTCATGTGATATCGTTGTAACAAAACGCAAAAAAAAATTGCGTACTTCAATAAACATTTTTTGGAAAGAGTTGTTCAAAATGATGGACTGAATCACCCCTTAAAATATTTGTACTTAATTAAAAAGGACATTGTATAGATTCTGCTATCAACATTATAAATAAAAAAATATTTCATGAAAATGATTTTCTTATTATGATAGAAATAACAAAATATGGTTTCCGGCCAATAAATAAATAGTTGAAATGCAACAATACATTATTGAGATTATTTTTCGCCCATAAAATAAATTGTTTTTACTCGAGTCAAGTATTGATAGCCTAAAATTTTCGGGTTGGAGGCACAGTTGGCAGCACCTTCGTTGTCCACGTTTTTGTATGCTCAATAATGAAATAAAATTATCCTATTTCCAAATTGTAAGAAAAAAATCATTTATGTAGGAAAAAAGTAGATATATGTATCACTGATGTGTAGCTTCGTTAATTTATTTGTACTTTTTACATTGTAAAGTTCGAAATAAATAAAATTAATATTTGGTGCATAAAACAAAATAAAGGGAATTACTTCTAACGATACCACCCCATATATTCTCACTCAGGCATTTTGAAGTTATGGCGGCATAAAGAACTCACATAGGTAGGTGCATGAACCCTAAATACGTTACACTCCTTTTTCGACGCAGTCGTGTAACTATACTCATCACGAATTCTACAAACATGCGAAACAAGTCCACGCACGCGAAAACGTCCCTTATTGCCAAGTAATTTGTATGCACAGCAACTGCAATTGATAATCAACAAGTTTTAAGTGATTATTAAATTCGCTGACACGATCGGGCCTTGCGCTGGTGGGTTGGTCAAGCGAGCCCGTCGCCGTCCGGTCACAGGCGATTGTCAACCCGAGAAGCAACTTGACTGGATTGCCCTCGGAAACATATCGCCTGGGCGATGTGAGGCATTAGAGAGGAGGAGATAGGAGGACTGGGAGATTTGAGGGACCCTAATTAGACACTGCGTCCGGGAAGAGTCAGATGACGGCCGGTTGAGAACTCGATGGGAGTTCTCTCTCGGGCGACGCGGTTACTCTTCCCGCCATGTGTCGTCCTACCAGCGTAAGGCCCTTTTGGTTTTTTTGGGGCTAAAAAACCAAGAAACGGTGAGGGAACACCCGCTCCGCTCGCGTGGTATTTCGTCACTTTTTCTTATTTTCACAAAGTTCTTACTTTTCCTTCAAACGGTATAAATCACTTTTTTTAAAAAAACGGTGTACATGTTTTTTTTTATTTATTAAGAAAACCAACAGCATAACAACACTAGATTACATCTTATTTAACAGTCACAAAGCCAATAGGATTTCCTAGCTTTTACAATGATTTAACCGCGATAGTTATCGGTGAAACCAACACAATACCTGTGGTAACAATACCTGTTACCAAATTTGTACCTAGGTATTAAAAACAAGTGCTTATTAAAAGTTCACAATACAATCTACACAGTGAAGAAACTTTACTATATAAATATTAAAGATTTTGCTAAAGTTATATTTAAATTTGATTTGTATCAATGTCTAGAAAGATCTTTAAACTATTTTATGAATAACTTTTGAAAGTAATATTGGTAGTCCGTCTAGTTTTAAAACTGTTTTTCGCCAAAAGTGGCCACTTTTGGCGAAAAACAGTTTTAAAACTAGACGGACTATTAGTAATAATTTCAATGGTTATTCATAAAATAGTTTAAAGGTCTTTCTAGACATTGATACAAATCAAATTTTTAATTAGCACCATATTTAGCTTTAAATAATTTATTTCAAATGAGGGCGCCACTTTACCTACCACTTCGTCATAAGAGAAAATAAATAAATACCTAACGTAGGTATGTACAATTAATATTAAAATTAAAACTAAACTAAAAACAATACCTAGTCTAAAAGATGTTTGACCGTACGGCATGGTGCCAACTTAGACCGTAACCAAATCGAATAAAATATATATAGCTCTAGTGGCTAGGTTCTGGTCTAACAATATCTAATATGAGCCATTTGGACTCGATAAGAAGAAGAAGCTCTAAGAAATCAAAAAATAAAAATCGTTTCACAACCTACAGTTCCTTGCTACCTGCGACACGACATGAGACACTGTCCTGTAAATATACTAGATAAGTACATAGTACTTAATCGACGGAGTTTTGTTTATTGACCGAGCGACCGAAACGTCTCAGTTTCGAGATTGGCCAAAAATGCTTTTGTCCGGCTGTCTGTCTGTCTATTCTCGCGTTGCCTTCAGGTCGCATTTCTCAACCGATTCTCGTGAAATTTTGTGAGAAGCTTCAAAAATTATATAGGTACTTAATACTTCTTTTTGTCGATTCAGTTTTAAATTTTTTTTCGAAATTGCTGAAATATTCGTATTAAAAACTTAAATTATCATATATAAGTCATAAAAAAAAATTTATTAAACTTTTTTGTTACTCTTATGACCATGCTTATGACGCAACTTTCTTGCCTGAACAACTTTTTTAGCCAATAAACTTTAACGGGTCGGGGTCGGGGTGACTCGCGAGGTGTACAGCTAACAGAGCCACTACTGTGTGTGCACTAGCATTGTACTTACAGGTGTAAGTATATTTGCAGAGATCGTAATCACGGGTGCTATTGCTGTCAAAGTATGAATATCATATGACTAAAAGTTTCGGGATTTCTCGAGTATCTAATTGGGTACTAAGTAAATAAAACAATCATAATTATGTGATTTCAGGATAAGTATATTTTTTCGATGAAAATATCTCCTGAAATCAAATAATTATGATTGTTTTATTTAAAGAATCTATATCTATAATATACTCATCATCGCGATTCCGATCTCTGATAATTTTAAAGGTGTAGGGTGCTAGCTTAGAGTGTATCGGATAAAAATATACTAAAAGATTCGCCAACCTTGTTTGTCTTCCACGGTCGCGGAGACGGCAGGGGACAGTACATTTTTTCTTTGTTTCCAGCATCAGGAGAGAAACCATTTTGCACTTTAAAAAATTGCATTGCAGTGAATAGCAATAAGTTCAAAAAGTCTGTCAGAAGTGGGATTCGAACCCACGCCCACAGAAGTGGACTGCGACCTGAACGCAGCGCCTTAGACCGCTCGGCCATCCTGACATGATCAAATTAGTTGAATTTACAAATCACTACCATAAAGTGTTTAATAATCGTAAATATATTTGATAATAATATAATTTCTTATATATGTTTATATGTGTGTATAATTTTATATTTATTTGTTTATTTTTAAACTAAAATGAATTGAAAAATTATTTTATTTTTGTAATCATAGAATTATAATAATCTTCAACATAGCGTACAAAGAAATGTAGGTTTTTGACGTTGTTGTTGACATTGGCAATGTCAAAATTGTCAAAAAACTTAACCTTTAAACAAACACTGAACAACACCGGTTGTTTTTTAGAATTTAGCTTATTTTAGTTACCTACAGACCTACCTATTATATTAATAAAAAATGACTACAATAAAAGTGAGTAACGAACAAGAAATAATAAATAGACTCGCGTCATACATCGAGAAGATATCTAGTGATGCTATTCGAAATCGCGGAAAGTTTTTTATGGGACTTTCAGGTGAGTCAATCTTTCCAATTCTTCTGCACTGATTGATTTACAAATTATTGAAATAACGAGGGTTGTTAAGGGCTGTGCTGGAATTCCTTAGGTACAGAATAGAATTTTTTATTTAACAGTTACCACATATGAAAACAAAACATTTATTTAACAAACTTGTACAGCTTACCGAAAAACAAGTTTTATGAAATGTCCGCACCCTATGAATAGTTAAATATTCATTCAATGAATAGTTAATACTTAATAATAACATACAATAGAATGGAAACTGAGCCCCCAGGCGCTATCTCTTTCTTTTTGCTTTGCCTCTTTTTCTTGCATTGCCCTGGATGAAACAACAAGCTTTTCTATACTCTATACCAGAGGTACCCAAACTTACTTTGTCAAACGCCCACTTTAAAAAATCTGTTATTTTGTAGCGCCCCCCATTTTTTTCACCATAAAAACCTGAATCGCATATTTGTCTTGCCTGTAGTTTAATTCAACCTTTATTCTAAACTAGACTTTTTTACAAGAGAGAGCAATAATAATACATACACCAGTACATTAGAGTATCTTTTATAAGAAATAACAATAATCAACATTGTTATTTTTAAATTAAAAAATAGCAATAATAATACAATTTTACAACCCCCCCCTTAAAGCCTCCAGCGCCCACAAGGGGGCGTTATCGCCCACTTTGGGAAAGACTGCTCTATACTATGCTCGCGTTGACGATAGAGCGGTCGGGAAGGGCCACCTTGAGAGATCGGCTTGTGAACTATAGTCTAGTATATTCATACCAATAAGCTTCTGTTTATTTTATAGTTCTGTTTCTACAATCTCTGAAAGCACTTCTGTTAATAATATTGACTCAACATCAATTTTTTTTTTTAATTTTAGTTAACTACCTACCTAGTTATGAAATAAATTAGCGTGTCTATTTGTTCAAATAAAGTTGGTATATTTTTAAAAGATTTAACGAAACATATATGTATTTCAGGCGCTGATACCGAAGAATAAAATGAATTATAAGTATTTATTGTTAAATTTGTGTATAGGTAAATAAATAAAAATATGTTTTTTAGGAGGCTCAGTAGTCAAATACCTCTGTGAAAGCTTGCCCCGAGTGGATACAGAGTGGTCCAAGTGGGTTCTTGCATTCTGTGATGAGCGAGTGGTGCCGGAGGACAGCGATGACTCTACATTTGGCACGTACAAGAGGCAACTCATACCAAAGACAGAGTTAACGGAAAGCCAGTTTGTTGTTATAAAGCAGGGAGTGACAGGTTTGGTTGTTTCTTTTTTCTTCTCTATACATACAGAAACATTTATCACTTCTTAATCCCTAACGAGGTAGACAGAAGCCACATTTAGCATCATGGTAGGTGTGGAGTAAGACTCCACTTGGGGCTAGGGGAAACAGAAAGGTGGTTAAATGGGTATCAGTTCTGAAAAACACATAAATTATAACAAATTTTCTTTGTGTGCCTATTTTCTAACTAATCTTTAAAAGTTTCACCCTGACATAAGTGAACTGTCTCACATTGGTAAGGTATAGAGATCATCATTCAGTAGACATAGAGCCCCCCTTTCATCTTATGATGGATCTTTACAATTAGTAACTTTGTAGGTATTGAGATTTTTGCACACATATGTTTATTTGAAGAATCTAGTCCTTCAAAAATTCACTCCTTCGTAAGGCTTTTGATTTTACTTTTGTTTATTTTATTCATTATTTGTTTCACAGAAAATCAATTTTTATGTATATACATAATGTGTTTCTTTAGTTAACTAGTAAGCTTATATGTAGTTTACTACTTATTTTGTTAATAACTTTTGGGCTACGTTATTAATAAGTATGTTTATGTAAAATTGTATATTGTAGTTGTACTTATTGGTTGTACGTTGGTTGGTCCAAACCAACGTATGGTTTGGACCAAATCTCAACCAAAATCATCAGGAGATATAGCCATCTGCTCACTAATCTAATCACCCACATATGCAACCTATCAATATCGCAAGGCGTTTTCCCCGAAGCTTTCAAAAGAGCCCTTATAAAGCCTATCCACAAAAATGGCGATAAAACCCGAGTCGACGATTATAGGCTGATACACATCTTACGCTAGCTTAAACGCTTAGCTTTATCCAAAATCCTCGAACGGATAATGAACGATGAATGAAATGAACAGGCTGATCCAATACCTTGAGCGTAACAACCTTTTAGCGCCATCCCAGTACGGATTCCGTGCCGGTAAATCCACTAGTGATGCCGTACACGACTTGGTCCATTCAATTATCACCTCCTTGGATGACAACAAGCAGTGTATTACCATCTTTCTGGATTTCAACAAGGCGTTCGACACCGTATCCATTCCTCACCTACTGGCTAAAATGGAGCACATAGGAGTCAGAGTAACACCACTCAAACCCTTTACAGACTTCCTAAGCCACAGATCCCAACGTACCAGGATTGGGGAGAGGACCAGCGACGAAACAGGTTTCAACCAAGTAGAAGAATGGCTAACGGACAACCTACTAACACTTAACGTTAACAAAACTAAATATATTACTTTCGCCTTAAAAACAAATTATTTGCCATAATTTTTATATAATCGCACACAATTGCTCCCGAAGCCATTCCAACTGTTCCTGCCCTCCCCTTCAAAGAACTGAGACCATCACATACCTAGGCGTCTCACTAGACCACACGCTCAGTTTCACAACCCACGCAGAGTCACTAGCGTCTAGACTAAGAAAGCTCATTTACATATTCAAAACCTTAAGACACTCTGCCAACCGGCAAGTGACCAAGATGGTATATAACGCTTTATGTCAGTCGCTAGTGATCTACTGCATTACATCCTGGGGAGGCATAGCCAAAACCACCCTCCTCGAAGTGGAAAGAGCCCAACGCGCAATCCTGAAAGTTGCGGCAGGTCTACCCTTCTGACATCCAACTACTGAACTGTACAAGTACTGGGACGTACTCACTGTCAGACAGTCGTTCGTGCTCTACACCACTTTAAAGCAACACTCCCAGCTATAATTTAACCCTAAGTCAGTTACTAAGGGCCGAAGATGGAAAGCTATCTGCCCTTACGGAAAATTAAAAAAAGCAACCTCCAAACACTTCTTCTGCTACCTTGGGCCGTACCTTTATAACAGTTAAATACCACACTCAACATATACCCTCTTCATAAGTATTCATGCAAAGCCGCTGTCGTCAAATATCTCAAAACTCTAGACTACACAAACACAGAAGATTTACTTAAACCTAATATATAATACTATACCTCTCGTATTCTACACTTAAACGAATTACCAATTACTTTCACACCACTTACCTCACCTTTCTAAAAACCTTCCTTCATAAACTCTAACGATATAATATTACCACCCAAAGACTGCATCGATTCAACATTACCCCTCACCGCCGCCGCCCATATCTCGTTCTCGCCTACGTCTTACCCTTTCTCACTAACACACACTCCCCACAACCTGACTTGACGCAAATTGAACTAAACAAACCGACTTTCACTCTCTACACAGCTACACCTTACTCATTCATTCGCTCAAACATCTTACTAACTCCCCATTGACTCGTACACTTCCACCTACACACATTCATACATAGACACTTAGGCTCAATTTACACTGCGGCGGAATTGAAGCGAAGCGACGAAATCGTACATAGCATAATGACCTTTATGTCAATAGTATAATGTTCAAACTCTGGCGTTGCCGGCGGCGACGCGCGGAGTCGCGCCGAAGTCAAGCGAATCGTCGCGTCGCCGCCGGCAACGCCAGAGTTTGAACATTATACGCTTGGCATAAAGTTCATTATGCTATGTACGATTTCGTCGCTTCGCTTCGATTCCGCCGCAGTGTAAATTGAGCCTTACACACACAAAACAACTTTCCTGTGCTTCCCATCCTTAGATATAAGTAATAAGTATGTAACATTTCCTATACAACTTAATCATTAAGAATAACATTATATATTAAGTCAAAATATTATAGCACTACTAACATTAATTTAAGTCCTTGCCTACATTTTACTTCAAAATTTTTCTCTACATCAAGACTATGTGATCCGAGGGAGGGGCCTAGTCACTTGTGGCACAGGTTCCAATAGGAACCAATTTCAAGGACTAGTCTTCAAACAAAGGGAACAAGTCTTTAAACCAAAATGTATTCCTAGTTTTAAGAACCCATATTAATAATTTAAGGCTTATCTTTGTAAATGAGAAAATAAACATTTATTATTATTATATTATTACTTATAAAGTAGCTATTTGTTGTTCCCATTAAATAAAATAAAATAATTATTACTTCAAAAATTAAGAGTTCATAAGAAATATTTCTTTATTTCAGCTGAAGAAGCAGCAAAAGACTACACGGAGAAGTTGAAATCAGCTTTTGGTAGTGAAGATTTCAAATTCGACCTCCTCCTTCTTGGCATGGGTCCGGACGGGCACACCTGTTCCTTGTTCCCTGGGCATCCACTCCTCGAAGAGAGGAGCTTGAAGGTCGCCCCGATCACGGACTCCCCAAAACCACCTCCAGCACGAGTCACGTTGACATATCCAGTCATTAATGGTGCGAGGAACTGTATCTTTGCCATCAGTGGTGCTGGGAAAGCTGATATGGTTAAGGTGAGTTTGTTTTTCGTGTGACTGAATCTGGTGTCAGATTTCTCATACTGCCTAGGTACAGACATTTGACATAGCTCTGCCATTTTATGCCATGTTGGCTTAGACCTTAGCATTAATTTTTGATTAGCTTAATCATTAGAGCTGATCTGGGAGGTTACTCCAAAAGCGGTGCGCAAGACAGAAGTTACTGCGTATCCGCGCGTCTCAGTGTCAAGCAACATTGAGCACTATCATATGATGATAAAGTCTAATTTGGTTAGACATAGAAATAGGACTTCACTATCGGACGACTAACGTGTTGTTTCATGGAGTAACCCCCCTGATGTCGGAAGGTGGCCATGGTAGTAACTCAAGAACGATGGTATGGTATCGCTTGTAAATAGGTGATGCTGTAACATAGTTCTTGATTATTGTAGATTTTCTATTCAATTGGCTTTTTCTGACAGCACAGGTAGAACTGAAGTATCTGGTACATTGTAGGTACTTTTTCTTTTCTCTAAGAACACAGAATAGTTCGTACTTAGACCAGAATGGCAGAGTTGCACAAAGAATCTTATTCATACTAATTTTATAAATTTGAAAGTAAATCTGTCTGTTACCTCTTCATGCTTCAACCACTGAACCAGTTTAGATGAAATTAGGTATGGATTTACTTTGAGACTCTGGGCAGGACAGGATAGTTTTTATCCCAAAAAAACACCACAAATTGTTGTCCTTGAACACAAAAATTAAGGAAATAAAAAGGGGAATGGAACTTCTAATGGGGAATCCTATTTAGTCATACAAAAGTAGACTTTATGACAAAATACTAAATTTACGCAGAAGTCGCGGATTAGTAAGGGCATTCAAAGAAATATCTAATTAACGTGGTAAGCGCTATGGTTTAATTTAGCTCGCGTCAGAACTCCTCACCTCTTCGTTTAAATACCTAGACATCCATGTAAGCCAATTTCCTTCTTATTACTCTGGACAAACGATTTATGTAATAATGTAGGTATATTTTCGATACCTAAACGGGGAGTGACACTGGCCTGTTAAGGGTAGTCGCATTATGTATGTGAGTATGTGACTTACTTGTATTTGCCTATGAAGCTAAATTAATAAACAAAAATAATGATAATTAATGAATCTTCTTCCATTTGTCTCTCGTCTGCCAGCTGTTTACCCGACTGCGTCAGAAAGAGGGTTATGTTTTTCGAGAGTATGTATGTATAATTGTTTGGCTTGCTCTGCAGCCTGAACGGTTCAATGGATTTTAGCTTGAGAGGTGTCGTTAGATTCGTATTTACTGTGAGAGTGACACTGGGTATATCAAAATAATAATAAAAAAAACAAATAGGCGGATTTATGGCGCCAAATTCAAATGTTTAGCACGATCTGCAGCCTGAACGGCTCGATGGATTAGAAATTGAGAAGTGACGTTAGATTTATATAAGAAGGCAGTCGGATTTTTTTTTATAATGACTGCTTATTTACTTTTCTGTACGTCTGTACGTTCACCTATAAATATAATCTATTCCGTGTGGCCATGCCTCGGTCTTCCATCCTCTTTTACCTTCTATCTCCGCTTCAATTACCTAAGTAGTAATCTAGTTTAAAATAAATGTATTTACAGCGCATTCTGAAGGACAAGGAGGACTTACCCGCGGGCCGCGTGAAGCCCGACAGTGGCTCCCTCTACTGGATCGTGGATAACGACGCCGCCGTGCATTTATAACATACTTAAAATAATCTATTTCTTCATAACTTTATCCTATTCTGAAATTCATTCCAATCGGGTACTTTTGTAGGTCAAAATTGGTACTGATAAGTAAATAAACGTCACAAAATAGTGTCAGTTGTCATGATCATATACATTTTCAACTTGATTTTAGCAAAGATATACCTTCATATTCATAAAAATTAACAAAAGTTTGCTAAACCTGTTTCAGTTAAAATATGTTTTGTCCCTTTCATTACTTTCAATGTTTGACATTGCAAGTACAAGACGAAACATATTTGAACTAAAACAGATTTAGCAAACGGTCGGATATTATATGAATAAGAGGGTTAGAATATACAAGTAGTGTTTTTTTCAGGAAAACGGATATTTATAGTGCTATTTGACTCAAAGAAACTGTGACGTCATTAAGTCTATAGAAAATCCTATAGAAAATGTTTGTTTTGACGTTTAGAAAAAAGTATCTGATTTGAGGTATAGGAAAGTAGCGAGATTTGAACTAAATATTATAAATGTAACCTTAATCACTCTGGGAGGGATACTGTTGCAATTTTCGAACCCCTAGTATTTAAAAAGGCCGACATACAATTCCAATTGGCCCCATAAACAAGAAAAATAGTAATTTTTAAGAAAACACATGCATGTAAAAAGTAAACGAAGAAAACGTGAATGCCTACAAAAGATTTTTTGTTTCTGACGCCCATTTGTTTACTAGACATTGGTTTTAGATTTATTACGTATTTAATAATTAGAATAATGACATAATGGGTAATTTATCCAGTTGATTGACTGAAAACTGATACCGGTCTATTGTCAATAAATTTAGTTTTTGCTCTGTTTTAGCTTCAATAAGTGTACATTGTCAACCTTGACAGGTAAAATCGTTTTACAATCGATGGAGCTATTAACGTAAGAACTGCGGGATGGGTTATTTTATAGTCATGGGACCATGGTTGCGATCATTCCATGCGGTGTATATTTTTGTAAAATAAAACATTACTGTTTGTAATAAATTATATAAACTGTTTGCCTGCGCTTTTATTTGATGCACCTTGCCATACTTACCAGTAGAGTACTTAGGGCATGCAATGGCATGCGATATCATCTTTGGAGAAGAAAACGTTTATTTGCTAGGCTAATTAAAAAAAACCCCGACTTTGAATGCCATCTAGTGATGAGTAGCGGAACTTATTATCCCAATTGATATCCGTAGCGACCTTGATTTTCAAAAGTTAACCTCCAATAACTTTTAAACGGTTGAACTGATTTTTATCAAACATAGCTAAGAACTTGCTTTTACGTAAAAAACCGTATCGAAATCGATCCATCCGTTCGAGAGCTACAATGCCACAGACGGACGGATATTAGCGTCAAACTTATAAAACCTCTCTTTTTCTGTCGGGGGTTTAAAAGTCTAGCACCCCGGGCTCCGAAGCAACACAAAAAAGGCCGAGAACGCGCAAGGAACAGTCTTGATACTACATCACAAACTACAAGTGGGCAAAAGGAGAGACCACAAATATTTGAATGAAAATGCAGGTGTAAATAGGTATTGGGTTACGAAAAATCAAAAATACCCCCAACCAAAAATGTCAAGAACGCCATCTAGTGATGAATAGCGAAACTAGTTAGTAGTTCCACTATTCATCACTAGATAGCGTTCTTGACATTTTAGGTTGGCACCATCTATATTTTTTTACGGAAAGCCCTAACTTTCAAGCTGTAACCCCCAATAACTTTAAGCGGATTTTCCTCAAACACAGCTAAGAACCACCGCAAGGGAACTTGCTTTCAAGTAAAAAACCTAATCGAAATCTGTCACAGACGAACATTAGCGTCAAACTAATGACAACCTTTTTTTTTGTCGGAGGTCAAAAAATTACGCCAAGCAAAGGACCGGCGCACATACGGCGAAGCGCAACGCAGAGCATTTTTCACTGTCAAACTATTATCGACATTGTCCTCTTTGAATTAGTATCCAAAATCAATTAACACAATACTAACGCACATGTGACGAATTTCGACTAGGCTATAAGTATTGTGTTAATTAAATATTCCAAAGAGGACAATGTTGATTGTAGTTTGACAGTGAAAATAGCCCTGCGCTGCGCTTCGCCGTATGTGCGCCGGCCCAAAACATCGAAAGTTACTCATGCCTTAGACAAATGGTCTCTAATCTTTTTTTTACTTATTTTCTTTATTCTTGAGTAACTTTTACTTTTGTGTAGGAGCTCGGTGGCCCGGTGGGAGTGCGCACTTGGATTGGGACCTCAAGTAGCTTAAAAAATATCTCGAGCACCTCCGAACTTCGGAAGGCACGTATAAGCCGTTGGTCCCGGCTGTCATCATTGTATGGCAATCGTCAAGCTATGTCATATGCCTTTAGTTAGCCTAAAAATTTGACACGAAAAGCAAGATATTTTTGTATATGTAGTACATACGATACAATATAAGGGTTGGATCTCACTTGTAAGCACGGAGCAGCACTTTTCTATGCTGCTATCCTTTTCTGTCGCTCAGAACCGTCATTTGCTAGAGCGAGAGAGAGCGATTAAATGCAGAGTTGGGCGTAGTTAACTACTATTATGTAGTTTAATTACAATTACATGTAGTTAACTACAAGTAGTTGAAATTACATTAAATTTAATTACAGCAATTGAAACTACTGTACGTAGTTGTAATTAAGTAGTTATAACTACAAATTACAATAAGAATTAATCACCGCGGACGTGTGTCAAAGGTGTTGTAATTCGAAATTGTAAGTGTTATAAGTTGTAAGCAAGAAACGAAAATATACAAGTAAATCTTTATATGTAGTTTTAAAAAAGTAATTTGTAATTGTGATTACAACTACATTTTGTAGTTTATAGTTAAACTACTTTTTCAATTACTTTTTGTAATTATGTAGTTGCCATTACTAACTTCAAAATGTAATTGTAGTTAGTAATTAGTAGTTTAATTATATTTTGCCCAACTCTGATGAAATGCAGCACCGGCCGTGCTGAAGCGTTCCGTAACTCTCTCGCTCGCTCTGGTAAATGACGAATGAAATTCTGAGCGAAAGAAAAGGATACCAGCATAGAATAGTGCTTCGTGCTGACAAGTGATATCCAGGATCCAGATCTTAGGCAGCTTGGAAAAATTGACACGAAAAGCAAGCAACTTTTGTGTGTAGACGATACTCTATGACAGGACAAGAAAAGAATTACAAAAACAAACGGCAGTTTCCAATATGTGTACTTCCCTCATACAAATGCCGCGAGATCACAAACGCATTCTTTCACATAAAAAAGACCTCGACTATCGTAAGATTACCTATGACATTTTTAATAATAATATGTAATAATTACAAAAATTGTCAACTAAATACAAAAAATTCGGCGCGCATAGCGTACCAAACGCTTACATACATATACATATTTTATATATAAAGATAATACATAGCACTACAGTTAATTTTAAACATTCGTAACCTATGGTGGGAAGCGACTCCGTAGTCCTTCTCGAATTTTAAAGAAATATTAACATAGTTTCCGATCAATTTCCTTCATTTTATTTTACATCAGTTACACATAATAGGTACACGTAAAGTGTTTGGTGAGTCGCGCCCGAGTCGGGCGACAGTCGGCGACAGTCGGGCGACAGTCGGCGACAGTGGCGGGCCGCGACGCCTTTCTATGTACATTTGTCTAGACCACTGAGTTTTTAGTGCCTGCAACAACAATAATACAGGTTAGCAATCGAGCTTGCATCTTCACGGTTGGTTCTTCCATGCTAGTTTGGGAGAAAAGAGAAAAAATAGAATATACTAGCTGCTTTTCTTAGATACGTAGTTTGAGGAAAAAGTAAATATGGCATTGTAATCAAATAAGTTTATTTGCTAGGCAAATAAAAAAAAACTATCAAGAACGCCATCTAGCCAAACTACCGATACGACTTGATATATGTAGCGCCATCTATTATTTGCTAGAGAAAGCCCTGACTTTCAAGTATTTAACCCCAATAACAGCTGGACCGATTTTCATTAAACAGCTAAAAACCACCGCAAGGACACTTGCTTTCACGTGAAAAAATACCGCATCGACATTGGTCCATCCGTGAGAGCGCTACGATGCTACAGACAGACAGATATTTATTATAAATTAATAAATATACGGACAAAACACAGATTAAGCTAGCCCCAAAGTAAGTTCGAAACTTGTGTTATGGGATACAAACTCAACGATACTATATTTTATGACAAATACATTCAACGTGGAACAGACATACCCGTAATAAATCGAACCAGGAGCTATACTAAATCACTATATTATAATGAAATTAAAATAACAGCCAAAATACGAAAAAAATCGGAATGTCGATTTTTTTTTGTTTTATGGTTGTAATAATGTTGATTTAGTACAACCCGTGTGTCCCTTCCACGTTGTAAATATATTATGGACGAAGTGATTAATTTGACAGTATAATAAATGTCCGCGCAGTATGAAAAATGCCTAAAATGAGGTGAGTGTGATAAAACTTTTAAAATTATCGGAGTGTCATTATCATAATGCCTTAATTTTCCATGACAATAATCATAATGTCTAGGCAATTTGATAAATAAAGAAATTATAATTATAATTTATTACTTCGTCCAAATTAGCTTGTCACTATTCATAATGCCCGGGCATTATGAAAATTGCCCCAATTTATCACTTCGTCCATAACATATAGATAAACCCAGTTCAATCTGAAAAAGATCATTTTCCATGTTGACCTGACCGGGGATCGAACCCGGATCATCCGGTGTGACATTTCTGATTTGTAAAAAAAATCATCACCTCCATACAAAATTAAATACTTATCATGCCATGTATGGAGCTGCAGATTTTTTTTACGATTTCATGGATGGTCTCGTAGTAAAAGTTGTTCACATTGATCAGTATGTTTACTCCCTTTCGGGTTGATACCCCCTTTTCGTTACAAGATGTAGTAGATAAAAAAAAAATCCGAAACTTCCGGATATTTTTAGGGAAAGAAATTTCCAAGAAGTGATAATTTCTCGGCGGCACATCAATTGTTACATATAAAGCGGATACTGGAACAGATCTTTTTTGAAATAAGTAGTATCTTTGTACAAGTTTTATTTGATGTATTCTCTGTACAAAGTTTCCGTGTACATAAACAAATTATTAAATATATATATAAATATATAGGGACAGATTACACTGATTGAGCTAGCCCCAAAGTAAGTTCGAAACTTGTGTTATGGGATACTAACTCAACGATTCTATATTTTATAACAAATACATATACAGATAAACATCCAAGACCCACGACAATTTGAAAAAGGCCATTTTCCAACTTGCCCTGACTGGGGATCGAACCCGGGACCCCTGGGTGGCGGACTAGCATGGTGACCACTACGCCACGGAGGTCGTCGAAAGCGTTATTATAAACAAGTAGGTACTGACTAGGAGCGGGAGCGCTAGTTGGGCGCCCAGTAGGACTGCGAGTAGGCGGGCTTGCTGGCGGCCGGCTTGGCCGACGACGACCGGCCCCCGCCCGCGCC
Organism: Acrobasis suavella; assembly: GCA_943193695.1. Lineage (NCBI taxonomy): Eukaryota > Metazoa > Arthropoda > Insecta > Lepidoptera > Pyralidae > Acrobasis > Acrobasis suavella. The sequence goes on from OW971950.1 coordinate 839,586, forward strand.
GCTCTCCTGCAACAACCACAGCCTCATCAAACACTCATTGCCCACACGGACAATTCCAACGAACACAATGAACACTGTTTGCTAATTTTGATTTTCAGCTCATATTATATTAGCTGTTGGAAATAAAAATATATCTGAAAAAAAAAAACGATATCCCGTTTAGTTTCCGAGATATGGGATTTCAAAATGAGTGCGCGACGCAAGATTCCACCGGGCCGGCGTTTGATGCGGTGACGTCACATTCGAACGAGGCGCGAGCGAGCCGGCGTTGAAATGTGACGTCACACGCTGAACGCAAGCCTCTATTTTTATGACAATTTCAAGTTTCTGTAACATTATATATATAATCTCGAAACAAAATAAAAGATGTGTCTATTTCTGTAGACAACCAACGTCTGGAGAGAGTCGACAAATATAAATATCTTGGGTCTTGGCTAACCCAGTCATGGGAAAGTGAATTAGAGATTCGGACCCGTATAGAAATAGCACGAGCAGCCTTTGAAAAGATGAGGAAAGTGTTGTGTAGTCGAGATCTCTCCATCAAACTGCGAACAAGGTTGCTTCAATGCTATGTTTGGCCTCTTGTGTTGAATGGTTGCGAAGCGTGGACCTTAAAAGAAGACCTCCGAAAGAATTTGGAAGCGTTTGAGATGTGGTCTCACCGTAGAATGCTGCGCATAAGCTGGACGGATCACATTACTAATGTTGAAGTTTTGGAGCGCATGGGCAAAAAATTAGAGCTTGTTCGAACCATTAAAATAAGAAAAATCACATATCTTGGTCACGTGTTGAGAAACCCACAATATCATCTACTCCAGACCATAATGATGGGTAAAATTGCCGGAAAGCGCAAGGTGGGACATCGTAAAATGTCATGGCTAAGAAACATCCGACAATGGACTGGTATCAAAACGGTAGAACAACTGTTCAGGCTTGCCATGGACAAATCAAGATTTAAAGAGCTGACTGCCAATCTTCAGGAATGAAGCGGCACCTAAAGAAGAAGTAACATTATAACTACTTGGTATTTTTGAATAAAACAGAAATATAATCATACAAACTTTTAAGCAATTCAGAATACCTACTAACATACTCCATTTAGAACGTTTAGCTCTTTTACCGCGAGACTTTATATCGATTGTCGTGCCCCTAGCGCGAGGCTAAATCTAAAACAAATACCTAAAACCAAAAAGAGATGTGGATACTTAAGTTTAACAATTAAAGGAAATATCCATCGCTCGACGAATGGGCACGACAATGTTTGTCGGATAAATCCGGCATTCGCGACGAAAGGGTTAAACCTTACGCCGCATTATGTTAGTATTTTTGCTGTGTAGACATTAATAGGAACGTGAACTGGTTAAGACTTGTTATTTTATTTAGCCCGTTAACTAGATTATCCAAAAATGAAAGACCTCAATTTTTCATTTAGCAAAATAGTAAGTATTTACTAAAACAGCGCTTCGAAGTTTCGGAGTTTAGTTAAATATCGTAGCTGATATCGTGTCGTCACGCGAAATTGAAATGCGCTATATCTTTGTCATTGTTTGCTAATCAGAGAAAAGGAACAATACGTATTTCCATACTTTTCCTATCTAATAAGCAAACAAAATTTTTTTTCCACACCCCCATTTTGGGCATTTTGCTTCGTAAACGAATTGAAAGTTAATCACTCTGATCAGAGTGACTAACTTTCAATTCGCCGCAGCCACAGCGACGTCGGTATTGAGTCAAATAAAATAAGATCTTTGCATTTCTCTGTATCCAAAGCCTGTGACATGACGAATGGGAAAACATGATTAGCCCATCGGTTAAATCATTAAAAAAAAATTGTACAAGTTTTATTTCTTTCCTCTGAGAAACAAAAAATGACAAAGATACAGCTCATTGAAATTTTGCATGACGTCACGGCTAGGTTCAATTTTTACTTAACGTCACGGCGCAACTTTGATGCTCCGTACCTTTGTGAATTTTTACTTTTTTGGTAAACGGAAAAATTATATGTGTCCATTATTTTGGATAATCTAAAAGACGGAATAATTACAATCATACTTTTCGGACCGTGTCGTCACCCTAAAAAATCAAACCGTATTCACTTTATTTCTATCTGCTTAATGCATCTTAAAACACTTGCACAAATCACGCAGACGCCGCGACACCGCGCGTTCCCTAGCAGCCGAAGCTTTCTCAAGCTATACTATGCATTTAGGATGATATAAATAAAGGTGAATTTAGTTTGGCAGTGATAGAAAAAGTGCGCTATTATAGCTGCTGCCACGTAAGCTCGGCCTACGTGGGCAGCTGAGTCAAAACTCGCATTATAAATATTTCAAATTTTAACAAACAAAAAAACAGCCGACTTCATTTTCTTTCATATCTCAAAAGTTCTTCATCATACCTTCAGCAAATTAATATGGGACCAACTTGGTGCTGCAAGCTTTCAAATATAAAGAGTCATCAAAATCGGTCTACGGTTGACGAAGATATCATGTAACATATATACGAAAAAAAAACATACAGCCGAATTGATAACCTCCACTCTTTTTGAAATCGGTTAAAAATTATGACACCGGTTCTGTAGGGTCAGTAGTGCCCCGGTAACACGCGCTTCTGTCGGTCCCCATAGTGCGATGCTAGTATTGATCGCAGCGCGCGAAACTCTACCGTTACGCGGTCGATACTAATCATGGAAGAGAAAAAACTAGTGGAAGTACTACATGATAAAATTAGTATCGAACCCGTTGTCATCAAACTCACGCTAATTAACGACTTATCGCATTTGCATTAAATACAAACAATTCGTTTAATTGTTAGTTTTTATTTATATCCAAAACGGCCTCATTAATACGATATATTTTGCTATTTATTACGTAACGTCATGAAAAAAATCTCGTACTTTATATGGTGTTATTTTAAAAAGAAGAATTTATAAACTTTAGTATGATGAACATAAGGTCTTAATTTGCGTCAAAATGTATTTTTGGAATTGAGTGCTTAATTATAAAACGCGCGCTATGTTCACTTTGCACTTCCACAGGTTTTTTGTCTTCCGTCGTTTATATAGCTTTTTCAGACCCTTAGCATGACACCGTAGATAAGCCACAGATAAAGTTAGTATCGCGCGACGCTCTTGTTCAATCCCGCGATCATTACTACATAGAGCGATAGCGACACGATAAAGATCGATTTACGCTTTCTCCGGTGCCATGCTTTCTGCGCGGGAAATCCTAACCTAACATACTAATAATCCTTCAAAAGCTAATGTAACAAATAACTTTGTATATTATCTGAATTATCATACTAACTAATGTTGATATTAATTATGTCAGTGGCAAGAAAGCGGGAGTCGTTAAAATCATTGTATAAAAGAAAAAACATTTTAAAGCGTTCACACAAAACAGATCAAAAGTAAGTGAGTTGCTGCATTTAGCTGGAAGCGAGGCGAAACATAACAATACTATATCTTCTATACATAGATAAAATAAAACATGTACATGCAAAAGGCGGGTAACTGTAACATCAAATAGATAGATAGCGAATATATATAAAACTATATTGTGTTACAAATAGATATAGTGCAACATACAGAGAACTTTCCAAGTTACGTCACGTCAAATTAATAATCACCATGTACAAATTCAAAATAACATCAATATTAATAATATGCAGGAATATATAAATACATCCTGTGAGATAAAAACATATTATATTTTCTTTGTGAAAGGAACATAGAAAATATTAAATAAATAAATAAATATATAGGGACAAATTACACTGATTGAGCTAGCCCCAAAGTAAGTTCGAGACTTATGTGATACCAACTCAACGATACTATATTACATATAATATAACAAATACATATAATGATAAACATCTACGACTCAGGACAATTTGAAAAAGGCCATTTTCCAACTTGCCCTGACTGGGGATCGAACCCGGATACTCTGGGTGGCGGACTAGCAAGGTGACCACTACGCCACGGAGGTCGTAAGTATATGGGGAAAAAAAGGCGTTAAAAATGATTACATTGATTAAAAATAATTATTTTACACCTTCGTATGGTTATTTAACTTATTCGAAGGTTATAGTCATAAATAAAAAATCACCTCATTACAAATTAATTCCAAGAAATATATATTTTAAAACCATATGTAATAGTATTATGCAGCAATATTAAAGTTATAAAAAATAATGTATGGTATTGACAAAACCGTGACGTAACACAGAAACCCCACGTGCTCAAGAATAAACATATAATTATATGTGTATATATTAACTTACCCGCCTATTATGACTACTGTTCACCCGCGCATCCATCTACAAACGAAAGCAAACTCTAAAAATATAATAAATTAAAGTCTAAAATACTGTGTCATGCGGTTTTGATAACGGGGATACATTTGTGTATGTAGTTTATAAACTGTTACTTAAACAGGGATTGACAAAACCATTACATATTTATAAAATGCTCGTTAACTTTTTCGAATACGTGTACAAAGGTATCTATCGATATAAATCTTTTTATATAGGCGATTGTTTAAAGAACTATGTTCTATGTAATTTTTTATATATGTTACATATTTATCTAATAATATTAATAACTGACGCAACTCAAATTGCAACATGACTGATTGTTTCCTTATCATGAAAATACAGAATAAAATTTGACTTTCGGATTTTGACTTTTTCAAAACTGGCATCTAGCTAGGGGTACCAACCTTTACATATTGAACCAATAAGTATAAACTGGTAGTAATAAAACGAAAACCTATTTATACTTTTTTTTCTTAAATAAAGTGTCAATTTCATCACTCACTCAAGGGAGTGTATTATGAATTATGATGATTTAATGAATGTACGACTATTTTTGACTATAATTGGTTGTTTGTTTTTTTTTTTGCAATGCAGTAGGATGCGTGGACATTTCTCAATTAAATACCATTCCACACTAAACTATGCCATTTGAAAAAGAAACATGTGAAATACAAAACTTATTTCATTCTTGCTATGTGTAACAAAAATTATATTCGTGCACGAAAGAACCAAAATCGTTTACAATGCGGCAATGAACATGCATTCAAAATGCTTTGAGAATGTACGCTGTTAACAATATATATGTATAACGATAAATATGTTTTTTTTTTTTTATTTTATTATTTCTTATACCTTAACCAGCTCTGAAAGGACAATTTTCTTGGTTATGAACTTTATGCTAATTATGGCATAAGGCTCAATTTAAAGTGATAACTATGCTACCAATGGCCGATTAGGGGTTAATAAATGTAAATTTTTATTAAAGAGGTGATCTACTTAAATAAAATTATGTATAAAAGCTTGATTTTTGCTAGCGCAAAAATTTAAACGTCAAATAAGAACTTTAATAGACCTAGGAATACGGTCGTGTAGGCTAGGTCTAATGTATAATCAATAACAGCAGTACATGACCCGACTATTTCAAATAAGTGATTATTCTGCAAATACAGTTTATTTGTTTAAAAGTTTTATTCACCCTGTCCACCTTGAGTTGTTTTTAAAGAGTTGATTGTTTTCCAAAAAAAATCCACTTTGTGTGTGTGTGTGAGGTGTGTGTGTGTGAGGTGTGTGATGTGTGTGGTGTACCTGGTGCTGCTGCTGGTGGTGGTGGTGGTGGTGCGGCGGCGCGGGGATGTAGAGGTGCGAGCCCGCGCCGAACGGCGGCGGGGTGCCGCTGTGGAACGTCGCCTTCTCGTAGCTCTGCAACCACACCGCGACCTCACATTATAGCGGTTCACCTCGGAATTGGAGCGTCAATAGAGCAGACGTGACCGACTGTTTACTGCATCAACCATAGAGACAATGGTTGTCAGTGTCACAGAGTACAAAGCATAAAGACCGACACTCTAACCATAGGAGTCATAGCTGTCGGTGTCTAATAGTACAAATATACATATATATAAACACTGTCACAGGAATGACAGATAAACTGGAAACTCGTATACACCTTCCTTTTGGCGTTCTTAAACTTGTGTCAAGTCTCAGTCAGTCTATCTCTGTCACAAACTCTAAGTGCGAAAGAAGGCAGAATCCGTCGCGGGTCACCTGTCTCTGTCGCACGTAGAATTTAAGACAGAGATAGACTGATCGCGTCGCGTGCGCCCGCGTCACCTAGTGGACTCCCTCATATGATCTCGTGTCAGCGTTTTAAATTATTGAAAATCACAATAAACAGTTTTTCACGATTATCTCGGTTTCATTTGCTATAATGATGTCAATAGAAAATAATTATCAAAATGGTAGAGCGTAACATTCACAAAAATTAATTTTTCAAACTTTTTCACGCGCTCAACCGTTTTCGAACTAGAAAGCGCTGAGATAAATACCGTACTCACATTGACCTTGTTGAGCGCGACGTGAGTCTTGTACATGGCGTTGGTGAGGTCCGCGTTCGCGCCCGCCGCGGCCTTACTGGCGCCGCCCGAGTACGGGCCGCCTGCGGACATAGAATTAATGAATGAATAAATATTACTGCAGAGGCCGGGAAGTATAGCATTGCCAGATGAGTACTTTTCAAGGCCTCGCTTCCGCTCGGGCTTGACGATAATTGCCACTCTGGAAATCCCATTCTCGCCGAGACATAGTGTTTTTCTCAACATATGCGAGGAAATAATTTAAGAAATTACCCGTACGGTGCAACACCGTACATTTTGCATCGTCAGTACACGTATCGGCTAGCAACAGGCTACGCGTGCTCACGGCCGCAATGGATAATTCATTATCATTTATTAGTTTACATTTTTAAGACAATATATCAGTTTTAAACAACACTAAGCAGTCTCATTTCTAACTTCTTATCAATTATTATTTTATATGTACGGCCAGGCCGAGGCCCGTACATTACCAACTATGCAAATAGTTACTGAAAACAATTAATATTTATTGCAAAAAGTATACATACATATAATCACTACGTAGTTTACTGAAAAAAACTGCTTTCCCGCGTTTTTTGAGTGCAAAGGAAACATTGCCCATATAGCTCAGTCATATTTTACGCAAAATGACTGTAGATTATTGATTTTTTTTTTCTTTCGCAACGATAATTAAGCACATTTTCGTGTGATTTTTATATAACATTTTTATAAAATTGTGGTATGCTCGAAAATAATGCATTTTTTATAATACGGTAGCGACAAGCTATGGAATAAAATGCTAAACGTCTTTGCCAAATGTAAAAACAGAACTGTCATCTGAAACGTCCATGTCGATGTCTTATCATTCTGAATTAACTTCTTGTCTTCTAGTTTTGAGCAGCGTCCAGGAACGAATTTTCATACTACTTTTCAAGCTTAGGCCGGTAAAGTAATGCATGCGATAAGAATCACTAACTTTGTGTCTTCTTTTTACTACAACAGTGCCCTTATTTCGGAGCACGTTTGAGAAAACATTATTTGTTTTTGGTAAATATTTGCATTGCTGGTTATTAATTTTCATACTACTTTTCAAGCTTAGGCCGGTAAAGTAATGCATGCGATAAGAATCACTAACTTTGTGTCTTCTTTTTACTACAACAGTGCCCTTATTTCGGAGCACGTTTGAGAAAACATTATTTGTTTTTGGTAAATATTTGCATTGCTGGTTAATTTTTTAATCATTTCCTCACATTTATTGAGTAAAGCACTATATATACCCTGGCGAGAATGGGATTGCCGGAGGTACATGACAATGTTCTTTTTTTTAAATTCATAAAGAATGTAGCTATTTGATAAATAAGAAAGGGATTTGCGTTGCATAATAAAATTTAGCACAACATTATAACACTCGTTTGGATGATATTATGGTTACTATGACACTGATCTTTAAAATGTTAGCAATAAGGTAACTGTTTCAGAAATTTTTGTAGAATATTTATAACATGGGTTTAGATAAAATCTTGTATGCAACTGTGATAATTAGGTATTAAAACACTCATATATATCGCGACAGTCGCATAAATCAGTAGATGAGTCCATGCTGACCGGGCTTGTAGGAGTCCTGCGCGTCGTAGGGCTGCTGCTGCGAGTAGCTGGACACCTTGCCCTGCGAGACGCCGCCGACGCCGGCGACGGCGGAGACGCCGCCGACGCCGGAGCCGCCGCCGTACGGGTACACGCCGTACTGGTACGTCGTCGGCGGCGGCTGGTAGAAGTACGCGTAGCCCGGCGGCAGCGCCGCCGGCACCTGCCGCACACAAAACAGACATTTTACAAAGTTCCATCATAACTTTATCTTAATAGATACTTCTACACTGTGATCTAGTAAAATTGTACAAAAACTTTGCGTACACAGCATGATCATTATGTGAGTCTAATTAACAGTGAGAAACACTACTCAAATATCAAGTTCTTCATTTAACAGAAATATTCAAAACAATGTGGTTAATACGTAACAGAAGTGGAAGGGACATACCCGTAATAAATCGAATCACGGGTTAAACTAGATCATTATAGTAAAATGAAATTAAAATAAAAGTAAAAAAACAAAAAAAACATTCAAAATTACCACATAAATTGCCCGGGCGGCTGCACACTTTTGAATGGAAATGCCGTTTTTTTTTTTGTGATTTGTGTTATTTTAATTTCATTATACTACAGTGATCTAGTTTAGCCCGTGGTTTGATTTATTACAGGCCCTTCCACGTTGTATATTACGAAAAACAATCTTAACATTTCAAACTACAATATAGCAGTCAGTCAATGAGCTCGGACGTGCATATTTTTTAATAAGCAAAATAAACAATTACCGCGCATTCTTGACCTAGATTTTTATCTGCGTCACTAGTTTCCGTGTTTATAACTTTTAGTGTAATGTTTTGTGTATTGTACAAATAATAAAATAAAATGGAGGACAGTCCCTTCAATCGGAGCGGGATGACACGCCGCAGCCCGCCCACACCCGCCCGCGCCCGCGTCCCTGGAGGAAGAACCGCCAGAAATCAGATCCACGGCCGAGATCCAGTCCTGGATGAGCTCCATCGAACAGTGCCTTCAAGAAGTATGCGCTATTTCGGCTGAAGGAAAACTGAACTCGGACCAGAAATTAAGGATCAGCAATCTCTGCCGGAAAGTTGGTCATGGCACATCTCAGATGGCAGTTCAATATCAATCCATAAAGCAAAAAACCATTCAGTCCTATAGTACTATTCAAGCCCTTAAAGAAAAACTGGACCTATCGCAGCGCCTTCAAGACCTAAAAACAAGTATTGACGAGTCCTCCAAACCCTCTTCAGGAGCGTCCTCTTTCGCCGACATGGTGAAAAAGGGAGCAAATAATTTCGTCCAGCCTCCCAAAGTAAGTGCCGTAGCCATCTACCCTACGGATAAACGGAAAAGTAGCGAAGAGACTAAAACATTAGTTCAAAAAATTATTAGCCCTGTCCAGATGCAGCTACATGTACGAGGATTAAGGAAAACTAAAAATGGCGGAGTCATCATCAGCACCGAGAACAAGGCCGACGTTGAAAAACTGAAGCAGTCAGCGCAACTAAAGACCTCTGGCCTTACTGTGGATGAGCCGCATAAACGTAAACCCAGGATTGTAATTATTGGAGTTCCATCATCCATGCCGGAAACGGAAGTATTTTCTTGCATTTATGAACAAAATTTAGCCGACAAGTTAGCCGACTGAACTTTGGAAAGTTTCTTAGCATCTATCAAGTTAAGCCACAAATCTGGAAAAAAGAATGCTGAGTCCTGTAATTTCGTGATAGAAGTCTCAGCGGACATACGTAGAGCCCTTATCACTAATGACAGAGTGTTCGTGAACTGGTCTTCTTGTCCGGTGAGAGACTTCACTCTGGTGACCAGGTGCTTCAAGTGCCAACAATATGGTCATGCGGCTAGAACATGCCGGGAGACGGTTAACACCTGTGGACACTGTGGTGTGGTAGGCCATGCCTTGGAGGAATGCATAAAGAAGGGAGACCCCCCAAAATGCGCGACATGCCTTTATTACAAAAAACCGTGCGACCATAAAACAGGTGACCAAATTTGTCCTGCGAAATTGATGGCCGAAAAAAGGTATATTAATTCTATAGATTATGACGGCGCCTAAGAGCGCCACTTATTAGTTTATTTTAGTACTTAATCTTCTACGTGTAAACTATTGATAAGTTAATTTCTGATTTAGACAATTTCTCTGTTTTAGAATCGAAAACTTGTGAAGTTGAATGCTGCAAACAATATCTATCTTCATTTAGTGACCCTTTAACATTCATAACACAAAATATTCAGAGTATATATAAAAACTTTGACGATTTTCACGTTCTTCTACATAGGCTCAACTTTGACTGTGACATAATCGTGTTAACTGAATGTTTTCTACAAAATCGTGGTAATCTACCCATCATACAAGGTTACAATATTTTTAACAGTTTAGATAATTTCAATAAAAACGGCGGGGTTGTAGTTTACACTCGGAACACATTGGATGTCATTGTAGAAGAACCAATTATATTAGACTGTAATCGGCTACTTATAAAAATCGGAACAGATATTGCAATATTAGCCATTTACCGTTCCCCTTCTCATACAAACGCCAGTATTTTCTCAGTGTCTTTAAATGAAACACTGCAAAAGTTATCCTCTTTCAAACACATAGTTATTATAGGAGACATTAACATCAATATTCGCCCGGAGAATAACGATTCAGATGCCTTGGAGTACCTTAATATTTGTGCTTTCCACGGCTTACTCCCTGCACATACGTTTATCACGCGACCCAAAAGCGGTACTTGTTTGGATCATATCATGGTAAAAACTAACTTTCAATCATTAACATTAGTACCTAACTCGAGCATAACCGATCATAGAGCTGCCCTACTAACATTAAATCGTAAATCAAACTTTTGTCAAACGCAAATTAATACTAAAATAGATTACAATAAACTTGAAGGTTACTTATGCAACATTAATTTTGACCTGGTTTATAATAACGCTGATGCGAATACTTGTATGTCATACTTGATACAAACGGTTCGGCAAGCTATCAACAAGAAAATATTTAAATAATAAAAATCGAAACATTAAGCCCTGGATTTCACCAGGGCTCATTCGTTGTATGAGACATAGGGATAAATTACACAAAAAAGCAAACAGCAATCCGGAAAATTTTGTATTACAGTTATCATATAAACGCTATCGTAATTTTTGCAATAACCTACTTAGAAAAATCAAGTGCAACTACGAAAAAAATGAATTATTAAAAGCCGGTGGCAACAATAAAAAAATATGGCAGACTATAAAGCAGGTCACATGTACTACAAAAAAGCATGAGTCATCTTCTAGTTTATTACAAGTGCACGCGTCACAGATGACCTCTGCAAACATTGCAAATTCGTACTTTGTAAATATAGGTAAAAATTTAGCAGAAAAAGTAAAAAAGCAGTTGCCTTCAAGTTCGATTCCCTGCTGTTCTCTCAATTCATTTGTGTTACTAGACACGGATGAAACTGAAGTGGAAGCTATTATTACGAGCTTGAAGGATACCTGTACCACTGGTTGGGACAATATATCTAATCATATACTTAAACATTTCAAACATATACTGGTCCGCCCATTAACCCATATTTTAAAAAAATGCCTGAGTGAGGGTATATTCCCTAAATGTTTAAAAAAAGCCGTCGTAGTTCCTATTTATAAATCCGGTGACAAAGAGCAAGTTTCAAACTATAGACCTATTTCATTATTGCCTTCGATATCAAAAATATTAGAGAAAATTATAAACAAAAGGCTTATTCCTTATTTGGAAAAGTACAATTTACTATCGGAAGTGCAGTATGGTTTTAGGTCTAAGTTATCAACAGCGGATGCTGTTCATAGTCTAACCGATTATTTAGTACAGGAACTCGATAGTGGGAAACAAACAATTGGAATATTCCTTGACCTTGCAAAAGCATTTGACACAATTTCCATTCCCATTTTATTGCACAAGCTAGAAAACATAGGGATAAGAGGAAATGAGCTTAAACTTTTTGCAAATTATTTGGAAGAACGTACTCAGTGCGTCAAAATAGACAATATCATTAGTTCTGACCAAAAAATTAGCTGTTTTGGAGTTCCCCAGGGAAGTATCTTAGGCCCTACCTTGTTTTTAATTTACATCAACGACCTATGTAATCTGAATCTACAAGGGGGGAAAATAATTTCGTATGCCGACGACACAGCTCTTTTATTTTCTGCTAACTCAGTTGATGAAGTCTTTAAACTTGCGCAACAAGGTTTTAATGTTGTAAATAAATGGCTTCAGCAGCATCTACTAACTTTAAACACTGAAAAGACGAATTTTATTCAGTTTTCCATGCGCCATTTGCACTCATCTCATTTTAACACAAAAATGTATGCACATCACTGCACAAACCCTGCAACTAACACGTGTCAGTGCCCAGTTATTTCTAGCACCGACAAAACAAAATATTTGGGTATTGTACTTGACAAAACACTTTCTTTCAAGCATCACATTGAAATCTTAAATGGCAGAATCCGTAAGTTATTATTTGTCTTCAAAAAATTACGCTCTATTGCGGACTCAAAAACAATCAGGCAAGTTTATTTTGCCCTTTGTCAGTCAGTATTAACTTATTGTATTACGTCATGGGGTGGCACAGCTAAAACATCCCTACTAACTATTGAAAGAGCTCAGCGAGCCATTCTTAAGGTGTCTACTTTCCGCCCTTTCCTTTTTCCCACAGACCTGCTCTATCAATCCTGTAAGGTATTAACAGTTAGACAATTATTTATATTAAGCACAATCCTCAAACAGCACGCCGCACGGCCATTCAGCACTCAACTAACGAACAAAAGACGGAAAGATATTGTTTGCACAAATAATGTTCAAACAAAGCACGCCTTCACCTCTCGATTTTTTCTATTCCTTGGCCCACTTCTCTACAATAGACTTAATAAAAAACTAGGTTTTCATCCCCTAACTTATAGTACTACTAAGAAAATTCTTCAAGAAGCCCTACTTAATATGTCTTACGAAGAAACAGAGGAATTGCTAATGGTTTTAAAATAATACTTAAGCGTTTCGTTTGTTTATAATAGGTATATATTTTTTTATATTTTCTTTTTATTTTTTCCTAACGTTTTTAATATCATTGTAAGTGTAATTGTTTATTAAGTTTATTATGAGCATATAATACGTGTAACGCCTGAAATACAGGATGATTTTCATCCTAGCTCAGGTACCTTTAGATTATAATATATATCCTTAATGTATCAATAATGTGTTCCTTTTAAAATGTCTAGCACCTAATTATTTGAATAAAGATTTTATTATTATTATTATTTATTAACTCTTTCAAACACATCGAGAACAAACAATTATTACTAAAAAACCTACTAAATGCGAGTTGAACTCGCGTGGAGAGGGTTCCTCATAATGCCAAAGTTTTTTTTTTTTTTTTTAGTTTTAAAGAATTTATTTTTCAAAACACACAAAAATATATACAATATAAGAAAAAAAAATGACTTAATCAAAACTAAACAAACTAAAATACTACCTACTTCAATTAAAATTAAATAAATTAAAAATAATTAAATAATAAAAACTTATATTAAATTATATGAAAAATGGAGGCCAAATCGCTGCCGTCACAGGGCAAAGTACCCAAGAGACTGGCGGCATTTCCGCGTTGAATAGCAATACTTAGACGCTGTCCGAAATGCGCGCCGGCCCTTGGGTCCCCCGAAACGTCGATCAGGCGTGCGGAAATTTCCTTTAAAATTTGACGAGCTTCCGCACCCCAAGGCCCTAAGGTCTCCACTGCAAAAGGCACAAATATATACGGCTCCCCTAGAGCCGAATATTTGCGCCTCTTGATAGCTTCCGCTGCCGTCGCTGCCGCGCCCGCTTTTCGAGCAGTCGCTCGTACATGGGATGGAGCTACAGTGTCTACACATGTAGCATCCCACACAAGCGACCGCCCGTTCTTCCAAGGGATGAGCGTCATGCCGTCGGGCCTCTTGCCATCGTCCCGCGTGATACCATTCGGTTCTAAAATTGCTGGCACACCGGCACTGGCAAGAGCCCGACGGATGACGTCATTCAAGGTGGCGTGACGTGAAATACGCCCTGCGCTGCGACGACAATTGAAATCCTCACAGTAGTCTGCTAACGCTCTCTAATGGTGTTTTAGTGAACTATTTTACGTAAGTGAACGTATTATATTGAGTTTACTGCTTAATTTTCAATTGATAGATTTTTTAAAGGTTCTCCTGTAATCTCCAAGCAATGAAAAATATGAGACTTGCGTGTTGTACCTGTTGCGGCGAGGCAGCGTCGGTCCTGCCGAAGCGCTCGCCGGCGCTGAGCCCGAACGTGCCCTCGCGGGCCGCGCCCACGCCGCCCACGCCGTAGTTCACCTCGTAGTAGCCGCCCTGGGGGGAACGGACGACGTCAGCTTAGATATACGGACAAATCACACAGATTGAGCTAGCCCCCAAGTAAGTTCCAGACTTGTGTTACGGGATACTAATTCAACGATACTATATTTTATAACAAATACATATATGCATAAACATCCAAGATCCAGGTCAATCTGAAAAAGATTATTTTCTATCATGACCTGACCGGAGATCGAACACGGTATGGCATCCCATATCCGCAATGGCAGCCTGGCATAGTGAACCCCCCCCCCTCTTCCCCCAACAGACAACAGTACTGCTTTTCCCCACCAACAGACAACAGTACTGCTCTCCCCCAACAGACAGCAGTCCTGCTCTCCCCCCAACACAACAGTACTGCTCTCCCCCAACAGACAGCAACCCTGCTCTTCCCAACAGACAACATTCCTGCTCTTCCCCCAATAGACAACAGTCCTGCTGTCCCCCTATCAGACAACAGTACTGCTACCCCCAACAGATAATATTACCTCTGCCCCCAGCAGACAACAGTCGTGCCCCCCCACTCACCATGTGGTGCGGCAGCGTGGTGGTCCTGGGCATGAGCTGGTCGTCGTAGGCGGCGTAGGCGGCGGCTCCGCCGGCGCCGTACAGCGCGGTGGCGGCGTAGCCCGCGCCGCCCATGCCCACGTTCGTCGACCCGCTCGCGCTCACTGACCCGTGCGCTGGAAACAAATTCATTAATAAACATATACGGACAAATAACACTGATTGAGCTAGCCCCAAAGTAAGTTCGAGACTTGTGTTATGGGATACTAACTCAACGATACTATATTTTATAACATATACATCGAGGACCCAGGACAATTTGGAAAAGACCATTTTCAAACTAGGTTCGAACCCGGGACCTCTGGCTGACAGATTAGCATGGTGACCACTTCGCCCCACAAATTGTCAAAAGGAGTAGAAAATATCTACTTTTTACTTCTACTCCTGCACTGATAACTGCCTTTTAAATAGTCGCGAACACTATTATGAGAACATTGATAATATATGATTTCAGAAAAGTCTATAGTCTATTCCCCATAACAGCACAAGTGTCGTTATTTGCCTGAAAAGATACTCCAAGCCATAGACCTACAAATTACAACTTTTTATCTTAAGATCCACCATACTGCCAACATAATAAAAACGTTTTTTAAAATTAGCCAGTAGGAAAACGTCAATTAAAAAAAATACTATTATCTACACCCATGCTATAAATCCCCTATAAAAGTTTCTAAAACAGTTAACTTATTGCCAACATTAAAACACCCAGTGTCATAGTAATCATTATATCACCCAAACGAGTGTTATAATGTTGTACTAAATATCATTATGCAACGCAAAACTCGATCCCTTCCTAACTCATTAAATAGCCACATTCTTTATTAATTTCAAAAAAAGATTGTCATGTACGCCTGGTTCACTACCACAGCTCCGTAATTTAAAAAAGAAGTTATTGGTTTATCTAAGCGCACGGTAGTGCGCAGGACAAGTTCCAGCAACAGGCCGCGCGCATGCCGTGCACTATTTACACGAACCGTTTCGACCCACTTTTGACCCCCCTGTAACTTAGTGCCTATTGCAAGTACAGAGATAAAATTGAAGCTACGTAATCATATACTAGTACTAAAGCAGTATGCCAAATTGCATAGATATAGCTTCAGTAGATCCTGAAATATGACCCTGTGAAAATAGCTAATTTTGTCACTGACTGACTGACTCACTGACCGGTAATCAAAACCTCTAGGCCACTTCCAATTGTCCTAGCGTTATGAAATTTGGCATGCAGGTCGTGTTTTATATGTAGATTAAGAAAAAATTAAGAAATTTTAGAAATCGGTCAAGCGTGAGTTGGCTCAATCGAATATCACATTTTTAATAAAAATATTTATTATGAACCAGTGATACAATGAGAATACGATGAGGAGGGGGGAGGAGAGGGGGGGAGGAGGGAGGAGAGGGGGGGAGGAGGGAGGAGAGGGGGGGAGGAGGGAGGAGAGGGGGGATGGGGAAGGAGGTATAAAATATTGTCATGTATACATAATGCACTATGTATAGCTTATCTAAGCGCACGGTAGTGCGCACGCCAAGTTCTTATTAAATACTGCTTACTTAAAAAATCAGGCTTCTATTGTTATAAATTACTTTCGATAGATGGCGCTAGCGGTATAACTGAAACGCGATATTGTGTTTTTCGTCTGCAGTATATATGAAAAGTTGATAAGAAATCGATGGGCATTTCTTTCTACACTTACGACGTTTTGATATCTTATAAAAAGATATAAAATAGGTACGATTTCTTGAAAAAAAGTATTGAAATCCCACGAAAAACATACCTGTTAAAAAGGGGGCCAAGTTCCTATCGGCTAATTGTTCGCCTAAAAAAGGGTTGAAATCCAATCCAATGCAAAGTTCTAAATCCATAGGGTATTGCATTTTAAAAAATATCTAAAATTATAATACTTCTAAATTTGAACTTGGCAGGTATTTTTAATTATATAAATAATAAATTTAATTATACAATTAATCAAGTGTTAGATACAGCACGAAAACCTGCCAAGTTCAAATTTAGAAGTATTATAATTTTAGATATTTTTTAAAATGCAAAACCCTATGGATTTAGAACCTTTTATAGAGGATTCATATCATGGGTGTAGATAAAGTTTTGTGTGCAACTGTAATAATAAGGTATTAAAATACTCATGTGATACTATTATCACACTCCGCTTCGCCTCGTGTGATAAACCCACATTCGTGTTTTAATACCCCTTATCTAAAGTTGCATAAATAACTTATTATTTATTTGTTATTCATGACCAGCTTGGAGTGATATGTCTATATCACACAGTTCTGAGAGTCCAAAATCTTTTCACAGTTCATTAATTTATTAACAACACTTTTTTGTCCTTTTCCACTTGTCGAGTTTATTTTTAAATGCATTTATGGAACATGCACTATATTATATATTTTTATAACTATTTATATCCCCCACAACCCGTTAAAAGCTCCTCCATCTTTCCACAATTTTTATCCAGGGTCTTTTCTCTCCAATCCCTGTGATGACTTTTGAAATCCCTGACCATGTTCTAAGCCTTATCCTCTCTTCCCATACCCACCTGTTAGAATCCAATGAAAATATCCAAGAAACATAAAAAGCTATATTATATTTAAAAACACATAATTCTAAACGATGAAGGTTATTAAAAATATGGACAACAGATGGCAGCACAGTGAAGGCAGGTCCAAATCCAACAAACTTCTGTTATTTGATAAATTTGACAGAGCAAAAGAAAATGTCAACTGATGGTCCAATGACCACAGTAGATTGGACCTGACGACACGGTGTCGCCATCTAGTACCACATATTTTTGAAACATGTAAATGAGATTACGATACTAAGACAACAGTGGCGCAATTCATATATTTTTGAATTGTGCTAATTAAACCCTTTCATTTGATATCAAACACGGTATGAGACGATTTTTTTATCAATTACTTTGACTTGTAGAGGGCGCCACCGAAAATGTAATGTGACGTTACATAGGCTATAAGCAGCGGACAGCCAAGACGTTTCCAACGATACCTCATTTGTCATTGTATCATGGATATTATTGATAACACAAGGGAAAGAATTAACACACATTCATAGCAACGAAATACAAAACCCTCCTCCAGGCTTCGCCGCAGTCGGGTAAATAATGTAATGTTACCTGAGGTGGTGGCAACTTTGGCTGTGGAGGTTTGTGTCGTGGAGGTGCTCGTTAAACTGTTGCTCGACGCTACTGAACTGTCGTACTGCAAATGAACAAATGAAAAAATCAGCTTTTCATACAAAATGAGACCAATTTGTACATAATTGGGTACTTTACTGGGTCAAAAATAAATTATTTCGTACTGTTATGGAAATAAAACGTCACAAAATAATGATCATATCCATTTCCAACGTGATTTTAGATTTATTATTGCAGAAAAACTGATATCAAGAGCGCTATTTGATTCCAAGAAAGTATGACGTCATTAGTCTATACTTCATACACATCCCATAGAAACTGTTTGTTTTGACGTTTAGAAAAAAGTATCTAACTTGAGTTGTTGGAAAGTAGTTGTAATTTGGATGTTACCAGTCGAACCAGGCCGACGAGGTGCAGAAAGACCTGCTGTATCTCGGAAGACTACTGGCAGCAACGCTTACAACACCGTAAGAAATGGCGCCATCTAGTGTCAGAGGACATTTTCCACTTTGGGTCGCTGCGCTACCGTAGTAAGTCGAATTTCAGAATAAACAAGTTTGTCGTAGAACTGTTCTAAGACTAGGTTTTAATTATTTTGTTATCTTTTAATTTTTTAGCCTGTTTGCGTGTCAAAATTTTTATCTACCCTATGTCACTAGGTTTATATCCATCAAGCCATTTATTCTGTAGAGCTGAAATTATGATACTCGAAAAACATGACCCTTCTTCTGGCGCAGTCGAGTAAAGAAAACCAGATACCAACTAAACTTAGTTGTAAGTAAATGATCTGATGTCAACAACTACCGATTACGAAATTGAAAAAAAAATGACAATAGGGTATTTATTACACCCGTTTTAAAAAAAATTCTTAATTAAATTCAATGGTGCTAAAAATACACAAAATTTTAATTAAATTGATAAGTGCCATAAAATTGCATTTTAAGAGCGGCCTTCCCGTCTTACTTTTCATACAAACGCTCGTACGTGATTATGGTGTTGTATCTGATCTTTTTTGAAAACTTTTTAACTCACAGGTATCTTAGGCGTTATTTCTAGTTTTCTATCGAAATAAAAAATTGAAATTTAGAAAAGCCTCCAAAAATCTGCTCTGTTGCACAAATTTTAGCTGAACTTCGACCGTTCATAAAGTACTCAAAATGAAAGTTTTGAATACAAAACATTTATTTCACATACTTGTAAGACTTACTGATAAACACGTATCACCTGGAACAAGTTTTATGAAATTTCCGCACCCTATGAATAGTTAATATTCGTTCAACGGATAGTTAATAACAATACTAATTTCATTTAATAGAATGCAAACCATGCCCTTAGGCGCTATCTCTCTCATTTTGGTTTGCCTCTTTTTCTAGCATTGCCCTGGATGAAACACCAAGATTTTCAAACTATGCTCGCGTTGAAAACAGAGTGGCCGGGAAGGGCCGCCTTAATGTTACATTTTACTACGACCTCCGTGGCGTAGTGGTCACCATGCTAGTCCGCCACCCAGAGGTCCCGGGTTGGAACCCCGGTCAGGGCAAGTTGGAAAATGGCCTTTTTCAATTTGTCCTGGGTCTTGGATGTTTATCTATATATGTATTTGTTATAAAATATAGTATCGTTGAGTAAGTATCCCATAACATAAGTCTCGAACTTACTTTGGGGCTAGCTCAATCAGTGTTATTTGTCAATATATATTTATTTATTATATTAATATTATTTTGCCGAAAACGTTGGAGCAATGGACGCTAAATTGCTCTATGGTCATGACGTCAGTTATTGTATGTAAATAAATGCACCAATGTATGCGTTTTGATATTTAACGCTTTTTAGTTTACATAGGCGAATGACGATATAACATGGCGGCTATCATTTTGTTTTTAAAAACAGATTACGAAGGTTAGACTTTGAGTCGAATTTTAAAATTTATTAAGAGTCCCCTTACCCTGGACAGAAACAGACTTTCCTATACAAGCGTAGTCTACGTTTTATTTTGAAACGACATATCGGATATGAAGGGGATTCCTAAGGTATTTTTGCAGTAAAATTCAGTTACATGAATCGTTTGTCCAGAGTAATAAGAATGAAATTGGCTTGCAATGGATGTCCAGGTATCTAAACGAAGAGGTGAGGACTTCCAACGCGAGCTAAATTAAATTATAGCACTAACGATATTAAGTAAATAATTCTTTGAATTTCTTTTCTGAGCAAGATTTCTGTACGTGTTTACTATATTTATTCTGTGCCCAAAATAATTTCGAGACTTGTGTTATGGGGTACTAACTCTACGATACTATATTTTATAACAAATACCTATATAGATAAACATCTAAGACCCAGGTCGATCTGTAAAAGTTTATTTTCCATTTTAATCTAATAGGGGATCGAACTTGGGATCTCCGGTGTAGCAGCCTGGCATGACGACGACCATTAGGCCACAGAGGTCGTCATGATATGGACAAAAATAATGAAATGGTAAAAACATCCAAAAAGAAACACATGTTGTGCGGCGGCTGGTAGTAGGGTGTGCCGGCGGTGTACAGCGCCGAGTACGTACCTGTTCCTTGGGCGGCAGCTTGTTGTGCGGCGGCTGGTAGTAGGGTGTGCCGGCGGTGTACAGCGCCGAGTACGTACCTGTTCCTTGGGCGGCAGCTTGTTGTGCGGCGGCTGGTAGTAGGGTGTGCCGGCGGTGTACAGCGCCGAGTACGTACCTGTTCCTTGGGCGGCAGCTTGTTGTGCGGCGGCTGGTAGTAGGGTGTGCCGGCGGTGTACAGCGCCGAGTACGTACCTGTTCCTTGGGCGGCAGCTTGTTGTGCGGCGGCTGGTAGTAGGGTGTGCCGGCGGTGTACAGCGCCGAGTACGTACCTGTTCCTTGGGCGGCAGCTTGTTGTGCGGCGGCTGGTAGTAGGGTGTGCCGGCGGTGTACAGCGCCGAGTACGTACCTGTTCCTTGGGCGGCAGCTTGTTGTGCGGCGGCTGGTAGTAGGGTGTGCCGGCGGTGTACAGCGCCGAGTACGTACCTGTTCCTTGGGCGGCAGCTTGTTGTGCGGCGGCTGGTAGTAGGGTGTGCCGGCGGTGTACAGCGCCGAGTACGTACCTGTTCCTTGGGCGGCAGCTTGTTGTGCGGCGGCTGGTAGTAGGGTGTGCCGGCGGTGTACAGCGCCGAGTACGTACCTGTTCCTTGGGCGGCAGCTTGTTGTGCGGCGGCTGGTAGTAGGGTGTGCCGGCGGTGTACAGCGCCGAGTACGTACCTGTTCCTTGGGCGGCAGCTTGTTGTGCGGCGGCTGGTAGTAGGGTGTGCCGGCGGTGTACAGCGCCGAGTACGTACCTGTTCCTTGGGCGGCAGCTTGTTGTGCGGCGGCTGGTAGTAGGGTGTGCCGGCGGTGTACAGCGCCGAGTACGTACCTGTTCCTTGGGCGGCAGCTTGTTGTGCGGCGGCTGGTAGTAGGGTGTGCCGGCGGTGTACAGCGCCGAGTACGTACCTGTTCCTTGGGCGGCAGCTTGTTGTGCGGCGGCTGGTAGTAGGGTGTGCCGGCGGTGTACAGCGCCGAGTACGTACCTGTTCCTTGGGCGGCAGCTTGTTGTGCGGCGGCTGGTAGTAGGGTGTGCCGGCGGTGTACAGCGCCGAGTACGTACCTGTTCCTTGGGCGGCAGCTTGTTGTGCGGCGGCTGGTAGTAGGGTGTGCCGGCGGTGTACAGCGCCGAGTACGTACCTGTTCCTTGGGCGGCAGCTTGTTGTGCGGCGGCTGGTAGTAGGGTGTGCCGGCGGTGTACAGCGCCGAGTACGTACCTGTTCCTTGGGCGGCAGCTTGTTGTGCGGCGGCTGGTAGTAGGGTGTGCCGGCGGTGTACAGCGCCGAGTACGTACCTGTTCCTTGGGCGGCAGCTTGTTGTGCGGCGGCTGGTAGTAGGGTGTGCCGGCGGTGTACAGCGCCGAGTACGTACCTGTTCCTTGGGCGGCAGCTTGTTGTGCGGCGGCTGGTAGTAGGGTGTGCCGGCGGTGTACAGCGCCGAGTACGCGCCCGCAGCGCTGCCCGCGCTGCTGCTCGCCGCGCACGCTACCGCACCCGCCTGGGGGGGTGGGGGGACACTCATTTCTGATATTCATATACAATATGTAACAAAAACCCTGTCCGATCCTTGTAGCAGCTACTCAGACCATTTATATGAACAATATTTCCAATGGGACCAATGCTTCAAACATTGGTCCCATAGGAAGCATTGGTCAATATGAACAACATTTCCTATGGGACCAATGCGTCAAACATTGATCCCATAGGAAACTTTGTGCATATTGCTTTGCAACAAGGATTGGACAGGGTGTGAAATAAATTATTTAAGAGGAAATGAAGACATTATTAAATTTTTTAAAATCGTGAAGCTTTTCTATATACATTTGCGAAAAACAGCCACTTGGCTAGTGTGCGTAGGAAATCATCAAGTCCTCCCTTTAAACTGTAAACAGTTGTTCATAAAATATTGCCCAAGCCCTAGATAAGGGTTATCTAGGGCTTGGGCAATATTAAAATTTTAATTATATCTCCGTTTCCTCTCAAATAATTTCTTTCAAATGGAGCCAGCACTATACACCGAAAAATTAATGTATCCCCTTAATGAGTCCTCGCCTGCGCGGTACAGGGGCGCGGAGATATGGTGATTTAGGGCGTTTAAATTCGGGCGTGTATCATGCTCTTTACACTCCCGCCTGCATTTCCCTCAACCCACAAGAACCATTCAAGCGGTGAGTCTATAGTAATTCGTATGAACAGAGCAAAGTACAAAAATAGACAAAACAACCAAATGAAAACTTTTACTCGTATCTCTTCCATTGCTAATTAAGCCTGGTTTACATATTGACAAGTGGCAAGTGCGTGTGAACCGGCAGTGACAAGTGAATAGCAGTGCTGCATATCCACTTGTCAGTGCGTGTGACCTACTTGTCACTTGTCAGTCGCACTTATCACTTGTAAATATGTAAATTGGACTTTATTTTACGTCCTTTATTGTAATTGTAATTTTAATTTCTTTATAATTTAATGCTATGTTATAGTGCACAATTGCAGTTTTTAATTTCAGTTCATCACATTGAACTATTGTGTCCTTTAAGTTAAAATAGTGTCGTCAAAATGGTTTAACTGCTATTTTTTTTCTATAAGTGAAAACTTCTTAATGGCTAAGTTTTATTTATCATTTGTTGTTGATATTGTCTACATAAATATAAAATGGCTGTAAGTTTTCCGAAATAAATAAATAATACTTAACGTTTTTGACATACACCCGAGTGTAAACGTACCTGATAAGAGTTCATCATGGGCTGGTACTGCGTGAGCGTGACGCTGGACGGGTACGCTGTGCTCATCGCGGACGCCGTCAGCGACGCGTTCGTGGAGTTCACCTGCAACGATCATTGGATATCATCCATTTTCAACGAGCACAGTTAAGAGTGAACTAGTAGATACTTTTTCGATACAAATTTCGGAGGGGATTTTGACATTGTATATTCAAAGTTTAACGTGACATTGTTTGGTCTGATTATAAATTTTATACCATTCCCCCTCTCAAAAGTTTATTTTATTCACTGAAAACAGTGAATAAAATGCACTTTTACTCATTATTTTTGATGTTTGAATTTAGAACAATTAACTCTTAATTTTAGTAATTGTTCCAATTTTAATGTCCATTTTAATTAATTTAACCTTCTTTTTTCTTTATTAAATGTCTATTTTCGCAAAAATTTTTCTTTTTAACCGACTTCCTAAGGAGAAGGTTATCAATTCGTCGGAATTTTATGTTTTATATATGTTGATCGATTTATTCGAAGACGTTTGTACAGATTAAGAATATTTTTTAAAGGGAATTCCTGTCAGGTAATCCCATAATTTTTTTATTAAAACCGATTGTGTAGTTTTAAGATGGTTTTTACTTTTGAAAAATTATTCTCGTAGTCATGGTATAAAGTATAGTATGCAATTCTTGAATAAAGCGGATTTACATCGAGGGCCATGAAGCACTCGCATTGCTCAGGATTCTTACGCTTGAATGACTTGCTACGGTCGTGATTCAGTCGTTAAAATCCTTCACCAGCTCGTGATCTACTAAGGCCCTCGAAGTAAATCCGTCCTTAATTCACTAATTGCATAATATACTATTGTCTGAATTGATACAGAATAGTTAAATAAAAAGCCATTCCAAAGTTATAGAGTCATCAAAGATTTGCTTATTTTTACGCAACATTTGGCGTAAATAAGTTATAAAAGAAGTGTAAAATCTCAAAATCTAAGTCCACAACGACACGGCTTATTTATCGAAGATTTTAATAAACTTTATTTGTAATCGATTAATGCAGTAGTTTTTTGCATAAAACCCCTTTTCCCAAAGGACTTTACGTAAATTTTACGCGCTCGGTTCACTATGAATTTATCGTGCATTTCACCTCACTGCTTCGCCCAAACACAATGTTAGCTGAGACAGCATGCTTTTAGGCTGCGCCCAACTGTGAGTTTGGGCCCGCGACTAGTTCAACCTTAAGAGCGCAGACTTTGCACAAGCAGAAATAATCTCGGACCCAACAAAAAAGCCACCTGGATTCGATGCTCAGCGTGCGGTATGGGTTAAACTTAACCGTTTCAGAACTGGGTATGGCCGATCTTACCACCATCCATATAAGTGGAATTCCAGAATATCTTCGGAGTGTGACTGTGGAGCTGTTGACCAAACATTACAACATATCTCTGGAGGACTTAGTGAACTCCGTACTTTAACTCCGCCAGCTGTAAACTGGCTAAAAAACGTACCACTAAATGTTTAGGAATCCTAAACATTTACGAAACTGCACGAATCCTAAATTAGGATTCGTGCAGTAACATGCCATACGACATTATGATGATGACCGAGCGCAGTAGATAATATTAGCTTTCAACAACTTAATTTGCCAGGCAAATCTGCTGCTGCTGCTGTTTTTGCTGTGGCTGCTGCGCCTGTTGTTGCGCCGGCTGCTGCGGTTGCTAAGGCTGGGGTTGTGGGACAGTCTGTATGATGAAGTACTTACCTGTGGAGCATATACATTGGCGCCGTACACAGGCAGATGGTGCGACACAGGATGTTGCGCGTACACGTTCTGTTGCTGTTGTTGCGCCTGCTGTTGTTGCGGCTGCTGCTGCTGTTGTGGCTGCTGCGTCTGTTGTTGCGCCGGCTGCTGCGGTTGCTGAGGCTGAGATTGTGGGACAATCTATATTATGAAGTACTTACTTGTGGAGCATATACATTAGCGCCATACACGGGCGGATGGTGCGACACAGGATGGTGCGCGTACACGTTCTGTTGCTGTTGCTGCGCCGGCTGTTGTTGCTGCTGCGGCTGCTGCTGTTGTTGCTGCTGTTGCTGTGGCTGCTGTGTCTGTGGTTGCGCCGGCTGCTGCGGTTGCTGAGGCTGGGGTTGTGGTACAGTCTGTAAATGGAGATGCCAAGGTGAAAATACTATAGCATACAAACCTAAAAAGAGTTGTTGTTAACACAAATTAGTATAGCGCCATCTACCTATTGTCACAGGTATGGCACTTCATAGAAGCGGAGTGTCATTTTTACCTACTACTACAAACGAAACTATACAAGGCGGGAACGGGGAAGACTTGCGGGGACAGGAACGGGGACGCATATTCCGCCTGCCCTAGGAGTTCTCGTTCTGTATGTAGTACCCATAATCCATTTGTTTAGGTATTTAAAAGAATGTTAACAATCTTGACGAGTCTTTTTATTGAAATATCCACTTTATATATCAGTACCTTTGTAAATTACAAAAAAAAAAATATCTAATTTACAATTTATCAAATAAATAATTTGTAATTTGCGTTTTGATTTATAACGTGTATATTTCAATAAAATGACATGTCAAGATTGTCTCTAGCAAATGACGGCTCGACAAAAAAGGATAGCAGCATAGAAAAGTGCTGTTCGGTGCTGGATGTGTCCCACTCTTATCGTATTACTAGCTTTTGCCCGCAGCTTCGCTCGCGTAGGAGTGTAATTTATCAAAATCCTTTCTTAGGGGATGCCTACGTCATAGTGGGTTTATGCATGCAAAGTCTCAGCCCGATCGGTTTAAAATTCACAAAGTTTCGTACAAACTTTCATCCCCTATTTTATCCTTTTGGGGGTAGAATTGATCAAAATCCTTTCTAAGCGCATGCCTACGTCGTAACATCTACCTGCATGCCAAATTTCAGCCCGATCCGTCCAGTGGTTTGAGCTGTGCGTTGATAGATCACTATGTCAGTCAGTCAGTCACCTTTGAGTTATATATATTTAGATTTGTCGCATTCGACTAGTGTGGTCTTTGTGCGCAGAAAACAAAATTCATGGTCTATGGATTAATTAATTAATTTACAAAATTCATGTACACAAAATACAAACACAGAAACAAACAAAGTAAGAATATTAAGTACATAGGTACTGCTTGTTTCATAGAAATCTCTTCCAGCAGACCCAGGAGAGGAAAAGAGAAGGAAACAGGTAGCAGTAGTTGACCCTTTTACCGCGAACGTCGGATTTATCCGACAAACATTGTCGTGGCCATTCTGCGAGCGTCGGATATTTCCGACAAAAAAAAACCGCTCGTATTGCACATAACTTAAGTATCCACGTCCCTTTTTGGTTGTAGGCATTTATTTTAGATTTCATATCCCTCGCGCTGGGGGCACGGCAACTGATATAAAGTCTCGCGGTGAAAGGGTTAATGTAGCTGGTCCTACCTTGGGTCGGGGCTGGTGCTGCTTGTGGTTGGGCTGCGCATCGGCTTGCGGCGGGCTGCTGTGCGTGTGCGTGGCCAACATGCCATGCGAGCTGCTCGCGCTCGGGGACACGCTCAGCTGCTTCATCGTCGCTGTTAATTGCTTTTCTAAGGCTGGGAAGAAAGAAAAAGACAAATTAATAACTTTAAGACATAAAAACGGAAATATAATTTTGAGCACCTTACGGAATTTAAACACAAAACGACTACAGCCGTAACTTTCGCGAAAATTGATAAAAATATATATTTGTGTTTATCTGGGCCCATAACCTAGGTAATGGGACCGAGCAATATAATTTTCTCTGGGCCCAAGCAAGACAAACATTGTTTTTTCAAGAAGAACTGATAAAACCAGGTTGAATATTGATTGTAACGACGAACGCTTTAGCAACGGCCGTGCTAATGCGTTCTGTCGCTCTATCTCGCTCTAGCAAGACGGTTCTGCGCGACAGAAAAGTATAGCAGCATAGAAAAGTGCTTCTCCGTGCTGACAGATGAGTCCCAACCCTCATTCAACAAACCCACAAGAGTAAGCAACCAACCCATAGAGTTACATAAAGAAAATTCAAGCAGAAATAAATAGAAGTTTCACATAAACAGGTACACCATAAATAGGTAAACAATATAGATACACATTAATTGTCATGCACTTTACAATTAGTGTTTTAATACTATTTACAACATTGCCTATTCAGGCTTGAGGAATCGGATTCGATTTTAAATTAATTTTCGGAATACTATATATAGTGTATTTATTAAATCTAGTTTTACCATTTAAATGAAAAGGTCGACCACTTAATTAATAAACCTCATCATATTGCAAAACTTTTTTACTACGGCACTACCCACAAAGCAGAAGCCTTTCACCGCGGGACTTTATATCAGTTGATGTGCCCCCAGCGCGAGGGGTAGTAAATCTAAAATGAATACCTACAACCAAAAAGGGATGTGGATACTTAAGTTATGTGCAATACAAGCATTTCTTTTTTGTCGGAAATATCCGACACTCACGGTATGGGCACGACAATGTTAGTCGGATAAATCCGACGTTCGCGGTGAAAGGGTTAAAAACATTTGAAGGTGTCATGATGTAGTGTCTACTAACTCAGTCAACTACTGCAAAAATGTAGATAGACTATCAAGCGTTCACGCCCAATAACTTTTGTAGGGCAGAACCGATTTTCACCGAACATAGATCAGAGCTAAAAACTACCGCAAGGAAACTTGCTTTCACTTAAAAAACGACCGATATCGGTACTTCTGTTCGAGAACTACGATGCCACAGACAAACAGTCAGACATTGGCGTCAAACTTATAACCAGAGATCGCATACTCGGACGCACATTTATCTAAAGTTAATTTTCGGCTAACAAATTATGAAAGAAGCTTCTTAGGATATTTTTACTAAAAATAAAATCCAAGGATTTCGGAATTGCATAATTATATATAATTGCATAACTAGTCGGATGTATTTTTGATTCCCAAATGTATGTGTACATGTAGGTAAAAGTTTCCCAGAAACGCGAATTTTTTCGATAAAAAGTGCTTTCCATAATAGCCAACCTCTCAACTTTAGATAAATAAGTATCCGATCTCTGCTTATTACACCTCCTTTCTTGCGTCCGGGAGGGGAGGGGGGAGAGGGTAAAAAAGCATAGCAAAAACAAGAAATGCCAAAACATGCATGTATGGCCATTTCGAAGCATCCAGTCAAGAGTGAATGAACAAGAGAAGCAGCCCGTCACTGTAGCACGACTTGTACCCGGCGACGGCATAGCGCTGTCCCGTTCTAGCGTCGTGCGGTCCGATGTAACAAAATATACTGAAACTATTTTAGAGGCGAATTCAGTCAATGAAACTGATCAATTTTTCCTGAGGAACATGTATCGAAATATGAAAAAGAAAAAAAATTTTTTTTTTGCCTCTCGATCGGTCAACTTGTAGGTCAAAAATCACTTGTCGTATTTCATTATGTTCCTTGGGGAAAGTTATTAAGTAATGGACAGAATTTACCCTTGAATAGTTTAAGTATATTTTGTAAGATGTTTTATGTATAGAACTTGTTGACTACTCGCAAAAAAATTCTATGTAAGTACGAACTATATTCTTCTTGTAAGTAATTGTTCTATATTCTTATTAGACGGTTGACTGGAAGAGATTTCATTATAGGATAAATTCACCGTTGTCAATTTACTCTTTATGTTGTTATTTTTTGTAATTGTGTGTTTTCCTAGTACAATAAAGTTATTACAAACAAATAAACAAAGATGCAAATTTCATTGTAACGTAAGTACAACGCCGCAGCGTGCTCTCACTGAAATTAGAATCTTTTATATTGTAAACAAGTTCTATATTTCTTCAAAAGTGAACTAATTCTACAAAAAGTATTGAAATAGTTGCCAGAGTGGTATATACAGGGAGCAATTGAAATCATTAGCATTTAATTTACAGTACATTACGATATAAGTGCGTTATGGTGGTTAAAACACATGAGGCGGAATTTCAGCCCGAGCCGAAGGCGGGGGCGAAATAAAGCCGAGCGTATACGCACGTATATCGTACGACGTTTTTTAAAACATTTGCCTACTGGCTGGCGCTGCGCTGCCAGATAGAGAATTGAAAAAAAAAAAAACTATTTGAAGCATATAAATAGCAAATAAAGCGGTTATAGAATATAACTTCACTATTTGCGTGTATAACAGCCGCGTGTTTTACGACCTCTTAAATATATCTAAAAACGTGAAATTAGTTCCACTTTACTATAGTCCATTTGTTTAGGTATTTAAAAGAATGTAAACAATTTTGACATGTCTTTTTATTTAAATTTACACGTTATAAATCAATACCTTTGCAAATTACAAATTGTTCATTTTTTTAAATTATAAATATCATAATTTATTTGTAATTTGCAAAGGTATTGATTTATAAACTGTATATTTCTAAAAAGACATGTCAAGATCGTTGACATTCTTTTAAGTACCTAAACAAATGGACTATAGCAAGATGATAAATGATGAAGGAAGGTGTGAAGACTCACTGGCGGTGTTGGTGCCGGCGGGCGGCTGGTCGGGCGCGGCGGGCGGCGGCTGGCTCGCGGCCGGCGGCTCGGCCGGCGGCTGCGGCTCGCTCAGCTGGGGCCAACAACTTTCTTTGTAAAAGCTAATTAAATAACGACGGGTTGCACTCCGGGAGTGCCGGCAGAAGTGAAAACTTGAATATTAACGTTGTGCATTTCCATGGATGCGCGTGGCACGCTGTAACATAAACACACGCGAACATTCGCGCAAGCGCCCTGCGCCGCCTAAACGAAACAGCAGACGCAGGCATACATTTTCGCCGCGCCGTAGAAAGAGAGGGGGATACTTTCTCTCCTACGCCGCGCCGCGCCGGCTGTCTTCTCTCCATCCGTCATACGAATTTTCGATCAGATCACGTGTCCTCACGCCCTGATGCGAGTTTAAAATTTTTTACCCATTACAAAAAAAGACTACAACGCCGCTAAAGAAGTTTTCACTTCAAAAACCCCGGACTTTCCATACTTTCATATGTATGATTATTGATAATGTTCTCATTGATGTGTCCGTCAACAGCAAACCTTGGTTTTAAGTTCGTAAATGCAAGCGTATGAGGCTTGCAAAGCCAAATTTGTCTTAAAGGTGCGGTTACAGGACGTACAAAGCGACTGACCTAAGGAATTATATGTATTAGAAGGCTTCGGCTGAGTTTTCTTAAGGAGGCGTTTGGAATCGAGTTCCCGAATCAGATTTTCTTCATATTTAGTAATAGCGTCCTTAACAGAGTTGCGTTGCGAGTTGTATAAATTTTGGTATTATAGCTCTCTCGCACCGTCCCCACACTTGATCATCAGATCTTGATGTGGAAGGGGTACGGCCTGCAGAAACGATTAGGGTTAAAGACTTGATGTTTTTTCCAAAATGTAGGAAGCAATTTGACGGGAAATAATTATATTAAACTTTTTTAAAATTCAAGATGGCTGCCATACAATGTAATTTAAAACCGTCAGATCAAGAAAATTCCTCCAAATAATCGTTAGATTTTGGGCTTGCACGATCTGGATACTGATATCCAGATCGTGATTAACTATTATTAGTTTAGTGGGAAACTATTATTAGTTTGATGCGCTTGAGTATTTAAATACGGCTTTTTCTGTATTTTCATACGCCGCTACGTGCTTGCGTCACTTCCGAATCGTCAGTCTTGAATAGGAATTTCTTTCAAGCTCAAATAAAATCCATCTGAAAATCCAACGCGCTCTAATTTTTCTTTCTGTTTTTAACCCTTTCGTATGGCCACCTCCAAGATGTAAGTCGGCAGATCAACATGCCTTCGTTATCAGAGACACGTGAGAGCATTTAAGTTTTACCTGACGCGCTTGAATATTTCCAGTGAATGCTTTATTTGTTACAATTTACCCAGAGTGACAAAGTGTGTCAGGTGCGTGGTGCGGACTCACCATGGCGGCGTTGGGTGTGTAGGAGAGCTTGGGCGCGGGCTCGTCGTGGTCGTGCGGCGGCGCGTCGGGCAGCGCGTCGTGCTCGAGCGCGCCGAACGACACGTCCAGGAACGCCGCGCCCGGGGACTCGCCGCCGCCCGGCATCTCCACCGCCGACGACGGGATCTGACATTTATTTCTAATGCTTATACAACATGCACAATACCTATTTCGTATTTTGCATTTAAATGCCTTTTAGTAAAAAACATTTTGTATTTTATTTGAAATACCTTTCGAGATGTACTTTGCATTTTTAATATTCACTTCAAAATGCAAAATACTTTGTGATTAATTTTAGCCAACATTACCAGTCAAACAAAATAAAATGAACGAATGACGCTTGTATTGCCGAATTTGACTAATAGAGGCGCCCGGTAGCCATGCGCGCCCTTTTTTTCTTCTTTGGTCAATAGTACAATTTTTCAAACGCGTAGTCATTAAACGATAACGTGTAATATACGCGTACTGATAAATATGACCAAAATGCCATTGTGTCTCTATTTCTCATGATAAATATCTAAAATAAATAAAAATATCTGACATTTGGTCAAAAGGTATTTTGTTTTGAAAAAGTATTTTGAAAATTTTGCATTTAGCATTTGAAATACGAAACGCAATACTATTTGGTATTTTGCATTTGAAATAGTAAATCTGAAAAATACTTTGCATTTTGTATTTAAATGCTTTTTTTAAAACCATTTTGTTCATCTCTGACCACCACCACGCTGTTATGTATTGCGAACGAAATACACAAAGAATCCCGTATACAAATAACTCAGAATGGTACAAGCGAAACTAGGCCTTATGTCTTTTAAAAGGCTAGATCTTTGGCCGGTTTTCTCACTCACATACATACCGGCACCTCGACGTTTACCGTCATCGAAATACATCCGTCATGTACAGAGATTATTCGAGAATGATGTAGACCTCTATACCGGCGCACACAGTCTTTTATATAAAAGACTGTCGAGTGCGCACCACACAGTTCAATATGAGCTACGGGAGCGATCACTACGAAGAGAACCGAAGCGAAGGAAACCTACCACAGTGCAACAAGTAGAAGTACCTGCAAAAACTTTAGAGATACCTAGACCTCAACTGCTAAGCGACTTGGAGCTTCGACATCAAAATGACCAACTCTCATATGAACTTTGGCGTTTTTCTCCAAATATCGAACACCAGTTTCGTAACAGTATGTATATAAATTGTTTATTGTACATAAAAAGCCTCCAGTTAATAGTGTATTTGTAGTGTCCTGCCCGTGTAGCTGCCCGCTACAACTGTAAATACCTTAGTGGGCGAGGACAGTCTAGCTCACAATTTGCGCACCACGCTAACATACATGTAATTGTACTAGTATTGCTAGCGATAGTATAAAATATCGACAGCCTATCGATACTATCGTGGCCTAGAAAAACAGTCACAATATCGACAGGACTATCGATAGTATCGAATAACCGATACTATCGATAGTATCGGTTGTCAATAGTTAGCAATACTATTGATATTAGGTAAAAGTATCGATAGTATCAATACTATTGAATTTAGATACTATCGACATTATTCGATACTATCGATAGTATCTAAATTCAATAGTATCGATACTATCGATAATTTTACCTTACATCAATAGTATTGCAAACTATTGAAAATCGATACTATCGATAGTCAAAGTCAAAAGTCAAAAATCATTTATTTATCTTTGGATATTTATATCACTTGATAATTGTCATTTCTTTTTTCTTTCGATTTCTTAATAGTTAGTTGTTGACGTCAGATCATTTACTTACAACTAAGTTTACTGCCGCCTCCAAAGTGCAAGTACAGAAGAAGCGGTAACAAACTGTACTGCAGCGTTTTCTCCAAAAACGTCAACCTTACAATTATACTGTTATTAAAATTAGATGTGTGGACTGAGAATACATTGCTATGTCATATAGCATAACCGATACTATAGATACTATCTATAGTATCGGTTATTCAATCCTATCGATATTGTGACTTTTTTTCAAGGTCAACTATCAATAGTCAATCTATCGATAGTTTTGCAACGCTAAATTGTACACGGTGCTTGTAGTGTCAAGCTGCCCGCTACAACTATAGCTACCTTCGACGGCGGGGGCAGCCTGGCTCGCTGTTTGCGCACCACGCTGACGTCAGAGTACACGGGATGTGTGTAGTTGTACACGGTGCTGGGCTCGTGCCGCGCCGACTGCTGTGTTAGCTGGGATAGATACTGCGATTGAGCCGCTGATAGACTGCCTGACATGCCCATTGGCTGAAACAATGACGCAAAAATACATGAGACAAATTCATCATCGTCATGTGGTCTTTTAATCCACTACACGATCCAGTCAGGAATACTTACTTGGCCAGTGGTACCATTTTTCAAACATTATTAGTATAAAAGGTATAATTTTTTATATGGAAAAACCATTCATTTAGGTAACTCACAGAGCAGTCAGAGGATTTAGCGTACCCCTCCACGCTGGCCAGATGGGTCGGAAAGGTCTCATTGATGTTTATAAGCTTTGTTTGGCTTGTATTTGCTAAGAAACCTTTTACGACATCAATTCAATAATATTTGCTTAATTGTATTATTATTTTTATACAACAAGGTCTTATAAATTAATACAGACCGTCTTAAAGACCTTTTCAGGTATAGCAAATGTTAAGTAACAATAAATAATATAAGTATATTTTTTACACAGTTTAAAGATAAGAACGGTTTAGAGGCTATTCACCTTAGTTTGGCTGTCTCGCTCGCACAGTCAAACATTTTTAAAGATTATTAAAAAATGTGACTCATTTGTAGAAAAGTGTTTCAATAACTTTCAATATAATTATATGTTAGATATTGTAGACATGTTTTTTTATTGTTTATTTGTGTGTGTAACGAGAATTAGGTCACCAAAAATTTTAAATTTTGATGACCTAATTTTCTATTTATTCAATGTCTACACAATATACAAACATGTCTAAAATATTCACAGTATAATTATATTGAACGTTAATGAAACACTTTTTTTTACAAATGAGACACATTTTTTAATAATCTTTAAAAATGTTTGATTGTGCGAGCAAGACAGCCAACCAAAGGTGAAAAGCCTCTTAACGGGAAGACTTGAAGTGGTCCTAATCTACTTTGCCGGAAACCACACAGTAAAAGAGCAAACTACACAGATTAGCTCGTTTTTTCAGGCATAGAACTGTTAGAAGGTCCATTAGTTGAGGTGTTTGTGGTGGGAGATGCCGACCTGGTGGTGGTGCGCGTGGTAGGAGTCGAGCGCGTCCTTGGGCGGCGGCTGCGTGGCCGACGACACCGCCGCCACGGCCGCCGCCGCGTGCGTGTTGGCCGAGTTTATTTGCTGCACACAAATTGTGTATTTATGTAGCATACTATTATGTCATCAGTTATATAACATTAAAAAAATATTACAAAAACAAAAAAATTGCTGTAACTCAGAAAAAAATTAAAAATACTTTTTTTTTTTCTTGGCTAAAATGGAATTATCTTTCTATGTAAAAACGGTTGTCTGTAAAGTCGGATTACTGACGATAGTTGAACGTGACAACGTCATAAGAAAATGCTGATGAAATGCCGAACGCGGAGGCCGATTGTGCCTCTTTGTCGCTCGTTGTGCGCTCTCGCTTGCACTTCAAGCCTTAAATGGAACGCCTCAGAGCGAGGTAACACCGCATGCGCCATGTTTTTTCGTGCGTGCAGCCGGCTCCATCGAATTATAAGACGTTGTCACGTCAAAAACCCTTATTTAAAAAATTGCAGCATGTAGGAAATGGATGTAAATTAACCGATGGACCTATACACGCTGACTTTCCATTGGTTTTGAAAATGTCGTATGGTAAATTAATTCCTCTATCCATAAACGTTTGTATTTTAATCCAAATTTTTGTATGACATAAGATAAAAAAGATAAATAATTTTCAATCGAGATCCGTTCAAAGCTGCCTCGTGGCCCCAATGAACTCGAAATCTAACCGGCCGCTGCTAGGCGCCGGTGCTACTAATTGATCTCACGATTTTACTTTCGAGTTTCAGTCAACATTTTTTGTTTTAGAATTTCTATTTTGACTAGGTAATTAGGTCTTACTAACGATTCTTATGAAGTGGCCTTTGGCTCCAAAAATAATAAAAAATCACCGTGTATAATATAGCTCTATTAGATTGCTTCTATTGGGAATAAAAATGAAGCAAACAAAAGGGTTGACATAAAGACATAGAGTACGTACGTCGATGAGAGAGTGGTGGTGGTGTGCGTTGTGGTAGGTGTAGGTGGGGATGTGGCTCTCGCCGGCCGGACCGTTCGCCGCCGGCGCGTCCCAGTCCTCCTGCAACGTCACAACAACCCAACTTTAATCATCATCATCATCATCATCAGGTCTTTTTAGCCTCCACTGCCGAAGCACAGCCCTCTGTACATACATGCTATTAAAATAGTAGATTGTGCTACAAGGAGATAAGGTAATATTTTGACGGCAAGGGCGCTACTTTGAAGCACACCCTTTTCATTCTATCTATGAGAAAAAATAACAATAATAAATGTGTAAGATTAGAGTTTGTTTTTCAATGAACCAAACGGATTGGTATGAAATTCCACAAACTTTATATATTAGTACATTACTGCAGAGGACGGGAAATATGGCGTTGCGGGAGGAGTAGTTTTCAAGGCCGAGCGATAGCGAAGCCTTGACAATAATTACGAGTCCGGCAATGCCATTCCCGCCGAGGCATGTATAGTGCTTTTCTCAATAAATGTGAGGAAATCATTAACGAAAAAAACAGAAATATGCAAATATTAACCTACAGCAGTTAATGTTTACTGCAAAGAGTATATACATCAATCACTACATGCTTTGAAAG
This sequence comes from Acrobasis suavella, assembly GCA_943193695.1. Lineage (NCBI taxonomy): Eukaryota > Metazoa > Arthropoda > Insecta > Lepidoptera > Pyralidae > Acrobasis > Acrobasis suavella. The sequence continues at coordinate 875,893 of OW971950.1, forward strand.
AAAAGAAACTGCTTCCCGCGTTTTTTAGTGTAAAGGAAACATAGCCCATACAGCCCCGTCATATTTCACGCAAAAAGTTTAATACCGTTATTGTCTTTTTTTTCTCTCGCAACGAAAATAAAACATTTTCGTGTGATTTGATACAAACATTATTATAAAATTCTGGGCATATTTATATAAATGCTCAAAGAACGCAGTTAACTAGCAATTGCCTATATGACAAGTGATGAAATTAAAAGCTTAATGTCTTTGCCAAGTGTAAAAACGGAATTGTCATCTGAAACGTCAATGTAACTGTCTTGTCATTCAACACACTTTATTCGTCTTTTTGTTTTGAGCAGCGGCCAGGAATTAATTTTCATAGTACTTTCCTGGCCTAGTCCAGCAAAGTAATGCACGAGCCAAGAATTACAAACTTCGTGTCTACTTTTTACTACAATAATGCCTACATTTCCGAGCATGTTTGAGAAAAATAACATTCATTTACTTTCCAATTCAAATGGAAATAGCCATCTATCCAGAAATTTCCCACAAAAGTGGTGACGTACCGTGGCGCTGGTGTTGGGCGCGGGCGCGTCAGCGTCGGCGGACTGGCTCTGAGCATTAGTACTAGGCGTGAACACCTGCAACCAACCACATTGCCGTTACTCTGAAGCCTTCCAACACATTCAATTACATGAAATTATCTTTTTGAATAAGTTCTTGTTCTATTACCATTGTTTAGATCCAGTCATGTTGAACACAAAATACCAAGTTAATTGTTGTTGTAAAGTAAACGGTTAGATCTCACCTGTCCGCACGGAACAACAGTTTTCTATGTTGCGGAATGCTATAGCACCGGCCGTGCTATAGCGTTCCGTCGCTCTCTCTCGCTCTGGCAAATGACGGTTCTGAGCGACAGAAAAAGATAGCAGCATGGAAAAGTGCTGTTCCGTGCTGACAAGTGAAATCCAATCCAAAATAGAAAAACAAATCAAACAAGTCGAGACTTTCCCAAAGTAACTAATCTTCCGTTATCTACTTCCATTGTACTATATTTATAAAATGCATTATAAACAGTCAAGCCCAAGTGACCAATGAGGGTTTTCAAAAATATGGTACAGCACAGTAAAGTCAGGTCCAATAAGCTGCTGTTATTGGATACAGAAACAAATAAATCCTGTCAACTGATCCAATTCGATTGGCCCTGACGTCACTGTGTTGCCCCACCTAGTGTCAAATATTTTTAAAAATCCTCATAAGAAGAAAAGGTTTTCTTTTATTTTTCATATAATCCTGAGTCTTGGATGTTATTTTATGTTATATGAATTTATTATAAAATTAACCTTTCCGAGTCATTATCCCATAACACAGGTTTTAACTTACTTTAAGGCTAGCTCAATCTGTACGATTTGTCCTCATCTATTTATTTTATTATTAGCAGAAGGTAAAAAAAAGAAAGGTTTGTTTCCAACTTCTTGTCAATCAAGAACTTGTAAGTGGAATTTCCTTCATTCTTCTCTCTGCCAGCTTTATAATATTTCTTCTATAGTCCATTTGTGAAGGTACTTAAATCAAGGTAAATAATCTTGACGTGTCTTTTTATTAAAATACTAGCTTTAACCCGCGACTTCGTCCGCGCAGAAGACGATAGGACTCTCCCTCTCCCTTTTCCCTGTTCCCGTTCCCGTTTTCGTTCCCTTTCCTGTCATTTGCTAGACCGAAAGAGAGCGACGGAACGCTTCAAAATGGTCAAACTGATCTTGTTTGTCTATACAAACTTTGGATCGTTTCACCCCCTTAGGGGGTGAATTTTAAAAAATCCTAAAATACCTATTTACTTATTTACCGCCGAGAGTACTCTTGCGAAGTTTCGAATAAAATTGTCAAACTAATCTTTTTTCTCCATACAAACTTTGGACCCCCGTTTCACCCCTTTAGGGGATGAATTTTGAAAAATCCTTTCTTAGTCCACCCCTTGACCTCATAAGGACCCTAAGTGCCAAATTTTGAGTCTTTAGACCCATCGGTTTGGGCTGTGCGTTGATATGTCAGTCAGTCAGTCAGTTTCTTCCTTTATATATGTATATAGAAGAAGAAAATGTACTTTATGAATCAATACCCTTGCAAATTACAAATCAATAAACTTATAAATTACATACTAAATTTGTATTGTGTAAAGAAATTAATTTTTAGACGGTATATTTCTATAAAAAGACATGTTAAGATTGTTAACATTTATTTAAATACTTAACGAAACGGAGTATAGGACATTACTTTTTAATCGTAGTTTTCAGGCTCCAGCACTTGTTCTTTATTTTATTTTTTTACCTGAAATGGTATGAGTATTTAGGTTACCTTGGTGTCTGACAGAGATCCTGACCACTCCTCGTTGTCCCAGTCTTCTGTGGCGGGGAATGAATCAGTCATGTTGCCACCTGGTGATAAACATATTTTATGCATAGAATCGAGCAAATTTTTTTAAGGATTACATTACTAGGCAGTGGCAAAACATTAAGTGTGATAAGCCAATTTAATATTGCATATTTTTTAATAGAGTACGCTGGACGTTCGTTGTGAACTGTTAATTTAAATTTACTTTTAGTAAATAAACAAATATTGAATATAAATACATTTATGTAAACTTGACGACCTCCGTGGCGTAGTGGTCACCATGCTAGTCCGCAACCCAGAGGTCCCGGGTTCGATCCCCGGTCAGGGCAAGTTGGAAAATGACCTTCTTCAAATTGTCCTGGGTCTTGGATGTTTATCTGTATATGTATTTGTTATAAAATATAGTATCGTTGAGTTAGTATCCCATAACACAAGTCTCAAACTTACTTTGGGGCTAGCTCAATCAGTGTTATTTGTCCCTTTATATTTATTTATTTAACTATCAGAATAATTTTGATTACACTTTAGCTTAAGAAGATAAAAGATTTATCAGTATATGAGGATAAAATAAGACTCCATTCAGCAGTTACATGTGGTCATTTAACAGCAGAATGGAGTCTTATTTTACTTTTTAGGGGTTGACTGATTATATTAAAAGACTACACCATTGCCTCTGGTTGTTATGAAATAAATAAATGAAATGAAAGACAGGACGGGATTGGAAATTTAAGACCAGGAACCGAGAGTTATGGAGGAGCTTTTGCGCAGTAGTGGGCCATGAACGGCAAAGCAAAAAAAGAACTGCATGGACTGACCGGTGTCGTTGTTGTCATTCCAGTCGGGCTCTGGTCGCTGCGAGCGCGGGCGCGGGCCCCCGCCGCGCCGTCCCCCCCGGCCCGCGCCCCGTGCGCCCCCCCTGGCGGCGCCTCGGCCTCGGCCGCCCCCCCGGCCGGCCCCCCGGCCGCCCTCGCCCTCCCCCCTGCGCGGGCGCGGCCCCGAGCGCTCCCGGGGCTCCCTGCCGCCGGCCGGCGGGTCCACTTCGCCGTTGCCGGTGGCGGCGGGTGGCTTTTTCTTCTTCTTTTCGTTGGTCTGCCACTCGCCCTGAAACAATGCATTCATTGATCCACTTCTTCGTTCTTTGAAGACGTGATAAAAAGTATGTTGTAAATATTCTAAGGATTTTTGGAAATTCCATGCCTAAGGGGGCGAAATTGGGGTTGCCAGTTTCTATAAATCTTCGTCATATTTGAAGGTTAGTAAAAAAACACATTCATTGAATTTTAAAAAATTGCATCGCCGATTTTGCATTAGGGGTTGTAAAGGGGAATGCCAGCTGTTCATAGTAACTTAGGCCCTCAGTGCACACTCATAAAAGTTTTACCACAATAAAAAGTACATAATTAAGTATTATAAGACAAAAAGAAGGTTAAAAAAAAAGTTGAGGTTAATTTTAAACTTGGTCCAGGGAGATTGCCGGGGTCGTCGTCGGTTGTCAAATCGGGATTGTGAAAAGGAATAGCGGAATCCATGTTCAGGCCGTGGTCGTCGTTTGTGGAAGAGTCGTCGGAGTCAATGTTCATAGCCAAGTCGTATTTATCGAAAAATTAAGCGCAGGGAAAAAAGTAAATCTTGAGAGCAAATCAAATACGATCAACGAATAGGTTAGGTATGACAGTGACAGTAGATACTGACAGTTCACAAGTTCTTAAAGTGTTGCCATTTCATAAACCTACAGAATCGATTCTTAAGATTTTAGAATCAATACTAAGTTTTTACAGAATAATTATTATATACCACAAAACTTGTGTTATACATCATTATTTTATTTTTTACGTTATACATTAAGTATTTGTACAAAATAATCTTCTGTTCAAAATTATACCATGTTGGGTCCTAACTCCAGGTATGTTCTTTTGTTCATACCGTGCTTGCCGCCAAACTGAATTTCAAAATTCTTTGACTCGTATCACCATCGCGATCAAAGGACGCATAAAATGTGTCTGGAGGATCCAAATTATAAAAAGTACAAATATTTTTGACTAATGAAGATTATAAGATTAAAAATCGACTTTTAATCGATTTTAATCTTTTGGTGCAGATTAAATCATTACAAGTTATTTACAATGGCAACTCTGTTTGACATAAAAATACAATACATCCCGTTGAATGTTCAATAACTTTTTAAAATGAATAAAATAATACCGAGTTCTACAGTTTAATAACTACTCCCAAAAAAAAAGGCCGAATATTTTAGCCTTTTCTCCACAAATGGATTTTCTGTGCACGCCTGGGCCGTAGGCTGGCATTCCCCTTTATATTATTATGAAACTTTGTCATTGTTTGTGTGAGAGACAAAAAATTTGAGATAAATAGATCCGTCGCTCTCTTTTGTTCTAGCAAATGACCGTAATGGTTACGAGCACAGGAACAAGAACAAGCGGAAAAAGATCGTCGGGTCCGCTAGGCCTTTGAATCCCTTCACTATTATAATGACTGTTATATTGGATTAGCATTCAAAATTTTTAAATTTTGTACATAATAATTCATATGTTATAATTATAACAAAGTTAATAACATAAAAAACCAATTTAAAATCCTATCAGAAACATTTTCGACTTTTACGTGGACGAAGTCGCGGGTTAAACTAGTATCATATATGGGCAACGACCGGCTCATTTGACATTTCGAACGTTTTGAAATTTCGCGCGAAAACAGTTTACGCGCAATGTAACTATCCAAGGATTGGTTCTGATTTACCATTTGGGTTATAGATGTCAGACGGCAGTCGCTCTGTGTAAAAACCAGTAACCTCGTCAAATCTCGTGAGTTATGTGTCGGACCCCGGGCTCTGAAGCGTTACTGCTGAGGATGCAACCGGGAATACGCTCGGATAATGACGAGTGTGTAAGTGTGGGGTGCCCACCTGTATCCGCTGCGTGTCCTCGAGCAGCAGGTTGCAGGCGGCCTCCAGGTCGTTGTCGGAGTCGTGCAGCGCCGAGCACACCTCCTCCTCCGTGCGGCACGTCATCTCCATCAGCTCCAGCACCTGCGTAAACACACACATCTTCAATTCCAGCGACTTTGTATTGACAATAGAGAATAGATAAGACAATAGACAATCTAAACGAGAGCGCGATGGGGAAATGATAGAATAGGGATGTGGACTAAAAATTTATTTTTTGGTTCATTAGATTATTCAAAAGTATGGTGCTGTCTGCTCATATTTTTATTTTCTTCGATAGCAACTAATGGACGGAGATACGCATTTAAATTTCGCGTGAAGTCACGATTAGCTACGATTTTCAACCATAGGTGACGTAAATCGCCCCCACTCCGAAACTTCGAAGCGCTGTATCTTTATGAATGTTTACTACTTTGCTATACGAAAAAATATGAGTTCTTTATTTTTGGACCATCTAGTCGACGGACTAAATAAAATAATGTATCCAGTCCAATGTGAAGGGGGTAAAAGATATTATTACTAGCTTAAACCCGCGACTTTGTCCGAGTAGAAGTCGAAAATCGGAGGTCCAATCTCTGCCCCTCTCTGCCCCTGTGAGAAACAGGCGTGAGAATACGTACGAGTATACTATGTATTTGCCATTTCGGTTTAAAACTAATTTTAGTTAATTTATTAATGCAGCTAATGTAAATTTACAGTGAATAAAATATATTTCTTTCTTTCTTTCTATTTATGTAAAAATTTAAGTTGTTTGAATACTTATTCTATATAACTATATTTATAATAGTGAGAGAGTTTAACCAGTCCACATCCCTATTATCTTGTCCTAGATTTAAGTTTTTTTCTTTTTCTATGTTGCACAAAAATTTGAAGTTAACTAGTTTATTAACTAAGCAAATTAAAAAGAACCACCGACTGTCAAGAACGCCATCCAGTGATGAGTAGCGGAACTACACGATAATAATTATCCGTAGCGTCATCCATTAATTGTCAAATAAACCCTGACTTTTCGAGCGTTAACCATTTCACCGCAGGACTTTATATCAGTTGACGTGCCCCCAGCGCGAGGGGTAGTAAATCTAAAATAAATACCTACAACCAGAAAGGGATGTGGATACTTAAGTTATGTGCAATACAAGCATTTCTTTTTTGTCGGAAATATCCGACGCTCGCGGAATGGGCACGACAATGTTTGTCGGATAAATCCGACGTTCGCGGTGAAAGGGTTAACTCCCTATTACTTTTAAACGGCTCCACCGATTTTCATCAAACACAGCTAAGAACCACCGCAAGGAAACTTGCTTTCACGTAAAAAAATCAGTCTAACCGTTCGAGCGCTACGACTTAAAAGTCCTCGTGACCCCACTGGTGGGGATAAGCAGTGGGGCCACCAGTCTGTAACGCGATGCCACAGGCCGACAGACAGACATAAGCGTCAAACTTATAACACCCCTCTTTTTTGTTGGGGGTTAAAAAGCCAGATATTAAAAGGGCTAAAATAAAACTAAAAAACGCTAACACTGGTAGCAGATTTTTGAGTTAGGTACTTAAAGGCATCTGATAACTGCATCAGATTTATTTTCAATATTCGTAAATTTGATCACGTCTCTTCATTTCGCTCTCAGTTAGGGCTTGTTCACAAAACTGCGATGCGAAGTCGCTTCGTAAAACTCTACGAACTCGCACGACGCATCGCAAGAACTTGCAAATTGATTCTCACGATCTTTCCCAAACCGAGGAAGGGAGACGCCTTGCCGCACGAAATTGCATCGCAGCAATTTGCGTCACAGTTTCCTGCGTTGCAAATTCGCATCGCGCCGATTCGCAGTTTTGTGTATAGGCCCTTAGCATGGCTCCCTGTCCCCTTACGTCGTAACACTAAAATACTCTCTATGTTTTTTTCTATCTTGAATAACCCGCACTCCCCTAACTATCTTAAATCTAAATTTAACCTTCTCAGTTCCACTCACCCTCGCACACTTCGCTCCTCAAGCATTTCCATCCTTAATATCCCTCCTCATCGCACTTCCTTCATGGGCAAGTCTTTCCAAGTCCAGGCTATCCTGCTATGGAATGCCCTTCCGGAGTCTATAAGAAGAGCTCCTAGTCGTTTGGCTTTCAAACGAGCAGTACATAAATTGTTTCTACAGCAGTCCTAGCCTCAATCATCCTGATATATGTATTCATTTGTATGTATATTACATATATATTTATTAATATGTATATATATTGTATTTTATGTATGTTGATATATATTATATGTTTAATGGTTTATTTTTCTATATGTACTTATGTAGATATTTATACTTTGTTTACTAAATTATGAATTTCATCACGCCAGCCATACATATTTTCCGCTTGGTTTAATGGTTGACCGGGAGAGAATGCCATATGGCATTAGGTCCGCCTCTTGTACATTTTTTTTTAATTGTGCGATAACGTTTAAATAAATAAATCTGACGTAGCCTAATGTGTAATCATTATTACACACTAACAAACTAGTGTGCAGGTTTGGTGTGCTTATGGAGGAGGTTATCAATTCGTCGCGATCTTATGTTTTTTTTTATGTATGTTCACCGATTATTCGAAGATGCTTGTACCGATTTGAAAAAATCTTATCGTTTGAAATGGTATACTTTACAGGTGGTCCCAATGTAATTTTATTAAAATCGGTTGTGTAGTTTGGAGGTGAAGTCGGTTTTTAGTTTTGAAAAATTATTGTTTAACTTTTGCGCTAAAAATAACACTGAAAGTCCAAAATATTTTTTCATTAAGAGATTTTATCTCATATTGCAATTATACTTTTATTTTAATGAAAAATCTGTAAACATCTTTTGGGACAACCACTTCTGAGAAGATACACTTAAAGAAACTAATTTCAGTATTATTTAACTATTTTATTCAAAATATTTGCAAATAAAATGAAACCTATCGCAGTCCAACTTCCTCGTTTACAAAACATAACATAGTGACGATTTCCCATCATGTTATCACCCTACATCTAGTTTCCCACAAGACAATGCCCTCTCACCATGGGGACGCAATACTTTTACATTTTTTTAAAAAACGTAGGTTTTACTTTATTAAGTTGTAATTATATCAGTACAGCGGTTTGTCACCATTCAAATGAACGAAAATTAAAAAAAAAAGGACAAATGCGAGTCCGGCACGTGCACGAGGGTTCCTTACCATCTATAAAATATCACGTTTATTATTTATTTTACTTCATTTTTAGTATTTGTTGTTATAGCGGCAACAGAAATACATCATCTGTGAAAATTTCAACTGTCTAGCTGTCACGGTTCATAAGATACAGCCTGGCGACAGACAGTCTTAGTAATAGGGATCCGTTTTTACCCTTTGAGTATGGAACCCAAAAAATATATGTATGTATAGAAAATGAATCTTTGTTCAAATAGCATACGGTTCACTTTAGCATAGCGCTTCACGCGTGATATTAAAATTATTTTTCATATTTAAATGAATCATAGTTACATTATAATAAGGTCCATTTTGACTTACCATTCTGCGAACGTCGGAAGCATCTTCACTTTTACGATCGATCATGTGTGCCATGCGGAGCTGCTCTGTGGTGGCCTGCAACAATTATAATTTCCAAATAAATGTTCACATATCGTAATAGTATTTTATGCAACAGTTGTATAAGACGTGTTAAAAAACGCGAGTGGCGCAGGAGACGCCATCGAGCATTTTTTCACGTACTTATATGTACAACGTTGCATACAACTTTTTCTACGACTATATTTACTACATAAAATACAAAAATAAACAAAGAAAAATGAGAATGTTTGACATATTATGTTAAGCAGATACTAGGTATTCTATTTGACGACCTCCGTGGCGTAGTGGTCACCATGCTAGTCCGCCACCCAGAGGTCCCGGGTTCGATTCCTGGTCAGGGCAAGTTGAAAAATGGCCTTTTTCAAATTGTTCTGAGTCTTGGATGTTTATCTATATATGTATTTGTTATAAAATATGGTATCGTTGAGTTAGTATCCCATAACACAAGTCTCGAACTTACCTTGGGGCTAGCTCAATCAGTGTTATTTGTCCGTATATATTTATTTATTTATTTATTATTTATGGCTTTAGTAGTGTAATATCAGAGATCGGAATCGCGGGTGCTATTGCTATGAAAAGTATGGATATGATTAAAAGTTCCGGGATTTCTCAAGAATCTAACTGGGTACTAAGTTAATAAAACAATCATAATTATGTGATTTCAAGATAAGTATATATTTTTTTTCAATTAAAATATATCCGAAAATCACATAATTGTGATTGTTTTATTTATAGATAATAAAAATCTTTATTTCATTATAAAAATACATTTCAAATACAATTATTAATAAATAATATACAAAATTTACAAATAAAATAGAGATTCCAACGCGTCGCCGCGAGGCAGGGTGCCCAGTAAGCTAGCAGCATTGCCTCTCTGCACTGCAATAAAAATTCTTTGGGTGAAATAACTGCCAGCCCTTGGATCACCCGTAACCTCCCGGAGGCGCGCTGAAATCTCAGTCACTTATAGATTATACAGGGTGGCCAAAAAGTCGTGGATCAAACGAAACAGGGAGATAAAGGAGGTAATTTCCAACAAAAAATCTTTCCCCAGCATGGCCATAACTTCATTGCACGAAAAGATATGAATTATTTTAGTTTTTTCAATGAAACTACCGAGTTTTTTTACAATTTAATCAGTAAAAAATTAAATTGATTAAAAACAATAAAACAAAAGGTGTTGTATTATGAGTCGATAATGTATCAATACTACAAAAATTGTATTGCAGCTCTTGGTATCAAACTTAACAAGCAATGATTTTTTTTCCGTAAATTTTAAAGCGTTACAAAAAATTACTTCTCACTTTAAGAGCACTTATTTGCAATGAAGTTATGGCCATGCTGGGGAAAGATTTTTTGTTGGAAATTACCTCCTTTATCTCCCTGTTTCGTTTGATCCACGACTTTTTGGCCACCCTGTATAGTCATATCCATACTTTTGATAGATAGAGCACCCGTGATTCCGATCTCTGGTAATAATGTCGTTCCTCACCTGTGGCTTGACCTTCTCCTTGGGCGCGGGTTTGTCTGTGCCCTTGCTCTTGTCCGGTTGCTTGCCTTCCTTGCCGGCTTTCGCACCACCCTTGGTGGCGCGCGCTCCCAAACTCATCTTTACTTGCTATGGTTATATTTACAGCCTCTATTTACAAGCAGCTGTGGACAAAAACAAATGTTTATGCAAATTAAAAGTAAAATTTTAAAATAAGTAGGGTTGCATCGATACGCCTTTTCGCCGATACGATACCGATACCGATACTCTTATACAAATATCGGCGATACCGATACCGATACCGATACGTTAATTGAATCAAACGTGAAGATAAAATAAATAAATCACCAGTCGGATTATTTTTTTATTAATATGAAAAGTAGTTACATAGGTCGATATTAGATAATTATTATAAATTTTAGTAATTAACATTAATAACATTTTCATTTAAAAAACAAAGTAATCTTAAGTTTTGCGGAGAAAGGCGATTTAAAAAAACAAGTATCGTTGAATCGGTCATAAAAATATCGTCGATACCGATATATCGGCTAACCCGAAGTATCGCCGATATATCGGTATCGGTATCGGATGCATCGCTAAAAATAAGCTTTTATATAAAACAGTGGACTTTAAAGCTTAAAGTGCTCCTCAAGACGAATCAAACGAGCCCTAACTCAATGGGGCTGCGTCGTTTCTTTACAGAGTTCCTATGACCACCTTCCAGCCTCAACGTCATATCAGCTCCATAGCATCATTATAATATTGCATTGTCACGCGATATACGTCTGCGTGCAAAATTTAAGCTCAATCGGAAACCGGGAAGTGGGTCAAATTTAACTTGCAAGATTTGATTACAGACAGACAAACAGACCGACAGACAACGGGACAGGTGAAACTAAATAAAAGCTTGTAAAAATGCCCCAAATAAAGCGTTCACCCCCATAACTTTTGAACCGCTATACTGATTTCCATCAAACATAGCTTAGAAGAAAAAATCTTTCACTTATAGAAATTGCATCGAAATCGGTCCATCCGTTCGAGGGCTACGATGCTACAGACAGACATTGCCGTCAAACTTATAATTATATCACCCCTGGTTTTTGTCGGGGGTTAAAAATGCTACGTTCGTTGCCATTTAGTGAGTCAATCGTTGACCTTTGACCTTGAGGCCAAACTAGTACCAGGCGCGGATTCAGCCATCAATAAAGGTTGAGGGCAAGTCTTGTTCCCATTAGTTAAATTTCATAATATAGTTAGTATTATTGAAAATGTAACAATCTGAATTGTAAGCGGTGTGATTTTTGCTGTAGATTTCCAAGAAGACTGACAGTGCCTACTGATAAAGAAACTTAACGTGTTTAGTTCATCAGAGTATAAATAAAGCAAGAGTTATCAAACTAAACCTGTATGGTAAGGTGACCATAAACAACCATCTTTTTTTAGGGTTCCGTAGGAAACAAGGAATCCTTATATTTTCGCCATGTCTGTCTGCCCGCCGCCCTAGTCAGAGACTATAAATACTAGAAAGCTGTAATTGGCATGGGTATGAATATTAACCCTTTCACCGCGAACGTCGGATTTATCCGACAAACATTGTCGTGCCCATCCCGCGAGCGTCGAATATTTCCGACAAAAAAAATCCCCGTTTTGCACATAACTTAAGTATCCACATCCCTTTTCGGTTGTAGGTATTTATTTTAGATTTACTACCCCTCGCGCTGGGGGCACGGCCACTGATTTAAATGCTAAAAAAGAGTTAAAATAAAATCTTGAATTTTTTTGTGCAACTCCCATACATATAAACTGGGAGTATTTTTTTTTTCTTGACTACCCCATGCTGTGTTTTATCGTTTAATATGTTTTTCAAAACTATTGTGAGCTTGTGAACACTATTTTTCGATTTAGAGTCTGTTTCTGAAATATTTGGTTTTATAAGTCAAATTATTAGAGTTAAGTGTCCCTCCCCTCTATCTGCTAAACGGTAGTATATGGACACGGGAAAAAAAATTACAGCAGTAGTATACACAACGTGGAAGGAACGGGCTATACTAGATCACTATAGTATAATGAAATTAAAATAACATTCAAAAAGCAAAAAGAAATTTTGTCATTTACATACAAAACTATGCAGCAGCTCGAGCAATTTGTATGGGAATGTCGAATTATTTTTTTGCTTTTTGACTGGTATTTTAATTTCATTATGCTAAAGTGATCTAGTATAGCTCGTGGTTTGATTTATTACGGTTATGTCCCGTCCACGTTGTATAACGAAGTTTAAAGGAAATCTACAGAGAAGGTAGGGTTTACAAATTAAAAAGTAATAGGCGACCAACTTAAAAAATGTACGCGAAAAGGAAAACTTAATACGAATTCAATAGAAAATTAGTGTTTTTGATGTTTTTATTCGCGTGAAGTCATCGGCGTAAAAACTAAGCTAAGCTAAGGATCATAATTGAGGAAGCATCAGAATGGCAACGGCACGTTTACTTCACGTTTGTAGATTTCGAAAAAGCTTTCGACATTATACATTGGCCAGTATTTGGTCTCGTCTGAATGAAATGGGAGTCCCGCCGAAAATCAGGGATCTGCTAAAAGCCGTCTACAAGAAATACTCTTGCAAGGTGGCACACGACGGTTTGCTATCAGCGGACATCGCAATTCACGCAGGTGTGAACGACTGCAAGCGACGAGGTATAGAGTGTTGGTTAACGGACCAGCCGGACGACCTAGACTACGCTGACGGTATCTGTCTACTTAGCCACAAGCATGGTGATATGCAATGTAAGCTGGAAGACCTCCAACGCGAAGCGGAGAACGTTGGACTTAAAGTTAACGCGCGTAAGACCCAGGAGATGCGTATAAAGGGAAATAATTTGCTGCCATTAACGCTCGGAGAAGAAGAAATACAGCGCGTGCAGCAGTTCACGTACCTTGGAAGTGCCGTGTCGCAATGTGGAGGAACCAAAGAGGATATCACATCACGAGTTGCTAAAGCTCGAGCCACCTTCGCGCAACTACGCCCCGTATGGCGGTCTAGGAAACTCACTCGTAGAGTAAAGCTCAAAATCTTCCGTTCCAACGTGAAAACAATCCTATTATATGGGTGCCAAACGTGGAAGGTAACCAAAGACATCACGCAGCAGATCCAAGTTTTTATAAATCGCTGTCTTCGACAGATATTAGTTGTCTTTTGGCCTTATAAGATTTCTAATGAACGCCTGTGGCAGCTCTGTGGTGAAACACCAATCGATTGTCGCAAATGGAGGCTTAGGAGGGATCCCACTCACATTCCAAGGCAGGCACTGGAATGGGCTTCTCAGGGCAAGAGGAAGCGTGGTCGACCAAAGCAGACCTGGCGAAGGTCGGTAACAGCGGAAATGAAGACAATCGGGCTATCTTGGCCTAAAGTAAAGTGCGTTGTTCAAGACAGAACGAGATGAAGAAGTACTGTAGCGGCCCTCTGCCCCACCCAGGCAGGGGACATAGGACAATAAGTCAAGAACTCATCGGCATTCGTAACGACGGAATCCTACACTGTGGCCCGACACGTACTTGGCCGGAAATTTTTTGTAAATATTAACTTTTTTATTATATAAACAACAAATTAGATTGATCGCTTCAGTTTTAAGACTATAATGAATGGGTAGAGTGTATGATTATAGGATGAAATCATGCATTTTATGGATGCAATAAAAAGATAATGAAACATGATTGGCATCAAACACTGTTTCACACTGTTTACATATAAAAACTCGTAAACAATGTGTACCTAGTGTTGATTGTAATGAGATTCCACTGATGTGTATATTCTTTTTATTAAAGAAGCCAAAACAAATGATGCACTTGTTGGCTAGTGTGATACAGATAAATAAATACACTACCACATTTATCTGTTTGTTTTCGTGTGTGTTAGTGGCCAACACTGGTGTCAGATTTTTCAGGCAGCCTAAAGACACCTAACATAGCTTGATACTGCCATACAATGATGACAGCCAGGACCAATGGCTTATATGTGCCAGATGAAGCACAGAGCAACTCGAGGAACTTTTATACCACTTGTGGTCACCCATCGTAGTTCAGACCACGTCCGGTGTCGCTTTACTTGCGAAAGACCTAGTAATAGGCACTCCCGCCAGGCCACCTAGCTCTGCTCCGCTTTTTATCTTTCTTGGGTTTGCGTACTTTATAGGGACAGACAGAGCCCAATTTCATAAGACCCAAAAACAAGTTTTAGCTTTATATGCACAAACTAAAAAAAGCGAATTCAAATAGTAATGGGTTGCTATCTGTGTCACCTATTAACCCTTCACCGCAGGACTTTATATCAGTTGTCGTGCCCCCAGCGCGAGGGGTAGTAAATCTAAAATAAATACCTACAACCGAAAAGGGATGTGGATACTTAAGTTATGTGCAAAACGGGCATTTTTTTTGTCGGAAATATCCGAAGCTTGCGGAATGGGTACGACAATGTTTGTTGGACGTTTGTGGTGAAAGGGTTAACATGATTCTGATTTTCACCCATTGCCGTGATCAGCTTTTACGATCGATGCGGGAAAAGAAGCAGCTGGTAATCACCAGTACAAAAATAAACAGTACTTCAAAATTGTTGTTAACATAACCAGTTAGCGAACCAAATAAATAGTAAAAATACTATGTTAAGGTATCCATTGTCACACATTAGCATAAGTCATCTTTTACAGAGCCACAAATAGACTCAATACCATGGCACAAACGAGACATGGTCAGTTAAGGGTTTCCTAGGTATTAACCTTAATTTGGTCACAGCTTCTGAATCTGCAGAATCTGTCTTTTTTACACAAATGTAAATAAGATGGACTTAAAAGTATTAGATGAAACTTCCTCTAGTTTTTATTCTTGTTTTTCCTCATTGCATTGTGGGTATTATGTGCCACGTTATTCAGTTTTTTCCATGAAACTTTCCTACAATAATAAGATAATATTTTAATTTGATGTATTTATATCGATAAAACATCAGGGTGATTCAAAGTCATTGTAGCACAATTGGTAGTGCATTCACGGCATTAACATGAGGGACACAGGTTTGAATCCCACAGGTTGTGAAATTTTTCATCACATATGTTTTAATTTAGTTGATAAAACCCCTCTCTACTGTGAATCATTCCTAAAAGAACAATTTCAATTCATATTAACCACACAAATGAGGATAAGAGGAGAAACTGTAATCAACACTTTTTTTTAGATAACTAATTTAAAAAAATATATTAAGAGAAAACACAAGACACAAATTCTAAGTAGTTCTCCCAAATTAGTTGGTACAAGAGTGTGTAAAAGAAATGCTTAGCATAGTCACAATTGATTACATTTGGTACGTAATTTTCTGAACTAAAGTTTTATAATATTTTTCAAATATAAGAAATAAATCTACAAGATTTGGACAGTGAAAGTAGAATTGATAAAGTTATCACATAATGTCAATGAAATTAAACTGCACACAAACAAACACAGCTGTTTTAAGTTGGAGGTATTATGATAAACTTTATCTACAAATCAGAGGTAGACAAAGAATAATGTTATCCAAACGAAAATGGACACAACAACAATATTCGGTTTAGATTCAAATTGGGAACTCCCAAGACTGATAACGCACTCCAACCGGCAGAGAGAGCGTCGGAAAGCGGCAAACTGGTAAACAAAACATTTGGGCGGATCTACAGTTTGTAAACCATCGCACTAAAAGAATATCCGAAGCTTGCGGAATGGGTACGACAATGTTTGTTGGACGTTTGTGGTGAAAGGGTTAACATGATTCTGATTTTCACCCATTGCCGTGATCAGCTTTTACGATCGATGCGGGAAAAGAAGCAGCTGGTAATCACCAGTACAAAAATAAACAGTACTTCAAAATTGTTGTTAACATAACCAGTTAGCGAACCAAATAAATAGTAAAAATACTATGTTAAGGTATCCATTGTCACACATTAGCATAAGTCATCTTTTACAGAGCCACAAATAGACTCAATACCATGGCACAAACGAGACATGGTCAGTTAAGGGTTTCCTAGGTATTAACCTTAATTTGGTCACAGCTTCTGAATCTGCAGAATCTGTCTTTTTTACACAAATGTAAATAAGATGGACTTAAAAGTATTAGATGAAACTTCCTCTAGTTTTTATTCTTGTTTTTCCTCATTGCATTGTGGGTATTATGTGCCACGTTATTCAGTTTTTTCCATGAAACTTTCCTACAATAATAAGATAATATTTTAATTTGATGTATTTATATCGATAAAACATCAGGGTGATTCAAAGTCATTGTAGCACAATTGGTAGTGCATTCACGGCATTAACATGAGGGACACAGGTTTGAATCCCACAGGTTGTGAAATTTTTCATCACATATGTTTTAATTTAGTTGATAAAACCCCTCTCTACTGTGAATCATTCCTAAAAGAACAATTTCAATTCATATTAACCACACAAATGAGGATAAGAGGAGAAACTGTAATCAACACTTTTTTTTAGATAACTAATTTAAAAAAATATATTAAGAGAAAACACAAGACACAAATTCTAAGTAGTTCTCCCAAATTAGTTGGTACAAGAGTGTGTAAAAGAAATGCTTAGCATAGTCACAATTGATTACATTTGGTACGTAATTTTCTGAACTAAAGTTTTATAATATTTTTCAAATATAAGAAATAAATCTACAAGATTTGGACAGTGAAAGTAGAATTGATAAAGTTATCACATAATGTCAATGAAATTAAACTGCACACAAACAAACACAGCTGTTTTAAGTTGGAGGTATTATGATAAACTTTATCTACAAATCAGAGGTAGACAAAGAATAATGTTATCCAAACGAAAATGGACACAACAACAATATTCGGTTTAGATTCAAATTGGGAACTCCCAAGACTGATAACGCACTCCAACCGGCAGAGAGAGCGTCGGAAAGCGGCAAACTGGTAAACAAAACATTTGGGCGGATCTACAGTTTGTAAACCATCGCACTAAAAGACAACGCCCAAAAAATACTACCAAACTCAGATTACACCATAACTGGCTCTTAAAAAAAAGAAAAGCAGGATATATTTTGCCAGTTTTCGCAGAAACCAGGACAATGATTCATTCCGGACGGATAGCAAGGGCAATAAACTGATGTCGACAAAACACTGCGATTTCGACCGGAACCGCGGTAAAATCTGCCATGTTCACTTTTTCACGCCGTTTCAACATTTCACGTCATCAGATTTTAGCATGTCCAAAACGAAATTTTATAGGCCAGCGGCACATGTGGGGGACGCCATTCTTGAAGCACCTTTCTTGGTATCAAAATGACAGTCTTTGTTGACGAATTTACCGTGCACAACACCAAATCACACCTCTTATGCACACATATTATCACATAACATTACAATTACTGTAATTTTTACCTTAATTCTAATGTAAATCCGAAAATTAACCGAATTTTAAAGAAAATTTACTGATTTCCATACCTGTGAATGCGCTCTCAAACGCAAGCTGGTCACGTGACTTTCTAGTGTTGTGCCATGAGAACACAATTTCATAATGATTTGAAGAATGGCCAGTTTTATTGCCAAAAAATTTCAATTAATTGCGTAATAAACTAATGAGTTCATGACTGGTAAACAGAAACATATGATAATTTTGTTCATGTTTATGATTATGTGATGCTTACTACTACTTACACCAGTCTAGAGTTTGACCAAAAAGGAGATTGGCTCATCTTTTGTCTTGCTTGCCTTGCCTGCTTGCTAGTTTATTAATCCAAAAATAGGTGTGCAGTATGCATGCTCTTGTTTATCACTACCATAATCGCTACGTAGTTTGTGATACAAATGTACTGTTCAAGCTGTTATGATAACCAACACGAAGTCCGAATATTCGGGACGATACCCGATAACGGCCGGTCACATTTGCGTGTATTGCTTGGGCCGGACCTGCGCCTATCGTCGGTGTATCGTCGGTGGCGATACATCAAAGGATTTAAGCACGCTAACCATTCGCTCTGCGTGTTCGCACTTGCGATATTCATTTTGACGTTTGTTTTCAACTTGTTCAGACGCGTGCTGTGCGACGCTACCACGGTTGGTAATGCGTAAAAACTGATATATGTGGAATGATAAAATGGTATTAAAATTTTTAGCTTTTACTTTCTAGGTTTCTTTTTAGGTTTCAATAAACGCATTATGTAATTGTTAGCACACATATTAAAGAAAAGAAAGTCGTCGTCCATATTTAAACATGTAGATGACGCCATCTTGGATTATTGCCAGATAGTTCGTGAAAAATAACGAAGCCGCTAGTGTGACCAGCGCTTTATCGCGATAGCTTTTTAGTGTACAAATCGTACGAAGATTCGCCGCGAATTGCTTCGGGACGATATACACAAGTACGGCCAAAGCATATCGTGTAATAGCACGAAGCTTCGTGACGATAGGCGCAGGTCCGGCTCAATCATGAAAGACATATTAATGATTCTATGTATATATTTTTCATGGTCGGGTTATAGGCACACTTTAAATATATGCAATTTGAAGTGTATTCTATGTTTCTTCTTTTTTCATGAATCCTTCGGTTTAAATTAAACTAGGTACAAAATTTAAACGAATTAAAAAGATAAATTTTGATCGATTACATGGGTAATGTTACTTAAGAACAACACTAAATATCGATTCTCCGAAAAAAAACTTTACTTGCGTTCTGAAATAATAAAAATAATATTTCCCAAAATAATTAACAAAAATTTAAGTAATATGTAGGGGAATTAATGAAATAAATGAAAATAGTCAATATTTATGGAAGGTAACTTGAATTAATTTATTTGTGAAATTAATTTTTAACTACCTACCTTCCGGTATTTCAAGCATTTAAAGTTTTTCAACATAGATTTTGAACGAACTTAGGAATCCAAAAAAATCCTGCCATTCCCGCCAAATGAAATGTCATTTTTTTTTCAATCAAAAATCGTGAAGTGGAAATGATTGTTGGTACATTTTAATTTTTAATTTTATTTATTAAGTGCACATTTAATCGTGCTCCTATTTAAGTTAAGGTAATGTCGCTTCTTGAAGACGTGTTTTTGGAGGACGAAGCTGGTGAAGCTCAGGAGTTGGAACGTGTCATTGAAGGCGATGAATTCGACGAGAGGCCAGAACCAGCTTCTGGTGAAGATAGTAATGAAAACAGTGAGAAAGAAGATGAAGCAGGTAACAATGAGTTGACTTTACTTTGATATCTAAATATTGAAATCTGTCAATATTATATTGACCCGAATAGCTAATCCCGAAACTCTAAATAGGTAACGAAAAGGATTGACCCGATATATTTATCTATATAGAACACACACCACATAAGTAGTCTGTGATATAGAATCATGCATGTGGGTGCCTGGTAGCATTGTATATTAATCGATAGTTTGACTATCCATAGTTGTTGACCTCGAAAAACAGTCACAATATCGATAGGACCATGGGGGTGAAAGTCCCATAAATTGCGAATTTTTCGTTTTGAACGACGTTATCTATTACTCTTATTCCGGACTAAATATCAAAA
This sequence comes from Acrobasis suavella, assembly GCA_943193695.1. NCBI lineage: Eukaryota > Metazoa > Arthropoda > Insecta > Lepidoptera > Pyralidae > Acrobasis > Acrobasis suavella. The sequence goes on from OW971950.1 coordinate 895,863, forward strand.
GCACTTTTAGTTAATAGTTTCCTATAATTTGTATAGATGTCGCACTACATGCTTTCTCAATCTACCGTTTTACGGTATTGAAACCAATAATTTCAAGTACGCAGTATGAATCCTGAATGGTGTAACGGTTTGGGTGTCCCAAACTAATCGGGAGACCTTAGGTTTAATTCCCCACAATGGCTAAAAATTTAAAGTTTTTTATTAGTTTTTCTATTAATTTTGTGATAACTTTATAAGGGATAATTTCGCATGTGGAGTACCAAACCTGAATGGTGTAGTGATTAATGAATGAATGAATGAAATCGTTTATTTCAGACTGCACAGGTATTCAATACAGATCCATATTTTGTTAGTAGGTAACTTAATAACTATGTAAATAAAATTTAAAATGTGGGTTATTATTAAAAACATGTAAGGACGACTAATGTTTACATATTGGGCTGTCCACTCTTTCTGACACCACCCTCAAGAGTGAGTTGGTACTGCTCCTTACTCGTGACCACAAGGATGCAACTCTTTTGCGAAGCACGGCCTGGAATCTGTCTGTGCTGTGATCTGCAAACATCCCTGAGGCACTGCAGCGCCAGTGCAGTCCCAACAAACTCCTGAAGTTGTTGTTGTACTGTTGTTAATGCAATAGACTCAAATTAACAGAGATCTCAGGAATCTCAGGTTCAAATCACACCTCAATGCAAATAAATTTTATATTTGAATTTTATTTTATTTTGGAATAACATTAATAGATGACACTACATTTGCAGGTATGCAGCTTAAATTGTTGGCACAAAAGTTACGCGAGATGGCTCTCTATTTCAGTTATATTATAGTACTCTATGGATAGGACTATCGATAGTATTGATTGTCAATAGTTTGTAATACTATAGATGAAAGGTGATACTATTGAATTTAGATATTATCGACAGTTTTCAATTGATACTATCGATACTATTGATAGTATCAATTGATACTGTAACTACTTTTTGTACAAAAAACTATTGATAGCTAAATTACTATCGATAGTATTATAATATTAATATTAGTCACAATACTATCAATAGTTTTTAATACAAACTGTGCCTTTTCTATAGATACTATTGATACTATTAATTGTATAAATTAAAAACTATTGATACTATCAATAGTCCTATTGATGATGTTACCTGTTTTTCGAGGTCACAATAGTATCCATAGACTATCAATATTTTATACTATTGCTTGCAACGCTAGTACATAGGATTACATGATATTGAGTTTTCTGTGTGCAAACATTGTTGTTCTGTCAAAAAGCCAATAATCTTCACACTGTACTGTGCAAGACTTCTTTTTTTTTATTTATTATTTTACTGAAGCTTCAGTCCACTTGGTGTGACTATGCCAAACTCATTGTGGACTTCAATTAAGTATTATCTAACTTCTGTGCTCCATCACAGCTCGCAATAAAAGGTAGATGGCTTCTGCCATATGCGACAGTGGATTGTTAACATTATGTTAAGCTCACCATTGTACATCGGTAGTCCTGCAAGGATACCGGTCATGTAGGGCGATATACTGGTTACATTCCAGCAATACATGTTCAAGTCCTTCACATTCCCACAGTAATTGCATAATTCTAAGCATGTTACTCTTATCAATAAAAGGAACTTGTTCAATGGAACAAGACCAGCCCTCACCCTAAATGCACATACAAGATATTCCCTTGGGAGTATAGCAAAACTTCTTATGAGGTAAAGGATTGACCAGTATTGTGGCCTAAACCTGGTGAGGTTTGTTATTATATTCATTTAACCATTTCAACTCGTAACAAGAAGTTGTCGCGATCGGAGCTATGTCATTGAGGGAGGTGCGGGGTGTGGGGTGACTACCTCACATGACCTCTGGTCAGCAGTTTTCACTTGGTCAAACAAAATATTAGGTGTAGCATGTGTCCCATTAGACAAATTATCTGCTTTGTAAACCAGTATAATACCATGACACTGAAATTAGTAGACATCCGAAAAAGAAATATTCTCCTAGGGATATCTAGAAGAAAAATAAAGTCACTGAAGAGATTTCAAAAAATGGAAGTTGTTCTTTGACTCACCATCTTCATGTGCATAGTGAAAAAAAAATATAAGTTATATTTTTTTTATAATAAAAACAATTTTGTAATGGCTCTAAAATATTTCCTGATTAGTAAAAAATAATCCTCTTTTTAATTAATTATTTAATTATCTTGATAATTGAGTGATTCTCTAGAAGTTTTTTTTTTTCCTGTGTGTTAACGTATCTATATTCTGAATAAATACGTTAATTGTATTACGATCTAGCCTAAACTTAGACTAATGAGTAATTTATCATTGACCTAGTTTTATAAAATACTTATTTATCTCTAGAAGTGGATTTCTTTTCGATTTTTGATTTTTTTTCTAGATTTTTGCTATCAGTTCATATCTAAAAGCACAAAAACGAAAGGCACTTAAAGAGTTTGATAAAGTAACTATGTGGACTTTTTGTTTTTAAAATTTTTCAATTTTTTTTCCAAGATATAAGTAAACTTTTTTAATTTTTCTATCACGGATATTTACAAATAGGACTTTTTGTTTTTATTTAAAAAAACCAAAGTTCCACCTTTTGATTACGCTTAAAACTTCATGTGGTTCCTTTTATTTTTTCCAATTTTCAGTTTTTATCCAAGATATAAGAAAATTTGAATCGTAGCAAGTGGAGGTCTATAGTCTCTGCCTACCCCTGTGGGAAACAGGCGTGATAATATGTATAAGAAAATTATTTTTTTAATAACGGACATTTGCAAAAAAGAACTTTATTTCTAGAAATATCGAGATTCCACTTTTCATTACGCTTAAAACTACATGTTTTTCAAGTTTTTTCCAAAATACAAAAAGATAAAGTAATTTTTAAAAAAAACCTAATTCTTATAGTCCATCTTTTATTTACTGCCCAACGTCCCTCAGGATTACCTAGTAGGGTTAGGGCTCAGACAAAGTGGATCGTGGATCTGTTAAGGCAGGTTTAGACGAAGACTATTTTGAGACGCCTAAATTACGGCGCCAGTGTCAACCGTACAGCACATCTTCAGACCGTTTAGAGAATGACTATTTTCAGGCGCCTAAATCTCGCCGCCAGTGACCACCAAACCGACACTAGTCGTTTACATGGTGCCTTTTCAGTATCAGTCATTAGCAAAATAGGCGCGGGGGCAGCGAGAGACGCGGGCGGAGGTCACTGGCGCCAAAAAATAGGCGCGTGTTCTATTCTGTGCCAGCGCTGGCATGCCGCGAAAAAATGGCGCCAAAAGTGTTTATACGGTGCCTTTCTTAGGTGCCGTAATTTAGGCGGCTGAAAATAGTCTTCGTCTAAACCTGCCTTTAAGATTTAGTTTAAAATTTACAGAGGAAGACAAGAGGCGTGTGGAGCCAACAAGCACAAAGACAAAACGCGTCTCGAAGAACCCGAGGTTTGTCCTCAACCCTGCACGGCTGATGGGCCCGCGAGGAATACAGGTCATACCGGATCACTTCAAAGATTTTAAGTTTAAAGGTAAAAACGCAGTTTCTTTTACTTGGTTTTCTGCGAATAGTAATGCAATCCTAGGGTATTATCCTACAGTTGTAAGACTCAAAATGCTCCGTCTAGCCCAATTAGGGGCTAAGACAGGAAAGTATGTATGTACTATCCTATCAACAGAATAGGAAGGAAGAAATTCCATGAAGGAACTATGATATGAGATGAGAGTAACCTTTGTTTACCAAGCATATTGCCAATGTGAGGTACGGAGAGAATGGCCCCCTAGATAAGCAATACTTCTTATTCTTACTTCCTAGAGATAAAAATAGTTTGTTCAGGCAGTCTTCTTCTAATCAAAAGAAGCTAATAAAGAATTGCAAATTTAATGACCAGTCCACTGTTCCTCTGTGCCTCCATTAAACCTCCGTGAGTTTCTTCTCAGCGATCTTTCTGTAACTAGTAGAGTCTTATATTATACTTCTGTAACTAGTTGATAGCTTCTCTTTTTAATCATCATCACCATCATTTCAGCAGCATAACATCCACTGCTGGACATGGCCTCTCCCAAGGATTTCCAAAATGATCGATCAAGAGCAGCCTGCATCCAGCGCTTTCCAGCGACCTTGGTCAGGTCGTGTGACCACCTTGTAGGCTTCGTTTGCCAGTATGTGGTGGCCATACGAGAATCTTTTTGCCTCATCGGCCATCGGTTCGTCGCGCTATGTGTCCCGTCCACTGCCACTTCAACACTCTCTCTTTACTTCTCTCCTTAATGTAATTGCAATATTTATAATACAAAATGAACATTCATAAAAAAATTGCAGAAGCCTATTACTAACTTTCAATTCTTTTTTGTCAACCTTTATTGTCCCATTACTGGGCAAAGGTCTCCCCCATATCCATCCACTTATCTCGATAGTGCGACCTGCAACCAATTCTTCTCAAAAGATCAGATGTAATCACTCTAATGTGCAACGACGACACAGAAATAAAAAAAAGTATTATATAACGATAACGCCTGTGGCCTTGTAGTCATATAATAATATATAATAATAATAAATGTTTGCCGTGTGGTCATCATGCCACTCTGTCACACCTGAGGTCCCGGGTTCGATCCCCGGTCAGATCGAGATGGAAAATGAACTTTTTCAGATTAATCCGAGTCTTGGATGTTCATCTATACGTATAATGTATTTGTTATAAAATATAGTATCGTTGAGTTAGTATCACATAACATAGCACAAGTATCGAACTTACTTTGAGGCTAGCCCAATCAGTGTGAGTAGTCAAAAAAAAAAGTTTTCTAGTTTCCTATAAGTATGAAGTCTAAGTGGTTTCAGTTTAATTTTAATTAAATTTAATTTTACTTACTTTTAATGTCGTCAATTCTTCGTATGGAATAATAAAATTCGTCTGTCTTGTCTAGTATCGTCATCAAACTGTTTACGGCATTTCAGAAAACAGGTGACTGAAATGTAATCTAGTATATTTTTTGAATCAGCTCATAAAGCCCTTTCATTTAATATCGAAAAAGAAATTCAAAAATATATTTTTTTTATTTTTGGCGACCTCCGTGGCGTAGTGGTCACCATGCTAGTTCGCCACCCAGAGGTCCCGGGTTCGATCCCCGGCCAGGGCAAGTTGGAAAATGGCCTTTTTCAAATTGTCCTGGGTCTTGGATGTTTATCTATATATGTATTTGTTATAAAATATAGTATCGGTGAGTTAGTATCCCATAACACAAGTCTCGAACTTACTTTGGGGCTAGCTCAATCAGTGTAATTTGTCCCTATATATTTATTTATGTATTTAATATTATTTTTCAAATGCACTTTTATGTACCGTCGGGGACAAATCTGCATCGAGATTTCCGTTACAAAATCGCTTGCACGGTCTCGTTAAGGCGGCCTTGAGCTATCTATGCATTTTTGATCGCGACCGTACATTATAGCACGGGAAGTCCTTTTGCTTTAGACGACGTTCTTAATTTCAGACATTTTACTAGAAGGTCGTTTGACTTTCACGTCGTTTATTCCATGAGGGCATTTAACTAGATTGCCCTTCTGATACGGAGCGAAAAAATTTATGACATCATAACCCCACACTGTACAAAAATCCAAGATGGCTCTCTCTTGGTGAAAGGAAATCTCTTGATCAACAAACGCCGTATATTGCATTTTTATGTCGTGTACAGACACGCTACTATTATTAATTTATTTAATAGTACGTTGTTATATGTACTTTAGGGAAGGGCCACGAGAAAGAAGATTTGGACTTGGTACTAAAGAAGCTGGAGCACTGGGCGTACCGGCTGTACCCCAAGTTCCCGTTCCAGGACTGCTTGAAGAAGATTGAGACTCTCGGCAAGAAACGGCCAGTCATGGTAAGATTCTCCTAGAAGACCTCATTTTTTTACTAGCCATTTAGGTTCCATAGTTGAAATTGTTTTTTTTTTTAATAGCATGACAATGGTCGGGTTATTATCCAAATTAAAACGGGATTTGAACCCGCGTCCCGCACGTTAACGCCGTGAGTGCACTACCAATTGTGCTATCGTAGCTTCGAATCACCCTGACGAAATTTCTTAACACATAGTACACACGCATTTAAAGCATGCGTTATTCTTCGCTACTACCCACTTTTAAGAATTGTGATATTAAACTTAATTCAATTTCCACGTTAGTTCTTATTTTAATTGTTGTTTCCAGCTTTAGCTACTTCTTTCCCCTTAATCGTTTCTACCTAATACAAAACTTATCAAGCAAGCTTAAGTTTTATCGTAAGGCGAGTTTTTTTATTTATTTATTTAACTTCATACACAAATACAAGTGTAATGGCGGACTTAAAGCCTAAGGCCTTATCTACCAGTCAACCAAACGGGTGATGTAGAGAATGACAGGGGTAGTGCAAAACTTGAATAGGTACATGGAAAAAAAAAGACTATATGTCAAAACAATAAACTAGATACAAAAAAAAATACACGCTATTAAGTATATACTATGATAAACATCGTAAGGCGAGTTACCCGCTGATAAGCGATAAAACTGTTTTGCTGGATCAAATTTTCAAATTTTATATGAATTAAGAACGGATTAAAGAAAATACACGATTTACCCAAAGATATTGTCTAATGAATGTGCAATTGCGTTACAAAATGGGTTGCACTTTAGTCGATCAAATGAATTGCTGTAAATGTGTTGAATGAATTGTTAAAAATTTATTTAGTAGTGAACTTATGAAAGTAAATTTATTTATTTATTATGTATAATTAAAACAATAAATTCAAATAGAAACAAAATTAAAACGAAAAAAAAGAAAAAACTTATTGATTTTGCACATATTTTTGTATGTAGATATTACTTGTGAACTTAGTGGTGTGAGCTCCTTAAGTAGTAAATGTGCTAAATTGTAAACTTCTATAATTAGTTATTTAAAATTTATACAAAAAGAAGCCGATAAAATCTACGTTCTGCGTCTGCGTTTAGTCCGCGCTTTCCGCTCTCCAGACGCTTTCAATAAGTACTTAATGCGGGGTATCTCGTGGATCGCCGCGCATCTCATCCAACCTCGCCTTAAATACATCGTTTAGTCCGCGCTTTCCGCTCCCCAGGCGCTTTCAATAAGTACTTAATGCGGGGTATTTCGTGGATCGCCGCGCATCTCATCCAACCTCGCCTTAAATACATCGTTTAGTCCGCGCTTTCCACTCCCCAGGCGCTTTCAATAAGTACTTAATGCGGGGTATCTCGTGGATCGCCGCGCATCTCATCCAACCTCGCCTTAAATACATCGTTTAGTCCGCGCTTTCCGCTCCCCAGGCGCTTTCAATAAGTACTTAATGCGGGGTATCTCGTGGATCGCCGCGCATCTCATCCAACCTCGCCTTAAATACATCGTTTAGTCCGCGCTTTCCGCTCCCCAGGCGCTTTCAATAAGTACTTAATGCGGGGTATCTCGTGGATCGCCGCGCATCTCATCCAACCTAACCTTAAATACATCGTTTAGTCCGCGCTTTCCGCTCCCCAGGCGCTTTCAATAAGTACTTAATGCGGGGTATCTCGTGGATCGCCGCGCATCTCATCCAACCTCGCCTTAAATACATCGTTTAGTCCGCGCTTTCCGCTCCCCAGGCGCTTTCAATAGGTACCTTATCTTATCTTGCTTTGGTTGGAACCAAAAGGTTCGACGCGCTTTCAAATATGAACCATATTTGGAAGCACGTCGAACCTTTTGGTTATATTGTACTTACCCCCTTACTTTACTCACCCGCATCAGGATTTCTGGAGGACTGCATAAGCTCCATAATGTTACCTGGTGCGTAGTGCCTGTAGTCCTCTAACTCAGGATATGCTGATCCAAAGAGGTCCATACGCTTTCCGGCCATTAAGTCGCAGCTACACAGGATGTGTCTCATTGTCTCCTCTAGTTCCTCACATGCCCTACATTTAGGGCTCTCAACAAGTTTCATTTTGAACAGATGACTGTGATTATGAAAGTGTCCAGTCAGGGCTCCTGTAACAGTTCTTGTCTGTTTTCTGTTATATTGGTATAACCGTTTGTGCCTTCAATCTCTCCATTCAGCCCTGTGTCTACTTTTGACATTAGCATTTATGGCATTTGTAACCATTCCATATGATTCCATAGGTAATCATAATTAATAAATAAATATATAGGGACAAATTACACTGATTGAGCTAGCCCCAAAGTAAGTTCGAGACTTGTGTTATGGGATACTAACTTAACGATACTATATTTTATAACAAATACACATATAGATAAACATCCAAGACCCGTAGTAATGCGGGGTATCTCGTGGATTGCCTGTGTAGATCTCATCCAACCTCGCCTTAAATACATTTACTTTCAGGTACATCTCCACAAAATAAGATCGGACCAGTACATATCGGACGACGTGGTGGTGCAGAACGACTCGAGCGACGACGAAAGTGCGAAGCCTCCCCCTGAGGAAGACGAGTTCGACAGGCTGCTGCAGCAGCAGATTGAGCTGGCCAGGGCAACGCCCGCACCTAACTCAGCTAAAAAGGGCTTTGCTACTCCTAGGATGGATCCGTGAGTTTATTCCTAACAGGTTCAACGGCCATCGGTTCGTCACGCTATGTGTACCGCCCACTGCCACTTCAACGAGCTAATCCGCTGGGCTATGTCAGTGACTTTTTTCTCCTACTAAAAAAACTTCTCGAATGGCGACCATGTACTGGCAAGCGAAGCGTAGGACACCCACCCACAGGGTGGTCCGACGACCTGACCAAGGTCGTTGGAAAGCGCTGGATGCAGGTCGCTCTAGATCGGTTACTTTGGGAATCCTAAGGAAAGGCCTATGTCCAACAGGGGACAGCATGAGGCTGAAATGATGAACAGGTTAATGCAATACATCGAATCAACAATCCGCTATTCTCCATCAAATACCTTTTTCTAATCGTCAAAACTACCTTGTATATCCCAATGCAAAGTTCAATTCAATAGAGAATATGCATGAAAAAAAGATGTGTTATCTAACTAGTTTATCCATAAATATTCAAAAGTAAAGTACTAACAGTGAAAACAGAATACAAATTGGTTGAAAAACGAACGAGATATAACGATTTTACAAAAATATGTCTATCTCACTCGCAAAAACGCAATTTTCTGTGGCAAATGTATAGATGATATGGACTTTGACGTCACCAGTCCATATCGGACTTCTCTTTCTAATTAAAAATTTTAAACTATCACATGTTCGTCGCTAATTAAGTTATTTTATAAATTCTTTTATATTTCTTTACTGTGGATAATAGGGATTTTATTAAGCAAATAAAAAAAACGTGCATCTTCCCTATTGTTGATGTGTCTTCACGTTTCAGATATGTGTTAAGTCACGGTTGGTCTCTGCCTTGCCTACCCCTGTGGTAAACACGTGATTATATGTATGAATGTATGGTTGGTCCCTATTACCAGATGGCTGATAAGCTATGCTGTTAGTAAAGCAGCGCTTAATGCAGACTTCTAAATTTCGGATAGAAGACCAAGCCGTTGGTCCCATATTGTTATTGCTGGAAGTCGTTAAGCTTATCAGATAGCTTATATTAGCTCTTCAAAATCTAGCAAAAGGTAGAATTACATTATATAATCTATCAAATATTACTAGTATACTAGCTGGGGAACCGAGCTTTGCTCAGTTACTTTTTATGAAAATATTTTTTTTTAGCTTGCAGTTCCTAAATACCGAGTTTCATATACACGCGGACTTTTCATTGGTTTTGGAAAAAAATGTCGTATATTAAATAAATTTCTCTATCCATATACGTCATCCAAATTTGTGTATGACGTAAGATAAAAAAGTTGCGAAAATGATTGTCGATCGAGACCACGTAGTGACGCCCTTCGAAAACTGCCGCGTGAAATCTAGCCGGCCGGCGGTACTACTAATTGATCTCACGATTTTACTTTCGAGTTTTAGTCAACATATTTTGTTCCTGAATTTTTATTTTTACTAGCTAATTATGTCTTACTGGCGGCCTCCGTGGCGTAGTGGTCACCATGCTAGTCCGCCAACCGGAGGTTCCGAGTTCGATCCCCGGTCAGGGCAAGTTGGAAAATAGCCTTTCCAAATTGTCCTGGGTCTTGGATGTTTATCTATATGTGTATTTGTTATAAAATATAGTATCGTTGAGTTAGTATCCCATAACACAAGTCTTGAATTTACTTTGGGGCTAGCTCATTCAGTGTAATTTGTCCCTATATAATATATTTTACTAACGATCCTTATGAAGTGACATTCGGCTCCAAAACCAATGAAAAAACACCGTGTATATACTAGCTGGGCGACCGAGCTTTGCTCAGTTACTTTGTATGTATACGTATGAAAATATTTATTTTTGTCTCGTCACTCCCTAAATACCGACTTTCATGTATATATTCATTTTTTTTTACTAACCCATGCTGTCCCCTTGTTTAGCAAAGTTCTCTCCCCTCTTCCTCCATTATAGTCCAGTCAACGAATGATTCACAGGGTGTGGAGTGCGTGAGCTGAACCTAAGCGATTCCTACAGAAACTTGTTCAGGGCGCTCAGGGAGTAAACATACTAAAAGTCATGACGTCTTGAAGGTGAGCTGGAGCGAGGGGAGGGGGGAGAAAGTTCTCAATTTTGGTTTTCTCTTCTATCTCAAAAACGTTGTAAGTCTTACCAAAAATGTTCTAAGAAAGATTGAATATGAGCTTTTAAGATTCTATACTCTTTTTCCAACTTACTTCTTACTTCCATCTGTTTTTTAAACGTATATCAAGATATACGTTTACAAAATAGACGTACATTACGTTACTGGAGCCGTAGCTCGAAAATAGGAATGCGTAACCCCAGCAAAATGTTGCGCCTTAGAGAAATGAGAGTATTACAGATACTTGGTTCGTAGTAAGCCTCAATATGTTCAAATATTGCAAAATTCGTTCATGTTGTATTTTCGAAGTTACTGGAGAAAAACTGATTTTGCTGGAGTAACGTTACCCCAGCAAAATGTTTTTCAAAAAAAGCGTTTAGCCTAGAATCAAGTATATGAAAAGACAGTTTAGACAAAAAAAAAAGTTTAATGGGTTGTAAATGTATACCGATAGGCCGCTTTTTCGTAGCCTCCGTTATTTAGTCGGTTTGTAGGAGAATTTATATTTTCTTGTTTGTTTAATAACTTTTATTCCATCCGAGATTTGAAGCCGAAATTTTCAGGCATGTTTTGTAACAAAATGAACACATATGTTCACTATAGTTTATCTATTTGTGTATGTGCATTCCGAAAATAGTTGGAAATTTGGAAAAAGAGTATAGAATCAAAGTTGCAGATAATTTTATAAGCTATTATTCAATCTTTAAACATTTTTCGCTACGACGCATTGTTTTTGAGATATAAGAGAAAAAACAATAATTAAGAACACCCCCACCCCCTCCTCTCCTCGCTTTGGCTCACTTTCTAGACGTCGGAACTTTTAGTTTATTTACTCCCAAATCGTAGGAATCGATTAAGTTCCCGCTTATGCACTTTACAACTACTTCGTTGACTGAACTAGTTCCTTTCCAGTGTGAATCTTGACCATTCTAAACTATAAATTTTATTTGCAGGACCTTTTCAATGCCAAAAGCAACATCATCGCCATCCATCAGCGACGAGCAAAAAGAGAGAATGCTTCGAAACAGAAGACTTGCTGAAGAAAGACGGCTAGCTAGACTCAAGAATACTCACCAAAATAACATTAGCGTTATTAACGAAGTGCCAATTGAAGTTGAAAATCACTATAATAACTCTAATGATGGTACTAGAAACTCAAGTATAGAAAATGACGTACCAATTGATGTTGAAAATCCGAGAAAAAACGTAACTGTGGTCAATGATGTGCCTTTTGATGTTGAAGATCATTACAATAATTCTAATGGTGGTGTTACTATAGAAAATGGAGTACCAATAGATGTCGAAATTCAAAATCAAAGGAAAAACATGACTGTAGTAAATGATGTGCCTTTTAATGTTGAAAATCATTACGATAACTCTAATGGTACTAAAAACATGACTAAAGAAAATGAAGTACCCATTGACGTTGAAAATCATCAAAATCCAAAGAATAACATAACTGTTGTAAATGATGTCCTATTTGATGTTGAATATCACACTGAGCATGAGACCAGAAGAAAGCATAAGTCAAATGTAATAGATAGTTCGGATGAGGATGGTGATTTGGTTGTAAATGAGTCTATAACTGTTGATGTCCACGATACTAGAACAAATGATGTTACAAAAAGTTGTGAAGCCAGAAGTCACAAGTCAAATAAAATTGAGAGTTCTGACCAAGAAGCAATAGAAAATCGGTCACATGATTTTGATATACGAATGAAAAGTAATAGATCTCTTATTGACAGCTCCGATGAAGAAGCTGAAGAGATTGTAGTAAACCAAACAGTTTCAGTAGATATTCATCATACCAGGTCTGATATTGGAACTTCTCGTCCAAATGAAGAAATAATGACTAAAGATGATAGTAATAGTAATGCTGAAATTAGGATAACAAATGAAATTACAACAGAAAATGTAGTTTCTACTGATAAAATAGCGATCGATGATAAGATAAACTGTGAAGTTTCTTCAACTAGTGATAAAGATGAATTTGACAATAATAAAAACAATTCTGAAACTGAGAAACATGACATAAATGAAAACGAAACAGTTAATAGGGACTCTACACAAAAGAGTTGTAATGACAATAATATTCCTGAAGATATCAAATCCTCTAGTATTTTACCATTAAACAATAAAGAAAATATTGTTAACAACATTGATCTGGAATTGATGGATGTAGATTTCAATGATGATTTTTGAAATTAAAAGCCAATGTTTCAATTCAAAAATTTATTCACGACTGTGCAAATGAAAACGAGCCTTATCACAGAACATAAACGATTCATTATTCTAATGTCGCGTATTAATGGATTTTTACACAGAGTTTTGTCAAACACATCTTCGAATCTAAATGATGCAAGTTAAGAATTTATATTATTATAATATAAAATAATCAAACATTTGCAGTTGGCAATAGAACGGCTGCTTGAGAAAGCCTTTCACTATTGGTCTTTTATTAGAACAACTTTGTCCATTGTATAGAAATCCATCAATACTCACTAATTATACATAGTATATGTAAATTTAATCTTACAAATTTACAAAATGCAGACTATCTTTGTATGATGTTTTAATTTTAAAGCATTTAAAACAATGTGGCTAAATAAATTATGTTTAAAACATAACTAAAAGCACTCTTTCATTGATGAACTATTTCTAAACTGGATGAATGTACTCGATATCGAAAACACGGCACTGTCTCTGTATTCCCAGATTCCATGTTATCTGGATTTTAAAAAAAGTAAAGGCATTACCTACTTAGATATGCATGCTTCATCTTCATTGTCAAACAATGCTCATCTTTATTTATATTTTCAAAACGCATAGTATAGTTTGAAAAAGCGCCTCTGGAAGACGCGTGACTTGTTATTCTCAAGCAATTCTATGCATTTCGTAGAAAAAATAAAGGTTAAAATTGTTTGTCAGAACCGATGTCATTCCAGTATCGACGCTAAGATTGCTTTATCACTTGACTCGGAGACAAACGCAACCTAATTTTAACCCCCTAAGAAAAAGAGGGGTGTTATAATTATGACGTGTCTGTGACATATCGTACATTCGTAGCGCCTCAATGAATGGGCATTTCTTTTAAAGCTGACTTGATCGAGATGGTTGTTAGCATGGGGGTGAACCCTTCAAAGTCGGGGTTTTATTTATTTGTCTGGAAATTAACTTGTAAAATATTGCCAATAGTATCAATGAGTCTTCTTTCGAGCTTTGTCATACAAAACAGATGACGAAACAAAATGGCCGTTTGAAACCGCAAACGCGCCGTGTTATCGTAATCAAGTCATATATGTGGAGCTTTTTCAAACGCGGAATCACCTAAACGAATGGTTTTTCCATACAAAAAGCCGTTACGTTCAGTGACTTCGTGTTTGATAAATGGCACCAATATAACATTGAGGAACATAAAAACGATATTCACAGAAATAATATTTGAAAAAGCAATATCAACATTTTCATTGCCAAAAAAGGGGAAACTTATTTTCATAAAATATTTTCATGAGTACTGTCTAATGCATAGAATTTCGCTAGATGCAATGTTTTGTGCTTTACGAACTTTTCGTACAATACAATATATAGTCCTTTGAGGACAAATTTTTAATATAATAACATTTTAGAAACCATTATATTATACATTGTCTGGTTTCCCAAAAATCTAATTAAATTATCGTATCATGCAGTTTTTATGTTATAGAGTGTCACTAAAAGATGGTTTTTTGTATGAAAACAAATCTTCATTTATCCTGAAATGACAAATTATTACATAAAAAACATATATATTTATTTTCCCTTTGTCGATTAGCAATATATCCGAAATGGAGTACTTACTGCTAAAACTAAAATATTACGTCATAACAATGATGGCGAATTAAACAAAAAATGGAAATGCAAAAACAAAATGACAAACGGGAAATTTATACACTGTATTTACAAAGTTTTCAAAGGTCGAGAACTTAGTAGACCTGAGAAATGACGGCACCGAACAATTTTTAATCTGTATATTTAGTACCGGATTTTATAGCAATATGGTGAAGTCAAGTCGACCATTATTCGCTTTTACGGACAAAGAGCGAGAGGAACCTATGTGATAAAGCGAAAATTCTCTTTCTGAGGAACCTCAGTAACCTTTTTTGACCTTTTCTAGCAATTTATTTAAAACCATCGACTTGTCTTCACTTTTTCGCTGTTTGAAAGCGGCGCCTGAGAGTTCGAACCGACGAGCGACATTGCGCTATTTTCCAGCAACTACAATCAGATACATTTTTCCTGAACGTCAAAACTAATATTTTCTACGGGATTTGTATGAAATATAGACTAATAACGTCATATGTTCTTGGAATCAAATTAAGTTCTTGTTGTATTTTTGCAATAATAAATCTAAAATAACGTTAAAAATGGATATGATCAATGACAATGACCCTATTTTGTGACGTTTTAATTACTTAATAATTATTTTTTGCGCTAGAAAAGTATCTAATTGTCGCTCGACTGTCACAAACTTTAGAACGACGGTCGTTGTCAATTCAATTTGGTCAGTCGCGAACTGCCGCTCCACAATGTCGCTCGTCTGTGCCCTTACAGTTACGCAGCCTTTATAGGTACGCCCCTTAATGTCTATGAAAAAAAAAATGTTAAGGCCCATTTACACGGTGCATTTTTGAAACAATAAATGACTTGTATACAATTGTAAGAGCAAAAGAATCTGTCAACTAATGATCCAATGACAACAGTAATAAATTTACTTATTGACGTGTAAAAGTGCCTGTAAAGGTCTAATTACTGGATAAACATTTGAATTTTGAACAGTCGATTGGACCTTACGTCACTGTGTTGCCATCTGAAAACCCTTATTGTATTCAAAGTCAAAAGTCAAAAATTATTTATTCATTATCTTTGGTTGTATGACTGATAATTGTTAGTTTTTTCTTTCGATTTCATAATAGCTAGTTGTTGACGTCAGATCATTTACTTACAGCTAAGTTTACTGCCGCCTCTTAGAAGCGCAAGTACAGTAGAAGCGGTAACAAACTATACTGCAGCATTTTCTTCAAAAACGTCAACGTACAGTCAAGTACCAAAATACCTGACCAGGCCCTCTACTTATATCTTGAATTTTCTCTTAAACTAAAAATGATATTAACGTGAAAATTTATATTCAGACAGATTTTAATTAAGTCTTTCTGAATATAAATTTTCATGTTAATATTATTTTTGGTTTAAGAGAAAATTGAAGATATAAGTAGATGGCCTGGTCAGGTATCTTGGTACTTGACTGTACAATTATACTGATTACCGATATTAAAATTATTCAACTGGCATAAAACTTGCACTATGCAAATGGGGCTTTATTTTGAATGAATCCCTCTATTTCCTAGTCACCACACAATAACAATATCACTGCGAAATTAGCCCTAATTACACCTAATAATAAGTTATGTACAATTAGTATTTGGTTTACATCAGTGCTCGGAATTTATATCTCACCATGGCCAAAGGAACGCGGTATTTTGTTTATAAGTGAGACAGCCATAGACTCGCTAATGCTGTCTCTCTCTGTCATAAGTTAACCACTGAACTTAGGTTTTGTGTCGTGCTGTATACGAGTATACAATATGTAACAAAAAAGCCTGTCCGATCCTTGTAGGAGTTACTCACCGTCAATATGAACAACTTTTCCTATGGGACTAATCCTTGAAACTCGAAAAAAAATCGTCACTTTCATACAAAAGTGTTCGGCAGCCCGGCAATTTGAATGAAAATGACGATTTTTCTTTTCATTCAAATTAAACATATTATCACGCCTGTTTCCCACAGCGGTAGGCAGAGACTATGGACCTCCACTTGCTACGATCCTGACAGACCTCTTTCGCTTCATCTACACTCATCACTCTCTTCATGCATGCCCGCCGGTTACGGGTACTTCTGACATCTCCTTTTTTAAGAACGTCTGCAATCTGATCGCGTTACTTTCGTAAGTAAGCACACTTCTGTCTGAACGTAGTTCTATATAGTCTATGTGCCAAGGGTTAACATACAGAGTGCCTAATGTCATGGTGTTACTTTCTTCGTTTACGGTTTCATCGTTTTCAAAACGATGATTTTGCCTGTCAAGGTTGCAGATGACACTATAATGTATCAGTATAGATTAAATTATTGAATTCAATTTCTACCTCATATCAGTACATGAGATAGAAAGTAATTTATAAGTCAACAACTAAGTTAGCGGTGTGGCGCGCCACCGAACGTTTTCAATCTGTGTTTTGGGTAATGCCATGTTAAATCTCGTTCCAATTTTTATTGAATCCTTTCTTTTCAGCAGTGGGCGTTGGGAAGAGTTGGTATCGGTAACGTTTCTTTACACGTTATGTAAATTATACTTATTGACGCGTAAAAGTGCCTGTAAAGGTCTATTAAGTGGATAAACATTTAAATTTTCCGCAATATGGCGAGGTCTACTAACTTCCTTGTTAACCTTCAATCGATACCGGTGAGCATGAAAAATTCAATGGTTAACTTTTTTGTACATATTTCGAAATTTCTTAGCATATTGTATTCATTGATATATTTCATTAAAAATATCAACGAATGTGTTCGAAATTTTGTTTGCTCGACACCGTCAAACGGTGACTTAGCTAGCTTTTTAAGTCTTGATTGAGAATAAGTGGCATTTAAGGTTCGCTACGCGTGCGGAAAACCCACTTCATGGTAAGGGATACGGGTATTTAATGCCTTTATCCTTAAAGGGTTAGACATAGCCCTAAACCAAGTATACTATTTTGATTCCCCTTTTAATTTCTCGCCCAAAAGTGGCTTATGAGATTTGCGGCCCTGGGCTCTGTCTGCCTTTCAGGATACAGACGTGATGTACAGAGTGTGTTTTTACTTTTACCGTCTTCGGTGTGTAATATTTCGTTGAAAAGTAGTTGTAGTGTATACGGGTTGTAGAATAATAATTGGTGGTGAGTAATCTTAAGTCGATGGTGACTTGTAACGAACAGTCTGGAATAAACGCTAATATCGTGCATACGTATTTACTTTATCTCCAAGCTGTCCAGGATCCCGCAGGACTTTAGGTCGCTATCTCAAAGTAGTTTTAGTATTAAAATGCAGTAATAACCTAAGCATGGCAATGGATGAGTTTCCGAATTAACAAACGAGTAACTTAGTTATTAATGAGTTATAAAAATATTCTAGAAGACATTTACAAACACCATTCCCTTCGCCATAACACTCCATAGTTCTTTTTTACATCTGACGCATTAAAGCCAAATAAAAAGTGACTTTAATGCAATGTATATAGAGTTCATATTGCCCTATATTTCGTCCACTATCAGTAAGGATTGAGTGAATTCTAATGTCATTGTAATCAGTAAGGATTGAGTGAATTCTAATGTCATTGTACTAAAGTTGATTTTAGATTAAACAATGTGATTTGGAGAAATTCGGCGTACGGGTTTTGAACACGTGATGTCTCAGTTGGTCAGAGCATAGTCGTATCAAGACCAAGGTCGCTGGTTCAAGCCCCGCTCACGTGGTGTTTTTTTCACTATTACTCATTTCATTATAATGCCTTAAAACTTTATAAAAATACTTTTTTGTCAGATGTAAAAAAGAAATCTGTTCGGATAGTATTTTTTTAAGATAACTTTCGCGAATAAAGAATATCATTCGTTAACAATTTACAACTCCTTTAATATTTTCTTTACTCCATATATTTAAACCCAAAACAAACAAACTACCTATTACGGATGATGACTGTCTCAGAAAAATATTATTCTATTTAGTCCGTCAGTTATATTATCCAAAAAAACATGGACACTTAACGAATTATCCAATCAGTAAAAATTCACAAAGATGCAGAGCGCCTTAGTTCCGGAGTGCTGGCTTGTGACGTCACCTCATAGTGAAAATTGTACCAAGAATTAAAGTAGCGCGTGCGCTGTATCTTCGTGATTTTTATTGGTCGAGAAAAAAAGTACGTGTGCAATATTTTTAACCGACTTCAAAAAAGGAGGTATTAATTCGACACGTATGTTTTTTTTTCTTGTACGTTATGCGATATCTCCGCCATTTGGGAACCGATTTTGATGATTCTTTTTTAATTCGAAAGCCTTTAGTACCACGTTGGTCCCATATAAATTTGGTGAAGATATGACACAGAACTTAATGAATTCGGTTGTCTTTTTAATTTTTGTTAAAAATTCAATTAATTAACAATCCATCTGATGGGCTAATTAGAAATCAGTCATCATGCCGATTTAAAAGCGCCAAAAATTTAAATCCACGAGACATTTGACTTGGCAAGATTCAAGACATCAATCGAAAAACTTATTTTTCACTTCGGCAACACCAAAATACATTGCTGCCAACACTTTAGCGAGATTTCCAAAGTACTTACGTTTTTTTGGTTTTTCCAAATTCTCGTAACCATAGCCAAATATAGATTATACACACTAGTTCGTATCAGGTATCAGAGATGCGAAGAAGGAAGTGAAAATCATCCATGTTACTGCAAGCAATGATTGGTTATTCGCATTATCTCTCGGTTGTGGCGTTTCCTCAGGTGGGTTCGGACTGGGTTGGTTCTGGTTTTGCTCCTGGTTGGGTTGGGGCTGGTTTTGGTCTTGGTTGGGCGGGTTTTGGTTCTGGTTCTGGTTTTGGTTCTCTGGTCGCTCGTTGAGGCGCTCGACTTGGGCTGGGTTCACGTGGAGATCGCGGAAGAAGCCGATTTGGTGCCTGGAATAGAAGATGTTTAGTTTGAATAATTGGGTACTTAAGGGGGCTACATGAATTTTGATGTTCTCACTTTAAACAATAAACAGTAGTTTACAAAATAGTTTGAAGGGTTATCTAGAGCCGTATGAGACAAAATTGTAAATGATATTTCCGTTTTCACCAGGCTGTATCTCATGAACTGTGATAGCTAATCAGTTGAAATTTTTACAGATGATGTATTTCTGTTGCTGCTGTAACAACAAATACTAAAAACAGAATAAAATTAATATTTAAGTGGGGCTCCCATACAACAAACGTGAGTTTTATAGATAATGGTGCGGAACCCTCCGTGCGCAAGTCCGACTTGCACTTGGCTGGACATTCTATATTATTTTACGGAAAAACCTACAAACTACTAAAGTATAGGAATACGTTTGTGTACATTTAGATGCAGAATTATTCTGTTTTTAGTATTTCTCGATATAATATAACAGCCACAGAAATACATCGTCTGTGAAAATTTAAACTGTCTAACTATCACGGTTCATGAGATACAGCCTGGTGACAGACGGAAAGATGGGCAGACGACAGATGTACAGACGTACAGCGGAGTCTTAGTAATAGGGTCCCGATAGCGCCGGATCTAGGCGGCAAGCCGGGGCCCATGCCCCGGGCGGCGAAGTCAGGGGGGCGGCAAAATCAAATATATCCACCTCTCCCATGCTACCGATACGGAATGGGGGCGGCGCGTGGTTACTTTCAAAGAAGTATAAAAGTTGTTTACTACTGGAAACAGTACAATCGCATCTCAGTCTGAATCTTAACTGACAATTATTACGGTCTACTCCCCGTGTACGCGTACTTTTCAGGTTCAAGTAATCAAGTTGGCGGCAAAACGAGAATGCAAAACCAAGCAGGGGGAAACATTCACATATTTTGCCGTGTCTCAAAAAAATTTTAGATTCGGCTCTGGGTCCCGACACCCGTTTTAACCCCTTTGGGTACGGAACTCTTAAAACGGACTTCGACACCCAAGTTTATAACCGATTTTGATAAAAAAATTGACAGTATGCACTTTACAACAAAAATTACACATCGGTCCAGGCGTCTTCGAGTAATCGGTGAACCTACATAAAAAAATAAAACAAAACATTCCGACGAATTTATAACTTTCTTTTTGGAAGTCGGTTAAAAGAACTCACAGATAGCCCGCAGCAGCCAGCAGCAAAACCAGCAGCAGCCTCGCCGGGCTGCCGTACAGGTACACCAGCGAGAAGAGTATGGCCAGCCTGGAAGCCGCGTAGAGATGGTCGAGCCAGTCGCGGGCCAGCGCGTCCTCGGGCGGCTCGTCGGCGGGGGGCGCGGGCGGCGCGGGGGGCGGGGCCGCGGCCGCGGGGGGCGGGGCGCTCGCGCCCGCTTGCCACCTGCCGGCCAAATCGGGACAACATCGTCAGAAAACTATTATTCTTATAAAGGCAGGCCTGTGTCACTCCTAGGTGTCGAAAATATACCTACATTATTACTATGCGTGCGGCGACCACATCTAAGGGGAAAATTCAGTTACACGAATCGTTTGTCCAGAGTGATAAGATTGAAATTGGCTTACAATGGATGTTTAGGTATTTAAATGAAGAGGTGAGGATTTCTGACGCTAGCTAAATTAATCCATAGCGTGTTAACCACATTGAGTAGATATTTCTTTGATAATTTCTTTTCTAAGTAAGACTGTTCGTGAGGATTAGTACTTATTCTGTGATAAGGATTGGATCTCACTTGACAGCACGGAGCAGTACTTTTCAATACTACTATCCTTTTCTGTCGCTCTGAACCCTCATTAGCTAGAGCGAGAGAGTGCGACGGAACGCTATAGCTTCCGTCGCACTCTCTCTCCGTATGCTTATTCTTATGTACGATCGATTATCTTGTAACAATTCCATATTTCGGCGTACGATATTCATCAATCATCATAAATCAAACGATTTGATAAGTCAAAATTTGCTAGCTATAGATCCCATTGTTGGAAAAAGCCTCACCTCTCTCCATTTTTCGCGGGCCCTAGACGTGAACTGTCATTTTTAACGCCCGACAAAAAAAAAGTGTTATAAGTTCCACACTAATATCTGTCTGTCTTTAACATCGTAGCGCTCGAACGAATAGAATAGAATACTATGCGATTTTTTAATTATGCCGTTTAAAATTGGCAGTTAACTCTTGAAAGTTAGCGTTTTCTCTGGCAAATAAAAGATGGCGCTACGGATTTCGGTAAGTCGTATCGGTAGTTCCGCTACTTATCACTAAACGGTGTTCTAGATACCCTTTTAATTTGCCTAGCAAGTAAACTTGTATTAGTAAATAATACGTAGAGTACAAGTTTTCCTTAGTTTTGCCGACTAATTCCTTTCCGTCACTAACAGGGGGATAACTCCAAAAGCTACACGCAAGACGGACGTTACTGCGTATCCGCGATTAAGTGTCACGCAACATTGAGCATTAACGTATGATGATAAAGTCTTATTTGGTTTGACGACCTCCGTGGCGTAATGGTCAACATGCTAGTCCGCCAATCCGGAGGTTCTAGGTTCGATCCCCAGCCAGGGCAAGTTGGAAAATGGCCTTTTCAAATTGTCCTGGGTCTTGGGTATTTATCTGTACATGTATTTATCATAAAATATAGTATCGTTGGGTTAGTATCCCATAACACAAGCTTCAGCTTACTTTGGGACTGCTCAAGCTGTGTGATTTGTCCCTATATATTTATTTACATAGAAATAGGACGTCACTTTCGGACAATTATCGTATTACTTTATGGAGTAACCAACTAGATTATCCTTACTTTAATATTATAAATGTGAAAGCGTGGATGTTTGTTACGCTTTCACGCAAAAACTACTTGACGAATAATCATGAAATTTTGTACACATATTCTGGGAGATACTAGAAGTAACATAGGGTACTTTTTATTAAAAAATAAAAATATTAAAAAAAAAAATAAAAAAAAAATTGTCAACAAATATCAACATTTTGCTACTTTAGCGCCATCTAACATACAGTAATGAAGTTCAAACCCTAAATATGATGTGAAAGCGTGGATGTTTGTTACGCTTTTACGCAAAAACTACTTGACGAATAATCATGAAATTTTGTACACATATTCTGGGAGGTACTAGAAGTAACATAGGGTAAAGCGTAAATCTACACTATCCAATTATTTAATGGATTCGATGCGAGCGAAGCCGCGGGTAAAAGCTAGTGTTACATATTCATGTCGGAAACCTCAGGTGGGCGTCCTTGGCAGTAGACTATGCAGTAGTTACCTAGTTAATTAAAGCTAATGCGGTTAAATCCGCATTTGCCGTTTCAGTGCAAGTCAAGGTCGGACCAAGTATACCTACGTGACATCATTATAAAAACAGTGAACATCTGTTCAAATCTTTGCGGTTTCAATAGATACAGTATCAGGTCTTATCCCTCATGGGGCAGGCAGAGCCCAGAGTCGTGAGTCCCAAAGGCCACGCGTGAAAGTGGATGTGTATAAAATATATATACGGACAAATCACACAGATTGAGCTAGTCCCAAAGTTAAGTTCGAGACAAGTGTTATGGGATACTAATTCAACATCCAAGACTCATACTCCAACATTCGGCCTCCGTGGCGTAGTGGTCACCATGCTAGTCCGCCACCCAGAGGTCCCGGGTTCGATCCCCGGTCAGGGCAAGTTGAAAAATTGCCTTTTTCAAATTGTCCTGGGTCTTGGATGTTTATCTATATATGTATTTGTTATAAAATATAGTATCGTTGAGTTAGTATCTGACACAAGTCTCGAACTTACTTTGGGGCTAGCTCAATCAGTGTAATTTGTCCCTATATATTTATTTATTTATTTATTTAAGACTTGGGTCTTCGATGTTTATCTATTTTTTGAATCATTATCCTAAAAAAATCGGAAAAATTCATTTTCCATCTTGACCTGACCGGGGACCGAACACCTCCGGTGTGACAGTTTGGCATGATGATTGATGACCAAAGAGGTGAAGATGAAATAAACCCATTAAGTGCGAGTCGGAATCATGAAGGGTTCCGTACGTCCGCACAATGTTGTTCAAGTATCTAGTTAATGCCATTGTAAAAATCAAGTTAAAAAAGCTGAAAAAACACGTTTCTTGTACGACGGTTCCCTTTAATTTTTAACTTCATCTTAGTTATAGAATTTGTTGTTACAACGGCCACCATAATACATATTCGGCGATCATTTCAAATGTCCTAGCTACTACGGTTCAAGAGAGCTCTATGACAGACGGACAGCGTCACAGAAATAGGGTCCCGTTGGCACCCTTTGTATAACAACCTTTGGAAAACCTAAAAAAGGAACCGAAGTAGTGATGGGTAGCTAGCTGCATCGCCTATTAAAACTAAAAGGCTATTTGACTTAGTTTGTTTTTGGATAATATTTTATACGAATAACAAATAACACTAACAAGAAACCGTTTTCCGAAAATAGAAAGTAAATTGGTTATTAAATGAGGCAGCAATTAGCATTTTAAATATAAGAGTGGAAGAGTGGTGGGGTCATCTTGCTATCTCTTTCGTTAGCGTGACACCTAATGACAGTGACATCACGCGGGTGTATGTGCATCCTTTTTCTGTTATTTAACAGTTTCCCCGTCCACCGGATTTGAAAGGCTTATAACTTGCTTATTTTTGAGTGGAGTAAAATTATTATTAATGTTTTCGGTTTCGTATCATGTTACTTTTTGATATGAATAAGAAAAAAAAATTCGAGTCAAATACCGAATTCCATGCTGTTCTAGGAGAAAAGAGACAAATGTTAATTTAATAATATTATTTAAACTAACCGACTACATTACGTGAGTAAAACAGTTTTTATATGTTTAGTTAATTCTGTTTTTACTAGCATTATAATTTTACATATTCTATTGTTTTCGTCTCAACGTGATGTCACTTTGGACTTCGCGTCCAATCCACCGTTTATCATTACTGTCATGTGCATACAAAAGTATACTCATTCGTCACATACAATATGCTATTACGTTTTAATATGTTCGAGTTGCGATACGCCAATTTGGTGGTATCCAGTGCATACCAGTGTACCTGTCCCGGGCAGCTGTTTTAAGAGGCGCCAAAATATATATTTTGACATGATAACGTCTTATAAATCGATGAACGCCGGCTGCACGCACGAAAAATTGTCACGGTCCGCCTGAGCTGAGCGTGCAAGTGAGAGCGCGGAACGAGCGATAGAGAGGCACGATCGGCCTAAGCCTTCGGCTTGCTACGCATCTTTCATGACGTTATTACGTAAAATTATCGTTCGTAAACCGACTTTTTGGACATCCAATTTTTTATTAAAAGTTGTTGTAAAAATAACTGTTACTACAGTTATTTCTGGCGCATTCGGCGCCAGAAATAACTGTAGTAACAGAAAACACATGTAAAAGCTAGCCGGGGATATGATTAACATCTAAGAAGTTGAAGGTAAGGTCTGTGCCCTTTGTCTTTGTGTTACTTGTCTACCCTCACAGATCGATGAAACACTGTCTGAGATGTTGAGTTTGTCCCTCTCCCCCACACAGATATTCTGTGTCCACCTGGGCCTACCGTTTCAAGGTGTAGTCATTTTTTCTATTTCATCTCCTAGGGGTTAGAATTAAGCCAAAAGACTAATGAACTCGGGTTTTATATAGAATGCTGATAAAATAGCACAAATTCCGAAGTCCCTCACAAATGGAAATAATTCTCAATTCACAATCATTAAAATCCACAAAATTATTGTATAAAACCTAATCCGATGTAGCCCGAGTGACTGCCGCGCCGTTATAAGAATGATTCAAAATTAAACGTTGCTTACCGCCATTGTGATTATGACATAAACAAGATACGCTAGAGGGAGCTACTCGCGCCTTTAGATCAATTAACTTTTCGTAAATTATGAACTTACTGACGAATAACTAAGAATAAAGCATAAATTATAATATAAAATGGGATTTATAACATATCTAACACACTACTATTAATATTTAGATTTTGCCCCTCTTAAAAAGTCTAAATCCGCCGTAACTGTGTCAGACAAAAAGTCATCGGCAATTCTGAATTTCGCGCAAACGAAGACATAGGCTCAGAAGGTCGCTCAATGCGCTATGGAGAGGGCTATGCTCAGTGTTTTTCTACGTGACCGAATTAGAAACTATACTGACATAGCCCAGCAGATTAGCTCGTTGAAGTGGCAGTGGACGGGACACATAGCGCGACGAACCTATGGCCGATGGGGTAAAAGGTTCTCGAATGGCGACCACGTACTGGCCAGCGAAGCGTAGGACACCACCCACAAGGTGGTCAGATGACCTGACCATAGTCGCTGGAAAGCGCTGGATGCAGACCGCTCTAGATCGGTAATTTTGGAAATCTTTAAGAGAGGCTTATGTCCAGCAGTGGACTTTATGCGGCTGAAATGATGGTGAAGACACGGGCGCCATATAGTAATTAATAAAGAAATACTCACATGTTGGCATACTGCTGCATGTACTGCAGATACGCCTGCTGCATCATCATCATCTGGTTGGCGATGGCCGCCGGGTCGTTGGCCACGGGCAGCCCCTCCCCCAAACTGTAATTCGGGTACGGGGGCACCCTGCCGTAGTTGTTCATATACGAGCTCAAATAATTCTGCATCTCCACTGTGTGATTCTGATCGTTCTGCCTTGTCTCTGGTCTGGTGGTTGCTTCAACTGGTCTCGGTTCTGCTTGGGAGGTGACAGGAACGTTTCGTTGTCTCAGACCCTCGTTTTCTTGGTTTGGGGATTCCATTTTGCGCTTGGGAGTGCATACGAGGTGCATGATATGCACGAGCTGACTCTCGTACGTCCGTAAGACGTCCTTCAATATGGCGCTGTCGTCTAGCAACTGGCCGGAGTATATGATTTTCTGTTCATCTGTTTTCTGTAACAAAACGAAATAGATACATTTTACAAGCTTAAATTTAACTTGCAGTGTATTTTGTATGCAGGGCTTGAAATACCGGTATTTATGGGAACCGGTACCACTGACCTTGGTGCGGTACTGGTGCCAGATATAGTACCTGTACTATATGTACCGGTACAATTTTCCCGTTAGTATCAGCAGTAATATACCGGTACCAATATCGGTTTAAATCACATCAGAATGAGAAAGCAGATAGCAGTGTACTATCTGTACCGGTACAATTTTTTCCGTTAGTATCGGTAATATACCAGTACCAGTACTGGTACAAATCACGTCATAGTGAGAAAGCAGAAACCAGCAGGTTTGAGTATAAGCAGATAGCATAGGTACCTAAATTAGGTACCTGTACTTTTAAGGAGGATTACTGGTACCCATCAAAGACAGGTTACCGGGTACCGAAATGAAAAGAACCTTTAAATACCGGTACAGAACCTGTACTTTTGGTACCGTTTACTAGATGTATGTATGTTTGTTTGATTAGGTCAAATCTTGCAACTCAATTTTCAACCAGTTATCTTCAACCGATTGAGCTGAAATTTTGCGTACTTGTGCAAGTCGGATGACAATACAATATTATGGAGTCAATGAGCTGTTTTGATGATGGAGCCGGGAGATATTCAACAGAATTGAGATGAATGCACACATAACAATTAATAAAAAACACTTAAATATCTGCGTTTAAAAATGCGATACTTATGTAAGTCACTTAACAAAGGTTTGACTGTTAGAGAGCTATGTGTGTACAATAAAGTATATCTACATAAATAAAAAGAAAAGATTTTTTTTCAGGGTATTTGGTTTGCTTTGGACCAGATGTTCATTCATAATTTAACGATTTGACGTGGATAGATAATAAACTATTGAAAATTAAATATATTGTGAGCAGTACGGTACAAGCTCACAATGTATCGACAGTTTACAACTTCGCGAGATAGTCTATGAACTATCGTGGCATGTAATTACAATAAATTTTAAATCCAGCTTGTATATGCAATATGTTTTGATTGAATGTTCTGCCTGTTTCAATGAGCAAGGCGTCTCTTTTCTTCTAATGTACACCTGTCTTAAATAGTATGGGAGTTAGCCCTATAAATAAATGGTTCTTAAATTCGCTTGTCGCTTAATGTAGTTAGGTGCTTAGTTACAAAAAGTAAAAATCAGAATCCTATTTCAAACTTTTTAATGGTCTAGCAACTGCGACGTGACGTGAATTCGATTCAGTGCGATAAAAGATTACATAACCAAACAATAAAACCGCAAATAGGCAGTTATAATTTAAAAGCCTTATAAATTGGTTATCAAACTAAGAATATACATACACCCGATGAAATGAAAAAAGGTTTCTTTCAAAATCTTAAATCGAATTGGCTGATCAAATACATACTATCATGTCTTTATCCCTAAGGGGCCAGACAGAGCTTTTTGGGTCTTGCGGCTCTAAGCAGAGCGGGGCGCAAGACTTTTAGCGTGACGTTGGGCGAGAAGGTTGAAAAAGCAATCAAAATTGTGTTGGGTTGCTAGCCAGGTAGCCTATTTACATTATTCGCATTTTCCCCCGATCCCTCGATCGGCTTTTACGATTCGAGCGGAGCGGTCCTGAGTGTATCAGTAGATATAAGAGTCATCAAGCTATGTCAGATATTTAAACTGGCTAACAGCTAAACACATTCAAAAATCAGATTTTCAAACTAGTTAACGGCTTAACGCATTCAAATATCGAATTTACAAACTGGCTAACAGCTAAACACATTCAAATGACAGATTTTCAAACTGGCTAACAGCTAAACACATTAAAATATCAGTTTTTCAAATTGGCTAACGGCTTAACGCATTCAAATGTCAGTTTTTCAAACTGGCTAACGGCTTAACGCATTCAAATGTCAGATTTTCAAACTGGCTAACGGCTTAACGCATTCAAATGTCAGATTTTCCAACTGGCTAACGGCCACATTCAAATGTCTTATTCAGTTTGAAAAATCTCTCGTGTCCTCCGTGCTGTACAAATTCCAACCTGCCAGCGTCGGGTAGAGCATAAGGGTCAATTCAAACAGAGCAGCGCAGCAGAGAGGATTTTTTTTACATTTACTATTAGCATATTTTGTCATATACAGTCTTATTTTCAATTGAGTTAGTAAATTGATTGAGAATTATTCCTCCCTAACTGAACTGACTCACTGGAGGGATTGAAAAGCCAATCGACACGAAAAGAATCACAAAAAAATTAAACACAAACTAAGAAAAACAACGATAAACAATCTCACTGCAGAATCTCCGTTCCGTATCAGTTCACTTCACAGCACACACTCGTTCAACCAGTACTTTAAGTAGGTACACAGTTACACACACACACATACATGGCATTTTATGTAACCAAAGCAGTACAAACGATATCAATCGGTCAAGCGTGAAGTGATAACAACATTGAATTCTCTGAAGACCTTTGTGACCAGCGGCCAGTGTAAAACTTTTCACACAATTGCAATCTTAAGGAGGGTTCTCCTAGATTTCTCATGGTCTTGGGCTCCCTCTGGTGACCGAAGTTCTCCGAGTCTACTTCAACAATCCGGAGTTTCTATGTATGCATGTTTGTTCCACGATAACTCAAGTAGTTTCGGTTGGAGTGTCATGAAATTTGGAACGCGTGTAGAAGTGGCCAATAGAATTTTTAAGTTCGATTAGGAGGCAAATCGGTCAAGGGGTTGCCGAGATATTGGGTTCGCGCAAGCACAGTTCGAGTATATTAAAATAAAACCGGCCAAGTGCAAGTTTAACTCGCGTGGAGAGGGTTCCGTTCCGTACAATACCAAAGTTTTTAAATTTATACAAAATATCACATTTGAAATCCTCACAGTAAGACGCGAATTAACTACTACTAGCGCTATCTAGTGGTGTTTTAGTGAACTATTTTCCTTAAGGAATCGTATTTTATTGAGTTTACCACTTTATTTTCAATTGATAAATTCTTAAAGGTTTTCCTGTTATCTACAAGCAACAATCATATTTTGTAATTTTTTTTTTAATTTTAGGCTCAGTAGTTTCGGAGATCACGCAGGGGAGTGGTCGATTTTCTTATTCTATCTATTTTACAATAATAACAAAAATATAATAGGTTGGGGAAAAAGTCTTTTCGCATTTTATATGAAAATTCAAAACATTTTTTAATATAGTTTATTTACATTTAACTAAAGTATGTAGGTACCATTTTGTTCGATAACTTTTTGCCATCTTATAGGTAGGGACATGATCCCATTGCTATAGAAATTTTGGGGCTTCTGATCAAAAAACTGCGTCAAGTAGTTTTGGCAGTCCTCTCGTGATGTTAACCTGACACTGCCTAAAGAATTCTGAAGAGACCGAAACAGGTGGAAATCTGAAGGTGCCAGGTGGTCAGGACTATACGGCGGATGCATTAACACCTCCCAGCCAAACTCTCTTAATTTTTGCTGAGTGGTTAAAGATGTGTGAGGTCTAGCGTTATCATGATGAAAAACCACACCCCTTCTGTTGATTAATTCTGGCCGCTTTCTCTCAACTTCTTGCTTTAATCTTATCAGTTGTTCGCAGTAGAGTTCTGAATCGATGGTCCTACCTGGTGGTAACAGCTCATAATGAATAATGCCCTTCCAATCCCACCACACACACAGCATCACCTTGTTGCGAGTTAACCCGGGTTTCGCCACAGTCTGTGAAGCCTGACCGGCCTTTGACCATGACCTTTTTCGCACGTTCTTGTCATACGTGATCCACTTTTCATCACCAGTTATCAATTTCTTCAAAAATGGTTCGGTCTCATTACGTCGTAATAAAGAATCACAAATGAGTACACGGTTCATTAGTTTCTTTCAGAGAGCTCGTGAGGTACCCAAATATCGAGCTTTTTTGTGTACCCATTTTTTTTCAAATGCGCCAAAACTGTTTTGTGGTCATTTCCCAGTTCTTCAGCTACGTCGTAACTACTGATATGCCGATCTTGCTCCACTTTTTCAAAAATAGCATCCATTTTATCCGTAACAGGGCGACCAGAGCGACGTGCGACATCAAAATTTCCGGATTGAAAACGCTTAAACCAAATTTGTGCTACTCTCACAGACACTGCACTAGGTCCATAAACATTGCAAATTGTTTTCGCGGCTTGCGTTGCATTTTTACCTTTTTGGTAGTAAAACTTTAAATGTATCTAATTTCTTCATTAGATTCACTAATCTTGACGGTAAGAAAAACAAATGAAAATCACGCATTTTCCTAATTTGAATTTGGAATTTAAACTTTTAAATGATACCAAAACCAGCCAGGTACAAATAGTATAGCCAAAGTGGTTTATTTCAAGTTCATACATACTATATGCGAAAAGACTTTTTCCCCAACCTAATATTTGTGATATATGGCACAGTATGGTTTCGAACCTTTTTCTTTTGTTTCGTAATTAGTTTCACGAAAATAACACTTATTCTTAAACATTTGTGTTTGGTTCATAGGATTATACCATCCTACTAAATTTCACCTGATTTGGTACAGTACATTCGGAGCAAATTGGCTGTGACAGACGGACAGACAGACAGACGCACGAGTGATTCTATAAGGACCGTTTTTAATTATTTTGACAGAATCCTAAAAAGAATAATCGGCTCCGTACCATTATATCACGTTTGTTGTATGGGAGCTTCACTTAAATATTTATTTTATTCTGTTTTTAGTATTTGTTGTTATAGCGTCAACAGAAATACAGATTTGTGAAGATTTCAACTGTCTAGCTATCACGGTTTATGAGATACAAACTGGTGACAGACAGACAGTCAGATGGACGGACAGCGAAGTCGTAGTAACAGCGTCTCGTTTTACCCTTTGGCTACGGAACTCTAAAAAGTGGAAAAGCAAACCCCAGCCTCCGAAGCAGCACTGAGGATGCAACCGGCAACGCGCTACGATGGAGGAAAGGTTTTTCAATTTCTCTGCACCCCTAAACCTTATCAGGTCTGAATAATTGCAATCGCAAACTGGCCATTAACCATTTTGATAACAATACACTCCATTCAGTATGCGATTATGTATGTATTCGCATTCTGTTCATTTGCTTCGCTTTTTAGTGTTAATTAGTGTAGATCCATATTATGGATGTTAGTTTGCTCCACTTTTACGTCAAAACGGTTGAATTGGTTTTTTTTTGTGTAGATAGCTGGATTAACACATAATTTTTCAAAACTTAAAATTGACTTCAAATTACACAAACGATTTTGATAAAATTTCTGTGGGGTCACCTGCAGGGGCGTAGCTACCGCCGTATCTGCTGTATCAATTATACGGGGCCCCCGGGTCGGGCATAAGCAAAAATTGATAAAACATTCCCATTTTTTTATTTATTTCAGAAATGACAAAAGTCAAAAAGCATTTTTTCCCGCGTAAAGCGTGCGTTCTAAAGTTGGCAACACCTTACATCGGTTATAGCGGGCTGCGAGATTTGGGCAAGGAGAGTGTACATTTAATTTATATTTTGTTTCGGTAAAAGTGACCGATAGATAATTATGATAAATAAATATTTCTTTTAATATTACGCAAACATTTTTTTTTTCTTCTGTGAGAAATCTTTACCCTTCTTAAGGGCCCCCAAACAATTTTTTATGCGGGGCCCCGCCAAGGCAAGCACCGCCATTAATCACCTGACAAGCATGCTCTTTGAAACAAAATAAGGACATTTTGAATCGCGGCGTCTTTGAATAATCTGTGAACATACGTAAAAAAAAACACCGGTGAATTGATAACCTCTTCCTTTTTGGAAGTCCGATCAAAATATTTTGTATCCTGGGAAAATGTGACGCTCCCTAGGGGTTGTTAAAAAATTATACCACGCGGGCAAACAGGAGTTATTGACTTTGTCGCCCCAAATATCTGCCGCCATAGGTCTCAGCCTACTTATAGATCTGCCACTACAACCTATATCGACAAAGCCTATTTACAAAATAAATAAAATAAAGTCATTTATTTCGGACAACTTTGATCCATAATTACAGAATAAAACATGTCATTATAAGCACCAATTTAGTAATTAGTAGGTAATTTAATTATTGTAATAATTTGTCCCTATACATATATTAACATATATTTATATTTATTTGTTTATTTAATTAATTAGATTAAGATCTTGTAACAGTAACTTCTAGTACCTTCTCTGCTTATTTGGGCTCATGTTTATAAACTTAAAATGTATTATCTTAGGTCTTATGAAAATCATTTTATCTTTTAATTAATAATTAATATATGTATTTTTTAATGAATAAAATAATTATCTTCTATATACCTACATATAAATTGTCTAAGTAGGCTCCGAATACTTTTATCTGTTTCTTATACTTTTCAATTTATTTATACACAGAAATAGAACTGGAATATATTATTGTTCTATGTGCATGTCATATCTTATCATTAGATAATTGATGTGATTTTTTTGAGATAAAATATACTTTTTAATTAAGTATCATAAACATATTATGTGATAAACTATCAAAACATTATAATTCATATTAAAAATACTTTTTATTACAAAAAAATAATAATTTCTAATTAGTCTAAGTATAAAGTAATTATAGACTATTGTGCAGTATTGGGGGACTTCAATGATTCTTCCTTTATTATTAATGTTTTAAAAATATTTTATTTCTTTAAATTTACAAATAAGTACATGATATGTAAAAGTACATTTATTCGAGACGTGCTTGCGTGTGTAGAAGGATCTAGAGAGAGAGAGTGGAGGGGGTTAAGTACATCGATTATTGATCGTCGATCGCCCGGCTGCTACTCCTCAATAGATGGCACTACCAGTGGCGTTGACAACTATATTTATTTATAGTATTGTTATAATATTACATTAGTGAACTCATTAAAGTATTTTTAGTTTGTTGGTATGTTAAGAAAGTGAAACATCACATAATAAATACATCATGAGTTAATTAATTTAAATTTTTAATTATTTCTTTATCTACCAATTACCTACTTGGTAATGTTATTTGCCTGTTTATTTATAAGCAGCAATAAAGAAAATGAATGTAAAATTATAATTTCTTAGGAACCTTGCTATAATTTATTATGGTTTATGCATGATTCACTATAATCATAATTTTCATAATTTGATTGAAATAGCACTTAATCCACTGAATAAAAAATTAAAATAATAAAATTATACAGGGTGGTCAAAAAGTCGTGGATCAAACGAAACAGGGAGATAAAGGAGGTAATTTCCAACAAAAAATCTTTCCCCAGCATGGCCATAACTTCATTGCAAATAAGTGCTCTTAAAGTGAGAAGTAATTTTTTGTAACGCTTTAAAATTTACGGAAAAAAAATCATTGCTCGTTAAGTTTGATACCAAGAGCTGCAATACAATTTTTGTAGTATTGATACATTATCGACTCATAATACAACACCTTTTGTTTTATTGTTTTAATCAATTTAATTTTTTACTGATTAAATTGTAAAAAAACTCGGTAGTTTCATTGAAAAAACTAAAATAATTCATATCTTTTCGTGCAATGAAGTTATGGCCATGCTGGGGAAAGATTTTTTGTTGGAAATTACCTCCTTTATCTCCCTGTTTCGTTTGATCCACGACTTTTTGGCCACCCTGTATATAAAGAGAAAAAGGAGTACAAAGTTAGGAGTATATCACAAAGGCGAAAGTGTGTGAGTGTGTGTATGTATGTTTGTTACTTTTTCATGTACAAATGCCTGGACCAATTTTAATAAAATTTGGTATGCAGGAACCTGACACCCTGGATTAACACATAGGCTACTTTTTCCACGGGTAACACCGTGGGGCGCAGCTAGTTTAGATTATAAGGAACTCACAGAATTACTATAAGTACTAACACTTTATCAAATTATGACCTCTGTGGCTTACTGGTTATCATGGCGCTCTGTCACACCAGAGGTTTCAAGTTCGATCCCTGGTCAGGTGGTCAGGTTGAGATGGAAAATAATCTTTTTCAGATTGATCTGGGTCTTGGATGTTTATCTATAATGTATTTGTTTTAAAATATAGTATTGTTGAGTTAGTATTTTATTCGAGACACAAGTCTTGAACTTACTTTGGGGCTAGCTTAATCTGTGTGCATTGTCCATATTTTGTAATGTATTTAGTATTATCTGTCTTATAACATTTTTAAAAAGAACCTAGTGGCACTTGGGGAGCGCCACCAGAAGTGATAACTTGGTGTTGGTTACAGTAACAGTGTTGTGAGTTCAATGGTTTTCACAAAAAATGCCCAAAGCAATTAAAGAAGCTTTCACTTCAAAAAAAGTTTTAGATTAAAAATTTTGATTCTTGGATTGCAATATTATTTATTATACTTTAGGTGATAACATTATCAGCAGTTACAACATATAATCACTCTGACATGTGAGGATAGATATTATCAAGTATCAAAACAAAGAATTTCAACATGAACTAAAATATTTTAAACTGTTCTAAAAAATGATTGCGATCCAACTGATAGGAATTTGTTGAACACCAGATGGGAGACCTATGACAAACAATGGGATATTCTAGGCTACAAAAAAATAAAATTTTTTCTTCATTTCTATGTACTTACATATATGAATTTGTAATAAAGTATATTCACAGAAATTCAATAAAGTATTGTTTACACAGTTCGTTTAATCATTTAGTTGTTTCTGTTTTAAAGTAGCTGTAAAAATAGGTATTTCATTTTCTACACTGACTTGTGAGCGGAGACAAAGCTTACAATTCATCAGTTTATGAAGTGAAAACTGAGTTGGGCATTTTTGAGATGGGAAAAAACCATTTAACTTGCGACACTAAACGACACCATTATTAATGTATGTCGGCACTCCTGGAGGGCCTATGTTTTTTTTCTCTACCCTTGCAATAACAAGAGTATCATGGGCATAAGCCTAGGGCTAAACAGGCTCAAACCCTAACACTATTTCTGATTCACATTTTCCATCAGTCATTAAATGCACACAATTTTGGGCCACTTGGCTCTGTCTACCACGTAAATAAAGACGTGTGTGTGACGAGAAAAGGAAAATATTAGGAAATTCAGCAATATCTCACCGGTTTATTGGGATAAACTTGAGATAGGTGGCCCTTCAGCTGCCCTATGGTCCATGACGACTGGCACTCTATGTTCTGGTCCTCGATCTGTTGGTTTGGGGCTTTCACGACCACGGTCACGTTATCTGGGATCATTTTCAACCATCCAAAGTCGCTCTACACTTAGATAACAACTCGTGATTTGCTCACAGCCACAAATAAAAACTACGCAAAAATATTTTTCAAATACCCGAGAGCGATTAATGAAAGAATTTTAGCTGACGCAATATTTACAGCCTTCTGAGTACGCGAGCTCTTAGAGTTTCAGTGAGAATGAATTAATTGGCTTTATTGTAAATAAATACGACAAGAAATAATGGGGGCCCCTACTTGTCAATTTGTTTAGTATGGAAATTATTTGTCGATCTCCAATTGGTCCAGCGGTGTAATGTGACGTCACTTTTTGTTGTCAATAGGTTTATTTACGAGTTACGATTCGACAATATTTTTATAAAATTCAAGTCTTTTCGCTTATTGGTCCATTTGGGTTCATATCGTTCATCCATAAATCGCTATTTTTAAGGACCAACAGTAGTGTAGTATTTCTTTTCGTACGCTTTTTCGCACTTTTTGTAAAAAAGCTAAATTAAGAAAAGGAACGCGGTCGAAATTTTTTTATATTTTGTTTTAAAATAGATAAAAATAAAATAATTTGCGTAAAATGGAGTAAGGATAATACATATGTCAATGTCATTCAGAAGACTTCAGTTGTCATTGTCCTGTCCGTAGTAGTAAGTAGCGTTGCATAACAATCGATAGTTTGACTATCGATAGTTGACCTCGAAAAACAGTCACAATATCGATAGAACAATCGATAGTATCGATACTATCGATACTATCGATAGTATCGACTCGCAATAGTTTGCAATACTATTGATGAAAGGTAAAACTATCGATACTATCGAAACTATTGAATTTATATATTATCGATAGTATTGATACTGTTATTACTTTTTGTACGAAAAACTATCGATAACTAAACTACTATCGATAGTATTACAATATCGAAATTCGTCACAATACTATCGATAGTTTTTAATACAAATAGTACCTCTATTATCGATACTATCGACTGTATAAATTAAAAACTATCGATACTATCGATAGTCCTATCGATATTATTATTGTTTTACGATGTCACGATAGTATCGATAGACTGTCGATATTTTATACGTTATTTTATATTTGGTTGCAACGCTACTAGCAACTAGCAAGTAAACAAACTAAACTTAACCTCAAGCAAGTATTAGAATTTTCTTTAACCTAAAGTTTTTACTTGTTTTCGAGGCTTTTCGTTTCCATTATTCTAATTGAAATAAAAAGAAAATATTCTTTAAATTATGTATAAAAGTAACAATCTAAATTAAGCGAAAAATTCGTTAGCAAAATGGGTGTTACTGTGTAAGTAAACAAAGTATAAAGCTATTTAATATTATGTAGCTTTTTTTTATAGGTAGGTACCTACTAACAATAATTAAGACATTACCCAGTAAATATTTTTAATAATTTTAATCAATGAACTACCATTTCATTTCGTATAACTGATAAAAACAACTTAAAAATATCGCTTCAGCGTTGCTGAAGTTTTGAAATGTCTGATTTGCATACTGTCGAAACAAAAATGCAAAACGTTTACTTATCCACTAGAGCAGTTTCAGCATGAGCATATAACTTAAATGTAAACATTTATAAAAACAATGGTTTAGAAAAGTTCACAAGATTAATGATTTTTGTAGAAGTCTATAATTGATGAAAAAACATAAATCACTATGATCCAATACCGATACCGGTACCGATATACTGGCGATACAGCGGACTTGCCAACATATCGGCATCACAATATTTCTACTGCCTATATAACAATACTTTAAATTTCGGGCTTCAAAAATCCTCTTGTGTCATCTACATCTCTGCAAACAAAGCACAAACTATACTCGGGAAAGTAGGAAAAATCCACAAAGATACAGCGCTTCAAAGTCTCGGAGTGGGGGCGATTTACGTCACCTTTGGTTAAAAATCTTTGGTGCAAGCAGTTAGGCTATGGAATCAGTTACCACAAAAAATTTGTGAAATAAAAACCATAACCACGTTTAAGAAACGAGTAAAAGATTACTATCTGTATTTATCATCCTGATCATCATATTTAGAAATATTATCTTATGTTTTCATTAATTGTATATATCAGTATATATTTATGTATTTATGTAAGTTTATTTTATGTACACCTATGTAGGTATGTTTATTAATTTATTAATGTTTCTTGTAGGTATAAGTATTTATTTATTTTTGTATTGTACACGCCAATTACCTCATTCTTCCCATTTCCTCTCGCGGGTCTACTGGAAGAAATTACTTTAGAAATAAGTAGCACCTATGTACTATGTTAACTTTTATAAGGATTTATTTGTAAATTTTCAAGTAAAATACAATAAAATGCCGATCGTCACGCGAAATTTAAATGCGCTGATCTTTGTCATTATTTGCTAATCAGGGAAAAGAAAAATACGGATACCATACGACCTCCATGGTGTAGTGGTCACCATGCTAGTCCGTCACCAAGAGGTCCCGGGTTCAATCCCCGGTCTTTGGTCTTTTTCATATTGTCCTGGGTCTGGGAGTTTATCTATATATGTTTTTGTCATAAAATATAGTATCTTTGAGTTAGTATCCCATAACACAAGTCTTTGGGGCTAGCTCAATCAGTGTAATTTGTCCGTATATATTTATTTATTTATTATTATTTATTTGTTATTATAAGTCTTAATCTGTTTGTGTATCTAAGGAAGTACATAGTAAGAATACATAAAAGGTTGAATAAAATAAATGTTAAATTCATAACTCAAAAGTGTTATGTAATCATTTTGAAGTTTGAAATTAGATAATTCCAAAGCAATATGTTCGTTTTGTAGAGAATTTAAATTTGCTACGCGTATCTGTATTGGTATCGCCGATATAATGGTTTTAGTATTAGTATCAATATCGTATCGGCAAAAAGGTATTGATGCATCACTAATTCTCTCCATCCATCAGTTGTCTGGAAGAAATCTTTTTTAGCAATAGCCTACTGTACATTTTACAGTCTTTTTCTGTGTGAGTATTATAATAATTATTATTTTTAGGTGTACAATAAAGTATTACTTACTTACTTTCAGTCTCCAACAATACCCAGTGCCAGAGAACAAGACTGGCACATATGTGATAGAGCTGCTAACCAAACGCATCCTGGCTCTCGGAGCCACCCAGCAGGGGCAGTTCCTGGTGGACTGCGAGAGCTACTTATCACACCCACAGATGGGTAAGTAGGATTACTTCTACCACTGATTCTGTTTAGAAACTAACATGGTCAGTGTTTTTCATAAGATTGAGCTAGCCCCAAAGTAAGTTCGAGACTTGTGTTATTGGATACTAACTCAACGATAGTATATTTTATAACAAATACATATATAGATTAACATCCAAGACCCAGGACAATTTGAAAAAGGCCATTTTCCAACTGGCCCTGACCGGGGATCGAACCCGGAACCTCTGGGTGGCGGACTAGCATGGTGACACTTTTTCTATGACTGTGATGTAATAGTATGTATGTATGCTTTTATTTTTAGGAACAACAAAGACAGTCCACATCCTCCACAACTCGGAACAGCCAGCGTCAGTGTTCTCAATCCTGGAGAGTGGAACCAAGAACATCCACGTCATAGCTGACGGCCTCTTCGACCTCCTCATGATGAAGTTATCCCAACACTACACTTCCAAGAAACAGACCAAAATAGAATCCAAGGGGCCGAGGTTTGAGCTTGGAGATTTCTGTGTGAAGCTTGGCTCAGTGACGATGAATCAGAATTTTAAGGGGATTCTTATTGAGGTTAGTTTAATGACAGATTAACTTAGGTCTATAACTTTATTAAGGAAGACTGGTACGACGACTGGACAGGTGCGACATCATTTTGGAAGAATCTTTTGAATGTTTGAATGTTCTAAACCAGGTTTCATGGTCATGAGGAGACAAGAGCAGTTGTCAAAAGAAAATTTGAAAAATCCAATTTTCGTGTGACTATGTTCGAGCTAGGGTGATAATAGGTTATGTTTTGTATAAATGCTTGTTTCATTGTCAAATTGATCGCTATCTCTTTTGCTCTTGTGAGGATGACAGTTACCGTATTATCTGTCGCACTCGGCTAGTGTGATCTTTATAGGCAGTAAACTGAATTGGTTGCCTGATAATTTACGTGATAACGTCATGATAGATGCCTAACCAGACTAACAAGCCGAACAGTTACGCCGATCGTGCCTCTCTATCGCTCGTTCCGCGCTCTCGCCTTCACGCTCGGCTCACTCGGCTCAGGAAATTTTTCGTGCGTGCAGCCGGCGTTCATCGATTTATAAGACGTTATCACGTCAAAAAATTAGGTCTATAATGAAAACAAACTGCAATTACATACAATAACATTATATAAATATATAGGGATAAATAACACTGATTGAGCTAGCCCTAAACTAAGTTCGAGACTGGTGTTATGGGATATTAACTCAACGATACTACGATTTATAACAAATACATATATAGATAAACATCCAAGACCCAGTATGATATGTAAAAGGTAATTTCCAACTTGCCCTGACCGAGGATCGAACTCAGGACCTCTGGGTGGACTAGCATGGTGACCTCTACGCCACGGAGGTAGTCAAATAAAAAGAGAAATATTAAGAGTAAATTGAAAACGACAGACTAATTCCATAGTGGTCATAATAGGCCGAAAGTTACATTAACATTTACGTCTAGGTGGAATACCGTCCGTGCGTGATGGCGAACGCAGTGTGGGGTCTCCTGCGAGAGTTTCTGCAGGGGCTCCTCGGGTCCTCGACCGCGGTGCAGCCGCCGCAGCACCTGGTGAGCCGCATGAACGAGATCTACACGCCCATCGACACCGTCTACCAGTATTTGGAGCACTTCAGCGCCTACAGGAAGGTCACCGGCATGAGGGCGTAGCTGTGAGGTTCATTTAGTTATCTAAGTTAATGAAGTAAAGTTTTTATTTGTGAAGGACGGTTCATATTGAATAAAGCGTCTTTCAAAAATAAAAAGATTTCTTTATCGTGATCCTTACCATGAAGGTGGTGACGTGATTCGTCACTTTCGTCGCTTCAACGAGATCTACACGCCCATCGACACCGTCTACCGGTATCTGGAGCACTTCAGTGCGTACAGGAAGGTCACCGGTATGAGGGCCTAGCTGTGAGGTTCATTTTAGCATGCCTACCCATCGCCTTGTAAACGTAATTATTTCTCTTCCTTGACACTAGATGGCGCTATAGGTATTAATTAAAACATAAAAACCTTTTATTACTTTATTAAAATAAAGTAGTACCATAATTAATTAAATATGACATATGAGATGCAATAAATATTTTTAAACTTTAACTTTGCTAGTCAGTCGTGTGTGCTGCCATCTCTGTTTGCGTACCCACAACTTTCAATTTTGCCTACTTACATTGGGAACTACGTTGGGTATCTCATATCTGTTAGGTAGGTAGTAATAATATTATCTTTGTAGCGTTGAGCTAATTTTTTTAAGAGTTCCTTTTGAAATAAAATCACAACACTTTCGTTAACTGGTGTTTTATTACAAGACACACTACGTTACAATTGTGAAAAATGCACGACATGAGATATAGCGGATGGCGGGCGACACAAACACAAGAGAGAGTCTAGAAGAAGTGTTTCCTGTAGCGAGACGAGAGGGGGCGCGCGGAGCAAGCCCGCGATCGGTGTTCGTTCGCGCGGCAGGCGCTGTGATTGGCTGTTTCGGCCGGACCGACAACATGACGAAATTAATACGCGATGTGCTTGCGCGGCTAGTGTGGTCATTGGTCGGAGCCACCAGGCTCGCCAACATCGGCGAAATAAGATTGCGCGCTACATCTTTGATTTTAGTTATCTAAGCGTTAGTGAAGTTTTGTATTTGCAAACAACGGTCCATATTGAATAAAGTGTTTTTAAAAAAGAAAATGTTTTCTTCATCGTGATCTTCTTACCATGAAGGTTGTGACGTCATTCGTCACTTTCGCAAATGGTCATCGCTCGAAAATGGGTCACTATCGCAAAATGACATTTTCGCAAAACGTCACTTTCGCAAATGGTCATTATCAACTTTTATCAAACACGTTTCCGACGGCCAACTACAGTCTTAGGGACTTATTGTCTCTCATCGTGTCCCTCACAGCTCTCACAGGTCATTTTGCGAATCGTATTTAATGCTAATTGGACATTATGAGCTTATAGGACTACTAGCTAAAAACTATCCTATGTCTTTCCCTGGGTCTCAAACTATATCCATACCAAATTTTATCTAAATAGAGTCAGCATTTGAAGCGTGAAGTGGTAACAAACAAACAAACAAAATACAAACTGTCGCATTTATAATACTAGCTGCACCCCGCGGTGTTACCCGCGGAAAAAGTAGTCTATGTGTTAATCCAGGGTGTCAGCTACCTGCATACTAAATTTTATCAAAATTGATCTGGCCGTTTGCGTGTGAAGAGTAGCAAATCTACACAAACGAACACTTACAAATTTTCGCCTTTATAATATTGGTGTTAATTGAAGTATTAGGACTTATGAAGTTAAAAGACGCATTATGAAAATAGGACTTAATGCGATGTCCTCTGATTTTATTTGTATTACGCTTTCGGGCCCAATACTTAAAGGGCTACCTAAATTTTTCGGGGTCCAGTGCTGCCCCCATTTGAATTAAATCATTTAAAATGAAACGGAGATATGATTTAAAATTTTGTCATGTACAGGGTCTAGATAACCCTTTAAACTATTTTATGAACTACTGTTTACAGTTTAAAGTGAGAATATGAAGCTTTTCTACGCACATACGCCAACAGTGGCCGCTTTTAGCAATTGTGCGTAGAAAAACTTCACGTTCTCACTTTAAACTGTAAACAGTATTAAATGATTTATTTCAAATGTATATGTAATATGAAAATTCAGGTTACCCCTTAAAAGAGCATCCGCTTCACTAAGAGACCCTGTACACCGCAAGGTCGTGGACGGTGATTAAATGTATCTCCGTATACAATACGCTATAACGTCTTTATTCCTTTCGACAGAGCATTTTGGGTCTTGCGGTTCTAAGCAGGCTAAACCCAGGGCAGCAAAACCCAAAAGCACACCACTTTTTGTGGTCGAGAATGTGGAAAAAACAAATCTATTTGCAAATAATAAAAAAAACGCATCGAAATCGGTCCATCTGTTCAAAAGCTTTGATATTTACGATGCCACAAACAGACACACAGACAGACATTAGTGTCAAACTTATAACACCCCTTTTTTGTCGGAGGTTAAAAATAAAATGACAGAAAAAGAAATAGTTTCTACGAATCTTTTATTTTACATTTATATTACAGACTAGCTGATGCCCGCGACTTCGTTCGTGTGGATTTTATGTTCCAGATCTTCGATTTTCATACCTCAACAAAAAATGCTCATCGGGCTGAACAACTTTTGCTAAGGCGTCATTTTCATATTTTTTATAGTTCAGCTGGACCATTTTGGTTCTGCATCAGGTGTTCCATTTTCCAAAATCAATTATACCCTATGTGTTGCCCAGGCTTAACAGTTATCTATGTAACAAAAAAGTTTCATTCGAATCCGTCTTATATTTTTCCTGAGATTAGCGTGTACAAACAGACAGACTTTTTTTTCAAATTTATACTCACTATGTCTCCATTGCTCTAAAATTTGGTTTGGAATGATATTTTTTGTACTCCTGTACTGTTATCTGTCTTTTAAATGGTCCCGAACACTAATGTAAGAACATAGATTACTTATATGATTTCAGAAAAGTCTATAGTCTATTCCTAATATAATAGCACATGTGTCGTTATTTTGCCAAAACGATACTCCTAGCCATAGACCTATAACTTTTTTTCTTTAGATCTACCATACTGCAAACATAATAAAATCGTTATTTTAACATATGGTGTCATTTTTCAAACGTGGAGTCACTGAACAAACGGTTTTTTGTATGAAAAACATTCGTTTAAGTGACTCCATGTTTCAAAAATGGCACTTTTGGTCACTAGGAAGACGTCAATAAAAAAAAATTAAGTCTTCTATAGATACCTAGTATCTACCAAACATATGGTAGTATTTCGTACTTTTCTTTGTTTATTTTTGTATTTATTTTAGTAAATGTAGTCGTAGAAAAAGTATTGTATCCAACGTTGTATAAGTATGTCAAAAATGCTCGATGGCGTCTCCTTACGATGCTCGCCAAGGCTCGCATCGTAACTTGCGTCACTCGCATTTTATGAACCTTCGTATACCACTGTTGCATAAAATACTGCAATGTACAGACACATTTTTTAACGCTTTTATTATATGTATTGATATTGAAAGTAAGAAAGGAAGAAAAGTATTTTATTCAGTGGAAATTTACATCACTTGGTTGGTATCCATAACATCCGATTTCTTAAGTTACTGTTGTTATAATGTTTATTTCTTTAATAATTTTTGTGAGAGGCAGTTCCCTTCGAACTCGAAGGAAACTGCCTCTCACGTTACAATAACAACAAACATGTCTCCTCAATATTTATAAACACAACTCGTTTACTTGTATATTGTTTTCTTAATTCTTTAATCTTTAATTTGCCTCATTGAGAAGAATATCGTCAGATGAAATTACATGCGAAAAGTACAAAATTAGGAAATCAATTTAAATCTACAAGATGTGTGTGATTTTTGGTGTGATCCTGTTGGCTAAAGGTAAGTACTTATTTTCTATTTATTTCATCACTATCATCATCATCAGCAGTCCTCAGGGCCGGATTCGGCAACCGCCTAGACCCCGCATCGACTAAGGGCCCGTGAACGAACAAAAAAATAAGTTTCATCAAAAGAATAAGTCAGCAAGAATCGACTCAACTTTTGTAATAGAAAACAAAGTAATTATTTAAAAAAAGATTTAAATGAACAATGAACTTTAAAGTTTG
Organism: Acrobasis suavella; assembly: GCA_943193695.1. Lineage (NCBI taxonomy): Eukaryota > Metazoa > Arthropoda > Insecta > Lepidoptera > Pyralidae > Acrobasis > Acrobasis suavella. The sequence continues at coordinate 940,346 of OW971950.1, forward strand.
AAGTGCTCCTCAAGACGAATTAAACGAGCCCATACTCGATAGGGTTGCGTCGTATCATTACAGAGTTCCTATGGCCATCTTCCGGCTCCATCATCAGATAAGCTCCATGTTACCATAATATTGCATTGTCACGCGATATACGTACGCGTGAAAAATTTTAGTTCAATCGGAAATCGGAAAGTGGGTTTAATTTAACTTGCAAGATTTGATTACAGACAGACAGACAACGGGACAGGTGATACTAAATAAAAGCTTGTAAAAATGTATTTTAAAAATGTAAGAAAATTAGCTCCGAGAATTGCATTGCCTAGGGTCCCTGATAGTGTTAGTGGTGTTAATCCGGCCCTGGCAGCCCTTATACCTATATATCTATTTCTGGATGTAGGAATTTCCTCCATTTTTCCCAAAATTAGCATGCTTTTGCCATCCAACTTGGGCGCCGCTTGTCTCCGGATACCGTCGACCCATCTCATCGGTACTTTCTATTTATTTACACGTCTTAATTTCTTACGGGGTGGACACAATGATGGAAGCAATCAGAATTTCGTAGACTAAACGTGCCTTATTTTTAACCGACTTCAAAAGACTAAGTGAAGTATTTTGACCAACTTAAAAAAAGAGGTTTCAATTTGACTATTTTTTTTTCGTATGTATCGCGATTTCGAGTTGTTCGCATATCAACTTGTTGAAGAACTTTGGTGATATGAAAGAAACTCATCAATATTCTTTAACATGTAGATTTTACGCACGATATCTTTACTAAGTGAGAACGCACGAGTGAGATTCGAACTCACGCCCATGTTACAATGCACAATTATTTCACCTAATGTTTCAGCGTGGTCGGTCGTTGGCTTAAAGTTGGACCTGGTGAACTGCGGGAGTGACAAGGAGCCTGACGTGGCGACCGGCGATGTGGAGATCACGGAGTACCCGTGGCTGGGGATCCTGTACTATACCAACTGTAAGTACCTTAGTGCGTTGCGGTTACATTTTCAGCTGTGCTGATTGGCTGCATCGGAGCCCGGGGTGCGCTTTCTGCTTTTTACCTGCTATGGCAAAGAAGAGGGTGTATCCTGCCCGTTCTGGGGGGTTACTCCATAAAATAATACGTTAGTCGTACGATAGTGACTGGCTATTTCTATGTTAAACTAAATTAGACCTTATTATCATACATTAGTGCTCAATGTTGCTTAATATTGAAACACGGATACGCAGTAACGTCCGTCTTGCGTACCGCTGTTTGGAGTAAGCCCCCTGATTCATTGGAACACAGACTTGGTCATTAACCTTATCTCAAAAGTCCAAACTCGGGGTTTGCCATGGAACGAAGTATACTATGGATTAAATAACAGACCGCGTACGTAACACCAGCATTCGTTCCAATACTAAGATAGTAGACCAAACTTAAATGGGACTAGGCTGGGCAAGCACCCAGATAGGTGGGCCAAGATTGCTACAGAATGGGCACCCAATCTGTTTCAATCTTGGCCCACCTATAATAGGCTGGCGTCGCAAGAGGTCGCCCAAGGACAAGGTGGTGTGATGATCTGGCGCTTTTTGACAAGACTTGGAAATCCATCGAGCAGAATAGAGATCAGTGTCGTACTAGAGGCGAGGCCTTTGCCCAGCGGTGGGACAGTATAGGCTAATAAAATAAAATGTATATGAGTATGTGGATATTAATGTGGTGGTGTTCCACTGCACCGTAGCATCCGAACCGCTTATTTAGACAAATGAGATGTCAATATCGATTCGTCATTATATGTTATATGTCAGTATATGTTATACAACGTGGAAGAGACATAAGTACCCGTAATAAATCAAACCACAGGCTATACTAGATCATTTTAGTATCTAATGAAATTAAAATAACAGCCAAAACCTGTACTAGATGGGTACCGGTACCCCTCCAGGCGCAGGTACTTAGTACCAGTAACTAAGATACCTTATACTTGTACCTGCCGGTATCTGCTTTCTCTCTGGTACCGGTATGTACCGATACTGACGGAAGAATAGTACCGGTATAGATAGTACAGGTACTGTGCCTGGAACTGGTACCGTACCGAGGTCACTTCAATTCAATTCAAATGTATCTTTATTATTATAGGATATTTATACACACATACATACATATTCTTCCGTCTGTTTCCCACAGGGGTAGGCAGAGATATTTATAATATCTCTTAATAATCGTCACTTTATTTTGTTGCACAATTGTTGACGTCAAAGTTACTTAGAGCTAAATTTACTGCCGCCTCCAAAGCGCTAGTGCAGAAGAAGCGGTAACAAACTGTACTGCAGCATTTTCTCCAAGGACGTCAATAATAGCGGTTCCCATAAATACCGGTATTTCAAAATTCAAATGTTTATTCATTAATTAGACCTTTACAGGAACTTTTACACGTCAATAAATATAATTTACGTTACGTGTAGTTTATCTTGAAATTAATTTATTTTAAAGAAAAGCTACCGATACCAGCGCTTCGTAACGACCACTGCTGAGAAGAAACGCCGAAAAAAACTCTTTGTCATATTATTATTATTGTCTTCTTTTTAAATAAAAAATACTTTTAATTAATTTCAAGCCTTGCTTGCTAATGTCGCGTCTGTGTTTATTATGTAGTGGGCGAGTCTGGCGAGATGCGAGCAGTGGCTACGGTGGCGCTCATCCACGAGGAGTTCGTGGTCGCGCCGGCCGCAGACATCGGCCGGATGCCCAAACACAACTTCAGGTATTTGTAACCCCTACAAAAAAGAGGGGAGTTATAAGTTTGATGCTTATGTCTGTCCTGTCTGTCCGTAGCTCTTGAAAGGATGGATTTTTTGTACGTGAATGCAAGCTACCTTGCGGTGGTTCCTAGCTTTTTGATGAAAATCTATTCCCTTTAACTCTTTTAACCCTTTCACCGCGAGACTTTATATCAGTTGTCGTGCCCCCAGCGCGAGGGGTAGTAAATCTAAATTAAGTAAGGATAAAGAAACAAGGAATTAAGGATATGTAAATAGGATAGGATGATCAAGAAATTTTTCCGAGATTTTTACAACGGTGTGTACAATTCAAAAAATTCTTTTAGACAAAATTCCCGCGTCCTTTTGGGCGAGGATTGGACCGGCGACCCCAGGAAGGTGCGCAGTTACGTGCTGCACCCCGAGTACGGGGAGACCTACAACACGCTGGCTATCGTACAGCTCAGGGACCCCGTCAGGCAGAGTGAGAATATTTATTTACTTATTGAAAATTGGCCTTCTATCCTAGAAAGGTGCGCAGTTACGTGCTGCACCCCGAGTACGGGAGACCTACAACACCTGGCTATCGTACAGCTGAGGGACCCCGTCAGGCAGAGTGAGAATATTTATTTACTTATTGAAAATTGGCCTTCTATCCTAGAAAGGTGCGCAGTTACGTGCTGCACCCCGAGTACGGGAGACCTACAACACCTGGCTATCGTACAGCTGAGGGACCCCGTCAGGCAGAGTGAGAATATTTATTTACTTATTGAAAATTGGCCTTCTATCCTAGAAAGGTGCGCAGTTACGTGCTGCACCCCGAGTACGGGAGACCTACAACACCTGGCTATCGTACAGCTGAGGGACCCCGTCAGGCAGAGTGAGAATATTTATTTACTTATTGAAAATTGGCCTTCTATCCTAGAAAGGTGCGCAGTTACGTGCTGCACCCCGAGTACGGGAGACCTACAACACCTGGCTATCGTACAGCTGAGGGACCCCGTCAGGCAGAGTGAGAATATTTATTTACTTATTGAAAATTGGCCTTCTATCCTAGAAAGGTGCGCAGTTACGTGCTGCACCCCGAGTACGGGAGACCTACAACACCTGGCTATCGTACAGCTGAGGGACCCCGTCAGGCAGAGTGAGAATATTTATTTACTTATTGAAAATTGGCCTTCTATCCTAGAAAGGTGCGCAGTTACGTGCTGCACCCCGAGTACGGGGAGACCTACAACACCTGGCTATCGTACAGCTGAGGGACCCCGTCAGGCGGAGTAAGAATATTTATTTATTTTATTTATTGAATATTGGACGGCGTTTCGTGTCTTCGTATGTTTCGTTCCAAATCGCCTCATTTCTGTATGTATGAGTTAAATAAACACTGTGTTTTTTTTTTATTCCAGCAAAATTCGCAAACATACGGCCATTGTGTCCACCCCCTGAGCTGCTGCGCAACCCCGACTTCTACGTCATGCGATTTAAGGACGGTAAGCATTGAAAAACGGGTCAAGTGCCAGTTGGACTCGTACACTAACAATTTCTGTAACTAACAATTTCTGTTTCTAACAATTTCTGTTACTAACAATTTCTGTTACTAACAATTTCTGTTACTAACAATTTCTGTTACTAACAATTTCTGTTACTAACAATTTCTGTTACTAACAATTTCTGTTACTAACAATTTCTGACATATCCCAAACGTAATATTTCTGAAATCACTATTATTATATAAACTCAACTACAAACTTATAGTTCGCAATACCCTGCCAGGGTTCATGTACTTATTTACCCACTAACCATGTTATAGTATAAGTGCATGTAAGCGAAAAAAAAAGAAATAAAAGAAATACATGAAGGGATTCGTACCTCAGTAAAGTTTAAAAAAAAAATATTTTTAATATGTGTTGTATAGCGGCCACAGTAATACATAATCCGATAAACAAAAAAACCATTGCTCGAATTCCACATACCTTTTTGTTTGTGGGTATTTATTTTCAATTCACTATGCCTCACGCTCTAAGCACGACAACTGATCTAAAGTCTCGCGGTATAAGGGTTACTTAAGTACTAGGTTATACCCACGATTTCGTATGCGTAAGTACTTTGTAATTAAGTATACCTTTTTATTGGCAAAATTGGGCTGCCTATACAAAGTTTCACCCCACTTTTCATTCCGTTAATAGATGATTTTTAGGATATTTATTTATTTACCAATTTATGTACACGGGAAATAAAAGTCTACTTATCACAATAGATCTATTCTATGCCGTTCCCTGTGTCTCAACCTTTATCCATACCAAATTTTACCTAAATCGGTTCAGTGGTTAAAGCGTGAAGAAGTAACAGACAGACAGAGTTACTTTCGCGTATATATTAGTAGGGATAGATTTCCCGTTATTTTCAAATGAACACTCTCCGGGACACTTAAGATTATAGAGTATTTAAATTGTCATTTGTCTTGTATGTGTAGATTAATGAAAATCCGATCGACGTTGATAGAAAACTCTGTTGAACCAAAAGAGATCTCTTTGGTAAAGAAGGTTTAAGGCAGCCGACCCCACGGAAGAGAACAAGTCATTATAAAAAAAAACTCGACTGCCTTTTTATATACCCAGTGTCACTCTCAGAAATAAACCGAATCTAATAACACCTCCCAAGTTAGCATCCATTGAGCCGTTCAGGCCGCAGAGAATTCTACATACATACATACTCTCGAAAAACATAACCCTCCTTCTGGCACCGTCGGGTAAACAGGGCCCGCGTGTCATAATTAAACATAACTGCATTTAATCCTGACAATATAATATTTTGACGTTTCAGACCTTATTTTAATCGTACTTTAGTTTATAATTGCTTCTTTGGAAAATAATGCTATCTATGATGAAGTACCAGAATTTTCAGACGACCTCCGTGGCGTAGTGGTCACCATGCTAGTCCGCCACCCAGATGTCTCGGGTTCGATCCCCGGTCAGGGCAAGTTAGAAAATGTTATTTTTCAAATTGTCCTGGGTCTTGGATGTTTATCTATATGTCTATGTATTTGTTATAAAATATAGTATCGTTGAGTTAGTATCCCATAACACAAGTCTCGAACTTACTTTGGGGCTAGCTCAATCAGTGTGATTTGTCCCTTTATATTTATTTACTTATATTTTATATTTATTTTGTCGTAAAGTTAAACTACAGATTGCAAAACATCGTCAATGCTTTTTGAACTGTACCAAAATTAATTCTTTAATGCCATTTTTGAAATAAATAAAATAAACCAATTAGGTAAACGAAATATTTACATGTGATCAATTTTGACTAGTGAATGATTTCTGCGAGATTGGCTGATGATTTGTGCGGTACTTCGGATACACATTTTGTCAAGTAGCAATTCCCCTAGTTTTTTAGGGTTCCGTACCTAAAGGGTAAGAACGGGCCCTATTACTAAGACTCCGAATTTTCACAGATGATGTATTTCTGTTGCTGCTATAACAAAAAATACTAAAAACACAATAAAATAAATATTTAAGCGGGGCTCCCATACAACAAAGGTGACTTTTTATAAATATCCATAGTGCATTTGTTTAGGTATTTAAAATAATTTTATTTAAATTTAAAGATTCAAAGATTCAAATGTTTATTCAGTAATTAGACCTTTACAGGCACTTTTACACGTCAATAAGTATAATTTATGTTACGTGTAAAGTATGTTAAAATTTAATTTATTTTTAAAGAAAAGCTACCGATGCCAGCGCTTCGTAACGACCACTGCTGAGAAGAAACGCCGAAAGAAACTCATTTCACAGTATTGGTCGCCTACTCGCCAGAAGGGCTTTGTCATATTATTATAAAATTGTCTTTTAATTAATAAATACTTATAATATAATACAATGTTGACACATTATAACATGTAATGCTTGCGAACAAGTAAACAAACATAAATAGCGTAATTAAAAAAATTAAGTAGTCAAAAAAAGCGAAGCCGAGCTGACCAGTCCCTCCTGGCAGCACCCGTTCACGAGTTGACGCACGGATCAGCCATCGTCAAACTCAACCATATTAGAGGGAATAATAAATTATGTAGTTAATGTATAATTTAAAAAATAAAAATAAAAAAATTGATTTATAAAGTGTATATGTATTTCAATAAAAATACATGTCAAGATTGTTAACATGTTTCGAATACCTAAACAAATGGACTATAATGGTACGGAACATTATATGCGCGAAAGAGAAAAAACTGGCCGGTTTTTTCTCTTTCGTGGCCGACCCCAACTATATAGAAATGGGATGAGGCGGGAGGAAGAAGAAGAAGTGTACAGACTCGTCTCCTCTTTCAGATTACAACTTGTTGCAAAAGGAAGTCATTCCGGTGCAACATATACCGGGCAGTCTTTGCCGTGACTTCTATATCGCTGCCAACGTAAGTACTTGCAACTAGGTACAGGTCTCGAGGCATAAGCTTAGCTTTGCATTTGTGCACATGTGTGATAGGCGATTGGCACACTGATCCGCATCCCGCTCCTTCTTTACGAAAACGACGCGCGTAGACGCGATGTCAGTGTGTTGTGCTCTTGTACTATGCGTGTTTTCTTACAAATTAAGATACTTGCATACAGTCCGGCCCCGCGCTACGCAGCGGGGTGCGAATCGCTATAGTGTAAATAAGACATTGGATTGAGGCACGGCACGGCCCGCACCGGTTTATATTGGTTTTTTAAAACTCGGCCTAAGTCGCGGCAAAGTAAATTCCTTGCTGGTGGTTTTTAGCTTTGTTTGATGAAAATCGGTTCACACGTTTAAAGTTATTGGGGGTCAAGTCAAAGTCAGGGCTCTCTCTAGCAAATAAAAGATGGCGCTACGGATGTCTAGTCGTATCGGTAGTTCCGTTATTTACTAGATAGCGTTCTGGACAGTGTGACATCGCGCGGGCTCCAGCACTCCTCCGCCCCTCACCGGCGCAGCGGGGGGGGGGGGGGGGGGGCATGCCCATATATAAGGCGCGGCGGCCGGCGCTCGTCCTCTTTTCTTCGGCTGCATCTCAAGCTAAGTAGTTCTTCTACCTAGAAGGGCTACTCAACGAATCTGGTGCCTATAACTCACGACCCTGACTACCTAATCTGTACCTAGTGTTCTTGTGAATCTTTGTAACTAATGTAATGTAATAGTTGTTCATTATACCTATCTCAATTTGCCAATATCTAGTCTTTCCTTTATCTCATCTATCCTCCTAGATCCTAAATCTAGGTTTTACTAACCTAAACGGTACCTACAACAGTCGGGCGTTTGTTAAATTTGCCTAGCAAATGGACTTGTTTAAGGGGATAGATTAATTTTTTGGGGTCCGGTGCTGCCACCATTTGAAAGGAAACGGTGCTACTTCTCATTTAAAAATTTGGATCGGAGTGTAGCAAAGGGTGAGCAAGGATTTAAAAAAAAATTGATGAAGATTTTGTCTTGACCAAGCCCTAGACAACCCTTCAAAATATTTTATGAACTACTGAGAACGTGAAGCTTTTCTACGCGCATTAGCGAAAATCGGCCACCTTTGGTTAATGTGCGTAGAAAAGCTTCACGTTCCCACTTTAAATTGTAAACAGTAGTTCATAAAATAGTATGAAAGCTTTGATAACCTCCGTGGCGTAGTGGTCACCATGCTCGTCCGCCACCCAGACGTTCCGGATTCGATCCCCGGTCAGGCCAAGTTGGAAAATGGCCTTTTTCAAATTGTCCTGAGTTTTTATCTTTATACGTATTTGTAATAAAATATAGTATCTTATCCAACACAAATCTCAAACTTACTTTGGGGCTAGCTCAATCAGTGTTATTTGTCCGTAAATATATATTTATTTATTTATTATCTATCTAAGGTCTGACCAAGACAAAACTTTAAATGATACCTCCGTTTTCTTTCAAATGGGGGCAATTCATGAATCAAATAGCGAGTTTTATTTCCAGCTGTACTCGAAGCAAATGCGTCCTCCTCACGTGGCCTGCGCCATGTCGCGGGCGCAAGACGCGCCCTGCGTGTGGGACGCGGGCGCCGCGCTTGTGACCCGGGACCTGTGGGGGCGCTGGATGCTGGTGCGGCACACTACATTTTTTTACATGAGCGAGGTTCTTAATGTTGAACTAGTCGCGGGCTCGAACTCACAGGTGGGCGCGGCTTAAAAGCATGCTGTCTCACCTAACATTGTGTTCAGGCGAAGCAGTGAGGTGAAATGCACGATAATTCATGGTAAACCGAGCGCGTAAAAATATACGTAAAGTCCTTTGGGAAAAGGGGCTTTATACAAAAACGACTGCATTAATCCATTACAAATAAAGTTTTTTTTAAATCTACGATAAATAAGCCGTGTCGGTGTGAACTTTGTTTTGGAAATTTTACACTTCTTTTATTACTTATTTACGCCGAAAGTTGCGTTAAAAATAAGCTATAAAAAAACGAATCTTTGATTGCTTTAGCTTTTTAATTTACTATTCTGTATCCGTACAGATACAATTTAAAATGAGACAACACGATATCATGTTAAACTTTGAATGTACAATGTCAAACAGTTGAGAAAATCCCCTCCGAAATTTGTATAGAAAAATTATCCACCAGTTCAACCTAAGAGAACATCGTTTATTTCCATACAAACGTTGTCCCCTGATTCCTTGGCATATCCGGCGACATCCGAGGAAATTTTTTGAAATATACGTCGTGGAAGAGACACCCTCAACAAATAACTAGTACCGATACTGTAGACATAGAAATATAGTATCGGTACTATCTAAAGACTACCGATAGTATTAGTTATATTTAAAATACCAATAGCCTTTAGGCTATCGATAGTAGACTATCGAGCAGCAACCCTAGTCACATGCCGTTAAGCAGCTTGCAAAATGTGAGCCGAGTGTTGGCTACTAACACACACCGTGTCCACAGCTGGGCGTGGGCGTGCGCGGGCCGGGCTGCGGCGCGCCGGCCCGGTTCCTGGACATGCTGACGTACTACCCCTGGATAGAGGGCAGCCTCGCCAAGGCCGCCCGCATCACCATCTCCAGGATACACAAGCAGAAATATGTCATACGCTGTAAGTTTCTTCTTTATTTCATGTTAAATATGTATGTATATATGTATATAGGGACAAATAACACTGATTGAGCTAGCCCCAAAGTAAGTTATAGACTTGTGTTATGGGATACTAACTTAACGATACTATATTTTATAACAAATACATATATAGATAAACATCCAAGACACAGGACAATTTGAAAAAGGCCATTTTCCAACTTGCCCTGACCGGGGATCGAACCCGGGACCTCTGGGTGGCGGACTAGCATGTTGACCACTACGCCACGGAGGTCGTCATATGTATGTTATATATATGTTAATAATAAATAAATAAATATGTGGGACTACATAATTTGTAATATTTATTTTTTTAGTTTTAGGTTGTTTTAGTACTTATTTAGTTTTAATTTAAAATTTACTACTCATAATTTTGATTTAATTTAAATTGTATTAAGAAGAAATAAATTACTAAAAGATTTATTAATAAATATGAAGGCATAAATTACACAGATTGAGCCAGCCCCAAAGCATACCTTACGCCTTAAGCCTTATAAACATAGTTATTTCTCTCGCTTGTCACTAGATGGCGCTATATCTATTTATAGTTAAAGGTAGTTTAAATTATAATTAATTATTTAGTCCAAAGTAGCCTAACACTACAAAAAAAATGATCCAATTTATCACTTGGTCCATAACATAAACATTTTCTGTCAATAAACTTCCGAAAATCTTTAAAATCGGAGTAGGTTTAAGGGGGAAAACCCGTTATTGCTTTTTATATAAAAACATTCTGACTCACAGTCCTCTTAAGGGGATACCTGAATTTTCCGGGGTCCAGTGCTGCCTCTATTTGAAATAAATCATTTCATAGGAAACAGACACATCATTTAAAATTGTGTCTTGACCAGGCACTGGATAATCCGTCAAACTATTTTATGAACAACTGTTTACAGTTCAAAGTGGGAACGTGAAGCTTTTCTACGCACAATTGCGAAAAACGGCCACTTTTGGCGTATGTGCGTAGAAAAGCTTCACTTTCTCACAATAAACAGTAGTTCATAAAATAGTTTGAAGGGTTAAGGGGTTACCTGACTTTTTCCGGGTCCAGTACTACCCTCACTTAAAATAAATCATTTGAAAGGAATCAGAGGATTAAGGATCAAGAATACCCTTCAAACTATTTTATGAACTACTGTTCACATTTTAAAAAGAGAACGTTAAGATTTTTTTCAGCATTTTTGTAAAAAACTACCCTTTTGTCAAATATGCTAAAAAAAGCTTAACGTTCTCACTAGACCCCGAAAAATTCAGGTAAAAATAATAATTGTATTTGTTTGCAGCCGATGTAACCAAGGCCATACTGCGGTTCGGCAACTGTGACAGCGAGGAGCAGAAGAACCTCATCTACCGCGAGCTCATCTTCCTGCGCACCGACAACAACCAGTACCAGTTCCTCACCTACAATGTTAGTATCACCAGGCCTGAGTCACAGAATAAGTACTAGTTCTCAAGTCTTACTCAGAAAAGAAATTCAATGAAATGTCTACATAATGTGTTTAGCGCTATGGTTTAATTTAGCTCGCGACAGTGGTGTGTCCATTATCGTCAGCCTCGGGTGTACTTAATAGTCACCAACAATTACGTACACACCAACATTAGTCGTCGTTTTCCAATAGAGTAGCGCGGGCGCCAACCCACGAGGCTACACTCAGTGCGTTGAGAACAGCGAAACTGTCGGGTCGCCGCCCCTCCTATACCACTAATGATGGACGTCTAAACCGATCGAAACTAGTCGGCCTTTCCAGACTACACTATGAGTAAACCCGTCTCAATATATTTAACTAGATTTTGCCCGCGGCTTCGCTCGCGTAGGGGTGTAATTTATCAAAATCCTTTCTTAGGGGGATGCCTACGTCATAGTAGCTTTATGCATGCAAAGTCTCAGCCCGATCGGTTTAAAATTGACAAAGTTTCATACAAACTTTCATCCCTTATTTTATCCCCTTGGGAATAGAATTGATCAAAATCCTTTCTTAGCGGATGCCTACGTCATAACATCTACCTACATGCCAAATTTCAGCCAAATCGGTCCAGTGGTTTGGGCTTTGCGTTGATAGATCACTATGTCAGTCAGTCAGTCACCTTTGAGTTATATATATTTAGATTGAAATGTAATTCCAGCTGACGATCGTGGACAGCGTGGAGTACACGTGCATGACGATGGAGATGACGAACGCGAGCGCGTCCAGCGAGGTCCGCATCATGCACTACTGCCCGCGCGAGTCGCAGGGGCCACCCTGCCACTACTACCGGAGTGAGTACAAGCAGATTTCTGTTGCCGCTTGATACTCCACTTCCTTCCTCTTCACCTTATCCCACTTTACGTGGGGTCGGGACAGCATGTGGGTGTAGTCCATTCCCCTCTATCCTTTATCAAGGCAGTTGTCACATTCTTTTTATCCATATCGTCCTTAACGCACTCCATCCACCTTTTCCTTGGCCATCCTCTGTTCCTATTTCCAGTAATTTTTAAATTTAGCATTACTACACTACCAGAGCTTTTAAGTTAATATATTGAGTTATGTCGTCTAATAATAGTCATGTCGAACCGATGGCCAATGGGGCAGAAAGGTTCTCGAATGGCGGCCATGTACCGGCAAGCGCAGCGTAGGACACCCACCTGCTAGATGGTCAGATGACCTGAGCAAGGTTGCAGGGAGGCGCTGGATGCAGGCCGCTTCCGATCGGTCGTTTTGGAAATCCTTGGGGGAGGCCTATGTCCAGCAGTGGACTTCCTGTGGCTGATATTATGATGACGATGATCATAGTCATGTCAGTTTTAATACGGCGGGTTCAGTCTCTCCCTGTTTTTAAGAAAAGGGTAGTATACTACTACCTATCAAAAAGGAATTAATTGGAATTAGCACATTATAAATAACTCCAGTTATAAGTAAGATTATTTGCTATTTAATAATATGTGTTGTATATGTATTTTTATTTAACTTTATTAAAATAAATGTAAATGGCGGACTTAAGGCCTAAGGCCTTTTCTATCAGTCAACCAACAGGGGATGCTGAGAATCTATATATGTGTAATTTATAATTTAAGTATGTATAGTACTTTTTTTTTGTTTTGTTTTTTTATTTTTTATTTTAAAATATATTATATTTATTTAACTCTTCTCAAAATATTCACATTACTTATTTCTATTTATGTAAGTCTAGTTTATGTTTTTATGTATTTATAACGGGTTGTAATTTTTATTTATTTAAACATTATTGCACAATTTAAATAAATGTACCAGAGGCGACCACATGCCATATGACATTCTCTCCCGGTCAACCATTAGACCAAGCGGAAAATATGTGTGACTGGCGTGATGAAATTCATGATCTAGTAAACAAAATGTAAAACAAAATATACTTATATTATTATTATAAATACATATTAATAGAGATATATATATACATACAAATGAATACAAATTTCAGGATGACTGAGTGTAATATGTATAGTAATTGTGTATAATGTGTAGTTCATGTTAAATTGTTAAGTTTATAGTTGTTTTAGTTATAATTTTTCCTTCTTAGTCAGTTGCACCACCGTCTTTCTTTCTCACATCCCCCTCTTTCCACTGGTTGTCTGGAAGAGATCCGCCCATTGTACTCATTTAATGTAAAATTATTTCTTTGTGTTACATTTTTGTCACGTTAGTTCTTCCTCATCTCGAGTCGAAAGGCTATAATAAATTTGATCATTGTTTGGCCGCGGCGACTCCCCGGTCATTTGCTTCATTAAGGTCCTGCAATGTTCGGGAAGTGTGGCTTTTTGAGCAGGACAATAAGTGGGTCTTTGATTGGACAGCACTACACTCGCATTTATCGTTTTTGGAGAAACGCCACCTGACTCGGTTCTCTTGACAACTCCCAACGCTAGTCCGCAGTCTATTTAACGACTTCCAGACTGCCCAGGGGAGGTCGGCACCCGGTGGAAGTTTCTCAGCAGGCGGAGTATCAGATGGTGAATCCGGAAATTTATGGCCCCATAGCTCTACGCTTGATCTAGCTTTCCAAGTATAATACGTTAGTTTTAATGATGATGATGGCGATTGCAGGTTCCGTTTTCGACCTTAACGTCCTGCTCATGTTCTCGGACCGGTGCCGCTTCGAGATGCACGCGTGGGGCGAAAAGAGAGAGATGAAGCTACTGGACATCCAGGAGTGGAAGTGGGAGGAAGGGACCTATTACGAGGACTTCTCGCTGTCGAGGTAACGAAGGCGCCGTTATATTAGCACAGGAGTGCTATTTTTCATTAGAGGACTCAGCGAAACACAAAACGTGTATATTTTCCAACTCACCGTTCGCGTAAAATATCATTTGGTCGTATTTTTGAACGTATTGTCAGCGAAAAACAATATTGATTTAAGCAGAAAACTTTGAATATATGTCTACGGTTTTCTAAAGATTCCACCATAATTAAAAAAGCAGCGTGAATCAGAATGGATTATCCATTTAAAGTTTGACATATGTACGCCACAAATGTCAAAATTACGAGTGGTCTAGACTCTCGTTGCAAATCCTTGTTTCGATTCGATTGATTAAAAAATGCGCCCATTTGGAACCATTTTTGGAAACCATTCGTAATGTGTGACAAGTGATTTCAAAAATGCGTCCCCAGAATAAGTACTGTACTCACGTACAGAAGTCTTACTCAGAAAAGAAATTCAAAGAAATGTCTACTCACTGTAGTTAGCGTTTTCATTTAGCTTGCATCAAAACTCAGCACCTCATCGTTTAGATATGCAGAAATCCATTGCAAGCCAATTTAATTCTTATTTATCTGGACAAACGTTTAACCAAATTTCCCACTCCGGAGTGGTCGCGGCGATTAGTACGAGAGAGCGTTTTTATGTTCGCGGAATGGAGGGTAAGGGGTGGAAATAAAAAAAACCAAATTATTTTTCCTTTTCAATATATTCACCTGCAAGACGGATACATTTTTCAGACCTTTCAATTAATTTATTTATACCCACATAAAAAAATGTTTTATCTTTGTGTTCAAAATACGCTGAAACTGCCTCCTTAACTTCATCATCGGTGGTAAATTTTTTACCCCGAAGCTCTTTTTTCATTTTTGGGAAGAGATAATAATCACTCGGGGCTAGGTCTGGGCTGTAGGGTGGGTGGTTTAAAATATCGAAGCCCACCTTATGCAGGGCAGCCAACGCAACGCGACTCTTGTGGACGGGCGCATTGTCGTGCAAAAGCAGCACACCCTTCGTCAATTTTCCCCGTCTTTTCTCTTTAATGGCTTCTTTTAGTCGCTCTAATATTGAAGCGTAGTATTCTCCGGTTATAGAAACACCTTTATCTTTATAATCGATCAACAATATTCCTTCTGAGTCCCAAAAGACCGTTGCCATGATTTTCCCAGCTGACTGTGACACCTTAAACTTCTTGGGGGGTGCTGTGCCCTTTTTATGCCACTGCATGGAGTCTTGTTTCGACTCAGGTTTTAATGATGAACCCAAGTTTCGTCTCCAGTAACAATTCGACTCAATACACCATCCTTGTCGTCACTGCAGAGGTCCAAAAATGCACGTGAACACTCTACGCGTTGTTGTTTTTGCGGCGGCGTGAGCATTCTCGGTACCCATCTTGCGCTGACCTTAGTCATGCCAAGATGATCGTGCAGGATTTTAAAAATGGTTGTATCGGATACTCCAACCATTTCTGCGAGTTGTTTCTTCTATAGTCGAGCATCTTCCGAGTACAATTTTTTCGACTTTTTGAATAAGTTCTGGCGTGGTCACCTCGATGCTCCTGCCCGGCCTCGGGTCGTCTTCAAGGGATTCCCTTCCTTGTTTAAACAAACTGTGTCATTTATATACCATGGTTTTTCCTGGACAAGAGTCACCGTAAACCGATGACATCTCATCCATTATGGTCGCAACTGATTTTCCTTGCTTGGTAAGGAACTTTATAACGGCACGATATTCGATTTTTTCCATATTTCACTTTTCACTCCCGATTATGTTGCTTGGTTGACGATAGCTCAAAGACTAATTGTCTGATAACAATGAAACCTCGTATTTATACTAATATGAGTCACTGAACGCGTTACGGTTCTTATGAGCCTAATCACCCCCCTCCAACCCTCTCATTCCGCGAACTTAAAAACGCACCCTCGTAATAATATAGACTATGTATGCAACCAATCGCAGGAATTTCGTATGCTTTATGATCAAAATTTCAGCTGCATAAAATATATATACGGAAAAGTCACACAGATTGAGCTAGCCCAAAGTAAGTTCGAGACTTGTGTTATGGGATACTAACTCAAGGATACTATATTTTATAATAAACACATACTATATAGATAAACATCAAAGAACCTGGTAAATCTGAAAATAATAATTTCCAGACTGCGTGGCATGATAACCACAAATTTGTGAATTTCCTCTTACTAGAGTGGAGTACCGAGGGACGGTGGAGGAGACCGGATTCGGGTTCGAACCCATCGAAAACCGGCTGTGGGTGCCAGACTACGACGTGTGGACCACCACCCCGTTCAGCAACCGCACCACCACCGCGGACGACACACCTCGGGAAAACTTCGACAGTAAGTGTTCTTGCGACGGTTTTCCTTGGGGCATCGCAAGTCTATAGCAAAGAAGGGGGATGTAATGGTCAAGGGGGGGGGGGGCTATGGCCAAGAGTGGGAGCCAATGGCCAAGGAAGGGGAGACGATGACCGACGGAGGGGGGAGTCAATATTACGACGATGGCGATTAGTAAGTTAGCGTTTAGCAACCGCACCACCACCGCGGACGACATGCTGCGGGAAGGCTTTGACAGTAAGTGTTCTTACAACGGTTTTCCTTGGGGCATCGCAAGTCTATGGCCAAGAAGGCGGTCTAATGGTCAGGGGGAGGGGGGGGGGGCAAAGGGGGAGGAGGAGCCAATAATGGTCAAAGATGGGGCTCAATGGTCAAGAGGGGGAGAGAGCTAGCCGAAGGGCCTTAGAGATGATGGCCGACGGAGGGGGGAGTCAAAATACCGACGATGGAGACTAGTAATTTAGTGTAACAAATAATATTATTATAAAAAGCATAACTGGACTAGCAAGCTAGCGTGCACTAGCTCTATGCAGGCAGTAGTTTATATAGAATCCGGGTCGGAACCCATTGGCCACGAGGCTTCGAGTAAGATGTTCTTGCCTCTGTAGTCTAGGCATTGTATATAATGCCTGTATTATACAGATTGCCGGTAACATTTTCAAAAATCATCAAAATTGGAATTGATTTAAGGGTTATCGCTTTTTGTATGAAAACATGTTGATTCAACCCTCTTAGGAGACACATGAATTTTTCTAAGTGCTGCCCCCATTTGATATAAATTATTTAAAAGAAAACGGAGATATCATTTAAAATTTTGGTATACGGCTCTAGATAATCCTTCAAAATATTTTATGAACTACTGTTTACAGTTTAAAGTGAGAACGTGAAGCTTTTCTTTGCACAATAGCTAAAAGTGGCCGTTTTTCAGACAGCAAAGAAGAGAAAGCAAAAGACGACGATTTCGTTGAAACCAAAGGTGTTGGGACGACCTTCAACGATACCTCGGATGAAGAGACGGAGTTCTTGTTCGGAATACGTAATGATATGAACACGACACGTGTCGGGCCTGCCCTGCCCTGAAAGATTCCCGGAGAGGTGAGCGAAACCCGGATAAAAAAAAAACAAATTGTAAGGCTGATTTCAAAGTCATGCGTTTGAACCGCGCGCGTTTTAATTACACTAGATAGTAGCCGCGTTTTATAATAACGTCGTTCAAATGCGCCGCCGTTCGTGAAACGCGCGACACTAAGGGTTGGAAGCAGCATTTTTCTATGCTGTTATCCTTTTCAGTCGCTTAGAATTGTCGTTTGTCAGAGCGAGAGGGAGCGACGGAACGCTATCGCACCAGCCGTGCTACAGCGTTCCGTCGCTCTCTCACGCTTTAGCTAATGACGGTTCTGAGCGACAGAAAAGAAAAGCAGCATATAAAAGTGCTGCTCCGTGCTGACAAGTGAGATCCAACCCTAAAACTCGTTTCAAAGCTGTCTGCAAAACGCAATAAAACGCGCTGGTCCACGGCGCGTTTTAAGCGCGTCACTCCGAAATCAGCCTAACAAGAACAGCGGAGTGTTTGAAGAGGTGACAAATAAAGGTGTAATTAACCATCAATACCTTAAATTCTTTAAATAAACAATATAACATTCAGTGCTGCCTTTTACTCAAGTTATAACGAGTGGTATAGATTTGCCACATGTAAAATTCTAACTCACGAGTTCTCTCAGGATATTGTGGTAATCTGGCCACTGACACACAATAGTTTAATAAGTTTTACAGTAGGGATTGCTACAGCATCAAGGAATCACGAGTGACAAGTATAATTGAATAAAGGTATCACCACTGATAATAACAGGGCCGGATTAACCCTATCAGGGCCCCAAAGCAATACATTTCTCGGGGCCCCTTTTCTTTCCTTACAATACAGTTTTTTCTATAGCAAAAGTTGAGTCGATCAGATCGATTCCAAATTTGGTATCCTGTTATTTCAATGTCTTGTCATATGGCAGCAATATGAATTGAATGGGTATCTTTTGGATAGGCATGCTTCATCCTAGTCTTCATCGTCGCTTACCATCAGGTGAGATTGAGGACAAATGCCTAAATCAATATATTGTAAAAAAAAAAATCTCTTTGGTGCTACATCATCACCTCACAAGCCTGACTCATTCGTTTAATGAAATGTTTGTTTTTTATTCGTGCGCGGGTCCCTAGTCGATGCGGGGCCCTTAGGCAGTTGCCTAATCCGCTATAAAATATAACTAAGTTTCTAATTTTATCCCTGGTTGATAATAATAAATGTAGACCGACCTGATCATGGAAGGATCACCATCTAAAATCAAGAGTCTTGCTCGGAGAAACCCCAAAATTTAGTTTGTTCGCGTTGAATCACACCAAGATTAGTAACACTGCTACTCATTAGGGAAAAAAAATTTTTTTCTGTGTTTTCATTTTCATATGACAATTAAGGGTATTTATAGATGACGGAGAAATATAGGCCTTTGTATTGTTCACAGCTGCCGAAATAGCTACATTAAGTGCTTCATCTAGACTGAGAGTTAAGTGTTCCAGAAGCCTCTCACGTATATGTTGAGATTGTATTCCTGATATAAATGCATCACGTACATATTCATTTCTGTGTTCTTCTGCTGATACGCTTTTAAAATTACAGTTTTGTGACAAAAGTAAAAAAAAAAAAAGTTTTAAAACTTGAATATATTCAGAAATATTTTCGCCGGCATTTTGTTTTCTCATAGTCTGAGTATGACGTGCGTAAATTTCATTCAGAGGCTTGATATAAATTGAATTTAATACATCTATAGCATTATCGTACTTGGTACACTCTTTGATATATGAATAAACAGTCGGTGACAAATGATTTACTAAGCGCTTCAGACGTAGCGAGTCGCTCTTACACTCAGCAAATTCTTCTGATAAAAAATGTTCAAACGTGTACCGCCAATGTGTCCAGCGCAGATCGTCTCCGCTCACATTAGGTTCTACATCAAAACGTTCAGGCTTGAGATATCGGCTGAGACTGGTAGAGGCGGTTGTGGTAGCCATCTTTTGTTTCTTTTCTATGTACCAACTACCAACGTTGTGAATTGTTTTTCCAGAGTTCCGAAGTTATTCTTTATTGAGTTCGGCGAAACATTGTTAGATAAAATCTAACTATAATTAATTGTAATAATAAAACGATAAACCAAAGTATATTGGTGTTGACGATGGGCCAACGCAGGTCCTTGTAAGGATGTTTAGTGGACTGTAGACACTAGATGCTGGTTCCAAATGAAACGCCGGAGAGATTTTCGCTCTGATGGTATATTCACTGTTGCTGCTTGTACACTGTCTGAACTCGATTGACTGATCTGACTCGACTGACTAACTACGACTGACTACAAACTTTGTACAAGCTAGGGCTATATATATACAATGGGCGCTACTCGCAGGTAGCGCCGATACGCGTGAGTGTCCCGACCAATCAGGGCGCGCGCTCGGGGATCGCCCGAGTGTGCGTGAGGAGGGGTGTGCCTCTCATTGGCTGAAATGTAGGCGTCCTGATTGGTCGGTCCTCTTACAAATTTCAGGCGGCACGCTGTCTGTCGTCAACATTCTCCCTCCGGCGAAGGAGTTCCGTAGCCATCCTTGGAAGACGACTGCGTGCCCGTTGTGCAGCGCGTCCTCTCCCTCTGGTCCGGGGAGAGTGCGGTCGATGACTGGAGCGCGATGAGCTTGGTGGTGGGTCGTCGAAAAGTTCCGCCCGCAGTCTTGACTTTGACGTTGCGCACCACGCCGTCGGGCCCGGGGAAGGTGTGTGTGACGATCCCCCGATGCCATGTGTCGCCGGCCTCGATTCTTTCTTGACGTCCGTGGCGGTCGGAGCGTGGCACGATGGGATGTTTCGCCTCGTTCGCGCGCCCGTCGATTTTCAGTAGGCCGTGTTCCAGCTTGATAGCGAATCGGCGTAGCGGGCTGGATCTCGGCACGGCGCGCCCCTTCTTGAGCTCGAGGATTTCTTGTGGAAAGGAGTCCTCTTGCGCACGTTGTAACCACAGCCGGGTCGCTCTTTTGATGTGGTCTTGGCTCAGCGTGGCGCTTCGATCTTTACAGCGCTGAGGAAACAGGAGTACTTGAGCCGTAGCGCCTATCAAGCGGTCATATAAAGAGAACCGCTCGATGTCGGGTAGCGCTGAGTCCTGGCTCTTCGTGATGACGTGTACTTCTTCCTCACGGGTGTCTTCTCGGCATGCGTCCCATTGTGGCCATTCAGACTTCGGCCGTCTCAGGAACTCTGGCCCGGAGAACCACACGTCGTTTTCCTCTGGGGCGTAGCCGCCCCTCGTTGCGATGTCTGCGTCGTTGAGATGGGTCGGCTCGCAACGCCAATCCATTGCTCTCGATGACTCGGTGATTTCGCCGAGACGGTGTGCGACAAACGGAGTGTATCTGCGGCTCCCGTTGCGTAGACAATGTAGTACGGTCTGCGAGTCGCTCCAGTAGCAAATGTCATCTACTTGAATGCGATGGTCTTCTTTCGTGGGTCTGGCATCGATCAGCACCGCTCGCAGTTCCAAGCGCGGCACCGTCTGCGTCTTCAAAGGCGCCACCTTAGCTCGTGCCGCCACTAGCACGGTCTTGACTTCGCCGGACTCCAGCTGTAGCCACCAGTATGCCACCGTCGCGAAGGCGTCCTCACTCGCGTCGCAGAAGACGTGGAGTTCTCTGCGTCGCACGTCGCTCCCTCCGTTGTAGCTCCGAGGTACTCGCAGGCGTTGGATAGCTTGGAGCCCGGCCAGCCACGCGTCGAAGTCGGTCGCGACGTCCTCAGGCACCGGCTCGTCCCATGCAGTCTGGCAGCGCCACAACTTCTGCAGCGTGATCTTCGCTGTGATGGTGTAGCAGCACAGGAGTCCGAGCGGGTCGTAGATGCTCATCACTGTTGACAGCGCCTCGCGTTTGGTAGGCGCCCTTGTGCGTGTCCGGACCGCCTCAGGAACCTTGTTCAAGGCGGTGTTGAAGCTCAGGCTGTCCGTTTTGGAGTCCCACAGAAGTCCCAGCATTTTCTCGGCTCCGCCCAGCTGCGTTGTTGCTGCGCTGGCACGGCGGTCTTCTTGTGTAGCGGCGAGCAGCTCGGCGCTGTTGCTGTTCCAGCCGCGCAGGTGAAAGTCCGCGTGTTTGTGGACCTCATCCACTTGTCTGATGACCTCCTTCCCATGCGTGAGGTCGTCGAAGCTCTCGACGAAGTCGTCCATGTAATGCGACTCCGTTGTTGGCCGTAGGGCGGCCGGGTGTGTGTCTCGATGGTGGTGTGCGTTTTTGTTGCGCACACTGTGGGCCAGGAACGGTGAGCTGGATGCCCCGAAGATCATCGACGTCATCTTGTACTTGCACGGCGGGTCCGTCGGTCGTTCTCGCCACAGGAACATCTGAGCCGGCTGGTCCTTCCTCTGGATCTTCACTCGCAGGAACATTTCTTCTATGTCCGCGGTGATTGCGTAGTCGCCTTCTCGAAAGCGAAACAGGATCGAGTTGAGGGACCGCAGCATGTCAGGCCCCTGAAGTAGATGGTCGTTCAGGCACGTCCCGTGGGTCTTCGCCGCCGCGTCCAGTACCACCCTTATTTTGCCGGGCTTGTTTATGTTGCGTACCGCGAAGTGAGGCAGGTACCACGAAACAGGACTGGCGTCTTCGGTCCCGTCGCAGAGCTCGGCGTAGCCCTTGTCGATCATGCTGTTGATCTTGGCGTGGTATTGCTTCTTCTCGTTCGGGTCCTTTTCAAGCTTGGCCTCGAGTGTCTTCAGCCTTTTCAATGCGGCGTCGTAGCTCGGCGGCAGCTGGGTTTCGTCGTTGCGCCACGGCAGGCCCACTTCGTAGCGCCCGTCCTTGTAGCGTACTGTGTCCTCGAAGATCTTCACGGCTCGCTTATCTTCGATCTTCATATGCTGTGAAGATGTCGACACCCCCAAAGCGTCGAGTTGGAAGTGTCGGGCCACTAAGTCCTCTAGCGGCTCGGCACCGGCAGGTTCGTTGGTGACCACGTGCAAGACGTCGTGTGCGCGTCTCAGCATCGCGCTCGCCATTACTCCGTGTAGCACCCAGCCGAGCTCGGTTTTCGAGGCGGCCGGCTCCTCTGCTCCTCCGCAGCGCAGCTCCCGTGTCACGATGAGTTGCCAGTTGTCGGTGCCTATTAGAATTTTAGGCTTTGCGTCGCTGTAGACTACGTCGTCTGCGCTGAGGTCGCTGAGATGACGCAGTTGTAGCACGTCAGCAGAGATAGATTGCGGCGTGAGGTCCAGGCCCGCCATCGTCCTGGCGGCGATGCTGAACTCTTCTCCACCAGCGCCCTTGATTGTGAGCTTGACACGTCGGCTCCTCACGTCTTGTCTCTTGCTGCCGATGCTCTTCACTTGTAGACACGTCGCTGGACCGTCGGCGCCAATGTGTCGCGCCAGGTCGTCGTCCACCAATGTAACGGTGGAGCCCTCATCGAACAGCGCGAAGGTCTTAAGGCTGCCGCGCTTCCCGGAGATTGTCACTGGGCAGATCTTCAGCTTGACGTCACTGCGCGTAGCTGTGGCAGTGACGGTTGCAGTGTCGCTGTCGGTGGCGGCCGCCGCAGCGGCGGCGGTGGCGGCGGTGGCGCCGGCGGAGTTGGCACCTTCTTGTTTCGGCTCGCCGTGTAGCAGCCGGTGGTGAGGTCGTCTGCAGCCATTGATACTGCAAGTCTTCTTCTTGCAGTTGTAGCGTCGGTGTCGGCTGGCCATGCATTTGAAGCACAGCTCGTTCTTCTTGATGACCTCCCAGCGCTCGTCGTACTGCATCTTCTTGAATTTCTGGCAGTCGGGCAGCGTGTGCGGCTCTTCACACGCTGGGCAGCGATTTTCGTCTTCGCTCGGCGTAGTCGTAGCGTAGACTTGTTTTTTCTTTGCCTCCGGTCGTGAGGCAGCGGCGGCGGTGCGAGGCGGCTCTCGCTTTTGATGACTCGGATTCGGTTTCGCCTTGGAGAATCCGTGCTTGAGGGCGATGTTGGCTTCCCTCATCAGGAACCTCGACAGCTTGACGATGTCGGGTTCGGGGCCCGGATGGGCTTCGGCGAAGTCGTACCATCGGGGCTTCAGGTGCAGGCTGAGCTTGTCAAGTACTTCTCGTACTAACAGCGAGTCCTGCAGGCAGCTTTGCTTGACGTTGCTCAGGACGGCCACGATGTTCTGCACTTTCACGGCGAAGGTGTTGAGCTCCATCGCCGTTGTCCCCAGTCGCGGCAGATTCTGGAGGTCTTCGAAGGCTTGATCGGCTAGGAGGTCGGGCCTCCCGAAGCACTGCTCTAACGTCTCCATCACGACGTCTGGGTGTGTGGCGGAGTTCAGCAGTGACGCTACGGCGTCGCGGGCGTCTCCCTTGAGGCAGTTGCGAAGTCTTGCGATGTTCTCCGTAGGTGTGAATTTGTAGAGCTGCGTGGTCTCTCGCATGGCGGCGGCGAAAGAAATCCACTCCTTCGGAGACCCGGAGAAGTGCGGCAAGTCTGTAGTCTGGCGCGGCGGTGGCCGAGACGACATCATCTTCTCCATGGTGGCGGCAAGCTTCTCGATGCCGCGGCTGTGTGGCGTCGGCGACCCGGCGCGGCGGCTATGCGGCGTCGGCGACTCCCTCTCGGCGTGGCGGCTATGCAGCGTCGGTGACCCGGCGCGGCGGCTATGTGGCGTCGGCGACCCGGCGCGGCGGCTATGCGGCGTCGGCGACTCCCTCTCGGCGTGGCGGCTATGCAGCGTCGGTGACCCGGCGCGGCGGCTATGTGGCGTCGGCGACCCGGCGCGGCGGCTATGTGGCGTCGGCGACCCCCTCTCGGCGTGGCGGCTATGTGGCGTCGGTGACCCGGCGCGGCGGCTATGTGGCGTCGGCGACCCGGCGCGGCGGCTATGCGGCGTCGGTGACCCCCTCCGTCGCTCCGGCTGTTGAGGCAACCAGTCGATTCGCCTGCCTCTGGCGGTCAGCGTCGCGGCGGCGGGTGTCGCGGCGCTGTCGGCGGCATCCACTCGAGGCGCTGCGTTGACTGGACCGGGTTCGGGCGCGAAGTTGGCGGTTGCCTCCCTCCGTACGGTGAGGGCGGCGCTCGGCGTCGTCTCGTCCAACCAAGCGTGAACTCGGCTGATGTTCTGGGTCGGCTCCCCATCTTCCTCGACGCTGTCGTCGTCCTCAAGCTCGGCGAGGTCGGCAGCCAGTCGCTTCTTTATGAGTTCAGCTTCGATCTGAAGCTCCTGGCGTCGAATGGCGGCCAGGCGTTCTTCGGCTTCGAACTGTAGACGTGCCACGGCGCTCGCAGTCGATCGTGTAGAGCGCGCAGTTCGTGACCGTGTCCCGGTTGCGGTCGGCTGGCCGG
Source organism: Acrobasis suavella (assembly GCA_943193695.1). NCBI lineage: Eukaryota > Metazoa > Arthropoda > Insecta > Lepidoptera > Pyralidae > Acrobasis > Acrobasis suavella. The sequence continues at coordinate 965,112 of OW971950.1, forward strand.
AATGCGCCACCAAACGTGTACGATGCTGATCACGTATAGGCACGTTGGTGGGGGGCACCTCAGATTGCACTGAGTGCCCAGGTAGCGGGGCGCCGGTGGGAACTCCAGTTCGAAGGACAGGCGCAGCGCTTGATGCGGACGGTGATTGAGGTGGCTCGTCGAATACGCGACGACCCTCATCCACTCCACTTTGGCTTCGAGTGACGACCATCTTGATCCCCTAGGTGTTTCTTGAACGCCAATTCTTGTTTCTTGATCCGGCTCGAAGGACCACGCGCTGTTGACGATGGGCCAACGCAGGTCCTTGTAAGGATGTTTAGTGGACTGTAGACACTAGATGCTGGTTCCAAATGAAACGCCGGAGAGATTTTCGCTCTGATGGTATATTCACTGTTGCTGCTTGTACACTGTCTGAACTCGATTGACTGATCTGACTCGACTGACTAACTACGACTGACTACAAACTTTGTACAAGCTAGGGCTATATATATACAATGGGCGCTACTCGCAGGTAGCGCCGATACGCGTGAGTGTCCCGACCAATCAGGGCGCGCGCTCGGGGATCGCCCGAGTGTGCGTGAGGAGGGGTGTGCCTCTCATTGGCTGAAATGTAGGCGTCCTGATTGGTCGGTCCTCTTACAAATTTCAGGCGGCACGCTGTCTGTCGTCAACATTCTCCAACATTGTCGTCAACAATTGGTTTAATTATAGTTAGAAGGGATACTAGACATATACAAGACATTTGAAATGACAATATCAAATCAGAGACAATAATAGACAATACATTACAGACAGATACGAAGGAACGAGGGGCTAGTGCGAATATGGTGAATGACAGAAAGAAGTGAAAACATTTGACATACAGAGCCGACCCCAAATAGGGAAGTGGCGAGGAAAATGATGTTGATGATAATCGACGGTACGAGGTCTGGACGCTAATAAAAGACAATTAACTGTGATGGATTTTAAAATATTTATTACTAGATTTTTATTTATACAACATAATTACATGTACGTGAATGTATATAGTTATAATTAGTCTTAAATAATGTCATATTCGTTTCAATTGTCATATAATAATATCTTTCTTTCAACCGAGTATTAGCAAGGAAATGTTCAGTCTGTCAATATGAACAATTTTATAATTCGCATGATGGTTTGGTCCAACCTACTGTTGTCATTGGACCATCAGTTGACAGCACGGACAGGAATACCGATATATCGATACCCGATATCGGTAGTTTAGTTGACAAGGTCTGCGAGTTCGGGTTTTTCATGCTCACTAAAATGTCCAATCCGGTGGTGGCGTCGCTGGTCGGGTCGTTGGATTCCCTCTAATATGGTTGAGTTTAAAGATGGCTGATCCGTGCGTCAACTCGTGAACGGGTGCTGCCGGGAGGGACTGGTCAGCTCGGCTTCGCTTTTTTTGACTACTTAATATTTTTTATTACGCAATTTATGTTTGTTTACTTGTTCGCAAGCATTACATGTTATAATGTGTCAACATTGTATTATATTTTAAGTATTTATTAATTAAAAGACAATTATAATAATATGACAAAGCCCTTCTGGCTAGTAGGCGACCAATACTGTGAAAATGAGTTTCTTTCGGCGTTTCTTCTCAGCAGTGGTCGTTACGAAGCGCTGGTATCGGTAGCTTTTCTTTAAAAATAAATTTAATTTTAATATACTTTACACGTAACATAAATTATACTTATTGACGTGTAAAGTGCCTGTAAAGGTCTAATTACTGAATAAACATTTGAATCTTTGAATCTTTGAATCTATCGATATTTTTTATCGGTATATCAATATATCGATACAAATTTCGATATATCGATACTAAGTACTGGTATTATATCGATATTTTGTATAAAATACCGGTATTTTATCGAAACTTGTATCGATATATTGATAAAATATCGACATCAGGTATCGATATATCGATAAAAAAAAATCGGTTTTCCTGTCCCTTTGTCAGGTTCTTTTGCTAATATATAAAATAACATGCTAATAACAGCCTCCGTGGCCCAGTGGTCCAGGCATTCGCCTTGTGACCTGGAGGTCATGGGTTCGAGTCCCACTGGGAAGCATACTTCGTGAAAACTTGTTTCCATTCTGGTTAGGATATTGCAGGCTTGAACCACCTGGTTATCTGCAAAAGAAAGATGATTCCGTATAAACTGTGGGTCCCGAACGGAATCTGGCGTTTGATCATCAAACTATCCGAGGATTGGTTCTGGACTACCCTTTGGGTTGCTCGAGAATTTTTTGTGCGAATTGTGGTCACCCATCCAAGTGCGGACCACGCCCGGTGTCGTTTTACTTGCGAAAGCGCTAGTAATCCGCCGGGCCACTGAGCTGCTCAACCAGTACTAGTAACTATTTGATACAATGGCTTTCTAAATTCTAAATATAGAATATCGTGTCATCTAGAATCCATTAACACATACTTATACAAATAAAATACCTACTTTGCTGTACAAAAAGTAATGACATCCCACCAAAAACATAAATGTGAAATCGGGAGCCAAGTTCAATATCCGACAAAAGAAATGAGATCTAAATGGCCGCCGAGATTTTTAGAGAATCCTGAAATTTATTAATAAGAATCTTAACATTTGACGTTGCTGGTTTTAGCATAAGTACCTGCTTATATTTGGCTAATCACTTATCATCTCTATGTTATATGCAAGCTATTGTTTTTATTACATTGTAAGATTACATTCTTCTAAATATGACAGAATTGCTGGTAAAATGCTTTTAATTGAGTAAATATCCTCTCAATTTATCGCAGGTTGAACGAAAGAGATCCCTATATGGGATAAGTCCGCCATTGTATATTTGCACTTACGAATTTTTTGTATTAATTTAGTTCTTTGTAACAATAAAGTCATTACAAACAAACAAACAAAAAAACTAGGCAGGTGAAATTTTTAGATTGTTATAAATAAATTTTAGGACTACAGAACTTGGCGGCCGTTTAGAGCTCAATTCATTTGTCGGATATTGAACTTGGCTTTTATTTTTACATTTATGTTTTTGGCGGGCTTTATAAACTCTCCCGCGAACAGAATTCATTTACACACAATCTGTAGCCTACATGCCTCATATATACCCGTTGTCTACGCAGTGCACTACATTGTTCGCCTCTCGCAGTCTCCCTTCCTTGGTCTTGAAAGGGCCTATCTGCCAACAGTCGTCTATATTCATTTTCTGATCGCCCTGAAACAAATGAAATGGTCAAATATAGTTAAAATTACAAAAAAAAAAAATAGTGTGAAATATATAACATTTTTGATACTTGAAAACGGACTTCACCCCCAAACTACACAGCCGATTTTGATAAAGTTTTTATGGGATGGGACCACCTAAAAAGTATGCATTAATAAGAAAAAGAATTTTCTAAATCGGTCCAGGCGTCTTCGTATAATCGGTGAAAATCTGCGTGTACATAAAAAAAAGATTCCAACGAATTCATTCCTCTTTTTTGGAAGTAGGTTAAATAAAAATCAGGGAAGGCTTGATTTGAGTTCTTACCTTTACCAAGGAGTTCGGTGGCCCGGCGGGAGTACGCATTACTAGCGCTTTCGCAAGGTCAGCAACACCGGACGAGGGCCTCACTTGGATGGGTGACAAGTGGCATAAAAATTTCTGGAGCTCCCCCATGCTCCAAAAGGCACGTATAAGCCGTTGGTCCCGGCTGTTATCTATGTCAGATGCCTTTAGGCAGCAAAAAATTCTAACACCAGTGTTGGTCACTTACACGAAAAACAGACAACTTACCTTCATTTCCATATTCACAGCATCTTCAGGCGCCAAAATGATGAACGGAGTCGACTCGAAACTAAACGCAAGACCAAAGAACGAATACTTCTTAATTTCACTCATGTACAACTCTCTCGAGTATACTTTATCAGGGTCACTATCCATCTCCTTTATTTGAAACGCTAAAACATCATAGTAATACTTTATAAGCTCATCATAATACTGAAGTCTCAAATCTTGTGTCGTACAAGCGTATATGACAAAAGTTATGTCTAGAACCGGAGAGGCACATCTCGTTAGTTGAAAATCTATTACTTTAGCCGCAACAGGAATGTTATTAACATATTTGAATAAGAAGTTATTAGTCCAAGAGTCCCCGTGGGATATTACACCGGTTTGGTTTGTATTGGTTGCAGCGTCTATCATGTCCTCGTATCTTTCTGGAACGGCAAACTTCCTGATCTTTTCCACGTAGATCGTGTTAGGATATTCTTTCTCAACAGCGTCGATGGCTATGCCACTGATTCGACTCCAGAATCGCATGTACCAATTCCTGAGCCTCTTATCATAGTACGTTTCAAAAACATATTTTCTTATTTCTTCAAACTTCTCCGGGTTTTGATCCTTCATAGCGAACGATAATGCATGAAATTGTGCTAGAACTTTGAAAATCATTTTACAATGATTGTAATCTATCCCTTCTTGTCTCAACGCGGATCCGTAACCATGTAGAGTTTCGTCTTCCAAACATAATACATCATTGACACCGTCGCAGTAGGAAAAGAAAACTTTTACATATTTGTCAAAAGGCTGTGACATTTCCTTTGTCGCTTGGAAGTTTAATAGTGCTGGCAACACTTTTGTGTAAAAGTTAATTTCGTTTTGGAAGAATTCGTGGCTTTTGAAGGTGAGTCTCCGGGCGACGTTCTTCGGAATGGTTTTGAGGATCAGCTGAAGTTGCTTGCTACCGTTGTTGGACTGCCCAAACATCTTGATCTTCATCAGTTCGCCGAGATAGGAGTCACCCTTGCCTGTGTCACCGTTGTACTGAAAACAGGAATATTCCTTTTACTTCTATAATCGATCTCTTTAATGTATTATTCTCATTTTATATTAATCTGGTTTACACACACGGAAGAGAAAAAAAGGTGGAAGTTCCAAATTGATGTGGCCCGCGTGTCATAATTAAGCACAACTGCACTCAATCCCGACAATATATTTTGAAATAAATTAAGACTTTATGTTAATCGTATTTAAGTTAATTATTGCTTCTTTTGAATATCTATTGTAAAGTCCCAGATTTTTACTAATGTAAATATAAAAGGGGCTTAGCACGAACCTTTTTGTTACCTCTAACGTTTCAAAAAGGAGTTTACATCCTTCGTGGTTGCGTAATGCCGAATGCGTAAATATTAAGACTGTGTTGGTAGTTGGTAGTGACATTATGAAATGTGGGTAGTGTCATTATCAAAAATATCAAAAATCTGCATTCACCATCAACAAGAAAACAACGCTGCACTCCAGCCAGTCTTTTTGGGACCACGAAGGATGTGACTCCTGATCAAAACGTTAGACGTAACAAAAAAGGTGCTAAGCCCCGTTTATATATACATTAATACTGTGTTCAAAGCACGATAATTTAAAACAAATATCAGATTTTTTTCGTGACGTTATATTACAGATTGCAAAACATCGCAAGTACTTTTTAAAACCGTAGCAAAATAAATCTTATTGATAATATCTAAAGGCCATTATTAAAAAAATAAATAAGCGACCAATCGAACGAATTGTTTGTATTTAATGCAAATGTGATTAGTGGCTTATTAGTGTGAGGGCGACAACGGTTCCCTATCGATCAATAAGTGTGCCCGAGGTGACGCTTTATGGTAATCCATTAGAAAATGTTAAGAGTTTTAAATATTTGGGCCACTGGGTCACAGAAGACCTGAGTGACAATCAGGATATCGAGAGGGAGCGGAGGTCGCTGTCTGTTCGCTGTAATATGTGGGCTCGCAGATTTGCCAGGTGTACTGACGAAGCTAAGATTACGCTTTTCAAAGCCTATTGTCAGTCGTTTTATACCTGCAGTCTGTGGGTCAACTATACGCAGAGAACATACAGCGATCTTCGCGTACAATATAATAACGCGTTCCGGGTGTTGATGGGGCTGCCGCGTTACTGCAGTGCCTCTGGCATGTTTGCTGAGGCTCCCGTAGACGGGTTCGCTGCGATCATGCGCAAGCGTTGCGCTTCTCATCTCAGGCGCATGCGCGACAGCCCCAACACTATCCTGCGCGCGCTGGCAGACCGCTGGGACTCACCGATGCTCGCTCGATGGATACAACTGCATGCGGTTAAGTAGGCCGTTCAGCTAGCATCGCTGACTACTATGTATGTGCGTGCATGTCCGTCTGCTGTTTTTATTTTATTTTATTGTTACTAACACCCTAGTTTTTTAAGATCAATTGTTACTAACCCTTTGTAAGGATCTTGTTGTCCGAAATAAACGATTTATTATTATTATAGTAAGAGTTGTTCACATTGATTAGTATGCTTACTCCCTTTAGGGTTGGTTACCCATTTCTGATACACGTTGTTTATGTATTTATTATAAAACATAGTATCGTTGAGTAAGTATCACATAACACAAGTCTCGAACTTACTTTGGGATCTGTGTAATTTGTCCATATAAATTTATATGAAGGCAGCTACTTCGTTTCGTGTGTGTAAGTGGCCAACACTGATGTCAGATTTTTCAGGCTGCCTAAAGGCATCTGACATAGCCTGACGACTGCCAAACAAATATGACAGCCGGGACCAACGGCTTATACGTGCCTTCCGAAGAACGGAGGAGCTCGAGATTTAACCCTTTCTTTTTTTTTTAAAAGGGGATGTGTACACTTCATTTGTGTGCAAAACGGGCATTTTTTTTGTCGGAAATATCCGACGCTCGCGGTTAAAGGGTTAAATTTTTGTCTTCATCATGCCGTAGATAACACTTCAAACTATTTTATGTAAAAAGTAGTTCATAAAATAGTTTGAGTAGTTCATGAACTATTTTATGTATGAACTACTGTTTATACATAAAATAGTTTGAGGGGTTATCTAGAGCTTGAATAAGACACAATTTTAAATGCTTTCTCTTCTTCATTCTCCGTGGCAGCACTGGACCCCGATGAATTCATGTACTCCATTAAGACCTTGGTCTCTGCTGTCATCACAAGTTATGAGAAATACCTTTGGAAGTTAGAAAATCTGACATCAGGTATACAAAATAAAAATAAATATTACCTCCCAATGTGTAAACACAACTTCTTCTCCATACCACTTGGTGAGGCCATCTGTCAAGTTCTCACTTGTGAGTATTGGTGAGACGTGTGTAAGGGACTTGAAGTCTTCCAGTGAATCCGCCATGGTTCTGGAAAATATTAAGTAAGTATATTTAATTTTTTGCCCTTTCTTAGCCTCATGCCATGGAAGTGGAATGAAAAAGAGATTCATCATCCGAGCATATTCTTGGTTGCATCCTCAGCAGTAACGCTTCAGAGCCTGAGGTCCGCTACCTAACCAAGGAGATTTGACAAGGTTACTGGTTTTTACACAGAGCGACTGACGTCTGACCTCCACAACCCAAAGGGCAAACCAGAAACCAATCCTTGGATAGTTTGATGATCAAACGCTAGGTGGCGTTCGGGACCCACAGTTTTACGTGCCTTCTGAAACACGGAATCATCTTTCTTTTCGGATAATCAGGTGATTCAAGCCTGCTATATCCTATCCAGACTGGAAACAACTTTTCACAAAGTGTGCTTCCCAGTGGGAATCGAACCCATGACCCGGTCACAAGGCGAACGCCTTGACCACTGGACCACAGAGGCATGAATGAAAAAGAGATTGTTAATACAAAACTATGTTTAATTTTAGAAAGCCCATCAGGCTGGGTTGAATGAGACCAATACTGAACTGGGTTTATTTCGGCTATCTTCCCAGCAGTAGTCATTCCGAAACGCTAGTAGATTTTAGCTTTTGCACTAAAATATGTTAAAAAATGAACTCCAGTAAGAGATAAATTTATCGTACATTGAATATAAATTTATCGTATATTGAGTTCAAGTTTAGAAAACTTTTGCCTGACCAAAGAATCACTCACACTTGCACATACTTTAACAGATCAAGTGTTTTACAATAACAACCAATAATTATACTTAGCTGGAAATTTGTAAAAAGAAACTTTCAGATAAATATTATAACTGAATTAGTACAATAACTAAAAATACATAAACAACAATATAGGTAGTTACTTCAGTAGTTGGATACTTAAGTGAGCTCAAGTAACCGTAAACAATCCCTACCTATTAATAATTTTATTTTATTAAACTTTACTGTTCCAAAGTACAAATATATACTTTTACTAATGGAAATGTTGACTAAAAAAATTCTAACTGGCCCATCCCATCAGATGGTAATAATATTTCATGCACTATATATAATTATTATATACAAAACACAAAAAAAAAACTTAATAAGATCTTAGTTTATAGTAAACATAAAATTTACTAGCAATAAATTGTTCACAAGTAGGCACCAAAGTATTATGAGGATCCCAGTTCCATATTATGAAAAAGAAAATAAATATGTTACTCACCAAAATCAAAACTTACACTTTGAAAACCTTGTTAGTATAATGAATTACTTAAAGTACTTAACTATATAACTGAGGTGGACTTCTCCTCTTGAATGTTCTGTGGAATTAAACTTTTCAATTCAATATTTATCAATAATTCCGTTCAATAAATAAAATCAAACAATTTAAACAAAGTCTTCCTTCCCTCGTTGACCTAGATTTTGTAAATTATTATATTAACTGATCAAATTTGAAATTCACTTGCAGGTTAGTAATAAGTCCGAGTAAGAAAGTATTTTGATTTAGCCGGATAATAGAAAATATGACAGTGACATATTCAGTGACGTTAACTTGTTTGACGTGGCCTGCGCTGCTATTTTCCCACAGTCCCATTCACGACATATATTTATCAAACCAACTTTACCACGTTGAAATAAGAGTCAGTTTTACAATGCAACGTAGCATCGTCCTAACACAATATCGGACCAAACTAGACTTATAAGTCTTTGTTCCTTGACACTGCTACGCGGACACATAGCTAGGTCCGTATGTCGGTCTACTTTTGGGAGTACGTTTTACTTAAAAGTAGAAGTCGTTACTGTAATTATAAAATGGATAGGTAAGGAAAGTACTAAAAAAAAAAATTACAAAAAATACAACTAAATAATATAAACCATACCATTCTGTTGCACCACCCAAATTATTTTCCACTTGGTTCAATGGTTGGCAGATAACTTCATATGGATGGCGTTAAGTCCGCCATTTGTACACTTTTTTTTTGTGCAATAAAGTTTAAATAAATAAATAAAAACCAAACTTAGATGCCCGCCTGCAACATGGGGACAAGGCGCAAGTTTATAGGGTGCGGCGGTTAGGGCCGCTGAGAGTGAAACCTAGCTTGCCTGACAATGCGTCTGTATCCAGGAGTAGTAGATAACTGCCTTCTGAATTCGGCCCTTGACCCAGCATCCTGCATTTGATTTCAATACTTTTATTAGAATTTTTATTTCTTTTTTGTTATCTTTTTAATTTCTTTTACTTAAATCTATATGTACAGCCATATTTGATCGATGGTACAACACAGGGATAAGTCCGCCGTTGTATGTTTACTTTTTTGATTTGTATCTGTGTTCTTTCTTATGTAAAATAATGCTTTATAAACAAACAAACAAACTTCAGCTATAGGTAGTTTTTTCTGTTGTTTTGTGTGTGTGTGTAAGTCATGTGTGTAAGCAGTGTAAGAGGTAAGAGGCCAACATTGGACCGTAATCCATAGACAGTAGATACCTACAGAGTTGTAAGAAATAGTTTTCCGAATCGTTGAAACAAGATGGTGGCTATAAATTGGACTAAATTGGCGGCACACAATGCCGCCGCGGGCACGAGCATTGTCTAGTCCGCTTTGTCCGACCGAACCAAGTTAGGTGCTAGTACCAAACTGTACAACTGCAGGCGATCTACGTCTTAAGGAGTTTTGTTCTAAAAGTTAGCAATGCAAAAAGATGCCTAAAGTTTCAGTCCAGACTCGCACGTTCGAAATTTCATCTTTTGAAATTTGTTTTTCTCTGAGCCTAAACGTTCAAATGAGTAGGTAAGTACCTAATACTTAGCAAGGGTAAGTATACCTATTTAATAATAAGGAAATTCGTCGGGATGGTTCATAGACTCATAGTCACCTCATATGACAGACTTGAGGGATGAGGGGTGTGTCGAATCTCAGTCGTGAATGTCGTGATGTAAAATTTTTCTTCACATTTTCATTTAGACTAAGCATGAGTGTTATAAAAAGAGTTATAAATAACTGAAAGATTCCGAACCATTATCTATAAAAAAATCACGTTATTTGTATGGGAGCCCCACTTTTAAACTTTTTTATTTTGTTTTTAGTATTAGTTATTATAGCGGAAACAGAAATACATCATCTGTGAAAATTTAAAATGTCTATAGTCCATTTGTTTAGGTATTTAAAAGAATGTAAACAATCTTGACATGTCTTTTTAGGAATATACACTTTATAAATCAATACCTTTGCAAATTACAAATAAATTATGTAATTTATAATTTATAAAATAAATAATTCATAATTTGCAAATAATTCATAATTGTTTATTTTTTAAAGTGTACCTATATTCCTAAAAAGACATGTCAAGATTGTTTACATTCTTTCAAATACCTAAACAAATGGATTATAGCTATCACGGTTTATGAGATACAGCCTGGAGACAGACGGACAGACAGGCTAACAGCTGAGTCTTAATAATAGGGTTCTGTTTTTGATCTTTGGGTACGGAATCCAAAAATAACTTCATGGTCGGCAACGCGCGTGTTGTGGACACTTCTAGTAGCAAGCGTCCATAGGCTACGATAATCACTCTCAGGTACCTTTTTTATTGTGGTGTGGGTGGCAAAAGGTGGGGGGTTACTCCATAAACACGATAGTCGTCCGACAGTGTCGTCCTATTTCTATGTCAAACCAAATTAGACTTTATCTTAATACATTAATGTTCGAAGTTCAAATGTTGTTTTATTGATACTGAAACGCGGGTGCAGTAATGTCCACCACTACCAGGCCTGTGTCACTCCCCGTTTAGGTTTCGAAAATATACCCACATTATTACTATGCGCGCGGCGGCCACTTCGAAGGGGAAAAATCAGTTACATGAATCGTTTGTCCAGAGTTATAAGAATGAAATTGGCTTGCAATTGATGTCATTCTAGGTATCTAAACGAAGAGGTGAGGAGTTCTACCGCGAGCTAAATTAAACCATAGCGCTAACCTCATTAACTAGATATTTCTTTGAATTTCTTTTCTGTAGCGAGTACTGGTATTTATTCTGTGCCACTACCACTTTGGAAGTAGCCCCGTGGTGAAGGTCTCTCAGATGCTTTATACATATGTTGGTGTTTAATCGATTGGCTCACTTCAAACACTTCCTCAATACTCAAATACAGCATTAATTAGTTATGATTTGAATGCAAATGCCGTTTACTCAGTATAAACGGTTCCCAAGTATATTGGCGCGAACTTTGGCGGGAAATTCATAGTTTGTGTTGTGAATGTATTTGTGTTTACTTTAAACAAAGTCATTATCATCATATTAACATAACTAGGTATTTTAACACGGTTTTACTCACGTAGCGTAGTCGGAAAAGGTTTTTTATGTTATAGGGTGGCAAACGAACAAGCGGGTCACATGATGGTAAGTAATCACTGCTGCCCATGGACAACTGCAACACCAAAGGTGTAACAGAAGCGTTGCCAGCCTTTCAGGAAGATATAGACTCGTTTTTTGAAGGTTTCAATGTCGTTCCCAAAGTGGTCGATGTCGACCCCGAGGGGTCGATATCGACCACTTTGGGAATCCCTGCTTTAGACGATCATCATCAGGGTGAGTGTGGCTACGTGAGTAAAACCGTGTTAAAATATCTACTCATTATCGTCATTTAATAACATAATTCCTGTTTTCCATGCTAGTCTGGGAGAAAAAAAAAACGTTGAAGGTAATAGCAGCTTTTCTTCAAGCGCAGATCGTAAATACCGATCGTGCGGAACCGAACTGAATCATGTCAAAAGACTAGTAAAGTAATACGGCTAGTACCTAACTTTAGTAGCCAGCCAAATAGCCACCTTCTAGGAATCGAAATAGTGATAGTGATGGCATAGTCATTCGTCAACATTTTGATTCTTGGTTTGCATCGCTTGGCATGATTCAGATTCTTTTTCATTCCCTCGACCAGCTTTTGCGATTTACAAGGCAAGAGATGGAGCCGTTTCATTCTACTTTTGGACTAAGACGGACCGACGAACGGACGGACGGGACCCTATTACTAAGACTCCGCTGTCCGTTTGTCTTTCCGTCCGTCTGACTGTTCACTGTCGTCACTAGGCTGTATGTCACGAACCGTGGTAGCTAGTCAGTCGAAATTTTCACAGATAAATATAAATTATAGGGACAAATCACACAGATTGAGCTAGCCCCAAAGTAAGTTCGAGAGTGTTATGGCATACTAACTCAACGATACTATATTTCATAACAAATACATATATAGACAAACATCCAAGACCCAGGTCAATCTGAAAAAGATCATTTTCCAGATAATGTATTACTGATGTCGCTATAATGGACGTATGTCTGAATAAATAAAATTTTTGTTTATAACAACAAATACTACAAACAAAACAAAATTAATATTTAAGTGGGGCTCTCATACAACGCGATTTTTATAGATAATGGTGCGGAACCCTCCATCCGCAAGTCCGCCTCGCACTTGGCCAGTTGTTTCTCTCTAATACCTATCCCATTTTATGTTATTATAATAATCAAAATCGCTAGTCACACCTGGATGAGAGCAGCACAGGACCGAGATGGTGGCCTCCACGAAGAGGCCTGTGCTCAGCAGTGGGCGGAAGAAGCGCTGGGATGACGATGATCCCTATTCCAATTAGATACTGATGACGACCTCCGTGGCGTACTGGTCACCATGCTAGTCCGCCACCCAGAGGTCCCGGGTTGGACAATGGCCTTTTTCAAATTGTACTGGGTCTTGAATGTTTATCTACATATGTATTTGTTATAAAACATAGTATCGTTGAGTAAGTACCCCATAACACAAGTCTCGAATTTAATTTGGGGCTAGCTCAATCAGTTTTATTTGTCCCTATATATTTATATTTATTTTATTTATACTCACATCAAACTTATTGGAACTGAAAAATGCTAAACCTCCTGAGTAAAAACGGTTTCGTCACCTCAAAATCACATCGCAATCAAATTAAATGATACCCTCACCGCTTTCAGCGCTACAGGCGCTCAAATATTCAAAGGGAAGCCGCCTGGCCTGCCCAGGGTCTAGCGGGGCCGAAGGACAAGAAAACCCCGGGAGGCTAGTAGCGTGGGGGCGTCAATTTAAAAGATACCTAGGTACAATGCGACACAAATAAGTTGAACAAAAATGGCGCACTTAGAAGCATTTTTGTACAAATTCCTGACACGTAAATTGAAGCAAAATGACCGCCATTTTGGTTCGGTGCATTATTTGTACGTGCGCCGAATTTGTACAAAAGGCTTTGAAGTCCGCCATTTTAGTTCATCTTTTTTGCGTCGCATTCGCATTGTATTACACTGTTGTTCCCAGCGTTTCAGACACTCAAAAATTTACAAGTGGCCCTGTGAGACGCAGACCTGACGAGTAGGCAACGCAAAACTGTTGAAGATTATCGGATAAAAAAGTTCTACAGACAAACAAAATGCGTCTTAACAAAAACAATTTAGACATTTTTGAACATTTTTAACCCCCAATTTCCTCCTAATCGTTTTTTTTTAAAACAAGACTTTATTTTATACAACGTGGAAGGCACATACCCGTAATAAACTGAAACACGAGCTATACAAGATCACTTTAGTATATACTGAAATTAAAATAACAGTAAAAAAAACAAAAAGAAAATCGGCATTTCCATAGTGTGCAGCTGCCCGGGCAATAGGCGTGACGAATGGAAAAATACTTTAAGCGCATTGGTTAGATTACTGACAAATATTGGACACGTATTTTTTCTTTTCTCTGAGAAACAAGAATGATAAAGATGCAGCGAATTGAAATTTCGCATGACGTTATGGCTACGTACGATTTTTACACAGAGTTGACGTCGCAAGCCCCCACTCCGGAACTTTGATGCTTAGTATCTTTGTGAATTTTTACTTTTTTGGCAAACTGAAAAATATGGAGCCATTTTATTATATAATCTAAAAGACGGATTAATTACAATCATACTTTTCTAACCCTGTCCTCACCCCTATTTATATGGGAATGTCGTTTATTTTTGTGTGTTGACTGTTATTTTAGTATCATTATACCATAGTGATGTAGTATAGCCCGTGGTTCAATTTATTACGGGTATGTCCCTTCCACATTCTATGTATGAATGTATGTAGTAGAGTAATAGGCGTCTGCAATATGCCCCCGTGTTAAGATAACCGTAGATCCATCCCTGCCAACAGTGCCGGTTTTAGCATTGCCAGCGCCCTGGGCGATATTTCCACGGCGCCCCCTAACAGCAATTCAAACCCAGATGAAAATGAATAACCTGTCAAGTGCATGTCAATGTGCAAGAGGTAAAAAAGATTTCAGACTAACGAGTTTATCAAACCACATAAAACCATCCTATATCTGATTCAGAGGCTTCAGTTAATTTCATTTTTTAGATCGCCACAGAGTTTAGGCGAGTCTAATAAAGAGGCGTCACAGGGCGCCCCTTTTATATCCGGCGCCCTGGGCGGTCGCCCTACCGCGCCCTACCCTAACGCCGCTACTGCCTGCCAACCAACACATGGTACGCAACCAATTTAACATGAATAATTTAGAACACCCGAAATTCGAAGTTCACTCAAAGTCGAAATGGTCATTTACAATTTAGTAGCATTATAGACGTATCCCGGTGGGGTTGAATTGGGACGCCGAGACTGGGTTCTGAGTGAGATGAATTATAAATGGATTCAGCGAACGAGAATGTCAACGGATGGCGGTTACCTTACATACGACAGATACGGTGCGGGTACGCTTAGTTGGATGCCACGTACAATATGACACAGAATACGTATACTAAAGTATCCGATCCAATACCACGAACGAATACCACTGGTATTACTTTGAATTTTTAATTATTTTCTGTTCCGAACGGATACCACTGTTTAAACCAATACCAAAACATATTCAAAGGTACACACGGTCAGTAAAAATGCGTTGAATGTAATTACATCTTTTATATTTGCAAAAAAAATATCTGTTAGTTCAAAATAACAAAATAATATAATTTTTTATAACACTTTTACTTTCTGATAATTTTTCAAAACTAAAAACCGTCTTCACCCCCAAACTTCAGTACCGATTTTGATAAAATTTCCATGGTTGTAACGACGACCTTCCTGCTCCGCGCCGCACCTCACCGCACCGCACCCCGCGCTGACCATATAAAAGCGGCAGCGAGCTGCACCTCGCTCTCTTTCCGCTATTCGGAAGCCGGGCTGTACACCAAAGCTGAGTACTTCCATTTCCCTGAATCAACGAATTTCGTGCCTTTCGAACCTACGACATTTTTCTTATTTCAGTACCTAAATTGTTCAAATTCGAAATAAAGAGTTAAGTTTCCTTAATATTGTTTCCTTTAAATAAATTTAACGTCACATGGTACCTGGAAAGTATACCCTTTCAAACAAAAAAAGAATTTTTTGTAATCGGTCCAGGCGTCTTTGACTAATCGGTGAACATACATAAAAAAATAAAATAAAGGATCGCGACGAATTGATAACCTCCTCCTTTTTTGGAAGTCGGTTAAATAAGAGCAATTTACTTACAATCTAACAATCGTAAAATATCACACAAAATCAACTTTTTTATAATAAAATCAGTCGTTCATGATAGACTACGTAATAATGGATGATTCATTTAAACGACTTTTACCAATACCTTGGAAATTAAGTGAATTCGGAAAGTTTTAGCATTATATGTCAATAACATAAAAATATTAGAAAACAAATTTAATTTGATGACTGAGCTGACTGTACCAAATTAAGGTTTTGGTATTCGTTCGGACATAAAATTTAATAATTTAAAGAGTGGTATTTGTTCGGAATAGAAAATAAAAAAAAAATTCTAAGTAATACCAGTGGTATTCGTTCGTGGTATTGGATCGGAATAAATCAGAAAAATCAATCTTGGACAGGTAATTTGTTAAGGCCCTGTATTCCTCTTATTGTACCTATGTAT
This sequence comes from Acrobasis suavella, assembly GCA_943193695.1. NCBI lineage: Eukaryota > Metazoa > Arthropoda > Insecta > Lepidoptera > Pyralidae > Acrobasis > Acrobasis suavella. The sequence goes on from OW971950.1 coordinate 981,268, forward strand.
AAAGTTTTTCAAGTACAGTTACCTAAACGAAAAGCTAACATTTCGATTGATAGATTGAAGCCTGCTTATGTATTGAATGATAAGTTTGATGTCTCATCCAGTTTGCAGTCAAAAGATATGCCAAGTCATGATAAAAAACCTAATTTTTAGTTGTCTAAAGAAGACCAAAAGTTGTCGTATTGCGAAATTGCCTGTACGTTTATAGAGTTCCCGTAGGCCGCGACGCCATACAATCTCATGGTTGTTGAGATGCCAAGGGTTCTGCTATGTATGTAGTATAGTTAGGCAAGTGAAATAAATTCTATAAAACAGTATTCATTACACATGACTGTATATAGTTTTTTTTTATAGAACCTAAATGTAATGTGTGTAACGTTTGTCATACTCATGATGCACACTGTGCTTTCGTTGTAACGTTTGTCAAAACGCACACTGTACCTACTTACCGTTGTTACAATCCCATTTAAACCTACCGTACCACATATGGTACAGTAACTTTAAGACGAAGTGGTAGCTAAATTGGCGCCCTCATTTGAAATAAATTGTTTAAAACTAAATATGGTGATAATTAAAAATCTGGTTTGTACTTATCACTGTCTAAAAAGACCTTCTACTTTATGAATAATCTTTGAAAGTAATATTGGTACTTAGTCCATCTAGTTTTAAAACGGGTTTTTGCCAAAGGTGGCCACTTTTGGCGAAAACCCGTTTTAAAACTAGACCTAGACGGACTATTAGTAATAATTTCAAAAGTTATTCATAAAATAGTTAAAAGATCTTTCTAGAAAGTGATACAAATCAAATTTTTAATTATCACCATTTTTAGTTTTAAACAATTTATTTCAAATGAGGGCGCCACTTTAGCTACCACTTCGTCTTAAAGAAATATCCTGACGTACCTGTTGGTACATCAATATTTTGCTTATTTGAGACGATCGGCTGAGAATATCAGTATTACGTCAGTAACATTATAAACCAGTTATGTGCAAGTGATTTTCCGTCTTATTATGAAACCCAGACTAACTTTGTTACTAGGTTTAGACCATTATTCGACCAAATTAAGTTGACATTTAGTAAAATCACACTATCTCACCTGTCAATGTCAACTTCATTTTGGACAGATAATGGTTTAAACCTAGTAACAAAGTTAGTCTGGGTTTTATAATAAGACGGTTAAGTTTTTGTTGAAATTTCCTTGCAGAAACGAAAAATATATATTTTCAGTGACTTCAAGGAGGTAAGTTCTACTTTATTTATTATGAATTATACTACGAGTATTTATTGGTATTTTTATAAAGCTTGGGATGCAATGGATATTATAAAAACAAAGAAGTTTGACTTGGATTATTATTGGTAATTGATGGCTGAATATACCTATATATTCAGCCATCAATTAGGTGTACCGTATACGGTGCAGCAGGTCAATGCGAGATTTGAATCATACTTATTTAGATGTGTTTTATTGTAGTAGGCCATTGATGCTTCACGATATTGCAACGATTCTTGAGGAAGACGACGTTTTATACAACCAAAGACAAGGGCTTGCTTTTTTTTTGATCTTGATGTTTCTTTTTACTTCCACCTGATATCGCCAATGATGAAGACTCTGGTGACGAAGATTTCGTCGAAATGTATATTTGCCTTCAAGCTCTTGCAACCGAACTGGCTGCTTCCACCTTTGCAACAGACTCTGATGACGCGAACGTTTTCAAAAAGGCGCATTTTTAAATCCATCATAAGCGAAGGATTTGCAACAGAGGTCTTTTTTTCGTTACAAATGTCCAAAGATTTTGAATATTCTTCAATATTCAAAATCTTATTAAATATTCTTCAAAGTAGTGTAGATTTGCCGCCGAGTGTCCAGGGGTAAGAGATAGACATATTTAATGATACTACGTATATGTTTTTCATGGTCGGGTTATAGGCACACTTTGAAGCGTGCCTATAACCCGACCATAAAAAAATTTACGGTCGGTGATAAAGACAAAACACGGCACTCTTTTCTTTTTCTTCTTTTAGAAATCTCACTAAGACTATCTCGCTCTATCAAAGCGTGTCAGGCCCTTGCAAATGTCAAAGAAACCTTCGTATTGTTTATCATGGAGAGTGTTACCTGGTATATTATTATGTAAGTGCTAATTAGTTAGTATTTGCAACAGTCTATCGACATCCTACATACATACGTGCTATCACATATTTATCTCTTGTAATGATTTAATGGTAGTGTATGGTTTTTTATGGTATGTCTTTAACCCTTAAGGGACAGACAGGACATTTTAGGTCTTGCGGCTCTAAGCAGACAGAGCCCAGAGCCGCAAGACTCAAACGCCATTTTTAATGGATTGCTAGCAATCCATCACCATGGCTATGAGGCTAGCCTTATTGCCTAATTCGCGCCCATTCCCTCCATCGTCTACTACGATCTGCGCGGGAAGATAAGTAGCTGGTATATTGTAAGTTCTTTCTTTCTCCTAGACTAACATGGAAGGTATTACATTACTCACCTAAAGAACGGTATAAATACAAATATATTTACGTTAGCCGCATGGAAAATGAAAACTTAACAGGTTATTCTTGAGTACGGGCGAACTTGTAATCTACAAGGTCGGATACTATATATATATAATCTTCCATGCTGAGAGAAAATAAGAAGCTTAGTATGTACCAACCAGTTCCTTCTCTTCGCCGTCCGAGAGAATGGGCAAAAATCCGAATCATGATAGAGGCGATGCGGCTACTCTTAGCAACCCATTACTACTTTGATTTGACTTTGATTCAGCGACATCCATCTCCAAGGCGTGATAAAGTGTGTACTCTCAAGTCTCAGTCACTCCTGTCCTGTGACTTGCGAGCTGTGACAAAGTTCATTGTGTTGTGTGTGACTGCACAATATGACACATAAGTAGGTGTTGAACCAATGTGAAATAAAAACTTAGGTATAATGTTCTGTCACACTCGATACGAGTTGTGAAGTGGGAGCTACCCTCTGCGTCCTTAACCATTGGATAAGTTGCTCCACGTACCACATAAGCCCGCAACTCCTTTGCGTAACAAAAGTTTGAACAAGATGGCGGCAACGCTGAAAACCTTTGTTTTGGCGCGAAACGACGCGCGAAATCCTTGATTCGCGCCTTCGGGCGATATGACGTTTGCCTTCAGACCACCGAAATCGTCTGCATTCAGCCAAGAACATATTCCTCTAAAACAAACCTTATCTCTTTACGGTAGAGTTCAAGAAAAAAAGTTTTTAATATATGGTTAGCAAAAACGAAATGGTGTTTTCTTATAAAAGACTGATTGTGGCAACGGAAGCCCCGTGAGGAGTACCAAGTCCTTTGTAGTTGCCCTTGTACGTTTTCTGAAAGCGGATTGTTGATTTTTTCGTTTCTCCCTTCCTGCATTTATTTATGTATATCTTCTGAAAAGATTTGCCTTTTGTTTGAGTCACGGACGGAATTAAATTGTCCAAGTTTGGGAGCATTCTAGAGAGTTACAAACGATTCGCGGAACTACTTGAAAGGTCGACTTTCTATGCAGAGCCGGAATCGAAAAGAAGTTAAGTAAATGCGACACTACATAAGTGCGTAGGCGGAGGATTCTTTTGCCTCCATACTTAGGAAAGTATCTTTTCTGTGAAATGTACCATATCTTTAGGGAATTCATTACCCGACTTCCAAAAAGGAGGAGGTAACCAATTCGTCGGAATCTTTTTTTATGTATGTTCGCCGATTATTATTTTAATTTTTTTTACTTTATTCAACATTTAGTCCAGTCGTCTGGAGTGATTTGGAAAATTATTTTTTTATTAAAAAGCCACACTTTATAATATAAGTGTGATGGTTATTTAGAATAACTTTTTCGAACTTATTTAGTGGGTCAAAGGAATGCTTATACAAACTAACAAAATACTTAATAAACTGACCGTCAAGTCGAGCAAAAGCAAACAAACAATGACACAACGTAACATTTTCTTGAAGTAATTATTAAGGCACTTTGTACACCCCTTACTTCATTGTGGAAAAAGCTCGAAGCGTAGCACAGTGTTTTAAAAAACCCCGAACTCGGACATGAGTGAGTTTTTTGTATAGTTCGATAGTACTTTCTATTTTAAATACTAGAATCAAAGTCCGGCGTGGCAATTTTGCCTCGTTTCAAAGGAAAAAAACCCAAAATCAAAGAAATTTTAATTAGTTAAAATGGAAATAAAAACTTTGAAATGTATATATAGTCCTCCTTATCGTTTTCGATAACGGCGACCACAGACAAGAATATTAATGGCGGGTAGAGCAGTTTCTAGCGTGAGCCCTAATGTGACTCGCTAGACCAAATTTTGTTTTAAATACCCTTTTACACGGCTGGCAGTACAGTTGGCCGGCTGAGTCGTACGTGTACGTGTAGGAGGGCTTAGGTCTCTCTTTACGTAATTGGCGCTTAGCGTCAAGTTCACTTAAACGATTTTTTTCAAAAACTTGAACTTGCTTGTGGACGGTAGTTCGCCAAGATGACCTTTTTGTAGCAAGCTCCTCCCAGCATTCAGGGTCTATGACACAAGCGTTGAGATGTCTCTTGAACACGTCCTTATACCGCAGATGCTGACCACCATGTTTCCGTTTACCCTTTGCTAGTTCAGAATAGAAGACTGCTTTGGGTAAACGATGGTCTTCCATGCGAAGAACGTGCCCACACCATCGGAGTTGTCGTTGCATAAGGAGAGCCTCCATCCCATACATTCCGGATCGGCGTAGAACCTCGGTATTAGGCACATAGTCCTGCCATTTAATCTTCAAGATGAATCTTAGACATTTTAGGTGGTATGCGTCAAGCGTTTTAATGTCTGCTTTGTAAAGGCACCATGTCTCTGCACCGTACAAAAGAACAGGCAGAATCAACGCTTTATAGACGTTGATCTTTGTCTCTAGCTTCAGATCATGGGACTTCCAGACACGATTAGTGAGTCGTCCGAAATTTGCTGCAGCATTAGCAATGCGTGATGGAATCTCTGAAGCCAAAGTGTTATCGTGCCGGATGGTGCTACCAAGATATTTGAAATGTGTTACCTCTTCCAGTGGTTTTCCATCTAGATACAGCGCAGCTAGATCCACTTCGCTACCTCTTGGTGGTTGTTTGAAGATTTGAGTCTTCGAAGCACTGATAACCAATCCGAAACGTTGGCAAGAGCGATGTAATGCGTCAAGATAGTTCTGGAGATGCTCCATACTGTCAGACATGAGACACACGTCGTCAGCATAGAGTATCTCCAGTAAGGGGATTATTTCAATTTTGGTCTTTGCTCTAAATCTTGAGATGTCAAATACGCCTTTATCCGTTCTTACGTGCAGCCTGATTTGATGGTCGCAAGACTGTAGTGCATCCCTCATAACCTCTGCAAAGTATATAGCGAAAAGAGTAGGCGCCATCACACATCCCTGTTTTACCCCACTTGTGACTTGGATGTCTTCAGAGAGTTCGTTTCCATGTTGAACCTGCGCTTTCATGCCAATATGAAATTGACGAATAAGGTTTACGAACTTCTTTGGATATCCAGATTTTTGGAGAACAACCCAAAGGGCCTCACGCGGTACTCTGTCAAATGCTTTCTCCAGATCGACAAAACATATGCAAAGTGGCCGTTGATGTTCAAGGCTTTTCTCCTGGACTAGCCTGACGACAGCGATAGCATCTATTGTACCTCTTCTGGGACGAAAACCACATTGGCTTTTGGGGAGGTGTTGTTCAGCTATTTCGCTAAGGCGGCTGTTAATTATGTGTGCAAGTACCTTACCAGCGGTGGAGAGAAGTGATATTCCTCGATAAGAACTGCAATCGGAGACATCTCCCTTCCCTTTGTACAGTTTACAAATGATCGAGTCCCTCCAGTCCTGTGGCACCTCTTCAGTATCCCATACCCTTAAGACAAGTTGATATAGTCTGTTTAAAACGTGTCTACCGCTATACTTATACACTTCAGCAGGGAGTTGATCCATTCCTGGTGTCTTACAGTTTTTGAGTCGTTTTACCGCCTTTATAAACTCTTCGTAGGTGGGTGGGTTATCAAGCTCCTGGCAAACAGGAAGTTCTTCTAACGAGTTTATATAAGACAGGTCAATACTGAGCGCGTTTGGATTAAGTACATCGTTGAAATGTTCTGCCCAGCGCTTTAAAACTTCGTTATTGTCCGTAACTCGATGTTGCCTATCTTTCGAATACATTGGTGCTGTTTTTCGGACTCGCGGACCAAAGATAGCTTGTAGACCTTCAAAGAACTTTCCTGATTGTTGAGTGTCAGCATAATGTTGCAATTCTGCCGCTTTCTCCCTCCACCATTTGTCCTTCAGTTCTCGGACCCTCAATCTTAGTCTTTGTTGGACAGACCTTCTACGGCTATCATCACCTGATTTATAGTTTAGTTCACGTCTGTGCTTTCCAACCAGATCTTTAATATTACTATCATATGCATCAAACCAATCTTGGTTTCTTTTTTTAGGTTTTCCTACGGTATCCAAAGCACAGGCATTCTTACACTTATCGGCACGTCTTATACTTATCGGCAAGCCTAAAGAAAGTGTTGGTGATGCCAAGGTCAAATTCGGCGCACAATGACAAGAGACGTAATCCATTGTCATTGCGTTTTCCAACACCGTGCTTGCCGAGGACACCATTCCATAGGTCATGTTCGACTCCGACACGAGCATTAAAATCTCCTAACAAGATGATTTTGTCATGTCTGGGTAAGCTTGCAAGAATCTGGTGAAGTTGTTGATAGAATGCATCCTTATCTTCATCCGATGAGGGCAAAGTTGGGGCATACGCACTTATTAGGTGAATGTATTTATTACATGCGATTGGTAGGCGCAGAGTCATGAGGCGGTCATTGACACCCTTAGGTAGGTCACTCAGATCTTTTGCTAAGCTATTACGAATAGCAAAACCTACCCCATTACCTGCTCTCTCACCAGTAGGACGCCCGCTCCAGTAGTATGTGTAGCCACCAAGTTGTTCACAAAGCTCCCCAGAATCACTCAGATGAGTCTCACTTATTGCAGCTATGTCAATCTTGTATCTGCCTAGTTCTCTAGCTATTAGGGCCGTTTTTCTTTCTGGGCATAGGTTGTTGTTATTGTCAAGCAAGGTACGTACATTCCATGTGGCTACGCAAAGTCGGTTTGTTTTTATTTTACAAAATTTTTGGATTTTTCGACCGCATCAAAGTGATGTCCAAGCGCCCGCGGTTTGACACTTAGATAGTGGGTGGGACGGGCTATGTTTGGGTCACCTTTTCTAGACCCCTCCTCTGTGCATAGGAAAGCAGAGCGATCCTAAATAGGGCTGCTTTGCCGTCAGTAGTGCTGCCGAACTCAGAATCCCGCCCCTGTCGATTCCAGGAGCGACCACTCTCTCCTGATCGCCTACGTGCAGAGTATCAACTAGAGCCTCGGTACATCGTTACCGTCAACTCCACCGCCAATACTCCATCGCCGCAGGACTTTTTACGAGTTCTAAATCCATTAGATAGTTGCCGAGGTCATCTGCGCGTGAAATTATTTTAAGTGGATGAACGGTTGCGCGGGTGCAAATCCACTCTCTCGACCCTCCCTCTGTTACCCAATGGACCGGTAGACCGGTACGACTGGCAGAGATTGGGCTGCAGCGAAAGACCGTAAGTCATTATATGGACCCTGACAAACGCCCTTGGGGTGTTTCGCTCTACCCTGTTTCTATTAGTAGTGTTAAACAGTATCATACTAGTGAAGATGTTAAAGAACGGGGGTCATCCGTTAACAAATCCACAGATGTTGGTGGATATAGTCCCCTTCTCCAGGTTTAGCCCACAGATGTGGTTTACCGAGGTGTGGCCGTTGCGACTGCAACTTCTTGGAGCCACTGAAGAAGAGATTGTGGGGGTAATTAATGATTCGGACTTCCCACTACACCTACAATAAAAACTTTGAAATGTAAAGTGTTGTTCAAATGTAAAGTGTAGAAAACCCCAAAGTCATGTCCGATTTTACAGTTTTCTAAAACACTGGCGAAGGTAATTTGTTTGCGATCAAGAGAACTAACTGTACCAAGCTATATTACCTATACAAAATTTACAATTGCTTTTTATATGCCAGCCAAAGTAACTTAATTTTGTCACTGATAATCTATATCACTGATTCGCCGCTCATCAAATTTCTAAGGTATCTACTTCTAGCAGACCTCTCTCTCATCTCAGCGTTTTCCCAGTTGCGTCCTCAGCTGCAAGCTGAGAAGAACTACTTCTAGCAGACCTAGAAACTTGAAATGAAGTTATTACTAATCATAATAATAAGGTAAAAATTATTTAAAAAATCCAGCTAGTTGAACTCGCGCACTAAGGGTTCCGTACCATTATCTATAAAACATCGCGTTTGTTGTATGGGAGCCCCCGTTAAATATTTATTTTATTTTGTTTTTATTATTGTTATAGCGGCAACAGAAATGCAGCATTTGTGAAAAATTCAACTGATATACAGCCTGGTGACAGGTAGACTGCAAAGTCTTAATCTCGTTTTTACCCTTCGGGTACGGAACCATGGCAATGGATTTTGAACTACTTTGCTACTGAAGTGATCAGTTACAAAAAGAACTGAGATCTCTTCAAAAACGATAGGTACTTGATCTATAAGTAACTCTATTATACCGTAAAAAAAGATTAAAGTCCACATGAAAGATCGAGTATAAACATAATTATGTTCCTACAGTGGATTTTGTTTCTCTTTCTTTTAAGGTATTTTTAAGGTTCCATATCCTAAGGGTAAAAACAGGACCCTATTACTTAGACTCTGCTGTCCGTCCGTCCGTCCAGGCTTGTATCTCATGAACCGTGATAGCTAGACAGTTGAAATTTTCACAGATAACAACAAATACGTACTAAAAACAGAATAAAATAAATTTTTAAGTAGATCTCTAATATATAAAAAACATGATTTTTTTATAGATAATGGCTCGGAACCCCTCGTGTGCGAGCCCGACTCGCTCTTGGCCGGTTATTTAAGTATTATTTGTCGATTCTCTCGTGAAAAGAGAGGCAATAAAAATGTTTTTTTTTTTACAAAAAAAAATCTGTTTTTTAAAAATTATTTTTATTTAACTCTGTACCTGAGTTGGGCAAAATGTAATTAAACTACTAATTACTAACTACAATTACATTTTGAAGTTAGTAATCGCATTTACATAATTACAAAAAGTAATTGAAAAAGTAGTTGAACTATAAATTACAAAAAGTAGTTGTAATCACAATTACAAACTACTTTTTGAAATTACATATTTTATAAAGATTTACTTACTTATAAATTTTCGTTTCTTGCTTACAACTTCTTACACTTACAATTTCGAAATATAACACCTTTAACACACGCCCGCGGTAATAAATTCTTATTGCAATTTGTAGTTATAATTACTTAATTACAATTACAAATTACAACTACAGTAGTTGCAATTGATGTAGTTAGATTTAATGTAATTTCAACTACTTGTAGTTAACTACATGTAATTGTAATTTGTAATCAAACTAAACAATAGTAGTTAACTACGCCCAACTCTGCCTGTACTGTAATAAAATGTATTAAAACGATTGTATGTTTGCAGTGGATTGAGTTGAGCGAATCCCGGCATTATTTATATGTGCTTTTAATCCAGTGATACTTATTACACACTGAATATTTGATTCTGAATGCGTTTTCCATTTACATTTTAATTTCCATGTGATTCTGACGAATTTAATTTTTTATATAACAAATATAAAAAAGAAAAGCTTTGATTGCTTGTTTATTTGTTTCTTTTGAATAAAATAAGTTTTTTGTTTTTAGTTTGAATGTAACGTGTAATTATATTTCCGACCAAAAACATAAATGTGGAAATGGCAGCCAAGTTCAAAATTCGGCAAAAGAATTGAGACCTCAAAGGCCGCCAAGTTCTTTAGAGAATATTGAATTTTATTTATAAGAAACTTAACATTTGACTTGGCTAGTTTTCTACCAGCAATGTTGATGTTTAGAAGAATAGGACCTTAAAATGTAATAACAATAACCGTATAACGTAAAGGTGATAAGTTGATTAGCCAAATATAAGTAAGCTAGGCTCAGTCAAATGTTAAGATTGTGTACCGTTTTGGTTAGTAAAACCTAGATTTAGGATCTAGGAGGAAAGACTAGATATTGGCAAATGAGATAGGTATAATGAACAACTATTACATTACATTAGTTACAAAGATTCACAAGAACACTAGGTACAGATTAGGTAGTCAGGGTCGTGAGTTATAGGCACTAGATCCGTTGAGTAGCCCTTCTAGGTAGAAGAACTACTTAGCTTGAGATGCAGCCGAAGAAAAAGAGGACGAGCGCCGGCCGCCGCGCCTTATATATGGGCATGCCCCCCCCCCCGCTGCGCCGAAGAGGGGCGGAGGAGTGCTGGAGCCCGCGCGATGTCACAATTGTTACATTAAAAATTTGATATCGATTTTAATAACTTTTTAGGGTTCCGTAGTAAACAAGGAACCCTTATAGTTTCGCCATGTCTGTCTGTCTGTCTATCCGTCCGCGGCTTTACTCAGCGACTATAAATATTAGAAAGCTGTAATTTGGTATAGGTATGTATATAAATTATGCGGAAAAAGTGGTAAAATAAAATATTGAAAAAAAATTTTTGTTAGGGTTGCTCCCATCCAAGTAAAGTCAAAAGTTAATTTTATTTTTTCGACTAATCAATCATGTGTGGTATCGTTGAATAGGCATTTCAAAAATATTATGAGCTTCCAAACATCGTTTTTCGATTTAGGGATCCCTTTCTGAAATATTTAGTTTAAAAGTGAAAATTTTGTTAGAGTCAAGTGTCCCTACCCCACTATGCTAAACGGTTATATATGGACACGTGAAAAAATTAACAGCTGTAGTAAATATAACGAAATTTAAAGGAAAACTATCAGAGCTAAGTAGGGTTTACAAATTAAAAAGTAATCGGAAAAGGAAAATTTCATACAAATTCAATAAAAAAATTGTTTTTAGACGTTTTTAGTGGCATAAACTCAAAGTTGGCATTCGTAACTACGGAACCCTACACTGCGCGTGGCACGACATGCACTTTGCCAATTATTTTATAGAATGTAGTTCAGTATTATAGACTGAACTTGCTCTAAAAATATGGCTGGTGGGCAAAAAGTAACCTTGTATAGAAAGGTACATTATCAGTGAGTAACATAGGGTGCATTTTATCCTTCAAATCGCGGGCCACGCCGCGAGTAACAGCTCGTATAATAATGTATGAAAACGAATATTTCACTTTCATTTCACACTGGATTCAGTTCAGTGAAACCCGGAATTATTTATCATCACTTAATCTGGACTAACGCGACCACATTGCATGTTTCGTAACTATCACCACGTTCTAATACTGTGAAAGAAACTCATTTTCACAGTATTGGTCGCCTTCTGGCGAGTAGGCGACCAATACTGTGAAAATGAGTTTCTTTCGGCGTTTCTTCTCAGCAGTGGTCGTTACGAAGCGCTGGTATCGGTAGCTTTTCTTTAAAAATAAATTAAATTTTAATATACTTTACACGTAACATAAATTATACTTATTGACGTGTAAAAGTGCCTGTAAGGGTCTAATTACTGAATAAACATTTGAATCTTTGAATCTTCCATTTTGTCATTTGCATTCGGTTAATTAAAGGTTGTAATTTTTTTTTCTAGCTATTCATGTCCCATTGTTGGGCAAAAGCCTCCCCTTGTTGCTTCCAGCTGTTTCGATCTTTAGCCACTTCTTTCCAATCCTTGTCGAAAGCAGACAGGTCGTTACTCCATCCATTTTAGGCCTGCCCCTTGATCGTTTTCCGTCTTCTGGAATCCACATCGTCGTTATGTGAGCCGAAGTAAAAAAAAATCTTATCGGCCCATCTGTCCGGTTGTAAATATGTAACAAAAATCTTGTCCGATCCTTATAGGAGCAACTTTAACATTTGTATAAATTGACATATTAATGTCTGTTGCATGTCAATGATGACAAAATGTGTGAGACTACATATTACTATTTGTATCATCCAATTTGTACCGCATTTTTAGCAATAAAGTTTCATTTCATTTTCAGACCGTCAGTATGAACAACTTTTCCTATGGGATCAATGCTTGAAACTCTGAAAAATTCGACATTTTCGTACACATTGCCGGGCCGGCCGAGCTTTAGTATGAATATGTCGATTTTTATTAAGAGTTTCAAGCATTGCTCTCATAGGAAAAGTTGTTCATATTGACGGTCTGAGTTGCTCCTACAAGGATCGGACATGGTTTTTGTTACATATTGTATATAATTTAAGAACTACTTACGTTCTAGTTCTTGACGGTGGAGTAGTTACCATTCCAGTATGTATTACTCCTCCCTTAAAGGTATTTGCTGGTAATACCTAAATTATTCCCTCAAGCTGGTCTGGGATCAAAGAAGAAAAACTGGCGAGTGCGTGTCGGGCCACACGCAGTGTAGGGTTCCGTAAAAAAGGTTTTAAAACTAAATTTCTTTCGAATTTGTATGAAATTTTACTATTCCGAGTATATTTTATAAGTTAGTCTCCTATAACTCTCAAATTTGTAAACCCTACATAAAGTAATCTCTAATAGTTTTCCTTTAAACTTCGTTATATACAATGTCCTTTTTAATTAAGTGCAAATATTTTAAGGGGTGATTCAGTCCATCATTTTGAACAACTTTTCCCAATAAATGTATACAGAAATACGAAAAAAAATTTTAGGTTCTCATACAAATCGAAGAAGTCACGTGATACAGTTAGTATGAAAATTGCAAAAAAAAAATTGCGTATTTCTATAAACATTTATTGGGAAAAGTTGTTCAAAATGATGGACTAAATTACCCTTTAAAATATTTGTACTTAATTAAAAAGGACATTGTATATTATTGCCATGAATTTTTTCACGTGTCCAAATACAACCGTTAAGAAGATAGAGGTGGAAGACACTTGACTCTAACAAAAATTTGCTATAAATAAATAAATATAAATATATAGGGACAATTCACACTGATTGAGCTAGCCCCAAAGTAACTTCTAGACTTGTGTTATGGGATAATAACTCAACGATACTATATTTTATAATAAATACTTAAAAAGATAATCATCCAAGACCCAGGATAATTTGAAAAAGGCCATTTTCCAACTTGCCCTGACCGGGGATCGAACCCGTGACCTCTGGGTGGCGGACTAGCATGGTGACCACTACGCCACGGAGGTCGTCGGCTATAAAACTAAATACCTACTTCAGAAACGGATTTCAAAAATGGAAAATGGTTTTCACAAGCTCACAATATTCTTGAAAGACCTATTAACGATAGGCCCACGATGGTTTAGTTAAGAAAACTCACGAACGAGGTGGGGTAAGGTTCCCAAAAATATGTATACTGCTGGCAATATTGCCAATATTTTAGGCGAAATAGAAATTTGCCGGTAGTGGGGAATTTGCAACTCGGCACATCTTAGTTGGCCACTTGACCAAGGAGGTAGTCATTACCTATCGATAGTATCGGTAGTATCGATAGGTCGATATCTTCTATCTTCTATATATATAAAAGCGAAAATCACTCACTCACTCATCACGAAATCTCGAAAACTACTTAGCCATTGAAGATAAAATTTGGCAGATAGGTAGATTGTGACTAGGAGACGTCCGCTAAGAAAGGATTTTTGGAAATTCCATCCCTAAGGGAGTGAAATAAGGGTTGCCAGTTTGTATGAAACTTCGTAATTTTTAAGGTGAGAGACACGATTTTTTTAATTTATTTTAGTAGTTAGTAGAAAATAATAATGCATTCATTAGATTTTGAAAATAACATCCCTATAGGGATGAAATAGGGGTTGCAAGTTTGTATGGGAGCGGGAGCGGGAGCGGAAGCGGGAGCGGGAGCGGGAGCGGGAGAGGGAGCGGGAGCGGGAGCGGGAGTGAGAGCGGGAGCTCGACAAGGTTCGTCGGGTCTGGTCGCTAGGCCTTTAAATCCCTAAATTTTTATAAAGATTTTTATATTGATGAAGTATTCAAACATTTTAAATTTTTAACAAAATAATTCATATTTCATAACAAAATTAATAACGTAAAAAAACAAATAAAAATCATATTAGACACATTTTCTATACTTCTATGCGGACGATGTCGCGGGTAACAGCTTGTTTTAAATAAAACCGATATAATCGATAATCTATCGATATCGGTATCGATTTTAAATAAAATAAAAAAAATAGTCTATCGATAGTGGGCTATCTAGCGGCAACACTAGTCCTTATATTAACAATAAATTGAATATTCCGGTCTAAGTGCTATTTAAGTTTTTCTAAATATATTATTAACTCATCAAATTGTCATTGAATAGTGATGCGTTTGACAGGATAGTCTCAAATCTCGTTAGTTGGTCTAGAGTTCTAGACGACGGAGCTCAAAGCCAAATGGAGATATCTTTCTTAGTACCTACCTTGCTCACGTTTTACGTGAGATTGTCGATAGCCCGTAGGTAGTGGCTTAAGTCATCCACGAGGCTTGAAGCTTGAATTTTTTGACTTTTTAGTATTTCTCATTACGTAATTTATGTTTGTTAACTCGTTCGCAAGCATTACATGTTAAAATGGGTCAATATTGTATTACATATAAGTATTTATTAATCAAAAAAGATAATAATCATATGGCAAAGCGGCAAGTAGGCGACAAATACTGCATAAATTAGTTTTTTTTTTACAATATATTGGTTTAGGCATTTGTCCTCAATCTCACCTGATGGTAAGCGACAATGAAGACTAGGATGAAGCATGCCTATCCAAAAGATACCCATTCAATCTACTTTTGAATGTCCCGGGACTGTACTTCTCTGGGAATATAGACGCAGGCAGTTCATTCCACACCTTAGCTACTCGAATCAAAAAGGAATTGTCGAAGCGTTTTGTTCGAGACTAAGGTATTTCAACGACAAAGGGGTGAAACCCCTGTCCGCGCCTCGTAGTTCGATAGAGAAATGGTGAGGGTTTCACGAGATCAAAAGGAGCCTTCGAACACTTTCCAAAATGTATCCTTTGCGACGATGCTCGAGGGACTGCAACTTTCGGCGTTTCCTCTTAGCAGTGGTCGTTCCGAAGCGTTGGTATCCGTAGCTTTTCTTCAAAAATTAAATTAAGTTTTAATATTCACTATACGTAATGTAAATTATGCTTTTAAACGTGAAAAAGTGCATGTAAAGGTCTAATAACTGAATAAACATTTGAATTTTGAATTTGATGGTCCGACGGGAGTACGCATTACGTTATGTGTGCGCAAGATGAGTGACCATAAGTGGTATAATATTTTCTCGAGCTTCTCAGTGCTTTAGAAGACATGTTAAGTCGTTGGTTTCGGCTGTCATCATGTCATATACGACGTGTAAATGAAAAGGGGTATCAACCCGAAAGGGAGTAAATATACTAATCAATGTGAACAACTTTTACTATGGGACCATCCATGAAATCGTAAAAAAAATCTTCACCTCCATACAAAATTGAATACCTCCTGTGCTAAAATGTATGGGAAGTGCAAATTTTTTTTTACGATTTCAGTGATGTTTCCATAGTAAAAGTTGTTCACATTGATGAGTATGTTTACCCATTTTTAGGTTGATACATTCTTTCCGTTACACGTTGTATATGTGTAGCTTTGTCAGATGCCTTTAGGCAGCTTGGAAAATCTTACACAAGTGTTGTCCACTTACACAAAAAAGAAATAATCACCGACCGCAGCGTGCACACAATTATTTGGTACTGTTAAAATCACCGACCGCAGCGTGCACACAATTATTTGGTACTGTTAAAATCACCGACCGCAGCGTGCACACAATTATTTGGTACTGTTAAGAAAATAAAACGTCACAAAATAATGTCAATTGTCATAATCATATCCATTTTCAATGTAATTTTAGATTTACTTAGGTATTATTGCAGAAAACCTTCAAGAGCGCTTTTTGACTCCAAGAAACTATGACGTCATCATTAGTTTATATTTCATACAAATCCCAAAGAAAATGTTTGTATTGACGTTTAAAAAAAGTATTTAATTTGACTTGTTGGGAAATAACATATTTACCTTATGCCATCTGATTTGTCATCTGAATTTGATATCAGTTCAGGAAAACGTGTCCCTACTAAAGATCATTTTGTTTTGCAGACATTGGGTATCCGAGTAGGGTGACCAGAAGATAAAATCAAAAGTCCGGAAGAAAGGCCTGATTTAAATTGAAAAATCCTGAGATTTTGTTGAAGTTTGAGAATTTATCTCTCAAATGTATATACCTAACAATAAAAAAAAGTCATTATCGTTTTATACACAAAATATGATTAAACCAATATTATTTAATTATTTTCCCTAATAGAAAGATTATTTTTAATTAAATCTTTAAAATGTATTAACTGTATTTTATTGGAAATTGTAAAAATCTTGAGGATTTTTGAGATTTACAAAATCTGACCGCAATTCTAAGAAGAGTCCAAAAATCCTGAAATCTTAGGACAAATCCTGAGATATGGTAACCCTAGTTCCGAGGAGCAGTTTGTGTCCAGATAAGTATTGTCTGGCAATATTTCTTCTGTGTAAATGACAAAGCCCTTCTGGCGAGTAGGCGACCAATACTGTGAAAATGAGTTTCTTTCGGCGTTTCTTCTCAGCACTGGTCTTTACGAAGCGCTGGTATCGGTAGCTTTTCTTTAAAAATAAATTAAATTTAAATATACTTTACACGTAACATAAATTATACTTATTGACGTGTAAAAGTGCCTGTAAAGGTCTAATTACTGAATAAACATTGGAATCTTTGAATCTTTGAATCAATAAAAGCCATAGTCTAGGCCCACAGGCAGATTCAAACCCGTAGTTTATTTAGAGTTTCTACAATCTCCATTTGCATTTAATGCTTCTCGTTCTTAATGGAATCGATAAGATTTGATCTGATTGGTGTAAAATCAGGCCTTTGTCATTTTAATGAGAATAGGAGACTTAATAGGTCCTCGGCAAAACCCTGGGGAGCCAGAAAGAGGGCTTGTCATTCATTATCACAACAGATATATTAAGGGGCTACCTGAATTTTTCGAGGTCCTGTGCATTTGAAAAGAAACGGAGATATTACGGCCACTTTTAGCAAAAATGCTATAAAAAGGTTCACGTTCTCACTTTAAAATATAAACAGTAGTTCATAAAATAGTTTGAGGGGTTATCTAGGGTTATATCAAAGCCAAATTTTAAATAATATCTCCGTTTCTTTTCAAATGGGGGCAGCACTGGTCCTCAAAAAATTCAGGTAGCCAGCCCCTTAATAGGTCGCCACTAAGTTAGTGGACCTGAAATGGCGCTACCGAACGTTTTTTACCCGACTAGGGCAAAGCCAAACGGAAGGGTAATGATTTTAGCAGTCTATGTATTTTTAAATGTTCACTTCTACAAAGGTTGACTGGAAGAGATTGCTATGCGATAAGTTCGGCTTTGTATTATAATTCTGTCTTCTTTTTCTTCTGTTTCTTTTTCCTTTTGTTTATGGTGCAGTAAAGAGTATTTGTATTTTATTGTAATGTATCGTATCGTATCGTATCGTATTGCATCGCATCGTATCGCATCGTATCGTATCGTACGTAAATGAGATGTCAATGGTATTGTGGTGTTGTTTTTCTTTTTTCTTGTGTGTAAATGGTCAACACTGGTGTCAGATTTTTCAGGCTGCATCAAGGCATCTGACATAGCTTGACGACTGCCATACAATGATGACAGCCGGGGCCAACGGCTTACACGTGCCTTCCGAAGCTCGGACGAGCTCGTGAAATTTATATACCACTTGTGGTCATCCATCCAAGTGCGGACCACGCCCGGTGTCGCTTTACTTGCGAAAGCGCCGGCAATGCACACTTCAACCGGGCCACCGAGTTCTTCAACACAAGGATTAGGTAGTGGGAGGCGATTCATTTTTTATTTACCGATTTTCAAAATGGGTTAGGTTATCAATTCTTTTAATCGATCTTTTTTATGCTTGTTTGTTCATCGATTTTTCAAAAACGCCTGGACTGATTTGGATTTTTTTGTTTGATAGGGTATACGTTCCTGATGGTCCCATATAAATTTTATTTAAATCGGTACATAATGCAGTTTGGAAGTGAAGTCGGTTTTTAGTTTAGAAAAAATATTAAAAATTCTTACATATACGAAAGACATTTTGTCATCATGTGATATTCCAAAAAAGATTGAAATTTAGAGAAACGCTACATTTTTAGAGCAATATTTTATGCTATAACTCTAAAGAGCAAAATGCTTCAAAGAGATCAGTCTTGTCTTTGAGTGTGAACTGCAGGTAATAAAATTTAGACGTGCTCAAATCTGGGATCTTTCGGGAAAGGTTGATGGCTTTTCAGTGTCGCGAACTTTCGGAAAAGTCATTGTAAAAGATTTAAAAAGAAAGTACAAGACAATTTTAAGGAAAAATATGCGGGTTGAATATCATAGCAGATGTTTTAACAGTCCCCTTACCCTGGACAGAATCAGACTTTTCCATACAAACGTAGTCTAGCTTTTATTTTGAAACGGCGCACAGTGGAAAATATGGGTCCGTTTTGGATCAAAAATCTGTAAATCCGTCAATTTTAAAAATAAAACTATGAAATTTTGCAGTAATTTAAAGTGATATATAAGGTATTATATATGTTACTTTCGTTTTAATAGAATAACGCATTATTTATTTTTAAATAATGAAAAGTCACAATGACTGCCTCCGTGGTCCAGTGGTCAAGGCGTTCGCCTTGTGACCCGGAGGTCATGGGTTCGATTCCCACTGGGAAACATACTTTGTGCAAAGTTGTTTCCAATCTGGATAGGATATTGCAGGCTTGAATCACCTGATTATCCGAAAAGAAAGATGATTCCGTGTTTCGGAAGGCACGTAAAACTGTGGGTCCCGAACGCCACCTAGCGTTTGATCATCAAACTATCCAAGGATTGGTTCCTGGTTTGCCCTTTGGGTTGTGGAGGTCAGACGGCAGTCGCTTTGTGTAAAAACCAGTAACCTCGTCAAATCTCCTTGGTTAGGTAGCGGACATATTGGCGAAATTATGTATATTTCAAGGAAATTGCATAAAATAAAATAATGCATAGAAATAGTTTTCACAGTCAAAATATAAACTTAAAAGAGAATATAGTGTATCATATCATATTTAACCATCAGTATGGCAAACTTCTACACTCATATTTTCTTTCAAGATCATATTTGACTGTCGAAAACTAGTTTTGCCTAGATATATGCAATTTCTTTAAATTAAATAATCCTGCCGAAGTCTAACGTGTCATTTCAAAATAAAAGCTCGTCTACGTTTGTATGGTAAAGTCTAGGGTAAGGGTTTGTCCGAAACAGTTTAATACTGTAACTAATAGGTATTTATTAATCGCTCTTCCGACCGGCTCACGTTCTTTCACTCGAAGGTAATGACTGAGTTGATGAATTTTTTTTTTGAAATGACAGACATAGGTTGCCTTGGACGGCATTTCCTACTTCACCCGGACAAGGTTTGAGGAGCGGGTCAGAGGCCCGGCATCCTATATATAAATACTACTAGCAGCAGCGCAAAGGGCTCCCAAGGGGGAAACCTCGGCTTTGGGCGCGCTAGGGATTATGGCAAATTTTGGGGTGCTGCAACACCCATGTTTTGCCGGAAGGGCCGAAGCTAAGGTGCCAGAAGGGTCTACTTAGGACGCAAATCGTCCAGGTACCGCCGGGCGGTACCTAGTGAACGAGCTAATGTTCCTACGCCTACGTATTCGATTACGACGAATGCGGGGGGGGTCGGACCGCGAGGTTCCTCTGGCTGCTCGGAGCCGCAGAGGTATCGAATTGGACCATGTCAGCCATAATCTGGTCTGAGTTGATGAATGCGCAGTTTTGCCTTTTTATATCACTGCGGTTTATCTTATTGTCAATGTTTAGTTTTGATTTGTGTATACATTTATATGTGTGTACTTCAGTTAGCCAAATAAAGTGTTTATCTATCTATCTATCAGATAATATCAAATATTTTGACGTTTAGAACCTACATCAATATGAAAAACATCTACTATGGTACAAATCATGGAAGCTGTAACTACTGCAAGGCCGTGTCGTCCAACACTCGGGGAGGAAGAGGTGCGGGGCGATCCGCAAGATACCCCGCACGCGTCTACACATTTCGACTGACTGGAGCGTTCTCCAAAATAAACGCGGAATACTTTTCGCGTATAGCGCTTTTTTATCGGATTTTAATTTAAAAAAGGATGAAAGGGAATTCTGCTAAATTGTCTTTTAATATTTGATGGCTTTAATAGAGAAAAAATATTAGTAGTTTAGTCATATTCTTGAAAAAATATTACCAAAAGTGGTTGCTGTGGCAATTTTTATATCGAGTTTAACGTAACACATTGACAATCCAGCTGAAAGATTTTCAGCTGTTTTATATAACCGAGCTGTTATGCCAAACAGCTAGAGGTTTTGTCAAACACCGGATTATACAATCCGCATATGTATTTGTTATAACATAATTAAAGTATCGTTGAGTTAGTATCCCATGACAAAAGTCTACAACTTACTTTCTCTATCAAATTGTATGATTTGTCCGTAATTTATATATTTTTTTTAATTAGCCATGTATGTCCCACTGCTGGGCAAAAGCCTCCCTTCTCTCCTTCCAGTACTATCTATCTTTGGTCTTTTCTTTCCATTTCTTCTCGAACACTTTCAGATCGTCAGCCCATCTCGTCCTTGGTCTTCCTCGCTTCCTGTGGCCATCTGATGGAACCCAGTTTGTCGATTTGTGAGCCCATCTTTCCTCATGCATACGACCAAT
The DNA here is from genome assembly GCA_943193695.1 of Acrobasis suavella. Taxonomy (NCBI): domain Eukaryota; kingdom Metazoa; phylum Arthropoda; class Insecta; order Lepidoptera; family Pyralidae; genus Acrobasis; species Acrobasis suavella. Next base: position 1,002,143 of record OW971950.1, read on the forward strand.
GTTACCCACCCAATCCCATTAAGTTGTGCTGCTTTCTTACTTACATCCATGACTTTTGTGATGGAGCACAGTGTGGTGTTTCTCACCTTATCGGTCAGTTTAAGAGCGGCCTTCCCGTCTTACTTTTCATACAAACGCTCGTACGTGATTATGACGTTGTAACTGATCTTTATTGATTTTTTTTTGAACTAACAGGTAACCGTATATAAAGTACTCATCAATTGTAAAAGTAAAAAAAATATTTTGATAGAAACCTTGCAAATGTAATGAAAATTCTAAATAAAAAACATTTATTTCACACACTTGTTAGGTCTACTGAAAAACACGTATCACCTGGAACAAGTTTTATGAAATTTCCACACCCAATAAAAAGTGAATATTCGTTCAATGGATAGTTAAGAATAATAATAATTTCATTCAATAGAATTTAAACCGAGTCCTCAGGCGGTATCTCTCCATTTTTGCTTTGTCTCTTTTTCTAGCATTACCCTGGATGAAATAACAAGCTTTTCAATCTATGCTTGCGTTCACGACAGAGCGACCGGGAAGGGCCGCCTTAATATTTAAAATACTGCGCTCCATAGCTCTCTGGCAAACCTTCAGTTTGAACTTTTGCTGTTTTGTTAGTGACCAAGTCTGAACACCGTATGTTAGGATTTGACGCATATTGGAAGGTTGCCTTTAAGTAGCTCTTTCATCGACCAGAAGCTTTTCCACGCGATTCGATCTTGCGATTGATGAAAGAGACTACTTGCCCAAGATATATGTATTCGCCGACATACTGCATTGCTTGCCCATCTACGACAACCCTACTTTTTATGCCCTTAGTCATCAGCTTGGTCCTACTCTGATTCATTTTTAGCCCAACCTGAAGGCTAATTTATATACTTATTTGAATTTCAAAGGATTAAGTATCTCGCTTTTCTGATCAAAAACCTGTCATAACTTCATCTCCGAATCTTCTAAGCATCTCAATCAGTCCGTTTGATCAAAGAAAGCTTACAAGTACACCTCTGAACTTTAGGACAGGACACGCTCTTCTGAAACTTTCAACAATAACCCAACTCTGAAAGATTTATAATAAAAGCTTTTTACAGACGTGTTAAGCTTCAAGTTGTTTGTATTACTTATAAAATACTTAGTAGCATATTTTTAGATCTTGTTCCGTTTCTTTGACGTCAAACCTAGTAAGAAAACAGATAATAAATTGATTAATTATAATATAGGTATGAATTATTTCATTATGCATATACAATATGTAACAAAACCCTGTCCGACCCTTGTAGGAGCAACTTAGACCGTCAATATGAACAACTTTTCCCATGGGACCAGTGCTTGAAACCCGAAAAACATCGACATTTTCATACAAAAGTGTTTGGCCGGCCCGGCAATTTGTATGAAAATGTCAATATTTTTTTGTTTTTGACTGTTTTTTATTATCATTATGCTATATCGGTGAAGTATAAGCCCGTGGTTTGATTTATTACGAGTAGGTAAGCCCTTTCCACGTTGTATACTAAATACTAAATTTTGTTAAACACGAAAGAAATGCTAATGGAATGAGATGATAGCGAAATAAGGTAGAAACACGCAGGATGAATGCCAAATTTTTGTTTGCTGTACGTGTGAAGATATAGAGAAATTCAAATAATAACCGAAAACGTTTCTACTTTTGTGGCAAATGAAGCGGAGCTCCATAACCGAGAGGATCTCAATAAAATTATGGAGATCCGAATGAATTCGAAATGATGAAATGCATTAATTTAATATCGCTACTTATTTCATAGTTTTAATGGTTTTATGTTGGAATGATACCTACTCAGATAATTGGATTTAATTTATTAAAATACAGGCTGGATTTAATGGTCAATATATAATATACTTGTAGATAAAAAATATTATAAATAAATATATAGGGGACAAATCACAAAGATTATTAAACTTGGGTTGTGGGATATTAACTCAACGAAACCAGGCCTGTGTCACTCCCCGTTAAGGTATCGAAAATATACAATACAATACCCTTTATTGCACAAAATAAATTAATACGGGACATAATTATCTTAAAAACTAGGAAATGCGCAAAAGGCGGCCTTATCGCTAAGCAATTTCTTCCAGGTAATCTCGCTATACAGAAAATAGTAATGGGAAATTAGGTAGTGCGGGGTGGTCAATATAAAAATACTACTTATATACTATAATTATAATAAAAATACATGTACATCTTACATAAATACATACAATTTACCCAAAAAAATGATATTAACAGTACGAGATGAGGGGAAATGGAAACAAGGGAGGAATATTTATTTACCTTTCATAAGGGTAGAAAATAAGATAAAATTATTTACCTACAATATTATTATGCGCGCGGAGGGTAAAAATCAGTTACATGAATCGTTTGTCCAGAGTAATAAGAATGAAATTGGCTTGCAATGGATGTCTAGGTAACTAAACGAAGAAGTAAGGAGTTCTGACGCAAGCTAAATTAAACCATAGCGCTAACCACATTTAGGTAGTAGATATTTCCTTGATTTTCTTTTCTGAGTAAGACTTCTGTACCTGAGTAGTACTAGTACTTATTCAGTGGCAAAGCTTTTCGCACTACGTACCATAAATTCACAGCCACATTGTTTTAGTGTTTTTTAAGGGTTCCATACCCAAAGGGTAAAAAGGGGACCCTATTACTAAGTCTCCGCTGTCCGTCTGTATGTCAGCAGGCTGAATCTCATGAACCGTGATAGCTAGACATTGTAGATATTTTTGCCGTTTTTTGTTCGATATTAATAACGGCAACAGAAAGCTTGAAATATTCACAGAATATTTAGTTGTATATTCATTTTAAAAATAAATAGTTAAATTAAAATAAAATAAATAATTAAAATAAAATAAATATTTAAACATAAAAATTCAAAATTCAAATGTTTATTCAGTAATTAGACCTTTACAGGCACTTTTACACGTCAATAAGTATAATTTACATTACGTGTAGTTTATATTGAAATTAAATTAGTTTAAAGTAAAAAAAAAGCTACCGATACCAGCGCTTCGTAACGATCACTGCTGAGAAGAAACGCCGAAAGAAACTCATTTTCACAGTAACACATATAAAAATCGTTACTTTTTGTAGATAATGGTACGGAACCCTACGTGCGCTAATCCGACTCGAATGAGCCGGATAAAGTCGATCTGTAGTTTTGAAAAATGTTGTGTCCGCGCGCCGGTCCACGTCATCGTTACCCTTGAAGGTTGTTTACACCACAGAGTAATAATGTTAAACCAATTTCAGCTGCTGGCAACTTTAATCTCTTTTGATAAGACCAATGCATTTTAATTACTCTGCGTCACGTTCAGTATCAGTATCCCTGATAGATTTATTAGGGATGTGGACAAACATGTTTATTTCCTCTGATTAGTAAATACTAATGTTAGTTGCGTTTCATTATTTTGCACCGCAACAAATATCTGTTCATCCTTATACTGATTGTGAGAGGACGCTTTAGTGTTAAGTGCTTGTGGATCTACAAAATTTTTGTAAATATAATATATTATAATAAATATAATATAAGAGATAAAAACGCGTGGATACTTCCTAAACATTTTCCATTACACTCCACACATGAAACATAAAATAGCTGCATTTTCTGTTACCATAATAAGCTTACTGTAAAAACATGTAAATGCTCTGCGATCAATAAGTGACCAACATATAATTAATATTTTCTCTTGATAAGGTCTGCGAGTTCGGGTTTTTCATGCTCACTAAAATGTCCAATCCGGTGGTGGCGTCGCTGGTCGGGTCGTTGGATTCCCTCTAATATTGTTGAGTTTAACGATGGCTGATCCGTGCGTCAACTCGTGAACGGAAGCTGACGGGAGGGACTGTGACCAGTCCCTCCCGTCAGCACCCGTTCACGAGTGCTGCTTCGCTTTTTTGTCTACTTAATATTTTTTATTTTTTATCACGCAATTTATGTTTGTTTACTTGTTCGCAAGCATTACATGTTATAATGTGTTAACATTGTATTATATTATAAGTATTTATTAATTAAAAGAATAATAATAATATGACAAAGCCCTTCTGGCGAGTAGGAGACCAATACTGTGAAAATGAGTTTCTTTAGGCGTTTCTTCTCAGCAGTGGTCGTTACGAAGCGCTGGTATCGGTTGCTTTTCTTTAAAAATCAATTAAATTTTAATATACTTTACACGTAACATAAATTATACTTATTGACGTGTAAAAGTGCCTGTAAAGGTCTAATTACTGAATAAACATTTGAATCTTCGAATCTATAAAAAAGTTAAATAATTCTGTGAATGCACAAAAGTATGAAATCGTCTTGTTGATCTAAATAATAGGTAGGTGTGTGCCCAAGGTACGTATATAGGTCTACAAAATACAGGGCGGCAGCCTGCCCTATCTCCGATCTTAGACGTGACGATCTGACCTCGCCGCATCAGATAGCGCTAGTGGATAACCGCCCTATAACGGACCAACTATACAAAATAGGTTGATATTCCACTAAAGCTGTGGTGCTATTTTACCGAACTGCGCCGGTAGGAGGGTTATGTTTTTCGAGAGTATGTATGTATGTATGTATAATTGTTTGGCACGCTCTGCAGACTGAACGGATCGATGGATTTTAGATTGAGAGATGTTGATAGATTCATATTTTCTGTGAAAGTGACACTGGGTATATCAAAATAAAAAAAAAACAAAATGGCGGATTTTTGGCCCCAAATCCAAATGTTTGACATGCTCTGCAGTCTAAACGGCTGGATGGATTTTAGCTTGAGAGGTGTAGTTAGATTCGTATTTACTGTGAAAGTGACACTAAGTATATCAAAATAAAAAATATACAATAAAAATTACAAAAAAAAAACAAAAGGCAGTCGGGCTTTTTCTTTCTGTAATAATTACTTGTTTCAAATGCGGTGTCACTTAACAAACGGTTTTTTGTATAGAAAAACCATCCGTTTAGGTGACCTAGCGTTTCAAAAATGGCACTTCTGAGCGGACTAAGGTTTTTGATTACTAGATAGAGATGCTCATTCTATTTGGCTATACTATGAGTTGATAACGAATTATTATTGGTTGTTTATTTATCCATACCATCTCATATTCGGTAGAGTCTTGTTCTTGGATGCCTCACTGAAGCTAAGTCATAGAATTTCGTCTATACTAGGTTCGTATCCCATAAACCGTGCTAGCTAGACAGTTGAAATTTTCACAAAGGATGTATTTCGGTAGCCGCTATAACAAAAATTAAAAAAAAAAATGTATTTAAGTGGGGTCCCTTACAACGACCGTGATTTTTACAGATTACTAGCTGTGCTCGTGGGCTTTACTCCCCGTGAGAATTTCGGGATAAAAACTATTATATGTCCTTCCCTAGATCTCAAACTATATCCATAACAAATTTCATCAAAATAGATTTAGTATCGAAGAGTGAAGAGGTAACAAGAAATATATAAACACATTTTCTCATTTATAGTATTAGTATTTTTTGGACCAATTACACTAATCGAGCTAGCCCCAAAGTAAGTTCGAGACTTGTGTTATGGGATACTAACTCAACGATACTATATTTTGTAACAAATACATATATAGATAAACATCCAAGGCCCAGGACAATTTGAAAAAGGTCATTTTCCAACTAGCCCTGACCGGGGATCGAACCCGGAACCTCTGGGTGGCAGACTAGCATGGTGACCACTACGCCACGGAGGCCGACATAGTTGGAAGTTGGATTGGATTAGATGGATGATGCGGAACCCTTTGTGCGCGAGTCCGATTTGCACTTGGCTGGTTTTATTTTACTCACGTTTGTACAATTTAGGGCCGTAACAGCCGGGGTGCAAGTTGCGCCGCGTAACAGCTAGTGATGGGAGTTGCATAAATACTCAATCAACCCATTTGAATATATACTTAGTAGATTGAGTAAATACCCATTAAATATCCTAATTTATCCATTTGGTGAGTAGATTGATTTATATGAGTTGCGACTTATAGTTATATTAATATTCATTATTTCATGTTTTTATGACAATTTTGAAAGTTAAATCTAGTATACACTTGCAATTCTTGTCGGAAAGTGTGTGCATACGCCGTAATATGTTTAAAATGTCGGTAAACGTTAAATACGACGCTAAAATATATGAAAATACAATACTAATCATACACTGAAAATAGGCTTCTTTGACTAATTATAATTTTTTGCTGGGAGGTGGGCAAAGACGTAATTTGATGTTAAAATAAGTAAACAGACATCAAATACGATGTCTATATATGAGCGCGCTCTATATACTCTATTTATTAAATCTAGTGAGTAAATACTCAAATGGGTAGATTGAGTACTATCCACTGCTTATCTCTAGCTGTTACGCGACGCAACTTGCGTCCCGTCTGTTGCGGCACTCAGTATGTATAAGAAGCGATGTTATGCGAAGTTTAAAGGAAACTTGGTCGCACCACGAACAAAAGTAAAACGTTTAAAGTAGATGAGAAATCCACTCAATTATTCCTCGCCACAGGGGAGAAACGTGTCAAGTCACTTTCAAAATATAAAAGAAATGTTTCTTTCTGGCGTTCGTAATTGGAGCTATGTTTGTGTAAACAGTAAGCATGTTTTTACCTTTGGTTTTTAAAGTTTTGAATCTATATATATATATATATATATATATATATATATATATATATATTTTTTTTTTTCAGTATATTGTATTAGGCATTTGTCCTCAATCTCACCTGATGGTAAGCGACGATGAAGACTAGGATGAAGCATGCCTATCCAAAAGATTCCTATTCAATCTACTTTTGAATGTCCCGGGACTGTACTTCTCTGGGAATATAGACGCAGGCAGTTCATTCCACACCTTAGCTACTCGAACCAAAAAGGAATTGTCGAAGCGTTTAGTTCGAGACTTAGGTATTCCAACGACAAAGGGGTGAAACCCCTGTCCGCGTTTCTAAGTTGTGTTAATTACACAACGTGGAAGGGACATACCCGTAATAAATCGAACCACGGGCTATACCTACCTCTTCATGTAGGAGCTCCAACTGCCCCAGCTAGTCCGCAGCGAGTGCTCCCTACTAGGAGCAAACGTATCAGGATCTGTCAGGATCGTAGCAAGTGGAGTTCCATAGCCTCTGCCTACCCCTGCGGAAAACAGGCGTGATAATATGTATGTATGTATGAACGTATCAGGTTCTTCTCTTCCTTATTAAATAAAACAGCTGATTTTACGGGTAGAGACTAACGTAACATAAATGCTTTAGTTACCCCGTATTATAGGCTGAAAACAGTCAGTAAATCGTTTAAGGGAAACTATATAAAGTTTTATAATAAATTGCCAGAATCTTGATATGCCAGATAGAAAATTTAAAGCTTATGTAAAGAAAGTGAAAAGACTTATTACGGAACCGATCATTATCTTTAAGACAAGAATGTCTGGCTTGAGCTTGGCGCGGGTCCCTCTTAAAGGTTTGTATTTGTACTCGCACAAATGACATAATTTGAGTACAATCGGTACTAGCACTTTAATTACAAATTAACATTCATTTCAAATTTGACATCATTTTTAATTAATAATTATGACATAGCAATGTATTCTCAGTCCACATATCTAACTTTTATATTAGTATAATTGTAAGGTTGACGGTTTTGGGAGAAAATGCTGCAGTACAGTTTGTTACCGCTTCTTCTGTACTTGCGCTTTGAAGGCGGCAGTAAACTTAGTTGTAAGTAAATGATCTGACGTCAACAACTAACTATTAAGAAATCGAAAGAAAGAAAAAAGAAATGACAATTATCAAGTGATATAAATATCCAAAGATAAATAAATGATTTTTGACTTTTGACTTTGAATAGAAATTCACTGAGCATATAGGCAAAACATAAAGAAATTTTCACCAGAGGTGGTTTAACGCACGAGCCTCTGTCTACCTCGCTAGGGCTAAAAAAGTGATAGTGTATCAAACAAAGTAATTGCCCTATATGGATGGCTTTTCCAACACACTACCCATCGTATTAATTTTAATCCACCGCAAATATATAACTGTTTGTGCTCGATTAAAACTGCAACTAAAGTTTTAATTGACTCACTGACCAAGGTATCGTGGACCCTCGGTTTTGAGCCGTAGTTTATAATAACCTTTGATATTAAAAGAGTTTTAATACAGAAATGAGAGTAAAAATATCGATATAGAGACCTGCGTGGCGAATTGGCTACAAAGTTCGGCCATCATTTGGTCTTGGGTTTGATTCCTAAATTTTACAAAGACCCAAAAAGTAGAAATATGTATATTTTGAGATCACTCTTATCCAAGACGAAAAGCCTTAGTTTAAGCCGGCGTGAAGAAAGTGTAGTGTTGAAAACTATTGATGTGCAGGGTTTAACATGCTCAGAAACTTATAAAAGTATTTTTTTTTAATTCTTAGAAGTAAGTAATTTGTTATGCCAATCAATGGATCTCTGATAGCTGAAGATGGTGATGATGATGAAGAAAGTACATTTAAACTTCAAAAAACTTCAAACTTCAAACTCATTTATTTGTGTACCACAGGTATAAGTTAAGATCTTAAAATATATACAAACTGTGATTCGCCTTTCAGGCATACAAATTTCGGATTATACGAATAACTAATGAATTTAACAATTTACAATTTTAATATAATACCAAATAATAAGAAAAAAATAGATAAATTAAAACCAATTAAAATAAAGTCACATCACACAATGTATTATTCCAAAAATTAAATAAGTCAAAACCAATTAATTAAGTCACATCATATATTGCATTATTCTAAAAATTCATTCACAGTATAATAGGCCTTTTTAACAAGATATTAATACTATATTTTTAAATTATCGTTATTGCAGCATAGTATATTTTACGTTATATTTTATTTTACGTAAAAATACACTTTTAACAATAAGTACAACGAAATAGTTCAATGTAGACATATCCCTGTCAGTAGAAGATGAGAAATAGAAGATAGAAGGTGGAACGTTGTGCAATACTAACAAGCTAAACTATTAAATAGTGATAAAATTGGGAAAAACTAAAAAGTGTTGTGATTTGAGTTTGTATCTGTATCTGCATCACAACTGATTATTTTGTTCGAAAGCCTCGTATTTAGTGAACAAAATAGTAGATGATGATACAAGTGTGGTAAGTTTTTGATTACAGTCGAGGCGAGTTGACACGTAAGCGGGTGAAGCCCGTGCGTGTGTCTATGGAGCCGAGACTTGTAATGAACAGTACGTACACACGTGTGCCATACTACGTTTTTCAACACATTAGTAAGGAAAAAAAACTTCAATAATAAAACAATTTTAGTTATTAAAACAATTATTAAAAGTACAATTAGTGAAGTGGTTAGTAAAAGTTTTCGCAGGTTTGGTAATAGTTTAGCATTAGCGACGTCATCGAGCATTTTTTGATGTACTTATACAACGTTGCATACAATACTTTTTCTACGACTATATTTACTAAATAAAATACAAAAATAAACAAAGAAAAATATGAAAATGTTTGACATATTATGTAAGGTACCTAAGGAAAACTTTATTTTTTTAAATTGACTTTTACTTCCCATAATATATATAAAAAAAGTTTTTTTCGTGTTTTGACAGTCAAGAATTTATTTCGGAAACATTTTATTTTTAATACGACCTGTATGAATTCAGTTGTTTGTTAAGTTGGTAGTTATGCTATTTTTAAGGTTCAATAGTAAATAAGGGACCCTTATAGTTTCGCTATGTCTGTCTGTCTGTCTGGCCGTCTGCGGTTTTACTCAGCACTATTAGAACTAGAAAGCTGTGATTTGACATGGATATGTATATTAACTGCTAAAATAAAATATTGAAAAAAATTTTTTTTAGGATACCTCCCTTAAAACTAAATTGGAATGTTAATTTTTTTTTACTCGACTAGCCAATCATTTGGGGTATCATTAAATAGGTCTTTTAAAAATATCCTGAGGTTATGAACACCGTTTTTCGATTTAGGGATCCTTTCTGAAATATTTGGTTTTGAAGTGAACATTTTTGTTCGAGTCAAGTGTCCTCCCCTTCTATCTGCTAAACGGTTTATATTTGGACACGTGAAAAAATTCAGAGCCATAGTAAATATAACGAAATTTAAAAGAAAACGATCAGACTAAGTAGGGTTTACAATCTAAAAATTTTTGGGCGATCAACTTATAAAGTGTACTCGGAAAAGGAAAATTTTTTACAAATTCAATAGAATATTAGTTTTCAGACTCAGTTTACTAACTCAGTGTTTTTTAATTCCTTTCTTTGGTCTGTCTCTTTGCACTTAAAAAAGAAATAAATATAGTCATCGGTGTGGCAACCCTACATAGTTGGCTTCGTTTGGGCGGCAGGTGCGGTAGTTGGAAACTGCACCGTTTGTTTAGTAATGGAATCAATTTGACGCTGAGGCTCGAGCTTGAGGCTGCAAGGAGTGTTTAGAGAAGAATTCGACAGTCATTAGTAGTTGTTAACCGACTTCCAAGACGAAAAGGACGAGGTTATCAAGTCGTCGCGATCTTTTATGTTTTTTTTTATGTATGTTCACCGATAATTCAAAGACGCCTGGACCGATTTGAAAAATATTTCTTTTGTTTGAAAGGTGGTACCATAGAAATTTTATCAAAATCGGTTGTGTAGTTTGGGGGTGAAGTTGGTTTTTAGTTCTGAAAAATTATTTCAACCTCCGATGAAAAGAGGAGTGTGATTGGTTTGACTGGTTTGAGTATGTTCACTGGTTTGAGTATGTTCACTGATTATTCGAAAACAATTGGACCGACTTAAATTTTGTTTGTTTAAACGATGTACTTTTCAGATGGGCCACCTGAAGTGCAAATTTTATCAAAATCACTTGTGTAGTTTGTGGGTGAAGTCGGTTTTTAGATTTGATAAATTTTTCATGAAAATCGGTTCAGTGGTTTTAAAGTTATGGGGGAGAATTGTATGGTAAAAGTATATCTAGGGTTTTTTTTTAATTGGCATGTAATTAACCTGTAGGTTGTGACGATGGTCCTCGTGCACCGCACCTCACCGCACCGCACCCCGCGCCGCCCATATAAAAGCGGTAGCGAGCTGGACCGCGTCCCTTGTCGACCACTGGTGAAGCCTGGCTGCAGTACACCAAAGCTGAGTAATTCCTATCATCCTAGATCGATGAATCTCGTGGCCTGCTAACCCACGACACCTATCTGTGACTATTTTCAGTGTCTTTTCCTAATTGTTAAAATTTGAATTAAAAAGTTTGTTATTCTTAATATTGTTTTTTTTTTTTAAATAAATCTTATCACCACAAGGTATATAACACATTCACACACACACACGTCTTTATCCCTAATGGGAAAGACAGAGCATTTTGGAATTTGCGGCTCTTGTTTGTTTGTTTTTCGTGTGTGTAAGTGGCCAACACTGGTGTCAGATTTTTCAGGCTGCCCAAAGGCATCTTTTGAAGCTTGACGGCTGCCAAACAATGATGACAGCCAGGACCAACGGCTTATACGTGCCTTCCGAAGCACGGAGGAGCTCGACACTTTTTTAATGCCACTAGTGGTCACCCAACCAAATGCGGACCACGCCCGGTGTCGCTTTATTAGCGAAAGCGCTACCAATGCGCACTCCTACCGGGCACCAAGTTCCTCAATGCGGCTCTTAGACAAGCCCAGGGCCCCGCAAGACTCAAACACAACTTTTAGCGTGGATGTAGGTGAAAAGGTGTACAAGAAACTAGCGTTGGATAACAATTAATAGTTGTACCATCGATAGTTAACCTCGAAAAACATTTATCGATAGTATCGATAGTTTTTAATTGATACTATTTGTAGAGGCCAGACGCCTCAGTTTTTAATTTTTCCCCTTTTTCCTCAACTTGGTGATAAGACGGCTTGGTATCGCTGTCTTTTTCGGCGAGTATGATCAGAGAGGGATGGAGACGTGGACCTCAACGGCGGTGGTCAGCGTCCTGACGAACAGTCTTGTTTCATACGTCATTGTGACAGTGCGCATGCGAATTTGCGCCTCCGTGGCCACCCGCGCGCCGAATTTGATTCTCACCGGAACTTTATCACTGCTCTGCTACAGAGAAGAGAAGGACTGGTGCACCAGAAGTCTGCAGCTCGTCAACGAGGTCAGCGATTACTTAGTTCGTTAAATCACCGAGTTGTAGCATTTCTTCCTACCCACAGGCCGTTTGATCTAAGTCTTATCCGAGACATTAGATGTAACCTTAGGTCCTCGAACCGCTTCATCCCCAGGAGACGACCTATTTACACGGTCGCCTCTTCACTGATCTATCGATATTTTATAATATAGCTTGCAACGCTACAAAGACATTATCTCGAGATTTTACGATCTGCGCGGAAAGAGAAGAAGCTGGTGCATTTTTTAAGCAAGATTCAAGAAAAATAGAAGAATTACATGCTTATAAGTAGGATAAGTATTGCAACAATGAACAAGTAGGTGTGAACAAAATAAACTCAGTTACTTTTCTTGACTGGAATGAAAGCAACTTTATTGTTCCATCTCGCATCTTAAGTGAGACTGACTGTTACACCGAAACGTATCATAGTGTCGCCGAACCCTATATCAATAATCAAAGTTGTTCAAGTTTCCAAATATAATAACTATTTAATTATTTTTATATAAATAGATTTTATTTTGATCTAGTAAATGCTTAGGTATCCTCCTCCAGCTCCACCGCCGAGGCCGCTCCTCCTAACACGACCCCTGAAAAGGATTGTCTAAATCATGCTTTTTCCTTTACACTACGTAAGTAAATATGTGATTTCAGAGATTCGCGCTCACAAAAACATCTATTTAGCCAAATCTTAAAACATTTAGTCTGAAATTAACTTTAAAGGCGTTCATATATTTTTATGGCATACAATAAAAGTAAATTAGCTTGATGTCTACTGCACTTTTAGTAACACAATTTGGTGAGCATTCGTCTATTCTGGCAGGTATTTGGAATTTATTGGTAGTTAACAAGTTATTATTAAATATATTTTTATAAACTAGCTTTTATCTCAAACAATGAACTTACAAGTATAAAGTGCTCCTTTAGACGAATCAAACGTGCCCATACCTAACCGTTGGGGTTACGTCGTTTCTTTACAGAGTTTCTATGGCAACCTTCCGGCTCCATTATTGAGTCAGCTCCAAGTTATTATAATATTGCATTGTCACGCTATATACGTATGCGCGCAAAAGAATCTAGCTCAATCGGAAACCGGGAAGTGGGTCAAATTTATTTTGCAAGATTTGAGTCCAGACAGACAGACAACGGGATAGGTGAAATTAAATATAAGCTTGTGAAAACAGGTGCATTTAAATACAAGCCAACCTTAGATTGTTACAGGTTAACGTGTCGGTGTGAATGGCAGCCCAGCTTACAACTTAGTTCCCAGTGTTTCTAGAAAAATACGAAGTCGGAGCCCGTGGCAGCTTTTTTAAAATTATACCTGTGATGCTGTGCATGTACTCTGGACTAATTTACTTTCGTTATTATGTAGTTATGTTAAGAAATAAAAGTACAGCCAGCGACAGAAGGAGATAATCAACATTAGATATTTGTTTCTATTCAAAAATTTAAATTTTTGTTTTGATATCATACTTATATCTAGCCATTTATTCATTGACAAAAACATGTCAAATTATATCATGGTCAAAAATTACAAAATCAAGTGTAGTAAATTGTTAATTTCAGTTGAGGCGTGTTTACACCCAAGCGTGCCACGCCTGCGCGTGTGTTTACTGAGCCGAAATTTGAAATGACCAGCACACAATTTTTTAACACATTAAAATAGAAAAAGACCTCGAAGGTAATAGATAATATATGGAAACCTTTTCTTTATTCAGACATTCGCGCATACACGCGCCTGTTGTGAATCGAGAGACACAGGAATCAATCCGAAAAAAACCAACCTAAATTAATACACGTCACTTTCCATAGAATGATACCTGCTTGCGGCTTGGCACTTAAATGTAGATAGGGAGACTTTTATATAAATAACCTGCCAAGTGCGAGTCGGACTCACGCACAAAGGGTTCCGTGTCATTATGTATTAAAAATCACAACTGTTGTATAAGGGCCCCACTTAAATATGTATTTTATTTGGTTTTTAGTATTTGTTGTTCTAGCGGCAACATAAATACATTATCAATGAAAATTTCTGCTGTCTAGCTATCACAGGTCATTAGATAGACAGATAAACAGACAGACGGACAGGGAAGTCTTAGTCCCGTTTTTGTCCCTTGGGTACGGAACCCTAAAAAGTGACTCTTAAATATCACAAAAATGGTAAACTTAGTTGCAACGCTCTGCAGTGGCACTGGCAAGGCAACGGACGATGAATTTTACATTTCATTTGCACAGAACACTTGTTTGGGAATTAAAATTTCAAATTTAGTTTTTGTTGCAAGTTGTTAATGTGCGGGATGCTAATTTATTTCTAGTCTAGGGATAGAAAAGCTAATTAACTATGTAGCTTTATATGAGCATAAAGTTTGTCTAGACTACAAATGAACTCACTCTGTCGCACGTTTGTTTCATAGCATAGTTCGTTAACAAGATCTAGCGATTTGGCATTTTGACAATCAGTCAATGAATGTCCAATGAGGAAAAAATATGTATTGACGTTTTTTTAAATTTGCTTTTATCAGCACCATCTGTAGGTTGACTTACTTCACTTATTGTCCCCTGGGTGGGACTGAGGGCCGCTACAGTACTTCTCCATCTCGTTCTGTCTTGAGCATCGCGCTTTACTTCAGGCCAAGAGAGCCCGATTGTCTTCATTTCCGCTGTTACCGACCGTCGCCAGGTCTGCTTTGGTCGACTACGCTTCCTCTTGCCCTGAGGAGTCCATTCCAGTGCCTGCCTTGGAATGTGAGTGGGATCCCTCCTAAGCGTGTGGCCGATCCATGTCCATTTGCGACGAGCTATTTGGTGATCGATTGGTGTTTCACCACAGAGCTGCCTCAGGCGTTCATTAGAAATCTTCTCAGGCCAAAAGATAACTAATATCTGTCGAAGACAGCGATTTATGAAGACTTGGATTGGCTGCGTGATGTCTTTGGTGACCTTCCACGTTTCGCACCCATATAGTACCTGTAGGTTGACTGGTAGAAAAAGCTTTGGGCCTTTAGTCCGCCTGTTATATACAGTAATACCCCGCTTTACGCGAGAGATGCGTTCAAGGGAAAATCGCGTATATCGCGGTCTTTTAATAAAGTACCAAATTCAGAATCAAACCGCTTTTATTAGATTTTTTTAACATTTAACCGCTTTTTAAAAGAAATCGTAACAATTTACAATAAAAAAGAGATGTTTTGGTCTTTCGTCAAAGCCGAAATAATTTCTATCTGAAGTTCGGATAGAAATGTGCAAAATGTTCGGATAGAAATGTACAAAAAATGGACAAACAACGTACAACGACCGCCATTTTTGTTGAACTTACGTGCCGAGTATTGTAGATAAATAACTTCCGAGGTAACGTAATGTCCTCGCGCAAGTAAATAACCAATCAAATATAAATTTGGTGACAAGTAAGCAGGAAAATTTGAAAAACGCGTTTTAGTGAATCCGCGCTAAACGGGGTCGCATAAAGTGAGGTATTAAAAAAGGATGAGATGGAGTGACGAGTTCTCCACATTTGACAAGGAAGAAAGGAAGGAATGAAACAGCTTAGGATATAAGTCATTGGAAACAAAAAGGGGAGGCTTTGGCCAAACTGTGGGACCTAAATGGGAAAAAAAATTGAAAAATCCCGACAAAAAGAGGGTTGTTGTAAGTTTGACGCTTATGTCTGTCTCTCTGTCTGTCTGTCTGTCTGTCTGTCTGTGGCATCGTAGGTCTTGAACGGATGGACCGATTTCGATGCGGTTTTGTACGTTAAAACAAGTTCCCTTGCGGAAGTTTGGCTATGTTTTATGAAAATCGATTCAGCCATTTAAATTTAATTAGGGGTAAACGATTTAAAGTCGGGGCTTTTAATTAACATGGAAAATAATGAATGGCGCTAAGGATATCAATTCCACTTGACATCGGTTGGAATGTGTAGTTCCCACCTTTATCACTAGATGGAGTGATTTTTTTTCATTTGCTTGGCAAGCAATTTTCTCATCTCGGAAAAAGTATTGTTTCCGTGGGATTGTCAAATAACCTTTATTCACGAGGGGAAAAGCTGGTATAATGTACATTCAAATTATTTAATCCTTTTCATTCACGAATTCCAAGCAAATGGTAAAATTAATATTAGTATCTCCTTTAGAATTCAAGGGTCTTTTCACCGCGGTTCTTTGAGAGGTTTTGTATAGATTCAAATCCAACATATGAGGCTAAATTTATAAGTTATGTGCTGCTCCAGCATTAGTATTCAAATGTATATCTTATTTTCATGATTTTATTATATTTTTATAATATTGTTATGTTCATTCCTTTCATTCATTCATTTATTTACATTTAACAACTTTTACATTGTGTTGGAGTTACTTGAAACTAACATTATTATAATACTCATTAATCACATCTATTTTGTCTATGTATAATTTAATAACTAAACAATTTTGGTGTTTATCTATATATGTATTTGTTATAAAGTATAGTATCGTCGAGTCAGTATCCCATAACCCAAATCTCGAACTTACTTTGGAGTTAGATCAATCAGTGTAATTTGTCCGTACATATTTATTTATAAAAAAATTTAAAAAGTAGAAAAACGCAAATAGTCAGCTTAACATAAAAAAATGTGATTTCAGAACATTACTTGTAAAACTCGTCGATGAAGTAGAAGGCTGTAACCAACAGATAATTGAATAAATAAATAAAAAAAAAGTATAAAGTTTGTTTTTAAAGGCTTTAGGCCATTTAATTTTTTTAGGCAATTTGTTGTAACCATATACGCTTGTTACATATGTATACGAATCCTCAATTTTTTTGTTCAGTTTATTAAATAAAAGTGATTACCATGAATTACTCCCTGTCAATAAGCTTATTTAACAGGCAAATTAAAGTAAAGACTCAAGAATTCACCCCCAATAACTTTTGAAAGGTTAAACCGATTTTCAACAAACATAGTTAAGATCCATCTCGATCAAGTCAGCTTTCAAACAAAAATATTTAAAAAAACTCATCAAAAGCAGACCAATTGACAAATTGAATCAAAATTGACGACCTCCGTGGCGTAGTGGTTACCATGCTAGTCCGCTACCCAGAGGTGCCGGGTTCGATCCCCGGCCAGGGCAAGGTGGAAAATGGCCCTTTTTCAAATTGACCTAGCCTAGGTCTTGGATGTTTATCTACATATGTATTTGTTATAAAATATAGTATCGTTGAGTTAGTATCCCATAACACAAGTCTCGAACTTACTTTGGGGCTAGCTCAATCAATAATATTTGTCCCTATGTATTTATTTTTTTAATTGTTAAGGCATTACGATGCCACACACAGGCACACAGATACCCAGACACGTTAAACTAATAACCCCTTTTTTTTCGTCAGGGGTTAAAAACATTGCAGTTCTTTCCATATAATGACACAAGACTCATATGTAGTAGTAATCTAAATAGTTAGATCTATTTATGTGTAGAGCGGGCAGTCTCGCTATGAAAAGCAGATAGCTGTCTTCCACTTCGGGCGCACAGGGACCGACAGACACAAAACCTCTGTATTATTTTTACATAATATTTTTTTATTAACCGATTGAGCAGCGCTTCCGTTTTGAAATTGGCCAAAAAGGCTTTGGTCCTTCTGTTCTCGCCTAAAGGGCGCATTTCTCAACAGATTCTCGTGAAATTTTGTGAATAAGTTCGAAAATTATGTAGAATTTTTCTGTCGATTTAGTTTTTCGAAATTATTAAAATCGCGGAAATGTGAAACTGAAAATGCGAGGTTGAAAACAAAAAAATATCATGTTTCAGCCATTTCAAGAATGTCATAGTTCTTTTTTGTTACCCTTATTAAGACGCAACTTTTTTAACTGAACAACTTTTTTATCGGATAAACTTTAACGGGTCGGGGTGACGTCGGGGTGAGGTCTACAGCTCACAGAGCTACTAGTTTTGTTTAACCTTTATTGTTCATCAAATACAAATTGTACAGAACAATAGGCGAACTTGACGCTAAAAGCGTTGTCTACCAGTCAATCTTAGGGTTATACAGAGAATTTAATTGTGGGTCGCAAGATAAAGAGTATAAGATAGACCTACATATAATACCTATGTTGATAAATATGAATACTTACTTTAAGTCATAAGTCATTTATTCGCAACATGTAAGCAAAAAGTTAACATTATATTATGCATATCAACATGTACCCAGTTTGGGCGTAGCAAAAACAAATAAGAAACAATATATACACGTTATTCAAATATTTTATACCTACTTAATTTATTTTTCCGTGGACGTGAGATTGAGGTAACACACGCTACAAACTAATTTATTTACTAAACTTGTCGTTTAAGAATTCATCTACAGAATAATAGGCCTTTGAGATCAGTAATAATTTTAAGCGTTATCTGAATATTGTTTCTTTTTGTTCTACATTTATGCTTTCAGGAATTGTATTATATATCTTAATTGACATAACGTACGGACTATTTTGAAACATTTGCATATTTGATATCGGTAGATTTAATGTAAATAAAGAATAACATATACGAAAGTAAAAGTAAAATGAGGAAGGCCAGTTACGAAGGAGTTAATTTATTTTTGTGGCGCGTATTTCTGTCATGTGTATCTTTAATTTGGATAAATAGATGTTTTTATTCGTAAATACATACAAATATACTACATCCCGTTATAATATGATATGATTCAGATATGTTTACTATAATTGGTTGTATATAAGTATGTTTATTATATTGACCACCCCGCAGTACCTAATTTTTCATCACTTTTTCTACATAGAGAGGTTGCCTGGATGAGATTGCTTACCGATAAGGCCACCTTTTGCGCATTACCTCGTTTTTAAGATAATTATGTCCTGTATTTATTTAGTTTGTGCAGTAAAAGGTATTGTATTGTATTTTCTTCCATTCCCTTGTCATTAGTTTTCATTGTCTGCATATAAAGAGAAACACTTGCTACATTCTAATCTTTTCTCATTTTTTTTTCTTTATTATAAAAGAGAAAACCTGAGAATTAAAGCCCCATTTGGATGGGGCAAGTTTCTTGCCCATTGCAAACAATTTTTAACCGACTTCCAAATCGGAGGAGGTTATCAATTCGTCGGAATCTTTTTTTTTTATGTATGTTTATCGATTATTCGAAGACTGATTTGGAACATTCTTTATTTGTTTGAAAGAGCATACTTGTCAGATAGTCCAATAGGAATATCTCAAATATTATCAAAATCGCTTGTTTAGTTTAGAGGTGAAGTCAATCATTAATTTAAAAAAAAATAATAGGTTGGGGAAAAAGTCTTTTCGCATTTTATATGAAAATCAAAACATTTTTTAATATAGTTTATTTCGATTTAACTAAATTATGTAGGTACCATTTTGTTCGATAACTTTTTGCCATCTTATAGATAGGGACATGATCCCATTGCTATAGAAATTTTGGGGCTTCTGATCAAAAAACTGCGTCAAGTAGTTTTGGCAGTCCTCTCGTGATGTTAACCTGACACTGCCTAAAGAATTCTGAAGAGACCGAAACAGGTGGAAATCTGAAGTTGCCAGGTCAGGACTATCCGGCGGATGCATTAACACCTCCCAGCCAAACTCTCTTAATTTTTGCTGAGTGGTTAAAGATGTGTGAGGTCTAGCGTTATCATAATGAAAAGCCACACCCCTTCTGTTGATCAATTCCGGCCGCTTTCTCTCAACTTCTTGCTTTAATCCTATCAGTTGTTCGCAGTAGAGTTCTGAATCGATGGTCCTGCCTGGTGGTAACAGCTCATAATAAATAATGCCCTTCCAATCCAACCACACACACAGCATCACCTTGTTGCGAGTTAACCCGGGTTTCGCCACAGTCTGTGAAGCCTGACCGGCCTTTGACCATGACCTTTTTCGCACGTTCTTGTCGTACGTGATCCACTTTTCATCACCAGTTATCAATTTCTTCAAAAATGGTTCGGTCTCATTACGTCGTAATAAAGAATCACAAATGAGTACACGGTTCATTAGGTTTCTTTCAGAGAGCTCGTGAGGTACCAAAAATATCGAGCTTTTTTGTGTACCCATTTTTTTTTCAAATGCGCCAAAACTGTTTTGTGGTCAATTATCAGTTCTTCAGCTACGTCGTAACTACTGATATGACGATCTTGCTCCACTTTTTCAAAAATAGCATCCATTTTATCCGTAACAGGGCGACCAGAGCGACGTGCATTTTTGACATCAAAATTTCCGGATTGAAAACGCTTAAACCAAATTTGTGCTACTCTCACAGACACTGCACTAGGTCCATAAACATCGCAAATTTTTTTCGCGGCTTGCGTTGCATTTTTACCTTTTTGGTAGTAAAATTTTAAAATGTACCTAATTTCTTCATTAGATTTACTCATCTTGACGGTAAGAAAAACAAATGAAAATCACGCATTTCCTAATTTGAATTTGGAATTATCTTCTTTAAAATTTAAACTTTTAAATGATACCAAAACCAGCCAGGTACAAATAGTATAGCCAAAGTGGTTTTATTACAAGTTCATACATACTATATGCGAAATTACTTTTTCCCCAACCTAATATCAATGCAATAAAGGACTTTTATGGACGACGTTTCTATTCTCTCAATGAATATGCAACAGCAAACAACCCCGTCATAATCTTATAACTTAGTTGTATTTTTTTGCGAACGGTACGTAAATAACAAGAGCCATAGAGCAGATAGTGGCCCTCTCAATAAGCGCATTCGAGTAAAATCATAATACGAGCGGAGTGCGCGCCGCGAGACACAGGCGGAAGCGATTTTGATATTAATGTTTTTTTTTTTTAAGTTGCAATAAAGCAATACCTATAGCAGCCCTCTTAGTAAGCGCATTCGAATAAAATCATAAAATGAGCGGAGTGCGCGCCGCGAGACATAGGCGGAAGCGGTTTTGATATATATATTTTTTTAAATATGCTGTTTAATGAGATAGTGGTCCTTTCAATAAGCGCATACGGGTAAAATCATAATACGAGCGATGTGCGCATGTGGTATGAGCGGTAGCCAATTAGCGATTGATTGATTAATTTAATTTTAAAAGGTTTAAGATTTAAGAAAATAAAAAGAACTTAAGTTCAGGATACAAAAACCTAAAAACAATATAAACGGCGCTGCGCGCTTGGATTTTGCATGCATTTCTTTTTGGACCCAGTGAAAATCATTGCCGTGGATGGCGTTATATATAAACTGTCGTAAAACTGGACTCCATTTAACAACATAATAAGCACTAAGTGTATATCGACTGCCCGAAAAACAGAATAACAATTTGCTTGCACAACGCAAAAAATCTTTAAATTATTATGCGTAGTAATTTTTTAGGTACTGAATCATAGTTATAATTTTATGGTTTTTTATAATTATGAAAATTGGCCTTTATCAACACTACCTATAGGTTGATTAGTAGAAAAGGCCTTGAGGGTTAAGTCTGTATGTAAATTTTTGTAATAAAGTTTAATAAATAAAACGCAAAAGTTGTAGAAAATACCTCAATGAGTGCTACGTTCCACACTGAATACCAGTGTATATAAAATCTATACTGTGAACTGCCCGGACGGACGTACAGACTTCCTTACGTTTAGTAGTGGGTCCTCAAACTAGGCTTTGGAAGAAAAAATAGAATAATCATATTGTTTAGAAAGTTTACATGCATCACATAATACACGTGCGAATCTAGGTAGGGGCAGGCAAAAGTCTGTATATACCTTCGATCCTAAATACAATTGAAAAAATTGGTTTCCGCTAATGGCCAGTGGCCGCTTGTCGCTTATCGCTTGCACCCGGAACTATTACCCGAACGATTTCAGGAGTGGAAGCGATGCACTAGATATTTGCATCGCTTTGCGTTCGTTTGTGTAAACCCTTGTCTTGATTTACCTTCGGACGTCCGTGCATGAACATTTACGAGTTTATTCGAGAATATCGATCGATATGAAAGTGGACTCTTCTCATCTTAGACTCAGCTCAGACCGAAACGCGAGACGCGACGTGACGTGACGCGCACGTTGCACGTTTGAAGAAATATATCAAATATAGAACCTGTTCACTACACACCGTTTGCTAGAGCTAGAGGAAGAGAGAGTGCGACGAAACGCATCAGCATCGGCGATTCCGTGGCATAGTTTGAAGGGTTATCTAGGGTCTGATCAAGACAAAATTTTAAATGATTTCTCCGTTTCCTATCAATTGATTTATTTCAAATGGGGGCAGCACTGGACCCCGGAAAATTCATGTAGCCCCTTAACCCCCAATAACCTTAAACGGCTTAGCCGATTTTCATCAAACATAGCTTAGAACCACCGCATCAGAACTTGCTTTCACGTTAAAAAAACCGCTAAATCAGTCCATCCGTTCGAGAGCTACGATGCAACAGACAGACAGACAGACATAAGCGTCAAACTTATTACACCCCTCTTTTTAGCCGGGGGTTAAAAAAATAAAAATTGCAGCGGGAGCGCAGCGTTTTTTTTTGTTTTTGTAGTCAATAGGTTCTATGTGCCTCAAAAGTGCGCGCTGATGTAAGGGTATGTATGAAATTTTCCTTTTCCGAATACATTTTATAAGTTGATCGCCTATAACTTTTTAATTTGTAAACCCTACTTAGCTCTGATAATTTTCCGTTAAATTTCGTTATATTTGCTATAGCTGTGAATTTTTTCACGTGTCCATATATAACCGTTTAGCAGATAGAGGGGCGGGGGGGGGACACACACACTTGACTCTAACAAAAATGTTCACTTTAAAACCAAATATTTCAGAAATGGATCCCTAAATCGAAAAACGAAATTTGCAAGCTCATAATATTTTTGAAAGACCTATTCAACGATAACCTACATGATTGGCCAATCGACAAAATAAAATTGACTTTTGCTTTATTTGTATGGAAGATAAACTAAAAAAAAATTTTTTTCAATGTTTCACTTTACCACTTTTTCCGCATAATTAATATACATACCTATACCAAATTACAGCTTTGTAGTACTTATAGTCGCTGAGTAAAACCGCGGACGGACAGACAGAGAGACAGACATGGCGAAACTATGAGGGTTCCTTGTTTACTACTGAACCCTAAAAACGAAACCCTGTTACTAAGACACCGCTGTCCGTCCGTCTCTATGTCACCAGGCTGTATCTCATGAACCGTGATAGCTAGACAACTGAAATTTTCAGTTTCACAGATGATGTATTTCTGTTGCCGCTGCAACAAGTACTAAAACAGAATAAAATAAATATTTAAGGGGGGCTCCCACATAATCAAGGGGATTTTTTTTTAGATAGTACTGAATCCGTCGTGCGCGAGTCCGAATTGCACTTAATAAACTTGTTTGAACAAAGACAAATTCCAGATGTTAATTTCGTGTACATTGTCTGTTTAGTAACGACTGTCCAGAAATTCGTAATTCAAAACCAGCAATGTATATAAAGCAGCATCAGAATTTTAGTATGTGTCGTATGTTCAAGTCTGTGAGAATCCTATCTTGGATGTTTAACTATATATGTATTTATTATAAAATATAGTAGCGTTACGTTAGTATCCTATAACACGTCTCGAACTTACTTTGGGGCTAGCTAATCAGTGTAATTTGTCCCTAATTATTTATTTATTTATTCTGGGAGAAATCGCTTTCAGCGATAAGACCATCCATTGTACATTTAAATGTCTTTTCTGTGTGTACATTTTAATTATTTTTTTTTGTGTACAATGAAGTATTACGTCAGTATATAGTACTCTGTAATATTACCGATATTACTTACTTGTATTTTTTTTTATTTTACGGCTCTGGATACTAGCCTTAAGAATCCATCTTTATTTATTCATAATATTATTATTCTTTACTCATTCAATCAATCGATTGATAGACGTCATAGACTAAAGCATTCATTTCATTCATTATGGCGGCGAGAGTTTTCAAATCCGTATTTAATTTTCAGACAATGAAATCTAGTTACTCACCGATGGAAAATTTTGCCTTGTTCTTTGAAATATTAGTGCAGTATCTTAACACACTCCAAGGTATTTTTGATTATGTTGAAAGTGTTTTCTTTTATCAACTAGTGTACTTGGCATGTAAATGTTAGCAAGCGACTAATGTGAGGTTTACAGTGATAGCATATAAAGAACGGATCAAAACTGTGATATGTAGCGTCTACTCTAATACGTAATTAGGGCATTGTATAAATAATAATTCAAAGATTCAAGAGGCGGCCTTATCGCCGAAGCAATCTCTTACAGGCAACTAAAAAGAGAAGTGCGAAATACTTATATAAATATTTATTTCAAAATGGCGGATCCGTGCAGGTTATGAGGTCTCTACTTAACTCACAAAACCACTAGTAATAAAGTTCTATAAATAAATCTTGCCCAATTCCAATGTCCGACAAATACAAACTTGGTTCACAGTTTGAAGACCAAAATCACACCAAAATCATCTAATAAAGCAAAATTACCGCCAACCAATCAAAATAATCTAAATGGAACACGCCATAAATACATACCATAATTAAGTCATGTTCCCGCGCCAATTTCCATAGACAGCCAATTGTCAGTTTTGAATATCGAATGTGTTCCAAGTTTGAAATTTGTTCTGAATTCAACGACCTTATCGCGGAACAATCGATTTAGTCGAGAACTTGCACAATGGCTTTATGCTTGCTGATTTATCAACGGCCATTTTGAAAATAATTAAGAAGTTTGTTCCCGGTTTGTGTTGAATCTATTATGGATTCGGTTGACAAACTTTGTGTAGCAGCATAGAGTAGCAAGTTAGTCGTATGATATGAGTAGGTGAGCGTTTAATCCCATTAAGATTTCGTCCCATTGGGACGAAAAGCTACTTTCAAAAAGTTCAAAGTTTGTGTTGTGCGATTCGTTCCAATATTTTTATTACTATATTGATGTGATGTTCTTGGAATCATATAGCGCTTTAATATCAGTTATTCCGCATAAATAGATCTAAAATCACGTATGAATGTGATCAAAGTCAGACATTATTCTTATATTATAAAATGTCTCAATAACTTACCAAAATTTTTAATTTAAAATATTCATAATCTATTTTATTTTTATTAAGTTGTTTAGTATCATCTGTGGCGAAAGAGACTGAGTCTCTCAACACAGGGAATCCTAGTGTGGAATCAGTGATATCTTTATAACTATTTCTGTAAAATCTTTAGAGCAATAAATAATAATAATTATTATTATTAAAATAATTTATTTCTAACATAGCCCTCATCCCTATTGTTCATTGTCATAAATATATAATTTCTGATTCAAACATCTCCCTATACCTATCACTTTCGTACTTTCCATCTTTCTTTATTAAGAGCGGCCTTCCCGTCTTACTTTTCATACAAACGCTCGTACGTGATTATGGCGTTATAACTGATCTTTCTTGAAAAATTTTTAACTCACAAGTATTTTATGCACTATTTCTAGGATTCTATCGAAACAAAAAAATAAAATTTAGAAAAACAACGTCAGTATAAGCCTCCAAAAATCTGCTTTTTTGCACAAGTTTCAGCTGAACTTCAACCGTTCATAAAGTACTCATAAATTATAAAAGTGAAGAAAATATTTCGACACAAACCACGCAAATGTAATGAAAAACTTGGATACAAACCATTTATTCCACACACTTGTAAGGCTTACTGATAAACACGTATCACTTGGAACAAGTTTTATGAAATTTCCGCGCCCTATGAATAGTTAATATTCGTTGAATGGATAGTTAATAATAATACTAATTTCATTTACTAGAATGCAAACCATGCCCTTAGGCGCTATCTCTCTCTTTTTGGTTTGCTTCTTTGTCTAGCATTGCTTTGGATGAAACAACAAGCTTTTCAAACTATGCTCGCGTTGACGACAGAGCGGCCGGGAAGGGCCGCCTTAAGGTGAATATACAACTACATATTCTGTGAATATTTAAAGCGTCTACGTGTTGCCATTAATTGCCAATTGCCAAAAAATCACGTTTGTTCTGTTTTTATAGCGGCTACAGAAATACATCATCTGTGAAAATTTCAACTGTCAAGCTATCACGGTTCATGATATACAACCTGGTGACAGACAGACTGACATCGGACAGACAGACGGACAGAGGAGTATAAGTAATAGGGTCCCGTTTTTACCCTTTGGGTACAGAACCCTACAAAGTAGAGGTCAGAAGTACCCGTAACCGGCGGGCATGCATGAAGAGAGTGATGAGTGTAGATGAAGCGAAAGAGGTTTGTCAGGATCGTAGCAAGTGGAGGTCCTCAGTCTCTGCCTACCCCTGTGGGAAACAGGCTGTATGTATATATAAAACTAGCTGTAACCCACGACTTCATCCGCGTAGATGTCGAAAATGGTTCTAATAGGATCTTTAATTGGTTTTTTACGTATTAAATTGTGTTATAATATTCCGTTCCCGTTCCCGTCATTTGCTAGAGCAAAAGAGAACAAATGATCTAATAATCTCAATTTTTTGTCTGTCACTAAAAATGACGTAGTTTCTTAATAATATGAATTCGCAACCCCTAATTTACCCCAGGCCCCAGGGAATGGAAATTTTGAAACCCAATTTCTGTATTTTTTTTATTGACCATTAATTTAAAAAATGTCATGTGTGTAGCTTAAAAAATGACGAAGATTCATATAAACCTGTAGCCTCTATTTCACCCCTATAGGGATGTAATTTTTAAAATCTAATAAAATGCATTATAATTTTCTACTAACTATTAAAATAAATTAAAATCTTCATGTGTCTCACTTTAAAAATTACGAAGTTCCATACAAACTGGCAACTGGCAACCCCTATTTCACCCCCTTAGGGATGGAATTTCCAAAAATCCTTTCTTAGTGGACTTCTCCTAGTCACAATCTACCTTCCTGCTAAATTTCATCATCATTGGCTAAGTAGTTTTCGAGATTTTGTGATGAGTGAGTAAGTGAGTGATTATCGCTTTTATATATGTTAACGGAAATGTATGTAATCC
Source organism: Acrobasis suavella (assembly GCA_943193695.1). NCBI lineage: Eukaryota > Metazoa > Arthropoda > Insecta > Lepidoptera > Pyralidae > Acrobasis > Acrobasis suavella. The sequence goes on from OW971950.1 coordinate 1,029,294, forward strand.
GTCATTGTATACAATTCCTAGAAAATGTATGTAATTCCTAAAATTGCACGGAAATGTGTGAAATAAATTATATTATACACATTTCCTAGGAAATCTATATATTTCCTAAATAGCAATCGGAAATGTAAAACATTTGAGATATTGATCGGTACGTGGGGACTTACCGTGCAAAAATAAATATCCATATGGACTGACAAAGTATTATAATATAAAGACTTCTTTTAATACTGTGACATTTATAATCACTTAATTATCAGACTGATTACTTGCCAAATGAAAATTTGATTTTATAAGAATAATATAAGTTGATTTTGTGATACGTTATAGTTGATTTTTGAAGCATTAATTAGTAAGATAATATGAACATATTATATTTTATGGTATGACTGTTACTCGATTGTCTCAATGATTGCTATAATAAAAATTATTATTCTCATTTTAACAACGTGTTTTATAACAGAAAGCATTTATTTTATAAATTTCCTAATACGATATTGGAACTATATACAATTCCGAGGAAATATACACATTTCCTAGGATATCTATGCATTAAATAGTTTTTAAACAATTTTTATACATTTCCTAAATAGCATCGGAATTGTACACATTTCCTAGGATTTGTATACAATTCCTTGATTTCATACATTTCCGATAACATATACATAGAAGATATAAAAGTACTAACACGATATCACGTAGGAAATCTGGCAAAAATGTTGTTCCGTGATCAAGCCGCCAAGCGGTGCCTTTGTCGGCAGAACAAAGGTTGTCAAGGGTGCTCGTCGGGTCACTGACCGATGGAGGCTGCCTAACGTGGATTGGTTTAGTGATTTGTGTCTTCATATAGTTAGAAATGGGAAACGTAGTGTAGGAAGTCCGGCAGCTAGGTGGGTCGACGATCTCAGGCAGGTTGCTGGAAGAAACTGGCTTGCGATGGCAAGGCATAGAACAAGATGGCGCAGGCAGAAGGAGGCTTATGTCCAGCAGTGGGTCCCTGAAAGCTGAAGATGATGATAATGATAGTTAGAGTCTGATGCTGATTCACTAACTTATTACTATTCAGCATGGTAATGCAGCCAGTGTTTTTGGCATTTTGACTCATGAACCACATTTAGATTTTTGATTTTAATTAGATTTTAATTTTAATTTAGTTTTCAAATTTAATCTTTTATCTTTCATTGCTGATTTGGATAAGTGAAAGAAAGAAAGAAAATCTTTATTCAGCAAACAACAATCTTATAAACTAGACTTATATATATGCACACTTGGAGAAAACAACCTTTGCTCAAAATCTTCGCCCCCAACTGTAAACTCGCGAACCCACTATCTCGGCAAACCCTCGACCGATTTGGATCATGTTCTTAAAAAAAAATTGGCCATATCCCGTATCTGCACACCCACTCTTTCATAAAGATCCCATCAAAAGGACCTAAGTTATCGACGAACAAACATACATACTTACATACATACAATCACTAAATTGTTCAATTGCACACGGAGAAAAAATACAAATAAATAAAAATACAAATACAGTAAATAATCGAATAAAACTGGAATATTTCGTAATTATATCCAAATAATAAAAGTGTGTTTGTAGAGGTATATTTGTTTGTTTGTTACCTCTTCACGCTTTAACCAGTGAACCTATTTAGATGAAATTTGCTATGGATGTAGGTTGAGACCTAGGGAAGGGGGACATGGGGTAGTTTTTATCCCGAAATTTCCGCTGGGAACGAAACCCGCAAGCACAGCTAGTTTATTATAATCATAAAAAAACAGTTCTTTTTTTAAGTTGTTTCTTTTCTGCCGTCATGGAACTCGTAGACCTCCGTGGCGTAGTGGTCACCATGCTAGTCTGCCACCCAGAGGTCCCGGGTTCGATCCCCGATCAGGGCAAGCTGGAAAATGGTCATTTTCAAATTGTCCTGGGTTTTGGAGGTTTATCTATGTAGTTTATCAGTTAATACATAATATCACGCCTATTTTCCACAGGGGTTAAGTTAATTTTTTTCGTAATAAGTTTTCCATCGCGTATGAAATATTTTTTTCTAGGTACAAGATTACAATGATAGGTACTAAATAACACCGAGTAGATATATACATATTCGTACCTTACGTTCGTTAGTACACGTGTGAGTAATGAGAACGGGAACAATAAATCTTATTTGGATGGCTGACAGCGAATATTGATGAGCGGTACAGACAGACACACAGACAGAACATAAGTACAGAATTAATATAACTATTACATAAAGAACGGAATCTCAAAAGATCCCGGGCAATTTGCGTCCCCGTTACTTGTCCTCGCACTTCTCCCCCGTTCTCGCCTTGTCGAGATGTTGAGCGGCAGCTACGGGCGAACTCACACACATTGCCGTGTGCACAGATTTATTTATTTAACTTCATACACAAATACAAGTGTAATAGCGGACTTAAAGCCTAAGGCCTTATCTATTAGTCAACCAAACGGGTGATGTAGAGAATGACAGGGGTAGTGCAAAACTTGAATAGATACATGGCGAAAAAAAAAAAAGACTATACGTCAAAACAATAAACTACATACAAAAAAATATACGCTATTAAGTATATACTATGATAAACAATACCTACATATACTACTTAAATACTCTATGATCTATCTGACAGTTTTTGAAGAAAGTGTGCCTTCACCTGTTTCTTAAATGAAAAGCGGGTTTTAGCCTTCCGGACATCAACTGGTAAATCGTTCCATAGTTTGATAGCCTGGACGATGAAAGAATGTTTAAAGAACCCACTGTGGTGAACTGGCAAAAATAGGTTGCAATTGTTAGAGGAGCGAAGATCTTTGAGATGGGTACCCTCAAAGATCTTCGCTCTACCTGAAACTAAAAATAACACTTGAGGTATACGGATGATAGTTTTGTTTGTAGTAGTGTAGGCTTAAATGATGCTCTGCTTATATTTTATTTTATTTATTTTATCAAACTTTATTGTTCCAAAGTACAAATATACTTTCAACAAATCTTAATGCTAAGAACATATGCAAAAAAAAAATCGGTGAACTGTAGACTTCGCGAGCTTGCATAGAATTACATTTCTGATCTCTAGAAGTAAACACAGTGGGTAAAAAAGTTTTTTGTCTTTTATTCCTGAGCAATTTCTAATACCAAATTTTTTGGTTGAAACTTAACAAAAAGTTTTGCGATATTTTTAAACATTTTTCGAATTTGTTAAAATATTTGATGTTTTACATTATTAAAACGTATGGATCTGCCACCTTAAAGAAGTCCTAAAATCTGAATCGACGTTAAATTCGCCTCGAGCCGCATCGCCCAGGAAACATGATTCGCATTTTTCGTCCATTCGCTCGATCGAATTCTATGATCTACGCGGGAAGAAAAGGACCTGGTTATTCAATTATTTTTTTCAGAAAAAATTGGAAGAATAATTGAATAAACCAGTATTATTTCTGATTTAAACTTGTCTTGCCAACAGTACGGGAACGCTTCCGTGCATTTTTCTGGATCTCCCGCCACTGATCAGGGTCCCGCGTGTCGTGACACCGTCGTGACACCTCATACATAATCCAAATATCCAATTCCTAGATCCAATCACATGTGTGATGAAGTCAAATATTTTTATCAGAAATGAATTTAGCTTACACCAAAAATGAAGGCCTTTTGATCGGAAAACAGATTTACTGACTTAGAATTTCACTATCATATTCATAAAAATTAGGCAATTTTTATTCAGATATATATTATAATGCTATTATTGATTTTAGGTGCACTGTTTTCTGTCAATTGCATAAAAAGTCGGCAGTTCTAAAACTGGTAAAAATCTAGGTATATGCTTACTACGACAGATTTAGGAAGGTAGATTTTATGAATATAATATTTTCTAGACGTTTTAAGAATTAATATTTAGAACTATTTTATGAGCGAGTTCAGTCTATAATACTGAACACCTTTGCCCAAGTAACATAAAATATATCGAAATATAAAAGTTTTTTTTGTTATCATACAAATAGGTGATCGGTTAACTTGTCGGCCAAAAATTATTTTTCATATTTCGATATTTGTTTTTTGGGGAGAGTTGATCAGCTGTATAATTATTTATGTTAGCCAAAATTCGCAAAAATGCTAAGAAAAGCTTCACGTTCTCATTTAAAACGGCAAACAGTTGTTCATAGAATAGTTAAAAAGGTTATCTAGAGACAACAACATTTAAATGATATCTCCAATTCCTTTCAAATAATTTATTTCAAATGGGGGCAGCACTGAACACCGAAAAATGCATGTATCCTTAAGTGTCATTGTTTGTATTGTGTTCTTTTAAACTCGTTTATTATCTCTTCGTGATATAAATCCACCTTCCGAACAACTTTTCGTTTAGTCGTAGCGTTGCTGTTTCGTAGACTCTCGTAGCAGGTTCTCGTAGACTGTCAACGAGATTCTACGAAATAACGACCCGCTACCATTGAAAACTATTTATTGCGTTTTTCTACGTTTTTCTTTCAGGCTGTCTGGGAAAAAAGATTTTCTGTCATTCGAGTCGGATTGGCGCACGTAGGGTTCCGTACCATTATCTACAAAAAGTCACGATTTTTATGTGTTACTGTGAAAATGAGTTTCTTTCGGCGTTTCTTCTCAGCAGTGGTCGTTACGAAGCACTGGTAACGGTAGCTTTTTTTTAAATTAATATAATTTCAATATAAACTACACGTAATGTAAATTATACTTATTGACGTGTAAAAGTGCCTGTAAAGGTCTAATTACTAAATAAACATTTGAATTTTGAATTTTTATGGGAGTCCCCTTTAAATATTAATTTTATTTTTATTTAACTATTTATTTTTAAAATGAATATACAACTAAATATTCTGTGAATATTTCAAGCTTTCTGTTGCCGTTATTAATATCGAACAAAAAACGGTAAAAATATCTACTATGTCTAGCTATCACGGTTCATGAGATTCAGCCTGCTGACATACAGACGGACAGCGGAGACTTAGTAATAGGGTCCCCTTTTTACCCTTTGGGTATGGAACCCTTAAAAAACACTAAAACAATATGGCTGTGAATTCATGGTACGTAGTGCGAAAAGCTTTGCCACTGAATAAGTATTAGTACTACTTAGGTACAGAAGTCTTACTCAGAAAAGAAAATCAAGGAAATATCTACTTCATGTGGTTAGCGCTATGGTTTAATTTAGCTCGCGTCAGAACTCCTCACCTCTTCGTTTATATACCTAGACGTCCATTGCAAGCCAATTTCATTCTTATTACTCTGGACAAACGATTTTTCCCTCCCATGTAACTGAATTTTCCCCTTCGAAGTGGTCGTCGCGCGCATAGTAATAATGTAGGGCCTACATTATTACTATGCGCGCGACGACCACTTATCTCGAAAATATGCCTACATTGTAGGCATATTTTCGATACCTAAAGCCAAACTGCCTCCGTGGTCTAGTGGTCAAGGCGTTCGCCTTGTGACCCGGAGGTTACGGGTTCGATTCCCACTGGGAAGCATACTTTGTGAAAAGTTGTTTCCAGTCTGGATAGGATATTGCAGGCTTGAATCACATGATTATCCTAAAAGAAAGATGATTCCGTGTTTCGGAAGGCACGTAAAACTGTGGGTCCCGAACGCCACCTAGCGTTTGATCATCAAACTATCCAAGGATTGGTTCCTGGTGTGGAGGTCAGACGGCAGTCGTCAAATCTCCTTGGTAAGGTAGCGGACCCCGGGCTCTGAAGCGTTACTGCTGAGGATGCAACCGGGAATACGCTCGGATGATGATGATGGATTTTTGATACCTAAACGGGGAGTGACACAAGCCTGGCTTTGCATCTGTGAATATTTGTAGTAGGCCGCGAGCAGGCATCAGGCAGTCTTTTGTAGTTCGGCATTCTGCAGTGTGACGTAACAAGGGCTCATTATTCTCAAAGCACGAGCAAAACCGGGTCAAGAACAAGTCTTGCATACATATAGAGTTACCAACTAATAGACATTTGTTAGAAATAATTTTGCGCCGTGATTTTTTTTCAATGGATATTGTCAAATTCACTTTGATAAACCAATATCAAATATAGCGGAGAAGGGGGAACGAAAAAAAAAATAGAATTATTAAAAGTATTCTTTAATGGCCCATTGTGTCCCCTAGCTGGGCAAAAAACCTTTTAAAGTTATTAACACACCAGTGGGGATAGTTTGTCAGTTATTATATACAATGTGTATTTTTTATACTTGATCGAACGAAATATTATCGGTAAAAAACCGGAAAATCTTTAATTTTTTTTTATATGTAAAAGTCGTGTTTCGGTTTTTATTTTTTTTTTGTCTTTAAGTATACGGTGTAGTTTCTTCAAAGAGGTCTCATTTAAAGGCTACAAATTTAAAAAAAAGCTTAGTATGTAAAAAATAACTAACAATACCAAACAGAAAATTAGATAATAAATAATTAATTGAAAAATGAAAGTGCCTGAAGTTTTGTAAATAACTTACATAACGGTATTATTTCTTACTGTTTATCATATTTCGTCTATTATCTGCGCTTTTCGTTTGGTCAAGTATAAAAAATACACATTGTATATATGTATACTGTCATACAGTGATGACCGCTGGGACTAACGGGCTAAGTACCTATCTTCCGAATCACTGAGGAGCACAAGAAATTTTTATTTTAGTAGTCAAACTCATTCAAGTGCGGACTAGGCTCGGTGTATGTGCGTTAAGACCGCGGATGTACATATCAGAATTGAAATGCTTTCCTTCACAAAAGGGGTACCTGTAGTGTGCCTCAGTGTACCACTAATGAAATCCAGTGTACTTCTTTCGATCTATAGATATTTAATAAAATATGAACACCCGCCATTCTAACGTTAGGACTGCGGGTGTACATTTTTTTTCGATTAGGCTATGCATATTTCACATTATTTTTTTTTCGTAATTATATGTACCTGCAGTGTACTTTAATGTGGCTTTAATGAAATTCACTTTCTTTTTCTAGTAAAAAGATAAATAATAAAATATGTACACCCGCCATTCTAACGTTAGAACTGCGCGTGTGCATTTTTTTTTAAGTGAGAAGACGCTTATTTATTTATTTATTTTTTGTTATCATATGTACCTACTGCGTACTTGTATATAAAAATATAAAATAACCGAGCTCCTCATAACTTTAGTTATAATATAGCTTCAAGAAATTCGACGACCTCCATGGCGTAATGGTCACCATGCTAGTCCGCTACCCAGAGGTCCCGGGTTCGATCGTCAGGGCAAGTTGGAAAATGGCCTTTTTCAAATTGTCCTGGGTCTTGGATGTTTATCTGTATATGTATTTGTTATAATATGTATTTGTTATGAAGTATCGTATCGTTGAGTTAGTATCCCATAACACAAGTCTCGAACTTACTTTGGGGCTAGCTTAATCAATGTTATTTATTTATAAATATGAATAGCATTGTTTGTTAAAGAAAAATGCATCCATGTCTAGATATCCATGTCTAAATAGACATACTTGCCTAAATAGGCAAGAGTACCACTGTCTATTTCTACGTAAGTCTATGAAAACGACGCATGCACTTGTTAACAAAAGTCCTTAACGTCTAAGCAATACGGCGCAATTTGGAATGAACTATACGAGTATTGAATTTAATAGCCTGTAATTTCTGAGATGCTGCGGTCTCCTGTATTTTAATGCATTCAACGTATTCCGCGTATTTTTCCATTGAAAATTCAATTGGAATCTGGTCTTTGAAATAGATTTTATTTTATTCATTTAAAAATGAGTACTGTTTTTTAATGTATTTTTGAAATTGATTTTATTTTATTCATTTAAAAATGAGTAGTGTTCGATCCATCACCGTCTACACTGTAGACGCCCACTTTGGGAAAGACTGCTGTAGACTCTACAGCAGTCTTTCCCAAAGTGGGCGATAACGCCCCCTTGTGGGCGCTGGAGGCTTTAAGGGGGGCGGTAACGGGCCCAGAATAAAGTTGGGGGGCGCTGATGTGATTTAAGCAATAAGTGATTTATAACTTCAGCTATTTCATATTTTAAAATTCACTGAAATTAAAATCCTCCTACTACACAACATCCATTTATTAGTTCATATTTATATCCTTTTTTATTGTACAAATATAAACTAAAAATGTAATTAATATTTATTATTTTAATGCGTTCACAACGCTATTTATATCGTAAAAGGAATCAAACACTGAAAAAATTTCGTGTTTTAAAGTTTCGCAGGTGAGGTCCCCACTTCCGATACTCTTTATTATTGTAAAATTGTATTATTATTGCTATTTTTTTATTAAAAATTAACAATGTTGATTATTGTTATTTTTTTAATAAAAGATACTCTAATGTACTGGTGTATGTATTATTATTGCTCTCTCTTGTAAAAAGTTTAGTTTAGAATATAGGTTGAATTAAATTACAGGCAAGACAAATATGTGATGGTTTTTATGGTAAAAAAATAGGGGGGCGCCACAAAATAACTGATTTTTTAAAGTGGGCGTTTATCAAAATAAGTTTGGGAACCTCTGGTCTACAGGCCAGGAGTGGCAACGGAATAATGAATAATTTATTTGAATTAGGAAGAGTATTTATATAAAAACATTGTACAGTGTTATGTTGAATGTACACGTCCAGTTAGTACGTGATGTGCTGAATTAACAAAATAAATTATTTGCTTATTAATTAAATATATATCCTAGTTCACATCACGTACGACTATAAGGATGCTGCCATAAGTATTATTTTTAATGCGTCTTTGAAATTGATTTTATTTTATTTATTTAAAAATGAGTACTATTTTAATGCGCACATTTTCATGCCAAGTTCTGTCTATGATAGGTCCTGCTTGCGTTTCGCAAGAAAGAGAGGGGCGAATTACGAACAAAAAAGACTTTCCAAATATACTTTCACCCTGCAAATAGTTGACGATGCGAATTAGGCGTAAAATTTTTAATGAATGTAGCATAGACCTATAGAAATACTTTCACTTTTGTCTATGGTATACCCAAACAAAGGCTTCATAAAAATCAAGTTTTCGAAGATGGCGCCTAGCGCATACATCCCATGTATATCCCATGCGGCGCCATGTGCTAGTCGCCATTTTGAATTTAAGGTAACTAAAATCAGACTTTTTATAAAAACGTCTGAAACAACAATCGAAAGTCGGCATTTTCGCCCATTCCCTCGATCGGCTTTTACGATCTGTGCAGGAAAAGAAGCAGCTGCTACATTCTATTTTGTTTCTTTTCTCCTAGACCAGCATGAAAGAGCTCTGATACAAACTCTATATAGTTCGACCCTTCTTGACTAGGCTTCTATTAATAATGAACAACTATCCATCTCCTTTCAACCAGGATGCTGCGATGGCTATATATTTGTCTCTGTTTTGGATTATGTTGACGAAATTCGAGCTGTGAGTTTGTCAGTATGTCACACCTGCTATTGATCCTACACTCGGGAACAGAAGTGTTAAGTTAAGAGGAATGCCGGCTCCCGTAAAAAGATTAATAATGTCAAGTTCAATTAAAAATACTGGCCAAGTGCGAGTTGGACGCGCGCATTAAACTCCCATACAAAAAATTTCGTTGATTGTATTAATGTCTATTATAATTTAAGTATTTAAAGTGAATACACAACTTAAGACGAAGTGGTAGCTAAAGTGGCGCCCTCGTTTGAAATAAATTGTTTAAAACTAAATATGATGATAATTAAAAATTTGATTTGCATCAATGTCTAGAAAGACTTTTAAACTATTTTATGAATAATCTTTGAAAGTAATATTGGTAGTCCGTCTAGTTTTCAAACTGTTTTTCGCCAAAAGTGGCCACTTTTGGCGAAAAACAGGTTATCATAAAATAGTTTAAAGGTCTTTCTAGACAGTGATACAAATCAAATTTTTAATTATCATCATATTTGGTTTAAACAATTTATTTCAAATGAGGACGCCACTTTAGCTACCACTTCGTCTTAATATTTTGTGTGTGCGTCTATCTGTTGCCGATTTTAATATCGAGCAATAAACGGCAAAAAACCACGTTTGTTGTATGAGAGCCCGTCTAAAATTTATATTTTATTATGTTCTTAGTTCTTATTTGTTCGTAGTTCTTAGTTCTTAAAGCGGCAACAGAAATACATCATCTGTGAAAATTTCAACTGTCTAGCTATCACGTTTCATAAGATACAGCCTGGTGACAGACAGACAGACGGACGGACAGACGGACAATGGAGTCTTAGTAATTCGGTCTCATTTTAACCCTTTGGGTACGGAACCCTAAAACAAACTAGACTGCCTATGTGAAATGTCAAAGTATTGCCTCGGATATAAGGACTTTCACAAGCAGTGACACTCAATTTTTTTAAAGAATATGCACGTATTTCTTTTATTTGCTTAATAAAATCCCCATTAACCACGGTAAAAAAATATGAAACAATTTATAAAATATCTTAATCAGCGACGAACATGTGATACTTTAAAGTTTCAATTAGAAAGAGAAGTCCGATATGGACTGGTGACGTCAAAGTCCATATCATCTATACATTTGCCATAGAAAGTAATGTTTTTGCGAGTGAGATAGACATATTTTCGTAAAATCGTTATATCTCGTTCGTTTTTCAACCAATTTTTATTCTGTTTTCACTGTTAGTACTTTACTTTTGAATATTTATGGATAAACTGGTTAGATAGCACATATATTTTTCATGCATATTCCCTAAAATCATAAAAAGATAACCCTGTCTTTTGTGAAGTAGTTAACAAGCTTTAATATTTCTTATATTATTTTATAATATTTCTTGATAATGTTCATTCATTCATTCATAAAACTTTATTGATCCACAGTTAAAAATTGTTTACAATTGGCGGACTTAAAGCTACAAGCGTTCTCTCCCAGTCAACCATAGGGAAAAACAGATAAATGGTTGCGGCGCAAAAAATAAAGCAATAAATTTACAACACAATATACTTACATTTAATATACATATACATAATTATACGTATAATATGTATATAGCATCATTTTAATAGCGTAAAAGTGTGTTGGTTCTATGGTCAAAAACCGACAGTGCTCATATTAAATTCTTTGTAGCTTCTTAGAGAAAATCTTTCCTATCTATAGAAACAATCTTTTGGTATTTTATACAACGACCTCCGTGGCGTAGTGGTCATCATGCTAGTCCGCCACCCAGAGGTCCCGGGTTCGATCCCCGGTCAGGGCAAGTTGGAAAATGGCCTTTTTCAAATTTTTCTGGGTCTTGGATGTTTATCATCATCATCATCATCATATCAGCCACAGGAAGTCCACTGCTGGACATAGGCCTCCCCCAAGGATTTCCAAAACGACCGATCGGAAGCGGCCTGCATCCAGCGCCTCCCTGCAACCTTGCTTAGGTCATCTGACCATCTAGCAGGTGGGTGTCCTACGCTGCGCTTGCCGGTACGTGGCCGCCATTCGAGAACCTTTCTGCCCCATCGGCCATCGGTTCTTCGCGCTATATGCCCCGCCCACTGCCACTTCAATGAGCTAATCCGCTTGGCTATGTCGGTGACCTTCGTTCTCCTACGAATTTCCTCATTTCTGATTCGATCGCGTAGAGAAACACCAAGCATAGTCCTCTCCATGGCCCGTTGAGCGACCTTGAGCCTTCTTATGAGACCCATAGTAAGGGACCACGTTTCAGAGCCATAAGTCATCACTGGTAACACACATTGATTAAACACTTTCGTCTTGAGGCACTGAGGTATTTTAGACGATAAAACACTGCGTAATTTCCCGAACGCTGCCCAGCCGAGTCGGATTCGCCGAAAGACTTCTTCCTCGAAGCTGGAACTTCCTGCCTGGATCAATTGACCCAGGTAGACATACTGGTCTACAACTTCGAGGGTGGAGCTCCCAACAGAAACTGGTAAAGGCGCAACGTGCATATTTGACATGACCTTCGTCTTGTCAATATTCATTTTTAGGCCGACCTGTTGGGAGACTCGATTTAGGTCTTCAAGCATCGTACTTAAGTCCTCCATCGATTCTGCCATGACAACGATATCGTCGGCAAATCGAAGGTGAGTAATAAACTCGCCATTGATGTTGATGCCCAGTCCTTCCCATTCCAGGAGCTTGAAGGCATCTTCCAGAGCGGCGGTGAACAGTTTTGGAGATATGATTTGGATGTTTATCTGTATATGTATTTGTTATAAAATATAGTATCGTTGAGTTAGTATCTCATAACATAAGTCTCGAACTTACTTTGAGGCTAGCTCAATCTGTGTTATTTGTCCATATATATATATATATTTATTTATTTATTATTCTTACTTAGGCAAATTAAAAAACCCCCTACGACCAATCTAGTAATGATTAGCGGAACTACATAATATTCTAACCTGTATGTTAAGAGGACTTGATATCCGTAGCGCCATCTATTATTTGTCAGGTAAATTACAAAACCCCAACTATGAGGCGTGTTATCACCCTATAACTGACGACGATATTTGCCGACCTCCTCGGCGTAGTGGTGACCATGCTAGTCCGCCATGCAGAGGTTCCGGGTTCGATCCCCGGTCATGCCATGTTGGAAAATAGCCTTTTTTAAATTGTCCTGGGTCTTGGATGTTTATCTATATATGTATTTGTTATAAAATATAGTATCGTTGAGTTAGTATCCCATAACACAAGTCTCGAACTTACTTTGGGGCTAGCTCAATCTGTGTGATTTGTCCCTATATATTTTTTATTTATTTATAACTTATAAATGAATGAACCGATTTTTAACAAACATGGCTAAGAACCACCGCAAGGGAAGTTGCTTTAACGTAAAAAAAGTTCATTCGTTCGAGCGCTACGATGACACAGACAGACGGACAAACAGACAGGCAGACCGACAGACATTGCGTCAAACTTATAACACTCCTTTTTTGTCGGGGATTAAAATTTCTTATTGCAATAATTTCCATTATTTATATAACTTAAGTTGCATTAGGACATGCATGTACCCCAACAGATCGATCTAGATTATCCTTAGCTATCATCGGTGGCTCTCGTCACCGTGATTTACACCGGGTACGGTGTCTACGTATGCCACAGATGTAAACTGTAGAAGATACAACATTTTGTTTTAAACACTCTTTCTATATTGAATGAATGAAATCGATTATTTCAGTCTGCACAGGTATTCGATACAGATCCATATTTTGTTAGTTGGAAACTTAATAACTATGTTAATAAAATCCAAAATGGGGGTTATTATTAAAAACGTGTAAGGACGACCAATGTTTACATATTGGGCTGTCCACTCTTTCTGACACCACCCTCAAGAGTGAGTTGGTACTGCTCCTTACCCGTGACCACAAAGATCTGTCCTGACTCTCAAACTAAATCCATATCAAATTTCATTTAAATAAGTTTAGTGGGTGAATCGTGAAAAGGTAACAAAAACTAAGCATACAAACTGACTTTTACATGTATAGGGGGCTTCAAACCCCGTGAGATTTTCGGGATAAAAACTATCCTATATCCTTCCCTGGGTCTCAAACTATATTCAATCCAAAATTCATCTAAACAGGTTCAGAGGTTGAAGCGTGAAGAGCTAACAAACAAACAAGTATGTATAAAAACTCACTTTCACATTTATAATTGGGTACTTTCCTGGGTCTGGATCATATCCATTTTCAACGTGATTTTAGATTTATTATTGCAGAAAAACTGATATTAAAAGCGCTATTTGGTTCCAAAAAAACTGATATCATTAGCCTGTATTTCATACTAATTCCATTGAAAATTTTATATTTTTTTTTATGTTATAAGGCGGCAAACGAACGTGCGGATCGCCTAATGGTAAGTGATCACCGCTGCCCATGGACAACTGCAACACCAGGGGTGTAACAGAAGCGTTGCCGGCCTTTCAGGAATATATAGACTCGTTTTTTGTTTTGATGTTTAGAAAAAAAATTATCTGATTTAGAGTGTTGGAAAGTAGCGAATTTGGGAAGTTAGGATTGGGATTTGGGATGGGATAATACGTAGCATATCTTCGTTTCTGTTTCCATCTATGTGTGACACGTCACGGTGACAAATTCCGCTGTGGATTCCCTGTTTCGCATGATTTACACCCTGTATATTGTGCCGGCGGGGGTAAGTACAGGCCGCTGGAAATTCATGTCCCGGACGCCTGGAGCTGCAAGGTCTAATTTTTTATTTACATCTTATTTTAAACCGACTTCCAATTAGGAGGAGGATATCCAATCACCGCGATTTATTTATGTATTTTCATCGATTATTCGAAAACGCCTGGACCGATTTGAAAAGAAACAATTTTTGTTTCAAAGGGTATACTCGTCAGGTGGTCCCATTGAAATTGTATCAAAATCGGTTGTGTAGTTTGGGGTGAAGTGGGTTTTTAGTTTTGGAAAATTCCTCCTCCTCCTTGCGTAGTAATCCTCATTGCTGAGGGTCGTGATCTCTATGGAACACCTTCTTGTGTACTATGTCCCGCCATTTAGTTCTGTGCTATGCAGCTCGGATGGCGTCGCTGACCTTGGTCTAGAGTGTCGAGCGAATCTGGTCGGACCAACGCATGGGACTTCGTCCTCTGGATCTTTTTCCTTCTATTTTGCCCGTCAACAGAAGTTTTTCAAGATTGTCTCCACATTTTCTGGAGATGTGTCCGAAAAACTCAAGTATTCTGCGTAGACATATTGTGGAGAGTCTGGTCTTTATTTCCAGTTGTTTGAGAATAGATACGTTCGTCCGACGCGCTGTTCATGGAATCCGAAGCATTTTCCTCCAGCACCACATCTCAAAAGCGTCGATCCTGGAGCGGTCTAATTTCTTTAAGGTCCAAGTCTCAGCGCCATACAAAAATATTGAGAATATCAGGGTAGTGACTAGTTTCTTTTTCAATTTGATAGAGATGTTTCTATTGGTCCAGATCCGATCCAGTTGTGACATGGCATTCTTGGCCATACCTATTCGCCTACGCACGTCGTCCTCACACGATCCAGTGTTTGAGATTTGTGCACCCAGGTAAATGAAATTCTTAACAGTGTCCAACTTAAGGGCTCCGGTTAGTTCCATTTCGCCTTTGCGATCTACCACCATGATTTTGGTTTTGCTCCGGTTTATAGCTAGACCATGTTCCTTGCTTATGGATTCCATCCTGTCCAAAAAAGAGTCCATCTCAGCTTCACTGCTAGCTAAGAGTGTGGTGTCGTCCGCGTATCAAAGATTGGTGATCTTATGACCTCCGATTTTAACTCCAACCTTCCAGCCATCGCAGGTGCGTCTCATAATGTATTCTCCATAGATGTTGAATAGGACGGGCGAAAGGATGCAGCCTTGTCTCACTCCTTTTTTAAATTTGAAGGATTCTGAGTGTATGTTATCGACTCTGACAACTCCTTCGTTATTCATGTATAGGGACTGTAGCAATGCTATGAGATGCTTAGGCACTCCGAGCTCAGTGAGTATGGTCCACAGAGTGTCCCAATCGACACAGTCAAATGCCTTGCTATAATCTACGAAGCACATGATCACTGGGACATTAAATTCATACGCTTTTTCGATAACTTGTCTGATGTTGAAGATCTGCTCTCTCGTGCCTTTGCCCTTCACAAATCCCGCTTGTTCTTGTGGAATTTGCCAGTCTAAGTAGTGGCGGATCCGGCTATTTAATACGTGTAACAGAATTTTGCTGCAGTGTGTGATTAGGGCTAAGGTTCGATAATTGCTACAGTTTTTGGTGGAACCTTTTTTGTGTAGTGGTAATATTATGGATTTACACCAATCCTCGGGCCACTCGCCATGACTCCAAATATGGTTGCAGATGTAATGCAAAATGTCAATATCTCGTTCTCCCAGCGCTTTTATTACTTCTGCCGTTATGTTGTCTGGTCCAGGAGCTTTTTTATCTTTTAGACGCGCTATTGCTGCTGTGATCTCCGAACGCAGTATAGGCGGCTCCTTTTCTATATCTGACCAGTTTCCAACTTGCGTATAGAGGGCGTTGTTGTGGTCATACAGTTCTTGACAGTATTTTCGCCACGCCTCTGCAACATACTTTAAGTCGTGTATTATTGTGCCACTTTGGTCTTCAATTACCCATGATCTGGGTTTAAATTTCTTCGTTGGTAAACGCACTTTCTTAAAGAGATCGGATGTCTGATATCTCCTAGCGTGTGTTTCTATGTCCTGGCATATACTGTCAATGAAAGTGTTTTTGTCTCTGCGGCATCCCTTTTTAATTGATTTACTGAGGTCAGAGTATTCCTTTTTTGCGCTGTCATTTTGTCGGCCTAGTGTTTTTAGTGTTTTTCTTTTCTGGATCAACTCCCACGTATTCTCAGTTATCCATGTTTTTGTCTTGGATTCTGATTTATTTTGAATGCTTTGCTTGGTGATGTCATCAAGTGTTCGGCAAATTGGGCTTTTGAATTGAGTCCAAAGTGTGTTAGCGTCATTTAAGGAATACTTGGCGAATTCAGGCTCTGTCGTTTCACGCAGAATGTTCATCTCATGTTCTTTTAGAGATCTCAGTTTGGATGTTACTCTTTTAGTCGGAGATTTTAGGCGAAGAGCAAATTTTGCAACCAGTAAATTGTGATCTGAGCCGCAGTCCGCACCTGGGTATGTTTTGACATTCTTTTGGAAAATTATATACGACTAATTTGGCATACAGCTTATTCATCTAAGCGCACGGCAGTGCGCAGGCCAAGTTCCAGCAACAGGCCGCGCGCATGCCGTGCACTATTTACACGAACCGTTTCGACCCACTTTTGACCCCCCTGTAACTTAGTGCCTATTGCAAGTAGAGAGATAAAATTGAAACTATTTAATCATATAAATACTAGTACTAAAGCAGTATGTCAAATTTCATAGATATAGCTTCAGTAGATCCTGAAATATGACCCTGTGAAAATAGCTAATTTTGGCACTGACTGACTGTCCAACTGACTGACTGACTGACTCACTGACCGGTAATCAAAACCTCTAGGCCACTTCCAATTGTCCTAGCGTTATGAAATTTGGCACGCAGGTCGTGTTTTATATGTAGATTAACAAAAAATTAAGAAAATTAAGAAATCGGTCAAGCGTTAGTTGGCTCAATCGAATATCACATTTTTAATAAAAATATTTATGAACCAGTGATACAATGAGAATACGATGAGGAGGGGGGAGAAAGAGGGGGGGAGAAGGAGAGGGGAGAAGGAGAGGGGGTGGGGTATAAAAGATAATTTCGATAGATGGCGCTAGCGGTATAATTGAACGCGATATTGTGTTTTTCGTCTGCAGTATATATGAAAAGTTGATAAGAAATCGATGGGCGTTTCTTAATACACTTATGACGTCGATATCTTATTAAAAGATAAAATAGGTACGATTTCTTGAAAAAAAGTATTGAAATCCCACCAAAAACATACCTGTTAAAAAAAGGGGCCAAGTTCCTATCGGCTAATTGTTTGCCTAAAAAAGGGTTGAAATCCAATCCAATGCCAAGTTTAGATGCATTATAAAAAATATCTAAAATTATAATACTTCTAAATTTGAACTTGGCAGGTTAATTAAATTATGTAAAAAGGTTAATTTTATTATATTAATAATAAATTTAACTATACAATTAATCAAGTGTTACGTACAGCACGAAAACCTGCCAAGTTTAAATTTAGCTAAGGCAAGCAAGCATTAACATTATATGTTAATGCTCAATATCGCTTGACACTGAAACGCGGATACGGAGTAACGTCCGTTTTGCGTATAGCTTTTAGAGTAACCCTCCTAGGACATACCATTGGGTGGGTTGTGGCCTGTCTGCCAAAGTTATCGTGCTTGAAGTGAAAATCTTGCAAATTGATTACCCGTCTGCGCCAAAGAAGAGTCATGTTTTTCGAGTGTATGTATATTGCTTGGGCACGCTATTGGTCGACACAGAGCATATCAAAAATTAAAAAAAAATGCCGTTTTTTGGTGCCAAAATAATGTCTTTGATAATTTTTTTACATTTTATGCCTAGGGTGAATTTTTTTTCAAAAATAAAATAAAATGGGAAGAATAAACACCTAAATAAAATTAATGATTAAACGAAATTACCTTAAGTGAAGGTTTATCATTATTTTGTGAGGTGTCCATTCGAAGATTTTAACTCCCACAAAAATGTATACAACGTATGTAAGTATTGGTCTGGGGTAAACTTGTTACTTTTTAACCGCCTACAAAAAGAGGTCTGTTGTAAGTCTGACGCTAATGTCTGTCTGTCTATTGGTCTGTCTGTCTAGTCTGTTTGTGTACGAATAGACCGATTTCAATGCAGTTTTTTTACATGAAAGCAAGTTTTCTTGCGGTGGTTCCTAGCTATGTTTGATGAAATTCAGTTCAGCTGCTTAAAAGTTGTCGGGGTTAACGCTTAAAAGTCAGGCTTTTTTAATTTACCTGGCAAATAATAGATGGCGCTTCGGGTTGCTACCCGTAGCGCAGTTGTCTTACCAGATGTTATGATATGTAGTTCCGCCTCTTATCACTAGATGGTGTCGTCGGGGTTTTTTTTAATTTGTCTGACTAATAAACTTACAGTTACGAAGTGAACGAAATGAAAGATTCTGAACCTCACGTTAAAGTTTTCGAACCGTTACAGGAAGCTGTTATGCCTGTGGTTACTTATTTTGTTTATGCTATCTGTACTCTATAGTATACCTACAATGCGACACAAATAAGTTGAACAAAAAAAGTGGACTTCAAAGCATTTTTGTACAAATACCCAGCACGTAGGTTGAACCAAAATGGCGGTTATCAGCGCAGCGCATTTTGGTTCAATTTACGTGTTGGAAATTTGTACAAAATTGCTTTGAAGTCCGCATTTTTAACCGACTTCCAAAAAAGGAGGAGGTTATCAATTCGTCGCGATCCTTTATTTTTTTTTATGTATGGTCACCGATCACTCAAAGACGCCTGGACCGATTTCAAAAATTCTCGAAAAATTGTTTGAAAAGGTATACTTTCCAGGTGGTTCCATGGAAATTTTATCAAAATCGGTTGTGTATTTTGGGGGTGAAGTCGGTTTTTAGTTTTGAAAAATTATGAGTGCTTATTGTTCAACTTATTTGTGTCACATTGTACTTTCGTGTGACACGACCGTTTTGCCGGCCAACAGGCGGCAGCTGAAAATCAGTGCTGCTATAATTTGTCTAATGACTTCCTGACTGGTAGATATGTTTTTTATTATAATGATTTGACGGCTCTGGATACTAGTCCATTAGAGCCTATCTTTATTTTATCACTTTATTCCTAACCCTAACCCTAACTATGCAATTAAAGGTTGGTGTAGATCTTTTAATTGCTTCAAGGGAGCTTCTGGCGACAAATCTATACGTGTGTTAATTTTGTTGTTTTAAATTGTATTGTGTTTTTTGTCTGTTGGTACAAATAAAGTCTTTATTTATCTATCTTTATCTTATGTACCAGGAAAATATGAATACTGTACAGCTTGCTAGTTAGGTCGGCGTGGCCGCGTGGTATCGCATCGCAAGTTTGGCGGGCTAACTAGAGCTGCTTTGCATAAACTGCGGCGGAATATTGATGACTGCCTGTACCATGCAGGCACGGGCGCGGGACGATCTTGCGGCGATTTTAAAACGACTTATTTGATGTGTACCATCTTATCTCATGCTTCCATGCAATCTGTGGGAGTAAAATCTTTAAACGCGACGGAAGTGTGACAAAAGAAGCCGGGAAGGTTAGGATTTGAATAGGAATAAAGAAAAAAAGATAGGCTCTAACAGGTTTGTATCCAGAGTCGTAAAATACCCATATAAAAAAACGCGCTTTTCTTGATTTGACGGTGGCGCTTATTACCAAGAAGAGATGTCATATTATGTTATACGCAAAGACTAGAATGTTTTCACTGCGTAAATTTTATACATCCCTACAAAAACAAAAATGTTGGCCGCCAAGTTCTGTAAAAATCCTGAAATTTATTTATAAGGATTTTAACATTTGATCTTACTAGTTAGACTTCCGTATTTTGCCGTTGAAATTTTCACAGACGATGTACTTATATTACCGCTATAACAACAAATACTAAAAACAGAATAAAATAAAAATTTATGTGGGGCTCTCATGCAACAAACGTGATTTTTTTATGGAAAACGGTATAAAACTCGCACTTGGCCGGTTATTTTTTTACCAGCTATTCTGATAGTGAAATATCTTAATAAAATCGATAAATTGAAAACAAAAACAAATCTACGAAATTCACTGCTTTTTGATTTTTTTCCTTTGAATACGCGTAATAGTCTACCTAAATGCCAAATATCGACCTTCTAGGTTTATAGAATTTGATTTTCATTTTGATCATCGATAAGTAAATCAATGATATTATTTCGCCTTTTTTTATCGTTATTAAATCAATAATTGTTTTAGCCACATAATTGAATTTTTTTATACTTCAAGAAAAGCTAGAGAATTAAAATGTATATGCTAAATTTCATGTTTTTAGGTTAAATAGATTTTGAGTTGTGAAGGGGTAAAATGTAGCTCGAAATGGTTCGGCAAATATACACACGGCTGCTGCGTCGCCAGTTCCTTTCTTTGAACTTGGCTTTGACACGCTGCCGCGTGTCTAGATCGTGCGGCAACTGTAAGGTTCGCACTTTTTTCTTGTGTTAGTGGCCATATATTGGTGTCAGATATTTCAAGCTACCTAAAGGCATCTGACATAGCTTGACGAGTATCATAAAAATGACTAATACAAAACCGATGGCCGATGGGGCAAAAAGGTTCTCGAATGGCAATCGCGTACTTGCAAGCGAAGCGTAGGATACTTAACCACAAGGTGGTCAGACCAAAGTCGCTGGAAAGCGCTGGATGCAGGCCGCTCTAGATCGGTCATTTTGGAAATCCTTGGGAGAGGTCTATGTCCTGCAGTGAACGTTATGCGGCTGAAATTATGATGATGACGATATGAGAGAGAAGAGATGAAAACCTTAGTGAAACAGGTCAGCATCTATTTAATGACGTTTATAATATCGTTGGTCCTTATTAGCGCATTGTATTTGCGCAGATTTGTATATTCTATTGTATTTTAACTAACGAAATAACGTTACAACCGATAGAACGGGCTCACGGAACGGAATAGCGGTGATTACAGGGTCAGAGAAGTATTATTCTAATTAGTTCGTCTTTTATTGTAAGTGATTGAGAGAGCTTTCTTCAAGAATGAGTATGCCAAAAGACAATGCACCAGTCGATCAGCTTACTTATATAACAATGTAAATGCGTTATTGGATATCTATATCACATTACAAAACGGGCCTGTAAGAAATCGCTTATATAGTTAATAAAAGGTTGGAACTAGGACAAAACTGAAGCGTTCATAAAATAACTAGTATCAAGGACATACACAGTAAAACTAATGATGATCTAGTGGTCACCATGCTAGTCCGCCACCCAGAGGTCCCGGGTTCGATTCCTGGTCAGGGCAAGTTGGAAAATGGCCTTTTTCAAATTGTCCTGGGTCTTGGATGTTTATCTATATATGTATTTGTCATAAAGGCACATAACACAAGTTTCGAACTTACTTTGGGGCTAGCTCAATCAGTGTTATTCGTCCCTATATATTTATTTATTTATATTATTTAATTTCTCCTAATAATGTGCTAACTTTATGTATATAATTCTATTTAATTGTATCTATTTGTTATGTAATAATTTTTAGCAAGTATAAAATCTATTTTAATTTGTAACTAGTAGCTATTATTAAATGTAATAGTATGTTATATCACGACTCCCTTCAGGTTCATTTGGACAACTATGCCAAAGCGTCAACAGTGGCAAAATGACAGCTGTCCCATAACGACAACTTCCTAAAATGTCTACTAACCATATCGACAACTTTATGGGAACATTAAGACAACTTCCCAAAATGGTACTCCATTTCTTATCCTAAACTTTTCAGTCCGAATGTCATAATCCATAACAAGTTTGCCATAATTCTTAGGATCCATAATGTTCAAATATCCGTAATTTTGATTCACCTGATTATCTTGAATCATAACACTTCTTTGCCATAATATGAATTGCTATAATAATTGAATTATCTAATTTTAAATGCTATACAGTCACATCATGTTCTAGGTGTTGTATTCTACAATGTATGCTAGTCCGAATGTTAATCTAAATATATATAACTCAAAGGTGACTGACTGACTGACATAGTGATCTATCAACGCACAGCCCAAACCACTGGACGGATCGGGCTGAAATTTGGTATGCAAGTAGATGTTATGACGTAGGCATCCGCTAAAAAAGAATTTTGATCAATTCTACCCCCAAGGGGATAAAATAGGGGATGAAAATTTGTATGAAACTTTGTCAATTTTAAACCGATCGGGCTGAGACTTTGCATGCATAAAGCTACTATGACGTAGGCATCCCCTAAGAAAGGATTTTGATAAATTACACCGCTACGCGAGCGAAGCCGCGAGCAAAAGCTAGTTTGTAATAAGATTATTAGCTGAAAAACTAGGTTAAAATTAGGTTTTAGTCACAGAAAGAAATTGCTGTAAAACCGATTCCACGTAGTCTTGTCTGCCCTACCCCTAGAGTGTAATTCCTACTGCATAGTGCATTATTATTTTTATGTTGCATGATTGCTTGTATGCTGCATGCTGCATGCTTGCTTGCAGCATGTATGCATAAAAAATTAGGATACGTGGTAATTATGAGGAAAAAATTGATATTTTGAATATTATGGATCCTAATAATATTTAAAGCAAAAGAGTTACGAATAATAGTAAGTTGTATTTTGGGATTGCAACTTTCGGGCGCGTGATATTATGTTAGGGCTAGGCATCATTCGGATATATGATTATTATGGAAAAAAAATATTATGAGATCCTAAGTTATGGATAAAAAAATAGAGAACCCAATCTCTATTTTCCATAACGACAATTACCATCTTGATAAGTGTATGACCATTAAAACTAAAATATTATGAGTGAGCCAGGATTTTACTTAAAATTACTCTAATCAGACTGAGACCAAGGGATCCTACTCTGTTGCTAAAATCTATGTGTAGAGGCACAGTCATAGACAAAAACTGCTACCTAATGACTATCAAAATTTATGATAAATTACCAGTGGACATAAAGACGCTAAATTTTAATAATTTTAGACGTATGTTATTTAAATGGTTAGCTGATAAATGTTTCTATGATATTAAAGAGTTTTTTGACAGTAAATAATAAATATGACATCAATTATTCTATATAATACATAACTTGACTTAAATATATAATTGTGTAATAATAGCTAAATTTGTAACAATGTATTTAAATTTTTGCATGCCTATGTTATAGAGGCGAGAAATTGTTGGATGACCCTTGTAAATAAAGATATCATAAAAAAAAAACAGAACAGAATAGAACAGTATAATGAAATAATCAAAATTGTAAATTATCATAATCTATATATATATATATAAAAGAAGAAACTGAATGAATGACTGACTGACATATCAACGCACAGCCCAAACCGCTGGGTCTAATCCAAATTTGGCACAGGTTCCTTATGAGGTCTAGGGGTGCACTAAGAAAGGATTTTTCATAATTCACCCCCTAAAGGGGTGAAAGGGGGTCCAAAGTTTGTATGAACAAACAGGATTAGTTCGACCATTTTATTTGAAACTTCGCGAGAGTACTTCTGGTGGTAAATTAGTAAAAACGTGTTTCAGGATTTTTCAAAATTCATCCCCTAAGGGGGTGACAATTTTGAAGCGTTCCGTCGCTCTCTTTCGGTCTAGCGAATGACAGGAACGGTAACGAAAACGGGAACGGGAACGGGAACGGGAACGGGAACAGGGAACAGGAAGGGGGAGAGCCCTGTAAGAACCATTTTCGACATAGACATAGATATGGCTGACTAAGATAGATAGAGACTAATCGATCAACGCGCAGCTGAAACCGCAGGGTCTAGATACTCCAAATTTGGCACATAGGTTTTTAATAAGGACTAGGAGTACACTAAGAAAGGATTTTTAAACTAACCCCCAAAGGGGGTCAAACGGGGGTTCAAAGTTTGTATGGAGTGATAAGATTAGTTAGACTATTTTATTCGAAACTCCGCAGGAGTACTCCTGACGGTAAATGAGTAAGTATGTATTCCAGGATTTTTCTAAATTCTACTTCTAAGTGAGTGTAATGGGGGTCCGAAGTTTGTATGGAGAAACAAGATTACTTTAACCATTTTGAAGCGTTCCGTCGCTCTCTCTGGGTCTAGCAAATGACGGGAACGGGAACGGGAAGGAAACGGGAGAGGGAGCGGAAGAGGGAGGTTCGCTGGGTCTGCTAGGCCTTTAAATCCCTACGTTATAATAAAAAAAAATATATTTTATAAGTATTCAAACATTTTGACATAATAATTCACATGTTATCACAACATTAATAACGTAAAAAACCTATAAAAAATCCTATTAGAACCATTTTACACTTCTACGCGGACGACGTCGCGGGTTAAAGCTAGTAATAAATATATTTTTTCTGTTAACATGAAATGAAGAATCACACGATTACTCTAAATATAATCAAAATTGTGATAACATTTTTTTCCGTTCCCGTTCCCATTACCGTCATTTGCTAGAGCAAAAGGGAGCGATAGATTTATTTATCTTAATTTTTTTGTCTCTCACGACTTACGAAGTTTCATAATAATATAAAGCGACCACTAATACATCCCCGGGGGTGAAATTTTTTAAAATCCAATTATTGTATTTTTATTTTTTACTTACCGCTAATTCAATATTCATACAAACTTGCAATCCCTGTTTTACCGTTATAGGGATGTAATTTCCAAAATATAATAAATGCATTATTTCTACTAACTGCTAAAATAAATAAAAAATTTCATGTGTCTTACTTTAAAGATTACGAAGTTTCATACTCTTTCTTTCTTTATTTCTCGCTTACATGCACTTATACTATAACATGAACCCTGGCAGGGTGTTGCGAACTTTAAGTATGTAGTTAAGTTTATATAATAATAGTGATTTCAGAAATATTTCGTTTGGGATATGTCAGAAATTGTTAGTAACAACTTAGTAATTGAATTTAATGTCAGCTGTTACATAAACTTATAAGTTAAGTATTAATTTCAGGGAAATTCTATTACATTTTAATTAAATTAAATTGGATGTGTTTTCTGATACATTAAAACATTTCAATTATCTCAATAATAGTAATGTCAAAAAAGAATAATATAAATATGTAGTATAAATGTCAGTATAATAATTGAGGGGTATAAAAGCAAAACCGCCACTTTACACACCTATCAATTTTGCAGGAATCATAAAAAACGTTTAAAATTTTTATTTTCATTATCTAATAAAGAATATTGATTTATTTATTGACAGTAACCTACTTTACTTTTAAATAATGATTTAGAATAATAACTTTCTGCACCATTACAGCAAAATTCGCAAAATAAAAACAAACATAGGCATTCTTGCACCTGACAAGTATATTGCAGGCGTGTTTGTAACTCACACTACTATAAATAGGCACTTTTGCTTCTGATATAAACAGACACCAGCGTAATGCAAGATGTGGTCAGACATTTTTTGTTCTATGACATTTGTGCAAACAAATGTCATAGAACAAAAAATGTGAACAAAATAATTATAACAAATTCAAAAATCTGTAATGCTGTTGGTTTTCTTAAAATAAAGAATAAAAAAAATAAAATAAATAACAAAATAATAACGTAAGTAGTTTTATTTCAAATATCAAAAAAAAATCAAATTTAAAATCTTAGAAGTCGAAACAAATTCGTCGTATTTATTGAGATACATATGTAATTGGTTCCAGAAACAAAATCAGCTGTAAATTAAATTTGTTAATCATAGGTACTATATTAGATAAACGATTATACAGATATTCCTATTTCTTCAGGGTAGTAATTGCAAAGGTCGTTGTCAACGTTGGTATCTGCTTCGTCTTCATTAGTTTGGCCATCATTAGCTTTTATAATATTTATGTAAAATTGAAGCTGATCACTTAACTGATTTGCCCAATCTTCGCCATAGTGACATGTTAATAATTTTTTTACATCGGTGATTTTCGAGGAACTTATTTTCACTTTGCCAGGTTCAATAACATTTACCGATGCATTATACAAAACTTTATTTTTTCTTATAATAGATTTATAAGCACCTAAGTCAGTGTTATAATTAACCTCTCCTCTAATTAAAAAACGTTGTGGGTTATTTTTAACTCTCCTGATGTAGAAACGTTTGCAGGGAAGAAACTGAAAATGATAGTCACCAGGGCGCTTAAGAGTATTTAAGCCCAACTCTTTCCAGTCCGTTACAGGGCAATCTATTCCTAGTTTTGAAACTATGCCATATTTTTCATAAATATCTATATATTCTTGTGGTTTTATTATCTCTTGCATATTTTTCACTTCCTTTTCTATTAATCCGAATACTCGGTCTGCCGGTAAAAATGAGTGACCTGGCACCGGAAATATCAATTCTATTGTTTTTAAATTTAAAGGAGCTTCATTTATTAGCCAGTGTGAGAGCATAGTAATCATAGTGCTATTTTTATTTTGAGAACCACACCCATCTCCCATCAATCTAAGAACTTTGATTCCTTCAAGATTAAATTTCTTTATAACATGATAAAGAGCTGATACTATCTCGTTTGATGACTTACTGTGTATGTTTTCTGTCCAGCAATATATATGAACATTTTCTTTAGAAATATTATGGGTTTCATTTTCCTTTACTACAGTAAAATTATACATATGCAACTGGCGACTGAAGTACGCTGAATGATCGGCGACTTTAGGCAGTACTTGATTTTTTTGGCAATCAAAACTGAGAGTTAATCTGCTAGAATCATATTCCTTCAATAGTTTGTGGAAGCATTTTGCTTTGAGCTTGTGTAATCTCAATTCACCCATTAAATGCGCTTTTTTTTGTGCATCTTGTTCATGTTTTATCTTTGAGTTATATGATAGACATTTTGAACACATATCAACCCTTGGAGTAATAAACCCTATATTATAAGAAGTATTAAAAATATTTCTGAAAAAACATTGGCGAACCTTTAAGTGTTCCTGACATTGTTGATTGTACATACGCCACATTTTACGAATGTTTAATTCTGAGGGTACGTATCTACGCTCTGAGGAGGCCGAACGACAATAATGACCTTCTATGCATGTAAATGTTTCTATGAACTTCATTGTGGCTCGTCTCTTGTCTAAGTTTTTCTTGGAAACTCTATCTCCACCTCGGTTTTCTTGCGGAGGTATTCCAGTTAGAAAACTATTTTTAGCAATTCTACGTATTCTATGTTCAGTAATACTTAAAACTTTTTTAAATAAGCTCTGACATACTTGTATAATTTTATGAGGTTTTTTAAACTGACGTATAAAAAGTCGAGTATGACAAACCATTTCGCCTCTTTGGCGCGCATTAGGTTTTTTTCTTGCGGGATATTTCACTTTCATATACTTATGTATAAAGTTGTCTTTAAAGTTTTTGTCCGGTTTGGAATAAAACGCTTCACAAAACTTTCGTAAATCTTGTGTGCAAAGTTCGGAGCATTTAATTTTTCCACTTTTGTGTGAACATGTGATTGATAAATTGGGTAATGTCTTCGACATGTACCTACAACAATAAGAACATACTATACATAACATTTTATTAAAGACAAAGTAATAATTTATACTGTACTAAATGATAAAATTAAAATTAGTTATAAAAAAGCGGCCAAGTGCGTGTCGGGGGACGGCGCCACGCATAGTATAGGATTCTGAAGATTTTACAGATCCCAACAATTTCTGAACTAACTTATTCTAGCTAACTAACATCGTATAGGAAGGTACTTAAAAAATATATTTTTCAAAATTCCACTTTATCGACGTAATTTTCGTGATTCTCATAACAGTATTGTTTAAACCCGTCCACTCCATTGCTCCAAAATATGATAAATTAACAACTTTGAAATTATTACCTTTGGCGCTTTTCTACATTGCGTTTCCATGTCTCAGGCTGTCTTGACCTTTTTCTGGCTTTGTTTTTGGCAACTGGTGCGATATTAACCTCCATAATCACTTAAAAATCAATTAAAATTAAGATAAAAAATGACACACGTCTTCATAGAAACTAGGTTACGGCCGCCATGACAGCTGATAGAAATGCCCGCTTCTCATTGGTTCAAATTGAAAGTGGCGTGTTTGCATCTTACAGAGTACCCATAGAGGCGCTTTTGAATATAACCTACGATTTCAACTGTATTTTAGTATAGTTTAGAGGCGTTTTAGCTCCGAACAGATTTTACAAGATGATTCAGTTTTAACGTTCCTTTTCACAAGGAAAAAAAAACATTTTTTAAATTTTGCGAAAAGAGGCGCTTTTGCTTTTATACCCCTCAATTGATGAACGGCTTGAGAATTCTTTAAAACTAGTTTTGTAATTTGTCTTTTAAGTATTCTTCAACCGAATAGTTTTATTCTTCAACCTTTTGTCAATAACAAAGTTTTAAGATTTTTATCAAATGTTTTGTCATTATGTTCTAATTGTAATGATTTCGGTAGTTTATTATATATTTTGATTGCACTCACATATGGTCCGTTATTGTATATGTCTAGGTTATTTCTCCATGGCAGTGCCAGTCTATATTTATGTCGCGTGTTTATGTTGTGTGTGTCTTTAATTTGTGTAAATATGTGTTTATTTTTTCTCACAAATGTGCATATGTCAAGGATATAAATTGAAGGTAAAGTCAAGATTTTTTGTTTTATGAAATACGCCTTGAAACTATGTCTGTACGGTAGGTTACATAGTATACGCAAGCACTTTTCTTGCATGAGGAGTAGGTCGTGCGCGTGTACACTGTTGCCCCAAAGCATAACACCGTATTTTAGCTAGGAGTACGCGTAGGCATAATACGCGGTTAGGGCAGTTTCATAGTTTGTGCTTACATACAAACTGGCAACCCCTATGTCACCCTCTTAGGGATGGAATTTCCAAAAATCCTTTCTTAGCGGACGTCTCCTGGTTGCAATCTACCTTCCTGCTAAATTTCATCTTCATTGGCTAAGCGGTTTTCAAGATTTCGTGATGAGTTAGTGAGTGATGAATTGAAGGTAATGATGTCATGTAATAAAAAATTGGCCGTGGATATGATGATGATGTATATATGTAAAAATTACCGTGATTTCTTTGGTAATTTGTCATTTTGGGAATGTGTCATTTTGAAAAATTGTCATTTTGGATAGTTGTCGTTTTGGAAAGTTGTCGTTTCGAGAAGTTGTCTTTTTGGGAAGTACCATTTATGAGTTGACCTTTTGGGAAAATGACGTTTTGACACTTTTGTCCATATGAATCTAAAGGGTCTCTTAATAATTTAAAAATAATCGAAGGTACTGAAAATGAAATGATGTTTGTAATACAATTTTATTATATTACTTACACAAGCATATCCGACACTCAGAAATTTGTAAACCTAACATTCATACTTTTAACTATTTAAATTCTTCATTTTATAAGCGATGGTATTTGTCAGTTTAGGTACATCGCTAAATCCAAAGATATATAAAAACCTAAAAACCTTTTTTTGCTCTTTGGTTGTATCAAGCCATCTGATAAAGACCATCCTTGCCATAGATTTTGTAAAAAAGATTCTTGCACGTAGTGATTATAATATACTCTTTGATCCTTGCAAACGTTAGTTCTTCTAAGTAGTCTGTGGATCCTTGCTCTCTCGACTTGTCAATCATTGCGGTCACAATATTCCTATGATAAAATATTAATTTCATATAGTTTAAGCATTGTCTTTAGTTACCATCCCGTGTATTCAATTCCTTGATTTTTCTGCTATATTTTTAACCTATCCGCTTGTGCACCTTCAATTTTTCTTTTCTGTTTTCTTATGTGTTCTACCAAATTATCCTACAATTCATTTGTTTCTTCATTTACTTTTTTTTTACACATTTCCTTATCTGGGACGTTCCGCGCAGGAGCTCCCATACTTCATAGGTGGGTCCTACGCTGTGCTTGCCGGTAACGTGGCCGCCATTCAAGAACCCTTTTGCTCATACATAGTATCTCTAATTAGTCTGTGTTTTGCTCCTTCAGTCTTCTGCAGTAGCGGATTTACCAATAGGCTGAGTAAGCTAAAGCCTATGGCGGCACATTTGGAGGGCGGCAAATTTGAGGCCAATTGCCACCTCTCCATCGAGAAGGTAAGTTGCTTCTATATATATGATATTTCAGTGAACGCAGCTTAGGGGAGGCAAAATATGAATAGCCTACTGGCGTCAAATGTGTAAATCCGCCAGTGGTTTTCTGCCACATACAGTTCTTATTTTTCCCCATCATTTTTCAGAAGAGATTGTCAGTAGTTCTAACGCAGAAACCACAAATATTCTGCAACTACTCCGCCAGCTTTTAAGCACGTACGAGTAGAGTACCTATCTATCGCGCGGTTGCAATCAAAGCAAATCCGGTAACGGTATAGCAAATTAAAGATGTTTACAAATCTACAGTCAACGATGAAATGTGTGGAAAGTTTTCTACAGGGTTGAACTGCGAATGAAAGGCCTGGGTGGCAGGGTTTTGTTTTATTAACCCCCGACAAATAAAGATATGATTATGTCAAATAAGAGGGACGTTATAAGCAGAGATCGGAATCACGGGTGCTATCGCTATCAAAAGTATGGATATGACTAAAAGTTCCGGGATTTCTCGAGAATCTAATACTAAGTAAATAAAACAATCATAATGATCTGATTTCAGGATATTTTTTTTTTATTTTTTTATTTTTATTTATTCATTTATTTCAGGCAACAAAAGAGTTTACAAAAAATAAACATCTAGGCCCATATCAATATATACCTTAACCTAAAATACATAATAATAAACTTCTACGTCATAAACTTCTACGTCACACGTTGAGGCGGCGACGTGTTGCGCGTCATTGGGGTGTCCGGTATCGTTCCTCGAAAGCGACGATACTTAACACCCTTCGGCCAAAAGTCAGCCTGTATGAAGGTCGCCAGCTTTTCCGTCGGGACTCGCACTACGAATGAAGCGAAGTTCACACTGTGGCGTGACTCCAACTTCACGACCCTCAGCGTGATGTTGGTCTTCACGCGTACGTACTCCACCACTTCCTCCGCTTTTGTGGAATAGAAGAGTCGCGATACGTACAGCTGCGTGGTCGGGATGGCAGGGCGCAGCAGATGTCTCGGTCCTGTCACTGCAGTCCCACATTGATTCTGACAGGAAGGCTTCTTTTTCCTTCTCTCTACTTTTATGAAGCCCTCTTTGTCTTCGTGTCCTTTTTTAGGAACCGGAGGAACTTTTCTGGGAACCGACGAAACTCGGTTCGATTGTCCTCCCTCGGGTTTTTGCTGCTTCCTCCGCTTAGATTGACGTTGGCGCGATGGTGAAATTTTACCTATAGTGCCAGCAGTGGCGGCAGCGTCGCCAACGTCAGCAGCAACGGCGGCATAGGCACGTGTTGGGGTCGACGTGCTCGACTTCTCCGCAGGGATAAGTATATATGTTTTTTTATTAAAATATATCCTGAAATCACATAATTATGATTGTTTTCTTTATAGATTATATAGTCATATCCATACTTTTGATAGCAACAGCACCCGTGATTCCGATCTCCGGTTATAAGTTTGACGCATCGTAGCGGTCGAACAGATGGACCAATTTCGATGCGTTTTTTTTACGTGAAAGCAAGTGTCCTTGTAATGGTTCTTGGCTCTGTTTGTTGAAAATCGGCTTAGCCGTTTTAAAGTTATTGGGGGTCAACACTTTAAAGTCACCTTCTCTAGCAAAGACTTTCTCGATATCAAGTTGTATTGGTAGTTTCTAGAACTAATACTATCTACAACTAGATCTAGTTCTAGATAGTCGGGGGTTTTTTCAGCCTAGCAAATAAACTTGTGGTATGTACTTGCAGCAGCACCCGGGTCTCTTAAAGGAAGCGTAGTTAAATTATATTTTTTTTATAGATGCTAAAAGGTACATACAAAAAGTACCACAACTTATTGATCACTAGCTGCGCTTCGCTGTGTTAAAGTAGCCTATGTGTTAACCCAGTGTGTCAGCTTCCTGAATACCAAATTTTATCAAAAATAGGTCCAGCCAGCGCGAGAAGAAGTAACAAACATACACACACACACTCACAAACTTTCGCCTCACTAATATTAGTGTGATATAGATATGAATCGATTTAAATTTCAACGATTATCTTCTACTACCTGTGCCCGTGACTTTGCTCCCCGTAGGAATTTCGGGATAAAAACTATCCATGTCCTTCCCTGGGTCTCAAACTATATCCATATCAAATTTCACCTAAATAGGTTCAGTGGTAGAAGCGTGAACTGGTAACAAACAAATATACAAACTCACTTTTGCTTTTCTAATTTTAGTTACGAAATAGAATTTGCAACTTGATATTAGATACCGAGCTCGCTCAAACTGGAGCCGGCAAATATTTGGTGTGTGTTATAAGATCAATAAATACAAGTTGAATTGCAGGCAAATCAAAAACCCCCGACGACGCCATCTAGTGATAAGCGGCGGAACTACATAATATCCTACACCGTAGCGCCATCTATTATTTTCTAGGGAAATTACAAATCCCAGCTTTCAAGCATTAACATCTAATGACTTTTAAACGGCTAAACCGTTTTCATCAAACATGCACCGCATGGGAAGTTGCATTATTAAACATAAACTTTCTTGAGAAGATTATTGGTTTTTTAACAGCATTACAATGCTCGGATTGTTATCCAATTTAAAACATGTCATGAAAAATTTCGCCACGAGAAGGATTCGAACCCGCATGCCTCACGTGAACGCCGTGAGTGCACTACCAATTGTGCTATCGCGGCTCCGAATCTTCCTGACGAAATTTCTCATCACATAGTACACACGCATTTGAAGCATGCGTTATTCTTCACTACTACCCACTATTTAGAAGTGTGGTATTCAACTTAATTCAATTAAGATGAATTGAAAGTTGATTAAAGTAAAGAAGGCTTTTGTTAAAATTTACAATGCTTGGATTGTTATCCAATTTAAAAATTTAATTCTTGAGAAGAGTAAGCAAATATCGACACAAGTATCCTTCCACGCCTCTCTTTATTTCGTGCTATCACCGTACTTCTCTTTGTGAATAGTTTACAGTTGTTAGAAGAGCACAAAATCCTTTTTGGCTAGTTCTGTGCGACGGTAATAATGGACTACATGTGTGGGTGTAGTTGAATTTAGGTTTTGAAAACCTATTGTTATTACAACCTAGCTTTATTTTATGTTTAAGAGGCATTTCACATTTGGTTGGCTGTCTCGCTCGCACAGCAAACATTTTTAAAGATTATTAAAAAATGTGTCTCATTTGTAAAAAAGTGTTTCATTAACATTCAATATAATTAAATATATTGTGGATATTTTAGACATGTTTGTATATTGTGTAGACATTGAATACATCGAAAATTAGGTCATTAAAAATTTTAAATTTTTGATGACCTTATTCTCGATACACACACATAAACAATAAAAAAACATGTCTACAATATCTAACATATAATTATATTGACAGTTAATGAAACACTTTTCTACAAATGAGTCACATTTTTTAAAAATCTTTAAAAATGTTTGATTGTGCGAGCGAGACAGCCAACCAAATGTGAAATGCCTCTTAACACGTTCACTGCCAACTACGACTATTCTTGTAGTAAAACAATACAATATGCATTGTTATACTGGCAAGGAAGCGTAGGATCCCCACCCACAAGGTGGTCTGACGACCTGACTAAGGTCGCTGGAAAGCGCTGGATGCAGGCCGCTCTAGATCGGTCATTTTGGAAATCTTTGGGAGAGGCTTATGTCCAGCTGTGGACGTTATGCGGATAATGATGATGCATTGTTACAGAAATACCAGTAGCGAACGTGTTAAATGTCAGGTTCTAATAGCTCTTGAGAAAAGAAAACACTAAAATGTACCAGCTGTTTCTCTTCCCGCGCAGATCGTTAAAGCCGATCGAGGGAATGGTCGAAAATGTGGATCATGTTTAATAGGCAATGCGGTTAGCAACCCATCACTATATTGATTACTTTTCCATCTTCTCGCCTACCAGTCCACCACCACGCTAAAAGTGGCTTTTGAGGCTTGCTGCCCTGGGCTCTTTCAGCTTAGGGCCTCAAGATACAGAACTCTGTCTACCTCATGACGTGATTATATGTATGTACGTGTGTAATAGCATTGGCTTTGGCATCCTTAATGATCCTTAACAATTTTTTTTTAAATATATACAGACTATATAATAAAAACCCTGTCCGATCCTTGTAGGAGCAACTCAGACCGGATACAAATCGCCGGGCCGGCCGAACACTTTTGTATGAAAATGTCGATATTATTTTCCAGTTTCAAGCATTGGCCCTATAGGAAATGTTGTTCATATTGACGGTCTGAGTTTCTCCCACAAGGATCGGACAGAGTTTTTGTTACATATTTTGACGTGTAAAAGTGCCTGTAAAGGTCTAATTACTGAATAAACATTTGAATCTTTGAATCTTGACATATTGTATCATCATCATCATCCGAGCGTATTCCCGGTTGCATCCTCAGCAGTAACGCTTCAGAGCCCGGGGTCCGCTACCTAACCAAGGAGATTTGACGAGGTTACTGGTTTTTACACAGAGCGACTGCCGTCTGACCTCCACAACCCAAAGGGCAAACCAGGAACCAATCCTTGGATAGTTTGATGATCAAACGCTAGGTGGCGTTCTGGACCCACAGTTTTACGTGCCTTCCGAAACACGGAATCATCTTTCTTTTCGGATAATCAGGTGATTCAAGCCTGCAATATCCTATCCAGACTGGAAACAACTTTTCACAAAGTATGCTTCCCAGTGGGAATCGAACCCATGACCTGCGGGTCACAAGGCGAACGCCTTGACCACTGGACCACGGAGGCAGTCAATCTTGTCAAGTCAATTCTCTAGCTATTGCGCGACGCAACTTGCGCCCCGTTTGTTCGGCACTAAATTTCACTTTCTCGGCATTAGGCATTTCAATACAGTGTCAAGCCACTAAGGCATGTCGCAAGGAATGTCGAATTTTGATTTTTTTCATGACTGCTATTTTAATTTAGTTAATAGGTTCAGGTGTTACTTTGCGGAAGTCAAAGTTACATACTACATGATTTGAATTACTTTGTGCAATTCCGCCACCAGTTAGTTCATGCAAACTATTGCCGGCCGGCGCCCACCCACTACTGTTAGTCCCAGCATACCTGCCACCAACAGCCCGTGTGCACCCGCCACCAACAGCTGATGCATGCTCCCTCCCAAGCTGCTGAATCCGCTGCGCTGTTATTTTAATTTCATATATACTAGTATAGCCCGTGGTTCGATTTATTACGGGTATATCCCTTCCACATTATATATTGCTATTTAAAAGCTCACCCAAAAAGCCCGACAAATTTAACCTAATCCTTTACAATCAATAAAAAACTTCAATCCCGAGTGGCTATAAAGACCAATTCAAATGGAGTGAATCGGCGGCAAAAGCCGAAATGTGAAGGAAATTGCGAAATGCGCGGTTATTTATAAGGCAAATGTGGTGTAAAGCATAAAGTAACATTTATCAGAAAAACAGGCCCGCCGGTGGGAACAAGCCAGCTTACCGGGTACACCAGGAGCTAAGGGACTATTAAAAAGACAAATTATGATTATTAAAAAAAAGAAATGGCTATTGTTTTACTGTAGGCTGCCATCTGTTTTAAAAAGAACATTCTGACTGCATATATAATCTAAATTTATATAACCCAAAGGTGACTGACTGACTGACATAGTGATCTATCAACGCACAGCCCAAACCACTGGACGGATCGGGCTGAAATTTGGCATGCAGGTAGGTTATATGACGTAGGCATCCGCTAAGAAAGGATTTTGATGAATTCCACCCCTACGCGAGCGAAGCCGCGGGCAATAGCTAGTGTTATATAATAATGTTCTATATTGAATATACTGAAAAGGACTGAATGCCAAGCCAAGGAAGCAACCGCGGAAACATGCTCAGATAATATTGTTTTATAAAATAATTTATTATCAGACACCATAAGAACTTTCCACTTTAGTTCCCACTGGGAGTAAAGTCTCAAGGATCTGTAACAGTAATCAAAACCCATAAGTTAGAGAAATTATTTACTTCTTTTATTTCAATTCAAAATTCAAATGATTATTCAGTAATCATTTGAATTTACTGGTGACAGAGCCACGCTACCAGCAAAACTGTTTTGCTAGTAGCATGAATGGGCCGGGTAGTCCGGGGAAGTATCACACTCTTAAAGAAAATCGACGTCTGAGTAGTAGCGTCACCGCTTCTATGTTTCGTTCGGTGAGTGAGAGAGCCGGAGGCCCCCCTCCCACCCCTCCCCTCCCCGCCACGCCCGTCCTCCTACATCTTCCCTTCCTGAAAGGCCGGCAACGCTTCTGTTACACCCCTGGTGTTGCAGTTGTCCATGGGCAGCGGTGATCACTTACCATCAGGTGACCCGCTTGTTCGTTTGCCGCCCAATGACATAAAAAAAAAAGAAATCAGACCTTGACAGGAACTTTTACACGTCAACCAGTATACAATACGTGTAGTGTATATTAAAATTTAATTATTTTCTTAGCTCTATCGTTAATACCAACTAAGTAACTAAACTCTTATTTAGTTTATATGGATATGGTTGTTCGTTTTGCTTCTCTACTTTCATACTAAATCGGCCACACAAATTGGAATTAAATTTGGCATGTAGATTTAACCTTTTATGCCGGGAAAATGTGTCGTCAAACTTGACTTTCCTG
Organism: Acrobasis suavella; assembly: GCA_943193695.1. NCBI lineage: Eukaryota > Metazoa > Arthropoda > Insecta > Lepidoptera > Pyralidae > Acrobasis > Acrobasis suavella. The sequence continues at coordinate 1,066,158 of OW971950.1, forward strand.
GCAACGCGGACATCAGTTAGACAACGAAATAAGGAAATAATCGAAATAAAAATTCCTCTTAGCCCCTTGACTATATTCCCCAAAGCGTTCCGCGAGTAACAAATTGGCAAAAATTCTTACACATGCTCCTACAGGCGTTAAGTTCGGGAATTTTATACTTTGCCTGTTTTGAGGTATTGCGGGAATTTGTCATGCGATCCCCTGACGCGTTATTTTGGCGCTTAGCTCTTAGACTGGGGGTTTGAAGCGACGGTAATTTGATTTACAGACACAAATCTTTTTTTGGAGGGACAGACCAAGCCTTATGCCACATGGGCAAGCGGTTTAGTTTTAGAGATGCACTATGTTTACGATTCTAATCATAGACGTAAAACTTTTTTTCCTGCGTAAGATTCTGATCCTAACAAGGCGCGAATTGTATCTCTGAGTTTGCTCTATTGTACCAGGCCTGCGTGACTCTCCTTTCAGGTATCGAAAATATACCTAAATTATTACTACGCGCGCCAAACACTTCGAAGGGGAAATTTCAGTAACATGAATCGTTTGTCCAGATTAATAAGAAAGAAATAGGCTTGCAATGGATGTCTAGGTATTTCAACGAATAGCTTAGGAGTTCTGACGCGATCTAAATTAAACCATAGCGCTAACCAGATTAAGTGCACATTTCTTTGAATTTCTTTTCTGAGTAAGACTTCTACGTGAGAACTAGTACTTATTCTGTGATTGTACGGTCAATGTCACTAGCACCACGGCAGAGAAATAATAATTTCCATAGTTATTTCTCTGCCGTGGTGCTAGTGTAGAATAACTAGACAAAATAAGTACGGGAACCGTTGTCGCCAAACTCATACTAATAAACCACTAATCACATTTGCATTACATACAAACAGTTCGTTTAATTGGTCGTTTTATTTACTACAAAAATTGGCTTTAGGCCTCATTAATAAGATTTATTTCGCTACGGTTCAAAAAGTACTTACGATGTTTTGCAATCTGGAGTATAACATTCTGAAAATTTGGGTACTTTACTATAGATGGCGTTATTTTCAAAAGAGGCAATAGTAAACTTAAGTACGATTAACATAAGGTCTAAATTTGCGTCGAAATATACTGTCGGGATTGAGTGCAGTTGTGCTTAATTATGTATTCAACCCCCTCCACTTTCTCTCCGGATCAATCCAATCCATACACGCAAGCACGTAATGTTATGTATAATTAATTTTGTAAATTGGAACAGAAAAGTATTAATAAGTCGAAAACTAAATGAAGGATTCAAGACCCTCCCAATCTAAATATATATAACTCAAAGGTGACTGACTGACTGACATAGTGATCTATCAACGCACAGCCCAAACCATGTTATGACGTAGGTATCCACTAAGAAAGGATTTTGATCAATTCTACCCCAAGGGGATAAAATAGGGGATGAAAGTTTGTATGAAACTTTGCCAATTTTAAACCGATCGGGCTGAGACTTTGCATACATAAAGCTACTATGACATAGGCATCCCCTAAGAGATAAATTACACCCCTACGCGAGCGAAGCCGCGGGCAAAAGCTAGTGTTCCAATATAACGCAGGTACATACTATCTTAGTCGCTTTATTTCAAAGATAAATGCAAATAACAATTTAATAAAATTGCCCGGCGTTAATTAAAAACAAATTAACAAGACAAAATTAAATGTTGCAAAATTAAACTCATCACACAATAACATCAATCATACCTACCTTCACTATCTAGCGGGGTCGAGCGCTCTTAGTCTGGATGCCTCGTCTCTCTCGCACTAGTTGGAAAATGATGCGTTCGTCTCGCTCTTTAATTAACCCTGTCAGTTTAGATTGAAAGACACTTGACGTGGCCACGGTGACTCCGCCAATTTGACGGCGAACTTGTAAAGCATCTACTGGGAGGGAGAGATTACGTATCAGCATAGGGATTGATGGCAAATAGAATTGGCGAAGGAAGTCGGGTAAATATCATGAATATAAATATCTTATTAGCCATAAGATGTCCACTGCTGGTCATACTTAAGGATTTCCAAAACAATCGATCGAAAGCGAAAAGGGTTTTCCTGCAACCCTGCTCAAGTATGAAAAGAGAATTGAACTAAAATGGCGGTCGTCGGCGCATTATTTATATCTGCGCCGATAATCGCCATTTTAGTTCAACCTACGTGCCGGGAATTTGTACAAAAATGCTTTGAAGTCCGCTATTTTGTTCAACTTATTCGTGTCGCATTGTATTGTATATGTGTTTATGTGCAAACCTTAGGCACAAGAATTAATATGAATTGCTATGACACGTAATGGTTTACCTAAATTGGTGTAAGTTTGATGCGCGTCTCAGGTACACTCTGTCTCGTAAATTTGGTAATACGTCGAACTCCGGCCTGGATTCCAATTATCCAGGTTTAGCACAAGATGACACAGACTTAAGTAATTAATTTTGGTTGCTTCTTCAACCTAGGCACAATTGCTTGTCTATTAGTATCTAGCAGAGCTTTAAGTTGGTTTGTGACGTAGCCATCACCAGGCCTGTGCCACTCACCGTTTAGATATCAAAAATATTACTATGCGCGCGGCGACCACTTCAAAGGGGAAAATTGAGTTACATGAATCGTTTGTCCAGAGTAATAAGAATGAAATTGGTTTGCAATGGATGTCTAGGTATCTAAACGAAGAGGTGAGGAGTTCTGACGCGAGGTAAATTAAACCATAACGCTAACCAAATTAAGTAGATATTTCTTTGAATTTATTTTCTGAGTAAGACTTCTGCACGTGAGTTCTAGTACTTGTTCCGTGTCATCACAGGTGCCAGATTTTTCAGGCTGTTTAAAGGCTTCTGAAATGTACGTCATTGATTTATGTATATAAAATTCTAAGCGTCTCCGGTCAGCCTCGGCAATTTTTTTTTGTGTCCGAAGTTAGGATGTCCGGATTTTCTCGATGTTCTCGCCTACAGGTCTCAATTTTCAACCGTTATATTTGTTAAAAGAATTTTTTGTTCATTCATACAAAGTGGCGGATTTTAAAATTAAAAAATCATATTTTTCCTCGTGCGAAGTTTTTAATTTAATATTAATTTTGTATACTCGCGAGGTCTGCAACTCACAGAGTCATTAGTAACTATTTCTAACAGATATTCTCATTTAACACCAAATTCATCAAAAATTTTCGGCAGATCACAAAGACACTCAAAAAAAAAAATCTAAAGTTTCTACACGCGCCGAAACACTTCTTTTTTCTTCGGTTGGTAGGAGGTTATGAATTCTTCGGTATCTTTTTAGGGTTCCGGACCCAAAGGGTAAAAACGGGATCTTATTACTAAGACTCGCTGTCTGTCTGTCCGTCTATCCATCTGTCTGTCACCAGGCTGTATCTGATGAACCGTGATAGCTAGACAGTTATAATTTTCACAGATGATGTATTTCTGTTGCCGCTATAACAACAGACTAAAAACAGAATAAAATAAATATTTAAGCGGAGCTCCCATACAGCAAACGTGATTTTTTTTAATAGATAATGGAACTCTTGGCCGGTAATTTACGTATGTTCACCGATTATTGAAAGACGCCTGGGCCGATTTGTAAAAATCTTAAGGGTATACTTGTCAGGTGGTCCCATAGAAAATTTATCAAAATCGGTTGTGTAGTTTGGGCGCGAAGTATTTTTTTTGGTTTTGAAAAATATTATTGTATGTTTTTTTTGTAGCATGAATAGGCCGGCTCATCCGGGGAAGTACCACACTCTCACAGAAAATTGACGTCTGAGTAGCGTCACCGCTTCTATGCTTCGTTCGGTGAGTGAGAGAGCTGGAGCCCCCCCTCTTCTCCCCCCTCGCCCTATATCTTCTCGAAAGGCTGGCGTTGTTGTCCATGGGCAGCGGTGATAATTTACCATCAGGTGACCCGCTTGTTCGTTTGCCGCGCTACGACATAAAAAAAACTGCCAACTTTATCAACGAACCATACACAAAAACAAGAGTTTTGTCAAACTTAATGGCTCCGACGAACGAGTTCGCTAGTTACAGCTCTCGTTAAAATTTAGCAAACACCCGTCGCCATCTTTGTGGTTCGCGTGACAACTTTGCAACGACGTTCTCAAACTATGCATGTTATCTTAAAGTGTCTTGTACCTAGCGTTGCCAGGCGTCCGGATAAAGCCGGACATAGTTAGGCTTTTTTATTGCGTGTCCGGTCGAAATAAACGGTGTCCGGCTTGTCCGGATTTTGTTAGGCTTTTTCGCATTTTGCAACCGAAGGGAGCGAAACCAAGCGCAGCGCAGGCGAGTCGACTGTCACTACAACAGAATTTTAAAAAATTGAGAAATTAATTTCACATTTAAGAAGAATTTAGAAATTTTGAAAAATGTTTATCTAGAATTTAATTTTGACTGATTTATTATAAAACAATTAGACTGATTTGGCATTCGATCTTATTTATTTAATTCGAATTTAACGAGATAGGTATATGGTAATAATCAAAGAAATTTTGACGACCTCCGTGGCGTAGTGATCACTATGCTAGTCCGCCACCTAGAGGTTCCGGGTTCGATCCCCGGTCAGGGCAAGTTGAAAAATGGCCTTTTTCAAATTGTCCTGGGTCTTGGATGTTTATCTATATATGTATTTGCTATAAAATATAGTATCGTTGAGTTAGTATCCCATAACACAAGTCTCGAACTTACTTTGGGGCTAGCTTAATCAGTGTAATTTGTCCCTATATATTTAAAAAAAAATATTTAAAGAAGCTTTACTTTACTTACGTACAATATTTTGCACAAAATCCTCAATAATGTAGGGTGTCCGGCCATTTCACCCAAATGTCCGGCCAAATTCCCTGGTCTGTCCGGCTATTAGGTTTGGTGACCTGGCAACCCTACTTGTACCAGAAATTGGTATGATAAAATAAAACTCAATTGCAGACGAGATTTAGTCTCCTCTAGCAGAGTACAAGAACTGGGGCCATTAAAATTAATTACTAATTACAAGACACTAACCACGGAACCATTCCTGTAGTGCTTGTACAACAATAGTCAGTGACCATGCATTCATACAACCGACAATAATAATAATAAGTATGTACCTAACCTGAGGTAAAATAGAATTACTTAAGACGAAGTGGTAGCTAAAGTGGCGCCCTCATTTGAAATAAATTGTTTAAAACTAAATATGGTGATAATTAAAAATTTGATTTGTATTAACGTCTAGAATGACCTTTAAACTATTTTATGAATAACCTTTGAAAGTAATATTGGTAGTCCGTCTTGTTTTAAAACTGTTTTCCGCCAAAAGTGGCCACTTTTGGCAAAAAACAGTTTTAAAACTAGACGGACTATTAGTAATAATTTCAAAGGTTATTCATAAAATAGTTAAAAGGTCTTTCTAGACATTTATACAAATCAAATTTTTTATTATCACCATATTTAATTTTAAACAATTTATTTCAAATGAGGGCGCCACTTTAGCTATCACTTCGTCTTAAATCTACCACTTACAGTCTTTTGGGTGTAGTTCGTGAAGGTTTTCAGTGGATTCGAAGCCTATACCTCCCAGAAGATGGCCATCTTACCCCCAAGAATAGACACTTCACTTCGTATGACTGAACCGGTTTTATTCGTAACATTTCTAAAACTAGTGTTTCTGTGGTAACAGTAGCCCAGTACCATAGCGATGCGGTAATAGCTCTTGAGGTCTAGGGAAAAGGGGAAGTATCGGTTATTGCACCAAATAAACACATAACAATAATATGACAAAGCCCTTCTGGCGAGTTGGCGACCAATACTGTAAAAATAAGTTTTTTTCGGCGTTTTTTCTCAGCAGTGATCGTTACGAAGCGCTGCTGGTATCGGTTGCTTTTCTTTAAAAATAAATTCATTTTTAACATACTTTACACGTAACATAAATTATACTTATTGGCGCGTAAAAGTGCCTGTAAAGGTCTGATTACTGAATAAACATTTGAATTTTGAACATAACCCACACTTTTTCTGTCCCGAAATCCGTCCATATGATGCTAGAGCAAACTTTTCCCCTTTTTCCCTTCTCCACTGTCCCATTTTTTCCCAACACCTGGTGTAGATATTACTATGAAGTCCTTATTTATTTATTTATTAAACATTTAACACAATGGTACAAAAGATGGGCTTAATGTTATTGCATTCGCTGCCAGCCAGTCTGTAGAAAAAAAAAACAAAAGACTAACCCTCGTATTCATAAAAAATAACAGACGTTTGCTAAAACTATTTTAGTTAAAACATGTTTTGTCTCTTTCCCTCTTTTCAATATTTGAGATAGAAAGAACGAAACAAAACATATTTTAACTAAAATACGTTTGGCAATCGTTTGTAATTTTTTATGAATAAGGGGGTAAATAACTACCGCAAAAATCACATAGTATGTAATTTTGACTCCCGCAAAGTAACACCTGAATCTATTTACTATAAATAAATAGATAAAAAGAAAGTAATTTATATTAAATGCCCAATCTTTCGCAGGGCAAAGAAAACTGGAATAAAATAAATATTTGTTCAATCTTCAAATTATTAAACTTTAATAACTATATAATATGTAACAAAAACCCTATCCGGTCCTTGTAGGAGCAACTCAGACCGAATATGAACAACTTTTCCTATGGGACCAATACTCGAAAAAAAAAAAACTACTTTTTCATACAAAAGTGTTCGGCCGGCCCGGCAATTTGTATGAAAATGTCGATTTTTTCTTCGAGTTACAAGCATTGGTCCCATAGGAAAAGTTGTTCATATTGACAGTATGAGTTGCTCCTACAAGGATCGGACAGGGTTTTTGTTACATATTTTATAAATAAACATCCAAGACCCAGTTCAATCTAACAAAGATTATATTTCAACTTTACTTGACCGGGGGTGGAACCACTAGTGTGACAACACTGACAACCTGGTATGATGACCACTAGGACGTCAAAATATCAATCGATGGAAAGCAAGTCGTCTCTTCATAAGATATGTCAACACAAACACCCAAGATTCGCGATTCGCGTGTAACGAACCGTGCACTTTATAAACTATTTTCACTAGGAGTTCGAATTTCGAAAATTGAAATATTCAAAAAGTTCCCAGTAAAATTAAAAGATGTCTTTGAACCTCCTTTGAACTGAGAATATTCGAGTTGGGACTGTTTGTGGAAAAAAGACAGTTTCGTCGCGCGCCGCAAATTCTGCAAATGGAATGTTTCAATATTTATTTAATAAATATTCGAGACGGCAATCAGGCGCCGAGCCGTGGGACGATGGAATATGAGGAGAAGCTGGATGTGTCTCTAATATTATCTTCTAACCTTGGTAAAATTTTTGTATGAATGAATAAAGGAAGATCAAGAAGGTTGTTCATGGATAAAGTAAAAAGAAAAGGCATAAGTCGTGACGTATGGGGTGGTCAACCATTTAGCCGATAATTTTTCAGAACTAAATCTGACTTCACACCCCATTATACAATGTCCTTTTTAATTAAGTACAAATATTTTAAGGGGTTATTCAGTCCATCATTATGAACAACTTTGCCCAATAAATGTATATCGAAATACGAAAAAAAATATTTAGGTTCTCATACAAATCGAAGTAGTCACGTGATATCGTTTACTATGAAAAATGCAAAAAAAATTTTCGTATTTCGATATATATTTATTGGGAAAAGTTGTTCAAAATGATGGACTGAATCAACTCTTAAAATATTTGTACTTAATTAAAAAGGACATTGTATAACCGACCGACTGCAGGCACTTTTATATGTCGAAATAAATTTAATTTTAGATCCCTTTATGTATCGTGGTGTCCGCTCTATTTCCACTATATCGTTTTCTGTCGAGAGATATATTATGTAAAGAAAGAAAGAAAAAAATATTATTTTGGCAGAAACAACATAAAAATTGGCCTAGGCCGGTAAAGTAATGCATGAGCCATGAATTACAAACTTCGTGTATTCTTTTTACTACAATAATGCCTACATTTCCGAGCATGTTTGTAAAAATGAATAGGTATTACAGGGCGAGAAAAGATGCCGTATCCAGATGCCTTCCTTCGTCTCATGGCAGTCAAATTAGCTGAATGCCGCATACTGCTAAATCAACTGAGGACTTCGCGACGGCTGCCGGCAGGGAAGCGGCCTTCGCTTTGATTGACCTCGTTTGACCTGTGACCTGAAGATGCATCGGAAAGACAATTTTTGGTATACGTGCTTATTTCATAATTTCACATATTTTCATTATACTCGTAGTGTCCCATTGCTGGGCAAAACCTCTTCACTATCATGTCTTTATCCCTAGTGGGATAGACAGAGTATTTAGGGACTTGCAGACAGAGCCCAAAAGTTAGTGATAGCGTAAAGTTAATGATTATGACCAATGCTTGAAACTCAAAAAAAAATCGACGTTTTCATACAAATTGCCAGGCCGGCCGAACACTTTTGTATGCATTGGTCCCATAGGAAAAGTTGTTCATATTGACGGTCTGAGTTGCTCCTACAAGGATCTGGCAGGGTCTTTGTAACATATTGTATATATATTGAAATTTGTTATAAAATATAGTATCGTTGCGTTAGTATCCCATAACACAAGTCTCGAACTTTCTTTGGGTCTAGCTCAATCTGTGTGATTTGTCCATATGTAAAAAAAAAATATTTTATGGTTTTCGGTACCTAAAGGGTAACCGGTCAAGTGCGAACTAAACTATTAAACTTATTTAACACTATATTTTTAATTCATAGAATTCTTATATGAACAATGTGTTGTATTTTTTTTTTCAAAATTTTAGCCTCAGTAGTTTCGGAGATCACACGTGGGAATGGTAAATTTTCGTCTTCTTTCATGAATAAAGTCAAAACTTATTATTTTAGAATAATAACAAAAATATATTTGAGATCCCCATAAGAAGCCCTTTCATTTGGTGTATGAAATAGTAAAGGTTTGCAAAACTTTTATTTTTAATTCCTGATTTTTCCCTCGAAAATAAATCTTATTTAAAAAAAAAAAATTACTTTGCACATCTGTGTTTTGGTCATAAGATTACACCATCCTACCAAATTTCACCAAATTTGGTCCAGTAGATTCGGAGTACATTGGCTGTGACAGACGGACGACATACGCAGGAGTGGTCCAATATGGGTTCCCTTTTAAAAAAATCCATCCGTCCGTCTGTCTGTCACATGCTGTATCTCATGAACCGTGATAGCTAGACAATTTAAATTTTCACAGATGTGACAAAAAAATAGTAAAATCAGGATAAAGTAAATAAGTGGGACTCGCATTCAACAAAAGTGATTTTATACAATGTGTATTTTTTATATACAACGATACTCAAACGAAATGTGCGGATATTAGACGAAATATTATCGATAAAAATAAAAAAAAAAATCGTTATGTTAGTTTTTAAAAAAATCCAGGCATTAAAATTTTTTCGTCATTTATTTTTAACATATTTTCTGTCTGGTATTGTTAATTATTTTTTACTATCTTACACGTAGCTTCTTAAGTTTTGTAGTTTTCAAATGAGTTAACTTTGAAGATATTTTTTAACTTAAAAAAAAAATAAAAAATCGAAACACGACCTTTAAAAAAAAGTCAAATACAATTCAATTCAAATATATCTTTATTATCATAGGATATTTATAATATCTCTTAATAATCGTCACTTTGTTTTATTGCACAATAATTGTTGACGTCAAAAAGTTACTTAGAGCTAAGTTTACTGCCGCCTCCAAAGCGCTAGTGCAGAAGAAGCGGTAACAAACTGCACTGCAGCATTTTCTCCAAGAACGTCAACTCACAATGAAATTAATATTTATAATTAATATTTATTAATATAAATATGTGTTAATAACGATTTTGAAAGTCCTCGTGGCCCCACTGGTGGGGATGACCAGTGGGGCCACCAGCCATAGCGAAAGTAAACAACCAATTTTGATAAAATTTCTGTGGGAACACCTAACTAGTATATACTCTTTGAAACAATTTTTTTCTCCAAATCTGTCCGGACCTTTTAGATTATTTAGTGAACATGCATAAAAAAAGATCGCCACGAATTGATTACCTCCTCCATTTTGGGAGTCGGTTAAAAAGTAAGTATATAAGGATGCTATCACTCTGAGTCCGATTTACAATAACTTAAAACACGTACATTATTTTAATTAATAAGCGACCTTATTCGACCTTTCATTTTTAGGAACCTAAGCATAAGCTAAAAGATTGTAATAAAAAAGCAAGACGTCAGACTTCAGACGATTCCTAGAAACCTTCCCTTTCAACGTTTCCTGGAAATTTCCTTTCAACGAGGATAAAATTTATAACATCTAATATTTATAAAAGTTACCTTTAGCCCCCCAACACCCCCCCATCTGAGCACTTTAAGTATCTGGTTGGTATCGCACTACAAGCAATAACTTTGCCAATTTTTAAAACTACACGAATTATTTCCCCTTATTGCCTATTTCCCGCTTAATTTTTCTAGGCTATATTTGGTACAAGAATCAAAATTCAAATTTTATATTTATTCAGATTTAGGCCTACGAAGGCACTTTACACGTTAATAACTTTAATATACATCTGAGATATTACATGTAAAATGTATTTATTACATTAAAATTACTGTTAAGAGAATATAAGGTGACAAAATAATAATGACAAAGTCATTTTTCATATCCATTTTGAATATAAATTTATTTATGCAGAAAAACTGATAATTAGGGCGTTATTTAACTCTAAAAACCTATGATGTCACGGTTGAGTATTTCATATAAATCCGGACGTGATACAAAATGTTTGTTTTGACCTTTAGAAATAAGTGTCTGATTTGACTTCTGGAGTTTTCATTTATTCATAAAAACTTTTTACAACGTGTAATGAAAATGGGCATCAATCCAAAAAGAGTGAAAGTACTTACTGTGAACGCTGTAATTATTGTAGGGCAGTCAAACTAGCTATGTCAGATGCTTTGAAAAATCTAACACTGGTGTTGATCATTTATAACACGAAAAACAAACTTACCATTATGAACAACTTTTACAATGAGACCAAACCAAAAATTGCAAAGAAAAATTGCTGATATATTATCATAAGTACCATTTGGTTCCATATCTGTGGCTGATATAATTAATTTTTTTAAGCAACTAACGATTTTTAAACGATGACGTCATCAAAGATCGTTCGAGATCTCAAATTAGCCGTAAAACCCAATATTTTAGAAGAGTCCTTATTTTACGAAACGAAGAGGTCCTCGAAGTGAATGATTTCGGGCGTTCTTAAACAAATTGGACCAATCTTTTTATACCTAAGTAGGCACACAGGTGCGTACTTTATGAACCTAAACTGATAGGGTCTTTTATAACATGGAGTTAGTGGAATTCATAAGAGTAAAGAAGGTATAGGGAGACCTAGAAAGACGTGGAAAGAATGTGTAAGGATAGATATGAAGGTGTGGCGACCTCTACGGCCACTACGAGGAACTACAATCAAGAGACAACCGACAATATAGTTCACAAGAAGCATATGAGATGGCGCCAGCAGAGTATCCTACATCTCGATCTTAGAGTTCGCTCGATTCGCTGCATATATACACCTTCCGACGATACACCGTTGGAGCCGCGGTTCCCCAGGCGCAACAACATGCCTGGCGGGAAGATCTTCCCTTTGTGGCGGTCGAGCATATCACCTCGCTCCCGCTACAAAGGAACGAGGGGCTAGTGCTAATATGGTGAATGGCAGAAAGAAGTGGAAACAGTTGACACACAGAGCCGACCCCAAATAGGGAAGTGGTGAGGAAAATGATGATAAGAGTAAAGACTCATTTCACCCTAAGGGTGGTAAAGTTGGCATCGCGTCACAATGTGAATTTTAATACATACGTGGTGCGAGTTCCAACTGCTCAGCTGGCGACCTTCGCCAAGGAAGATTTCTGGCCAAAGGGTGTCGTGTTCCGGAGATATTCCGCACGGTTACCTGACACCAGTACACAGTGCAATGCGTTACAACAACAATAAATAGTTAATTTATATACTAATAGCCCGGGCGGCTGCAAACTTTTGTAAGGAAATGTCAATTTTGTTTTGTTTTTTGACAATTATTTTAATTTCATTATACTATTATGATCTAGTATAGCCCGTGGTTCGATTTATTACGGGTATGTCCCTTACACGTTCTATAACTAGTGGTTCTGTGAGAACCTTAGATCATTTAATACAGGATGAGTTACGCAGACAAATCTTCTTACAAAACTTTCTGCCGCTTTTGGTGCGGGGGTAAGTTACTACTACATCTAAACAAAATCACACATTCACAGAAATAATTTGTGTCGCTATAAATGCACAGTACAAAAAACTCAAACACCATCTTATTTTCTGCACACCAATAAAACTCACACTGAAAAAAATGTGTAAATACACAAAATAATACACTCTTGGCAAGAAAGAGAGAGAAGACAAAAAAATATATCGACTCTAATGCACAGGGAATAAAGACGAAGGTTGTAAATCATAAATACATAGTCTCGTGAGGAGTGTGCAGCAGTGCGCTATAGTCTCGTGGGGAGTGCGCCTACGTCACCAACTAATCGTTTTTCAAATTGGCACCTTATTACAGAACCTTAAGAATGTAATCGATACATTTAAAACGGGGGTTAATGAACTAGTCTCGTATGCGATCTTAGATTATTTTATGGGCTGGAAGGAAATCAGTTGCAAACGTGATTCGGTTATTTTTTTATCATTTAAATAGAAAACAACGTTAATAAAATAAAAAAAAATACTTACTAATGAAAGGTTATGCCATCTTTTGGAAGAATAAATATGTTTGACCTCTTTTTACACGAGAAAATTGCGTAACATGGCATTTTAAACGGAGCACTTTTAGACGTCTTTTCGATGCCTTACCGATTCACATAATGATCATAATCGATTACGCAACTAGTTTTTATGAACGTATTAGATTTTTGTTCTTATACTTTGGCACTCGGCAGGGGGGAACGCGCAGATAAGGCTTATCCTGTATTAAATGAACTTAGGTGAGAACAGTAGACCTCGCGAGCCCTGACAACCACAAAATAACAGATATTTTACCGTTTCCCTGGCTTAGTAAAGCCATTTGAGAGTTTTTAAACCAAGCTACCAAAGAGGGAGTGAAATTAAACAACTTTCCCCACGGATCATATTACAACGAAATATGAAAAATATATTTTGGCCTTATTAAAGCATGATACTGCAAATCTTTTTTATTTATTTTTATATTTTTATTTCAGGATTCTAAGTTTATCCAGAGTTTTAAAAAATAAAAATGATTCTTCATACTTTAATAAAGAAGCCAAAAAATATTTATCTCCCTCTCCCACTGCACACACTTCATCTTCTTTCATTTCAATTTATATTTAATTTAGTACTACCTATAGTCTGTGGGTTTGACCAATATGGGAGTGAAGTTTATTACTGTGTCATCTACTCATAAAGCCCTTTCATTTGATACCGCACACGGTATGTTTATATAAAAATCAATTTTTTCTCTGTGTTGTCGACGTCACAGTTACTACCCACTATTTTCGTACTTGTCATCCCATAGATTTGTATTTACGACATCGTACTGAATGCACTAATACAAAATATACAGAAAATCGATTTCTAGACAGTAGTATGAAAAATGTTGTTCAGATAAAAAAGTTGCGTTTTAATAAGAATAATAAAAGAGTCTTATAAAAATTTTTGAAATTTGTTTTAAAAAAACGTAAAGGTAGGAGATTTTTTAAGTTTTGAACCACCATAAATCCGCAATTAAAAAAAAATATTCAAAAAACTGGGTCCACAGAACAAATCTATATAATTACCAAACCTGCTCACGAAATATCATGAGAATTGGTTTAAAAATGCGCCTTGTAGGCGAAAACAGACAGACAGACGGGCAAAAGAATTTTCGGCCAGTCGAAACTGAGACGCTCGCTCGCTCGGTCAATTGTATTTTTTGTATTTATTTTTGTATTTGTATTTATTTTTGTATTTGTATTTATTTATCAATATAACGTGTTTATTAGTCTGTAAGGTATTTATTTGATGGGCCTTGTTGCCTTGTGCCGTGCGGTTTCCGGCCTAGAATAGAACCACTCCATTTCCTCCTATGGATGTCGTAAAAGGCGACTAAAGGATATTTACGTCACTGAAGATGAACAGACTTTCGATGGGCAGCAGCGTCGGAAGTACGATAGTGACTCCCACTGCGTTCGCAAACCCGCCTGCCAAGCGTGGCGAGTATGGCAATATCCCCTTAATGGATAGAAACAAAACGACCAGGCCCCCCAGTACCCGGTAGCGGTCATGGTAACGGCGGGGCAGGGGGTGCTGAGAATACCCGGATGGGATCCGGCTACTATTCCCATTGTCTGAAGTCCGAAGAGAGGGCGAGGGCACGACAATCCTAGAGTCTGGTAACCTACTCTATCACCGGGAAGGAGACAAAAAGAAGTCCCAGCATGGAGTCGGGTTTCTCTTTCAGAAGTCCCTCATTAACAACGTCACAACCATCGAGAGTGTTTCTGGCAGGGTAATATACCTGATACTCAGAGTGTCTAAAAGATACTCACTGAAGGTCATACAAATATATATGCCAACTGAGGATCACTCCGATGAAGAGGTGGATGAAGTGTATGAGGACATCAGTAGGGCCATACATACTTCTGAAACCTATTTTACGGTTATTATGTGGGATTTCAACGCGAAACTTTGCAAGCGAGGCGATGAAGAGTTTAGGCTGGGAAATTTCGGATACGAAGTGCGAAACGATAGGGGACGTTAGCTGGCTGATTATCTGGAGCTAGAGGGACTCTTTGCGATGAACTCGTTCTTCAAGAAGCCGCCGCAAAGAAAGTGGACCTGGATAGGTCCAGCAAAGAAGAACCAGCCCCTTGTTTAGAACGAAATCGACTTCATCCTAACGACGAAGAAACGAATATTCAACGATATCTCAGTAATCAATCGGATCAAAACCGGGACCGATCACCGAATAGTAAGTGGCATCGTGAATATTGATTTCAAAGTCGAAAGGTCGCGGCTGATGAAGTCGACGCTCCGACCGTCGCACGTCCAAATTGAAAACTCCGAAGGCTTCCAGCTTGAACTATCAAATCACTTCGAAGGCCTTCACGATTGTGTTATAGTGGACAAGATAAACCAAGGGTTTGTAGAAGCTGTTCAAGCGGTGGGATCGAAGGTGTTTAGGTCCCGCCCCAAACAAAAACCTCAAAAATCTTTCAAGTTATAGAGAAGACGAGGGAGTATAACCGGCCGTTATGCTTAGGGTTCGTGGACTATGAAAAAGCCTTTAATTCGATTGAAACGTGGGCCGTGCTTCAGTCTCTAGCACTAAAGTCTAAAGTTTTTGGGGTAAACGTTTAAAAGGCTTTTAATTTTCCTGGCAAATAAATTTGGTAGGTAAACATGAACTTAGTGGTTACATGAATGTAAAGTACTGTATATTTAAGGAAAACCATTTTTAACCGTCTTCCAAAAATGAGGAGGTTATCGTCACGATCTTTTTCGAAACGATTGGACCGATTTGATTTTTTTTTGTTTGAAAAGGGATACTTGTCAGGTGGTCACGCATAAATTACCCTTCGGCCCACTTCGTAGCTAGATTTCGTAGCTGTCTTCAATACGGGAATAAAGAAACCTATTTCGAAGCCGGTTTTATCGAAACGGTTGTGTAGTTTAGGGGTGTAGTCGTTTTTAGTTTAAAAAAATTATTTTGTATAACAGGGTAAGTATGTGCCTAGTTATCAGAATTACAAGTCTAAATATTTGAATTCCATTCCAAACTATTTGAAGCGGTAAATTGATTATTAAATTGCTTTTGAAAGCCACTATATTTTAGCCATTAGAGAAAACGAGCTCCTTATTTTACGAAAACGAAGAGCGTTTCTTTGAAATGTACATTTTGCGGTTCTCTTGAAGCAAATTGGGTAAACCTTGAATCAGAACCGCGGGAAATCATTTTGTAAAGTTGAAGGTCTTTTCCTACATAATTTAGTACAAAAAAACATATTTAGGTGCTTATAATATGCGTAGAAAAAAATGTGAGAGAAATTCTAGAATATAGTGACACCACTTGATCATAGAACATTGTGTGTTTACATTGAAGAGCAAAGCTCTTGTTCATGTCATTATGTGGAAAAAGACGTACACAACTACTATTTTTGACAAAGATTAAAATAAATAAATACCGACAAATTATACAGATTGAGCTAGCCCCAAAGTAAGTCCGAGACTTGTGTTATGGGATACTAACTCAACGATACTATATTTCATAACAAGTACATATTTAAATCAACATCCAAGATTCAGTTCAATCTAAAATGATTATTTCGATTTTGACCTGACCAGGGATAGAACCCGGGACCTCCGGTGTAACTGCCTGGCATGATGACCACTAGGCGTCAGACTCAGAGGTCATAAAAAAGAGATAATAGAGTGGTTTGCCATCGCCTTCTCCATTAACTTTTATTTGTTCGTATTAAAAACTGTCGCCCTTGCAGATCAAGATACAAACTATAAAAATAATATTTGAACACTTGGCCATGTACAAGTTTTTTTATATTTATTATTTATTCTCTATAAATTAATATTTACTTAGTTTACATGCACATATGAAAAATCTTCGGAATTCCTACATTATAGATTATTTAGTTATAATTTATCCTTAGTTTACTTGTAGACATTGGTATTCACCGGAAATTCTTCTGTGACGCGCAATTACCAATTCTGGGGCAGGTTTTTCGACCGCTGCGAACTTTACACCTGCTATCGACAGACATGCCGACCCGTAAACTACGGTACTCGGTAAATCTTTTTTCGTTCAGTGAGTTATAGTCGAAAGTGAAGCGATGGAATGAAGTTGTAATCACTCACCCGCTTGCCCATAATGAAGTCGAATGATTACAAAGGCTTGCCTATAAAGAAACTAGTACCGAATTTGACCTAATTCTGCGAGACCTGCGTCTGGAAAAAAACATCACTGCATATCCTGGTCACGGCACCGCGTGTCAGTTGTGGAGATGCAAATTACGCTCTTAGTATTCGTGAAACAGCGGACATACTGCAATAGAGTCACCTTCACAGGTAAGGTCTTGCCATGCGGAAACCGGTAAATTACGTGGTAAAACAAAATTTATAGCCATGCCACCTCCACCAGGCCACTACGGACTTTTAAGGCTCAAGAAATGCTGGCTTGACGTTGTCAGGGATAATATGCTTGCAGCAAGCATATTATCCCTGACGACGTCTTGCCAACGGTCTTACAACCAAGTATTCTCAAGACCATGCAAAGCAGAAAAAAAGGCGGGAACCGGACCCCAGGTTTAACATTGCAGCTGAATATGCAACTGGGTCGCTGAGATGAGAGATATATAAAAGGGGTCGTTGCAGAAATGTATGGTAGCTGGGCTAGGTCATGGTACACCTACCTAAAATTAGTAGTTATTTATGGTAAGCAATATGTTATCGATAATTTCCAAAAAATCATTCTATTTTTAATGTTGTTTTAGTTTGAAATGCCGTAATTGAGGTAATAATAACATTATTAACTTCGCGCTTGTCAAAGTGACTTTGACGTTTGATTGGCATTAACATATGAATGACATTTTCACATATTAGACAGAATATATCCTGTGGTGCGATTTTTCAAACGCGGAGTCACTAAACTCACGGTTTTTTGTATGGAAAAACCATTCGTTAAGGTGTCTCCGCGATTG
Source organism: Acrobasis suavella (assembly GCA_943193695.1). NCBI lineage: Eukaryota > Metazoa > Arthropoda > Insecta > Lepidoptera > Pyralidae > Acrobasis > Acrobasis suavella. The sequence continues at coordinate 1,083,907 of OW971950.1, forward strand.
AAAAATGGCACTTCTGCAAGAATGATCGTCCGCCGGTCAATCTATGAAGTTATGGTGTTTGTCAATCGATGTTTGAATTTCACAGTTACTAAATGTGACATTACACATTGACGTTCAGTGGTGCCATTTTTGAAACTCGGAATCACTAAAAGAACGGTTTTTTTGTATGGGAAAACCATTCGTTTAGTTGACTACGCGTTTTAAAAATGGCACTTCAGAAAGTGCTTAGAAATGGTGCCAGCAGTTTTGAATGCACCGAAAGGTAGCCGCCATGACAATGTCGCCATTATGTAATATTACACTCGATTTTGAAGTTAAAGTTACTCTAAGATTACAACGAATAAAAATAAAATGTTAGCCTCATTACATTCATACTATTTTAAAGTATTTTTTGCGCTGGTGTACAATGACCTCGCCCATTATGGAACAACCTCTTTAGATAACTTCATAGTTTTAATGGTTTCGGTACACCTTTCTAACTTGTCTCCGAAAACAGGCAGCCGAATCGCGTCCGTCGGGGTTTCCCTTCGCCCCGTTATTTATACACGCTACTCTGTTTCACAATATTTGCATTTTAATTCAAAATGGCTGCGTGTCATGACGGATTAGTGGAACAGACTGATGCCTCTTTCTGTCTGACTGCACCTAAACATCATTATTTTTGGTATCTTTGTACATCGGTAGAGATTTTTGGTCTATGCCGTTAAGGCTAACGGCACAGACAAAGTACAGCTCTGTACTTTGTTATATTTGGAGTAACCCAATATCTCATTTTTTAGGGTTCCGCAGTAAACAAGGAACCCTTATTGTTTCACCATGTCTGTCTGTCTGTCTGTTCGTCCGCGGTTTTGATCATCGACTACTAGAAAGCTGTGATTTGGCATGGGTATGTATATTAATTATGCGAAAAAATTGGTAAAATAAAATATTGAAAAAAAATTATTTAGGGTAGCTCCCATACAAGTAAAGTGAAAAGTAATTTTTTTTTGCACGACTAATTAATCATGTGGAGTAATGTGGAATAGGTCTTTTAAAAATAATATATGTTTGTTAACACTGTTTTTCGATTAAGGGATCTCTTTCTGAAATATTTGGTTTTAAAGTGAAATTTTTTGTTAGAGTCAAGTGTCCCCTTTTATCTGCTAAATTGTTATATAAGGTCACGTGAAAAAAATCACAGCCATAGACCATATAACGAAAGTTAAAGGAAAACTATCATAGCTAAGTAGGGGTTACAAATTAAAAAGTTATAGGCGATCAACTTATAAAATGTACTCGGAAAAGTCAAAGTTCATACAAATTCAAAAGAAAATTAGTCTTTAGACGGTTTTAGTGGCATTAACTCACGATGGTATTTATAACTACGGAACCCTACACTGCGCGTGGCCAGTTATTATTGATAGTGTCAATAGCTGTGGTTTTGTCCCAGAAGCAGTGGTAGCCAAACGAGTTAGGAACTGGATGGGCAGTCTGTGAGGCACGTAATGTAAGCGAAAAAATATGAAAAAAAATATAAATAATAGTGGGTCGCTAGTAGAGATGTAAGCCCGGTATTATACCATTTGATCATTTATTTATTTATTTATTTACCAATTTATGTACACGGAAAATTTATACAGAGAATACATCAAATAAAAGTTGTACAAAGGCACTACTTATCTCAAAAGAGATCTCTTCCAGTAGGCCTGTGAGAGGAGATGTTTATGTATGAGAGGCATACAGGCGTGTTTATACATGAAATAAAGGAGGAAGAAAATTTAAATGACATAAAACTACACAAACTACAAATAAACACACATATACAAACATATATTATTACACATATACTTAAATAAATACATATGTCTATTAAGAATAAAATAAAATATATACTTAATATGAACATCATAAGTTACAATTAAGATGATTCCAATAAATAATGAGCTTTTACTCGTCTTTTAAATACCGAAATCGTTTTAGAGTCGCGTATTACAGGTGGTAACGAGTTCCATAGTCTGACTGCATGTACCGAGAAGGAATAGGATCATGTTGGTATAGTACGAAAAATACCGTATTAAACCGTCTTTTACCTTATCCAACGGTATATTTGGAATCATTAAATGTGTTTTAAATGGATAGAGTACTTATTTAATGCGGGGAGAGGGGTAGGTTACGCATGGGGACGACTCGACCTGCGGTATCGCGGTACACACTCTGAAATTATCCTTGTATGACCGCCAACTACGTATGGTATCAACAATAGTAGATATGATTCTATATTTGACAACGTACTTGACAGTTACCAATAATATGTGAAAAATTGTATAAAATTTAATTCATGAATTAAAAAATAAAATACCAAAATACGAAAAATACCGTAAGTTATTGTATAATATTTAATACCTGATCATTTGGTTATAATACGTTATTTTTACAACTCTAGTCGCTAGCCATTGCCATATAATTTCTAGTCAATTGAACAAAAGGAAAAACCAATGCAAAATAATCAATAAAACAACGCAGGTGAAGCTAAATTAAGTCTAACACTCACTGAATAGAAGAGTTCAATTGAAGGCATTCACTGATTGACCCATACATCAATGTCTGACACCGCCTTACACCAAAAACCAGCTTTAACGCAACAACTTTAAGACGCAAACTCAATTGAACGGGAAAAATAAGTATTTAAATAGGAAGGTATCGTAGCTAACTATTCCTTTAGAATGGAAATAACGAAATTGTTTTAGAGAGGTGTGTCTGAGTGGTATTTCGTGTTGACGATTTGAAAATAGACGTAACTGAAAACTTATAGGATACTTTTATGCCGAAAATTGACACACTTCAAATTTGCGTCAAGAGAAGCCGGCTTAAAGTGAGAAAGGCTGGGCTGGATACGTCATTTGATGGCCGGCAATTGCTAGGCAACGATAGGAATCGACTGGTCCAGTATAGGGAAAATGCATCTTTTCTTTTCGTTGTGCTATGGTAAAATTTCTTAAAAATGGACACGTCCTAGAAATATCTACCTTTTTAACCCAAAATCTTTTTAAGTTTTTATAACCTTTATGGTTACAAAGTCACATTTAGACGGCGGGTATCTCGGAGCGCTTTAAAAGACCGGACAAGAGTGACGTCACTTATATCGCATTTGTAGGCGTGATGTAAGAATATTTCTTCGGGTGCTATGTCAAATATTGCATTTACAGGATTGATCTCATACAAAAGTAGGTATATTTACGGTAATATTATTTTAAACTTTTCATTATGTACTTCTAAATGGACTTTTTCTATCAACTAAAAATCAAATTTAATGAATCGATTAAGAAAATATAATTGTGCTTATAGGCCTTTTTTACGTAAATGCTTACAAATCAGAGACATTCATCAAAATCTACTCATTAGTCATTATGCATCTTCTCTATAGCAGACGACTCGTTGCAGTATAATAGTTACCTATCTATTTCGAATAAAACTAGTAACAGCGATTATAGTAGTGTACCATGCGATGCACCGCTAAAATTAATGTGTGTCGAGGCACGTCGCGTACGCGCGTCCTCTAGTCACATTCTCCCTGCTGAAGACCTCCGGATGAGGTCGAAACATGTCGGCCAGAAGCTGACTCTCGACGTGAGCTACCCTTTAATTCATGCTTTAAATTATACTAGTAGTTCGCTCCGAACTCTGAGATATATACAAAGTGTAATAAACCGTACCATGGGCTTTACTAGATCACTATAGTATAAATAATTAAAATAACAGTTAAAAAAAAACAAACAAAAACATCGAAATTCTCATACAAAGCCCGCCTGGGCACGTTGTATGGGAATTCCAAATTTTTGTTGACACAAAATTTGTACACTGTTTGAGCTAGCCCCAAAGTAAGTTCGAGACTTGTGTTATGGGATGCAACGATACTATATTTTTTAACAAATACATATATAGATAAACATCTAAGACCCAGGACAATTTGAAAAAGGCCATTTTCAAACTTGCCCTGACCGGGGATCGAACCCGGGACCTCTGGGTGGCGGACTAGCATGTTGACCACTACGCCACGGAGGTCGTCAATTATGTCATTTTAAAGAAATTCCAATTATGTAGGGTTATAATTGGTTTCGTTCAGTAAAATTATGAACTTAAAAGAGAATATAGTGTATTTGACCATCAGTATGGAAAACTTCATCACCCTTATATTTTCTTTCCAGTTCATAAATTTACTACAGGAAACCAATTATAACCCTAGATAATTTCAATTTCTTTAAAATCACAATTTTTTTACCGAAATCTGACATTTCGTTTCAAAATAAAACGTAGACTACGTTTGTATGGGAAAGTCTAGGGTAAGGGGATTCTTAACTGATTTGGTTCATGTTTGACCTCAAACATTCTACTAACACAAAAAACTAACTTAAGTAAATAAGTAGCGATTTTATTAAATATTTAATGTCTGTCGCAATCTGTGTGAATATAGACTGAGCTCATCCATCATGCAGCTGACCCAGTTGCGTCGTAAGGTGACTGACGACGGGCTTGTTTTCTACCTAATTGTTGTTTATTTAGGAAAATAACAACATTTACTATACAATCACTAATATTTAAAGATCAACAAGTTTATTTGCTTGTAAATTAAAAATGTTGGAATATCTGTTCGGTAGGGGCTAAATTAAAATACTATTTCTCTGGTGAAGTATGAAATTATATTGATTTAACTTTTACTTGGAAGTATTATGTCTGACACCTAGCAGAATCAGGCGAGCGAAAAAAATGAGATAAAAGGGTTGCCAGCACTAAAAGTATTGCCAGTCATAGTACAAAAATAAAGATTGATTTTTGCAAGTAAAATTATATAAATCAACAAAAAATATCTCCGGTTGTCAAGAACTTGGAGAAAATGCTGCAGTGCAGTTTGTTACCGCTTCTTCTGCACTAGCGCTTAGGAGGCGGCAGTAAACTTAGATCTAAGTAACTTTTGACGTCAAAAATTGTCCAACAAAACAAAGTGATGATCATTAAGAGATATTATAAATATCCTAAGATAATAAAGATGTATTTGAATTAAATTGAATTGAAACTATCTAGTGATGAGTAGCGAAGTCATGTCGGTAATTCTGTTACTAATCATTGATTTTTTTATTTTTTGTGCCGCATAATTATCTCTGTTTACTGGGAGATAATGTTCTTAGCAAAAAGTCCGCCATTTGTTGAAAGTATATTTGTACTTTGGAACAATAAAGTTTAATAAAATAAATCAAAAAACAATAAAGTTTGATAGAATAAAATAAATAAATAATCACTAGATGGTTATCCGTAGCGCCATCTATTATTTTGCTAAAGAAAGCCCTGACTTTCAAGCGTTAAAACCAATAGCTTTTAAGAACAAACGCAAAGGAACTTGCTTTCGCGTAAAAAAACCGAATCGAAATCAGTCCATCCGTTCAAGCGCTACGATGCCACAGACAGACAGACAGACATAAGCGTCAAACTTATAACACCTCTCTTTTTAAAGGAGGTTAAAAATAACTCCGCGTCTCATAAACTTAGCTGTAAGTAAATGATCTGACGTCAGCAACTATTATGTAATCGAAAGAAAAAAACTGACAATTATCAAGTAATACAAATGTCCAAAGAATATTATAAATGATTTGACTTTATGACTCATCAGGACGGCTCTGCTTCTTTTCTCAAGAATTAGCATTCTTTTCAGAGAAACCAGCCAAGTGCGAGTTAGACTCGCGCGAAGGGTTCCGTTACATTATCTTTAAAATCACGTTTTGTATGGAAGCCCTACTTAAATATTTATTTTATTCTGTTATTAGTATGTGTTGTTATAGTGTCAACAGAAATACAGCTTCTGTGAAAATTTCAACGGTTTATGAGATACAGCCTGGTGATAGACAAACAGACGGACAGCGGAGTCTTAGTAATAGGGTCCTGTTTTTACCTTTTGGAACCCTAAAAAACCGTGGCACTCTGGGAGTGCCGACAGAAGTGAAATTTTGGTGTCGGTTACGGTAACAGAGTCGCGAATTCAATGGCTTTTCCCATTTAAAAAAATGCTTTCCGTCCAAGGAGAGACCATCCTTGAAATCTCAAAAATTCTGCAGACCACAAGTGGCATAAAAATTTCTCGAGCACCTACGTGCTTTAGAAGGCGTGTATATCATTGTTTAGCAGTCATCAAGCTCTGTCAGATGTCTTTAGGCAGCCCGAAAAATCTGACACTATTGTTGGCCACAGACACGAAAAACAAACAAAACTGTCCCCAGGTCTGTAATCAAGTTACTAATTCTTAGCTTAGTCTTTAAATTTTCTCTTACGTAATTCAAAGAAAGAGATGGAATGCTCCTTTTCTAGATAAAACAATTCCTTGCCTATTGCTGCCTCATCGCCTTTGTCCTGTGCTTCCCTGTCATGACTGCTGTTATTGGTCTTCAAATTGCCCCTTGGCAAAGGCTTTCCCCAGCTATCTCCATAGTATTCGGTTCCTTGTTGTTTTTCTCCAAAACCCTCCAGCTGCTGTCTTGATTTCATCTTCCCATCTCCTCCTCTGCCCTCCTCTCCTCCTTTTCCCATTACGAGTATACCACTCTGTGACGTCTTTTGTCCATTTCTCTTACTTCTCAAAGTATGACCAATCCATTTTCATTTTGGCCTTCTTACAATAGGTAATATCTTCTACTTTTGTCTTTGATCTTATATCCTTACTTCTTACTAATATTTAAATGCAAAGGTAACCCTATCTCCAGCGATCTTCTGACAGTCGTTCAAAAATTTATCAAGGTCGTCCCGCCATCTGGTCCTCGGTCTACCCCTGCCCCTGCATCCATCTGGCAACCAGATTAAAGACAATCTGGCCCATCTTTCGGGGCGTATTCGGCAAACATTGTGGAAGGATAAGGGGGAGGCCTTTGCCCAGCAGTGGGACACTATACCTACAGGCTAGTAAAAAAAAGGTAACCCTGTCTGTTTGTTACCTAATCAGCTCATAACGCATCAACCACTAACCGATTTAAATGAAATTTGGTTTGGATATACCCTGAGACCCGGAGAAGGGGATAGGATAGCTTTTATTCCAAAAATCAGATACTAAGGAAATGAAAAGGGAATAGGAACTATTTATGGGAAATCCTATATTGCCACAGAAAAGTAGACTTTAACAAAATACGAAGTCCCGGGCAAATGGCTAGTCTTACATATAAGGCAAAACAATTAATCTGCTGCAAGCCAAAAAATCTTTCCACATCTGAAGCGTGTCCCACAAAAACATATCTGGCACGAACACTTTAGCGCCGTGATTAGTGATTACGTAGCAAAACATCGCTAATTCGGTGTTAATAGCCAATCTTTTGGAGATTACGATTGGTCGTTTACAAGTAACGACACGACTTTGATCCTTTAAAAAAAAGTTTCTTGAAATCGAGTTTAAGATGTTAAATAGACAAGAGCTGGCTCTTATATCCACCGGCTTAAATAAAATCAGAGTAAAATACATATAATTAGTATATACGAAACAAAATATCGCTAATTCGGTGTTAATAGCCAATCTTTTGAAGATTCGACACGATTGATCCTGTCAAAAAAGACTTTAGATCATTTCGAAAAAAAAAGCGTTTCTTTAAAACAAGTACACGATCATCGCTACTTTGGTGTTAATAGCCAATCTTTTGGATTACTATTAGTCGTTAACAAGCCACGACACGACTTTGATCCTGTCGAAAAAGATCCCTTCAAAGAAAGCATTTCTTTAAAACAAATACAAGATTATCGCTACTTTGGTGTTAATAGCCAATTTTTTGGAGATATTGGTCATTTACAAGCCACGATACGACGTTGATCGTTTCGAAAAAAGTTCCTTTAAAATAAGTACAAGAAGTTAAATAGACAAGAGCTGGCCATCTCATACCCACTTTTTTACATAAAACAAGCTCAGAGTAACATACGTATGATTAGTGATTACTAAGCGAAACATTGGTACGATTGGTCGTTTACAAGCCACGATACGACTTTAAAGCTGTCGAAAAAGATTAATCCTGTCCAGAAAAATGCGTTTCTTTAAAACAAAAACAAGAAATTACACATGTACCTAGAGGTGGCTCTACCTCTGCTAGCTTCAAAACTAGTCTGAAGTAACATACGATTAGTGATGACTAAGCAATAGCCAATCATTGAGAGATACCGATAAGATTTTCACAAGGTACGACTCGACTATGATACTTCAAAAAAAAAAAATTCTTTACTACAGGCCTTGTTTTCTAAGCTCGTTAGGTATACGTACACGAAGATAAGACAAACTGAAACTAAAGCTTTTAACTGCTTACTTAATAACAGTCTGAAGAAATAGCGTAGACCAAGCAAAACGCTAATTCTGCTAAATAGCCTATCTTTGAGAGATTACGATTTTCACAAGGCACGACACGACTTTAACGATATCTAATATTATTAACTATACTATAACATTCGTCCATGACGACATCTGTGGCCTAGTGGTAATTTTGCCACGCTGTCACATCGGAGGTCCCGGATTTGATCCTCGGTCTGGTCAAGATGGAAAATGATATTTTTCTGATTGATCTGAGTCTTGGATGTTTATCTATATATTAAGGTATTTGTTATAATATAGTATCGTTGAGTTAGTATCCCATAACACAAGTGTCGAACTTACTTGCGGCACAGAATAAATACTAGTACTTGCGGGCTAGCTCAATTTGTACGATTTTTCCGTATATATTTATTTATTTATGATGGGGTTCTCAAAGCCAGTCTCAAGATACCCAGCAAGAGGGTAGATCTTACCTAAATTGGGCCCTCACCTTTTTAGGAAAAGGTACCTAATATAAGTAATTAAGGGCTTGCTAATCGCAACGATTCTTATCTCTCATATTTTACTGGCGAAAATGGATGGAAATTTATAGGGAACACTGCTTTTGTAAAACTTGCAAGGCATGGTTTTCCGGTTGGTTTCTCAGCCAGTACATACACACACATGTATTGTGTAATAATTACATCGAGTTTATTACTTATATTCTACTTTTTATATGAAGTTAACTTAGGACATACGACATTATACACAAATGTCATCATATTTAAATAAATCTTATTATCAAACATCCATACTACAGGTACGTACTAAATACACAAATTTTAATTGTAATACATAAGAATCATCTTACTTTATTAAAAATATTGAAAATAACGTAATAATAAAACTATTAACCACAGGGCAGCTTGTGGCAAGCTGTTGGTGAGTAACGACACCCCGGACCCGAGTGCTCCAGAGAGCTGGTCAGGGCCCTCGTCCCCGACGTGTCTTCATCGGTCGGGGTGGAGACCCAAGAGGGCTCGCAGGGCTCTCAGCTCTGCATTGCCTTAATTGGCCGTGCAGAGAGGAGTCGTTAGAGCTGTTGCTCCAGGGGTGGAAGTGTTAAAGGGCATAACGCCGCGAGTAACTTCGGAGAAAGCGCAGCACACCTCTCGACACCCCTGAGTCGCCTGCACCGGTGTTGCTCCTTTGCCGGCAACTATTGTCGGCTCGTTTGAGGGGCCTATCTAGCGAGCGGCAAGCGACCACCTGTCTACAATAGTAATTAATCATGATTATGGCAGATGACGTTCCTATTGCAATATCCCAGCAACCTTTCCCTTTTTCTTGCAATAGATCTTTCTCCAGCCGATAACCTATTCAAGCGTACACCTTTCATAGATATATTCAGGAATGAGTTTTGGCAGGAGCGCCACATAACATCAATTTCTCCAAAGTTGATGTTATGTGGCTTCTTTTCTCTACGTGTTGAATCGGTATCCCCACGCAAGCCTCTCAAAGGACCGGGGTGAAAAGATCCGTGAAATAAAAGGAAACTAAAAGCTTAAAACTATTTAAAAAAAAAGAGAACGTACTAACCTTATTTATATTGTCTGAGTGCAGCCTCCGCTTCCCTGAACAGATTGCAGGGTCCACAAATTATCTTAAATTGTATATTGTTAACATCATTCGTTCTTTATGGTTTGCAATAAAATACTGATTATTGAGTATTTCATTATATGTTTGTATGACTGGTAATTGCAGGTAGAAGTCTACTATATCGAAAAAAAATATATAATCGTATATATTATAGATCGTCACTTGTAAATGTCTTGGAACACGGACGGCTGTTTTTCATGGACGCAATTAGCGCGTGGAGATTGCGATTTTTGAGGAGACCGCCGACGTGGCCATCGGGATTGATTACTACAGCGATATCGGGGATTCAGCGGGATTTCATTATTTCCGAGATTTGTAAAGAAAAGTTGCCGCGAGAACACTGTTTTTATATTTTACTCCTTCATTAAAGATTCCATAATAACTAAGTTTGTATTTTTTATTCCTACTAAAATCCTTCATAAATTTTATCCCGACATCGTCGATCCAGATTTCATATTCTCTAAAATTTGTTAAGAAAAACAGTATTTTTTTTAAATCTTTGGTGGATTTTATTTAAACAAACTATTTGTTAAGGTTAACAGTATTTTTTTTTATTAAATCAAACAAAAATAGGTACTCTTTTTACAAAAATGATTTTTAACTATAATTATTAAACTACTAACTAAACTAAATATAAGTACTAAAACTATATGTATCTGGTATTTAGACGCCAAATTTCTAATCTGTTAATCTTTTCCTAAAGGAGATAATGCTTTGACATTAAGTCCACCTTAATTTGTAGCTTTTGGCTCAATTAAGATTTTAAATAAATAAATAAGTTAAAAAGTGTAACCAACAATGAAATTAAATAACATAAAAAAATTGACCCCAAATCGCTGCGCTCGTAGGGAGGGCCAAGAGGCTGGCTGCATTCCCCCGTTGAACCTGAAATCCGCGCCACCTTTGGATCTCCTGAGGCGGCATAAGGCGTGTGGAAATCTCCTTGAAGAACATCTAATTTTACATTTCTTGACGACCTCCGTGGCGTTATGGTCCGCCAATCCGGAGATTCTGGGTTCGATCCCCAGCCAGGGCAAGTTGGATTGGCCTTTTTCAAATTGCCCTGGGTCTTGGGTGTTTATCTTTTTATGTATGTATCATAAAATATAGTATCGTGGGATTATTAATTTGTAGGTATGTATGTAGTGTATGTACTTACATAATTGTGTGTATGTATACACTGTGGCAGGTTCTATATAGTAAATATTTACAGTAAATCTGACATACTACACCGCCTATTTTTAAATATTCTCCTTCTACCCAAAGGTTGACTGGAAGAAATTGCTATGCGATAAGTCCGCCTTTGTATCATAATTCTGTCTTCTTTTTTTTCTGTTAATTGTTTTTCCTTTTGTTTATGATGCAATAAAGAGTATTTGTATTGTATTGTAACCCATAATACAATATAGGATCTAGACAACGCCCAAGAATCGGTTAGTAACCCATTCTTGTGCGTTGACTAGCATGAACAATTGAACACTGACTTGATGACCTTTTAGCATGACATGACATGACATGACACAACACGACACGACAATTTAAAACTGGATGTTACCGTAAAAGCGTATCCAGTTAAAACGATGCCGAAACCGAAACCCATGCAATCACAGAACACACTGTATAATTCAGAGCAGTCGCGAGTTCTCAACACTCGGCTCTAATGAGTGTAATTGACGGATACGAGGGTTAACGCGTCCATAATTTATACCGCCGGGTCGCCTGGACCCAGGTCCAACATTGTTATAAAACTCGCGTGGAAATGAATTAAAGTTGTGCTTTAGGGTTGAGCTAAAATTAGGCGTTTTCATTGTGCTTGGGGAATAGCAGCCAATGTGGCGATGGAAGGGTTAATTTTAGGTATATGAGGTTATATTTGCCACGTGGTAACACTGGTAACGGTAAAGCAAGAATGACTAGGAATAAGTAAAAAAAAACCATAAAGAACGAACTCTTTTTAAGAGGCATTTCACATTTGATTAACTGTCTCGCTTAAACAATCAAACATTTTTAAAGATTATTAAAATATGTGTCTCATTTGTAAAAAAGTGTTTCAATAACATTCAATATAATTATATTGTTGATATTTTAGACATGTTTGTATATTGTGTAGACATTGACTACATCGAAAATAGGTCATCAAAATTTTAAATTTTACTATTTTTTATTGACCTAATTCTCGATACACACACACATAAACAATAAAAAAACATTTCTACAATACCTAACATATAATTATATTGAAAGTCAATGAAACACTTTTCTACAAATGAGTCACATTTTTTAATAATCTTTAAAAATGTTTGATTGTGCGAGCGAGACAGCCAATCAAATGTGAAATGCCTCTTAAAGACACAACAACCATAGACCAACGATCTATGAAAACAAGAGCGATCACCACCAGCCTACCCATATACGTTATGAAAAATGGCACCAAAAATGAAATGTTCGTGTGTGACTTTACTATAGTTTATTTGCCAGTAAGAGAAACCTCCGACGACACCATCTAGTAGATTAGTGGCGGAACTACATACCTATACCGGTGTTAGTGGAATTAATATGCGTAACACCATCTATTATTCGCCAGGTTAATAAAAAAATCCCCGACTTTCAAGTGATAACTTTTAAATGGCTTAACCGATGTTCTTTAAATTCAAAATTTCTTTATTTTCTCCACAATCTTATACCTAAAAATACATACTTAAGACTAAAGTCAGATTTTAAATGGCAAATTGTAATACAAGATTGTGAGAGACTTGTGTGTCTGAACTAAGCAGAGCCTGTATCTCAGTACACCAGCCTCTCCCCACTAGGAGCTAAGCAGCCTGACGATATAATATAATCTAAATTGAGAGTTTTTTGTATCTCATAGGGATGAAAGACTGAAATGAATAAAAAGAAAAGTTGTAATATCAATGGCATAGCTAAAAACAATTACACGGGAACTTGCCCTTACGTAAAAAAAACCGCATCGAAATCGTACCATCCATTCAAGAGCTACGATTCCTTAGACAGACAGACGGATAGATGGACAGTAAGACACAGACATTAACGTCAAACTAATAACACCCCTCTTTTTGTCGGGAGTAAAAAAATCCAATTTTCGAGAGACGATTTTCGCGCCACAGGCCGACAAGGGCAGATACGTCTAGTCCCAAGATTTTTCACATATCTAAAGTGCGATTTCTGAAACGCGGAGTCACCTAAACGAAAGGTTTTCCCAAACAAAAACCATACGTTTAGGTGACTCCGCGTTTCAGTAAACGCACTTCAGTTTGAACGAGTGAGTATCGAACAAGGGCCTGACACGCTTTGATAGAGCGAGATAGTCTTATTGAGATTTCTAAAAGAAGAAAAAGAAAAGAGCGCCGTGTTTTGTCTCTATCACCGACCGAACCTTTTTTCATGGTCGGGTTATAGGCACACTTCAAATTGCATATAATTGAAGTGTGCCTATAACCCGACCATGAAAAAATATACGTAGTATCATTAATATGCCTTTCTCTTACCCCTGGACGCTCGGTGGCAAATCTACACTACTTGTATATTCTAAATCTTTGGTATCAAATGATCGCAAACGCAAAAAGTCTATGTAGAAACTCGTTTCAACGCTCATTGTCTCAATCTCGTTTGCTCTTGCCAGGGTGACCGTTATCGAAGGGTATCTGGCAGCACTAAACAGCACTTTCCTATGCTGCTATCGTTTTCTGTCGCTCAGAACTATCATTTGCTAGAGCGAGAAAAGGCGAAGGAACGCCTCGGAACCGGCCGTGCTGATGCGTTCCATCGTTCTCTCTCGCTCTAGCATGACGGTTCTGAGTGATCGAAGAGGGAAACAGCAGGCGAAAGTTACGTTCCATGCTGAAAATATGTCCCTCAGTGCCGGAACAAACGGGGCGCAAGATGCGTCGCGTAACCCATTTGAGTATTTACTCACTAGATTTAATAAATAGAGTAAATAGAGCGTGCTCATATATTGACATCGCATTTGATGTCTGTTTACTTATCAAATATATATAACTCAAAGGTGACTGACTGACTGACATAGTGATCTATCAACGCACAGCCCAAACCACTGGACGGATCGAGCTGAAATTTGGCATGCAGGTAGATGTTATGACGTAGGCATCCGCTAAGAAAGGATTTTGATCAATTCTACCCCCAAGGGGATAAAATAGGGGATGAAAGTTTGTATGAAACTTTGTCAATTTTAAACCGATCGGGCTGAGACTTTGCGTGCATAAAGCTACTATGAAGTAGGCATCCCCTAAGAAAGGATTTTGATAAATTACACTACGCGAGCAAAGCCGCTGGCAAAAGCTAGTTTTTTTAACATATAATTACGTCTTTGCACACCTCCCAGCAAAAAATTATAATAAGTCAAAGAAGCCTACTTTCAGTGTATCATTACATTAGTATGGTATTTTCATATATTTTAGCGTCGCATTTGACGTTTACCTGCATTTAAAGCATATTATAGTGTATGCACACACTTTCCGACAAGAACTGCAAGTGTAAACTAGATTTAAGTTTAAAAATTGTCATGAAAACATGAAATAATGAATATAAATATAAATATGAGTCGCAACTCATATAAATCAGTCTAGTCACAGAATGGATAAATACGGATATTTGTCGGGTATTTACTCAATCTACTGAGTAAATATTCCAATGGGTTGATTTAGTAATTATGCACCGCCCATCACAAGCTGTTACGCGGCGCAACTTGCGCCCCGTCTGTTCTGGCCCTTATTGTCGCACTCGGTTATTCAGGGTCGTATGTAGGGAAGGGCAACTGGAGATACAGCCCCGGGGCCATCACAAAAGAGGGGCCCACATAATAGACTTCGAAAAAAAAAACAAATTTCGACTAGAAAACACTAGTAAACAACTGTTCCTTTGTTTTTCCCTGTTAAACCTTTACCTACAGTACTTTGTACAATCATGATTTACGTTCATTTTTTTTGGAAAATAATTTAGGGCCAGACAGCTTCCGCTTCTTTGTTGCCCGGAGGCCTCCAGACCTCTAAATCCGGCCCTGCGGCTATTATACGGTGGTCTTTTTATACAGTAATACTGTCTATACGCCTACCCAGCATGGTGATTATGAGGTGTAGTCTAGCTATTGAAAACCTTACTAGTAAGATCAAGGTCGTGGAGAGGCGTTTACAAATGATGTCTGACTACCGCAACTTTACGCGTCCTCGCGAGCGAGATCGATTCCAAAACTCCTTAAGATACCAATAAATTAGATGTAAACACGACCCATTACGAGCCAACAGTCACTTACGAGTACTTACGACAAACTCAGCTGACTTGTCACCACGGCAATACACACCTTAAACCGCTAAAATAAACTTTATTTTCGCGTGGAGTCGTATATGCATATTGTAATAAATTTGGAACAAACATTCCGTTTTCTGCCTACGATGTAGATTATTGAGCGGATGATGTAGAGGGGTCACGGTATTGTAGGCAGGTACTGATTCAGCTCGTTATGTTCTTGTAATCGGACGGTTTGCAAGGCATGACTTCAGATTTTGTAAAGAGGATATTTATTATAGATTTTGGGTCTAAGTTAATGATTACCTAGAATTAGGAGGACGTTGGATAAACTCTAGGCTGAACGAAGCTGTGGAGTTATGATGGAGAAGGAATGGTGAATATTATGATAAAATTGTTTACTTACTCTTCACAAAAATAGCAACTATTAATAAGAGTAATGTGCTTATTACAAGTTTAAGACCTTGAATACTATACATATTAGCGAATACTTCATTGGTTTCGTAAAAAAAATGTATAGTAAATTAATTCCTCATGACATAAGATAATAAAATTGCGAAAATGATTTTCGATCGAGACCACGTAGTTACGCCTGTCCAAATCTGCAGCGTGACCCCGATGAGCTCGAAATCTAGCGGGCCAGTAGGCTGCCGCCGCTAGCCGCCGCCGGCACTTCTAATTGATCTCACGATTTTACTTTTGCCAACATTTTTTTTTCTGTATTTTTATTTTGACTAGCTAATTAGGTATTTCTAACGATACTTATGAAGTAGCCTTCCGCTCCAAAATCAATGAAAAATCACCGTGTATATGTAGTTTCATTTGTGAAGCGACTAGTCCTTGAAATAGGTTCCAAGGAGAACCTGTGTTGCAGATAACTGGGCCACTCTCTCGGATAACAATGTTGCGGGTTTTGTTCTGAAATAAAAAAGAGTGGACTGTATGTCCCAAGGCTTTTAATAAATCTTTAATACAAATTAAAGGTTGAAAGACACACAGCTAATGATACGCAATGCGCAAGCGCAACGCATCTTGCGACGTTCATAGAATTTCTAGCCGCGTAACATGCGCGTGGTTTGATGTTAACGGTGGGTAGAAATTCAATGAAAAAACGCAACGCAAGTTACGTCGCGCATCATACGCCGCGTGTGGTTCGACTTTTTAATAATTTGTTATTACTAGACGACAGATATTTAGCAGAATTACTGTCGTCGTCTTGTAATCGTGAAAGGCATCTGACGCAGCTACGTCAGATGCCTTTAGACGGAAAAATCTGACACTAGTGTTGTTTTATTTAATTTAAAAGGTACGCTTATAGTGTTCCATATTATACAATAATGGATATAGAAATTATTCGCATATACAATAAAATAATAATAAACGCAGTAGGAAGTTATCACACAATGCACGACTTGCTGTTCATAAAGGAGTACTAATACCTACTTTAATGTACGGTAGTGAGAGTTGGGTATGGCAGAGAAAGCATGAAAGTAGAATAAATGCAGTTGAAATGCGAGCGCTGAGGAGTATGTGTGGTGTTAATTTGAAAGATCGAATGAGGAATGATGTCATAAGGGAGCGGTGTGGAGTGAAAGAGAATGTTGTGATAAAAATAGAAAAAGGGATGTTAAGGTGGTTTGGGCGTGTAGAAAGGATGGATGAAAACATGTTAACAAAAAATATTTATAAGGCAAATGTGAAAGGAACTGTAGGGAAGGGTCGGCCTCGGCGAACATTCTGCGACCAGATTGCAGACGTTCTGAAAAAGGAGAGGTAAAAAGTACCCGTAACCGAAGGGCATGTATGAAGAGATTGATGAGTATAGATGAAGCGAAAGAGGTTTGTCAGGATCGTAGCAAGTGGAGGTCCATAGTCTCTGCCTACCCCTGTGGGAAATAGGCGTGATATTATGTATGTATGTATGTACAATAATCTACACGAATCTATTCTTATAGAGTGTGTTACTTCTAACACAGGTAAACACATAGTTTTACATATAAAATGCTGAATCTCTTTGAATTGTCATATTATAAATACTTTGAATTTATAAAGTTTGTTATGTATTAGCAAATAAATTTCAAACTTATAAAACGATATCGATTGTTTTTTATTCATTTCAACTAGCCATAAGTTTCTATTTCCGACAATAAATTTGTATGCAAATGCTTTTGTTAATTGGTGTTTAGATATAGCAATATCTAAACACATGCAAATGCTTTTGTTAATTCATTCATTCATACAAATTCATTGCCGAAAATAGAAAATTATTGCTAGTTGAAATGAATTAAAAAGAATCGATATAGTTTTGTAAGTTTACTATTATTAATACATAACAAATTTTATAAATTCAAAGTATTTATAATATGACAATTCAAAGATATTTAACGTTTTATTTGTAAAAATTACTAATACCTGTATAATGTAATAAGTGTACTAATTACCTGTATTAGAAATAACACACTCTATAAGAATAGATTCGTGTGTAAATAAATAAGTATTTCATTTCTGTACTTATATATCTGTGTCGTGGCGCCGTACAGTCCACTGCGTCGCTTGCGGTTTAAGAAGAGAGGAGACCATTGATGTTGTTGCGTTCAGCATCGGATCTTGAGTTTTACTTGGCGGTGCAAAACTGAAAAATGCCGCCCCCTCCCGTCTCTATTTGTACCCGACTGCGCCAGAAGGGGGTTATGTTTTCCGAGATTATGTATGTTTGTATGTATGTATGTTTGGCACGGTCTGCAGCCTGAACGGCTCGATGAATTAAAGCTTGAGAGGTGTCGTTAGATTTGTATTTACTGTGAAAGTGGCAATGAGTATATAAAAATAAAATAAAAACAAAATGGCGTATTTTTGGCACAAAATTCAAATGTTTGGCACGCTCTGCAGCCTGATGGGTTAATGGATTTTAGCTTGAGAGGTGTCGTTAGATTCGTATTTACTGTGAGAGTGACACTGGGTATATCAAAATAAAAAGTACAAAAAAAAATAACAAAAAAAAAACAAAAAAAAAGGCGGTCGGGTTTTTTGTTTTTGTTATAATTACTAGTCATTATTTTGTTTATCATCATCATTATTTCAGCCATCAGACGTAGATGAAGATATAAACATAACTGGACGTCTCAATGGTCAAAGCTGCATATTGATGAGTTATAACTTTGACCATACGTCTGCCAAGCTTGAATTTGCCGCCCCCCTGGATTAGCCACCTGGGGCATGGGCCCCGGCTTGCCCCCTTTGGTTTCGTTTGCGATGTCACTCACTGTACATGTTTGCTGAGTTTAACGGTCTCCCTCGAGGCTTCCATTGTATTTTAATTCGCTATTTGACTCGATTTTTTTTCCTATTCATATCAAAAAGTAACATGATACGAAACCGAAAATATAAATAACAATTTTACTCCGCTCAAAAATAAGCAAGTGCAAGCCTTTCGAATCGGGTGGAAGGGGAAACTGTCAAATAACAGAAAAAGGATGCACATACACGCGCGTGACGTCACTGTCATTAGGTGTCACACTTACGAAAGAGATAGCGAGATGTCCCCACCAAGCTCTCACTCTTATATTTAAAATGATAATTGCTGCCTCATTTAATAACCAATTTACTATCTATTTTCGGAAAACGGCTTCTTGTTAGTGTTATTTGTTATTCGTATAAAAAATTATCCAGAAACAAACAACGTCAAATAGCCTATTCCCTGCTTGTCTGGAAAAAATATTACTATGTACCAAATGCTTCTCTTCCTGCGTAGATCGTAAAGACCAGTCGAGGAAATTGATGTGATTTGAATCATGATAATATTAAATCCAGGCAGAAGTTCCAGCTTGGAGGAAGAGGTCTTTCGACGAATCCGACTCTGCTGGGTTCACGAAGCAATACGCAGCGTCTTCTTGACCAAAATACTTCAGTGCCTCAAGACGAAAGTGTTTATCAATGTGTGTTACCAGTTGACTAATGGCTTTGAAACGTGGTCCCTTATTATGGGTCTCATAACAAGGCTCAAGGTCACTCAGCGCGCTTTGGAGAGGACAAAGCTCGGTGTTTGTCTACGTGATCGAATCAGAAATGAGGAAATTCGTAGAAGAACAAAAGTCACTGACATAGCCCAGCGGATTAGTTCGTTGAAATGGCAGTGGGCGGGACACATAGCGTGATGAACCGATGGCCAATGGGGCGAATAGCTTCTCGATTGCCACCATGTACTGGCAAGCGAAGTGTAGGATACCCATCCATCAGGTGGTCTAACGACCTCATTAGAGTCGCTGGAAAGCACTGGATGCAGGCCGCTCTAGATCGGTCATTTTGGAAATCCTTGGGAGAGGTGTATATCTTGCAGTGGACGTTATGGGGCTGAAATGATTAATATTCGAAGCGGCTAGCAAATTACTATTTCGATTGCATCTACCTCCATCACGCGAAGCGTGGCCTTTGGGTCT
This sequence comes from Acrobasis suavella, assembly GCA_943193695.1. NCBI lineage: Eukaryota > Metazoa > Arthropoda > Insecta > Lepidoptera > Pyralidae > Acrobasis > Acrobasis suavella. The sequence continues at coordinate 1,103,560 of OW971950.1, forward strand.
AACAGCCCTGGGCTCTGTCTACTCCGTCAGGGATAAAGACGTAAGAATGAATCTGTATTCATTTTATTCAAAATTTGAATTAAGTGATGAAAAGTTTGACGTCTTTGGTTCATTTTAATGTGGGAAGTTGAAAGTTATCTTCTGAAGAACTGCAATGGCCCGTGATAAATCGAACCACGGACTATACTAGACCACTATAGTATAATGAAATTAAAATAAGATCCAAAACAAAAAAAATAGCCGTTTCCATACAAAACTGTGCAGCCGTTCGGGCAATTTGTATGGGCAAGTCAATTTTATTTGGTTTTTTTTTTGTTGTTATTTTAATTTCATTATACTATAGTGATCTAGTATAGCCTGTGGTTCGATTTATTACGGGTATGTCCCTTCCACGATGTATAAGGTAAGAATTGGCGACATATTATGTAGAGTGAGGAAAATTGGTGAACTTGGTGTAGAAAATAATGGCGTAGCTAAGGCAACGGTGATTTGCTTGAGGAAAAGGAGATAATATTATATCTTAAGACGAAGTGGTAGCTAAAGTGGCGCCCTCATTTGAAATAAATTCTTTAAAACTAAATATGGTGATAATTAAGAATTTGATTTGTATCAATGTCTAGAAAGACCTTTAAACTATTTTATGAATAACCTTTGAAAGTAAAATTGGTAGTCCGTCTAGTTTTAAAACTGTTTTTCGCCAAAAGTGGCCCCTTTTGGCGAAAAACAGTTTTAAAACTAGACGTACTATTAGTAATAATTTCAAAGGTTATTCATTAAATAGTTTAAAGGTCTTTCTAGACATTGGTACAAATAAAATTTTTAATTATCACCATATTTAGTTTTAAAGAATTTATTCCAAATGAGGGCGCCACTTTAGCTACCACTTCGTCTTAAGATAGTGCCCCCCTATTCTTAATAGAGCACTGTGTGCTCTAAATATAACACCATTCTTCAAGCAGTGGGACACTGCAAAAGGCTTGTAAAAGAAAAAGATTTTACTCCCAAATTTTTCAGTTTGATTAGTTAGTTCTATACTATACAGAGTGACTCTTTACCTAACTGCCAAATTTCAGAACAAGTTCGGTCCATAATACTAAACTACATTTTATAAAAAAAGTTATAAAAAACAGTAAAAAAATTCATCTTAACATACAAAACCCATCTGCCCGAGCGCTGTTTTGTAAGGGAAGCCGAATATTTGTTTTTATTTTTCGTTAATCGTTTTTGTTTGTTTGTTTGTAATAACTTTATAGTACCAAAAAACAAAATAAAGTACAAAAAATTCGAAAGAGCGAATATACAATGGCGGACTTATCCCATATAGGGATCTCTTCCAGTCAACCTGCGATAGAACGTGCTCCAAAAATTTTGCTAGTTATTTAAAAAAACACAAAAATTCTTACGCAGAAAAGAAATTCAAAGAAACATCTACTTAGTGTGGTTAGCGCTATGGTTTAATTTAGCTCGCGTCAGAACTCCTCACCTCTTCGTTTAGATACCTAGACATCCACTGCAAGCCAATTTCACTCTTATTACTCTGGACAAACGATGCATGTAACTGAATTTTCCCCTTCGAAGTGGTCGCCGCGCGCATAGTACTCGTAATAATGTAGGTATATTTACAATACCTAAGTGACACAGGCTTGTTAATACTTCGTAATGCGCACTTGATGTGTTGTTATATAGTAAACTACCCACATTGTATAAAATGTAGTTACATGCTTAGTTAAGAGTTCTCAGTTAGTGAAATGTTATATTTTGAAAGCAATTAAGATTAAATCCTAAGACGAAATGTTTGACTTTATGTTTAAGTTACCGAGTTGTAAGAAATTTCGCGCATTTCCAATTAAATTCGGCCTTTGTTGGCCAATTACACGGAAATTACTTATAACTTTGCCAGTCATTTGAATGGATTGTGTTTACGGAATTTATTAATAACATTACCAAGGAGGGCACCCCTTGATTATATAATTAATCCTATATTTATCAAACAGCCTATTTAAATGAGAATTATAATATTTGAAATTAAAGAAAACTTAATAAGTTACTACAAAAGTTCTTTAATAAATCAGGTGGTATGGTAGGTAGATAGATAAAAAAATTATTATAAAAAAACGGCCAAGTGCGAGTCGGGCTCGTGCACCGAGGGTTCTGTACAAACCTGTAGGTATAGTAACTTTATAGTTATTTATGTAACTGTAGTATAATAAGGGATATTAAAACACGATTGTGGGTTTATCACACGAGGCGAAGCCGAGTGTGATAATAGTATCACATGAGTGTTTTAATACCAAATTATTACAGTTGCATACAAAACTTTATCTACACCCATCATATAAATCCTTTATAAAAAGTTCTAAATCCATAGGGTGTTGTCAGAACTCTATGTAAATTCCTGGTAAGTTTATTGCTGAGTATCTAATACAAACTAACGATGTATGTATATGTAATACTGAAATTATTTATTGTAATAATAATTTAAATTTTGGATCGTTAATTATTGGAATGCAAATTATTTTTGTTCGATATTAGTAAATATCGAACGAAAATGCGACGTGAATTCGAATAACCAAAAAGTTCCTTTTTTAAATTACGGAGCTGTGGTAGTGAATAGCGCGTACATGACAATATTCTTTTTTTGAAATTCATAATATGTGGCTGTTTGATTAGTAAGGAAGGGATTGAGTTTGCGTTGCATAATGAAATTTAGTACAACATTATAACACTCGTTTGAGTGATATAATGGTTACAATGAAACTGGGTGTTTTAATGTTGGCAATAAGCTAACTGCTTCAGAAACGTTTATAGAGTATTTATAGCATGGGTGTAGATAAAAATTATAAAAAATATCTTAATTATATGATGTCGAAAATTTGCGGAAAATTGCGGCACCAACGGCTGTATCTTTTGATCGCGTTGGTATAGAAGTTACAATTTTTCATAGCTCCAGGGGACAGTAGACCTGAGTATTTGATATAAATTCCAGCTTGATACCTCCACGCGTTCCTGAGAAAAAGGTCTTGACAGACTGACAGACAAACGGACGGGCGGACAACAAAGTGATCCTATAAGGGTTCCGTTTTTTCTGTCGAGGTACGGAACCCTAAAAACAACAAAATTAACACAAACATACTAGTGCTGTGAGGCAGTAATTATGTGTCGCCGTGATACAAGGCAGCAGCTTAGCGCGTATCTCACTACAAGAGCAAGACACTGATTTTCAGCTGCCGCCCATGGGATCTCGCGCGTACGCGCAGCAAAATAGACCTGTCACACTTCTTCTTGTCGAGTCAAAATTGTTCCAGTATAGTTTCTAATTCAAATGAAATTTCACACACACACACACACACTAAAGTAAGTAGTATAGCATGGTGCCAAGAATACCGGCTGCATTTCCGCTTCAGATCACTATAGGGAGGTTTTTTTTATTAGATTTTTTTATTTTTTTCTTGCAGATCTATATTATGTTAGGATTCTGATTCCTATGTTAAGAGAATACCTGAATTTTTAACCCCTAACCCCCTAACCCCTAACCCCCTTTCTAGCCCCTTAATAACAGGAACTTACAGAGTGAGATTTATTTATTTATAAAATCTTGATTGCTTCACAATATACAGGTTCTGAATCTAAATGCAATACTCGTATAAAGAAGATGGTTACTTAAGAGTCCATGAAAAATATTCAGCACAGTAATCAAGGATCACCATCCCTGACGTCGCCGAGACTTCCTCGTAAAGAACACGGCAACCACAGACTATGGAAAACATAGAGATGGAAAAATTAAGAAATTATTGTTGAAAAATAGTTAAGACAAAGTGGTAGCTAAAGTGGCGCCCTCATTTGAAAGAAATTGTTTAAAACTAAATATGGTAATAATTAAAAATTTGATTTGTATAACTGTCTAGAAAGACCTTTAAACTATTTTATGAATAACCTTTGAAAGTAATATTGGTAGTCCGTCTTGTTTTAAAACTGTTTTTCGCCAAAAGTGGCCACTTTTGGCGAAAAACAGTTTTAAAACTAGACGGACTATAAGTAATAATTTCAAAGGTTATTCATAAAATAGTTGAAAGGTCTTTCTAGACATTTATACAAATCAATTTTTTTATTATCACCATATTTCGTTTTAAACAATTTATCTCAAATGAGGGCGCCACTTTAGCTACCACTTCGTCTTAAACGTTATCATTTTGTACGATACTGTAAGATTGTACAGATTCTAAATACTAGTGGCTCTGTAAGCTATGGACCCCGCCCGTTGAAGTTTATCGTAAAAAAGTGGTCTAGGCGAAAAAGATGCGTCTTAATAGAGGTTGCAAAAAAGATTTAGGGTACGTTTTGAAAATTTTTTGAAATTTCTGAAAATTTATTCCTATTTTTAAAATTATCAAACCACATATTTCCACTATTTTTTAAATTTTCGAAAACTGAATCGACAAAAATTCTATATAATTTTCAAACCTGCTTATAAAATTTCACGAGAATCGCTTTAGAAATGCGACCTGTAGGCGAGAACAACCGGACAAAAGCATTTTCGGCCACTCTTAAAACTGAGACGCTACGCTTGCTCGGTCAATGAATACTAAGTTTATGAGTATAAAAGAGTACATGAAAAATATTCAGCACAGTAATCAAGGATCACCATCTATGACGTCGCCGAGACTGCGTCGTAAAGAACACGGTAACCCCAGACTATGGCAAAGCATAGAGATGGCAAACGTCTAAAATTATTTTTAAACAATGGTTGGTAGTTAAAATTCTGTACTATAATGCATTCCACAATATTGCACAGCTTCCGAATCTGAATACTAAGTATACGAGTATAAAAAAGATGTCTTCCTAAGAGTCCTTCATGAAAAATATTCAGTACTGTAATCAAGAATAACCATCTTTGACGTCGCCGAGACTGTGTCAAGGGCGTAGAGATGGCAATTTTCATAAGTTTATTTTTAAACAATGATTATAATAGGTATCAATATGTACTATTTTGCATTTCACAAATGTTGTTCACAGTGTAAAATAAGATTGTAAAGATTCTAAATATGAATACTAAGTATATAAGTATAAAAAATAGTGCTAATAGTAATCAAGGATTACCATCTCTAACGTCTCCGAGACCGCGTCCTAATAACACGGCTACCACAACTAAACATATTATACATAAAATATGTTTAAGGTTTGCTTCATGCCACTCATTTGGCGTGTTTGCGAAGCCACAAGCTGGCTATTTTATATTATTTGATTGTGTATCATGTACCTGCACAGTATTAAAATTCATTGTTAATGCTAATTTCTTTGCTTTTTTAGAGACTGTGGTTGGCGAGTTCTTAACGACACAGGTGACAGCGAGGTCCCAAAGATTGTGCTACGTGGAGCGATATCCATAATATTTGTATTGTTTGCCGAGTGTGTAAGTGGCCAATACAAGTTAAGACGAAGTGGTAGCTAAAGTGGCGCCCTCATTTGAAATAAATAGTTTAAAACTAAATATGGTGATAATTAAAAATTTGATTTGTATCACTTTATAGAAAGACCTTTAAACTATTTTATGAATAACCTGGGGCTAGCTCAATCATTCTAAATTATCCCTTTCTATTTATGTATTATTTATTTAAGAGGTGTCCCCTCTATGATATCACTGTTGCTATTTTGTCGCAAGCCGCCGCGCCGTCCACAGCGACGTCATAACTCGGGAATACCCACTCCGGGTATTCACGACGGACACTCGGGATTTTACGACGAAAGAGGGGTGGGCTAATTATCGATAAATATAAGAACCCTCCTTTTTAACCGACTTCCAAAAAAGAGAAGGTTATCAATTCGTCGCGATTTTTTCTTTTATGTGTGTTCACTGATTATTCGAAGACGGCCGGAACGAAAAATTATTTTTTGTTAAAAGAGGTATACTTGTCAAGAGTCCCCAAAATCGGTTGGATAATTTGAAGTCGGTTTTTTGGTTTGCAAATTATCGGAATACAGGATTGGCATATAGGAATAGTTTCAGCTAGAGTTATTTACTAAAAGATAGTGATACATTTTTTTCATAGTGCATTTAGTTCAATGTCTGTTATGTTTAATGGCAGCAAATTCTTAAAAAAAGTAACAATTGTTAAATCAACTTTTTCTGTAAACTATACTAACTTACCATTTTGTGATGTTTTCAATACAAGTAAGACGTAAAATCTTGAGCTTAATAATGTTTACATTACCTGTTATGCTGTGTGCAAGTTTTTGGAGTCTCAGCCTAGAGCGAAGTGTATGTAAATTATTAGATTTAAGACGAAGTGGTAGCTAAAGTGGCGCCCTCATTTGAAATGAATTGTTTAAAACTAAATATGGTGATAATAAAAAAATTGTATAAATGTCTAGAAAGACCTTTAAACTATTTTATGAATAACCTTTGAAATTATTACTAATAGTCCGTCTAGTTTTAAAACTGTTTTTCGCCAAAAGTGGCCACTTTTGGCGAAAAACAGTTTTAAAACTAGACGGACTACCAATATTACTTTCAAAGGTTATTCATAAAATAGTTTAAAGGTTTTTTTAGACATTTATACAAATCAAATTTGTTATTATCACCATATTTAGTTTTAAACAATTTATTTCAAATGAGGGCGCCACTTTAGCTACCACTTCGTCTTAAGCGAGAAATGATTGTCCATGATCTTAATTATTTTTCCTAAGAAAGAATCAGATGCGATCGACTGCTCAAAGATGTCGGTTTTTTACGTGCGTTTGCAAAGTCGCAAGTTGGCCACAACATTTGTTACCAAGGTTACGAACTCTTGAACTGAGTACTTTCCTGGGTTACAAATAATTTGTTTGATATTGTTAAGAAAATAAATCCTCACAAAATAATGTAACTTGTCATGATCATATCCATTTCCAACGTGATTTTAGATTTATTATTGCAGAAAAACTGATATTAAGAGCGCTATTTGACTGCTAAAAAGATGACGTCATAAGTCTATATTTCATACAAATCCCGTAGAAAAAACTTGTTTTTAATTCTGAAATAAATTGGGAGTCTAAAGTTTGCGATAAAATGGAGATGTTTGAGCAAACCTTTGACCAAATCTATTCTGTCAGGTATGGTCAGTTTTACTTGCCTACCAAACTTGGAAACTCCGCTTCTTCATTCGCTCGTTTGGCTGAATCCCACTGTTACTAAGCGAGGATATGCTAAGTTTAAAGTATAGTTTAAACTTTCAAACATTGACATTTTGTTATTGATATATTGTCACTGGCCTGTCTAAGGACATTGAAATCTATCGGTTGTCAAAACAGTACAATCCCAGTCTTCAAACTATTTTCCCTGTTAACATAAGAAAGAAAATTACTATACCTCTGTGCGACGACCTCTGTGGCGTTATGGTCATCGCGCTAGTCCGCCAATCCGGAGGTTCTGGGTTCAATCCCTAGCCAGGGCAAGTTGGAAAATTGTCGTGGGTCTTGGGTGTTTATCTATACATTTTATCATAAAATATAGTATCGTTGGGTTAGTATTCCATAACAAAAGCTTAAGCTTACTTTGGGGCTAGCTCAATCTGTGTTATTTGTCCCTGTATATTTATTTATTTAGTTGCATAAAAGCCGAAAACTAAATCCTTTTCGATTCTGTCTCGAAGGTCGCAGGTGAATAGAATCTCGTATTTACGTATGTTCAGAGAGCATGCACTCGTCGCGGCTTATCCGACAGCGCCGAAATGTTTTCCCGCGCTATTTCGCCGATATTTATGTCTGAGACTACATACCTTGTTTTCTTGACAAATAGAATTGTATTTTTTTATATTACGTATTAGTTCAGAGGTACAATCCGGACGTAGTAGGGTTTCGGAACGACCACTGCTGAGAAGAAACAGTAAGAAAAATAAAATAATTTTATTTTATTTATTTTATTTAATACTTTATTTACCAATAATAAATGGTACAAAAGGCGGACTAAATGCTAATAGCATTATCTACCATTCAACCTTCGGGATAAATAGAAATTTTGCGTAGTAGGCGTAAAAGTAATGTATACTCAAACAGTATGCTCCAAACATACAACATATTAAATACATATAACATAAACATATATTATATAATATACATAAATAAATAATATATATACATAATCATACAAACAATAAATACATTAAATAAATATGTCTAATTACTATAGAAAACCAGTATAAAAATAAAGTATACACGTATACTTTATTTTCTCTTTATTTTTATGAAGTAAGTTTATAAATCCACTATTTTTCGACAAGTCCAAACACATATTTGATTTGTACGAAACAGACCACGTGGTGACGTCATAGTTATATCAGATTTTGTGTATAAATAAATCTAAAATCACGTTTAAAATGGATATGATCATGATCAATGACCAGTGCCATTTTTTTAAGACGTTGTCTCCTATCAGGATACTACTCTGTTGTCCGTAATGCAATGTCTAGGTTACCTCCCCCCCGCATTCATCTATACTCAATACTCAATAATTTATTGCTTCCTTAAATGACAAATAAATACATGCAGATTAGATAGCAAGTTAATACATAGATGATTCCACGATCACTTAAGGACCCTGATGGGCGCTGCAATAGGAGTGAGTAGGAATCGTGTCACTGTTCCTTCAAGGTACTATGTACTATATATACTCGTAGTACCTTGAAGTAAATAAATTACTATTCAGTTTTTATCTGTTTTATCTGTGTAACTATACTGGGTAATATTATATAACTAATACGTATCTTTTGTCTGCCATTTAATTATGTATTACACACACACACCCTCACATATATATACACATACATGTACATATATTTTTTTTTGTTTTTAATATTGTTGTGGTTTGTAATAGTCATGTAATTTATAATGTTTTATTAGGTTTTTTTAATTAGAATTTAATGTCATTATTAATTAGTATTATTGTTTTCATTATTTGTCATTTGTACATATTTTATATTATTATTATTTATCATTTGTAATTTCCAATATCTTTATATGTCGTGTTAATTTATCATTCAGGTAATCTATCTATCTTCACAGCTAGGTCGATAATTCCTTGAATTTCATCGACTCGCCCCCTCCCTAGCACAATTTACAACCCCGCTCCGTGGGCCTGTAAAATATTCACCGAAATGTAGCGTTTTTAGTGTTTGCCGGCGAGTTATCATTGACTGCTCTGCTTTTGTTACCTTATTTAAACGTTACATAAGGGCATATTTTACCCGACCACGCCAGAAAGAGGGAGTATATCATTAATATATATTAGGTGCATAACTACCTAGAGCGGTCTGCAACCAGCGATTTCCAGTGACTTTGTGACCAAGGCTTGCAGCCACCACCACTTCGCCATTTAAGAACATTATTGCTCCATCGGTCATTGGTTCGTCACGCTAGGTGTCCTGCCCACTGCTTCTTCAACGAGCTGAGCCGCTGGGCTATGCAAGTGACTATTTTCGCCTACGAATTTCCTCATTTCTGATTCAATCACGTAGAGAAACACAATGCATAGCCCTCTCCATAGCGCGTTGATATCTCCATAGACCTAGGGGGAGTTTATATCTATGTATATTTTTGCTTTATAATCACGCTGCCTTGAAATCAATTTCGTCGAGTAGTTGCTCGTTTAGTAATGTATATAATAATGAATCATAATATTTTTTTTTCTTTCTTTCTTTGTAATAAAGCCATTTCAACCTAATTGCATAACCCTTTTCTTATTCTTATGCTTGCAACTTTTTCTTTTAATGCGGAAACCTAATTAAGGTATAACTTTCATTGGTGTATCCAAGAATGGGTTTTGGCGCCAACGGCTTATTACATTATTTGAATTCTCTTCGTATTACATCAACTTCTCCAAAGGGCCTCTACGTGTTGGATCAGTATTCCCTCGCAAGCCTGTCAAAGTACCTGTAAAAGTCCAAGGAGCAATGGATACGCAATAAATCCGAAGACTGTTTCGAACTATGGTTTATTGTGGTCTACCCTGCAAGCTAGTTCAGTATCAATAATCGTTGGGAGGTCAATGACCTCGTAAAATACACAAAAATCTCGATAGCTAGTTTTATATTGCTCCCAACGCCATCTATGACACAATATGAGAATTACACATTCTTCATTCAAAATATTGCCGAGACTTTCTTATAACTAGGTATACAAACTCTAACAGTACCAGAGTGAAAAGATCCGAGATTCCCGAAGGAGATAAAAGTAATACAGAGGTTTAGAATATACAACCAGTGAAGTAATAAAATATAGCCACACAAAAAGCACCAATTAAAACATTAACTCCAAGCACAGAATTAATATACTCATATGTATTACACAGTGTCGGATTTACCAATAGGCTGAGTAGGCTTAAGCCTAAGGCGGCACATTGGGGGGGCAGCAAATTTGAGGCATCCTCTCCTATCGAGAAGGTAAAAAGGTGCTTCTACGAGTATATATGATATTTCACTGAACGCAGCTTAGGTGCGGCAAAATATGAATAGCCTACTGGCGGCACATTTTGCAGGCCAGCAAATTTGAGGCCAATTGAACCCCCCCCTCCCCTTTCGTGGCAATCGAGAAGATAGAAGTGTACTTTTATTATGATATTTAATAGAACGCAGCTTAAGAGCGGCAAAATATGAGTAGCCAACTGGCGTCAAATATATAAATCCGCCACTTGTATTACATACAGAATGGAAACTCTTAGGGACCCGCGCAATATGTGTCCCCGTTCCCCGTCCCCGCACCTCTTCCCTGTGTTCGCCTTGTCGAGCGGGCGAACACACACACATTGCCGTGTGCACGGATGTATTGTTTCGTTTGTAGTAGTGTAGACATAAATGATACTCCGCTTCTATGAAGTGTCATACCGGTGCTCCAAGTTAGATAGAAAGAAATTAACTTCTGAAATACATTGTGCGAAAATATTAAATATTTGAGTAACGTTACCGAAATAATATTAAATATATTACAATGCTCGGTTCATCGGATGAAACCTCGTCTGAACACAAAGACCCACCTTTTCACTTTAAAACGTAAAAGCCAGCACAGAGTAGTGATGAGAAACAGAGTAAACCAGTTTATTTGACGAGCAAACAAAAAGTCTCCCGACTTTCAAGCGTTTACCCCTAATAACTATTGAACCGCTGAAATTGTAAACAATTGAAAACAAAACAAAAAAAAAATGGATAAAAGTCGGTCTATTCGTTCAGGCGCTACAATCTATAGACAAATACACATACAGACATACAGACACAATACAATACAAATCAACTTTATTGCACCATAATAGACACACAAAAATTACAAAACAAAAGAAACAATATAGGCGACAAAGGCGGACTTATCGCTATAAATGCAATCTCTTCCAGCCAACCATTGGGTGGAGAAAAATTTATTTGAAACAAGGTGGGCGCAGTACTAATTCCTACAATCTGATTCACTTGAATAGCCTCACCCTTAACTTTTGTAATTTCTTTATAAATATGCACGATTGTTATTTTCATAATTGTCTTAATTTGACTTCACGTGCAGTGCATTACGATACAAAACAAAACATGTACGAACCTACACGGAAACACCGTGCCCCGCGTCGGTGCGACATTTCGTCCGCGTCACATGATTAGCCTCAGTGCTATTCGAACATTAATCGCGTGCGTTTGTTTTGGTTTTTTGGTAGCAATTCTTCATTTAAGCGTCGAATATTACGTATACATTATTTTTGAAGTCTTATTTTATTGTTTAGCTATCATGGGTCGTGGTCGAAAATTAACTGAAATCGAAAGAGAAAAAGTGAAATTTTATTTGGATCAGAAACTATCTCACCGCAAAATTGCAATAAAAATTGGCCGCAGTCCTAAAGTAGTTAATAATTATGTGAAAAATAAAGAAAACTATGGAAAAAATTATAAAGGTCGTACAAAATTGGCTACTTCGTCACGTGAACGTCGGCTTATTTTACGTGCAGCATCCAATTCTTCCAAGACAGCGCGACAAATCGCGAATGAAGTAAACACCAGTGCATCACTGTCTACCGTGCTACGAATTATAAAGGCATCACCATACCTTAAACGGAAGAAAATCAAGAGGAAACCTCATTTGCGCGATCAGCATAAAAAAGCTCGATTGTTATTTGCCAAAATGCATATGTCTTGGACAAATCAGTGGCATAATGTTGTTTTTAGTGACGAAAAAAAATTTAATTTAGATGGACCCGATGGTTATTCATATTATTTTCACGATCTAAGAAAAGAAGAGCGGGTGTTGTCACGTCTTCATGCAGTAGGTGGCTCAGTAATGGTATGGGGGGCGGTTTCTTATAAGGGTCCTATTCCAATTTCAATTCTCAGAGGCAAACAAAGTTCAGCATTATATACTAATCTATTAGAAGAGAAGAAAAAAATATTTGTAATATTTTTAAACACCGGTACTGGATTTTTCAACACGATAATGCCTCTATACATGCGTCACAGGAAACAAAAGCTTGGAAAAAAATAAAATTAAAGTTTTACATTGGCCATCTAACTCTCCGGACCTGAATATTATGGAAAATATTTGGGGCTATCTATCTCGGCAGATATTTGCCGGTGGACGCCAGTTCAATAGCAGCGCAGATCTTGAGAAAGAAATTCATAATTACTGGAATAATTTGAACCAAAATTACATTCATTCATTATATGACTCTATTCCCGAACGTATTTTTGAAGTGATCAAAAGTAATGGAAAGTATACAAAGTATTAAAAACAAGTTATAATCTTATTTTTTTGTGTTTTATTTCACTGAGGCTATTTAAGTGACGCACCTTTTTCACTACTTTAGTGTGCAATGAGTACTATTTATTTAACTTACTTTTACTTTAATGATAAAGCTATAGTACTACACTAATGAAGTTTATTTATAAAATCAAACAGGCAATATTGAATATATAACAGCATTTATATTCATTTAGGGGGTGGGGCTATTCAAGTGACTCGGACTGTATAATTAATTTACCTACTTACATGTGAATATATAACTAAATACATATACACATATATAATACATAAAATATATAGGTATACATGCATATAAATATACATATACATAAGCATAAATAATACATAGTTATACGATACATAAAAATATTTACATAAATACATATAGTAACACTGCTCGCTAGTAATTTTCATGCTCTGTAAGGAGCATGAAAACTTTTAACACCCCGCTTTTTGTTGAAAGTTGAAAATATGTTTATATATTCATTAATGTCATGTCGTATGGCATGTTACTGCACGAATCCTAAACATTTAGTGGTAGGTTCTTTGACCAGTCTACAGCTGGCGGAGTTAAAATACGGAGTTCATTAAGTCCTCCAGAGAATCCGCTAGTTTCCAACAAGTCAAATTAGAAACTTTTTTCTAAACGTCACAACAAACATCGTCTCTGCATCGTCTATTAGATTTGTATGAAATAGCACGGCGTGACGTCATAGTTTCTTTAAGTCCAATAGCGCTCCTATTATCGGTTTTTCTGCAATAATAAATCTAAAATCACGTTCAAAATAGATATGATCAATGACAAGAGAGATTATTTGGTGACTTTTTATTCCCTTATCAGTACGAAATAATTTATTTTTGACCCTGGATACTACCCTATTTGTATAGCAGACATTCTTCGGCGATATGTTGTGATGTTTGGTCAACAGCTCCACAGTCACACTCCGAAGATATTCTGGAATTCCACTTATGTAGACGGTAGTTGAATCGGCCATAACCAGTTCTGAAACGGTTCCCGGTGGCTTTTTTCTTGGGTCTGAGATTATTTCTGCTTGCGCAAGGTCTGAGGAGTTCAGATTATTTATCCCAGACAACCGATGTATGGGGCATGAAAGTTTACTTACTTAAAATGTTTGACGAAGCTTGTAGCTGATGAATCTTTGTAATATTGAAAATAATTTATCCCTATACATATTTTAAAATACTTAAAATTTTATTTAAAATAATAATAATAATAAAATGAAGGTTCTGTATTTTCACTGTACTCTACGTAAATTAATGCTGGCAGCGTCGTCTGCGGCAGCTTCCTCAGATCAGATTTTGCTTTCACGCGGAGATCCAAAGGCCTTTTTTAAGTAAATTAGTAGCGGAAATTAAAAAAAAAACAACGAGCCTGGAAATGTTTTACCAGTCTTTTAGCTGTTTTGAGTACTTTCTTTTATATTTACTTGTACTTTTTTCCCAGCTCTTTTGGAAGAAAAGAAAAAACTTTAAATGTACCAGCTGCTTCTCTTTCCGAGCAGATCGTAGAGCTCATCGAGGGAATGGGCGAAAATGCGATGTTAATAGTCGGTGCGGCTAGCAACCCATCACTTATTTGATTTCTTCTTCCACGTTCTCACCCACCGTCACGCTAAAAGTGGCCTTTGAATCTTGCGGCCCTGGGCTCTTTTTGGTTAAAGCCGCAAGTCCCAAAATGTTCTGTCTGCCCCGTTAGAGATAAAGTCGTGATAGTATATATGTATGTAGTTCATAAAATGAATAAACTAAATACATATGTCGCGGAGGGGCGAGTAAAAAGGGTGGCTGAGCAGGGCGGGATCGGCATCTGACATCCCGAGTGACGTGAACTACCCACTTAGTTACTTACAGTACGAGAACAGACTATAATGTCAGGATGAAAACTTACAGTCACGTCACCTTACCAATGCCGCCGCATGAGAGACCTTACCTTATAAAAATGTGACGAAAGACCGCGACCCTCCTCGCGCTGATCCATGAATTCCAACCACATGTTTGAATTCTCTGGCCCCACAAAATAAGCTTATCGTCCAGCTGAACAGACCGCCATTGTAATAAATCGGTTCACTAATCCACATCTATTACAAAACTCACAATTAAACGAGTAATGGCCAAGCCACAGTAAACCACACAAACGAGTTGTGCACAGTACGGCCACTCGAACTAATCTCTCTCACTGTCACTAAGGCGACCGGTTTTATAACGTATTGGTAACGAATATAGCCATTTAATCCAACTGTTGCATTTTGCAGTAAACAACTTTCTCATTGCACGTGTTAAATAATAAAAAGGGGATGTTACATTGAACTCATACCGCGTCATCTATTTTTGTCCAAAATGACATTGACACGGAATTACTGCCAAATGTCATCGAATTATTCAAAGTAGGAATCTAGTTTTATACAGCCATTGCATATTACGCTCCGACACATATACATATATGTGGGATTGAAATTTTAGAACGAAGCGAGTGAGAAGACGAATGAGTGAAAGTGATAGGGTACATTTACATGACGTTTTGTGACATTACTGCTGTTTTCCGAAATAAAAGTTTTTATTTGCTTTGAACATAAAGTGGATTTTTATTCGCGACCCCTCCCCTATCTCCTACATTTTTACATATTTTCACGCCGGTTTCCTATGGGGTTAGGCAGAGACTATGGATCTCCATTTGCTACGATCCTTGCAAAAGTCTTTCGCTTCGTCAACACTCATTACTATTTTCCGTCCGTGCTTCGGAAGGCACGTATAAGCCGTTGGTCCCGGCTGTCATCATTGTATGGTGGCAGTCGTCAAGCTATGTCAGATGCCTTTAGGCAGCCTGAAAAATCTGACACCAGTGTAGGCCACTTACATATACGAAAACTAAACAACGGGTACCTCTCCCCTTTCTTCAGAACATCTGCAACTTGGTCGCTGAACACTGGACGAATAAATAAGCTTATGTATACTTATTATTTCGAATCTTGCGGCCGCTTTATCCGCCGTTTAGACTTACCCATCAAAATGGGGAAAATACCCAATTTAGGGATAAAGAAGTGATAGACGACCTCCGTGGCGTAGTGGTCACCATGCGTGGTGACCGTTTGACCCACTGGAACGAATTCTTGGTGAACACAATGGTTATCGAAGAAAACGATAAGCATCACCTTAATTTTTGACCAACTTTGACGTGGCTCTTTTCGATATTGGCTAGATTGTTGAGCAGTTTCTATGTCATATTCATAAAATCCACAGCTCGTCACCAGTAAAAATGCGTTTGATAAATGTAGAGTCAACAGCAATGTTGGCAAGCAACTCTTTTGCGAATTACATTCAACGCCCTTTTTGAAAAAAAAAAAATGGTTTTTCGTTACGAAGCTGGCGGCGACGCGCTACATACTCAAAACATCAACCATAATGTGTTGAGTCGATCGCTAAGAGATATTGAGGGCCTGTCCTATCTCTCTAGTGCCAACACGACGATTTTCGAGTACAATATTCTTCCCTTTTTCGATGTTATCGTCGTTATTAGACACAAAATAAAACACATACCCTCAAATTCATAAAAAATTGCAAGCGTTTGCTAAACCTTTATTAGTTAAAACGTTGTTTTGTCCCTTTCCCTCTTTTGAATATTTGACGTTGTAAAAACGAGACAAAACATATTTTAACTTATATAGGTTTAGCAAACGTTTATATTTTTTTTTATGAATAAGGGGATAACGTTTCCCGCTCAAACTTTACACGAATGTCAAAGAAGGTTGTTCCAACTTAGAAACTTGTATTTTAACCGAAATTAACTTTAAAGCACCTTCGCGCAGTCAGAGAATTCCTCAACTGTTTTCCATGCCTTCTAGTGCGAATAACATTGGCCACAACAATCCGATGTACAGAATGTGTCGACTTTATAATCACCTGTGTTCATCACCTGAGTTTCCTGACATCTTTTGCACTTCGCTCGCGGCATTCAAAAGGAAATGCCTAACTGTCATCACAGATTCTTAATTCATTCTTTTTTTTTTACTTACTAGTTAATTTGTTTTATAACTTGATTTTTGCTATAATAGACATGTTATGTACTTATATAATTGGTTAGTTAGGCTATCTAGTTATATTTATTATTCTTATAATTTATCATTTCATGTACCTAAATCACCGTATATGTACTAACAAATAAAATAAAAATATTTACTGATTTGGTTAACTCGCGCAGTTTGAAGTTTATCACAGTCCGGGTCGAATTTGATCAGCCTTCTGACCAAAAAAAAAAAAAAATCTTTGTTGTACTATTTTCATAGTTTTCTTTTGCTTATATAAATTAGTGTTAGTCTAAATTGTTAGTAGTATGTAATGAATCTTATTGAATGTACTTATATATATGTATTTCTAATCTAAATTATCCCAGACAAGCTGTGTATAAGGTATAAGCCAAGTCGGTACATCATCCACCACTTACAAAGTTCGCTCAGCATGATTAATAGTGTAAGTTGGATCACAACCCGCCGCGCCGACAACACGCTGCAACATCAATACCTTAAGGGGCTACCTAAATTTTCCGGGGTCCAGTGCTGCCCCCATTTGAAATAAATAATTTAAAAGGAAACGGAGACATCATTTAAAATTTTGTCTTGATCAGACCCTAGATAAACCTTCAAACTATTTTAAGAACTACAGATTAAAGTGAGAACGTGAAGCTTTTCTGCGTAGATACGCCAAAAGTGGCCGTTTTTCGCAATTGTGCGTAGAAAAGCTTCACGTTTTCACTTTAAACTGTAAACAATAGTTCATAAAATAGTTTGGAGGGTTATCTAGGGTCTGATCAAGACAAAATTTTAAATGATGTCTCCGTTCCGAACATTCATGTTCCCGGCTGTCATCATTGTATGGCAGTCGTCAAGCTATGTCAGATGCCTTTAGGCTGCCTGAAAAATCTGACACCAGTGTTGGCCACTTACACACACGAAAAACAAAACAACATATGTAATATTTATATTAAGGCCCTGTATTCCAACGGCCCACTCGGATGAGGTGCGGGGCGATCTGCGAGGCATCCCGCAGACTTTCACTTATCTCGTCTTACTGAAGAACGGGAAGCGGGGAATGAACGTGAAAGGATGCGGAATGTAGATTTTATCGGTTTTTCCTAAATAAACTAATCATTTTCTAGAAAGTGACCAGAAATATTTATGGTATGTGTAATTTACTTTTTTTTGACATACTTTTTTTGTAAGTAAAGTTTTCATAAACTCTGTAATAATCAAAAATACATCCAAAAATCGTCGAATTAGCTTCCGCTGCCGATTTTTTTTTGATTGAGGTAAGATATCCATATCGTGTTTTAAACCAGAAATAGTCCAAGTACAGTGTATATATTTTTTGACTTTCGTAACTTACTTCTTGTTACTTTATTATTGAGCCAAAGTGATGTTACATTGGGAATCATCATCATCCGAGCGTATTCCCGGTTGCATCCTCAGCAGTAACGCTTCAGAGCCCGGGGTCCGCTACCTAACCAAGGAGATTTGACGAGGTTACTGGTTTTTACACAGAGCGACTGCCGTCTGACCTCCACAACCCAAAGAACTTTTCACAAAGTATGCTTTCCAGTGGGAATCGAACCCATGACCTCCGCGTCACAAGGCGAACGCCTTGACCACTGGACTACGGAGGCAGTCAAATTGGGAATACCTAGCCTTAATCTGCGGTACCGCTAACATCAGTGTGGCTAGAGGTGACATCGTGTACGCGCGTCTTTAGTCACATTCGGCCTGATGAAGACCTCATGATGAGGTCGAAACAAGTCGGCCAGTAGCTGGTTCTCTACGTGAGTAACCCGTTCAAATACAAACATGTTGACGACTTCCGTGGCGTAGTGGTCACCATGCTAGTCCGCCACCTAGAGGTCCTGGGTTTAGATCTCCGGTCAGGGCAAGTTGGAAAAAGGCCCTTTTCAAATGACATCATAACACAAGTCTCGAACTTACTTTGGAGCGGGCTCAATCAGTGTTATTTGTCCCTAAAAAATAAAGATTATAGGGTCTCAAAATAAACAGTAGTCACTGGACCACTATGATATTTTTTTTATAAGCCTATACTGTCTTTCTGCTGGGCAAAGGCCTCACCTCTAGTACGCCACTGATCTCTAAATAAATAAATATACACAAACCAATCACATAGATTATAAATTCGAGACTAGTGTTATGGGATACTAACTCAACAATACTATATTTCATGATAAATACACAAATAGATAAACATCCAAGACCCAGGTCAATCTGAAAAAGATCATTTTCTATCTTGAGCTGACCGGAGTCGAACCCGGGACCTCCGTGCCATGACCTCCGGTGTGACAGCGTGCCATGATGAACACTAGGCCACAGAGATCGACGTTACTACGACTATAAATCAGAACTATCAGTGTACAGCACATAAATCTCCTTCATCTATCTAGAAACAATTACCAAGAGGTTGTACATGCGAGTCACGCGCGGGCGGTGCTGCGAACAAAAGACGGTATAACGGTTTCTCGATACAAATTAACCGGGCGGACAATAAAAAATAAATAATAACGTATATAAAGCTTATGCAAAAAAATATTGTAACAAAAAATAAAACACAATAGGTATGTTTTTTTGTACAAGCGTTTAATGTGAGACCAAAGTACTTATTAACACGAATGAAATATGCCCCAACTCAATGGAGTTCCGTCGTTTTATCACTGAGTTCCATCGACAACCTTCCGTCCCCGAGATCAGACCCTAGACATCCACTACTTGTATATTCTAACCCCCTTATTCATAAAAAATATTAACTGTGTGCTAAACCTATTTGAAATATGTTTTGTCCTTGTCCCTCGTTTCAATACTAAACGTAGTAAGAACGAGACGAAACATATTCAGTCTTATTATAAAAAAGGCCATAATCGTGGTTTAGTCCCGTATTATCTAAGTCGGGGTTTAGTACGGTAACAAGCGATAAATCTACTTTAGACTTTCTTTTATTACAAATCCTGAACCAAAGACGGAATTAGATAGATCCGACTTAGTCTGACCGGAAGTAGAAAAATCGTTCCATTTTTCATAATAATATATTTTCGTCGCAAATATTTTAATTAAAAGCGAAATAATTTTAAATAATATTAATTCAAAACTATGCAAAGTAAATAATTTTACCAATAACCTCTTATTTATTGATCTGATTACTAAATAACATTTATTATACAATAATAAAGTAATTATAGTATCAAAAAACGGAACGAAGCTAAGTTGACAACTTTGACAAAGTAATTCTATATTTAGTCTGTGGGCACTTGTCATAATAAACTGTCATGAAGCGTAAGCTATGATTTTGTTTACGTTTGTAAATTGTAAATAATCTTAACAAATATTGTTTTTATATGTGTTGTATTGTGTTATAAATATAAAATAGTGTTTTTAATGTTATGAATGGAAATAAACGAACAAAAGTGTTGAAATCGTGTTTGTCATGGAAACTTGTAAAACAATAAAAATACTTTTATATCATAATCATGGCAGTTTTAACACATTTCCTGGATATAAGAATCATTTATTATTAGCCATCAAGTAAAACTTCAGATTTATTGAGATTTCACAATAATTTTATTGTTTTGTTTTAATTTCTATCATGAATTTTAGGTTAGTCGGAGCTTAAACTAGCGTCCTAGCTGGTTTATCTTTAGACCGAGGATCGTCCTCAGAACAAAACATAAACCTTGTTTTATAATAAGATTTTCCTTGTTACCTAGTTTAGACCGACTTTAGAACTCGATCTATCTCTAAACCTTGTTTTATAATAAGACTGATTTTAACTAAAATAGGCTTAGCAAACGATTAATATCTTTTATGAATATGAGGGTAAATCTTTGTAGACATCGTCTACCATAAAGTGCTTGTCAAGACAAATCAAACGAGTCCTATAAATGAGGTTATGTTATATCCCGGCCTTATCTCCACCTTATTGACACTATAGTATTGTGCTGTCATCCGACTTACACAAGTATGCAAAATTCCAGCTCAATCAGTTGTGAATAACTGGTTGAAAATTGAGTTGCTAGATTTGACCTAACAAACCTCATCATCATCCGAGCGTATTCCCGGTTGCATCCTCAGCGGTAACGCTTCAGAGCCCGGGGTCCGCTACCTAACCAAGGAGATTTGACGAGGTTACTGGTTTTTATGCAGAGCGACTGCCGTCTGACCTCCACAACCCAAAGGGCAAACCAGGAACCAATCCTTGGATAGTTTGATGATCACACGCTAGGTGGCGTTCGGGACCCACAGTTTAACGTGCCTTCCGAAACACGGAATCATCTTTCTTCTCGGATAATCAGGTGATTCAAGCCTGCAATATCCTGTCCAGACTGGAAACAACTTTTCACAAAGTATGCTTCCCATTGGGAATCGAACCCATGGCCTCCGGGTCACAAGGCGAACGCCTTGACCACTGGACCACGGAGGCAGTCAATTTGACCTAACAAACATAAATACATACAAAATATATTGCAAGTTAAATAACAGCTTGTAAAAAGGCTGAGCTTCGGAGAAAGCGCAGCACAGCTTTCAACGCCCCTGTGAGTCGCCTGCACTGGTGATGTTCCTTTGCCGGCAACTATAAAAATTGTCACCGTGTTTGAGGGGCCCATGAAATGGGCGGCAAGCCATTGCCTGCCTACAATAATCAGTAATTATGATTATGACAGATGACGTTTCTATTCCAGCATCAGTCCATCCCAATCTCATTTAACAACCCATAGACTTTCCCTTTTTCTTGCAGTAGATCTTTCTCCAGCCGAAACCTATTCAAGGGTGCACTTTTCATAGGTATATTCAGGAATGGGTTTTGGCCAGAGTGCCACATAACATCAACTTCTCCAAAGGGCCTCTACGTGTTAGATCAGTATATCCATGCAAGCATCTCAAAAAACCGAAGGGAAAAGACCCGAATCATTTAAATGCCCTATATTCCAACGGCCCATTTGGATAAGGTGATAGGAGCGATCTGCGAGGTACCCCGCAGACTTTTACATATCTCGTCTGACTGAAAAACGGGAGGCGGGAATGAACGTGAAAGAACTTTTTTTTTTAGGGTTTGTAGTATCGGAACATATGTCATTGTCAACTTGACATACATCAGTGTCACGGCCTTGCCGATAGTTGTCTAAGTAATCTGTGCTGATCACTCTTCCTTATCTGATGTGTCTCGCAAGCATACATTGTAATTTTAAAATAAGAAATAATATTAAAGTACTATCGTGCCATCGGGTGTTTTAATTAAAATACAAACATTACATGGCGCAGCCGGTAGGATATATAAAAGGTATAAAAGGGAAATATGCGATTTTATTTATAAATATTTATTAGCTCTAATTGATCACAAGAGTTTAAAATATTACAAAAAGAGGTTACTTTTCGACTTTTACTGCGAATTTGACTAGACTAGATTCTTTTCTAAGACAACCTTTTTCTCAGGTTTTAAAACTCAAAAACTAAGCCTTAAAAAAACGGCCTAACAGGCCTAATAAAAAAAACGCACGAACTTTAAACAAAGTCCATGGTCCATGGTCTTCTCGACTCTCCTAGCTTTCTTTCTTTACTTTACTTTAATACGCGTTTTAGGTCTCGAAATCGTAACTATAATACATTCACCCTACAGGTTTACTTGAATAACACATCTTTTTATAATCCCATGGTCAGAATGTGTCGCCAATACAATGAAGTCCTAGTCTCTAACAGGGACGTTGATATCTTTCACTTTTCGCTGTACAAGTTTCGGCGGCAAATACTAATACACCTAGAAGTAAGTAACTAACATGCTTTTGTAATTATTTAATTTCTGTTTTGATTTATTTTGTTGCAATTATCTATCACTTTTTATTCTTGTATTTATAGTGTACCCTAGCTTCTGATTCTGTAACTAATGTAGCTTTTAGGCATACTTGTTTTAGGATTGCAGACTAGACCGGCTCTTATATTTGTATGATTAATTTATTTCTCTTTTTGTGTTTGTAATCTGTTAAGTGTGCTAATAAATAAATAATAATAATAATAATAAAGTCATGCGCGGGTGGTGCCTCGCGAAAAAGCATCATGGTATCATCTCTCTAACAGGGTAGACACTATAAAAAGAGAAAATTAGATAAGACAATTCCATTAAATGATATTAAAATAAATAAATATAAAGGGACAAATAACACTGATTGAGCTAGCCCTAAAGTAAGTTCTAGAGACTTGTGTTATGGGATACTAACTCAACAATACTACATTTTATATCAAATACATATATAGATAAACATCCAAGACCCAGGATAATAAAATAATATTACCAATAAAGTTTATTCATTCATCAAATTTATAACGTTTTTATTATCTTTATCAAATACCAGCAATAACCTTTTACTCTAATTCAAATAGATTAAATTCTGCTTCCAAAAATCACCACCGCCTCTCCTTCCTCAGTCTTAGTAAATATCTTGTTATTTACGTCACAACTTCAAAAAGCAATAGGAGGTCAATTTTTGACTTTCACTGGTTGTTGAGGTATATACATTGAAGATCTGGAACACGTAATGCAGATAGGCCGCAGTTATACGCGCGAACGATGTCGTGGATATCAGGTAGATAACTATACTAAGTTGCCCCGAAACGAGCTGTGACTCGCGACCCTATAAGTAGGCAAACCAAATTGTGGTAACGTGATGATAAGCAAATTAGTTGCTTATCAAAGTAACGTGAAAATATGTAATACGTGCTAGTTGCATCTTCCGGTAAACGTTGGAATCCTTAAGATAACAGACTCATTATAGTATATAAGCTTTAGATGTAGTCAATAGAGTGAGAGTCGTCACTATGTAAGGAGTTGGTTTAAATAGATGGAAAAAATACAATCAACGGCTCTCGTGTTTCCATCACCACTCCCAACCACAACGCTACCTAATGGACACCGATGTCAACCTACAGCGTGACCACAAGCATCATTTGTTATTGCAAAATCCTTGACGAATTGGTTTACGTTTAAACTTAAAAAAAAACTAAAAATACAACCGCCATTCACTCGTTCATATATTACTTCGCAAGGTTTTTGGTGACAATTAGCAGAAGAAAAAGTGGGAAAGCCCACTCTGTGTTCGAGCCAGAGCCTACCTACACACCTATGTTGGTTTGGGCCGTCCATTGATTACGCGAAGCATTTTCGAGGATTTTCCGTGAGATTTTCCTCAACCACACTCTAATCTCACGAGTAATCTTTCAAAATTTATATTTTGAGTGTAAATGTGTTGGATTTATTTATAAAGACGCCATTTTTTTCATTATTTTGATTCTTTATTTTTCGTGTATGTGAGTGGTCAACACTGGTGTTAGATTTTTCAGGCTGCCTAAAGGCATCTGACATAGCTTGACGACTGCCATAGAATGATGACAGCCGGGACCAGTCCCGACCAACGGCTTATACGTGCCTTCCGAAGCACGGAGGAGCTCAAGAAATGCCACTTCAACTCTGTAAGAGACAGTGCAGTCACCCATTTAAGTGGGGACCACGCCCAGTGTCACCTTACTTGCAAAAGCGCTAGTAATGCGCACTCCCACTGGGCCACCGAGCGCCTCAGTAAGACTAGTAGATTAGATTTTGAAATTATTTCGATCAGAATCTAAAATCACAGTGATCAAATTAAACAAAAATGACTTAAATAAGAACTAACTATTAATGGAGAATATTCATACTGATCCATGAAGGGAGACTCGTACATGGTTTTAAAAGTGATTATTGGTACTAACATTTTCATTTGATCTCAGTAAAATCATCTGTTCCTTTAACTCGCTCTGTTTTAGCCACTCTTAACCGTTGTCACTAGCGCACAACATTTTAATATATAAAAAATATGTCAGATTTCACCATATTTTCATCTTGATACATGTTTGACATTAATTTGATCTGAGTCTCTCACATTTTTACATATTTTTTTAAAGAAAAGAATTACGTGATTTTGGTCGATATCCTCCTCTCCTCCAGGTGAGACTGCTTGACCCCCTCTCCCCCTCTAATCACCTCACGTAATTAATAGACACCCCCTTTGAGGAAAAAAATACTCAAAATATGGGTGCCGTATCGTTTATTTACATGACTCGATTGGTTTTTAGGATCTGTGTGTGAAGAGAAGCAGTTAGTACCTCCTAAGATTTTTTCTTCTCTCTCAGACCAGCAAGAAGATCAATTTAAAGTAATTGCGAATGCGGAAATACGCTATTCCCTACCCCTTAATGATTTCAATTCCACTGGTTTCAAAAATCGCACCCCAGATCAAAGCTGTTAGAATATACATTTTAATTATTTCGCGTTTGCACACATCAAAGGAGGTCGGTGTTTCTTTTGTAGGCGGCTGTACCAATTTAGGCAATCTTGGATCTGAGGAAAGGAGTGTAGAAGCGAATGGAGGCTGCGCCAACATCATTTTTGCTAAACCAAGACAACTATTTTATGTCTTCTATTTTATTAGGACTAGTATATTATAATTATTAGTACGTTATAATTTTTTATTTAAAAATAAGTTGTTACTTAATGTCTACAATTGATTGGAGTCTCCTTTTAAACAATTCAGAAAAGACCTCTTGATAAAAACTGTCTCGACAAATAAGTGCATTTTTAGCATCCAGTATTATAGAGTTTCTAACAGATTTAACGACCAGTATAGTAAATCATATATACGTTGTCTTGTTCGTTAAATCTTAAAAGAAGCTGTTAAAAAGGTTATTTTGTTTTAAGTATTGTGTGAATGTTAGGTTTTTTTTATGAAAACCCTAATTGACTCTGAAATAGGGTAAAGTCTGGTTGAAAAAAATAAATAAGATAGAATGGTTTTGCACATTAAAAAAATCCCACTGATAAAATTCTATTGATTGCACGTTTTTAAACATAGAGTCGTGAGTTATAAAATATTTTAGGACGTAAAAAGTTTTTGTATAACTCGCAGTATATTTCTTAGTGTAACAATATCATCTTTGTAAAAAAATTACACATATTATATAGTTTTGCTTGAAATAAATTATTTGAAAAGAAACGCAGATATCAATTAAAATTTTGTCTCATGCGGCTCTAGATAACACTTGAATTTTTTTTATGAACTACTGTTTACAGTTAACATTGAGAACATAAAGCTTTTCTCAGCATTTTTGAGAAAAACCGCCATGCTAAGAAAAGCTTCACGTTAAAATGGCAGCACTGGACCCCGAAAAATTCACGATACAAACATAAACTAGATAAGGGGTAGGGGAGGGGTATCTTGTTTATGTTTGTTGAACATAAAAGCATCTATTTGTTTGTTAGCTCCCTGGTCCCAGGCGAGGTGGATGATACGGCCATATTTAATATCCTTAATTAATCTTAGTCTATGAAAACTCGTCTCTTAGGACCAAATCATGTCGAGCCTTGATTAGTTTTGGATATATTGTCTGTGGTTTTAGCTATGAATTGTAAATTTCCCCAAATTGTGTCCAATATATATTGGATTTACGCTATATTTGCTTTAAAATCACAGTTTTGTATTGAATACAATCATATTTTTTACTAAATGCGCCCCGCGATGCAACCCGCGTTTAAAGTATCCTATGTGTCAATCTGGGGTGTCAGCTTCTTCCATACCAATTTTTATCAAAATTGGTCCAGCCGTTTGCGCGTGAAGAAGCTCACAACCTTTCGCCTTGATAATATTAATAGTGTGATAAATAATCAATTGATTAATTGAGGCATTTATTGAGGAAAAGGTTATTCGACGAATCCGACTCGGCTGGGCAGCGTTCGGGAAGCTACGCAGTGTCTTCTCGTCCAAAATATCTATAATAATAATATAATAATTATAATAACCCACTTATCCGGTCCACTAACATCCCATCCATAAAGCCCAAACCAAGTAAATCCCTCCCTGGCAATACGAGTTCGGCAGCTGTGGAGGATTGTCCGTTAGTGCATCTCAATGGTACATTAAGGGTTAGACCTCCATAGATGCAGCCATCTCACTTTTTAGATAAAAAGGTACTAAAAGGCCTCTTTATGTTGGCTTTGGCCCCATGAACGCCTCAAGGGACCGGGTCCCCATGGACCCGTGGCTGAAAAGCGTACCAACAGAATAATAATAATATTTTTTTATTCAATTTCTTAAAAATGATAATGTAAACATTATAGTCACACATTATTATATAAAGAATTACAAAAATAAATGGTGCCTGAGCTAGGATGAAAAACACCCTGTGTTGAAACACCAAACCTGAAGGCTCCTAAGTTGAGCCTGAAGGCTCCTAAGTGCCTCAAGACGAAAGTGTTTAATTAATGTGTGTTACTAGTGATGACTTATGGCTCTGAAACGTGGTCCCTTACTATGGGTCTCATAAGAAGGCTCAAGGTCACTCAACGCTCTATGGAGAGGGCTATGCTCGGTGTTTCCCTACGTGATCGAATCAGAAATGAGGAAATTCGTAGGAGAACAAAAGTCACTGACATAGCCCAGCGGATAGTTCGTTGAAGTGGCAGTGGGGGGACACATAGCGCGAAGAACCGATTTCCGATGGGGCAAAAAGGTTCTCGAATGGCGACCACGTACTGGCAAGCGAAGCGTAGGACACCCACCCACAAGGTGGTCAGACGACCTGACGCTGGATATCGCTGGATGCAGGCCGCTTTTGATCGGTCGTTTTGAAAATCCTTGGGAGAGGCCTATGTCCAGCAGTTGGCGTTATGCAGCTGAAATGATGATGATACATTTTTAATCAACAGCTAAATTTTTGAAGCGAGTTCATCTTTTTTCTATGTCATAGGGCGGCAAACGAACAAGCCGGCCTGATGGGAAGTGATCACCGCTGCCCATGAACAACTGCAACACCAGGGGTGTAACAGAAGCGTTGCCGGCCTTTCAGGATGGGAAGATGTAGGGGGAGGGGGGATGGGAGGGAGGGGGGGGAGGCTCCGGCTCTCACTCACCGAACGAAGCATAGAAGCGGTGACGCTACTACTCAGACGTCGATTTTCTGTGAGAGAGTGGTACTTCCCCGGACGAGCCGGCCCATTCATGCTACTAGCAAAACAGAGTTTTGCCGGTAGCGTGGCTCTACCACAATAAAGTTAAACAATAAGTAAAATTATCTTTATAACATTAATGTACCAGCTGCCTCTCTTTCCGCGCAGATAGTAAAAGCCGATCAAGGAAATGGGTGAACATTTCAATTATGTTAGTTACGAAGACCTCTGTGGTCTAGTGGTCATCATGGCACGCTATCACACCGGAAGTCCCGGGTTCGATCCTCGGTCAGGTCAATATGGAAAATGATCTTTTTCAGATTGACTTGGGTCTTGGATGTTTAGTTTATCTATTCACAGTGGAAGGGATATACCCGTAATAAATCGAATCTATACTAGATCTCTATAGTATAATGAAATTTAAATAACCGCCAAAAAATATTCGGCATTCCATACAAAAGTGTGCAGCCGCCTGTGGGAGCGTTCAAGTATTACGTAACGCATTTTTTGTATATTTTAGACCTCACCTCCCCCCCCCATGTAACGCATCGTAACGTTTTTCTTTACCCCCTCCCCCTAAATATTACGTAACATCTAAGTGACCATTTTACCTAAAAGTCTCAATTATTATGTTGCACAAAGTACCGGACAGGCGCTAAAATACCTTTGTTATTGTTTTGATCGCCTTTGCAATAATAATAAATAACAAAATGGAAGGAATACTGACAATGAAAAAAAAATCACCTACAATACAAACGAGGGATTCCCCGTAAAACATAAACGAAAAGGGTTGCCAACTTGGGACATTGTAATTTACAATGTCCCAAGTTGGCAACCCTTTGGTTTTTGTTACATATTGTATATTTATTAATGTTTTTATTAATGGACAATGCGACTGTTTAGAGCCGCAAGACTCCAGACCAAAATAGGGCTCTGTCTGCTCCATTAGGAACATAGAAGTGATAGTGCATGCATGCATTTTTCCGGCACCAGAACTAAATATTGCGTCACCAGAAATAGAAAAGTGCAATTATTTGTAGTTCCAATCTCACATTTTCTAGGATCTAGAATATTCCGCCCGTGATTTCTTGCTGTCGACTCGTTTTGCGCTACATTGCTTTATCTAGTCTATCGAGGTTAGTCTAAGAGCTAAGGTACATTTCGTATTAGATACAGAAAACTATTGTGTAAGTACAGTGTTTTCTGTCTAATACCATGGAACGCCTTTAGACCATTGATAAGATTTTTTATGCTACCACCACCACTTGCGAATGGTTTTTACTATAGTCTGTTTTCGGAGAGTTAATAAACTCAGGACTTCTTAACTCATAATAAATTTATAAACTTAAACAATTTTACTTTTACAATTTTAAACAATTATTAATTGTATAACACAGAAAACAACGCGCAACCACCCAAACGAAGAATTCGAAGCGCATTCTAGAACGAGATGGCAATATATGGCCAGTGCGTCCTCTCACCCGTTCGGGCCGCGGTTGATATCAACTGCGTACCTTGTACCACGCAAAAGACGAAAGCGGGAGACAAGCGACTGTCGCCATTTAGTTTGCGATAATTAAGCGACAATGGTTAGTTGGAGACGAATTATAATATTCATCAACTCTCGGCGAACAGACTTTAATGTGTAATAATTACTGTTGTCGCTACATGAAAGTCTCCTTCTTCTTCTTCTCGTGTTGAAAGCTCAAAATAAAATCTTTTTTTTCCCTCCTATAGGTTGCCACTTTCACAGCGTTGTGCGAGGCCTCATATATATATATATATATATATAGGTCACGCTTAGTGCAGCTGATAGGGCACGATAGGCAGGAGAGGAGGTGGTACATGACAGTTATTGACCTACGTCATATACCTTTAAGGAGCTCTAAAAATTTACCAGTGTAAGTGTTATAAACTCAAAAAGAACGAAGAGGAAATAACTGTACCAATAATTTTGAAAATAACGCTAATAATTACCCAAGTATTTCTCTCTCAGTCCAATTGAATTAAACAACAACCCGGCCGAAATTCACCGCACTAGTTCTCCATTAACACCCGCTATTTGCAGTTTAAATGCACAATAAAATTAATTCCATGGGGCATGAAATCGCGACAATTTATACGAGCTTTCGGCCGTAGGCTCCGGGGCTATTTACATAATGTAAGGCCGCATATTCTTCGCTGCACCGAGCCAAATAGAATTTTTGGCAAATTTATATAGAGCTGTTTTAAATTAATAGTTCTTTTTAGAATGAAGCTTAAGAAATAAATAAACTGATAAAGACAAAGCAAGATAATTCAGAACTGTAATTACTTTTTACAGGCTTTTATTTTGATTCACTTGTCCCGTTGTCTGTCTGTAATCAAATCTTTTAAGTTAAATTTGACCTTCTTCCTGGTTTCTGATTGAGTTGAAATTTTGCACGCGTACGTATATCGCGCGACAATGCAATATTGTGATGACATGAAGCTGATCTGGTGTTGGAGCAGGGAGGTGGCCATAGGAACTCTGTAATGAACAGAGATCGGAATCACGGGTGCTATTGCTAGCAAAAGTATGGATATGACTCAAAGTTCCGGGATTTCTCGAGAATCTAACTGGGTACTAAGTAAATAAAATAGCACCCGTGATTCCGATTTCTAGTAATGAAACTACGCAAGACGCAACCCCATCGAGATTGAACTCGTTTGATTCGTCTTGAGGAGCACTGTAAACTTTTGAGTTTATGGTTTTATATATGAGCTTGTTTTAAAAAAAAAATTTAAAACATCCTCTTTTTTTAAACGATTTTTTTTTGTTAACATTATATATTTTGTTATAACATTTATACGTATCCTCCATATAACGTTTTTATATGGAATAACGAGTAGTTTTGATTAGAGCTTCATTAAATTTGGTAGGCGTGTAGAAATCAATAGAATTTATAAGTTCCAACATGAGCCAAATCGGTCTCGGGGTAGCCGAGATACGGGGTTCGTGAATTCACAGCTCGGGGCGGATTACTAGTTTAAATTGGTTCGCAAAATAGCTGTTACAATATTTAGAAATGTTTTAAAATAAATTCATTATATAATACGTCATCATCATCATCATTTCAGCCGCATAACGTCCACTGCTGGACATAGGCCTCTCCCAAGGATTTCCAAAATGACCGATCAAGAGCGGCCTGCATCTGCGCTTTCCAGCGACTTTGGTCAGATCGTCTGACCACCTTGTGGGTGGGTGTCCTACGCTTCGCTTGCCAGTACGCGGTCGCCATTCGAGAACCTTTTTGCCCCATCGGCCATCGGTTCGTCGCGCTATGTGTCCCGCCCACTGCCACAAGCTAATCCACTGGGCTATGTCAGTGACTTTTGTTCTCCTACAAATTTCCTCATTTCTGATTCGATTACGTATAGAGAAATACCGAGCATTGATCTCTTCATAGCGCGCTGAGCGACCTCGAGCCTTCTCATGAGACCCATTAGTAAGGGACCGCGTTTCAGAGCCGTAAGTCATATAATACGTGAAAGATATTAATTACTTCTAAGAAGCACATCTACGTCTTCCATTTCATCGATTTCCAATACCTACTAAGAGCCTAATTAAACGGTATTATGTATTTAGCCTTATAATTAGCAGTAGATATCTAATTATACCACCTCAATAAAGATCTCTAATTTGTGTCAATTAGGCAAGCTTTTGAGTTTGGCAATACTTACAACGTGGAAGGAACTTACCCGTAATAAATCGAACCACGGACTATACTAGATCACTATAGTATAATGAAATTAAAATAATTGTACGGGAATGTCGATTTTTTTTCCAAAAATTCAATTAAAAAAAATACATATCCCAGTAAATATTTTAAAATTTTTGCTAATGATTGTTATTATTCATTATACTATAGTGATCTAGTATAGCCCGTGGTTTGATTTATTAAGGGTACGTCTCTTCCACGTTGTATAAATTATTAGAAATCTTTTTATTTCAAGGGTGACTCTAAAAAGGCATTTCACATTTGGTTGTCTGTCTCGCTAACACTATCAAACATTTTTAAAGATTATTAAATTTATTATTTATTTTAAGAAAAGTGTAACACTAATAGTAATTACTGTTATATGAGTTAGCTTAACTTTTTCTTGGGCACATTGTCACCTAATTATTTAATTGGTCTCCCTTAAACACGATTTTTTTGTGTAACCCCGTGGTGATCTGTATTACAGATTTCGTCTAAAACCTATCACAGACACCACCACTCTCTCATAATTTGTCATAATTGTGATGAGAAAATAAATCCATTTTATTGTTTTGTTGGTACGCTTTTTAGCCACGGCTCCATATATTATTTTTATGTTGGTACGCTTTTCAGCCACGGGTCTATGGGGACCCGGTCCTTTGAGGCGTTCATGGGGCCAAAGCCAACACGAAGAGGCCTTTTAGTATCTTTTTATCTAAAAAGTGAGATGGCTTAATGTACCATTGAGATGCACAAACGGACAGTCCTCCATAGCTGCTGAACTATTGCCAGGGAGGGATACACTTGGTTTGTGGTATGTGGATGGGATGTTAGTGGACCGGATAACTGGGTTATGGAGTGAGATACGGATATCTACCTAAAAATTTCTCACAACAATTTAGCCTGGTAGATGGTGACTCGCTGTTTGTTGGCTACACTGCCTGTGGGCACCCTAACTAGCCACGAAAATGCGGCCAGGGCGCAATACAACGTGAGCAGCTGAGGGTGTAGAGATGTGCGGCTCCGGTTTCACCATCATGGGGCTTACCCCCGAGAGCGGGTTTCTCCGTTATTACGCCATTACGAGCAATACATTATTATTGTTAATATAATTATATCGTGGATATTTAAGGCATGCTTTATTTTGTGGAGACAATGCCTACATCGAAAATTAAGCCATCAAAACTTAAGTTCTAATATTCATACAATGACTATACAATAAAATATCTTTCTAAAATTATGACACATTTTTTTACAGGCAACCAAGTGGAATGCGTTACAATGCGAGTGGAGCAATAGATGTCTTGCACATCAACGATAAAAATCATTTATTGCTTCAATTTTATTGTTTACAACTGACAATAAGCTTGCAACGTGTAAATGGGTCATGAAAGTAAAAGAGATATTTCTTTAAAAGGAATTATTTTAAGGAAAAAAAAAAACAGTAAATATTTATTAAGTAGTAGGAGACAAAAGAAACAGAAAGAGATAACGTAATGAAAAAATACTCCAATAATGCTTGTCACCTTGTAAGAATATCTATTCTTCATAAATAGGTTTCTCATGTTATCTTCTACCTTTTTATTTTTCTACTTTTTAAACGTTAACTGTCTAGCAACGCTAAAGAATTTAAATATTTCCATAAATTTTTATACCAATATCACAAGCAGCAAGTCACCAGCTACCAGGCTAAAATTGTTGTGAGAGATTTTTAGGTAGATGTCCGTATCTCACTCCATAACCCAGTTATCCGGTCCACTATCATCCCATCCACAAAGCCCAAACCAAGGTAATCCCTCCCTGGCAATAGTTCGGCAGCTGTGGAGGATTGTCAGTTAGAGCATCACAAGGTACGTTATGGAATAGAACTCCATAGATGCAGCCATCATTGTACAATCATATTGTATCTCCTTTAGATTCACGGGTCTTTTCACCCCGGTCCTTTGAGAGGCTTGCGTGGGGATACAGATCCAACACGTAGAGGCCCTTTGGAGAAGTTGATGTAATGTGGCGCTCCCGCCAAAACCCATTCCTGAATATACCTATGAAAGGTGAACCCTTGAATAGGTTTCGGCAGGAGAAAGATCTATTGCAAGAAAAAGGGAAAGGTCTATGGATTATGGAATGAGATTGGGATGGACTAATGCTGGGATATTGCAATCATATTATTATTAGTAAAAAGAAACTTAAAGCCTAGTGTTAGTAGTGCATTCATTCAAAGTACTTATTAAATATAAAAATTAAACTAGCTTTTCGGGCGTTGCGCGGGCTGCAAGCAGCCCGCGGTGTTTCGTGCAGCTGTTGAGGTAGGCTAGAATATGTTTCCAGTTGAGAAAATGGGTATAAACTGCAAGCAGTTCAGGAAACATGAAAAAATGACTGGACTTTTGTATGAAATTTGTATGGAGGGGAATTGTCCATGTATGGCGGCCATCTTGGATTTTAGAAAAAGTCAAAAAACAAATGACGATCGTCAAATTGCTTACAACCCCCTACATTTTGGAAAAAAATCACGCCCCTAACCCAAACCGTTTTTGCAGGCCGTACCCCATCCACATCAGGATCTGGTGATCTTCAACATGTCAGATTTTTTTGGTACTCCATTTAACACCCTTTATACGATCGTATATCATTCATTACCCCTGTCACCCGGGAACAGACTAAACAACTCTGTCGATGAGTCAGTGAGTGAGTAGTATTGTAGGTTTATATATTATAAAATGATATATCATTTTATAAAATATAATATATAAAAATGATATATTTCATAAAGATTTAGAAAATGGTATTATCATCTCCAAAAGTTCCGTGCATCGCAAGGCGTTAGATATAGTGTGCCGAGTCAGCGCTATATATTTGTCTATGTACTCGTGGTTAGCGGAAATAAGAGCGTGGTTAGTTTCTAGTGAAGTACATACAAGCACGCAATATTCCTTTCCATAGCCATATGTGTATATGTCGCAGTTGGATTGTATAATCCGCTGTTTGACAAAACCGCTAGCAACTTAGCAATACAGTTCAGTCTTGTAAAAATGCTGAATGATGTTTAGCGTTTTCGTTAAATCTGTCGGATGTTTGGTAGCCAGGATTCCTTTCTCCTTTCAACCTCTTTTTTTGCTTATAAGCTGAAGGAGATCGCTGATGTCGTAGAACATGACCCAGGGATGAAATTTTAAGCCTTTATACCGTAAGCATAACAGTGCGCTTTTGGCCAATAACAATATTATATTGTATAGTATGTATTCATATCAAGCTTATTTTTACCTACTCATTGTTTATGAACTTCCGATAATCGGCTAGTTTCATCGATTATTGATTTGCTATTTGTTATAACCTTAACACTTTAAAGTAGCGTGTACTTATCTGTCTCATGTTCAATTTTATTGATAACATATACCTATACAGTATCTATATGTGAGGACCTGTTATTGGCTTTTTAATATCCAAGTCTATTACCTAATTTAATTAGGGGATACCTGAATTTTCCGGAGTCCAGTGCTGCCCCCATTTGAAATAAATCATTTGATACGAAACAGAGACAGCATTTAAAATTTTGTCTTTACCAGACTCTAGATAACCCTTCAAACTATTTTATAAACTACTGTTTACAGTTTAAAGTAAGAACGTGAAGCTATTCTACGCAAAATTGCGAAAAACGGCCACTTTTGGCGTATGTGAGTAGAAAAGCTTCACGTTCTCACTTTAAACTGTAAACAGTAGTTGATAAAATAGTTTGAAGGGTTATCTGGAGCCTGGTCAAGACAAAAGTTTAAATTATATCTACGTTTCCTTTTAATTGATATAATTCAAATGGGGGCAGCACTGGACCCTGAAAAATTCAGGTAGCCCCTTAATGTGCTGTTGGGCTTCCTATTAAAATAAAATAAAATATAACAATGAAAGTTGTTCAATATGTTCCCTCTTTGAAACTAGCAAACAACGTAAAAAGCTAAGTAATCGCCTTCTAGCCTAGTGTCTGCGCAGTAGGTACCTACGTGCAGTTTCATGGTCCAGTGGCTGTACGTTTGTACTGACACAATCTCGCCGACATTGATTAGGAGTAAGGCAGAGACGACAGCGAATTTACTCTTTTTCTTTGACGACCTCCGTGGCGTAATGGTCAACACGCTGGTCCGCCAATCCAGAGGTTCTAGGTTCGATCCCCAGTCAAGGCAAGTGGAAAATGGCCTTTTTCAAATTGTCCTGGGTCTTGGGTGTTTATCTTTAAAAGTATTTATCATAAAATTTAATATTTTTGGTTTAGTATCCCAGAACACAAGCTTAAGCCTTTGGGGCTATCTCAGTCTGTGTGATTTGTTCGTATATATTTATTTATTTACTTCTTAGGACTTGAGCAATATTCGAAAGTAAAATTAGATAATTTTCCCCTAAAGTCAAAACAAATATTACATGGAATTTGCATAAAATACCGGGTTGTGACGTCAAAGTTCTTTGTAGCCAAATGGCGCTGCTAATTCACTACATTCATGAATTTAATCAAGTTTTAAATGGGTGTGATATTGACAAGTAATTTTAAGAAGTTCTTTACCCCAAAGTTTAAAAACGGGACCCTATTACTAAGACTCCGCTGTGCATCTGCCTCTCCGTCTGTCTGTCTGTCACCAGGCTATGTCCCATGAACCGTGACAGCTTGATAGTTGAAATTTTCACAAAATTTTTAATTTTTATTCTGTTGTTATCAACAAATACTAAAAATAAAATAAAATAAATATTTAAGTGGAGCTCCCATACAACAATCTTGATTTTTATTACGTGATAATGGTACGGAACCCTTCGTTCGCAAGTCCGGCTTGTAATTGGTTGGTTGTTTATTGTCTTATCAGTACAAAATAATTTGTTGAAAATGTTTAACCCAGTTCACATTCCTACTTACATAGCAATGTATTCTCAGTTTAGCAATGTATTCTCAGTCCACACATCTAATTTTAATAACAGTATAATTGTAAGGTTGACGTTTTTGGAGAAAATGCTGCAGTACAGTTTGTTACCGCTTCTTCTGTACTTGCGCTTTGGAGGCGGCAGTAAACTTAGTTGTAAGTAAATGATCTGACGTCAACAACTAACTATTAAGAAATCGAAAGAAAAAAGAAATGACAATTATCAAGTGATATAAATATCCAAAGATAAATAAATGATTTTTGACTTTGACTGAAAGAAAGAAAGAAAATTTTTATTCGGCAAACAATATTGCGGTCAGTTTCGCCAAATGAATGATAGTTATTACGACCGCAAATGTCTAGAATCAGTAAATCTAGTCTTTACACGGGCACAAAAACAGTACTAGTACTCGCATACAGAAGTCTTACTCAGAAAAGGAAATCAAAGAAATCAACTATCTACTTAATGAGGTTAGTGCTATGATTTAATTTACTCCTCACCTCTTCGTTTAGATACATAGACATACATAGCAAGCCAATTTCATTCTTATTACTCTGGAAAAACGATTAGTACAACTAAATTTTCCCCTTCAAAGTGGTCGCCGCGCGCTTAGTAATAATTTAGCTTGTACCGTTTTGGTTTGTAAAACCTAGATTTAGGATCTAGGAGGATAGATGAGATAAAGGAAAGACTAGATATTGGCAAATGAGATAGGTATAATGAACAACTATTACATTACATTAGTTACAAAGATTCACAAGAACACTAGGTACAGATTAGGTAGTCAGGGTCGTGAGTTATAGGCACTAGATCCGTTGAGTAGCCCTTCTAGGTAGAAGAACTACTTAGCTGGAGATGCAGCCGAAGAAAAAAAGAGCATGGATATGCCCCCCCCCCCGCTGCGCCGAAGAGGGGCGGAGGAGTGCTGGAGCCCGCGCGATGTCACAAGCTATATTTTCGATACCTACACGGGGAGAAACACAGGCCTGACACGGGTTATACGAGTAGTTAAGTCTATTACTTGTACCAAACACAATTTGCTTTACACACTGACCTCACAACACACTACAAAGGTAGTCCCAATAGGGCTGCCGCTGACACCAGGCTCGTAAACATAGGCACTATTATTTAGTACCTATTTCAAGTTTAGTTGGTTTGCTAAGTTGGTTTACTCCTTGAAAGAGCAAGGAAAGTTCTCTAAGTCTACTTCGACAATCTGGCGTATGTTTTTATATATCATTACCATCATCCGAGTGTATTCCCGGTTGCATCCTCAGCGGTAACGCTTCAGAGCCCGGGGTCCGCTACCTACTACAAAGGTGATTTGACGGGATTACTGGTTTTCATACGGAGCAACTGCCGTCTGACCTCCGCAACCCAAAGGGTGGACCAGAACCAATATCCTTGGATAGGTTTGATGTGCAAACGCTTGATGACGATCGGGACCCACAGTTTATACGTGCCTTCCGAAAAACGGAATCATCTTTCTTTTCGGATAATCAGGTGATTCAAGCCTGCAATATTCTTACTGGACTGGAAACAAATTTTCACAAAGTGGGCTTCCCAGTGGGATTCCAACCCATAACCTCCGGGTCTCAAGGCGAACGCCTTGACCACGAGACCATGGGTGCAGTTACAGTATGTATTTATGCGTATGCACATGATATATCTACCCGATTTCTTGATTTCAGATTCCCGAAGATGAAATCAAGAAAGCAGCTCAAGGGTTATGGAGAAGAAAAACGAGGAACAGAATACTATGGAGATAGCTTGGGGAGGCCTTTGCCTAGGTAATATTAGCTAAAAGCGCTAATATTACCAGGCCTGTGTCACTCCTGGTTTAGGTATCGAAAATATACCTACATTATTACTATGCGCGCGGCGACCACTTCGAAGGCGAAAATTCAGTTACATGAATCGTTTGTCCAGAGTAATGAGAAGGAAATTGGCTTGCAATAGACATCTAGGTATCTAAACGAAGAGGTGAGAAATTATGACGCGAGTTAAATTAAACCATAGTGCTAACGACATTTAGTAGATATTTCTTTGAATTTCTTTTCTGAGTAAGACTTCTGTACGTGAGTACTAGTACTTCTGTGATGTTACTTACACCGTGCTCTATTCAATTATATCCGAAATTAATTTATCTATCTCGTTGTCCGTATATTTAAAAAAGCCTCAACTACTTGCCTTTCAAATTGTTTATTGTTTATTATGGAATACCCACACAACAGGTACCAATCACTTTTGATTAAATCTAAGAATTTACAGACAATTTGCTCTAGATATGCCCAAAAAACGTGTACACACAGCATGACACGCAATGTTAACATTGTTAAGCTCAAGATACTGATTTAATTTGACAGCTTGTTAAAAAGTTACATTATAAACGTTACAGCTAATATTTAACAATTGGTGTTACTTAAATTGTTTGGAATTTATATATTATTAATAATTTTAGAAAAAAAGGACTTCCCTATCTGCTAACTATTTATATGATAACTATACTGGGAAGTAAATAAAAGAACTGTAAATACATAGGACTGATATAATGTCAGAAAGAAGATTACAAAGTGTCGTTGAGAACAAAGGAATTGTAGATTTGAATATATTCAAGTAATTCCCCCGGTGTTGCCCGCGTAGGAATTGCGTTTTGTTTATTTTAGTTTTGCTATCTTTAACATTCTGCCCCCCTTGAAGAGCCTTGATCTTCAACGCTGGTTATAGGTAGAGGACATATATTGTTGTAGGCGCGCCTCAGGATTCCCTTCCTGGTGCGGATGTCAGCGACTCTGGACACGCCGTCGTTGCCTGGGATGGTGCGAACTACGCGGCCCAGCAGCCACATGAGAGGAGGTAGCGTCTTGTCCTTGATGACCACAAGTGTCCCCTGCTTCAGCTGCCCGTTGAATGTCCATTTTGTCTTTCCCTGAAGCCATGAGACATATTCGTTACTAAACCTATTCCAGAAATGGTTTTTGAGCGCTTCTACTCTCTGGAACCGCCGCAACGAAGTTAGTGGAACATCTGGTG
Source organism: Acrobasis suavella (assembly GCA_943193695.1). NCBI lineage: Eukaryota > Metazoa > Arthropoda > Insecta > Lepidoptera > Pyralidae > Acrobasis > Acrobasis suavella. The sequence continues at coordinate 1,142,973 of OW971950.1, forward strand.
TAGTTGGATTGGGCACACTAACCAGAGACCGGCCTATAAGGAAATGAGCTGGAGTGATAGGATACAGATCAGAAGGATCATCAGCCTAAAATAGCCTCTATCTGACATAACAACGTCGTCATTTCCTCGAAAGTTAAGTGAGAAGTATGCAAGGTTCTTCTTAAGTGGTGTTTTATGGACTTAATTGTTGATTCCCAGATCCCTCCGAAGTGGGGGGAGTAAGGGGGAATGAATGAGAATTGAATCCCAAGCTCAGCAATTTGTGTTGACAATGAATGACTCAGCAGTCGACCAAATGCTCCTTGAAAATTTTTCCCATTATCTGAAATAATGCTTCTAGGCTTACCGCGACGGCTAACAAAGCGATTAAGCGCAGCTAAATATGCATCAGTCGAAACATCTGAGACAAGCTCCAAGTGCACAGCCTTTGTTGCTAAGCATACAAAGGCACATATGTATGATTTTGTGAGTCTACCACCTCTACCCTTTTTATCTAATACCATTATTGGTCCGGCATAATCGCAACCGGTGTCCAAAAATGGATACTCAAGCTCTACGCGCTGTTCCGGCAAGTTGCCCATGATAGGCTGAACTGTGGCACCCTTGATCCTACAGCATTTTACACAAGAATGAACGGTACGCTTTGCCAAGTCTCTACCTCTTAAAGCCCAATATTGATGCCTGCTTATTGCTAACAATAACTGAGGTCCTGGGTGCATGTATGTTTTGTGTAACATATTAAATATAAGCTGTGTCAATTTATGCTTGGAACAAAGAAGTATAGGGTGTCTTAGATCATAATCATAATTTGAATTACCTAGCCTACCTCCAACGCGTAATAATTTGTCGTCACCTACAAATGGAGACAAGGAAAGTATCCTGTTTTTGACAGGGAGATTCTGGCCTGCGAGTAACATTCGCCTTTCTACCGGAAAAGATTCTTCCTGTGCTAATTGCAATAAACTATTTTTAGATTCCTGTAATTCATTTGTTGATAACGCATTTAGTATTTTTTTATTAGGATATTTTGTATTTCTTATAAATCTAAAAATGTATGCTACTACTCGCTGTAATTTAGTGAAATTTGATATTTTTTGTATGAGGTGTGAAAGAACGTTTGTGTTACATGTTGTATTTGTGTTTGTCTTTTGTATTTGTATTTGTGTGAAATGTGTTTAGTAATTCTGGTAAGTCTGTTTTATTGTCGTGTACCAAGTTCTGTGGCCATTTTTCTTCACTTAGTTGGAGAAACTTGGGGCCATTCCACCAAATAGTCGAAGAACTTAACCTTTCTGCATTGAGACCTCGAGATACTAAATCAGCTGGGTTTTCCTTTGTTGGAACATGACGCCAACTTTGATTGGAAGTGCTATCTTGTATTTCAGAAACGCGATGACGGACAAATGATTTTAATTGAGCAGGTGGCGTGGCTATCCAATAAAGAGCAATCGTTGAATCTGTCCAGAATGTACAGCTACTAAATTTCAAGGTAAGTGCAGATACAACTTTGGTACAAAGTCTACAACCTAGCAGTCCAGCGGTTAATTCCAGACGAGGAAGAGTTGTCACTGGTTTTTTCGGGGCTACTCTGCTCTTAGCTGCGAGTAAACGAACCATTACAGAACCGTCATTACCAACCGAACGCACATAAACACACGCGCCATATGCTTTTTCTGAAGCGTCTGTAAATACATGTATAGTAACTTCAGTGGGATCCATGGCCTTTATACATCGTGGAATTACTACATTATTCAATTTAGGAAGTGATGTTACGAAATTTTTCCAGGCAGTTTGAATGTAAGGAGGAACTTCGTCATCCCAAGAGCACTTGATAATCCAAAGTTGTTGCATTATGAACTTAGCTTCCAAAATGCATGGAGCGACCAATCCCAAAGGATCGAACACTTGTGCAATTGATGAAAGAATAAATCTTTTTGTAATTTTAGTTGAATGTGTGAGATTAATCGTATATGTGAGAATATCGTCAGAACATTTCCAATTTAAACCTAAAGTTTTTGTCAATTCATCTGAAGATAAATCCACCGCGTCAGACGTGGTGGCTTTATCCACTAACACGTTTTTTACAACATCAGTGCTATTAGAATGCCATTTTCTTAAATTGAATTTAGCTGACGCTAAGGTGTCTCTTACACCCTTGCATAATCTTATTGTGTCCTCAACGCTGTCCGCACCGGACAAAAAATCGTCGACATAAAAATCGTGACAGATAGCATTTTGTACACTTTCGTCTGTACAGTTTCTACCTAACTCTGTTAAACATCTAGTAGCTAAAAATGGCGCTGAAGACGTACCGTATGTGACTGTGTTCAATGTGTAAATTTTAAGTGGGTGTGTGGGTTCTGAACGCCAAAGAATTTGTTGCAGTGAACGTTGTGATTCCGTGAGTTCAATCATTCTGTACATCATTTGTATGTCAGCAGAAACCGCATATGAATGTTGACGAAACCTGAGTAATATAGTAAATAAATCGTCTTGTATAGTGGCACCTACTCTTTGAATGGAATTAAGTGATTTTCCTGAAGATGTACGCGCCGATGCGTCAAAGACGACCCTTAACTTAGTGGTAGTTCGAGAACCTTTAAGAACTCCATGATGAGGCAAAAAACACGAGACTGTATTTGACACACTACTTTCATTCATATGTCCCAGACTGACATATTCGTTCATGAATTGCGTGTACAATTCTTTGAGTTCTGGTTCATGTTCTAACCGCCGCTCCAAAGATAAAAATCGCCTTTTCGCAATGAGGTACGAATCACCTAATACTTCAGGTGATTCCTTTAAAGGCAAAGTGACAACGAATCGCCCGTCAGAGTTACGCATCGTTGTGTCTATGAACGATTTCTCGCAAGCACGTTCATCCGACGATAATTCGTATTTGCTCGGTATTGTGTCCAATTCCCAAAATCGAGTTAAGTTTGTGTCATTAAAGTCATCTGCGTTGTGAGAAAACATACATATACTGTCATCATGAACCCTCTTGACTCCGCCAGAAACCAACCAACCGAATTTGGTTTCTACGAGTGAAGGTTGGTGTTTGCCTAAGTTGAGTTTATTTGTACCTATCACATCCCAGAACGTTTCAGCTCCCACCAATATGTCAATACTCGAGGGTACGTTAAACGTTGGATCCGCTAAGAATAGTGAGGAGGGTAGTTGAATATTCTCGATGTTGACGTAAGTGGCAGGTAACTGTGATGTAATATTAGGCAATATATGACAGTTGATAGCAGTTTTGTAGTCACTATTTTTAGATTTTATTGTAAGTTGGCAGACCTTTGATGATGTGGACATTTGACCATTAATACCGGTAATGTTGGATTTCGTTGATAACGGTTGTATGGAAAGTTTATTGCAAAAATCCTGCGTTATAAAGTTAGATGTACTACCGTTATCAAGTAATATCCGTGCGGTGTGAGTTACGCCCTTATTATCTAATACATCCACAATAGCGGTGGATAGAAAAACATGATTTGTGTATGGCATTTGATTGCTTGCAGTTAATGCAACTGTTTGCGATTCGTTTGAATTGAGGTAGATATATCTTGTGTCTCTGTATGTAGTAATGTGTGATGTTTTGTTGTGCAATATTTACAGTGAGATAAACGACAATTGGAATCTATGTGTCCTCGGCGAAGACAGTTCAAACAGACCTTGAGTGCCTTGGCCTTTTGCATACGAGAACCTGGCGAAAGTTTCCTAAAAATAGGGCATTGATAAAGGAAATGGTCTTTTTTACATAACGAACACTTGTAAGTTGAGTTTTCATTTGTTTGTGATTGTGTTACTACAAAACTTTTCGATTTGTTAGGATAAATTTGTTCTGATTTTGTATTTTGTTTAAATGACATTGATTTTTGTTCTTCTATCGATTCCAGGAAGATGGCGCGATTGACAAGGAATTTCAAAAAGGTTTGCAGTGTTGGAAAATCAGACTGTGTATTTTTACTCTCTTCCCACTCTCTGTTAGTGACACTATCCAGTTTTTTGGACATTATATAAATGATTAAAGTGTCCCAATGATCTGTGGGCTGGCCTAAGGAATTCAATGCACGTAAGTTTTTATTTGTCACATCTACAATGTTACGTAACGCTTTACTTGACTCGCGCTGCACTTGTTCTAGTGAAAATAATGCATGTAAATGATTATTTATTAGCAGTTTATTGTTGTCATATCGTTCTGACAGTAATTGCCAAGCTATTGGGTAATTATTTTCACCAAAATCAAGGCTTTCTATGACAAGTGCCGCACTACCCTTCAGAACAGCGCGTAGATAGTGAAATTTTTTAATATTGCTGATGCTGTTGTTGTTGTGTATGAGAGAGAGATAGAGATCTCTCCACCCCAGCCAAGAATTATAATCTCCTTCATATTGTGGTAAATCTATCTTTGGAAGTCTCACAAAATTATTAGAATTATGATGTGCATTGGAACTTACTTCAGATGCGCTGTCTCGAGGCTGCAGTTGAGGGCGATGAGTCTGGATTAAATTTTGAGCAGCTGTTATAAGGAAAAAGTACTCATTTTCAAACCCGCTTCGCTCGTTGAGCTGTTCATCGGCGGCTGAGTCATCCATCAAGCTCTCTAGCTCTGTCTGCAATACATCAAATTCCTCATAAAGACCCTCTATTTTATTGTATCTATTTTGCAACTCGTCAAGCTGCAGTTTGCTTAAAGTAGCGCAGGACTGTTGGAGTTCCAAGTGATTTTTAAATATTTTTAATTTACCCTTTAAAGAAGCTCTTTTCTTAATTAATAATGTAATTTCCTTAGACATTATAATGTTTGACTATGTTAATTTATAAGGAATAAGTTTTATGACAGAATTGCTATTCAATTTGAGCAGGAGATGTTTTGACTATATTTATTATATGGGGCAGGTAATAGAAAAATAAATGTAGTAATTTACTAAGACGCACTTGCAATGTAAAATGGAGACTGATATTTATGATATGCTATTTAATTGATTTTATAGAGATTTAATGGGCCTTTATGTGATTTGAGTGATTAAAAATTTGTGAAAAAGTGCTATGAGAAGGAGGAGAATGAAGTGACTATCGAAATAATAAAGATTTGTGAGAAATTGAAGGAAATATGTAATGACAGTAGCCAGCTGTTATATGTATATGTGACGATATAAAAACGCTTAGTTATAAGTACTCGTAATGACACTTATGTATGAGCAATGAATGGACGTTGATGATGTCAGCTCAACTATTTGAAAAATGTATGTGAGAGACTTAAATTTCTTATAGGAAATTTAAATTTGTGTGAAATGAACTGAGATTAGAACATATGAAATGAGATGAATGTATGATGAATGTTGAAAGATGATTTGTGTGATATAAAGGAAATAGGCGGTCTCACGGTTTGTGCGATATAGATACCAGATCCGCTTCTTTCATTAGCTTCTTTGCATAGATATGTGTGTGGCTCGTTGTTGTAGACCCCCTTGGATGTGTTTCAGCTGTGTATGGGTACTCCCGCGACTGACTGCTGGCCGCTGACGAAGACCTCGTTGGTTGCTCGGCTCCCTGCTTAAACCTCTCGTCGATTGCGATGCGAGTGGCTACACCTGGGTAGCTTGAAGCCGATGTATGTGCCGAAGTGCAGAGGATCTTGCTTTTAGTCTTCACAATCTTCGTCCTTACGGTTGACGGATTTGAAGGACCATAGAAAAAAAAGACTTCCCTAACTGCTAACTATTTATATGATAACTATACTGGGAAGCAAATAAAAGAACTGTAAATACATAGGACTGATATACTGTAAGAAAGAAGATTACAAAGTGTCGTTGAGCCGTTAATGATGTGAATGTGTTAGAACAAAGGAATTGTAGATTTGAATATATTCAAGTAATTCCCCCGGTGTTGCCCGCGTAGGAATTGCGTTTTGTTTATTTTAGTTTTGCTATCTTTAACAATGATAACAGAAATTGATCCATATTTATGTACAATTTACCATGAAAAAAGGTCAAAAACGTCAGTAGACGGTTGATCTGATTTTTAAATTGAATGATATTCGAGTTATAGTCGAACAATAATAAAAAGTAAAAAAACTAAAACCCAACTACGACAAAAAACGACGCTGAAAAAGTATAAAACAAGATTTTCAGAATACTGAACTGAACAAAGTTGCTAATGTTGCAGTTGCAAGTAAATGGACACAGTAAACTCTACCAAGATGCCTTCGTTGTAAATTGACAATAATGTCATACAATACTATTCTGAAGTATGCAATATTCACTATGTAGAGATAAATTTTCATGTTTGGAAAGGCGTAGTCACACGTTACATATACCTACCTACCGTAGCACTTTGACAACGTGTGACTACGCCTTTCCAAACATGAAAATTTATCTCTACATAGTGAATATTGCATACTTCAGAATAGTATTGTATGACATTATTGACAATTTACAACGCAGGCATCTTGGTAGAGTCTACTGTGTCCATTTACTTGCAACTACATTAGCAACTTTGTTCAGTTCAGTATTTAGTAACCCTCCTTTTGCTTTGCCGTAGTCGAGTAAAAATACGTAAATACGATAGTTTGTCTAAGTACTAGACTCATGGAACTTCGCTCAAAGATCCATTATTATTATATTAGAACTTTGAACCTGTGACCGATCCAGGGTCATGAATATATTGAAGTCTTCACGCGTTGAACTGAGGTTAAATCTTTAATATTTATCGAGTTAGTGTTAGTTACGGTAAGTTTGCGAAGGTGTTGCAGAATTTATGTGTTCTTCGAGTCTTTGAATTTAAATGTAATAGAGTAGACTACTGAATTCGGTATTTGACTTGATTTTTTTTCTTATTCATATCAAAAAGTAACATGATACGAAACCGAAAACATAAATAATAATTTTACTCCGCTCAAAAATAAGCAAGTTATAAGCCTTTCAAATACGGTGGAAGGGGAAATTGTCAAATAACAGAAAAAGGATGCACATACTTGTATATTCTAAATCTTTGACGTACTCCCGCGTGATGTCACTGTCATTATGTGTCACGCTTACGAAAGATATAGCAAGATATCCCCATCAAGCTCTTATATTTAAAATGATAATGGCTGCCTCTTTTAATAACCAATTTACTTTCTATTTTTGGAAAACGGCTTCTTGTTAGTGTTATTTTTTTATTGGTATAAAATATTGACCAAAAACAAATAGCCTGTTGTGACTATCTACTGTGAGGTTTAGTGTCACTGAGCGTAGTTCGCACATGGATGGGTGATTACAATTGGCATAAAAAATATCGAAGTCCAGCTCCGTTCCTCGAAAGGCACGAGGGCATGTTCGGACGACATGCGCACACAAAACCCACGCTTAGCGCATGCCTAGCGCATGCCTAGCGCATGCTTAGCACAAGCCTAGCACATGCCTAGCGCACTTTGAAATTTTTGAAATTTGTTGCATATAATTTGAGTAAACTCACATATCAATACAACTCAAATTGCATTAACCGAAGTCAACACGCGCACGCATCGCCTACGCCACGTGCTCGCCTTGCCTTCGCCTTGCGCCCGCCCCGACTGGACTTCGGCAAATGCAATTTAGGTCGTATTGATATGTGATAGAACTCGAATTATGTGCAACAAATTCAAACCGCGCTTGTCGTGCGCAAAGCGTGGGCTTAGCATGCGCATATCGTCTGAACGCGCTTTAAGGCAGCTTGAAAAATCTAACACCATTGATAGCTACACAAAAAATTGACGATAAACGCCAATGTTGTTGAAACCATCACTGCCTGGATTCCCTTTTCCACTTAAGCTCTGTGTGGACCGTAAGCAATTAAGATAATTAGTATTATGTATGCAGGTACGTACAACATGTCAAGAGTTCCATGGCACTTGCTCTGCAGCGGCTTTAAATATTTAAAGCGTCAAGAACTTCCCTAGTTCCGACATTAACGTTTCAGAGTATAATATCAAGATGGAGTCCTAGCACTATAATGTATGAGAAGATAAATATATAAATGAATATATAAGTACAAATCACACGAATTGAGCTAGCCAAAAAGTGAGTTCGAGACGTGTGTTATGGAATTTTAACTCAACAATACTATATTTTATAACAAATACATATACAGATAAACATCCAAGAACCAGGTCAAACTAAAATTAGTAGATTATTAACCAAGGGGATAAAGCAGTGTCTTCTGTCGCGGGTGACGACTTAAATCGCGAGCGCAATAAAGGACTCGAGGTTTACTCCCGAGCGGAGCGAGGGTGTTAATTAGGACGAGTCCTGAGTGTAGCGACGGATTTAAGTTCACCCAAGACTAAGACAGCTTTATCACCGAGGAAAATACTCTACTTTTCGTAGCATTTGCGATTAAATAAAGACAATAATAACAAGAGATAAGCATTTAATAAAAGAAATATAATATTTTAAAAAATTTTTATCCAGTAACATAAAAAATACAAAATGTTTTGCGTTGTAAATAAATATAGGTATGTAGAAAACTTGGCTGTATGTGTGAGACTCAAATGACCCTTTCCTTTTTCTTTTTGAAAAACTAAACAGCTGGTGCAAACAAACAATGACATGACTTGATTTAGTTTTTTATTATATGAAATTTAAGTGGTTTTGTGGATTTTGAATATACGATTGAAATAACGATTTTGAATCGACAACATGTATCCATGTTGTCGATTGTTATTTTTTTACGCTTAACAATATAGTTCAGTATAAAACTTAAACCACATTCTCACTCTAGAGGATGAATGAAATTTAGTACAATTTTCTTTCCCTGTTTTCATTCTTGGTCTAGAGGCTGAATGAAATTCAGTACATTTTTCTTCCCTGTTTTTAACAGATTAAAAATGACTATTGTCATTTTCGCTTTTTGTGTTATAGAATGTGAGTTTTTTGAGCAAGTGGTACGACCGGCTTGACCGAGGATCGAACCCGGGATCTCCGCTGTGACCAGCCTGGCATGGTGACCACTAGGCTACAGAATTCGTCATGATATTTGTACTTATGTTTACATCATAGGCGTACTCATAGTTTTTGAGGAGGGTCGGCCATCTAAAAATACTAGTTTTTTTTTTAAGTGAAATCTTCTTTCGTTGTATACTTTTTTTGTAATGGGCAAAAAATTTTAAACTCGCGTCTGGAAACTCGCGTCAGGACATGTGACACTGATCAAAAATGCGTAAGACGGATGGAGCGTAGACAGCCGGCGCGGCGTAAGAGAGGAAGAATCCCCCTCTCTTTCTACGGCGCGGCGAAAATGTATGCCTGCGTCCGCTGTTTCGTTAAGCCGGCGCAGAGCGCTTGCGCGTGGCTCGGTGTAAATAAATAAATATTGTATTCTACCACATAAATTATAGTACTTTTATACTAATAATTAAAGAATTCGTGCAAAATTATTCCCTAACCATTCCAAAATATCAAAAATGCACAACGTTAATATTCAAGTTTTCACTTCTGCCGGCACTCCCAGAGTGCAACCCGTAGTTTTTTGTTGTTGTTTTAAATGAGACCTAATGCCCGCAATAACGGTAAATCCTTTAAGAAATTCACATTTTAATTACTCTTATGTGTTACATTTACTAGGCCCACCCCAAATAACAATACTTTATTGGGGGTTGAACCCCTTGATCTTCTCGGTACGCCTACGGTTTACGAATTCAATGTTAGTCAAGCTCACCCTAGACTCGAATGCAGGAAACTAAAGGATAAAAACTGACTTTGTTAGGCTATGGTAAAATAAAACAATGAATTCAGTAACTTACTTATATATTTATAATATTTGAAAATTCTTGGTACAATGTACAATTTTTGACATAACTAATGGCTTAAAATTAAAATTGAATTTACTTAAACTTAATATTGAATATTGCATAAAATTAACTAGTTGGTATACAATGGTTGATCCTAACAATATTATGGCTTTATTCACAGACTTAAAAATCATATGACGTCAGGAGGTTGTCGGTTGTTAAACCAGAACCAAATCGTTCTCATTGTCTCCATTATTTTTACTCTACTTAGTATGGTCTAAGGTGACCGTCGACGTGGGTATCGTCTTTAGAGAAGAAAAAGTTGGTAACCCCGGTCTCCAGAGCATGCTAAGAATGTAACCAGAATGCGCTGAAAAGAGAGAGAGACAGTGTTAAAATTGTAAAAAGCGACATCTGTTCTTTACTCGTAAATCTACTAATTAATAAATCAATATGCACTCTGCTGCGACAAGTCATTTAACAGTTTTTACTCTTACGAACAGATGGCGCTTTTCCTTTTGTATATAAACTAATGCGGGCTATGTCAGACCCCCTTTTTCCTGCTATACCAACTGCTCGAAGAAATTCACGCCTACAACAAGCACTGGAGTCTATCTATTATTTCTCGCCAGATGGTAACAGCTTAAAAGTTTGCGACCAAAAGTATCAAAGTACGAGTAGAAATACTTACAGGATGACAGACAACACGCACATCACGAATTTGTCCGCAGTTACAGTCCGTCCGGGTACTTTGTGCAAGACCTTCCTGCGGGGTAACAGACGTTGGCAGGGAGAAACTCAAGGCGTTAAGGGGTAGCGAAAGGGGTCGCAGGGAAGGGCACCGCGTGCAACCCTCCCTCGCTACCCGCTGACGTCTTAAGTATCTCCTCCCAGCCAACGTCTGTACGCCGCAGGAAGGTCGCACACGATATAGCCGGACTATAGACACAGAACAAGTAACTAATATTCACGTACAGAAGTCTTACTACTAATCTTGTTACAAAGGGTGTGTTAAAAAGTAACAGAAACAACTAGTAAGTCGACTCAAGTGCTGTTGAATAAAAGATCGGGAGCTGAGCTCAAAGACTCTGGATTTCATTACGTGACTCCATCTCATTAACTGTTTAACGAATGAGTAGATAAACTTTATTCTTTAATACAGAATAAGTACTAGTACTCACGTACAGAAGACTTACGCAGAAAAGAAATTCAAAGAAATATCTACTTAATGTGGTTAGCGCTATGTAATGGTTTAATCTAGCTCGCGTCAGAACTCCTCACCTCTTTGTTTAGATAGCTAAACATCCATTGCAAGCCAATTTCATTCTTATTACTCTGCACAAACGCTACATGTTAGTGAATTTTCTCCTTTGAAATGGTCGCCGCGCGCATAATAATAAGTAGATATATTTTCAATACCTAAACAATAAGAGACACAGGCCTGCTATATGCAGACAGCATTCTCTAAGCAGACAGATCCCAAAGCCGTTAGACTCAAAGGCCGCTTTCAGCGTGATGGTGGGCAATAAAGTGGAAAAAAGGAATTAAAATAGTGAAATATTGCTGGCCGCATAGCCATTATTCACCATTATTCACATTTAAACCCACTCCTTCAATCATGACAATTAACAATGTTTCGATTTTAGCGAGTGTACTCAATAATTAACAATGATTAATTAACAAAATAATTAAATCGTGTAATTCTGAAGTGCTATTACCAATTTATTATTCATTAAACATAATCCTTTCAATATTTCAATTAATTAACAGTTATCAGTACGCATTCATTTGAGGGCAATTGAGCTGATTTATTTGAGTGATCCGTTCTTTGCTTGAGTGATTCGATTATTGTTTTGAATAATTTAACTAATTTTAGATACTATTATGCTGATTATTTAAAAATAATAATATTAAAGTAATAACGGAATAATGGTTGATGTTTGGCTTCTAGAGTAGACTAAAGAAGAGATGGATTGACTATTAAATAGAGGATGGAGATGAGCAGTAATAGTTACAGACATGGCCAAATGGAAGAAATTGACATAGTAATCATTCATCACATCAGTTTTTAAAAGATGGATGGATGGATGCCTAGTATCTGAAATAAACATTATTTATTTATTTTATTTTTAAAGGTAAGATAAAGGTTAGAAAAGGTATGCCTCAGAAAATATAAAAATGAACGACATAGAAAAAGTATTAAAAAAATGAGTTTTAACGAGCGTTTTCGGCTCAAAAAAAATATTTATTTTAAAGATATAGGTAAGATAAAGGAATGTATTAGAAAATATAAAAATGTACGACGTAGAAAAAGTTATGCATAAAATAAACTCGAACAAAAATTGGGTATTAACGAACATTTTTGGTTCTAAGAATATATCATTATTAATTATATTAAAGGCAGATTTTTCTGTAAGTTTGAAGTTAAATGTTTATGTATGTTTCCGATTGATCTGTAAATCAGTACGAGATATTTTTCATAATGTAATAAAAACTAAGTATAAGTACTTAATTTGCGAGGTTTTTGTGTATCTTAATATGAGCGTTTATAAGAAATATTTGTATATATCATGAAAAAAAAAATCATTAAAGGGTTCTTGTTTCACCAATTTCTATGATATTGATTCAAAAAAATCTGATCTATTAAAATATATCACATTTAAAAAATATTTTGTATTATCGAACTTATTAAAAACTTATCAGAACTTGGGCAAAAATGAAATTACCTAGTCCTGGTTAATAATGCCCAAAATATTAAAAGTAGAAAATTAATAAATAAAATAAAAGATTTTTTTTGAGCAGTAAACGGAAGCCGAATATTACATTTTTTTTTAAATAACTAAAGTTTTTATTAATAACCAATTAACATCCTCAAAGTTAATTAAATTGAGAAATATTTACATAATAATTGAATACAATGCATCTAAAAATTGACAACAGATTCAATTAATTATCTACTATTTTTTAATACTGCACCGTGTGTTAGCTAATCACTAAAATACTTTATAATTATGAAAATAAATAAAACGAAAATTATACAAAATTATTAATTTATATGTTAATTGATTTTCATTTATATTTATAATTTATTTCACTATTCCATGAATAGAATTATAATTATATAGGTTTATAACAAACGCATTATACCAAGTAATTTATTTACAACTTTTAAGCGAACTGTATTGCTTTAGTATTATATTAGATGATGTTATTTTCATTTTCTCAAATATAACTACTTAATTTTAGAATATTCAAATATACATACAATATATTATTCTATATTAAACCATCTACGACGGCCGAAAAATAAAATAAATACAATGTGTATTTTTGTTCTAAATTGACAATTATAATTTCAATTGTATATATTTCATTCATTTAAATTGAATGCATTTTGATATATTTAATTTTTGCGTTCATTTGGCAATTTCACTACTTTAATATTTTTCTATACATTTATTGCATTATCTATATAATTTGGTGCAATCTTTTTCATTATTTTGTTAAGATATATTGAGAGCTAAGCGTAGCATACTGTGCTTGATTCGTATAATATGTATGTACATTAAATATAATTTATAATATAGTACAAAACATTTCACTAAATATTTTGTTTCCTACTTACATCATAAATCAATTCAGTGGTTACATTGAAGTCATTTACATTTTTATTCATTATTTCGGGTTCGAGACGCCATTTAAGGGTAATGCATCAACTGAAACTTAAATAAATCATTTTATGCAACTTCCAATAAATTAGTTGGGATCCCTTTTTCTATTTTAAACCCAATTTAATTTTTTTTAAATAAGAACAATGTGGAATGACTCATTTGACGATTTTGATTTCACCGGTTGCACATAATTCATAAGTTCTGTTACTGAATTACCCTTATTTTCGACTGCTGAGGTCCCTTTATAAGTGCTTTACGACAAGAGTCTATAACTACACGTCTCGTTCGTGCTTCCATACAAAATCGTTCTCTCTTTGTCACTCACTTCCAAATACAATTTTATTTATCTACCTCAAAAATATTGTTAACATTTCCACTTTAAGATTGACTGCATGTATTTGATATCGCTCTAGCTTTAAAACAAAGTTAGCATTTATATAATAAAAAAAAAATGAAACAGAAATTACAAATTCATTTTATTATTTCGTCGATTTCAAATCCATATCATTGATCCATTCATATCAATTGAATATATGGAAATATGCAAAAAATAATTCATTTTACATCCAGTTTACATCAACACGAGCTATAATCAATCAGATCACTTTACAAAATTGTCCCATTTTGAACTTAATTACCTTATGTTAGAGTCTATTTAATCCGAACATGTTTTGCAACATTGTTCCTTGTAGCGCCGCAATGCGCACATGTTCATAGCGCGTACATTTTCGCAAAATCTTGATCGGTCCCGGCAGACCCCATCTGTTGGAAAAAAAAAAAAATATAATTGAAAAGAAAATTTTAACAATTTGATCACCACATGGTAAGAATTAGTCTAAGATCCGAATCTCGACCTGCACCCATCTGTTTAGAGTGAGATATTTTATGGCACGAATAAAGGATGTCGAATTTTAAAAACTTTTTAATATATGACAACCGTCATTCATTGCAAGGTATTTTTGGAGACAAGTCTAAATCATCGTGTTTGCCATTAAACAGAGCATAATTTGATAGAAGATTTGTTCATTAAACAAATGGGTGAACTATTTCTTTATGAAAAAAAAAAATTGAATTAATATCTATTAAAAAATTGATTTAATATTATAGTCTTAACATTTTTTTGCCAACCCTCTCGCGATATTTTTTTAACACACTACATTTAATATACAATACCTCTCATTAATAAAACAGGCTCAATGTTCTCATTCATTAAGCAGATTGGGCACATCTTTTCTAATTCAGACCTTAGACCAAATGAAGAAGTGAAGCAGTAAAACAGTTTAAATGTTTTTAACATTCTTCCACAAACTTCTTCATTTGGTATTGGTGAGAGGTATTGTATGTTAAAAACATTTAAACTGTTTTACTGCTTCACTTCTTCATTTGGTCTAAGGTCTGAATTAGAAAAGATGTGCCTCCATCTGTTTAATGAATGAAAGGTATTGTATATATAATGTTGAAAAATATATCGCGAGTGTCTTTCAGACGCACAGCCAATCACGTGACGTTATTGGCTGTGCGTCTGAAAGACACTTATGGCTCGTGTCTCACAGACGCACAGATAGATAATAACGTCACGTTATTGGCTGTGCGTTATTGGCTCGTGTCTCACAGACGCACAGATAGAAAATAACGCCACGTTATTGGCGTTCTCTCTCTCTCTGTCTCATCTCAGCACAATCCCAGTTGCGTCCTCAGCTGCAATGCTGAGAAGCCCGGGGTCCGCTTTCCGACTTTTTCTTCTCCACTTTGCACGGTCTTGAGCATCCTTGGTTGTAAGACGATAAGCACGCATATCTTCCTTGAAGACGTCAAGCCAGCGCTTCTTGGGTCTACCCCGCCTGCCGGGCCCCGGCGGAGGCGGCATGGCGATACATATGTTTCCCTTCATACTTCACTAATGTATAATAATTACTATTGTCACTAGATGATAGTTATTAAGCTACGTATACCTCTAGGCAAGATATTTATTCTATTATATAGTGTAAATAAATGATTCTTGATTCTTTAATATTGATTCTTGATTCTTGACAAAGCCCAGCCTCTGTCATGAACTGTTTTAGGAAATGTAAACTAAGGGGCACATTCCGCGTCATCATGGGCATGTAATAAAATGATCCTATTGTCAATAATTCCAGGTGTTTTTGCAGTATCAGATCAGTTTGGACAAAACATGGCTTTTGTAGTTGGGACATTATGCACGCGCTTAGGTAAGCAGGGGGTAGTAGAAGAGAAAACCTTTGGTAACACAAGAGGCCATCTGGCATGGCCTGATGACGACAGGCCTTCTCAGGCCCTCGCAGGCGGCCGCAGCACTCCTCTCTTTGCCGCGGCGTTGGCCGTATCGCCACACGCAACGGAGTACTCTGTGTTGACGGCCTTGACCTCCACAGGGGCCTACACACTGTAGGGCATATACAAAAGGAAGTCGGAAAAAGTGAAATCTCAGAAATCGGAAAAAGTGAAATATCATAGTTGTATGTTTATGTTGAATACAAGAAGATTAATGGACTTCTCTTATGTTATGAAATTAAGTATATTGTTCGGTTCAAAGGCCTCCCCATTACTTAAAATGTAGTTTCACATTTTTTACATGTCGCTCCAAAAAGTCACTCTTATAACTCGCTTTAAGGATTGCCTCACGCAGAGAGATAGGCATATTATCTTAACCTCTGATAGAGTGGTTTGCTATTGCCTACTTCTCCATTTCATTTATTTATTTCTCATTTCCATTCAATCTGTCAAGTCTTGAGACATACATTCGAAAGAAAATATTGAAAATATTGTAATAGTGGCGTAGTGGTCACCATACTGGTCCGTCACCCAGAGGTCCCGGGTTCGATCCCCGGTCAGGGCAAGTTGGAAAATGGCCTTTTTCAAATTGTCCTGGGTCTTGGATGTTTATCTATATATGTATTTGTTATAAAATATAGTATCGTTGAGTTAGTATCCCATAACACAAGTCTCGAACTTACTTTGGGGCTAGCTCAATCAGTGTTATTTGTCCCTATATATTTACATATATTATATTATAGAGACAAATTATTCATTAATATTACTCAAACCTGTTTTTTTAGTTAATTAACGTTCACGTTTACAAACTCACGTAAGTCAGAAAAGCCGACAAGGTTTCGATTGATTACTTGTAAGACGACCATCATCAGGGAGAGAACTTCGCAGTTTTTTTGGTAATATTAAAAACTATTTACCTTGCTCCAAGGCTCGACGGACCAAGCAGGCCTGCAAGGCCTGGGCTCCCTCTTTGTCTTCTCGGGCCTCATGCTCTGGTCGCAGGAGGTGTCAGCTAGGACCGTGCCATTGTCACCGACACATTCCACTCTGCGTCTGACTACAGCTATCGGAATGAAAATTTTATCTGAAATACTTTTTTATTTAAATAGCTAGGATAGGATAATTTACATATTTAAAAATAAAAAGAAAAAGAGAAATACCTACTATAAATTTAATCTATCTTTAAGGAGACCCCTAGCACCGGGGCCCTATGGTCTCCAAGCCAAACGGCACAAAAATATAGTCATCATTTAACGAACTATATTTGCGCCGTTTGGCGATCTCAGCGTTTTCAGCAGCCGAACCAGCTTTTGAGTCTGATCCCCTGAGACGGGAGGGTGCCAGTGTGTCAATGCATGTGGCGTCCCACACTAACGCCCTGCCGCGTTCCCAGGGGATCAGTGACATTCCATCAGGTCTCTTGCCATCATCACGTATTACACCCCGAGGTTCGAGGGTACAAGAGAGCCGTGGCGCGAAATTCTACCAGTTAAATTAAAAAAATCAATTAAGTTTAAAAAAAAATCTTAATCTTAAGTTATTTTTTTTATTACACTATGGTTTCCTATGGGCGAAGTCCTTCCTTCCGTGCGTCCCTGTTAGTGGCGACAGTTCACCAGTCCGTCTTATAAACTGTTAGGTCGTCTGCCCATGATGTTCTAAGGCGACTTTTTTTTCTTTGCCAGTCTGCAGGAACCCATTTTCAAGTTATTTTTGATGCTCAGTAAAAATTAAATAATGGCGAAAATTATTAAGGGGATATATGAATTTTTCGTGCTGCCCACTGTTTGAAATAAATCATTAGAAAGGAAACGGCGACATCAGTTAAAATTTATCTAAGTACCTATGCCCTAAATAACCTTTCAAACTATTTTATGAACTGTTTATAGTTTAAAGAGGGAACGTGAACCTTTTTTCGCACATTTGCCAAAAGTGGCCGTAGTTCGCAAATGTACTGATGGAATTAACCTTTCAAGCACCAATCGGCCGGATCCGACCGAGTGTACTATAGTCACGCGGTGACGCAAAACGCCAATCGGCCGGATCCGACCGCGTTCCCTCGTATTTCATAATTTTGCAATTCAGAGGCAACTTTTGTATGAACAAGTTTGACCATAAAGGAACTTTACTAAATTTGCTACATAATGAGATGCAATTGTATTACGTCAGCGGTATTTTTAATCAAGTGTCAACATTTAATTTTGTGACAGTTCATGAAATTTGACATATAATTCATGGTGGCTGAAGGGTTAAACGTTAAATTATAATGTTTTTGCCTGACTGTATAAACGTCAATGTCAATGTCACTGTCTTGTCATATCTTAATATCATTTGGAAATACATTTCCTTCCTTCCTTCTCTTGTCTGTGTCTTATTTTTCTGTCCTTTAATTTAATCTTAAAAATACAGAAATATTATTAAAATATTTGGTTTAAGAGTCATTTTATAACAGGTTATGGGCCCAGCACGCTTCCGCTGCGCCATACACTGAGAAAAGCTTCACGTTCGAAACATAAATGCATAATTTTAAATGATATCTCCGTTTCCTGTACTAAACTGTACTGGACAAAACATCATGTATTCCCTTAAGAAGTTTATTTATTTAGTGTACGTATTTCGTTGCTCAAAATTATCTGGTTTTAAAACAAATCAGCGCGAACCACTTTACAGCATCAAGCGATTTGGAAGCTACGAAATTATGACGATAAAGACAAATTTGAAATTCAAATCTCGTCATCATCAACCATGGCATAAGCCTTCCTAGAATATATGTAGGAACACTTACCGGCGCCACTAGACAGACACTTCACAGGCGACCACCTGTTTGCCCTCCACTTGGCACACGTCTCTCCGTGGCACTCTCTCAGTACACCCGGCGGCTTCACCCCACGGGACAGACAGTCTTCTGTCTCCACTGTCTTGGTTGAATTGTCTTTCTTGTGCTGTTGAAACAGTTTCCGAGTTAGTATAAAGCTTTTGAGCGGCGTTGACTACTTTAGTTGCAAAACATTGACAACTAAAGTTGTCGTAATTGTACTTACAATTTTTACTAGGCTTGGCGTCGAGGGTAAAGTAACGTTAACAAGCGCTGGGATGCAAAAGGTTAGGAAGAAGCTTTTAACACGAGCTTGCCCAGTCTTTTATATAAATAATATGGACAAATAACACAGATTGAGCTAGTCCCAAAGTAAGTTCGAGACTTGTGTTATGGGATACTAACTCAACGATACTATATTTTATAACAAATACATATATAGATAAACACCCAAGACCCAGGACAATTTGAAAATGGCCATTTTACAACTTGCCCTGACCGGGGATCGAACCCGAGAACTCTGCGTGGCGAACCCAACTTAAAATATAGTATAGTTATGAAAATACGTAGGTACTTGGTTAAAAATATCTAAAATTCTTATACTTCTAAATTTGAACTTGGCAGGTTTTCATGCTGGACGTAATACTTGATTAATTGTATAGTTAAATTTATTATTTATATAATTAAATTAACCAATTTATGTAATTAAATCAACCTGCCAAGTTCAAACTTAGAAGTATTATAATTTTTGGATATTTTTAACGAAGTACCTACGTATTTTCACAACTATACCATATTTTAAGTTGAGTGTATGGTAAAGTGAATTTCGGCCAGATGACCGTTGACGTGAATTAGGTGGCGGGTAGTGGCTGGATGCGGAAGGCGGAGGACTGGGTGGCGAGTCTGGCGAGTCTTGGGAATGGGTTATGTTTTCCAGTGGATCAGGCTGTTGGTGAAGATGATTATGATCGATTTTAAAGTGCATCTAAACTTGGCATTGGGTTAGATTTCAACTCTTTTTTAGGCGAACAATTAGAACGTGGCTTCCTTTTAACGGGTATGTTTTTGGTGGGATTTAATTTTTAGCAAAAAAATCTACTGATTTCATTTCTTTCATATCTCCAAAGTTCTTCACCATATCCTTACCAAATTAATATGGAACCAATAAAGTGCTACTAGCTTTCAAATAAAAAAAGAATCATCAAAATCGGTCCACGGTTGACGAAGACATCGCGTAACATACATACAAAAAAAAAATGAAAAAAAAAAACATGCAGTCGAATTAATAACCTCCTCTTTTTTTAAAGTCGGTTATAAAAGCGGGCTCCGAAGCAGCACAGCTGAGGATGCAACCAGGAAAGAGCTAAATGAAGAAAGGATTTCGTTAGAAGATCTTACCTGACACACCGCCCCTCGTATCTGATGTCCAGTCTTGGCGCACGGCGCACTACATGGCGACCACTCCGTTGTCATCCATACGTATTCTTTAGCGTCCAGAAAGTCTTCAGATCTAAAAAGAAGAATCATTTTCAATGAATATAAAGAGATCGCTTTTAAAGCTGGTGTCAAGAGAATTGGCTGGTTTATCGCCAAAAATAGAATATAATATTAAAATAACTTGAGTAAGGCCGATGGGGCAGAAAGGTTCTCGAATGGCGGCCACGTACCGGCAAGCGCAGCGTAGGACACCCACCTTCTACGTGGGGCGCACTATAAGTTTCCGGAATGAATATGAAAAAATACTATTAAAGGTACAAAATTAATTTATTGTTTTTCAAAATAATCTCCCTTGGCGTCTATGCACTTTTTCATTCGATGAAACCAGTTTTGAAAACTTTTGTGCCACTCCTCTGTGGTGACCTCTGAAACGTGTTTTTCATACTCCTCGACAGCCTCTTCTGGTGATGAAAATCGTTGACCGCGTAATTGGTTCTTAATTTTTGGGAACAGAAAAAAGTCACAAGGTGCCAGGTCGGGACTGTATGCAGGATGACTCATGAGTTCTACATTTTTCGCCTTCAAAAAGTCGTTTGTCTGTCTGGCCGTGTGAGAACTAGCATTGTCGTGGTGCAGGATGATACGGCGTTTACGGTTATTTTTACGGAGTTCGTCAATAACTTCCGGCAAACAAATGGTCGTGTACCAGTCACTATTCACTGTACGACGGTTCTCTAAAGCAACAGTAGCCACGTGTCCAGTTTTATTAAAAAAAGAGGCAATCATCCGCTTAAATGCACTTTTCACGCGCGCCACTTTGGTTGG
Organism: Acrobasis suavella; assembly: GCA_943193695.1. Lineage (NCBI taxonomy): Eukaryota > Metazoa > Arthropoda > Insecta > Lepidoptera > Pyralidae > Acrobasis > Acrobasis suavella. The sequence continues at coordinate 1,163,767 of OW971950.1, forward strand.
TTTCGGCTCATCTTGAAAGACCCATACGCTCGATTGCTGCTTTGTTTTGGGATCGTAGCAATATATCCATGTTTCGTCACCTGTTACTATGTCCCACACCAAATTTGACGCACCTTCGTTGAATCTGGTAAGCATGGCACTGCACCAAGTGACGCGGTCCGTTTTTTGAGCCTCGGTCAAGTTGTGTGGGATCCACCGCGAGCACAGCTTTCTAACACCCAAATGTTTGTGTAGGATTAATTGTATTTGACTCATGCCTATTTCTAAGGATGCGCGAATTTCATGGTAGGTCACATGCCTGTCTGTTTCAATCATACGGCGCACAGCATCGATGTTTTTGGTGGTCACAGCGGTGGACGGCCGACCATCGCGAGATTCGTCACTGAGATTGATACGACCACGCTTGAATTCTGCAAACCAGCTATAAACAGTTGTCTTGCATGGTGCTTCATTGCCAAAAGCTGTTTCAAGCCGAGCGATGCTCTGTTGAGCTGTCAAATTACACTTAAAATCGTAGAAAATCATACTACGAAAATTTTCCCGAGTTAAATCCATGTTGATGCAGACACACAATTTTTTAAATGGCGCCACAAGGTAAAAATAACAAGATGAAACAAACTGCATTCTACAGCCAAAGAGTTCTATTTTCAAATGTTGCAATAAATTTTAAATATTGTTTATGTAAGTGGCCAGTTCCGGAAACTTATAGTGCGCCCTATGTATATGGTCGGATGACCTGAGCAAGGTTGCAGGGAGGCGCTGGATGCAGGCCGCTTCCGATCGGTCGTTTTGGAAATCCTTGGGGGATTCCTTCCTATGTCCAGCAGTGGACTTCCTGTGGCTGATATGATGATGATGAGTAACGTAAATTGTCATATTCCGATTACATAGTTGCATGTTGTAAAAAAAAATGCTATAATAAGCGTTGGAATACAGCGTTGGAGACTTGATTTGTTTTTTTTTTGTGTCACAAAATAAAGACTCAGAAAGCGTCCTTGCCACCTTGAAATTGCCAGTCTTTAAATTTTCATTGCAATTAAAATATTTGATCATGATCACTTACACATATCAGAACCGTAGTATTTAAGGGCGAGTTCGGATGACACGCGCACGCCAAGCTCACGACTAGCGCATGCCTAGCACACGCCTAGCGTATGACTAGCACATGAGCTGGCTCAATAAGTGTTATTTGTCCCTATATATTTATTTATTTATGTATTTTGAAATTTTTGAATTTTCTTGCCTAATATTTGAGTCCTATCACACGCGCACACCTTGCCTACGCCACGCGCTCGCCTTGCCTCCGCTTTGCTTACGCCTTGTATCCGCCTTGCTCGCCCGGTGCTCGCCCCGACTGGACTTTAGCAAATGCAATTTGAGTTGTATTGATGTGTGATAAAACTCAAATTATATGCAACAAATTCAAACCGCGCGTGTCGTGCGCAAGGCAAGGGCTTGGCATGCGTGTCGTCTGAATATGCCCTTACAAGTACATTAATTGGCCAAGTGCGTGTCGGGTCACGAGCAGTGTAGGGTTCCGTAGTTACGAATGCCAACTTTAAGTTCATATCACTAAAAACGTCTCAAAACTAATTTTCTATTGAATTTGTACGAAATTTTCCTTTTCCAAGTACATTTTATAAGTTAATCGTCAATACTTAGCTCTGATAGTTTTCCTTTAAAGTTCGTTATACATACTATAGCTGTTAACTTTCACATTTTTATATATAACCGTTTAGTAGATAGAGGGGGAGGGGGGGGGGGGGGGGCGCACTTTACTTTGGTGAAAAACGGTGTTCACAAGCTCATAATATTCGTTAAGGACTTATTCAAAGTTGCCTCGCATGATGGTAATTTTTTTTTTCAGTACTTTATTTAACCTCTTTTTCCGCATAACATACATATACATACCCATGCCAAATCACAGCTTTCTAGTCCTTTTAGTCGCTAAGTAAAACCGCGGATGGACAGACAGATAGACAAACATGGCGAAACTATAAGGGTTTCTTGTTTAATACGGAACCCTAAAACCGTAAAAATATCACAAAATAGTGGTATGAAAATTACAGTTCAATTCTTCAAATGAAGTTTCAACGTTGCGTCATCTAAGCATTGTAATGAGCATGCTAAATGTAAACACCGACGTAAACACATTATGATGCACTCTGCCATGGATGTTAGAACACAATGGAAGTGGAGGTTTTAAACCAAACTTTGTTTCGGGGTTATATAAAAGAACATCATTGTTTGTTGATTTCGTATTATGTGTGTAAATGGCCGAAAGGTATCGGTTTTTAAGATAAGAGTTATTTTAATTAATTTATCATTACCTAATGCATCTTGTTCTAAATGTCAACTGTTTTAAATACCTAGATTCAGAAAAAAAAATTTTTTGTCTTATCATCTGTTGCAGGGTTTCCCAACCTTTGTGTCGTTAAGGCTGACTATTAATAATTGTTTCAATCAATTCATAAATAAAAAATAAACACAAATTATGTACTTAAAAACCTTTTATTTTAATTCTAATAAACAATTTTTGAAAGTTTAAATTAAAATAATAAATGTTTTATAAAAAAAAAATATAAGAAATTTTACATTCGTCTCATTATCTTAATGCGAAAATTTCTAAAGGTTTCACTTCTACCACGTATGAATTGCACACATGATCTTTTTTCTTGCTTGTTTGCCACCTCAGTGGTATAAAACAAGAGATTACAAACGCTTTCCGCCCCCCCTTGATATCTCTCTACGCCCCCCTTGGGATGCGTGCTCCCCTGGTTGGGAACTCCTAATCTATTGTATATTTTGTAACTAATTCAAGTGCTGGTAGTAAGTCAATAAACGAAAATAAAATAACTAGACAACCGAATAATACCGTAAAAATATAGCACAAAAATCAGTTTGATTCTACAAATGAAGTGGCAATATTACGTTATCTTCATTGTAAACCCCGGTGTAGACACATTATGTAAGAAAATTGTGTGCCGAGCTCCTGCACTCTGCCACGAAAGTTAGAACTCAATGGAGAATATAATAGTATGCTTTATATTTCACGTCTTCATGCTCATAATTTTACTGGTTTAACAGATTTGCAAAGTTGACTACTGTTTAACCACCTTGCACGACAAAGAAAACTAATTATAATATTAATCGTATTTACTAATTGTTAATCTGTAAAATGCTTCAAATGTTCACATAATCGTGAACAAACTTAACTTTTGGGAAGTTTAATCATGTGACATAATTTAAAAGCATGTGTTTAATTAAAGTACGCAATTATTTTTATGGTAGAAATTATAAAAAAATCTAACAATGCAATACGAGTAACATCTAAAAAATAATTATCTTTTATTTCAAAAGAAGCTAAATGTTTTTTCATTTATTTTTCTATATTTTTATTGTCAACTCCATTGCTTTTTTAGCTCCTCAGGTGTGCTTGAATACCTCGCTTCCTTACCGCTGTTTTATGCTAATCAGTTAATGCCTAGCCAAGCAAAGCTTTTAGCACCTTTAGCACCGTTGTGCAGCTTTCAGGTAAGCTAACTAAGTGTATGTACATTTTACGAGCACACTATACGTCTTGAAAATAAGTAACTTTTGTTAGTGGCCAACTAGTCTGTGTTATTGAGCGCTGTGATTATTTTCCGTATACCTCTTTTTCTTCACTGTCTTTCTAGTATTTTTTTATAACCTATATTTTCCATACATTTATGACTGCAATCTGCGACCATATTTTTTTTTAATTTATGTGATTTTTTAAAGGTCAATCACTAAGTTAGTGGACCTGAAATGGTGACGTCACCAGTTCTTTTTTAATCTATCGTATGGGCGCTCCCATATTAGATTTAGTTTCAATTTTTTCCGCTATATGGCGAGGACCACTAATTATATGTTTTATATTATTTTATAATAAACCAATTCTGTTTTAATATACTTAATTAAAATATACAGAATGATTACCAATCTCCTAGCCATATTTTAACAAAGTATTCAGCCATTGGGTCGAATGAGTGCGTTGGCTGTGCGTGTAGGTGAACCATTTATTACAAATTTGGATTATTCTAACACAAGTTCATTTGAAAAATCAAATTAAAAAAACCCCGATCAAAATGTCAAGAAGCCCATCTAGTGATGAATAACAGAACTACTAATTAGTTGCGCTATTATAGCGCCATCTATGTTTATTTAGGGAAAGCCCTGACTTTCAAGCTGGAACCCCCAATAACTTTTTAACAGCTGAACTGATTTTCCTTAAACATAGCTTAGATCCACCGCAAGAAAATTCGCTTTCACGTTAAAAATACCGCATCAAAAACGGTCCATCCGCTCGAGCGCTACGATGCTACAAACAGACAGACAGACTGACAGAAAGATAGACATTAGCGTCAAACTTATGATACCCCTCTTTTTATTGGAGGTTAAAAACGTACATAATAAAAAGGTTTTGTTTCGTACCCTTTTGTATTGTATTAGTGACTGTGAATCCAATATTTCAATTTACCTGGGGGTTACAAAATAAACTTGCATATATAGAAAAGATGAGAGATTATTCTATTCTTTCATGTGATAGATAGATACATAAAAATTTAAAAACATTACACTCCAGAAGAAAATAAATTTCTACGTACATGAACAATTTTTTATATGTGTGCCATAGCAGTCATATACAACTATGGTATAATGAAATTAAAATAACAACCAAATAACCTAAAAGAAATCGACATTGCTATACAAATTGTTCCAGCGGTTGCACCCTTTTGTATGGAAATGCCGATTTTTTTAAATGTTTTGGCTGTCATTTTAATTTAATTATACTATAGTGATCTAGTATAGCTTGTGGTTAGATTTATTACGGGTATGTCGCTTCTACGTTGTATAAATCAATGGCTATAGCAAAACAAAGAGGCCACAGCTGCCTGGGAGCAATACGTTGCGTTTGAACTATGACCTGAGGAGATGCGTAGTGGCGGATCGAGTAATAACAATGTAGAAAAAGAACACAAATTTCATATCCGGAAATTCATTTTCGTCATCATTTCCAGTTTTCCTTTTCCAGAAGATCATCAAAATTAAGATACTAGCAAAAACAAACCAACACTCACCTTATTTCTAGCAGTAGTTTCCACAACATCATCCAAGTCTTTCAAATGGTCCACTCTCCCTCCGAAATTAAGATACTAGCAAAAACAAATCCAACACTAACCTTATTTCGGTAGTTGTTTCCACAATCTCATCCAAATCTTTCGATTCTTCTCTCCGTTCATCTATCATGTTCGAATTGAAATCTTCATTCACTATAATAATGTCCGAGTCATCATCTTCCGGAAACACGATTTGCTTGTCATCCAGATTCAGGACGTGATGAAAGCCATAGTTCTGGTATATCATGATAGGGTCCGCCATTCTTTGGCCTCGCGAATTCCCGAAAGTCTGAAATTTCCAAAACATCTGAACATATCAATTATAAAGAATTCAAAAAGTTTTATCGTTTCATTAACTGTACAAATGTTTTCTAACACCCGTATTCATTAAAAATTGCAAAACTTTTATTCCAACCTCTTTTAGTTAAAATATGTTTCTCATTCTTACTATGTCAAATATAGACAAGAGGAAGAAGAATAAAAGATGTTTTAACTCAAATAGGTTTAGCAAGCGTTTTATGAATACGAGGATAAACCTATTTAATTTAAAAGACTTATTGATACCATTTCGACTCGACAAAAAAGTATAATATTTTTTGTCTCCTTCTTTCAATATTGAAAACAGATGGACTTATATAAAATAAAAAGGCAAGCTATAACTGGCTTAAACCATTACCCACCAAAAATAAGTTGAAGCGTATCCAGTAGCTTAGCATGAGATTTTCTCAGCCAATTCATCGTGGGTGGTTAATCTGTTAAACCTGGCTAAACTTCAGCCTACGTTTTGAAGTGAGGCGTGGATGGTTTCAAAATGATATAAGCCCAAATTTAAGCAATTTCCAGGCAAATTTATTTCCAAAATGTTTCTATTAAATGTTAGGCATCTTTTAACGAAGAATACAAAATGTAATGCCATGAAATATTTCTGTAAATTACGATGAGACCGATGTATTTTATTGACATAAAATGAATGTAAATATTATTCTAGCGAAATCATGAAACAATAATTAATTGAATTTAAAAATGGTGAGGGAAGTTAATGATAAAAATATAATAAAAAACTAATGGTGTTACATAAAACGCCTAAAACATGCTTAATATGTTCTCATTTGATGGTATATAAAATAAGACTGCTAATAAGTTTAAATATCAGATAATATTGTCATCGAAAAAAAAACCAAGTAAAAAATTTAAGAAAATACCCAATACCAAATCTATTTGATAGCTGGAAAAATCAGAAAATAAAATATGTTTTTCTAAAAAAACCTATAAACTACAAATACAATTCATTATTAATACACGCAAAAACTTGATTATGAAAATAAATGAACGAACCCATAATAAATGAAACGAGTTACGAACCCAAATTAAATGAACCAATCAGAGTGAGCATGCCAAACGAAAAAGACCCTTAACCAGTTAGAAAGAGGGTCTATTTTGGAAACTTCTCACCTGGATTTGCATTACAATATAATGTAGGCACGGCAGCAGTCTCGAAGCACTGCTCCGCTTTGGTGGGAGGATCTGGGAGGATACAGCACTCTCCTAAGATAAAGTCCCAAGCGGCGTGCGAGATACGGTAAATGTAAGTACACTAAATTGGGAGTTATGTTGAGAATGGGAAATAACTAAAAAGTTGTTACTTAGATAAAGATTAGAGAAATCATTTATTCTTATAATAACACTCCGCAATTAACACTTGGATTGTATCATAGATAATTAATTTAGTAAAGTAACTTTTAAATGGTACACATTTAAATGTAATTGGGCTGTTAGTGACAAAATTTCTTGAAGGTCATGAAGTATTTGGTAATTTATAAATATTTTTCCCTACAAATTTACTAGATTTTTTTTCATACAAGCTAGGTGTTATTATAAAATTGAAAAAAGTACAAGATTAAATTAAAATCATAAAATTAATTAAATGTCTTAAATTGACGTCTACAATGGTTTACTTTAGAAGTAATCAGAGATTATTTAGAGACCTACCCTCATATTCATAAAAATAAAATACGGTTTGCTAAACCTATTTTAGTAAAAACATGTTTTGTCCCTTTCCCTCTTTTCAACATTTGACATTGAAAGAATGAGACAAAACATATTTTAACTAAAAAAGGTTTAGCAAATGGTTGTAATTTTTTATGAATGAGAGGGTTAAACTCCTACGATCTAATACAACTTTGTCCATCAAAATTACGCCATTTTGTTTCCAATGCCATCAAATATTAGGAATTACTGCTATCTGAGTTCAATTGTAAACTGTGCAGTAAACTTTACGACCGTTTTACGAGGTCCATAAAATTGTTATTGCAATGTACTTTACTATTATATTATATGTTATTGTCTTCTGGATCGTTCTATAAGTTTTGAGGGCGTATTAGCGAAATTGGATAGGTATTGTTGAAATATGATTAGTTTCAGTAGGAGTTTTATTTGCAATTTTGGTAGAGAAATAAAACGATATAGGGTTTATTTATCAACATAAAATACTATAATACTCATATAGAGTCGTAAATGTTAGAATTATATGCAAGTACTTTAGTTTTAAGGCTTTTAGATATTTTTTACGTAATTATTAGCTAAAGTCAATGTTTTTTGGTTTTATGTACTTGGAATTTATGCCCCTGATTAAAACTAATGTGAGACTAACTTTATTAATATGCTTTAAACATCGTAGAAGGGACATACCTGTGCTAAATCGAACCACGGACTATACTAGATCACTATAGAATAATGATATTGAAATAACAACCAAAAACCAAAAAAAATCGACGTTTCCAAACAAATTGCCCGGGCGGCTGCACACTTTTGAATGGAAAAGTCATTTTGTTTTTGGTTTTGGCTGTTTAATCAATTTCACTATACTGTAGTGATCTAGTATAGCTTGTGGTTCGATTTATTACAAGCATGTCCCTTCGACGTTATATACTCTCTAGATATACTCTCTATATGCTATGTTTCTTAACACACTCGCCCTGAGAAAGACCTCTCGAAACTTTAAGTATTTATTTATTCTCTACTTATGTTGGCCTGACTGACTTTTTACCCGAATGAGTAAACCGTATATGGCATAATAAGAAACTTCTCTCTTAAAAACATTTTGTTTGTTTTTTCTTTAATCAAATTTTTGATTATCATCTTCACCTTATTTTGAAAGGAAATTGGGACTAAAATATATTTTTCTTACCTCGTTTTCGTCATACAAGTCTCTTGGAAGCTGTGAGTTAAAGCTCGGCGGAGATTTGGTACTAGTTGTGGCCGTGCTTCCGTAGAGGGCGTCACGGACCTTGTCCAGTTTGCCTGAGGACAAAATGCAACGTAGATATACAGAAATAGAAATCAAAAATAGGCTCTAACTCCTTTTTCATATAAGTCTACATGAATTTTCCAGGGTCCAGTGCTGCCCCCATTTAAAATAAATCATTTGAAAGAAAACGGAGATTAAATTTAAAATTTTGTCTTGATTAGACCCTAGATAACCGTTCAATCTATTTCATGAACAACTGTTTACAGTTTAAACTGAGAACGTGAAGCTTTTCTACGCACAATTGCGAAAAACGGCCACTTTTGGCGTATGTGCGTAGAAAAGCTTCATATTCTTACTTTGAACTGTAAACAGTAGTTCATAAAATAGTTAAGGGTTATCTTGGGTCTGATCAAGACAAAATTTTAAATGATATCTCCGATTTCTTTCAAATTATTTATTTTAAATGGGGGCAGCACTGGACCCCGGAAACTTCATGTAGCCCCTTAAGGCGTGCCACCTGCGGAAAAGCGGAGAAAACTATTTTGTTAGATTTTTTAAGATATTTACGATGATGTTTTTTTTAATATACTTATTATACCTAATGATATTGATTAATAATGTGTTACATAATGAGTTGTTCTTTAGACGATCAAATTAAATGCTAAAGCTAAGCTAAATAAAAGGCTAAATGATTTTGCACTTATACAAGAATATATACCTCTACATTAATAGCCGTTGATGCCTTCCGTAGTCGGGCATTAGTTTTTTAAATGTATATTATGTTATATGACATAATTTGATATCGTGAAGTTCTAGGAAGAATGTACTAAATAATGAAGTTCTATATTTATTAACTTAATATTTATACAACAAAAAAAAACCTGCTAAGTGCGAGTAGAACTCGCGCACCGAGGGTTCCATACAAACCTGTAGGTTTAAAATTATTAAAAATATTTTTATTTAATGATGTAACAAAAAAATTACTGCTTTCTCAATTTTTCCTTTATCTGTGCTATAAGACGTTGCTTCGTACCAAATTTCAAGATTCTGAGTTCACGGAAAGTGCCCTGTAGGTTTTGATTCCATTGCGAGTGTCGAAAATTTGCGGATATTTTCGGCATAAACGGCTGTATATTTTGATTGCGTTGGCTTAGAAGTTTGATTTTTTTCACCGCTCCAAAGGACGGTAGACTTGAGTATTTGATATCCATTTTAATACCTCCACGCGTTACTGAGAAAAAGGGTCTTGACAGACCGAAAGACGGATAAGGGTTCCGTTTTTTTCTTTCGAGGTACGGAACCCTAAAAACAACTGATAAAATCTACGTTTCGCGTAATTTCCCGCCTATCGCTTCGTTTCACCGTCAGTCGCAATATGAAGTAGCGTGTGAGGCGCCTCGCCGCCTCGCCTATTGGCCGATTAGAGGAAAAAAATATTACTTATAAAAATCGTGTTTCATTGAGTTAATCCATTTAAAATGTAAATTTAATAAATTCTTTTAACTATGACTAAACGGTAAACAAAAAACTTGCTTATTTTAATGATTAACATAACCCTTACTCTTTCATGTTCAATCAAACCTTTTCTTATAAAACTTTTATAAATAAACGACCATTATCTAGCCATTAACCCACCTTTATAAAAATAAGTATTTAAATCCCGTAAATAAAAGCTATGAAGAGCATTTTCCTGGGCGCCTTAATTAACTGAGCAGAGTCTGAAACGTTCGGTAAACAGCCGAGCTCGAGCGTCTCGAGGAATGCCTTTATTTGAGACTACGAGGGCCCTTAAAGGCATTTTGAGGAAAAAGGAGGTTTTTGAATAGTTCGGTTAAAGAAGGTAAGTTTTCAAATTTAAAGGGTAATTGAGAAACTACTTTCCATAAAAATTTTGGAGTTCTTCTGTCGAAAAATTGTACGTCTACCAATGATATAGGGAAGGCTTAAGGGGATACTTGAATTTATGTGGGTTCAATGCCATTTGATATAAATTATTTGAAAGAAAACGGAGATATCATTTAAAAATTTGTCTTGACTAAGCGTCAGATAACCCTTCAAACTATTTTATGAACTACTGTTTATAAAAGGCGAGGCAATATATTGGGACTCTTGTTACGGCATGATAATTTTATGCGTATTATAATAGAAGGCAAATAGAAGGAAGAAGGGAAAGAGGAAAGCCCAGGCACCGCTATATGAAGCTAGGCAAGGAAAAGGTGACAGCAGTGTCATATCAAGATGTTAAGTGGTTGGCGGAAAACAGAATAGAATGGCAGAAACTTCACCGACAAGAACACCGCTCCTAAATTATGATGATGATGATGCAGTTTAAGGGGCTACCTGAATTTTCCGGGGTCCAGTGCCCCATTTGAAATAAATCTATTGAAAGGAAACGGAGATTTCATTTAAAATTTTGTCTTGATCAGAGCCTAGATAACCCTTTAAACTATTTTTTGAACTACTGTTTACAATCTAAAGTGAGAACGTGAAGCTTTTCTACGCACAATTGCGAAAAACGGCCACTTTTGGCGTATGTGCGTGGAAAAGCTTCACGTTCTCACTTTAAACTGTAAACGATAGTTCATAAAATAGTTTGAAGGGTTATCTAGAGCCTGGTCAAAACAAAATTTTAAATAATGTCTCTGTTTCTTTTAAAATGATTTATTTAAAATGGGGGCAGCACTGGACCCCGGAAAATTCAGATAGCCCCTTAAAGTAAAAACGTGAAGCTTTTCTACGTACATAAGCGAAAAATGGCCGCTTTTGTAGAAAATCTTTACCAATCCGTCAGGTCCTTTACCAATAGACGTTTTTTTATTACAAGCTTATATTTAGTTTCACCAGTTTCGTTGTACAGACAACTGGCTGTTAACAAATCATGCACGCAAACGAAAGCGTGACAATGCAATATTATGCTGACAAGGTGCTAATCTGATGAAAGAGCCAGAAGGTGGCCAATAAAAGTCTGTAATGGAAAGACGCAACTCTTCGAGTTTATGCTCGCTCGATTGTCTTGAGGAGCGCTTTAAACAAGTTCATTGTTTTTGATAAAAGTTTGTTTTAAAAAATATTTTTTTAGCTATTACTTGTTTCAAAGTAGAATCTTGCTTACTTGTAGAACTGAGTTTGTTGAAGCTTTGAGTATGAGACACAATTGTTAGCCACTAACACACTTGAAAACAAGAAGAAAGTCGTGAGTATGAACAGCGTTTTTCAGTGATTTTTCCTAGGCGCCTTAATTAACAGAGTAGAATCTGAAACGCTCGGTAAACAGCGCCTCGAGAAAGCCTTTATTTGAGGCTGAGGGCCCTTGAAGGTTCGGTAAAAAGACTAGAGCAGGTTTAGGGAAAGGAGATTTTTTGAATAGTTCGGTTAAAGATGTTTAACTCAATTAGAAAATAGTTAATATTTCGAATACTGGGTCACTAAATCGAAAAGAAGTGTTTGTAAACCTACCATGTTTTTAAAAAACCTGTGTAACGATAGTCCTCACTATGGGCTACAAGCGAAAGTAAAATATCTTTTCATTATCGAATTTGTACGTATTTTTAAGGTTCTTTACCTCGAAAGGAAAAAAACGGAACCCTTATACGATCCTTTGTTGCCCGTCCGTCCGTCTGTCTGTCTGTCAAGTTCTTTTTCTCAGGAACGTGTGGAGGTATTAAGCTGGAATTTATATTCAATATTTAAATCTACTGTCCCTTGGAGCTGTGAAAAAATCAAACTTCTAAGCCTACTATATTACAGCTTTCTATGTACTAAAAGTCTGCGCGGACAGAAAAACATGTTCTTTTAAGAGACTTCAAAATAACAAGTTAAGTTGACAAGCCGATCAAAAATCCCCAACTTTCCAGCGTTTACCCCCAATAACTTTTGAACGGCTGAACCTATTTAAGAACCACCGCAAGGAAAGTTGCTTTCACGTAAAAAACCGCATCGAAATCGATCCATCCGTTCGAGAGGTGCTACAAACAGACATTGGCGTCAAATTTAATTCAATTCAAATATATCTTTATTATCATAGGATATTTATCATATCTCCTAATAATCGTCACTTTCTTTTGTTGCACAATAACTGTTGACGTCAAAAAGTTACTTAGAGCTAAGTTTACTGCCGCCTCCAAAGCGCTAGTGCAGAGGAAGCGGTAACAAACTGCACTGCAGCATTTTCTCCAAGAACGTCAACTCACAATGAAATTAATATTTATAGTTGATATGTGGACAGAGTATACATTGTTTGTTGTCATAATTAAATTTTTTTTTAATGTCGAAATTTTTGAAATAATGTCAAATCAAGTTATAGATTTACCCTCATATTCATAAAGATTAACAAACGTTTGTTAAATCTGTTTTAGTTAAAACATGTTTTGTCCCTTTCCCTTTTTTCAGTATTTGACATTGCAAGAACAAGACAAAACATATTTTAACTAAAAGAGAGTTGGTAAATGTTTGTTAATGTTTATGAATATAGGGGTTAGTATGTGCGTAATGTACCCAATTATGACCATTTTTGAGTATACAAACCTTTAAGAGGGACCTGCGTTAAAATTTACTAATAATACCACTTTTTTTGCGTCGGGGGTTAAAAAGCGCATAAATGCCAGCATTTAAGCAGGGTTAGATGATTTAAATTCTGCGTTGCAACTAACAGTCTCTCGTTTCAACTTGTGCAGAACAACTTTAAAACATTAAACAATTAGAATCGTAGGTTATCGCGGGAGCTTAGAACTTGTAAAATTTCGGAGTTCGTCGACATTAGTACAAAAACCGAACGTACAGAAACGACTCAAAACCCCAAGTGAAAATTTTAACTGTGGATCTTTATCGTTAATTTAGATAGGCCATTTATCATACAGAACAGTAACAGACTGATGCATTAACCCATTAATCACCGCAGTTAAATATAACCTGCAAAACCAATAGCGCCTCAGTTACATGTGTTCGCGCCACTAAAGCATCTCATAACCCGCAACCTTTTTGATATTTTTCTCATTGCTAGTGCAAACCACCGCATTTTGAGCCAGTACTGTCTGATACGAGACTGGACTCACCCGCCGCGCACCGCTTAAAATAAAAATTAAAGTGAACATCTAAAATATTAAACCATCCCGCGTCGCGCCTATGGACATGTCGTAGGACAAAACATTCTTCAACAAGTGAAAGGTGTGTAAAACCTCAGACTTGGGCCCAGGCGAAGATCGTCTGCATCTTCAAGACAGGAAGCACAGCAGGAGCTCCAGGTTGGCGAACTAGCAATAATCCAGTCCAGTCCTAATACAGTCTACTCCGCGCTTACAGCATGTTGGACTATAGTGCTGATATGGCATTTCAAAGAAGCGGAGTATCAATTATGCCTACTTCTACTACAAACAAAACCCCCCAACACACACGCGATGGCAAGACCGGGGGAGAGGGGACGGGGAATAGGGACGCATATTACGCGGGACCCTATCCGTCTTATTATAAAACCCAGACTAATTTTGTTACTAGGTTTAAACCATTATCCGACCAAATCAAGTTGACATCTAGTAATATCACACTGCCTCACCTGTCAATGTCAACTTGATTTGGTCGGATAATGGTTTAAACGTAGTAACAAAGTTAGTCCTGTTTTCATAATAAGACGGTATAAGTTTCCGTTCTCTATGTAATACTTATATTAAATCTGTGCTGTAGTCTTTTAGTGGGAAAAAGAATATGTGTATAGGGGTAATTTTTTTCGGGGCGGTCAAAAGGTTAATAAAGTGGAGTAAATTTTATAACAGTACCGACCTAAAGACAAATAAATAAAGCTGTCACGTGCACTCTACGACAAAATATTTAGAAGAAAGTTCTGGAAACTACTGTTCAGGTTTCAATATTTTTATTGAACGATGAGTTTATAGTCCGTGGTGCGATTTATTACGGGTTCGATATATTATATATATATTTTATACAATATGAAACAAGAACCCTGTCAGATCCTTGTTGGAGCAGCTCAGACCGTCAATATAAACAAGTTTTCTTATGGGACCAAATTGCCGGGCTGGCCGAACACTTTTGTATGAAAATGTCGATTTTTTCTTCGAGTTTCAAGCATTGGTCCCATAGTAAAACTTGTTCATATTGACGGTCTGAGTGGCTCCTACAAGGATCGGACAGGGTTTTTGTTACATATTGTATATACGGACAAATCACACAGATTGAGCTAGCCCCAAAGTAAGTTCGAGACTTTGTATTATAGGCTACTACTAACTTAACGATACTATATTTTAAAACAAATACATATATTTATGAACATCCAATAACCTGGCCAATATGAAAAATAATTTTAAAATATAGTAATAATTTTTATAACTTATTTGACAGTCTTATAAATTATAATGTTTATGTTCCCTACTTTTCTTATTTTGTATCAGATAAGCTGGCTGCGTCGTGGATTACACTTAAACCACAGTTAGCGAGAAGTGAACTGACTGTGTTTTAATCGTTATTATATTATAAGACACTATCCTGCTTTCAGCACTCGGCATTGCCTGTTCAATCATCATCATCCGAGCGATTTTACGGTTGCATCTTCAGCGGTAACGCTTCAGAGCCCGGGGTCCGCTACACTAAGGTGATGTGACGAGATTACTGGTTTTTACAAAGAGCGACTGCTGTGTGACCTCTACAACCCAAGGGGTTGACCAGTACCAATCCTTGGATAGGTTTGAGCAAACTCTAGATGGCGTTCGGGACCTACAGTTTATACGTGCAATATCCTTACCAGACTGGAAACAAATCTTCATAAAGTATGCTTCTCAGTGGGATTCGAACCCACGACTTCCGGATCATAAGGCGAACGCTTTGATCACTGGACTACGAAGTCAGTACTCGCTTTGCTTGTTCAATAAACAGCAGCAACAAAAATAATGTTCCAAACAACATAAATTACATCAATAAGTAAACTATATTTTATTATTTTGCTCAATACCAATTGGCATGTGGACTGAAAAAAATATTTTGGTCTGTCAGATGGATGTCAAAGAAAAGAAACACGTGTAGGTACCATATTTTTTTACTAGCTGAGCTTGTGGGTTTCGCTCCCAGGGAGAGCAATACCGATATTTTTTTATCGATACCGCGTATCGTTATTTAATCGATATATCAATATATCGATATAAATTTCGATATATCGATACTAAGTACTGGTATTATACCTATATTTTGTATAAAATACTGGTATCATATCAATATTTTGTATCAAATACCGGTATTTTATCAAAATTTGTATCGATTTATTCATAGATCGATAAAAATGCCGATAAAATACCGATATCAGGTATCGATATATCGATAAAAATATCCCCGTAGGAATTTCAGGGTAAAAACTATCATATGTCCTTCCCTGGGTCTCAAACTATATCCACACCCAATTTCATCCAAATAAGTTAAGTGATTGAAGCGTAAAGTAACAAACAAACAAATAAACAAAGACACTTTCACATTTATAATATTAGTTAGGATTAGGATAGGATAATCTCGATGAACCAAATATAGCCTATTAAAAGCAACCTACTTTGCCAAAATTTTGGCGTGAGCCGAACTTAAGTTGACCGAAATTTCGGCGGAAACGCATTCAAAGAGCATATCTCCACTTAGTCTTGGCTTTGGTAAACTCTGCAAAAGATAAGAGGGCTGGCTCACCCCGTTGTCTCTGCTTATAGTTCCTCCTCTGGTCCCCCGGCCGTTGTTCATGCGACTGATCGTCCGAGGCTCCTCCAATCATGGCGCGATACCTCCCGTCTGCTCTGCTGTAGAAATGATATGGGTTTAGTATGGTTTGGTTTTTCATGTGTTAAGTGTACACTAGGTCGTCCCGGTTTTCTTCGGCCATTTGGTATCCATTTTGTGGTAATGTGTGCCCAACAATGGGACTTAAATGGTTAATTTAAAAAAAAGTGCAAACTAGTGTCAGATTTTTCAAGCTGCCTTAATTCGGGACCAACGGCTTATACGTGCATTCCGAAGCACTGAGGAGCGCGAGATTTTTTTGTGTCACTTGTGGTCACCCATCCAAGTGCGGACCACGCCCGGTCGCTCATCATCAGGTCCTCAGATCGCGCTAAGATGAAGAAGCGCTGAGGTGAGAAAAAACTAGGAGTCCGGAGAACCGGCTAACTACGAGTCGGATTCGCGCACGAAAGGTTCCGTACCATTATCTATAAAAAAATCACGTTTGTTGTATGGGAGCCCTACTTAAATTTTTATTTTATTCTGTTTTTCGTAATAATTGTTATAGCGGCATGGGTTGGGAACCATAAAAAAAGAATCTTAAGACAAAAAGAAAGAAGACCTTAAGAATCTTACCTGTCTGAGAGTGGAGAAGACGGTTCATCCAAAGCCTTATGCCTCTCAATCTCCTCGCTGGAAGGGAACTCTCCTGGCCTAGGCTTCACGAGCAGAGTCAGGTTGGCACTGGACCGACCCGCCACGCATGTGTACACGCCGTGGTCGCGGAGGGAGAGGGAGGTGATGCGAAGAGCTCCCTTTGAGAAAAAAGAAAAAAATGATTTATAAATAAGGAGAAATAATAACTTCTATGCTGTCGTATTCGAAATTGTAACGTAAAATAAAGAAAAGACTCATCAAAATGTACGTTTGAAGTATTACACTTTACGGTTGTGAGATATGGATAATGAACCAAATGGATTGGGAACATATGGAATCCTTTGAAATGTGGTATTCGAAGCGAAGGAAAAAGATAAGCTAGAAAGAGAAAAAATAACAAGGATGTGGAACTGGAACTTGTCAATGAGAACAGAATGTTAAAGAACACAATAGTGATAAGACAAGGAAAGATGTTTGGACGCCTTGTATGGCACAACCACTTTATTAAAAACATCATGGGAGGAAAGGTCAAAAC
Source organism: Acrobasis suavella (assembly GCA_943193695.1). NCBI lineage: Eukaryota > Metazoa > Arthropoda > Insecta > Lepidoptera > Pyralidae > Acrobasis > Acrobasis suavella. The sequence goes on from OW971950.1 coordinate 1,181,042, forward strand.
CAGGAAAGGAAAAGGAAGAAAGACTAAGAAGGTCGATCATGGATGAAGTGAAAGAAAAGGAAAAAGTCGTGTCGTACAGGGAGGTAAAGCACTTAGCCGAAAATAGGGAGATATGGAAAATACTCCATCGACTTAAACCTAGTTCTTAAATTTATTTATGATGAGGCAGTTAGGAAATTTTCTTTATTACTTAGTTCATAACATATAAGAAGATAGGAAATGACTAAGGGGAAAGCAAAAGATGAGATGGAGGGACAACCTGTCTGCTTAAATTTAGACCAGGATTGGAGAGTAGTAGCTGTTAAAGATAGCAAAACGCAAAACTAAAATAAACAAAATGCAATTCCTACGCGGGCAACACCGGGGGAATTACTTGAATATATTCAAATCTACAATTCCTTTGTTCTAACACATTCACATCATTAACGGCTCAACGACACTTTGTAATCTTCTTTCTTACATTATATCAGTCCTATGTATTTACAGTTCTTTTATTTGCTTCCCAGTATAGTTAGCATATAAATAGTTAGCAGATAGGGAAGTCCTTTTTTTCTAGTAGCTAAAGATCGAAATAGCTGGAAACAACAAGAGGAGGCCTTTGCCGACTATAGGACTTAAATGACTGACCAAAATGACCTAAAAATATAAAACCTAGATTTAAAAAAACTATAAACTACCTCCTTTCAAATCTTACCTTTTTGGATATTTTGTATTTCTTTGATTTGGTGATGATCTGGTGGTCTTTGGCCCACTGTATCTTCGTTCGGTTGTAACCTTTGACGGGACACTTTATCTTCACTTGTGTCCCGTGGAATATGGTGGCCGATCCTCCCACTTTTACTGTGACCTGTCGAGAGAACAGAAAATAATATTAAATTGTTATAATAAGGTCAATAATTAATGCTTTTCATTTAAAAATGATAAGCATTTATAATTATAATGTGGTAGTGCTGCCAGCACTTTGAGCACGTTAACTTCTTAAAACTTAGGAAATGGAATGTCAGACCGTTGGCACGCGTATCACCGCGCGTTTCCCGCAAAAGTAGAATGGCGGATGGCTCGTTATTATAGCTTCCTATAATTTACCTATTACCAAGCAAAAAAACTGCCTTTTCGTGTTTTTTTAAGAAATTGAAACTCCAACACAATTTCTTTTTCTTCAGATCATGCTGACTGTATCAAGAGTTGGCCAACTATATCTTTAATCAGGACGTGTCAAGCAGACAAGGCCCAGCGATGCAGGACACCAGTCCTTTTCAAAGACGTCTCTCTCTTTTTCTGTCATCTTAGCATGTTCCCAGTTGCATTTTTAGCTGTGTCACTTCGAAGTTCGAAGTCCTCTTTACGGGTTTTCCTCTTCCACTTTGCACTGTCTTCAGCATCTTTGTTAGTTAGATAATTGGCACGCGTATCATCCTTAACGACGTCAAGGTAATTTTTGGGTCCAATTCGTTTCCCGTGAAAGAGCAACGGTGAAGAAGCGGATGGGCAGTATGTAATTTACCGATGCTTATCAGGCCAAAAAACTACAAAAATTACACTACTAGTTTTTTTTTTCAAATTGAAATTTAAATATACCTTCTTTTTCTTCAAATCGTGCTGGATATAAGAAGAGTTGGCCAGCGATATCTCTGGTGATGACGTGTCCAGTAGACAAGGCCTGGCGTTGCAGGACTTGGTGGAGGCTGGTTTGGGAGAGCTACACATCCCCGCCGGTCGCTCCACCACGTGGGACTGGGCCATCACTTGCTTACATTCCACCTGAAAATTGGACTTTTGTAACGACGTAGGAGTCTAAAGAAGAATGAAGCAAAATTTTCCCAAGTAAAGACCTTTTATTGATGATTGAATTAAATGATTTGTATGGCTGATTAGACTATGCAAGTTATAAATTGCTTCAATTTATTTGTACGTAACAGGCTAGAAACTTATATAGGGAGAAATCACAAAGATTGAGTCAGCCCCAAAGTAAGTTTGAGACTGGTGTTATGGGATATTAACTCAACGATACTATATTTATTACCAATACATATATGTATACATAAACATCCAAGATCCAGGTCATTAAAAAAAGATCATTTTCCATCTTTGCCTGACTGGAGATCGAACCCCGGACCTCCTGAGTAGCGGACAGGCATTTTAACTATTACGCCACGCAGGTCGACTTTAATATCGTCATCATCGTTTCAGCCGCATAACGTTTACTGCAGGACATAGGCCTCTCCCAAGGATTTCCAAAATGACCGATCTAGAGCGGCCTGCATCCAGCGCTTTCCAGTGACCTTAGTCAGGTCGTCAGACCACCTTGTGGGTGGGTGTCCTACGCTTCGCTTGCCAGTACGTGGTCGCCATTCGAGAACCTTTTTGCCCCATCGGCCATTGGTTCGTCGCGCTATGTGTCCCGCCCGCTGCCACAACGATCTAATGCGCTGGGCTATGTCAGTGACTTTTGTTCTCGTACGAATTTCCTCATTTTTGATTCGATCACGTAGGGAAACACCGAGCATAGCCCTCTCCATAGGCTTTAAAGTATAACAAAGTATTTAGCACAGCAAAGACAAAAAGCTTTCTACCATGACTTCGCTGTGGAAACTATAAAATTCAAAAAGACGCAAATAATTGCTATACGTGTAAATGCTGTAAAAACTGATGTAAAGAACCTTTTTTTATTCTAGTGTGGTCTTTGTAAAAGCCCTAAATATAGACCTAAAAACAAAAAAAAAAACATTGTACAGCTGTGACAAGACCTACCGCCCTCTGTTTCATTCCTCCTCCACAAGTCTTGGAGCATTTGCTCCAATCTCCAGTTTGCCACCTCACGGGACAATCTAGGACGTTGCAGTATTGACGGTCCGGTGGTGGGGGCTGTGGACACATGCTATTGGGGACCACGACCGTGTTGGTACCTCCTCGGGTTACCTGGGAACAAAAACTGTGTTAAGAAATGGAAATGTAATCACTAATGACATCACGACATCATCATCATCCGAGCGTATTCCCGGTTGCATCTTCAGCGGTAACGCTTCAGAGCCTGGGGTCCGCTTACCTAACTAAGGTGATTTGACATGGTTACTGGTTTTTACACAGAGTGACTGCCGGCTGAGCTCTACAACCCTAAGGGTAGACCGGAACCAATCCTTGGATAGGTTTGATGAGCAAACGCTAGATGGCGTTCGGGACCCACAGTATATACGTGCATTCCGAAATGGAATCATCTCTATTTTCGGATAATCTGGTAATTCAAGAATGCAATATCCTAACCAGACTAGAAACAACTTTTTCACCAAGTATGCTTCCCAGTGGGATTCGAAACCATGACCTCTGGATCACAAGGGGAACGCTTTGACCACAGGACCACGGAGGCAGTCCGGCAGGTCATTTCGGCATGATCATGCGTAAGTAAAAACCAAATGTCGATTTCATCCTGCAAGCTCATCACGATGGGAAGTGACCGAAGCGAACAAAATATTTCTGATTTTAACCGGTATTTTGAAAAGTAGACCGTTTTCAACATCTTCGTCATCATCTTCAGCTCTTTTTTGTCCACTGCATACTTTGACCACGACCCTCTCTGTACTACCAGTGCCACACTTGGCCAGAGCCACCAGAGGACTTGGCTTACACTCTCCTCGCTGGCCAGACGGGTTGGAGAGGTCTCATTGATGTTTATAAGTTTTGTTTAGCTTGTATTTCCTAAGTCACTTTCTACGACATCCACGGTAGTACTTGGAGTGGTCCTATTTTATTCTACCGGAAACCACACGGCTCAGACCGTTTTCAAAAGCTCTTTAATCAAAACCGAAATAATAACGATCCCAGCAGGCTGGATTCAAAATTAATTGGTCGCGGGAAATTGACGGTTTTTAAGATCTGTGCGGAAAGAAAACCAGCTGATATTCTAGGCTATTTTAATAATTTTAAATAAAGTTGATATAAAATTAAATGACTAATAAAATATGTACACGGCCGAGCAATAAAAAATGCAGGCTTTAAAATATGAACCTTATAAAAAGCGTTAATGAAGTGAGAACAGCTTCGGAGTGATTTATTTTATAAAGCTGCCAGTTAAATATTTCTCACTTGCAATTTACTTTCAGGCAATAAAAACTGTCTTTTTATAAATAAAAAGCTCGGTAGTTTAGTAGAGTATGCATAACTAGCGCTTTCGCAAGTTAAGCGACACCTGGCATGATCCGCACTTGGATGGGTGACAAGTGGCATAAACATTTTTTGAGCTCCGTGCTTCGGAAGACACGCCAAAGCCGTCGGCTCCGGCTTTCATATTTTTTTATTTTTATTATTTATTTAATAAACATACAATAATTATCTTACATGATAGCTACAAGTTACGACCAATAACGGATTTTCATTTTACATCCATCTGCAAACAGGTATTTAGCTAAATTGTGAGCACAAAGTACCCTGAGTGTAACTATCTATGTAAAGGTAAATATCACTAAGTATTTATATTTGTTTTGGAAATATGAGATAAATTGGCAGAAAGGTCTTTATAAGAATAGTATGGTAGTCGTCAAGCTATGTCAGAATTTGTAGCTTATAGCTTTGTCAGATGCCGCTTGAAAAATCTGACACCAGTGTTGGCCACTTACACAAATGACAGAAATGCGTGAGTGATGTGGAATCTCTGTTGGAATGAAGCTACTTTCGTAGTATATTATTAATCCGTGACGGAAAAAAGTGATGAGAAATCTTACACTTTTTTTTGCCTAACCCTCCCCGCCCGTACCGTAAAAAAGGAAATTCGTTCCAAAAAAAAAAAGATAAATAAACTTATTGACTGCAAACTAAACTAAATATTATTTGCCATTACATACGTACAATTAATAGTTACTACAATTTTTACTGGCATACAATTCCTGGCCACTAAGTGTATTCTCACTGGCAGATAGTTGAAAAATTATGAAATCTTTTTCGTCCGGGAACCGGGCGAAATATGCAAAGCGACTTGCAAGTTTCTCAAATTGGTTACTTATTCATGTCTCGGATGCATTTCATTCTAAAATATAGCTCCGGAAATAATTATGTGATTGCAGTTTCCTTGTATAAGTAGGTACATGTAATTTTTACTTTAAAGTAGATGAAAGCTCGGTGGTCCGGCGGAATTAGGTGGGTTACCAATCCTGATGATTTACCTATGTATACAAATGTAATTTTAATGTCTTTTGGTGCAATAAAGTGAGTGTTTTTACTTTTTACTTTTATCAAAGGAATTTGAAAAAATGCCACAAACATTTCTCGAGCTCCTCCGTGCTTCGGAAGGATCGTACCTTTATGTACAACATGTAACAAAAAACGTTCTGATCAATATGAACGACTTTTATTATGGGACCATTCCTGAAATCGCAAAAAAAAATCTGCTGCTCCATGCAAAATTGAACACATACCATTCCAAAATGTTCGGAGGTGCAGTTTTTTTTTATTTAATAAATAAATATATACGAACAAATTACACAGATTGAGCTAGCCCTAAAGTAAGCTTAAGCTTGTGTTATGGGATACTAACTCAACGATACAATATCAAGATTTATGATAAAAACATTTATACCTATAGATATACATTTAAGACCCAGGACAATTTGAAAAAGGCCATGTTCCAACTTGTTCTTGCCGGGGATAGAACACAGAACCTCCGGATTGGCGGACTAGCGTGTTGAACATTACGCCACGTAGATCGTTAAATAATAGTAAAAGTTGTTTTAATTTGGGTTAACACCCCCTTTTTTGTTACACGTTATACCCTTAGTGTAACAGCATACAATTAACAAAATATGCTACCAAAATGGTTTCTCTCAACTTTTGTGTCTAGGCTATTAATAATTCATACAGATACATTATCTCGTCTTAATCCCTGACGAGGTAGACAGTGGCCACGGCCGTAAGACCCAAAGGCCACGCTTAGCGTGATAGTGGGTGTTAAGGTGGAAAACGGAATCAAAATACATAGTGACGGGTTGCTACCTGTACAACCTATCAACACGATTCAAATCTCGCCCATTCCCTCGATCGGCTTTTACAATCTTCGTGGCAAGAGAAGCAGCTGGTACATTATTAGATTTTCCTTTCTCCCAGACCAGCATGAAAGATATATATAATTATTGAAACTGAAACTTACTTCATGAATGCAGGACACCTCCCTAGTCTGGATCCCGATGCCACAGGATTTGGTGCACTGGGAGAACTCGGTGTAATTCCATCTGCAAACAACACAGTGTAAACAATGTGCAGTGACGGATTTGCTAAAGCCCGGTGCGGGGCTAGAGCGGCTACTTGTATATTCTAACCCCCTTATTCATAAAAAATTATAAACGTTTGCTAAACCTATTTTAATTAAAATATGTTTTGTCTCGTTCTTTCAACGTCAAATATTCAAAAGAGGGAAAGGGACAAAAGATGTTTTAACTAAAATAAGTTTAGCAAATGGCTGTTAATTTTTATGAATATGAGGGTTAATCTTTGAGAGCGGCTATAATCATAGACTAAGCTTTTTTTACTACGTAAATAGAAGACAAGTCATCCTGACAAGAGCAAATTTGACAATGAGACAAGTTTTTGTACAAAACATTTAAGTTTCGCTTTTTAGTCACATTTACCAATACGCTATATTGTACGCCATCTTGAACATTCTAAATCTATGGTTTAGTATCTGGCAATCATCAAAAAAAAAAAGAAACCTGGCATCAGTGAGTACGGTGTTTTACATTTTTTTATATAAATGATTTGTATGTTTATTTATCCAAATATTTTAAGATAAAGTATGATATATTTTAGAGGACATAATAGCCCCGTGTGTAGTAGAATAATAGAAGAATAATATTAAGTATAATATCTTTGCCCGTGTAAATTGGACATAATGTTTAATTATTCCTCGTGGCTTGAAATTTTCATATTACAGCACTGTGTTAATGAGTGTATATTGTTATTAGGTTCTTACTACGATGTTTACTATGAAGAAATGTAACTTTATTATGTTTTCTTTCCAGAACGTAAATTTATTTTTAAGCCAGGACTAAATGGAAGAGGAGTTATAAGTTTGACGCTAATGTCTGTCTGTCTGTCTGTTTTTTACGTGAAAGCAAGTTCTTGCGGTGGTTCCTAGCTATGTTTGGTGAAATATGGTTAAGCCATTCAAAAGTTGTTGGGGGTCAACGCTTGAAAGTCTTTTTTTTTGCCTAGCAAATAATAGATGGCACTATGGATATCTATTGGAATATTTCATTCCGCTATTCATCACTAGATGGCGTTCTTGAAAGACGGGGTTTTTTTTTAATTTGCATGGCAAATAAACATGTTAATAGTAAAGGTCAATATCTATTGTACACTTACTTAAAACACATATTTAGAATAATACCCTGTCTTTCCACTCGACCCACTGAAACGGATAATGGAAGACCAGGGGGGTAACTCCATAAAATAATACGTTATTCGTACGATAGTGACGTTCTATTTGTATGTCAAATTAGACTTTATCATCATATATTAGTGCTCAATGTTACTTGACACTGAAACGCGGGTATGCAGTAACGTCCGTCTTGCGTACCGCTTTTGTAGTAGCCCCCCAGCGCTGGTGTTTCGTTTACGTAACATCAGCATATGCTGAGTCGAAGGCCAATTTGGAGGGTCGTTAGCTCATAGTTATTTTATATATTATATTAACCCGTCAGCTTCCAGACGGTCGGATCCGACCGAGAGAACAATTGATAACAATGGGTTTGCAAAATTGCGGTTGTTGAAGAGTTAAGATCAGAAGTGTAATTATTTTATACATTTACTTACCTAATCTGTAAAAATGTGTGTTGTAGATCTTTTGAATATTTTTTTATCTTATCTTATAGTGAGTACTAAATTACAATGTCATCTATGTCACTGATTACAAAGTGTTTGGTGGCGGCGCAGATAGGGCAGAAATACTGGCATCCTCAGCAGCCTCGATCGGCGACGGTCAGCAATCATTGCCGCGAACTGTAGCGCGACCACAGAGCGCGATTGTTGGCGACCGTCACGCGACAGTTAGGGCGTCGCGCGATAGTTCGCATCAGTCAGCCACAGTCACTGACCAGGGTCGCAAGCTGTCCCTGACTGAATGTTGCTCGTTTGTAAGTGCCTAGTGTTGCCGAGCATTCAATAGTTTTAATCGAAAAATGCCAAACTATCGATAGGCCTAAAGATACTATCGATAGTATCGATAGCTTGTTTAGAGCAATACTTTCGTTAACCAACAATACCATCGATAGTATCGATCCTGACGACGATCAAACTAATGATACTATCAATTGTATTGCTTTTCTTAAACCATCGACAACATCGAAAGATTGTTAAAAGGCTTCTAAACAGGACAGGCATTGTTGTTGCCTAGTCTGGGGCCACCAGTGCATATCACTAGTTTTTAAGGTGTTCGTTAAATAAATGCATTTGAATTTGTTTTTCGCCAGGATCGATACTATCAATAGACTATTAATACTATCGGTTTTGTTGAAAATACCGATAGTCTATCGATAGGCTATCGATAGTGGACTATAGAGCGGCAACACTATAAGTGCCAATCTACACTAAAGCGACTAAAGCGTCTTTAGGCGCCGTCCGCCACTAAATCGGCTATGAAAACCAGTGGACTCGTATAGATTTGTCGCCAGAAGCTCCCTTGAAGCAATCAAAAGACCTACACCGACCTTTGATTGCATAGTTAGGGTTAGGGTTAGGATTGTTAGGAATAAAGAAGTGATAAAATAAAAATAGGCTAATATATCTAAAGAACTAGTATCCAGAGCCGTAAAATAATTATATAATAAAAAAATCTGCAAAACTTAGTAGCAGACCTAAATCACAGGTATGACACTTGATAGAAGCGGAGTATCATTTATGCCTACACTACTTTTTATTACGCAATTTATGTTTGTTTACTTGTTCGCAAGCATTACATGTTATAATGTGTCAACATTGTATTATATTATAAGTATTTATTAATGAAAAGGCAATTATAATAATATGGCAAAGCCCTTCTGGCGAGTAGGCGACCAATACTGTGAAAATGAGTTTCTTTCGGCGTTTCTTCTCAGCAGTGGTCGTTACGAAGCGCTGGTATCGGTAGCTTTTCTTTAAAAATAAATTAAATTTTAATATACTTTACACGTAACATAAATTATACTTATTGACGTGTAAAAGTGCCTGTAAAGGTCTAATTACTGAATAAACATTTGAATCTTTGAATCTTTGAATCTACTACAATACAAACTATAAATCCGTGTTCACGGCAATGTGTGTGTGTTCGCCTGCAGCCGCAGGCTCTCAACACCCGCGACAAGGCGAGGACTGGAGAGAGGTACGAGGACAGGGAACAGGAACGCATATTGCGCAGGACCTTAGGAAGTAATAAAGGAATTCCGTGCTTAAATCTAAACATCGAAAGGATAGCAAGTTACCTGGGTGGACAGGGGTGGTCGTTGCAGGTCCGCACCCTGTTCTCCGGCTTGGTCAGCGGATCACACATGTAGGGGGAAGCATTTTTACCATCATCATCCCTCACGCATTGGATGATCAGCTCCTAAACAATAATAGTATTTAATAAAATTAAATCAAAGACTATTTAGATGTAAATAAATATAGAATTTAGTTAATTTGATTGTTGAAATTAACATAAATAAATAAATAAATATATAGGGACAAATTACACTGATTGAGCTAGCCCCAAAGTAAGTTCGAGACTTGTGTAATGGGATACTAACTCAACGATACTATATTTTATAACAGATACATATATAGATAAACATCCAAGACCCAGGACAGTTTAAAAAGGCCATTTTCCAACTTGCCCTGACCGGGGATCGAACCCGGGACCTCTGGGTGGCGGACTAGGATGGTGACCACTACGCCACGGAGGTCGTCAAAGTATGAAATTTAGTTCAATACTTAATATTATTTTAATTGTGTTTAGTTTGTTAAATTAATTTATTGACATCTACCCATTGTATTTGCAACTTAACTCCTTGAGTTGCTATGATTAGAACATCAATATACCTAAGAGATGTATGTATTATGAGATTATGACTCATAGTAAGCAAATGAATGTTTGAATCTTTTGTTGAGAACAACATACAAATATCGTCCTACCAGGACACAAAATTAAAAACCTAAATCTCGTTGTCTTTGACATCCGATTGCCGTCTCGCTCTATTTCCGTAGCTCTCTCTCTTCTCTGCCAACCTTCGATCGAGACGCACGCGTCCTACTGTTGTATCTTAATTATTATAATTTCGCATTACATAGTATTTGTGAGTATAGTGAAAGTTTAAGTATAGTGCTGCACAATAAACGGTGCTCGAAACTACGTCTTTTACTCCACCTCCCGGCAGGCTCTACCACTCAGCAGACCCTTACGATACAGTCCATTTGGGAAATACCACGTGGAGGACTAAGAGACCTCTACATCTTTGAATAGGAAATATCCTTCTAAAAAAAGAGTTGACGGGAGAATAACTGACATATAGACGTCATTTTGCTATGGGTGGATAAGTTATCCACATTTATCTAGGACTAGCTGGAGCCTACGACTTCCTTCGCATGAAATTTAAAAATGATGACAACTCTTCTTCCTAACATCAAATTTAAATTAAACAAAGCCTATGTTGCTCCAAGCTGAGCTAAATCTATCACTGAAACCTGCGTTAATATCCGTCTAGTAGTTTTGAAGAGAGGCGAAAACATGCATGCAGACAGACAACATTTTTTCTTACTCATGTCTTTTTGTGTTCAGTTACTTTTTGTTTATCGCACACTCTTTTTTTTCACAAATTAATTAAATGTACAGTTATGTGATTTTAACTGTTTTATTACATTTATTGATATTGACATTGATAATAGTATTCAGCGAACCCGTCTGTCCAGAGTGGTGGCTATGTAGTGTACAAATTCTTTCTTTTTAGGATAGGCCTTTTGTCCAAAAGTGGACTGACATAGGCTGCTAAAAAAAGACATTTCATACCTGGACTCCACTGAGACACGACGCACTACAACTGGTGTACCCCTTCTCCTTCCAGGAGTAGGACTTCCCTGGCGACCCCGGAGCCACCCTGATGTTGCTTGAGGTGCCGTAGATCAAGGATCTGCTGGGTGAAGATGATCTGTTTAAGATGCAGTCAGAAAAGGGAAAGAACAATTCTACTGACAAGAGCTCGCTCTGAAGTGAAATATTTTTACTACACTATAAGCCAGCTTCGACAGAAAAGGGACAGAATAAATCCACTGACAAGACCGATTTCAAAGCTAACTGAACAAGTGATTTTGACAAAAAAATATGGAACTTTTTTTTTGTACCTGACAAGTATGCCCTTTCAAACTAAAGTGTTATATGATTTAAAGAATCACCATTTATTTCCTTTCTGAATGTTGTTATTATTTGTGACAATTGTATTGACCCCATTATAATCAAAACGATAATTTATCTACTCGTGGAAACATAACAAAATCCCAAACAAACAAACAAGAGTAATTTATTATCATTTCGCAGAATTATCACAAAGTATATTATTTGTTTTCATACGCGGAACATCATTGTTGAAGTCAAACTAAATATTTTAGTGTATTTGTTGAATTGAAATGTATTGATGACGAGTATTTGTGTTGTTCTTTTATTTACCTATCTCAAAATGTTTATTTCAAAATATTTGCGATTTGTTTAAATTTACTGTTATTATAAAATTATTGATTTATAGATAGTATATATATAAATATTTGATTTATAGATAGTATATATATATCTTATTCTAAATAGTATTAAATACAAATAGACAAGGCTAATAAATACATACATTGCAAAACTTTTTATGATTATTTAATTGTTCGTAAAACGTTGCAATCCTTTTCTTTTTGGAATTGTTTGAAACATTTAAATCATTTTCATGCGAAAGTAGTATTTTCAATTTCAAGACTGTTTGTATTCTTGTATCACGACACTGACTTCATTATAATATATCTTAAAAATAATGATCATAAGCGATTCTTATATTTTTTCATAACATATTTCTATATCTATTGCTCTATAAATAATTTGTGGGAAACTGATTTTAAAATATTATCTAATACGATGACGTGTCACCTATTTATCTTCAAGATATCTTATCTGCGATGATTAAAATATATCACTTTTGAACGCTATCAGTTTTACGACAAACCTTTCCCTAATAAACATGTCTTTGGACGTTAACATAAGTGAACCTGACGAGTTTAATTGCACAGAATTACATTCAGTGCTAAAAGATGTAGCCAAACTTAAAGGAATAGAAGATTTTAACTATCACGTGGACTGTATTGGAGGAAAAGGTGAAAGTTATATCGCAAACACTTTTAGAGTTATTATAAGGGACAGTGATAATGAAGATAATAAATTCACGGTTATTGTAAAGACTTTAGTCAATACTACAAGACAGGAAATGTTCCACGAGTTGCACCAACGAGAAGTCAGTGTTTATAAAGAAATTATTTCAGTTTATAATAAACTACAAACTGAAAGTGATCATAAAAAATTAGTTTTGCCAGAATATGTGTTATCGTGTGATGAAAGAGGCAAAGAAGTTTTGATACTAGAAGATTTACAACATGAAGGTTGGATGTTAGATCAGACTTTGAATATGTATGAGGAATTAGAATATAATCATGTACGATTAGTAATAACTGAACTTGCTAAATTACATGCCTTATCATTTGTATTAGAGCATCAAAACCCAAAAAAGTTTAACGAATTGAAGAAAAGGTTTGAAGACATTATATTTCAAGACAAATTCTTAAATAAAAGTAAGTTGAGGTCATATTTTCAAGATTCATACGACTCTTCCTTAAAATTAGTTGCAGACGATGGTCAAAGAAAAAAACTTGATGTGATTAGAACAAAGTTGTTGAATATTTTAAGAGATTTTACGAAAGCACGAAAACACAGTGTTTTCTGTCATGGCGATTGTTGGATGAATAACATGTTATTTAAATTTGAGGTAAGGCACATTCATATATGAACTGTGTTTCATGAGATACTCTAGATAGGATAGTATTCAATAAATAAAATTGATGAGTCAATTTTTTTTAAATATTTTCCTCAACCTATGTCATTGAAATGTTTTATAAACATATAATAATCGAAATTAATTAATGAGTCAAAATTCTCAAAAAAGAGGTCTCTCTCGATATTTTTTTAAGTATGTACCTATGTAATTATCGTATTTTTTAAAAGTATGCAGGACATAAAGAAAAATTCTTAAGTGTTATTATCTTTTTTTCAGAAAGGCAGTGCGACTGAAGTGTGCTTTTTAGACTTCCAAGCAGTTCGGTACTCAAGTCCAGTCACAGATATTACCTATTTTCTCTATCTATGCACAACTCCAAAATTTAGATCTGAATACTTCGAGAAACTAAAAACTGATTACCATGACCAATTAAAAGCAACCTTAAGTATTTACGGCATAGACGTGAATTTAGTTTATCCGGACTTGGAATTTAGTAAGGATTTAGAAGAGGCAAAACAATATGGCGTTCTTATTGCTATGATTGATTTAAAAATTGTAGTTTTGACGTCAGAGGAAGACGTTATTTCAAAGGGAGCTACTATAAATCATGATTCAGTTATGACGAGAGTACCAGGTGAAGAAGAATTGCTGAGAATTAAATTGAATGAAGTTATCAAGGAGGCACAAGAAAATGGTGCAATAGAAAAACTTTATGACAGAGTAAAAAATTGGAATACGTCGATATTACTTAGCTAAACACAAATTAAGATAAAAGCATAATATGAGCAACAAGAAATATAATGTGTAGATATGAAAATGTTCCTTCATTTTTGCAACTTAAATGATTGCCACAAATTATAGTATCTGTGTTATTTTATTATTTATGAAGATAAAAAATAGTAATAAGATATTACCTATCACCGCCGTTGTAAGAAGGGGCGCTAGAATCACCAAACGAAGTCCCATAAGCCATAGAGCAAGGCTCCATAACACATCTCTCCGTTTCTTCCGCCGGTTTTGGTCCCATGCATTTGCTGTCAGGTAGTTTCGCTATCGTCCTGCTAAATTCTAGAAAGATCTTGCAATGGACCTCTTTCTTTCTCCAACCTTCTCCACAAGTGACGCTGCATGGGCCCCAGTCATCATCCTTGATGTAACTATTAGAAAAAACAGGTCTTATACTATACATACTTCAAGAACAGATAAGAAGTCATCTATACTAAAAATACTATTAAAGATTCACACATGGGCTCCAAGGTACATGCGGGCAGGTTCTAATAAGTATGAATCTTATACAGATTCGAATCTGAGGCTGGTTTATGTAGAAGTATGTGCACCAGTGTTTATCTGTATTGTATATCGCCAATTATGCCTTCGACCCGCGAACCTGAACATACAAAATCATTAATTTTGCCTAAAATTTCTTCATAAACATTGTAGCCAGTGTAAGTGTCTGTGCCAGAGTTCAATCGGAAAAGTGTACTGAAGCGAAACAAAAGAATGCAAGACAATCTCAGAGTGTTATATGTGCAAGGAGATTCAAACTTTATTGTGCAGTGCATAAAGTCGAAAAAGATCGTAGAGTAGGTGAGAGAAATGGTCCGTGAGTAAATGAATTGAAGGTCGGTGATAAGGGTCTTGTGCATACAAATTCTGACTTCAATTTCGGAGTGAGGGTCACGGTATCAGCTACTGATCTGTCCTTATTTACAAATGATAACCGTAGCTATGGTCTAAGCTATTTGAAAGGTTCAGTACATTCAGGTTTAGATCTACTCGTAGTATGGTCACTATAGAAGTTGGTTTGTTTAAAAATCTACTCAAATTTAAAATTTTGCGATACAGGGTGGTAATCTGTGGAATATTAATAGTTGAATAAGCAAATATGCAATAATAGAAACAATTACTTTTAATTTTAATGACTTACAGCAAAAATACGCTACCTTAAGATAAATAATAATATCTAACTAATTGCTACTGATAAAATGTTTGGTCAAATTGATTATACCTATATTAGTTAAAGTAAGATGAAAAATAAAGTCATTAGAATTTAAACATACACCAGCTTTTATTATTTTGTTGCTATTTTGACCATCCCAGATGTCACGTCTATGGATCGACAAAGAAATAAATTCAATAACATTATTTTCTTGTTAAACGATGAATTGATCACCACCCTGCACATATGAGGAACCGAAAAAGCTAGGCACGTGTAATGAGGGGAGGTCATTCCTTGTAAAAAATGTGTGATGTCTCTGAATTGAAAGTCAAAACCTTAGAGTTGGCCGTCGGTACAATACCTTACATACAACCAGCCACACGCAAAGAATATTTTGTAATTGCTGAAAGAAACAACAACAAAATACTCTGAGCTACTTGACAGACAAACTGGCGGTACCTTCTTAGTGGATGTTTCTATATATACCATACATTATCCATGACAGAGATTATTTTTAATTTGTTTTCATAAAAGATTTCCAATAATCGTTCTATTTCATAAATATATAAAAATAAGAATTTAAATTAGTGTATATAAATCGAGATCTTCTTTTCGTATCGATTGGCTCGAATGACACTATATTAAAATGAAATAAAAATTATGTGTATGCTGATATCAATTTTAGAAAATAACGATTGTGATTAGATATACGAGATTTATTCCATAATAGATTTCGGAAAAAAATATGTGGTAATAAAAAATAGTTTAAACATTCTGATTAAACTCGTCAATATCGAAAAAATAACAGGTGTTTACCTAAGTAACAGTAAAAAAAAAGAAAAGTTAAAAAATATCAAGTCCAAAATTTGATACTTGAAAATATTTGTTACGAAGTTGAAAAAAAAGATTGTAATATGATACTCAGGTTAATTTCATATTATAATGAAACATTCACTAGTAAGATACTTGGAAAATAGACATCACAGAGAAGCGTTAAGTAATTTTTCTTACACAATTACATTATTTATACTATTTGGCTGTGAAGGCAAAAATCATTTATATATTTGCAAATATTTTTTAATATAAAACTTCAATAGTTCCATATTATCAAAGTTTTATTCCCTGAAATAAAAAATATTTGAATGTCCTTAAATTATTGTGATAATAACGGCATTACTAAAATACATTTCCGTAAAATGAAACACAAACGGTATTTGCCCAATACCTTTAAAATACGCAATACAATATAGAGTTAGTTATTCGTCAGAGGTTCATTTTGCGAGAGAATTTATGCACAGGTTTAAAATATTTACAGCAAAGCATTTATTTACATCAAAGCTGTAGGAGCAGAGACTCCTCTTGATATCTTGATGATCTCGATAAATAAAACTTGATAATATCGAACAGAACTTTGTTTATTAATAAAAGAACAAAGTGACGTGTGCACACTTGAATTGGTAATCGTGAACTAAATTTAATGAAACTAAGCAGAAAATTCGATATTGTCAATCGCGGTAAATTGTACTTTGTACATATTCCCGAGGGCGGGATGAGGATGCTGTGGGCACAAGTCAAATGATAAAATATTACATGTTACATGAAAAATTTAAAAGAAAACATTATAAAAATCAATTAAAAAATATTTATGCATCTTGACGTCAATTCATCTCCATGTGTTCTCTTGCTGGGGTTGTTCCGCAGCGTCGCTCACGCGGCAGGGGCGGCGTGTGCGAGGGCTCCGACGCTCCTGATTCTTGCGGTACTTGCCATCGGCAATGAACTTTTCGAATAACAATAATTATGCCAGTTATTCCGATCAGTCCCAAAATGACGTATATCATCACATAATGGTGTATATCGTGGTGTGATATAACATCTGCTTCTTCTATGACTTGGTCTTCTTCTTGATTGAGAGAATTTATTCTTTTTCCAAGTTGATCTGACTCTTGATACAGATTTCCAAGTGAACGGTTGTTATAAGACCATTGAGGTAACGTGATATTGATAATGTTGTTTATCGGTGCCATAACAGGAGTATGTAAATCAGGCGAAATCTTGATTTCAGTGGAGTGCGACTTGTAGGGGTAGATAGCCATCTTGTCCGACTTCAACAAACAACCATGTCCAATTTTTATAAGACCAGACCCTTGTAGCTGGTGCCCTGTCATCTCTTCCATACATATGGCACGTACGTTACAGATGTTGCAGCAAAAGTACATGTAAGTATTTATATCATTACTTTCAATCCACAAATCCTTGCATGGTTCAATGACCGTCTTACATTCTGTGTTGTCAAGCTGACATAGATTTTCTCCATCTCTCATATGATATTCTGGCTTGCGACTGCGACAAAAATAAGTTGTTGACTGTACTTGACATTCTTTGATTTCACTTTCTGTCATTGAAATATAGGTATCTTTTCTCATGTTAATTGAAATGTAATCCGATACTGGAACCAGTCTAATACTCTTTCCATCTTGATATTTAGGTATAGGGATGAGTTTAAAAATCTCGAAGGTATCCCTGTTGATAAGTGGCAGCCTGATCTCAAATATTAGATAGTCCTCCAGCATCCTTGTTCGCACTGTGAGGAGATCGTATATCTTGCGTAAGTCTTGATGAACGTTATCTATCGGTAAGGTGACATCTTTAGGCAATTGACTTGATATGATACCAAGTTCACTGCTTATTTGGTTCGGCGTCAGCAAATGTAAGTTGAAGCGCCCATGATATATGTCGGTTATTGTGTCGAGCAATGAACTTTGCATTGTCTTTAAATTGTTCAACATGTTATTCGCTATTATAGCTCCAATTGCAAAGCGATTGAGAATCATATTTCCTTGAACCGATTCTTTCAGGTTGCTAGTAGCCTTTTCTATAGCTATTAAATGTTGATTTAATACCTTTTGTTGTTGGTTCATAGTAACTTCGGTTCTTTTTAGAATATTATTTTCAGCCTCTATCAAAGATGTCTGTTTTTTCCATAACATAGCCATGTGTTTCTGATTCGCCTTTATTATACTGATATCTGTCTCGTACTGTTTCGCGAATCTTTCATCCAGTACGCCAAAGAGGTCACCTGCTATGTTTCCAATAGCGTTGAGAAGGCCTCTGCGCGTACGCCGGCCGGGCGCGCTTTCCTGGTATTGATTAGTCACGAACAGCTGATTATAATACTCGAGCTCGGTGATTCCGTGACGTAACTGGAGTAATACCGAGTGACATTGTTCTTGTACAGTATCACATATCTTAGTCAATGACTCAGTATAGGTATTGAGTGCGTTTAAGCCTCGTCTGTAAGGTTGCATTTCGTAATACACGACGATCTTCCATTCACTGGTAATTATTTACATGTTAGATATTTTATCAAAATAGAGCCCTTGATTTTCTCTGAAGTTTGTCGTATTTACCATGCAATCTGAGCTTGATATTATCGTCATAAAAAATAATAGGGCAGTACATATAGTACTTAGTTTTGTCTTGTAAGTCTTGTTACTTTTATTTTCTTGTTGTTTTTTATGTACTTTATGATTTTGTTTGCTTTCAGACTGCTCATTGTCTTCTAGGAGTATGGATAATTTCGTAATAGGACGACGAATTTGCCCGTTTCTTGTTTTTAGCGTCACAACGCGAACGTAGTCGTCTTGACCTGGATGCAGCTCTATAACCCTGCCCATATTCCACTTCCCTGGGGGTAGGTTGTCGTCATGTATAAGAACTACATCATTAATGTTGATATTTTTGCTTGGGTATCTCCACTTAGACCTTGATGTCAACTGCGTGAGGTACTCAGCTCGCCAGCGCTTCCAGATGTCTTGATATAACTTTTGAGTCAAGTGCCAGCGTGTTCGCATGTCTCTTTCTGTCTCGATTAAGGTGAGTGTTGGACCTCCACTCAAAAAGTGAGCGGGGGTGAGATAGTTGAGGTCTTCAGGATCTTCTGAGAGGGCGCATAGAGGTCTTGAATTCATGCACGCCTCTATCTGCGTGAGCAGAGTAGAAAACTCTTCAAAGGTGAGCTTTTGCTCACCGACGACTCTTTTGAAATGAAATTTGAAGCTCTTGACGGCTGCCTCAAATAAACCACCGGCTGACGGCCAAGATGGGGAATTGAAATGCCATGTTATCTTCATATCCGTGAGAGAACTCATAAAATCATTATTGAAGACTTGTTGAATTTCTTGATACTCTTCTTGCAATATACGGTTTGCTCCCACGAAATTCGTCCCGTTATCACTGTACAAGTGACTTGGTGTACCCCGTCGCGCGGCCATCCTACGTAGCGCCGCAATGAATGCTGAAGTCGACAAGTCCGAGACCAATTCCAGGTGGACGGCTTTCGTCGCCATACAAACGAAAACCGCGACGTAACCCTTGGTGGTTTTTATTCCTCGACCCTTGTTGGCTTTGACGAAAATATGACCAGTGTAATCGACACCCGTATGTAGAAAAGGGCGGGAAGGGTTGACTCTTGCACTTGGTAAATCTCCCATTATTTGTTCTTGAAGATGGGGATTATGTCTTTTGCAGGTAACACACTGGCGAATGTATTTTTTCGTAGCCCTGTTGCCACTTATTACCCAATATTTTTGTCGAATCAGCGCTAATGTTACACGTGCCCCGCCATGTAACGTGACTTTATGAGCGTCATCAATAATTAATTGAGTCAATCGACTTTGATACGGGATGATAATTGGATTTTTCATATCCGCACTAATTTGGGCATTTTTTAATCTTCCACCCACTCGTAGCATCCCTTGCTCATCTAGGAAGGGTGTCAGATTCAATAGTTTACTTCTTGATGTTAATCTCTTATTTTCTTTTAAACTTGTAATTTCTTCTTTAAATTCAATTTCTTGTATCTTCTTGATAATCTTCATCTTGGCTTCCCTTAACTCCGTAAGCGTAAGATAACTTTCTTGATGTCTATCGTCTTTTCTTATTAAAAATCGGCGTACCCATGCTAGTACGCGGAAAACTTTAGGGAATGAGCTAAACTTGCATAGCAACTCTTCTTCAATACTTTTTTCTTGCTTCGAGACATGATAAACTTGTTTCTCTTGTTTTTCTTCTTCATTGGTCGTGTATAACATAGGCGGTTTATTGGTTTCATTTTCATATGTTAATAACCACGAAGGTGCTTGCCACCATAGAGGGTGGTTGATTAACTGTGTTACAGTTAATCCACGGCTGGCACAGTCAGCTGGGTTTTCGGTAGACTTGATATAATGCCAACTTGACGGCGGTATGACGTCTGTTATTTGACGCACCCTGTTTGATATAAATGTTGTCCATCTATCCGGGTTGCCTTGTAGCCACCCCAAGACAGCTGTGGAGTCTACCCAGCCGTAGATCTTCAGGTCGTGGCCAGATAAACATTCTTTTGCTTTAAGCATCAATTTGGACAAAAGATGAGCACCACATAGCTCCAATCTTGGTAAGGTGGTTTGTTTATTGCGAGGTACTAATTTCGACTTTCCAGCGACCATTGAAATTTTTGGCTCTCCTTTTTCAAATAATTTACAATATATGACGCACGCGTATGCCTTTTGCGATGCATCACAGAAGCCGTGTAATTCAATATCCGAGACGGCCTTTGTACCTAACCATCTAGGTATTTTTATTTTATTTATGTTTGGCATATCTTGTTGGATTTTCAACCATTCAGAGTTAATGGGTCTCGGAATCTCGTCATCCCATGTAATGTCTAAATCCCAGAGTCGTTGAAATAGAATTTTGAGTTTGGTGGACACTGGTGTCAGCCAGCCTAATGGGTCGAATAAGCGTGATATCTCCGACAAAAGTTTTCGTTTTGTATTTCTTGTCTTGTCTTCAAAATTTGGCTCAATTTTCGATTCAAAAATAAATACATCTTGTTTTGGTTTCCAATGCACTCCTAGTGTTTTCGTCGACTCTAGTTGGTTAAAAATATAGTTTTCTTGTTTATGAAACTCTGTGTTTTCCTGTAGTAATTCTTGATAATTTGAGTTCCATTTTCTCAGATTTAATCCGCCTGTCTTCAATAACTTGATAAGATCTTGTTTCAATTTTTTTGCTGACTGTATTGTATGAGAACCGTGGAGAAGGTCATCCATGTAAAAACAATTTTCCACGATGTTGGCAGCTTCAGGAAAAGCTTGTTTTTCGTCCTCAGCCAGCTGACGCAACGTCATCATTGCAAGGAACGGCGCGGCCTTGGTGCCGTACGTTACCGTTGTAAGTTGATACTCTTGTAATATTTCTGACGCGTCGTCACGCCACATGATTTTTTGATAACATTGATCATCTGGGTGGACCCATATCTGCCTGAACATCTTCTCAATATCTGCGGTAAATGCAATCTTGTATTGGCGCCATCTCATAATTAACTCCAAAAGGTCCTTTTGTAAGTTCGGTCCTTTATACATGTAATCATTAAGGCTGGTTCCGTTGGAGGTATTTTGAGAGGCATTAAAAACCACTCGAAGTTTTGTGGTTGTTGAGTCCTCGCGAATTACGCAGTGATGAGGCATGCAATATTCCAAATTCTGCGTCGACCAGTCAGCGCGTGTCATATGACCTAGTTCCGAGTACTCCTTGATAAACAATTTGTATTCTTCGGCTATTTTCGCATTTTGTTTAAATTTCTTTTCCAATTGAAAAAATTGGGCAATGGCTCGTGGTCTTGAATTGCCAATTTCGGAAATGTTTGATTTTAAGGGAAGTCTTACTTGATATTTTCCGTCTTCTAACCTTGTTGTTGTATTCTTATAATATTTTATGCATTCATCTTCAGTCTCGTTCGACGGAGAGTTACTTGATATATCTTCTATTTGCCAAAATCTTTCTATTTCTTCCAAATCATTAATTACAATATTGCACTGCATTGTTTGCGCCTTGCCGCACAAGATCCACCCGAGCCTTGTACGCTGCGCGATAAGGCTAGGGTTGTCGACGTTCGCTCTGCGAATTCCATTTAATATAATACTGCCGTAGATGTCTGCTCCGAGAAGAATATCAATGGGCCGACAAATATTGTATTCTGGGTCGGCCAGTTTCATTCCACTCAATTGATCCCATGGCAGGCCGGCAAACGAAAAATGCGGTAAGTTTCTTGTCAAACTCTTCATGATATAAACATCAATAATGAAATCATATTTTTCGGTTAGTGATGCGCATTTGAGGTTTAAAACCCCTTTGCAAGATGTTGTTTTGGTGCCGATCCCAGTTATAATTCCGCTGCACTTGTTTCTCGGCAGCCCTAACAGCTGTGCGGCGTTCTCAGTTATCAATGAAATTTGAGAACCTTGATCGACGAGAGCGCGTAACATATGATAACTTCCATCCACTCCTTGCACCTTGATGATAGCGGTGGCCAATAATATTTCCGACATTTCTCCTTTTTCAGTTACGTGTACTCCCTTGGACTTATTTTCAGATATATGGGCATTACTTGGGGAACTAACAAATGCATCATGTAGAATGGAATTGTGGCATCCATTGCATTGGCGACATCTCTTGTTCGATGTGCACGTTTTTCCATTATGACTATACAAACAATTATAGCAGTAATTCAGTTTCGTAATTGTTTGTTTTTTCTGTATAGCTGTCTGTTCTTGATTGATTGCAATAATAAATGTTATGTTCATTACTATTGCACACTGGACAATTTAGTTTTCGGTATTTAGTTTCTTGCTTGTAATAAGAGAGAGCCTTGTTGCTTGAGTAGTTTTTGTATGTGTAAGATTTATCTTGTTTGTAGGATGTAGATGGAGCATTTGAACTTGATTTTGTGCCGCTTTCTTGCTTACGACGTGATGATTCCAGGGTGGTAAACTTGTTTTCCAAAAAATCCAGGAATTCACTGAGCACTGGTAACTCTCGAGGGTGCTTCAATGACGTCATGTAATCATTGTGTGTCTCTACATCCAACTTTTGGGACAATATATGAACGAGAATAGGGTCCCAATTTTCAATGTTTACGCCCAGGTTTTTAATTGCATTCAGACATTCCTTGGTGACGTCATGAAGGCGCTTGATAAGATGCGATGACGGTTGTTGAATGGTCGTTAGGTTCATAATGGTATTCATATGTGAGGAGAATATCAGTTTCTTGTTGTTATATCGGTGATTTAGTATCTCCCAACTGGCGAGATAATTTTCTGAACTTATCTGTAGATGTTGAACTAGTCTTTCCGGTTCACCTCTTAATTTTCCTTTCAGGAACTGCATCTTTTGAGCATGAGAGAGAGAGTTGTTATTGTGAATAGCTTCGTTGAATAGGTCTTTGAATGAGACCCACTGCTGGTAGTTTCCATTAAAAACAGGGATTTCTAACTGTGGTGTTGACTTTTCTCTGTGGGCTACAGACCATAACTTGCTATTTATGGCTTTCTTGATGTCGATGAATTTCCTTTCATGCTCCGAAAATTTTTCTTCATAAGCTACATCTAAGTCGTGGGCTTCACTGTCGATTTCCCAGTGCAAGGTATCGACGACCTTCCAACGGGCCTTGATTGTGGTTAACGCATCTTCATACTCCCATTTCTCACTGAGTTGATCCACGTCGATACTTGATAACGCACGTGAAAATGCTTTAAAGTTACTTGATTGCTTCCTCATCATCTCCTCCAGCTTGATCATGTTACCTTGAGGAATATTTGAAAAGTCACTTGTTTTTTTATAGTCACCTACATTTTGCAGTTCTTTGACCTTTCTATCGGCGCCGGAGTATGACGTAGAGGCTTCGTTTTCCGCTAACGTGTTTCGTAATAATTTACTTGATACATAGTAAAATTGTTGAATTTCTTCAAACTTATTTGATGTGAAATAATCGTGGTCGGGGCTCAGGACATTGGATAGGATGTCGTGAGTTTTCCTGAATTCAGACCAAAGCTTGTCGAGTGCGTCCATGCGTTTTAACATGTAATCCAATGTCTTGCGGGATTTCCCATCTTTCTTGAAGTTTTCCATAAGCTTCTTCATTTCTTCCATGATGTTAAATTGTTTTTGTAAGGTCTCCATGTTGAGCTTGAATTCACTTGTATATTAAATAACTTGTCAATTTGATATAGTTTGTAGCGCTATCTTGATAAGTTTTCTTGAATATTCCGTTCTTGATAGTCCTGTTCTTGATGGTATTTTATGAGTGAGTTCCGATTAAAATACTTGATAGGTACGTACCAACTTGCTATTGTATATTCCTTTTTTACGGCCTTGATGATAGTCCTTGATGACAACTTGATGGGGAGACTGTTATCCTTAGCTTGCTGGTAATGTAGAGTATTCTCATTCACCTATGTCGGAATGATATATGTGCGCCTTCTCAATCAACCGGGGATTCTCGCTTGTGAGAGGCCAGAAGACCGATTCGCTATACCACTCTAACGTATAGGCAAAGAATGAGACACACCACACTTTTACGGAACACTTGTGAGTTCAAAACGATGATGTTACTTGATAACTCGAAGGACCACTATTGTAGGAGCAGAGACTCCTCTTGATATCTTGATGATCTCGATAAATAAAACTTGATAATATCGAACAGAACTTTGTTTATTAATAAAAGAACAAAGTGACGTGTGCACACTTGAATTAGTAATCGTGAACTAAATTTAATGAAACTAAGCAGAAAATTCGATATTGTCAATCGCGGTAAATTGTACTTTGTACAAAAGCTTTGGAATATTTATGTACATTTTAAAACAAGTATTAGTTTAAATATTTATGATAGAAATTTAAATAAAATATAAAATGACCAACAAATTTTCAGGGTTTTGTTTTAATGACCCCAAAGCAATTTTTCACATATTAAAACCGAATCAACACTTAAAATAATTGTATAAATTTAATACTAACATGATTGATATATGATGATTGATAACTGCTGTTTTAGAATGAACTTACTTGTTTTATTGTGTAATGTAATATAATCTATTATTTTAACCCTTGAAATGTGATCTAATTTTGTAACAATTTAAAACAAAATATAGTTTGATTAACATGTAACATATTTTGAAATCATATTACCTGTTATGCTATTCAATAATTAAATAAACACCTAAATATATCGGGACAAATCGCACAAATTGAGGTAGCTCCAATTATTCAATACATCAATATCTATATAGACAAAATCAACAAAAACATTGTGGAAGACTTCTGTATGATTTTTTTGAACCTTTGATACTATATGTCTAATTAGAATCATAAGCTATATCTAACATTTAAATTCTTACAAAAGAAAAAAAAACTTTTTTAAACGTAGCACTTCTTTCGACGTACTAAAAAGGATATTTTTCTTTTCAAAATTATTAATTTATGCTCTAATACTTCATAAAAGCAACATCATTGATTTACGTTTTTGCGTAAACTGTACAGAAACAAATAATATTAAAAAAAAACACAAATAAAGCTATTTTTGCCTTCACGCCACAAATAATTAAAATAGAAACATAATACGGTATCGAAAATTAAATATACTTTTCAACATAACATTTGGATGCCTGACTTGCTCGTCTATTCTATAACAAGTAATTATTTACATAAAAATTTGAAACTAATTTAATCTGAAACAATGAACTAAAAAGTTTAAAGTGCTCCTCAAGTCGAATCAAACGAGCCCAAACTTAATGGGCCCAAAATTATGTGTAAGCCAAAATAGCGATATAAATTGTTCAACTATGAATGGACTTTTACACTCGACTGTACATACAATATAATTATACTTATTTAATACTAGCTTAAACCCGCGACTTCGTCCGCGCAGAAGTCAAAAATGTTTCTAATAAGATTTTTAATTGGTTTTTTAAGTTATTAATTTTGTCATTACATATGAATTATTAAGTAGAAAATTCAAAATGTTTGAATACTTGTTTCGTTCCTGTTCCGGTTCCAATTGAGCTAGAGTGTATTTATCTCAAATCGTTTCTCTCTCACTCAAAAAATTACAAAGTTTCATAATAATATAAATTTGCAACCCCTAATGAACCCCGGAGATGCAATTTTTTTAAATTCATTCAATGGATTACTATTTTTTACTAACCATTTCATAAAAAATGTCATGTGTCTCGCTTAAAAAATTACGTAGCAAGTGGAGGTCCTTAGTCTCTGCCTACCGCTGTGGGAAACAGGCTGTATGTATATATAAAACTAGCTGTAACCCGCGACTTCATCCGCGTAGATGTCGAAAATGGTTCTAATAGGATCTTTAATTGGTTTTTTACGTATTAAATTGTGTTATAATATCCCGTTCCCGTTCCCGTCATTTGCTAGAGCAAAAGAGAACAAATGATCTAATAATCTCAATTTTTTTGTCTGTCACTAAAAATTACGTAGTTTCTTAATAATATAAATTCGCAACCCCTAATGTACCCCAGGCCCCAGGGAATGCAATTTTTGAAATCCAATTTCTGTATTTTTTTTATTGACCACTCATTCAAAAATGTCATGTGTCTCGCTTAAAAAATTACGAAGATTCATAAAAACTTGCAACCCCTATTTCACCCCTATAGGGATGTAATTTCAAAACCTAATAAATGCATTATAATTTTCTAGTAACTACTAAAATAATTTAAAATCTTTGAAAATTACGAAGTTTCATACAAACTGGCAACCCCTATTTTATCCCCTTTGGGATAGAATTTCCAAAAATCCTATCTTAGCAGACATTTCCTAGTCTATCAATCTACCTTCCTGCCAAATTTCATCTTCATTGGCTTATTAGTTTAAGAGATTTCGTGATGAGTGAGTGAGTGATTTTCGCTTTTATATATATATAGATTGAAGCAAGTACTCAGTAGTGTGTTAATCCAAATATCATTTAGAAATTTTGCTATATTTAATTTTCGATACCATTTCGTAATAACAACGTTAATCTAAACGACAAGTTACTTACGTAGCTTCGACAGGCACGTCTGGCTCCCCCACCAGTCGCTCCGTTTTAGGTTGTGATGGGGGGTACGGTTGTATGAGGGGCTGTGTGTGGTAGACCACACCGGGTAACAAGTCTTCTATTTCATCCTGTGGATACAGAATATACATATATAATAACTAGCCAAGAACGAGCTGGACTCGCGCACAAAGGGTACCGTACAAATCACGTTTGTTGTATAGGATTAAATAACAAATAATAATAATAATAAATATATAGGGACAAATCACACTGATTGAGCTAGCCCCAAAGTAAGCTTAAGCTTGTGTTATGGGATACTAACCCAACGATACTATATTTTATGATAAATACATAAATAGATAAACACCCAAGACCCAGGACAAGCTGAAAAAGGCAATTTTTTAACATGCCCTGGCTGGGGATCGAATCCAGAACCTCCGGATTGGTGGACTAGTGTGTTGACCATTACGCCACGGAGGTCGTCAAAAATTACTTACATATTTATTTTATTCTGTTATTCGTAAGGTATAGCGGCATCAGAAATAAATTACCTGTGACAATTTCAACTGTACTTATAGCTATCACGGTTTTTAATTAAGTAAAAATATTTTAAGGGGTGATTAAGTCCATCATTTTGAACAACTGTTCCTAATAAATTTATATCGAAATACGGCCATCCATCCATCTTAAGGCAACCACTCGGTGCATCCCACCTGATATTCCCTGCCCAAATTCACTTACATACTTACACAATACAATAAAATCTTAATTTTCTGTGCAATGACTATTAGCATCCAATGACTGGATGTTTACCTTAGGCAGTAGGTATTGGTAAGCGTGGCCTTAAGGATTTGTGGCCCTAGACTCTGCTTTCCCCGTAATATAAAGACTGTATGTAGGTATGTATATTTATAATTAAATATAAAAAATCTTCCACAAGAGGAAAATTAGAACTACTCTCAAAGAAATTATTCATATTGCAAGCTAGGCAGGCGTTTCAATCTTAAAAATTAAATTCCATTTTAACTTCACACAAAGTTAAAACTAACATCAACAAAGAATTCCATTATGTTATAACGAGGAAAACCATAATTAAACTGATCCCACCAAAAACACAAATGTGAAAATGGGAGCCAAGTTCAAAAATATGCTATGGTGTGGTTGTCGACTTCACAGACAAAAGAATTGAGATTTAAATGGGGTCTAAGTTCTGTAGAGATTCTGAAATGTATATAAAAGTATGAATATTTGACCTGGCTAATTATTTACTAAAAGTCATACTTATTAAACAAAGAATTCCATTATGTCATAACGAAGAAAAACATAAATAAACTGAATCCTACAAAACATAAATGTGGAAATGGGAGCCAAGTACAATATCATGCTATAGTATAGTTGTCGACTTTACCGACGAAAGGGTTGAGATTTAAATGGGTGCTGAGATCTGAAATTTGTTTTTAAAAGTATCATCATTTGACCAGGCTAGTTGTTTACCATAGAATCATACTTATTGATGTGAAACATCTATAGGCGCACGTGAGACCGATTTCTGGCGTGGCGACGCGTCGCCACGCGCAATCGACTGTGCGTTTCTCTCTCACTCGATCCGGCGTTAAGCCATCTCTTTCGCTCCACTGAGCTCGGATACCTATAATGTATACTCTGTTTATTACAGTACTCATTGACATTTTTAGTTCCTACCACAATCTGTTCTTTTCTGCATACTACTTTTACGAAATAACGTCGATGTTTCACATCTACCAGGCGTCCCGTGACGGCTCCATTTTTTTAAAGAATTTGTATAGAAAAATAGAACTTTAAGATTTTACAGAAGCACAGGGGCTTTAATAAATGGGCCAAATTTCATCTACGTAGGTTAAAAAGGTTTCGAGATGTAAAGGGGTCAAAAGTAGCTCGAAATGGTTCGTGTAAATATACACACGGGTGATGCGTAGCCAGTTCCTTTCTTTAAACTTGGCTGGATACCCTGCTGCGTGTCTAGATATAATTATGCAAAATTTAACAAAACAGGTCAGAGCGCCATGTTGTTAATTTCGGAAACAATAGAACATTTAGGCACAATAGCATTCGATAAAACATGTCTGACGCCTACATAGAATTAAAACGAGCACAAATATAGAAGACAGGTACAATACATAAAAAAAGCAGTTATTTTGTGATGTTAAAAGAATTTAATGATATTTATTTTGGCTGCTTATAGAGTCTGAAAAACTTCGGACCAAATTATCTTCCAATTCAATAGATAATTGTTCATGTTCTGGCAACTCGATTTACTTCAAAGCATTTGTTTATTTGATAAATAATTATTTGTTTAAAATGTCGAATACGAGTAGGTATATAATACATACAGGAATTAATGAGTAAAGTTATGACTTTGGTCTAAATTCGACCTTTTTTTTAAATAGCGTTGCATAACTATCGACAGTTTGACTATCGATAGTATCGAATAACCGATACTATCGATACTATCAATAGTCCAAATTAAAACATGTGATGAAAAACTTCGTCACGAGTGGGATTCGAACCCACGTCCCTCACGTTAACGCCGTGAGTACACTACCAATTGTGCTACCGTGGCTTCGAATCTTCCTGACAAAATTTCTCATCACATAGTTCACACGCATTTGAAGCATGCGTTATTTTTCACTACTACCCACTATTTAGAAGAGTGATGTTCAACTTAATTTAGATGAATTGAAAGTTGATTAAAGTAAAGAAGGCTTTTGTTTAAATTATTGGTTTTTGACAGCATTACAATGCTCGTATATTATCCAAATTTATTTAATTTGGATTTGGATTATAATACGAGCATTGTAATGCTGTCAAAAACCAATAACTATCAATAGTATCGATGGTCAACAGTTTGCAATACTATTGATGTAAATATATATATATAGGGACAAATTACACTGATTGAGCTAGCCCCAAAGTAAGTTCGAGACTTGTGTTATGGGATACTAACTCAACGATACTATATTTTATAACAAATACAATTATAGATAAACACCCAAGACCCAGGACAATTTGAAAAAGGCCATTTTCCAACTTGCCCTGACCGGGGATCGAATCCGGGACCTTTTGGTGGCGACTAGCATGGTGACCACTACGCCACGGAGGTCGTCAATGTAAGGTAAAACTATCGATAGTATCGATACTATTGAATTTAGATACTATCGATATTATCAATATAATCGAATACTGTCGATAGTATCTAAATTCAATAGTATCAATACCATCGATAGTTTTACCTTACATCAATAGTATTGCAAACTATTGACAACCGATACTATCGATAGTATCGGTTATTCGATACTATAGATAGTGCTATCGATATGGTGACTGTTTTTCAAGGCCACGATAGTATCGATAGACTGTCGATATTTTATACTATTACTTGCAACATCACTTTTAAAGTCGTGAGTTCAAGCCCCGTGCACGTGGTATTTTTTCATAATTTCAAATTTAATTTGAGTACTTTAGTAATACCTTGAATGCCTAAAAACCCTATAGAAATATGAATACATATATAGAAAAACACCCAAAACTCAGGACAATTTGAAAAAGGCCATTCTCAAACTCTCCCTGGCTGGGAACGAACCCGAAACCCCTGAAGTGGCGCACTGGCACGTTTTTTTTTAATACTACGCGACGTAGGTGTCAAAGCTGAGAAGAATAGGAAGACTTACCTCAGGCTCATCGGATTCTCTGTAGGCCGGGCAGCTAATCCCCGTAGAGCAGGGTCTGGATATCTCCGGCCGGTTGGCGGGGTCGCACCCCCCTCCTACAGGGGTGCACTCCACACCCCTCACCTGCACCCCTTCGCCGCAGGAGACTGAGCACTGGAAGTAAGAGTTGCTGTTAGATTTCAAATATAAATAATACTTATTAATTAAATACTACAATACCTATTACTACATGTCGACGAAACTATAAGGGTTGGCTGTGGAACCCTATGAAATATTTTTTTATTTTTATTGTTTAATTATTATTAATAATAAAAAGAGTAATATTTTTCCGTCACTTTTTCCTCCACGAATTAATAATTCACTAAGAAAGTAACTTCGTTCCAACCGAGTGTTACACGAAACTCACGTAATTTTTTTTCTAATTCTAAATCTATGGCTGACACGAACTGCCTCCAGTAAGTTGCCACTCTTATCCCTCTCTCCGACGCCGCGTAAAGGTCGAACTTTGTACAGCTGGTCGGGCACAATGGACATGAGAGAAGGTGCTGCATGGTCTGATCGGCGTGACTACATTGGCAGCGGGCCTCTTTTTAATATATCACCACTTCGCGAACTCTTGCCCTTCTTAGTACGTAGTCGATTTAGGCACCTCCAAGTTGCCTGAGGTAGGTTTTGGCCCGGAGGCAGCTCTTCCGACAAAGGAACAAAGTTAGGTGGAAGGGCGTATTGCCTGTTGCGCCACATTTGAAGCCGGGAGGTCTCCGGGTGGCCTTCAAGTGGTTAATAAGTGACAATATGCCAGCGGTATATTGTCACTTATTTGTAAGAGCCTTAATTACTTACTGCAATAAAAACCAAACACGCACGCACTATCATTTTCCCTAAAAATAATAACACTAATATAATATATCATTTGACATAATTTAAAAGTTTTCTAACTGTTACTTAGAATTGCTTAAAAATAATATTTTTCACTTTACTTCCGACTTCTGCAGAGTTTGAAGTTCAACGAGAGACTGAGTAAAGTTTATTTATACTTTTTATCAATTTTATAAGTTAAAGGTTACAATAACAATCAGGGATAAGTTACAAATATGCAACACATGTGAGATATTATTATACGATACGAGTAAAATCGTATGGCTGATGGGGAAGAACGGTTCTCGATTTGCGGCCTCGTACCGGCAAGTACAGACCTCACCTGCAAGGTGAGCAAGGTTGCAGGAAAACGCTAGACGCAGGTTGAAATTCCTATGTCCAGTAGTGGACTTTTTGCGACTGATATGATTCAAAGAGATTCAAATGTTTATTCAGTAATTAGACCTTTACAGGCACTTTTACACGTCAATAAGTATAATTTATGTTACGTGTAAAGTATATTAAAATTTAATTTATTTTTAAAGAAAAGCTACCGATACCAGCGCTTCGTTACGACCACTGCTGAGAAGAAACGCCGAAAGAAACTCATTTTCACTGTATTGGTCGCCTACTTGCCAGAAGGGCTTTGTCATATTATTAAATATTACTTGTTCTCTGAGCGAATTCATAAGATCAGCTTTGTATATAATGTGTTACAATAATTGATTGCTTTTCTATCGTATTGGTTATAACTGTAATGATAGATTTAAGTTTGTTGAAATAAATAAATAAATAAATAAATTATGATGATAGATAGATAAGAAACGATACCTTTATCTGAACGGTAAAGCGAAGTCGTCTGACACCATTTGAATAGTTCATCGAATACATATTTACTATACAATACATACGTGCACACATTATTACATTTATCCCTAATGGGACAGACAGAGTATTATTAGTGGTTTTGAGACTCTAAGAAATTATAGTAAATGTAAACAATGATGTTTTACTAAAACTGAATTATTTAATTTGTTATAGTATGTCCTCTTCTTATTTATTGGTATACATATATTTTTCTACACTTTAATACTCTAACTGCGCCAACTCCCCCACATCTTTCATAGTTTTCTGTACCCAAAGGTTGGCTGGAAGAAATCGCTTTAGTGATAAGCCCGCCTTTGTAGCTACTAGATTTTAAATGTACTTTTGATTGTCATAATTCGTTGGTGCAATAAAGAAATTTTATGTTATCTTATCTTAATTAGAAATAAAAAACTGTTTTTGACCCACTAGATAGATTATTAAAAAGTATGGTATACGTGTTTTTCGTTTCTCTGATTAGAAGATAATCACAAAGATACAGCGCATTTAAATTACGCGTAACGTCACGATCAGCTATGATTTTTAACCAAAGGTGACGTAAATCACCCCTATTCCGAACCTTGAAGCGTTGTATCTTTGTGAATTTTTGCTAACTTGCTAAACGAAGGTCTGACAACCTAAATAACGTCGCTGGAAAGCGCTGGATGCAGGCAGCTCTAGATCAGTAATTTTGGAAATCCTTGGGAGAGGCCTATGTCCTGCAGTGGACGTTATGCGGCTGAAATGATGATGATGAGGCTAAACGAAAACATATGGGTCCTTTAGTTTTGGATAGTCTGGTTGACGAACTAAATAAAATACCTTATATATTTGGTTCCTAGTCCACATCCCTATGTTTCCATCAACTTTCCATAAACAATTTGACATCAAAACTTTGATTCCAACTAGAAACTACATTCCACCGCAAAACTCAGTAACTAGCTGCTGCTAAGAACTTGTAGGAGAGACAGTAAAAATACTCTTGTTAATTAAAAGAGCGTAAGTAACTTTTTTACGGCTGGTTGTTGGGAGTTTTTGCAGAAGTTTCTTTTTTTATATATGACGGGTTGACTATTGGGAGTTTTTTAGAGGAAATTTTTATTTTTGTCGCCCGACAAAAAAGAGGGGTATAATAAGTTTGACGCTTATATCTGTCTGTCAGTCTGTCTGTTTATCTGAGTGTTTTATGAAAATCGATTCAGCCGTTTAAAAGTTATTGGATTACTTGAAAATCGGGATCTTTTATTTACCTGGAAAATAATAAACGCTCCAGTGCTGCTTCCATTTGAATTGAATCATTTAAAAGGAAACGGAAATATAATTTAAAAATTTGTCTTGACCACATAGATAACCCTTCAAACTATTTTATGAACTACTGTTTACAGTTTAAAGTGAGAATATGAAGCTTTTCTACGCATATACGCCAAAAGTGGCCGTTTTTGGCAATTGTGAAAAAATTGGGGCAGCACTGGACCCCGGGAAATTCAGGTACCCTCTTAAAATCGGTTCGAATATGAAGTTCCGCTCATCATTAGATCGTGTCGTCGGGGGTTTTTTAATTTGCCAGGCAAATTAACTTGTTTATATTCGTATAAGACTTTATGCTAATGCCCTAATGGGGCAGCCAGAGCATTGTCGGTCTTGTGGCTCTAAGCAGACAGAGTCCATGCTTTAAATATCACTTTTATCGTGATTATGGACGAGAAAGTTGAAAAAGGAATACAAATAGGTCACATAATTTACATTTTCGGCCAATCCCCTCAAACGACTTTCACGATCTGAGCAGGAAGAGGCAGCTGGTACATTCTACGTTTTGTCTTTTCTTTCAGACCAGCATGCTGATTTTTGAGATACCTTTAAAACCCTATATCTCGGCAACCACTTGACCATTTATTTCATAAATCATATTTATCTCACTCCTCGTTTAAGGTATTAAAAATATACCTACATTATTACTATGCTCGCGGCGACCACTTAGAAGGGGAAAATTCGGTTAAATCGTTTGGTCCAGAGTAATAAGAATGAAAATGGCTTGCAATGGATGTCTAGGTATCTAAACGAAGAGGTGAGGAGTTCTGACGCGATCTAAATAAATTAAACCATATCGCTAACCACATTAAGTAGATATTTCTTTGAATTTCTTTCCTGATTAGGACTTCTGTACGTGAGTACTAGTACTTATTCTGTGTAGTTGGTAACCAAAAAAATCTACGACGAAAATATCTCCACATTTGTACAAGCTTTCAGAAGTTTCCCAAGTCCGTAAGTTCTTCAGGTGTACACATGGATATTTAGGCCCCGTTTTGAGAGGCCCTTTAAGCCTCACGTACGAAGTTTCGCGTGGTTTGGCATAAAAGATAATAGTTTGTTTATAGTAGACTATGCTGTAACAATTTTGCGGACGTATTTGGTGACTCGGGACACGGAAAAGGTATGAACAAAATATTTTTGTTTTTTGTGTGTAACTTCGAGCTTGTCTCCAATTATTTATTACATATTGATAACATTTTGTTACAGGTCAGTATTATAAAACTTAGATACATTTTTCTAAACGTCAAAACAAACTTTTTCTTTGGAATTTGTATGAAATACAGGCAAATGACGTCATAGTTTCTTGAAATCAAATAGCGCTCTTATATCAGTTTTTCTGCAATAATAAATCTAAAATCACGTTAAAATGGGTATGTTCAATGACGAGTGACATTATTTTGCGATGTTTTTTTTAACACTACAAAATAATTTACCATTGATCCAGGAAAATACCCAATTCTAGCACATAAATATACATAAAATAAAGTAACTCATTTATTCCAGAATAAATTATACACAGTACAATACATAAAATAAATAATTAAACTAAAAACAAAATAACCTACCTATAAATTAATATATATCTAATTAGAAATAAAACATTACATTATATAAAAAATAGACCTCAGGTCGCTACGGTCGCAAGGCAGGGTGCCTAAGAGACTGGCAGCATTGCCTCGTTGTATGGCTAGACTTAATCTCTGGCCAAAATGTGCACCAGCTCTTAGGTCCCCAGAAACGTCGATCAGGCGTGTGGAGATTTCTTTAAAAATTTGTCGCGCCTCCATACCCCAAGGCCCTAAAGTCTCCACGGCGAAAGGCGCAAATATATAAAATTAGGTATAAACACACATGTCATATTTACTATTTTACAATTGGTGTCATAGTTTCAAATACATCTCATTGACAAAATTCGTCAAATGAGTAGCTCGCTCGCTCGCTGGAGTAACTAGCTCTATCAGTCATTTTTTGGGGGGTTAGTTCCAAAAGCAGTACGCAAGACGCACGTTACTACGTATCCGTGGCTCAGTGTCGAGCAACATTGAGCATTAATTTATAATGATAAAGCCTAATTTGGTTTGACGTAGAAATAGGACGTCACTTTCGGACGGCTATCGTATTATTTTATGGAGTAACCCCCCTGATATCCTGTGGCAACCGATTATATACTGTCAGACCCATGATGTGCATTGATTTTCAATGCAAGTTTGTCAGCGTTTTCTAAGTTTTTATTGTAAATTATTATCACTTCTGTTTTGAACGTCTGATTGCAGGGATTGGGCTTCAAAGGCCAAACGAGAGTTAGAGTGTTGGCCTTTGTCTAGCTTCTCCTTCAAACTCTTGCTTGTGGAGCAACCAATGCTTTCCATCAAATTTAAAGATTCAAAGATTCAAATGTTTATTCAGTGATTAGACCTTTACAGGCACTTTTACACGTCAGCAAACATCTCTCTCTGTCCAGCAGTGCTACATTAAGTGTGTAAGTGGCTAACACTGGTGTCAGTTTATGGCAGTCCTCACGCTATGTTAACACATCTACCTATCACTGGCCTGGCTGACCAAAACTTAGAATTTACAAACTGCTTCTCTTCCCCCGCAGATCGTAAAAGCCAATATAGGGAATGGGAAAAAATGGGAATCATGATAATATGCAATGCGGCTAGCTAACCATCACTATTTTGATTCCTTTTTTCATCTTATCGCTCACAATCACGCTTAAAGTGGCCTTTGGGTTTAACGGCCTTAGGCTCTGTCTGCTTAGAGCCTCAAAATCCAAAATACTCTGTATATTTTTTCGATAAATTTAAGTCAGGAGCAACTTACATTTAGCGAAACTCATCAACGCATTTTTAAAATGTACGGACATATAAGAAAAGAGCTTGTAAATGGTACATTTTTATAGAGTTAACTTAAAGTTGACGGCCGAGAGCTCAGAGATAGTAAGAAACGGCGTAATTAAAATGGTGTAGTTGTCTCTCTGAGACACTCTGAGTCGCAGGTCGACCAATTAACAAGACAAACGAACTCGCGCGCAAAATAATTGGATCGTTTGCGAGATGACGATGTACTTAACTGTTTTACGTGTTCGTTGGTAACATTGTTTATTTGTCTTAATAAATGTACGGTGTGACGATAAGATTTATTTAAAAGAAACAATATTAAGAATACCAAACTCTTTAATTCAAATTTTAACAATTTAGGTAATGAACACTGAAAATAGTCACAGATAGAGGTCGTAGACAAGCAGGCCACGAGATTTGTTGATCCAGGATGATAGGAAGTACTCAGCTTTGGTGTACTGCTGCCCGGCTTCACGAGTAGTGGAAAAAGGAAGAGGTCCAGCTCGCTACCGCTTTTATATGGGCGGCGCGGGGTACGGGGCGGTCAGGTGCGGTGCGGAGCAAGAGGGCCGTCGTCACAAAGGTTAAAGCATATAAAGGTAATGAATTATTATTTCATCAAGAATTTAAAAAGTTAAAAAAACGGGGTAATTTTATGTGTTCTTGGAATCGGTTCCGCCCAAGTAACAAGACAAACTAACTTTAATGGAAAGATAGCTGAATATTTAAAAACTATTGAAATATAAGTTTAGTTCTACAAGAAGAAAACTCAAGATAAATGTGTCACCTTAATCAAATTCACAGACTCGTTACGTTTTCAGACCTGTCACAGTAAAGAGTTAAAAAACAGAGTCTAGAGTTCAAAACCGTAAGAAACCGCGTAATTAAAATGGTTGTTTGAGTCGCAGGTCGCGGCTAACCAATTAACGAGACAAACGAAACCGCGCGCAAAATAATTGGATTGTTTGCGAGATGACGATGTAACTGTTTTACTATTATTTGTTAGTTACACTGCTTATTTTTCTTGTATATATGGTTAAACCAAGGAAAAACGTAAAAACATATTCATTTATTTCGTACAGAACTAGCATTGCTTGAGAAGAAAGATTGTAAACTGTTAGAAACGGCATAATTAAAATGGTTGTTGGCTTCGCAGGTCGCGGTACTCGCGGCCAATTATCAAGACAAACGAACTCGCGCGCAAAATAATTGGATCGTTTGCGAGATGACGATGTAACTGAGAATAACCTAACTGTGGTGTTTCTGCAAAAATTGTCTATTGTTAAATAAGTACTATAATGAGTTTCTTCTGACGTGTCTCCAGCAGTCGTCATTTTAATAATTATAACATTGTATTTTCCAAAAAAAAAAAAATTATAATATATATGTTGACATCTATGCGTATTAATATATTTTTATATAATTTTGGTCCCCCTGATGATGGTAAGTCCAAAGGCTATGGTAACCCATAGCCTTTGGACACATGTAAAAACAGAAGTGCCGTACTTCAGCCTACACTAATTTTGAAGCTGTTTCAGTAGCTTTATTTCCAAGCTACCTTCAAGTATGACTTAACAACCGCATAAAATAACTAAGATCAATTTTAAGATTCACAAATTGCAACAAAGTTTCGCCGGGACACATAAAACTACATTGTTGGAATTTTCAATAGTTCCGCCTTGAAACTGCTACTTTCTGCACAATATTGTGAAGTTTCACTCAATATTGTAGAGGCGTAAGTTTTAGATTTTGCAGATGCATTTGGTTTATTTCTAAGCTCGTGTTCTAACAGAAAAATGGAATATTCCGAGATTAGAACTTACAATATCAAGCATATTGTGCATAAAATGATCTGAAGAACTTGAAACCAAGTTATTTCTTTGTTTATCCTAGGACCAAAACTTAGTCTTGTTTTAAACTTAAAATAACGAAAAAGAAATTGATTTCATATAAATCGAATCTATATTAAGTTTTTTTTTATATTTTGTTGAAATTTTGATTTATGTGTGTTAATAGTTATGTGAAACAAAATTATGTGAAATAATACTACTCGTGTAAAAAAATATTCTAAAAATGTGTGTTTGATAAATATTACGAGAAAAAAACCATACGTGCAAATACATTTTGTGGAGCTAGGTACATAACAATAACTATTTAATGAAAAAAATAAAGAACTATTTTAGAAATACTAAGTAAAGGCCTATGGTCCATCAATGAACTCCTTACTGTTGAAATGAAAATGAAGATGTACTTTCATTAAAAAAGAATGCTTACCCCAGACCAAGGTCCAGCCACCCACGTGGGACAATCCTGATCGTTGCACGGCTGAGTAGCCCGAGGAGCTGGAGACACACAGCCTGGCTCCGAGCTTGATCCTGATGGAATAAAAAAATAATTAAGTTTTACTGCTATCGACGTCGGCATAGAATATACACTTAAACAAATTGCAACTAACTATGAACTACATACATACGCACATACTTTTTCGCCTTTATCCCTAACTAGTCCGGACAATTTAGACATAAAAATAGTGATCAAATAACGAAAATTCCCGCAGAGCCAAATATTGGGGGTGAAGTCGGTTTTTAGTTTTTAAAAATTATGTTTAATTCAATTTAATTTAATTTGATTTAACGCAGTTTAATTTTAATCTAATTTAAAGCATTTTCATGAAATTGTAGATATCAAAATCTTATTGCATTCAGCTGTTCATCACATTATATTTTACAAGTAAATATCTGTTAGTCAGGTCCTACAAGTGGTGTGGCAGAGTATCAGTGTTTTACTCATATTTTGTATGAGTAAACTATACACTGAGCCACAGCCAATCCGATCTGCTAAAGCGCTCATAAAAATAAAAACTATGTTATTTCCTCTTTGTGTATAATGTTTTTTATTATGTATCATGTGTGTTTTTTAGATCAAATAAATTTATGTCTATGTCTTTGTCTAGTGGGGCAATATGGGACTGGACAGGGCATGTATGATATATACAACCCTATGGGTGCCAAAAGGGCTAATATGCAGAGGGAGAAGGCATGATGACATCGAAAGTTTCGTGAAAGAATGGCAGCTATGAATAGGGTCTTCAAAATCCTAAGTATACGAAAATTGTATTAAATTACAAAATTTTGTCGAAATCTGACATGTATGTCAAGAAATCAAATGTTTATTCAGTAATTAGACCTTTACGGGCACTTTTACACGTCAATAAGTATAATTTACGTTACGTGTAAAGTATATTAAATTTAATTTATTTTTAGAGAAAAGCTACCGATACCAGCGCTTCGTAACTACGCTGAGAAGAAATAATGAAAGAAACTCATTTTCACACTTGTCGTTTTCAAATAAAAGCTAGAGAACGTTTATATGGAAAAGTCTAGTTTAAGGGCGTTGTAAGGGTCAGCTCGTTAATATAAACTATTATATTGGGCATTGTAGACTAGACATCGTCTGCTCTTCTTCTTTCGAGTCGAATGGCTATACAAAATCAAAATATTTTCATAACAAATTTGACCAGTGCTTGGCTACGGCAACTGCCCGATCATTTGCCTCATTGAGGTCTTGCATTGTGCAGGATGTAGGGCATATGGGACAGGACAGTAGATGTGTCATTGACTGGACAGCACCGCAGTCTGCTATAAAGTGCTCGTCAAGGCAAATCAAACGAGTCTTACTCAATGAGGTTATGTTGTTTAATAACTGAGTATATTTCGTCTGACTATCGAATATCTTCCGGCTTCATCATCAGAACAGCTCATTGACTCCATAATATTGTATTGTCATTCGACTTACACAAGTATGCAAAATTTCAGCTCAATCGGTTGAACATAACTGATTGAAAACTGAGTTGCAAGATTTGACTTCAACAAACTTATAAGATACATTTTCGATATAATTTAAATAAAATCTTGTAAAAATGTAAACTTTTAATATTAAAACATTGAACAAGGTACAAAGTGTAAAAGTTCAATACAAATCTACTTCCAACATTTCCCCGGAACTAGTTTACATTGTGGATTTATTTCCGTCGGCCATCTTGTGATTGGATCGCTTCATTATTGTACTGAATGTTCGCTGTTATTTTAACTAGACAATCAGGGTGGTTCAATTCCGTTGTTCCTGTTTTAATTATTAAAGGAGTAGGGAGAAATATGATTTTTATTCCCTTTATAACGATTCCGTATAAAAAATATGAAAAATTAAAAGTACATTTCGGAGTATTAAGAATGAAGGTATTCTAAATCTAAAATATGTAAGTGGGAAAACAGTCACGTCAGGTCCAATCGACAATTAATTATCAATGGACCATCAGTTGACAGGTTCTTTAGCTTTGACCGAGCATTGACGACCTTCGTGGCGGAGGTCCACCCAGAGGTCCCGGGTTCGGTCCCCGGTCAGGGCAAGTTGAAAAATGGCCTTTTTCAAATTGTCCTGGGTCTTGGATGTTTTTCTATATATGTATTTGTTATAAAATATAGTATCGTTGAGTTAGTATCCCATAATAACACAAGTTTCGAACTTACTTTGGGGCTAGCTCAATCAGTGTTATTTGTGCCTATATATCACACATTTCCACGCAAAAGTCCCAGACTGTCACATGTGGCCCCAAGGATGCAACCACAAACACGCTAAAGGAATAATTTTTCAAAACTGAAAAACGATTTCGTCGCCAAACTACACCGATTTTGTCAAAATTTCTATTAGACCGCAAAAAAATTCTCCGTGTCGGTCCAGGCGTCTTCAAGTAATCGGTGAACAGTCATAAAAAACGATTCCGGCGAATTGATAAACCCCTCCTTTTTAGGGTTCCGTACCCGAAGGGTAAAAACGGGACCCTATCACTAAGACTTTACTGTCCGTCTGTCTGTCTGTCACCAGGCTGTATCTCAAGAACCGCGATAGTAAGACAGTTGAAATTTTCACAAATGATGTATTTCTGTTGCCGCTATAACAACAAATACTAAAAACAAAATAAAATAAATATTTTCCATACAAAAAACGTGATATTTTGCCCTTTTTTATAGATGTACGGAACACTTAGTGCGCGAACCCACTCGCACTTTGCCGTTGATTTGAAGTCTGTTAAAAAGGATAAAGTAAAAAAACCTGGTTCATAAGTATCAGCTCTTGTGACGTTAGCTGATCTGGCGCAGAGCACCCGTCGACTCCGAACACCACCTCCGCAGGATACACTGCAAGACGACCACTCCCCCACGTACCACCTACAAAAACAA
Organism: Acrobasis suavella; assembly: GCA_943193695.1. Classification (NCBI taxonomy): domain Eukaryota; kingdom Metazoa; phylum Arthropoda; class Insecta; order Lepidoptera; family Pyralidae; genus Acrobasis; species Acrobasis suavella. Next base: position 1,222,677 of record OW971950.1, read on the forward strand.
GGGTTTCATTATTGAGGAAATAAAAAACTAAGCGCAGCGTATAGGACACCCACCTGCTAGGTGGTCAGAAGACCTGAGCAAGGTAGGAAAACGCTGGCAGCTTCCGATCGGTCGTTTTAGAAATCCTTGCGAGGAGGTTTATGTTCAGCAGTGGACTCCCTGTGGCTGATATGATGATGATGATTATTGAAAAATATTACATATGCTGAATAATGCAGAGTTAGGGAGGAGTAAGCTAGGCGAAGCTGGTCTTTCTTTCTTAGTGAGTTTGATATCATCTTCTCTTCTTCTTCTCAGCATGTTTACGTCCACTGCTGGATATATGCCTCTTCTATGGATTTCCATGTAGATCTTGCTGCGGCGATTCTGGTCCAGGTCGGCCCTGCCGTCTTTTTAATGTAGTCCGACCATCTGGCTGCTGGTCTGCCTACGCTTCATTTTCCTGTGCGGGTTCGCCAATACAGAACCCTCTGGCTCCATCGATCATCATCCCTGCGGCAGATGTGTGAGCAGAGAGTGAGTTTGATATTACTGACATTTTAGTCAAATTTTACTTACTTGAAACAAACATGAGAGGCGGTACAACCGGTAAGTATGAAGTTCCTCAGTACAAAATGAAAGCCATAAAGCTGTCAATATGTTCATAAAAACACTTAGCTGAAAATGTAATTCAAATTACCTTTCACTTTTAGTGCTTTATTAATCACTAGCTTTTGCCCGCGGCTTCGCTCGCGTAGGGGTGTAATTTATCAAAATCCTTTCTTAGGGGATGCCTACGTCATATTAGCTTTATGCATGCAAAGTCTCAGCCCGATCAGTTTAAAATTTACAAAGTTTCATACAAACTTTCATCCCCTATTTTATCCCCTTGGGGGTAGAATTGATCAAAATCCTTTCTTAGCGGATGCCTACGTCATTACATCTACCTGCATGCTAAATTTCAGCCCGATCCGTCCAGTGGTTTGGGCTGTGCGATGATAGATCACTATGTCAGTCAGTCAGTCACCCTTGAGTTATATATATTTAGATTTAGATTATTTTTCGTGACGTAGCGTGTGATCAGAGAAACGCGAAACACGAAGTCGGTTTTGTCGTAACTTGCGATAAAGAACTTTATTCTTAAAACTTACTTGAAAGAGCATGAGTGTGTGTTACATCGAAAAATGGAGGCTTGCGGCTTGCTAGACGCGTCACAGAGGTGCTTTGGCGCGTCAAAGTCTGTGAGACGATCTCGACACACTATCAGAGACATCGAAATATCAATTCGTAACGCAAAACGCCGAATCGGTTTCGTCGTAACTTGCGGTAAAGAACTCCATTCTAAAAACTTACTTGAAAGGGCACGGATGTGTGTTACATCGAACAACGGAGGCCTGCGGCTTGCTGGACGCGTCACACAGTTCTTCTGGCGCGTCAGAGCCTGTGAGACGATCTCGACACACTGCCAGAGACATCGAAATGTCAATTCATAACGCGAAATGCCGAATCGGTTTCGTCGTAACTTGCGATAAAGAACTCCATTCTAAAAACTTACTTGAAAGGGCACGGGTGTGTATTACATCGAACAAAGGAGGTGTGTGGCTTGCTGGACGCATAACACAACTGCTCTGGCGCATCAGAGCCTGTGAGACGATCTCGACACACTGCCAGTGACATCGAAATGTCAATTCGTAACGCGAAACGCCGAATCGGTTTCGTCGTATCTTGCGATAAAGAACTCCATTCTAAAAACTTACTTGAATGGGCACGGATGTGTGTTACATCTAACAACGGAGGCCTGCGGCTTGCTGGACGCGTCACACAGCTCTTCTGGCGCATCAGAGCCTGTGAGACGATCTCGGCATACTGCCAGAGACATCTTGTACCCTATAAAAGAAAAAAAGCGTTAATTTACAAACAGATTATTTTATTTATTTATAAGCAGTTCTGAGTTGAGACGTATTTTTGGCCATAGCTCCTAAGGATTTTGGGAGGATCGAGATGAGAATAGTACCAGAAGTTGAGGAATATATCGAGACAGGTGTGAGCGTTCGAAAATCGTCGTTAGAAACTTTAGTTAGAAATTTTGAATGGGTGTTTGTTTGTTTTATTTTTTATTTTTCGTGGAGGTCCATAGTCTCTTCCTACCCCTGTGGGAAATAGGCATGATATTATGTATGTATGTGTTTGTTAACTAAATTGTAAATATTTCTGAAAAAAAAAGGACTAGAAACAACGAAAAAAAAGAGTTCTAGGGTTTTAGTTAAACTACAAAATGGCAAAAAAATTTTGAAAATCGGCAAGTAATTGGTGGAAGAAAAAATTAAAAAGAAAAAAGGTTCTAGGAAATACTTTAAGCCCTTTTTTCAGCTAAACTAATAAGTTTAGCTACAAGATTGCAAAAATATTTTTATAATTGGTTTATAATTGTGACATGTAGTGTAGTTTCTTTAGATTTGGTATTGTATAAACACGAGTATTATAGTGATGTAGCTTCTACGATGCTTATATGTAATGGTATTAAAAGATGCGGAAGCAGACAAAAAGTGCATTTTAGATGTAATTTCGAAAATCGGTTAATACATTTATAAAAAAGTTGTTGAATCTGAGAATATTTTTCGTAAATTTTTGTATTCATTTTCAATACTCCGATTTATTTTGCAGGGACTGCGACATCTGTGATTTTTTTAATGTACTTAATTGAATTGTATTACTTAATTTATTATTCTCAATAAATGCTCAGACACAAAATCTAAAATCAAAAACAATTAAAAGAACAGATCCATTTTGAATAATTCCCTTATTTTCACGCTGGTCTGGAAGAATATAAACTTAGGTTGTAAAAGCTGCTTCCTTACTGAACAGAGCAGAAAAGCCAATCAACAGAATGGGAAAAATTTTAATAGTAAAAATAATAGTACTAGAAAATTCGCTTTCCAAAAAACGGATTATCATCATCCGAGCGTATTCCCGGTTGCATCCTCAGCAGTAACGCTTCAGAGCCCGGGGTCCGCTACCTAACCAAGGAGATTTGACAAGGTTACTAGTTTTTACACAGAGCGACTGCCGTCTGACCTCCACAGCCCAAAGGGCAAACCAGGAACCAATCCTTGGATAGTTTGATGATCAAACGCTAGGTGGCGTTCGGGACCCACAGTTTTACGTGCCTTCCGAAACACGGAATCATCTTTCTTTTCGGATAATCAGGCGATTCAAGCCTGCAATATCCTATCCAGACTTTTCACAAAGTATGCTTCCCAGTGGGAATCGAACCCATGACCTCCGGGTCACAAGGCGAACGCCTTGACCACTGGAACACGGAGGCAGTCAGTTCTTTCCAAAAAACGGATAATCACGATAAAATACGTCTTTAAAAGTCTCATGGCTAGCCTAGGTTCTGTCTTCTCCGCGCGGAAAAATAAGTGAATGTGTGTACGTACGAGTTTGTTTGCCAACATAAATTACTAAATAAAATAGAAAAAAAAACTCCGACTATCGAAAACGCTATCTAGTGATGAGAGTACCGGAACTAAATATTTCAAAAAATTGATATTCGTAGCGCCATCTCTAATTTGCTAGGCAAATTAACAAAACCCGACTTTCAAGCGTTAACCCCCAATAAATTCAACGGCTAAACCTATTTTCATGAAAAATAGCCAAGAACCACCGCAAAGAAACTTGCTTTCTCGAAAAATATGCACCGCATCGAAATCGGTCTATCCGTTCTGCGCTACGATGCCACAGACAGACACAAAAAAGAGAGAAATAAGCGTAAAACTTATAACACCTCCTTTTTTGTTGGGGGTTATAAAGAATGTATCGGTGCATTTGGCAACGCAAGAGAGTGACTTAGATAAAAATAATTTCTCACTTTTACCACTCGATCAATTGTGTTGACAGTAAGTAAATAGAGGTCCCTAGTTTTAAGCAAGAGTAAAAAAAAAAATATTAAACGACTTCGATTAAAATACACTTTATAAAATAACAACAAACTTGCAGTATTCAAATACTCATTAGAGCTTATTCAGAAACAAAATTACTCACTTAGACCTAGTTAAGAATAGAAGTGGCACAACATTAAAATTTACTGTTAACTTTCATTCAGAGGTGGTCTTGGCATTAAATTTAATTTCGTAACCCACGTCAGTGTTTACATTAAGCTTTATAGCCTTACCAAAACTGAGTAAACTTCAAAGTGTGTTTGCAGTGTGAATAATGAGATTATAATTTTAATGATTTTTAATAGTTAACCATAAATATAAATATACAGGGACAAATAATACTGATTGAGCTAGCCCCAAAGTAAGTTCGAGACTTGTGTTATGGGATACTAACTCAACGATACTATATTTGATAATAAATACCTATATAGATAAACATCCAAGACCCAGAACAATTTGAAAAAGGCCATTTTCCAACTGCCCTGACCTCTGCGTGGCAGACTAGCATGATGCTCACTACGCCACGGAGGTCGTCATATAAAAATTGACCTCATATGTACGTCAAAACTCGACACATCTAATTTTGTTCAATTATTATCAGTCAAAACGTGAATTAAAACTTTGTATTACCCTCACATTTATCAAAAATCAAGACAAATATTTTAACAATCTAATGAACAAACAAGTGTTTGTTGGTTCTAATTTTAGATTTTGTTTATTTTTATTGCTTGCGGTGCTTCATTTTGACTCATCGTCACTTCTGAATTAGATAGAGCTTTGAGCTTCGATCAGGCTCTGAATTTCAATGATTAAATTTCATTTATTTATCATCATCTGATCAATATTCTCAGGAATAATTGACTGCAAATTTTAATTGTATTATTTAAATGAATAAAATAATGTATGGCTTCAATGTAAATCTGTATTATATATACATAGCCCATCAGGCTGGGTAGGGACAAATACTGAACTGAATTTCTTTTGGCGTAATTTTCCTATCAGTGGTCGTTCCGAAACGCTAGTTGTTTTAAGCTTTAAAATAATATTTCAAAAAATTACTTTCAAAAAGACTACTTTGTTTTACTTTAAATATTTTTTTATGACTTTCACTTTAAAAATCGGGGCTTCTATGTGGAAACGGATAGCCGCAACACTCTCTCGTTATATGGATTATGTCCTAAACTAACTTCACTTACAAGTAGTGAGATATTAAAGGTAGGAAAAAGAAGAAAAAGATGCGTGGCCATGAGAGCGATGTCGCGAGCGGTTAACAGGAAAGTAAATTAAAAAAAAATAGACTGGACATGTCTAATATTTGTTTCGTCTGCAAGGTCAATGCTTCAGTAATGAGTGTTGAGAGTCCAAACGAAATTGCCTGAAAAAGGACAAACAATAATATTTTTTGGCGCCAGCTTTTACGCTCCGCGTTAGAGATATTTTTGTACAACTTAGGTACATACTTACTTTTACTTATTTTTCTTTGTGATAGTATAATATTAAGAAGCCTTTTTAAAACGAATTTGCAAATACATTAGCAGCTTTAAGGTTTAGCAGTTCTTTGACCGAATTGACTAAAGTTCGAACTGAAAAATTTCAAGATTTCATCCACTCGCCTATCAAATTTCTGATACAAAATGCTCGAGTAACTTCCAAACATTGAACTCAAAAATTATTTTGATTTCATCTACTCGCCTATCAAATTTCTGATACAAGATGCTCGAGTAACTTCCAAACATTAAACTCAAAAATTATTTTGATTTCATCTACTCGCCTATCAAATTTCTGATACAAGATGCTCGAGTAACTTCCAAACATTGAACTCAAAAATTATTTTGATTTCATCTACTCGCCTATCAAATTTCTGATACAAGATGCTCGAGTAACTTCCAAACATAGAACTCAAAAATTATTTTGATTTCATCCACTCGCCTATCAAATTTCTGATACAAGATGCTCGAGTAACTTCCAAACATTGAACTCAAAAATTCTTCTGATTTCATCTACTCGCCTATCAAATTTCTGATACAAGATGCTCGAGTAACTTCCAAACATAGAACTCAAAAATTATTTTGATTTCATCCACTCGCCTATCAAATTTCTGATACAAGATGCTCGAGTAACTTCCAAACATAGAACTCAAAAATTATTTTGATTTCATCCACTCGCCTATCAAATTTCTGATACAAGATGCTCGAGTAACTTCCAAACATTGAACTCAAAAATTATTTTGATTTCATCTACTCGCCTATCAAATTTCTGATACAAGATGCTCGAGTAACTTCCAAACATAGAACTCAAAAATTATTTTGATTTCATCCACTCGCCTATCAAATTTCTGATACAAGATGCTCGAGTAACTTCCAAACATTGAACTCAAAAATTCTTCTGATTTCATCTACTCGCCTATCAAATTTCTGATACAAGATGCTCGAGTAACTTCCAAACATAGAACTCAAAAATTATTTTGATTTCATCCACTCGCCTATCAAATTTCTGATACAAGATGCTCGAGTAACTTCCAAACATAGAACTCAAAAATTATTTTGATTTCATCCACTCGCCTATCAAATTTCTGATACAAGATGCTCGAGTAACTTCCAAACATTGAACTCAAAAATTATTTTGATTTCATCCACTCGCCTATCAAATTTCTGATACAAGATGCTCGAGTAACTTCCAAACATAGAACTCAAAAATTATTTTGATTTCATCCACTCGCCTATCAAATTTCTGATACAAGATGCTCGAGTAACTTCCAAACATTGAACTCAAAAATTATTTTGATTTCATCCACTCGCCTATCAAATTTCTGATACAAGATGCTCGTGTAACTTCCAAACATAGAACTCAAAAATTATTTTGATTTCATCCACTCGCCTATCAAATTTCTGATACAAGATGCTCGAGTAACTTCCAAACATTGAACTCAAAAATTCTTCTGATTTCATCTACTCGCCTATCAAATTTCTGATACAAAATGCTCGAGTAACTTCAAAACTCCAGAATGCTCTACCAAGAAGTCTCTAAGGGATTCAACGGCTCGTTCAATAATATACAAATATATTTTCACGTTTTTATCCTTGACGGGGTAGACCGACCCTAGGACCGTAAGACTCAAAGGCCACGCTTAGCGTGATGCTAGGCGTCAAGATGGAAAAATAAATACAATTAGTAATGGGTTGCAAGATGCGCTTTTAATATCAGTTTTTCTGCAATAATAAATATAAAGTCGCGTTGAAAATGTGTGTATAACATTACCAAATAATTTATTTTTGACTCAGGAAAGTATCCAATTGTCCACATTTCGAATTTCGGATGGGTAGGGATGGGTAGACATAGGATAAGATGGCGGAACGAACTCGATAAATTTTTGGAACGAATGGCAGGATATCGAAGACAGGGACGTGTGGAAGAGTAAAGGGGAGGCCTTGGCTTAGCGGTGGGAGTGTGGCACAACATTTTCAGGCGTAAAAAAAAATTGGGTAATTTTCTCAAAACAAGTAAAAGACAAAGAAACTTCTGATGAACCCAATCATTAATATCCGTCTAAAAACATCGCGAAAAAACTTAACCCTCCAAACAATTATTAAGTACAAAGCGGTGTTCAACCCTCCTCACCGGGTCCATTTATCATTGGGGCCTAATTAACCATTCGCATGTTAACAGTTTTTTTTTTAAGATGTCTCACGTTTACTGCCGAGTTTTCCTATGCTCTAATGATATAACAAACTGTTGTTGAGTGTTCATACGTATTTTCGTACTATAGTGGGGGCCCGTGACGTCAGATCTCAGAGAAAATTGTACCAAAGCGTGACGTAGCTCTAAGTTGATGCATACTATTCATTCCATAGATTTAGAGTTTACAAGATGGATATAGCGTGAGCAGAAACGAAAGGGAATATTTATTTATGAACACTTAAATAAAATAAGAAGTTAAAATTATATTTTTTTTAACTAAAATTAAAAACTAAATTTAAATCTAAATTAAATAAAAAAAGAATAGAAAAACTTATTAATAAAAACGTCGTGCAGTTCATTGCCCTGCGGTAAAATGTCCAAAAGGCTGGCAGCATTGCTCGTTGGATGGCAATGCTTTTTCATTGGGCGAAGTAATTGCCAGCCCTTCGGTCACCCGGCACCTCGACCAACTTCTTACTCTTCTTCTCGAAATAACGTCTCAACCCCAAACGGGTATAATATGAAGCCGTTCCCTATACATTCATACTTGCGCCGTTTTATGGTTTCCGCAGTGGCTGCAGCTACGCCAGCCTTAGAGCTTGTACCGTGAAGATGGGAGGCCGCCAGAGTGTCGACACACGTAGCGTCCCAACGGCTTTCCCAACTTCCACGGCACAAGCGCCATACCATCCTGTCTTTTGCCATCGCGAGCCAAACCATTTAACCATAACCCAGAAACGAAATATTTTTGTGTGACCTTAAAATGGCTGTGTTTGCATTAAATATAATTTGTATAAATATAATTTCACGTGTAATACGTTTTTGAAACTTGTCTCATAATACAATTGACCGCAAGATCACTCTTGTTGTGGTGTGCTAACAATTATCGTATTATTTGTTTCACTCGGCTAGTGTGGTCTGTTTATGCAGTAAAAAAATCTAGATCTATGGTTAATTCGTATTTTTTGTAAATCAGAGAAAACATGAATGTGAAAGTGGCTAGCTACATTGCTCAATTCTTTCAAATTTATACTTCTTAGATCTGTTTTTGCTTTGGACATTTAAGCTTACATTTCGGTATTTTCATGCAAGTATAATATGTATGGTGGTTTATATAGACATATATATGTATATACGACTATGTATGTTTATTTATATTTATGTATGTTTTTGTATACTTATGAATGACTGCCTCCGTGGTCCAGTGGTCAAGGCGTTCGCCTTGTCAGACGGAGGTCATGGGTTCGATTCCCACTGGGAAGCATACTTTGTGAAAAGTTGTTTCCAGTCTATCCAGATATTGCAGGTTTGAATCACCTGATTATCCGAAGAGAAAGATGATTCCGTGTTTCGGAAGGCACGTAAAACTGTGGGTCCCAAACGCCACCTAGCGTTTGAACATCAAACTATCCAAGGATTTGTTTCTGGTTTGCCCTTTGGGTTGTGGAGGTCAGACGGCAGGCGCTCTGTGTAAAAACCAGTAACCTCGTCAAATCTCCTTGGTTAGGTAGCGGACCCCGGGCTCTGAAGCGTTACTGCTGAGGATGCAACCGGGAATACGCTCGGATGATGATGATGTATACTTATGAATGTTTATGTAAGTATGTATATGTCTTGTTGTAAGTATACATGTGTAGTAATTTTAGTTAGATTTAATGTAAGTTTCATTTATCCTCTGTAAGTACGAACTTCTATTACCCTTCTCGTGAACTGTCCTATCTTCTTATTCGCCGGTTGACTGGAAGAGATTCCACTATGGGATAAGTCCGCCGTTGTCAATTTACTCTTTATGTTGTTATTTTATGTAATTGTGTGTTTTCATAGTACAATAAAGTCATTACAAACAATACAAACAAACAAACATGAAATACGTGTACAATATTTTTCAATAACTTATCCTGATGGACAAATTAGAATTTTTCGGTCTATAAAATTCGCGAAAGACCTTCAAGTTTGACCTCCAAAAACAAAGTATTTCAGATATTGGCAGACCATTTATCGAAGAATTTATTCAAAATTCTTTAAAATTTCTCTTCTCAACCCTTCCAAAGTACATCAAAACAGCCGCAAAGACTATCTGCGGGTCGATCCGACCGTCAGTGTTAGACATTTCAATTGTTAATTAGACCCCAATGATAAATGGACCCGGCTACCGGCTACAGAAGGGTTGAACATCGCTTTGTACTTAATAATTGGGTTGAAAGAAAATAATGTTTCACTCAAAAATTTCATAAACATTCTCTTCCTTTGTCAGGCCTGTGTCACTTCCCGTTTAGGTATCGAAAATATACCTATATTATTACTATGCGCGCGGCGACCACTCCGGAGGGGAAAGTTCAGTTACATAAATCGGTTGTTGAAATTGGCTTGCAATGGATATCTAGATAGATAGATAGATAAATTTTTTATTGTACATAAAAAAAAAATATTAAAATACAGTAAAAAAACACAATAGTACAAAGGCGGACTTATCCCTGTCAGGGATCTCTTCCAGTCAACCCTACAACTAGAGGAGATAACTACAAAAGTTGTCTAGGTACCTAAACGAAGAGGTGAGGACGTCTGACACGAGCTAAATTAAACTATAGCGTTAACCACACTAAGTAGATTTTTCTTTAAATTTCTTTTTTAAGCAAGACTTCTGTACGGCAGTACTAGTACGTATTCTGTGCCTTTGTATGCTGCCTAGAAATCAGAACGTATGCTTGTATTTATATAAAAAAAAACTGTAATCTTTATCAGATTAATGGTATAATGTTTCTGATTTAAAAAGTACTCTTTTTACTGTTAATTGAACTTTAGTTCTTAATCGTTTTAAACCAATAACCACCCAAAACAAGTTGAAATAGCGCCTAGGAAGCGATTCAACACTTAGCTATATTATGATTTGACGTAATATCAAAAACGAAGTGACTCCTATTAAAAAGATAGGAATAAAATTACCGGCCAGATGTAAGTCGGACTCACGCAGGAAGGCTTCCGTACCATTATCCATACAAAAACGTTTGTGGTATGGGAGCCCCACTTAAATATTTATTTTATTCTGTCTTTAGTATCTGTTGTTATAGCGGTAATAGAAACACATCTTCTGTGATTGTCTAGCTATCACGCTTCATGAGTTACAGACGGATAGACGGACAGCGGAGTCTTAGTAATAGGATCCCGGTTTTTACCCTTTGGGTAAGGCAAAGCAGGAAACTACTTAGTTTCCTAATAGGGAATATGCATGAAAAAAATATATGTTATCTAATCAGTTTATCCATAAATATTCAAAAATAAATTACTGACAGTGGAAATAGAATAAGATTTGGTTAAAAAACGAACTAGATATAACAATTTTACGGAACTATGTCTATCTCACTCGCAAAAACGCTATTTTCTATGGCAAATGTATAGATGATGTGGACTTTGACGTCATCAGTACATATCGGACTTCTCTTTCTAATTGAAACTTTGAATTATCACATGTTCGTCGCTGATTAAGGTATTTTATAAATTCTTTCATATTTGTTTACTGTGGTTAATAAGGACTTTATTAAGCAAATAAAAAAAATATGTGCATATTCTCCATTGATGTGAGAAAGAAAAAGAAAGTAGAGCTGTGGCCGTTGGGTGCCCGCCTGACAAATAGCTACAGCGTTTTAAGTGCAAATTCTTATCAGGCCGTCCATCTTTCAATGCTCTTAATTAGAAGCGGAATTCTCGAAACATTTGCTGCAGACTTGCGACTGGTAAGACAAATCGCAACGATTTATTTATATTCCTCAGGTAAAGTGAGACTTGCGACTGTTAAGAGGTACCTGAATTTTTCGGGGTCCAGTGCTGCCCCCATCTGAAATAAATCATTTGAAAGGTAACTGACATATCATTTAAAATTTTGTCTCGAACTGACCCTAGATAACCCTTCAAACTATTTTATGTAGTACTGTTTACAGTTTAAATTAAAAACGTGAAGCTTTTCTACGCACATGAGCAAAAAATGGCTACTTTTGGCCAATGTGCATAGAAAAGCTTTACGTTCTCAATTTAAACTGTAAATAGTAATCCATAAAATAGTTTGTAAGGTTATCTAGAGCCTGGTCAAGACAAAATTTTAAATGATATCTCTGTTTCCTTCCAAATGATTTATTACAAATGGGGGCAGCACTGGACCCTGGAAAATACAGGTAGCCCTGAAACAAAGTTATTAATATTTTACTCTTAATAGTGGCCCAGAACGGTCCGCCTATGCGACGGGTTGACGACATAATCATAGCCGTAGGTCACACCTGGATGAGAGCATCACGGGCCGAGATAGGTGGCGTCGATGAAGAGAAGCCTATGCTCAGCAGTGGGCGAAAGAAGGTCAGAATGATGATGATGACGATTCTACTGTATTATAACAAATAATCTTCAGCTAGATTGATTTGCGTTGCAGAATCCGAAAATGGAACTAATCTGTTTGGACATGAAGAAATTTGGGTCTTTTAGGTAACTCGGCAACCAACTTTGCTTTTGATGAGGGTACTGTTGAGAAAATTAATTTAAAAAAACTTATTGAAGATAAAGTCGCAAGTCTGCCTATTTCTCTCTCACTGTTGCTGCAAGGACAAAAGGGACTTTCTGATTTATTGCTTCTGTAGTCTACATCTTCGATATACACAACATTGTGTTTTATTGCCAGGGTATTTAATACCACGGTTACAGTTCACGGTTACTTCCTCTCAGTGCGATACCGTTGCCATCCTCAGCTGAGCTGCTTCGGAGACCAGGGTGCAAAAAATCCAAACAGACAGGGTGCAACAAATCCAGACAGATAAAAAATACTTATCTTTGGATATTTACATGAATCGTTTACTGTTGCACTTTTCCGCTTTTTCTTCTCCAAATATAATATGCATGTCACCCAAGGCACAGAACAAGTACTGGTACTCACGTACAGAGGTCTTACTCACAAAAGAAATTCAAAGAAATATCAACTTAATGTGGTTAGCGCTATGGTTTAATTTAGCTAGCGTCAGATCTCCTCACCTCTTCGTTTAGATACATAGACATCCATTGCAAGCCAATTTCATTCTTATTACTCTGGACAAACGATTCATGTAACTGCATTTTCCCCTTCGAAGTGGTCACCGCGCGCATAGTAAAAATGTAGGTATATTTTCGATACCTAAACGGGGAGTGACAAAGGCCTGCCCAAGGTGCCGAAGAGAATGCAAAATCCAGAAAAGGAATAGCCGACACGGTTTACCGATTTGCCTATAATTTAACGACCGGCCGCCAGCCTGACGTACGTATAAATAAATATATACGGACAAATCACACAGATTGAGCTAGCCCCAAAGTAAGTTCGAGACTTGTGTTATGGGATACTAACTCAACAATACTCCTGTGGCCTACAGAGGTCATCGAGATGTTTGAGCTTAGTCGCTTCTAATTACCGCCACAGAAGTGGTCTATTCGAGGCCGGAATTTGCCAGAGGCCACACGGCACATTTGACGACCTCTGTGGCCTAGTGGTCATTCCGGAGACTGTCACACTGGAGGTCCCGTGTTCCATCCAAGGTCAGGTCATGATGGAAAATCTGACACCGTGAAGACAGCCACTACACTAATCGTGCTGGTTTTAAAGCTTCGCTGTTTAAGCTTTTGCTTGCTGAGTCCAATTCAGTGTTAAATTGCTGCATTTATAGTTTTAGTAATATTCGACGACCTCCGTGGCGTAGTGGTTACCATGCTAGTCCGCCACCTAGAGGTCCCGGGATCGATTCCTGGTCAGGGTAAGTTGGAAAATGGCTTTTTTCAGATTGACCTTGGTCTTGGAGGTTTATCTATATATGTATTCGTTATACTCGTAAAATATCGTTGAGTTAGTATCCCTTAACACAAGCCTCGAACTTATTTGGGGCTAGCTCAATTTGTGTGATTTGTGTTTATATTTATTTATTAACATAACGTTCTACAAGCCACAGCAGAACTCAAGACTCTGTCTCTACCGGTACCCAAAAGACGTTCTGTATCAAAACGAGTCCCTGATTTATTAGCGGCTTCGCCGATATAAATTACAGCCCGACCAATTAACAATGTCGAGAATTAGTTACATTGAGATATTATTTCGTATTTGGGTGGGTTTCCATTCTAGCAATGCTGTTGGGAAATAAACTAGTAATTTACTCTGAAATTTTTTGTTTTTTCATGTGTGAGTGGCCAACACTTTTGGTAGATTTTTCAAGCTGCTTAAAGGTCTGACATTGCTTGGCGACTGCCATACGATAATGACAGACGGGACCAACAGCTTGCCTTCTGTAGCACGGAGGAGCTCGAGAAATTTGTTTGCCACCAAAGAATAAGTACTAGTACTCACGTACAGAAGTCTCACAGCAATAATCAAAGCAATATCTACTCAATTTGGTTAGCGATATTGTTTAATATAGCTTGCGTCAGAACTCAGCACCTATTCGTTTAGATACTTCGAAATCCATTGCCAATTTCATTCTTATTACTCTGAACAAACGATTTATTAAACTGAATTTCCCACTCCGGAGTGGTCGCCGCGCGCATAGTAATAATGTAGGTATATTTTCGATACCTAAACTGGGAGTGACACAGGCCTGATGCTACTTGTGTTCACCCATTCAAGTGCTGGACACACCCAGCATTGCTTAACTTGCGTGAGGGTTGGTAATGCTTACTTCCACCGGGCCACCGAGTGCCTCGATTTATAAATTTGCGACCTCATTTCTCGTCAACTCCTTAATAGATGTGGCTCATATTCGAATTTTCGACTGTGAATAACATCTTAAACGGCTAAACCGATATCCATCAAACATACCTAAGAACCACCGCAAGGAAACTTTAACTTTTACGTAAAAAAAACGCATCGAAATTGGTCTATCTCTGACAAACATACAAATAGACAGACATACAAAATTTAAAAAACCCCTCTTTTTTGTCGGGGTAAAAACACAATAACTGGATAGGTCCCTATAATTATAAGTAATCTGACATTGTATAGTACATAATTTTTCAAAATTAAAACCACCCGATTACACAACCGATTTTGATAATATTTCTATGAGATCACCTGATAAGTATACCCTTTCAAACAAAAAAATATTTTTTTAAATCGGTTCAGGCGTCTTTGAATAATCAGTGAACATACATAAGATCGCGACGAATTGATAACCTCCACTTTTTGGAAGTCGGTTAAAAATACTTATTTCTCATCATTCACATCCATCCTTAAATATTTATTGTGATACAATCATTACAGAACTTATAGTTACATTACGATGTTAGTGTGTTATGATGGTTATAACACACTAGGCGGAATTTGCGCCCGAGTCGCAGGCGAGGGAGTAATAGAGCCGAGTGTGTTTAACCAATATATTATGCACGTATATCGTACGTCGTTTTCAACACACTTGCGAGGAAAAATACACAATAAACTGACCTTTTTGATTTTAAATGAACTCAACCATATAACTATGTTATTTTCCCGCCGTCTTACTTTTCTGGCTGGTGGCGTGCGGCCGGGCGGTATTGAAAAAAGCAAATAATGCGGTTATAAAATATAACTTCACTATTTGAGTTCATAACGTACGCGTGTTTTATGAGCTACTTTATATATCTATTTATATTAGAAATTAGATCCACTTTACGAGCAAGGGTGTTGAAAAATAACATAAATAAACTATGACTAAACTCAATATAACTGTGAATAAAAAACTTTTCAATTTTTGACTTCTTTCATGAATAAAATCAAAACTATTCATTTAACAATAATAACAGAAATATATTTGAGATTCACATAACGAGCCCTTTCATTTGATGCATGACATGGTAGGGTTTGCAAAACTGGTTTTATTACTTAATTAGTCCCTCGAAAACGTCCGTTATTTAAAAAAAATAAAAAATTTTTCCTGTAATCTACAATCAATGAACTATATTTTGAACTTTTTCAAAATTTTAAGCTCTGTAGTTTAGGAGATCAGGGGGTGGGGGGGAATGGTCAATTTTCGTCTTCTTTCATGAATAAAATTCAGACTATTTATATTACAAATTTAAAAAAAAAATTGAGGTCCTCATAACGGGCCCTTTCATTTGATATATAACAAACACCATAGGGTTTGCAAAACTTTCATTTTTAATTTCTTATTTTTTCCCTCGAAATAAATAAATATAATTGTTTAAATTTTTTTATATAAGGGAATGCCCTTATTAAAAAAAATCATTTATTTACTTTACACATCCTGCCAAACACCTGTGATAGACGGACGGACAGACAGACACACGAGTGATCCTAGAAGGGTTCCGTTTTTTATTTTTTTATACGGAACCCTAAAATTACCCAAAAATCGCTGTACTCACTGACGTCAAACCACCTAAAACTTTTCTAAAACATTTAACGTAGGTACATGTTTACAAATCATGTATACTACAAAAGATAAAATACTTTGTGACATTCTATTTGTACACATTTTCGAGTTTCCAAACTTGTTTGCCTTCGTCGAAATATTTTCTTTTCCTTCAAACTGCCGCAGTAAGTTTGCAAGTAAACACATTTTGTTCCCTTCGTTACGTAAACAAATTGATTTGGAATTATAATTTGGTTTGCAACGATCAGGGGACGCATTTTTGAAATCACTAGTCACATTACGAATGGTTTACGCGAGCGATTCCAAACGGGCACATTTTGGAAATGATCGTATGCGAAGGATTTGCTACGACTGATCTCGACCACTCGTAATTTTGACATTTGTGGCGTAGATATGTCAAAGAAACCTTTAATGGAGAATCCGTTCTGATTCATGCTGCTTTTTTATTCACGATGAAATTCTTAGAAAACCATAGACATATTTTCGATGTATTCTGCGTAAAACAGTATTGTTTTTAGCTGACACGACGGTTTGAAAAATACGTCCAAATGGTTCTTTACGCGAACGGTGAGTTGGAAAACTACACGTTTTGTGTTTCGGTGAGTCCTTAAATGAAAAATAGCACTCCTGTCTTGTTTACCCCTATGAGATCAACGTGTATTGTTTCATACAGATCGACACAAGTGTTATGAACCTGATGTTTTTACAACGGAACACACAGAATAACTGTGCGGGCTAGAGAGTTAGTTGTGGTTTCTCAAGAAAAGTTCACATAGGTCAGCGCGAGGTGGGGCGCTGACCTTACCGTGTCATTTTAACCCCTGACAAAAAGGGGGGTGTTATAAGTTTGAAGCTAATTTCGGTCAGTCTGTCTGTCTGTGACATCGCAGCTCTCGAACGGATGGACCGATTTCAATTATTTTTTTTAAACGTGAAAGCGATTTCCATCAAACGTAGCTAAGAAACATAGCAAGGAAACATGCTATTACATAAAAAAAGCATCGAAAGCGGTCTATCCGTTAGAGAGAACATAAAAACAGACAGACATAAGCGTCTAAACTTATAACGTTCCTCTTTTTTATCGGGGATAAAAAAACAATCTTTAATAGGTTCCTACCATTAAGTAATCTGCCATAGTATTGTACAAAAGTACTTCTTTCTCACCGTACACATTCAGCCTCATGATTTTGCAGATTTTTCCCTCGTATTTTCGTCACAATTTCCTTTTTGCGCGCCCTGTATACAATATACATGATTCTCGGAAGGCGAGAAGCGGCTGTATATTTACTTAAATGACGATACAAAATTAAACGATATGTGTTTCCCTTCGTGATTTCTTCGCTTGTGTGCAAAATATTAAAGATACAGAATAGATTTTTCACAATAAAGCTTCGGAAATTTATTTTTTATTTAACGTTTCCAAAAACTTCATCATATCTATGAAGATTTATCGTTAGCATCCTGAGATTAATCCGAGTGACAAAAATTTTATTTTTTTAGAAATTTAAGGGCAGTTGTGTTTTTATATTTTGTCATAAAAATGATTCGAAGACCTCACCTTTTGATATTCACAAAATTGAGAGATGCAAATGCCTTTGTGAAGCCTATAAAATTGTTGCGACTTATAAATAAACGTAACAAAATAATAATAATACCTAATACTACCTGTTTTCTTCTCTTTTCATCTCCTGGGTCTGCTGGAAGAGATTTCTTAAGAAATAAGCAGTAAGTACCTATGTACTCAATGTTCTTCCTTTGATCGTTCCTATGTTTGTATTTTGTGTACATGAATTTTGTAAATAAATAAAAAAATAATGACATCATAGCTAAGAATTACCCCTGACAACCAAATCTGTTCAGTTCTTTCGACAAACATAATATTAGATGTGTTCGAGCAATGCTCGCTCATTTCGGCTGCACGTGCCTACATACTATGTAGGTCGAGTGTCAGCTGTTTTACCCGACTGCGCCAGAAGGAGGGTTATGTTTTTCGAGAGTATGTATGTATGTTTTTATGCATATATGTATGTATGTATAATTGTTTGGCACGCTCTGCAGCCTGAACGGCTCGATGGATTTTAGCTTGAGAGGTGTCGTTAGATTCGTATTTACTGTGAGAGTGACACTGGGTATATCAAAATAAAAAAATAACAAAATCAAAAAGGCAGTCGGGTTTTTTTGTTTTTGTAATAATTACTTGTTACTTTTCATTTTTCATCATTGCAAGAATTAACACTAGAAGCGCGAAACATTCTGACACTCCTAGAAGCGCGGATGGGTCAATTATGGCCAATTTTTTATTTTGCTACAGCAATGTGAAATTTTGTATACAAATAAAACTCGTAATTATAATAAAATATTTTTATTATAGATTACACATATTTTTGGTGTACTTTGGCTTAAAATAGAATAATAATAAATCACAATCACAAATGATTCCAGTTAAAAATTAGATAAAATTATAAAAAAGGTGATATTTCTTCCTTTGTTTAGGTATGGTTGCATCAATTTTTTTACTACGTAATCTCCAAGACGTTCGTTATTTGGCCTAACGTCATCCTTGCCTAGGTACGAAAATACGTTCACTATATACTTATTTAGAGTCCCATTTAACTGACCACAGTGCATCTAGATCTAAAAATTTTGTGCTTATGGCTCCATGTACATATATAATAGCCAGAAAAGCTTCGAGCTCTTCATTGTTAGGACCCAGTCAGGAGAGTGACTACGTCGGGTTTCTGCTATGGTACAAGACAAAATTTGTTTAAAAATTTTTTCGTCTATCATAAGTCGCCAAGCACTACTACAAGTTTAGCTGTTGGCCGACTTTGAATTTCATTTATAGAAATTTCATCATTGGTTGACGTTAAGTCGCTGTTTGTGGGTGATTGTTGCCACTCTTCATCGGATGAATACAGCGGCTCGCCTTCTGAGTTGTCTTCGTCGATATCTTGAAGAGATTGAATAATTTCCGCAGCTTTTAGACCACGCTTAGCCATAGTGCGCAAAAATGCTTTAGTTTCGTACGTGCTATGTGACAGAAACAAAACATACGTTACGCTCCCGCCACTGCCGCCCGGCTACTAATGCAGCGATTCAATCACACACCGCCGCCCCCACCACCCTCAACGCTTAGCCACGAATATTTAGTATGGCGCGTGAGTACCTACATTGACGCAATCAACGATATTTTGTCTAATTTAAAAGAAAGATGAAGTTAAACTCTGACATCCATGACTGGGTCAAAATTGACCCAACCGCACTTTGAGGTAAATTTGATAAAAAAAATATATATATTGCAATTACGTGGTTGAAGTTTCGTATAAACAATAATGATCACATTTCATAGAAAGTCATAAAAAATTAGGATTCTATGCATAATAAAACATTAAATAGGGCAGGAAAAACATCGAAATGGGTCAAATTTGGGACGCCCGCGCTTCTAGTGTTAAGACACTATCGAGTGATCGAGAAAGGAGCGGTCACAAATAACTCTACAACATGGAACTTAACAACAATAAACAATTTCAAGGAAACATCATCATTTCTTTACCTAAGCCCTCGCCAAGGACACAGGTGACACTTGAAGCTTGCGCCGTACAATATGAACCCTAAAAACATTAGACGTCTTTCCAGGGGAAATTGTGTAATAAACTAATAAGTCGCCGTTTCCAAGTAAGTAAAACTGTACAAAATATTCATAGCTTTACTTCCGTACTTTATGTATTTTGTCACACCGGTCTCTCGAATATTTTCATATTTTATTCCCTTTGATGTTTCGCGACTAAATTGGATGAGGCGTTTAGAAAAGGTCTAAGCCTTTTCGGATCTAGGATTCCTTCGGAGATCGAATTCCTAATAAATCATATTAGTATTTTTTGTGGCAAAACATACAACAAGAATTTGTTATTTGGATAATTTACAATAATATCTGTACCTCAAGCAACGCACCTAGATCAAGTTTATTCGCCAGGAAAATTTAAAAACTCCCAATTGTCAAGAACGCCATGTAATGATGAGTAGCGCAACTACTAATTTCAATTGATATCCGTAGCGCCATCTATTATTTAAAAGGCAAACTAAAAAAACGACTTGTTGTGTCAAACTTATAACATCCCTTTTTTGTCGGGGGTCAAAAATGATTATGCCTGTTTGCCGGCTCTGAGAATTGAACCCAGGACATCCAGTTAACGGCCGAGCATACAAACCAAAGCACCACGGCCGCTTTATATTTTAACGGCCCTTTCATAAAGGTATTAATTATTTTACCTCCTCCACAGGTAGCGGAGCACAAAGAGCCTGGGGTAGCCAGCCAGTGGTATCTCGGTCGAGAGCAGGAGGACCCGTCCCCCCCGCACACCCCGCACTCGTCGACCCTCCTCGTGGAACCGACGCGAAGGTCGCAGCCGACGCGCTGTGAACAAAAAATATTGTTACTACCACGTAAAGACGTGACCCATAGGGCTCTGTCTATCCCATTAGGGGTAAAGACCCCTAATGGGGCAGACAGAGGCCTATGGGTCTTGCGATTCCGGTCAGACAAAACCCGGGGCTGCAAGACGCAGACAAAAATCGCTCATTAATCCGATTCGCATTTTTTCTCATTCCCTCAATCGGTTTTTACGCTTAAGCAGGTAAGTACATTCTAACTTTTAAAAAATTATTTCGTGTTCGATTATTTTGGACATCTTTGGAGGAATATGTTGCAGGATTTCTTTTTTTTACAAAATACAACGTAGAAGATTATTACGTAATTAATCGAACCTCGGGTTATACTAGAGCACTATAGTATAAAGATATTAAAATAAAAGGCAAAAAAAAAACGACATTCCCATACAAATTGACCGGGCGGCTGAACACATTTGTATGGACGAGCCGATTTATTTCTTTTTAGACAGTTATTCTAATTTCATTATACTAAAGTGATCTAGTATAGCCTGTGGTTCGATTTTTTTCGGTTATGTCCCTTCCATGTTGTATATTCATACATATACATCGATAAGTAATCACGCTTAGGCGAGTAAAAAAATTATCAACCAATATATTAGTCTTCTTCTTCTTAGCGAGTCGGAATGGACTAATATATGTATATATTACATGAGTGTGGACCAAATCGCAGACGTTCTTAAAAAGGAGAGGTTAGAAGTACCCGTAACCGGCTGGCATGCATGAAGAGAGTGATGAGTAGTAGATGAAGCGAAAGAGGTCTGTCAGGATCGTAGCAAGTGGAGGTCCTTAGTCTCTGCCTACCCCTGTGGGAAACAGGCGTGATAATATGTATGTATGTATGTATGTATGTGGACCAATGTGTGGCCACATTTACGCCTCTGTCATTAGCGGAGTTTAGGTCTTCTATTGTACAGGGGGTACATGACAGTAGGTGGGCCATGGTTTGAACAGCTCCACAGTCACAACGATCGTTGTTTGGAAAACCCCACTTTGCTCGGTTTTCGTGACATCTCCCAACGCCAGTTCGAAGCCTGTTTAGAGATTTCCAGACTGCCCAGGGGAGATCGCCACCTGGTGGAAGTTTCTCGGCTGGTGGAATATGAGATGGTGCAGGAGGATATTTATTTTTCCACCAAGCTAACCTAGTGTATATATTAGTAAAACGTTTGCACACTTTCTTGCAATTTACCGAAAGATGAGCCAACCATTCCATTTTCTTCCCAATCATTCTATCGTAAGATTGCCAAGCTCCGCTCCAAAATTCAAATTCTCGTGAAAAATGTTCAAGTAACCCGTCCAATAAAGTCTTCTGATCTAAATAACCCGTCCCCATACATCACGGGGGAAACTTGTGTGGCGCGCTGTTACAATGTAAAAAGTGTTGCAGATGCGACACCTACTAAGAAATCTTATGAATATATAACAGTTTTTAATTTCAGTTTTAGGTTTTTTCCTTTAACAGGACATGTCGTTCATCTTATACATTTTGGACGTGATTTAAGATTTATTAATGCAGAAAAACTGATAATAAGAGCGCCATTTGAATCTTAAAGACTGTTGTCACATAGAAATGTTTGCATTGATATTAAGAAGAGAGTATCTGATTTTATTTGTTGAAAATTGCACAGTATGGCGTTCTCTTTGACCTTTGGAGAAGAAAGAAGCCGCAACCCAAGCTGTATAGTATCTAACATTGGATAGTTTATATGCAGAATTTATTTTTCTCTCAGTCAGTAGTAACGATAAATGAACATGCTCTTCTTACAGCAGTAACGAAAAGCTTCACGTTTTCACTTTAAACTGTAAACAGTAGTTCTTAAAATAGTTCGAAAGGTTATCTAAGGCTAACGACAAAATTTTAAATGATATCTCTGTAACCTTTCGAATAATTTATTTAAAATGGGGGCAGCACTGGACTCCGAAAAATTAATGTATTTTTTAAGATATCTTATCCTTCTATACATACTATATTTTTTCTTTGTGTGCACAGATAGAACTTATTCATGGATTATGATGCTTGATAAAAGGTAAGTGGTTGTCTAGAGAGTTTATGACGTAATCTTTATTACGTCAGCGCAGTAAAAAATGTAGTCGTCAAAGGCGGGGCTTGCGAGATTTTACCTCATAAATCCCTTAGTATCCAACAAGTCAAATAAGATACAGCTCTCGAGACAAAAGCTTAGCTTTGCATTTGTGTGAGTGCACTCAGATAGTGTAGGTGGGACATCGGCTTGAGGCGCGGCGCGGCCCGCACCGGTTTATACTGGTTTTTGAAACTCGGCCTAAGTGGCGGCACGACCCTCGCGCGTCATTTCCCTACCGCGCAATTTCCGCCTTCAACTTCACCTTTGGTACCGCTAGCAGCTTGACGTTCCGGTGCTGTTGTATTTGAATGATTAGTGAAATAAACTAACATTAATATTAAATAATATAGAGGTAATACAATAAATTAACACAATATCTTATTTTTTAATTTCATTTAATTAATAATTTCAATAAGAAATAGATATTATTATATGTTTTTGACTTTTATGACTTTTGGCGCCCACTCACAACATTGTGTATGGGATTTGTATGAAATAGCACTTCGTGACGTCATAGTTTCTTAGACTCAAAGAACGCTAATAGTTTTTCTTGATTGACAAATGTACAGTCCCGTTGAATATGGATATGACAAGTGACAATATTTTGTGATGTTTTATTCTCTTATCAGTATAATAAATCTTATCAATTTTTTTTACCTGGATACTACTTTCCACCTTTCATTAATCCATGCTGTCTAGGATAGAAGATATAACTTTGAATGTACCAGAAACTGCTCTTCCTACCATCGCAGATGCTGATGGAGAGAATGAATGAAAATTTTTACCCCAGTATTGACCACTAACACACACGAAAAAAGCAAAATTGGAACTTCATAATTATCATGTATGGTCCCATAGTAAAAGGGAGTAAAGAGAAAGGGAGTAAACGTACTAATCAATGTGAACAACTCACATTGATTAGTACGTTTATTCTCTTTCCGTTACACGTTTAATTTTAATTTTATTGGTTCATGTACATTTGAAAATTTACAAATTGGTGCTATCTTTTTCTAAGGTAATTTCTTCCAGTGACCTGCGAGAGGAAATGGAAAGAAAGGGGTCATTGGCGTGTATAATACAAAAATACTTTATTTATTTATTTATTCTTTACAGAATCAACAGCACTTTACAATATTATTATTTTATCTTATAAACAATTACTTACTCGTACTCCCAATTACAGATTCTCATTTTGTAATTCAAATACATGAATATATTATACAATAAACAAAACGGAACTAGTCTCTGTGAGCTGTAAATTTCGCGAGTCACCCCGACTCGTCGAAGTTGATCAGATAAAAAAAATGTTCCGATAAAAAAAGTTGTGTTTAATAATATGATTTCAGAAAAGTCTATACTCTATTCGTAATATAATAGCACATGTGTCGTTATTTCCCAAAAAGATAATTCGGCCCATAGACCTAGATTTTTTTTCTTTAGATCTATGCACCATAATGCCTAAGGTTTTACTCGAACAACACAAATTTAACAAAAAAATAGCACAACTACCAACTTAACAAACAACTGAATTCATACAATGTGATATTCGATATCGAAACTGAGACGGATCGCTCGCTCAGTCAATTAATAAACAAACCTACATAAACTAACGTTATATAAATTTACATAAATAAATATATACACTTAATAAATACGTAAGATAATATTTCTAAATATGATGATTCGGATGATAAAGTCAGATAGTAATCATTCACGTTGTACAAAGCTACCGCAAAAATTGACAAACTTCACAATCGTTCAATATTCTCACCTAAACTGTACCAGATTAAAACCTCTTCCTATCCCCTCACACCTACGACCCATCCTTCACGCGCGAACGGGACAAAACGACCTACTTTATTATGATAATCGGAAAATTCGCCACATTTGTGCGAAAAGTGCCTCTCGACTCGATTTCGGGCTTCTGAATAAGAGATGAGCCGTCATTGGTACGTATAGAGGTAATTTATAACACCAGTGGGAGGACTGATTGCGGTTTTATCTACAGAATGTTCTGACGATTTAACTTGTAATATAGTAAATAGATTCAGGTGTTACTTTGCGGAAGTCAAAGTTACATACTATGTGATTTGAATTACTTTATGCGATTTCACAACCAGGTAGTTCATGCAAACTATTGCCGGCCGGCGCCCCCCATTACTGTCAGTCCCAGATATCTGCCACCAACAGCCCGTGTGCACCCGCCAACAACAGCTGATGCATGCTCCCTCCCATGCTGCTGCATCCGCTGCGGCAGCAACATCGGACACCGCACACGCAACACGTGTTTCGCGTAAGAGGCGAATGTTGGTGGCGGATGCACACGGGCTGTTGTTGATAGGTATGTTGGGACTAACAGTAGTGGGTGGACTCCGCAAGGCAATAGATTGCATGGACTAACTGGTGGCGGAATCGCACAAAGTAATTCAAGTCACATAGTATTTAACTTGTAATGTTATAAAGGTGAGATTTGTCTAAATGTGTACTAGTCAGTGTCTCTTCTTCTTTCTTCTTCTTTTACAGCCTATTATTTCCACTGCAGGATATAGGCCTCCTCCATAACACGCCATTCCTCACGATGTTGCGCCTTTCTTTTCCATAGTGGACCAGCTGCTTTGAAGATGTCTCTCCGTCGTGTCATTGGTCTGCCGCGACTTCTGCGGCCCATCCACGGTCGCCAGTCCAATGTTTTTTATCTCCATCTTCCGTCCTCTCTACGACTGATATGACCAGCCCATTTCCACTTTAGTGTGGCTATTCTTCTGATTACATCAGCAACCTTGGTCTGCTTTCGTATCTCTGTGTTCCGGATACGATCTCTAAGGGAAATGCTCAACATAGCCCTTTCATAGCTCGTTGTGCCATTTTTAACTGATTTACAGTATCTACTGTGAGGGTCCAGGTCTCACAGCCAAAGGTCATCACAGGCAGGACGCATTGGTCGAACATTCATCGTTTGAGACACATGGGTAACTTCCCTCTGAGGACATCGCCTAATTTCGCAAAAGCAGCCCATCCTAGACCTATCCACTTTTCAATCTCCGCTTTCTGGGAGTCTTTGTTCAGTGAAAGGAAAGTGTTTGACCGAGATATGTAGATACTAATCAGTGTACTAAATACTACTTCTAATATTGTAAATGTGTTAATTGTTGAATTAGGGCTCGGAGAAGATAGAAACGCATGAGATAAAATAAATGATTGAGTATACTATTGAAACATGCCACTTGTGGTCACCCATGCAAGTGCGGACCACGCCCGGTGTTGCTTTACTTGCGAGAGCGTTAAAATGCACACTCCTACCGGGCCGCCGAGCTCCTCACGTGACATCATAGGGACTTGAGACCCAGTCCCATAAACTAGTCCCATAAACTAGTGCGAACACTAAACCGTTGAAGTTTATCAGATTAAAAAGTTGCTACTTTATAAGGGTATACGTAACAAAAAGTCTTACGACATTTTAAAATAGTTTGTGACATGCCCAAAATATGACTATTTTTAAGTTTTTAACTTCCCTGATATTTGCGCCAATTTGAAAAAAAATCGTAAAATAGAATCGAACAGAATGTCTATATAATTTCAAGAGAATCGGTTAAGAAATGCGACAGTCAGAGAGACAAAAGCATTATTGGCTTATCTCGAAACTGAGACGGTTCGCTGTTTCGCTTGCTCGGTCAATTACTATGTGTTCAAGGCGCAATCGTTGAAAAAAATACTACATAAATCTGTGTTGAAAAGCATGGTCTATAGAAATCTCCTCGTCTAGAAAAAAAAACTTTAACATCACTTTAGCAATACGGTGAGACTTTAAAACAAATCAAAAGTTCCCCAACAAAAAAAGAAGGCCACAAAATCGAGCCAACATCGAAACTTCTTAAAAATTAGTATTCGTTCACCACACTCGTCGGGGATTATGCAAACGACCCACCCAAGTTGCCACTTAAATAATATATGAAATTATGCAAAATACCCGGGCAAAGTGCGCTAGTGCTGTTTCACGAGTTCGAAAAATCGAGATTTGTCGATTTTTCGAACAGTTTCGAAGTTTTCGAGAGATCGGATGTACGTGACGGCGAGTTTGGAGTGCGGTGGTTTTTATAAGTTGAGTTCTGAATGAGTTTGAGGGTAAATGTGTACGGGGAGGTACCTTGTGGTCACAAACTTTAGCGGTATCTGCAGGGTATTTTCCAGAAGGACATTATTCTTTTATCGAGTCAAAATTTGGTTATAAATTACATTATAATAAACTTGACCAGTGTTTGGTCAGGGCGACTGCTTGATTGTTGCCTCATTGAGGTCTTGCATATGCATAGGGGACTTTGGGCAGAATAATAAATGGTCATCCTACTGCGCGCCCACCTTGTTCCAAATCAATTTTTCCTCCACCCAAAGGTTGGCTGGAAGTAAATAAATAAATAAATATATAGGGACAAATCACACAGATTAAGCTGGGCTAGCTTAATCTGTAAGTTCGAGACTTGTGTAATGGGATACTAACTCAAAGATACTAAATTTTATAACAAATACATATATAGATAAATATCCAAAGTGATTGTTTTGTTTTATAATTTTTGTATGTTATGGCGCAATAAGTTAATTTGTATTGTATTGTATTGACTGGAAAGCACCACAGTAGTTTTTGTCGTTTTTGGAGAAATTCCACCGGTTTTCTTGAAATCTCCCAACACCAGTCCGGAGTCTATTTGATGACTTCCTGACTGCCCAGGGTAGGTCGGCACCCGGTGGAAATATCTCCGCGGACGGAATATCAGAGGGTGAATCTGGAAATTTAAGGTTCGTGATGTTGGTTCCACACTAAAAAGAAATCTCGAAATACGGCGAAATAAATTTTGGTCTCCCAGTACGAGTACCACCACTCTGTGAGTACCACGGTATCTGACGACCTCCTTGGCGTAGTGGTCACCATGCTAGTCCGCCACCCAGAGGTTCCGGGTTCGAGCCCCGGTCAGGACAAGTTGGAAAATGGCCTTTTTTCAAATTGTCCTGGGTCTTGGATGTTTATCTATATATGTACCAACGTTATGAGAGTTCAAAAAACGACGAAACGTTTCGAGAAAAGGTAGGTAGTGCCCTTGCGCTCCGCTTGGCTCGTCTTGGTGGGGGCACTCCCGTGCCCCCAGATTTGTTATAAAATATAATATCGCTGAGTTGGTATCCCATAACACAAGTCTCGAATTTACTTTGGGACTAGCTCAATCAGTGTAATTTGTCCCTATATATTAATTAAGTACCATCTCAGCACGTTCGTTAAAGTGGCAGTGGGCGGGACACATAGCGCGAAGAACAGATGGCCGATGGGGCAAAAAGGTTCTCGAATGGCGACCGCGTATTGGTAAGCGAAGCGTAGGACACCCACCCACAAGTTGGTCAGACGATCTGACCAAGGTCGCTGAAAAGCGCTGGATGCAGGCCGCTCTGGATCGGTCATTTTGGAAATCCTTGGGAGAAGCCTATGTCCAGCAGTGGACGTTATGCGGCTGATATGATGATGATGATGATCTTAGCACACATAATTTTTTTTGGTAGACTGGTAGCTAGTCCGCCTAATAATTTTTTTCCTAACTTATTAGTGTTACAACAGCTGTGTAATAGCTTTGTGTAACAGCTAGGCCTTTTTCCTCCACTTTGTCTGCTGCAAGCTCTTCCCATCCAGACTATCTCGCCAGAAAACTTATCCAGATCATAGCGCCACCTGGTTTTGTGTCTACCTCTTCCTCGACGGTTTTCTGGTAAAATTGTAATAAAGTTAAATAAATACAAAGTAAAAATACAGAGCTCAAGAAGGACACAAAGAGAAGTGGAAAAGTGAGAGGTTTTTGCTCAACAGTGAAAATGAGTTTCTTTCAGCGTTTTTTCTCAGCTGCGTTGCGAAGCAATGGTATCTGGTAAATGAAATTTTAACATACACTTCACAAAATTTAATGTAAATAATACTCACTGACGTGTAAAAGGCCCCTGTAATGATCTAATTACTGATTAAACATTTGAATATTGAATTTTGTGAGATCTATTAGGCTCTAAATAATAATAATATATTTATAGAGCTCTAATAAATGTATAGGGACAAATAACACTGATTGAGCTAGCCCCAAAGTAAGTTATAGACATGTGTTATGGGATACTAATTCAACGATACTATATTTTATAACAAATACATGTATAGATAAACATCCAAGACCCAGGACAATTTGAAAAAGGCCATTTTCCAACTTGTCCTGACCGGGGATCGAAACCGGGACCTCTGGGTGGCGGACTAGCATGGTGACCACTACGCCACGGAGGTCGTCTTGCTCTAGCGTTCAAAAAAGAATTAACTGCGGTCTGAGTGCGTTTCAGCGATCGAGAAATGTCTAGAATATTTCGTAATTCTTAAATAAAGGCACAGTGATCTTCAAATGTTTCAGCGTGGATGATTTCTAAAACCCTCCGCCGAGGTCTTTCTGTGAACAAAAAGAGTATTGAAACCTCGTGACACAATGCCGGATGCGACCTGACATCATCAGGGAATGGGGACGCGAAATAATAAGGCTTGGAGGTGGTCCAAAGTATGAGAAGATAGCGATAACGTTAGTGATGGATAGATAGATAAATTCTTTATTGTACATAAAAATACAGTTAAAATAAATGAAAAAAACAATAGTACAAAGGCGGACTTATCCCTGTCAGGGATCTCTTCCAGTCAACCCTACAACCAGAGGAGGGAACAACAAAAGTGGTAATGATCGTTACGTTAGTCATCAGTACGTTAGTGATAAATGATCTTTCTTTGTTTTCAGATGCAGTGTCTAGCGACAGCAGCCAAAATTACACAGCGCCATCTAGGGCGTTGTACCTACACTAACACGCGGCTCGCTTAGCAAACACCTTTTCAACCTCCACAAGTATACTATTTTAGTTCATACATATTTAGAAAGATGTCACTAGTGTGCCGGACACTACCCAACAAATGTATGTACTTGTACTCAGAGACGAATAAAGGAATTGTAACAGGCGGGCCGCAATTTTCTTTGCTCCAACCAAACCCCAAGAAAATTAGGTCTTCACGAACTGTAGAAGCCAGAGACGTGGAGACAAGCAGAAACTTGTTCTTGTAAATTAAGAGTCCCCTTCTTTACCTTAGACAGAATTAGACTTTCCTATAAAAACGTAGTCTATCTCTTATTTTGAAATTACATGTGAAATTACAATAACATTCATGACACTAACAAATTTTTTGGACTTTCCATACAAAAGTGTGCAGCCGCCCGGGCAAGTTGTACGGGAATGTCGTTTTTTGTTTAGGTTTTGTTTGTTATTTTAACTGCATTATACTATAGCGATCTAGTACAGCCCGTGGTTCTATTTATTACGGGTATGTCCCTTCAATGTTGTATATTTCCTAAATAAATACGTAACGTACATAAAAAATACATAAATAAATATATAGGGACATATAACACTGATTGAGCTAGCCCCAAAGTAAGTTCGAGACTTGTGTTATGGGATACTAACTCAACGATACTATATTTTATAACAAATACATATATAGATAAACATCCAAGACCCAGGACAATTTGAAGAAGGCAATTTTCTAACTTGCCCTGACCGGGGATCGAACCGGGACCTCCGGGTGGCGGACTAGCATGGTGACCACTACGCCACGGAGGTCGTATCTTTGCATCCACGGTTGTGCGTTTCAGATAAAGGTGGGCTAACCCGCATTTTCTTAACCAAATTTAATATTATGCATGTCAATGTTCACCCAAAATATCACAATTCTGATTTTTTTTCAGGTACTGAAAAACTTTTTAAAGGACACACATTCATAAGGAAAACACATTAAATCTGTTACAGAATTTTTCCTGTAACACTTATTTGGGTGTTATAAACCTGTTGAGTTACATTAGTAACAGATATAATGTCTCTGTAACCGACCTGTAAGAAAACTGTTTTTACATTTTTCTATATTGAAAACAGATTAAAAGTGTTACAATTTTTCATTGTGTCACTTTTAAAACAGAAATGAAAAACAGTGTTCAAAACACTCTATTTGGATACCGGTAAAGTCCCTGCTTTTTCCACCATCTCGTCACCATCACGCTAAACGTTGTCTTTGTGGTTGTGGCCTTATGCTCTATCAGCTTGGAGGCGCAAGATTCAAAATACTCGATCTGCCCACTTAGGGATAAAGATACGTTTTTAATTACCTCTACTCTCCCACTACTGGGCATAGGCCTTTCCCCATCTCCTTCCAAATATCTCGATCGTGTGCCACTTCCAACCGTTCCCTGTCAAACTGTCGCAAGTCGTTAAACCAACGCTTCCGGGGCCTACTTCTCTTCCTTCGACCATTTTCGGGAGATTTTCGGATAAAAATATTGAAAAAGTTCATTTTTCATGCAAATAAAAATACCTCCCTCTCCCTGACCCCGACTTTCAAGTATTTAACCCTCACAAATTTTGTCCCACTGAACCGATTTCCATGAAACACAGCTAAGAGCCACCGCAAAAAAACTTGCTTTCACGTAAAGAAACCGCATTGAAATCTGTTCTTTTGTTCGAGAATTACAAACAGACGGACAGATATTGGTATCAAACTTAACACCCCTCTTTTTGTCGGAGGTTAAATGTAAAATCCGCCATCGCGCATAGTTTATACCACTCGTTACAGCATTCGTACCCGCTCCTTTGTCTACTACGTACGCTGTTTGCTCCCGTTTTTAAAATTAAAACTATGTGGCTCAGGGTTTAAGCTTCGTTCAGGTTGGTCGAGTAGTTAAACCGAGTGACAGTTTTGGACAACTGAGAAAAACGATTAATATTTAAACAAGTTCATTTGCTAAGCAAATTAACTGCCTGCGTCTATATTCTCAGAGAAGTACAGCCCCGGGACATTCAAAAGTAGATTGAATGGGTATCTTTTGGATAGGCATGCTTCATCCTAGTCTTCATCGTCGCTTTCCATCAGGTGAGATTGAGGACAAATGCCTAAACCAATAAATTGTAAAAAAAAAAAACATACCTCCGGCTGTTACGAACGCCATCTAGTAATGATAAGCTGAATTACATATTATAGTTGATATCCGTCGTGCCGTCTTTCATTTGTTAGCGAAAACCCTGACTTTCAAGCGTTAACCCTCAAAAACTTTCAAATGACAAAACCGATTTTCATCAAGCATAGCTAAAACCCACCGCAATGGGACTTGCTTTGAGAGCAAGACGACCTCCGTGGCGTAGTGGTCACCATGCTAGTCCGCCACCCAGAGGTTCCGGGTTCGATCACCGGTCAGGATAAGTTGGGAAATGGCCTTTTTCAAATTGTCCTGGGTCTTGGATGTTTATCTATATATGTATTTGTTATTAAATATTGTTGAGTTAGTATCCCATAACACAAGTCTCGAACTTACTTTGGGGCTAGCTCAATCAGTGTAATTTGTCCCTATATATTGATATTTCACGTGAAAAAACCGCATTGAAATCCAGTGTGAACACAATACGAAATTGCAGTACCGTCGCGTCGTCACGGATTTTTTTTCAGTTCTTTATAAATGGCTTTATGTTTTTAATTCTCAGTTGTCACAGGAAAATTGTTCTGTGATATTGCAGGCAATAGCGTGAAATGAGAAGAGCCTTTTCGTTTTTCATGGAAACGGATTTCAGTGTGAATTTTCAAAAGAAGAGAAAAGCTTTCTATTTTATTGTTTTTCTTGGAATCTGTAAAAATGAACACAATATTTTTGTATTAACACGTTTTTACCCCCGACAAAAAAGAGGCCTGTGTGTCTGTGGCGTCATAGCTCTCGAATAAATGGACCCATTTCATCATCTTCACCATCATAATTTCAGCCGCATAACGTCCACTGCAGGACATAGGCCTCTCCAAAGGATTTCCAAAATGACCCATCTAGAGCGGTCTGCATCCAGCGCTTTCCAGCGACTTTAGTCAGGTCGTCAGACCACCTTGTGGGTGGGTGTCCTACGCTTCGCTTGCCAATACGTGGTCGCCATTCGATAAGCTTTTTGCCCCATCGGCCATCGGTTCGTCGCGCTATGTGTCACTACTGCCACTTCAATGAACTAACCCGCTGGGCAATGTCAGTGACTTTTGTTCTCCTACGAATTTACTTATTTCTGACCCGTTTCAATGCGTTTTTTTTTACGTCAAAGCAAGTGCAGTGGTTCTTAGCTATGTTTAAAGGAAATCGGTTTAGCTGCTTAAAAGTTATTAGGGGTTTTAGCTTAAAGTTCGATCAGATCCGAAGCCGATCAAGTGAATACCTGTCGCTACCTATTTTGATAACTAGTTTTTAAACGATAAAGTAATATCCAACTGACTATAACTAACATTTACAATATTAATTAACACAATTCCATATCCAATTTAATAAAATTTAATAATCTTTTTTTTAACTGAGTTGTATATAAATAAAGGTACTCATAAAAATAATTTATATAAGTAGATCTAAACTTGACATTAACACTTTAAATGGACTTGATAAATTGACGCAGTAAAATCAAATAAATAAATAAAAAAGTGCATGGTAAATTAAAATTGCATGTAATAAAAAAAATATTTATGCGATAATATGTCAAAAAGAAAAAAAAATTAAATATAAAAAAAACCTCTGCTTACAATGCTAATAAATATTAATGAATAGTTTTGAATAGTATTTTCATTAATTTATTTGTTTGTAATAATTTTTTCTTGGTCTAGAACACCCGCTTGCCGTTCCATCTTATCTTTGCAATACCCAACAGGCTTCATATTGTACCTAATTATAAACAGTGGTAATATTAGTAAAACTAAGAACTGATGTATAACCCTTTATGTGGCGGCGGCCTCTTATTGGCTGTGGCAAAAAAATTGAATATGAATGCAATAAATGAATTGAATTGAATTGAATTGATTCCTTTTTCCATTATCCCGCCCACAATCACGCTAAGAATGGTGGTTGGGCGTCGTTAAGTCTTGCGGGCCTAGGCTCTGTCAGCAGAGGCCCAGGGACGCACTTATATTTTAAATTTTTGAACAGCGCCATCTATCGGTTTCCAAAAATACTTATTTTTAAGCACACTCCTAATCCATCGAAATTGTCAATTTTTAGGGTTCCGTACCCATAGGATAAAAACAGGACCCTATTCGTAAGATTAAGACTTCACTGTCCTTCCGTCCGTCTGTCTGCCACCAGGCTGTATTCACCAGGTTTTATATTATGAACCGTGGTAGCTTGACAGTTGAAATTTTTAACAAATGATCAATTCTGTTACCGCTATAACAACAAATACTAAAAACAAAATGAAATAAAAAATTTTTGCTCCAATACAACAAACGTGATTATTTATACATAATGGTACGGAACCCTGCGTACGCGAGCCCGACTAGCACTTGGCCGGTTATGTTAACTTTGTATTAACTTTCAATCATCATTTTATAACAAAAGTTTTAGCACTTTTAGCAAGTGCAACGGTACGGTTACATTATAGCATTTTGTCAAACAATTTTTTTTTGACCTGATCCTTTAAATTGATATAACTTTTTTTTTTTAATAACGGATTTAGATGAAACAAACACTAAATATTAAGTGAAGCTTATCAAAATACACTAGTGAAAACCGCAATCGAATCGGTGCAGCCGTTTTTGAGATTAGCGTGCACAAACGCATAGACAACTAGACAAACCGATAAAAATTCTAACAATCATTGTTTTGTGTTCTATTGCGTTGATACTCGTAAAAGCCCCCAACAATATTTTTTCTCATTCATCTTCCACGTACAGACAGCAATCGGTTACGATTTTATTATATGTATAGATAATAATATAATATTTAAGAATATATTAATTAAAATAACAATATATATCAATAAACTTACATTTAAAATATACATAGATATAAGATATAATAACCAATACATATACTACATATATATTATTTGTATTCTATCTGACAGTTCCCGAAGATAATGTGCACGCACTGCACTTTTAAACGCTACTCGAGTACGAGCCTTCTGGATATTGATTGGTCCGTTCCAAAGCTTTGCCGCTTGAACAGCAAACGAACGTTCGAACAACCCACTCCGGCGAGATGGTATATCGAATGTTATTGAAATTTAAAAATATTCATATAAATATGTGTTTGCCAGCAAGATCGTATATTCAATGCTTTGGAGTCGATTCATCTTCTGAAGATTATAAAATTCCTTCAGCAAGTATGCAAGTTTGTTAGCCGTGAACAATGAAGTTACCGATCCATCTTAAGTGAAATTGCCTAAGTACATAATATAATAAGAAGCGAAGGTTTGTTTTAACAAAAAATTTTCAGTTTGAGGTTTACTTTTTTTTTTGTTAGGACCATCGGGCCATCGGCACATAAATTATATGTTACATAATTTATGACTGTCGCCAGAAGATTTCAGGAAATCACGCATGACCAGAGGGCTGGCCTTTATCTGGCTCAAAACATAAGCATTGCCATACAACGTGCCAATGCTGCCAGCCTTCTGCGCACGTTCCCACGGAGCTGCAATTTGCCAGGGCTTTTTTATTTATAAATAAGTTATTTCAGTTATAAGTTTAGATTACACCAAATTATCCTCGGTTTCCTTTTTAAAGTCTTGTTTAATCCCTCCTCTCCCAAATACCTTACCGAAAAATTTTCATTACGCGACATTGACCCCCGACTTCGATCGAGTAACAACCCGACGTTGCACATACCCGCTCACTCTTCGCAGGGATATAATCCGTCTTATTATAAAACCAAGACTTACTTTGTTACAAGGTTTAAACCATTATCCACCCAAAATGAAGTTGACATTGACAGATGAGATAGTGTGATATTAGTAAATGTCAACTTGATTTGGTCGGATAATGGTTTAAACCTAGTAACAAAGTTAGACTGGGTTTTATAATAAGACGGAATAAGTCCTTTGCAGTTTTTGCAGCAAGGCTTTGGAACAAACTGCCTTTAGAGATCAAAATGTCATCTTTGCATTCTTTTAAGTTTAGATTGAGGAACCTTGTAGAAACGTCTGAACACTTGAGTTGAGATATATATGTATATTATATAAATTGATTAGTTATATATTTATTACACATGTATGTATATTTTATGTGTGTATTCATATTTGTATTTATATATACTGTGTTAAAGTTAGTATTTATTAACAAGTTTTAATTAAAATAGCTTTAGTGGTAGTTAAGTATAATTGAATTCTGTTTTCTGTTGTGTGTCTTTTGTATATTGTACCCACTATCTACCCTGTGTTGTAAAATTGTCCTCATATTTCAAGGTTGACTGGAAGAGATCCCTACGGGATAAGTCCGCCTTTAGACTGTTCTATAATTCTAACCTGTATTTTTGTCCTGTGTTTATGTACAATAAAGATTTTACAAACACACAAACAAACAAATTAAGAATAAAACTTATACTCATTACGCACTAATATACACGCTACTCGAGTACGAGTCTTCTATATATTGATTGCGATGCGTTCCAAAGCTTTGCCGCTTGAACAGCAAACGAATGTTCGAAGAAAAAATGTTCAAAAGTTTAGTTTTAGTGAGATGTTTGTTTTGTTTATTTTATTTTGTTGTTTAATTATAAAAAAGTTTTACGTAAAATGTTTTAGCGAAACGTAATTTTTCTAAAATAAAAACCGACTTCACTTCCTAACTACTACCAATATTAATAAAATTTCAATGGGACGACTTGACAATAATGCCCTTTCAAAAAAAATGTTTTCCAAATCGGTCTAGGCATTTTCTAATAATAGATGAACATACATAAAAAAGAGCGACGAATTCATTACCTCCTCCTTTTTCAAGTCAGGTTGAAAATACTATCTGACGACCTCCATAGTGTATTGGTTACTTCGCTAGTCTTCCATTCGGAGGTTCTGCGTTCAATCCCCGTGTAAAAATAATTTTTGAATTTTTATGAAATGTTCCTTTTTCGAGTACATTTTATAAGTTGATCTATGAATGTTAAATTTATAAACCCTATCTAGCTCTGATAGTTTTCCTTTTAATTTCATTATACATGCTACTGCCGTGAATTTTTCCACGTGTATATTTTTTCAATATACAAAAAAGAAAGTAAAAAATCATTTATTTATCTTTGGATATTTGTATCACTTGATAATTGTATTTTTTTTTCTTTCGTTTTCTTAATAGCTAGATGTTGACGTCAGATCATTTACTTACAACTAAGTTTACTGCCGCCTCCTAAGCGCAAGTACAGAAGAAGCGGTAACAAACTGAACTGCAGCATTTTCTCCAATAACTTCAACCTTACAATTATACTGATATTAAAGTTAGATATGTGAACTGATATACAACCGTTTAGCAGATAAAGGGGGAGACAGTTGAATCAAACAAAAATTTGCAAACAGATCCCTAAATCTAAAAATGAAGCTCATAAACTCACAAAATTTTTGAAAGACCTATGTAATAACACTACACACTATGTCTTAGAGGAGAAAGAAGAGACATGTGTCAATAAAAAAAATTTTTTTATTGACACATCAGTCATATTCAGTCATATTACAGCTTTCTAGTACTTATAATCTCTGGGTAAAACCGCGGACGGACAGACAGACAGTCTGTAAAGTCCTCTATACGACTACGACTCTATAAATGACGACGTCTGACCTAATGGTCA
The DNA here is from genome assembly GCA_943193695.1 of Acrobasis suavella. Classification (NCBI taxonomy): domain Eukaryota; kingdom Metazoa; phylum Arthropoda; class Insecta; order Lepidoptera; family Pyralidae; genus Acrobasis; species Acrobasis suavella. The sequence goes on from OW971950.1 coordinate 1,259,819, forward strand.
TCATCATCATCATGCCAGGCGGTCTCTTGAGGTCCCGGGTTCAATCCCCGGTCAGGTCAAGATCGAAAATTATCTTATTCAGATTGATCTGAGTCTTGGATGATTATTTATATATGTACTTGTTTTTTAATATAGTATCGTTGAGTTAGTATCCCATAACACAAGTCTCGAACTTACTTTGGGGCTAGCTTAAACTGTGTGATTTGTTCGTATATACTTGTATTTATATAAAGTTTCCTTGTTTTCTACGGAATCCTAAAAATGTAAACATAGTTTAACATAGTTGCAAACCCTTGCAAACAAGATGGTATTGTATAATGAGCTGCCAGAACACTGACGTTAGAATTTTTATAAAATATTCTCGGGATATTGTATTTCCGCGAAAAGAAAAGTGGCTAGTAGGAAACATAAAAAACGAGTCGGTATGTATATTACTGCAAAGTTTTCTTGAGAAAATTCAGATTTTCTCACGCTGGTAATATTTTAGTGTTTTAAAGTTTTAAAGTATGTTGACAGTGTAAATGGGAGCTTATATTTTAAGTCTAAGTTTTAAAACTATGCCAAAAATGCTCTAAGAATTTCGGTAAACGCCTGAAATTCTATTTAAGCTGGTACATTCTAAGTTTTTTTCTTTTCTACCAGTACAGCATGGAAAATAATTCATAAATAATAACATCAAATTGATAAAAGCCGACCAAGGTAACTGACAGGACTCCTTCGGTCGGATTTTACAATCTGCGCGGGAAAAGAAGCAGTTGGGACATATTTTTTTTGGATGCGAGAACCGGACCCGAGAGATCTCGACGAACGTATTGCGACCAAAGTACAGGCGTGGAAATATGTACGTATGTATTCTTCAGACGATCATGGATTAGAATCCATAAATAATTACATGAAATTGATAAAAAATGCTCGGCAGTGTCTCCGCCAAGTCTGTAATGAAATTTGACGCTGTCACGGCGAACTCTTAGTATGCTAATTGTTTAAGCTCGTCTTGTTTGCAAGCTTAGGGCTGGCCCTTTTTCACTTTGCAGCTCCCACAGACATTATTACGTCTTTATCCCTTATGTTGTAGATAGTGCTCAGGGCCGTTAGGCCCAAAAGCCACCTTTAGCATTATGGTGGATGAAAAGGTGTAAAAAGGAATCAAAAATAGTAATGCATTGCTAGCCTCATCACCTATCAACATGATTAATATTCTCGCCCATTCTTAATCGTCTGTTACCTATCTATGTGAGAAGCGAAGCAGCATTTATATTCTAGTTTTTTTTTTTATATAAACTAGCATACAACTCAATTCATTAATAAATACATTAAAATTGATAAACTCTATAAACATAAACAGTACTCGGCAGTGTCTCCGCCAAGTCTGTAATTATAATGAAATTTGTCGCTGTCACGGCGAACTCTTAAATATGCTAATTGTTTAAGCTTGCCTTGTCAGGCAGGGCTGGCTCTTTTTCACTTTGCAGCTCTGAAGGACACAAAGTAGTTTAAAGTATTTATTGAGTTACGCGTCTTGCTTTAAGTTTTGTCAGTTTATAATGTATTTATGAAAATAAAAGTAATGGACATGTACAAAGTGATGGTACAATCTCACACTATATTTTATAACAAATACGTATATAGATAAACATCCAAGACCCAGAACAATTTGAATAAGACCATTTTTAACTTGCCCTGACCGGGGATCGAACCCGGGACCTCTGGGTGGCGGACTAGCATAGTGACCACTACGCCACGGAGGTCGTATAACCTATATATAAATTAGAATGTGCTATACATACTATCACGTCTGTATCAGGTTTTGCGGCCCTAAGTAGACAGACTCCAAGGCCCTAAGACTAAAAGGCCACTTTTAGCGTTATGGTGGCGAGAAGGTAGAAAAAGGAATCAAAATGGTGCTTGGTTGCGAGCTGCATCGCCTATTAAAATGATAAGTATTTTTGCCCAGTCCCTCGATTGGCTTCTACGGTCTGCTTAGGAAGAGAAGCAGCTGGTACATTCTAAGTTTTTTTGTTTTCTCCTAGACCAGCATGGAAGATAAACAAAACTAAGTACTTAGACTTAATAATGAAATTAATTAATTAATTTTAAATCTAAATCGGTTGCCCGTCATGCACTTGGCCGGTTTTATTCAATGTACCAAAATGACGGTGCTCATAAACCACGCTGACAAAGTCGCCGGCAACAGTTAGTAAATGAATAAATCGAAGCCGTCTCCATACTTTTTTTTATTATTTGTTATCCACTTATTCTATTTTTACAGCTTTGTACCTAACACAACAGAAAAAAGAAAGAAAAGTTTCATAGTACATACGTCACGCAGAATTCTGACTTTCTAACCCCTGTCACGCTTTTTCCCGATCCCTCACGTGCCACATTTGGCATGACCTCATCGCTGTGACGTAACAAGTATGGTGCTATACGATAAACACGCATTGTCAACCCTAACATCAAACAGCCAAACGCCACAAGTAGGTGCCAGTTGTGTATTTCGCGCTTACGAATTAAAGTGAATCGTTTCGCGAATCCGTACCATCGAGTTCCTAAGAATAATTAGGGTTTGCAAAACTCTGCGAAAAATTACAAAGAACGCGCTTTTCACTTATTCAAATTGTTCGAGTTTGCCGACTTCGAGGGCAAAGGAATAAAAATATACAAGCACCTTTAGATTCTCGACGTTGCCCTTTGATTTTATTTTTTTATTCAAATTATTTGTTGTAGAGTTTCTTTAGTGCTGTTTACTTTAAGTACAAAAATACAGAATAATATGCGAGTGGGTACGAGTACTTTCAATATTTTTGAGTAATAAATTTTTGTTTGTTTTTTTATATTGTGAGGAGCTTCGATGGCCCGGCGAGAGTAAGCATTACTAGCGCTTTCGCAAGATAAACGATATGCGTCTTCACTTGGATAGGATGGGTGACCACAAGTGACATTGAAATTCTCGAATTCCTTCGTGCTTGGGAAGGCACCGTTGTTCCCGGCTATCATGGCAGTAGTCAAGCTATGTCAGATGCCTTTAGGCAGCTTAAATCTGACACCAGTGTGATACTTACACACGAAAAGCAGATATTAAAATTCATAAAATTATTAAAACAACTTTCCAAACATAGCACAAACCCAGTTTATATTTGCCAGGCTTCAATATAAATTATAACCATACAATACGCTATTCAGACTAAGTAATTAGGCGAAAGGCTCTTTGTGTAATAGGTATAAGGGCCTATTTATATAAGCAGTAGAGGCGTAATGGCAAATGTTGATTGCCCAGGGCGCGAGACATAAAGGGGCGTTAAGTGGCAAAGCACTGAGAATATGCGTGTTTTTTTCAAGTGTGTTTATCTCATTTTATTTGGTTCTCAAGTTGTTGTATTATATAATCAGCAATATCTTTTTTTCCAAATCAAAAATTGACTTCTACCCAAAGCTGCACAACCGATTTTGATAAAATATCTATGGGACCACCTGACAAGTATACCTTTTTAAAAACAAAAAAGATTTTCCAAATCGGTTTAGGCGTCTTCTAATAATGGGAGAAATAAAAAAGAGAACGACGAATTGATAACCTCATAATATTTGGAAGTCGATTTAAAAGAACTAGGTCCTTGTCAATGAAGTATTTTCCATTTCTCCCTATTTTTGGCAAATTTTTTGACCTCCCTATGCGACACAACTCATCTATAAGCTGTATAGATGGATAAAATTGAATAAGTCTCAAAAGGCTCCTATCTTTTTTCCTAACTTTTTAGTCATAATATAGTTTCTCATAACCACTTAGTGATATTTTTTTTTACCATAATCCTAGTTTAAAATCATGATTTTTGTATCATACAGTTTTTGTAGACATAATCATTAATTTTTTTTATTCATATAAAGAAATATTATGATTTTAGATTTTTATGATCATTAATAATTACGACCAGAAAAATATTATAATAAATTATGATTCCATTTAAAAACATAATGTCAAGCTATATTATGATAGACATTTTTATATGAAAATTTAGGAACCCTTGAAAGGTCTACGTATAGCAGAGAGCAGAGGACGTTCGTGTTATGCGCCTAAAGAGAATATTAATGAAACCTCAAATGTAAGTGTTGGTAATATAAAAAAACATTGGAGATTTTATTTTATCTGAGAAATGTTTATAAAAAAGAAATATAGGGCTGTATTAAAGAGAAAGAAGACTTAGAGCCGGCGCACATATGGCGAAGCGCAGTGCAGAGCATTTTTTACTGTCAAATAATTATGGACATTGTCCTCTATATACAAAATTAATTAACACAGTACTGGCGCCCGTATTGCAAATTTCGACTAGGCTATAAGGATTGCGTTAATAGATTTTGTATATTATTTCAACAGTGAAAAATGCTCTGCGCTACGCTTCGCCTTATCTGCGCCAGCTCTTATAGTCGGCTATTCTAAATCAGTAAAAATGTATGACAAATTTTGTATAAAGAAGTAAGAATTTTAATCTATTTTTAACAAAGGCATGATAACGACTGCACTGAGCTAACAACGTATCTTCTAATCAGTAATAATATCAAAACGCTGTTTATAACATGACCCTAAATTCATGTAATTATAAACATACGTTCGTACATTCCTTTAAAGTATTATAACGCTTGTTATCCATGGGGGAGACTATGGATCTCTTCTGCTTCGTCAACACTCATTACTCTTTTCACCTTACTTAAGAACATCTGCAATTGGATCGATTCGATCAAATATATTTAGCCATTATTACATGATTATAATCAATAAAATAAATATATAGGGACAAATAATACTGATTGAGCTAGTCTCAAAGTATGTTCGAGACTTGTGTTATGGTATACGATAGGACAAAGCTATAATAGCAAAATATATTTGAATTTGAGGAGAATGGGCGCAAAAACAATCTTGCTCAGGGGCTCTAATCTTGCTAGCAGTGGCAATGTTTATAAGTGCCGCTTGAAGGATAATAAATTACATCTATTCATTCACGAATTTCATTTGTTTATCGATAAAGGAGTACTCGATTCGATACAGTTGAAATTGCGGCGGAATCATTAATTTATGAAATCGCTGTTGAGTTATTTTGCGGTTGGACTCACAGACACGGAGGATCTCCAAAACTTTGTAGTTTTGATAAGGCGAGGATCTCAAAAGCTTTGAAAAGTTTTAATTATAAAAAAAAACAAAATTTTTAAAAAATATTTTTTTTCTTACAATCTTTGTTAATATTTATCAAGACAAATTTAATTAGCCCAAACTCGATGGGTTGGGTGGTAGTTGCGTCGTTCCATTACAGAGTCCCTATGGCCACCCTCCAGCTTCATCATCAGATAAGCTCCATGTCATCTTATTATTGCATTGTCACAGACAGACAGACAGGTGAAACTAAAAGCTTGTAACACATAAAACACATACGAGTATATATTCCAATACCGTCTAGTAATCTATTCAGACACATTTTTTATTTAACTTTATGTGTGTTTTTGTTTATAAATAAAATCTCTGTCATAAAATATACATTATATGCGCTTTTCTTCACACATAACACCGACGAAAGTATTAGAGCTGGCAGCTATTTCGCTCAGCGTATAAGTATGGCGATTCAGCGAGGAAAAGTTGCCAGTATTCTGGGTACGTTGCCTCAATGCGGTGCGTTAAAAGAAATTTTCTATTTGTAAATCTTTTATTTATTTTTTATTTTTTTTATGTGATAATAATTTGTTATGTTAGCCAAATAAAAGTAGGCTTGCTAAAACTAACCAAGTCAAATGTTAGGATAAATATATTTCAGGATTCTCTTTAGAACTTGGCGGCCAAAAAACTAGTTCGATACTATCTAAATTCCAAATTTAACGCTAGACTTATTCGGCAATAAATATTTGAAACTAAATAAAAATCGAATACTAAAAAGTATTTACTAAATAAACTTTTTATAAATTAATAAAATAATCTTCCATGATGGTCCGGGGATAATAAAATAAATAATGTTCGTACCATGCTGCTTTTCTTAACGCGGAATGAGAAGAAAATGCGAATCATGGTAACAAGCGATGCGGATAGGAACCCATCATTATTTTGTTTTTTTTTTCCATAATAAAAGTGGCCTTTGTGTCTTGTTCGGGTGCCCTTTGTTTCACGTAAAATTTTTACTTTTAATTTCACTTCGCCGAAACTTATTGGTCTAAACTTGTTATGTAAAATTATAGTTGAGGCTAATTAATATTTTTGCACAATAATGGCTACCAATTGTTAGTCCTAATATTAGAAACTCTAATAATCATAGACTAAAATCGATTGGTATACATATCTTTAGAAGTAACGATAACCTTGTATAACTATTATAAACAAACATTACACTTACTATAATAATATTTTCAAATAATTATAGCTTAGAAGGACTGTTAAGGCAGAAAAATAGGTAGGTTAAGATTATTTTTTTATGACCATCCGGAAAGACTGTTAGAGCAGAAAAATTGGTAGGTTAAGTGCCGCAACAGACGGGACGGAAGTTGCGTCGCGTAACAGCTAGGGATGGGAGAGTGGATAGTACTCAATCTACCAATTTGAGTATTTACTCACTAGATTTAATAAATAGAGTAAATAGAGCGTGCTCATATATTGACATCGCATTTGATGTCTGTTTCCTTATTTTAACATAAAATTACGTCTTTGCACACCTCCCAGCTAAAAATGATATAGTCAAAGAAGCCTACTTTCGGTGTATGATTAGTATGGTATTTTCATATATTTTAGCGTCGCATTTAACGTTTACCTACATTTTAAGCCGATTATAGCGTATGCACACACTTTCCGACAAAAATTGCAAGTGTATACTAGATTTGAATTTCAAAATTGTCAAGGAAACATGAAATAATGAATATGAATATAAATATAAGTCGCAACTCATATAAATCAATCTACTCACCAAATTGATAAATTAGGATATTTATTGGGTATTACTCAATCTACTGAGTAAATATTCAAATGGGTTGATTGAGTATTCATGCAACTCCCATCACTAGCTGTTACGCGGCGCAACTTGCGCCCCGTCTGTTACGGCCCTATGGTTATTCTTTTATGATTACACCCGAAAAGACTGTAAGTGCAGAAAAGTGATTAGGTGTAACAGTTTTGTGCCTTTTTGTTTTTTGCGAAATATAAATTATTCATTGACAATATTAAAAATTATTTAGTATATAACTAGGATAACTAGGACTGAAATTCCGCTGACGTAAAGTACGTCCAATTTAAACTTTCTATTATAATACGTCACAAAAATCAGAGCGGTGTTATATTAAAAGTAGTTTTACTGATACTTACTCTCGCAGAGTATACTTACGTAGTGTAGTCGTAAAAGTTGCAACGATTTGTGGACAACGAAACAGACGAGTCGCCACTCCTAACACTAGTCCTGGTGATGATCTAAATCGGTCGAAACTAATCGGCTTTTGCCGACAACACTACGTGAGTAACAATTCTGAAGTATTAGTAAATGTACGGTAACTTTTGTTTTAATTTTTACCGTACTTTATTCCATTTTTACCCGACAACAACAGAGTTCCGCTGAAACAGTGCTCTAGCTAGTTACGCGAAATGCAGCGAACTTTTAATATTGCATCGCGTTCTGATTCCCTGCATGCTGCAATGCTAACTTTTTAATTGGACTTATGTTTCGTGTTTGTAAATGTATACAGCCTCGTTTTCAAAACAAGGCAAACAGACATACAGTTCATGCGATTCTTTAGTGCTGCTCTGGAAGAAAAGTTGCTACTGCGTTGCAGGCTTTCTTTCGGCGTAATTTTCCCAGCAGTGGTCGTTCCGAAACGCTAGTAGTTTTTAGCATTTGCACAAAAATGACCTTCAACAAGAGATACATTTATCCTACATTGTTTTTTTTTTACTTCGAGTGAGAAAATAAGTCAGAAAGACTCTGGAACGTGCTTCCTGACACCGTGAAGACAGCCACTACACTAATCGTGCTAGTTTTAAAGCTTCGCTGTTTAAGCATTTGCTTGCTGAGTCCAATTCAGTGTTAAATTGCTGCATTTATAGTTTTAGTAATATTCGACGACCTCCGTGGCGTAGTGGTATCCATGCTACTCCGCCACCTAAAGGTCCCGGGTTCGATCCCTGGTCAGGATAAGTTGGAAAATGGCCTTTTCAAATTGTCCTGGGTCTTGGATGTTTATCTATATATGTTTTTGTTATAAAATATAGTATCGTTGAGTTAGTATCCCATAAGACAAGTCTCGAACTTACTTTGGGGCTAGCTCAATCAGTGTTATTTGTCCATATATATTTATTGAATATATTTGTACTATTCTAGTAGTGTATTATATAATACGTAAGTATTGTATGTCTATATATTTTATATCTTAATATTATTATTTTTTTGTATATATGTACTAAATATATGTATTTATTTTATTCAATAGTGTACTACAGGACTACAGTAGTTTATGTTATGTAGTAATTGGAAATATTTAACTGAATTTTATTTTACTCAACCACTTTCCCTTTTTTTATTTATTTAATAAATCCTCAGCCCTATAGATACAATAATATCTTACCATTAAGCTACAACTTACGGCCAAAAACGGATTTTCATATTATATACATATTTTTGCACATCCCAGTATTTTTTGCCCATCTAAATAAATAAATAAATAATAAATAAATAAATATATACGGACAAATCACACAGATTGAGCTAGCCCCAAATTAAGCTTAAGCTTGTGTTATGAGATACTAACCCAACGATACTATATTCTATGATAAATACATGTATAGATAAACATCCAAAACCCAGGACAATTTGAAAAAGGCTATTTTCCAACTTGCCCTGACCGGGGATCGAACCCAGAACCTCCAGATTGGCGGTCTAGCGTGTTAACCATTACGCCATGGAGGTCGCCAATTACTCTAACAACCCAAAGGTTGGCTGTTAGATAAAAAAAATGCATTAAGTCCTCCTATTGTGCTATACAAATTGTACTATGTACAATAAAGGTTAAGTAAATAAAATAAATACGTATAAGTAAGGTTTGGCACTTTATGGCTTCCATCAGAATGTACCAGTTGCTTCTCTTCCCGTGCACATCGTAAAAGCTCATCGAGTGAAAGGGCTAAAGAGCGAAACGTATATCCACGTTCCCTCGATCGGCTTTTATGATCAGCTCTGCATTATAATCATCATCCGAGCGTATTCCCGGTTGCTTCCTCAGCAGTAACGCTTCAGAGCCCGGGGTCCGCTACCTAACCAAGGAGATTTGACGAGGTTACTGGTTTTTACACAGAGCGACTGCCGTCTGACCTCCACAACCCAAAGGGCAAACCAGGAACCAATCTTTGGATAGTTTGATGATCAAACGCTAGGTGGCGTTCGGGAACCACAGTTTTACGTGCCTTCCGAAACACGGAATCATCTTTCTTTTCGGGTAATCAGGTGATTCAAGCCTGCAATATCCTATCCAGACTGGAAACAACTTTTAACAAAGTATGCTTCCCAGTGGGAATTGAACCCATGACCTCCGGGTCACAAGGCGAACGCCTTGACCATTGGACCACGGAGGCAGTCATAATGATCAGCTCTGCATAAAAGTGAGCAAAAATAATTTAACTAACGATCGTCGTGACTGTATGTCTCGCAACACAAAATCCTTTCAAGATCCGTCTGAAAAGACTTCTCAAAATACAAGTAGCTAGTATTAATCGCAAATGTTCAGTAATTTTCACCTGAAATCTATAACATTATTAAAACTAACGCCAGATGCAAACATTAATTCTTCGAGTGCTTTTTTTATTAAAAGGAATTTAGTAAATCGGTCCAAAATTGATTGAATAATCGGCGAACATACTTAAAAAAAAACAGTCGAACATATAACCTCCTCTCTTTTTGAAGTTGGTTAATGATTAAAGCTATAGTTCGCGAGTTTGTTTCTTTGTAAAGCTTTATTGCAAACACATAAATACTAAAATACAATTTAAGAGACTTGTCCCAGATAGGGATCTCTTCCGGTCAACCTTGGCTTGAAAGGAATAGGTTTTACAAAACAGGGTAGAGACTGGGTACAATATGATTACACAAGTTCACAGTTTGGGGCGAACTTATTTAGCTTAAAATAAAAGAAAATTCACTAAATTCACTAAAGGGGCTACCTGAATTTTCCGGGGTCCGGTGCTGTCCCCATTTTAATTAAATCGGTTAAAAAGAAACGGAGATATAAATTCTGACGGAAAAATGAAGACCTCCGTGGCGTAGTGGTCACCATGCTAGTCCGCCACCTAGAGGTCCCGGGTTCGATCCCCGGTCAAGGCAAGTTGGAAAATGGCCTTTTTCAAATTGTCCTGGGTCTTGGGTGTTTATCTATATATGTATTTGTTATTAAATATAGTATCGTTGAGTTAGTATCCCATAACACAAGTTTCATACTTACTTTGGGGCTAGTTAAATCAGTGTAATTTGATCCTATATATTTATTTATTTAAAATTTAGCCTTGACCAGGCTCTAGATAACCCTTCGAACTATTTTATGAACTACTGTTTACAGAAAATTCAGGTATCCCCTTAATAACAATCATGTAAATAGGTGATGCGGCTAACAACCCATCACTATTTTGTTTCCTCTTTCAACCATATCGCCCACCATTGCTTTTTTTCGTGTTTGTAAGAGGCAAAAACTGGTGTCAGATTTTTCAAGCAGCCTAAAGGCATATGACATAGTTTGACGACTGCCATACAACAGCCGGGACTAACGGTCTATACGTGTCTTTCGAAGCACGGAGGAGCTTGGGAAATTTTGACGCCATTTGTGGTCACCCATCCAAGTGCGTACCACGTTGGTGTCGCTTTACTTACGAGAGTGCTTGTAATGCACACACCCGCCAGGCCAACGAGCTACTCGAGTCCTCGTCCACCATCACGGTAAAAGTGGCCTTGAGTCATGTGGCTCTGGGCTCTGTCTGCTTTGAGTTTCTTTCAGCGTTTCTTCTCAGCAGTGGTCGTTACGAAGCGCTAGTATCGGAAGCTTTTCTTTAAAAATAAATTAAATTTTAATATACTTTACACGTAACGTAAATTATACTTATTGACGTGTAAAAGTGCCTGTAAAGGTCTCATTACTGAATAAACATTTGAATCTTTGAATCTTGAATCTAGGTGCAAGACCCAAACTGCTCTGTCTGCCCCACAGTCTTGGGGCCTCCTTAAAAACCTTATGGGTTTCTAATATATACGCATTTATTACTACCAACAATTTTAAACTACGTATATCAGCGCGCCGCGCATTCAAATGTCTATTTACTATTATCATAAGCCGTTAACTATCAGCATGACTGGATTGCATTGCACATACCTACATATTTAAAATACGAAAAATTTCGCTGGTTATTTAAATACACTCACATTGATACATTTGGTATGAACACGCTCAGAGACATAATATTACTCACACTAAGTCCATAAAAATATGCGAATTATAAGCTTGAAATTGAACGGCTTATTAACCTATAAAGAACCCAATTAGGTAGTATGTTTTTTATAGTTTTTTATATAGTGTGCTAGCCCAAAGTGTCACCCAGCGCCACTGTTGCCCCATAAGAAAGAATAAATAATAACTAAAATAAATAAATATTAGGGACAAATTACACTGATTAAGCGAGCCCCAAAGTAAGTTCGAGACTTGTGTTATGGGATACTAACTCAACGATACTGTATCAAATAACAAATACAGTAGATAAACATCCGAAAATTTGAAAGAAGCCATTTTCCAAATTGCCCTGACCGGGGATCGAATCCGGAACCCCTGGGTGGCGGACTAGCATGGTGACCACTACGCCACGGAGGTCGTCCAAGATGTGATATTCACTAACTGTGTTTACTGACAAAGTTTATTACGGCCGCTTACTGAGAAGAAAACATTTTGACGCGAACAAACAACTCTTAAAGCCATAGATGTCCTTATTTGCAAGTTGATTTATTTCTGTTGACTTCCAATACGATTCATACTATTTTACTAGCTTATATTTTATTTATATTACCATAAATGCGTAAGTTCGTTGGGGTGTTTGTACGGAAAACGGCTGAATATATTACATGATTTATTCCTAATTCAATTTAAAGTGATACATAACTTTAAATATCTGTGTAATTGTAAATTGACGGCTTTGGAGAAAATGCTGCAGTATAATTTGTTGCGGCTTCTTCTGCGCTTTGGAAGCGGCAGTAAACTAAGCTGTAAGTAAATGATCTGACGTTTACATTTACTATAAAATCGAAAGCAAAATTCACAATAATCAAGTGATAAAAGTATTAGAAGATAACTAAATGGTTTTGATTTAATAATGAGACATATAGTCTATTAGATAGTTTATTACCTGGATACGTTTATCCCGAAAAAATGTGAGGTTATCATGTGATTGTCAAATAACAGGAGTAAAGAATCATAAAAAAAAATAAGTTCAAAGCTAATATCAAAATAAAAATTCGATGCGATTAGCGTTTTTTTTTTTAGTACACAGTTCAACTAAAAAACTTGGGAATTGACCCGTTTCACTATTTAAAAAAATAAAATTTCAGTACCTAAAAACAGTTTTCTAAAAGGCTATCTTAATAAGTAATTACAAAAAAAAATTAAGTTAATTTAAATTTAAGAAACAATGAACAAAAATTAAAGATTTCATCAAGACGGATAAATCGAGCAAAAACTCGAATGGGTGATGTTGTTTTTATCACAGAAACGCCATCAAGAGATCAGCTCATTGGTACCATAATATTGGATAGTTAGTGAAGTTTTAGTTCAATCTTATAAAATAGAAAGTGGGTCTTATTGAGTTTGAAAGATTTGATTACAGACATAAGAACAACGAAGATCGATGATCATCAATGAAACTAAATAAAAGATGAAAAATGTTTTTTTTTTGTACTGAATAGGTAAACGTGTGTTACCTCAATCCCACGTCCACGGAAAAAATAAATTAAGTAGGTATAAAATATTTGAATAACGTGTGTATATTGTTTCTTATTTGTTTTTGCTACGCCCAAACTGGGTACATGTTGATCTGCATAATATAATGTTAACTTTTTGCTTACATGTTGCGAATAAATGACTTATGACTTATTAAGTAGAATGAAGTACAAATCTATCGAACAAAACATCGCTTCGGTGTGATAACGTCCCGACCCAGGGCCGGACTGGACCCGTGTCAATACTTAAATAAATACAGCCATGATTCGATTTGTCTATATTCAAATCCGTCCCTTCTTGTTTAAATAAACTTACGGATTTTTCCCTTTGATTTCGTGACTTCCGGGCCGAATGAATATTTTTGCGGGTATTCCAAATTCGAAGTTATGAAAAGGAAGGGCCGTTTTGGGAATTTCGTGCTGGATGATATTTTATTGAATTTGGTAATTGAATTAATTTGACACGTGGGAGTGAGTTGGAACTTTAGTTCCATACATGTTTCGTAGATGTGGTGACGACAGAGTAAAATGCATTTTCTCGCCATCCTTTTGTTCTCCCACGGGTGTCATAAGATACGACTAAAAGAGGTATGGGTAACGTGGCCGCCGGGCCACCTGTACCATTGGATAGTACCATTAATGGTACAAATGATACTGATTTATCCCACTAGTACCTTTGATTGTACAAATAGCAACGATGTATCATCCCATTAGTACCCTCCGGACCTCATGTACCATTGCACAGTGCCATTGTTGGTACGTGCAGCAAATTCCTTAAATGCAACGATTTCATATACTATGTACGAGTACTATAAAACTGTCGAGCTATACATACATATACTCATTCACATCTTTATGCCTAAAGGGGCAGACAGAGCATTTTATATCTTACGGCTCTAAGCAAACAGAGATCAGGGCCCAAAGACTCAACAGTCACTTTTAGCATGATGGTAAGCGAGAAGATGGAAAAGCAAACAATAAAGTGATGGGTTGTTAACCACATCCCCTATTGATCCCATCACATGATTCGCATTTCATCCTTTCTCTAAATCTACCTGCCCAGCTATTTGATCCGGAATTTTGTTTGGAGACGGTGCCTTCTCAAGTGAGCTGAGGGGTTCAGAAAATGCTTGATTTTTTTCATCTCTCTCTTTTCTACTTCCACGCATTTCTTAGAAATCGACCAATCAGTTGGCCGATAAAGGTTAAGGTAGAGGTAGATAAAGGTAAAGGTAAGGGGTATCCCGGGTCAAAAATAAATTGTTTTATACAGATAAGAGAATAAAACAACACAAAATAATCTCACTTGTCATTGATCGTATCCACTTTCAACGTGATTTTATATTTATTATTGCAGAAAAACCGATAACTGGAGCGCTATTTGACTCACGCTCACGACGACGTCACGCCGTGCTATTTCATACAAGTCCCATAGAAGATGTTTGTTTTGACGCTTAGAAAAAAGTTGCTGATTTGACTTGTAAACTAGCGGATTGCATTTTGAAGGGTTTGTGACCGGCCGCTTAGCCATTCGTATAATAACAGCCATTTTAAAGTTTCGGCTTTTTGTATTCTATTTAAAAAATTGTATGTGTGTCATATTTAGATAAAAAATAGCCAAACCACACCCTGCGCTTCGAAGCAGTACAGCTGGATGATTAAAATCTGTTTATTGTTAAGAAAGCTTTTGTTGGGTACTAAGTTTCACCATAAACACATATTCTGGGGAATTTCATTATTGGCATTAAAAAACCACTGGTATAAACAATGTTTTGGGCGAAAATTCCCTGCCAGCATTGAAAAGACTGTATCATTCCCGTGGTATGTAAAGGCTTGTTTATGCACGCTCTCGTCCGCAGGCATAACTAACTGCATTACTGCACTGTGATGCTGCACTTCGGATGTGGTCCAAATTGTAAGAGACAGTGAGTAAAACTATCACACTAAGACCTCCGTGGCGTAGTGGTCACCATGCAAGTCCGCCACCCAGAGGTCCCGGGTTCGATCCCCGGTCAGGGCAAGTTGGAAAAATGGCCTTTTTCAAATTGTCGTGAGTCTTGGATGTTTATCTATATATGTATTTGTTATAAAATATAGTATCGTTGAGTTAGTATCCCATAACACAAGTCTCGAACTTACTTTGGGGTTAACTCAATCAGTGTTATTTGTCCCCATATATTTATTTTATTTATTTATATCACACTGCACACCGGTTTAACTCTATTCAAGTATAATAATAATAAAAATGAACCGCAGGGCAGCTTGTGGTGAGCTTTTGGTGAGTAACGACACCACGGACCCTAGTGCTCCAATGAGCCGGTCAGAGCCCTCGTCCCCGACGTGTCATCGTCGGTCGGGGTGGAGACCCAAGAGGGCTCACAGGGCTCTAAGTTCTGCATTGGCTTAAGTGGCCGTGCAGAGAGGAGTCGTTAGAGCTGTTGCTCCAGGGGTGTTACAAGTAACTTCGGAGAAAGCGCACCACATCTCTTGACACCCCTGAGTCGCCTACACCGGTGTTGCTTCATTGCCGGCAACTATTGTTGGCGCGTCTGAGGGGCCCATCTAGTGGGCGGCAAGCCACCACCTGCCTACAATAGTCAGTAATCATGATTATGGCAAGTGACGTTTCTATTGCAATATCCCATCATCAATCCATCTCAATCTCAATCCATAACCCATAGATCTTTCCCTTTTTCTTGCAATAGATCTTTCTCCAGCCGAAACCTTTTTAAGGGTACACCTTTAATAGTATAAGGGAACAGAAGATGAACACAAAGACAGTTTATTTAACCAACAGTTTATTCGCGTTACCCCGAAACTCACAAGGAAGCGTGGCGGACCGACATTAACATTACGTCCTGTTACTAAGCGGCGAATCCGAGAACTGGGTGGAACTGGGATGGGGTGATGTGCGGCGCGGCGTCGGCGCCTCGGCCGACGTCGTTAAAGTTCGGTCACGTTCGTTTCTCCGCGCATGCGTAGTAGATAGACAGCGCGTTCGCAGATGACGCTTTTCCTTATAGTAGTTATATTCAGGAATGAGTTTTGGTGGGAGCGCCACATAACATCAACTTCTTCAAAGCGTCTCTACGTGTTGGATCCGTATCCCCACGCAAGCCTCTCAAAGGACCGTGGTGAAAAGACCCGTGAAACTAAAGGAAATATATGGGCAAAATATCACTGATTAAACTAGCCCCAAAGAAAGTTCGATACTTATGTTATGAGATACTAACGCAACGATACTTTTATAACAAATACATATATAGATTAGATAAACATCCAAGAACCAGGACAATTTGAAAAAGGCCATTTGCGAAGTGGCCCTGACCGGAGATCGAACCCAAAACCTCTAGGTAGCAGACTAGTATGGTGACCACTACGCCACAGAGGTCGTCAAGTATATCTTTATTATTATAGGATATTTATAATCGTTACTTTGTTTTGTTGCACAATTTTTGACGTCAAAAAACTAACAGCTAAATTTACTGCCGCTTTCAAAGCGCTAGTACTGAAGTGGTAACAAATTGCAGTGCCAGATTTTCTCCAAGGACTTAAAATCACAATTAAATGAATATTTAAAGTTTATATGTGGTCAGAGAATACATTGTTTGTTGTCATAATTACAATTTAATTTTTAAAATGTTGAAATTTGTAAATAATATCAAGTTGTAGATTAAGTATGTACAGAATGTACCAAATTATGACATCTGTGAGTATACAAACTTTAAAGAGGGACTCGCGCCAGGCTCAAGCCAGACTATTTTGTCTTTAAGATAGTCAGCATACGTCACCACATTTGACATGTGGTGACGGCAGAGTAGGGAATACATTTTGTCGCCAGCCCTTTCCGCTCCCACGAACGTCGTAAGAGGCGACTAAGGGAAGTAAATGTAACAGGGTTCAGACGGGAGCATTCTCAGCGCAACGACTTTTTACATAAATAAGTGTATACGGACAAACCACCCGGATTGAGCAAGCCCCAAACCAAGTTCGAACATGAGCCAAATTTGTCAAGGGCTTGCCGAGATATGGCATTTGCGAGTTTACAGTTCGGGGCGAATTTCTCGTTATTAATTTTTATTTTATTAAAAAATCCATGTCCACAAAGTACAAATAGATACAGAAACAAACAAAGTAAGAACATAGTACATAGGTACTGCTCATTTCATGAGAATCCTCTTCTAGCAGACCCAGGAGAGGCAAAGAGAAGAAAACAGGTAGAAGTAGGCGTACAGAATGGGTGCCGGTAGGCTGGCGTCGCAAGAGAGGTCGCCCAAGGACAAGGTGGTGTGATGATCTGGCGCTTTTTGACAGTCTTGGACATCCATCTCGATCATAGAGATCAGTGGCGTACTAGATGGTAGGCCTTTGCCCAGCAGTGGGACATTATAGGCTAATAAAATAAAAAAGTACAATACAAGTACATTTAGGTTTTGTTTTTTCTAACAAGTTTATTTGCTAGGCAAATTAAAAACTCCCGATTGTCAAAAACACCATCTAGTGATAAGTAGCAGAACTACCGAAGTCGTATCAGTAGTTCCGCTACTCTTCACTAGATGGATATCCGCAGCGCCATCTATTATTTGCTAGGAAAAGCATTGACTTTTAAGCGTAAACCCCTCATAACTTTTAAACACCTCAACCGATTTTCATCAAACATAGCTAAGAACCATCGAAAGAAAACTTGCTTTCAAGTAAAAAAACTGTATCGAAATCGGTCCATTCGTTCGAGCGCTATGATGCCACAAACAGACAGACCGACAGACATTAGCCTCAAACTTATAACACTCTTCTTTTTGTCGGGAATTAAAACAGTACTTCGCTTATGACTTACGACGCCATCACGTGAGACCATTAAATATTCACGGCACGAGCGAACTAGTTCACACTGGAAGTAGACGCTGGTAACGAGATTATTACAATATTTTATTGACTATGAACTAACCACAGGAAACACACCTAACCTAACGTACACCACACGTATGGCCACAGAATAAGTACTAGTAATCACGAACAGAAGGCCATCGACGCATAAGTCCAAGCAGCCCGGCTGGCAGCGAGTTCCATCTGACACCCTCGCTGCTAGAACTGCTACCACCACGCGATCCTCATCGTATGAATCGACCAAATGTTTCCGAACGCTAGAAATTTCTGTTTCTTTAGACCTCAAAGTAGAAAAATACTTTAGTAGCTGTATAAGTTATTTTTTTTTAATACGGCAGTCCGAGGCGTAATTTTACGAGGTTTGAAATAAATTATTTTTAATGAATTGACAGAACAGAAAATTGTATGGTCAAGAGAAATGTTATTTACAGCAGAAAAGTATTCAAGCGTTTTTTCTTTCCTTAGCTTAGGTAAAATGCTATGGACTAGGTATAAGAACTGACCTGGCACCGTCCATCGATGCACATGTCCAAACTGCCCGGCCGGCAGCGAGTTCCATCTGACACCCTCGCTGCTAGAACTGCTACCACCACGCGATCCTCGTCGTCCAGGGATACCGTCTGCAAATAAAGTAAGAAAGTTTAATTTGCAAAATGTCGTCAGTTTCTTAGGCACCCTGCCCTGCAACCGTAGCGATGTAGGATCATTTTTTTATATAATATAATGTTTTATTCTTGATTTAATATATATTTTTCGTTTTTAGATTTCGATTAATGTAGGGTAGGTTTAGGTTATGTTAGGTATTAGTTTTATTAATATTTCATAATTATTATAAACCTATAGTGTATGTATTGTTATATATTTAATTTAAGTTAGGTAAATTTGCAAAAGTACCTCATAGACCTAGAATTTCTTTACTGTGTGAAAAGACCACCATAATCAAGTGCGACAAATAATACGCTGTCACGAGAGCAAAAGAGATAGCGATCAAAATGACAATGTGACAAGTCTTGGTACTAGACGTGACGAACATCGTCACACAAAAATAGGAGTTATTTTACTTTGGAAAAATAGATCATGCTGCATTAAAAACATAAAGATACTTTGAGTATATTTTGTTCGACCCTATACTTATTTTGTAAGATGGTTAAATGAGATTTTACTTTTTTACCTTCTTTTAAGGTTGAACTAGTCGCGAGCCCGAACTCACAGGTGGGCGCGGCTTACAAGCATGCTGTCTCACCTAACATTGTGTTTGGGCGAAGCAGTGAGGTGAAATGCACGATAAATTCATAGTAAACCGAGCGCGTAAAAATACGTCAAGTCCTTAGGGAAAAGCAATTTTATGCAAAAACTACTGCATTAATCGTTAACAAATAAAGTTCATTAAAATCTTCGATAAATAAACCGTGTCAGTGTGGATTTAGTTTTGAAGATTTTATACTTCTTTTATTTCTTATTTACGCCGAAAGTAGCGTAAAAAAAAAACAAAAAACGAATCTTTGATAGCTCATAACTTTTTAATGGCTTTTTATTTTAATATTCTGTATCCATAAAAACAAATTAATTAGACAAAACGATATCATGTTAAACTTTGAATGTACAATGTCAAAATCCCCTCCGAAATTTGTATAGAAAAAGTATCGACTAGTTCGCTCATAAAAAAAAAAAAAAAAAATACCGAGTTACTTTCTTTTTTTTTGGTTGATTTTTATTTTGACTACTATTAATGATAAACATGGCACTTTATAACTGTGCTGGATGTAAACACAGCATCGAAGACAGGTTTATAATATGCTCAGATTGCAACAATAACTACGATTTAATCTGTGCCGGGGCTTTCAGTGGAAGCATATCAATCTCTCGCAATAGACACAAAGAGTTTGTGGAAATGTGTCATATGTATGAGTAAAATACCAAAGAAAGATAATACATCGACACCAGTCCACCTGATACCAAGTATGTCCATCAACCGTGGTGAGAATGCTGCCGATACACCTACTGATGAGCAGGATAACGTGACGCTGAGACGTAACCAGAGAAATCAACCTAAATGCAATTGTCCAAGTTTATATAGTATACGCATTGCTGTACGTGAAGAATTGCAACTGGCCTTAAATCAAGCTACCAGTAATATCAAACAAGAAGTTTCGAATCAAATAAGAACTCTTCAAGATAAAATTATTAATGCATTCAAAAAGAATATATGTACTGATAATACCATAATACAAGACGAAAACCCTAAGATCCAAAGTCAAATAAAGCAGACTCTGGTGACGGAGAAAGGGTTACCAGCTAAGGCGCTACCTGATGATGTGCCTTACCATGAGAATCAAGCTACTACGACGCCTTCTTATAGTACACAAACAAACACCAAAGTTAAAAACACTAAGAAAAAGAGCAATAATACAAAAGTTAATTTATCTAATGGAAAAGGATTAAGAAGCCCACCTACTACACCAAATCCTAGCTCAAACCTTCTTACAATAAGCAGTGCCCTACCTGCAGCCTCCAGCTCTTCAATGAAAAACCTGGCTCCGATGGAAAACGTCGCACAGGGAGACTCTGTTGTTCCTGATGACTCTATCGTGCTCCTGGACTCTGCCTCTCCTGGTAATCCTACTGTCGGCAATCCGGCTTCAATGATTAAGGCGAGTCAAGGCGAGTAGCTTGACGTTAAGAGACGTTCCATGACTTCGAAACCCACCGTGCTGTGGGGATCGGCGCCTCCAGGTACAACATCTCTTCAGGCGTCAGAAAGACGAAAATATCTACATCTTTACTACGTTAAGCAGGGAACAACCGAAGCAAAGGTACGTGCACATCTCCAATCTGTTAGTGGTAGTGATGACTTTACGGTGGATTCTCTCAAAGCGAGAGGCCACTATGCTTCTTTTAAGCTTTGTGTGCCAGCAAAGCTAGCTGATAAAATTATGCTTGCTGAAAACTGGCCGACGGACATATGTATAAAACCTTGGAAGCAGAACTTTCGTATCAAAAACCAAAATTAGACGTAAAGACATAAAAATATATTACCAAAATGTTCGCGGTTTAAGAACTAAGACCACAATTTTTCATAACAATATGTATTTATGTACCAGTGATTTTATAGCGTTAACTGAAACTTTTTTAACGGAGTCTGTTTTTAATGCAGAGCTATTTCCACCTGGTTATAATGTTGTTCGTAAAGATCGTAGCAATGAAGCGGGATTTGGAGGTGTCCTCCTAGCTGCAAGAAACTGTTATAGCTTGCAAAAAATAACAGATATAGATGGTATATCAGAAGATAAAGAATTGTTAGTAGTATTAGTAACTTCCAAACATGTTAAATTTATATGCTGTGTTGTATATCTTCCGCCCGGTTACCCCGAGGATAAATATTTGAATGTAATTAACTGTTTGGAAAATGTGGTTTGCACGTACACGGATTTAGACATTATTATTGTTGGTGACTTTAATTTGAACTCCTGTACTGATCATTTAAGAAATCAATTCTTAAATTTTAAGGAATTGTGTAATATTAATCAACACAACGTAATATTTAATAAGTTTGGAGTCATGTTGGATCTGGTGTTGAGCGAGCATGCTCCCGAACTAGTGACAGTCTCAGAATCTTTTCATCATCTTGTACCTATGGACGTGCTCCATCCTCCATTAGAGGTTGAAGTTAAATTATGTTGCATAAATAGTAGCACGCAAAAGTCTACGTCAGATCCTATGCCAAATTCTTTACCACAGTGGAATTTCTATAAAGCTGACCTTCACGGACTATATTCATCTTTGTATGAATTGGACTGGGCCGAGCTAATGAACGAATCTGATGTGGACACCGCTGTTGATATTTTTTATAGTAAACTAAACGCATGTTTTGAAGCTAACGTACCTTTAAAATCCACATTCCGTACTAGAGACCGCTACGTATACCCAACATGGTATACTGCTGATATTATCAACAGTATAAAATCAAAATACTTTTACCTGAAACGTCTAAAAGTAGATGTAAGTGAATTTAATAAAGAAATGTTTAAATTTTATAGATATCGTACCAAACAACTCATAAAAGAAGCCTATTATAGACATATTAAAAAAACCCAAGAAGAGCTAGTGGAAAACCCGTCAAAATTTTGGCAATATGTAAAAAATAAAAGGAAAAGTCGACAAAACTCTGATACTTTCACATATAAAGGATGTGAATTATCAGGACAAGAGGCCGTGGATGGATTTGCAGATTATTTTAGTTCAGTTTTCAGAACAGAATCACCCAAGCTAGACGTAGCTGATGCTGAACACCAAGCCTCCAGCTCAAGTTGCTCAAAACGCGTAGACATATCAAGAGTGGATGATAAAGATATATCTGTGGCTGTAAGGAACCTAAAGGCTCATTCTTCTCCAGGTCCTGACGGTATTCCAGCCTATATAGTTAAGGACTGTTTGGAAGCTTTAAAATCCCCACTCTTATATATCTACAATTTAGCTTTAGGAAAATCTACTTATCCGAATACATGGAAAACTAGTAGTGTTACGCCCGTTCCTAAAGCAGGTGCTACAAATGAGGTCACAAATTTTCGGCCGATAGCGGTAATGTCCGTGTTTGATAAAATTTTCCAAACCATTATTGATACACATTTGCGACAGCAGATAGATGTCTGGTTGGATGATTCGCAGCATGGATTTAGAAGGGCTAGGTCCACAGTCACCAATCTGGTTAACCTTATTGACTACGTAAGTACTGAATAAATTAATAGTAGCCAAGTTGATACGTCATATTTTGACTATCAAAAGGCGTTCGATTTGGTTGATAATGACGTTCTTTTACGTCAGTGTTCGGCCATTGGTTTCACACCCAGACTTCTAGAGTTCACGGCCAGTTATCTTAGCAATAGGACGCAATTTGTTAAGCTTGGCAAATACACTTCGGAGGGTTATTACACAAGATCTGGAGTTAGCCAGGGCAGTACGTTAGGCCCCACTCTATTCCTGATAATGATCAATAACCTTCCGAAAGTCGTCAATTTCGCTCAATGTCTACTTTTTGCCGATGATTTGAAGCTGTTTCTAGGGGTGAGCACTCTAGACGATACCGCAAAATTACAAAAAGATATTGATGCTGTAGCAGAGTGGAGTCGAGCAAATAATCTTTGCTTTAACGAAACTAAATGCAAAACGATGACATTCAGTCGTTCAGCCTCTCCTATAAGAGCTAACTACCAATTGAACAACACGGTTATTGAGCGGGTATCAGAGATTCGGGATTTAGGAGTCACGCTAAATAACAAGCTGGACTTTCATACACACGTAAAAAACATCTGCAAAGAGGCTTCCCGGGCTCTTGGTTTCATTATGAGGGTAGCCAATGAATTTGAAGATAATAGGGTCGCCATTACACTTTATAACGCATATGTCAGGAGTAAATTAGAATATGGGGCAATTATTTGGGACCCTTACGAAAGTACCTATGCTTTGATGGTTGAGAGAGTGCAAAGGAAAATTGCAAGATGGTTATTCAAACGTACCCATGGCTATTATCCGTACCTCTATCCATCTATGTTTGTCATAGGGATGGTGGAGCTCAACACTCTTATTTTTCGGAGAAAAATGCTCTTATTGGTCCATTACTTCTTGCTCTTGAGGAACAAAGTAAATAATGAGTCAGCGCTTGAGCAACTTGGGCTTCGTGTTCCCCTGCGGTGGAATCGCAGGGAGGGTGCCATGATCGCACCTCGACGAAGACCGCGGCTGTTCTCTCCACCAGCGGTTTACACTAAAAATTATACGAAAAATACTCCTACGGTGAGAGCCCTGCAACTGCTTGGGGACATGCTCGTTACACACATTGACCTGGATGTATTTAGTGACTCAACAAATGTATTTATGAACAATTTATTGACATATCTCAACTCAATTAATTATATAATTTGACACATTGTTAGTATAGAACTCATTGACACTGTTTAATTCTAATTTTATATAAATATCGATTGATGTGCATGCTGTCTATGTTTTTATGTTGTTCAACCATATTGACTATTAACATGTAATATTATTGTACTTATTTCTTGACTACAGTGCAGATGCTTTGGTAAATAACTGTTAATCTGTATGTGATTTATGAATAAAATAATAAAAAATAATAAAAATAATTAATATGCTCTTGCTTTTTACACGGCCAGTGATAAATTTTATATTATAGTAAGTAAATTCTTTAGTCTAGTCTAGTGTTGTTAATCCGAAAGTGCTGCATTTTTATTACGGAGCGGAACTCTAATAAAGCTGAGTGACTACATTGTAGTCCTTCTTGTTCAATTTTTGTTCCAGAATATTGAGGACTTCGGACTTAAGGACTTCTTTGGGTGGCGATATTTACCTGCTTACAAAGTATTTATTTTAAATACTAGCTGATGCCCGCGACTTCGTTCGCGTGGACTTTATGACTCCGGCGTATTAATATAAATAACAACTAATGAGAGAGAAAGATAGAGAGAGATAAGAAAGTACTTGTAACAGTGTTAGGAGTTAAAAGTCAATATTATTTTAATTCTTTCCTTCGGGAGCCAATATGAAAAGAGCTGAAGTGTTACTAACCCTGGAGAAAGCCACATAAGTTGGCCATGCGAAAAAGCAGTCCTTAGATCGACATCAGCAGCTTTAAGCCTCTAAAACTGTGACTTATTTTCATAGGAAAGCAAGGAAACACTATGTATTTGTAAAACTGTGTATTTTCAAAAGGAAAATTGTTATACGCGGAATAAATACAGTTTCACTGGCACCACTCACAGTAAACTTTAAGTGTCTCAGCAGACTATGCCGAAGTTTAGCGGCTAAAGTTCAGTGTCTAAAGTTCGGTGGGGATGACACACTAAATAAGCTGAAGTTCAGCCGCTGAAGTTCGGTGGAAACGCCGTGATGTGCCGATATGAGAATTTAATCTTCCGTCTTTGGCGCGTCTGCGGCGAACGGACACGGGAGCAGAAGAGGGAACGGAAGTGGAAAAGGGAACGGAAGCGGAAGCGGGAGCGGGAGCGGGAGCGGAAGTGGCAGCGGCGGCGGAGGCGTCGGCGGCGGCGGCGGCGGCGGCGGCGGCGGCGGCGGCAGAGGCGTTGGAGGCGGCGGCGGCGGCGGAGGCGTCGGCGGCGGCGGAAGCGGCGGCGGCAGTGGCGGCGGCGGCGGCAGCGGCGGTGGCGGCGGCGGCAGCGGCGGGAGCGGCGGCGGGAGCGGGAGTGGGAGCGGGAGCGGGAGCAGGAGTGGGAGCGAGAGCGGACCGGGTACGGGAACGGGTACGTGGAAGAGGGAACGGGAGCGGAAGCGGGAGCAGAAACGGCAGCGGCGGCGGCAGCGGCGGTGGCGGCGGAAGCGGCGGCGGCAGTGGCGGCGGCGGTGGCAGCGGCGGTAGCGGCGGCGGCGAGAGCGGGAGCAGCGGCGGCAGTGGCGGCGGCGGCGGCGGCGGTGGGAGCGGCGGCGGCGGCGGCGGCGGCGGCGGCGGTGGCGGCGGAAGCGGCGGCGGCAGTGGCGGCGGCGGTGGCAGCGGCGGTAGCGGCGGCGGCGAGAGCGGGAGCGGCGGCGGCAGTGGCGGCGGCAGTGGCGGCGGCGGCGGCAGCGGCGGTGAAGGCGGCGGCGGGAGCGGCGGCAGCGGCGGCGGCGGGAGCGGCGGCAGCAGCAGCGGCGGCGTCGGCGGCGGCAGCGGCGGGAGCGGCGGCGGGAGCGGGAGTGGGAGCGGGAGCGGGAGCGGGAGCAGGAGTGGGAGCGAGAGCGGACCGGGTACGGGAACGGGTACGTGGAAGAGGGAACGGGAGCGGAAGCGGGAGCGGGAGCAGAAACGGCAGCGGCGGCGGCAGCGGCGGTGGCGGCGGAAGCGGCGGCGGCAGTGGCGGCGGCGGTGGCAGCGGCGGTAGCGGCGGCGGCGAGAGCGGGAGCAGCGGCGGCAGTGGCGGCGGCGGCGGCGGCGGCGGGAGCGGCGGCGGCGGCGGCGGCGGCGGCGGCGGCGGCGGCGGCGGCGGCGGCGGCGGCGGCGGCGGCGGCGGCGGCGGGAGCGGCGGCGGCGGCGGCAGCGGCGGCAGCGGCGGGAGCGGCGGCGGGAGCGGAAGAGGAAGTACGGGTACAGGTACGGGTACGGATACAGGTACGGGTACGGGTACGGGTACGGGTACGGGTACGGGTACGGGTACGGGTACAGGTACGGGTACGGATACGGGTACGGGTACGGGTACGGGTACGGGTACGGGTACGGGTACGGGTACGGGTACGGGTACGGGTCCGATTCAGGCAAAAGCATCGGAAGTTCGGCATTATGTGTTGCTAGTAATGCAAATAACATTGCAGGCATGCATTGGCTGAAATTCAGCCGCTGAACTTCGGCATACAGTGCTGAGACACTAAGTTGGGTTCCGTTACACAGTTTCGGCGGAGTCAAATTGCGCATTCGCATTATTTGCCCTTCGACATTAAGACTTATTTTGTGAGCCGAGAGTCCATTTGCTGCAAGTGAATTAAGAAACTCAACTGGATAATTGGTGGTGTCGTCAACAACTCTATCCAAGAAATTAACAATAATTTGCGTCATAAGTTCTATAATAATTGATTTTTAATTTTTTGGTGTCAATATGGCGCGTTCACATATCCAAGAATTTTTCTGGTGTGTTATGCTCTGAAGGTCCGCAAATTCTGAACTTATAAGTTCTTCTTCGGACGAAACAACTTTTTTTTGGAAAAATTTTCAATGTAAAAGCACATTTTTTTACTCTTTTATTTGTAGTATAGATTTAGTATGTTTTTGTTCAACGACAACAAAAAAATCATCTATAAAAATTTCAACTGTCTAGCTATAATGGTTCATGAGATACAGCCTGGTGACAGACAGACAGACAGACTAACAGTCGGACGGTCTAAGTAATAGGGTCCCGTTTCTACCCATTTGGGTAAGGAACCCTAAAAATCGAATAAAATAAGTATTTATGGGGGGCTCCCATACTACAAACGTGATTTTTCATAGATTATGGTACGGAACCCTTCGCGCGCGTCCGACTCGCGCTTGGCCAGTTGTATTATAACTCAACAAAAAGTTCTCATCAGACTTAACAACTTTTGCTAAGGCGGCATTTTAATATTTTTTATAGTTTAGCTGGACCATTATAGTTCTGCATCATGTGTTCCATTTTCCAAAATCAATTATAGCCTATATGTTGCCCAGGCTTCACAGCTATATAACAAAAAAAGTTTTATTCGAATCCGTCCAGTATTTCCGGAGATTAGCGTGTACAAACAGACAAACAGACAAACAGACAAACAGACAGACATTTTTTTTATTTTCTTACTCTATTACTATATCTCCATCGCCACAAATATTTTTTTTTGAAAAATTTTCAATGTACAGACACATTTTTTTTACTCTTTTATTATAGTATAGATTACATACACAACTATTAAATCCTAAAAAAAATCTTAATGGAACTGATATTTATTTTTATCAAGTGGTTGTATCAACGCTGTGTTATGTACTCACGTGAAGTTTAGGCAATTAACCATTCTATAGAGATAGGTCAAAAATTGCTTGATAAACTGAAACTTTATGTCTATGTAATAAGGTTGAATTTCGCCTGTGTCGATTTTCTCCATGGGTCCAGTCGGGGAAATTCGATTATCCGATTACTACTTATGGGGTAGACAGAGCCTTATGAGTCTAAGTAAAATAAATAAAAATATAGGGACAAAAAACACCGATTGAGCTAGCCCCAAAGGAAGTTCGAGACTTGTATTATGGGATGCTAACTCAACGATAATATATTTTATAACAAATACATATAAAGATAAACAACCAAGACCCAGACCACAATTTGAAAAAGGCCATTTTCCAACTTGCCCTGACCGGGGATCGAACCGGGGACCTCTGGGTGGCGGACTAGCAAGGTGACCACTACGCCACGGAGGTCGTCATAGACGCCACAGAGGTCGTAGACAGAGCCCAGGGCTACAAGAATCAAAAGCTACATTTAGCGTGATGGTGAAAAAATGAATCAGAATATTGATGCTCACGGCATCGCCTAATAATAAGTTTCGCATTTTCGCCCATTTCCTTGTTTGGCTTTTACAATCTGCGCAGGGAGAAAAGCAGCTACATTATTAACAAGCAAGGGTTACTTTCGAAGAGAGTCAGCTGTTGGCCGACATATTTCGACCTCTTCCGGAGGTCTTCGTCAGGGCGAATGTGACTTACTCGAAGCCGGTACGCGACACACTGATGTGAGGTGGATCGCGCGGGCGGCGCGAGCGATCGCTCGCTTAGTAGCTGACTCTCTACGCGAGTAGACTCTCTGCGTGAGTAGACTCTCTACGTGAGTAGACTCTCTACGTGAGTAGACTCTCTACGTGAGTAGATTCTCTACGTGAGTAGACTTTCTACGTGAGTAGACTCTCTGCGTGAGTAGACTCTCTACGTGAGTAGACTCTCTACGTGAGTAACCCGGCTTGTAAAAATGTCTGTGTCTCACTCTCACGTTAGTTTTTATAAATAAAAAAAACATCTGCATTCTCAGTTGTTTCTTTTCTCCCAGACCAACACAAAAGAAACGTTACTATACACTACTAAACGCAGGCCTGTGTCACTCCCCGTTTAGGTATCGAAAATATACCTACATTATTACTATGCTCGCGGCGACCACTTCGAAGGGAACAATTCAGTTACATGAATCGTCTGACCAGAGTAATAAAAGTGAAACTGGCTTGCAATTAATGTCTAGGTATCTCAACGAAGCGGTGAGGAGTTCTGACGCGATCTAAATCAAACCATAGCGCTAACCACATTAAGTAGATATTTCTTTGAATTTCTTTTCTGCGTAAGACTTCTGTACGTGAGTACTAGTACTTATTCTGTATTAAAGTAGAAAGTTTATCTACTCATTCGTTAAACAGTTAATGAGATGGAGTCACGTAATGAAATCCAGAGTCTTTGAGCTCAGCTCCCGATCTTTTATTCAACAGCACTTGAGTCGACTTACTAGTTGTTTCTGTTACTTTTTAACACACCCTTTGTAACAAGATTATCTTGTATGAACTAGATTTACATTGTTTTTTTTTTAAACCTCTAATGCAAAAAAGTTTTTTAAACCTCAAATGTTCTAATGAGTGTCTGAAATCTGTGTCCGTCTTCAACATTATAGTTCCTTAACGAATGGAGTGATTATGTTGCTTTTTAGGGTTTCGTACAAAAAATTAAAAAAAAACGGTACTCTTATAGGATCACTTGTGCGTCCGTCTGTTACAGCCTATTTGGTCCGAATCTACTAGACAAAATCAGGTGTAATTTGGTAGGATAGTGTAATTCTATGACAAACACAGACGTGCGAAGTAAATTTTTTTCTTTAAATAATCATCTATTTTGAGGGACAAATCTTAATCTATCTCTAATATATAAAATTCTCGTGTCACAGTTTTAGTTGCCATACTCCTCCGAAACGGCTTGACCGATTTTGATGAAATTTTTTGTGCTTATCCGGTATCTATGAGAATCGGCCAACATCTATTTTTCATCCCCCTAACTGTTAGGGGTAGTCCACCCCTAAATTTTTATTTTTTATTTTTTAGACAAAATTTTTAATTTCTATTTTTTTATGATACAACATACAAAAATACATACAATCCTCAATTTTGGCAAAACAACGTTTGCCGGGTCAGCTAGTTAGGAAATAAAAAAAGGCTTTGCAGAACTTACTGTGTTATATATCAAATGAAAGGGCTCGTTATGAGGCTCTCAAATATATTTTTGTTTTTATTGTAAATTAGTTTTGATTTTATTCGTTAAAGAAGACGAAAACTGACCTTTCCCTCCCTGATCTTCGAAACTACTGAGCCTACAATCTGAATAAAAAAAACAAATTATAGTTCATTGGTTGTAGATTACTAGAAAACCTTTAAGAAAAAATATTATAAACTAAAAATCCTATAATAATAAAGATATATTTGAAATTTAAGTTGTACAAGTTGTGAGGCGATTTGGCCCATTCTGCTCCATTAAGGATAAATACGAGATAGCATGTATGTAAGTGCGATGTTATGTATGAAGGTTCCATAAAGTTGGCATGGTGCTACCGATTGCTTGAAAATATTAGAAAATAACTAAGAGGGGTAGGAGCAGCATCATCATATCAGCCACAGGAAGTCCACTGCTGGACATAGGCCTCCCCCAAGGATTTCCAAAACGACTGATTGGAAGCGGCCTGCATCCAGCGCCTCCCTGCAACCTTGCTCAGGTCATCTGACCATCTAGCAGGTGGGTGTCCTACGCTGCGCTTGCCGGTACATAGCCGCCATTCGAGAACCTTTCCGCCCCATCAGCCATCGGTTCTTCGCGCTATGTGCCCACTGCCAGTTAAATGAGCTAATCCGCTTGGCTATGTCGGTGACCTTCGTTCTCCTACGAATCTCCTCATTTCTGATTCGATCGCGCAAAGAAACACCGAGCATAGTCCTCTCCATAGTGACCTTGAGCCTTGTTATGAGACCCATAGTATGGAACCACGTTTCAGAGCCATAAGTCATCACTGATAACACACATTGATTAAACACTTTCGTCTTGAGGCACTGAGGTATTTTAGACGATAAAACACTGCGTAATTTCCCGAACGCTGCCCAGCCGAGTCGGATTCGCCGAAAGACTTCTTCCTCGAAGCTGGAACTTCCTGCCTGGATCAATAGACATACTGGTCTACAACTTCGAGGGTGGAGCTCCTAACAGAAACAGGTAAAGGCGCAACGTGCATAATTGACGTGACCTTCGTTTTGTCAATATTCATTTTTAGGCCGACCTGTATACACATACATTCAAAATCGTATTGAGACCCTATTAAGACTCCAAAAAATGATCTTGTATCTAAATAACCTAAAAATAAAAGCGTTGTGTCAGTTTGGCGCGTCAACATCCCACTGCGTCGCGTCGATTTCAGTCCCGGCGGGTTTGACGGAATATTGGGTAGGTGTTGGTTATGTTTGAGTAGTAAGGTACTCTTTTTACGACAAAAGGAAGGTTGTGGAGGGGGTAAAAAATATACTATTTTATTTAGGCTGTCAACTAGATCATCCGGTAATAAAGGACACGTAAGTTTTCGTGGGGGCTTGCCTTGGCCTGGCGTGGGCTTGGAGTGGGCCTGGCGTGGGCTTGGCGTGGCCTTAGCGTGCGCGTGGCGTCCAAACACGCTCTAAGAGATCAATGTGTCTCTCTCTCATCAAAGCGTTTTCCCAGTTGCGTCCTCAGCTGCAATGCTGAGGAGCCAGGGGTCCGCTTTCCGACTTTTTCTTCTCTACTTTGCACGGTCTTGAGCATCCTTGGTTGTAAGACGATTGGCACGTATATCATCTTTGATGCGCACTACGTATCTACGCACATATGACGTATTTCGATTAGTCTTATAAGTATTGTGTTAATTGAGTATGAATATTATTTCAAAGAGGACAATGTCGATAATAGGTTAACAGTGGAAAATGCTCTGCGCTGCGCTTCGCCATATGTGCCCCGGCCCTTATTCGACTCTGTTATTTGATAACTATCAAATAAAACCGTAGGTCGCCGCGGGTCGTCGCCATCCCGCCGCGACGCGTCAATTTCCTCCCTAGGGAGGTTTAGCGGCGTATCGGGTAGCTGCTTGAGTGTTTATTATAGATGATGACAGTGCTCTAAAATAAAATATTAACTTAAGACATTAAACGCAATGGCACACAAAATAATTTATACGAAATAGCATTAAAGTACATACAAGTGATAATTATTTTCCGTCAAAACCTTTAACAAGAAGTTTTGTGGTTCAGTACTGCCCCCATCATTATTATTATCAACTTCCTCGCCTTTTCCCTGTTTGGTGTTGGCTCTGTATGCCAATTCTCTCCATTTCTTTCATTCATAACATGAACCACATTAGCACTACATCTTTGTTTCTTCATATCTATCCTCACACATTCTTTACACGGTTTTCTCGGCCTCCTTTTTCTCTACAGCCAAAAGTGGCCGTTTTTCACAAATATGAGACGAAAAACTTCAAAATAGATCTTCAGGCATGCTTTTACGTGACCACACTCAATATCCTCCGAAAATAAGATATGTAAGTGTATAGTAACTTATAGGCTCTTGTCTCTGTCCAGAATGCTGCGGGGCATCCTTGTGCGCTCGCTAGTGGAACAGCTCCTACTTCTCCTCTAAAGACGTGCTGTTTCGTGACTTAACTTTATTTGTGCCGTTGTTAAAGTTAATCTCAATATTTTTTGGTTCATCTATCGTGAGACACTATACAAGTTGCCGTGCGGTTCAGGATAACTTAGTGCGCGCTTCTCGAGTCAAATTTACCTCTAGGAAGACCTCCAGATAAGGTCGAAACATGTGGGCCAGTAGCAGATTTTCTGCGTGAGCAATAATTTATCTCTTTAAATACTTACAGGCTCTGGTCTCTGTCCAGAATGTTGCGGGGCGCCCCGGCACGTCAACGCGCAGGGCTCCGCGTCGTCTCTGTGTGCTCGCCAGTGGAACAGCTCCCCACCGTATGGGGTGCTGTCGTGAGCACTGCACTGCTGCTCTCGCCAAATGTCCTCTTCCAGCAGGGAGATGTTGCCGCGACAGGGCTGTAAAGAATAATTTTATATTAGTTTTCTTTAGAGAAATTCACATGTATACACTGACAAATTGATGGAAGCTCGGTGGCCCGTTGGGAGTACTCATATTAGTTTCGTAAGTTAAGTGACCCCGGGCGTGGTCTGCATTTAGATGGGTGACCATGTGAAATGAAAAAAAAATGTAACAGTGTTGGCCATTTATACGACAGAAGCAATAGTTGGAAACGAGTATATGAGCTTACTGCAAGAAAAAGAAAGATAGCCAAACTTTAAGCATACGAGCAGTTATTTGCATTTAAGAATCCCCTTACCCTAGATCTTTCCATACAAATGTAGTCTAGCTTTTACTTTGAAATAGCATGTGAGATTTCGCCAGTATTTTGTAATTTTAAAGAAATTGCATATATCTAGGCATATAACTAGTTTTCGACGATCAAATATGATTTTGAAACAAAAATATGACAGTGTAGAAGTTTTCCATATTGATGGGCAAATATGGTATGATATTCTCTTTTAAATTCTCGTTATATTGACTGTGTAAAGTATGCAATTTCTTTAAAATTACATTAAATCTCCAATATCTGACATGACATTTCAAAATAAAAGCTAAACGATGTTTTTATGGGAAAGTCGGACCCCTAGGGTAGGGGAGACTTTCAAAATCTTTATAATTTTATCAAAACTGTCCAAATGACGAATTTGCGCTATGCATTAAAATTGGGCATTATGTCTCGGCTTCTACGCTTTTTACAAAGCCGTGATATTACAACCCCTTACTCCGGAACTTAGATGCTCTGTATATTTGTGAATTTTTACTCTTACTACAATTTTTACACTTGAGATACTGAAAAATATGGGACTTTTTTTGGTGTGGACAAACTGAAAGTCGCTCAGAGAGATATTAAGCGCACTATACTTGGCATCAGGTTGCGGATCACATTTCCAACATCGTCATCCGACAACGTACTAAAGTACGAGATGTTGATACAACGGTCGTGAACTTAAAGTGGAACTGGGCAGGGCACCTGGCTCAACAGAGGGATGGCAGGTGTAGCAAAGCACTGACCGAATGGTGGCTCAGAACGGGTGAGAGAAGCGTCGGGCGTCCGCCTATGCGATGGGTTGACGACATAATCAAAGTGGCAAGTCACACCTGGATGAGAGCAGCACAGGACCGAGATGGTGGAGTCGACGAAGAGAGGCCTGTGCTCAACTGTAGGGGGAAGAAGGGCTGGGGCTGATTTGACGGATACAACAAAATATTATAATAATTTATTTTTTAAGTCATTGGGCGGCAAACGAACAAGCGAGTCACCTGATGGTAAGTGATCACCGCTGCCCATGGACAACTGTAACACCAGGGGTGTAACAGAATCGTTGCCGGCCTTTCAGGAAGGGGGAGGGGGGGAGAGAGAGGGGGCTTAGGTATATTTTTTTGGCTCAGTCATCAAGCAAGCCTATTACACCCACACAGTAACTTGCAATTGAGACAGATTTCTTCACATAAAACCTCACATTTTCTTAAGATCGACACAAAATCGATAAAATTAATCCTCTGCCAGCCTTTTGTATCGCGAAATTAAAATCCGTCTGAGTATCAGAATGTTGTGAAGAAATTTTTCTTTTCATAAACATATTGGAAACCATTGAAATGCGTCTATATACATTCTTTTATCACTGAAAATATTTGCTAATATTATTTGACTTTGAAATCTTTTCTCAATATCAACACAACCGATCAAGTAAGAACATAATAAATAATAATAGGTTGGGGAAAGAGTCTTTTCGCATTTTATATGAAAATTCAAAACATTTTTTAATATAGTTTATTTACATTGAACTAAAGTATGTAGGTACCATTTTGTTCGATAACTTTTTGCCATCTTATAGGTAGGGACATGATCCCATTGCTATAGAAATTTAGGGGCTTCTGATCAAAAAACTGCGTCAAGTAGTTTTGGCAGTCCTCTCGTGATGTTAACCTGACACTGCCTAAAGAATTCTGAAGAGACCGTAACAGGTGGAAATCTGAAGGTGCCAGGTCAGGACTATACGGCGGATGCATTAACACCTCCCAGCCAAACTCTCCTAATTTTTGCTGAGTGGTTAAAGATGTGTGAGGTCTAGTGTTATCGTGATGAAAAACCACACCCCTTCTGTTGATTAATTCCGGTCGCTTTCTCTCAACTTCTTGCTTTAATCTTATCAGTTGTTCGCAGTAGAGTTCTGAATCGATGGTCCTGCCTGGTGGTAACAGCTCATAATGAATAATGCCCTTCCAATCCCACCACACACACAGCATCACCTTGTTACGAGTTATCCCGGGTTTCGCCATAGTCTGTGAAGCCTGACCGGCCTTTGACCATGACCTTTTTCGCACGTTCTTGTCGTACGTGATCCACTTTTCATCACCAGTTATCAATTTCTTCAAAAATGGTTCGGTCTCACTACGTCGTAATAAAGAATCACAAATGAGTACACGGTTCATTAGGTTTCTTTCAGAGAGCTCGTGAGGTACCCAAATATCGAGCTTTTTTGTGTACCCATTTTTTTTCAAATGCACCAAAACTGTTTTGTGGTCAATTCCCAGTTCTTCAGCTACGTCGTAACTACTGATATGCCGATCTTGCTCCACTTTTTCAAAAATAGCATCCATTTTATCCGTAACAGGGCGACCAGAGCGACGTGCATCTTTGACATCAAAATTTCCGGATTGAAAACGCTTAAACCAAATTTGTGCTACTCTCACAGACACTGCACTAGGTCCATAAACATCGCAATTTTTTTTCGCGGCTTGCGTTACATTTTTACCTTTTTGGTAGTAAAATTTTAAAATATATCTAATTTCTTCATTAGATTCACTCATCTTGACGGTAAGAAAAACAAATGAAAATCACGCATTTTCCTAATTTGAATTTGGAATTATCTTCTTTAAAATTTAAACTTTTAAATGATAATAAAACCAGCCAAAACAAATAGTATAGCCAAAGTGGTTTTATTACAAGTTCATACATACTATATGCGAAAAGACTTTTTCCCCAACCTAATATGTTTGCTAACAAAGTTAGCAAAACATATTAGTTTGTTTGTTTATAAAGCTTTATTGTACATAAGAAAGAACATAGTTACAAATCATAAAAGTAAACATACAACGGCGGACTTATCCCGTATAGGGATCTCTTCCAGTCAACCGGCCTGTTATTGAGAGGAATGTTTACTTATTATGCGTGTGGGGCACAAGTGCTACAGTACAATATAAAGTTACAGAAATATACTTACTGTACAAATAACATATAGTTATAAACTACATGAATACAACTAAGAATAAACTTACATATAACTATACATTCTAATATACCTAGAATGCTTGAAACTCGAAAAAAAATGGACATTTTCATACAAAAGTTTTCGGCCGGCCCGGCAATTTGTATGAAAATGTCGAATTTCTCTCTAAGTTCCAAGCGAAATCCAAGAAAAGTTGTTTATATTGACGGTCTGAGTTACTCCTACAAGGGTCAGATAGAGTTCGTGTTACATATTATATACATAAAATATTAACTAAAAACATTAAAGTAATTAGGTAGCTCGGAGAAACTTAGGATTCTGAAAAGTTCATAAGTTAGTACAAGCTTTTGTCTGACAAAGTTCAAAGTTCTCCGCAAGACGAATCAATCTAGCCCAAACTTGGTGGGGTTATGTTGTTTAATCACTGAAATGCCGTGAACACCTTCCAGCTCCATCATGGTTTTGGTACCATAATAATGCATTGTCAACCAACTTACACAAGTATATGAAGTTTCAGCTCAGTCCCATAATTGGAGGTAGGTCTAATTCAGTATGCAAGATTTGATTACAGACACACAAACAACGTGAACAGTAGTGCTTGTAAAAAAAAATGTGAAAAACTTTGAATGTATTTTATTATCATATACAATTTCTCTCTCTCTCTCTCTCCTTTCCGCGTATTCTCAGTTGCATCTTCAGCGCTAATTCCGTGAAGCCCGAGGTCCGTTTTCTGGCTTTTTCTTCTCCACTTCGAACGGTCTTCATCCTTGCTAACATATTATATCTACTTTAATTTATCATCATACTTACTTACTTCGCTGGCTCAGTGACTCGAAGTGGTTCTTGGCGTCCGACATTAAAGTGCGCCACTCTTCTCTATTCTGTGCCATAATCAACATTCTCTTTACCATTTCCCTTTTTAGGGTCTGTATATCAACTGTTTCCACTACTTTCTGTTTCCACTTCTTTTGTTTATTCATCATTTGTACAAGCTTTCCGTTCGTCCATATCTACCATATTCATTCATACCATGTTCGTGCACACTTGACAATCTCCGTGGCGTAATGGTCACCATACTAGTCCGCCACCCAGAGGTCCCGGGTTCGATCCCCGGTCAGGGCAAGTTGGAAAATAGCCTTTTTCAAATTGTCCTAGGTCTTGGATGTTTATCTATATATGTATTTGTTACAAAATATAATATCGTTGAGTTAGTATCCCATAACATAAGTCTCGAACTTAGTTTGGAGCTAGATCAATCAGTGTTATTTGTCCGTATATAATTATAATAATATCTGTCTTTAAAAATTCTTTCCACGTCTTTCTCTTTACCCTATTTCTTCTTGTAATGAAGGAGCTTGCTCTTATCGGTGGAGTTAAGTGGAGATGCCTCCATTCCTCTTTTCTCTCTGCCATCCTTTGAATGTCCTGTAAGGATTGGACTCCTGAGTTTTCTTTAATTTGTTGGAAAAACTTCATCTTTAGTCTTCTTTTACCTTTTCTTTTACCAACCTTTCTTTCTACTATTATTCTAAAGAGATTGTTATGTCTTATTAGATCTCCAATCAACTTCCTTCTTTTATTTAGAATTTTTGAAATATTTCGTCTCTCTTCTACTCTTTTTAGTACCCTCATTACTGACTCTATTCATCCAACTTATTTTCTCTATCTCTACTTCAACACCACATTTCGAATGCTCCTATTCTTTCCATGTCTTTCTTCCTCATTACTCTACTACTAACTCTCTTCTTAGTCGTACACTTTTGATAGAGAGGTCGTGATTATGGGTTGAGTTGTTTGTCGATGGCCGCTGCTCTTGCGATTTTTCTCAACATATCTTTTTCTGCGGCTTTTTTGGAGCATTTAGTTGCTGGGAACTGTGTTACAACTTTGAAAAGATCTCACCACCTCGTTGGAGATCGACCACGTGAACTTCTGACTTCAATTCAACCCTGAATTACCAAACGCTTCATAGAGTTTTCTTTGCGGGTGACATGGCCGAAGTATTTAAGGATTCGTCACTGCACAATCGATGAGAGTCTTTTCTTAATTCGTATTTCCTTCAATATGGAGATGTTAGTGCGGTGGGCTGTCCAACTTACCACTACATACTACAAAAGACGCCTAAAATAAAGGTTATGTGTTTTTGGTGCAAAAAAGCATTACTTACTTTCTTACCTACTTGCTTCTTTAAGATAAATTTAATACGACTACTAACTCGATAGCAAACTATCAAACTAAGCTAACTATAACAATGCTGGGCTAGTAAACTAGTTGTTAACTTGATGTTAACTTGTATTGAAGTTAAGGCGGTCTATTGAAAATTTCTAATTGGCTACCGTCATTTAATTTTGACACTAAGATATAGTTAGGCACATTAAACAAGTTTAGGCTTGTCCTGTAACTGCTATTGGTTCAAATAGTACATACGACTAAAAGGATTCAAACAATACAGATAAATAAATATATAGGGACAATTAACACTGATTGAGCTAGCCCCAAAGTAAGTTCGAGACTTGTGCTAATAGGATACTAACTCAACGATACTATATTTTGTAACGTATACATATAGATAAACATCCAAGACCCAGGACAATTTGAAAAAGACCATTTTCCAACTGGCCCTGACCGGGGATCGCACCCAGGACCTCTGGGTGGCGGACTAGCATGGTAAACTCTACGCCACGGAGATCGTCAGATAGACTATCCTTTTTTAACTTTCATCAAAAAAGAGGGGCGTTATAAGTGTGTCTGTGTGTCTGTCTATGGCATCGTAAAGCTGACTTAATGATGTTGGATGTTTGATGGAAATTGGCTCAATGGTTTATAATCTATGGGGGGTGAAAGTGAGGGGCAAGCAACCTAAAGAATGCAGATATACTTGAGTGGGATAAAATATTAACGGGTGAAATTTGCAGATTAAGAAGTTGGTATTTTAATAAAAATCCCTTACTAAAAGCGAACCCTTAAAAGTTTGCCAAAAAATAATTTTGTTTTTCGACATTGTTTTGGCGTAACATCAGTGCTGTTTTTTTATACGTGCTCTGTGTAATAGTTTTTTGTAATCTAGTGCTATCCGTGGGAACCTTTTATTGGTTATCCAATTCGATTTTCTTTCTGAAATCCAATATTTTTTTTGTTACTTATTGTAAGTATTAGCTGTTGGCTCTCCTTGAAAACAAATAAATAAATAAGTTTACGTACGTAATTATATTAGTAGAGTAGAGTGTATAATAACATCAAATTCTCTAAAGGGCCTATACGTGTTGGATCTGTATCCCCACGCAAGCCTCTCAAAGGACCGGGGTGAAAAGACCCGTGAAGCTAAAGGACATACATAATAATAATCATTTATTCCAGAATTACATAAAATAATTCCATATAATTTATACAATGAAATATATAAATGTTATTAAAATAAAATAAGAAAATCAAAACATTTTCCAGTGAAATTCTCAGTTCTTAGTGCTGAAGCGAAAATTTCGAGATTAGTAATAAAGTGCATTTCACAATGGCACTGACATTGCACTGTGCACATAAGTGACTGGGCATTTTAGGGCGTGTACACATTGCTATGAGCTATATTACTTTTATTTATTTGAGATTTTTTAAATACATAGTTCATTGGAAGGTGAATTGACGTGAAGTACAATAGAGATAATGCATAATGAGTAGATTTTGATAAATGTCTCTGATTTTGTAAGCATTTACGTAAAAAGGGCCTTTATGCACAAACAGGATTTTTTTAAAAAAATATAGTTACTTTTATTATGGGGCCAATCCTGTAAACGCAATATTTGACGTAGCGCCCGAACAAATGTTCTTACTTTACGCCTACAAATGCGACAAAAGTGACGTCACTCCTGTCCGGTCTTTCTAAGGCGCTCCAAGACGACGGTTACTGGCGCACGTGACTTTGTAACTTTTATATCTTAAAGAGATTTTGGATAAGCAAGATATTTTTTCTTGACATGCCTATTTTTAGAAACCCCTTCCATAGAACAACGAAAAAAAAAAGCATCTTCCCTATTAAAGTGAAGACAGTGAAACAGTTGTCAAAATTCACCTACACATCAATGAGAGCGAAGATTGGGACGCCTATTTATCTAGCGATGGTTCTTATAATATTATAATATAGTTAGTATCATCACTCAACATTAAGATGTAAGCTGATTGATTTGTCTTTTATCATGTACACGTTTTAGCATGTTCGAGCATGAATAAAATATAGGGTAGCCCTAAGGTTTTCTCACGTAGATTGTCAAAATTTACCCGACTTTCTAATCTGTCTCCGATTATTTAACGATAGGTATCAAGCTATGACACATTCATAGCGCTAAAACATATTTCATTTTTATTTGATCTGTACGTTAGTAATGATTGACCAAGCGAGCAAAGCGTCTCAGTTCCGATATTGGCCAACAATACTTTTGTCCGTCTGTCTGTTCATGCCTACAGGTCACATTTTACAACCGATTTTCTTAAAATTATGTGAGCAGGTTCGGTAGGCAACTAGGTATTTCAGTTTTTCAAAATTGTGGAATTATGCGGGTTGAAAAATCTTTAAAAAGACATTCAGGTTATTCAGCTATTTCGAAATATGTTTTTTTTATACCTTTACCAAAGATAATATACTTAATTACTAACTTTACAGATACCCAACGCCATAGAAACTATTGGAGGGCCCGTAAGTAGGCAAAACTGGAGTTGCCG
This sequence comes from Acrobasis suavella, assembly GCA_943193695.1. Lineage (NCBI taxonomy): Eukaryota > Metazoa > Arthropoda > Insecta > Lepidoptera > Pyralidae > Acrobasis > Acrobasis suavella. The sequence goes on from OW971950.1 coordinate 1,300,252, forward strand.
GTAGGCATACAGAGACGGCAGCACACACGACTAGCGAAAAAGTAACAAAGAAAGCGTTGAATATGCTTTAAAAATATTGATTGTATTTCATGTCGTGTGAAATTAACTAGAGTACTACTTTATATAAATAATAGTAAGAAAAGATTTTAATGTTTTAATAAATAAATTTAGCGCCATCTAGTGACAAGGAAGAAAAATAACGATGTTTATAAGGCGATGGGTAGATATGACTGAACACTAGTGTATATATATATATATATGCTGCTTTCTAGACGCAAGCGCACCTTCAATGTAAACGCACCCTTACATGACAAAAAGAGCGGCGCAGTCGCAATCAAACTGTCACAACAAGATAATTGGTTCCGCGCGCTGTACACTGGCCGGCGTGGCGAGTGAAGCATTTTTCAATTAAAATTTAAAACAAAAGTATTGACACTTGTATGTACTACAGTGCAGTTTTGGCGGGAAGACAAAGGGCTCAGTTGGAGTTTGCTTTTTTTTGTAAATTGATTATAGTGTTAGCGGCTTACTAGCGCTAACACTTGGCAACACCGTGCGGAAGACGGCAACGGGACGCAGCTGGCAACCGGATCAGTAGTGCGATTTTTCAAACGCGGAGTCACTAAACGCACGGTTTTTTGTACGGAAAAACCATTCGTTTAGGTGACTCCGCGTTTGAAAAATTGCACTTCAGCAGAGTGGCGGTGACGCCCGGTCACCGGTCTTCTTGATTCGACAGTCCCCGTGTATGGTTGTGTCAATCCATGTATTGTAACTTATTACTAAATTTATATCTCATAGATTGTTATTGACTGAACAAATTGAAGTAATTATTAGATATTCTATAAAGAACTAGTGAAAATTGTATTAAGCTTAACAGTTTATCTTGCAAAATTAAATATGTATTATGTGTAACCGTATCTCATATTATTTTTTCTGATAATTGAGGACTTTATGACATCAAATTGGTTTAGTTTGATATTATAAATGCTCATGCTTATGGACAATTTGTAAAATGTTTAAAATGGACAGTCATAGTGCGGCTGTAGTGATATGTGTTTACGGACTATGGTCAAAGAGCATATAATCACTACGTTTCACTGTGGTGGGCGTTATTAGGCATCATCTGCCACTCAAACGGCTATGAAAACAAATGGACTCGTATATTTGTCGCCAGAAGCTCCCTTAAAGCAATCAAAGGACCTTTGATTCATAAGGATTAAGAATTAAAAAAAAAACCAAAAAAATTTAGTTAGACCCTAAAAGACTCATATCCGGAGCCGTTAAATCATCACACTCATATTATTTAGGCGAAAGTTTGTGTGTGTGTGTTTGTATGTTTGTAACTTCTTCACGCGCAATCGGCTGATCCAATTTCGATAAAATTTGGTATGTAGGAAGCTGACGCCCTGGATTAACACATAGGCTACTTTAGGTGCGGGTAATACGCGGGGCGCAGCTAGTAATTAATAAAAAAATATGTACAGTCCACAGCTTACCAAGCTTTGCAAACACATTGCAATTTCATTACTAATACTGCTAAATAAATTTGGGTAGGGTTACTTTCTTTGCTGATGACTGTACTTACTTCTTTGTTATGTCATGGCCATGATATTTGGTAGTGTATGTCGGAATATTAGGGTATTTTAAAGTCAAAGTCAAAATCATTTATTTATCTTTGGATCTTTGTATCATATAATTGTCTTTTTTTTAAATTATAATAGTATTTGACGTCAGATCATTTCGTTACAGCCAAGTTTAGTGTTGCTTCCTAACCGCAAGTCTAAGATTGACTATCAGTCTGCATTTCGCTCGAAGTACAGTCATTTTGTCCCTAATTGTACAAGTCTCGAGCCTCGGGGGTGAGCTGAGTTCACCCCGTCTCTCAGTTTATTGAATGAATTCTCCGGAACTCCGACAAATCCGAGTAAACAATGTTATACAGTCCATCGCGTTGAATCGATTTGTAAACTTTATTAACAGTTTAAACAAACATTTACAAAAACTATAATAAACAAAGACTTTGGGCTTTAACCCTTTACCTGTCGTTAAAAATAAAACAATTGATCTGGGAGGAATTCCACCCAGTAACAGGTAAGGGGATAATGGTGGGTTGTGTTCTTTTTTGTTTTTTTTTTTGTTATGTAACTGGCCAATAATTTTGTCAGATTTTTAACCTCTGGCAAAAAAGAGGAGTGTTATAAATTTGACGTAAATGTTTGTCTGTCTGTGGCATAGTAACTCTAGAACGGATAAACCGATTTCGATGCAGTTTTTTTACGTGAAAGCAAGTTCTCTTGCGGTGTTTCTTAGCCATGTTTGATAAAAGTCAGTTTAACCGTTGGGGGTTAGCGCTTGAAAATCGGGATTTTAATTTGCCTGGCAAATAAAAGATGGCGCTACGGATATCATAGAGGTAGAGAGAAAATCAAAACTAAAAATCCATCAATCAATGTCATGTTCGCCTGAAAACACACCTAAATTAGCACGATCTGTAACCAACTATTAATCAAAGAGGTTGTGTTAAAAGCTAAGTTCAGTATTCGGTAGTCCGCGAAGTTTCTACAGAGTACTTAGTACTTATTAGTTTGAAATGTAATGAAGCGTTAGGTAGGTATGTGGATGATAGAATTGAACTACTACATCTGTTTCAGTGGATGTCGTAAAAGGCGACTAAAAGACTAAATGTAATTGCAGTACGGATATCAGGGCTAAGAAGCCCTGATATCCGTACTGCAATTACATTCTTAAGGAAGGTTGACGTCAGGCAGGTAGCTGGTCATAAACTACAGCTGGTCATAATCTTCAATAAGAGATAAATTTATTCTACACTGATAAAACATTTTTAACTTTGACTTTGACTTTGACTTTGACTTTGACTTTGACTTTGACTTTGACTTTGACTTTGACTTTGATTTTGACTTTGACTTTGACTTTTACAGTCAAATCGTTTAACTATTTTAGCTATTTCTTCTCCTCTTCGCAAGGTCTTCGGTATCCTTGAGTGCCAATTGACATAAATATTATATTTTGAGATATAAAGGTGATGGAAAGGAGTACCTATAACCGGAGAGCATGTAAAAGAGTAATAAGTTATTGAAGAAGCAAAAGAGGTTTGCAAGTATCGTAGCAAGTGGAGATCCATTGTCTCTGCCTGCCTGAAACACGTGAAAATATGTACGTATATATTGGGACCAGCCGCCATGTTGTTAGACTTCCCATGGGATAAATATATATACGGACAATTCAAACAGATTCAGCTAGCCCCATAGCAAGTTCGAGACTTCTGTTTTAGGATACCAACTTAACGATACTACATTTAAAAGTACTACACAAAGATAAACATCCCAGGTCAATCTGAAAAGGATAATTTTCCATCTTGCCAGGGATCGAGCCCGGGGCCTCCAGTGTGACAGCGTGGCATGATGGCCAGGCCACAGAGATCACATCATAGACTTAGAAGAGTAAAAATGTTTTCACACATAAAGACACTGCATTACTGACCTGCATATTACAAATCTTGTATCTGACGGGCTCCCCCCTGCACCCCGCTGGGGAAGAGCAGGTTCTTAGCTGACGGGACACTCCACCGTCACATGTCCTTGAGCATAGTGACCAGTCCGACCATTGAGACCAGCCTCCATGTTCCTGTGGGCAAAGAAATTAAAGTCGTAACAAAAAAACTGATATTGTAATTGGTTAAACAGCCAGTCATTGGACACCGGGTAGATATTGGACAGTCACTTTTTGAACTGAAATAATAAGCGTAAAATGAACTTAGAGTCATCTATAGGTAGGTTAAAGTCGAAGCCGAAGTCAAAACATAACAAAGCTACTAAATATATATTTTAGGGCTGTAACAGACGCGGCGCAAGTTGCGCCGCGTAACAGTTAGTGATGGGCGATGCATAAATACTTAATCAACCCATTTGAGTATTTACTCAGTAGATTGAGTAAATACCCGATAAATATCCTTATTTATCCATTTGGTACGTAGATTGATTTACTTACCAAATGGACTCATATTTATATTCATATTTATTATTTCATGTTATCATGACACTTTTGAAACTTAAATCTAGTATACACTTGCAATTCTTATCGGAAAGTGTGTCCGTACGCCACAATATGCTTAAAATGTATATGCGATGCTAAATTATATGAAAATACCATACCAATCATACACTGAAAGTAGACTTCTTTGACTAATTATCATTTTTAGGTGGGGGGTGTCATGTGCATAGACGTCATTTTATGTAAAAATAAGTAAACAGACATCAAATGCGATGTCAATACATGAGCACGCTCTATATTCTCTACTTAATAAAACTAGTGAGTAAATACTCAAATGGGTAGATTGAGTACTATCTACTGCCCATCTCTAGCTGTTACGCGACGCAACTTGCGCCCCGTCTGTTGCGGCACTTAGAGTCGCAATTAGCTATAATAGGCATGAGGAACGGAAAAATATTTTTAGCCCATCGGTCAGATTATTAAAAAATGTTGTACATGTATTTTTTCTTTTCTCTGAGAAACAATCTGAGCCTATCCGTAAGGATAGGATAGGAGAGGGGTAACCCTCTGGAGTCTAGAATTTAGACGGGCATAGGGGTAAGGATAGGCTCAGAACGAGGTGGCGGGACGACTTAGACTTACTTAGACGTAGCAGAAGTTCGCAGAAGAAAGGCCTTTGCCCAGCAGTGGGACACAATAGCTACTGGATAGGAAAAAAAACTGAGAAACAATAACAAAGATACAGCGCATTCAAATTTCGGATGACGTCACGGCTGTGTTCGATTTTTACTTAGCGGTGACGCTGCAAGCCCCCACTTCCGGAACTTTGATGTTCCGTATTTTCGTAAATTTTTACATTTTTGGTAAACTAGAAATATGGGTTTATTATTTTTGGGTAATCTAAAAGATGGACTGATTAAAAGCATACTTTTATGACCTCTCATCACCCCTATTAGCCCAGCATTTGGCAACTGCAATACTATGCCTAAAAACTCAGTTTAGTTGTCTCTCAATCGCCTTGTATTCACAAAGTATTCTTAGTATATCGCAGTTTGACTTTAATTTTATTTTTGTAAAGTTGTGAACCTTTATGTTTGACTTTATTTTTTTTTTACTTCATGTTCTTCTATTCTGTAATCTCTACTTTCCTGTCACAGGAAAATATGAAGGGGTCCTATTCTAAGCCACAAACGATAGCAAAATCTTGGTAGCCTAGTGGGAGTGCATTACAAGCACTTTTGCAAGTAGGGAAACCCAGGGCGTTGTCCGCATTTGGATGGGTGAGAAAGACGATAAGATCCTACGGTCATCATAATGTGAGACAGCCCGCAAACTTTGTCAGACACTAGTGTTGACCAATTCTTCTTCTTCTGCCTTATCCATAACTCACTATTTTTGTGAGGTCGGCACAACATGTGAGTTATTTTTTCATTTTTTTTCTATCTCCAGTGAACCCGTCCATCACTCTCTCCCTATTGATACCCAATGTTTCTTTGGTCTCCCTCTGTTTCGATGTCATTTGATATGCATTTTCAGAACCTGTCTGCAGGCAGCTATTCTCTCAACATGTCCATGCCAGCCTAACCTATTACTTCTTAATTTTTCTGCAATAGGTGCCACTTTTAAAGTTCTATAGTATTGGTCAATTGGACACACCGAAAACAAAAAAAGCAATCGAGAACTTATCCGTACCGTAACAATAGTCATCAAAACTACATCTTCTAAGTAGGTGATTAAAATGATAATTTAAATCCCTAGTACATTACATTACTTCTTAATTTTTCTGTAATAGGTGCCACTTTTAAAGTTCTATAGTATTGGTCAATTGGACACACCGAAAACAAAAAAATCAATTGGGAACTTATCCGTACCGTAACAATAGTCATCAAAACTACATCTTCTAAGTAGGTGATTAAAACGATAATTAAAACCCCTAGTACATTATATTACTTCTTAATTTTTCTGTAATAGGTGCCACTTTTAAAGTTCTATAGTATTGGTCAATTGGACACACCGAAAACAAAAAAAGAAATCGGGAACTTATCCGTACCGTAACAATAGTCATCAAAACTACATCTTTTAAGTAGGTGATTAAAACGATAATTTAAACCCCTAGTACATTATATTACTTCTTAATTTTTCTGTAATAGGTGCCACTTTTAAAGTTCTATAGTATTGGTCAATTGGACACACCGAAAACAAAAAAAAGCAATCGGGAACTTATCCGTACCGTAAGAATAGTCATCAAAACTACATCTTCTAAGTAGGTGATTAAAAAGATAATTTAAATCCCTAGTACATTATTATCTCGCAAACAGCTATAAAACGCGTCTACTTGAATTGCTCGTATATAACGCCGGGTGTAAAAACAGTTTATTTTGCCCCAGGAACGAGTGGATAATAAACATGTACTTTTAAGTAGTGGAAGATTACTATCGAGTTATACAGGGTGTAAAAACTGAATAACTAACAAAGTATAAAATAGAACGGTGAAAATAACCTTGAAGAGCAGGCCCAAAGGAAAATAAACGAATAACAATATTATTTTAACTTTTCATAGAAACTCTATCAGCAAATTGCTCAATATTAATGGAAATAAATTTCGTATTTCATCATTTTTAGAGTTCCGTACCACTGACTAGTAGATTCGGAGCAAATTAGCTGTGACAGACAGACGGATAGACAGACGCACGAGTGATCCTATAAGGGTTCCGTTTTTTCATATTTTGTACGGAACCCTAAAAACAAACACACTTCACTATATATCTACATATTTTTATATTAAAAACATTCACATTATATTTTTCGGGTCGTTAACGAATTTTCCAAGTCGCGAGATGTGATCGCGGAAAAATATGGTAAACTCCGGGTTGAGACGTGCATGGAATCAAAGATGAGGTTGTAAGTAAAAGTAAAGTTAGAAGTCAAGTACTAGATATATGTATTATTATATTTTTAACCGACTTCTTAAAAGGAGGAGGTTATTAATTCGTCACGATCTTTTTTAAGGTTCCGTAGTAAACAAGTAGTAAACATCTGTCTGTTGTCACATAAATCTGCCTTTTATCCGTTGAAATGCGAGTTACAGTTGCATGTGCAATTCGGAAAGCTACTGGCGAATCAACAAGACAAATGACCCCTTTTAGGGTTCCGTACCCAAAGGGTAAAAACGGGGCCTTATTACTAAGACTCCACTGTCCGTCCGACTATCACCAGGCTGTATCTCATGAACCGTGAGTGCTAGACAGTTGAATTTTTCACAGATGATGTATTTCTGTTACCGCTATAACAACAAATACAAAAAATCAGAATAAATAAAATATGAACAGAGTCTCTCATACAACAAATTTGTTTTTTTTTTTAATAGACAACCGTGATTTTGGATACAAAACCCTTCATATGCAAAACCGAGTCGCTCTAGGTCAATATCTTTCAGATTTTTAAAATGAAAATTTTGAGTAGGTTTTATTTTAAGTTTTAGTTTGTAGTTTATTTCGATTGTATTTATTTATTTTCTTCTTAACTAACAATTGGATAATAAATAATGAACAATTATTTACAACAATTACAGCAGACTTGAAAACAGAATGTAGATATACATCCTAGATTATTATTTGTATATGTATGTATATAATATGGCATCTTTAAGGGGCTATCTGATATTTTCGGGGTCCAGTGCTGCCCCCATTTGTATTAAATCATTTAAAAGGAAACGGAGATATAATTTAAAATTTTGTTTTGACCAGGCTCTAGATAACTCTTCAAACTATTTTATGAACTACTGTTTACAGTTTAAAGTGAGAACGTGAAGCTTTTCTACGCAAATAATTGTGCGTAGAAAGCACTGGACCCCGAAAATTCAGGTAGCACCTTAAGCGCCTATAGCTTATAAAATCATTTCTATTTTTCTTAAAGGCTCACTAGTAGAAAATGCATTAGCATTAAGTTCACATTTTGTACAATTGTGGTCCGTAAAGATTTGATAAATGTATAATACTATTATAACAAGAAAGGGGTATAGAAATCAAAAAAGAATAATCAGTACTCTATTTTTTGAATTCGGTTAGAAACACTATCAATAATACCAAAACCTATATCAATGCTCATGAGACAAAATAAAAGACAAATGGATACTTTCAAACAAAACTATCGTACATTGATCTGAAAACAAAATATCGTAGCGGATTGCTACGAGCTCCGTAGGGGATGCTACGCCGTAGCGGCTCTACGAATTTTGCAGGAATTTTGAAAGATATTCAATTTTGTGAACTTTGGATGTATTCGAAGAGGTTTCTTGTGTTGAAACTTTATGCAATTTTGCAGTGGCGTCGGGTGAAAATTTGGGGTAGTATATATATATTAACTATGAAACGAAATGAATATAACTACAATGTTCGGCTTATAATTCGAATATTTTTATTTTTATTAACTTAGTGTGAGTAATATGTTTGTGAGCGTGTTTATACAAAATTAATCATTGTGGGTGTATTTGAATAACCAGCGATTTTTTTTAAATATCTGCGTTTGTGCAATCAAGTCATGCTGTTAGTTTACGGCTTATGAAAATACCAAATGGAGAATTTTCTGATTTTGACAATTTTTGAAAAAGATGTAGATATAATAAAAAACTTTATTATTTACTTAACTTAACTATTTAAAGAAAATAGTTCTTCGAATAAAGTTTTTCATAATATCTGATCTCTTCCTTATACGCTTGCCGGATCTAAAATATATATATAATGAAATTGTGCCCGATTTCGTGCACGTCAGTGTACGTAACGAGACAAACAAGTTAGTGAGGGGTTGTTTGTTTTATTATTTTTTCTCTAAGTAAATTATAATAAGTGTTACCGCTGGCAACATTTTAAAATTAATTGACAGATGTTGAGTATCAAAGTGATTGAAAACTTTTATTTTAAAACTTATCGTATCAATAAAATTTTCTTTTCTGTTTTTCCTAGTCTGTCGGAATGCATCTTCTAGTCCCTTCTGTCTTCTCCAATCTCTTTTGCTATTCAGTGATATTACTAACGAGATCCATTAACTATAAATATAACAAAATAATGTTTGAAAGTTAGTGCAGGGTTTTTGTCTGTATTCTTCTCAGGTAAATCTCAAATAATCCCGTACACACCTCGGCAAAACAAGTGGCCCACTGACCAACAATTGCCGGCTCTAACAATTACATATTCCAAGCAGCGCTATGCAAAAACGTCACGTGCCGCAAAATCTCTTCCTTATACGCTTGCCGGATCTAAAATATAAATATAATAAAATTGTGCCCGATTTCGTGCACGCCAGTGTACGTGACGGAGAGACAAACAAGTTAGTGAGAGGTTGTTTGTATACCTAGTTATGTTTCTATTATAATATACATACATGTCAATGGTAGCTTAATTTTTATGTTTCTCTCTTAAGAGCTCGTCCATTAATAACGTGATGTTTTTCAGCATCTTTTTGACCTCCAAAGTCAAAGTCAAAACCATTTATTTTTATATCTTTCGATATTATTTATATCTATATATAACCTATGTAGGTATATTTATTAATTTATTTATGTTTCTTGTACGTTAAGTTTTTATTTATTTTTGTATTGTACACGCCAATTACCTCTTTCTTCCCATTTCCTTAGAAATAAGTAGCACCTATATACTACGAGTATGTTAACTTTTATAAGGTTTTATTTGTAAATTTTCAAGTGTGCATGAACCAATAAAATAAATAAAATTATCTTTGGATATTTGTACCACTTGACTATTATTACGTGGTAATACGTCGTAATTTTTTAAATTACCCCTCTCTCGTCTAGGCTAGATCACAAGTATTTTTAAATCACTTCTTCTGAACACATGTTTGTTAAAGAATTTAAAATTTTCAGGATAAAATCATTGAATACATATCAATTCCATTTAATCGTTTCCTGGCAACAGCGATCAAGGTCACGCGTCGTTTTTTGAAATTCTATTTCAATTTGTGTTGCACATTCAACGAAGAAATAAATACAGTTGATGTCTGAGTAGGAGCTCGATGGACCGGCGGGATTGCAATTTACTAGCGCTTTCACAAGTAAAGCGACACCGCGGGCGTGGTCCGCACTTGGATGGGTGACCACAAGTGGCATAAAAATTTCTCGAACTCACCGTGCTTCGGAAGGCACGTATAAGCCGTTGGTTCCGGCTGTCATTATTGTATGACAGTCGTCAAGCTATGCCAGATACCTTTAGGTAGCCTGGAAACATCGGACGCCAGTTTTGGCTACATACACACACAAAAACCAACAATCTCACTATAACCCTACTTTTTGTGATATTTCGTGATTTTTACCAAACTCCCTCCCCCTTTCTGGCCTCACGTGATTAATGGACGATTCCCAATGAACACACACTTTACAAGTAATTCTTATTGTGCTGATATTTTTAAATAAAATTCATAATTTCGATTGTCATAAGTACACGTTGACTGACATATTAAAGCAATCAGCTGACATATTAAAACCAATCAGTTGACATAATGAAAGCCCTACTTTGTGCAACGTAATGCATTCAGTCGGAAGCCGATACAGCCTCGTCTGCGGTTGACGTCATTTCCTATGACGTCACGCTTTTGAATAACCGCTTCAGTTATAATTTTTATTTACAACTAGCTGATGCCCACGACTGCGTTCGCGTAGACTTTATGACTCCGGCGTTTCTGCATCAGGTGTTTCAGATCTTTGATTTTTATAACTTTATAAAATATTAATTCGAACTGTCCAGTATTTCCTGAGATTAGAGTGTACAAATAGACACTTTTTAAATTCTTACTCTATTACCATGTCTCCAGCGCCCTAATTTTTTTTTGGAAATATATTCTATGTACAGACACTTTTTTTTACTGTTTTATTATACAATATGTGACAAAAACCTTGTCCAATCCTTGTAGGAGCACTCAGGCCGTCAATATGAACAACTTTTCCTAAAGGACCAATGCTTGAAACTAGAAGAAGAAATCGACATTTTCATACAAATTGCCGGACCGGCCAAACACTTTTGTATTAAAATGCCGTTTTTTTCGAGTTTCAAGCATTGGTCCCATAGGAAAAGTTGTTTATATTCACGGTCTGAGTTGCTCCTACAAGGATTGGACAGGGTTTTTGTTAGATATTGTATGCAGATATAAGAGTGAAAAAAAAAAAATATTAATCTTTTGTGATTTTCTATTATTGACTTTTAACGGTCACATCTTAATCCCTAACTGGATAGACAGAGCCAAAGTTACCTTAAAAAGACCCAAAAAATAGAAAGCAAGTTGGAAAATGGCCTTTTTAAAATTGTCCTGGGTCTTGGGTGTTTATTTATGTGTGTGTATTTATCATAAAATATAATTGGGTTAGTATCCCATAACATAAGCTTAAGCTTACTTTGGGGTTAGCTCAATCTGTGTAATTTGTCCCTATACATTTATTTATTTTTTATTATATTTATATAAAAACGAACGCCATATGGCGCGAACGCCATATGGCGTTAAGTCCGCCATTTGTACACTTTTCTTTGCAATAAAGTTTAAATAAATAAATTTAAATAAACAGAGAGGGGAGGCTTTTGCCCAACTAATGGGATCTAAATCACTAAAAAAAATTAATTATTGAAAGGATTTTAAATAATAATATTTGTCAAACAACATCCAAAACTGTTAGGCATTTAGGAGTAATGGTGGAATAAAAAACTTACATACCTTACATGAACCTTGAACACATTACACTCTTTTTTCGGTGCAAATGGATAAAAAAAGCAAAACTAAGCAAAATGCATTTTCAACACAAGAAACCTCGTTGAATGCATCCAAAGTTCACAAAATTGAATAGATATCTCTTAAAATTCCTGCTATATTCGTAGACCCACTACGGCGTAGCGTCCCCTACGGAGCTCGTAGCAATCCGCTACGATATTTCATTCTCGAATCGTCGTACGACATTATATAATTATACTATTTTATAAAGTATCTATTAGTCTTAGTTTTGTCTCTTGGGTGTTAAAATAAGTTTTTATGTTCATGTACTTAGGTTTTCATGAATTCATGAATGAATTCATGAATTCAGAATTGTTTGCAAAGTTATCTGAAGTAAAAAAGAATCCCACAAGATCACAGGATAGACAAACTCTATGCACACAAAAATATAGGCTCGTTCTAGTCAGAAAAAACATTCTTGGTATGGCTATAAAAATTTACAATAAACTACCTAATGACTTAAAAGATTTAAATTTTAAAATGTTTAAAAAACGACTCTTTAGACTTCTTGTAGATAAATCGTACTATTCTATTCAAGAATTTTTCAGAGACGACAAGCTTTAATTTTGCCTTTATTCAATGATTTCATAGACATAATTATAGACTACCCTTTTATTATATGACATTAACAAATGACAAATGTAATTAAATCCATGAATAAAGGCAAATCACCGGGGCACGACGGTCTCAGCATTGAACACCTTCAGAATGCAGGACCGCACCTACCGAACTGTTGTGTGCTTTGTATAATTGTTGTGTGAGTCATTCCTATCTGCCAGATGAGCTGATGAAGACTGTAGTAGTCCCTATTGTTAAAAACAAAACAGGTGATATATCGGACAGCAGCAATTACAGACCCATTTCATTAGCCACTATTATAGCTAAGGTTCTCGACGGTGTGTTTGAGCGACAGATAAAAAACCACCTTAAATTACACGACTCTCAATTTGGCTTTAGAGAAGGGCTGTCCACAGAGACAGCAATACTGGCGGTTAAACACACTGTGAGATACTACACAGACAGAAACACACCTGTGTATACGGGTTTCTTGGACCTCTCACAGGCTTTTGATTTGGTTGATTTTGATATTCTGTGGCCGGTATTGCGTCAATTACCTATACCAGGGGAAACTGTAAACCTACTGCAGTACTGGTACAACCACCAGACTAACCAGGTAAGATGGTCAGGTGCGTTGTCAGAGCCATATGAATTGGAATGCGGAGTGAGACAGGGTGGCTTGACCTCACCGGCACTTTTTAGTCTTTATATAAACCAGCTGATTGAGGAACTCAGTGAAACAGGTATCGGATGCTCCATTGATGGACTAACCATGAACAGCATTAGCTACGCTGATGATATGATTTTGTTGGCTCCTTCTGCAGACGCTTTGCAGGAATTGCTGGGTGTATGTGAGAGGTACGCAAGGTCACATGGGCTGGTGTACAATGTGCGCAAGAGCGAAGTCATGGTTTTCAGGGTAGGGTCAAAGAAGCCCCGTGTAATTCCGCCTGTGTACCTTAACGGAAAACGCCTGAACTTGGTATCCAAGTTCAAGTACCTAGGGCATGTTCTCACCGACGATTTGTCTGATGATGAGGATATTGAGAGGGAACGAAGGGCGTTGTCGGTCCGATGTAATATGTTGGCCCGCAGGTTTTCAAAATGTACAAAGGAGGTAAAAATTACTCTTTTTAAGGCATATTGCCAGTCTTTTTACACCTGTAGCCTGTGGGTCGGATATACGCAGAGGGCCTACAACGTACTTCGTGTACAATATAATAATGCTTTCAGGATGCTGATGGGGCTCCCGCGATTCTGTAGCGCATCAAAAATGTTTGCTGAGGCACGTACTGATGACTTCTTTGCCATATTACGCAAAAGAACGGCTTCCTTGAGGCGCAGAATTCGTGGGAGCCGTAACAGTATTCTGAAAGTAATCACTGATAAGCCGGATTGTCCAATCCAGTGGCACTGGACGCGTATGCACTGTGACGTGAAGGGGATCCCCGGGGGTGTGCACACCAGATACTTAAATTAATTTAGTGTGTAATTGTACTAATTGTGAATGTTTTTGTAATCCTGATTAATTTAATTTATATATTTAATATGTTTTTTGAATGAACGCACTACTAACACTAGGTTTTTAAGTTTCTTTTTACTAACAATAATATGGTTGTACAATGACCGAAATAAATGATTATTATTATTATATTATTACTATTATTATACCAATTTTCTTGACATTTAAGTAAAGTTAATACCTATTTTTATATTTTAGTTCCTAAATATTTGTATGCTAATAACGGCAAAACATAGCGAACTATTTTATATTATATTGTAACATCTTATCTATTTGTACCTATGTTTGACAAATAAATGTTTGATTGATTAATTGATTTAAATAATTTTCTGTTTTTTGTGATGTAACGAAATCAAGCGACACCAGGCGTGGTCCGCACTTAGATGGGACCACCCGTGGCATAAAAAATTCTCAAGCTCTTCCGTGCTTCGGAAAGTACGTATAAGCCGTTTCCCCTGGCTGTCATCATTGTATGGCAATCGTCGATCTATGTCAGATGTCTTGGTTTAGTTTGAAAAATCTGACATCAGTGTGTACCACACACACGAAAAATAACAATCTATGATATTATGATATAACAATGTATTCTCAGTCCACATATCTAACTTTAATATCAGTATAATTGTAAGGTTGACGTTTCGGAGAAAATGCTGCAGTTTATTACTTCTTCTTCTGTACTTGCGCTTAGAAGGCGGCAGTAAACTTAGTTGTAAGTAAATGATCTGACGTCAACAACTAGCTATTAAGAAAACGAAAGAAAAAAATGACAATTATCAAGGGACACACATTACAAAAGATAAATAAATGATTTCTGACTTGACTTGACTTTTGACTACTTTGCGTCTAATATTTTGACGTCACTCGGCACTCATCGAAATTAATTGGAATAATTGGAGCTAGGTTTATGGAAGCGTGGCTAACACTGCTGTCAGATTGTTCAGGCTGCCAAGGATTTAATTACTAACTCGTCAAATACAGAAGAGTTTCACTTAGTCAAGCGTGTTTCCTCTTATTCCCCGACCGGACCTATGGGGAAAATCGACACAGACGAACTTCAACCTTATTACATTGACACAAAGTTTCAGTTTATCAGGCAACTTTTGACCTCTGTCTATAGAATGGTTAACCGTAATTCACTTACCCCCATATTCATATAAGTTAACAAACGTTTGCTCAACCTCTTTAAGTTAAAATGTGTTATGTCTCGTTCTTAATATGTAAAATATTGAAAAGAGGGAAAGGGACAAAAGATGTGTTAACTAAAACAGGTTTAGCAAACGGTTGTAAATTTTTATGAATATGAGGGTTGGATTGTAAGATTCTCCTCTAATATGATATTTGTTCATATTTTGGATTGCAACCAGTTTTATTGTTTTAAGATTCTCCTCTAAGAATTGTTCATGTTTTGGATTGCAACCAGCTTTAATGTTTAATGTTTTTAGGGTTCCGTACGAAAAATGAAAAAACGGTACCCTTATAGGATCACTCGTGCGTCTGTCTATCCATCTGCTTGTTACAGCCGATTTGCTCCGAATCTACTGGACCAAATCAAATTTGGTAGGATGGTGTATGCCCATGACCCAAACACAAACGTGCAAAAAAAAATTTTTTATGTTTTTTTCTGTTAATTTTTGTAATAGTTGTAATCTGTTTTGTGTGATAATAAAATAAAAAAAACCACTTGTTTTGGTTCCAATTTGACAAATAACGCAGAAGTAATAATAAATCAAGTCTTAACTGTGTTTCGGTTTGCCAAGCCTTATTTTTTAAGCTGACAGCGAACTCGCTCGCTCGCTCACTCGTGTGATTATTTGTAAAAAAAAAAAGAAATGTGGTGTCGTGGGACACCAGGTAGGAACGAAGTTCCTTCGGCTAATGTAGAATCGACACAATTTGCAAAAGAAAAATCGTGCTCAAAGGTATTATACACTACTCGCTTGTGTATACGACTGTCGCGCCTGCGCACGTCTCATTTAACGGTTTTATTTAACGAGGTCATCCTTACGGTTTTACTATCACATTTTTTTCAGTTCGGTCGCGCAGCAAAATCCCTATCTCCTCCAAGCCTGCCGTAAGGAACTTCGTTCCAAAAAAAAACAAAAAGCCCGACTGCCTTTTTATATACCTAGTGTCACTCTCAGAATTAAGACGAATCTTATGACACCTCTCAAGCTTAAATCCATCGAGCCGTTCGGGCTGCAGAGCGTGCCAAACAATTATAAATACATACTCGCGAAAACCATAACCTTTCTTCTGGCGCGGTCGGGTAAAAACAATAGAATCGACTTTCTAAACCTAACTAGTGTGAATCCGTTTATACCCCAGCCTGAAAATTCAGCCACACGTCCCCGCATACCTTCATTTTTCGTTCGTCGGATATGGCTTGTATTTTTCCAGCGTTTTTTCTGTATTTGTTTAATACAAGCTTGGACCGGTTCACAGGGTTTCCCATTTTCCAATAACTGGACACGTAGGCGTGATAATATGGATGTATGTTTGTATAGACACGTAGCCGCCTGTTAAAAATGTTGGAGGAAATTGGTATGGTGTGTTTTTCTCATAAATGTGTTAGGTCAACACTTTGGTCAAGGTTTTTAAGGACTTTCTTTGAAAAACGAATGGGCTGATTTTGATGCAGTTTTAAGTTATATGTAAAGCATTTTGGCAGTATACACATCAAGATAAAAAAAAACCAAAATCATTTATTCATTTACATAATTTTTACATGCTGAATTGCGATCGAGGAATTCTTTTAAGTAAAGAATACTTGTGTTAGAAATCCCCGCTCTCCTAGCAAGTTGACAATACGTAAGTATATATTTAACTATAGTAAAGATTCTACTTTTATATTACAGATTAAGATATTAAATTACAAAATTAAAATTAAAATATAGATTTTATGATAGAATAAAAAAACAAAATTAAATGAAAACAAATCGAAATTAAAATAAAAAATAAAATAAGTTATTTAAATCAGATTTTAAAATGCCACTTATGTAATTATAATTTTTTGTGTGTGTGTGCGCGCGCGCGTGTGTGTGTGTGTGTGTGTGTGTGTGTGTATGAGGGTATGTGTGGGGGTATGTGTGTGTGTGTAAGAGAGAGAAGGTAACGTATGTGTATGTATGAATATGTGAGTGCTTTTATTTAATGACCTCAAAAGAAAAATTACTCACCTACCCCCTAAGAAACGATTCAGTCTTATCATAGCACCAAGATCTCAGCAGTTTGGTCAGCGCAGTTTTACAATCATGCTTGTTCTTGGAATATATGTTTAAAAGTTGGTTCAGATCATTGTATAACTTAGCTGACCGTCTTGTATACCGTCTCTTTGCGTATTCCGTTTTTAAGAAGGTGATTGGTGCCACGTTGAAGCAGGTGAGTTTTCGTCTTCTAGATAATTTAGTGGCGTCGAAGGGAAGTCTTTTGTAGCCTCAAGACAGTGTTCAGAATGTATAGCTGTCTGACAGAGAGCGTACTGCCAAGATTGAGTAGTTCCTGCGTTGGGAATCTACGCGGTTTATAAAGTTCATTACTTTTAGGATTGCTCTCTGGGCCCTTTCTAGTTCTGAAAATTTAGTCTTAGTAGCACCACCCCATACCGGTATACAATATACCAGGATCGACTGGGCTAATGAAATATAAATATTGTTTAATAATTTTGAATCTGCTTCATGTCTGAACTTTTTAAAAACCCATATTAATTTTCTAATTCTAGCCATTGTAAGTTCAATGTGTGCATGCCAGGATAATCTTTGATCAACAATGATTCCTAGGTATTTTGTGGTGCTAACTTTATCAATTTCTCTGCAAGTACAGGTTTCAGCAAGGTCAGTACAAGAATGAATTTTTATTTTAAAGTTGTGATCTGGCTGTGTTGAGTTGTAATTAGTAAAAGCAATGAAATTAGTTTTTCGAGATTGAGTGTTAGCAGATTGTACTTTAACCAAGTGGAGATACGAGCTAGGCCTACTTCAGCCACGCGACGTACGTATACCCAGCTGTTGCCTGAAAAAACGACAGCGGTATCGTCTGCATATGAGAAAATTTGCCCTGATCCGATTCCCATGTTACATAGGTTATTTATGTATATGAGAAACAAGATAGGTCCAAGAACGCTTCCCTGTGGGACTCCATAAGTTACATCTGCTTCTTCACTTACATATTGATCTATTTTTACTGCCTGCTTACGTTGGGTGAGATAATCGGATAGTAGTTTTAGAGCTGTTCCACGTATACCCATGCGCTCTAGCCTTTGGATAAGAATGGTTACAGAGATCGTGTCAAAGGCTTTTTTAAGATCTAAAAATACTGTAACGCATTTCTTCCTTTTATCTACTTCATTCACAATGTAGGTTGTAAGTGCAGCTATGACATCTTCAGTACACATGTTTTGTCTAAAACCAACCTGTGACCCAGAGAGTAAGCCAAATTTATTTAAGTAGTTAATAAGCCTCTTATTGATAATTTTCTCTAAAATTTTTGATATTGCTGTTAAGACAGAAATAGGCCTATAATTTGACACATCAGCTTTGTCACCATTCTTGTACACCGGAGTTATCATCGCCTTTTTTAGTGCCGTTGGAAAGATGCCTTCTTTAAAACATAAGTTAACAAAGTGGGTAATAATAGGTGCAACAATAGTTCCTGCCAGTTTTAAAAATTAGGTAGATATATTGTCCCACCCAGTCGCACCGTCAGACTTTAGGCTCATTATTATGGCATATACTTCCTCGGGGTCTGTGTCAAATAGAACAAAAGAACAATCTGGCGAATCTTGAGAATTATCTTGTGTTTGATCCGGGATAGAATTCGTCAGAATTTCTTCGGCAAGATTGTTTTCCTATATTCGAAAAGAAGTTATTTGCATTATTAACAGAAAGTTGAGGAGAGTTATGCAAATCTAACAATTCAAGATTATTAGATCAAGAACATAGATTATTAGATAGATACAAGTTTTTGTTTCGGCTCGTTATCTCATTTATTGATTTCCATAATATTTTTGGGTTCTTATTATTTTTAGTTAGGAGTTCTCTTTCCTTTTTCTCTTTTAAGATGCCATACATGATTATAGTACGATACTTAGGCCGCTACTTATGTTTATATAAATAAATAACAAAATAGATCTGACAAGTCACTGATCGAGCAAGCCGCGAACTAGGTTAAAATTAGTATTAGTATATTTAAATAAATAAATATATAATAGATTAAAAGAAAGAAAGAAAGAAAGATAAAATTTATTAGTCAAACAAAAATGATAAATAAAGAGAGAAAAAAAATAGTTAAATTTGATAGATCAGACAAATCAAACTGATTGAACTAGCCGTAAATTAGATTTAAACGTCTATTATGGGATACTACCTCAACATTACTATATTTTATAACAAATACATAAACATACAGTCAGGGACAGATAAACCTGACCCCCTTGTCTTTAAAAGCCGTACGTTACGGATCACTTTTATCTGCCCCCGGCTGTACTCGTGATGGGATGGTCGTATTCGACGATAGTTGCGATATTTTAAGGAGTTTGGCATTCTTACAATTTTTAAAGAAAACAGCCAATAATCCAGAGTAACTCAGTCAGATTCCTGCCAGCATTCTTGGCTTAGCTCAGCAATTTTAAAGCGCTGACAATCTACTTTTGTTGGTGTCAAGCCAACATCGCATGCTTATTTTTCGTGTCTCAGTGAATTTTAGAATTTTATGTCAGAATGCGCTGTATATTATTTTCATCTCCCCTTACGTAAAAATAAATCGTATATTATGTAGTGTACGTGTATTGTTGTATTGTTGTTTTGAAAGTATTGTTGTATTTATAAATGCACAATATTTTATGTACATATTTTATCTTGCAACATTTTCACTCTCCGTATAACCCAAAGGTTGACTGGTAGACAGCTTAGCTATTGTTCTGTACAATTTGTTTTTAATGACAATAAAGATTAAACTAATAAAATGAAACAAGGATTTATTAATTTGACAGTGATGCATTATATTTTTTTTATGATCGATAATATAAATTCTTTTTGATCAACCGTCAAACTAAGTGCTTAAAAAATTTTTCTTTTACAAACAAACGAATTGATTGATAAAAACAGAATAAAAAAAAACCAGCCAAGTGGGAGTCGGCCTCGGGCGACGGGTCCTTGTAGGAGTAGTAAATTCTGTATTGTATATAAAAAGCCACTCCGTTCCGTACTATAGTCTAAACAAAATCACGTTTGTTATAAGGAAGCCCCACTTAAATTTTTATTTTATTCTGTTTTTAGTATTTTTTATTACAGCGACAACAAAAATACATCATCTTTCACCTAGTGACAGACAGACATACAGACAAAGGGTTCCGTTTTTATCCTTACCTAAAATTCTCAAATAAATAATTCTTTATTTAACCCCTTTCTATTAAATAGGTATTGTATAACTCAACACGAATCTTCGTCTGTCAGAGTATACATATTTTGTTGTAAAAATAAGAAAGGAAAGTTGAATAAATAAATCATTCCATAGCTAGACTGTACGAATAAAATCAACATAAACCTCTCTGCTTTGTTGCCGCCAAAATCTTAAAAGGTTTTTATTCTTTTTATTTCCTCGAGGCAACAGAAAGCAGCTCCTACAGCCAAGTCCGATTTACATTTTATTTTCGTGTTTCCTTGAAAATTGGCTTGTTTTAATAAGAATTGTGAATGTCTTGTAGTAGAAATAAATATCCAGCCAGTTTTATTTTATGATACTTTCCGACACATTGTTTGAAATTACTGCGCTGGGATGGTTTTCTGTACAAATCTAGATTTTTTCCAAAGTAGTTAGATTATGTTTATCTATATATGTATCTGTTCTAAAATATAGTATCGTTGAGCATCTAACAACACAAGTCTCAAACTTATTTTGGGGCTAGCTCAATCTGTATAATTTGTCCCTATATATTTATTTATTTATTAGATAGATAGATAAGACGTCTATTTGTAGTCAAAGTCCAAAAAAAAAAACATAAAAGACCAAAGTTTTACAAAAAAAAAGGGAAAACATCGTAATGAACATATATCAATATATGTATGCAATCAATTATTTTTTTCATATCAATATGATACAGACTGAAACTATTCATATTTATTTTATTAAGGTTTTAATACCTGGGACAGCAAAATTGGTTTTATCTCACGAGCAAAAAGTTGATCTTCTTTACTACGTATGGATCAAGATTATTAAGAATTTCTTTTGTGAAAACTTTTTCAAGAGTATAAAGAGGTTATTATTTACAAAAGATATGGAAAAATAAAATATTTTAACATATAACATTTTCAATTTATATCGTTTTCTTCTTTGACGAAAACCTGGGAATAACTTTACTCTGCGCGTTGTGAACTTTGATTTAAGATTATGTAGATATACCAGCGCTGATGCATGGGTAGTAAAAGTATATTTATATATTTACGTTTAATAATGCCACCCTTAAAAACACCAGTTATTTTAATTCTGACCAACTAACCAGACAGAAATTGACCTTAAAAAATCTTGAATCTTAAAAAAAATCTGCGCAAATTTCATTTTTTTTTTAAACCTACAAAATATTATAAAAACTTTCGTCGTTCTCAAGTTATGGCATGACCATGAGAAAATAGGTATTCCTTTATATAAAGATAACTTGTGTTATAAGATAACAGTGATAGATACATCTTTATAATTTAGAAGTTAAACTGTGCCGGATAGCTAAAAAGATTCCGCCAAGGTAACAACTTATTTTACTCTAAATAAAGTAGTAATAAAGAAAACAGTTTTGGCATAGGCAGTGTCGCTTGTTATGTGATAGAATGTATCTTTTTGTCAGTTGAGTTTATTAGATTATCCTACTTATGACAAATGTGAAAGGATGTATGTTTATTTGTTGCGGTTTCAAGCCAAAACGTTCATTAACACATAGGATATCCCTGTAAAATAAGGTTCTACCAAGGGATTGACAAATAACAAACTACCTTATGACGATACAGGCAAAGCATTAGACAACAGTTAGTAAAAAATACGCTTAAAATATAAAATTAAAAATGGTCAGGTTTTGTTTGGTTGGAAGGATTCTTATACCTAAACTAAAGTGGATTGTCAATAAAAAATTAACCTTATGTTTAGTTCGTTAAGTCAGAAATTGTTATAAAAATTGGGACTTGTGACTAGATTTCAGCTACAAGTCTGAAGCTGCTTAAGATTACAATTTTCAATGCGACATCTTCAGATAATATTATACCATTGCATGTGAAACACAGATGCTACACTTTCTTTTATTTTTAAAACACACGGCAGCAAAATAAACTTTGTTTACGTTTCTAGTTACAATTTCAACAAAAAGTTTATTTGAAATACATATAAACTTACAGTGAGCCCAACAGAATCTTGGAGATGATAGATTGAGGAATGAATGCAGATGTGTATAGGATATACAATAAGCTACACACAGAAAAAACTAGCATAGTAAGTGGAGGAAGATGTAAATTAAGGGGCTACATGAATTTTACGGGGTCCAGTGCTGCCCCCATTTCAAATAAATCATTATTAGCTAATTAAGACGAAGTGGTAGCTTAAGTGGCGCCCTCATTTGAAATAAATTGTTTAAAACGATAAATGGTGATAATTAAAAATTTTATTTGTATAAATGTCTAGAAAGACCTTTAAACTGTTTAATGAATAACTTTTGAAAGTAATATTGGTAGTCCATCTTGTTTTAAAACTGTTTTTCGCCAAAAGTGGCCACTTTTGGCGATTAGTAATAATTTCAAAGGTTATTCATAAAATAGTTTAAAGATCTTGCTAGACATTTATACAAATCAAATTTTTAATTATCACCATATTTAGTTTTAAACAATTTATTTCAAATGAGGGCGCCACTTAAGCTACCACTTTGTCTTAACTATTAGATATAGGCTTCGTTGCTCGAAATATTTTTTCAATTTTTTTTTATACAGTTATTCATGATAGCCATTTATCACAAATTGGGAGAAAAGAAAGACTTTTTTTCTTACGGTATATTAGTCATTCTAATTCCAAGATTTCAATTAGCAGGTACAGAATACAACATGTAACAA
Source organism: Acrobasis suavella (assembly GCA_943193695.1). NCBI lineage: Eukaryota > Metazoa > Arthropoda > Insecta > Lepidoptera > Pyralidae > Acrobasis > Acrobasis suavella. The sequence continues at coordinate 1,323,190 of OW971950.1, forward strand.
AAAAAGACCATCCCAAAAAAAATTAAATAACTAACATGCCAAAATTTATGGAAATGCAGATTTTTTTTTGCGATATCAGGCATTTTCGCATAGTAAAAGTGGTTCACATTGATTAATATCTACGTTTAATTTATTTTCGGGTTAATACCGTCTTTTCGTTATAAGTCGTTTACGGCCTTAGAACAAAAACACGGGCGGTGTTTATAAGTTACTAGCTGTAACCCGCGACTTTGTCCGCTTAGAAGTGGAAATTGGTTCTAATAGGATCTTCAATTGGTTTTTTACGTTATAAATTGTGTTATAATATCCCGTTCCTGTTACCGTCATTTGCTAGAGCAAAAGAGAACAAATAATCTATTTGTCTCAATTTTTTTCTATCTCACTCAAAAAATGCCGAAGTTTCATAATAATATAAAATCGCAACCCCTAATGCATCCCAAGGGATGTAGTTTTCAAAATCTAATTTCTGTATTATTATTTTTAATTGACCACTAATTCAAAAATGTCATGTGTCTCGGTTCAAATGACGGAGATTCATACAAAATTGCAACCCCTATTTCACCCCCAGGGATGTAATTTTCAAAATCTTATAAATGCATTATTATTTTCTACCAACTATTAAAATAAATTAAAAATTTCATGCGTCTCACTTTAAAAATTACGAAGTTCCATACAAACTGGCAACCCCTATTTCACCCCCTTAGGGAAGGAATTTCCAAAAATCCTTTCATATTATACATACTATATGCGAAAAGACTTTTCCCCGACCTAATACATATTTGTAAAAACTTTTCCGTTACATTGAATATTGTCGTCAAAGCGAGAGTTCATCAATCGTCACATAAAATATGAAGTTCTTTCATTCCAAGATGAAATGCGTCACCTAACATCTGCTCATAAAAACGTACACAAAGCAAGAGCAAATCAGCCTTACAAAGAGGGTTCCGTATGTAAGTCAAATAATTCTAATGTGAAAGTTTAGATGTATGTATGTATGTTGTAGTTGACCGAGTCGGTGAAATGAAAGAATTTCATTTTTCATTTTTATTTCATAAAAAAAAATTATATGTTGAAATATCTACGCTACGCCTAATACTTAATAATTATTGATAAGTATTGTAAATAAAAAAAATATATCAAAAGATTGACACTTTTTGAAGTTACTGTTACTGTCTACGCTTCTACTTGATCGTATATTGTATTTTAGGAGAGAAATAAAATCCTTTCTGCCGTGATAAGTTGTATTTTCAGAAAAGGAAGTGAGTGGTGGCGAGCGCTGTCAGAGTGACATTTTACAAATATAACGCCATCTATGAATATTTACTAAAAACGCTCAGTGAAAGAAGTTGATCGCAATCGCACCATTGTTTTGTAGTACTACGCTTTTAAACTTGTTACGCAGTGTTTTATCGTCTAAAATACCTCAGTGCCTCAAGACGAAAGTGTTTAATCAATGTGTGTTACCAGTGTATGACTTATGGCTCTGAAACGTGGTCCCTTACTATGGGTCTCAAAAGAAGGCTCAAGGTCGCTCAACGGGCTATGGAGAGGACTATGCTCGGTGTTTCTCTACGCGATCGAATCAGAAATGAGGAGATTCGTAGGAGAACGAAGCCAAGCGAATTAGCTCATTAAAGTGGCAGTGGGCGGGGCACATAGCGCGAAGAACCGATGGCCGATGAGGCAAAAAGGTTCTCGAATGGCGGCCACGCAGCGTAGGACACCCACCTGCTAGATGGTCAGATAACCTGAGCAAGGTTGCAGGGAGGCGCTGGATGCAGGCCGCTTCCGATCGGTCGTTTTGGAAATCCTTGGGGGAGGCCTATGACCAGTGGACTTCCTGTGGCTGATATAATGATGATGATGACGCTTTTAAACTAGGTGGCGCTACATGCAACAGTTACACTAATATATAAGCCAATGTCAAAAAATAGATATCTATTATCTATACATAATGTCACCTCGTTAGTTTTATTTTAGAAACTCCTGGATACCATTAATACTTTAGAAACACTTTTCTAATAAAAAAATAAAATGGATGTCGTAATGCGACAAGGAAGCATTTAAGAGTACGTTATTAATCTATATGTATTAACGGGGTTTAGCACGAACCTTTTTTGTTACGTCTAACGTTTCGAATAAGTTATATCTTTCGTTGTTGCATACAGACTTACATCTCATACTACAACTGATTCAATTCAATTCAATTCAATCCTTTATTGCTTCCTTAATGTTGTACATACATGTGGTGTTTAATATAAAATGAGAACCAATTAAGGACCCTGACGGGCGCTGCAATAGGAGAGGGGCTATTTTATCTTAAAATTGTTATATATTAAATCATGCAAATAAATTATATTTTGGATGCTAATGGATATGATTAATTTTATTATAATATTTTAATTATATTGTCAGGTGTATTTTAATAGTCAAGTTCAAGATAGGTGTTTATATTTTATTTGATTATTGATTTATTCATTGATTATGTATATAATTTATTTAGTAAAAAGTTTATCATCTATATATTCTGTAAGAGTATAATAACATTTATTAATCAGTACTTCCTTAATGAGCTGCAGTTTTTTTTTGTCATTTTCTATATTTTTAATGTCTTCAGGGAGTTTATTGTAAATTTTTACGGACATGGCAAGTGGACTGGATGCGTGGAGTTGGAGACGTAAGAATGGTTAGTGTGGTTAACTTTGACGATAAAAAAAAACCTACCACTCCACAATCTCTACAATCTTACATACGAGTATCACGTAACATAATGTTCGTCGACATAGGTACATGGTTAGCAAAAGATTGTGAGAGACTGGCGTCTGAACTAAGCGAGGCTTGTATCTCAGAACACCAGACCCTCAACAGTTGGAGGAAACAGTTGACCTATTAGTATTGTTGTGACATCGCGCGGGCTCCAGCACTCCTCCGCCCCTCTTCGGCGCACCGGGGGGGGCCATGCCCATATATAAGGCGCGGCGGCCGGCGCTCGTCCTCCTTTTCTTCGGCTGCATCTCCAGCTAAGTAGTCCTTTTACCTAGAAGGGCTACTCACCGGATCTAGTGCCTATAACTCACGACCCTGACTACCTAATCTGTACCTAGTGTTCTTGTGAATTTTTGTAACTAATGTAATGTTCATTATACCTATCTCATTTGCCAATATCTAGTCTTTCCTTTATCTCATCTATCCTCCTAGATCCTAAATCTAGGTTTTACTAACCTAAACGGTACATTGTAACCTTAAACAACATCCTGTCTTTCTCGAAATTAAATACAGTTGGAGAAATTATATTTAACCCTTTCACCGCGAACGTCGGATTTATCCGACAAACGTTGTCGGACCCATTCCGCGAGCATCGGATATTTACGACAAAAAAAAATGCTCGTGTTGCACATAACTTACGTATCCACATCCCTTTTTGGTTTTACGTATCTATTTTAGGTTTACTATCCCTCGCGCTGGGGGCACGACAACTGATATAAAGTCTCGCGGTGAAAGGGTATTACCACTACATAGCAACTTATCACTATTTTGATTCCTTCTCCATCTACTCTCACAAATCACGCTTAACAGGGATTTGGGTCTTGCGGCTCTGGGCTCAGCCTGCTTAGAGTCGCAGTACTCAAAATGCTTTATTAACCACATCCATGACATCCATGGCGTAGTGGTCACCATGCTAGTCCGCCACCCACATGTTCCGAGTTCGATCCCCGGTCAGGGCAAGTTGGAAAATGGCCTTTTTCAAATTGTCCTGGGTCTTGGATGTTTATCTATATGTTTTTGTAATAAAATATACTTAGATCATTTAATACAGGATAAGCCTTATATGCGCGTTTATTTATTTATTTATTTAAACTTTATTGCACAATTAAAAAAAAATGTACAAGAGGCGGACCTAATGCCATATGGCATTCTCTCCCGGTCAACCATTAGACCAAGCGGAAAATATGTATGGCTGGCGTGATGAAATTCATAATTTAGTAAACAAAGTATAAATATCTACATAAGTACATATAGAAAAATAAACTATTAGACATATAATATATATCAACATACATAAAATACAATATATATACATATTAATAAATATATATGTAATATACTTACAAATGAATACATATATCAGGATGATTGAGGCTAGGACTGCTGTAGAAACAATTTATGTACCGCTCGTTTGAAAGCCAAACGACTAGGAGCTCTTCTTATAGACTCCGGAAGGGCATTCCATAGCAGGATAGCCTGGACTTGGAAAGACTTGCCCATGAAGGAAGTGCGATGAGGAGGGATATTAAGGATGGAAATGCTTGAGGAGCGAAGTGTGCGAGAGTGAGTGGAACTGAGAAGGTTAAATCTAGATTTAAGATAGTTAGGGGAGTGCGGGTTATTCAAGATAGAAAAAAGCATAGAGAGTATTTTAGTGTTACGACGTAAGGGGATAGGGAGCCATGCTAACTGAGAGCGAAATGAAGAGACGTGATCAAATTTACGAATATTGAAAATAAATCTGATGTGAAAGTATAAGAACAAAATTCTAATACATTCATAAATTAACTAGTTGCGTAATCGATTATGATCATTATGCGAATCGGTAAGGCATCGAAAAGACGTTTAAAAGTGCTCCGTTAAAAATGCCATGTTATGCAATTTTCTCGTGTAAAAAGAGGTCAGACACATTTAATCTTCCAAAAGATGGCATAACCTTTCATTAGTAAGTATTTTTTTTTATTGTTTTCTATTTAAATGTAATTTCTGAAAAATCGTAGAAATATCTAGTAGTATCGATTACGGAACAAAATAGCGAATCACGTTTGCAACTGATTTCCTTCCAGCACATAAAATAATCTAAGATCGCATACGAGACTAGTTCATTTACCCCCGGTTTAAATGCATCAATTACATTCTTAAGGTTCTGTAATTCTACTTTGAAAAAACGATTAGTTGATGACGTAGGCGCACTCCCCACGAGACTAAGGCGCACTCCTCACGAGACTATGTATTTATAATTTACAACCTTCGTCTTTATTCCGTGTGCATTAGAGTTGATATATTTTTATTATGTGAATTTACACATTTTTGTCAGTGTGAGTTTTATTGGTGTGTAGAAAATAAGCTAGTGTTTGAGTTTTTTGTGGTGTGTATTTATAGCGACACAAATTATTTCTGTGAATGTGTGATTTTGTTTAGATGTAGATGTAGCTTACTCCCGCACCAAAAGCGGCAGAAAGATTTGTAAGAAGATTTGTCTGCGTAACTCATCCTGTATTAAATGATCTAAGAAAATATAGTATCGTTGAGTTAGTATCATATAATACAAGTCTCGAACTTACTTTGTGGCTAGCTCAAACAGTGTTATTTGTCCCTATGTATTATTTATTTATTTAATATCACACTAATATTATAAAGGCGAAAGTTTGTGAGTGTGTATGTTTGTAACTTCTTCACGCGCAAATGGCTGGACTAATTTTGACAAAATTTGATATGCAGGTAGCTGACACCCTAGATTAACACATTAGCTGCTGTATTTGCGAGTAACACCGCGGGGCGCAGTTAGTTTGTTATGAAATATAGTATCGTTGAGTTAGTATCCCATAACACAAGTCTTGAACTTACTATGGGGCTAGTTCAAGTGTTATTTGTCCCTGTATATTTATTTATATAATTATTTATTTAATAAGACCTATTTTGTTGTGGAACCCTATGGAACACGAATATAAGTTCCAATTCCTGTAACAGTGTTTCTATGGCGCTGACAATAACTTGGCAACAACGGAGCCTTTCCTGGATATTACACGTAAAACATTTATTGCGTCTCAGTGGGAATGCGGATGACGTAAGAAGTGTCTTCTAATACTGATAGTATATTTCAAACAAAAATGTATTATAAAAAATGTAAAGGAGGACTTAAGGATCCCCATACCCAAGACTTTTCCATACAAAATTAGTCTACGTTTTATTTTGCAACGACATGTCAGATTTTGGTAAAAAATTGTAATTTTAAAGAAATCGCAACTATCTAGGGTTATAATTGGTTTCTGACATAAAATTATGAACTGGAAAGAAATTATAAGGATGTAGAAGATTTCCATACTGACGATCAAATATAATACAATACACTATATTCTCTTTTAAGTTCATAATTTTAGTGTAGGAAACCAATTGTAACCCTAGATAACTGCAATTTCTTTAAAATTACGTAATTTTGGCTACATCCGACATGTCGTTTCCAGATAAAACGTAGACTACGTTTGTATGGGAAAGTCTGATCCGGAGACTCTGTCTGGGAGAGTCTGTCCAGGGTAAGGGGACTCTTAAGGCCCAAGGCCTTTTCTACCAGTCAACCTACAGGTGGTGCTGATAAAAGAAAAACTTTGGGTAAAAGTATTAGAGGTATTAAAGTATCAGAATTCAATTAACTTTTTTTTATTACCAAAACTTAAATTAACTTATACATACTCGTTTTTTTTTGTTTTGCCCAGCTACCAGGCAGTTTAACGGCAAAGCAAATAAACATTTTAAGACTCTTGTGTTTTTTTTTGTTATAGGGCGGCAAACGAACAAGCGGGTCACCTAATGGTAAGTGATCACCGCTGCCCATGGACAACTGCAACACAATGGGTGTAACAGAAGCCATGCCGGCCTTTCAGGGAGATTATAGACTCGTTTTGCCTGTTTTAATTAAGCAAAGCATTTCATAATAACATGATCATAATAAAATGATATATAACTTATATCTTATCTAAAAAATTTAAGTTTATCTAAATTAAATTGATAATCTGTGCGGCAGGAGAAGTCCTTTTTTCGAAACTGTGTCATAATTTGTAAATGTACATACATATTATCAAATCGTTTCCCAAAGCGGTAGGCAGAGACTAAGGACCTCCACTTGCTACGATCCTGACAGACTTCTTTCGCTTCATCTACACTTATCACTCTCTTCATGCATGCCCGTCGGTTACGGGTACTTCTGACCTCTTTTTTTGTAAATGTGTAACATATTATTTAATTTCTCTGCCGACTCTGTGCAACAATACTCTGTAATCACACACGTCCCGGGGGAAATAATGCATATGCATATACAACTGTCAACATGGAGACACGTTGTTCGTTATAATACTACTTTGGTTAGTTAGCTTCTAACATGAATATAGTTGGATTTGTTTTGACAAAGTTTAGTTTATTCATAGACCTAGAATTGAGTATTTTCCTGGGTCAAAAATAATTTATTTTGTACTGATAAGGTAATAAAACGAAATAACTTAATTTAAGATTTATTAAATATTGCAGATAATTTTATTTTAAACAAAAAAAAACCAACATCGTTTTCTTTCATGAGTTTTTTTCATATCTCCAATGTTTTGACGACCTCCGTGGCGTAGTGGTCACCATGCTAGTCCGCCACCCAGAAGTCCCGGGTTGTTGGAAATTGGAAAATGGCCTTCTTCAAATTGTCCTGGGTTTTGGATGTTTATCTATTTAAGTATTTATTATAAAATATAGTATCGATGAGTTAGTATCCCATAACACAAGTCTCGAACTTACTTTGGGGCTAGCTCAATTAGTGTGATTTGTCGACGATACGATTTGATGACGATATATTAATATTTATTTATATTTAATGTTTTTAATCATATCTTCACCAAATTAATATGGAACTAATTTGGTGCTACAAGCTTTCAAATAAAACAAAGAATCATCAAATCGGTTCACGGTTGACGAAGATATAGCATAACATACATCAAAAAAAAAAACAGTCGAATTGATAACCTCCTTTTTTCTTAAAGTCGGTTAAAAAACTGATAATGAGAGCGCTATTTGACTCCAAGAAACTATGACGTCATCTGCCTGTATTTCATATAAATCCCATAGAACATGTTGTGTTGGCGTTTACAAAGAGGATCTGATATGACTTGTTGGAAAATAGCGGATTTTGTTTACTGGGTAAAAAGACCACATTTCAAGCCGAGTGCGACAGATGATACGGTGACTGTCATTCTTACAAGAGCAAAAGAGATAGCGAACAATTTGACAATGAGACAAGTTTTCATACACGGAAATTGGATTTTTCTAATTGTAAACTGTATTAGTTTGTAAGTTATTTTACCTTGGAAAGATGGTATCCTACTGCTTTATAGTATAGTTTAGTATAGTTCGTGTAGTTGGTACAATAGGCGTGACGAATGGAAAAATATATTTAACCCATCGGTTAGATTATTAAAAAATATTGTATACGTATTTCTCTGAGAAACAATACGTACGATTTTTACATAGAGGTGACGTCGCAAGCCCCCATTTCGCAACTTTGATGCTTCGTATCTTTGTGAATTTTTACTTTTTTTTTTAAACTGAAAAATATGGGTCTATTATTTTTGGGTAATCTAAAAGATGGACTAAATACAATCATACTTTTCTAACCCGGTCATCACCCCTATTACAACCCTCTTAAGGTCACACAAAAGTTTTTCGTTTCTGATCTCACTTTACAATACGCTATGGCTATTTTAAACCTTTAGATCTATGAGTTTATCACCCCCATAAATTTTGAACGGTTGAACATAAATATTCATCAAACATCCCGCTATCTCTTTCGTACGCGCGAAACTCAATGGCAGCGACGACACAAGGGCAGTATGTGCATCCTTTTCCTGGAACTGTGACAGTTTGTTTTTTTTAAAGATTTGAAAGGATTATTTGATTTGTGAGCGAATTAATTTTAATGTCGTTTTTGTATTATTTTCGATTAATAACGACCAAGTGTTAGTCGGATTCGCTCACGAAGGGTTCTGTACCAAAATCTATAATAAATAACGTTTGTTGTATGGCAGCCTCACTTAAATATTTATTTTATTCTGTTTTTAGTATTTATTGTTATAGTGGCAACAGAAATACATTATGTGTGGTATGTTTCTGTTGCCGCTATGTCAGACAGACAGATGAACAGACGGATGGACAATGGAGTCTTATTAGTAATAGGGTTATAGGTATTCGTAACCATATTGTAACCTACTGATGTACGAGACTCGAGTCTTCGAGTTCTTATTTTGAAGACTCGAGTCGGTTTTGCAGGGCTCTATGAGCTCAATTGGCTTGGAGTTCCGAAGCTAGTCGAGTGCCGAGTTCTCTGAGCAACGACTCGAGCCTTAAAAGAGCTCGAGTCTTAAAATGAACGTGAACTGTTCTCGAAAGCTTACAAGGACTCGAGGGGTGATTTTATATTAATATTAGTTATCAACGGTAAGGAAGCAAACATTCTCTCAACACTCGAAAAATATAACCCTCCCTATTCGCAGTCGGGTAAAAAGACGCAGGCGCAGAAATAGGTCCGAGAGCATAAATGCCCGCTCCGAGGTCGAGCCTTTCGTTAAAAGAGTCGAGCCCTGTAAACGACCTCGAGTCCTAATTAAGAGGACTCGGAGGATTCGAGTCTGGTACATCACTACTTTTACCTCCTTTTTAAGGCATGTTAGACGAGAGTGCTGAGTGTAGATGAAGGTTTTTTTACATCGTAAATAATGAAGGTCTATTTAGTTCGTTTGGCCTACCCATGTGCGAAACAGTCTTGATAATACATAGGTATGTATGGAAAATACATTTACAAATATTCTTATTTTTCAAGTTAGTTTTCACTTTAATAACTAATAATACTAGTGTTTCTTTCAGTGTTATTCTAAGTTTATACGTACAGGGTAACATTATCATCGTCTACATTACAGTGTGTACGCTAGACAGGCAGTAATATGCATATTTAAAACATAGAGTACTGATACACAGATCCGCCAAAAACTTTAGCATATCTTGAGTAAAAATCTTTATCCACGCACATATCATAAGTGCTCTAAAATGCGTTCAAAAACCATAGGCAATGACCAGCACTACCAACCACTAGGAATTAACGGAGACGTAATAATAACATTACCTCCTGAAATCAGTAGGTAATGAGTTTAAATTTGGAACAGCCTTCAAATTCAAATGGGTGTCTATTCTAGTATCTATAGATATTAAAACAGTTAGACGAATGCCAAATTCAGTATATTTTTAATATAAATCGCACGACATTTGATCTCGAATGACATAAGAATAGGGGGGTTCTTTCGTTTTTCTATGATTTAAAAAAATTACAGATTCGAATTTCGAAACGCCGCCATTCCGAGTTGTCATTTGTTTGTTGATGTTTTAATGTCTACGAATGTTTGTGAAAAGTTAAAACGAATTAAATTTATATATGCCTCCGTCGTCAAGCTCTGCAGCTCCAAAACAAGACCCCAATTCAAATGCAACTCAACCAGGACCGTTAACTGTATCTCACTGTACAACTGTTAATATTAATTACAATTATTATAGTAAATAATTTATTCTGTATGTGTTCAATTAGTTTTTTATTACATTATTTTTAAATTACAATGTAATTCAGGTCAATTCCCTACGGTTCCTGAACCTATCTTAGAGCATTATGATAATTATGTGTGTAGATAAAGTAGTGTATGCAACTATACATAATTAGGCATTACAACACTCATGTGATATTATTCTGAAACTCTCCTTCGGCTCGTTTCATAAACCCACATTCGTGTTGTAATGCCCTTCATTATGCACAGTCGCATAAACTACTATTATGAAATTTCGGTCTGTTATTTTTTCACTTTTACTCCAAATTTAAAGTAGCCTTAGGGTCTTATGGCTCTAGGTTCTATCTACCCCGTTTGAGATAAAACCATTATGTGGTTATACTTTTTGTGTAAAAGGACGATTAGACTGCTTTTGTGGTCCAAGTAGTCAAGGCATTCGCCTTGTGACCCGGAGGTCGTGGATTCGAACCCCACTGGGAAGCATGCTTTGTGAAAAGTTTTTTCAGTCTGGTTAGGATATTGCAGGCTTGAATCACCTGATTATCCGGAAAGAAAGATGATTCCGTTTTTTTGAAAGGCATGTATAACTGTGCGTCCTTAACACCATCTAGCGTTATCTCAAACTTATCGAAGGATCGGTTCTGGTCTACCCTTTGGATTGCGGAAGTCAGATGGCAGTCGATCTGTTTAAAAACCAGTTACTTCGCAAATCACCTAGGTTAGATAGCGCCTAGCGGACCCCCAGCATACCGCTGAGGATGCAACTGAGAATACGCTCGGATGATTACTATGAACGTCCACTGTGCTGGACATAGGTCTCTCACAAGGATTCCCAAAATGACGACCATCTGGTACTGCCGGCAACCAACACTTTCCAGTACTTTGGTCAGGTACCAAAAATAAAATTTAAATCCTGTCTCATGAAACTTCTGTAGCATTGCAAAAATGTATCCAATAGAAAATATCAAAATGGATGACTCAAAACGATGCAAGAACAGATGGAAAAATCCACTTCCAAGCTGAAGCTTTCGAAAATAGCCACGTCTATGAAAGAGTCTAGAATTTTTGAATTTAAAAGGGATTTCGCACTCTATGCTGTTGAGTTAAAGGTGGTGACAGAGGTGCATCTAAAAATGGAGTTATTGCGGATACGGTTGACAAATTGAAGCCGACCGCTCTAGGGGTTAAAATTTGCATGTGCTACTGTTGTTTCGTTTCGTTTTCTATGGTGTAAGTCATAAGATTTGCAAATAGATTATATAATAATATTAAACAATAAAAATTATTAAACCTCAAGAACCGGTTCCCTTGGGTCACCAGAGCTTACACTTTATTGTGTCAAGTCAACTCGTATTTATAATAAGTAGGTACATTGAAGATATTTGATCGTCACCCTTGTAAATTATTATAAGGTACATCATTTATATTATTTATTGAACTATATTACAAAAATGTAACAGGCGGACTTAATTAACCTAAAATTTAGATATAGTTAATGGATTTACTTTTTAAGTATTTTTTTAATGGCATTTCCAACGTTTGGAAAATCTCTTATGAGATTATATAGCGATGTGTATGCATGTATGTGATTTTATATTATTGTTTGAAATAAAAAAATAAAAAATTTATAAAATGGATAAAACTTTCTACATTGTTAACGATGTGAAAAATAAAGAAACATTTAATTTAAGGGAATTTAAAAAGTGCTAAGTGTGTATAATAATTAAGTCACGGAAATATATTAGGCTAAGTAAAGAATAACACCTATATTAAAAAATCATATCTTGTTATAAGTATATGCTACCAATTTAAGGGTTCTAGACTTTTTATTGAATTTTATGAAATACAGCACTCCTAAAATCAGAAGCGTAAAATTTATAATACTTGGAGTGCAATTATTATTTGTATACAATGGTTATTATTACCTAAAATAAGAGATTCAGTTAAAATTTATAGAATATTCAACTTTTTTGACCGAGTCAGAATTGTAAAATAGATCTTCAATTTGTAAGTTTCCAAGTAAATTTCCTTCGTTTTTTATTGTGTACTTATACAATATTTAGTGGTCTTACTCAAACAAAAAAATAATCCTAAATGTATAAATAGTAAAAACGCTATCCGCTTATGCCTTAACTTCTAACCCACTACCGTACGTTTTGATTGTGAGCGTATCCCTGGCGGTTTGTTTTTATTGCCGCCTCTACGTGTTTAGTACTCTGTGATGATACGGCGCCTGGGAAATATGCTGTTACGAGTGTTGCCATAATTATGACTTGTCGGAACAAAAGCGTAGAATTTCAAATATGAGATTCTTGATTCTTCTTGATACAAACACGGTCGGAACGGAAGAGTAGAATTTCAAATATTTGATTCTTGATTCTTCTTGGTAAAAAATCAGTCCGTTCAAAAGCGTAGAATTTCAAATATTAGATTCTTGATTCTTCTTGGTACAAAACAGTCGGGACGAAAGCGTAGAATTTCAAATATTTGATTATTGATCCTTCTTCTTACAAAAACAGTCGAAACGAAAGCGTCGAATTTCAAATATTTGGTTCTACTTGATACAAAAACGAACATACGTTGGCCGTGTAGTGACAGCAGAAAAGAATGAGATTACTTTAACGAGTACTGTTTTTGGAAAAATATTTATTCGCCTCTTATTATAAAAGCAGTATTTTAACTGACTTCAAAAAGGAGGAGGTTATGTTACCCGATTACTCGAGAACGCAAAGACAAACTTGCGGCCCTAGGCTCTGTCTGCTTAGAGCCGCAATACTCAAAATGCTCTTATCATCCGAGCGTATTTTCCCGGTTGAATCCTCAGCAGTAACACTTCTGAGCCCGGGGTCCGTTACCTAACCAAGGAGATTTGACGAGGTTACTGGTTTTCACACAAAGTGACTGCTGTCTGACCTTCGCAACCTAAAGGGTCAACCAGAACAAATCCTTGGATAGTTTGATGATCAAACGCTAGATGGCGTTCAGGGTCCATAATTTATACGTGCCTTCCGAAACACGAAATCATCTATCTTTTTGGATAATCAGGTGATTCAAGCCTGCAATATCGAAAGTAACTCTGTCTGTCTGTTACCTCTTCACGCTTCAACTGCCAAACTTATTTAGATTTGGTACGGAAACAATTTGAGACACGGGTAAGGACATAGGATAGTTCCTCCTGAAACTGACCTTATGACTGACCTTCGCAACCTTAATAAACCAGAATCAATCCTTGGATAGTTTAATGATCAAACGCTAGATGGCGTTGGGGACCTATAGTTTATACGTGCCTTCGGACACGGAATCATTTTTCTTTTCGGATAATCAGATGATTCATGTCTGCACTATCTTAATCAGACTGGAAACAACTTTTTACAAAGTATGCTTCCCAGTGGGATTAGAACCCATGACCTCGGGTCACAAAGCGAACGCCTTGACTACTGAACCACAGAAGAGGCAGTCAAATTGCTCTGTCTGTCCTTTTAGGGATAGAGAAATGATATATATATATATATAATGATTGAAAGCAAAACCCAGTTGACAGGCTGGATCGCTATTCTTTGAGATCATCTATGGAGAGTTTTCTGCACGGGAATCCAATGAAATACTTTAATCACTAGGAACTTAAAGAAACGAATACAATGACTATCAATTCGAATGACGATTTCTTACAAGTACTTGTACAATAACTTTTTTTCATTCGCGAAACTAACTTTATCAATTCGTCAGACAAGACAACATTAATTAATTACGTCACATCAATCGTCTATTTTTAAGCCAATCACTGCCTTATATATTGCCATAGACTTTATCTCAAGAATTATAGACTTTCATAGATTAAAAATATCATAATAATAGTCGTTTCAAAGATTTAAAATATACAAGTAGTGTAGATTTATCACCGAGCGGCCAGGGGTAAGAGAAAGGCATATTAATGATACTACGTATATTTTTTTCATGGTCGGGTTATAGGCACGCTTTAAGTATTTGCAATTTAAAGTGTGCCTATAACCCGACCATGAAAAAATTATCGGTTGGTGATAGAGACAAAACACTGCACTCTTTTCTTTCTTCTTTAAGAAATCTCAATAAGACTACCTCGCTCTGTCAAAGCGTGTTAGGCCCTTGAGTTGTTTACCTTCAGTATGCAGTTACTAAACACCTGTAAACTAATATCATACGTACAGATTATTACATCTCAGATCCCGCAACACACACAAACATGCAAATCAATACAAAACAGCCCGGGGGCGATACAATTTGTCAAACTGCTCGCTACAGACGCAAGTCCTACAAACTTGGGAGCTTGGTACATAGGGCGGGGCCCTAGTTACAGCGTCGTCTACTTTAAGCCTCGTATCCATTAGGCCACATTAGGCTATTCTCGTTGGTCAACATTAAATTAATAAATTATGTTATTTACATAGTCTTCGCTTTAGGAAACACGAATATAGTGTTATTTTTTTACAAAAAAATTATGATTAATTTATAATTTTAAAAACAAACAGTTCGTTTTGCGTAATTTTTAAATTGTATTTTTTAGAATTTAGCGTCTTAATTTGAAAAAAAAATTACAGGTTCTTAACGTCACATTAAGAACATAGTAAAGTACATTTTGAAAAATCGTAAAATTGCCTTTTTGCGTGACATGTTGCTCAACATGTTGAAACCATCTCGCTTTTTTCTTACGTCTAATAATTCGATGTAGTAACATCTTTCGTGGTCGCGGACAGACTGGCTACACTGACTGGCTGGGTGACACGAAGCAAGTGACTCTTATTCAAAATGAATTATATAAACTAAATAAATATATAAATTATATAAATTTTGTTAAGCATCGTTGTCTGTCTACGCGTGATCAGTCGTCGACAACATGTTGCTAAGGGTCTGGTGTTGATTTCAGCGGCGATTGTTATCATTTTATTAAAAAAATGCATCGAAAAGAAAAATCATGGTGATGGGTCAGAATTACATACATATTGAAGAAAATATGTTCAGTGATCTAATATTTTTTTCAAAACTTAACCTTCAAACTTGAAAAACTTCTTTTGGATAAATTTCTACGGCACCACCTGAAAAGTTAACCCTTTTAAACGAAAAAATGATTATTCAAATCAGTCAAGGAGTCTTCGAATAATCGGTGAACACACATAAAAAAAAGATTGCGACGAATTGATCCTCCTTGTCTTAGGAAGTGGGTTAAAAACAGATGTTCGAGACATTACTTGCCGTGTGGTATATGCTTGTTGCACGGAAACAAAAAGTCTGCCGGTAACGTCACGCGCTGTTGTGCAACGTTACCGAACATGTTGAGCGTCACGTGCCGCGCCAGCCGGCAACGTCACGCACTGAAGTGTAACGTTGCCGAACATGTCGAGCTTCACGTACCGCGCCAGCCGGCAACCTCGCGCACTGAAGTGCAACTTTGTTAAACATGTTGAGCATCACGTACCGCGCCTGCTGGCAACGTCACGTACTGTTAGTGCAACGTTGTCAAACACGAAGCTTTACCAGGCGCTTCTTATGTAACGTCTCGTTTAGGTATCGAAAATATATATCTACATTACTATGCGCGCTGCGACCACTCCGGAGGGGAAGTTTAGTTACATGAATCGTTTATCGACAGTAATATGTCTAGGCATCTTACTCAATGAAGAGGTGAGGAGTTCTGACGCGAGCTAAATTAAACCATAGCGCTAACCACATTAAATAAATATGTATTTATTTAACTTTAAACGAATGGTTTTGAGTACTAGTCCTTATTCTGTGGCTTTACTTACATTTAGAGAGGTCGAGAAACAATGAAATAGTAGTCAAATCGATACAATAATAGTTTTCTCCGTGAAAGTCGGGTACATCGACAGAGCAGTTCTTCAGACAAATGTGATTGAATAGAATTCACAGAATTCAAGGAAACCTCGCAGACAAAGCTTTGCGGAAGCACAAAGCAAAGTTTGATCGGATTGGCTATGCTTTTAACTGACTGACTATGTCTACATCTAGAGTCTGTTTGCTGAGAGATGATAAATATTATAATTCGTCTCCGAGAAGCGGCTGTATGGCAACATTGGCAACCGTCGCTTGTTTCCCTCTTTCGCCGTTGCGTTACGAGTATGTCATAATATAGATAAGCAATAAATTATATACAATGTCCTTTTTTATGAAGTAAAAGTATTTTAACGGGTGATTCAGTCCATCATTTTGCATAACTTTTCCCGATAAATGTATATCGAAATACGAAAACAATAATTTATTTCCCATACTAACGATATCACGTAACTACTATATAATGTCCTTTTTAATTAAGTACAAATATTTTAAGAGGTGATTCAGTCCATCATTTTGAACAAGTTTTCCCAATAAATATATATCGAAATACGAAATTTTTTTTGCATTTTTCATAGTAACGATATCATGTGACTACTTCGATTTGTATGAGAACCTAAATATTTTTTTTCGTATCTCGATATACATTTATTGGGCAAAGTTGTTCAAAATCATGGACTGAATAACCCCTTAAAATATTTGTATTTAATTTAATAGAACATTGTATATACTTATACATTTTTTTTACAACTTTTCCCAATGGAAAAATTGTTCAAAATGATGGACTGAATCACCTGTTAAACTATTTGTACTTAATTAAAACGGTAATTCAAAGATTCAAACCTTTATTTGCCAACTATGAGTCATATGTAACAAAAATATGAGTCATTGTACAGTAAAAGCTATATGGAAAGGAGAAACGCTTACCTTCCCATGGTGCGTGGTGTTGTCGTGATGGTCTAGATCAGGTTCCTCGGTCGATATGTCGTGACCGTGTCGGTGGGCCAGTATAAGTGGCACCTGGAACAACGATACATTTTGTTGAGAATATATATGTAGGGTGAATGAGTTATGCATGGAAAGGAACGTACGGTTTGTAAGAGAAGGACAGATGATACAAGTAAGATGGTGTGAAAGAGAAAGGAATGGACGCGCGGGAAGTTTGAATTTGGAAGAATGAAAAAAGTTAGTCATAAGATTGATCGTAAGAAAGACGCAAAAAACTAAGATAAAAAAAGACGGGTTGTAAAATTAAAAATAAGACTGATTAATCACGAATAAAGCCGTGATTTACCTCGAATTAAGTTTCTTTGGATTTTCCCAGCCCAATCCCACATATATGTAACAAAAATGTCTGAACGTACGTTACTCGATAATATTTTTGTACACAAATAACAGACTTGGTTTTCGCTGCAATATTTCTTTCATATCCAAAGTTCTTCATTTATCTTAGTGACAGCAAAACCCACTTCACTTTCGCTGAGAAGTTTTGTTGACGACCTCCGTGGCGTAGTGCTTACCATGCTAGTCCGCACCCTGAGGTCCCAGGTTCGATCTCCGGTCAGGCAAGTTGGAAAATGGCCTTTTTTTAATTGTCCTGTGTCTTGGATGTTTATCTAAATATGTATTTATTATAAAATATAGTATCGTTGAGTTAGTATCCCATAACACAAGTCTTGAACTTACTTTGGGACTAGCTCAATCAGTGTTATTTGTCCCTATATATTTATCATTTATTTATTATTATTTCTCCAAAATTCTTTAATGTGTCTTTACTAGTGGTAGTCTGGCACATAAACTTGCTATTTGCAAATTACAAGGTTTTTTGCCACGCAAACTAAAATACCCTGACGTTCAAGGGTTCACCACCAATAACTTTTGAACGGGTAAACTAATTTTCATCAAAAATTGCGAAACAGCACTACCACAACGAAACTTGCTTTCCCGTAAAGAAAACCGCAACGAAATCGGTTCATCCGTTCGGGAGCTACGATACCACAGACAGACAGACATTGGCGTCAAACTTATAAAACTCCATTTTTGCGTTTTGTTTAATAAAAAGCCGGCGTCTATTCCGTTAAAGCTAGCTAGCTCTCAAACAAATTGAAAAAGAACTCTTTGATCCTGAAGCAAATCTTAAGTTATTTATGTAAATCAAATTCAGCTCTGCCTGAGTTGCTCGAAGCAATAATAGTGTTAAAGGAACTGGAATACTATTTTTCAACTAGGGAGTCATCGAAACACATAACGTGTAGCGTTAAAACAAAATTGTTTTACGCAGAAAACATTAATTTTTTTTTAAATTTCATCGTTTATCAATAATAAAACCGGCCAAGTGCGAGTCGGACTCGCACGAGAAGGGTTCCATTATTTATAATTTGTTGTTATGTGAATACGTTTGTTGTATGAAAGTATCAGTTAAATATTTATTTTATTCTGTTTTTAACATTTACGGTTACGGTTTACGGTTTACGGTTTACGGTTAACGGTTAACGGTTAACGGTTAACGGTTAACGGTTAACGGTTAACGGTTAACGGTTAACGGTTAACGGTTAACGGTTTACGGTTTACGGTTTACGGTTACAGACAGACAGACAGATGAACAGACGGATAATAGGAGAGATGGTTAGACGGACAGTGAAGTCTTAGTAATAGGGTCCCGTTTTTACCCTTTGGATACGGAATCTCAAAAAGCAGTGTGAATCACGGATTCTCCATTAAAGTTTTATTTTCTCGTGATTGTGAAATTTGCATCTTCGCGAGTGGTCAAAACCATTTGCGTAAATTCTTCGCATCGCAAACGATCAATTCAAAAACGCGTCCGGTTCGAAACGGATCACGCAAATCATTTTTATGTGACTGATTATTTCAAAAATGCGTCTCCTGTAGAAAATGGCGGCAAAGCGAAAGGAGTCAAGGTTTCTCGACTTTTTATTAGGTTCTTTGCGCGTCAATGAGAAAAGACTTGAAGACTTAATTGGGCTTAGACCGATATGGTTATCCTTGTCAACCGAACATCCATCGCAGCTCTTCAGTCTGCCAGCGACCATGACAGCAAAAGAGTCATCGAAATATCTGGCTAAAAATCATTTTAATAGAGGAAAGTCCCGTAGTAACTAAAAACAGTTATTGTGACTACGAATCTCTAAAAAGTAAAATTATATAAAAACTTAGAATGTACCACCTAGTTCTTTTCCCGTAACAGCCTATTGAGAAAATAGGCGAAAATAAGCATTCCGCTAGCAACCTATTTTGATTCCTTCTTCCACTATCACGATAAGGCGATTCACACACAGTACCGCACCCCGCTGCGTAGCGAGAGGTCAGACTGTAAGTACCTGGATTTGTATAGAAAACACGCATAGTAAAACACACTGACAAACTCCTCTTTGACGACCTCCGTGGCGTATTGGTCACCATGCTAGTCCGCCACCCAGAGGTCCTGGGTTCGATTCCCGGTCAGGGCAAGTTGAAAAATGGCCTTTTTTAAATTGTCCTGGGTCTTGGATGTTTTTCTATATATGTATTTGTCATAAAATATAGTATCGTTGAGTTAGTATCCCATAACACAAGTCTCGAACTTACTTTGGGGCTAGCTCAATCAGTGTTATTTGTCCCTATATATTTATTTATTTAAAGCGACTACGCGCGTGAGTCCAGAGCAGTGCGCCAATTTGAAACCTTCAAAAACGAGTCTATATCTTCCTGAAAGGCCGGCAACGCTTCTGTTACACCCCTGGTGTTGCAGTTGTCCATGGGCAGCGGTGATCACTTACCACTTGGTGACCCGCTTGTTCGTTTGCCGCCATATAACATAAAAAAGAGATCATAAAAGTGGCATTTAAGGCTTGAGGCCCTGAACTCTGTCAGCTTAGAGCCACAATGGCCGATGGATATATATGATAGTGTATGTATGCACTTGAAGTTACCCATCAAAATGTAGATCACACCAAGTCTTGCTTAATATGCGAAAGCGCTTGCAATGCCTGGGGATAGATAAGGCATTCTATTATCTCCTATTAGGGCCGGCGCACATATGGCGAAGCGCAGCGCAGAGCATTTTTCCCTGTCAAACTATTATCGAATACAATACTTATAGCCTAGTCGAAATTCGCCACATGTGCGTAAGAATTGTGTTAATTGATTTTGGATATAATTTCAAAGAGGACAATGTCGATAATAGTTTGACAGTGAAAAATGCTCTGCGCTGCGCTTCGCCATATGTGCGCCGGCCCTTATATACCTGTGTGCCTCTCTTACATAAACTTCTCCTCTCACAGACCTACTGGAAAAGGTTTCTTTTGAGATAAGTAGTGCCTTTGTACAAATTTTATTTGACGTATTCTCTCTATAAATTTTCCGTGTACATAAATTGGTAAATAATAAATAAATACATAGGGCGCACTATAAGTTTCCGGAACTGGCCACTTACATAAACAATATTTAAAAATTTATTGCAACATTTGAAAATAGAACTCTTTGACTGTAGAATGCAGTTTGTTTCATCTGACTGTCTTGTGTTTTTACCTTGTGGCGCCATTTAAAAAATTGTGTGTCTGCATCAACATGGATTTAACTCGGGAAAATTTTCGTAGTATGATTTTCTACGATTTTAAGTGTAATTTGACAGCTCAACAGAGCATCGCTCTGCTTGAAACAGCTTTTGGCAATGAAGCACCATGCAAGTCAACTGTTTATAGCTGGTTTGCAGAATTCAAGCGTGGTCGTATCAATCTCAGTGACGAATCTCGCGATGGTCGGCCGTCCACCGCTGTGACCAACAAAAACATCGATGCTGTGCGCCATATGATTGAAACAGACAGGCATGTGACCTACCATGAAATTCGCGCATCCTTAGAAATAGGCATGAGTCAAATACAATTAATCCTACACAAACATTTGGGTGTGAGAAAGCTGTGCTCGCGGTGGATCCCACACAACTTGACCGAGGCTCAAAAAACGGACCGCGTCACTTGGTGCAATGCCATGCTTACCAGATTCAACGAAGGTGCGTCAAATTGGGACATAGTAACAGGTGACGAAACATGGATTTATTGCTACGATCCCAAAACAAAGCAGCAATCGAGCGTATGGGTCTTTCAAGATGAGCCGAAACCAACCAAAGTGGCGCGCGTGAAAAGTGCATCTAAGCGGATGATTGCTTCTTTTTTTAATAAAACTGGTCACTTGGCTACTGTTGCTTTAGAGAATCGTCGTACAGTGAATAGTGACTGGTACACGACCATTTTTTGCCGGAAGTTATTGACGAACTCCGTAAAAATAACCGTATACGCCGTATCATCCTGCACCACGACAATGCTAGTTCTCACACGGCCAGACAGACAAACGACTTTTTGAAGGCGAAAAATGTAGAACTCATGAGTCATCCTGCATACAGTCCCGATCTGGCACCTTGTGACTTTTTTCTGTTCCCAAAAATTAAGAACCAATTACGCGGTCAACGATTTTTATCACCAGAAGAGGCTGTCGAGGAGTATGAAAAACACGTTTCAGAGGTCACCACAGAGGAGTGGCACAAAAGTTTTCAAAACTGGTTTCATCGAATGAAAAAGTGCATAGACGCCAAGGGAGATCATTTTGAAAAACAATAAATTAATTTTGTACCTTTAATAGTATTTTTTCATATTCATTCCGGAAACTTATAGTGCGCCCCACGTATATCTATACCTACCGTTTATACTCGTATTTTTGATAACTATCTATATGTGTTTTTGGTGCACTAAAGTGTTACTTACTTAAAGGTGCTCCCACACAGCAGTTATATAACGTTATAAAACACTGTGTAACACAATGACATTATATAACAATGTGTAACATTTTACTGCAACATGTTATACAATGTTATATGTTGTAAACGCTCCCACACTGGTTGAACTCGTTGTATAATATAATATAACATTCTGTAACAATCAGTTGGGGTCTATCTTTCGAGAAAGCTGGTAGTAATAGTGACTCAATGAACATGAACAGTGAATGAACCGACTAGAGCTGTGAACAAAGATTCAAAGATTCAAATGTTTATTTAGTAATTAGACCTTTACAGGCACTTTTACACGTCAATAAGTATAATTTATGTTACGTGTAAAGTATATTAAAATTAAATTTATTTTTAAAGAAAAGCTACCGATACCAGCGCTTTGTAACGACCACTGTTGAGAAGAAACGCCGAAAGAAACTCATTTTCACAGTATTGGTCGCCTACTCGCCAGAAGAGCTTTGTCATATTATTATAATTGTCTTTTAATTAATAAATACTTATAATATAATACAATGTTGACACATTATAACATGTAATGCTTGCGAACAAGTAAACAAACATAAATTGCGTAATAAAAAATATTAAGTAGTCAAAAAAGCGAAGCCGAGCTGACCAGTCCCTCCCGGCAGCACCCGTTCACGAGTTGACGCACGGATCAGCCATCGTTAAACCCAACCATATTAGAGGGAATCTAATTCCAAGAGGGAACGTGACAGTAGGCACACTACAAACGAAGCGCGTTAGCAACTTTCCCGCGCCCTTCCGCTAACGTCTGTCTGAGGCTCGGATGATGTTATACAACAAAAGTTATTATTCGTTTCGTCATGCTGTAATTAGTTGTATAAAATTCTGTTATATGAAGTTATATTACATCACTAACAATTTATAACTTTTGTTATAAATAAAATGTTAGACTACAAATGTTATGCAACATTCTCTAACATTTTATAACTGCTGTGTGGGAGCACCTTAATGCGTAAAAGTATGCAATGCTGACTTATCTTCACTCAGTACTAAGTACATCTCCATATTGGCTATTCCATATTTACAGCACCCGGCTGCCTAATGTACCGGAGTGACCACTGGGCCGGATAATACGGTACCCGGGCCAAGTGACGAGAGCCGGATATTTTTATCACAAGAGGAAAAACCTAATGTGTTGACCCACAACTTAAAATAGGCATTTGTCGGAAGCACAAGTTTATTTGCCAGGTAAATTAAAAAAACCCCGACGTCGCCATCTAGTGATGAGTAGCGGAATCACATATTCCAATCGATGTTAAGAGGAATTTATATCTTTTATTTACCACTAAGTAAATTAAAACCCCCGAATTTCAAGCGTAAAACCTTAATAACTTTTAAACGTTTGAACCAATTTTCATTAAACATAACTAAGAACCACCGTAAGAGAATTTGCTTTCACGTAAAAAAAACTTATCGAAATCGGTCAATCCGTTCGAAGCTACAATGCTACAAACAGACAGACATTAGCGACAAAATTATGATTCCCTTCTCTTTGAGTTAAAAATAATGTAGGTAACCTTCAGAACAAGAATCAAGAACTTAGTCTATCGATGTCCTTTGAAACCTCGGGTATTTGGGGAATCGAGGCAAGGGAATTTATATATAATAGGGAATAATGAGCTTGGACATAGAATATCTGAAAGGGCAAATGATAGACGCTCCTTATCTTATCTGGGTCAAAGAATTTCCATCGCCATACAGCGCGGCAATGCCGCCAGTATCATGGGAACATTTGAGTCGGGTACGATAAGGGGTGGTCTTTTAGATCAATAAATTTGACGAAACATGTTGCGGATTTATAACTGTGAAAATGTTGACGAAGCGTGTTGCGGATTACTAACTGTGAAAATGTTGACGAAGCGTGTTGTGGATTACCAACTGTGAAAATGTTGACGAAGCATGTTGCGGATTACCAACTGTGAATATTTTGAGAAGAGTTAAATAAATTATTAAAGTCATACTTTCTTTACAGTACATTACTTTAAGGCGGCCCTTCCCGGCGGCTCTGTCGTCAACGCGAGCATAGTTCGAAAAGCTTGTTTTTTCATCCAGGGCAATACTATGTAGAAAAAAAAGCAAACCAAAAAGAGAGGATAGCGCCTAAGGGCACTGTTTGCACTGCATTGAATGAAATTAGTATTATTATTAACTATCCATTGAACGAATATTAACTATTCATAGAGTGCGGAAATTTCATAAAACTTGTTCCAGAATATAACGTTTTTGCCAGTAAGCCTTACAAGTTTGTGAAATATTTGTTTTTTTCTTTAAAATTTTCATTACATTTGCAAGGTTTCTATCGATTTTTTTTTATTTTATTTTTCAATTTATGAGTACTTTATGAACGGTCGAAGTTCAGGTAAAATTTGTGCAAAAAAGCAGATTTTTGGAGGCGTATATTGAACTTGTTTTTCCAAATATTCATTTTTTTTTCGATAGAAACCTAGAAATAGTGCACAAGATATCTGTTAGCTCAAAAGTTTTCAAGAAAGATCACTTATAATGCCATAATCGCGTACGAGCGCTTGTATGAAAAGTAAGGCGGGAAGGCCGCTCTTAAGGCCTATTAAGGGCACCACAGTTCCACAGTTATTTACGTAACGTCACATGATATTTCATGTGTCAAGATATCATGGATGATACTTTGAAGGTACGAGGAACGGATGAATAAACATACAGACATACATAGCGGCAAACCACATAACCCTCCATCTGGCTTTGCCGTAGTCGGATAAAAACGTGCGGCATTATGTACCTACTAACTAAAATTGGAAAAACTTTTGTTCCACAAAACATTGAAATCCAACAAAATAAATCAAAGTATCTGATGCAAGCGTTCAGATCTGTTCGTGTTGCGACGAAATTGGTTCAGCGACCCGCCATCGCGTCGATTCGTTGCACTCTGTATATAGATTTACTAGCTTTTGCCCGCGGCTTCGCTCGCGTAGGGGTGTAATTTATCAAAATCCTTTCTAAGGGGATGTCTACGTCATAGTAGCTTTATGCATGCAAAGTCTCAGCGCGATCGGTTTAAAATTGGTAAAGTTTCATACAAACTTTCATCTCCTATTTTATCCCCTTGGGGGTAGAATTGATCAAAATCCTTTCTTAGCTGATGTCTACGTCATAACATCTACCTGCATGCCAAATTTCAACCCGATCCGTCCAGTGGTTTGGGCTGTGCGTTGATAGATCACTATGTCAGTCAGTCAGTCACCTTTGAGTTATATATATTTAGATAATAAGTATCTTTTTTCTTCCATGCTGGAGTAAGAAATAAACTAAGGATAAACAGCTGTTCGTAAAAGCTGATTGAGGGAATGGGCGGAATTTGCGAATCATGTTAATAGGCGATGGGACTAGCAATCCGATATAGTGTTGCCACTCAATGGTTCACTATCGATAGTAAACTATAGAGTAGCAACACTATATCGGATATCGGTAGTATAGACTATAGTCTATACTATCAATAGACTATTGGTATTTTAAAGAAAACCGATACTGTCGTAATAAATAGGCTATTTGAGCGTGTTTTTGGAGAATATTTTATACGGATAACAAATAACACTAACAACAAGCCTTATTTCGCAAGTAGAAAGTAAATTGCTTATTTAATTAGGCAGCAATCACTATTTTAAATACAAGGGTGGGAGCGTGGTGGGGACATCTTGCTATCTCTTTCGTAAGCGTGACACTTAATGACAGTGACGTCACGCGGGTGTATGTGCATCCTTTTTCTGTTATTTGACAGTTTTCCCTTCCACTGGATTTGAATGGCTTATAATTTGTTTATTTTTGAGCAGAGTAAAATTATTATTTATGTTTTCGGTTTCGTATCATGTTATTTTAGAAAAAAAAAACGTGTCAATTACCAAATTAAGCGTAAAATTGCTGCATTTATAGTTTCACTAGCTGCGCCCCGCAGTGTTACCCTCGGTATATATAAAAAGTAGTTTATTTGTTAATTCAGGGTGTTAGCTTCCTGCATACCAAATTTTATCAAAATTGGTCCAGCGCGTGAAGAAGTGAGAAACATTCACACTCACAAACTTTCGCCTGTATCTAGTAGTATACACCGTGGAAGGTACATACCCGTCATAAAGCAAACTACGGGCTATACTAGATCACTATAGTATAATGACAGTAAAATAACAGACAAAAATTAGAAAAAAGTTCATTCAAAAGTGTAAAGCCGCCCGGGCAATTTGTATGGGAATGTCGAATTTTTTTCTTGTTTTTTGATTTTTATTATATTATCATTATAATGATCTAGTATAGCCTGTGGTTCGATTTATTACGGGTATGTCCCTTCTACGTTGTATAAGTAAACTTCGAGTCGTTGGATGCTAACAGTCATTGGACAGAACACCACACTACCAATGTAGCTGATAGCTTTTTATACTCTGTAGCTGCAGTGTTCTCGTTTTGAAAATAATCTTTATAAATAAGGTTTTATTTTGTGTTCTTTCAATTACTGGAGGTTTACCCTCTCTATATATATTTTTTTGTTTATATGTAAGAAACATATGAATTTATTTTAGTGAGTAGTGTACTACAGGTTTGACGACGACATAGTGGTCACCATGCTAGTCCGCCACCCAGAGGTCCCGGGTTCAATCCCCGGTCAGGGCAAGTTGGAAAATGGCCTTTTTCAAATTGTCCTGGGTCTTGGATGTTTATCTATAATATATGTGTTTGTTATAAAATATAGTATCGTTGAGTTAGAATCACATAACACAAGTCTCGATCTTACTTTGGGGCTAGCTCAATCAGTATTATTTGTCCTTATATTTAAAAAAATAAACAGGTCTACAGTTGTTTATGTTGTGTAATAATTTGTTGATAATTATATGAATTATACCTAACCACTTTTCCTTTTACGCATCCAATTATATTACACCCACCTAAATTTCTCTAAGAACCTTAAGGTTGGCTGTTAGATAATACTTTGAGCATTAATTCTGCCGATTGTGCTATACAAATTTGTATTTTGTATAATAAAAGTTCGGCATTCGCAACTACGACGATTGACGAGCTCACTAAGGTCGCTGGAAAGCGCTGGATGCAGGCCGCTCTAGATCGGTCATTTCGGAAATCCTTGGAAGAGGCCTATGTCCTGCAGTGGACGTTATGCGGCTGAAATGATGATGATGTTGATTCGCAACTACGGAACCCTTCACTGTGCTTGACCCGACATGTACTTGGCAGGTTTTATTGATAATTACCAAAATGACGGTGCTCATAAACTAAATTCCACGCTGACGAAGTCGCGGGCAACAGCTAGAAAATGAATAAATACATAAAAGCCAACAAAATAAATCAAAGTATCTCCTGCCAGCTTTCAGATCCATTTGTGTTGCGATAAATTGGTTCAGCGACCCGCCGTTCATTCGATGCACTCTATATAGTGATGCTATATTATATTTAGATGCTATATTGTATTTAGATGCTATATTATTCGTAGTTTAGATGACACAACGTTTTAAGATAAACTTTTGATATTTATATCTTTCTTTAGATTTTTCAGACTGCCTAAAGGCATCTGACATAGCTTGACGACTGCCATAGAATGATGACAGCCGGGACCAACGGCTTATACGTGCCTTCCGAAGCACGAAGGAGCTCATGAAATTTTTATGCCACTTGTGATAACCCATCCAAGTGCGGACCACGCCCGGTGTCGCTTTACTAACGAAAGCGATAGTAATGCGCACTCCCACTGGGCCACCGAGCTCCTCAATATTTATATGATCTGTAAGCTCAAGTTTGCTTGAACAATTTGGTGTTAGTATAATCCCACCAAAAACATAGGTACCTGTTAAAAAGGGGGCCAAGTTCCTATCGGCTAATTGTTCGCCTAAAAAAGGGTTCGCCTAAAAAAGGGTTAATTTAAAAAAAAAACTATTTTATTGAAAAAATATTTTATTAATAATTTAATTTATAAAAAACTTATTAGTTTATTTTATGAAAAACTTAATTTTATTATTACAAAACTTAGGTATATTGTCTTCGACATCTGATGTCTCAGTCTCAACCCGATTTTGACAGATCCAATTTTATTTATCTGCAAGCCGGTATCATAATAGAATCTGCAGAAAGTGCAGGTCGGTGCAGCATCGTGCAGACGGTTTTATCAGCTATGTTATCTGACGTTCCTGTTTTGCATTGCTATATAAAGAGATCTATCTTTACATTGTTTATTGTTTATTAAGGCATACACAATAGGTCACAATCACTTTTGTATAAATCTAAAAATGTACAGACACTTTGCTCTAGACTGAGACCCAAAAAACGTGTACACACAGCATGACAGGCAATGTAAACATTGTTAAGCTCAAGATACTGACTTAAATTGACAGCTAATTAAAAAGTTACATTATAACGTTACAGCAAGTATATAACAATATATGTATTTGTTATAAAATATGGTATCGTCGAGTTAGTATCCCATAACAAAAGTCTCGAACTTACTTTTGGGCTAGCTCAATCAGTGTTATTTGTCCGTATATATTTATTTTATTTATAGATTAATATAAAATATCCTACACGAAATTTTATTACTTAAACAAGCAATTCTTGTATATGTACGATTTAAATAATTTTTAATATAAATTGTATCGAAATCGTACATTAATCGTTTTTATAATATAAGTGTTTTATTACCAGAAAATCGATTTACCTAGGTCTCATTTATAGATAACCTCGTTTTATTTTATTTTTTTATCTAGTCAAGCTCAGACGTTTAGGTACTAAAATTACGCTAGAAACATAGAGCAACACGGAACTTTAGAAATGATTAGGAAGGCCAAAGATAAGATGGATATTAATAAGCGAATAGAATGTGCGTAAATAAGGATATGCATAGAATTAATTTGATCTTGATCGGTAATTTAAGAAATCCTTGGGAGAAACATAGGCTTCTCCCAAGGTTGGCATAGGTCCAGCAGTGGACGTTATGCGGCTGAAATGATGTTGTTAGGAATAATTAATATGTGCATTTATGTATATCTGGTATTTATGTTTATGTAGGATATGTGGAATTTGGAAAATTGATTTTTTTTAACAGCATTACAATGCTACAAAGATTTTGTATATACAAGTAGTGCAATGCTAGGATTATTGTCCAAATTAAAACATGTCATTGTGATTCAAAATTACCATAGACCAATTTTTTTTTTACACAGTTTAAGCGTTAAAAGCCAAAAAGTCGAATTAATCATAGAATTATAACCCATAGAGGTTATCTCTGGAATTAATGACTTCCTCTTTTTTTTTAAATCGGTTCAACACTGATAAATCTTTGTGACACAGCTTCTATGCTGTTCTCTAGGTTTAAGTCGCCATGACAACTTACAAACCATCACCATAGCAACACATATTTGTTCAATAACTACTCCATCGCATTGCACTCTTTTTAGTTAAAGTCTTAATTCTCACAAGAATTTGCTCACGATTGGTCCATTAAAATGGTGGTGTTACTCGTAAAGAGGGAAAACGAAAATCAGTTCTTATACGAGACTGATATAAACAATACGGTAAGTCTAAATCTCTGTAACCTTTTATTTATAACAATCTATTCCTGACATAGATCTAAAGGTACAAGATCGTATTGTAAAATGAGACCAGAACGGAATGTTTGTTTGGGTAGTGAATTCGCGTTTTCGCCCATTCCCTCGATAGTCTTCTACGATCTGCGCGAGAAGAGAAGCTTTTTTTATGTCATAGGGCGGCAAACGAACAAGCGGGTCACCTGATGGTAAGTAATCACCGCTGCCCATGGACAACTGCGACACCAGTGGTGTAACAGAAGCGTTGCCGGCCTTTCAGGAAGATATAGACTCGTTTTTTGAAGGTTTCAATGTCGTTTCGGTCCGGGAACACTGCTGCAGGAAGCTGCTACATCCTAAGTTCTTTCTGTCTTTCTAGACCAGCATGGAAATTAGCTATACATCAAAACACAGACCTGGATTCCATATCTGTGCATCTACATGTAAATCTAAGTATAACCTATATGCATCATCATCATCATCCCAGCCCTTCTTCCGCCCACTGTTGAGCACAGGCCTCTCCTCGTCGACGCCACCCGTCTCGGTCCTGTGCTGCTCTCATCCAGGTGTGACCCGCGATTTTGATTACGAGTATGTCTTCAACCCATCGCATAGACGGACGCTCGACGCTTCTCTCACCCGTTCTGAGCCACCATTCGGTCAGTGCCTTGCTCCACCTGCCATCACTCCGTTGGGCCAGGTCCACTTTAAGTTCATGACCGTTATACCAACGTCTCGTACTTTAGTACGTTGTCGGATGGCGGTGTTGGGAATCTAAGTAATAATATTTATATATAATATATCTAAGTAGGCCGTGTGGTTTCCGGCAGAGCGGAATAGGGCCACTCCAAGTCCTCCCGTGGATGTCGTAAAAGGCAACTTAGGGAATACAAGCTAAACAAAGCTTACAAACATCAATGAGACCTCTCCAACCCGTCTGGCCAGCGTGTAGGCCAAGTCCTCTGGCTTCTCTAGCTAAGTATGGCTCTGGTAGTACTGAGAGGGTGGTGCTCTTGCGGTGGAGACAAACAGACCTGATGATGATGATGATGTAAAATAAATAAATAAATATATAGGGACAAATACCACAGATTGAGCTAGCCCCAAAGTAAGTTCAAGACTTGTGTTATGGGATACTAACTCAACG
The DNA here is from genome assembly GCA_943193695.1 of Acrobasis suavella. NCBI lineage: Eukaryota > Metazoa > Arthropoda > Insecta > Lepidoptera > Pyralidae > Acrobasis > Acrobasis suavella. The sequence continues at coordinate 1,353,856 of OW971950.1, forward strand.
ATACTATATTTTATAATAAATACATATATAGATAAACATCCAAGACCCAGGTCAATTTGAAAAAGTCCATTTTCTAACTTGCCCTGACTGGGGATCGAATTCGGAACCTCTGGGTATATCTAAGTATATTACCTTTTGCCTGCGACTGTGCTCGCGCGAATAAATAGCACAGGATAAAAGTGTAGCTGCTAACTTGTGGCTAACTGTTAATAAACCTAAGCCTTCTAACAAGTACGTGTGGCTTTTGAGTATTGTAGCACTAGGCTCTATCTACCCCGTTAGAGATAAAAACGTAATAGTGTATATTTTACCAGATTTTATTTAGATTCACCTGTCCCGGTATCTGTCTATCTGTAATCAAATCTGGCAAGTTAAATTTGACCCACTTCCCGGCTTCTGATTGAGTTGAAATTTTGCACGCATATACATATATATCGCGTGACAATTCAATATTATGACATCGAGCTGATCTGATGATGGAGTTGGAAGGTGGCCAGGAACTCTGTAATGTAACGACGCAACCACATTGAGATTGGGCTTATTTGATTCGTCTTAAGGAGCACTTTATAGTTTTAAGTTCATTGTTTCAGATAAAATCTTGTTTTCAAAAATATATTTTTCAGAATTACTTGTTTCTAACAAATACTATTGATGTAGGTAGATGAAGTAGTCAAGGATATAGTGGCGATATTCAACGGGAGATTGAAGGTGACCAGAATCTGCTACGAGCTTGAAGAGCTGAAGGAACATGGGACCTTCCTGCCGATAGAGATGCAAGGGCTTAATGATGAGCAGGTATACATTTTTGAACGAGCGAGTGAAGTAGTTTTCCGAGTCTACTCAAACAATTCGGCGTTGTATGTATTTATCTAAGTGTGTAAGGGTGTGAACAAGTGTGTTACCCTCATATTCATAAAAATAACAGACGTTTGCTAAAACTATTTTAGTTAAAACATGTTTTGTCTCTTTCCCTCTTTTCAATATTTGAGATAGAAACAACGAAACAAAACATATTTTAACTAAAATACGTTTGGCAATCGTTTGTAATTTTTTATGAATAAGGGGGTAAGTGTGTAAGTATGTATAATTTTAAGACTTTAAGTGCAATAAATTAAATATTTATGTTTGTTCGAAAATAATTCGAGTAGTTTTTGACCGGAGCTTCATGAAATTTTGTAGGTATGTAGAATAGCCAATGGAATTTTTAAGTTTGAACATGAGCCAAATCTGTCAAGGGGTTCCTGTGATAAGGGTTCCGTTCACCGTTTGAGGCGAATTATTATTCGAAGTAAAAATTATTTTATGAAATGTACCTAGATCGAAAAATCTACTATGAAACCTCTCAAACCCGTCTAACTATCATGGAAGTGTAGGCCAAATCCTCTGGCTGCTCTGGCCAAGTATGGCTCTGGTAGTACAGAGAGGGTCGTGCTCCTGCAGTGGAGACTTAAAAGACCTGATGATAGTGAATTCTTTGAAAAATATTTTTCTAGAAAAATTTGTGCTTATTATATTTCGTGTATGACAGGCTAACACATGGTGTCAAATTTTTTGAGCTGCCTTAAGTAAAAAGCTTAATGACTACGATACAAAGACGACAGCTAGAACCAACGGCTTAGTTCTTAAGCACAAATTGACTACTACATTTTTAAAATAAATTTTAATGCTTATCAAGATCAAAGAACTGAAACTAGAAGATCCATGGGCCAAACGCTGCGCTCCCCAAGGCTACGTGGAGAATAAGGATGAGATGGGTCGCCGGTGTGGCCTAGCACCACCTCCAAATATGCAAGAGGTGCTGAAGAAGGCTGCTGAGACGGCAAAAGCTATCATTGATAAGAAACATGTAAGTTATTTAACAAATATAAAGTCAGTTAATAGATTCAGGTGTTACTTTGCGGAAGTCAAAGTTACATGTTATGTGATTTGAAATACTTTCAGCGATTCCGCCACCAGTTGGTTCATGAAAACTTTTATACATAACTATATATACTGCAGCCTTAGCGGATGCAGCAGCATGGGAGGTAGCATGTATCGGCTGTTAGTAGCGGTTGCACACGGACTGTTGGTGGCTCGTATACTGGGACTAACAGTAGTGGGTGGGCGCCGCATGGCAATAGTTTGCATGAACTAACTGGTGGCGGAATCGCACAAAGTAATTCAAATCATATAGTATGTAAATATGAAGATTTCATCATCATTTTATATTCTTGGTTGCATCCTCAGCGGCAACTCTTCAGAGCCCGGGGTCTGCTACCTAACCTAGGTGATTTGACGAGGTTACTGGTTTTTACACAGCGATTGCCGTCTGATCTCCGTAACTCAAAGGGTAGACCAGAACCAATCCTTGGTTCGATCATAGGTTTGATGAGCAAATGCAAAATGGCCTTCGAGACCCATAATTTATACGTGCCATCCAAAACACGGAATCATCTTTCTTTTACAGTGTCAAGTGCAAACGGAACCAAGATTTTTGTGTTATTCTTTTAGTTGCCTCTTTGGGCATCAATGGGAAGAAATAAAGAGTAAAGATGAAAAGAAAACCATAAGACAAGTTTCAATATTTGCATCAATATGATTTCAGGTAGACCTTCGCGAGTACGTCACTCAAAAGGACGTAGCCAGAGCCCTCGATGAGCTGAGAGGAGCTACCAAAATAGTCTTCCCTGCCGGTCTACCTCCCCATGATCCTGTTCGCATGGAGTTGGACAACGTTGAGGACTTGTCTGGAACTCAGGCTTCTACTGAAGTTATAGACCCGGCTAAGGCTTGTCTTTGGGCTTGTGGAAAGAAGTTCTTGAGTGGGAATAAGCTGAGTGACCATTTGGGTAAGTTTTTTTGTCATACACAATGACCTATATAGCACTATGCCCGAATACATACCTGCTAGTGATTGAACTTTTCATGTCATGTCTACCCGTAAGGGCTCTTTCAGACGAGTGACAATATGCCAGTGACAATATGTTCACGACACCTGACGCTCGCACGACCGTCAGGACCATCACACTTCGCGAGAGCAGTAACGGTCACTGACTAGGGTCGATAGCTGTCGCTTGTATGCTGTCATTCATATGGCTAATAATTTAAAAAAGATAAAGAATTAAAACTGTGTATTATTCCAGGAAAGAATAATAAGTGCAAAGTGACAGTGAAGCTGTGTTCCACCACGGAGAGCGCACCAGGTCGTGAGCCCGTCATGAGCGAGGAGGAGCGAAAGCAGTTGATGCTCCATGCCTACAGGAAGCAAGAGGAGTGGAAGAAGTTGGAACAAGATGACGACGATCATTACCTGAACTCTAAATGGGCTGACGGACATACTATGAAGAGGCAGTTCCATGGACTAAATGATATTTCTTGGAAGCCAGTCATTAAGAAGTAGACAATTATAATAATGTTCATTATACCTGCTTTTCTTCTGCCCACTACAGAATTATATACGTCTTACTTCGTCGACGCCACCCAAATCGGATCTATTCTTCTATGTCAGCAAACCATCTTTTAGCGAATTACAAATGCTTTTCAGTCCGTTTTGAAGTTGGAAGAAGATAATGATAATAATTATCTGTACTTTGGAGCTCAGTGGGAGTGCACATTACGCTTTCGCAAGAAAAATGACACCGGGCGTGGTCCGCACTCGGATGGGTGACCATCAGTGTCAGAAAAATTTCTCGAGCTCCTCCGAAAATTACGTATAAGCCTTTGGTCCTGGATGTTATCATTGAATGGCAAGCTTTGTCAGATGCCTTTTGGTATTCCAAAAAAATCTGACACTAGTGTTGGACACTTACACACATGACATACAAACATCTGTCCTCTAAACAGGCTGACGGACTAACCATGCAGAGGTATTTCCATGGACTGAATAGTATTTCTTGGAAGCAAACTACTTAAAAGAAAGTAAATTGGCTACCTTAAGGTATCTTTACTGCTAAAAGTAGCTAACTAATTAGCTAAATAAAAGCAGGATGAGTGGAAGAAATAGATTACGATGAAGACGACGACTCTCTGACATTAAATGGCCTGATGAACAAAATTTGAAGAGACACTTCCACGGATTGAATGATATTTTATGTAAGTTGGTCATTAGAAATAAAGGTGTTATGCGTTTGCTTTATTTTATACGTAGGTGATTAGAATATAAAAGTTCTGTTTCATCGATATATTTCCAAATATCGTTATTGGCAAAAGGATCTCTCACTGCATTCTTTTTACTTTACTTACTTACATACTACGGTGGCGCAGCGACCCAAAGTGGATCTTGGCCTCCTACACTAGATGGCGCTATTCCTTTTAATTTTAAAACATTTTCACTGTTTAAGGCAGAGCAAGTTTCTTGTCTGTTCTTGAGATAATATGCATCGTTTTAAAGGAACATCAGGTATTCAAATAATGGCCTTAAAAGAACTTCTAGCCTAGATCACGTCGAAGATTTTCATCATTGATTTCGTTTCTATTTAAAAAAAAACCTTTGGTAAAGTTATCTATTTTTGAGCATTGTGTACTTTAACATAGGACATAGGATACATACTTATACTTAATAAAAGTAGTAACTTATACTTATGCCACTTGTCATTTAAACTAGTAGTTAATTCTACCTATTTAGTTATTATAATCTAGTCTAATATAATTTACGTAAAGATACCCAGTTGTTTTATTATTTACAAGCGCACGGGTATTTTTGATACATGTATATCTTTCTCTTAAATCATCCTACATAATGAAAACATCGTTAAAATCCGTTGCGTATTTTAAAAGATTAAGCGTACATACCTATGTATATACAAAAGATCAGACGGAAGGAAGCAACTTTGTTGCGGACTAGGTATTGATATTGCTAAATTCAGTTGTAAAAGCTACAAAAGTTCACCTATTTATAAACGTTCACCGAAAATACACTCGCCTACGTAATTTATCTGTTGAATTTTCTTCTTTGGAATTCGTTACTTTTCTAGGTCAAAAATAAATTACTTGGTACTGTTACGAAAATAAAAGTCACAAAATAATGTCACTTGTCATTGATCATATAAATTTTCAACGTGATCTTAAATTTATGATTGTGTGAAAACTGATATTAAGAGCGCTCCTTGCCTCCAAAAAACTGTGACGTCATTAGTCTATATTTCAAACCATAGACCTACAATTTTTTTTACTTCTAAATCTATGTTTCAAACAGAGTTAGGATAGTCGTACCTAAAGATTTCAAACAAACCTCATTAAAAATGTTTTTTGACGTTTAGAAAAAGGTATCTGTTTTGAGTGGTTGGCAAGTATCGAATTCTGATGGAAATGGAAACTATTAATGTTGGATTTTTGTGAAGATATATTCGTTAAAGTAAGATGTGTTATGTTTGGATTTCTGAAGCCTGCATTGCCTTCACGGGCGACAGAATCACGCAGCCTAATTCAATACTGATTTTATGAACGAGTCTCCACGTGGCGTTATCATCGCGGCAATCAAAAACCCCTAGACTTTTCGTTTTAGACCTTAACTGTCTAGCTATCACGGTTCATGAGATACAGTCTGGTGACAGACAGATGGACACAGAAGGACAGCGTATTCTTAGTAATAGGATCCCGTCTTTACCCTTTGGGTACGGAAACCTAAAATCGAACTCCGAAACCAGCAAAACCAGCATGAGAGCAATTTTGTTATGCCATTAACAAATATGAAAAATAAAATCCGGGAGTCAAATACTATGCAGTAATAAACAATGCCTAACGTTCTCATTTTTCTTTATCAACAACAGATACATTAATTCGGCTTCGGTTCACACGTCAGGCCGATATTAGTACTACATGATCAATGGACATGCCTCGTACGCCCACGTGTATGTGATACACACGTACAAACAATTTGGCAAACAAGCCTTTTCCTGTGATGTACTTCGATCTAGTGGGTCCTTTCGAGCTTGACCCTAAAAACTAGTGGCAATGCTTTGTCCATTTAATATACCTTACGAATTTATTCACAAATCCAATGTACCTCAAAATTTGGAAAAAAAATATGTGTCATCCGTCCAGCGAGACAAGATGTGCTTATAAATAGATAAGAAGGAGAAATGCCGAACATCTGGCTAAGAGAATAGTCCACTAGGATGTGGAGGGCTGCGGAGGGAAGACGTGGAAAGTATGCATAAGGACAGATACGAAGAAACGGGGGGGGGGGGCTAGTGCGAATATGGTGAATGACAGGAAAAAAGTGGAAGTAGTTGACATACAGAGTTGACTCCAAATAGGGAAGGGGCGAGAAGAATGATGATAATCGTTAGCAGTGGCTTTGAATAAATAAATAAATATATTGGGACAAATTATACTGATTGAGCTAGTTCCAAAGAAATTTCGAGACTTGTGTTATGGGATACTAACTCAACAATACTATGTTTTATAACAAATACATATATAGATAAACATCGAAGACCGAGGACTGTTTGACAAAAGGCTATTTTACAACTTGCTTTCCTAACCGGGGGATCGAACCCGGAACCTCTGGGTGGCGGTAGCATGGTGACCACTACGCTAATACTATCTCCTCTCATCTCAGCGTTTTCCCAGTTGCATCCTCAGCTGTAATGCTTTGAAGCTTGGGATCTACTTCCTGCTTTTTTCTCCGTCTTGAGCATCCTTGGTTATAAGACCATTGGCACGCATATCATCTTCATCGACTTCATTCATACATTTGAATTTAAGACCGACGCTTTTGTCGGTGGTGTTTTTTCCATTCCTGTCTTTCCACAGCCAGCCTTTTGACGACGTCAAGTTAGCATTTGGGTCTACCACGTGGGGGCCTCGGTGGAGGCGGCATGGTTATATGTTTGTTTCCTACGTTACTAACTTTCCGGCTTCCGCAAGACATGACCGTACCAGGCGACTCTCTTGCAGTTTGTCTGCTATGTATCACTTGGTCTTTTTGTAATACTCTGCAAAGGCTTTATTACCGAATAAATATTTGATTCTTGATTCGCCCCTACTACCAGGTATTCCACATGATTCCAAACTGCAAAGCTCAAAGGTTTCCACAACCCGTATGTACAAGAAGTATTGCAAAAGTCATAAGTCATTCTTGTGATTTTCCTCAATGTGAAGGCGTTTGAACCCTTGTACCCATCCATCATTTAAGGCGGATACGAATCCTATACATAAGTTACAGAGCATAATGGATTTCAGCAAAAATATGACTTTAACAATAAGGAAATTCATAGTGATGGTAACGTAGATGCCATGTTACACCTATTAATACACTATGACGTTTTGATCCCTAACGGGGCATACAGAGCATTTTGGGTCTTGCGGCTCTAAGCAGATAGATCCCAAGGCTGCAAGATCCAAAGGTAACTTTTAGCGTGATGGTGGGTTTTTTATGTTATAGGGCGGCAAACGAATAAGCGGGTCACCTGATGGTAAGTGATCACCGCTGCCCATGGGCAACTGCAACACCAGGGATGTAACAGAAGCGTTGCCGGCCTTTCAGGAAGATATAGACTCGTTTTTTGAAGGTTTCAATGTCGTATCGGTCCGGGAACACTGCTGCAGGAAGTTGATATGGTGGGTGAAAAAATGTAAAAAGGTATTAAAATATTGCTAGATGGGAGATGGCTATTAAGGGGCTACCTGAATTTTTCGGGCTCCAGTGCTGCCCCCATTTGAAATAAATCATTTGAAAAGAAACGGAGATTTCATTTGAAATTTTGTCTTGATCAGACCCTGATAACCCTTCAAACTATTTTATAAACTACTGTTTACAGTTCAAAGTGAGAACGTAAAGCTTTTCTACGCGAAAAACGGCCACTTTTGGCGTACGTGCGTAGAAAAGCTTCATGTTCTCACTTTAAACAGTAAACAGTAGTACATAAAATAGATTGGAGGGTTATCTAGGGTCTGATGAAGACAAAATTTTAATTTATATCTCCGTTTCCTTTTAAATGATTTAATTCAAATGGGGGCAGCACTGGACCCCGGAAAATTCAGGTAGCCCCTTAAGATGATTCGCATTTTCGCCTATTTACTCCATCGAATTTTACCATCTGTACGGGAACAGAAGCAGTTGGTACATTCCAACTTTCTTTTTTACTTGGATTTGTGGAGCTCGGTGGCTCGGGTGGAGCAAGCATTCGCTTTTGCACGTTAAGTAACAGTGGGAGGTATTAATAAAAGTATAAAATCACTTGATAAAATTTATTTTATTTTATCAAACTTTATTGTTTCAAAGAACAAATATACTTTTAACAAATGGTAGATTTAATGCTCAGAGCATTTTCTTCCAGTCAACCATAGGGATAAACAGCGAAAACAATGCGGCACAAAAAAGCAATACATATACTAAGGTACATTATAAAATATCACTATATATACAATTACATTATATACCTATTATATATACATTTCAGAATAAATATCTACTTATACAATAATTACATATGTGGCGACCTCTACGGCCACTACGAGGAACTACAATCAAGAGACAACCGACGATATAGTTCACAAGAAGCATATGAGATGGCGCCAGCAGAGTATCCTACATCTCGATCTCAGAGTTCGCCCGATTCGCTGCATATATACAACTTCCGACGATACACCGTCGGAGCCGCGGTTCCCCAGGCGCAACAACATGCCTGGCGGGAAGATCTTCCCTTTGTGGCGGTCGAGCATATCACCTCACTCCCGCTACACTGGTGACCCCGACGTGATTGGAAGCAACCTTCTCCATCATCAGCAGCCAAGCAGCGTTCTTCAGCATCGTCGAACTCTGCCATCATTGCTACTCTCTCTCACTCAATATTGGTCAGCAGCAGTCTCACAGCAAGCCAGCGCAACGGATCAATCTTCAGGTCCATCGCAGCCGACTCACCGAGCTTCCTGGTCCTGATACCAAGCACCCACAACTCACTCGACGACTTCAGCGACCGGCGCATCCCCCGTAGCATCGCACCCTGGATCTGAGGCATCTACTCTCCAGCGTGGCACTCCGGCAGGACATCATTCCGGCGCCAACAAGTCGACAACGCTCTACACAGTCTCGACTCACCGCAGACTACGAGCACGCTCAACACGGTCTCGGCTCACCGCAGGCCACGAGCAAGCAATTCACTTCCGACTCACTGGAAGGCTCCCGACTCACTGGGACAAGAATCATCTGGCACTTGCAAGCTACGACATGAAGCACAGACTGCACTTGAAAAAGCTATCAGACCTTCTGTTAAAACGCCTGATGAAATTTGAATAGCACTTACGCACATCTACGTGTCTTTCCTAATTTTTAATCTGTGCCAAAAATGTTCCGCTAATACAAGCACATACAAACAGCATCTCCAGTTTTTAATTTATAAAATCCCAGTATAATTGAGAATACCCCTAGACATTGGTCCTAGACCGAAGCCGGATGTGTAACTGAGAGAACCAGATAATATTTCAAGAAATATTCTCATGAAAATTGGAGAAATCGACGTGTTGAAAAATCCCGCCAAAAGCCCGCCAATTTCATACTGGATGGAGTAACATTTTTTGTGGTGTTAAACTTTATTTATAAAAAAAGGTATATAACCCAACACTCCAAGGTAATTTAATTGAGCAGGTTAGTAAAAAATATTATTTACAGTACTTGATTAGGCCTACTTAATTTTATTTATATAGATAGGTACCGATTGCATTGTGAACAATCAGCACTTACTGAAAACTAATAAATACATGTATTTCGTAAGGATTAAGTCTGAATCGTACTTAATGTAAGTATAGTATGCATCAGTGCAACATTATTTAGCTTAATTCATAATAAAAAATGCGAATTGTGTTATTGTTCACGTTAGATGATTAACTGATAACGTGCGTAGGTACTTACTAGTGTAGCATCTTGTTACATTTTATTCTAGGCCTAGGTAGGTATTTTATCAATAACTTTCGAAGCGTCGAGTTATCAGCTGTTTGTAATAAAATTGTTATCACTTATCTTTTCCTTTAATCGTATCTATAGGTAAAACATAACTTGTACTACATTGATTTCGTACCCACAAGTACTAAGGTATATGTATGAAACTTCATAACTTATTAAATACTAAAAGCATTGTTTTGTTTTGTTTACCTAGTACTTAATTCATAGATTGAAATATTATAGGATTTAAGTTAGGAATACCTAGTTAGTAAGTACATATAAAGAGTAATAAGTAGGTATATTTAGGTGTTGAACTGTATAAGTACATTCCAAGGTTGTCAACACTCGTTTCCCATTATGTCTGACGAAAAGGATCTTCTAAGGAAGCGCGCCAGCTTCAAAGGGCGTTTAACCTCCTTTATCAATTATTTGGACATGCTCAGTGGCATGACTATAGATGAGTCTGTTACCAGAGAGTTACAGTTGCGTGTAGGAAAAATGGAGTCATTATTTGAGCAGTACGATGAGGTGCAGTTGCAAATGGAATGTTTAGCTGAAAATCCTGAAGAACAGTATTTAGAGCGTCAGGAGTTCGAGGCTCGATATTTTAAAGCTACAGCTAGGGCTCAGGGTTTGTTGCAAGTCCCAAACTCAATGCCGTTGCTGAGTGCAGGTAGTGAGCATGGTTCTCATTCAAATCGCCGTCTTGTGAGGTTACCTACTATTCAGCTGCCTAAATTCAGCGGATCTTACGATAATTACCTAGAATTTCGTGACACGTTTACTAGTCTCATACATAACAACGATGACATTGATGAAATAAATAAATTTCATTATTTACGAACGTCTCTGGAAGGGTCCGCTGCTGTGGTGATCCAGTCAGTACAGTTTTCTGCTAGCAATTATTTAATAGCATGGAAACTCTTGTGCGATAGGTTTGATAACAAGCGATTATTAATACAAAACCATGTCTCAGCTTTATTTAATATTGAACCAATCACAAAAGAGTCATCCGCTATATTGAAACGTCTGATAGATCAAGTCAATAAAAATCTACGGGCACTTGAGTCTATGAATGAACCTGTTAAGCAGTGGGACACATTATTAATTCATATAATTACACAAAAATTAGATCAAAAGACGTACAGAGAATGGGAGGAATTCAAGGGGCGTATGGATCAAAATAATCCAATCACATTTGATGATTTTTTAACATTTCTTCGCAATCGCGCTGACTTAATTGAAACATTAGAGTTGTCACGCGGCAACCATTCGACTAACAAGTCTACAGCTAAATTTAAGTCTATGGTGTCAGTGCCAGGTAGCTCTAATCAGCAGTCGAATACGGAATCGACTCAAAAACCTTGTCCTAAGTGTAAAGGTAATCATTATTTAGCGAATTGTTCTCAGTTTCTTGCATTAACTGCTGAAGCTCGATTGGAGTTGTTACCTACTTATAAAATATGTTTTAATTGTTTCCGGACAGGTCACTTTGCCAACTCGTGCAAAAAACCTGGTTGTAAAGTCTGTAAACGACGTCATAATACACTTATTCACGTCGGTAATATAAGTCAGCAGGCACGACAGGAAAATATTAACTCATCTGAGGCAACTTCCTCAGCTTCCTCCTCGTCCGTCTGTCCATCAAAACCTACGTCTACTAGTACTAACAATGTGGCGTTGTCAGCAAATGTTTATAATCATAATCAGTGTAATGTACTTCTATCCACCGCGTTAATTAAAATATATGACAGCACAAATCGGGAGCATATTGTCCGAGCGGTGTTAGACAGCGGAAGTACATCAAGTATCATGACTGAAAGACTCTGCCAGCAGTTGAACTTAGAGACTCGTCAAGTGAATCGATCGATTCTTGGCATCAACAACTCTGTCTCAAGTGTGAGTAAAACGTGTCATGTAAACATGACGTCATTAGATGATAGCTTCTCCTCAGAACTTCATTGTTTCGTTTTACCAATGATAACTAGTGGCACGCCATGTCATGAAATTAATATTTCTAATTTTGAAATTCCGCCTAATATTTGTATGGCTGACCCTATGTGGTACAAACCAGCCGAAGTTGATATTTTAATTGGTTGTGATCTTTTTTGGGATTTATTAGGTACACAACAGTTAAGGCTGGGTAAGGACATGCCAGTTATATGTGAAACAAAATTAGGTTGGGTTATTTCCGGTCCAATTTTTGGTAAGCACGTCACTAATCGCATGCAAACGTGTCATATAAAGTGTAACTTTAGTCACGGTGATTCAGAATCAAATCAGTCTTTAGTAGACATTCAAACTGATTTGACACGTTTTTGGCAGTTAGAGGAGGTATGTGCAAAATTACCTAATTATTCACCTGAGGAACGCTTGTGTGAAGAACACTTTGTTAAAAATACTTATCGTCTTGAAGACGGTCGTTTTTGCGTTCGTGTACCGTTAAAAGAAAGTCCTACTTCTTTAGGGGACTCGCATTCAAGAGCTAAGAATTGTTTAATTTCTTTAGAGCGTAGACTGAAAGGCAAACCTGAATTAAGTCGTATGTACTATGATTTCATGACAGAATATGCAAGGTTGGGCCATATGTCTGAAAGTAAAGCCGATGAATTAAAATCAAATGGGTATGTCATCCCTCATCATGGGGTGTTGCGTGAGCAGAGTACTACTACAAAGCTCCGCGTGGTATTTAATGCCAGTTCTCCCACGTCATCAGGCGTAAGTTTTAATAATATTCAGATGGTTGGTCCAACTGTACAAGATGATCTGCTGGCAATCCTGCTACGATTCAGACAACACAAATATGTTCTGTCAGCAGACATAGAAAAAATGTACCGGCAAATCATCGTTCATCCATCTGACAGGCATTTGCAACAAATACTGTGGCGCGACGATCCAGGTAAGCCAATCAAAACATTCACATTAAACACCGTGACGTACGGTACGTCTAGCGCTCCATTTTTGGCAACACGTTGCCTTAAGCAGTTAGGTCTTGAATGTGAAAATGATAAAATTGCCGAAGTCATCAAACATGACATGTATGTCGATGATCTGCTTACCGGAGGCGACATATTTATTGCAGTACAAAATATTCAAAGGGAAGTTACTGATGTGCTTGCTTCTGCCGGTATGCCACTTAGAAAATGGAAGTCAAATGAACCTACATTGCTATCTCAAGATAGTCAGATGACATCACTTGACTTAAATATTGGCAGTGATAATCCAGAAAAAATACTAGGTTTATGTTGGCATACCAGCACTGATGAACTTCGCTTTCCTGTAAGTGATTTGGCTTCTAAAGGTAATACGAAGCGTGAAGTCCTCTCAGTCATTGCGCAAATCTTTGATCCCTTGGGACTTTTATCTCCATGCGTAATCAACATGAAGATTCTATTGCAAAGCCTCTGGCTTGAAAAGCTGTCATGGGATGAGCCGTTACCTCATGACGTCAATAGGCGCTGGAACGAAATTCGTGATACTTTACCGCTTTTAAATGATATCCACATTCCACGTCATGTTATTTGCGATTCGTATCAGTCGTTGGAGTTACACGTTTTTACTGACGCATCAGAACGTGCATACGGCGCATGCATATACATGCGCAGCGTCAATAGCAAAGGTGGGATCTTTGTTAAATTGCTGATGGCAAAGAGTCGTGTAGCGCCCGTCAAACATACAACAATTCCTCGGCTTGAATTATGCGGTGCGTTGATTGGAACTCGGATTTATGATAAGGTAGTCAATTCACTTCGGCTCAAGGTCAATCAAGTCTGGTTTTGGACTGACTCCATAATAGTTCTGGGTTGGTTACACATGCACCCTTCTAGACTACAGCCCTTTGTGCGTAATCGCGTGGCTGAAATCCAAGAAAACACAAGCAACTGTAATTGGAGACATGTTCCAACTGATAAATATCCTGCAGACTTGTTGTCACGCGGTATAGATACTAGCTATCTACAAGATTTGGAACTGTGGTGGTCAGGTCCCAATTTTCTCCATCTTGACTGTTCTGAATGGCCTTCTCAGCCCAACAAATACGAAGAAACGTTACCCGAAATCAAACCAGAGGTTTCATTGACATCTGTTGTCGACAACGCAAGGCATACTGAGTTTATTGATTTTAGTCGTTTTTCTAATTACTCAAGGCTTGTTCGATGCGTAGCTTATGCTTTGAGATTTACTCAGGCATGTAAAAAAACAAAAAGTAGCGTCAAACTTCTTAAAAGAAGAAGAATTACGGAGTGCTTTAAATTTAGTTATTTCAGTTAGTCAAAGTGAATCATTTCCTGAATACCATTTACTTTTAAGTAAGCGTAGTTTACCCAAGAAAAGTCATCTATTAAAATTCAATGTTTACTTAGATGAGAACAATATCATGCGTGTTGGGGGTCGTATTGACAACTCTAATTTTTCAGAAGATAAAAAGCACCCTATTATTTTACAGTCCACTCATCATTTTACAAAATTATTCTTTAAATTTGAACATAAAAGATTGTTACATGCTGGTCCACAATTATTGTTAGCGTCTATAAGGGAAATGTACTGGCCTATTGGTGGTAGAAATTTGGCGAAGGCATGTTACCATAATTGTGTCATTTGTACTCGGATGAAGGGGAAAATTGTTACACCTTTAATGGGAAATCTGCCACGGCAGCGACTTCTTCCAGACGGCTTTCCATTTGAAAGTGTTGGGGTGGACTATGCAGGTCCTCTTCTATGTGCTAGTCGTCAAGGTCGTGGTTGTAGGCTAGTAAAAGTGTATATCGCACTATTCGTTTGTTGCACTACTAAAGCTATTCACTTGGAGCTAGTTGGGGATCTCACAAGTAACAATTTTTTACTCGCTTTACGGCGATTTATTTCGCGTAGAGGAAAACCAACTGACATTTATTCAGATAATGGTACCTCATTCGTTGGCGCCTATAATGAGATTTCCAAATTTCTAAAGAGCAACTGTAATTCCTTAGGTGAAAGCGCAGCCGCCGAAGGCTTTCGTTTCCATTTCATACCTGGAGGATCCCCCCATTTCGGAGGCTTATGGGAATCGGGTGTTAAATCGATGAAATTCCATTTAAACAGAGTGTTGGGCAATTGTAAATTAACTTACGAAGAATTTAACACCACGCTTACTCAAATAGAAGCAGTTTTAAATTCGCGACCCATTACACCCCTTTCGTCGGATCCGGCGGATCTTTCTCCATTGACTCCAGGCCATTTTCTCATCGGGCGGCCTCTCACATCCTTTCCACAACAAGATTACCAGACTCAACCCGTTGATCATTTGAAAAGATTTCAACGCATTGAACAATTACGCCAGCACTATTGGAAGCGATGGAGTAAAGAATATATTGCTGAACTCCAACAACGAATAAAGTGGCGTACCAACAAGGATGATTTGAAACTGGACACTATGGTTGTGGTGAAGGAGGATAATCTTCCGCCGCTGAAATGGAGGTTAGGAAGAGTCGTAGCAGTTTACCCTGGACGTGATGGCATCACCCGTGTCGCAGATATCAAGACATCGACTGGTGTGATCCGGAGAGCATTTAGCAAGATATGCCCGTTACCTGTATCTTCAAGTTCGGTTGAAAGCTAAATCTTCAAGCTTTCAACGCCCGGGGGCATGTTAAAACGCCTGATGAAATTTGAATAGCACTTACGCACATCTACGTGTCTTTGCTAATTTTTAATCTGTGCCAAAAATGTTCCGCTAATACAAGCACATACAAACAGCATCTCCAGTTTTTAATTTATAAAATCCCAGTATAATTGAGAATACCCCTAGACACCTTCAGTCTTGGGAGGGAGTCCTGTGGCGACCTCTACGGCCACTACGAGGAACTACAATCAAGAGACAACCGACGATATAGTTCACAAGAAGCATATGAGATGGCGCCAGCAGAGTATCCTACATCTCGATCTTAGAGTTCGCCCGATTCGCTGCATATATACAACTTCCGACGATACACCGTCGGAGCCGCGGTTCCCCAGGCGCAACACCATGCCTGGCGGGAAGATCTTCCCTTTGTGGCGGTCGAGCATATCACCTCGCTCCCGCTACACATATACATCTACCTTTATGTACTAACATATAAATAGTTATGAAGAGAAGATAATGATGACTTTATGAGGAAAGGGAGTTTAAAAGGTGGAAATTGTGCGTGGGCGTGAAATTTTCTTGATAATAACAAGTTTACTCCGTTTTTTGGTGTTTTTAGTTAGTTCTCTTGTACTTACCCCAAAAGATCATCTTTCTCAGCATCACCTGTTGGTTTACCGGTAGAAAGACCCCTGGCCTTAAGTCCGACATTTACATGTATTGTAACGTTAAATAAATAAAATAAAGAATAGGATCTCCTAAGATCCCGCGCAATATGTGCTCACACCTCTCCCCCGTTCTTGCCTTGTCGAGGTGGCTGAAGGCGCCTGCAGCCACCGCCTCAAGCCTTAGGTGGGGCTTCCATACAACAAATGTGATTTTTATAGATAACTAGCTGCGCCCCGCAGTGTTGCCCGCGGTAAAGTTGCCTATGTGTTAATCCTGAGTGTCAGCTTCCTACATACCAAATTTTATCAAAATTGGTCCAGCCGTTTACGCGTGAAGAAGTTACAAACATACACACATACACTCAAAAACTTTCGCCTTTATAATATAAGTGTTATAGTGTGATGTGGTGTGATGGTAAAGAACCCTTCGGGCGCGAGTCCGACTAGCACTTGACCGGCTATTGGTACTGGCGACGCCGTCACACTAGCTCAATATTAGTCTGATAGAATATAAGAAATAAACCATCGACACATCAAGAAAAAGAAGCTACTAATGGACTTTGAATGAAGTTACTGATGAAATGAAATTCCAAACAGAAACATGAAATTGCTTCAGCAAAATTGCTATGAATTAGCACATGTTATTGGGTCGTGTTACTAAATTACACCAGTACAAATCCCCCAAAATAATCTAAAACCCGCCATTCAATATCAAAGTTCCGCGCCATAATTAGCGCCTCATTTGAAGTGACGCGCGGTTAAAACCACCCCGAAGCAGTTAAAACTGGTTAGCACCAAATATGGCCGGTTTAAATTTTCGATAGCATGTTTGATGAGTACGTTAATATTAGAGGATTAAAATGATTGATTCATGTTAAATGGTTCAAAAGTAATTTGGTTTTCATGTAGAGTATAAATAGGTGTGAGAACATTAAGAGGCTTTTCACATTTGGTTGGCTATCTCGCTCGCAAAATCAAACATTTTTAAAGATTATTAAAAAATGTGACTCGTTTGAAGAAGTGTTTCATAAACTTTTTAATATATTATGTTAGATATTGTAGACATGTTTGTATATTGTGTAGAAATTGACTACATTAAAAATTAGGTCATCAAAATTTTAAATTGTTGATGATCTAATTCTCGATACACACATAAACAATAAAAAAACATATATGCAATATCTAACATATAATATATTAAAAGGTTTTCTTCAAATGAGTCACATTTTTTAATAATCTTTAAAAATGTTTGATTGTGCGAGCGATACAGCCAACCGAATGTGAAAAGCCTCTTAAGGGCTGGACTACATCTGTCAGCACGGAATAGCACTTTCGCATGCTGATATCCTTTTCTATCGCTCAGAATTCATCTCTCATATCTCAGAATCGTCTTTTGCTAGAGCGAGAGAGAGCGACGTAACGCTTCAGGATCGGCCATTCCGTCGATCTGTTTGATCCATCTTCGTCTATAGATGGAGATGGATCAAACAGATCCATTGGGTTTGTTGTGGCGAAGGGACGATTGATGATTTATTTGTAAAATGCTTTAAAGGTTTTTGATATAAAATTTGTCCCTATATATTTATTTATTTGTATATTTACAGAGTTAACCTTATCCACCAATCGATTCAAGCACTGGTTGTGCGTCTGTAAGGAACAAATTCAATCCTCACTAGGTGCGATTTGTGTCTCTGAGTTTGTATTCTTGTACGGTAATTTTCTACTACCACCACTTGCTCCCGGCACAGAATAAATACTAGACACGTACACGTACAGAAGCCTTACTCAGAAAATAAATTCATATAAATATCTACTTAATGTGGTTAGCGCTATGGTTGACTTTAGCTGGCGTCAGAACACCTCACCTCTTCGTTTAGATACCTAGACATCCATTGCAAGCCAATTTCATTTTTATTACTCTGAACAAACGATTCATGTAACTGAATTTGCTCCTCCGGAGTGGTCACCGCGCGCAAAGTAATAATGTAGGTATATTTTCGATACCTAAACGTAGGATGACAAAGGCCTGCTAGAGTTTGTCACTTATACACACGAAAAACCAACAAGGAGAATTCATTAATCAAACAGAGCCTTTCAGAGATAGGTTAATTTCACTCAATATTACTTACTCGTACTCTGGTAGTAACCGAGTAAATATTATTATGTACAGAGCAAACATCGTAGTTGTTGGTATTAGATTAGGTGTGTAAACTCCATCTCATTAATTAGGTTAATTTATGAAATTACTTGTGTTAATTACAGTCTTTTATATACAATATGTAACAAAAACCCTGTCCGATCCTTGTAGGAGAAACTCAGACCGTCAATATGAACACCTTTTCCTATGGGACCAATGCTTGAAACTCAAAAAAAATCCAGGTAAAGAAAATCTTTGCGAGGAAAGCTGCAAACTAGTCGAATATTACACACTTACTGGTGTCAGTCATTGAGCCACGTCAGATGCTTTTATGCAGCTAAAAAATCTGAAACCAGTATAAGCTTTAACGGCACTCAATAAGACACTCACGTCTATATCCCTAATGAGGCAGCAAAGCATTTTGTTTCTTGCGATTTTAAGCAGACGGAGCCCAGGGTCGCCACCCCCAAAAGCCACTTTTAGCGAGATGGTGGGCGAGAAGGTAGATAAAGAAATCAAAATATAAAAACTTTAAACTCAAACGTTTATTCAGTAATTAAACGTTTTCAGGCTCTTTGATACGTTAATATAGTTTAGTGTATATCAAAATTGAATTGTTTTTTCAAAGAAGCTGCCGATACCAGCGCTTCGTAACGACCACTGCTGAGAAGAAACGCTGAAGACACTAATTTTTATATTATATACCCAATAACTTTTAAATGGCTAAACCGATTTTCATTAAACATAGCTAAGAACCACCGTAAGGGAACTTGCTTTCACGAATTAACACCGCATCAAAATCGGTCCATCCGTTGGAAAGCTACGATGCCTCATAAAGACACACAGACAAACAGACATACATTAGCGTCAAACTTTAATACCCCTCTTTTCTGTCTATTTATATATCTGTATAGACATGAGCTTTCTAACACGTCACATCACATACATCACAACAAAGAGTATTGTTCGCGCTATCTGAGACGTGACAATAGGCTTTGCCGGTATAGAGCCTACCGGTATTTGCTGTGAAATAAGTTAGTGATACTACCTTGTCTTTTTAACCCCCGAAAAAAAAGAGGGGTGTCATTAGTCTGACGGTAATGTCTTTCGGTCTGTCTGTATGTGGCATTGTAGCGCTCGAACTAATGGAACTATTTCGGTGTTTTTTTTTTACGTGAAAGCAAGTTCTGTTGCCGTGGTTCTTAGCTATGTTTTATGAAAATCTGTTTAGTTGTTTTAGAGTTATTCAAGTCAGGGCTTTCTGTAGTAAATAATAAATGGCGCTACGGATATCAAGCAAAAGTTCAGCTCAATTGGAAACCGGGAAGTGGGTCAAATTTAACTTGCAAGATTTGATTACAGACAGACAGACAACGGGACAGGTGAAACTAAATAAAAGCTCGTAAAAAAATACTCGCTCTCGAGTCAGTTCAGACCAAGAGGAGTGGGCTCATCTTGAGAGGATTTTGAAAAGTATTTTTGATAACACTTGGAAATAAACTTTAACTCGCGAGCTTGGGTATGCTCGCGCGGTCTTGAAGCCATATTGTCATATTCAGACGTTTATGCACTTTAGACTATGGTAATACGGTCCTATTTTTAATTGAGCCAGTAAACTCGAGAAGGTTTCCTCTTGGTGTGAACTGACCCTAATACACTCCCGCGTACGTGAAAATGGACTACTTAGAAAACAAAATACACCAATAAATATTTCAATACACCGCCGATCCCGAAATTTGAGTCCTGAAAGCTTTCCTTTGTCAGAAAATCGACATTTTGTAGACCCTCAAGGTTTACAACATATCTATTACTGTAAGAGCCAGTGATATAATATTTTAGCAAGATGTCTCAACATTTTCAGCCATGCTGGTATGAGAGAAGAAAAAATACATAGAATGTTCCAGCTGCTTCTGTAAAATATGACGAGTCAATCGAACTTAGAATGTATTTAATAGGCACCCATCACTTAAATGCCCACCATCGTGATAAATGTGGTCTTAATTAAGTTTAACGGCCTGAGACTCTATGCACCCCGTTAAGAACGCCGCCTGTTTCCCATTGGGGTAGGCAGAGACTATGAATATCCACTTGCTACGATCCTTGCAAACCTCTTTCGCTTCGTCAACAATCGTGTGTTTGTATTTAGTTAGATATTGCGTTTCATTCAAATTCAAAATTGCGCATGCAAAAAAGCATTTTTGCAAATTGCAATTTAATTTTCATTACTGACCGGTTGTCGCTTTTGATCCATAAAGTAGCCGTAATAAATTAACTTATACACAAACTATTTTTAGAAAATATGTTCGCAATTTTCATGTGCCTAGATACGGCCAATTGTTGGGCAGCTACATCTTCGAATTTCTTTATCAATGTATTATTGCAAACAAGTACATTACGGGCTTCATTTCGTTTGAGTTAGGCCGCTTTGATGTGCCAACTGATTTAGATATTGAAGGGCGTATGTAAATGGGTATGTAAAATGGGTATGAAAAATAGATCAAATTTGTTAATATGTGTGTTTGATGAAAAAAAAGGCAAACGAGAATTTTTATGCGTTTATGCCTAGGCATATCTGCTTTTTAACCGAGTTCTGAAAAGGAGGAGGTTATCAATTCGTCACAACCTTTTTTATAAGTATTTTCATTATTCACTGATTATTCCAAAACGCTTGGACCGAGTTGGATTTTTGTTTTTTTGAATTGGCATACTTGTCAGTTTTTTCCATGGAAATTTTACCGGTATCAGTTGTGTAGTTTGGGGATGAAATCCGTTTTTGTTTTGAAACATTATATAGACCATAGCCCGACTAAATTAAGGTATCTCCGAATAAAGGGAGAAGTTGGTCCTGACTGACAACGTTGTATGGCAGTCGTCAAGCTATGTAAAATCTGACACCAGTAGGTATTAGTTAATACTTATCCACACAAAAAACAAAACAGAAAATCCTCCCTTTTTCAAAACCCCTATATGTTTTTGTTTTTCGAATGTCTAAGTTAGCTTTAAAATTCTGAACGTGTGTCAGAACTTTAAAGCTACCTAAAGACATCTGACACAATTATCTACTGCCATACAATGACGATAGCCGAGACCAACGGCTTTACATACCTATCGAAGTTCGAACGAACTCTCGAAATTATGCCACTTGTGGTCATCCATCCAATTGCGGACCATGCCGCTGGTGTCGCTTAACTTGCGAAAGCGCTGACCGAGGATCAAACCCGGGACCTCTGGGTGGTGGACTAGCATGGTGACCATTACGCCACGGAGGTCGTCAAATAGTTTGAAGGGTTAGCTAGGGTCTGATCAAGACAAAATTTTAAATGATATCTCCGTTTGCTTTCAAATGATTTATTTCTAATGGGGGTAGTGCTGGGTTGTGAAAAATTCAGGTAGCCTCTTAAAAGAACCACCTACAATTACTGAATCATAACTGGCAAGAGCTTAGCAATCCGAGCGCACTCCAGAACAATTGAAAGCAAAGGATATAAATAGCACTCGGTTGAGCGAACGTGACAGCGTTGGCAACGTTGGTGCTGCCTTTGAATTGATACTCTACTTGACTGAAGTAAGTTGAAGTGCTCTAAGGCTTCAGGGGATACCTGAATTTTCCAGGGTCCAAAATTGCCACCATTTGAAATAAACCATTTGAAAGGAAACAGAGACATCCTTTAAAATTATGTCTTGACCAGGCACTACATAACTCTTCAAGCAATTTTATGAACTATTGTTTATAGTTTAAAGTGAGAAAAACTGCCACTTTTAGAAAAGCTTCAAGATCTCACTTTAAACTGTAAACAGTAGTTCATAAAATAGTTTGCAGGGTTATCTAGTGACTGATCAAGACAAAATTTTAAATGATATCTCCGTTTCCTCTTAAATAATTTATGTCAAATGAGGGCAGCACTGGACCCCGGAAAATTCAGGTAGCCCCTGAGTATAAGTATAACATACATACTGGAAAATCCTAGGGTCCCGCAATATGCTTCCCTGTTCCCCGGCCCGCACCTCTGTCCCGTTCTTGCCTTGTCGCAAGTGTGCTGAGGGGCAACACACACACTGTCTCTCTCTCTGTTATAATGTTGCTAGCCCACATACATATTCTGTTGCACAATTGACATGCATGTTATACAGGGTGACTTAACCACCAGCCAAATTTTTGAAGCAAGTTCTCTCCATGATCCTGAACGACTTTCCGTAAAACCAATAAAGAAAAAAATCAGCTTCGCATACAAATCAGTGCTTGGCCAAACTGATTTTCAATATGAGGACAATTTTGTTTTCAAATTTAATAACTTTTTTTTAATTTAGCTGGTAGGTAGAAAGTTGCCCTGTATTTGGGGTAAAATTTGGAAAGCGCACCCCGGCTGGGGATACAACCTGCCGAGCTGAAATGAAGAAGATAAAGTTATACTCGAATTCCAGCTTTCCTCGTCAAGAGTTTCATACCCTCATATTTATAAAAAAATCAACCATCTGCTAAACTTATTTTAGTTAAAATATGTTTCGTCTTGCTCTTACTATGTTAAATATTAAAAAGAAATCATCATCATCCGAGCGTATTCCCGGTTGCATCCTCAGCAGTAACGCTTCAGAGCCCGGGGTCCGCTACCTAACCAAGGAGATTTGACGAGGTTACTGGTTTTTACACAGAGCGACTGCCGTCTGACCTCCACAACCCAAAGGGCAAACCAGAAACCAATCCTTGGATAGTTTGATGATCAAACGCTAGGTGGCGTTCGGGACCCACAGTTTTACGTGCCTTCCGAAACACGGAATCATCTTTCTTTTCGGATAATCAGGTGATTCAAGCCTGCAATATCCTATCCAGACTGGAAACAACTTTGCACAAAGTATGTTTCCCAGTGGGAATCGAACCCATGACCTCCGGGTCACAAGGCGAACGCCTTGACCACTGGACCACGGAGGCAGTCCAAAATTAAAAGATTAAAAAGATATTAAAAAGAAAGACCAGGACAAAAGATATTTTAACTAAACTAGGTGTAACAAACGGATTATATTTTTTATGAATTAAGGGGTTAGTATTGTCACGAGAGTGGGTTGGGGATAGGAAAGGAAACAACAATCATATTGAATGGTGCCTTTATTTACAACTCAAGTAGTACTCACAATTGACAGCGTCAGTCCTCTTTGCACTCCAACTTTCACTTCACTATCAGGCCCGCGGAAACGTCACAGCCTGTCACGCACGCGGAAACGTCACTGCACTGTCACACGCGCGTAAACGTCACTGCACTGTCACACGCGCGGACTTCACTGCACTAAACACTTCACTATTACTCACTACTTCACTTTACTCACTATTTCACTTTACTCACTACTATTATTTTCTTTTCTCTTTTCTTCCTTCTTCTACGGATTTCACTTTCCAACTAAACTACCTCAGGCGGCGCCTTGTTCCGTTTATATACCCCCCGAATTTGAACAAAATCGCATCAATGTTCGAAACTCAAATTACTAATTTTCTATCGCCTTCTCTAGCACTCATTTTCTGTCCCGTATTTTCTTTTCTATTTAGTCTAGTATAATCTAGAAACTTCTTTCAAAACTTCAAAAACACTAAGTGGCTGTGATTCGAACCAGCGGTCTCTAGATTCATAGTCCATCGCTTAGACCACTAGGCTAATCTTGTTCTGACGCTATTGACGAAATTTTCCTTCAGTTGAATTCTTTTTGTTCGAATTCGTGACGTTGACCATGTCATTCATCTCCTTACGCGACACTGCCCCCTCTTAAGACATGATCGTCCCGATCATCATTACTTCCGTAATAACGTGCCAACCGGTCCACTCGGACTATTTTTGCTGGACTGCGAGGATTACGCTGAATCCGGAAGGTGACGTCGTTAATTCTGGTAACTATTTTGTAAGGTCCTTCCCAGCTTGCTTGTAGCTTTGGAAATTTCCCTTTCCGCCTCACAGGATTATGAAGCCAGTCCAGAGTTCCCTCCTCGAAACTGAGACCGTTAGCTCTTCGATCATAGCGGGTCTTCATCCCTTCACTAGCTTTACACCCAGCCTCTCTAATCTGCTCATAGACGTCAACCATCTTAGTCCGAAGATCATTAGCGTAGTCGGTTATTCCTTTCGGATTATCTGGCAGGCAATCCGATAGTAAATCAGCTAGTAATCTCAATTCTCTTCCAAAATTGGCAAAAGCTGGAGTAACTGTAGTAGTCTCATGAACCGCAGTCCTATAAGATAAGAGGAATAGCGCAATATACTCGTCCCAGTTTTTCTGATGGTTTTCTACGACTTTTGAAAGATGTCGTTCCAATGTTTGGTTAAATCTCTCAACCATTCCATCTGACTGCGGGTGATACGGCGTCGTTTGAGTCTTATGGATTCCCACCATTTCACAGACTTCTCGGAACACTTGTGACTCAAAGTTTCGCCCCTGATCACTGTGCATCTCCAATGGCACGCCAAATCTACAGAACACTTCGTTCACAAGCTTCGTCGCTACGGTGGTAGCCTCCTGATTTTGTAGTGCAAATGCTTCAGGCCATTTTGTGAAGTAGTCCATGACTACCAAAATGTACCGGTTGCCAGCGTTCGTGATTGGAAATGGTCCGGCTATGTCAATTGTGAGTACTACTTGAGTTGTAAATAAAGGCACTATTCAATAGGATTGTTGTTTCCTTTCCTATCCCACTTCTGACACCAATTGTCACGAGAGTGGGTTGGGGATAGGAAAGGAAACAACAATTCTATTGAATGGTGCCTTTATTTACAACTCAAGTAGTACTCACAATTGACAGCGTCAGTCTTCTTTGCACTCCAACTGTCACTTCACTGTCAGGCCCGCGGAAACGTCACAGCACTGTCACCCACGCGGAAACGTCACTGCACTGTCACACGCGCGGACTTTACTGCACTGAACACTTCACTTAACTCACTACTTCACTTTACTCACTGTTTCACTTTACTCACTACTATTCTTTTCTTCTTCCTTTCTCTTTTCTTCCTTCTTCTTCGGATTTCACTTTCCAACTAAACTTCTCTCTCACTCATTTTCTCTCCCGTATTTTCTTTTCTATTCAGTCTAGTATAATCAAGAAACTTTTTTCAAAACTTCAAAAACACTAAGTGGCTGTGATTCGAACCAGTGGTCTCTAGATTCACAGTCCATCGCTTAGACCACTAGGCCAATCTTGTTCTGACGCTATTGACAAAATTTTCCTTCAGTTGAATTCTTTTTGTTCGAATTCGTGACGTTGACAATGTCATTCATCTCCTTACGCGACAGTATGTAAAGTAAATGATCAAGTTACTGGACCATTTGAATGCGCTCTAACTTCTAGGCACGTAGACACTAACGTAGCCGCACTTACATAGATAAAATCATCTGGGATCGCGCTGTCCGATTCAATTTCATCAAGTTAGATAAATCTTAGACGTGGTTATGATATGGTTGATTTAGTTAATGATATTATTTTATAAGATTTTTAATTAATTCTTTCATGACATCAATTTCAAAATTGACATCATTTTTAAGTAATAATTATGACATAATGTATTCACAGTCCACACATCTAATTTTAATACCAGTATATTGACGATTTTGGAAAAAATGCTGCAGTACAGTTTGTTACCGCTTCTTCTGTACTTGCGCTGAGGAAGTGGCAGTAAACTAAGCTGTAAGTAAATTATCTGACGTCAACAAATACCTATTATGAAATCGAAAGAAAAAACTAAACATTATCAAGTGATACAAAGATCCAAAGATAAATAAATGATTTTTGACTTTGACATGCAGGTTTAATATTAAAAAAAAAAACTAGAATATTATAATTTGCCTAAAATTAAGCTAAAGATATATATTTAATGCCAAAGGTTTTAATATGATATGACAATTTCTATTTTCAGCAGTGGACTTTCAGTGGCTGATATGATGATAACTTTTTGAGACAAAAAATATTTCATGCCTTTATAATAGGACTAGCTTTTGCCCGCGGCTTCGCTCGCGTAGGGGTGGAATTTATCAAAATCCTTTCTTAGGGGATGGCTACTTCATAGTAGCTTTATGCATACGAAGTCTCAGCCCGATCGGTTTAAAATTGACAAAGTTTCATACAAACTTTCATCTCCTATTTTATCCCCTTGGGGGTAGAATTGATCAAAATCCTTCCTTAGCGGATAGCCTACGTCATAACATCTACCTGCATGCCAAATTTCAGCCCAATCCGTCCAGTGGTTTGGGCTGTGCGTTGATAGATCACTATGTCAGTCAGTCAGTCACCTTTGCGTTATATATATTTAGATAAAGATAAATAGAAAAAACGCCAAACAGGCTGTAGATACCAAAATGGCTTTTAATTCTTTAGCTGATGCAAAAAAATTGCATTATAGTCAGAACCTGAATAAACATAGTAATACAAGAGCTTACTCATTTTACCCAAGGTACCTTTGTTTTCTTTTTTGTGTGAGTAAGTAGCCAACACTCGCGTCAGATTATCAAGCTGCCTCTAGGCCTCAAAATAATCTGACATAGCTTGACGACTGCCATGCAATAATACATAGGGCGCACTATAAGTTTCCGGAACTGGCCACTTACATAAACAATATTTAAAAATTTATTGCAACATTTGAAAATAGAACTCTTTGGCTGTAGAATGCAGTTTGTTTCATCTGACTGTCTTTTGATTTTACCTTGTGGCGCCATTTAAAAAATTGTGTGTCTGCATCAACATGGATTTACTCGGGAAAATTTTCGTAGTATGATTTTCTACGATTTTAAGTGTAATTTGACAGCTCAACAGAGCATCGCTCGGCTTGAAACAGCTTTTGGCAATGAAGCACCATGCAAGACAACTGTTTATAGCTGGTTTGCAGAATTCAAGCGTGGTCGTGTCAATCTCAGTGACGAATCTCGCGATGGTGGGCCGTCCACCGCTGTGACCAACAAAAACATCGATGCTGTGCGCCGTATGATTGAAACAGACAGGCATGTGACCTACCATGAAATTCGCGCATCCTTAGAAATAGGCATGAGTCAAATACAATTAATCCTACACAAACATTTGGGTGTGAGAAAGCTGTGCTCGCGGTGGATCCCACACAACTTGACCGAGGCTCAAAAAACAGACCGCGTCACTTGGTGCAGTGCCATGCTTACCAGATTCAACGAAGGTGCGTCAAATTTGGTGTGGGACATAGTAACAGGTGACGAAACATGGATTTATTGCTACGATCCCAAAACAAAGCAGCAATCGAGCGTATGGGTTTTTCAAGATGAGCCGAAACCAACCAAAGTGGCGCGCGTGAAAAGTGCATCTAAGCGGATGATTGCTTCTTTTTTTAATAAAACTGGACACGTGGCTACTGTTGCTTTAGAGAATCGTCGTACAGTGAATAGTGACTGGTACACGACCATTTGTTTGCCGGAAGTTATTGACGAACTCCGTAAAAATAACCGTAAACGCCGTATCATCCTGCACCACGACAATGCTAGTTCTCACACGGCCAGACAGACAAACGACTTTTTGAAGGCGAAAAATGTAGAACTCATGAGTCATCCTGCATACAGTCCCGACCTGGCACCTTGTGACTTTTTTCTGTTCCCAAAAATTAAGAACCAATTACGCGGTCAACGATTTTCATCACCAGAAGAGGCTGTCGAGGAGTATGAAAAACACGTTTCAGAGGTCACCACAGAGGAGTGGCACAAAAGTTTTCAAAACTGGTTTCATCGAATGAAAAAGTGCATAGACGCCAAGGGAGATTATTTTGAAAAACAATAAATTAATTTTGTACCTTTAATAGTATTTTTTCATATTCATTCCGGAAACTTATAGTGCGCCCCACGTAACAGCCAGGACCAAAGGCTTAACATGCCTATAAAAGCACGGAGGAGCTCGTAAAAAATGTATGCCACTTGTGGTCATCCAGAAGTGGACCACGCTTGATATCGCTTAACTTGCGGAAGCGTTAATAACACGTTTTCCCGCCGCGCCACCGAGCAATCCTACTTACGCGGACGGAGTCACTGGCTTAAGCTAGTTAAATATATAAATACGGACAAATCACACTGATTGAGCTAGCCCCAAAGTAAGTTCGAGACTTGTGTTATGGGATACTAACTCAACGATACTATATTTTATAACAAATATATATATATAGATAAACATCCAAGACCCAGGACAAGTTGAAACAGGCCATTTTTCAACTTGCCCTGACCGGGGATCGAACCCGGGACCTCTGGGTGGCGGACTAGCATGGTGACCACTACGCCACGGAGGTCGTCAATAAATTGTCTAATTTGCGACGGATTCTGTGCTAATATAGTCTCATACGATAGCGGGATATTTGTTTGGCAAACGATAATATTTGCACAGAAAGTACGCGTGATAATATCGTGGTAATGTTGAGCTAAATTAACGTGTCTATGGAATTTGATTTAAAGGGAATTCGCTATGATTGAGTAGATATTAGTATTTCTTAATACTTTATTTGTGTTTGTTATTCAATTAAATTCAAATATATATTTATTATCATAGGATATTTATAACATCTCTTAATATCGTCACTTTGTCTGGTTGCACAATAATTGTTGACGTCAAAAAGTTACTTAGAGCTAAGTTTACTGTTGCCTCCAAAGCGCTAGTGCAGAAGAAACGGTAACAAACTGCACTGCAGCATTGAAAGAACTTTTGTACTCACAATTAAATTAATATTTATAGTTGATTTATAGACAGAGTATATATTGTTTGATGTCATAATTTAAATAATTTTTTTTAATGTCGAAATTTTAAACTAATGTCAAATCAATATGTAGATTTAGTAATCTCTATCTCATTTGCAAAGTTTTATAAAAATTATCTCATTTGAAAAGCTGGAAATACCTACCGGTATTTATGGGAATCTGTACCATTGACCTTGGTGCGGTCCCGGTGCCAGACATAGTACCTGTACTATCTGAACCGGTACTATTTTTCCGACAGTATCGGTACTATACCGGTACCAGTACCGGTTGAAACCTTGTTAAAGAGAGAAAGCAGATACCAGCAGGTACAAGTATAAGCAGATAGCAGCAGGTACCTAAATTAGGTACCTGTACTTTTAAAGAGAGGTACCGGTAACCATCTAGCACAGGTACCGAAATTAAAAAGGACCTGTAAATACCGGTACATAAACTGTACTTTTGGTACCGATTCCTAGCCTTGCTCACTTGCAAGCATTAGTGCATGTTAAAGTGTTAACACTGTACCTATTCTAATTAAAAGACATTAATAATAATATGACAAAGCCCTTCTGGCAAATAGGAAGCCAACACTGAGAAAATGAGTTTCTTTCAGCGTTTCTTCTAGAATTTTGACGCTACAAATCTGACATAATTTGATAACCAGGCTATACAATAACGACATATGATGACGATGGATTGACGACATAGTCAAAGTCGCGGGTCGCACCTGGATGAGAGTAGCACAGGACCGAGATGGGTGGCGTAGACGAAGAGAGGCCTGTGCTCAGCAGTGGGCGGAAGAAGGGCTGGGATGATGATAAGGATACACACAATAAAGACAACCAGTTGGGAGCTTGGGAGGTTTACATTTCACTGCATGTGTACAAACGTTGTGTCTAAATGTAAAAAAAATCTGTAACTCCATACGTTCTGGCATGGTAGGTATTTAATTTTGTATGGAGGTAAAGTTTTTTTTCGATTTCAGGGAGGGTCCGATAGTAAAAGTTGTTCACATTGATTAGTATGTTTACTCCCTCCTGGGTTGATACCCCCTTTTCCGTTGCACGTTGTATTGCCGCCGCGTCCGCTCAGCAGCTCAGGCCGCGGTTGAAATCAACCGCGTGCCTCGTACCACGCAAACGGCGAAAGCGGGGGACAAGCGACGGCCGCCATACAGTCGCTAGTCAGAGACTAATTATAATGTTTATCAACTCTCGACTTACGATTTTAAGAAAATTATGCAAATTCAAATGTTCATTCAGCATTTAGACCATTACAAGCATTTTTACACGTCAATAAATATAATTTAAGGATCCAAGGACTGCTGAGCTTGGCCATTCTGCGCGGAAATGAAGCCAGTCTCTTGGGTACCCTACCCTGCGAGCGCAACGATTTAGGCTCAATTTTTTATATCATTTGATGTTATTTATAGTACTTATATCTATTTAGTTTTATATTCATAGTTATATTTAGTTAGTCACAGTTTATTTATGTTATTTAAGTTCTTCTGTTAAAGAATTGGGTTTTCGGATCATAAAGCTTCACATTATAAATTTATAAGCTTAGCTTAGCTTTATAAATTTAAAATACATTATAGGTAATGTAAATCTTGCCAGTTTATATTTTTAAACTGTTGTTTAAACTTTTTTTCATGTTTTTGGTTGAATATTCTTTTTTTGCAATCCAAAAGTCTGATTTTTTCCATGTTCTTTTTTAAGTTGATTTTTTACGTGAAAAAATGTACCTTTATGATCCGAAAACCCAATTCTTTAACAGAAGAACTTAAATAACATAAATAAACTGTGACTAACTAAATATAACTATGAATATAAAACTAAATAGATATAAGATATCAATCCAAAACTTGGTTACCACAACTAAGGGTCAATCCACACACTGCGTATGATACGCGAAGCATTTCGCGTCGTTCATAGAATTTCTACCCTTGCAACTTTCGTGTGGTGTGAATGGTGAAAAAATTTTCTGAAACGCAATATGATATCTCTGAAATGAAGAAAATATACGAGACCTTCCAATCGTTTGAGGCCCCAAAAGCAATGCAAATGAAAAATGAAAAGTCAGCAAGGCCTCAAATTATCAATATACGGGTCCGAGCAGTTTGCCCAGCGGCACGTGACTCCAATCGGCAATTTCGGGGCTACTTAAGGCACTTCGGTATCTACCGGACTGGATACTGACCATTGGTTAATACAATTTCGGTAAATTTTGTAAAACGCAAATGCTTCTAATTAAGACTTTATGGACAGAACTGTTGAATTGCAAAAAGAAACTTTAAATGACCTAATCATTTAGTGGTTATTTACAAATATAAAAAAAAAACCAGCCGATTGCGAATCAGACTCGCGCACAAAGGGTTCCGTACCATTATCTATTTAAAATCACGTTCGTTGTATGGTAGTCCAATTTAAATATTTATTTAATTCTGTTTATAATATAACAATTATAAATTATAGTTTTTAGAAATAAATCTGTGAAGTAAATTAGTCTAGCTATCACGGTTCATAAACCGCGTCTGTCAGACGGACAGACGGACGGACAGTCACCCTTCGGGTACAGAAACCTATAAGGCCGTGATGAAGAAAAAAAATAAATATATAGGGACAAATAACACTGATTGAGCTAGCCCCAAAGTGAGTTCGAGACTTGTGTTATGGGATACTAACTCAACGATACTATATTGTATAACAAATACATATATAGATAAACATCAAATAAATTTACAAAATGTAACAAGTACCATGTCCGATCCTTGTAGAAGAAACTTAGACCGTCAATATGAACAACTTTTCCTAAGGGATCAATGCTTGAAACTCAAAAAAATCGTAATTATCGTGCAAAGGTGTTCGGCCGGCCCCGCAATTTGTATGAGAATGCCGATTTTTTTTGAGTTTCAAGCATTAATCCCGTAGGAAAAGATGTTAATATTGACGGTCTGAGTTTCTCCTACAAGGGTAGGACAGGGTTTTTGTTACATATTGTATATATAAAAATACTGTAATTAACACAAGTAATTTTATAAATTAACCTAATTAATGAGATGGAGTTTACACACCTACTCTCATACCAACAACTACGATGTTTGCTCAGTAAATGATAATATTTACTCGGTTACTACCAGCGTAAGTAATATTGAGTGAAATTAACCTATCTCTGACAGGCTCTGTTTGATTAATGAATTCCTTGTTTGTTTTTCGTGTGTGTAAGTGGCCAACTTTAGCAGGCCTGTGTCACTCCCCGTTTAGGTATCGGAAATGTGCCTACATTATTACAATGCGCGCGGCGACCACTTCGAAGGGGAAAATTCAGTTACAAGAATCGTTTTTCCAGAGTAATAAGAATGAAATTGGCTTGCAATGGGTGTCTACGGTATCTTAATGAAGAGGTGAGGAGTTCAGACACGACTAAATGAAACCGTAGCGCTATCTACATTGAAAAGATATTTCTTTGAATTTATTTTCTGGGATTTCTATACGTGAGTACTAGTACTTATTCTTTGACACTAGTGTCATTTTTAGGGTTCCGTAGTAAACAAGGTCTGTCTGTCCGCGGTTTTACTCAGCGACTATTCGTACTAGAAAGCAGTAATTTGTCATGGATATGTATATAAATTAAGCGGAAAAAGTGGTTAAATAAAATATTGACAAAATATATTTTTTTTAAGGTGGCTCCCATACAAGTAATGTAAAATGGCAATTTTTTTTCTCGTCATGTTGGGTATCGTTGAATAGGTCTTTCAAAAATTTTATGAGGTTGTGAACACGGTTTTTCGATTTAGGGATCCGTTTCTGAAATATTTGGTTTTAAAGTGAAAAATTTTGTTTGAGTCAAGTGTCCCTCTACCTGCTAAACGGTTATATATAAACTCGTGAAAAAATTCACAGCTATAGCATATACAACGAAATTTAAAGGAAAACTATCAGAGCTAAGTAGGGTTTACAAATTAAAAAGTTATAGGTTATCCACTTATAAAATGTACTCGCAAAATGAAAATTTCACACAAATTCAATAGAAAATTCGTTTTTGGACGTTTTTAGTGGCATGAACTCAAAGTGGGCATTCGTAACTACGGAACCCTACACTGCGCGTGGCCCGACACGCACTTGGCCAATTATTGATCATGTGTTCAAGACCCAAGTCATCCCGAGTTGGACGTGAAGATGGAATAAGCGGATCAAAATAGTCATGGATTACTAGCCTCGCTTTTCAATCCACGTGTTTCATTCCCTTAATCGGCTTTTGCGATTTGCGCGGGAAGAGAATCAGCTGGTACGAGCTAAGTTTGTTCAAATCAGCATGAAGAAAGTAAACTAAAAACGAACAACAAACAAGTATTTCTAACCTTTGTTTATATACGATACATAAGGGAGTGGCTGCGTAAAGTTGTGAGTGCGAACTGAAAGGGTCGGGAGTTCGGTCTCGGGATAAGCCGCCCTTACCTGCATGTTTGTTAAAACTTCGCCAAACGCCGAAGCAGATAGGTGTTTTATACTTTTACAGGATTTCACAAAATAGTTCTTTGTTTGGGCTATCAGCACTTATACACGATGGTTTTTGATTGGTTTAGGAGCCGAGGGCACTTCAGAAGGATCGTTAGTAATATCTAATTAGGCAGTCAAAATTAAAAATTTTGAAACAAAATATGTTGACTAAAACTCGAAAGTAAAATCGTGAGATCAATTAGTAGTACCGGCGGCGCATGGCCGCGGCCGGCCGGGCAGATTTTGAGTATATCGGGGTCACGTCACGCGGCAATTTGGGACGGGCGTAACTACGTGGTCTCGATCGAAAATCATTTTCGCAACTTTTTTATCTTATAAAATTTGGATTACGTTTATGAATAGAAGAATTTATTTACTATAAATAAATAAATAAATATATAGGGACGAATTACACTGATCGAGCTAGCCCCAAAGTAAGTTCGAGACTTGTGTTATGGGATACTAACTCAACGATACTATATTTTATAACAAATACATATATACACCCAATATAAACACCCAAGACCCAGGACAATTTGAAAAAGTCCATTTTCCTACTTGCCCTGACCGGGAATCGAACCCGGAACCTCTGGGTGGCGGACTAGCATGGTGACCACTACGCCACGGAGGTCGTCACTTTACGACATTTTTTTTCCAAAACCGTTGAGTTAGTAACACAAGTCTCGAACTTACTTTGGGGCTAGCTCAATCAGTGTTATTTGTCCGTATTTTTTATTATACAAGATTTTGAAATCTATATAAATTAGGTAATTGAGTAACTGTGGATTTTCCTTTGAATAAGTAATGTTGTATTTATTTAGATAATTATTTTGCGCTGCAACAAAATTTATATTTATCCTTAAGGTTGACTGGAAGAGAAAGTTTTTAGCAAAAGTCCGTTAATTGTAAATAATTGGGTACTTCGTGGTTCAAAAATAAATTATTTGGTACTGTTAAGAAAATAAGACGAAACAAATTAATGTCACTTGTTCAATGTTACATTTTCAATAAGATTCTTAGTTAATTATTGCAGAAAAACGAATATTAAGAGAGCTATTTGACTCCAAGAAACTATGACGTCATTAGTCTATAATTTTTGCAAATTCCACAGAACTTGTTTTTTTTTTAAATTAAGAAAACAGTATCTGATTTGAATTGGTGGAAAATAGCGAATCGTATTTTGTTGATCAATAAAATTTTTGTAAATACAACAATATAAATAAATAAATACAACTAGAAGATTTATAATCACCCTTTGTATCTGTGCTTCTGAAGAATTTAGATCAAAAACATAAATCTTGAACGTTTCCAACTGACGAAGCGGACAACAAGAGATTGATGGCCGAAATAAATGAAAAAGATAAGCACAGTCGTGGTTACAGGTGCCCCTAGAGAGCAGTAGGGTTGTCCATCAAATGATATCAGGCGTCATGTTATTGCCAGCCCTACGTTTATAACCAGAGATCGGAATCACGAGTGCTATTGCTATCAAAAGTATGGATATGACTAAAAGTTCCGGGATTTCTCGAGAATCTAATTGGGTACTAAGTAAATAAAACAATCATAAGTATGTGATTTCAGGATGAGTCAAATTTTTTCGATTAAAATATATCCTTAAATTACATAATTATGATTGTTTTATTAATAAACTATACAGTCTTATCCATACTTTTGATAACAATAGCACCCGTGATTCCGATCTCTGTAACATAGGGCTGGCAATAACATGACGCCTGATGGTAGGTTACAATTTTTAATAATTGACCTAGAAATCTTTCTACAATAATATGATTATATAAATAAATAATTCGTTTAAAAATAACCGTAGCCAACTTCACCCCCAAACTACTTAACCAATTTTGATAAATCTATGGGACCACTTGGAAAGTATACCCTTTCAAGCAGAAAAATTTATCAAAATCGGTCCACGCGCTTTCGAATAGATTACCTCCTCCTTTTCGGAAGATGGTAAATTAAAACAAACGTGAGAAAGTATCAAAATTTTAACACGGTTGACTTATGTAGTGTGGTCGGAAAAGGCCGACTTGTTTCGGTCGGTTTATACGATCATCACTAGGGTGAGTGTTTGGAGCGGTGATCCGACGGATTCGCTGCCCTCAATCAAAGTACTGTAAGTGTTACAATATTCACGACAAATTTTTCCACCTAAATCAGCGATGGGCAATCAGATAACCAGTTACTTTTTTGACTCTCGTTTTTTACTTCAGTACTACCATTGCGCCGAACCGTTAAAGCTTATATCTTAACTAGCTTTTGCCCGCGGCTTCGCTCGCGTAGGGGTGTAATTTATAAAAATCCTTCCTTAGGAGATGCCTATGTCATAGTAGCTTTATGCAAGCAAAGTCTCAGCCCGATCGGTTTAAAATTGACAAAGTTTCATACAAAGTTTCATCCCCTATTTTATCCCCTTGGGGGTAGAATTGATCAAAATCCTTTCTTAGCGGATGTCTACGTCATAACATCTACCTGCATGCCAAATTTCAGCCCGATCCGTCCAGGGTTTGGGCTGTGCGTTGATAGATCACTATGTCAGTCAGTCAGTCACCTTTGAGTTATATATATTTAGATAAGCTCTGTCTCCCCGTAAGGAATAAAAAAGTGGTTAATATATAGACACTAGTGACTTACATAACAATAAATGTGAATGTTTTTATTGTGGTTACAGGGTAACCCTAGAGAGCAGTGGGGTTGTCGATCAAGCATGCGAGACAATAAATGTAGAGCTGGCAATATCAAGGCCCTCTTGCCGGTACAATACATAAATAATATATTGTATGTTTGATTATTTAGGTATGTATTCATAATGTTGACTAGTCAATTTTTTTCCGTGTTTTTTTCATAGCTAACCGAGAAAAACACTTTAAAAATCATTTATCAAATGTGTATTTTTATTTAATTAGGTACAATAAAGTAGATTGAAAAAAAAACAAGTTATAATGTATTTTATTCATTTTATATAAATAAAATTAACCTACAAATCGTTTGCTTTCTTTTTCCTATATTAAGGCTAATATCACGCTGAACCTTTAAAACTTCTACCTTTATAGGCTCTTTCTATCCCGCAACAAATTAAGAAGTGATGTGATTAATACCTAAAACATATGACTTGCTTAACAATAAATGTGTATGTATGTCCATTGTTCAGATGAGGTAAGCTCTAGTAATTGTGGTTACAGGTAACCCTAGAGAGCCGTAGGGTTGTCAATCAAGCGTGCAATAGTACAAGCGTAGGGCTGGCAATAACACGACGCTCGATCGCCGCTACAATTTCGGCGAAGTGTCGTCGCTCGCGTGACCACGTGAGAGTGTCTGGGATGGCCTTATGTAAAATGTTACTAATACAAGAAAGGTTAAGTATTACAGAAAACCGGAGAGCATGCATGAAAAATGAGTGCTGGTGAAGGAAAAGAGGTTTGCAATTATTGTAGCAAGTGGAAAATCTATAGCTTCTGCTTACTACCATGGGAAACAAGTGTGATACTCGTAATATGTATTTATATACGTAATCAACACAATTTTAAGGCAACGTTGAAGCTTAAAACTACCTACTAGTACTTAAAAAATACAGATTTATTGTAACAAAAAATCTCTAACGCATCTATCGGTAGCAGTTGCCGGATGACAGAAATACGCGCCACAAAAATAAATTAAATCTACCGATATCAAATATGCAAATGTTTCAAAATAGTCCGTACGTTATGTCAATTAAGATATATAATACAATTCCTGAAAGCATAAAAGTAGAACAAAAAGACACAATATTCAGATTACGCTTAAAATTATTACTGATCTCAAAGGCCTATTATTCTGTAGATGAATTCTTAAACGACAAGTTCAGTAAATAAATTAGTTTGTAGCGTGTGTTACCTCAATCTCACGTCCACGGAAAAAATTAATTAAGTAGGTATAAAATATTTGAATAACGTGTATATATTGTTTCTTATTTGTTTTTGCTACGTCCAAACTGGGTACATGTTGATCTGCATAATATAATGTTAACTTTTTGCTTACATGTTGCGAATAAATGACTTATGACTTATGATGAATTGTAACATTTGTAACTAAGAAATTGCGTCACAAAACGTTCAGTGACGGATATATTCGCGTGATGGAATATGGGCCCGGCTAAGAACGGCTAATACTTACTATAAAGACTTGCCATATTGTAAGTAGATTTAAGAGTTACTTTGCAGAAGTCAAATATACGTGTGTACATGCTATTTGATTTTAATTACTTTGTGTGCTTCCATACTATTTTGATTCCCTTTCCTTCTTATTTGTTTATCAAACTGAATACAAAAATGTAACAGGCGGACTTAAGGCCTTTTCTACCAGTCACCTTTCATGCTGATAAAAGCAAGTTTTAAACGAAAGAACTGATTAGAAGAAACCATATTACATGCATACTCTCAAGCTGAAGATCTAATATCACAATAAAGTGGATTTTGGGTCTATATTCTAGTTTCTGTCTGCCTCATAAGGGACATATTGAAATTTAATGTTTTTATTTAAGCGCGAGATAATTATAATCAATACAAACTTAGTTACATCTGTAACTGCACCTGTAGCTATAGTGCATGCCGCCGTCTTAACCTGTTTAAGGGGATACCTGAATTTTCTGGGGTCCAGTGCTGCCCCCATTTATAATATAAATATATAGGGACAAATACCACTGATTGAGCTAGCCCCAAAGTGAGTTCGAGACTTGTGTTATGGGATACTAACTCAACGATACTATATTTTTTAACGAATACAATAGATAAACATCCAAGATCCAGGACAATTTGAAAAAGGCCATTTTCCAATTTGCCCTGACCGGGGATCGAACCCGGGACCTCTGGGTGGCGGACTAGCATGGTGACCACTACGCCACGGAGGTCGTAAATATATATAATTTGAAATAAATCATTTGATAGGAAACGGAGACATCATTTAAAATTTTGTCTTGACCAGGCTCTAGATAACCCTTCAAACTATTTTATAAACTACTGTTTACAGTTTAAAGTGAGAACGTGAAGCTTTTTACGCACAATTGCGAAAAATGGCCACTTATGGCGTACCTGCGTAGAAAAGCTTGACGTTCTCACTTTAAACTGTAAACAGTAGTTTATAAAGTTGGTTAAAGGGTTATCTAGAGCCTGGTCAAGATAAAATTTTGAATTATATTTCCGTTTCCTTTTAAATGATTTAATTCAAATGGGGGCAGCACTGGACCCCGAAAAATTCAGGTAGAACCTTAAAGGCGAAAAACGATTGGGGGCTCTCAATATGTGTCACTTCTTCCCGAAAATATTACATTGACAGAACGCAATCTACGAGATTATTATCTGTAGTAGAATCGGAGAAAATTGGCTGTGATAGACAGACGGACAGACAGATGCAGGAGTGATCCTATAAGGGTATCGTTTTTTCATTTTTTGTACGGAACCCTAAAAACCAGCCAACGAGTCAAAACAGTAAATCATGAAATTAAGTCAGTAAACTCGCAAAGGTCTAGTTTTATCTAACACAATAATAAAAGCGAGTAGGTAAGTAGCTCCAAATACTGTAAACACTCGAATCCGAGTTTCGACATTTCTATCTCATTTGTGACTGAGAGACGAACGCAAAGCGCGGAAGAGTAACGGTCCGCTGTGTGCTACACAAATACAGAATATCACTCACACATTGTTAACTGCAGCTCGGGTCTAGCGCGGCGGCAATAGTTTATTCAAGAACCTAAATTATTTCAACAGGCAATGAGGAACCCGTCTACTATGAACCATTTGACGACCTCCGTGGCGTAGTGGTCACCATGTAAGTCCGTCACCCAGAGGTCCCGGGTTCGATCCCCGGTCAGGACAAGTTGGAAAATGGCCTTTGACAAATTGTCTTGAGTCTTGGATGTTTATCTGTATATGTATTTTTTATAAAATATAGTATCGTTGAGTTAGTATCCCATAACACAAGTCTCGAACTTACTTTGGGGCTAGCTCAATTAGTGTAATTTGTCCCTATGTATTTATATTTTGATTTTATTTTCTCATTTTAAGCCTACTAATGGTTACTCCATTAGGGATAAAATAAGTGATACTAAGAATATATTTTTATTTTAGCGCAAAAATGTAAAAATCAATATAAACTTGGTTACAGTTGGCCATATTGCATGCTTATTGCCTATTATTAGATTACTCACAAATCTAGTAATTTAAATACAAACAAAGTCTGTTAAACTTTTGCATACAGCCGTCCTTACCCGTTTACAGGCGAAAAGACGATCCGTGACGCGCAATATCCGTCGCCACTCCGCCATAGCGTGCCCCATAAATATTGCATTGACAGAACGCAATCTACGAGAACATTATCCGTTTAATAGTTGGGCCTGATGGAAATGACCGACATTTTACGCTCGAAATTACTTTAGTTTCGTAATTTATTGTTGTTTGAAAATTGTGGAAGTTAAAATTAACACTGCGTTACACATTTGTTTGTGTGTAAGTCGAATGGTTAGATATTGTATTTTATCATCCTCATTACTTATTACAATAAAAAGTTTAATGTTTTCAGGGTTCATGTAATAGCACATAAGAGTATTTAGGAAAGTAGATTGTAGTTGCTTTTCTTCAGCTTTCTAGCCGAAACATAAATAGCTGCATTTTCTGTTACCATAATAAGCTTACTGTAAAAACATGTAAATGCTCTGCGATCAATACCAACATATAATTAATATTTTCTCTTGACAAGGTCTGCGAGTTCGGGTTTTTCATGCTCACTAAAATGTCCAATCCGGTGGTGGCGTCGCTGGTCGGGTCGTTAGGTTCCCTCTAATATGGTTGAGTTTAACGATGGCTGATCCGTGCGTCAACTCGTGAACGGGTGCTGCCGGGAGGGACTGGTTCTGCTCGGCTTCGCTTTTTTTGACTACTTAATAATTTTTATTACGCAATTTATGTTTGTTTACTTGTTCGCAAGCATTACATGTTATAATATGTCAACATTGTATTATATTATAAGTATTTATTAATTAAAAGACAATTATAATAATATGACAAAGCCCTTCTGGTGAGTAGGCGACCAATACTGTGAAAATGAGTTTCTTTCGGCGTTTCTTCTCAGCAGTGGTCGTTACGAAGCGCTGGTATCGGTAGCTTTTCTTTAAAAATAAATTAAATTTTAATATACTTTACACGTAACGTAAATTATACTTATTGACGTGTAAAAGTGCCTGTAAAGGTCTAATTACTGAATAAACATTTGAATCTTTGAATCACTATTTTGATCCTTATTGCCACCTAAAGGCCCACTCGTTGGGAGTCACCGTTAGGGTCTCTGGGCCCTGTCTTGTGTCCACAAGACAAGGCCCAGAGACCCTAACGGTGATCGTGGATAAAATCGGTCATTATGGATAAAAACCTAATTAGTATGCATTTATTTATAATATGTAAAGGATATATTCTATTTTAGATTTTAGTTGTTACTATCTACCAGAACTGTCTATTAAAACAAAAACATCACTTTATGTTTTCCACACATGTAACGTTAGTGCCTCTATCTCAGAATTTCTGAGAATATTTCGCTCTGTACTCAGACCACAAACATACGTGTTTCTACTTCAATTTGGTTCAACTCTCAACATTTCCTTTTCGTGGCCGCAATAAGTGTTTCTATCGATATTCTAAATACCAAAAGGTCATCGATGTAGCCAAGCAGAAAAGGTCAAGGATAGTCTGCCAGTGTCGAATAGATCAAAAGAAAATAAATAGTAAAAGCTTATTGAGAATTTTCTCTGTTAACGCTTAGAGGTAATCAAAGGGCGTGGTTACCTAGGTACTTCGAATTTGAGGTAGACGGCAAAACGAGCCATTCCAAGCACTTGTTTTAGAAGGAATAATATTACAGCTTTCTAGTACTACCAGTCTCTAAACTAGGCCATGGATGGTCAGAAGGATATACCGAAACTAAGATTTCTATATAGAGACTTCGGAACTCTAAAAAAAGTTCTGATTCAAAACTTTATCACACATTAGCTATTCTTAATGCATTTCTGCACTGAAGCTATTCACATGCATTTCAATATAACTAGATAATGGGCCCGTCTTATACCAATACAATTCCAATAATTCTATTAGCAAATTGATCACTTAGGTATTCTCTCGTGTAGAATACCACACAGCTGTGTACACACATAATGGGTTCTAAATTATAGCCATTTCTATTGTGTTTGGCAATAACATTCATTGTGCTATGCATGCTATCTAGCTAGCCATTGTACTGAGGCGTATAACTATGCGTAATAACTTTCTAGACCATATCTATTCGTAAATAGGAAATATTGGATAAGGACGTAAATATGTTATTAATAATCAGCCAAGGGCGAGTCGGACTCGCTCAGTAAAGATTCCGTACTAAAATTTATGAAAAATCACGTTTGTTATATGAAAGACCCTCTTAAATATTTTTATTCTGTTAATAGTATTTGTTGTTATAGCGGCAACAGAAATACATCATCTGTAAAAATTTCGACTGTCTAGCTATTTACAACGGTTTATTTGATATAGCCTGGTGATAGACAGATGGATAGGCAGACCGACAGACGGACAGCAGAGTCTTAGTAATAGGGTCCCGTTGTTATCCTTTGAGTACGGAACCCTAAAAATCAAGTAAGTTGAATTAATTATGAGAATGTTATATATTATACGATATGCGGTTCAGGAATATTTTGTGCACGCGTCTCGAATCACGTTCGCTCTGGGTAAGACCCCCGGATGAGGTTGAAACATGTCGGACAGTAGCTGACTTATATCCCTGTACATTGCATGAAATAGTAGAAACTGTATAAAGTTTTAAAATAAATTACCAGAATCGGTCCTTGACATGTCAGATTAAAATTTAAAGCCTATGTAAAGAA
This sequence comes from Acrobasis suavella, assembly GCA_943193695.1. Classification (NCBI taxonomy): domain Eukaryota; kingdom Metazoa; phylum Arthropoda; class Insecta; order Lepidoptera; family Pyralidae; genus Acrobasis; species Acrobasis suavella. The sequence continues at coordinate 1,396,230 of OW971950.1, forward strand.
AGTAATTTGTGAGAAGGCTTATTACGGATCCAATGATTATCTTAAAGACAAAAACGTCTGGCTTAAGCTTGGCGCGGGTCCCACCCTTCAAGCACCGATTGGCCCGATCGGGTCAAAAGAACAATTGAATTCAATTGTGTCTGCGATTTATGTGCTTGAAAGATTGAAGGTTTGTATTTGTATATTCACAAATGACATAATTTAAGTACATCGGTACATGTACTTTATTTACAAATTGACATTAATTTCAAATTTGACATCATTCTTAGATGATAATAATGACTTTATGACATAACAATGTACTCCCAGTCTACATATCTAACTTTAATATCAGTATAATGGTTGATGTTTTTGGAGAAAATGCTGCAGTACAGTTTGTTACCGCTTCTTCTGTACTTGCGCTTTGGAGGCGGCAGTAAACTTAGTTGTAAGTAAATGATCTGACGTCAACAATTACCTATTAAGAAAACAAAAAAAAAAAACAATTATCAAGTGATACAAATATCCAAAGATAAATAAATGATTTATGACTTTTATATAACAAAATTGAGAATAACATACAAAATATTTTTAACCATATAGTGATAAAAATAGATCTGATTTCAAGCGGAGATCCCGTCAGGACCAAAGTTCCTCACGTTTTTAGGGTTCCGTAGTAAACAAGGAACCCTCATAGTTTCGCCATGTCTGTCTGTCTGTCTGTCCGTCCGTGGTTTAACTCAGCGACTATTAGTACTAGAAAGATGTAATTGAGCATGGATATGTATATTAAATAGGCGGAAAAAGTTGTAAAATGAAATATTGAAAATAATTTTATTTGGGTCGCTCCCATACAAGTAAAGTGAAAAGGCAATTTTTTCCCGACTAACCAGTCATGTTGAGTATCGTTGAATAGATCTTTCAAAAATATTATGAGGTCGTGATCACCGTTTCCGTTGCACCGTTCAACGAAGGGATCTGTTTCTGAAATATCTGGTTTTAAAGTTAAAATTTTTGTTTGAGTCAAGTGTCCCCCCCCCCCCTCTATCTGCTAAACGATTATATATTAATACGTGAAAAAATTCATAGCTAAAGTATATATAACGAAATTTAAAGGAAAACTATCAAAGCTAAGTAGGTTTTACAAATTAAAAAGTTATAGGCGATCAACTGATGAAATGTACTCGCAAAATGAAAATATCATTCAAATTCAATAGAAAATTTGTATTTAGTGGCATATACTCAAAGTGGGCATTCCTAACTACGGAACCCTACACTGCGCGTGGCTCGACACGCATTTGGCCAATTTTTCTTCAAAACCTTTAGCGTTTGAAAGAGACTACTTACATATATACATTAACATCAATCATACACCATACATACGACAAAGAATGGAGGAAGCACAAGACAGGCAAAAAACCCTTTAAACTCATATCAATATTACTTTGATATTTCGGAGCGTAATGTAATAATCCGCCATCCATCACACGTATCAAGATAATCCCGGGTTACACAAAAATTACCAAGAACGATACCGTGTTAATAAATCTACCTGACAACGATGAATATTGATGAGCTGTAGCGTTGGCAGAATCGAATATACCAATGATAAATAGAATACAAAATACAATACATAAACCTGACTTTTTAGAAAACATTTGAAGATAGACTTAAGTTTTATTTTGTCAGGTTGCAAATGAGTGTACGTTTTGGTTTATGGTACTCAAGCATTTTTATATTGTTTGTAGTAAACTATAGAAAAGAAATCGTCTTCTAATACTTTTATGTGATGAGAAAAGTTATTTAAAATTTATTTATTTTACTTAACTAGCTTTAAGTTCGGCGTTGCCCACGTTTCGTATGGATCTTTAATTCTCAAAAACTCGCTGATAACGTAGCTTTTTATCGGTAAAAGAATTTTTAAAATCATACCAGTAAAGCAATAATTGCAGTTTATTTATCGAATAAGTACAAAAAAGTATTATTACATCAACAATATACGTGTAGAAAGTACATTTGGAAGCAAGCATTTTGTAATATCTTACATTATTTTGTTATTTAGCATAACTGATTCTGAATCACATGTATTTTCCAGAAATTCCAACCTTTCACAAAGTTTTTACTTTCACCTATTCCGTTGTCTGTCTGTCCGTAATCAAATCTCGCAAGTAAAATTTGACGCACTTCCCTTTCTGATTGAGCTGAAATTTTGCACGCAAACCTATATAACGTGACAAACGCAACATTATGATGACATGGGGCTGATCTGATGGTGGAGCTGGTAGGTTGTCCTTTTTGTAATAAAAAAACATAACCCCACCAAGTTTGGGCTAGATGAATATTTGTCTTGAAGAGCACTTTAACCTTTTTAGATCATTGTTATAGATAATTGTTTTTTTTATGCAATTACTTTTTTTTTCTGTCGCTACTGCTTTTTCAGGTTACGTTCCCTGTTCGCCGCGGGCCGCTGCACGTTACATAACCTCCGCATTATGATGTGACGTCACAGGATATGTGCTTAGTGGTTTTAGGCCTACAATAAGAACTTTCTATCTTTTCCTATGGAGGAGCTGGATTCAAAGATTCAAATGTTTATTCAGTAATTAGACCTTTACAGGCACTTTTACACGTCAATATAATTTACGTTACGTGTAAAGTATATTAAAATATAATTTATTTTTAAAGAAAAGCTACCGATACCAGCGCTTCGTAACGACCACTGCTGAGAAGAAACGCCGAAAGAAACTCATTTTCACAGTATTGGTCGCCTACTCGCCAGAAGGGCTTTGTCATATTATTATTGTTGTTTAATAAATTAAATACTTATAATATAATACAATGTTGACACATTTAACATGTAATGCTTGCGAATGAGTTAACAAAAATAAATTGTGTAAAAAAAATAGTCTAAATAAGCGAAGCCGAGCCGACCAGTCCCTCCCGGCAGCACCCGTTCACGAGTTGACGCACAGATCAGCCATCGTTAAACTCAACCATATTAGAGGGAATCTAACGACTCGACCAGCGACGCCACCACATGAGGTCATGTGGCTCTAGTGATTAAAAGTTTTAAATCATTTCAGAATACAAAGCTAATGTAAACCTTGACTTTTACGTTATATAACCTCCGCATAATAATGTGACGTCACAGGATATGTGCCTAGTGGTTTCAGGCCTACAATACCAACTTTCTATTTTTTCTCAAGGAGGATATGGAGGTCATATGGCTCTAGTGATGAAAAGTTTTAAATCATTTCAGAATACATAGCTAATATGAACTAAATAAGTTGTAGCAGTTCAACACTACTCTTTTAAGTCAAGGTTTACATTAGTCTATGTTCAGTTGTTGCGGGAAGTGGTCACGACACACTGACAGGATAAGTACGGCACTTCGGTACAAAGCAAAGCGTTGTGTTCACGTCCTGCAATGGGGCGCGAGTTGTGAGCGGAAGGCGTTGAGCCAGTGATGGCATTTTTCGAAGGCGTAGTCAAAGCAAACTATTTTTGACTCCGCTACTGAATTTCGAAGTATAAAATTCCGCAGTTTGCGAGATCAAAAGCTGACGATTACGATGTACGTGAGTTCGAAAGTACACTGTCACGAAGTACGAAATTTCGCAGTAAGCGAGATCGAAAGTATACGATTACGATGTACGTGAGTTCGAAAGTTTACTATCACGAGGTATCATAATTACACTCACATTATATAGGAGCAGTATAAAAAATTCTTGACCTTGACATGTTGAGAGTAATACGCAATAGTTGCGTGTCCTACGCTTCACTTGCTAGAACGTGGTCGCCATTCGAGAAACTTTTTGCCTCATCGGCCATTGGTTCGTCGCGTTATGTGTCCCGCCCACTGCCACTTCAACAAGCTAATCCGCTGGTCTATGTCATCAGATATATAGTTTATTATTTAGTCCAATTCCGCTTCAGCTTGCATCTTAACCCGCTCGTCACAAGAAACGCTTACAAACTCAATTTGTGCGGTTGCCGCGATTCGAGCGCAAAGATACACACATTGCTCGGAAACAAAATTAACTTGTTTGTTCTTTACTCTCATCACAAAATAAGGAACAATATGTCTTAATACTTCGTTCTCTAAAGGGCAACTTCGCTAAGCGGCAAACTCTCTGAATTGCAACTTCTCTTATAAGCAACTTTAGTACAGGCATGATCAGTCACATTATAATTTTTTGGGGTTGCATACCCAAAGGGTACAAACGGAACCCTGTTACTAAGACTCCGCTGTTTGTCTATCTATCTGTCTACCTGTGGCACCAGACTGTATCTCATGAACCGTGATAGCTCGACAGTTAAAATTTTCGCGGAATATGTATTTATAACAAAAAATACTAAAAACAGAATAAAATCCCAAGCAACAAACGTGATTTTTTAAGATATTGTCCGATAAACAAAAAAAAACTATAAAAATAACTGTATTGGAAAAAAATGTTTCAAAATAAGTACTTATTGTTACATACTTATATAGGTAATATTTATTTTTACATCCAAAATAAAAACACACGAAATTCTCAGAGTCTTCAATCTACATCAATGTGTATGTTTATGTAACTTCATAAAATTTTCCGTAAATTTAAACTTATTCGTGGTTTAAAATTAGGCACCTTTAAAATGTGTCATATTTCCGATATTTCTTTAGTTTATGCTCACATCATGTGTTTGTATAATGTTGTCGTTATTAAGAATTTAAAACTTTTCTTTTAATTTTGAGTCAGTGTTATTATTATGGGGATATCTTATTTGTAATAAATTTTTTGAAATGAAGCGGGGATAACATTTAAAATTTTGTCTCATGAGACTCTAGATTACCCTTCAAACTATCGTGAACCTTTTCTTAGCATTGTTATGAAAAACAGCCGCTTTTAACAAAAATGCATACAAGAGTCTTTTATAGTACGACGACCTCCGTGGCGTAGTGGTCACCATGCTTGTCCACCACCCAAAGATCCCGGGTTCGAACCCCGGTCAGGGCAAGTTGAAAAATCGCCTTTTTCAAATTTTCCTGGGTCTTGGATATTTATCTATTTATGTATTTGTTTTAAAATATAGTATCGTTGAGTTAGTATCCCATAACACAAGTCTTGAACTTACTTTGGGGCTAGTTCAATCAGTGTAATTTGTCCCTATAGTTATTTATTTTTGTTAAAAACGGCGTTTTCATTTTAAACTATAAACACTTATAAAATAGTTTAAGGGGTTATCTAGAGCTGCATGAGACAAAGTTTTAAATGATATCTCCATTTCCTTTCAATAGGTGGCAGCACTGGGTCCCGAACAATTGAACTTCATCTTCTTTAGGTCAAAAATTGAAAACGTAAACTTGGTAGAAAGCTAAGTAAAAAAGAGAAAAGCTAATTCTAGGCTCTTAAGCAGTACGGCTGAAGATGCAGCCTACTTCTTTAGTAATCCCTTATAAAATTATCTTAAACAATATCTTATAAAGTAGAGCCTGGAGTTCACTTTCTACTTTTTCTTATTCAAATATTACAGGCAATTATGCAGAAAAACTGATTTTAAGAGCGCTATCTTTTTGACTCCAAAAAACTATCAATGTACATGTCTATATTTCATAAAAATCCCATAGAAAAAGTTTGCTTGTTTTGTTTGTAAAAGTGTTATTGTACACATTAATACAAAAATACAATTTAAGAGAACAATAAGTATTTATTAATTAAAAGACAATAATAATAATATGACAAAGCCGTAGGCGAGTAGGCGACCAATACTGTGAAAATGAGTTTCTTTTGGCGTTTCTTCTCAGCAGTGGTGGTTACAAAGTGCTGGTATCGGTAGCTTTTTTTTACAAATAAATTGAATTTTAATATACTTTACACGTAATATAAATTATACTTATTGACGTGTAAAAGTGAATGTAAAGGTCTAATTACAGTACTTATCCCAGATAGGGATCTCTTCCAGTCAAGCTTGGATTGAAAGGAATAGGTTTTACAAAACAGAGTATTCTTTGGAAAAAAGGATCTGATTTGGGTTATTTGAAAGTAGCAAATGAGTCATAAAAAATGAAACCAGGAATGCGTGAAGCTGAGGAAGTATTATAAATCAAGGAGTACCGTTAAGCTGACTTTTAACGTGAAAATAAAGCTTTAGAACTGGCAACACCGTAAAATGCTGGCCGTTTTAAACCTCCCCGCGCAAACGAGCGACAAAAAAGAAAGAAAACGCCCACAAATCGCTAAAAGATAGACCGCTTAACCGGCTAAAACCGGTTCGGGACAGAAACAGCCTGATTTCCATTGAAATGGCCACTATTTACGCACTAATTTTGGGCCAATACGCAAACATTTGGCCCGTCTATTGAAACATTGGTCCAATTTGCATACTAAACAAATTAACTGTGTTTACTGAAGTGTTTAGGGTTGTTTTTACACGACTGCGTGAATAAATAGGAGGGTTGTGTTGTCAGGATTAATGTTGAAAGGGTATATAACTATACATAAATACGAAATTTTTCAGTCCGATTTACATTATCACGATTTTTTAACAAGTTAGCGATGCGAGCGAAGTTCTCCGATTCTACTTGAACAATCTAGCGTTTGTATGTATGTTTTTTCGATGATAATTAATTCACGTAATTTTAATCGGAGCTTCATGAAATTTGGTAAGCGTGTAGAAATAGCCAATTGAATTTTTAACTTGGGACATGAGCCAAATCAAGGAAGGGATTCCTGCGATATAAGGTTCGCGAGTTCACAGTTTGGGGCGAACTACTAGTTTAAATTACGAATGGTATCAAATTCATAATATAGCAAATTCAATACATCATAACATCATTTTGCAAAAATATCTGTTAGGCTATAAACCTTTTTGAATGCTAAGTGGTATAAGTAACCAGCCAAGTGCGAGTGGGACTCACACACGAAGGGTTCCTTACCATCTATAAAAAATCACGTTTGTTGTATGGGAGCCCCACATAAATATTTCTGTTTTTAGTATTTGTTGTTATAGCGGCAACAGAAATACATCATGTGTGAAAATCAACTGTCTAGCTATCGCGGTTCATGAGATACGGCCTGGTGACAGGCAGCGGAGTCTTAGTAACAGGGTCCCGTTTTAACCCTTTGGGTACGGAACCCTAAAAAGAAAATAACCTTTGAAATGCCTGTTACCATGCCACAGTGTAGAATAATGGCAACGTTGACACTTCACTTCAATTTAGTCACCGTCGCTAGAGGCTTGTTTACATAATTTTCAGTTTTGTATTTAAATGGGCCGCGTTTAGAACTTCAGTTAACTTGCTGGGTAGTGGCAAAGATAATATTAGGTAACCCAACGCCATAGAAACTATTGAAGAGGGCTCGTAATTTAACTTGTCAAAACTGGAGTTGCGTGCCTGCCTCACATAGATGGCAGCACACATGACTAGCAAAAAAGTGAAAAAGAAAGTGTTGAATATGCTTTAAAAATATATATTGCATTTCATATATGTCATATTTAATTAATTAAAGTACTACTTTATTTAAATAATAGCCATAAAAGATTTTAATGTTTTGGTAAATACTTATAGCTCCATCTAGTGAGAAGGAAATCAATTATGTTTATAAGGCAATTGGTAGGCATGGTGGTGGTAAATTATACAAGATGACTCATGGCTCACGTGAAGTACTTTAAATGGCAAATTTAGTCTGCCAATATGAAAAACTTCCACTTTTTACAAATTCAACTTGTAAGATAATTTACTTCGGTGTAAAACTAATTTTAGTTATTTAGTAATGCAACGGATGTAAATTTGCACTGAATAAAATATTTTTCTTTCTTTCTTTCAATGTTTCTTGTATTTATTTCTGAAAGATAATAATTTTACATTATAAATGGCTACCCATTGTATCATTTAATGTAAAATTATTTCTTTTTGTTACATTTTTCTTTTGGTGTACAAAAAAGAGTAATTATTATATTAGCTGTATATTAAGCATAAAATTCTTTCGCTTCCCTGCTTGTATATTTTTGAAATAGCAGTTTTTGTTAAATGTAACCCGCAATTATTTGATCGGTTAACAGACCATGTTGTAAGAAATCGACGCAATGGTGACAGACTTTGTGTACATACATCAAAAACAGCATTATTATAAAAGAGCGTGGTATGTATGGCACCAAAAGTCTATAATAAACTTCCAGAAGAGTTAAAAGAATTAGAGATAGGTTTGTTTAAGAAAAAACTGAAAAAGTTTCTAGTGGAGAAATGCTACTATAAGATATCTGATTTTCTGAATGACAACTTTTAATTTTATTTTATATTAACATTATATAATAATTTGTCTTTTGACATTTCTAAATATACATTGTAATTATATTGTAATAAGTAGTAAAACTTAACGAGAATGATTGTGCATGTGTAATAATGACCTGTACGAATATTTTAAATAATTAGTTAATTTTCAGCAGCCCATGTTCTGACCATATTTGCATACTATTCTTAGGGTAAAAGCACACTGCATGACTTTATCTACTGATGCAATATTTTTTTGTAAATGATGTGTTTTATTGCAGAGAAATATAGCTTTATCTTTATCTATATCTTATTAATCTAAAAAAAAAACTTGTATGTTTGTTTAGGTCAAATCTTGAAACTCAATTTTCAACCAGTTATTCCCATCCGACTGAGCTGAAATTTTGCATACTGAAACTCAATGGGCTGAAACAACTCAGTAATATAACAACATAACCTTATTGAGTAGGATTCGTCTGATTTGTCTTGACGAGCACTTTATGGTAGACGATGTCTAGGGTCTGATCACGGAGACGGTAGGTGATAGATGAAATTTAATAATAAATCGACGCAACTCCTTCGACTTTGGGCTTATTTAATTTGCCTTAATATGTAATAAGGACTAAGGTACATAAGGAATAAGTACATAATAAGTAAAAGGTTGTACAATGCGACACAAATAAGTTGAACAAAAAATGGCGGACTTCAAAGCATATTTGTACAAATTCACGATACGTAAACTGAACCAAAATGGCGGTTGTCGGCGCATTATTTGTACCTGCGCCGTTAACCGCCTTTTTGGTTCGATTTACGTGTCGGGAATTTGTACAAAAATGCTTATTTGTGTCGTATTATACAAGAAATTCAAATATCTTTTGCCCTAAACGACGTTTATGCGTATTGATTCACTTATATGTACACCCACTTACAAGACTGGCATTTGAGTGACCTTCAAACAAACTTTACTCCCACGGGTTTGCAGATAATTACCGCAATTATCACCCCGTCATCACAGTTCATCCTAATTTGCCGTTCATTGTGCGCCATTAGTGGCGTACATTATTTTCAATTTGTCATCAAAATGCTTCTTTATTTACGTTGACATTTTGCTATTTTTTATAAGAAAACAAATATTGCTTTATGTAACACACTGCCTTTTTAACCGACCTCCGAACAGGAGGAGATTATCAAATTCGTCGGAATCTTTTTTTTATGTATTTTCACCTATTATTCGAAGACGCCTAGACCGATTTGGAAAATTTATTATTTGTTTGAGATACTTGTCAGGTATATAGAATCTAAATCGGTTTTGTAGTTTGGGGCGAAGTAATTTTTTTGTTTTGAAAAATTAAAGTACATTCCCTCTTATTATAAAACCCACACTATGTTACTACAGTCGTATTTTTAATTAGACGAAGTCAACTGACGTTTACTGTGTTGTCAGTTTTTGATGAAATAAAAATAGTGTTGTGACAAAGTGAATGATTGAAAAAACTCCTGAATGAATAAAATTGCCTCGATTGTCTAGTGAATAGTTTGTGTGCCGATATCGGGGTTCAAATTCTAGTCGTGCTTTGTACATACCAACGAGCTTTCGACGACTATGTTCCTATAGTATCTACCTATACTGAATACCGAGTGATTTAAACATTAAGGAAAACATTGCGAGGAATCTTGTAAGACTGTCCTATTTTCAATACGTCATGCAGTTGAAACTATCATTAAATGAACCAATTATAGGTAGGTAATGAAAATAAAAAATATCGCTTATTACATTTGTTCATTCATCTGATTGAACGAAAACTAAACGCATTACTTCAAATATGGCAACATTATTTTACAAAGTGACATTAGCTACTGTCAGTTGGATTCGTTTAATTAAAAATACGACTTTAGGTTTAAACCATTATCCGCCCAAAATGAAGTTGACATTGACAGATGATAGTGTAATATTACTAGATGTCAACTTGATTTGGTCGGATAATGGTTTAAAGCTAGTAGAAAAGTTCATCATCATCATCATATCAGCCACAGGAAGTCCACTGCTAGACATAGGCCTCCCCCAAGGATTTCCAAAATTACCGATCGGAAGCGGCCTGCATCCAGCGCCTCCCTGCAACCTTGCTCAGGTTATCTAACCATCTAGCAGGTGGGTGTCCTACGCTGCGCTTGCCGGTACGTGGCCGCCATTCGAGAACCTTTCTGCCCCATCGGCCATCGGTTCTTCGAGCTTTGTGCCCCGCCCACTGCCACTTCAATGAGCTAATCCGCTTGGCTATGTCGGTGACCTTCGTTCTCCTACGAATCTCCTCATTTCTGATTTGATCACGTAGAGAAACACCGAGCATAGTCCTCTCCATAGCCCGTTGAGCGACCTTGAACCTTCTTATGAGACCCTTAGTAAGGGACCAAGTTTCAGAGCCACAAGTCATCACTGATAACACACATTGATTAAACACTTTCGTCTTGAGGCACTGAGGTATTTTAGACGATAAAACACTGCGTAATTTCCCGAACGCTGCCCAGCCGAGTCGGATTCGCCGAAAGACTTCTTCCTCGAAGCTGGAACTTCCTGCCTGGATCAATTGACTCCGGTAGACATACTGGTCTACAACTTCGAGGGTGGAGCTCCCAACAGAAACAGGTAAAGGCGCAACGTGCATATTTGACATGACCTTCGTCTTGTCAATATTCATTTTTAGGCCGACCTGTTGAGAGACTCGATTTAGGTCTTCAAGCATCGTACTTAAGTCCTCCATCGATTCTGCCATGACTACGATATCGTCGCCAAATCGAAGGTGAGTAATATACTCGCCATTAATGTTGATGCCCAGTCCTTCCCATTCCAGGAGCTTGAAGGCATATTCTAGAGTGGCGGTGAACAGTTTTGGAGATATGATATCTCCCTGTTTCACGCCTTTATTCAATGGAATATCCTTCGTACTGTGCTCCTGTACTCGGACCGACATAGTGGTTTTGTTATATAGACACTTCAACACCTCGATATACCGACAGTCAATGCGGCACCGCTGGAGAGACTGAAACACGGCCCATGTTTCGACCGAATCGAAGGCTTTTTCGTAGTCTACGAACCCCAAGCACAGCGGCCGGTTATACTCCCTCGTCTTCTCTATAACCTGCCGCAAAGTATGGATGTGGTCCATGGTACTGTAGCCTTTTCGGAATCCGGCTTGTTTGGGAGGTTGAAAGGCATCAAATCTGTTAGTGAGACGATTCATGATGACCCTCGAAAACATAGACGTGACTGAGAAGCGTGATGGGCCTATAATTCTTTAATAGAGTATTGTCACCCTTTTTAAAGAAAAGGACCACCACGCCTCTGTTCCACGCCTCCGGCGTTACGTCCTCGAGCAGAACGGAATTAAAGAGCCTCTGAAGGATTTTCAGTACTGGCGTTCCGCCCGCTTTCAGAAGCTCTGCTGTGATTCCATCCTCATCCGGCGCCTTGTTGTTTTTGAGCTGTTTGAAGGCCATCCTAATCTCGTACAGACTGATGTTCGGGATATATTCGGTATAGTGTCGGGTGGCATGGCTCTTGGATCTGCAGCCATATCTACGCTAGGTTTTGCAACGGATGTATATAACTGCCCATGGCTGGCTTTTTGGGCAGGCCAATAAGTGGGTCATTGATTTGACGGCACTACATTCGCATTTATCGTTTTATAGACTACTATTTGATTTTTTCACGACACGAGTCCCATGGCGTTTTGGTAACCAAGCTATTCTGACACTCGTAGGTTCTACGTTTGATTCCCAGCAAGGCAAGTTGTAAAATGGCTTTTTTCAAATTGTACTGGGTCTCGGGTGTTTAACTACTAATGTATTTGTCATCATCGTATTGTATAGCATGTTACTGCTTGAATCCTAGACTGGTGGAGTTAAATTATGGAGCCATGAAGGGTATGGAGCTCGTTAAGTCCTCAACAGAATTGGTATAGCGAACATTGTTCGATATGTTGTACTGTTTGGTCAATTACTCCACATTCATAAATGTACGACACATGCACCTTGGAAGACCTGCACAAAGGCAATAAAGGGTAAAGGTCGTTGACTATGCCCTGAAGTATATTTAGTATAAAAATTGATACACGAATATTTAGCTTATTTTATTATGATGACAAAATGGTACAACACTTACTAGTTTTCATACAAAAAACAAAGTTATTTGAAGGTTTACAAAACGCGAAGAAAATTTCAAAAATGTTTGCCCTCTCTGCCATGTCAGCCATACGTCACTAAATGGCCTTGACATACGAGGGGGTAATAGAAGTAAACTTACCGATAAGAGAGCCAGTACCGCCAAGAGCTGCATCCGCTTCTCCATCGCGTCAGATTAGTTTATCCCTGACCATGCTACTGAACTAGGTTGGCATCTGAAACAAGAGAAAACATAGTTGTCAACAAGCTAGCAAAAGGTTTGACTAGTTTCTACCCGACTGCTCCAGAAGAAGGGTTATGTTTCGAGAGTATGTATGTATAATTGTTTGGCACGCTCTGCAGCCTGAACAGCTCGATGGGTTTTAGCTTGAGAGGTGTCGTTAGATTTGTATTTACTGTAAAAGTAAATGAACATAAAACATACAAAAAAAATAACAAGAAACAAGGCAGTTGTGTTTTTGGTTTTTGTAATAATTACTAGTTTTTTCTTTCTTTTTAGAGTATAATTTTTCAAAACTAAAAACCGACTTCCTCTACTAACTACACGACCGATTTTGAAAACATTTCTACGGAACCACCTGAAAAGTATACCCTTTCAAACAAACAAATATGTTTTCTAAGTCGATTTAGACGCCTGGATCGATCCAGGTGTCTTCGAATAATCGTTGAACATACATAAAAGATTGCGACGAATTGATAACCTCCTACTGTTTTGAAAGTAGGTTAAAAAAACGATCTCAATACCAGTGACAGTCATAGAAAAAAAAACATACTAATTATTTTATGAACTACTGTTTATATTTTAAAGTAAGAACGTGTAGCTTTTTATAGCATTTTTGCGAAAAACGGCCACTTTTAGCAAAAATGCTATAAAAAGCTACACGTTCTTACTTTAAAATATAAACAGTAGTTCATAAAATAGTTTGAAGGGTTATCTAGGATAATAATATTAAAGCCAAATTTTAAATAATATCTCCGTTTCTTTTCAAATGATTTATTTTAAATGGGGGTAGCACTGGACCTCAGGTAGCCCCTTAAACGTAATCTACCTTTTATTCTGAAATTGTACAGGTACATCAGCGATTTTAATTAGCTTTTCACGGTCAACAATAAATTTGATAGACAATATAGAGATGCAGAAAATATACGGTTGAATTGAAGAATTTTAAAATGTGTGAACAACATTTTGACATAATTAAAAACACATTAAAAAGAACTTTTATTCATAATGTATTACGAACAAAATAGAACAGTATTGCAGAGTACTCAGTAGAAGATATGTAAGATAATTAAATTACAGGAATAAAATGAAAAACAATTCACTACAGGAAGGCTAATCAAAAGGCTTTTTGAAAAAACTTATATCAGTGCTGGTTAGCGCACACAAAAAAGGGAACATATTAATACAGATGGTTTTAGTTGTGGTAGAGCCACGCTACCGGCAAAACTCTGTTTTGCTAGTAGCATGAATGAGCCGGCTCGTCCGGGGAAGTACTACACTCTCACAGAAAATTGAAAATTGACGTCTGAGTAGTAGCGTCACCGCTTCTATGCTTCGTTCGGTGAGTGAGAGAGCCGGAGCCCCCCCCCCCCTACATCTTCCCTTCCTGAAAGGCCGGCAACGCTTCTGTTATACCCCTGGTGTTGCAGTTGTCCATGGGCAGCGGTGATCACTTACCATCAGGTGACCCGCTTGTTCGTTTGCCGCTTTATAACATAAAAAAAAGATATAACCTAAACTTAATAATCCTAATATACATTTATTTCAAACTGAAACGCTAAAAGTTTTCAACAGACAACGTTCAAAGAATCAGGCCAATACGTTCGGAACAATAAAAGTTTGTCGCCGATTCCGATTCGACGAAACAAGCGATAAAATATTAACCTCATGACCTACTTTGTAATGTAGATTCAATGTACCAAAACTCGTGAAGAATTTATTGCTTTTAGGTCAAAGTATGCAGCCTAAAATTTGATCTGTTATGACTGGGACAAAAATAACGGTCAATAGCATCGCTTTGCAAAATTTGCATAAAAATCATTGTATGCGAAAACTGGTCCGAGTCGACCTCGACGAACGTTCTGCGACCAAATTGCAGATATTCTGAAGAAAGGTGAAGTAAGGAGTACCTATAACCGGAGAGCATGTATGAAAAGAGTAATGAGTGTTGACGAAACAAAAGAGGTTTGCAAGGATCGTAGCAAGTGGAAATCTATAGTCTCTGCCAACCCCCATGGGAAACAATAGTGAAAATATGTATGTAAAGTCATTGTAACAAGAAAATCTGTTTCACTCGTTTTAACCTACTTCAAAAAAGGAAGAGGTTATCAATTACGTTACGCGATGTCTTTCCTATTTGTGTTTTTTTTTTTTTAATTTGAAAACATTAAGCACCTTGTTGGTCCCATATTTATTTGGTGAAGATATGATGAAGAATTTCGAGACATGGAAGAAATTCCTGAAAGAAAATGAAGAAGTTATTTTTTTTGTTCAAAATTGAATTATTCTTCTTATTAAAGAACTAAGCTCTTGTCAGTGGAGCAATCAACACCCTCCATCTCTCTATGTCAAAATTCAACTTTTTTATATCATTGTAATTTGAAACATTTAATATTTCAGTTATTTTATAAAACCACTTTTACTGGTCTTCATCATCATCATCCGAGCGTATTCCCGGTTGCATCCTCAGCAGTAACGCTTCAGAGCCCGGGGTCCGCTACCTAACCAAGGAGATTTGACGAGGTTTCTGGTTTTTACACAGAGCGACTGCCATCTGACCTCCACAACCCAAAGGGCAAACCAGGAACCGATCCTTGGATAGTTTGATGGTCAAACGCTAGGTGGCGTTCGGGACCCACAGTTTTACGTGCCTTCCGAAACACGGAATCATCTTTCTTTTCGGATAATCAGGTGATTCAAGCCTGCAATTTCCTATCCAGACCGGAAACAACTTTTCACAAAGTATGCTTCCCAGTGGGAATCGAACCCATGACCTCCGGGTCACAAGGCGAACGCCTTGACCACTGGACCACGGAGGCAGTCCTGGTCTCCCTTTTACTGGTCTTCCTTTGCCCCTTATTCCTTCTATTTCTCTTTACAAAACTATTTCGATTCTAGTTTAGAACTTCGTACACAAAGCTGAAAAAGGCAAAAGATATCGTATCGTAGGTTCGTTTGCACACCAAATCAAGAGCATGCCATGTGGATGCCAATTGTTTTGTGCAACGCTATGGCAGGGCGGATGTGTGGTGCAAGTCAGGGACTGCACCACACACCAGCCCTGCCATAGCAGGTGCCTGGACTAAGTACTCGTACTCACGTACAGAAGTCTTACTTTGAAAAGAAATTCAAAGAAATTTCTACTCAATTTGGTTAGCGCTATGGTTCGTTATGGTTTAGCTCGCGTCTGAAATCCTCACCTCTCGTTTCAATACCTGTACATCCATTGCAAGTCAATTTCATTCTTATGACTCAGGACAAACGATTCATGTAACTGATATTGTCTTTCGAAATGGTCGCCGCTCGCATAGTAATAGTGTAAGTATATTTTCGATACCTAAACGGGGAGTGACACAAAGCTGGGGGGGTTACTCCAAAAGTAGTACGCAAGATGAACGTTACTGCGTATCCGCGTTTCAGTGTCGAGCAACATAGAGCATTAATGTATAATAATAAAGTCTAATTTGGTTTGACAGAAATAAGACGTCACTATAGGATGACTTATTCTTTTATGGATAAACCCCCCCCTAGTGAGCAGCGGGATAAAATCAAATATTTCGTTTCGAAATTAAAGACAGATCGCCTTAATAAGTTTTTGTCTGAGGAATGACTGAGGAGCGGGCGGGGTTTATCACGCTTTACACCCGGCACCCGCACCATCCTCAGCCCGCTAAGTCACCATTCCCCCGCGCCCCTGTACCGCGCAGGCGAGGACGTGACGCGGTCGATTTTTGGTAACATGCCAATATCGCGTTACGTGAAATTGTTGTTTGTATAAGTGGCCAGTGACATCTGCGCAAATGATGGCTAATATGAATTTTACCCGTGCTGTAAATCCTCTATCAAAGTTTCTGAAACGGTTAGCTTATTGTCAACATTAAAACAACCAGTGTCGTAGTAACCATAATGTCACCCAAACGAGTGTTATAATGTTGTACTAAATTTTATTATGAAACGCGAACTCGATCCCTTCCTTACTCATCAAACAGCCACATTTTTTATGAATTGAAAAAAAAAGAACATTGTTATGTACTCGCGGTGCACTACCACAGTTCCGTAATGAAAAAAAAAACCTTATAGGTAATTCGAATTCACATTATATATCGTCATTTTATTCTATATTTTTATTTGCATTACAATACTTAATTGTGCGATCCAAAATGTAAATAATTATTACAATAAGTAAGTAGAAATGAGTAATATAAATAAGTTCATTATTACCCATGCATACATAGTTAGTTTGTATTAAATACTCAGCAATTAAACTTACCGGGATTTTACATAGAGTTCTTACAACACTGTACAACACCCTGTGGATTTAGAACCTTTCATAGAAGATTCATATCATGGGTGTAGATAAAGTCTTGTATGCAACTATAATAATTAGGTATTAAAACACTCATGTGACACTATTATCACACATACACCCACACTCGTGTTTTAATACCCCTTATCAACAGTTGCATAAATAACTATAATCGCTCTCCGCTTATGTCCCAGCCACACCTAACTCGTATTGCCGTCACGTAACATCAAACCAGCGAAATATAGCTCTGCGTGAAATTGCCGTTTTGATTTCTGAACAATACCAACGCGTCCGACATTAGAAGTGGAATTTAGATGTTTTTTTGATGATTTCACTTTCATGTTGGTTTAAATTCCTTTTATTTTGGTTCAGATTGTGCAAACCAATCGGGGAAACAGACAGCCAGAGAATTATATTAATAGGCAATTCTGTACCAACCAGTTACCATTTTGATTCCCTTATTAAGAGGCTATCTGAATTTTTCGGGGTCCAGTGCTTTCGAAATAAATCATTTAAAAGGAAACGGAGATTTAATTTAAAATTTTGTCTTGACCAGGCTCTAGATAACCCTTCAAGCCATTTTATAAACTACTGTTTACAGTTTAAAGTGAGAACGTGAAGTTTTTCTACGCACATACGCCAAAAGTGGCCGATTTTCGCAATTGTGAGTAGAAGAAGCTTCACGTTTTCACTTTAAACTGTAAACAATAGTTCATAAAATAGCTTGAAGTATTATCTAGTGCCTGGTCAAGACAAAATTTTAAATGATGTCTCCGTTTCCTATCAAATGATTTTTTTCAAATGGGGGCAGCACTGGACCCCGGAAAATTCAGGTATCCCCTTAACCGACTTCCGAAAAGGAGGACGTTATCAATTCGTCGCGTCTTTTTTATATAAATATGTTCACCAATTATTCGAAGACGCCTGGACCGATTTAGAAAATTCTTTTTTTTTTTGTTATAAAGGACATACTTGTCAGTTGGTTCCAGAGAAATTTAAGTAAAATAGGTTGTATAGCTTGGGAGTGAAGTCAATATTTAGTTTTGAGAAATTATTAACTTACAAGACAAAAATAGATTTTTGGTCTCATGGCCCTGTGCCCTGTCTACCCCGCTCTCCGCTTATGTCTTAGCCACATCTAACTCGCATTGCCGTCACGTCGAACCAGCAAAATTTACCCTTTGGGTACGGAACCCTAAAAACAATATTATGAACTAGATATTAATAAAATATTATTTTCTAATATTATTATTTAAATTGACGGCCTCTGTGGCGTAGTGGTCACCATGTTAGTCCGCCACCCAGAGGTTCCGGGTTCGAACCCCGGTCAAGGCAAGTTGGAAAATGACCTTTTTCAAATTATCCTTGGTCTTGGATGTATGTCTATATGTATTTGTTTAAAAATATAGTATCGTTGAGTTACCATCCCGTATCACAAGTCTTGAACTCACTTTAGGACTAGCTCAATCGGTTTAAGTTGTCCCTATATATTTATATACGTACTTATTTATTTATAATTAGAACAATAGGAGAATCAAGGGACCCCAGCAAAAGCTATAAATGGTTTGAAAGAATAGAAGTCATCAATACAGCTCGACGCAATCCGGTCACGCGATTCACTCACGATCCTCTAATGTGAAACCGAGATCTATATTTAATAGAAACACTAAGTATCACGTCATTATCTCCAACGGGGTACTCAGAACCTTGTTTTATGTTATAGGGCGGCAAACGAACAAGCGGGTCACCTGATGGTAAGTGATCACCGCTGCCCATGGACAACTGCAACACCAATGGTGTAACAGAAGCGTTGCCGGCCTTTCAGGAAGATATAGATTCGTTTTTTTAATGGTTTCAATGTCGTATAAGTCCGGGAACACTGCTGCAGGAAGTTGATTCCACAGTTCGGTCGTACGTGGTAAAAACTTGTGACGATATGTGTAGAAAGACGAGTAGCTGGTTAATGTTTTTTTTTCATGCAAGAAAAAATCAAGGCGGATTAGAACGGAAGATTTTTTTATAACCTAATTCATTCTACTGCTGGGCAAATAAAAGATTAAAAAATAAAACTCTAAATCGATCTCGTCAATACTTTCAAAGTCCTTAAAATATGATAATGCCATTTATAAAAACACTCATTGACAGTAATCAGATATGAGATATGACGTCCCCCCGGACAAACAAACATGACATTTCCATTAGCTGTATATCATGGGTATGCTACACTTAGGCTGCTTTTCCACTAGATACTAAAGCTAGCGAAGTCAATACTTAACAGTGAGATAATCACTTTGCCAAAAAAATTCCTTGCTTGAATATAGATAGGTACACATGGACAAATCACACAGATTGAGTTAGTCCTAAAGTAAGTTCGAGACTTACGTGGGATACTAACTTAACGATATTATATTTTATAATAAATACATATATAGATAAATACCTAAGACCCAGGACCATTTGAAAAAGGCCATTTTCTAACTTGCCCTGACCAGGGATTGAACCCGGGATCTCTGGGTAGCGGACTAACATGGTGCCCGATGCGCCACGGAGGACGTCGTTATAGATATATAATATAACACGGACAATTCACAGAGATTGAGTTAGTCCCAAAGTAAGCTCGAGACTTGTGTTACGGGATACAAATTCAACGATGCTATATTTTTATAACAAATACAGCATCAATACCCTAGTAAATCTGAAAGAGATCATTTTCCATCTCAACCGGGAATCGAGCCCGGAACCTCCTAAGTGGCAGCCTGGCATGGTGACTGACCATTAGGCCACATGAGTTTGTCAGTTGCTTATACTCGTTATTAAGTTTTTTGTACTGTATTGTATTCATAGATCTAAAAGGACGAGAAAGCCATTGCATATTAGTTAAACTTCTCGGTGAAAGCCTTTCTTTTCTTCGGCAATTCTGTAATCTGCGTTTTTGTTTCCTACCTTTATTGTTATTTTGAAGTCGCCTATACAATAATACGAGTACAATCATAGGCTTTTCTGCGTAGAAAGACCACACTAGCCGAGTGCAATAACTGCCACCCTCACAAGAGCAAAACGGAACGCAATAAATTTTACTACTAAATGAAACAAGTTTTCATACAAAAGGTATATAACTCGGCCCGCCCCGGCTCGAACATCGTTTAACGAAAATTGGATTTTTCAAATTAAAAACTGTGTTCATTTGTAAGTTGCCAGAAAGATGATATCGTACTGCTTTACTGATAGATAGTAGATACATAGATCGTAGGTACAAATACAACCTTTTTAACGTGGGTCCCCCCTTTATTGTAGAAATAAAAGCATTCCATTCCAACCATTTTAGTTGTGGTAGAGCCACGCTACCGGCAAAACTCTGTTTTGCTTGTAGCATGAATGGGCCGGCTCGTCCGGGGAAGTACCACACTCTCAGTAAATCGATGTCTGAGTAGTAGCGTCACCGCTTCTATGCTTCGTTCGGTGAGTGAGAGAGCCGGAGGCTCCCCTCTCCCTCCCCTCCCCCCTCCCCTACATCATGCCTTCCTGAAAGGCCGGCAACGCTTCTGTTACACCACTGGTGTAGCAGTTGTCCATGGGCAGCGGTGATCACTTACCATCAGGTGACCCGCTTGTTCGTTTGTCGCCCTATGACATAAAAAAAATCCCAAATAATAATAACACACAACCAAACATCTTTGGTGGAAAGTGATCCTTACAATCCGACCTCGATTTTACGCCAATCGTATTCAAATATACCACTTTTATACAATTCGATATTTTATATCGGGTTGGGTAATATTCGGATTTCAGACTATGATTATTTTCCATAATATTTTATGAGACTTCGTCAATCGGCTCGAGTTTTTTTTTTTACATTATATTGGTTTAGGCATTTGTCCTCAATCTCACCTGATGGTAAGCGACGATGAAGACTAGGATGAAGCATGCTTACACTAAAAATACCCATTCAATCTACTTTTGAATGTCCCGGGACTGTATTTCTCTGGGAATATAGACGCAAGCATTCCACACCTTAGCTACTCGAACCCAAAAGTTATAGAGAAAATTCATATAGTGTTACTATTTACGCACTTACGAGTACCTATGTTTTTAAATGCTGGCTCTGAGAGCTGTAGACCTCGGAGTCACCCCGACCAGTTGAAATTTATCGGATAAATTGTTCAGATAAAGAAGTTGCGTCTTATTATAGGTAACAAAAAAGTTTTATGACGTCTGTGATTTTTTTTCGAAATGGCTAAAATATGACATTTTTGAAGTATTCATGCCCCATATTTACGCCATTTTCAAAATAATTTAACAAAATAAATGTATAGGGACAAATAACACAATTTGAGCTGGCCCCAAAGTGAGTTCGAGACTTGTGTTATGGGATGCTAACTCAACGATACTGCATTATATAACAAATACATATATAGATAAACATCCAAGACTCAGAATTATATGAAAAAGGCGATTTTCCAACTTGCCCTGACCGGGGATTGAACCCGGGCCCTCTGGGTGGCGAACTAGCATGGTGACCACTACGCCACTACAATACGCCATGGTGGTCGTGGTCAGGAAAGGTTTTGAAAAAACTGAATGTTAAAAAAATTATATGTAATTTTTGAACTTTTTCAAAAACACATTTCTTTTTTTTCTTTCTTTCTTTCAACATTCACAAGAGTATGTTAAAAAATGTGACCTGTACAGTAGGCGAGAAAAGCCGGACAAACTGACAGTTGTTAGCCCGCCTGAAGCATTTTAAGCCAGTAAAAGACGCGTCTTGCTTCACTCGCTCGGTCAAAAATACATTTTGTAAACAATCATATTTTCATATACCTTACATGTTACTAGAAATGCATTAAAACTTAAATTCAGAAATGATATACAATGCCATTGGTTTTATTCCATTTGGTACAAGAGGTTGAGCAAATGAGGCATATCAGGACAGGCCATGCTTTAAACAGCTCCACATTCTCACAAATTTTGTTGTTTTAAAAACTCCTCTTGACTCGGTTCTCGTGGCATCTCCCAACATCAATGTTCTCTTTTACATTAAAAGATTTAAACTCGACTAACAACAGGGGAGTAAGTGTAGCGACACATGACACACTGGTCCATTGCCTTATGAAAAAGCCATTCCGACTCGCTAAGAAGAAGATTCTATTTGGTTTAGACAAAACCTAGAGCCACAAGTCCCAGTGCTTTTACATTTAAACATTCCATTTGATATAATAGACACGAGCGACTAACCTCTTAAATAAGAAGGAAAACTGTAGTATTAAAATAAAAGAACAAAGGCTAGCTTTTAAAACAAGTACAGCAGAGGAGTACAAGTGCCTGCAATTACGCAGCACTTTCAATGTTTTTCCAGTAATCTCATCCTATTTCTGTGAGCGGGATCTTGTCCAAGCGGATTTGCTGACTCTTAGACACACGTTCGGGTGAAAAGGACCGTAAAGGGCAAATAATTGGGGGAAGAGAAGTAAAGCTGTGTTATTTTAACAAATACCAAAATGTACTGCAAACATTTTAACAACGCACTGTATGGTATTGAACAACTTGCCTCAAGGAACGTGGGTACTTATCGAAATAATAAAAACACGACACAAAATAAATTTCGTTCGACGTTTTTTTTTTCAGCAGTGGTTATTCGCTTTACCAACAGTTAGTAACGGTATATGCCTCCGTGGTCCAGTGGTCAAGGCGTTCGCCTTGTGACCCGGAGGTCATGGGTTCGATTCCCACTGGGAAGCATACTTTGTGAAAAAGTTGTTTCCAGTCTGGATAAGATATTGCAGGCTTGAATCACCTGATTATCCGAAAAGAAAGATGATTCCGTGTTTCGGAAGACACGTTAAACTGTGGGTCCCAAATGCCACTTAGCGTTTGATCATCAACCTATCCAAGGATTGGTTCCTGGTTTGCCCTTTGGGTTGTGGAGGTCAGACGGCAGTCGCTCTGTGTAAAAACCAGTAACCTCGTCAAATCTCCTTGATTAGGTAGCGGGCCCCGGGCTCTGAAGCGTTACTGCTGAGGATGCAACCGGGAATACGTTCGGATGATGATGAGTAACGGTATATTTAAAAAAAAAAACATTGGCACTCTTGGATTGCCGACAGAAGTTGGTGTCGGTTACGGTAGCGGTAAAAGTACAATGGTTTTTCCCATTTTCAAAATGCTTTCCGTGCATGTCCAACGCGCCTAAAAAAGTTTTCACTTCAAAAGTAATTTAAATTACAATTAATAAACGTTACACGTAATTTATAGAAAACTTTTAATGTGTGAAGGCATTTTTACGTACCCACAGGATAAAAACAGAACCCTATTAGTAAGACTCTGCTATCCGTCTATCCGTCTGTCTTTCCGTCCGTCTGTCTGTCTGCCCGTCTGACTGTCACCAGGCTTTATATCATAAACCGTTATAGCTAGACAGTTGAAATTTTTACATTTATTTCTGTTGCCGAAACAACAAATACTAAAAATAGAATAAAATAAATATTTAAGTACCATCAGCCATTTTTTATAGAAATGGTACGGAACTATATGTGCGCGAGCCCGACTAGCACTTGGTGTGTGTGTGCATGCATTCTTAGGGCTTTCACAGATGAGCGACAATATGCCTGCGACAGTTCGCGACACTATAGTAGGTGACGGTCAATCGGAATCCTCGCGCGACCGTTGGCAACAGTCGGCGATCGCATTATGAGTTTCTTTCGGCGTTTCTTCTAAGCAGTGGTCATTACGAAGAGCTAGTATCGGTAGCTTTTCTCAAAACAGAAATTAAATTTTTATATACTTTACACGTACCGTAAATTATACTTATTGACGTGTAAAAGTGCCTGTAAAGGTCTAATTAAAGAATAAACCTTTGAATCTTTGAATCTTGAATCAGTTCACGAAAATTGATAAAAGTCAAGGAAATTAACTGGAGAATTATCGCAAATGAATACGATATTTTTAGTCGGCGACCGACGTTGTTCGGGACACTGATCGCCGACTACAGCCAACTGTCGCAGGGTCGCGAGCCTAGTACACTACACTCGTCTGTCTGAGTTGAGTAATTGGCTACTTTCCTAGGTCAAAAATAAAATATTTGGTACTTTTATGATGAGAATAAAACGTCAAAAAAAACCCTTTTCATTTATACTATCCATTTCCAACTCGATTTGACAATCTGATATTAAGAGCGCTATTTTACTCTGAGAAACTATGACGTCATTATTCTATATTTCATAAAAATTCCACAGAAAATGTTTGAATTCACGTTTACAAAAAAGTATCTGATTTGACTTGTTGGAAAGTAGTGAAATTGGGAATTTAAAATAACAAAAGCTTGATTTCTGCACTACTTAGCGATTTGTGCGTAAATGTGGAAGCGACGTAGCTGCTTTGATTCCGGATATTTATCTTTTCTTTTGTTATCTTTCTCGATTCCGATTCGAGTGTAAGTAATGTTATGAACGTCGTCTTTTCATGTCAGTGGGCTCGTGTGTGACGTGTGACTTGCGATCTTAAGTGCTTGGAGCCTTTCATAGGTGATCTTTTATTGGGCGATATTATCGCACTCACGACAAAAAACCCTTGTTATAAGTTATTTATATAAAAGTATGTATAAAATTACACCAAAGTCTTGAAAAAATTAACTCTCTACGGAGACTAAGGCCGTAAGACCCAAAGACTACGCTAAGTGTGATGGTGGACGTTTATGTGATATAGGGAATCCAAATAGTGATGGGTTGCTAGCCGCATCACTTATTAACATGGTTTAAATCTCGCCCATTCTCTAGATTGGCTTTTACGATCTGCGTAGATGAGAAGCAATTGGTACATTCACTTGGCCTGTTTTATTGAAAACACTAAAATGACGGTGCTCATAAACTAAAGTCCACGCTGACGAAGTCGCGGGCAACAGCTAGTCATATAATATATTTATTCGTCTGCGTAAATTTAGTTCTTCGTAATAAGTATGTCTACTTTTGTATGGGAAATATGTAAGTTCTCTATTATACTCTGTAACAATTGATATATTCTCCATTATACTATAACATTGGATAATGATAGTTGACGGAAAGTAATTATAATAACATGGTTTTGTTATTGGGTAACTGTGGGAAATCTAAGGGTTGAATTGACGTTATCGAGACATTATATAAGATATTATATATTATTAAGAGATATTATAAATATCCTTTGATAATATAGATATATTTATATTGAAATTAAATAATAATGATTATGACCTCTCTCTCTCTCTCTCATCTCAGCGTTTTCCCAGTTGCGTCCTCAGCTGCAAGCTGAGAAGCCCGGGGTCCGCTTTCCGACTTTTTCTTCTCCACTTTGCACGGTCTTGAGCATCCTTGGTTGTAAGACGATTAGCACGCATATCATCTTTGACGACGTCAAGCCAGCACTTCTTCGGTCTACCCCGCCTGCCGGGCCCCGGCGGAGGCGGCATGGCTATACATTTGTTTCCCACGTAGCTTGCCGGCTTTCGTAGGACGTGACCGTACCAGCGTAGGCGACTTTCCTGCAGTTTGTCCGCTATGTCACGGACATGAAGACTGCCGCGGATGCGGGTGTTTCTAACACGATCTCTCCGTGACACTCCGCATATCCAACGCAGCATTTGCATCTCCGTGACACGCAACTCCTGCTTGTGCCGCTCAAGCAAAGGCCACGCTTCACTCCCATATAAAAGGACAGGTCTAATGATGGATTTGTAGACCTGTCCCTTCAACCTAACCGGCATTTTGGGGTCACAAATGACACCAGTCACCTCTCGCCACTTTGCCCATGCGGCAGATATACGGGCCTTGACGTCGGCATCGATGTCTCCGGACGCGTGAAGTACAGATCCCAAGTATTTAAACTGGTCCGTACGCTTGACCAAGTCTTCGCCTATGCGTACGGGTGGGGGATCTGTAGCATTGCAAGCCATATATTCAGTCTTCGCCACATTTAGCTGCAGACCACCGTTTTCAAGCGACTCCCTCCACACATTTGCGCGTCGCACCAGTCTCCCTCTGTCCGCATCCGCCAGTGCGATATCGTCAGCATACACAAGCAGCCACGGAGGTTGCTCGTGTGTGTCTCTGATGCTGTCAGACACTTCGTCTAATATCACACTGAACAGGTACGGACTGAGAACCGAGCCTTGGTGAACCCCGACTGTAACGGGGAAGGGTTTGGAGTCACCAACAGCAGTCCTAACTATGGACTCGGAATCGCGGTACATATCGCGGATTATGTCAGTATAGATCTCTGGCACCCCTTTGGCCCTCAGAGCCCACCAGATCATCTCTCGAGGAACACAGTCAAAGGCCTTCTCCATATCCAAAAACAGGAAATGGAGAGGCGTATTCTTTGCCCTGTATTTCTCCATGATGACTCTTAGGGCAAAGATAGGGTCCGTAGTGCCTAGGCCGGGGCGAAATCCATACTGACACTCCGAGACTGTACACTCCTGTCGGATCCGAGAGTCTATTATCCTCTCAAAGAGCTTCATGGTGTGGGACATGACCTTTATACCGCGGTAGTTGCTGCACTCTTGCACCGATCCCTTTCCTTTAAAGACTGGAGTAATAATACTCAGCCTCCATTGGTCAGGGATTTTACCGGTGAAGATTATGCGGTTAAAAAGGTTTGTTAAGATGTCCACACCATGGGAACCCATAGCCTTCCAGGCTTCGATGGGCACTCCATCGGCTCCGACAGCTTTCCGGTCCTTCATGCAGCGAAGAGCTGAGTGGACTTCCTCAGGCGTTATTGGTGGCACTAATCCTTGATTTGGAGGGAGGTCCGGTGGCTGCACCTCTTTATGCTGCTGGTTCAGTAGCTCGTGAAAATATGAGCGCCATCTCTCCTTCACCGCGAGGTCTTCGCATAAAAGGTTGCCGTTAGGGTCTTTAACACAGCGGCACTTTGAGATATCCTGTGCCGCTTTGACCCTGGAACGTGCCAACTTATAGATAAGCTTCTGCCCCTCAGGCGACTCCAATCTATCGTACAATGGCTGTACGTGGTTACGCCTGGCCCGGGCAACGGCTTTCTTAGTGGCCCGTTTTGCAACCCTGTATGCGTCGTGGTCTTCAGGAGATCCGGACGCTTGCCACGTTTTAAAGAGTGCTTTCTTCACCCTTGTCTCCCTCTGGACTGTGTCGTTCCACCACCAAGTTTCCTTGTCACACTTGCGTCCACCTTTTGACATACCCAGCACTGCCTTCGCCGCACCAGTGATAGCTCCCTGAATCTTGTCCCAGTGAAGCTGGATTGGTTCGCCATCGGTTTCGTCGCATTTGTTGCCGATCGCAGTTGCGAACTCTTGGGACTTGGATTTTCCGAGCCGCCACCACTTGATTTGGCGTCGACAGCGCTCAGTGGGCTTGCCAGCAGGCTTAATGCGAAGATCCATGACAAGGAGACGGTGTTGCGCAGTGAGACTCTCGCCGGGTATGACTTTGCAGTTGGTTACTTTGCCGATATGGTCTCTTCTGGTTAGGAAGTAATCGATTTGGGTAGCGCGTCCCCCGCTCCTGTAGGTGATTAGGTGCTCGGATTTCTTTCTGAAAAACGTGTTCACGATGGCGAGGTCGGCCGCCGCACTCGTTGAGAGGATTTCTCCACCCTCCGGATTGCGACTTCCGTATCCATAGCCACCATGAACACGCTCAAATTCCTCACATGTTTCACCCACATGACCGTTCAAGTCGCCGCCCAAAACGATTGCCTGCGACAACGGGATGCCACGCAGCACGCTGCCGAGTAGGTCCCAGAACCTCGTCTTTTCGGCGTCTTCACAGCCAGCCTGTGGCGCGTAGGTGCCTATCAAATGAGTCATAACCCCTTCGACAAGCACCACCACGACCATTAGCCGGCTGCTGAAGCGTTTTACTTCCAAGACGCTATCCTGAAGCCCCTCTGACAGCACTACGGCCACCCCATCCTCGCCACCAGGTGCACCGGTGTAGATCAGCTTGTAACCATTCCCAATGGACCGGGATCTGCAGCCTTTTCACCGAGTCTCCTGCAGGAACGCCACGGCCACTTTCGCCTGGAAAGTAAATAATAATGATTATGACCAACATTAGATATTGAAGCCTACCGTCCCATTATTATGTTTATGTATTTTTATCGACGCACCGATGGCCGATAGGGCAAAATGGTTCTCGAATGGCGACCACGTACTGGCAAGCGAAGCGTAGGACACCCAACCACTAGTTGGTCTGACAACCTGACTAAGGACGTCAGACCAACTTGGTACATTGGGCGATCTTATCGCTTAAAGGGCTACCTGAATTTGTCGGGATTTAGTGCTGCCGCATTCGAAATAAATCATTTAAAAGGGAACACATATCATTAAAAATTTTGACTTGATCATGCCCTAGATAACCCTTTAAATTATTTTATGAACTACTGTTCACAGTTTAAAGTGAGAACGTGAAGCTTTTCTACGCACATACACCAAAAGTGGCCGTTTTTTCGCAAATGTGCGTAAAAAACTTTACGTTCTCACTTTAAACTACATAGGACGCACTATAAGTTTCCGGAACTGGCCACTTACATAAACAATATTTAAAAATTTATTGCAACATTTGAAAATAGAACTCTTTGGCTGTAGAATGCAGTTTGTTTCATCTGACTGTCTTTTGTTTTTACATTGTGGCGCCATTTAAAAAATTGTGTGTCTGCATCAACATGGATTTAACTCGGGAAAATTTTCGTAGTATGATTTTCTACGATTTTAAGTATAATTTGACAGCTCAACAGAGCATCGCTCGGCTTGAAACAGCTTTTGGCAATGAAGCACCATGCAAGACAACTGTTTATAGCTGGTTTACAGAATTCAAGCGTGGTCGTATCAATCTCAGTGACGAATCTCGCGATGGTCGGCCGTCCACCGCTGTGACCAACAAAAACATCTATGCTGTGCGCCGTATGATTGAAACAGACAGGCATGTGACCTACCATGAAATTCGCGCAGCCTTAGAAATAGGCATGAGTCAAATACAATTAATCCTACACAAACATTTGGGTGTGAGAAAGCTGTGCTCGCGGTGGATCCCACACAACTTGACCGAGGCTCAAAAAACGGACCGCGTCACTTGGTGCAGATTCAACGAAGGTGCGTCAAATTTGGTGTGGGACATAGTAACAGGTGACGAAACATGGATTTATTGCTACGATCCCAAAACAAAGCAGCAATCGAGCGTATGGGTCTTTCAAGATGAGCCGAAACCAACCAAAGTGGCGCGCGTGAAAAGTGCATCTAAGCGGATGATTGCTTCTTTTTTTAATAAAACTGGACACGTGGCTACTGTTGCTTTAGAGAATCGTCGTACAGTGAATAGTGACTGGTACACGACCATTTGTTTGCCGGAAGTTACTGACGAACTCCGTAAAAAAGTGCATAGACGCTAAGGGAGATTATTTTGAAAAACAATAAATTAATTTTGTACCTTTAATAGTATTTTTTCATATTCATTCCGGAAACTTATAGTGCGCCCCACGTATAAATAGTAGTTCATAAAACAGCTTGCAAGTTTGTCTAGGGCTTGTTCAATGCAAAATTTTGAATGATATCTTCGTTTCCTTTCTAATAATTTATTTCAAATGGGGGCAGCACTGGACCCCGGATAATTCATGTAACGATTAAAGCGATCTCTTCCTGACAACCATTGGATGGAGAGGAATGTGAGAAAGACAAAGACGGTGGTGCAACTGACTAAGAAGATACATACATGCATACAGACATAAGAGATACATAAATAAATAAATAAATAAATAAATAAATATGGACAAATAACACTGATTGAGCTAACCCCAAAGTAAGTTCGAGACTTGTGTTATGGGATACTAACTCAACGATACTATATTTATAACAAATACATATACAGGGTGTTTTTTAAATCACTGGCATCCTTTCTACAGGTGAAAGTACTCATGAATATGAGCAACATTTTGTATGGGACCCACATAATCCAACTGAAAAAAAAAATCAGCTGTTCCATGCTATTTTACAATACTTAGAATCCCAAAATGTATGGAACTGATTTTTTTTTCAGTTGGATTGAGTCGGTCCCATACTAAAAGTTGCTCATATTCATGAGTACTTTCACCAGGAGAAAGGATGCCAGTGATTTAAAAAACACCCTGTATAGATAAACATCCAAGACCCAGGACAATTTGAAAAAGGCCATTTTCCAACTTGCCCTGACCGGGGATCGAACCCGGGACCTCTGAGTGACGGACTAGCATGGTGACCACTGCGCTACGGAGGTCATATACACACAGACGTATGTATATTAAAAATACATATTTAAAGATGTTTAACCTACTTATTGTTGAAGGTATCGGAATTTATTCTAAGAGCTACCAACTTTGCGAAACTTCGCGCAACTTTGTGAAACTTTCTGCAACTTTTCGAGTACTTGGCAACTCGAACTATAGCAGCGGAGGATTTGGAACTCTTTGTATTCTGGAGATGATTCTGTTTCGTTTTAGGGGTCAGTCGTATTGTCAAATAAAACCGGTCAGGCGTAAGTCGGACTCCCACATAAAGGGTTCCGTACCTCCGTACCATGTTTTAAGAATAGTTCAGTTTATACGACGTGGAAGGGACATACCCGTAATAAATCGAACCACGGGCTGTACTAGATCACTATAGTACCTATAATGAAAAAAAATTACAAGAAAATATTTGACATTCCCATACAAATTGCCCGTGTGGCTGCCCATTTTTATTTTTTATTTATTTAACTTCATACACAAATAGAAGTGTAAGTGTAAAGTGTAAAGAGATACCTGACCAGGCCCTATATCTATATCTATATCTTGAATTTTCTCTTAAAATGAAAATAGTATTAACATGGAAATGTATCTCCAAAAAGACTTCGTTAAAATATTTTTGAATATACATTTTCATGTTAATATTATTTTCAGTTCGAGAGAAAGTTCAAGATGTAGGTAAAGGGTTTGGTCAGGTATCTCTTTTGCTGACTGTACTATGTCAGGGGTAGGCAAAACTTGAAATAGGAATGTGGCGAAAAAAGAAGATTAAATATAAAAATAATCATCAAAACAATAAATAGCATACAAATAATACACACTATTAAGTATACACTATGATAAACAATACCTACATATACTACATAAATACACTATGATCTATCTGACAGTTTTTGAAGAAAGTGTGCCTTCACCGGTTTCTTAAATGAAAAGCGGGTTTTAGCCTTTCGGACATCGACTGGTAAATCTTTTGTATGGAAATGCCGAAATATTTTTTGTGTTTTGGCTGTTATATTTATTTTATTATACTATAGTAATCCAATATAGCCTGTAAATTGACATACAGAGCCGACCCGAAAAAAATATTATACCTCGGACGAGTTTTTTAATGATAAAGATTAAACGAAAAAAAAATAATGACGTTGAATTTAATCTGCATTAAAATAGTTGACATTTGAGTTAATAAAATAGCAATAAGTATTATTGACATAGGTATTAATACAATGTAGTTAACTGCAATATTGACTATTTAAACAAAATACAAATTAAATTTTAAGATATCACTAAAAAGAAATTATGTTTTTATACATAATAATTTTAGCATTGATACATACATTTTTGGGGGAGCTACCAGCGCCTTAACTGTCAACATTTCTAATACCTCGCTGCCAGTTTGCAAGGACTTTAAGTACCTGGGATCAATCTGCATAGCGAAGGAGACGAGGATAAAGATGTCACTAAGAGGATAAACACCGGATGGCTTAAGTGGCGGCAAGTCATAGGAACAACTTGTGATAAGCGACTCCCAAAGATTTATAAGACCGTAAAAAAACCTGCTCTGCTGTATGGGGCAGAATGTTAGGCGACCAAAAAGAAAGAGGAGCTGATGATAATGCATGTGGCGGAGATGAGAATGTTAAGGGGCTACCTGAATTTTCGGGGGTCCAGTGCTGCCCCCATTTGAAATAAATCTATTAAAAGGAAACGGAGATTTCATTTAAAATTTTGTCTTGATCAGGCCCTAGATAACCTTTCAAACTATTTTATGAACTATTGTTTACATTTTAAAGTGAGAACGTAAAGCTTTTCTACGCACAATTGCGAAAAACGGCCACTTTTGGCGTATGTGCGTAGAAAAGCTTCATGTTCTCACTACAAACAGTAAACAGTAGTTCATAAAATAGTTTGAAGGGTTATCTAGGGTCTGATCAAGACAAAATTTTAAATGATATCTTTGTTTTCTTTCAAATGATTTATTTTAAATGAGGGCAGCACTGGACCCCGGAAAATTCATGTAGCCCCTTAAGGTGGATGTGTGGTGTAACGAATATACAAGAAGAAGTTTAAAAGTTGCTCCAATAGTAGTCAAGTTGAAAAGCCATCATCTTACGTGGTGTGGCTACGTCATTAGGAGGGATGGCGAACTCCTGGCTAAAAGGATGGTAAATTTGAAGGTAGAGGGCTGCAGAGGTATAGGGAGACCGAGAAAGACGTGGAAAGAATGTGTAAGGACAAATATGAAGGAACGAGGGGCTAGTGCGAATATGGTGAATGACAGAAAGATGTGGAAACACCTTGTTGTGGATGTGTTTGACGACCTCCGTCGGGTGGTGGTCACCATGCTAGTCCGCCACCCAGAGGTACCGGGTTCGATCCCCGGTCAGAGCAATTTGGAAAATGGCCTTTTCAAATTGTCCTGGGTCTTGGATGTTTATCTATATATGTATTATAAAATATAGTATCGTTGAGTTAGTATCCCATAACACAAGTCTCGAACTTACTTTAGGGCTAGCTCAATCAATGTTATTTGTCCCTTTATATTTATTATTTAAATTTATTTAAACAGTTGACATACAGAGCCCAAATAGAGAAGTGGCGAGAAAAATGTCGATGACACATACTGAGAAAAAATCTACATGCCATTCCGTTGTTCTATGTCGCAATGCCTATCAGGGTTCACGCTGTACCTACTACTTTTCGAAGTGAGTGTGTACTGTAATCTAATACATGAATAATGTAAAAAGCAATAAGAATAAATTAAAATAAATCGATCCCACATACGGAGAAGGCGAGGAAGATGATGACTGTATAAGTACTTAGTAGTTCATGATCATACATGAACAAATATACTCGCGTGCAACTACGAATACACTACAAAAGATGCTCCCTTCAACAAATAGAGCCATAATAATAAATTATATTTATACAGAGTCATTAATTTCGATAGTTTCCGTCACTTAGACTGTCGTGAATATTAGATTAAATCACAAAATCAATATGGCTGCTAAGTAATGCTTAAAACACACTGAACAATAATGTAATATATTTTTATTATTTATATTTAATTTATTTTCATTCAGTGTTCATCATCAGTCACTAGAACTTAATAATTTGATCTGTCAGGAAACGATTGTGCGGTACTGTAAGTCGCAACGGTTAAGACGGGCAGGACACCTCGAAAGCATGGATGATTGCAGGGCAGTGAAAATAGTAACTAACTGGACACCACAACAAAAAAATTCCCGAGGTAGACCCAGGAAGCGCTGGAGAGATGGAGTCGAAGAAGACCTACGTAAAATGGAAAAGTACACAATAGTTGTGGAGGCCAAGACACACAAAGGGTTGAAGCGCCGAAGAAAGTAAGTAAGGGAGTCCACCATAGGTGTCTTCAATGCGTTTCTAGTTTAAAAAGTTGATTTGCCAGGAAAATTAAAAACACCCCCGACTTTCAATAGTTTCATATGTGAGCGCCATCCAGTGATGGGCTGAGGAACTAAATAGAAGAATTTTAATCCATCTTTTATTTTACACGCGAACTACGAAACCCCCGAATTCCAAGCGTTAACCCCACAATAACACCCCTCTCTTTGCTCGGGGGTTAAAACAATCTAAACCCTAAACACAAAATAATGTACACTTAAACACAAAACACAAAGTAAACCATTTTTTTTTACTAAATACCTAAACGGTACAGAGAATGGAATGAAATGCAGTTACTTTTATTATAATTAAAATAAATTCAGATCTTCTCAAATTGAATCTCTAAGATAAGAAGACTATGTTCTTTTTTTTAAGTTGCGATATATTGGTATCTATCATTAAGTGAAAGGTTGGCATTAAAAGTATAGTACCTATCTACTGTGAATCTACAGTCATTTGTTTATGAATTTTAAAGAATGTTAACAATCTTGATATGTCTCTTCATTGAAATACATACTTTATAAATCAACACCTTTGCAAATTACAAATTACTTATTTTGTAAATTATAAATCACATCTTTTTTTTTACAGCATTGATTTATAAAGTATATATTTAAATAAAAAGTTATGTCAATATTGTTTACATTCTTTTGAATACCTAAACAAATGGATTTGGAAATGGAGAGATATTCGCTTTTAGATAAACTCATTACCTCAATCGGCTACTATACTTTTGATGGCTTCCAGCTACCTACCAACCCCCCAGTGTGTCTCCAACTTTACTTACACTGACAGAGTAGCCATTGATTTTCCGACTTATAAAATATTCACTCGAAGCAAGCTGAGGCGAAATGGGGCGCTCAATAACTCCGTATTTCATAGACTGGTTTCAAACTATAATAGTTCAACTACTTTATTACAAACAAAAATTGTGTGGTGACGAGGTGGGGTAACGCATTGCCAATGCTATACTATATCATTATTTATTTAGAGCCAGATAGAGGTCGTGTTGTTTCCGGCAGAGTAGAATAGGGCCACTCCAAATCCTCCCGGGGATGTCGTAGACTGTAAGCTAAACAAGTAGAATACAAGCTAAACAAGTAGAATACAAGCTAAACAAGTAGAATACAAGCTAAACAAGTAGAATACAAGCTAAACAAGTAGAATACAAGCTAAACAAAGCTTATTAATATCAATGAGACCTCTCCAACCCGTCTGGTCAGCGTGGAGAGTGTAAGCGAAGCCTCTGGCTGCTCTGGTGCCAAGTATGGCTCTGGTAATACAGAGAGGGTTGTGCTCCTGCAGTGGAGACCAAAACACCTGATGATAAGAGCCAGCTAGATCCCATTGTAGGATAAACGCCTCCCTCTCGGTTCTCCATTTCTCTCTATCTTGCGCTTGTCAGTCCTTTGAGTAGGCATCTAGGTAGTCATGCCCTCTGCGCCTAGATTTTCCAGGACGCCGACGTCTGTTCGCTGAAGTCCACAAAGTTAGAGTTTTAGCCCATAGTTCGGTCTGCATACGGCTGACGTGACCAGCCCAGTCCCATTTTAATTTAGCGGCGGTGATATTCACGTCTGTGACTTTGGTGGTGGATCGCAGGGTGGTGTTGCGGACTATCTATTCGCTGTACTATACCACAAAATAATGTTATAAAAGTATAAAATACAGAACGGAATCTCCTAAGGTCCCGCGCAATATGCATCCCCGTTCCCCTTCCCCGCGTCTCTCCCCCGTTCTCGCCTTGTCGAGGCGGTTGCAAGCGCCCGCAGCCGCCTGCACAGCACAACCCTTCACACGGCGCGAACGGAGAGGTGCGAGGACGGGAGACGGGGACGCATATTGCGCGGGACCTTAGGAGATTCTGTTCTTTATGTAGTACTTTTATAAATTCTGTGACTATACACACTCTTATCCCTAATTATACAGCGCATTTCGGGTCTTGCAGCTCTTAGTAGACCGAGCCCAGGGCCGCAAGACCCAAAGGCTTAGCACCCATCTTGTGTCTCTTTCCTTTTTAGGGGAGTTTACTGTTGAAAGAAGAAGACTTCGCTAAACTTCAAGTAAAAGTTACGATTTTGATGCTTAAAACGACAAAATTTTAATGACATTTGTCTAATTACATTGATTTATGTTTAGGTGACTTTTCTATTTTGTAGAGTTATACACCTCATGGCTGATGTCATATCAAAATTCTATGGGTTATATTCTATGAAAATTCCCACCACCACGTCCCGAACCAGGTTATACTTTTGAGACTTCAACGCGGAATCTATATACCTCTTTCTATGTTTAGTCAGCTTAAAAAATCTGACGTTATCACACACGAAAAATAAAAACAATCACAATATATTACACAT
This sequence comes from Acrobasis suavella, assembly GCA_943193695.1. Classification (NCBI taxonomy): domain Eukaryota; kingdom Metazoa; phylum Arthropoda; class Insecta; order Lepidoptera; family Pyralidae; genus Acrobasis; species Acrobasis suavella. Next base: position 1,432,211 of record OW971950.1, read on the forward strand.
TCAAACATTTAGTTTAACACTTACTAGGAAAACACGGAAAATTAAGATTAAAAATACCAACATAAATATCTGTGAACCATTCGTAGGAAAGAAACTCTCAAAGTCGAATTGGAAACGCTACAAAACACCTGAACTTAAAACATTCAATTAAAATCTACAACGGACACAATTAATTTAAATGAAAAAAAAAGTATCTTTACTTTTCTATAAAGATGAGTTCATTTTCGCTTCGGTAGGTCTTTCGTACTTGGCTTGTTTGGGGTTCCGTGGATGAATAATATGTTCTATTTCTTGATTTAAGTTTAATTTTTATTTTATTATAATTTTTTTAAGATTATTGAAATATATAGCTAGTAAATAGAAATCACGTCTATATAACTTACCAGCCGTTTATTGCGAAAGATACAATAATTGGTTAGGTAACTGGGTCAAAAATTATTCATTCGGTACAATTCTTAAAATAAAACATCACTAAATAATAGCACCTTTCATTAATCATATCCCTTTTTAACATAATAAATATAAATATATGTAAATAAATATATAAGGACAAATAACACTGATTGAGCTAGCCCCAAAGGAAGTTCGAGATGATACTATATTTTATAACAAATACATACATAGTTAAACATCTAAGACGCAGGACAATTTGAAAAAAGGCATTTTCCAATTTGTCCTGACCGGGGATCGAACCCGGGACTTTTGAATGGCGGACTAGCATGGTGACCACTACGCCACGGAGGTCGTCAAATAGTCGATATATGCAGAAAAACTGATATTAAGAGCTCTATTTGACTCCAAAAAAGCATGACGTCACACTTTTGTATTTCATACAGATCCAGTAGATAATGATTGTTTTGGCGTTTACGAAAATTTGAGTTGTTGCTAGCGGATTATTATCATTGTATGACAATCATCAAACGATGTCAATTTGACACTAATGTTGGCACACACACTCACACAAAAAAAAGAAAATTATAAATAATACGAGTTGTAACAAAGGTTTCAAAATAAAAGCATTAAAAATAAAAGGAAAGAACCAAAAAAAGTTTCGCAATCTACGCTCGCCACTCTCATTAGTTTAATTAAAGCAAGCGAGCTTTGTTGCTCAATCGAAAGCTCTTTTCCTTCTAAAACGGTGTACGCTCAGTGCAGGTTCTTTTATAACCGACTTCAAAAGGAGAGGGTTATGACTTAACAGGCTTTTGTTTGTTTAAACATTTGACAGGTACCTATACCTACGTGCAATAGGTCAAACGCAATGTTACAAAACTGATTAAACTTTGGGAACTCGGGTTTCTATTTATTTTTGCAAAGCTGTTTCCTCTTTTAATGTATTTTTGTGTATAAACAGGTAAGTAGCGTTGGGTAAAAATTTTTGCTAATACAGCTTTAAAACTATGAAACGAATTAAAAACCTAATTCGATTCTATTATATGAAGATTTACAAGCCTGACCTTGAATGACTTATAAAGCCGTTCAAGGTCCGGCTTATAAATCGCATATTTGTTGAGTTAGTGTGAGTGATATTTCATATGTCTCTGAGCGTTTTTATACAAAATTTATCATTGTAAGTGCATTTGAAAAACCAGCGAAAATGTTCGTATTTTGAATATGTACAATACAATCCAGTCATGCTGTTAGTTTATGGCTTATGAAAATGGTAAATGGACATTTTAATGCGCGGTGCGCTGATACACGTAGTATATTGCTGTTAGTAATAAATACGTACTAATTTGTTTATTTTGTTTAAACAAAAGTTACTGAGGTAAATGATAAAAAAAATTGCCTGTACGCTCACAAACATGTAACAAGTGCCCTTTGAATTTTACGGCTTTATAATATACTCTGTCTACCTCAATAGGGATAAAGACGTGTTCTTATAAAACACAGTTTAGGGCCGTAACAGACGCGGCGCAAGTTGCGTCGCGTAACAGCTAGTGATGGGCGATGCATAAATACTCAATCAACCCATTTGAGTATTTACTCAGTAGATTGAGTAAATACCCGATAAATATCCTTATTTATCCATTTAGTGAGTAGATTGATTTATATGAGTTGCGACTCATATTTATATTCATATTCATTATTTCATGTTTTCATGACAATTTTGAAACTTAAATCTAGTATACACTTGCAATTCTTGTCGGAAAGTGTGTGCGTACGCCATAATATGCTTAAAATGTAGGTAAACGTTATATGCGACGCTTAATTATATGAAAATACCATACTAATCATACACTGAATGTAGACTTCTTTGACTAATTATCATTTTTTGGTGGGAGGTGTGCATAGACGTAATTTTACGTAAAAATAAGTAAACAGACATCAAATCCGATGTCAATACATGAGCACGCTCTATTTACTCTATTTATTAAATCTAGTGAGTAAATACTCAAATGGGTAGATTGAGTACTATCCACTGTCCATCTCCAGCTGTTACGCGACGCAACTTGCGCCCCGTCTGTTGCGGCACTTATTTGCTGGGAAAATTAAAAAAGACCTCCGATTGTCACCAAGAACACCATCTAGTGATGGGTTGCAGAACTACCTTACTCGTGTTGGTAGTTCCGCTATTCATCACTAGATGGATTTCCGTAGCGCCATCTATTATTTGCTAGAGAAAGCGCTGACTTTAAAGCGTTAACATCAATAACTTTTAAACGGCTCAACCGATTTCCATTAAACATAGCTAAGAATCACGGCAAGGAAACTTGCTTTCACGTGAAAAAACCGCATCGAAATCGGTGTACCCATTCGAGCGCTACGATGCCACAGGCAGTCACAAAGACAGACAGACACTCCCCTCTTTTTTGTCAGGAGTTTAAAAGCAGAACATTCCAAACTGTCACTGAATGTCGTAGGTGTGATTTCACTCGGTATTCCATCAGAAAAATCACAGTTATTTGTCACAGCGATATCTGTTTGTGTCACTCGATACTAGGAGCATAGAAACGCTCGGGTTTTTATTTATTTTTGTGCAGTTAGTATTTCCGTGCCTATCCAAAAAAAAAAAAACTATTTTGCTTTAGAAGTTTATTCATAGATCAGTTGGATGTTTATCTACATACGAGTATGTCCACTAATCTGGAGGTTCTGGGTTCGATCCCCAGCGAGGGCAAGTTGGAAAATGGCCTTTTTCAAATTGTCCTGGGTCTTGGGTGTTTATCTATATGTGTCTATTATACTATATGGGATCGTTGAGTTAGTATCCCATAACACAAGTTTAAACTTACTTTGGGGCTAGCTCAATCAGTGTGATTTGTCCGTATATATTTATTTATTATTTATGTATTTGTTATAAAATATAGTATCGTTGAGTTGATCATAATACAAATCTGGAACCTACTTTGGGGCTAGCTCAATCAGTGAAAATGTTCCTATTTATTTATTTATACTAAAATTGTTCTTGAGCGATACGGACCGCAGTGCGAACGACCCCCTTCGGAAACAGTACCTGGGCGATTTGGACCGCGGTCAGAAACGCCCAATAACCGGATTCTATTGCATGTAAATGAATAAAATAAACGTTGCGGCTATCAACCCATAACTATTTCGATAACATTTTTATTATAAGGTAATTCATATACAAATGGTACAGAAGCCTCGGTGAGCGAGTTTAACTTGCATTAATCCGTTTTTTTTTTCCACTTTCACTCTACCGTTATGGATAAAAATAATTGCATATAGAAAGGATGGATGAAAGGAGATTTACTAAAAGGGTCTACAAAGTGAATGTGAGTGGAAGAGAAGAGTAGTACCGCGACCAGATTGCAGAGGTTCTTAAAAAGTAGAGATCAGAAGTACCCGTAACTGACGGGCATACATGAAGAGAGTGATGAGTGTAGATGAAGCGGAAAAGGTCTGTCAGGATTGTAGCAAGTGGAGGTCCTTAGTCTCTGACTGCCCCTGGGGGAAACAGGCGTGGTAATATGTATGTGTGGATAAAAAAAATTGGTTGCCTGTAAAGTCGGTATACGGGCGAAAGTTTTACGTGACAACGACTTTGAATGCCCGAGTGGAAGGGACGCGTGCCTCTCACTCGCTCTCATTGTGAGCGCATAACGTGAGCGGAGCGTAACGCAGTTTCTTGAAGTGTCACCCGGCAAACCAATTTATAAGACGTTGTCACGTCAAAATGTGAAAATTTATTGAATGAAAACGACACCTAATAAACAATAAAATTAACAATATATCAATCAGATAAGTACTTAGTAATTCAAAATCTAAAATAAATAATACTGATCTAAAATGCCACTCCGAATTGTATCCGGCTCAAAGGTTTTTTTATACAGGCTGTATTTTCTATTTGGACAGCGATGGATATCCTTTGAACAAAATACCATGCGGAGCGGTGGTCATATCCTCGGTCCTTCAAGCGACGTACTATCTTACGGATAAAGCTCTTAGCTTCAAGACCCCATGGGCCAGCCGTCTCAATGGCAACTGGAATGAGAAGATAACATTGAGTATTTCAGGCATTTTTGTCTAAACGAGGTAAGAATGTGAAATTGTATCTGTAATCTTATGAAACAAAGTCAGAACAATCCAAACTATCACGTTATTCCGAATATCACTCGGTATTCCGTCTGAAAAATCACTGATATTCGTCACAGCGATATCTGTTTGTGTCACCCGATACTAGGCGCATTGAAACAAAACTGATTGAATTTTGGGAACGTTTGGTTTTCTATTTATTTTTGTGAAGCTGTTTCCGCTTTTGTTGTGTTTTTTATTCCTATCGAATATTTTATTTTCTGTAACCTTCAGATTTGGCACTATTCAGGGCGTAAATTATGAACTGATTATGACGAACAACTTTCCCCAAAGAGAAGGGGTCGAGATAAGGACAAAAACCTTACACCCAAAAGAATGTAAACAATCTTGAGATGTTTTTATTTAAAAATATACTTTAAAAATTAATACCTTTGCAAATTACAAAAAATAATTTTTTAAAATTTGCGAAGTTATTTATTTATAAAGTCTATTTCACTAAAAGGACATGTCAAGATTGTTTACATTCTTTTAAATACCTAAACAAACGCACTATAGGTAATTTACAGGGTGTGTGAAGCGTCTCAGATTCGAAATTGGCCAAAAATGCGTTTGTCCGGCTGTTCTCGCCTACAAGTCGCATTTCTCAACCGACTTTATTGAAATTTTTTGAGATGGTTCAAAAATTATGAAGAATTTTTTGTCAGTTCAGTTTTTTGAAATTTTTCAAAATGGCTGCCCTATAGGGAGGCTGAAAATATTAAATGTGTTTTTGTTAAGCGATTTTAAAAACTTGCATAATGTTAAAGTCAAGTCAAAAATCATCTATTTATCTTTGGATATTTATATCACTTGATAATTGTCATACGTAAACCTTTTTTTTCACCCTTGACTCAATTTGTTTGTCTGAAAATCTTTTTTATCGGATAAACTTTAACGGGTCGGGATGATATCAGGGCGAGGTTTACAGATCACAGAACCACTAGTTTAGATGTATCTACTATTTAGTATTCTATTAAATTAAAAAAAATATATTGCTGTCTCGCTCTCGCCCTCTTTTGTCCGTGCGTGTCATGACGCCTACATTGTGTCCGTATTATTTAATCGTTTAAAAATGTAATAACAGTATGAATACAGTGCGAAATAAATGTGGTGAACATGTATTGTGTTTTTGAGTCAAGCAGTCGCCTCTACACGTCCAATACATAACATAATTTCTGGTCCTTCAACGCCTCAATCAAGATCTCAAGAAAGACGCCATTTTTTCTCCGTGTACATTCGCTTCAAAAACCTCATTGTGCGGCCGCGGGAAGAAATCATTCATCGTCAAGGCATCGTCGTTTATAGTCGCTGCATGAAAAATCTAGAATGTGTAAGCTGCTTCTTTTTCCAAAATAATCACAAAATCGATCAAGGAAATGGGCAAAAATCTAAATAATATTTTGGTATGCATGCACTCATAACAATTTTTTTTATCTTCACGCTCATCACCACGGTAAAAGTGATCTTTGGGTCTTAACGCCTTAGACTCTGTATAATTCAACTAACGTGTGCTGCCGAGAGGGACTGGTCAGTTTGGCTTACGCAATTTATGTTTGTTTACTTGTTCGCAAGCATTACATGTTATAATGTGTCAAACTTGTATTATATTATAAGTATTTATTAATTACAAGACATTAATAATAATATGACAAAGCCTTTCCGGCGAGTAGGTGACCAATACTGTGAAATTGAGTTTCTTTCGGCGTTTCTTCTCAGCAGTGGTCGTTGCGAAGCGCTGGTATCGGTAGCTTTTCTTTAAAAATAGATTATATTTTAATATATTTTACACGTAACGTTAGTTAATTTTTAATACTTATTGACTGTAAAAGTGCCTGTAAAGGTCTAATTACCGAATAAACATTTGAATCTTTGAATTTTTGTTATAGAAAAGATGTGTTCATTATTTTATATCTATTATTACTATGCTTACTAAACGCAATCCACTAACTAGACAAACAATAGAATTTAAACCAAAATTCTAAACCAAGCTCCCGAGCGCATTTAGTCCATTAAATGCGGACGATAAATATCTGTTAAGCGTTGCTTTAGCTCGGATAAGCGTAATCAGCTGGCGCGCGGCCAATACCGCCATCTGTTGTCAAACACTGTGACTGACGGAGTACAGATACTAAATAGGCAATTTATTGCTGAAAAGCTTAAGCGAGTCGAACGCAGAAAATTCTTTCCTCATAATATTTTCCTTAGGAAGCAAGTGGTCACAGTTAAAAATGACAAAAATCTAGTCCTATGAAAATGAACATACACGAGTATAAATTGTGCCTTACTTACTGCAGCCTCTCTTGTTGACATTCACTATTTTCCTATTGTGACTGCTGTTTAAATATTTATTTTATCTTTATTGAATAATTAAAAAAAAATGTACTTACAAGAGGCGGATCTAATGCCATATGGCATTCTCTCCCGGTCAACCATTAGACCTGTGCATTAGAACAAGCGGAAAATATATGTGACTTGCGTGATAAAATTTGTGAATTAAGTATAAATGTCTCCAGAAGTTCATGAGTCATCTAATGAGTTCACTTTATAGCTGCAAGGTATTATAACATAACTTTTTGCTGTTGTATTTCAAGAGCAAATCGCTGTGATTTACATAGGCTGTGAGTAAGTAAACAAAAATATACTATAGTCAAAATTTTATTTACAGACAAGTATCAAGAATGCATCGAGGAGGGAAGAGCAAGACTGTGCCGAAGGGAGTTAGATTTATTTATAACCATAACATTATAAGTCAGTTTAGTATTAATCTAAGATTCAATTGTTGTTTATTGATCTGTATTGTGTATTGTAAACTAGTTAAGGCAACAAACAGACAGAAAATCTCACTTTCCCATTGATTATATTAGTAGCATGAGTATAAAAATGTATAATCGTCTACCCGAAAATATTAAATGCCTACCAATTAAAACATTTAAGAAAAATCTTTTTGACTGGCTCACTGACAAAGCCTTTTATAGTATTAATGATTTTTAGTTAGATATTTTTTTTAGTATTTGATCGATTTTATATACAATTTTATAATACATGCTCTAATTTAATTATATGAAATATTTAATTATTATTATGTGACTAGTATCTGTTTCACTTTGTCAAAAATTATGACATATGTAAGTTGAATGTATTATTTAATTATTTTTGCATGCTGGAAACAGCTAGGTGTATTACACTTATGCGAAATAAATGATTTGATTTGAACAATTTAATACTTTACGTTATTAGGTACATATGAAAGAATTAACTATTAAACAAACTGTTGCTGGTCGGTAACAATCGTTATATGTACTTTATTTACAAAATGACATTAATTTCAAATTTGACATCATTCTAAATTAATAATTATGACATAGCAATGTATTCTCAGTCCACATATCTAACTTTAAAGGGGCTACATAAATTTTTCGGGGTCCAGTGCTGCCCCCATTTGAAATAAATCATTTGAATGGAAACGGAGATATCATTTAAAATTTGGTCTTGATCAGACCCTGGATAACCCTTCAAACTATTTTATAAACTACTGTTTACAGTTTAAAGTGAGAATGTGAAGCTTTTCTACGCACAATTGCGAAAAACGGTCACTTTTGGCGTATGTGCGTAGAAAAACTTCTCGTTCTCACTTTAAATTGTTATCCAGGGTCTGATCAAGACCAAATTTTAAATTATATCTCCGTTTCTTTTCAAATGGGGGCAGCACTGGATCCCGAAAAATTTGGAGAAAATGCTGCAGTACAGTTTGTTACCGCTTCTTCTGTACTTGCTTTTTGGAGGCGGCAGTAAACTTAGTTGTAAGTAAATGATCTGACGTCAACAACTAACTATTAAAAAATCGAAAGAAAAAGAAATGACAATTATCAAGTGACATAAATATCCAAAGATAAATAAATGATTTTTGACTTTTGACTTTGACTTTTGGCAAAGACCTCCCCCAGCTGTCTCCATAGTATTTTTTCTCTTGTTTTTCTTCTCCATAACTTTCCAGTGAGTGCCTACTCAAGATCGAATTCGTACTTAACTGACGAACAGCCTTTACCGCTTCCCGCTTCACATATTTGACAATTTCCACCCATTCCAAGTTTGGCGCAGGCTGGACCTAATAATTATTTGCGATGTACTTGTGGAGGCACTGGAACTCTGCCAAGCAGCGCCATCTGTTATCTAGTGCTGTGATTGACATAATTTTCTGACCGCCTCAATTTCGCGACCGTACTCTACCTGCCACTATATTACGAGGTTAGTGTAAACAAGTACTTATGAACCATCATCATCATCATTCGAGCGTTTTCTCGGTTGCATCCTCAGTAGTAAGTCTTCAGAGCCCGGAGTCCGCTACCTAACCAAGGTGATTTGACGAGGTACTGGTTTTTACACAGTGCGACTGCCGTCTGACCTCCTCACTCAAAGCGTAGACCAGAACTAATCCTTGGATAGGTTTGAATAAACGCTAGATGGCGTTCGGGACCTACAGTTCATCATCATCTTTATTTTCGGATAATCAGGTGATTCAACTCCAACTCTCTCGGTCAAGGGTCTTTGAGGCCCAATACCTCGACCGAGAGAGTTGGAGTGCAGGTGCCTTTGCCCTTCAGTGGGGCAGTATAGGCTAAAAATAGAAAAAGATAGGTGATTCAAGCCTGCAATATTCCAATCAGACTGGAAACAATTTTTCACAATGCTTGCGTATACTTCATAATGGGATTCGAACTCACGACCTTTGGATCATAAGGCGAACGCCTTGACCACTGAACCACATAAGCAGTTTCTATTTAGTAATGTAACAGTCAAAAAAGACATACAATTTTTTTTTACTGTTTCTGTTGCATCCTTGTGCATTTTTTATCGCATTTATCATGGGGAATGCTCTGAAGAATTGTTCGACTTAATTCCTGCTGATTAAATTTCACCACCGCACCACCCGCCTGAAATTAAAATTTCATCCACATCACTCAATCAACCACCGTGCATTTTAAAAGAAACTTTTTACCACGTACGACCGAACTGAGGAATCAACTTCCTGCAGCAGTGTTCCCGGATCGATACGACATTGAAACCTTCAAAAAACGAGTCTATATCTTCCTGAAAGGCCGGCAACGGTTCTGTTACACCCCTGGTGTTGCAGTTGTCCATAGGCAGCGGTGATCACTTCCCATCAGGTGACCTGCTTGTTCGTTTGCCGCCCTATAACATAAAAAAATATATACAAAAGTATGCAGCTACCGGGAATTTGTATTAAAATGTCAATTTTGTTATTATTTTTGACTGTTGACTGTTATTCTAATATCATTATACTATAATAATGTAGCAGTGTGATGAGTGTAGATGAAACGAAAGAGGTTTGTCAGGATCGTAGCAAGTGGAGGTCCTTAGTCTCTGCCTACCCCTGTGGGAAACAGGCGTGATAATGTTTATGTGTGTAATGTAGCACAGCCCGTTGTTTAATTAAATACGTATATGTCACTTACATATGATATAGTAAAAGTCAGGAAAAATCTGCTTCGTTTCCACTCAGCCTGCTTTGATGGTGAGAACGTGACTAGCACTTCCAGGCATCTTCTAACAAGAATGTAAGGGTGTGGACGCATTGCGCGAGATAGCGAGTTATACCTAGTCAAGTCAGAAAAAATCTGCTTCTTTTCCACTCAGCCTGCTTTGATGGTGAGAACGTGACTAGCACTTCCAGGCATCTTCTAACAAGAATATAAGGGTGTGGACGTATTGCGCGAGATAGCGAGTTATTATACCTAGTCAAGTCAGAAAAAATCTGCTTCTTTTCCACTCAGCCTGCTTTTATGGTGAGAACGTGACTAGCACTTCCAGGCATCTTCTTACAAGGATGTAAGAGTGTGGACGTATTGCGCGAGATCGCGAGTTATTATACCTAGTCACAAAATTATACACTTAATTTGTCAAATTTGTGTCCAAACTACAGAACCGATTTTGATAAAACATAAAATTTCTATACTTCACCAGTATATCCTTTGGTGGGGGTAATAAAATTAGAAAAAACAATTCACTACAGATATCTGTATTATTCAACGACCAAATGAGGAGAGCCCTCAGACTATTGCTCATTTTACATTTATAGCCAATATCAGTACAACTAGTCTTTTCTGATGGAAGCTAGTTTACAGGAAATAGTGTTGCCCTATTCATTATGAAATTAACTACTACAACTAAGTACCCAATAAATATTGGACAATTTAAACTTAATTAGGATTACTTACACTTTCAAACAAAAAGAGAATTTTTCAAATCGGTCCAGGCGTCTTCGAATACCGTGACGAATTCATAATTTCCTCCTTTTTGGAAGTCGGTCAATAACTTTGACAAATTCTAAAGCTAGAGACGTAGTTTCACAAAGTAAACATACATACATCCCACATTCGCTTTTAGCGTGATGGTGGGCGACTATATTGAAAAACGAAACCGGCCAAGTGTGAGTTGAACTCGCGTGGAGAGGATTCCGTACAATTCTAGATTTTTTTAACCCCCCAGCTTCCAGACGGTCGGTTCCGACCGCGAGAAAAATTGATATTTTAAATTGATATTATTAAAATATTACATTTAAAAACGTCATAGTAAGACGAGAGTTAACTAATAATAGCGCCACCTAGTGGTGTTTTCGTGAACAATTTCCGTACGTAAACGTATTTAATTGAGTGTACCATCTTTTTTTTTCAATTGATAGAATTCTTGATAATTTCCTTGAAATTTACAAGAAATGAACTATATTTTGTATATTTTTCATAATTTTAGGTCAATGGTCAATTTTTGTCTTCTTTCAGGAATAAAATCGAAACTAATAGACGCACGAGTGATCCTATAAGAGTTCCGTTTTTGTATTTTTTGTACAGAACCCTAAAAAGAAAAGAAATCAAAATAGTGTTGGGTTGCTAACTGCATCGCATATTAACATGATTTTTATGTTGCGCGGAAGGAGAAGCAGCTGGTACATTCTTAGTTTGTCCTTTTCTCTCAGATTTCCGTGGCGTAGTGATTATCATGTTAGTCCGCCACCCAGAGGGGTTCGATCCTCGGTCAGGGCAAGTTGGAAAATGGCCTTTTTCTAATTGTCCTGGGTCTTGGATGTTTATCTATATACTCGTATATGTATTTGTTATAAAATATAGTATCGTTGAGTTAGTATCCCATAACACAAGTCTTGAACTTACTTTGGGGCTAGCAGGTGTAATTTGTCCCTATATACGAGTATTTTGCATTAAGATTTGACAAAATATCCCTATATAAGTACGTCGCTTTGTAAAGTTCTTTATTGTTTTAAGAACAGTATGGAAAACCAGACACTATCAATGCGGACATAATAAACGATATTCGAGTTCGAGATGCGATGGTTCACATCGCTTTCCGCTTCCGCTTATCACCAAGTCCCCACCTCTCCCTAGAACTAAGGTAAATTGCTGAGACGCACTGTTTTCCATTAATCATCGCCAACGTTTCATTATTTATTCAGGCTATTGAATTGACGTGATTTATCATTTTCGGTTCAGCCACAGTGTCAAAGGAGAGTGTTTTTGTAAGATCATTAGTCACTCCTACCGCTGGGAAGTATTCGGTAATTGGTTTCAGTTTACTGGGTTTTCGTTGTATCATACTAATCTAGAACAATAATATACTCACACAATAATATATATAACAATAATACACAATATATAACAAAACCCGTTCCGATCCTTGTAGGAGCAACTCAGACCGTCAATATGAACAACTTTTCCTATGGGACCAATGCTTGAAACTCTTGAAAATCGTCATTTTCCTACAAATTGCCCGCCGATCACTTTTGTATAAAATGTCGTTTCTTTTTTGAGTTTTAAGCAAGTCTGAGTTGCACCTACAAGGATCGGACAGGGTTTTCGTTACATATTATATAGAACAAATACCATCAGGTACCAGAGTCCATTGGGTAGCGTTCTGGTTGGGAGTGGTGATGGAAACACGAAAGCCTTTGATTGTTTTTATACCATCTTCTTAAGCCTTCTCCTTATATGGAGACGTCTCTAAGGCACTGGACAAAGAGAAAAGGAGTAGGACGGACGGGGCATAGATAGGGCACAGACGGGGTGCCGTCGCAACTTTTGAAAACACATAGAAAAGACGAGGCACGGAGGTGACAGATACAAAAAAGAATACGTATCTATGGCAACACCGCGACGCGCGAGTCCCTCCACACCCGCCCATAACCCCAATTTACCCGCTCGCGTCTGTGCCCCGTTCGTTCTGCGTGTTCTACCATAGGGCACAGACGCGTAAGCGTTATGTCTGTGAGTTCTTTCTGTGAGTCTTTTCTGTGAGTTCTGCCCTGCGACGCTTCTATACATTTTGTATGAAACGGACGCGGAGCAGACATAAGTCTGCGCCCTGTCCACATCTTACGTCTTTTCTGTGTGTCCAGCGCCTAACTCTATTTAGTACATCTAAAGCTTTTATACCATAGCTCTGTCTACTCCATAAGGGAAATAGACGTGGTAGTATGTATGTATCATTTCTAATATCTTAGTGTAACAGTTCCTCAATGAATTAAACAGACGAGCATACAAGCGCCTGCGGCAAATATGTAGCAAAGTGATTTAGGCGTGTCTTTGGAATGCAAACTCCTGCGCATCCTTATTGTGTTTTGTAATTCAAATGGGAAGACGCGACGGTAATAGCAAAATAAATAATTGCTAATTGTTGCTTAGAAATGATAAATGTAGTGAACGTAGCCAAGTTATTAGCGATGTTACCGCGGCTTTGCATGCAAGCACCTCAAGGGTTTATACATTTATGATAATTGTTTTTAAGTAGTTCTTTCATATATTTATAATTATTGTGAATGTAGCACAACCACAATATAATATTTTACCACAAAAGAATAGAAATTATTTATTTATCTTTATTACGAATGTAATACGCGCACTTAACGCCATAGGCTTTAACTACCTGTCAACCCACATGTTGCTGACACTGGCCAGCCGAGAAGTAGTTTTGTTTAGTTTTTTGACTAGTATTTTTTTTCAATATTTTTATTTCATTATACCTACTTCAACTCTCTTATTACACATATGTCTTCGGAAGAAATGTTTCTTGTTAATTAGATAAATGATAAACTCTTATCATCACTGGTGACACAGCAAATAAAAGTACTAAAAGCACAATGTTAAAGGGTAGGCGTACCCTTTCTGCCGCTGTAGCCTGCTAAGTATCCCGTTGCAATGTGACACTAGAGGGTTACAAAAAAGGTAGATACTTTTAATAAATAAACACGAATCAAGCGTTGATGAGATTTTGGACGACCTTTGTGGCCTAGTCATTATGCCACATTGTCACACCGGACGTCCCGGGTTTGATGCCCGGTCAGGTCATAATGGAAAATTATCTTTTTTCAGATTGATCTAGGTTTATGTGTGCGTGTATTTATTAAAAATATAGTATCATTGAGTTAGTATTCCATAACACAAGTCTCGTACTAACTTTGGAGCTAGCTTAATCTATGTAATTTGTCCGTATATATTTAAAATGAAATGAAACGTTATATTTTTCAAATCTTGGCTGTAACTCTACAGTGCGCAAAGTATTACTTATTCAAATCGTCTAGACAGTAAGTAAAGGTAATCGCATTGAAATCGAATTAGTTATAGGCGCCGATGGTAATGCGGCTTTTAATAAATAAATAGACACTCGTGCTGTGGCGGGTCATGCTTTATGTAGGTATTAAAGCCACTGGTAAATGGGATGGTTCGTTGTTATCATTTGTAGTCTTAAAGTTTTCAATTGGATAATTTCGTGATTTTAGATTCATTGTTCTTCCTTCATCTCGTACTGTTCGTACTTCCTTCATGTCATTTTTTTCTGTGTAAGTTGTATGTTTTTATGTGAGATGTATATGTATGTTTATTATAAGTATTGTACATAAGTTTTTTTTTTTTATATTGACCACCCCGCGCTACCAAATTTCCCATTACTGTTTTCTATATAGCGAGGTTGCCTGGAAGAAATTGCTTTGCTTTAAGGCCTTTTGCGCATTTCCTAGTTTCAAAGATAATTTATGTCCTGTATTTATTTATTTTGTGCAATAAAGGGTATTGTTTTGTATTGTTTTTCGCTAATGTGCGTATAAAAGATTCACGTCCTTTTAACTGTAAACAGTAGTTCATAAGATAGTTTGAAGGGTTATCCCGGGTCTGATCAAGACAAATATTAAATGATATCTCCGTTTCCTTTCAAATGATTTATTTCAAATTGGACAGCACTGGACCCCGAAAAATTTAGGTAGGTAGGTAATTCAGAAACCGGGAAGTGGGTCAAATTTTACTTGCTAGATTTGATAACAGACAGAAAGAAAACAGAATTGTTGAAACTAAATAAAAGCTGGGAAATAAGAAAGTTTGTGGTTCTTGAACAACACTTAAGAGGCTTTTCACATTTGGTTAGCTGTCTCGCTTGCACAATCAAACATTTTTAAAGATTATTAAAAAATGTGACTCATTTGTACAAAAGTGTTTCACTAACTTTCAATATAATTATATTGTGGATATTTTAGACATGTTTGTATATATAATTATATTGACAGCCAACCAAATGTGAAAAGCCTCTTAACCTCATACATAGGTACCTTTAACAATATAAGACACAAGCTGACCCGTCGCTTTGTAAACAAAATCCACACAATAGCTAATAATCCGTAACTAACATGTGACACCAACCATCTTCACGAGCTGACCTATGGATGTACTATTAAAAGGGTTCTTTACACTGCGCCGAGTGGTCAGTGTTAGACTTGTGAGGACGTATGCAATGCGGCGAAATTTGTTTGTGCCTCCCGGGCACAGGCGTATTATTACCTAGTCGCATTTTTTGTATAATAATTGTCTTGGATTAGAGCTATTAGAAGTAGACGAAAACAGTTAGCGAACTGTTTTCGTCTATTACTAATAGCTCTTATGTTACTATAAAATTGGATCATTCGTTTTTATTTTTATAGGTCCAATCAATAAAAAAAATTACATCATATTTTAGTTTTTAATTTAGATTTTAAATAAATATTTCAGTATTGTAATATTTTTTTTTTTTTTTATAAAATGAGGAATGTAAAGTTAATTAAATTTTTGCTTAGAAAATGGACATTGAAACGTCAATTCAATCTGGCATACTTAAATAAAATACTTCTGGTGATATTTTCTTTGTAAGATTTTTTTTCCTAGAGATCAGATTTCAATGATACAATATTATTTGTTGCTTCAAGCTAAGCTCAATAAGTTATATCAGTACAGTAGCTCATGCCGTTTATCATGCGATATCCACTTTTTAGTTATTAGGTAAGTAAAATACACAGTTAATACACTGTTTCATTTTATAAATGCGAGGAATTATGTATTTTTATTATTTTTTTTCAACCAATGATTTTATCTTTAATATTGGTCTGCCATGGTGACACGTCTAACTATAAACGATCCTAACTCGATACAACCATAACTTTGAAGTCGCCACATAATTTCGCGGTTAGGCCACTGAAGGGTCAACGGGTTCTAATCCAGTCCAATTATACTGGGTTCTACTATACTAAGTTTACTACCACGAAGCGAACTATTGAACTCAGAGCAAAGTTCGATTTCTATACAATTTTTGCGGTCACGATTTCAATGTGCATGAGAATTGTTAAAGTTTAATGTCCAATATAGTGGTGGATTTACTAACAGCACAGAATAAGTACTAGTACTCACGTACAGAAGTCTAACTCAGAAAAAACATTCAAAGAAATATCTACTTTATGTGGTTAGCGCTGTGGTTTAGTGTAGGAACAGTGTTGGGAAACCAACATGTCTTTATTTAAAGTTGGTTAAAAAAATGTAAACTGGCAAAATGCCTAGAATCCAAAAATTGTATATCATTTTAATTTTAGCCTTATTTATGGCAACACTGTTTTTTGTAACCTCCTCTTCTTGCGTGTACTTGATTGGGAATAGACGTGTTGAAAGTTGTTCGCTGTTTTAATCGGATCAGCCCCTACATCATATATACATACATACAGTCCTCTCCAGCTCTGGGCTTATCGAGTAGACTATCTATATTTTTCTACAAACAGACGGGGCACAAGTTGCTTCGCGTGACAGCTAGAGATGGACGGTGAATAAATACTTTATCTACCCATTTAAGTATTTACTAATTACTCAATAAATATCCGAATCTATCCATTTAGTTTTTTTTCCCTTTCTTAACGTACCTACTAAAGTAAATAAGTACGCTAATAATATTACAATCTAGCCTTAACTCAGACTAATAAGTAATTTAACAATGACCTAGTTTTATATGTTATTGACTAAGAATGTGTCCATCGGCACTTTTCTTACTGTCTCCATTAAGGGGAAAATTTCACTCTTATTACTCTAGACAAACGATTCATGCGACTGAATTTTCCCCTTCGCCAGTGGTCACCGCGCGCATAGTAATAATCTAAATATATATAACTCAAAGGTGACTGACTGACTGACATAGTGATCTATCAACGCACAGCCCAAACCACTGGACGGATCGGGCTGAAATTTGGCATGCAGGTAGATGTTATGACGTAGGCATCCGCTAAGAAAGGATTTTGATCAATTATACCCCCGAGGGGATAAAATAGGGGATGAAAGTTTGTATGAAACTTAGTCAATTTTAAACCGATCGGGCTGAGACTTTGCATGCATTAAGCTACTATGACGTAGGCATTCCCTAAGAAAGGACTTTGATAAATTACTCCCCTACGCGAGCGAAGCCGCGAGCAAAAGATAGTTTGGGTATATTTTCGATACCTAAACGGGGAATGACACAGGCCTGGCACTGGCAAGCCGAAAGTAGGGCAACCACCCAACCAATGAAAAATACACGGTATTTTTTATAAAAGATATCAGGGAACAGATGAACATACATAACATATATACATACATACAAGCAATAGTAAAATATATCGATAGTCTATTGAAACTATCGTGACCCCGAAAAACAGTAACAATATCGATAGGACTATGGATAGTATCGGTGGTATCGATAGTAAAGGTACTATTTGTATTAAAAACTATCGATAGTATTGTGACGGATATCGATATTATAATACTATCGATAGTAATATTAGCTACCGATAGTTTTTCTTACAAAAAGTAGTTGCAGTATCGATATTATCGATTCCCTCTAATATGGTTGAGTTTAACGATGGCTGATCCGTGCGTCAACTCGTGAACGCGTGCTGCCGGGAGGGACTGGTCAGCTCGGCTTCGCTTTTTTTTAACTACTTAATATTTTTTATTACGCAATTTATGTTTGTTTACTTGTTCGCAAGCATTACATGTTATAATGTGTCAACATTGTATTATATTATAAGTATTTATTAATTAAAAGACAATTATAATAATATGACAAAGCCCTTCTAGCGAGTAGGCGACCAATACTGTGTAAATGAGTTTCTTTCGGCGTTTCTTCTCAGCAGTGGTCGTTACGAAGCGCTGGTATCGGTAGCTTTTCTTTAAAAATAAATAAAATTTTAATATACTTTACACATAACATAAATTATACATATATAACTTATTGACGTGTAAAAGTGCCTGTAAAGGTCTAATTACTGAATAAACATTTGAATCTTGAATCTTAAAAAGTATCGATACTATCGATAATATCTAAATTCAATAGTATCTATACTATCAATTGTTTTACCTTTCATCAGTAGTATTGCAAACTATTAACAATCGATACTATCGATAGTATCGATACTATCGATAGTCAAACTATTGATTGTTATGCAATTCTAATGCGGCGAAACACGTAACCCTCTTATTGGCGTCACCGTAGTCGGGTAAAAAAAATAACACCGTAGCTTACTACTGTACTACCCCAAGCTGGCATTACTACCAACCCAGGCATTCTCTGTCGGAAGTTGTAGACTTCCGACTTCCGGTCGTTTGCCGCTATTGTGCTCAATATGGATTTACTGAGTATGGAGTATTATGTTCGGATTTACCCAACTCTTTGAGATATAAGTTTTCGGGGGTGTTAGTAGCCAACTACTATGAACTATTAGTTGTACCAGCCTATATCAGTGCTAGTGACCATCTCTTGCGAAGCAAATGAAGTTTTGAGTATTCTTGAACAATCCGGCTTTTGTATGTTTGTATGTACATATGTTTGTTCAATGATAACTCGAAAAATTGTGGAAGGATTTTTATGAAATTATGTAGGCGTGTAGAAAAAGCTTATAGAATTTTCAAGTTCGATCATGAGCCAAATCAGAAAAGGGGTTGTCGAGATATGGGGTTCCCGAGTTCACATTTCGGAGTGAACTACTATTAATTTATAAATAATATATATATAGTGGAAATCTATAGTCTCTGCCTACCCCCATGGGAAACTAGCGTGAAAATATGTATGTACTAGCTGTAATCCGCGACTTCGTCCGCGTAGAAGTCGAAAATGGTTCTGACAGGTTTTTTGATTGCCTTTTTACGTAATTAATTTTGGTATAATTTAAACATAAAAAATCCGCCCCCGCTCCCGTTCCCGTTCCCGTGGATGCAATTTTTTAAAATCTTATTAATGGATTATTATTTTTTGCTAATCACTAATTCAAAAATGTCGTGTCTCGCTTCAAAAATGACGAAGATTCATACAAACTCGCAACACCTATTTCACCCCTATAGGGATGTAATTTTCAAAAACTATTATATATTGACGACCTCCGTGGCGTAGTGGTCACCATGCTAGATCGCCACCCAGAGGTCCCGGGTTTGACCCCGGCCAGGGCAAGTTAAAAAATTGCCTTTTTCAAATTGTCCTGGGTCTTGGATGTTTATCTATATTGTGACATCGCGCGGGCCAACCCAAAGTAAGTCTCGAACTTACTTTGGGGCTAGCTCAATCAATGTATTGGTCCCTATATATGTATTATTTATTTAAATTTAATAGCAAAAGAAAAAAAAATAACTATTTTTTAATAAAATCTATGTAATGAACGAAAAAAATGTTTTTAAATCCACATCCCTATTCAAAGGTGTTAAACCAGCTTTAAAATACACACTGCAATTGCATGAACTAACAAAAATGCAGTTAAATAAATCAGTACACCCACTACTCTACTAGAGCCGGCAATTTATGTGCGTGTTTGTGTAGAGGCGGCATCTATCGTTCGATCTACCAATTAAATTGGAGGAGCCGCGTGAAATGTAGACTTAGAAAAGGTGTAAAGCGGGCAATTAAAGGACATTAGTATTTTTCTATTTTATTTACTTCATTGTGAAACGAGACCCGAAATGCTCTGGCTGCCTCATTAGGAATAAAGACGTAATAGTATGTATGTGTATATGAAACTCATTAACTTTTTAATAAGATATGTACTGCTGTAATAAACTAATAACCGGGCCAGTGCGAGTCAGACTCGAGCACGAAGGGTTCCGTATTTTTATCTATAAATAAATACGTTTGTTGTATGGGAGCCCCACCTAATTTTTTTTTTGTTGTTATAGCGGCAATAGAAATACATCATTTGTGAATATTTCAACTGTCTAGCAATCGTGGTTCCTGAGATACAGCCTGGTGACAGACAGACGGATAGACCGACCGACAGCGAAGTCTTAGGTATAGGGTCCCGTTTTTTCCCTTCATGTACGGATGCCTAAGAACTAGTAGCTTTGTTAGCTGTAGAGGGAGTCACCGTTGGGGGTCGGCCGTTGAAGTTTAACAGATAAAAAAGTTGTTGAGACAAAAAAATTGCGTCATAATAAAGGCAACAAACAAGTTTACTTACTAAAGATAATTAAGCTGAAAAATGATATTTTTTAAGTTTAAAACCCACTTACGTCACTTTAAAAACTGAATCGGAAAATATATGTGTAATTTTTTAATTTTCTCACAAAATTTCACAAGAATCGGTTGGGAAATGCGACCTTTAGGCGAAAACATTCGAACAAACAACCAAACTGACAAACGAACAATCAATATGCGAATAGAAATAAAAGATCATATTTAATTTTAATATAATTACTACGTACGGTACATAAACAATGTATCTTATAATAGTATTATTAACTTTTACCTTTTTAATAAATTAATTTCTAAACAGCAAGGAGCAAAAAACGTTATTTAAAATACGTATGTCCAATTGACTACCTACTTTTTTATCTTTTTCAACTTTTGTAATAATCATTTAATATATTTAATGTCTAAAGAAAACTTGCTCACTAAAAACTCTGAATCAGGAATACATTTTTGTAAAACAAGAAATTCTAGTTTAAAAGGCTACGAACTTCAGTCGAATTACTTTGACCCACATTTAACTAGTCATTTCTAGAAACGCCGAGACTTTATTTAATTCTTTTGGGGTCAGCATTATCGCAAACGCCTTCTGGAACCGAGCCAAAAATATTTCCAACCATAACCACACAGTTCTTGTTATTTCAAGTTAGTTCACAGAATATTACGACAATGGATAGACATTTCTTTAGAGCGAATTGAAGTCTTAACTTGAAAAGTTTTAGTGTAAAGAGTATTGTTCCGATTTTTCTTAGAAATAATTCTTATGTTATTGTAAGTGAATCATTTAGATTTTCATTTTTTAAACCATGTATAAATAATGCTTTAAATTTGTAACGTTGTTTTGTAAATTCATATTTACGGCAACTATATATCATTTTTGACCAACTTTGATTGTTCAGTCACGATCTTTAAAAATATTTAAAATTTTGCTTGATTATTGCTTTGAGGTCTTTGTTTATTCTTAGGTAAAAGATAAGGGGGAAACAAACCAACCTAAAGGAAAACAAAGAAAGATACCACTGTGAAATTTACTAACAACGTCAACGTCATAATAAAACCGATAAATTATAAGTTATTACATTTACAAGTTGACAATATATTAATAATTTTTAATTAATAATGAAGACAACAATGTATTCTCAGTCCATATATAAAATTTTATTATCAGTATAAATATCAGTATATATCTCCAAAAACGTCAGCTTACAAAGCTGACGTTTTTGGAGATATTGCTGCAGTTCAGTTTGTTGCTGCTTCTTCTGTAATTACTTGCGTTTCGGAAGGGACAGTAAACTAAGCTGTAAGTAAATGATCTGACGTCAACGACTACCTATTATAAACTCGAAAGAAACATTTATAACTATCAAGTGACACAGATATCCAAAGATAAATAAATGATTATTGACTTTTCACGCCGCGTATTTTATTAAAAGTTGAGATTTCTCCACGTCCACTCTACACTTGCATAACTCTTCTAACCATAGATCAAACACTAACAATTGAGCATCTAATTAAAATAGATGACCCATTTCCAAACTTATAAAGATTTAGTGTCGTGATTCCCATGAAGATTTAAGTCGAATACACTGATGTACGTACACGTGTATTAATCGTGTATTTGTCTTTGGGTACAAATCTTTGGGTACAAATCTAAAATCTAGATTACAAATCCAAAATCTAGATGGAAAATACCATCTAATTAGATAGTGTCAGGTTGCTAAACCCATCTATTTTCATGTAATTTCTCAAAATGACTATCGATTTCCTAAATCAGCTTTTACAATCTACGCTCCGAAGAGGGAAGAAAAACGAAAAAACGTGATAACAAGGCGATTTTTAAAAAAAAGTAAGTCACATAAGAAATATGGAACAGCAATCACTTAAATCGATCTGCCAATGACTGATTCATTTAACATTTTCATGGTGTGTGTTTGTTTTGTTGTGTGTTTACATAATATGTATATTTAATAAAAATTTTACTGCAACACAAGATTGGTTGATCAATTACAAATTTGTTGAAAGGATTGAACCAAATGGCCTATTCCTTTGTGACAAAATTATTATGCGCCATCTGTTAAGAATTTTTTTAATATCATTTTTTTTATTAAAAATGCCTTATTGGTTTTCCATTAACAAGATAATTTTTTAAGCATTAATGAAAATATATTATCTATACTGGTACTTCACAAAAGAAACAGAGGTTAAATTTACATTATTAAAATTTAAACAACCATCTATTCTAAAACCTCTTAAAAGTATGAAAAGTATAATAATATTTCTTTCTTTTATAGTCAACAAAAACCATTTAAATTTAAATTACCAATGAGCGCTTACCCTAAAATATTGACACGGTAAGGACGAACACAATATTCATCTGATAGATAAAAAATATGGCTCGTTATGATCAACAGTTTGGTGCAAGAGCATAAGCGAAAGCGATTTTTACCACAAAGTTATTTCTCAAAATCATTATTTATATTGATTTAACTAAAACCCGACTTCACCCCCAAACTACACAAATACCTTTGATAAATATAATATAAACGAAAAAAAAAATCTAAATCGGTCAAGGCGTCTTCGAATAATCGGTGAACATACATAAAAAAAAGATCGCAACCAATTGAAAACCTTCTCCTTCTTGGAAGTCGGTTAAAAATCCTTTAACTTTATTATTTCTCCCATGGTAGTCTAAAGAAAAAACGTAAAATATTCTAATTGTAAACCATTAATTGTAGTATACGATGGACTCGTATTTTGTCACTATTTCTGATTTCTGTCCATTAATTTGCTAAAATTTGTGTCTTCAAATCTTGCTACAAGTTATTTGGCTCTGTCTACTTACCGCATAAAAGGATTAAGACGTGAAAGTATGTCATGTGAATTATCGATTCATCATCATCATTTCAGGCGCACAACGTCCACTGCTGGACATAGGCCCCTCCCAAGGATTTCCAAATTAACGATTGACTTTACAAAAATCGTGAACCTTAAATTGCTGAGATTGGAACCATTTACTTGAGTGCAAATGTTACAGTACCTACAACAAAAACTGCTTTGCATCATTTCTCCAACGACGCCAAATTTAATAAATATTAAAACTATTTCTTTGTTAGCCACCCATGTCACACTGCTGAGCAAAGGCCTTCCTTCCAGTACTTTCTATCTTTGGTTTCTACTGTCTAATCTTATTCAAAAACTTACTAGGTACATAACACATTTCATCACATAGTGTAGTCGAAAAGGCCAATTCGTTTCGATCTGTTTAGACGATCATTGGAAGGAGCGGCGACCCTCGCGCCCTGTTTATAATCGTCTAAACCGATCAAAACTAGTCGGCCTTTTCTGACTACACAAGCAACGTGAATAAAACCGTGTTATATACCTAGTTATCCCACGTAATATATCATAGTGTTATATACCTAGTCTCACGTTAGTTTAAATATTATTACTTTCTACTTTCTACTTAAAACTACTAGTACCTAACTTACTTTAAAACCACAAGCTGAGATATTTTTTACTAAATCATACTTCTCTCATTTACCTTATGTAATATCTAAACTACATATCTTTTTTCTTTGTGACTTAATAAGCGAGTTGAATATTTTCTCATTTTTATTAATAACATGAACAAATCGCTATCGCCTGTGACCTTAACCACATCCTACCCCCATACATCATTGGAAAAATTAAATTTTCTAAATTGATTACTCCCAGAGTTGACATACGGGTATTAATTAAAAAAATTAAGGACGCTCGCTGCGTCGGTTAATCGAATGGTGAGCTAACTAATTGAGTTTACATAGAACAAATTTGTAGTGATCAATGAGGTTTAACAAGGTGCCAGGAATAATATCTAGATAGATTGTATGCAAGACACATATTGTCTTATTATAAAAACAGGACTAACTTTGTTACTAGGTTTAAACCATTATCCGCCCAAAATGAAGTTGACATTGACAGGCGAGACAGTGTAATATTACTAGATGTCAACTTGATTTGATCGGATAATGGTTTAAACCTAGTAACAAACTTAGTCTGGGTTTTATAATAAGACGGATAGAGTTCTGTCAGCCTCGTTAGGGATAATGACGTGATAGGGATATGTACCTATTTAAATTGAGTTTTGAAATAAAAAATAATCATATCGATTTAGCTACCCTTACCTTACTATAAAACCACAAGCTGAGATATTTTTTACTAAATCATACTTCTTTCATATATCTTATGTAATATCTACACTTCATATTTTTTTCTTTGTGACTTAATAAGCGAGTTAATTTTTTTCTTATATTTTTCAATCAATATCGTTGTCACAAAATATTTGGAACGAAGTTTCATTTCGGACTTTTCGGCTAGACTAAAATTTTTTCGTCCCGAATTATTTTTCAAACTTTGTTCCAACCGTTCGACGACACTCACACATTTTTTATCAAATATATTATTATAATTACCATTGTGAACCCAAAATAGTGACGAGTTGCAAGCCGCATCGCATCAGATATTGACATGGTTTTATTTAGTAGTAAGTTAGTTAATTTTTAGTGCACCAAAACAAAATGTTACAGAACAAAAAATAACATATAACAGATGTCAAAACACTTACATACAGATTATTACTCCATTCGTTAGTACTAAGTACATATAATTCCATGCTCCATTCTTTAATTAAAACTTTGGACAAAAAGATAGGCTCTAAAAGACTTTTATCCATGGCTGTAAAACCAGTTCTTAAAAAAACTCGTTTCCAGTTCAAGTCATAAAATGACGAACAATACATACTTTAAACCGAATCTCAATTATAATAACTCAATCTGAGTTTAAAAATACACCATAAAAGTTAACACTCTTCGATATACGAGAACGTTTATCTTTAAGCAATTTAAAACTCTATTCACAAACAATAAGGTCGTAATCGCGTCGACTATTTAAGTGCAGTAGCAGTTTTTATTTATGGCACCAATATTTTTAAAAGCCAATAATTTTAAGAGGTGTAAATTTTCCGGAAACGTGTTAAAAATTAAAAGCTTATTTTATTGTACAGACAAGAGCTATAGTCCAATTATATTATACATTTTTCTACTCCTGTACTGTCTGTCTTTTAAATGGTCTCGAAAACTAAAAGAACATAGATAATAAGATTTCATAAAAGTCTATTCCTAATATAATAGCAAATTAAAAGATAAAAAGATACTCCTTGTCATAGACTTATTCATAAAAAAATACGAACGATTGCTAAACCTGTTTTAGTTAAAATATGTTTAGTCTCGCTCTTGCAAAGTCAAATATTGAAAGGAGCGAAAAGGCACAAAACATATTTTAACTAAAATAAATTTAGCAAACGTTTGTAATTTTTTATGAATAAGAGGGCTAGAATTTTTCTTTCATTAGATCTATGCATGCAGAGCTTATGTAGATGCACATAGGTTACGGTTTAACTCGATCTACATCAACTGAATAAACAACAGTTTGTATTACAAATAAACTTTCCCAAATAAATTCTTTACCGTCAAAATAAGAAATACTTTTTTTATATGTGACTGGTATCTGCCTAACATAATATGACAAACATTTTCATATTATATTTTGTTTATTTTTGTATTTTATGTAGTAGATATAGTCGTAGAAAAAGTATTGTATGCAACGTAAGTAGGTACGTCAAATAATGCTCGATGGCGACTCCTTACGATGCTCGCCAAAGCTCGCATCGTATCCTGCGCCACTCGAATTTTTTGATACAACTGTTGCATAAAATACTATTTTACCCGACTTCACCAGAAGGAGTAAATTTTTCGAGTGTTTGTATGTATATTTCTTTAGTACGCTCTGCAGACTAAATGGCTTGACAGATTTTAACTTGAAAGGTGTCGTTTGTTCAGAAATTTTCGTCAAAGTAATACTGGGTATATAAGTATTTGGAGCAGTCACAAGAAGCATTGAAAGAAAAAAGTTCAAAATAGAACAATTTTTTGGTGATTTTTTTTTTTACAGAACTTTAGTAATATAATTAATATTTTGTAATGAAAAATGGTACCAAAAATAAAATGTGTTCTATGTGACCTTAAAAATGTTGTATTTTTTCGGCTACACAAACAATTTGTGATGCATCCTTCCAAAACAAGATAACTTAAAAATTAAACTGAAAATTCTAAATTTTGTGTCAACCTAAACTTGGAGTTTTTGGCGGGAAGTCAAGGGGTTCAGTTGGAGTTTGCTTTAAATTATTTTGCAAATTGATTCTAGTGGACTTTATAATATAAAATCGGTGTAGTTTAGTGTTATAAATGCTCATGCTCATGGACAATATGTAAAATGGTTAAAGTGGACACTCATAGTGCGGCTGTAGTGATATTTATTTGCGGACTGTGGTGGTCCGCCACTCATTCGGCTATGAAAACCAGTGGACTCGTATAGATTTGTTGCCAGAAGCTCCCTTGAAGCAATCAAAGGACCTACACCAACCTTTGATTGTATAGTTAGGTTAGGGTTAGGAATAAACCCCCCATGGGTTCCCGGTTTGTCGTACCGGGGGGGCTCAGTACCCGTGGTAGCCTCGAGCCACGGGGAAGCTAAGAGGAACCCGCGAGGGGGCGCTCCTGCTGTCGTCAACCAGCAGTGAGCGCCCACATTGGGGCGGCGGGGGAGTGGGAAGATCTCCCCCCACCCGGGGAGGGGCGCTCCCGCGGGCTCGGCTTCGGCCTTGAGCCTGTAGGGATGCGCCCAATGGGGCGGCGGGGGAGTGGGAAGTTCTCCCCCCACCCGGGGTGGGGCCGCCGGGAGGGGAATGTTTCATTGCCCTCCCGGCGCTTCAGGCGGGGCCACACCGCCGTGGCTGTGGTTGGAGATCGGTCGCGGAGGAGGAGGAGTGTCGGTGTTACGTTGCCGCTCTCCCTATCCTCCGCGACCGAGCGGTGCCGCACCGCGTTTGCGGCGAGAGGTAAGCGGCGGAGCCTTTCATCTTCTCCGCCGCTGGGAGCCGGTTTATCTGGCTCCCATGGGTCCACAGGCGGTGGACTGCGTGGGAGTTTGCCGCCTCTCAATTGGGCCGAGGAGGTATGGCGCGTCCGTGAGTTCCGGACGCGCCGACTTGGTGAGTGGGGGGGCGCTGTGACGCCCCCGAGGAGGAGCCGCTTTGGCGGCCAGCCGCGCCGGGGTTCGCGGATGTATTTCCGTTCCCGTGTCCCCGGCAAAAGCGGTTGAGATGGAACTCCGGAGGTTTTTTAGTGGGTAGGCACGTCGATCTGGCGTGGAGTCCCACATAACCCGACAGCCTCCCCCGCAGGCTGACGGGTATCCGTAACAGGGATCTTTCCTCCGTAAAAAAAAAAAAAGGGTTAGGAATAAAGAAATTGGCGCCATGGGTTAACTGGACACTGGCAAAATAAGCTTCAACGAAGTTTAATCGCCAACAAGAAAAAAAAAAGAACCTAAACTTGTCACATTGTCACTTAGATCCATCAACATAATATATCTAGACCAGCTGACTTCAATAACGACTATGTCTTTTTTTTTGGTAATTGACTTTTAAGTCGTCCTACAAAAGCACAGCGCTAGATTCGCTAATTGTCATTCTGACTCATTCAATCGATTGACAGATGTCATAGACTAAAGCATTCGTTTCATTCATTTTGGCGGCGGGGATTTTGCAATCCGTATTTAATTTTCAGATAATGAAATCTAGTCACTTGCTGAGGGAAAATTAATCCTTTATATTTTGCCTTGTTCTTTGGATTATTAAAGGCATTTTTGATTATGTTGACAGTGTTTTCTTTTATCAACTATGGAGTGTACTTGGCGCGTGAATGCTAGCAAGCGACTAATGTGAGGTGAACAGTAATAGCATAATTATGATGAACGGAACAAAACTGTGATATATGGCGTCTACTCTAGTACGTAAGTACATAATAGCTCGTTGTTTAGATCGCTAATTCTTCTGCTCTTATAAATATAAATAAATAAATATATAGGGACAAATTACACTGATTGAGCTAGCCCCAAAGTAAGTCCGAGACTTGTGTTATGGGATACTAACTCAACGATACTATATTTTACAACATATACATATATAGATAGACATCCAAGACCCAGGACAATTTGAAAAAGAACATTTTCCAACTTGCCCTGACCGGGAATCGAACCCGGGACCTCTGGGTGGCGGACTAGTATGGTGACCACTACGCCACGGAGGTCGTCAAAGGAGGATAACGTTTTCATATTAAGTGTCACACTCAGCTTTCAGCTATGGTGGTCATTTTACACAATACTTATATATTCTAAATTTATTATTATCAGAGGTCGGAATTAGGTAGAGTTATTTATGTACTTACATTGATTTCATACAGTGAAATAATAAAGTGGATATGCCTCAAATCCCGTGATTCATTTTAGAGAGCAAAAAAGTCCCGTTATTTCTTAAATAAAAAAGTTATTTACTTTTACACAATTTAAACCACTGCACGCGCGACGTTGCCAATATGTAAACACGATTAAAAATACTAATGTATATACTTATAAAAACTGTATGTTAATGAACTTTGTAATATTTTCTTATCTGTCTCTAAGGTTTTTATTATTATTTATTTGTAATATTGTTGGCAACACGGAATTGTCCATTAGAAATCCCGGTAAGATCCATATTAATATCAACATTTCGATGCAAGTACATAAATAACTCTACCTAATTCCGACCTCTGACGATTATACACGATAAAAAAATCTTGGTCTATGATTTCATCCAAGGAATCATTAAACCAACTTACTTTGTTCAATAATGAATAATCCTAATATCTCTCAATCCAACCTACTATTGTTGTCTACTCTACATTGTTCCCGCGTTGTGACCCTCTCCCTGTGCCGTAAAATGCCCTAACACGCGATCCGACCATTTCGGTCTAGATTCGCGTTTTGTGTTCTTAAGTAGGTACATTTGGACTGGTAAGTAGTTCGAGATTTTGTAAGTAAAATGGAATGGAACACAAAGTATACCTACTTCTAGTTTAGTTTAGTTCCTTCTATGCTGATCTGGGAGGAAAGAAAAAAATTAAAACCAGTTTTTTTACCATATTTTGTAATCTTTTTTTAAAATTCCTTAAACCACGTTCTATAGACATATAATAAAAAAATTGCGGCCAAAAAACCGCGATTTTATTATTTTATTTTTGATAGAGTCTGGCGAACGATTTATATTATAAACAGATTTGTTACTTTTTGGTTTTACATTATTGAAAATTGCGTTTTTTATGCACTTTTACATTAATAGTGTAACTAAGGATTCTAATTTAAGACAAAAATGTTATTCTTTCATACTTTCCGCCCGAATATTAAGTTCATCTTTCGTTGGCGACTCAATATTGTGACTTTTTGATACATACATGCTGTAACGTCTTGATTCTTCATCCTTAATGGGGGAGCACTTTCTGACTTTTTGATGACTCTGACATTTAAGACAAATCTAACTACACTTCTCAAGCTAATATCGATCAGGCCGTTGAGGCTGTAAAGCATTCCCAAAAAACATACATACATATTTATACCCGAGAAATAACCCTTCTGGCGCATAATACATATCACGCCTGTTTCCCACAGTGGTAGGCAGAGACTCCCACTTGCTACGATCCTGACAGACCTCTCCTTTTTAAGAACTTCTGCAATCAGATCGCGGTACGTTCGTCGAGGACGACCCTGACCCGCTCTTCCACTCACGTTCGCTTTGCAGACTCTTTTAGTAATCTCCTTTCATCCATCCTTTCTACATGTCCGAACCATCTCAACATTCCTTTCTCAATTTTTGTTCCTACATCTTCTTTCAGTCCACACCGTTCCGTTAGGCTTTCGCTTCTGGCGCAATCAGGTAAAAAGTAAAAAGCAAAAGTCAAAGACGTTCTAGCTTACTTTCGACAATTCCCAGGAAACCATGGCAAATAAAAGTTTTATTTTACAAGCGATTGAAGCAAAAATCAATAGTCATGCGGCAGTAAAAATATGTATGCGAGCTGTCGTGTTACACAAAAAATTGATGGTGCAGAGGTGGACACATTTTTACGCACGTGAGATGTTTAATCCAGTTAGCTTTTTAGGAAACCTACACTGTAATGGAAAAGGCAATACGGAAGAGATAAAAATTTTAAAAACGCCTGAATCTTTTTCTAGTGTTAGGAATAACATTCCTATTTATCGTAAATAAATTTCAGATTTTTCGGTCCAGTCAGTTAGTTATAAAAAATAAAAATATTTTTAATCACTATTTCGTACACTATTCATCTTAACGCCGCCATTTCTTTTGCCTTTTCTCATATGACGTGTAAAAAAAATATTTCGCAATTTAACTGCCACTGTCATACGACAGTTGACAGCTTAACTGACATTCAACTGTTACAGTTGTCAAAATAGTGTCCCTATTTTACCGAAATGGCAGTTCAGTTGTCAACTGTCGTATGACATGATGATGTTTTTTACACGTTAGACGGGACGGGCAAAAGAAATGGCGGGGTTAAGCTGATTAGTGAACGAAATTGCGATTAAAAACATTTTATTTTTTATAATTAATTGACTGATTAAAAAAATCTGATATTTATTTACGATAAATGAGAGTGTTATACCTAACTACAAAAAAAAAGATTCAGGCCTTTTTTAAAATTTTCATCCTTTCCCCATTGTCAAACCACTTTATTATACCCTCGGCAAAAAGAGGGGTGTTATAAGTTTGACGCTAATGTCTGTCTGTCTGTGGCATCGTAGCTCTCTAACGGATGGACCAATTTCAATACGGTTTTTTTACGTAAAAGGAAGTTATCTTGCGGTGGTTCGTCTTCTTCTAGCTATGTTTGATGTAAATCAGTTCAGGCGTTTAAAACTTACTAGAGCTTAACGCTTGAATGTCAGGATTTTTTATTTACCTAGCAAATTATAGCTGGTGCTAAGGACGGATATTGATTCCACTTAACATCGGTTTTAATATGTAGTTCCGCTATTTATCACTAGATGGTGACATCGGGGGTTTCTAATTTGCCTGGCAAATAAGCTTGTTCTATATAATGACATTTCTAGATACATATGGCGTGACAATCTAGATGCCTTTTCGAAGGACTGGCACAAGAAAGGGCAAAACAGGTATATAAATGGAGAACCGAGAGGGAGGTCTTTGCTTCGGCCCTTCCGGCAAAACATGGGTGTTGCAGCACCCCAAAATTTGCGATGTCCCTAGCGCGCCCAAAGCCGAGGTTTTTCCCTTGGGAGCCCTTTGCACTGCTGCTAGTAGTTTATAAATATAGGAAGCCGGGCCTCTGGCTCACTCCTCAAACCTTGTCCAGTGAAGTAGGAAATGCCGTCAGAGGCAACCTATGTATGTAATTTCAAATAAAAAAGAGGTATTTGCCCAACAATTTGATCTAGTGGGCTCTAAACTATTAAACTACTTTATAATGACATGGACAAGAGTCTTGGCTATTAAATGTAGGCAGAAATATCTGCAATAAACTAATTTATTTATTATTTATTTATTTATATCGTCGGAAATGAGGAGTATGTGTGGTGTTAATTTGAAAGATCGAATGAGGAATGATGTCATAAGGGAGCGGTGTGGAGTGAAAGAGAATGTTGTGACAAAAATAGAAAAAGGGATGTTAAGGTGGTTTGGGCATGTAGAAAGGATGGATGAAAACGTGTTAACAAAAAATATTTATAAGGCAAATGTGAAAGGAACAGTAGGGAAGGGTCGGCCTCGGCGAACATTCTGCGACCAGATTGCAGACGTTCTGAAAAAGGAGAGGTAAAAAGTACCCGTAACCGAAAGGCATGTATGAAGACATTGATGAGTATAGATGAAGCGAAAGAGGTTTGTCAGGATCGTAGCAAGTGGAGGTCCATAGTCTCTGCCTACCCCTGTGGGAAATAGGCGTGATATTATGTATGTATGTATCGTCGGAACTAGGAGTCGTATAAGTATAAAGCGTTGTTTCTATACTTTCATAATTTTAGGCCTCAGCGTTCACGTATTGCCGCTATCTACTCATAAATCGCTAATATTATCCGATCGCATTTGTCTGTATTTCTGTTACATTTTTGGGGCTCGACTTTACGTAATCTATGGAATAGATTCCGCCATATTTGTTGCCGAATCAGTGTCTTACTGAATATTGAATTTGCTAGATACAAACAAGTCAAATCAGATATTTTTTACGTCAAAGCCTCAGAGCTAACATTTTCTTTGGGAGTATAAAATTCAGGAATGTGATGTCATAATTTCTGGGAGTCAAATAGTGCTGTAACAATTAATTTCTAAAATCATGTTTAAAATGGATGTGACCACTTAAGAACATAAAAGTCATACTTGTCCCTGACATCATCATCCTCACGTATTCCCGGTTGCATCCTCAGCAGTAACGCTTCAGAGCCCGGGGTCCGCTACCTAACCAAGGAGATTTGACGAGGTTACTGGTTTTTACACAGAGCGACTGCCGTCTGACCTCCACAACCCAAAGGGCAAACCAGGCACCAATCCTTGGATAGTTTGATGATCAAACGCTAGGTGGCGTTCGGGACCCACAGTTTTACGTGCCTTCCGAAACACGGAATCATCTTTCTTTTCGTATAATCAGGTGATTCAAGCCTGCAATACCCTATCCAGACTGGAATCAACTTTTCACAAAGTATGCTTCCCAGTGGGAATCGAACCCATGACCTCCGGGTCTCAAGGAGAACGCCTTGACCACTGGACTACGGAGGCAGACTTGTCCCTGACAAGTGACATTTATTTGTGACTTTTATTTTCTTATCAGAACAAAATAAGTTATATTCCGTTTCCACATACCTATTGGAACTTTGGCGACCTCTGTGAGTGGCCTAGTGACCATAATATCACGCGGTCAAACCTGAGGTCCTAGGTTCGATCCCCAGTCAGGTCAACAGGAAAATGCTCTATTTCAAAGTGACCTGGGTCTTGGATGTTTATGTAACTGTTATAAAATAGAGTATCGTTGAGTTAGTATCCCATAACACAAGTCACGAACGTACTTTGGGGCTAGCTCAATCTGTGTAATTTGTCCGCACACGAAATACAAACAAAATATTACCTTTAGTCCACTTTGCAACCACTAAAATAAAGTGCATTGTTAACCAGTTAGCATCCCATTCGGTCATTTCGACCACAGAGGATAATGGGACCGTTTCTTAATTCCGGTTAAGTGCGTGTTAATGTCCTTTTATGGTCTGTGAGTAATTCAGGTTACGGTTATTTGGTTCCTTTTAATTTTATGGGACTGAACAAGTTAAAGTATTATATGGTTTTTTCTTCTTCATAAATATAACACCCGTGGGAGAGGCTTTTAAATAATAAAATGAAAAAATCATAAACTCGTACTATGTGAACGGGACATACCCATAATAAATCGGACCTCAGGCTGAACTAGATCATTAGAGTATATGTATAATGAATTTAAAATACCGGTCAAAGATTTAACAAAAAAAAATGGCATTACCATACAAAAGTTTGCAGCCACCTGAGCAATTTTTATGGGAATTTCGATTTTTTTTCTTTGTTTCCACATTGACTTAAATAATATAAACAAAAAAACTAAACTAAGAACTTAAATTACTTACTAAATAACAAATCCCTGGCAAATCGCTTGCACGTGGTAACGTGCCCAGAAGGTTGACAGCATTGCCACGTTGTATGGCAATGCTTATCTTTTGAGCCCGATAAAGGCCAGCCCTCTGGTCACGCGTAAATTTTTGTATTCGACTCTTATTTTAAAACATATAATTACCATTTTCTTTTGTAGCCATGTCTTTAGGTTAGAATAAAAATTATACTCATTACACACTAATATTTATTTTATTATCATTATACTGTAATGATCTAGTATAGCCTACGGTTCGATTTATTGCGGGCATGTCCTTTCTACGCTGTTTATCAGAATATTCAAGGTCTAACGAAATATACTGAAACTATTTCAGGCGGCCTTTCCCGGCCGCTCTGTTTTCAACGCGAGCATAGTTTGAAAAGCTTGGTGTTTCATCCAGGGCAATGCTAGAAAAAAAGGCAATCCAAAAAGAGAGACAGCGCCTAAGGGCATGGTTTGCATTATTTTAAATTAAATTAGTATTATTATTAACTAGCCATTAAACGAATATTATTAATAGGGTGCGGAAATTTCATAAAACTTGTTCCAGGTGATACGTGTTTATCAGTAAGCCTTACAAGTATGTGTTACAGAGTGAGTTTGGGTTACAGAGGTCAGACGGCAGTTGCTCTGTGTAAAAACCTACCTCGTCAAATCACCTAGGTTAGGTAGCGGACCCCGGGCTCTGAAGTGTTACCGATAAAGATTCAACCGGGAATACGCTCGGATGAATGATACATATTCATTTGGGAAAGTCTTTGAGTATCGTGGACCAAATGTACCCTTCTAAATGTTACTTAGACGTTATACAAAGTATATCTGTCACTTTGCCATTTTCTGTAACGTAAAAGATTTTGGTGTTTTTTTTGGTTTAGGCATTTGTCCTCAATCTCACCTGATGGTAAACGACGATGAAGACTAGGATGAAGCATGTCTATCCAAAAGATACCCATTCAATCTACTTTTGAATGTCCCGGGGCTGTACTTCTCTGGGAATATAGACGCAGGCAGTTCATTCCACACCTTAGCTACTCGAACCAAAAAGGAATTGTCGAAGCGTTTAGTTCAAGACTTAGGTATTTCAACGACAAAGGGGTGAAACCCCTGTCCCCTGTTTAGGTGTTCTTTTACTTGGTCAGACCATTGTATCGGGCTGCGAGTCTCCGACTGATTGATCTTTTTCCTTCCATTCTACCGCATATCTATACAAGGTGAGAATTCTGTAACCTTGCCATATTTTTAGACGGACCTATTCTGATCATACTGAATATCTTTTCCCAAGAAACACAGGTCGAAATATGAAAAAAAAATCGATCAGCTAATTAATAGTATCGTATGGGGAAGGGATCCCATTTCTAGGGTTCCGTACCCGAAGAGTAAAAATGGGTCCCTATTACTAAGTCTTCGATGTCTGACAGTCTGTCAGCAGGTAGTATCTCAAGAACCGCGATAGCTAGACAGTTGTAACATAGAGACGCGATAGATAGACAGACCGCTGTAACATTAATACGTACTATTAACAATATAAAATCAATTTTTAAGAGACTTACACTTGTCCGGTTTTTTTTTCACATTTCTACCACTGCTCGTTGGGGAGTGATCATCATGATCAGTAACGTCAAAGAATATGTCATGGTTACAGAATTTACAACTTGTTTATATATA
This sequence comes from Acrobasis suavella, assembly GCA_943193695.1. Classification (NCBI taxonomy): domain Eukaryota; kingdom Metazoa; phylum Arthropoda; class Insecta; order Lepidoptera; family Pyralidae; genus Acrobasis; species Acrobasis suavella. Next base: position 1,467,814 of record OW971950.1, read on the forward strand.
GATTGCTCATAAGTTAGATAACATTATTTGGGTCTCCAAAGTGTACCACTAGTTATGTAATAATAATAATAAATATAATAATAGGCGTCGGGACGTGACGACCCCATCGCCCACTGGATTTCCAGTGCAGTCAGTCAACGCAGGGCAGCTTGTGGCGATCTGATGGTGAGTGGCGACACCACGTACCCTACCTCCAGAGGGACCATACACACATGCGCACATGCGCTTACACACACACATACACACAGTTACACACCCCCCGCCTCTGTCTTGCCTTAGCTGGCCGGCCAGAGTGGAGTCGCAAGAGCAGAACATACTCTCCAGGGTAGAAGTGTATTGCACGTAATGGCGTAATAACGGGGAATCCCGCTCTCGGGCGTAAGCCCCGTGATGGTGAAACCGGAGCCGCACCTCTAGACATCCTCAGCTGCTCACATTGTATTGCGCCCTGGCCGCATTTTCGTGGCTAGTTAGGGTGCCCACAGGCAGTGTAGCCAAAGAGCAGCAGGTCACCCTCTATCAGGCTAAAATTGTAGTAAGAGATTTTTACATCCCATCCATAAAACCCAAACCAAGTAAATCCCTCCCTGGCACTAGTTCGGCAGCTGTGAAGGACTGTCCGATAGTGCATCTCAATGGTACATTAAGGGATAGACCTCCATAGATGCAGCCATCTCACTTTTTAGATAAAAAGGTAATTAAGGGCCTCTTCATGTTGACTTTGGCCCCATGAACGCCTCAAAGAACCGGGTCCCCATGGACCCGTGGCTGAAAAGCGTACCAACATAATAATATTAAATATATATGGACAAATAACACTGATTGAGATAGCCCCAAGGTAAGTTCGAGACTTGTGTTGTGGGATACTAACTCAACGATACTATATTTTATAACAAATACATATATAGATAAACAGCCAAGACCCAGGACAATTTGAAAAAGTCCATTTTCCAACTTGCCCTGACCGGGGATTGAACCCGGGACCTCTGGGTGGCGGACTAGCATGGTGACCACTACGCCACGGAGGTTATGTGCGTGTAGATTTACTGTATTACATCGTACACACCTCTAAATACATCGTACTATTGTTATAATCCTCAGGATTCCATTGGTATGATACTTTCACGCATTCTTTGCACAATGGCATAACTTTTGCCTTTCTTTGCCCATCAATAAAATACTAAGCTATAAAATAACGCTATTTTCTTTGCATGCCATTGGATATACTAACAAGTTTCTTTTGAATTTTATTGATACCTTTTGTATTAAAATCTACGTGTTTGCGTCCAAGCTTTTTATTACTTTCAGATACTTGTAATATTCTTGAGTTTTTTTTTCACAATTTCCTTATCCTGGGCTCTGGCTTAAATATACATTATTTGGTCACAAAATAATGTCAATTGTTTGTTATTTTTCATACATTTATGAAGGTCATAAATATTACAGATAAACTTAAGAATCTATAACGTTACGATTTAGTATTTAACCCCAATCATAGAAAATATTGGTTTTGAAATTAAAAAAAGTATCTAATTTATTTAGTATTACGTGATATTTTTTCACCATTTCTTATTTCATTGTTTAGTTTGAGTACTTCAGTACCTAAAACCTAACATCCCTATAAAAAATAACATCAACCCTTTCACCGCGAGTCTTTAAATCAGTGGTCGTGCCCCCAGCGCGAGGGGTAGTAAATCTAAAATAAATACCTACAACCAAAAAGGGATGTGGATACTTCATTTATGTGCAAAACGGGCTTTTTTTTGTCGGAAATATCCGACGCTCGCGGCATGGGCACAACAATGTTTGTCGGATAAATCCGACGTTCGCGGTGAAAACGTTAAATACAATAAAAATCCATATAAAAAAAGGTTTGTGATTTAACTTGTTGGAAACTAGCGGGTTTTTAAACAAAACAAATGTCTAGCTTATAACCATATCCTTATTCGGGACTAGAAAAATTTATTTTTACTTTTTTGTCCCTCAACCCTTCGTCGGTCAAAACATGGAGATTTACTTTAATTCGCTGTCAGCGGGCGGTGGGTACGAGCCTTTATAAATTACACGCGCAGCGGGGCATCACACCCTTAAGTGGTGGCATTGTTGGAAAAGAATAGAATTGCTCTTATGGTTCCGTATAGAAGTTATGGGTGTTTTCGGATGTTGAGCTTTATTGCAAAATGGGATGTTGAGAAAATATCACATTATTTATAAGACTAGATGGATGATGTTGATGATTAAATATTTCTTTTATCCGTTTTTTCGTTCGTATTAGTCCTTGTCATGTCAAAAATTAAGTTAATATAAGAATATGGTACGCGATATTTTTTTAATTTATGTTTGTTATTTCGTTCGCAAGCATTACATATTATAATGTATCAACATTGTATTATATCATAAGTATTTATTGATTAAATATATAATAAAAATATGGCAAAGACCAATATTTAAAAAAATAGTTTCTTTCGGCGTTTCTTCAGAGCAATGATCGTTGCGAAATGCTGGTATCGGTAGAGTAGGAATATACACTACGCATAAGTAAATTATGATTATTAACGTGTAAAAGTGCCTGTTACGGTCTTGAACACCCTACATTTGAATTTGAATTTTATGTTGCTTTGTTTAATGATGTAATGTACACACCTAGTTCCTTTTATTTATAAATATATGGGAGAATGGGCGCCAACTCAAAGATGTCTGTTACTATTTAACTTCTGCTTTTTACCTGCACGCCTTAAATTACCCTGAAACTCTAAATTAAAAATATGTGATGAAATTTTTTAAATTGCTGTTCCATGGTAATGTGCCTAGAAGGCACGTTGCCACGTTGTTGTAGTAATATAATAAAGACACATTTATTATTTAGCACGCGGGTAGGTGGGGCAATATAACCATGGATGGGTTCCTGCAGACTGGCGAAGAAAGAAAGAGTGGTCGCCGTAGAACGCTGGTCTGATGATCTCTCAAGATTTGATAAAAAATGGAAAACTACCGCTACGGATTAAGATAATTTTTCAAAACTAAAAACCGACTTCACCCCCAAATTACACAACCGATTGTAATAAAATTTCAATAGGCCCACCTGACAAGTACATCCTTTCAAACAAAAGAAGGATTTCCAAAACGGTCCAGGCGTCTTCGAATAATCGGTGAACATACATAAAAAAAAACATAAAAATGGCGACGCATCCTGCTGCTGGAAGTCAGTTAACTAATGGAAGTCTGGAGGGAAGGCCTTTCCCAAACGGTGGGTCACCAAAGACTAATAAATTTATTATTGTAAGTTTATTTTTGTTGAATTTAAGGACCCCTAAATTTGCTAGTGTAGACGATTCATTATGGCTTGTAAACGCTTGTAACTTTTTGTTTCCTTGACTGATTGTTTCAACACGTATCGGATTTTAAAACGATTTCGAATTATACGAGTTGAAACTATTTATAAACCAAGATACGTTAAACATCATATTACTGCACCGATTTATATCGTCGATTGTAGAAGCCGATGGAGAGAATGGGCGAAAAGGGCACACGTGAGTTATTCCGGGACCAGTGCTGCCCCGATTTGACAGTCTACGCACATGTTTATAGTTTAAAGTGAATACGTGAAGCTTTTCTACGCACAATTGCGAAAAACGGCCACTTTTAGCGTATGTGCGTAGAAAAGCTTCACGTTCTCACTTTAAACTGTAAACAGTAGTTCATAAAATAGTTTGAAGGGTTATCCAGGGTCTGATCAAGACTAAATTTTTAATGATATCTCCGTTTCTTGTCAAATGATTTATTTCAAATGGGGGCAGCACTGGACCCCGAAAAATTCAGGTAGCCCCTTAAGAGTCAAACAACATAACCTCATTGAGTAGGACTTATTTGATTAGTCTTTACGAGCACTTTATGGTAGACGATGCCTAGGGTCTGATCACGGAGTCAGGAGGTGATCGATGGAACTCCGTAATAAAATGATGCAAATACATCGAGTTTGGGTTCATTTCATTAGTTTCAATAAGTATTTTGGCATCACAATAAAGCCTGTACATTTTTTTAAAATCTTATTGTATAACTAGCTTTTTCCCGCGGCTTCGCTCGCGTAGGGGTGGAATTTATCAAAATCCTTTCTTAGGGGATGCCTACGTCATAGTAGTTTCATGCATGCAGAGTCTCAGCCCGATCCGTTTAAAATTGACAAAGTTTCATCCCCTATTTTATCCCCTTGGGGGTAGAATTGATCAAAATCCTTTCTTAGCGGATGCCTCCGTCATAACATCTACCTGCATGCCAAATTTCAGCCCGATCCGTCCAGTGGTTTGGGCTGTGCTTTGATAGATCACTATGTCAGTCAGTCAGTCACCATTGAGTTATATATATTTAGATGTGTTATTTTTTTTAGAAAAGTACCTATTGTTAAATAACATTGCTCTCTGTCATCCACATTACGTCATTAATTATAATGCGTATGCAAATATACAAATCTATAAACTATGTTAGATCGTGTACAAATGAAGTCATTAGATTGTGCGCAAACGCAGCACTGCGCGATAGTCTGTAATTTGATGTAGCACGTTCGCTAATTTAGACACGCAGTGGTGGTCAAACTGTATTTGCTACGATATTTTAATTCTATGATTAACTGTTTTCAATATTCTGTCGAATTTGACATTTTATTACTGCAATTGCGTTTACTGACTAAATGAGCAATTAGAAATTGAATGATAAAAACTGTTTCAGCTATTTCTTTTTCTTAAGAACTCACTTGAGCTTTCAATATCTTTCTGACATGATGTCCTTTTATGCAGCGAGCTTACCTGTAAAAAAAAAGAAAATATTTATTAGTATAACAAATTAAAAATCATCTTGCAATTTACATGCAACAGATACACCAACATGTTATCAAAATATACATTCATAAAAATTATGATATTCATAATGTTAAAACTAGAAATAAAAATAAATTAGCCATCTCAGCTTTTAGGTTAGAAAAAACAAAACTTGCGTCTCTATAATAACATTCTAGATAATGTAGTAGCGTAACCAATATCTAACTACAAAACTGTCGTTAAAAATCATTTATTAAAAAATGCTTATTATCATGTAAATGACTATTTAGCTCATCAAAATTCTTGGAAATAGTTGACCGCAAATTTTAATTGTATTATTTAGATGTATAATATAATGTTTACTGAGCTTAAGTGTAAATCTGTATTGTAGCTGAAACCCCATCAGGCTGGCTAGGGACCAATACTGACCTGGGTTTCTTTCGGCGTAATCTTCCCAGAAGAGGTCGTTCCGAAACCCTAGTAATTTTTAGCTTTTGCACTAAAATAATATTTAAAAAAATGACCTTCAATAAGAGATAAATTTATCCTACATTGAATAAAAAAGTTTGACTTTGACATTATCCCTAAAGGGAAGAAAGATCCCTAAGGCCACGCTTAGTGGGTTTTGAAAAAAGGCAATCAGAATAATAACTTAGACTACTACTATTAAAAATAATAGACAAACAGTAAGAAATGGAAATGAGATAAAAATATATTTGCTTAACACTGGGGTATATAAACTCGTTTTAAGCAAATAAATCAGGCAGGAACTGAATTCTAACAGTTATCATTTTCTCTCAAGAAAGTTAAAAAAATTACAACTGCAGGAAACTGCTGGCGATTGCATTGTGGCACGTTTGGCCTGCAATGCAGGGGCACTCAAACTTTCAAGTGTTGGCGCTTTATTAGTTTTACGATGGATGTTTTCAGATTTGTTTTTATTTGTCTAGATTAATATTGCAAATGTAATGATTTCTTTCCCAGCAAATGTGTTAACGTTTATGTTTTTAAGTGTTGTGTATACTTAATCTAATATATTTGACGATGTAGTTTTAAATCTAGTGAGTAAATGTCAGGAATACAATATGTATAAGTACTTTTTTCTGTCGATGGGCTATTAAATGTAGTTTCTTTTATAAAATTCATTCGTTCGGATATTTCAGTAGTTCGGATATTTTTAAAAAATCCATTTTTTTTGTTCGAATTTCCCAAAATCTGACTAATCTTATTTAATTCAAACAATAATATATTAGTCGAATTTTCGGTTGGAGAAAAAAGAAAAAGAACAGGAATTGATGTTAAGTATGTTGGTTCAGCTTTCAAGCTAAGAAGAAACGGCTTCAATTATAATTTAAAAAATAAGAATAAAATAAAACATGCTTATTTCAGGTCAGTTAAGTCCATAATTAAATAATTTTCTAATTTCAATATTTTACGACCCCATAGCTCAACCCAGGGATACTCAAACAGGTATGCACCTAGTGCCTGAAAATAGGGTAGTTTGGTTCATCACTAATTAATTTGACATGTAAATAGATTATTATCTAGTAATAATAAAGATACTTCTTATAATGAAATAACGTGTAGGCTTAAAGAAATCTTAAAGGATTGGCCCCGTTTATTAATAAAAGGATAAGAAAGAAGAAAAAATCTTAGTATTTTTTTTTAAATTGGTCCAGATCTTCAAGTCTCTAGAGAAAACAATGAAAGCCCGGTTCAAAGGGAGGTGGGGATAGGTGATTCATTAAAGTTAGTCCGGGAGGCAACTTGCTGGGAAAGTTCCAAGTTTCGATCACTTAATTATGTGGTTTCCTGTCGGGGCTGTCATTTTCGACTTCAAGTTTGAGAAACTTTGTTTACTTTTTTCTTTATTGGAACAAGAACTCGGTATAAGTTTCGAGTTTTAAACGTTATGGAGATTTAAAATTTATGTCACGAAATAAGAACAAAAGAATATAGATAGGTATATCTTCATCTAACATCGTTCCCTATTTCAGTCTGAAGACGAAAATATTCTTATTTATGCTGAGAAACTCCGTGGCGTAATAGTCCAGAGGTTCTGGGTTCGACCTGTCCCGTTGTCTGTCTGTCTGTAATCAAATCTTGCAAGTTAAATTTGACCCACTTCCCGGTTTCCGATTCAGCTGAAATGCACGCATATGTATATCGCGTGACAAAAAGCTGATCCGATAATGGATCCGGAAGATGGCCATAGGAACTCTGTAATGAATTGACGAAATCCAATCTAGAATGGGCTCGTTTGATTCGTGTTGAGGAGCACTTTAAACCTTTAAGTCATTGTAGTAGATAAAAGCTTGTTTTAAAAAAGCTAACCTAAAGGAATTAAAAAAAAAACACAAATAATAAAGAACAATTGAGTGAGATCCATAAATATAATTTGACACTAATTAAATAAACTACACAGCAATTTTAAACAATTTACTAATATTAACCGAAATATTACTGACTTGCAAAACAAGTAAAATACAAGATATATTTCACCAAGGTGTTATTCGTATAGCGGTCGAGCAAATTATTTAAAGGGACGGTGTGGCCATCAGGCAAAAAATATGAAGCTCAGATTATAATTACTAATTACTTGTTTAAACTTAATTTGGTTTAAACTGTGTGAGAAAGCTATCTAGCTTTCTCACACAGTTTAAACCAAATTAAGCTTTTTATAATATGACTGATTTAATACTTATATAGCAAAATAAACGTATTGAAGCAAGTCCCATGGAAGTAGTAGAACTACAATCCAATAACAGTTTCTTAGTAGTTCACTGCACAATAACAGCGCTTACAAAAGGACCGCGAGAGAATACTTGGAGATTGTAGAATAGCTGTAATTGCTATTAGAACGAGTGAAAAATGGATATTAGGAGGGTTATGTTATATAAAGGTATTTTTCGTTAGCACGCTCTTCCCAAACGGCTTGATGTAATTTATTAACCTATTTAAAACCTTATTTACCAGTAATAAATGGCACAAAAGGTGGACTTAAGGGGCTACCTGAATTTTTCGGGGTCCAGTGCTGCCCCCATTTGAAATAAATCATTTGAAAAGAAACGGAGATATCATTTAAAATTTGGTCTTGATCAGACCCTGGATAACCCTTCAAACCATTTTATAAACTTCTGTTTACAGTTTAAATTGAGAAAGTGAAGCTTTTCTACGCACAATTGCGAAAAACGGCCACTTTTGGCGTATGTGCGTAGAAAAGCTTCGCGTTCTCACTTTAAAATGTAAACAGTAGTTCATAAAATAGTTCGAAGGGTTATCCAGGGTCTGATCAAGACCAAATTTTAATTGATATCTCTGTTTCTTTTCAAATGATTTATTCCAAATGGGGGCAGCACTAGACCCCGAAAAATTCAGGTAGCCCCTTAAGGAGATACTAGAATTTTTCGGGGTCCAGTTCGACCTTTTTTTTTTAGCTTTTATTTGCTAACATATTTGTCATTTGCTTTTCATTATAATTTATAATGGATCAGTTGTTAGTTCTTGGCGTGTCTCTTGTGACACAAAAGCCTCTTCCATCTTTTTCCACTCTTCTCTTATTTTGGCTGTTCGATACCATAATGGACCCGCTGTTTTCTTAATGCCGTCAGACCAACGTAACAGTTGTATCTTTATTTGAAATAAATCATTTGAAAGGAAACGGAGAAAACAATCATAAATTTTCTCTTGACCAAGCCATAGATAACCCTTCAAACGATTTTATGAACTACTGTTTACAGTTTAAAGTAAGCACGTGAAGCTTTTCTACGCTTATTAGCAAAAAACGGCCTGTTTTGGCTAATGTGCGTATAACAGCTTCACGTTCCCACTTTAAACTGTAAACAGTAGTTCATAAAATAGTTTGAATGGTAATTCTAGGGCTTGTTCAAGACAGAATTTTGAATGATATCTCTGTTTCCTTTCAAATGATTTATTTTAATGGGAGCAGCACTGGACCCCGAAAAATACTTGTATCCACTTAATGCTAAAACCATTCTCTACCAATCAACGTTCGGATTTTAGCTTAAGAGGTTAGATTCGTCTTAATTTGTAGTAAGTGTTGGGTCACTAGAAATAAGTTCAAACTAAAGTCGTTCTTGTACATAAAGGGGTTTCGTACTATCGTACAATGTTTTTTAAGTATCTGGTTATTTCCATTATAAAGATCGAGACACGCTGAAAAAAACACGTTTTTATATGATGACCCTTTAAATTTTTAACTTTATCATATTTTTAGTATATGTTGTTAAAGCGGCCGGTGAAAATTTAGAAAATCGAGTGATTACTGTGCAAGAGATAAAACCTTATGACAGACGGATAGACAGAAATACAGACAGACAGCGGAGTCTTAGTAACAGGGTCCCGTTGGCCACCTTTGGGAATGTAACTCCAAAAAATTAGGTAGCTAACTTAATTTAGTTAGTTGTTTTTACACTTAGAGGTTAATTTAAAAGAATTTAATTTTTTGGAAACATTAATTAATGTTTTGTTAAAATATAACGGAATTTTGTACTAAACCGAGAGTGACTTTTCACAGAGTTGGAAAATGAACCTAGAAATCAAGGAATTTCAAGTATTCTCAAGCAGTGGACATTTCCCAAACACTCCACTGCTTTGGAGCGCGTCTTTTGTATGGGCTCCTATTGTGTGGGGCTACTCCGAACACGGGGCTAATAGAGTGAATTTGTTGAAAATATTTGCTTTTACAAACTCCCATATAAGTTACAGTTTTATTTCTTATAGAATTTAATACCAGAAAGCGAATTTCCCCTGAAATATTTGCAATTTAATAAAATGAACCGACGCTGGCCAAGGCAAAGAATAAGTACTAGTACTCACGTACAGATGGACTGTCATATTAAACTCCAACTTTTAAAACATCGATGTACGGTACTTCAAAATTTGCTATGAAGAAACTTTCGAAGACTATATTACGCGTCTAAACTGTTTTTCAATACACCGTGTAAATCTGTTACCTTGCCATATTCCCGAACGTACCTCTACTGATCATACTAACCAACATTCCCTAAGTAACAATGGACGAAATATGAAAAAAAAAATGGGTTCGCCATATGAAACTGATAATCAGCTGATCGATTAAGTATGGAAAGTCCAATTTTTTTTTCATAATTGGACTAATGTTCCTTGAGAAAGTTGTTTAATATAATCAGTATAGGTACTTTCGAGAATATGGTAACGTCACAGATTTACACGGTGTATACACAATCGGTAGACGTATTAAAGAATAAAGTTTGAGCACCGCTGGTTAGACGCGCGAAGCCAAAACAAGGTATGTCATTACATCCAGTGTCATGTCCGGCAGTCACTCGCAGGAAATGGATGCGCGGCTGTGTGTAGTGTTGGTGATGGTTGGCGGGACTATTGCATTCAGCGGTAAAGGTAACTAATATATATATTTTTTGAAACATAGTTCCAAGGCGAAAAGAAGAGTAAGATTTTTCTGTCAAATTTTATTGGAACGGAGTTCCTTTTCGGACGGTATGGACTTGGCGGATGGGGCTAGGCGATAAAAAAGTGTAAGATTTTTTCGTCTCGAATTTTTGGAACGAAGTTCCTTTTCGGACGTTACGGCGGAAGGGGGCTAGGCGAAAAAAAGTGTAAGATTTCTCCGTTACAAATTTATGGAATGGAGTTCCTTTTAGATGGTACGGACTTTACAGATGGGGGGCTAGGCATAAAAAAGTGTAAGATTGTAAGATTTTACCGACTCGATTTTTTTTTTCAAACCGAATGTTCCACGATACTCACGAATTTTCTTATATATGGGATATACGGGCTCCTCACGTAGAAAACCAGCTACTGGAGGACATGTCTCGAGGAGTCCTCAGGGAGTATGTGACTAGAGACCTGCGTACAACGTGGCGGCGTTGTCCCGACACGCATTGATCTTTTTTTGAAGTAAAAGTTTCTTTAAGCGCATTGGGTATGCATGAAAAGCATTTTTTGATATAGAAAAAAACCGCGACACTGTTACCGTAACCGACACCAAGTTTTCACGGTCGGCATTCCCGGAGCGCAACTGTTTTTATTTATTCTATTTCAATACATGTCAATACGAACATATGGCCAGAGTATTGTATTGATTTCTACGTGAGTAACCCGCATATCGCATAACATTGTCTTTGTCTCACGTTACGTTTAACCAGTAATTCTTTACTCTACTTACTTTCAATAAACTGTAAAATATACTTCTTTAAATATTTGGCTTTAGCTAGCAATATTTTCGCTGAGTCTACGACCTTTTTGTGCTGTTGCAGCATACAAACACACATCACATCGCTAAAAACCTGTATTGAATATACACAAAGTCATTCGCGTATTTCTTTGTGTGTGAGTGTGTGCGTGCAGTTTACACAAATAAACAATTTATCTATCTATTCGTAAAAAAATATTTGAAAAATTATTAAAAAAAATATTTTGAACCCAACAAATAAATTACCAAAAAATATTGCTCACGAATTTCTTCTTTCCACTGACTTACAAAACAAAACGAAGTTACGGCGTATTTAAAAATTGCAGTACGTCACGGCTTCGTACCATTGGTACCTACAGGGCCGTGTCGTCTCAACCCCACACCTATAAATATCTATAAAAACTTGAACTCGCTCATGAAAGGTCCCGTACTACTAGTTAAAGCGTAAAGTGGTAACAAACAAACACAGAAACAAATTCACGCATTTATAATATAAGTTAGGATAGTAACGATTAGGAAGTTAGGATTAGGATAGCTACGAGGGGGGGTCAAAAAGTTCGCGGAACGGAGGGGAAGGGGGGTGAAATAAAATACTGTACTATTTTTCTTTTTCAATATATTCCCCCTTAAGTCGAATACATTTTTCAGATCTCTCTATTAACTTATTAATACCGTCGAAAAAAAATGATTTGTCTTTGTCCTCAAAATAGGCCGAAATCGCCGACTTGACTTCTTCATCATCGGAAAATTTCTTCCCCCGAAGCTCTTTTTTTAATTTGGGAAATAAAAAATAATCACAGGGGGCTAAGTCTGGACTATAGGGAGGATGGTTTAACATTTCGAAGCCACAGTGATGAAGGGCAGCCATCGCAACGCGGCTCTTGTGTACCGGTGCGTTGTCATGCAAAAGCAGCACACCCTTTGTCAACTTTCCCCGCCTTTTCTCCTTGATTGCTTCTTTTAATTGTCTTAGTAGATTAGCGTAGTATTCTCCCGTTATAGAAACACCCTTATCTTTATAATCTATTAATAAAATACCCTCTGTATCCCAAAAAACAGTTGCCATGATTTTTCCAGCCGATTGTGACACCCTGTATTTCTTAGGGGGGGGCTGACCCTTTTTATGCCACTGCATAGACTCTTGCTTCGACTCAGGCTCATAATGATGAACCCAAGTTTCATCTGCAGTAACAAGTCTTGCAAAAATTCCTTCCTTGTCGGCGCTACAGAGGTCTAAAAACTCCTTTGAATACTCGACGCGCAGCTGTTTCTGTGGTGGTGTGAGCATTCTTGGCACCCATCTTGCGCTGACTTTTGACATCCCAAGATTGTCGTGTAGAATATTTAAAATGGTTGTAGGTGATACTCCAACCATTTCTGCAAGTTGTTTCTTCTTCAAACGAGTATCCTCCAGTATAAGATTCTCCACTTTTTCAACGATGTTTGAGGTGGTGGCCTCAATCGGCCGTCCTGAGCGAGGGTCGTCTTCAAGAGACTCTCTGCCTTGCTTGAAAAGGCTATTCCACTTGTACACCATGGTTTTCCCAGGGCAAGAGTCCCCGTATACTGATAACATTTCTTCCAAAATTTTCTGAGGTGGTTTTCCTTGCTTAGTGAGGAACTTTATGACGGCACGAAACTCGATTTTTTCCATGTTCAAGTTTTTCTTCCGGATTCACTTGTTTGATCGACGACAGGTCAAAGGTTATTGACACAATCAGGTTCAAACTTGGCATATATACTCACAAAGAGTTGCTCATTAGTTACTACCTGCGGCAGGTCCCCCACCCCCCGCTATCCCCTCCATTCCGCGAACTTTTTGACCCCCCCTCGTAGGATTACGATTTGGAGAAGAAAAAGCAGGAAAGCAGCACCCCAAGCTCCGAAGTAACGCGCTAAGATGAAGAAGGAATAAATCTTCACTTCCTTATTAACTTATTTACTATTTTATACTTACTTCATTAATTTATATCAAAATGCGAAAGTAACTCTGTCTGGATATCTGTCTGTTACCTCTTCACGCTTCAACCACTCAACCGATTTAGATGAAATTTGGTACGGATATAGTTTTTGACCCGGGGAAAGACATAGAATACTTTTTATCTCGTGGAATTGTCAAAAATTAGGGCCACTGGCAACGCTAGGCTACGCATCAGCTAGAAGAAAAACATTTTTATGACCCAGTCATCATATGTTTGCATGTTTACGTGTGTATGTCTGATGACAATGCAATATTTAGGTATCAACGAGCTCATAACAGTTATATAAATCGTGAGAGCTGGCACAGTTCACGCTGGCTTAAGGCTTTGTTGCCAAGCGTATGCTTTATTTATTTATTTGTTGTTCATCATATACGAATAGGGCTGATGCATATATTTTTTTCGATCTGCTATGGAAAGAGTTCCTAAAAATAGGCACGTTCAATAAAAACTAACTTGCTAACCCAAAATCTCTTTAAGATATAAGGGTTACAAAGTCACGTTCGCCTTTAGACGGCGTCTCGGAACGCCTTAGAAAGACCGGACAGAAGTGACGCCACTTATGTCGCATTTGAAGGCGTGATGTAAGAACAATTGTTCAGGTATGTCAAATATTGCGTTTACAGGATTGGCGTCATAGCAAAAGTAGCTATGTTTTTTTAAGAAAATCCTATTGTAATATTATTATTTAAACATTTTGTTATTTCTAAAATTGTCTTTTTTAGGCAACTAGAAACGAAAAATAATGAATCGATAAAAAAATCAGAGACATTTATAAAAATTTACTCATTATGCATCTTTTCTATTGTACAGAAACGATACGAGTAAAAGCGTTGTTTAGCAGTCAACCTCTGAGTTACACAGCGAATTTAATCATAGGTCGCGAGTTAAAGGTGTATTATACATACATATTACATACGATTGTTTTCCACAGGAGTAGGCAGAGACTGGACCTCCACTTGCTACAATCCTGACAGATTTCTTTCGCTTCATCTACACTCATCACTCTTTTCATGCCTGCCGGTTACGGGTACTTCTGACCTCTCCTTTTTTAAGAATGCCTGCAATCTGGTCGCAATACGTTCGTCGAGGATCACTCTTCCACTATTAAGACGAAGTGGTAGCTAAAGGGGCGCCCTCATTTGAAATAAATTCTTTAAAATTTAATATGGTGATAATTAAAAATTTGATTTGTATGAATGTCTAGGAAGACCTTTAAACTATTTTATGAATAACCTTTGAAAGTAATATTGGTAGTCCGTCTGGTTTTAAAACTGTTTTAAAACTAGACAGACTATTGGTAATAATTTCAAAGGTTTTTCATAAAATAGTTTAAAGGTCTTTCTAGACATTTACACAAATCAAATTTTTAAATATCACCATATTTAATTTTAAGCTACCACTTTAGCTACCACTTCGTCTTAAGTGGTATTTTACATAAAATATTTTTGTTGATCAATAGATACATGAATACTTTCAATATTTTCTATTTAAATATATACATATATTGTAAATAAATCCAGCAATTGGGACAATTATTTCATTCATTTCATTTCAGTCATTGATCATATTCTATTTCAACGTGATTTTAAATTAATTGTTGCAGAAAAACTTATATAAAGAGCGCTAATTGACTCTAATAAACTATGGCGTCATTAGCCTGTATTTCATACAAATCCCACAGAAAATGGTTGTTTTGACATTTAGAAAAAACGAATTTAATAATAGTTGTTGACGCCAGATATTTACTTGCAGCTTAGTTCCGCTACCTAACCGCATGTGCAGTAGAAGCGGCAACAAACCGCACTGCAACATTTTCTCCAAATACACCAACTTACAATTTACATGTTAAAATTAGATAGGTATGTGGACTGATAATACATTATTATGTCACACTTTTGAATTAAGCATGATGTCATATTAGTGAAATAGTAATGCATTAACAATGATGTCAGTGAATTGAATCAAGTATGTGCTACAGTCAAGTGACAATAGAGAATATGCATGAAAAAAATATGTGTTATCTAACTAGTTTATCCATAAATATTCAAAAGTAAAGTACTAAAAGTAAAAACAGAATAAAAGTTGGTTGAAAAACGAACGAGATATAACGATTTTACAAAAATATGTCTATCTAACTCACAAAAACGCTATTTTCTATGGCAAATGCATATATGATATAGACTTTGACGTCACCAGTATATATCGGACTTCTCTTTCTAATTAAAACTTTAAAGTATCACATGTTTTTGTGATTCATTCCACTTCATTCATTCAACACGACACCCTTCGGCCAGAAATCTTCCTTAGCGAAGGTCGCCAGCTGAGCAGTTAGAACTCGCACCACGTATGAATTAAAATTCACGTTGTGACGCGATGCTAACTTTATGCTCAGGGTGAAATGAGTCTTCACTCTTATGTTCACCAACTCCTCGATCTTAGTGGAGTAATGTAGACCTAACAGAGCAAGGTCGCAGGCAAGGCAGCACACAGCAGCAGACTTCTCTTTCTAATTGAAACTTTAAAGTATCACATGTTCGTCGCTAATTAAGATATTTTATAAATTCTTTCATATTTGTTTACTGTGGATAATAAGGATTTTATTAAGCAAATAAAAAAAAGCGAATATTCCCTATTAGCTACTTTCCTAGAACACAAATCAGATACTTTTTTCTTAACGTCAAAACAATCATATTCTATGGGATTTGTATGAAATATAGACTAATGACGTCATAGTTTCTTTGAGTCAAATAGCGCTCTTAAGGTTAAACTAGTCGATACTTTTTCAATAGAAATTTCGATGGGAATTTCCTCCACTGTTTCACATTGTACTTACAGTCAAAGTTTAACATGATATCGTTTTGTCTCATTATACATTTTGCCTGTACGGATACAACATAATATAATTTTTCAAAACTAAAAACCGACTTCACCTCCAAACTACACAACCGATTTTGATAAAATTTCCATGATACCACCTGGAAACTATACTCTTTCGAACAAAAAAAGATTTTTTTAAATCGGTCCAGTCGTCTTTGAATAACCGGTGAACATACATTAAAAAATGCATCGCAACGAATTGATAACCTCCTCCTTTTTTGGAAGTCGTTTAAAAAATAAAAAGACATTGAAAAGTTATAAGCCATTAAGGATTAGTTACAGTTTTGCTAATTTTTGCGCAAATTTCGGCGTAAATAAGTAATAAAAGAAGTGTTAAATCTCCAAAATACGGTCCTTGCAGCTTAATTGTCGAAGATTAAAATAAACTTAATTCGTAATTGATTATTGCAGTAGTTTTTGCATAAAACCCTTTTTCCGAAAGGACTTTACGTATTTTTTTCGCGCTCGGTTTACTATGAGTTTATCGTGCATTTCACCTCACTACTTCGCCCGCACACAATGTTAGATGAAACAGCATGCTTTTAGGCTGCGCCCACCTGCGAGTTCGGGCTCGCGACTAGTTCAACCTTAATATCAGTTTTTCTGCAATAATAAATCTAAATTCACATTGAAAATGGATATGATCATGACAATTCATATTATTTCCTTAATAGTACTTTATTTTAAAAATTATTTTTTTCACCTAGTACAGCACCCAATAGGGCATATGCATAAAAAAAATATTTGTTATCAAACCAGTTTTTCCATAAATATTCAAAAGTAAATTACTAACAGTGAAAACAAAATAAGAATTGGTTAAAAAACAGACGAGATATAACAATTTTAAATAAAGTAATAATCATTTCTAAAGTAGTTTATGTTTTAAATATTTATTGACATCGTGGTTTAAAGGTAAGAAAATAGAAAATCATAAAATTCGAGGTATTCGTAGCACGTGGAGTTCTATAGTCTCTGCCTACCCCTGTGGGAAACAGGCGTGATAATATGTATGTACGTATAATTACAGTACACTTGGTACACACACATGTGTTGTGATGTCATACGTTAATCTAAACACGGTTTTAGTCCACAAAATGACCAACGTAGTTGAATTTCGTAAACTGCTGACGGCAAATTTTTAAACAATCGTTCGTCGTTGGTGTAATAGTACCGAGTGAATATACCTACAAGATTAATTTTCAAATACCAGCAACAAGCATAACACAAGGAGCAAGTTCTGGAGAGCTATTTTTCATTCAGGGTCTCATCGAAACACAAAAAAGTTTGCCAACTCACCGCTCGTGTAAAATATTAGTAAGGTTCATTTTTTAAACCGGCATGTCACTGAAAGACAATATTGTTTAACGTAGAAAACATCGAAAATTTGTATATAGTTTAAAAAAATAACCAGGAATAAAAAAGGAGCATGAATCGAAACAGATTCTCCATGAAAGCTTTCTTTGACATGCCACCGCTACAAACGTGGATATTACGATTGGTCAAGAGTGTCAAGACGACATGAGTGGAAGAGTGGATCAGGGTCGTCCTTGACAAACGTACCGCGATCAGATTGCAGACGTTCTTAAAAAAGGAGAGGTCAGAAGTACCCGTAACCGGCGGGCATGCATGAAGAGAGTGATGAGTGTAGATGAAGCGAAAGAGAACGGTCAGGATCGTAGCAAGTGGAGGTCCTTAGTCTCTGCCTACCCCTGTGGAAAACCGGCGTGATAATATGTGTGTATGTATGTGTGTCAAGACCACTCGTTGCAAATCCTTCGCAAACGACCGATTCTTAAATGCATTTTGGAAACACTCGCGCAAACCATCCGTAATGTGACAAGTTATTTCAAAAATGCTTCCCCTGTCGATGATACTAAACTATTTAATATAAAAATATATTCTATTTTCTATTTTTAGCCTATACTGTCCCACTGCAGGCCAAAGTCCTCCCTTCCAACCTTCCAACTCTCTCAGTCGAGGGCCTTTGAGGCCCAATCCCTGCAGTAGGAGTCAAGGTCGTCCCTCCATCTCTTTTCGGGTTTTCCAGGCCTCCGCTTTCCGTTTTGAGGTATATATTGAGTCACGGATTTGGTCCATATATTAAAATATATTCACAATGGATAAAAAAAATTCGTCCTCTCATACAAAATCCATTTGGCTACGGACAGATGTGTATGGAAAGTCGATTTTATTTAATTTTTTCGATAAATCTTTTTTATGGAATATACCTATTTCAATATGCACTTACTGCAAAAATGTTGCTAGTGTTTTTAAAGTCAGCCTGTAGTTACTCTCACTCATTTACCTACCATGTAAAGAGGGAATTTTTATTTTTAACCGACTTTAAAAAGGAGAAGGTAATTGATTCGTCGAATTTTTTTTTTAATGTATATTTCTCGATGACCTTAAGGGGATACTTGAATTTTCCGGTATCTAGTGCTGCCCCCATTTTAAGTAAATCATTTGAAAGGAAACAATTGCTAAAAACGGCCACTTTTGGCGTATGTGCGTGGAAAAGCTTTACATTATCACTTTAAACTGTAACCTGTAGTTCATAAAATACTTTGAAGGGTTATCTAGTGCCTAGTCAAGACAAAATTTTAAATTTCTCCGGGTTTTTATCATATGATTTATTTCTAATGGGGGTAGCACTGGACACAAGAAAAATCAGGTATCCCCTTAAGATGCTTGGACCAATTTAGAAAATTCCAAAAGCAATTCTTTCAAGCTAGCTACCCATCACTATTTGGTTCACTTTTTAGGGTTCCGTACCCGATGGGTAAAAACGGGACCCTTTTACTAAGTCTCCGCTGACCTTCTGTCTGTCCGTCCGTCCATCTGTCTGTCATCAGGCTGTATGTCATGAACCGCGCTAGCTAGACAATTGCAATTTTCACAGATGATGTATTTCTGTTGCCGCTATAACAACAAATACTAAAAATAGAACAAAACTAAGTTGATTGGACGAGGTAGCTGGTTTTTACACGAGCGACTGCCATCTGACCTCTGCAACGCAAAGAGTCAACCAGAACAATCCTTTGATTAGTTTGATCAAACGCTAGATGGCGTTTGGGACCCACAGTTTATACGTGCCTTCCTAAACACGAAATCATCTTTCTTTCGGGATCAGGTGATTCAAGCCTGCAATATCCTAACCAGACTGGAAACGACTTTTCACAAAGTGAAATTCGAGAACCCACGACATCCGGATCACAAGGCGGATACCTTGACCACTAGACCACGAAGGCAGTCTGTAATGTCTTTAAAATTTGTTCTTAATTATGAGGACTTTATGATGAACGCCGAAATTAGCAGCCAAATAATAAACATATTTGAACAAAGACACAAACACGGACATGATCAGATCACAAAACAATGCCTTATGCAACGTCACCTATTGTTGTAGATTTGTTTACGGGGTCGGCAACCAAACACTACAACGAAAACATCCAGTCATGAGATGACAACATTAACACGGGAATAAAAGCGCTCCTAAAGCAAGGGATCATTTAAAAAAAACACGTTTATCTAAACTCATAAACTCAAAAGATTAAAGTGCTCCTCAAGACAAATCAAACGAGCCCAAATTAGACGGGGTGCAGCATTTAATTACAGAGTTCCTATGGCCACCTTCCAGCTCCATTATCAAATCCGCTCCATATTATCAAGCATTGTTATATCAAAAACCGGGAATTGGGTCAAAATGGATTTACAAGATTTGATTACAGAAAGACAGACAGACAATAGGACAGGTGAAACTAAATAAAAGCTTCTAAAAATTTATCCATCCCGGATATTTCTTGAGCATTATCTTAAAATTTTAAATACACACCAACACATAATACGTAATGAAACTATAGCCGAATAATTTTAAGTGTTCTGGCTGGTTCTACTCGATTTCGCAAGGTTATAAGTATCCTTGTTATTAAGACCATTGGCACGCATATCATTCATGACGACGTGAAGTCAGAATTTCTTGGGTCTACTAGGTCTGCCGGGGCGTGGCGGAGGAGGCATGGTTATACATTTGTTTCCCTCGTAACTTAGGAGAAGTCAGAAATATCCGACACCGACGAGAATACATGAAGACAGTGATGAGTGTAGTTGAAGCGAAAGATGTCTGTCAAGATATAAAATATTGACATGCACTTTATATTTTGAATAGAAATGAAAGCGGTACAGTTAAGAATGCAACTAGACTGTAAAATCCATAATAAGATGATATATTTATTAGTAAAGGACTGCGCATCGAAGTTCTAAAGTGAATTTAGATGTATAATAGCTGTACGAGTATCATTGTCTTTATTTTGTAAATCAGAGAAAAGCTAATTCAATTTTTAATAAAAAACACAAGCGTCTGAATGCTCCTTGAGGAGTTTCTTCCATGTTTCGAAAGTTCTTCATCATTTGTACTTTAAAATCTATAAACGACGCAACGTTTTTAAATGCTTTTTATCATTATATAGAGTGATTCAAGTGGAAGATTTATATGTAAAATACATAATTTGAATTAATATTTAGTGGCTATGTTAATCTTTAACTAGTAACTACGGTTTTTATTACATTGTGTTCAGTGTCAAAGTCATTTTCTCAGCAATAATTTTAGGTCTAAAGATCTTTTGTAAGATTCAGTTAATTCAGTCAGTCATTGTTAGAAATCTAGTAATCATATATAAACCTATAGAAATGTAAATATTCTCAGCCCGTTTTCAAATTTCCACTGATTTTGCTGCTTTTTATAAAACGTATTAGAGGGTCAACTCAGTACCTACAAATATTTAAGATTCATTTATTTCCAGGTTTCTACTGCAGAGATCCAGACACAGGGAAACTACACCCAGTCAATACAACATGGTGGTCTACAACGTTTTGTGGCAACTACACATGCAAATTGAAGAAAAAGGACCTCCTAAATACTACACCTTTAAGAGAATTTCAAGTATCAAATGTTGACATATCTGATATAAATATTCCTCAAATCGAAAAGAACATATCAGTCATCCAGAATGATACTGATGAAAGTAAACGAGTAGCTACTATTTTAGATAAAATCTTGACAAATATGAATGATTCAAATCAAAACCAAAGAGCTAATGAAATTATAAGTGAAAACGAAAATGATCGATTTCTGAATGAAAAGGAAATAAAGCAAATTTCTGAAATGCTATACGGAGTAAAGAAGAGTGACTTGGAAGCAGTGATTGACATATACAATTTAGCACAAGAAATATATAAAGAACTAGATAAAAAGACATCAGAAAATTTAGTAGAAGAGACTGTGGACGCAATACAAATGAATGTCAATGAAATTCGGAATGATAAAAAAGAAATATCTCCAACGCGTAATACTAAACTTGTAAATGATAAACTATCTTACTGGTATGAACCCTTTGTTATTCCAAAAGGAAAGGCGATTTTAGACATGAGTCATGAAGGATCCAATGTAGCTCCATCAGTGTATCCTGTACCAAAATTTGAACAACATCCTGCGACATATCAAGATACTGCTACATCAATTCAGAACTATGGGAAACTTCCTTATTTTTTTGAAATGACTGACTTCCAAAGACAATTATCTTATGTGCATCCTACGACTTCAAATCCCTCATCTAAAGAAGGACAGTCTATGCAGCACGCTATTGAAAAAACTTCAACTCCACAAAGTACGTTCTCGGGTATTACTGCAGACAAGCATGTTCAACAGCCTGCTCTACTGCCTTTCCCGTATCATCAGATTCATTATAATGCTTCCGGTTATCCCTTTAACTATTACTATAGAATGAACCCTTATAGGGCAGTTTCAAGAAGTCAGTACGACAGATATTACGTCAGTCGTGCGCCTAAAACCGAGAAAGAGAATATTAAAGAAAGGTCTTACCAACCCGGTAGTTTGGTTAACGCATTACTTTCTAAAGATGATAGTTGGAAGGCAAATAATCCTGCGTGGAAAACGGAGTCTCTTAGCGATGATGCCCTTGAAGACATCAAAGCTCATTTTGAGAATAAAAACATATTATTCAAGCCTCTTTGTTTGAGGAAGAAGATAAAGTTGGAAAAAGTGGGAAAACTTTTTAGATTGGATAATGCGAATAGAGAAAAGAGGAGTATTACAGAGAATGGCGTGGCGAGTGAAAAAAAGGATGAAGATTTTGAAGTTTACATAGAAAAGACAACGTAAGTAATCATAGTAATTTTATCTATGTTCCCTCTTAAGATACTCAATTATTTATTGATTTGTCACGTCTTAAATACGTGACATTTTATGAATATAAGTAACAATTAGAAAATAAAAGACACGTAGATATTAACACAATAATGTGATGTGACTAATACAACAAATTGACGTCATGTTTTTGCTTAAGGGGCTACCTGAATTTTCCAAGGTCCAGTGCTGCCCCCAATTGAAATAAATCATTTAAAAGGAAACAGAGATATCATTTAAAATTTGGCCTTGATCAGACCTTAGGTAACCCTTTAAACTAATTTATGAACTACTGTTTACAGTTTAAAGTAAGAACGTGAAGCTTTTCTATGCACATAAGCCAAAAGTGGCCGTTTTTCGCAATTGTGCGTAGAAAAGCTTCACGTTCTCACTTTAAACTGTAAACAGTAGTTCATAAAATAGTTTAAAAGGTTATCTAGAGCAAATGGGGGCAGCACTCGACCCCGGAAAATTCAGGTATCCCGTTAAGTATTTATAAATTTACAAATTGTTGCCCATATATACTGGAAATAAGTTTTTGGTAAAAACATTTTTGGAACGAAGTTCCTTACGGCAGGCTTGGAGGAGATAGGGATTTTGCTGCGCGACCGAACTGAAAAAAATGTGATAGTAAAACCGTAAGGATGACCTCGTTAAATAAAACCGTCAAATGAGACGTGCGCAGGCGCGACAGTCGTATACACAAGCGAGTAGTGTATAATACCTTTGAGCACGATTTTTCTTTTGCATATTGTGTCGATTCTACATTAGCCGAAGGAACTTCGTTCCTACCTGGTGTCCCACGACACCACATTTCTTTTTTTAGTTTATGCTTTTATTGTGAGGCCTAAGGACTTATCGAGGCAAATGTAATAAGCTTATAAATAGACCCACGTGATTTATTTCGGTATACATTTATTAGGAAAAGTTACTCAAAACTATGGAATGAATCACCTCTTAAAAATATTTGCATT
This sequence comes from Acrobasis suavella, assembly GCA_943193695.1. Taxonomy (NCBI): domain Eukaryota; kingdom Metazoa; phylum Arthropoda; class Insecta; order Lepidoptera; family Pyralidae; genus Acrobasis; species Acrobasis suavella. The sequence goes on from OW971950.1 coordinate 1,490,874, forward strand.
TAATAAAAATTGGCCAAGTGCGTGTCGGGCTACACGCAGTGTAGGGTTCCGTAGTTACGAATGCCAACTTTGAGTTCATGTCACTAAAAACTAATTTTCTATAGAATTTGTATGAAATTTTGGTTTTTCAAGTACATTTTATAAGTTGATCGCTTATAACTTTATAATTTGTAAACCCTACTTAGCTTTGATAGTTTTCCTTTAAATTTCGTTTTATATGCTATAGCTGTGAATTTTTTCACGTGTTTATATATAACCGTTTAGCAGATAGGGGGGGGGGGCACTTGACTCAAAAAAAAAATTCATTTTAAAACCAAAATATTTCAGAATCGAATCCCTAAATCTAAAAACGGTGTTCACAAGCTCATAATATTTTTTAAAGATCTATTCAACGATATCCACCATGATTGGTTAGTCAAGAAAAATAATGAGTTTTTACATTACTTGTATAAGAGCTATCTTAAAAAAAAATTTTTTTTTCAATATTTTATTTACCATTTTTTCCGCCTAATTAATGTTCATATTCATGCCAAATCACAGCTTTCTAGTACTTATAGTCGCTGAGTTAAACTGCGGATGGACCGACAGACAGACATGGCGAAACTATAAGGGTTCCTTGTTTACTACGGAACCCAAAAAAAGGACATTGTTAAAACTAACTTTGGGGCTAGCTCAATCTGTGTAATTTGTCCCTATGTACATTCATATTTATTTGTAATCTACCTAATGTGCTATAAATATTATTAAAATCACTTACCTTAAAAAACACAATACTTCGATCCCACGGGATTGTTTAAAACCATAAGAAAAAACGAAGTTCGTGTCTCAAAACTAAATGACAAATTGATAGCAACAAAAAACCCAGGAATCCAACCCTTTTGGGCAGATGTCTTCTTAAACAAGGATGCGGTTTTATCGCTTTTTGTCCAAGAATAAAAAACAATAGAATGTAAAAAAAATGTTGTATTTTTGGATTAGCTTGGTACCAAATGGTTTATACGCCTTATGTTTATGTGATTCCTAAAAGGAAGTTAGTTACATTATTCTAGGTCTTTATTTTCGTTAGCTGTTTATGGGATCCCTTTTTATAGCATAATTTGTTTTGTCCTAATATTCTTTGGCATACCGGTTTTGGCATAAAATATTTCGGCATAATAGTTCTTAGGTATAATGGTTTTTTGGCATAATTAATTTTTAGGCTTATTTGTTTTGGCATAATGTTCATTCGCATAATCTCCGAATTAGGCGCGAAAGGTAGGTTAGGTTATGGTTGTGCAGTAACCATCACAGGAGCGAGCGAGCGAGCGTCGACAAAGTGACCAAATAATTATGCGTAATAACGATAAGCTTATAAACAATTATGCCAAAAAACAGTAACATTATGACTTATTTTTTTATGATTATGGATAAGGCCGTATATCCCACTTGCAAAAGCATCCTCTATTTAACCGACTCCGATTGTTAACGTCCTCCTTTTTGGAAGTCGGATAAAAATACAACAAAAAGATTCTACGATAAAGGAAGATTATTTTAAATTTCGCATTTTTTACTTGACTACGGCGAGGTCAAAAGGTATATGAGTTTCGCCGCTATGTATGTATGTTTGTACCTATGTGACTAGGAACTTACATATACCTATTTTGTGCAATACTTTTGAATTTTTTTGCCACGAGTGAGATTCGAACCCACGTGCACTGCCAATTGTGCTGCTGTGACTTCGAATCACCCTGACGAATTAATTTTAGAAGTCCTAATTTTATAATTATTTTATAAAAGACTCACTTTTTCATCGTCAATATATTAAAGTTTATAATCAATCCAAAAGATTCAATACCAAAGCGGTATAAAACAAAAAAAAAGTTTGTTGTTCAATATCAAAAAGAAATATTGTTTCGTAATATTTTCCAATACCCAATATTAAGGAGGTAACTTCAGAAGGGGCTTTGAGGCAATAGGAGAGGGTGGGCCATCAAATTTACATTTATTTTTTAGAGTTATCGATAGAAAAATACGGCTTTTTGATATTGCCTACTAGCTTTTATGTAAATCAATAAATACAGGAGTAAACTGATAATAAAAGTAAATTTAAAACGGTAATTAATATTTTTTTGACAAAACTACATACATACCTATAGTACCTATACAACTTGGAAGGTATATATATAATAAATCAAACCACGGGCTGAACTGGGTCACTATAGTATAATGAAATTAAAATAACTGCCAAAAAACAAGAAAAAATCGACTTTCGCTGGTTTCGCACACAAATCTGATTTAGGACGGCAGTTTTTTTTTTTATAAATATGAGGGTTTATTGACAATTTAACAATACTTACTTAAATAATTTAAACAAAACAAAAAAGAGACATAAGACGGCAAGAGACCGGATGGGATGACCCTTGTGCCTTGGAGATTGGGACGGCCCCTTGTGTTTACACTCTGGCGCCGTCTCATCTCCCGGTCACAAGGTCTAAAGCTGGGACAGCTGCAGCTACTACAGAAAACCTCAAACGGTGCAAATATAGTAGCCTCGGCAATAATTACTTATTTGAGCCGTTTGGGGTTGAAACCTTGGGGCCGTGGGGACCATCGGCGCATAAATTATATAACACTGTTGCCCAAAAATTGACTGAAATTACGCGTGACCATAGGGCTGGCCTTTATCTGGCTCAAAAGATAAGCATTGCCATACAACGTGGCAATGCTGCCAGCCTTCTGGGCACGTTACCACGGGGCAACGATTTACCAGGGCTTTTTTATTTATAAGTAAGTAATTTAAGTAATTAGTTTAGTTTTAGTTTCTTTTTTGTTTTGTTTATATGAGGGTTATTCTTCTCTTTCTTTATTTTGTTTACAGTTACAAAAAATGAGTTTCTTTCGGCGTTTCTTCTCAGCAGTGGTCGTTACGAAGCGCTGGTATCGGTAGCTTTTCTTTGAAAATAAATTAAATTTTAATATACTTTACACGTAACGTAAATTATACTTATTGACGTGTAAAAGTGCCTGTAAAGGTCTAATTACTGAATAAACATTTGAATCTTTGAATCTTACAGATGCCAATCTGACGTACACCCAGGCTTCTTCCGGATGGGGAATGACTCAGCACCATATCCTGCCTGCTGCCCACAAAGAATAAGTCGATAATATAGAAATAGATCTTTTTAAGAAGTTCTCCTAAAAAGTCTTAGACGAAAAGAGGTCGGATGTGGCATCCTTAATTGAAATAATTTGTTCAATTATAAATATAATTTGAATCTACGATCAGACAATTTATTTCAAATAAGGGCGCCACTTCCGTCCAGGCTTAGCCTTAAGTGCGGCGAAATCTAACATTATGGAAAGTAACTACTTACATTATTGTCACTCAAATTGACTACATTACATTTTTATATGTCTGTGACATGATGCAGCGTCAATAGCATAGATATACAAGGTATATATCATCCGCATTGAAGTCTCAAAAATATAACCTGTTTTGAAACGTAGTAGCATATTTGCTGTGTGAAATCAAGGAGCAAAAAAATTTTATATATTTGTATGGAATACGCCATGACATATATGACTCTACTAAATAGAAAAGTCACCTAAGCATAAGGCAATGTCATTATACAATGTCATTTAAATTTTGTCGTATTGAGCAGTAAACAGATAACTTTTTAGTTTTGACGTTTAGCGAAGTCTCTTTCTTGCAAACAGTTAATTCCCATAAGAGGGAATGAGACACAAGATGAGTTTTATGTCAGATTATCTTTTTAAGAACCAAAACTTTATTTTTGCTCTTTGGTCAATAAGCTATTTTACTATGTAAGTTTTTGGTTGATATTATATATAAAACAAAAAAATAACTCCCTAAAGAAACCTATTTAAAAAAAAAAACAAGAAAATTGGTTGATATATGAAGCAACAATTAGCATTTCAAATTTTGCTATGAAGAAAATGGCTGTGTGTTGGGGTACATATCGTTATCTCTTTCGTACGCGCGAGACTTTATAGCAGTGACGTCAAGAGCGATGTACGTGCATCCTTTTTCTGTAATTTGATAGTTTCCCATTCCAGTAGATTTTAAAGACTTTAAACTTACCTATTTCTGAGTAAATTTAAAAAAGTATTTTATTTTCGGTTTGGATTATGGTACTTATTAAGATGAATATTTACAAAACTGCTTAAAATACCGTAATTTCGACCAACGCCCGCTTTGATTCAGTGACGTATAGCAGTTACTGATAGTCTAGCAATTGACGCGAAGTGACGTCAGTAACGGTATTGGCAGAAAAAGAGGAGATAACTTTTTGTTCTTGATTGTTTGTTATTTCATAGAATGACTTAACTAGTACGTGACTTTGTCTGCGTAAATTTAGTACTTTGTAATAAAATCTACTTTTGTATAGAAAAATAGGATTCCCCATACAAAGTTCGAATCCTCTTTTCATTCCCTTAATGGATAATTTTTGGGATAAAACTTATTCTATGTCCTTCCTCGGATTTCAAACTAGATCCAAACCAAATTTCATCTGAATTGGTTAAGGGGCTAAACAATAGTTCATAAAATAGCTTGAAAGGTTATCTAGGATCTGATCAAGACAAAATTTTTAATGAAAATCTCTGTTTCCTATCTATAGATTAATTTCAAATGGGGGCAGCAGTGGACTCCGAAAAATTCTGGTAGCCCCTTAAGTAGTTGAAGCATCAAGAGGTAACAGACGGACAGAGTTACTTTCGCAAGTATATACTCGTATTTAAGTAAGGATAAGGAATCCTTACTGGACAAAGATAACATAATTAGGTACTTACATAACAGATACCCAACGCCATAGAAATTATTGGAGGGCCCGTGAGTAGGAGAAACTGGAGTTGCGGGACACACAGAGATGGCAGCACTTATGACTAGCAAAAAAGTGACAAAGATAGTATTGAATATGCTTTAAAAATATTTATTGCATTTCATATAAGTCATATATTTACTTAATTAGTTTTAAAATTTAATGTAATAATTACATTTTAATGTTTAAATAAATATTTATATAGCGCCATCTAGGGACAAGGAAGAGAAATAATTATGTTTATAACGAGATGGGTAGGCATATATTATAATATAATAATAGTTCGCTGCATAAATGTGATTTATTATTAATAAATAAAATAAAATAAAAAAACTGCGAAAAGATAATGTTGAAACATGACCTTTAAACAAAAAAAACTTGTCCTAAATATTTATTAATTCATTTCTAACGTTATTCAGTTTTTTTTATTCGTAAACGAAATTGTGGATATTTTACTTAATATACAAAGTTTCAAGTAAAGCTGAGCTAAGCCAAGCTAAGCTAAAGCGGATTAGCTTATTGAATTGGCAGTGGGTGGGGCACATAGCATGAAGAATCGATGGCCGACGGGGCAGAAAGGTTATCGGATGGCGGCCACGTACCGGCAAGCGTATGACACCTACCAGTTAGGTGGTCTGACAACCTGAGCAGAGAAAGGTTGCAGGAAAGCACTGGATGCAGGCCGCTTCCGATCGGTCGTTTTAAAAATCCTCGGGGGAGGTCTATGTCCAGCAGTAGACTAAATGTGGCTAATATGATGATGATTATAAAGTCCCATATCAAAAATCCTTTTTTACCGACTTCAAAAAAGAAGGTTATCGATTGAAATCAATAGAAAAATTATATATATATAATAATATAATAAGCATCGAATGTTAACGAAATTTCTATTTTTTATTTATGATTTAGTATTGGTACAACGAGACGCTATATATTCAAATAGTATTTATATTAGTTTATAAGAGTTAAGTATAATTACTTCAAACTTCTTTAATTTTTAATTATGTATTTAAATGTCAATTAATTTAAAGTGTAAATAATATTGTATTTTATAATAAAAAAAAATAAATGACTTATGGCTGATTCCATAAATTATTTACCAATCAATGGAGCCCAAACTCGGTGGGGTTATGTTGTTTTATCAAAGAGATGCCATGACCACCTTCCGGCTCCATCATCAGATCATGGTGCTGACACCATGTCATCATAATATTCCATTGTCACACGATATACGTATGCGAGCAAAATTTCAGCTCAATCGAAAGCCGGGAAGTGGGTCAATTTTTTTTATATATAGGGACAAATCACACAGATTAATCTAGCCCCAAAGTAAGCTTAAGCTTGTGTTATGGGATACTTACTCGTACCCAACGATACTATATTTTATGATAAATACATAAATATCTAGATAAACATCCAAGACCCATGACTATTTGAAAAAGGCCATTTTCCAACTTGCCCTGACTGGGGATCGAACCCAGAACCTCCGGATTGGCGGACTAGCGTGTTGACCATTACGCCATAGAGACCATCATTTAACTTGCAAGATTTGATTACAGACAGACAACGGGACAGGTGGAACTGTAAATATGTACCCGTCCTCACCATCTGACATTCCACCTGACGAGAAGCTGCCCCCGGGTAAGGATCTCCCCTGGGCTGTTTGGAAATCTTTAAACAGACTCCGATCTGGTACAGGGCGATGCCGGGAGAGCAGAGCCAAATGGGGTTGGAACTCTGGCAACAGTTTGTGTGACTGTGGGGTCACACAATCCATGGACCATCTTTTGTCATGTTCCAACTGCCCGATTCCTTGTACTAAGGCAGATCTGAATATGGCTAATGACAGGGCGGTTGCCGTGGCTAGGTTCTGGTCTAACAATATCTAATATGAGCCATTTCGACTCGATAAGAAGAAGGTGAAACTAAATAAAAGCACTGAATAACTATTAAAAAAGTATTACATAATAAAAGCATGTAAAAAAATGACGCATCACCAATTAAAATGATTTAGATTTAAACTATTCTCTCGAATGCTTTTTACGATTAGTGATAAAGCAGGTGGTACATTCCACTTTTTTGTTTCCTGGCAAAGCAGCATGGATTTTTAAAAGTTTTTTCATAGTTAAAACTACAATGTAACCGACGCCAACCAAATACAAGTAGTAAAAACGTAATTACAAAGTTATGTCACGAAAAGCGGCAAGTTTTTACGTTTCGACTTGTGAGGGCGGCGGGTGTTATCTGATTTATTATAACAGTTTTTTGGTGATTAATTCTAAATTAGGTGTTATCTCAAAAAACGGGTTTAATTGTAATCGTGTGTCGGTGACTAATGTGTTTTTAAATTATGGTCTTTTTAGTGAAAAATAGAGACCTACTTGTCCTAAGTCTAATTTGGCAAATTACGTTTAGTATTCTTTTATTTTGTTCTTCTTTTCGAGTCGATGGCTCAAACAGTTATTTACCTCCAAAATAATGCCACTCTTACAGCTAGCGTTGTCCAAGGCTTCATGAAGGTCACTTTGAGTACTGCTGGTGGAGCACGATGGGTAAGAAAGGAGGTATGACCTAGTCTGGTTGTTATGGCGACATTGGTTTCTTCATTTATGTTTCTTACTTCAGCTTAAGTTTATAGGTCTGTGTTAGGGACATTATGGTGATCTATGGGTCCACCTATAACTGTCACATAAAATTTCAAACCTAGGTCCTGTTCTAAGATATCATCTTCTTCAGCTTATAATGATGGGCAAAGTCGCAGGAAAAAGAAAGGTTAGAAGGAGGAAGAACCTGGCTACGAAACAGCCGAGCGCTGCTGAGGTATTCCGCCGAGCTAAGAAAAGAAGACTACACCAAGCTGATTGCCAACCCTCACTAGTTGGAGAGGCACTTTAAAAAGAAGACGCTTCACCTACTTTAGCAACATTTAATAAGTGTTCTTGAGTTTTGCTATTTTGAGGAGATTGATTTGAGAAAGGAGACCATTAGATAAAAGGAGAAGAGAGGTGTCTTGTAACGATGTTGCAATAAACCCTATTCTTCATGTCCTTAAATACCCTTCTCCATCATTTCATTCTGTCCACCTTTTCCAAATTTCATTTTTAAATTCAATTTTCTACATTTTTGACTAATTCATTCCATCCTTACCATTCTGACTCATTCCTCCATCACTTCTGATATAAGAAACTTGAATTATATAATTTAATCAGTGCTGATAAAAAAATGTATTAACCCTTGCCGTGTCTCTCTGTTACTCTACGACTGTTTTGAATCTATATAATTCATGTGGGAGCACACCTACTACTTCTGTCAAAGTGCCAACCAGAATCCGGCCACGATTAATTTGTACTAATAATAACCTCGGAGGCCCTCAAACGAGAGAGTTAGAGTGCTGGAAGGGAGCTCTTTGCCCTGCAGTGGGATCGTAGAAGCCGATCGAGGGAATGGGCGAAAATGGCGTTGCGGCTGCAACTCATCACTATTTAGGTTCCTGATTCACCTTCTCACCCACCATCACGCTAAGAATGGCTTTTGAATCTTGTGGCCTTAGGCTCTGTCTGTTTAGAGCCGCAAGACCCAAAATGCGCTGTTTTTTGTTTGTTTGTTTATAAAGCTTTATTGTACATAATAAAGAACACAGATACAAATCAGAAAAGTAAACATACAACGGCGGATTTATCCCGTATAGGGATCTCTTCCAGTCAACCGGCCAGTAATTGAGAGGAATGTGTACTTATTATGCGTTTGGGGCAGAAGTGGTACAATATAAATTGTAGAAAGATACAGTACAAATAATATACAATATGTAACAAAAACCCTGTCCGATCCTTGGAGGAGCAACTAAGACCGTCAATATGAACAACTTTTTCTATGGGATCAATGCTTGAACTCGAAAAAAGAATCGACATTTTCATACAAAAGTGTTCGGCTGGCCCAGCAATTTGTATGAAAATGTAGGTTTTTTTTTCGGACAGGGATTTTGTTACATATTGTTGTAAACTACACAATCTGTCCATCCCATTACGGATAAAGACGTGATTTTATGTATGTAAGGTCACAAACATAGCCAAACGGACTAGCTCATTGAAGTGGCAGTGGGCGGGGCCGCTGGCGCAGAAAGGTTCCCGAATGGCGGCCACGTACCGGCAAGCGCAGCGTAGGACACCCACCTTCTAGATGGTCGGATGACCTGAGCAAAGTTGCAGGGATGCGCTGGATGCAGGCCGCTTCCGATCGGTCGTTTTGGAAATCCTTAGGGGAGGCCTATGTCCAGCTGTGGACTTCCTGTGGCTGATATAATGATTATGTATGTATAACGCTCTATTCTAAAGTCAAATCAACAATTTTTATTCAATGTAGGATAAATATATCTCCTATTGAAGGTCATTTCTTTTTTAAATATTATTTACTTGCAAAAGCTAAAAACTTCTATCGTTTTGAAACGACCACTGCTAGCAACATTACGCCGATAGAAACCCAGTTCAGTATTTCTAAAAAAGAAGTCATGATTTTACAACACAAAAGATAGATAGATAAATTATTTATAGCATCTATAGCACACTACATTACATGAAAAAAGAATAACTTAACCTAATACCAATCTAATATAAATAAAGTATAGGCATGTGTGTGCTACAGTTTTACAAAAGGCTGTAGCTCAGTGTGGGGAATTGCCCAGTGAGCAAAACACTGATTTTCAGTACCAGTCCAGAAGTGCCATTTCTAAAACGCGGAGTCACCTAACCGAATGATTTTCCCATACAAAAACCATACGTTTAGGTGACTCCGCGTTTCAGAAATCGCACTTCAGGTGTGCTTGCGTCGCCGAAGCTGATTAAAGTTCTTAAATTAATAAAAAGAAGATATATTAAAAATATTTATACAATATATTTTTATATGTATTACCAAAGAGGAAAAGACAGTGGCAAAAGTATCCTTAAGAGATAACAAAATATCCCAGTACAGTTATTCTATCAAAATTGTAATTAAATCTACAAAAGCCATAAAAAAGACATTGGCCTAATGGACCAGTGCCTTTACATCGGTATTTTAGAAAAAAACATTGCTTGGTTCACTTAAAAAAGCATTTTCTCTCTACGATTCTGACTTATCGCTGTCCGTTCGAATGAGACGGACGTATAAAAAATGTACTAAGCAAGAGAGAGAGGGGAATATTGTTCCAGAAAATATTTAAATTAAGTCCTCCCCTTAATGTCTGACATTATTTTTTTATCGGCGGCCAAATAAAGATATGTAGCCTTTTACAGGAAAATGGTTTTCTTTGGAGGGAAATGTAGAGAAAATAAGACAGCCTTTTTATGGATAGTGATGATAGGGAGATTTATTTTTATTGTATTGGGTATTTGGCGCTTTAGTTTATGGTTAGGGTACTTGCTTAGATTGTAACAGATATTTTTATAAAATTCAAATGTTTATTCAGTAATGAGACCTTTACAGGCACTTTTACACGACAATGAGTATAAATTACATTGTGCGTAGTGTACGTTAAAAAAAAATTTATTTTAAAAAAAAAGCTACAGATACCGGAGCTTTGCAACGACCACTGCTGAGAAGAAACGCTGAAAGAAACTCATTTCACAGTATGGATACAGAATAAACTTATATAGAAATAAGTGATCTAAGTAATCTTTAGTGCTTAGGTAGCTTATAAACATAATTATTTATTGATATAGTTCACTTGTTGAATTGGTGTGCATGCAGACGAGTTATTATATTAAGACGAAGTGGTAGTAATATTGGCAGTCCGTCTAGTTTTAAAACGGGTTTTCGCAAAAATAGTAATAATTTCAAAGGTTATTCATAAAATAGTTTAAAGGTCTTTTTAGACAGTGATACAAATCGAATTTTTAATTATCACCATATTTAGTTTTAAACAATTTATTTCAAATGAGTGCGCCACTTTAGCTACCACTTCGTCTTAAAGTATGAATGAAACTAGAAAAATAAAAGCTCCTTACGCGAGGTAATTTTTTACCTTTTTGCTATAATAATAAGTAGGTTCATTGAGGAAAGTTGTTCATACTCATTAACTAAAGTCACCCTTAAAATACTAAGTATATTTAAGCAAAGACAGTTCTAGTAAGTAGGTACCTACCTATACAATTAATGTAAGCTGAATAAAAAGCTCGTGTTTACACTTTAAAGCCTTTTAAAACTCTAATGATAAATTATAAAAAAGTGAAACATTCACCCCACAAAAAGAAATTCAAACCACCTTATTAATGAGTTACAAAAGAATGTCCTTTTGAACATGTCACAGATTAAGAAGGGTTACCAAAATATTTGTCCAAGCTCATTGATAACGTCCACCTGGATTACCGAACTTTTTTTAACAACGTCTAAAAACCTATCAACCTTATCACTTTAACAGTAAGTGTTAAAATAGCTATAAATACACAAACATGTTTTTAGACGTAACTTAACCTTTATTTACTAAGCGAATTTATACGTTATGGCTTAAGTAATAAGGGTTATGAGATTTTTTGCGCCCGTACCTATGTTAACAGAGAGAGTGACAGATCTAACATCTTGTTCAGCATTTTTTAAGATAATATTCGTCATAATGCCTTTTTTGTTTCCTGTGACATCTTTTTAGTCGTTATCCTTCCTCGTTGTTTGTTTAAGTCACAGGAATACATTTTTTTTATGTTTACATCTTAGGGATAGATTAATTCATGTTTCGGAAAGCACGTCACGTATAAACTTCTTCTCGAGTCGAAACTGTGGATCCCGAACGCCATCTAGCGTTTGCTCAAATCTATCTAAGGATCGGTTTCGGTCTACCCTTTGGGTTGCGGAGGTCAGACGGCAGTCGCTCTGTGTAATGACCAGTTACCTCGTCAAATCACCTAGATTAGGTAGCGGACCCCTGGCTTTTAAGCGTTACCGCTGAGGGTACAACCGGGCCAGGCCTGTGTCACTCCCCGTTTAGGTATCGAAAATATACCTCCATTATTACTATGCGCGCGGTGACCACTTCGAAAGGGAAAATTCAGCTACACGAATCGTTTGTCCAGAGTGATAAGAATGAAAATGACTTGTAATGAATGTCTAGGTATCTAAACGAAGAGGTGAGAAGTTCTGACGCGAGCTAAATTAAACCATAGCGCTTACCACATTTAGTAGATATTTCTTTGTTTTTTTTTTTATGTAAGACTTCTGTACGTGAGTAATAGTATTTATTCTGTGACCGGGCTTAGGTAGAGATAATAAATAGGTGGACTTAGATCTTTACAGAATGGGTGCCGGTAGGTTGATGTCACAAGAGAGGTCGCCCAAGAAGAAAATGGTGTGAACCTGGAAGTCCATCGCACATGGTAGAGGTCAGGGGCGTACTAGAGGGGCCTTTACCGAGCTGTAGGACAGTCTTGCCCGCTCTTTCATCTTAGCGTATTCCAATTTGCATCCTAGCCGTGCTGCTTTGGAGCCCGAGGTGCGCTTTATCGCTTTTTTCTCCAAATATGCATGTCAACCAAGTATGCTGAAAACCGTGAGAGGTGGAGAAGACTAGATACCTCTTTGACGTCAACTTTCTTTTTGGAACGCATTTGTGAGAAAAGTTTACAAATCCTCCTCGGGAATGCGGTTTTTGCAAGAGATGATTGTGTTTAGTCTTTTAATTTCAGGACGAAAGACTAGTCCTAGGGTGACGGCTTACTAGCCACATGAGTCAAATTTTCAACCACTCCATCGATCGGCTTTTACGATCTTCGGGGGAAAAGAAATACCAGGTACCTTCTATGTTTTCTCTTTGCCGATGTTGCTGCAGTCGCAGCGGATGCAGCAACGTGGGAGGGGGATGCATCAGCTGTTGGTGGCGGGTGCACACGGGCTGTTAGTGGCAGGTATGCTGGGACTGACAGTAGTGGGTGGGCGCCGGCCGGGAATCGCACAAAGTAATTTAAATCACATAGTATGTAACTTTGACTTCTGCAAAGTAACAACTGAATCTTTATTAACTTTAATCTTTTCCTCCAAACCAGAATGGAAGCAAAGGCAATACGTTACGAAGTCACGATTCCACTTACGTTGCCCAATGTCGTTGAGAGCCAACAATGACTTAATTTTCAAACCACGTAAATCATCCCGCCACTAGCTTGAAGCTAGACCAAGAGCTGACGGCGATTTATAGCCTCTGGAACTATTACGGGTGAATTTTTGATTTCTCTACCGTCCCGTAGTCGAGTCACGTCCGTCATGTATCGTGGTGATATGAGGACGTTTATGAAAATCTATCGTTTTGCATATTTCTTAGAATATTTTAGTTAATGTTAGTAGTAGTTTACTTTATTTTGTTAGTGTTTATGATGAAAGTCAAAACTTACTGATCAACTGACTCGAAATGATCAAAAGAAATGGCAGTGGGTAAATGGAGTAGAGCAGTGATAGGTACAGAAATGGCAGTGGGTAAGTGGATTAGAGCAGTGATGGGTAGTACTCAAGACACGGTAAGTATACACTGTTGGACGTAACTTTTGTAGATTATATCAGTGACCTTCGTTCTCCGATAAAGGAACACCATGCTGCTCTTTCTAACTCGGTTGTCTGTTGAGCGATTGAAGACTTTATAAGACCCAAAATAAGTCACCAGCTTTCTCAGACCGATTTTGGTTTTTATTTTATTTTTTAACGTACCTACTAAACAAAATTTTATAATAACTAATATTATTAAAATTTACCACAAACTCAGACTAATAAGTAATTTAATATTGATCTAGTTTTATACGTTATTGACTAAGAATGTGTTCACTGACATTTTTCTTACTGTCTCTTAAGAAGGCACTTTGTTCTTGTGTCTGTGCAAGCACATCACTGCACTAGAATATCAATTTATTTTTTAAACTACACTAGTTCAAAAGGTTTAGTTCTTTTGAGACGTCGCGCTATGTCCGTGTTGTCGAGCAGCTGAATCGCCTCGACATTCACACGGTGAAGTAGTTTATACTCATATTAGGTTGGGGAAAAAGTCTTTTCGCATATAATATGTATGAACTTCTAATTAAACCACTTTGGCTATACTAATTGTACCTGGCTGGTTTTGGTATCATTTAAAAATTTAAATATTAAATAAAGATAATTCCAAATTCTTATTAGGAAAATGCGTGATTTTCATTTGTTTTTCTTACCGTCAAGATGAGTGAATCTAATGAAGAAATTAGATACATTTTAAAATTTTACTACCAATAAGGTAAAAATGCAAACAATCAACTGCGAACAACTGATAAGATTAAAGCAAGAAGTTGAGAGAAAGCGGCCGGAATTAATCAACAGAAGGGGTGTGGTTTTTCATTATGATAACGCTAGACCTCACACATCTTTAACCACTCAGCAAAAATTAGGAGAGTTTGGCTGGGAGGTGTTAATGCATCCGCCGTATAGTCCTGACCTGGCACCTTCAGATTTCCACCTGTTTCGGTCTCTTCAGAATTCTTTAGTCAGGTTAACATCACGAGAGGACTGCCAAAACTACTTGACGCAGTTTTTTTTATCAGAAGCCCCAAAATTTCTATAGCAATGGGATCATGTCCCTACCTATAAGATGGCAAAAAGTTATCGAACAAAATGGTGCCTTCATACTTTAGTTAAATGTAAATAAACTATATTAAAAAATGTTTTGAATTTTCATATAAAATGCGAAAAGACTTTTTCCCCAACCTATTATTTCTTGACAACTTTGTTGAGATTGAGATCGATTTTGGTGAAAATATTAATAAAGCACTCTACCTCTAAACCCATGCCTAACAAGAGGGCTGGCTGCTTCTTTCCTCGAATTCCGGGGGTTAAACTATGGAGTTTACTAAGTAAAGGACAATATTTCAGACCTCCGTAACATTCATTTCAGTTTGAGTATTTGGTTATAAATATTAATTACAGCTAAACTGAAAACTAATTAAACTAAACGTTACCTCCCGCACTACCTCCTTGAGGTCACAAAGGCTTAATGAAATTCCTGCTATACGTAATTGAAGCCATTATATCTTGTTAAAATCCATTGTGCGCCAAACAATGAAATGTTTGAACGGTAATTTATGGCAGCTTTTGTTCACTGCATTATGTGGTGATTGGATGTGTGTAAGTTTTAGTTTGGGGATTGTTTTTGACACATGAGGTTTAATAAATAATTGGCCAAGTGCGTTTCGGGCCACGCGCAGTAGGGTTCCGTAGTTACGAACGCGAACTTTGAGTTCATGCCACCAAAAACGTCTAAAAACTAATTTTCTATTGAATTTGTATGAAATTTTCCTTTTCCGAGTACATTTTATAAGTTAATCACCTCTAACTTTTTAATTTGTAGACCCTACTTAGCTTTGATAGTTTTCCTTTAAATTTTATTATATATCCTATTAGCTGTGAATTTTTTCACGTGTCCATATATAAAAGTTTAGCAGATAGAGGGGGCACTTGACTCTAACAATTTTTTTTTTTTACTTTAAAAGCAAATATTACAGAAATGTATCCCAAAATCGAAAAACAGTGTTCACAAACTCACAATATTTTCACAAAACCTATTCAACGATACCCACCATAATTGGTTAGTCGAGAAAAAAAATGACTTTTCACTTTACTTGTAAGGGAGCTACCCTAAAAAAATTTTTTTTTTTCAATATTTCATTTTACCGTTTTTTCTCCTAATTGATATACATATTCATGCCATTTTACAGCTTTGTAGTACTTATAGTCGCTGAGTAAAATCGCGGACGGACAGACAGACAGACATGGCGAAACTATATGGGTTCCTTGTTTACTACGGACGGAACCCTTAAAATGGTGTAATTTATTTATCTATTAATTGCATCATCAGTGCTTTATGATGATGATACGTATTTGTAAATATTACATACAAATTGCCTAATTCAATCCTATTTTTCGAGTTCAGTATCGCAATCGCAATTTTCACTTGAAGCTAAAGAAATTACCAATTTACTTGACAAAGAGTTGAAGAATTCAAAGAAAAGCAATTTCTGAAGTAAACTTCGCACAATAAATATTGTGAGCTTTCTCAGAAAAGCTTTTATTAATTCACGGACTAATTTCGAGTTAATCCTCAATAGAAAAGTTTATATTGATGTTTTTGGTGAAGTCTTTTAGTTATTTTAACGTCAGAGTTAAACATTTACTCTTATATTAAATTAAGATCGATCCCCGGTGAGGCACGATGAAAAAATCATCTTTTTCAGATTGATCTGGGTCTTGGATGTTTATCCATGTATGTATTTGTTATAAAATATAGTATCGTTTTGTTAATATCCCATAACACAAGTCTTGAACTTATTTTATATATTTATTTTTCGCTTATATGCACTTATACTATAACATGGTTAGTAGGTAAATAAGTACATGAACCCTGGCAGGGTGTTGCGAACTATAAGTTTGTAGTTGAGTTTGTATAATAATAGTGATTTCAGAAATATTACGTTTGGGATATGTCAGAAATTGTAAGTAACAAGTTAGAAATTGAATTGAATGTCAACAGTTACATAAAACTTATAAGTGAGGTATTAATTTCAGGGAAATTCGATTACATTTTAATTAAATTAAATTGGATATATTTTCTGATACATTTGAATATTTCAATTATCTCTCGGGCTAGTTCCATTTGTATGATTGGTTCGTATATATGTATTTATTTACGATTAAGAAATAGGTATCCCATTTGTATGACAGTATGTAACAAGTGTAGGATTTGTTTTTAAAATACGAAAATGTAACTATCAACTTTTTGCTATGCTACTAGGGGGTGAAAACAATAGTTTTGGCCACATCTAAGACCTCGAAATGAATGTACTCGAAGGTCGACTTTTCAGTGCTCCTTTAGATATAGCATAAATAAAATATTCAAAATTAACAAAAAAAAAACCCTAAAGTTTGGGAAGATCGTATTCAAAAACTATAGGACCTTATTGTAAACGACGCACCAAGGAGGTCTACTTTTGTTTAATTTTTATTAGGTTTTATGTTTATGCTGGCCATTAAGAACTTTTTCTTTTTATTTCGCCAGTGCACTATTTAAATATTGTTCCATTTTACAATGCTCTCGTATGTAAGTACATATTTTTTTAACTTTCGTGTCTTTGTAAATAAATATTCCGCATTATACAGTATTTCCCACGTATTTTAATTTGCGTCACCAACACCTATAAAGAAAATAATTAATACCGTGTGGTAGGGAATGTGATGTAGGTACTTATATCATTTTTGTCGTTGATAATATTTTTCTAGATGTAATAGTTATTGTTTATAATGGAAAAAGCCGTGGCGAGGGACATATTTTGCATAAAAACCGAGCAAAATCGTGCTCATCAGGGTCAAATTAGTCTTAAAAAACCCCTGTGCCAGTTGTCACATTCCATACCGTTCAAATTCGTAAAATTTAAAAATTCTTCTGGTCTACTAGGAAGGATCAAACGTACCTTACAAAGGCATACCCAGACGCCTGAAAGACGTACACTCAGTGCCTAGACCGCTTGGTCACCATGGCTTTATCAAAAAATCTTAAAAATATCTTCGTATTTCGATATAAGTTTATTGGGGAAACAATGTTTTAAGTCAAGCATTATTACTAAGTTGCTGCTAGTGTTGTGAACATGCGACTCCTCAGAGTATCTTTAAAGTCCAATTTTTGAGACTCAAATCGAAACTTGAATATTTCAATATAAGAATTTCAAATTTCTTAATAGATCATATTATTCTTTCTTCTATTGTCACACAAAATATATAAAGGTCAAGACCGCATAGTTGTATGTCTCTTTTGTTGTACTCTAGCTATCTCAACCATAACATATATACAAAGTCAGTTTTTTTTTACTTAATATAGCAAATTTCATCGCTTAATGAAGGTATTTCTTTAAAATCCTACATTATTATTAATATGAATATACATCATGTTTGTAGGTATATATATGTGTATGTATGTATTTATGTATCTTTTATGTTTATATATGTATTTGTTATAATTTGAGTATTGTATTTTAGTCGTGTACACTCCGTTTGCTAACGTTTCACTAAAGTCCCTCCATCCATCGGTGATAAGACCGCCAATACATTTAAATGTCTTTTCTGCGTGTATTTTATAAACTATTGCCTTTTTTTCTTGTGAACAATAAAGTATTACTTAACATAACTCAACGTTTACAGATTTTTCAATAGATTGCTGTCCAAAAGAAATTGAATTACCGCTTGTAAGTAATCTAGAGTAGATTTGGAAACTAAATACTTCATGCTTATTAAAAATACCATTTTGCATAGGTTACTCGAAATCAAAAGATGATTATATCATAATTTTTTGGAGAACTAAACATTTTAAGTCTGAATATTTACTTAAATAGAATAAATGATAAAAATTAGAAGCGCTTTTATACATTTGTAGGTATTTCAAATATATACAATTTAAAAATTCGAATTCAAATTTGTAAAAGTATTTCCTCGGACTATTATTAAATTAATAAAAAAAACGGTTCTGTTTTAAAGGTGGTAAAAAGACAAAAAAAATGTTTATATTTTTTTATTAATAATTTTTTTATGAAATTCTTAATTTGTATCTAAATACGTAGGCTCAAATCAAATGAGGCTCAAATCGAAGAGACTCAAATCGAAGAGACTCTCTGCAGCACTATTTGCCTTCAATATTTATATTCAAGATGGGTCCCGGGATTTGGAGGGATTTACTATATAAATGTATCTACAATGTAGATCGCTTTCCAAATTGGCCTATGAATAAATATGTTCTCTCGGCTGTGTGCTGATTTAGAAGAAATTTATGCAGGTCTGTTTAGTTTGGTGGAAGTATTTAATTTTTTTATATATCTACGGTTATAAATTTCAAATTGTCCTGGGTCTTGGGTGTTTATCTGTATATGTATTTGTCATAAAATATAGTATCGTTGGGTTAGTATCCCATAACACAAGTCTCGAACTTACTTTGGGGCTAGCTCGATCAGTGTAATTTGTCCCTATTTATTTATTTATTATTTTATTATCTAAATCTAATTTGACCACAAGTTTTACTCTTTTTACGGTTCCGTATCTAAAGGGTAAAAACGCGACTCTATTACTAAGACTCCACTGTCCATTTGTACGTCTGTCTGTCACCACGCTATATCTCAGGAACTTAGTTGAAATTTTCACAAATGTTGTATTTATGTTGCTGCTATAACAACAAATACTAAAAACAGAACAAAATAAATATTGAAGTAAAGCTCCCATACAACAAACGTACGGAACCATTCGTACGCGAATTCGACTTGCACTTAGCTGGTTTTATATATGTAGGAATGCACTTATACAGGTATATAATTTTAAACCATGAGCTGATCTGTAACGAAGCGCTAGTTCAGTATCATGGATTAAGTAACCTTACTTCAAAAATTTGGCTGATGGTCAAAAAGTTATCTATATACAATATGTTACAAAAACGTTGTCCGATCCTTGGAGACACAACTTAGAACGTCAATATGAACAACTTTTCCAATGGGACTAATGCTTGAAACTCGAAAAAAATCGACGTTTTCGTACAAATTGCCGGGCCGGCCTAACACCTTACCATGAAAATGTCGATTTTGTTTCGAGTTTCAAGCATAGGTCCCGTAGGAAAAGTTATTCATATTGACGGTCTGAGTTGCTCCTACAAGGATCAGACAGGGTTTTTGTTACATTTTGTATAGAGATTATTTCTTTATTTGACTTCCGAATTTTATTATTATACCTATACACAGATATTTTACAATAGGAATATGGGTAAATAATAGGATTGTCATATTATTCAGTTCGTCAATTAGATTAATCAAAAATAAGGACCTATATTTTTCGTTTAGAAAAGTTGTGACAAAATTCACAAGGATACAGCGCTTCGAAGTTCCGGAGCGAGGGTGATTTACGTCGCCTTTGGTTAAAAATCGTAGCTGATCGTGACGTCACGCGAAATTTAAATGCGCTGTATCTTTGTCATTATTTGCTGATCAGAGAAAAGAAAAAATACATACCATGCTTTTTAATAATCTATCTAAGGAGTACACTCTCTATATCTAAGGAGTCATAAACTGCCATGGGCCACATGGCAGTTCGGAGGCTTGAATCGCCTCCGAACTGGGGTAAGTCGATGTAGGCACAATCTGGCGCGCTAGCGATACACTGACCAAGCAGAAGTACAGTGCCAGTGTGGTCACGACGACCAGACTATGCAGCACCTCCTCTCATGCCCTTTGTGCCCTACCAGCTGTACCATGCTTGACCTTATACTCCGCTTCGGAGGAAGGCGTAAAAGTGGCAACGTATTGGAAGAACAAAATTTGAAGTTTGAGCCAGCGACACGATAAGAAGAAGGTCTAAGGTGTGTAAAAAAAGTTTTGGCTCACACCATAGAAATTTTAAAAGATACATCGCTTCGAAGTTTCGGATTTGAAGTGATTTACTTCTCTTTTGGTTAAAATCGTAGCAGATCGTGACATCACGTGGAATTTAAATGGACTGTATCTTTATCATTATGCTTATCAGAGAAAAGAAACAATACTTATACAATACTCTTTAAAAACCTACGTTATGAACATACAACGTGGCAATGCTGCCAGCCTTTTAGCTACGCTGCTGAGAGGTGATATTTTAGTGGGACTACATAATTTGTTATTTATTTTAGGTTTAGCTTTAGTTCTTTTTAAGTATTATTTTTTTTCATTAAAGTGGAATCTAATGTACAGTCAGGTTTAAAAAATGGAGTCATAATTTGTAATACTAGTTGTATGAAAAATCTCTTCTCTCCTCTCCTGAAAAAGACTTCATTTTTTAAGCCTGACTGTACCAAACAAATAATAATTAGTACACATCCCTGTTTCTTGTCCCCTTTACAGGTAGTATTAGTCTGCAGCATTGGACCAATAGATACCGGGAAAGATTATTATAATAAGACTGCTCTCATACCACTCACATACCAGACACCTACTTCAATATAAATCACATATAACGTCACAATCCCTTATCAACCGATAAGATACACTTGTACAGCTTTGTCCCTTAATGGACCCTTACAATAAAAAGCTATCACGCGATAACAACCTGTCTATTATAATAAAATCGAGGACACGAAGTATGGTCACCCTTATCTGCTTTGATTTGGATATTTGAAGTGGCTTTGCAAGCAATAGTATAAATATCGAGAGATAGTATCGTGACCTCGAAAGACAGTAACAATATCGATTGGACTATCGATTGTATCAATACTATCGATAGTATCGATAGTAAAGGTACTATTTGTATAAAGAACTAGCGATAGTATATCGACCCCCGGTCAGGGCAAGTTGGAAAATGGCCTTTTTCAAATTGTCCTGGTTCTTGGATGTTTACCTATAAATGTATTTGTTATAAAATATAGTATCGTTGAGTTAGTATCCCATAACACAAGTCCTCGAACTTACTTTGAGGCTAGCTCAATCAGTGTTATTTGTCCCTATTTATTTCTTTATTATTTATTTATAGTAATTTAGCTATCAATAGTTTGTCAAACAAATAGTAGTTACAGTATCGATACTATCGACAGTATCGATAGTATTAATTTAAAACCATCGATACTATCGATAGTATCTAAATTCAATAGTATCGATACTAACGATAGTTTTGCCTTTCATCAATAGTATTGCAAACTATTGACATTTGATACTTTCGATAGTATCTTTAGTCCTATCGATATTGTGACTGTTTTTCAAGGTCAACTATCAATAGTTATGCAACGCTGATTTGAAGTGGCTTCGCAGTAGTTCGGATGTAGAACTTTTAAATTTCTTTTTTTCTTTTATAACAAGCGAGCGAAGCAAGCGAAGTCCTCCAAGTCTACTTGAACTCCGGTGTTTGTATGTATGTTTGTTCGAGGATAACTTGAGTATCTTCAATCTATTTAATGAACTACTGTTTAAATTTAAAGTAATAACGTGAAGCTTATCTTCTCACATTTGCCAAAAGTGACAGATTTACGTGGCTTCCAAAGGATAATACACATAATCTAATATATTATGTATACAATAATATACATAATATAACAGGCATGATAATATGTATATACATATGCAAGATATGTACCTGTAAGATGAAATAAACGAACAGACGGACAGACGGACATACAGCGGAGTCTCAGTGATAGGGTCCCGTTTTTACCCTCTGGGTAAGGAACCCTAAAAAACGTCTCCAACACACCTGCCTAATCACGTCTAAAAACATGTCGCTCTCACGTCAACTCCTCATAAGTCCTATCTCAATATTAACAAGGTTTATTTTATTTTGAACCGTGTTTATGTATTGTTAGACTGGTATTTGTCTTGTCTGTTCGTTTGCACAACGCATTGTAACGTTTGCTTTTGGAGATTTATGTAAATCCTGTATCCGTTTCATTTTTAGGACCTCCTGTGTAGCGTGAGGTGGCTTTGTTTTTTACGCACGATAAAAGAAAAGGAGTGGAGTTTATAAGTTTGACGCTAGCGTCTGTCTGGTTGTCTGTCTGAGTGTCTGTCTGAGGCATCGTAGCGCTCAAATGGATGGACCGATTTCAATGCCTTTTTTTACGTGAAAGCATCTTCTCGTGCGGTGGTTCTTAGCCATATTTGATGAAAATCGTTTCAGTCGTTTAAAAGTTATTAGGTGTTAACAGCAGTGTCGTATAAAGATGTCAAGAGATTGGCGGAAAACAAAATAGAATAGAAGAAATGCTACCGAAATGAAAGAAACTTCAAATTATAATTAACTAGCTGCGGGAAAAGTAGCATATGTGTTAATCCAGGGTGTCAGCTACCTGCATACCAAATTTTATGAAAATTTGTCCAGCCGTTTGCGCGTGAAGTAGTAACAAACATACACACACTTTCGCCTTTATAACATTATAGTGTGATTACTTAGCCTAAAAGTAGGTTGTTATTATTCATAATACCCGGGCATTACGAAATATGTCCCAATTTATCACTTGGCCCAGAACACATGCAATGACGACCTTTCGAGTTAGTTAATAAGGAAGTTTTTCAACAACTTAAATCAGTTACTTTATTCTAAACGTCAAAACAAAGATTTTCTTTGGGATTTGTACGAAGTAAGGACTTTTGACGTCATAGTTTCTTGGAGTCAAATAGCGCTCTTAGTATCAGTTTTTCTATAATAAATTTAAATCACATTAAAATGGATACGTTTTAAGACAAGTGACATTTTGCAAAGTTTATTTTCTTATACCAAATATTTTATTTTGGACCCAGAAAACTTCCATAATCTAATTCTTGATTTACCTGTACCTACAATTAATTCAGCTTTAAACATGTAATATATTCCAAACTGGAATTCAATCGGATCACATGTCAACGGCTTTGCCCACTTGGCTTTCCAGGAATTCTAGACAGCTATGATGTGCGTACGCCGTTATCTAGTATTACAATATAACTCAATCATATAATATTAATGTAACTGGCTATATTGAATTTAACAGCAAATGGCTTTGTATTTGGAACATAGGATAACGGTAATTCAAACAGCGGATTAGTTCGAGATGGGGCAAAAAGGTTTTTGAATGGCGACCACGTAGTGGCAAGCGAAGCGTGGACACCCACCCACAAGGTGATCAGACGACCTGATCAAGGTAGCTGGAAAGCGCTGGATGCAGGCCGCTCTTGATCGGTCGTTTTGGAAATCTTTGGGAGAGGCCTATGTCCAGCAGTGGACGTTATGCGGCTGAAATGATGATGAAACATGATGATAACGGTAATACTTGTGTAGTTCAGTATACAGGGTGATTCTTTAACCACCAACCAAATTTACGTAATCTATAGGCACTGTGAGCTGTACTCCTCAGGAGTCACCCCCAACTCCTTAAAGTTTATCGGATAAAAAGGTTGTTCAGACAAAAAGTTGCTTCATAATAATAACAAAAAAGTTATAAGTATATTTTTCGAAATGGCTGAATTTTTTATCTCCTTAATTAATTATTGAACCTGTTCACAAAATTTCACGAGAATCGGCTGAGAAATGCGACCTGGCGAAAAAAGCCAGAAAAATTGAATTCGGTCACACAAAAGATATTTTTTCGAAGCTGAAACGGACACGCTTCGTTCGCTCGATCAATTAAACTTAAAAAAAGCATATTAACAAAATTACGTTACTGATTTATTTACAGTATACATAAGTACTACCCACACTTATATTTTTTTATTATTTAGTAGTATATATTTATTTATTGTGGATCTACATGTCCTGTGGTTTATTCTTATTTTTGACCGACTTCCAAAAAAGGAGGAGGTTATCAATTCGTCGCGATCCTTTATTTTTTTATGTATGTTCACCGATTATTCAATGACGCCTGGACCGATTTAAAAAATTCTTTTTTTGCTTGTAAGGGTATACTTTCCAGGTGGTACCGTAGAAATTTTATCAAAATCGGTTGTGTAGTTTGTGGTAGAAGTCGGTTTTTAGTTTTGAAAAATTATTTAGGTTAGTCTTTAACACGTAATTTAAAAATCTTTACAACTGTTTACACTTGCTCCTTAAGGTTTTAGCTGAAAATCTGCGCAGTGCTCTTTGAGAAATATTTCCGCTGAGCCTACGACCTTTCTTTCTTCGCAATATGATGTGTGTAGCAAACATACACACATCACATCGCTAAAAACCTGTATTTAATTTACACAAAAGTCATCGTGTGTGCAGTTTTCACAAATAAACGATTTATCTATCTATTAATAACGTGAGAACTCAAATACTTGACTACAAAAAGTTTAAAGTCTTAAGGTTAACTACACAATGCTTTGTCGAGAAAGTCGACGAGTTATTTTAAGTTGTATGATTCATAGGGCTTATTAGAGGTTTATCTGTCCACACTCAGCGCTATGGATGCAGAGGCATTAATATTTATGGTAGTAGAAAGTTTGATGCTACTTCGTTTGTATAGTAAGCAATCATCACTGTACTTAGAAATCTGTAAATATTTATCTTTATTTTTGGTAAGTCAAGGAAATTACCCTATTTTAACATTTTATTATTTGTTTTAGTTTTTAATAAAGTGATTTGGTAAGGTATATTTGATAATAGCTATGATTTATCACTTTCTTTTTCTAAAAGCTACGATCGACCGTATATCCCTAGTGATCCCGAGGACTATAGGCTTTTAGCCTTTTTTTGAAGCCTAGACTACTAATAAAGGGGTTTGAAAGGCTAAAAGCCTATAAAGGCTTTGAGTCCTTTAGGCTAAGGGTGTTGAATAGGCCAAGCATAAGGGACTATAAGTCTTTATAGGCTTTTGGTTCGATATTGTTTTGGCGATATTTGAGTAAAATATACATTTTCTTTTCTTTTTTCAATTCGCAGGCTGATACTAAAAAATAGCTTTCGCTTAAATATAAGCCTATTACTCTAAAAAACCTACAGTCACAAAAAAGGCTTTTTAGGCTCATAGGCTTTTAAAAATGACATAGGCCTAAAAAGGACCGATAGGCTTAAATGTACTTTCCAACAAATTAAATTATTTGTTTCTTTTTCCACAACTACTAGGAATACTGTTGATTCTACTGGCATGATATCGGGCTTTATAAGATAAACTCAAGTATTTTTGATCGGAATTCCATAATCCATGAATATTGTAAGCAAGATAAAACCACTATAATTTTTAGAACCAAACACGAGCCAGGAGTTGCCAAAATCTGACGTTAGAAATTAGTAACAAATTCACAGTCCAGACCAAATAACATTATATTACTGTTGATAGTTTCAAAACAATAGTCGTTCAAACTGCACAACTCTGATTTGTCAACAGAATACATTATAACAGGATTTGTCCGCCAACATCCACTGAGGCGGCCACTCTGCAATTACAAACGAATTGACATTTGGTAAACCAAATACAAAATAGAAATCAGCAAATTCCGATTTGGATGTCCCCAATCCTAAACAAATAAGGCCGATAAGCCTTTTACAGACTGACTATAAAACAGGCAAGTGCACATCGGTCTCATATCATGAATAGATTGTATCAGCCTAAATGCCATAAAGATATGTTTATAATATGTATTTACTTATTCAATTCTTTACAGACTGACATTAAATTATTAAAAGGAAAAGCGTTTAAAAAATGATAATCATTATGCTAAGTAATGGTATATGTTTTAAATTATAAAAACGTAAGAATCCCCTTACCCTAAACTTTTCCATACAAACGTAGTCTAGCTTTTACTTTGAAATAGCATATGAGATTACGCCAGTATTTTGTAATTTTAAAGAAATCGCATATATCTAGGCATACATAGGGCGCACTATAAGTTTCCGGAACTGGCCACTTACATAAACAATATTTAAAAATTTATTGCAACATTTGAAAATAGAACTCTTTGGCTGTAGAATGCAGTTTGTTTCATCTGACTGTCTTTTGCTTTTACCTTGTGGCGCCATTTAAAAAATTGTGTGTCTGCATCAACATGGATTTAACTCGGGAAAATTTTCGTAGTATGATTTTCTACGATTTTAAGTGTAATTTGACAGCTCAACAGAGCATCGCTCGGCTTGAAACAGCTTTTGGCAATAAAGCACCATGCAAGACAACTGTTTATAGCTGGTTTGCAGAATTCAAGCGTGGTCGTATCAATCTCAGTGACGAATCTCGCGATGGTCGGCCGTCCACCGCTGTGACCAACAAAAACATCGATGCTGTGCGCCGTATGATTGAAACAGACAGGCATGTGACCTACCATGAAATTCGCGCATCCTTAGAAATAGGCATGAGTCAAATATAATTAATCCTACACAAACATTTGGGTGTGAGAAAGCTGTGCTCGCGGTGGATCCCACACAACTTGACCGAGGCTCAAAAAACGGACCGCGTCACTTGGTGCAGTGCCATGCTTACCAGATTCAACGAAGGTGCGTCAAATTTGGTGTGGGACATAGTAACAGGTGACGAAACATGGATTTATTGCTACGATCCCAAAACAAAGCAGCAATCGAGCGTATGGGTCTTTCAAGATGAGCCGAAACCAACCAAAGTGGCGCGCGTGAAAAGTGCATCTAAGCGGATGATTGCTTCTTTTTTTAATAAAACTGGACACGTGGCTACTGTTGCTTTAGAGAATCGTCGTACAGTGAATAGTGACTGGTACAAAACCATTTGTTTGCCGGAAGTTATTGACGAACTCCGTAAAAATAACCGTAAACGCCGTATCATCCTGCACCACGACAATGCTAGTTCTCACACGGCCAGACACACAAACGACTTTTTGAAGGCGAAAAATGTAGAACTCATGAGTCATCCTGCATACAGTCCCGACCTGGCACCTTGTGACTTTTTTCTGTTCCCAAAAATTAAGAACCATAACGCGGTCAACGATTTTCATCACCAGAAGAGGCTGTCGAGGAGTATGAAAAACACGTTTCAGAGGTCACCACAGAGGAGTGGCACAAAAGTTTTCAAAACTGGTTTCATCGAATGAAAAAGTGCATAGGCGCCAAGGGAGATTATTTTGAAAAACAATAAATTAATTTTGTACCTTTAATAGTATTTTTTCATATTCATTCCGGAAACTTATAGTGCGGCCCACGTATAACTATTTTTCGACATTCAAATATGATTTTGAAGGAAAATATGAGTGTGCAGTAATTTCCATACTGATGGTCAAATATGGTATGATACACTATATTCTGTTTTAAGTTCATATTTTGACTGTAAAAACTAGTTATTTACCTTAATATATGCAATTTCTTTGAAATTACATAATTTCGCCAAAATTTGACATGCCGTTTCAAAATAAAAGCTAGACTACCTTTGTATAGGAAAGTCTAGATTCTGTCTAGGATAAGGACTCTTAAGTTATGTCAAGTCGGATATGGAAAACATTGATGATTAATGTGGGATGCCCTTCATATATAGGTGTCTTAAGCCACGCAGGAAACACGTCACGTAACGCTACTCTATTTTCTTTTCCTCAACTCCTGCAAGCCGAGTTAAAGAACATCGATTGTTTGTTTGTAATAACTTTATTATACTATGAAAACATACATTTACATAAAATAACAACATAAAGAGTAAATTGACAATTGGCGGACTTATCCCATAATGGAATCTCTTCCAGTCAACCGGCGAATAAGCAGATAGGACAGTTCACGAGAAGGGTAATAGAAGTTCGTACTTACATTAAATCTAACTAAAATAACTACGCACGCAACTTACAACAAGATACATACTTACATAAACATACATAGTTATATATACATATACAATATGTAACAAAAACCCTGTCCGATCCTTGTAGGAGCAACTCAGACCGTCAATATGAACAACTTTTCCTATGGGACCAATGCTTGAAGCTCGAAGAAAAATCTACATCTTCATACAAATTGCCGGGCCGGCCGTACACGTTTGTATGAAAATGCCGTATTTTTTTTTTCGGGTTTAAGCATCGGTCCCATAGGAAAAGTTGTTCATATTGACGTTGTTGCTGCTGCAAGGATCGGACAGGGATTTTGTTACATATTGTATATGTATATATTACTAACATACATATTGTACTTTTCTTCTTAAGGCTGCCCTTCCCGGCCGCTCTGTTTTCAACGCGAGCTTAGTTTGAAAAGCTTGGTGTTTCATCCAGGGCAATGCTAAAAAAAGAGGCTAACCAAGGAGAGAGAGATAGCGCCTAAGGGCATGTTTTGCATTCTATTAAATGAAATTAGTATTATTATTAACTATTCATTGAACGAATATTAACTACTAGCTTTTGCCCGAGGCTTCGCTCGCGTAGGGGTGTAATTTATCAAAATCCTTTCTTAGGGGATAGCTATGTCATAGTAGCTTCATGCATGCAAAGTCTCAGCCCGATCGGTTTAAAATTGACAAAGTTTCATACAAACTTTCATCCCCTATTTTATCCCCTTGGGGGTAGAATTGATCAAAATACTTTCTTTGCGGATGCCTACGTCATAATATCTACCTGCATGCCAAATTTCAGCCCGATACGATCAGTGGTTAGGGCTGTGCGTTGATAGATCACTATGTCAGTCAGTCAGTCACCTTTGAGTTATATATATTTAGATTCATAGGGTGCGGAAATTCCATAAAACTTGTTACAGGTGATACGTGTTTATCAGTAAGCCTTACAAGTATGTGAAATAAATTTTTTGTATTCAAAATTTTCATTACATTTGCAAGGTTTGTATGGAAAAATTTTATTTACTTTTACAATTTATGAGTACTTCATGAACGGTCGAAGTTCAACTAAAATTTATGCAAAAAAGCAGATTTTTGGAGGCTTATACTGACTTTGTGTTTCTTGATTTAAATTTTTTATTTCGATAGAAACCTAAAAATTGCGCCCAAGATACCTGTGAGTTCAAAAGTTTTCAAGAAAGATCAGATACAACGCTATAATCACGTACGAGCGTTTGTATGAAAAGTAAGACGGGCAGGCCGCTCTTAAATCCTGCAAGCCGAGATAAAGAACATCGTTATAAAAAAATATCACAATAATTGATCCAATATAGTATCTGTGCGCAACTTAATTAGCCTAGGATTAGCCAATTCTGTTCCAATATTGGCTGACCGCAGAACTAATCTTCGACAGACCACATATACTCGTAATTGCCAAACAAAGCCTTACATAGGATACTGTAACCCGAATTAGCGTTGCATAACAATCGATAGTTTGACTATCGATAGTCGACCTTGAAAAACAGTCACAATATCGATAGGACTATCGATAGTATCAATACTATCGATACTATTGAAATTCTGTTGAAATCTAGTACTAATACTATTGAAATCGATACTATCGATACGATTGTCAATAGTTTGCAATACTATTGAAAAAAGGTAAAACTATCGATTGTATCGATACTATCAATAGTATCGATACTAAAACTACTTTTTGTGCGAAAAACTATCGAAAGCTAAATTACTATCGATAGTATTATAATATCGCGTTACAATACTATCGATAGTCTTTAATACAAATAGTACCTTTACTATCGATACTATCGATTTTGTAAATTAAAAACTATCGATACTATCGATACTATCGATACTATCGATACTATTGATACTATCGATACTATTGATACTATCGATACTATCGATAGTCCTATCGATATTGTTACTGTTTTTCGAGGTCACGAGAGTATCGATATTTTATACTAGTGCTTGCAATGCTAACCCGAATCTCAAATTCAACATAGTCAGGCCTGTGTCACTCCCCGTTTGGGTATCGAGAATATACCTACCTACATTATTACTAAGCGCGCGACGACCACTTCGAAGGGGAAAATTTAGTAACATGAATCGTTTGTCCAGAGTAATAATAATAAAATTGGCTTGCAATGGATATCTAGGTATCTAAACGAAGAGAAAAACGAGAAACAAGAAGAAAATTAAACCAAAGCGCATTATGTATTTATTATTATGTATTTATTGTACACTTCATAAGCGGGGCGTTGAGGTAGTGGTCAACTTCTTTTCGTGTCGATGGTATTTTTATATTTTAGTGGACCAGAATTGAGCCACCTCTATTGCATTGAGGCGGCATATAAGTCATCCAAGGTGCAGGTGTTTGGACACCTCGGGCATGATAAAAGGTGGGACATCATTAACAATTTTAGTTTTTGTTTTTTTTTAGTAAGTATTATGAGGATTTTTATTTATTTATCTTTATTACAAAATTGTAACAGGCGTACTTAAGGCCCAGGGCCTTTTTTACCAGTCAACCTACAGGTGATGCGGATAAAAGCTAATTTTGGACGACATGTTACATTCTAATTTAACCATAATTTAATCACTATCTTCAAGTTTTACCGAAAATACGTTTAACAATAATTTTATTTATTTATATCCTTATCTGTATATTCAAGAACATACATGTAAAAAATACACAAATATTGCATAAATTCATAAACCCTATATAGACTACATAAATATTTATAACTCTCTTCGACAACTGGTAAAGATAATGAGCTCGCACAGCACTATTAAACGCTTGACGACTAGGGGCTTTAAGAATGTCAACGGGAAGGGCGTTCCAAAGCATCGTCTTGCTTGGTGAGTGATTGATCGAAAAACCCTCTCACTTTTTTATCATTTTTTTTATCACTTTTGAAATTTCCAAACATATTTTATTTATTTATTCAAAAATTTTATATATAGGTGGACTTAATGTCTCGAGAAAAACAGATAAGGCGTTTCAGGGCATAATGTTTTTTGGTTTTCATAAAATAATTTAAATTGCTTTATATACTTGTACAAATCCCAGGAAACTTCCGTAATAACGACACCTTGGATACTTCACTCTTATATTTCGATTGCTTTGCTAGCCTGACGATATAATTTAAATTGCTTTATATACTTGTACAAATCCCAGGAAACTTCCGTAATAACGACACCTTGGATACTTCACTCTTATATTTCGATTGCTTTGCTAGCCTGACGATACAGATATTTCGTTGGATATACCTAAATCATACAAAAATACCCATATCTAGTTCTATTTTTGTACAACGCCATCTATTGCAATGTAGATAAACTATGCCGTTTATACAATACTTAACATTTACTTAGCAAAATGTAATTATCACACGCCGCCAATTTTGCTCGGTAGTCGCTATAAAGTCAACAATTTTACTCTCAAATGCTTTCAAAACCGTAAAATTAAAGTAGCAATCAGCTAAAGTAATTCCCAAAACATCCAATTTTCATCAGCGAGTGTTAAAATGTTGAGTTTGTATTCATAGAGACGTCATTGACAGCTAAAAATTTAAACAAGAGTATATACTACTAGTTGTCGCCCGCGGGGTTGCCCGCGTGAAATATTTTCGACAATCCCACGGGAACCTCACTATTAACATATAGGGACAAATATTACAATATTGAGCTACACTGATTGATGTAGTCCCAAAGTAAGTTTGAGACTTTTGTTATGGGATACTAACTCAACGATGCTATATTTTATAACATATATATATATATATATATATAGATATGTATTTGTTATAATACATATCTATTTAAGTATTTGTTCTTTTTTACAATTTGAAAAAGACCATTTTCCACCATTCTGACCGGGGATCGAACCCGGAACCTCTGGGTGGCGGACTACCATGGTGACCACTAAGCCACGGAGGTTGTCAAATTTGCCTTGGTTGCGATGCGGCTACCAACCCATCACTATTTTGATTCCTTTTTTTGTCTTAACGCCCATCATCACGCTAAGCGTGGCCTTAGGGTCCTACCGCCCTGGGGTCTGTCTACCCCGTCAGGAATCAAGGCGTGAAAATGTATCTGCATCTGTATTATCTACAAGCTGTAATTGAACGAGCGACCGGAGCGAGCGAAGTTCTCCGAGTCTACTTAAACTATCCAGTGTTTGTATGCATGTTTGTTTTTTGGACGATAACTTGAGTAGTTTTGAATGTAGTATCATGAAATTTAGTAAGCATGTAGAAATAGCCAACATAATTTTTAAGTTCAAACATGAGTTGCCGAGATGTGGGGTTCACGAGTTCACAGTTCTGGGCAAACTGCAAGTAGATTAATTAATAACACCGTAACCTTATAGGTAAAAGTAGCCTTTGGTCTAGCACTCCTAAGAGAAACTAAAATCCAAAATGTTAAGTCTATCCTATTAGGAATGCATGTATATGTAATTTTGTCAAAAGAAACCATAAAATAAAATTACACAAGTTTCTTGTAATTTAATTCAATGGCAGTTAAGGCACTTTAAAAACAATATCTCCTCAGGCCTTAAACTTAAGGCAAAGTAATTGAATAGATTATTTGAAATCGAATGATAATACACTATGTTTTGCCCTTCCATGAAGTTGCGAAATTTTCATCACACATTTGAATGTATTTATTTATTTTATTACGTATTTGACTTGTTTTGTTAAACGTATTTGTATTTGATGAGCTTCAATAAATATTTTTTAAGTTCCTTTATTTTATATTTAGACTTATGTATGTATGTAGACTTAAGGCCCGAGGCCTTTTCTATCAGCCAACCTTTGGATACCGATTATAGCCAATTTGGACGACATGGTACATTCTAATTTAATTATAATTTAATAACTAATCCTCAAACTTTAACCTAAAATAGATTTAACGATAATTATATTAAATACTTATACATGCAAAAAATACAAAAATATTGCATAAATTCATAAACCCTATATAGCCTACAAAAATTTGTTTTAATACTCTATGACAGTATATACAAGGACAAATTACACTGATTGAGCTAGCCCTAAAGTAAGCTTTAGCTTGTGTTATGGGACACTAACCCAATGATACTTTACAATTTGGCTTTCCCGGAAAACTTGGGCGGCAGCACACTTCACTTTGGAAGTGGCAATATTTTTTTGTTTTTTGACTGTTATTTTAATTTAATTATACTAAAGTGATCTAGTATAGCCCGTGGTATTACGGGTATGTCCATTCACGTTGTATAGGTAAACGTCCAAGACCCAGGACAATTTAAAAAAGGCCTTTTTCCAACTTGCCCCATCTGGGGATCGAATCTAGAATCTCCGGATTAGAGGATCAGCGTGTTGACTATTACGCCACAGAGGTCGTGTGATACTTGGTAGTTGGAGAAGATAATGAGCGCGCACAGCACTGCATTCTTAAATGCTTGGCGTCTAGGGGCTTTGAGGATACGAGTATCAACGGGAAGGAATGTAGTAATCTCTCTCTCTCTCATCCTAGCATGTTCCCGGTTGCATCCTCAGCCAAAGCGTTTTGGAGCCCGGGGTCCGCTACCTAACCTAGGGGATTTGACGAGGTTACTGGTTTTTACACAGAGCGACTGCCGTTTGACCTCCGCAACCCAAAGGGCAGACCAGAACCAAACCTAGGAAAGGCTAACCAAGCACGAGATGTTAGTTTCCTCTTACGACATCCACAGGACGAGAGGGAGTGGTCCTATTCTAACCCGCAACCACACGGGGGAATATAGTAATCTATTTGCTAATAAATCTAGAATAGCGGGGACAAGGTCTGGGTCTATCATAGGTCTTAAATATTAATTACGTACACCCAAGGCCGCACCAGGCTTGTGACGTCACTATCAAACATGTGTAGCAGCTAATGAAACCTGAGACTACTGAAATATTTAGTGGCTCGTGTGGTATTAAATGACAATCAAATATTAATGACTGCCTTTATAATAGCCAAAGAATTAAGCATTTCCAAGAAATTCCATATTCAAATGTTTATTCAGACGAAGTG
This sequence comes from Acrobasis suavella, assembly GCA_943193695.1. Taxonomy (NCBI): domain Eukaryota; kingdom Metazoa; phylum Arthropoda; class Insecta; order Lepidoptera; family Pyralidae; genus Acrobasis; species Acrobasis suavella. The sequence goes on from OW971950.1 coordinate 1,524,909, forward strand.
GTAGCTAAAGTGGCGCCCTCATTTGAAATAAATTGTTTAAAACTAAATATGGTGATAATTAAAAATTTGATTTGTATAAATGTCTAGAAAGACCTTTAAGCTATTTTATGAATAACCTTTGAAATCATCACTAATAGCCCGTCTAGTTTTAAAACTGTTTTTCGCCAAAAGTGGCTACTTTTGGCGAAAAACAGTTTTAAAAAAAGACGGACTACCAATATTACTTTCAAAGGTTATTCATAAAATAGCTTAAAGGTCTTTCTAGACATTTATACAAATCAAATTTTTAATTATCACCATATTTAGTTTTAAACAATTTATTTCAAATGAGGGCGCCACTTTAGCTACCACTTCGTCTTCAGTAATTAGACCTTTACATGCACTTTTACACGTCAATAAGTTTAATTTTCTTGTACACGCTCTTCAATGTAGGCATGATTGTGGAAAACAAAACACGAAGTTTGTAATTTTTGATGTTCTTGGCTCATGCATTACTTTACCGGCCTAGACCAGGAAAGTAGCATGAAAATTCATTCCATAATAATATGTGTATTGACTTACCCTACTAACTAACTTTCCTTTCAAATGAAAAGCAAAAGAACAACAAAAAAATATTTCCAATGAAAAATATATCGCGTCCATTTTTCGCACAACCTAAAAGACCGCTTGTTTTTTGTCAAAACAACTTTACAAATCCGTTCCTATTCTGTTTATTGCGTTTCCCGGTTCCACCAACTAGGCAAAACACGCAAATTCAAAAGGGTATAGAAGTTATCTTAGTTGTGGCACAGAATAAGCGCAGAAAAAATATCTACTCAATGTGGTAAGCGATCTGGTTTAATTTAGCTCTCGTCAAAACTCAGCACCTTTTCGTTTAGATCCATTGCAACCTAATTTCATTCTTATTACTCTGGACCAACGATTTATGTAACTGAATTTCCCACTTCAGAGTGGTCGCCGCGCCATATAGTAATACTGTAGGTATATTTTTCGATACCTAAACGGGGAGAGGCCTGCTTTGGGGCTAGCATAAGCTGTGTAATTTAGCCGTATATAAATAACTAGCTTTTGCCCGCGGCTTCGCTCGCATAGGGGTGGAATTTATCAAAATCCTTTCTTATGCCTTAGGGGATGCCTACGTCATAGTAGTTTTATGCATGCAAAGTCTCAGCCCGATCGGTTTAAAATTGACAAAGTTTCATCCCCTATTTTATCCCCTTGGGGGTAGAATTGATCAAAATCCTTTCTTAACGGATGCCTACGTCATAACATCTACCTGCATGCCAAATTTCAGCCCGATCCGTCCAGGGTTTGGGCTGTGCGTTGATAGATCACTATGTCAGTCAGTCAGTCACCTTTGAGTTATATATATATTTAGATAAAAAACACATCTATATTGTACGTTAACACCTTAATGATGTTAAATAAAAAATGCTGCTGAGATAAATTAAAAGATATATTATAAGTAAATTGATGTTAATGCTAAGGCCAATGATATGAGAATACGATACGCGGCGATGTTGTGCAAGCGTGATTCCTGATTTTACCCAAGTGACTAAATAATTATTAGGGAAAAAATGCTAACGCAGCTATGTGCGGTTGTTGAACCGTACAATATAATAAAATAATATATTTTTACAATACAGTCCACAAATTTATACAATGTCCTTTTTAATTAAGTACAAATATTTTAAGAGGTGATTCAGTCCATCATTTTGAACAACTTTTTCCAATAAATATATATCGAAATACGAAATTTTTTTTTGCATTTTTCATAGTAACGATATCACGTGATTACTTCGATCTGTATGAGAACCTAAAAATTTTTTTTTCGTATTTCGATATAATTTTATTGGGAAAAGTTGTTCAAAATGATGGACTGAATAACCCCTTAAAATATATGTACTTAATTAAAAAGGACATTGTATACAGTCCACAACCCTATTGTTTTTCCAAATGTATGTAATTTTTAATACTAACTACTTTTTGTCAATCGTCCCAAAAATATATATATTTTTACAACATGGCCTACTTCTGACCTTCCTGTATTTTGTAGCAAAAGGGCAAAAAGTCGTGCATTCAATTCCGACAACTAGTTTTTATTATTCAGCTGACAAAATGGCGGCTTTTACAACATTTTTCAGTGCAATACTGCTGTCAGCTGATAGCCTACAATGTTTGGTACGAAATGACTTTTTTGTATGAATATCTTAAAAGTCATGTGAACGTGATAGTTGGAAAACTAGGTAAGCAGTTTTTTCGAACGAAGTTCCTTTTTGGACGGTACATACTTGGCGGATGGAGGGCTAGGCGGAGTGTAAGATTTTTCCGTCACAGATGTTCCTGCGTATACACTAAGAAAGTAACGTTTAAACCGAGTGTTTCAAGTCACTTACAATTTTTTTTTTTTTTATTCTAGTAGGGTAGTTCGACCCAAACTAGCAAATTTTGAGCTACTTACAGCCCCATATACAACGTGAACGGGACATGCCCGTAATAAATCGAACCCCAGGCTATACTAGATCACTATAGTATAATATAGTAAAATTAATAGAACAGCCAAGACACACAAAAAAATTTCGCCTTTTCTATACAAAAGTGTGCAGCCACTCAGGCGATGTAAGTTTTTTTTTTGGTTTTTATTTTATTTTGATGTAGTTAAGTCTGTGGTTCGATTTATTACAAGTATGTCCCTTCCACGTTGAAAAGCCCCATAAAAAACCTTTGTTTAAACAAATACCATGAAAATTAGTTTCTTTCTTTGTTTCTTCTCAGCTGTGGTCGTTACGAAGCGCTGTTATTGGTAGCTTTTCTTTAAAATAATTAAATTTCAATATAAACTACACGTAATGTAAATTATACTTATTGACTTGTAAAAGTGCCTGAAAAAGGTCTAATTACTGAATAAACATTTGAATCTTTGATATCTTTATGATTGGAAGTTCACAAAATCAGTTTTATAGACATTTTTATTTTTTTTTAAGATCGAACATGAGCCAAACCGGTCTAAGCGTTGCCGAGATAAAAAGGATTTTAATGAGGTTGCGACATTACTTTTCTAGGTAAACTAATGGTTAGTTTATTTTTCTAAGTCTATTTTTAACCGACTTCTCTGTCTTCCTACATATAAAGGAAAGAGAGAGAACTAACCAGAGTACGTGTAATGTAGAAATAAAATATTAATGGGCAGGTAACGTGTGCTCCCGGATTAGATACGGTCGTTACCCGGTTCATTAAAACTGGCGTAAACCCGGTTATTTATCACGTGCCCCACCATACCGAAACGAAATATCAAGGAAACAATTAAGGATGACATCGTGTCCCACATGGAAGTGACGAATTTGGGATATATTTATTGTATTGTGACAATCTTGGCCCAAAATGATAAGAAATCATACGATATATTATTATAACTTGCTAACCTTGATAGTATTATGGACAGAATGTTAAGAGGTCTAAAAGTCTGTAACTTGTAAATGTTTGCCCAGGAGAAGACACATGAAGAACCAAACATATTTTTGGGACAGGTTGTTAATAATGATAAATAACACCTGTAGTATATCAGATTGGAGTGATCCGGCACCATCCCAGTAATTTCAAGATTTAAAGTTACAATAGTGAAATCAGTCAATAATGTGGAAAAAAATTGACATATGCATTGATGAATAATAAAACTGACCAATGATAGAGTTAACTGAGTCAACAGTAAATTAAAGTTTTTAGGACAAGTTGTAAGTAAGGTTAGCACCTGTAACCGGTTCAAAGTGGAGTCATCCGGCATCGCTCCGGTATACGCTAACTCAAAGACTAAAGCATCTTTAAATTTTTGGGACAAGTTGTTAATAAGGTTAAAACACCTGTAACCGGTTTAAAGTAGAGTAATCCGGCACCGTTCCGGTATACGCTAACTCAAAGACAAAAGCATCTTTAATTTTTTGGGACAAGTTGTAAATAAGAATAAAACACCTGTAACCGGTTCAAAGTGGAGTGATCCGGCACCGTTCCGGTGATTTCAAGTCTTCTTATTACCGGCGTGAAATGAGTCGTTAAAAGTGACAAATGAGAAATTTCATTGTTGTTCATTCGAGTTTGTTACGATTTCGTGATTTCGGAATGCCAATAAAAGGGAATGTTGAGTTGATGTTATTTATTAAAACACAAAAGCTTTTTAATTAAGAAGAAATGTTTTGAGGGGTGGTTAATAAATATTAAATATATAGGGACAAATAACACTGATTGAGCTAGCCCCAAAGTAACGTAAAGTCGAGACTTGTGTAATGGGATACTAACTCAATGATACTATATTTTATAACAAATATATGTATAGATAGACATCCAAGACATAGGACAATTTGAAAAAGGCCATTTTACAACTTGCCCTGACCGGGGATCGAACCCAGGACCTCTGGGTGGAGGACTAGCATGGTGACCACTACGCCACGGAGGTTGGGTCTGATACTTGTAAATTTCCTAATGATGTTTATCAAAATACGATTATTTTGCTTAATGAATTGCATTATTCAATGCTAGCCTAGAAGAAAAGAAAAAGTTTGCATGTTCCATCTGCTTCTCTTTCCTAACATGTCGTAAAAGCCGATCGAGGGAATGGGCACAAATGCGAATTATGTCACGCGGGTGTCTGTGCATCCTTTTTAGGGTTCCTAAAAGCCTATGTTTTACGAGAGTATGTATAATTGTTTGGCACGCTCTGCAGCCTAAACGGCTCGATGAATTTAAGATTGAGAGGTATCATTAGATTCGTCTTAATTCTGAGAGTGACACCGGGTATTTAAAAAACAGTCGGGTTTTTTTTTAAGTGACTTGTTACTGAAGGTTTTGTTTTCATCCCTATATTCTCCTATTGTAGACACTAACCATCTTTGTATACGACACAGTTACTTTAACTACTGCAGGTGTCATCGTTAGCCAATGTTTACTGTATCAAGAATTTCCTATTCCCCAATAAAGATTTTTTCATTTTTCATTTTCATTTTTCACGACTACACAAAATATACTAAAAAAAAAAGACGATGACTTACTTTGTTTCAAGTATAGGTTCCGTACCCAAAGGGTACCATCGGGGCCCTATCACTCAGACTCTACTGTCCGTTCGTCCGTCCATACATTAAAACGGTATTAACTATAATATTTTACTTATTTTTTTCTTATTCATATTAAAAACTAACATTGTACGAAATCCAAAACAAAAAAATATATATATTTTAATCCGCTCATAAATTAGCAAGTTAAAAGCCTTTCAAATTCTGTGGTAAAGAAGCTGTCAAGTTACTTAATAACCAGCCAAGTGCGGGTTGGGGTCGCGCACGAAGGGTTCCGTACCATTCTCTATAAGAAATCAAACTGTATGGGAACTTAGGCCCACTTTAATATTTTATTCCGTTTTTAGTATTTGCTGCTAAAGCGGCAACAGAAATATATCATCTGTGAAAATTTCAACTGTCTAGCTATAACTGTTCAAGATAAAGAGCCCTGTGACAGACGGACGGACAGACAATGGCGTCTGACTGATAGGTCCCGATGGTAATTTTGTTTAAAGTATATCTTTAAAAAGATATACTTAAAACAAAGTTAGTCTTCGTCTTATACTAAAATTGTTAGTGTCTATGATAGGATGATATACGGATGAAAACAACACTGTACAAATACCACAAACGCTTTGCGTGACAAGAGACACACAAGGCATCCAAAAAAACGATTGCCTTTTTATATACACAGTGTCACTCTCACAGTAAATACGAATCTATCGACACCTCTCAAGCTGAAATCCATCGATCCGTTCAGGCCACAGAGCGTGCCAAACAATTATACATACATACTCCCGAAAAACATTACCCTCCTTTTGGCGCAGTCGGGTAAATATGGAGACTCCCTTAATAGGTACCTTGTACATGCTTGGCGTGACAAGAAACGCACAAAAATGCAAATGGCATTCTTAAAACAAAACACACCTCAGTCACACAGTCACTTCTGTTTTCTCGTACAATATGCGTGTTCATAATAATAATGGTTCAAGATGAAAACCGTCAGTCAACAAAAAGGCGGTCGCAAACAAGGACTAATTATTTCCCATCACAAGTGGCGCCATTTTGGCATGGAAAGGACAGTTGGGCCCTCTTAATGTAGGTTCTACCCAAATAAAGACCTCGGTTGTCCCAAACGAACTTCGAATTACAAATTAAAGGGGCCTCGGTCACACGTTCAGTATAGTTTAATGATGTAAAGCATTTGAAGCTCCTTTCAAAGTAACTTTAATATTTTAAGGGCCAGTTCAGTCACCGACACTAAACATTTCTCGCTAATAAACTTACTTACCTATGTGTTGTAATTTCTGTAATTTGTATGGAATGTATAAATATTTTTCGTATTTTAGTATACTTTGATAAAAAATATCATAACCAAATAATAATATCACGATAAGGAAAAACGACCCCGATTATCATGTAAGCGAGTCTAGGCAGTCTGTGTGAACTATAAACAACCATAATTTTGTTATTGATGATGAGTCAATAAGAGGAAAAAATATTTATCTTATAACTAGCTTTTGCTAGCGGCTTCGCTCGCGTAGCGGTGTAATTTTTCAAAATTCTTTCTAAGGAGATGCCTACGTCATAGTAGCTTTATGCATGCAAAGTCTCAGCCCGATCGGTTTAAAATTGACAAAGTTTCATACAAATTTTCATCCCCTATTTTATCCCCTTGGGGGTAGAATTGATCAAAATCCTTTCTTAGCGGATGCCTACGTCATAACATCTACCTGCATGCCAAATTTCAGCCCGATCCGTCCAGTGGTTTGGGCTTTGCGTTGATAGATCACTATGTCAGTCAGTCAGATAACAAAAACCTATTAGTAGATTTAATTCCGCTGTGATCCGCTCACCTCTAGATAAATAAATCTTTACACATTGCCAGTATGGCTACCGATTTTAGGAACGTTTATTCTTCTGTCAAATTCGTTATGAGTCTACTCTTTTTTAATAAGTAGTTTTCTCGCTATATGACTGATTTAAGAGGGCAGAGGTTTTTTTTATAAATATGGTTGTAACTATACAAAGTGGAAGTGACATACCCGTAATAAATCAAACCACGGGCTGCACTACATCACTGTAGTAAATGAAATTAAAATAACAGTCAAAAAGCAAAAAAAAAAACACATCCCCATACGAATTGCCCATTTGAATGGAAATGCCACAAAAATTGTTTGCTTTAAGACTGTTATTGTAATTTCATTATAGTATCTATAGTAATCTAGTAAAATCCGTGGTTTGATTAATTGTGGGTATGTCTCTTCCACGTTTTATTAATAAAATAAACTTACTACAGATTCGCTTCGGTGTGACAGCCGCCCGAAATAAGGTCCACTCCGTATTAATTTAGGGGCGATTTTAAATTAATTTTGCGGAAATTCAATTTTTTGCGGGCGTTGCCGCCAAATTAGTTGACACGACTAATTAAATTATAATGATTTCCGGAGTTTCGCGAATAGATTGCGGTTTTAATGGCTATAAAAGTTGTAGCCGTGACTGGAAAGCAGAAGGATGTGTTGAGATCCTTTGTAAGGTTCCGTAGTAAACAAGGAACCCTTATACGTCTGTCAGTCCGTCCGCGGTTTTACTCAGAGATTATAAGTACTAGAAAGCTGTTATTTGATACAAATATGCACGAGTATATTAATCATTCCAAAAAGGAGGTAGAATAAAATACTGAAAATAAAAATTTTTTTTGGGATTGCTCCCATGCGAGTGAAGTAGGAGGCAATATTTTTTTCTCGATTAACCTATCGTGTGGCGTATCGTTAAAAAGGTCTTTCAAAAATATAGTGAGCTTGTGAACATCAGTTTCGATTTAGAGATCCGTTTGTGAAATTTTATATATAAAAATGCTACCCTGGGGGGCAGCACTGGTTCAATTCAGGTAGCCCCTTTATATAAGTTCTCATTTTCGCCCATTCCTACAGTCGGCTTCCACGATCTACGCGGGAATAGAAGCAGCGGGTACTAGTTTTTTATTCTCTCAGACTATTTTCTTATATTTAAAGGGCAGCGCTTTTGTCCGAGGATTGATTTCCATGTTTATCTTTCTTCTGGCAAGACCAACATAGAATAATCACAAACCAACATACAAGAATAACATAGCATTGTATATATCAAGGCTTATAATCCAATAACTGGATGTTTGGAACCTAAATGTAGCATCCAGGTCTATTGGGGTATGGGATAATTGGTGATGCTGTTAGTTCGTACTGACCGGGTTATGGTGACTAACGATACAAAAACGATACTTGTTGTAGATATTATTAAAGGGATACCAGAACTTTCCGGGGCCTAGTGCTGCCCCCATTTGAAACAAATCGTTACATGTATGACTTTACTAAAAAGAAAAGTCACCTAAAGTTCGGACTACAAAGTATAGATAGTTGTGAACCGATATTTAAAAAATATAAGAATCTAACACTCCCGTCATTATATATATTAGAAACAGCTATATTTGTAAAGAGTAATTAATCCTCACCTGTTTCCTAAATTGTCTGATACAGTAGAAAGAAACCGTCGTGAGGACAAATTGTGCATACATTCATCTAAAACTGCATTATTACATGATAGTGTATTAGGTATGGCATAAAATACCAAAACAATATAAAGAATTGAATTTGACTTTGTTTAAGAAGAAAATTAAGTTATTTTTGATAGATAAATGTTATTATTATAGTGTTAAGGATTTCTTATCTGATAAACTGTAAATTGACTTTGTTTCATAGTAAATCGTAAAATGTTTATAGATTAAGTAGGTATATTTTTATAGTATTATTATGATATATGATAGCTTTTCTGACAAAATTTGCACACCGGTGATGGTAAACATGATTGGACGAAACTGAATGTAATATCTTGTAACACATGTTTGGCAAATAAATTATCTTTATCTTTATCTTTAAACATATGTCAATTTCATTGGACAATGACACTAAAAAATTTTTGTACTATGCAGCAAACAGATTTTTTTTTTTAATTTTAACGTTTAGCATAGTCTCATTCTTGCAATAGTAAATTCCCATAAGAGGGAATGAGGCTAGTTCGCTCTTAAGAACCTAATTTTGTTTTCTATCTGCTCTTCTTCTGCTGCCTTATCCTTATCCCACTATTTATGTGGGGTCGGCACAGCGTGTGAGTTCTCCATTTTATCTGATGGTAAGTGATCACCGCTGCCCATGGACAACTGCAACACCAGGGTGTAACAGAAGCGTTGCTGGCCTTTTAGGAAGGGAAGATGTAGGGGGAGGGGGGGCTCCGGGGGCTTTCACTCACCGAACGAAGCATAGAAGCGTTGACGCTACTAATCAGACGTCGATTTTCTGTAAGAGTTATGGGGATTTTAGTGCTTTATTGTTTTTAAGTCGCATTTTACAACATCCAAAGGGAGCGATGGAGTGGTTCTATTCTAGGTCGGAACCATACTGCTATTAACAGATTAATATCGTCACGTTATCGTCCCCACCATCGCTCCTCCCTCGCAGTCTCCATGGGGAGTTGTCAAACGAAATTGGATTGTCAACTTAGGATAACAATGGTAACAGCGATGCTAACTAGCTTAATACACTGCTTATTGGAGTTACTGAGTTTTAGATGAGACTTGCATACAAATATGGTACTCATTTAAAGGCCTGATGACTGATTTTTTTAATTTTTCATCGGATTACGAAAAGATGATTGTAATTAGTCTGTCTTTTAAGATTATTCAAAAAATAATGGATCCATATTTTTCAGTTTATCAAACAAGAAACATTCACAAAAAAACGGAGCATCAAAGTATCGGAAGAATATCTGGAAGAGTCGCTTTAAGCGATAAGACCGCCCATTGTACTCATTTAATTTAAAATTATTTCTTTGTATTACATTTTTTCTTTTGGTGTACAATAACCCAGGTAGCATTTATACGTCATTATGTCGTCCGTTTACGGTACTGCTCGACGTAAAAGACGTCATGTCTCGACGTCGGGGAGTCCCAGCAGATGACGTCAATTTGTCACAGCCTCAAGACGTCAGTTTACAGACGTTAGAGAGACGTCATATACTAAACTTATAGGGACGTTACTGGGCCGTACATATTACGGCAGCCACTGACGTTGAAGTGACGTCATATACTGAATTCGTAGGGACGTTACTGGGCCGTACATATTACGGCAGCCACTGACGTTGAAGTGACGTCATATACTGAATTCGTAAGGACGTTACTGGGCCGTACATATTACGGCAGCCAATGACGTTGAAGTGACGTCATATACTGAATTCGTAGGGACGTTACTGGGCCGTACATATTAGGGCAGCCACTGACGTTGAAGTGACGTCATATACTGAATTCGTAAGGACGTTACTGGGCCGTACATATTACGGCAGCCAATGACGATGAAGTGACGTCATACACAGACGTTACATAGACGTACACATCAGGAGTAGGACCTACTGGAGCTGCATTATGCTGAGGTGCTCATGATATCAACAGTGTGTTTTGTACAAGCAAGCGATTTTTACTTTTATTAAGACCAGTATTATATAAATTGTAAGTGTAACACACTGCTGATATCGTTAGCATAGCAATATGCTCCCCGTAGGTAGTATGAGTGGATAGTATGTTAAAAAACGTCCTGGTTATTGAGTGAACTAACATGCTGGCAAAACAAAAATGCCACTAAAGCCTAAGCTGTACATTTAAGCTCTACGACGGTTGGTCAGGGGCCCTAGACAAAAGACGCCTACTAGTGCATACGCTACGCGTTCTATTCTAACCTTCTTCCTTCCCATCACAAATTCTTACGCGTAAGAGTAGGATTGAATTTAGCGCTTAGCATGTAGCGTTTGCGTTAGCAGGTATCTTACTTACATGGCTTGAAAAGACTCAAAAGACTTTTATGGATGAAACTAAAAAAAACACAATGTTAGTAGTATAATCTATATTTTAGATGCATTAAAGGACAGTGGGGCACAATAGCCATAACAATGGTATAGGGACCATGTTATTTTAAGACCATAGACTTAAGGACATGGAAAAAATCAGATTCAGAGTAAAATGAAGATATAAATGTTATTTTTGGAACTTCTGTTCAGAATTTCCAAAAAAAAAAACGCTTACAACTTTAACCCTTTCGAGGCCACGTCAAATGCAAAAGTTGTCACTCATCCGCTAAGCATGGCTGAAATGTAAAACGAATTTAAATTTTATTTGTGCGTGTTTAGGTCGTTTTTACTGTACGCAATGACCAATATAGACGACGTCGGCGTCGAAAAGGTTAAAATAAAAGAAAATTGCTAAACATAGGTTACATGTTGATTTGTTAGGTATCGACATTCACGACAAAACTGCCTTTGTTTGATACGCCCTCCGATTACATCCTGTATATTCATTCATAAAAACAAGTTTCATTTAAAGCATAAAAAAATCAATCACAATCATAATCATGAAGCATTGGAATGCTTAATGTATAGCCGTTATTGTGGACAACCATACATTTAGTTAAAATGTCATTAACAGGTATCAATTTAAATGTGAATATTTTTTTACTACCATAACATCAATATCTACTTAATTAAAAGGGTACTCAAAGAACGGCTGATAGTTTACAAACTCCTTTCCATAAATGAATAACGTATGATTTTTAAGGATGTTGTGTATCTTAAACACCTTCCTATCCTTAGTAAGACAATAACAATCGGCTTCACGAGATTCTGCTACATATAACGTATATTTTTGATATGTTAGTTTTTTATAGCATTCATATATATTTTACTCAGGTAAGGGTCCAGAATAAAACTGGTCAGAAACAGTTATTTTCGATGAGGAGCTATATAATTTTGATGATTCCATTTCTTTCAATCTTCTTACAATTTGTTGTAATGGCTTATTAGGCGATCGTACTAATTTCTTTACACTCTTTAAATGATTTTCAAATGGGAATGCTGAATATTCATCTAGTGTACCAAAGAGGCGTACATCATCGCATATATGACATAGCATGTGAACATTATATACCAAAAAATTTAATCCATAAACCGATTTTGAATGATTTATAAAAATAAGAAGTAATTCCTGAGCCAAATCTATACCAAGTTCTCTGATATGTTTGTTAGAACATAAAATCGTAATAGCTGAATGAAAAAGTAGAAAGTTTTCGTAAAGTGAACGTGGCACGATGTCCTTTAACACAATAGGACCTACATATAATAAAAACATTCGATATTCAGTTGCTTTCATCGAGCTAACTCTGTTAAACTCCGCGGTTTTCTAATAAATTCAACTGGAATAAATTTCGAACAATAGATTAGTTTTTCAGATATTATTTTAATGAAGTGACTTTGTAAACGAACACTTAAATCGCCACTAATCCACACATTTAACAGCGTACGCATTACGCCCAAACAAACATTATGCATATATTTAGAAGGGAATAAAGATATCAAATCTATAGGGAGCCGTAAAAGTGGTGACTCTCCAACATGATGGTCTTCATCAAGCTGCGAACGAAATGATTCATTGGTCCTTGTGGGTACTGACACACTTTCATAGATAACGCGGCCGCAGTATTCGCCTGCCTCTACACACTTGTCGCAAGCTGAATAACCACCATGTTGTTTAGTACACTTGATAAATGCTCGTGCTGGAGCGTCACAAATAAAGCTATGGATTCTAACCGTGTAGTGAATATTTTCAAGATCTAAACCATTTCTGAGTAATATTTCTAGTTCGTCGACAAATTGCTTTAGAAAAACATCTAATGGTGAAGGTTTAGCTCGACCACAGAAAAGAGCGACGACAAATGGTCTGGCATTAGGGATATTTTTTAGCAATCCTAAAATGGGCCACAATTGTGTATTGGTACTTTTGAATAATGGAAGCCCATCAATGTTAAAAGAAACTTCAATTTCTCTATTACCAACATTTTTATCAGTATCGTCAAATAGTTTTATTTGTTTTTGAATTTGTGAAAGAATACCTAAATAAACCAATTCTCCAGTATTTAACTTAGTAATCTCTAGTTGCAAAGGGGTTGTCAACAATGTTCTGCTATCTTTTGGTAATCCAGGGCACAAAGGAGACACAATTTTTAGAAGACTTTTTAAAGCATTATGTGGTATTTGATATTGAGTGGCCCAATGTTTTAACTCTGTTTTGAAATCATCGCCTTGCTTAGACTTAACAGAATCTGAATCAGATAGTGAATGCTCATCATCAAAAGTAGCAATATGATTTTCATGAGAAATATCATGTTGCATCAATAAATTGGAATTATTACTAGAATCTTGTAATACAATTTTAGATTGAGAATTAATATATAAATTACATGGAAAATTAACTAAGCAAGATGACGCATTTACAGCTGTAGTACCCTCTTGTTGAAATTACACTTAACCCTGCTTCCTTTGCTCTTCTTAATAATTGACGTTTGCCAACTATAGCCTTTTTCGAGTATTTTATTGTCTCTGCCATGTTAATTTTTTTTATTACTCTTCTTCAATCTTTCAGGGGCATGCTTTAGCCAAATTTTAATGAAATCTTCTACTTCTTTCGCTGTAGACCCAGATGTTGTGGTTACAACTCCTTCTACAAAGATATAATACATTTGTTAATGTGAGAACTATGCAAAATTAAAACTATGAACTACATCTCCAGCCCATATATGCCCCACTGCTAGGCACAGGCCACCTCTCAAATTGATAGGGCTTGGGCTGTATTTCTAATGCTGGCCCAGTGTGGATTTGGAACTCTACACACAACATTGTACGGTTGATATGTGCAGGTTTCCTCCCGATGTTTTCTATCAACGAAAAGCTCAAATTGAAAAATTACAACCCGCAACCTTCTGCTTGAGGCTGCAGGTGAAACCACGAAACTGCCATGGCTTTTAAACTCAGTTCAGAGTTTCCTTCCTTCGACATACAAGTCGAATATCTTAAAAAACAACTGAACCGATTTTCACTTAACAAAGCTAAAAACCATTTCACTTAGAACAAAAGCAGATAATAGCATTCATGAGCCCAGTTCAAATAATATAAACTAATACATGCTATGTAAACATACCCACGATACACTCCCGCAGGCGGAGTTGGCAGAAAGGCTTTTTGTGCGATCTCTTCCCATAGAAGTTATATTGCTCAGCCAGGTGGTCAGTCAAACAAAATTTCATTATTCGTGACACTTTGCTGGATAAATCTCTGCCTCCAAAAGTCCTCATGTATGAAACCTGTAACAAATAATATAATGTATATTTGTAAAATACAAAATAAACTGCTGATCAGGCCAAAGGAGTGAAGATTAGAAATCCCACCAAAAACATAAATGTGAAAACGGGAGCCAAGATCAAAATACGACAAAACAATTGAGATCTAAATAGCCACCAAGTTCTTTAGAGAATATTGAATTTTATTTATAAGAATCTTAACAACTGACCAAAGCTTTGACACGCGGCAGCGCGTCAGAGCTTTTTATGTAAGTTGCCGGCAAAAGCTCGCTCTATAGGTAAAAGGCCGCCTATTGGGGCAAATTTTCACTATTTAACTTTTTTTCTGTAATGCTTATTATGTGGTATAAAGAGTAATTGTATTGCAACTTACCAAATTATCATAATTTTCCTTGTTCTCTATTAACGTTTCGATTACATTTAATTCCTCAGCATTTTGAATTGGGAATTTTAATTCCGGTTTTAGAGTACCTTTCGTGCCTGTATTATTTAAAAGGCTTATTATTTGCTGATTTTGGGTTTTTATACATGTCAATAATGACAGCACTTTTGCTTGGTAACCTAAAAAAATAATAAAGTGCAGGTACCTATTAGTAGGGTCAGTTTCAGAAAATATCGTAGCGACGAAAGTGCTAAGTGGTCAAATATATCGGAACAAGACTTTATTGTCAAGAACTTAAGAGCGTGACTTAAGACTACTTTGGCCGCTATGATATATTTGCTGCTATATATATATATATATATATATATATATATATATATATATATATATATATATATGCGATATATAGATACGATGCGATATAATTATGTTATGCCAACTGACTCGCTGAGACAACTCGAGAAGGGCACGCTATTTCAGTTATCCATACTAATATATAAACCACCAAAACTGCTGAATTTGCCGCGGCTCATGTGGACGGTTGTTTTCATTAGCCGCACGACCACGACTCACCCGGTGTTGTTGGCTTTTTCACCGAGATCAAAGGGCCGGACATACGAAAGCATGTTTGCCCTACAAATATCGAACTCACTCACAAAATTTCACGAAAATATGTTGAGAGATGCGACATATAGCGGGAACATTTGGCCAGCCGAACATACGAAAGCATTTTGCCCTATCAATATCGAACTCGTTCACAACATTTCAGGAGAATCGGTTGAGAGTGCAACCTATACAGGGAAAAGCTGCTAGTATTTACTTAGTTACAGCGGGGTAACGATAACCGAAATCTAAGCAGACGAAATCGCGGTCAACTGCTAATTTTTAATAAGTTAGAAAAGGATAAGCCTGTCCCTTAGTGTCTCGGCGGGTACGTACAGCTGGTGTTAGTGATTACTGATTACTACATTATAGCAAAAATATTGAGAGAGTTCTAAAATCTCAATAGTCTAATAAAAAGTACCTACTACCAATAAAAAGTAATACATCATAGTATATTACCTATCTGTTAATCCTTGAACACACGATGGCGTTGCTGGTATGTCACTGTTGAGATTTCATATCGGCACCGAGGACTACCTAGGCGTGCTAAATCTAAAATCATAAAAAAATTTAACAATTCAGTACCTATTAGTAAATAAAGATGAATCCAATAAATACGTTATTTTTGAAAATCGTTCTAGCTGTTTACACTATAGCAGAGAACACCTCACACATACATACAAGACGGCGAAAATAAAACCGCCGCAGGTGGGTACAAATATGTAAACATAGATATATCTTACCTTGCAGTACACTGTTTGTTAAGACAGGAAGCCCGTCGACTACATTCAGTACGGAGAGATTCTCTGTTGGCAAAAAACACAAGAATATATTATATTTTCACATGCACAACATCTCTACTAGTATTAATAACACAATGCACGCTTAGGCCGACTTAACACCGAGGAAGCAATTTTCACAAAAATTACTCAGCCAGCCTGAACAACCTATTTTTTATATCAAAGTTTCACCTTCCAAAAGTAATGCTTGGCTGAGCTTGACGGGTATCTGCACAAAACATAATACATTATTTTAGAGATTACTTGGGATTTTATACTTAGGTACCTATACAATTACAAGTAAAAACAACAAGTGTTTAACAAAAAGACAAGTTTGACTACAAGAAAAACTTTTATATAACAGAGTAAGCAGTTAGGTACAGCTAGCTACACTGACCAAATTTGTTTTTGTTAAAAATTTAATTTGTAATACAAGCTTTTTTGCTGACTGTACTTTTTGTTGACTGTACTTTTACTATCAAAAAGTACTCAAAACAGCGAAACAAATAAGCTGAAATTCAACCACCTAATCACTTTTCATCATTAGGAATGTTCCAAGTATCTACATCTGCTCAGCTCGATGGTACCATAATATTGCATTGTCACCAAGTTTACAAAAGCAGTTAGTATGCAAAATTTCAGCTTAATCTTACACCAGAAAGTGAGTAAAATTTGATTTGCCATATTTGTCCCACACTAACAAACATGTCTAGTTAAATAAACACTTTTAATAATTAGGCTTTCCATATTTTTTGTATACATGGGAACAATGGGACAAAAATACATTTAAAATATTTCAACAGGGCTCTAATGAACTAGCTCAATGTTCTTTGAATATGAGAATGAGGCAAATATATTAATAAACTGCTAATAGCTGTTATGAAGTAAATCCTGACACTTTTCACATCAAAAGAGTTGTTAAGCTGAACATTGGCTATATAAATCTTAAGGAAAAATGCTATGGTATTTTTAAATACAGCATTTTTTCCCATTATTTACATTTTCTATAACTCAGAAACTTCATAACTGCAATGTGTCAGGATTTACTTCACAACGGCCATTGACTATATAACTCACCTTCATAATATGCTTCTAAGCATAAATTGCCAGCAGCTTGAAATGTTTTCAATTTGTTAAAGGTCTTTTTCTTTAATGGTGGTGGCCTTATGTGATTGTCATTATCTTCTTCGCTGCTAGAAACATATCTTTTTGCCCTTTTTCGTTTGAGACTTGGTTCTGCTTCTGCATCAGTCTGTAAGTCTGATGTATTCTCAGCCAGTTTCATCTTTACATGCAAATGAAATAAAAAATACTTACACACAACATGCAAAAATACTAAATGAACACAACAATGTACCCCTCAGTCAGTTAAAACAAGGTAATTAGTAAATATGCAGGATGGAGTTGCATTAGTAGGAACACCCTGAAATTGTATGGTCAACCAATGACATGCCAACATGCCTGCTTTAATTAAATTTGACGACCGGTTAGCCTAGTGGTTAGAGACACTGTCTATGCTATATATATAGCTGAAGGTCCCAGGTTTGAAACCCGGTAAGGACAGTTATTATTATGTGATGAGCATGAATATTTGTTTCTGCGTCTCGGATGTTTTCTATGTACTTAAGTATTTATATTTAATAAATATGTCATCATCTAGTATTCATACACAAGCCTTAGTAAGCTTACTATAGGACTAAGATTTGTGTAAGATTGTACCGTAATATTTATTAATTAATGAAGTTATTGCGAAATTTATAGTAAGAACACTGAAAATTACCTAATAATCAAATTAGTTGACTGTACCTGTGCTGTGACTACTTAGCAACACAGTCATTACAAAATCTGTGTTTTTATGTGTCATATGGATGTATTATATTGTAATTTTTGCATCCCAAGTTAAATCTTATTTTCTATCCTTATAAAAGGTAAATAAATATCCTTCCCTTGTTTCCATTTCTCTTCATCTCATACTTTTAATATCATTTTTTTTTCAGTGTAAGTTGTATGTATTTATGTAAGATTTATATGTATGTTTATTGTTATTATTGTATATAAGTATGTTTACATTGACCGCCCCGCACTACCTAATTTCCCATTACTATTTCTATGTAGCGAGGTTGCCTGGAAGAAATTGCTCAGCGATAAGGCCGCCTTTTGCGCATTTCCTTCTTTTTAAGATAATTATGTCCTGTATTTATTTATTTTGTGCAATAAAGAGTATTGTATTGTACCCTCAGTAAATCTAAACAAGACTTAAAGTTTAATATTTGCATGCAAATACAAATCTTGCCCCATAGCACATTGATTAGCACACCATAGCAGCAACTCATATTTGTCCAAGCAGTTTCAAAAATTATCCATCTTAGGTAGTAGTTCAGTACAAAAAAGCCCCCCACAGCATCAGTTATCCTCAAACAAGGCGACTTATTTTAAGATCCAACCCAAAATTATCCCAAAAATACTGCTTCTTGTCTAAACTCTAAATAAAAGGTTTTAACCATTGAGCTTTCTTTATTAATATTATGAAAGCAACTGTATCTGTCTGTCTTTTTGTCTGTGTATCACTAAACCAATCTAAAAGAAATTTGTCTTGAAAATAGGTCTCATACTGACAGTGGACATACTTGACCCATGAGCTCGTAATACCTGATAACCCCATAAGTTTTAACCCAGAACTCTACTAAATGATTGCTATATTTTTTTTTAAACATAATATAACTAATTTAAAAGCTTATTGGGTTTAAGTAGTTTATCACTAAAGGAAAGAGAGTCCATGACTTTAACCAGCTATATTTTCCAATATGTGACTAACTTTTTTTAAGATCTTTTCGTATAGAACGTGTTAAAATAAGCAAATTTGTAAGACTAACTTCTTTGAAAAATCAAAATTGTCTGTGATAAATGATGTGAGGAGTATCAGGGTAAATTGCGACCATACAGATTCAGAACTGAACACTTCAATATGGGATTGTTAAATATGCAAACTTAAATTATGTTACTATGGTAAATCTGAATAAATCCATAAAACTGCTGAGACAATGTCCTTACATGACATATTTTACTCAATATAGCAACAAGAATACATAGATACATTTATTATCTTGGAAAAACTGCACTGCTATCACGCAAAGGCGCTCGAGCTCTCGATTTTTCTCGCACTATCCGTCTCTCTCATAATAGAACACCTAGAACAAGAGGTATAGTGCTAGAAAAATTGAGAGTATGTCGGACGTGCTGAACTCCGGTCACATAAAACAGAAAACTTTCACCAACATAAGTTCACGGTAAATCAGAAAATATTGCATCCAGATACCATACCTCCAAGTCAGGAAACGAACTGTAGTTTGGTTATAGGTATGTACCCTTAGCCAAATCCAAGTGGGTAGTAAAAAAATGTATATACGTACCAGTCTCGCAAAAAACTCTTTGAACGTTGTATAATTTCCATTTTTCATCTGGTGTCGTAGCATCAGCCAAAACCTTTTCAAACACTTTAGTGCCCTTAACGGGTGGCCAGAAAACTTCACAACGCCTTGGCGTAAACCACCGATTGTTTATCACCGATACGGTCCCGCCGTCTTTTTCACTGAATTGTATCACCGAGTACATGTTAGATCTTAGAAGTCTTGATAATGAAAAGCGACGCAAACACAGCACAATCACGGACACGTACGACACAAGTACACAACAGACCGGGCACCGGGCAAGCAAAGCAAACGAAAAGGAGGGAAAGAATACATGACAATGACACTTCAATCAAAATGTCAGAATTTGTTCCGTTCCAAATTCTGATGTTTTTAAAAAGTACCTTTTTAAGCTCGTATTGATATTATTAATTAAAAAACCTGTAATAAATTACTTTAAATCAACTTTGGAGTTACCTTAAAACAAAGACAAGTTTGTTTTATACTTTATAAATATTTTACAACAGAAGATAGAAAAATTGATATCAAGAAACGAAACGTGATATTTTTTTGAGTTATAACGACTATGAAACTAGTACCGGCTATAGAAAAACATGTTAAAATGTATTAATTAGTATTTTCCCTACTTTACCTCTACAGCCATCAAAGTTAATACAGCTTTGATGGCTGTAGACTTCACTCATGGCTAAATTGGTGTCAGTAAAATAAAACCTGATACTGACCCTAAATATACGTCATTAAAACGTCCTCTTGGCGGCGTATATGGTACGTCCTGGTATTGACCCCAAATATACGTCAGTAAAACGTCCTCTTTGTGGCGAATATGGTAGGTCTAGATACAGACCCTAAATAGACGTCAGTAAAACGTCCTTTTGGCGGCGTATATGGTACGTCCAGATACTGACCCTAAAGAGACGTCAGTAAAACGTCCTCTTGGCGGCGTATATGGTACGTCCAGATACTGACCCTAATAAAACGTCAGTAAATCGTCCTCTTGGCGGCGTATATGGTACGTCCAGATATTGACCTTAAATAGACGACAGTAAAACGTCCTCTTGGCGGCGTATATAGTACGTCCAGATACTGACCTTAAAAAGACGTCAGTAAAACGTCCTATTGGCGGCGTATTTTGTACGTCCAGATACTGGCTTTCAATTGACGTGACTACGACGTCCTGTTCAACGCTTGACCCTAAACTGACGTCACTTTAACGTCTGTTCTCCACGAATAAATGACCGACCTTATTATGACCTATGAGTGACGTCGTTTATACGTCGCTGACGTCAGTTTGCTACCTGGGAAAGAGTTATCTATCTATCTATCTATCTATCTTCGCTTAGTGTACTAATTACATGAATAGTAAATTAAATATCCATTATTATTGGATAATCTAACTGACAGACTAAAGAGAATAAAACTTTTCTGACGTCACATCTTTCGCCGCAAAATTATCGAAAAAAATTAAAGCAAGTCAAGCAAAGATTTAGCACGAGTGGGAGGAGGACTTGGGGGGAGGTGTCCGAACGGGATTAGGGAGGCGCTTGTTAGTTAATTTACGGTTACATTTTATGAACGAATGAATATTTTTGTCAGTAAAAATACTTTTTTGCTAACAATTCTGTATTTATTCATTTTGACTGGAAATAAATAATAATCACCACCTCAGAAAACAACCATCATTTGTATCTTTTTCGTTTCCTTTTCATCCCTTGTCAATTGCTTGACCCTAGCGTATTATTAAACAAAATGACAGCAAAAAGCTATCAATCTAAAAATCAAACTATTTTTCTATTCCGCAAAGATATCAACAAAACTAAAGCCAGTCGTGCAAGTCGGGTCGCCGTCTTGTATCGGCCATTTTTCTTTTCCGCCCGCCACCTGTCAGCCGCTCGACCCTACATTTGTCAGCTGACCGTTGACGAGAGCGGCCGGCAATTTATTTTTTGCCGCTGTAATCTGCTTTCATGACGCCCTGTGGAATACTTTGTTTCAGGTCTTAGGTCTTTCGTGTATCATATGAATAGCTAACTTTATCCTTCTTTTCTTTATTACTTCGTCTTTTATGCTGCTGATCTTTAAAAACGACTTAGGGTTGGATGTCACTTGTCAGCACGGAACTGCAGTTTTCTACAGCACCGGCCATGCTTATAGCGTTCCGTCGCTCATTTTCGCTCTGGAAAATGAAGGTTCTGAGCGACAGAAAAGGATAGCATATAAAAAAGAGCTGCAGTGTTGGCATGTGAGATCCAACCTTTATAAAGGATTTTTTAAGTACATGACGCCTTTTTAAGAGTTTCGTGTTTCATTTTGTCTTTATTACAGTTGTTATAATAAAGAAATGTCAAATGCTAGCCCTTCTTAATTATAGAATTGTGGATATTATCATCTTCTATCAACACTGCTTGACGGCCCCTTAAAAGATTTCCAAAAGACAATTTTCTCTCCTACGCCCTTAGTAGTACTGACTCACTTCAATGCTTTTTATTTTTTTTATTTTGAAGTACTTAAACAAATGTATGTCAATTTCTTTGTATAAATACTTGGAACAATAAAACAGTAAAAAATGTGTTTGTACATTGAATATATTTCCAAAAAAAAAATGATGCGATGGAGACATAGTAATGGAGCAAAAATTTAAAAATAAAAACTAACTTCATGTTTGTCTATTTGTACATGCTAATCCTTATCCAATGTTGGTAAAGATATATAATGAATTGCCTAAACGTATAAAAGATGAAAAAAATTACAAAAAGTTTTTAAAAGTAATAAAGTTTTTAAAAGTAATAAAGTTTTTAAAAGTAATAAAGAAACAGATACGCCGGAGTATTAAAATCCACGCGAACAAAGTCGCGAACATCAGCTTTATATGAATCAATGAGCATTTTTAAGCTCCGTCTATCCAGCAAGAAATAAACATGACATTAATTTATCTGTATCGTTCAACTGACATTTTGAATCTCATCAGCAAACACAACTTCAAACAAATTAAGGGCTAATCACATTTGCCGTTACCCGGGCCCGGCTCGTCTTCATACGATTACGTACCCGGAACCGGATGTGCCGTGATTAACTGTGTTATACGAACATCCTGCGCTAATTTAGAGTTTCCTATATGTTATGTTAAGTGATTTTGATCAGGTGAGTTACATGTTTACTAGGTAGGTTTTGTTGATATTCGAATAGGGGAAATTAATTTGTTGGGGTCCAGTGCTGCCCTCATTTGTAAAAAGTGCGTGAAGCTTTTCTTCGCACAAATTAGTGTAGTGATCACCATGCTAGTCCGCCACCCAGAGGTTCCGGGTTCGATCCCCGGTCAGGACAAGTTGTAAAACGGCCTTTTTCAAATTGTCCTGGGTCTTGACTGTTTATCAGTCTATGTATATATTTTTATAAAATATAGTATCGTTGAGTTCGTATCCCATAACAAAAGTCTTGAACTAACTTAGGGGCTAGCTCAATCAGTGTAATTTGTCCCTATATATTTATTTATTAAAACTCGTAAATAGCGCTACATCAATTCTGTGAGAACATTGCACCTCGTGAGCGCTGCCTCCCCTTTCCCCTTACTTTAGGAATATTTTTCACAATAATTCGAGTAAAATGAAGTAATTAGTGTTGATTGATACCCGCAGATAAAAAGCACTAAAGTAAACTTCCCCCCTTTTCCTCATATTTTCCCCCCAATCATAAATCGCGATGGATTGAAATATTTAAATGAGTCAAGAAACTTGTGTGCCAATGTTTCGTCAAAACCTTTTGATAAATGTGACAGACAGACGGACTAAAGATTGTTACGCTGCATAAAACACGCTGTTCGGTCCCCCTAGTTGGTGTCATATATATTAATAAATTTTTGTGATACAGGACAATAACAATTGCACGTTTTTCAGTTTCTATTGATCAGCATGGTTGACGAAATAATAAAGAAAAGAAGAGTAAAGTTAGCAATTCATATGAAACACGAAAGTCTAAGACCTCAAACAAAGTATTCCGCGGGGCGTCATGAAAGCAGATTACAGCGGCAAAAAATAAATCGCCGGCCGCTCTCGTCAACGGTCAGCTGACAAATGTGGGGTCGAGCGACTGACAGGTGGCGGGCGGAAAAGAAAAATGGCCGATACAAGACGGCGACCCGACTTGCTTTAGTTTTTGTTGATATCTTTGCGGAATAGAAAAATAGTTTGATTTTTTAGATTGATAGCTTTTGCTGTCATTTTGTTTAATAATACGCTAGGGTCAAGCAATTAACAAGGGATGAAAAGGAAACGAAAAAGATACATATGATGGTCCTTTTCTGAGATGGTGATTATTATTTATTTCTAGTCAAAATGAATAAATACAGAATTATTAGCAAAAAAGTATTTTTAGTGACAAAAATATTCATTCGTTCATAAAATGTAACCGTAAATTAACTAACAAGCGCCACCTAAACCCGTTCGGACACCTCCCCCCAAGTACTACTCCCACTCGTGTTAAATCTGTTTCAGTGCTTACATATAATCGTATAAATACATCCTTTGAGTTGAAGCTAATGCAATTTTGCTGAATTCTCTGTACAATGGGCAGCAGATCAAGCGGAACAATGTGGATGACGCTTTAGTGTCGTAATTCATATAAAATATTATTTTTAGTGAGAAACAAGTGTTTTTAAAATGCGTGATACTAGATGGCAGCACAGTGACGTTAAGTCTAATTGACTGTTGACATTAGGCTCTCAGTTAACAGGTTTTATGAATTACGACAATAAAGTGTCGTCCATATTGTTCATTGTACTGACAGAGACTGTAGCAAATGACGGTTCTCAGCGACAGAAAACGATAGCAGCATTCGTAGGGGCTATTCCTTGCTGACAGATGTAGCTCAACCCTTATTAGATCTGACTTCACTGTGCTGACAGAGACTGTTAGCAAATTACGCGACGGTTCTGAGCAACAAAAAAGGATAGCAACATTCAAATGTGTTGCTCTATGCTGACAAATGTAGCAAAAGCTTTATTGGACCTAACTTTACTGTGCTGCCACCTAGTGTATCATAAATTAATAAATATAAATATACTAGCTGTACCCGCGACTTCGTCCGCGTGAAATACCGTTCAGCAGTTTCGGACATTCGGGTGTACAGTGTGCATACAGACACTGACATACAAACAAAAATCTTAAAAATCTTTTTAGTGTTCTGTATTTCATTATATATCTTGCTCACGAATACATACTTTATTATCTGTATTAGGTACCCGCGACTTCGCCCGTGTGAAATTCAGTTGTTACACACCCTTGTTGATGACATGACAAATTTAAAATTATTGTCAAATTAGTTTGTATATTTACAGTTCGATATTTTTGATGTAATGCGGTATACTTTTAATATTGCTAATGTGAAAGTTTATAAGAATATATATCTATAGATGTATGGATATCAGTTACTCATTCATACAACAACTTATGAATGGATTATAATGAGGCCTTACAATAATAATGATAACCTTTGTGTATAAATATATAGGTACGCAGACGAAGTCAGCAGTCAAACATAACTCCCTATCTGTAAAAGTCTCTGAGGCGCGAGATAGTGTATGACGTTCTCGATCAGCACTTAGTCGAGACTCCCGTTGACTGGAACTCTCCGAGGCGCGAGTCAATGAATTTCGTTCTCGATTAACACTTAGTCGTGCCTGCCTTTTGTCATTGGATTCTTGGGATCTACTTATCCGCTGTCTTTTCGCTTGTCTAGTATTCTGAGACAGATTTGACTTTCTTCGGAGCATTTTTGAAAGCAAAGCACAAAATACAATAGTATATATACTTAATTCAATAAATGTATGTAGCCAAGAATTTTTTAAAGATAATATCCGAAATACCTGATCAATCCACAAAGCAAGGTCACAAAATCCGTATTGCCATAGTCAAACCTAGTTCAATAAATCTATAAAACCAAGAAGCTTTTCAAGATATCCGAAATATCTAACCAATCCACAAAGCAAGATCAGAAAGTCCGTATTTTCATAGCCAAGTGTCAAATTATAAATCAACAATATTATCCGAAATATAAACTAACCAATTCACAAAGCAAGATCAGAAAGTCCGTATTTTCATAGCCAAGTTTCAAATTATAAATCAACAATATTATCCGAAATATTAACTAACCAATCCACAAAGCAAGATCAGAAAGTTCGTATTTTCATAGCCAAGTGTCAAATTATAAATCAACAATATTATCCGAAATTGAATTGAGGCGCCATCTGTTGCTATTTTATGTAATATGTTACTATAAAATCACCCATAGAAAAATTATCTTTAAACTTTAAATGACGATCACTTTTTTATCTGACATCAGATTTCGATGAAACAAAGCATATATGTTGCTCAGGGATGAGCTTAATCTTTTAGTGAAAACCGCGTTAAAATCTGTTCAGTAGTTTTAAAGATTAGCAAGTACATACAGACAGACAGACAGACAGACAAAAAATCAAAAAAGTCTTTTTTGTGTTCTGTTACTCTTTCTTTATCGCTCACACCCATTTTTGTTAATTTTATCAAATGTACAGTCACGCGGTTCTTACTGTTTTATTATATGTATTAATGATAAGTATAGGGACATATCACACAGATTGAGCTAGCCCCAAGGTAAGCTTAAGCTTGTGTTATAGGCAAAGGTCGGAATTAGGTAGAGTTATTTATGTACTTACACTGATTTCACACAGCGAAAGAATAAAGTGGATATGCCTCAAATCCCAAGATTAATTTTGAGCAGAAAAATCCCGTGATGTAGATATTAAATAATAAAGTTGTAAATACGAATAAAATTGTATGTTATTTATTTGTGTCTTACCTATTTCTGAGGTTTTTATTATTATTTATTTATAATATTGTTGGCAACTCGAGATTGTCCATTAGAAATCCCCGAAAGATCCATATTAATATCGACATTTCGATGCAAGTACATAAATAACTCTACCTTACTCCGACCTCTGGTTATAGGATACAAACCTAACGATACTATATTTTATAATTAATACTTATATAGAAAAACACCCAAGACCCAGGACAATTTGAAAAAGGCCATTTTCCAATTTGCCCAGGCTAGGGATAGAACCCAGAACCTCCGAATTGGTAAACTAGCGTGTTATCCATTACACCACAGGGGCCGTAAAATATGTTTTCTAACATTTTTTAAAAACCCTCATTAAATAACATTACACACATAATAAATTGTATATGGCAACCCAGAGACTAAAACTCTACAGTGACAATGTCTATTGTATGGCAATAAAATTGTACAATAACTTACCGAAGGTAATTAGAGAAATTACTAGTATTACAATTTTTAAATCAACTTTATTTAATTGGCTATTAGACAATTGTTTTTACGAAATCGATGAAATGTTTAAATGTAATTCATAGGGTAAAATGTTAAAATTTAATATTGTGAAATAATTGTGACATTCTAACTGAACAGTGACTCAATGAACAGACTTAATTTGGGTATTTAGACGAATATATATAAAACACTTGAGAGGTGTCAAGGGACACCCGGATGGAACAAAGTAAAATATAAGTATAAATAGGTCTCAATGACATTCAAACGCTTTTCTGCGTTATAAAATCAAGTTTTTATTATCTTCATAAATTTGAATGAATAAAAAGTGTCGTTACAACTTTTGGTCTTAATTTTTTCCGTCTAGCCCCCTTTCGCAACGCGCGATAAGGAACTTCATTCCAATAATGTATAACTTTAACTGCAATATTTAACTAACATTCCTTCGGCTAATAGGCAGAGTATATCGCACTTGTACCTGATAACACCATTGTATTACCATATTCTAAGAAATAAATGACATCTATTTATCTATCTATCTATAAAATTAATCATTGTTTACAGTGGCTTCTGTACATCAAACTATCTAGTTAATACCCAGTTGACCTTGTGGCTTGCTGATTGCCACGTATTACATAATTCAACGAGAAACAAAACATTGAGTATTTTTAGATTGTTAAATGGCTAGTATAAATTAAAATAAACACGAATATAATGTAAGTAACAGTCGGTAAACTTTTGGTAAAAAAATGGGGTTTTGAAAGTTATTCGAGCAAATGTCTCAAAAGATTTTTGGTTTTAGAATAGATGACTTTTTGAATATAGCTGATCTATATTCAAAAAGTCATTTCTTTGTCAGTCTTTAATTGTGCAAAGAAAAAAAAAATTCAAAACATAATATATATATTTTTTTATTACTCTCCTACCAAAATATCATTAAACAATAAACAGATGTCATGTCAGTTGGCGAAATAATTTTTGGTGAAGGAGGAATACCTATTATTGAACTAGGCTTTATATTCTAAGTGAGGGCTAAAAACAAAGACAATTAGTAGTATTTTTATTTTTATGTTATGTTAAAAAATACATAACATTACGTAAACCAGAAAAAAATAGTCTATGAATTTCCTATTGATGACTTACTCAGCCTTACTTTTGACCAGAGATATCTATGGGTTTTAATTCTATGGCTTTGACAGTGTAAACAAATACATATGTTATCTATGCTCGTTCTTCAAACAACAAAGGCAAACCACCGACGACTCCCTGCACGATCTCCGACAAAGGATCCACCTTAGGGAACCTGACGGATTCTGGGCCAGGCTTCACGGAGAACTTAGACAAGATGGCGGCCATGCCAGCTAGGGACTGCATTAGACCCAATCGTGCACCTGTAAAATAGTGACATATTGTATTGTGAGCTGTTTGGAAATCTTTAAACAGACTCCGATCTGGTACAGGGCGATGCCGGGAGAGCAGAGCCAAATGGGGTTGGAACTCTGGCAACAGTTTGTGTGACTGTGGGGTCACACAATCCATGGACCATCTTTTGTCATGTCCCAACTGCCCGATTCCTTGTACTAAGTAGATCTGAATATGGCTAATGACAGGGCTTTGGCCGTGGCTAGGTTCTGGTCTAACAATATTTAATATGAGCCATTTTGACTTGATAATTAGAAGAAGCTGTAGACCTCGCGAGTCACCCTGAACCGTTGAAGTTAATCGGACAAAGAAGTTGCTCAGACAAAAACATTGCGTCTTAACCCTTTCACCGCGAGACTTTATATCAGTTGTCGTGCCCCTCTAAAATAAATACCTACAACCAAAAAAGGATGTGGACACTTAAGTTATGTACAATACGAGCATTGTTTTTTGTCGGAAATATCCGACGCTCGCGGAATGGTCACGACAATGTTTGTCGGATTAATCCGACGTTCGCGGTGAAAGGGTTAATAAGAGTAACAAAAAAAAAATATAAAGATTTTGGACATTTTACGAAATGGCTGAAATATATATTTCTAAAGTTTTCAAACCCCCAATCTCCGCCATTATGAAAAACTTCGAAAAACTGAATCGTCACAAAAATCTATATAATTTTTGGACCTTCTCACAAAATTTCACGAATCTGTTTAGAATTGCGACCTGTAGGCAAGAACAGCCGAACAAAAGTATTTTCGGCCAATCTCGAAACAGAGACGCTTCGTTCGCTTTGCTCGCTTGGTCAATTACTAGTGGTTCTGAAAGTACATTAGACCTCAGGAGCCCTCTTTCCTCTCTTTTCCCCCTTAGGTGTGTAAGATTTTTCTGTCACTTTTTCCGTCACGGTTTTGTTTCAAACTTCGTTCCAACCGAGTGTTCTACGAAACTCGCGCATTTTTTTTTTAATAAATTGCTTTTTGGTAATAATGCGCACTCGTGTTTGTCATAAACTATTTTAAATTTTTAAAATAATTGAACGAGCCAGCGAAGCAAGCGAAGTGTACTTGAACCTTGAACAATACGGCGTTTGTAGTATATATATATATATATATATATATATATAAAACACATGTACGGAAGATATATATTTATATACAAATTATACAGTACGTGTAAAAGTAGCTTATATAATTTTAAGTTCTAACATGAGCCATCGATCAAGGGGTTGCCAAAATATGAGGTTTGTGAGTTTACAGTTTTTTCTACGTTCGTACATTGTAGGTATGTTTACTACTTTGTGTATTCCGTACATGTGTTTGTATAAGATTTATCAGAGTTTCTGACACCTGATTAGATAACGCTTGTTTTATTTATATACTTTTTCTACTCCTGTACTGTTATCTGTCTTTTAAATGATCCCGAACACTAATATAAAAACATAGATTATATGATTTCCGAAAATTCTATAGTCTATTTCTAATATAATAGCACATGTGTCGTTATTACGCTAAAACGATACCTCTAGCCATAGACCTATAACTTTTTTCTTTAGATCTACCATACTGATAACATAATAAAGTCGTTATTTTAACATATGGTGCCATTTTTCAAACGTGGAGTCACTGAACAAACGGTTTTTTGCATGAAAAACATTCGTTTAAGTGACTTCATGTTTCAAAAATGGCACTTTTGGTCACTAGGAAGACGTCAATAAAAAAAATTAAGTCTTCCATAGATACCTAGTATCTACCAAACATATGGTAGTATTTCGTACTTTTCTTTGTTTATTTTTGTATTTATTTTAGTAAATGTAGTCGTAGAAAAAGTATTGTATGCAACGTTGTATAAGTATGTCAAAAAATGCTCGATGGCGTCTCCTTAGGATGCTCGCCAAGGTTCGCATCGTAACTTGCGCCACTCGCATTTTATGAACCTTCTTATATAACTGTTGCATAAAATAATATTAATTACAATTTATCAGTCATATTATGAACTCGTGTCAAAAGATTCACGGTCACTCTTAGCAACATATATTTCATCATTCATCTTCATTTCAAGCGCATGACGTCCACTGGACATAGGCCTCTCCAAGATTTCCAAAATGACCGATCTAGAGCGGGTTGCATCTAGCGCTTTCCAGAGACCCTGGTCAGGTCGTCTGACCACCTAGTGGGTGGACACCATTCGAAAACCTCTTTTCATCGGTATTATACGAGTATAGTTTATTTTCAGTTTTATTTCTACTTTGTGTATGTGTTCTTGATATTATTTGAAATACAAAAATCCGTCAAATGCATGCAAAAAATGTCATATTTAAAATTTGCATTTAAATGTCACCGCCCACTATCGGGCGACGGCGATGTATAGTAAAGTCGATAGGTGAGAAATTTGGAATTATCTATTATCTAGTGATTTTGATTCATAGATTTCAAGACAGCTCGGGGGCGCAGTACAAATAAAAATTAACTTACCAATACAATTCCGTGGTCCAGCTCCAAATGGCATATACACATCTTTATGTTTCTCTGCATTTTCTGGAAGGAATCTCTCTGGCCTAAATTCTTTTGGACTATCCCAATACTTAGGATCCATATGCAATGCTTGAATAGGAATAACTACTTTAACTTCTTTATCAATAGTCAGACCTATGTCTTCAAAAGTATATTTCCTTGCGCAAATTCGAGAAACATATCCAAGAGCCGGTAATATTCTCATAGCCTCTTTGAACGCCATTTCTAAATAAGGCATATCCTTTATAGCATCGTAACTTAGTTTATTACCATGTTTAGCTAAAGCTTTATCAATATCTTCTTGTACTTTCTTCTGTTCTTCAGGATGGTATGCTAAAAGATGTAAGGCCATACTAGTTGAATTCGATGATGTCTCGAAACCGGCTGCG
Organism: Acrobasis suavella; assembly: GCA_943193695.1. Classification (NCBI taxonomy): domain Eukaryota; kingdom Metazoa; phylum Arthropoda; class Insecta; order Lepidoptera; family Pyralidae; genus Acrobasis; species Acrobasis suavella. Next base: position 1,555,981 of record OW971950.1, read on the forward strand.
AAGAAAACCATAATTTGACCCATGAAAACGTCGTCTGTGAAATTTACAACAACGCGTTCAGAAGATCCATCCAATTTCATCTTTTCTATTGATTCAATTTCAACTTTTTCCTTTTTCCTTATTTCCAACATCATATCTAGATAGTCATTTCTCCCTGACGGTTCATAGTTTCTGGCTTTTTGAATCTCTGTGACTAATTGTCGCGCTTCGCCTTCAATTTTCGAAAATAATTTAACATTTTTAAAAGCATTTGGGAACATTTCTTTTGACACAAGGATCAAAAAATCTTTAAAACCAGCGTCAAAAATATTGCGGCCAAGTTTTCGGAAATCCGAGTCTTCTACGCTGAGTGAGTCAGAATCTAGACCAAATGCACACGCACCGATGAAATCTGTAGTGTATCTTGCCATTAGTTCTCTTGCGTCATATGAATTTCCTGATTTAGCCACTTCTAACGTTCTTGCTTGTAATTTCTCTGCTCTTTCGATGATAAGAGGAAACATAGCTTTTAATTTAGCACTAGTAAACGCTGGAGTCATTCTAGTTCTTAGCATTTTCCATAAATCTCCTTCAGCTGCGAACAGATGTTGCAAAAGAGGCTCCGTAAAATTTCTGTTTGGATTGAAACCTCGATAAAAAAAATGTGCAAAGTCTGACACTAATACCTTTTTTACTAATTCGGGATCTCTTATTATAAGTTCTGGTTGAGCAGATCGATAGAACCCTACAACCTTTTCATTTGGATATTTCCAATACATTTCTTCAGCAGTTTGCACTTTGCTTCTTTGCATGAGGTATCCCTTAACATTGTTTCCGAAGAAAATCACAGGTTTTTCATGTTTAACACCTTTTTGTTCCCAATATTTGAAAGTCTTTGTGTTATATAAGTACACTATAACTGAAACTACGAAAATTAAAAGTAACGTTATCATGTTTCGGCCGGTGCCTGTTGCGAGAAACGAAATAACACTGATACGGATGTAGACTCTGTATTATTTATGTAGTTATCAATGTGTGATACAGTCATACGAAATAATTAGTAATCAAAGTAGCAATTTAGTAATAATAGAACACGATAAACGAGTAAGGGCTCTTTCAGACGAGCAACATACACATGGACAGACGTATGGTGGTGATCATGAAGTACCATTTTTAAATTGATCGTATGCAAGGAAATTAGCACGAGTAGTCTTCACAGGACTATTGTATTTTATCATATTTGTAGCGTACAGATGTCAAAGAAATTCGTGGTTTTTGTCATGGAGAATCTGTTCCATTTTACGCTTTTTTACCGACTTACAAAAAGGAGGAGGAGATTATCAATTCGTTGCGATCTTTTTTGATGTATGTTCGCCGATCATTCGAAGACGCCTAAACCGATTTGGATTTTTTTTTTGTTTTATAGGGTTTACCTTTCAGATGGTCCCATGGAAATTTTATTAAAATCGGTTGTGTAGTTTGGGGGTGCAGACGGTTTTCAGTTTTGAAAAATTATTTCGTTCAGCAAAGTTGTAAATATTCACAACGATAAGCGCGTCGAAGTTTCGGAGTGGGGGTGATTGACGTAAACTTATGGTGAAAAACGTACCTAATTGTGACGTCACAAGAAATTTAAATGCCCTGCATCTTCGTTATTATTCGCTATACAGAGATAAAAAAAACGTGAGCCATATTTTTTAATAGTCAATCTTTAAATGAGCAAACAATTTATTGGGTCCACAACCGCATTAGTTATGTTTACCACGTGTTCAAGTAACATATATTTAGATGACAGTTTTAAAAACTAGAATCTAATTACAAGTGAAAAAACATGAATGTAATGTTGACGGAGATAAAGATAATTGTGCGTGTGCACACAAGTTTCATTCTAGTTAATTATGAAAGAAAAATTAAAAAAAAATAAAATATATTAATTTAACATATTTAAACTAACTCAAGGTATTAAATAAATTTATATTTTACAGTGAACTATGAATATTAAAATTTAAATTAAAACTAAGTAAGAACAAAAGAAGTTCAAGACTTGTGTTATGGGATACTAACTCAACGATACTATATTTTATAACAAATATAGTGTAGTAGTGCGACCAAGTAAAACAACAGATGAACGACGACTGGTTTATTGAGCCAAAGCCTATGTCTACCTTCACAATATTTGTTTATTAAGTAGGTACCCACAACATCTCCCCCGAAATATTAAACAATGCTTTCATTTCCCTCCCAATTAAAAAAAATTACTTAAGTTGTAAGAAGTTCTTAACATAAAGATAAACATTCACTTACAAAATTAAACTACATAACGCGTTACTACACTTAAATAAGGCTTAGCATAGAAGTATACTCTGCAACACATAAATTATAATGTAACATAAGTTTGATTGCTACATTGATACAACAAGGGCAATATCTAATCCTAATAGTAAGAAAAAAATCTAGATCTATTATATTTATATCACTGTAAGTATTTATGCAGGATGAGAATTAGTTTCACAACATGGTCACAAAAGAAACCCTGTATAGGTATTTATGAGAAATCTTGAAACTTTGTTACATATTTAATCGCTTACAGGTAATGCAAATAATAACTCCACTTAAAATTATTAAGTTAAATTTAAAAAAAAGAAGAAAAAGACAAAGAAAAAAAAACAAAGTATAAAATTAAACGTTTTAGTAAACCCAAGTTTTGTGATCTGCGGATAACTCCGTGGCTTATAGCTAGTATACAATCAAATCATTGACAAACAAATCGAACGGGAGGCTTCACCTCCCGGCCACTTCTAGTTGTTTTGATTTGAGGTTGCGACACCATTTGGCACGGTCGAGGTGGTTCAGTGCTGGCAGGACCCTCGTTTTCTAAATCTAAATATTTAAAATTAGAATTCTTATTACCTACACTATCAGAATTCGGCAATTTTAAAATATGTTGACGGTTTCGCCTGTATGTACCACCATTTTCCGCCTGTACCCAGTAAGAACGCTGATCCTGAGCTGGCCTGATAACTTTAGCTTTAACCCATATGTCCTTATTTCGCATGCGTACAGTTTCATTTGGATACAAAGGTTTTAATTCTCTTGTCCCCCTATCGTAGTAAGATTTTGAATTTTTTTGTTTATTTAAACGACTATTCCTCATAGATTCCGAATAAATGATAGACGGTTGGAGTGATTTATCAGTGATAGGTAACTTAGTTCTCAATCTGCGGTTCATTAACAGTTGTGCTGGAGAATATGTCTCTCCTGAAATGGGTGTATTCCTAAAATTAAGTAACGCTAAATGCCAATCTTGACCGCTTTCAAGAGACTTTATCATCATGGCTTTTACCGTTCGGACATTTCTTTCAGCAAGGCCGTTAGACCTCGGGTACAGTGGCGAGCTGGTCACGTGACCAAATTCCCACCTGCTGCTGAATTCTTTAAACTCTTGTGACACATATTGGGTACCATTGTCTGTAACCAATGTTTTCGGTATACCAAACCGACTAAAAATATCTTTTAAAATTGATATAACTGAAACACTTTGCATATTTGGTAGCTTTAATACTTCGATGTATTTAGAATAATAGTCTACCACCAATAAATACGGCTTACCTTTAAGTTCAAAAATATCGGATGCCACAACTTCCCATGGCAAATAGGGCACGGGATGCGGCTGCAGCGGCTCGCGCGGGTTGGAGGCGCGGTGCCGCTGGCACGTCTCGCAGCCCAGCACCAGTCGCTCACTATCCTGCTCTGTTGTCGCGCGCGAAAGTGTGTCCGCGATGAAAAGTAACTTGAGTAGTAGGTATTAAGTAGGTACCCACAACATATAGTATATATAGATAAACATCCAAGACCCAGGACAATTTGAAAAAGGCCATTTTCCAACTTGCCCTGACCGGGGATCGTACCCGGGATCTCTGGGTGGCGGACTAGCATGGTGACCACTACTTGGCACATTTGATTACTTATTTACGAGTTGCGACTATACGTTACTAACAGAGTTGGGCAAAATGTAATTAAACTACTAATTACTAACTACAATTACATTTTGTAGTTAGTAATCGCAACTACATAATTACAAAAAGTAATTAAAAAAGTAGTTGAACTATAAACTACAAAAAGTAGTTGTAGTCACAATTGCAAACTACTTTTTGAAACTACATATTTTATAAAGATTTACTTACTTATACATTTTCGTTTGTTGCTTACAGGTTTTTACAATTACAATTTCGAAATACAATACCTTTAACACACGCCCGCGGTTATAAATTCTTATTGTAATTTGTAGTTATAACTACTTAATTACAATTACAAATTACAACTACAGTAGTTTCAATTGTTGTAGTTAAATTTAATTTAATTTCAACTACTTGTAGTTAACTTCATGTAACTGTAATTTGTAATCAAACTACAAAATAGTAGTTAACTACGCCCAACACTGCTCACTAATACACAAATTAAAAATTCCTAATCTACTACAACGGTCTTTTCCCTCTCGGGTGAGTTTCTAATTGTATTTTGATAAACATCCTTTGCTAACAACTGTTATATGTAAGGTATTCTTTTGGTACCTAATACCGCTAGCATATTACCTACCTTTAAATTCTAGAAATTGTAAATTGGCCTAAAACCTCTCCTCTCCTACTTTGCACACCTTCACCTGTTTATTTCCTGTGCCTCATGCTAGCCTAAACTGCGCTTCCAAGAACCACTACTACCTCTGCTGCTACCTACGCCATCTTCGAGTTGAGGTGTTTTTCTGCCGCACCTGCCTACATACCGTCTTTGTAGCTGACGTGAAATCTACTGGGCGTTGCCAAGACTTAAACAGTGGGCCTACTACCGGTTGCGTGGCTGTGCGCACATTCTACCTGCAAGGGCCCTTCTCGAGGAGCTCAAGAAGACGGCGGTTGTGCAGTTACCAGGGTGTTAAGGACAGTGATCTTAGTGCTAATCACAGTGTACTATCTCGTGGGTCGCAAGGCGGCAGACAATTTTTTAAAGGCAATAAATGGTTAGAATCCCTTAGGTCTTTCCATTAATGACCCCATCTATCTACCTAAGCATCATGCTGCACAATATAATATGTAAATATTTAGAAAGAAAAAAAAGAAAGAAAGAAAATATCTTTATTTGGCAGAAATAAAAAATAACAACACATAACAGAAACTACGATGGTTACATAATATTCCACCAAAATGGTCTCCGCTCAGCATATGTCGTAGCGTGAGCTACGACGCTGGTCTTCCGCGGACACCATTTATAAAATTACAATAAAAGTAATTGTAAAATAAAATAGTAAAAACTACAGCAAATTATACTGATGTACTTAAATAAACATCTCAATATAAGAAATCGCGAAAAAAAATTCACTGCTCCAAAGTATGTAATCGCATAAAAATTTATGGTGTAGCGTATTGTTTTTTTTTTGCGATTTCTTAATTTATCTAAGTTGTTCGCATAGATAGAGGACGATAGCATGTCCTTAAATTATTGCTAGTACACTGTATAAAAAGACAGTAAGGCCGGTAAAGCTTCCTCATTTTTTTAAGTCGGCTAAAAAAAACAAATAAATAATTTTGCTTCGTTTACAATTTTCTGTCTGACTGTATTATGTACTATATACGTATATATTTGAATAATTGGTGTTGTAACATTTTATCAGAATGTTGTCTTATCGTGAGTACAAATAAATCATTATATACAATATACAAAAGTATTTGGACAAACCGGTAATATGTATGAACATGTCGATTTTTTCTTTGTGTTTCAAGCATTGGTCCCATAGGAAAAGTTATTCATATTGACGGTCTGAGTTACACCTACAAGGATCGGACAGGGTTTTTGTTGCATATTGTATAATAATAGACTGCATTGCACGGGTAAGGATCACACCCTATAAAAAGTCCACATGCACATTTTTTAAAGGTTGATGCAGCAGAACTAATCATTATCTTAAATAATTTTGTTTTATATTATGTACCTATTTATGTATGTGTATGTATATATTCATAAAATATATGTATTTATATATGTGTATTGTATGTGTATGTTTATAATATACGTATATCTATAATATAGTTATATCTTTAAGCGCCTATCGCTCACAAATTTATTTCTGTTTTTCCTTAAGGCTGACTGGTAGAGAATGCATTAGCATTAAGTCCACCTTTTGTACCTTTTTGGTCAATAAAGATTTAATAAATAAAGTTGTTTCAAACAAATCTCATAATTTTAAATATAATTTTTCAATATCTATCCTCCCCATACTGATTTGATGCTGGTAATCGGTCGGTTCTTTCAACTCCCTCTCTCTCCCCTACTCCCTGACTGCGAATATCTCCTACACTCCTTTATCCCTATCTACGAGTCCAACTGGTTTCTCGAGCCATGAGAGTGGTATAACGAGGTTTGGCGTCGCCATGTTCTAGGGACTGAGGACGATATACATGCATCGGCTTTGGTCTGCAAGCGTGATGACGTACTCTCCAAGGCAGTGGCGTAGCGAGCCTTGGCGGGGCCCCGTATAAAAATTTGTTTGGGGGCCCTTAGGAACGGCAAAGATTTCTCACAAAAGAAAATAAAAGGTTTGCTTAAAATTAAAAGAAATATTTATTCATCATAATTCATCCATCCATCCATCTGACACTTTTTTCGAAATTTTGAAAATCCCCAAAATTCCCTGCTGAAGTAAATGACTTAAACGGGGAAATCCCGCAGCCTGCGATAACCGATGTAGAGTTTTGTCAACTTTTGAACGCACGCTTTACGCGGGAAAACACGAAATTGCTTTTTTGACTTTTGTTATTGCTGAAAGGAAAAAAATTAGGAATTTTTTATTAATTTTTGTTTACGCACGTTGGGGGGCCCCCATGGCCCGGGGGCCCCGTATAATTGATACGGCAGATACGGCGGTAGCTACGCCCCTGCTCCAAGATAAACCTCATTCATAAGCTCTTGCAGCGTAACTGCTGGCTCAGAACAGAACAGAACAGAACAGAATTTTAAATATAATTTTTCAAAACTAAAAACCGACTTCACCCCCAAACTACACAGCCAATTTTGATAAAATTTCCAATGTACCACTTGGAAAGTATACCCTTTCAAACAAATTTTTTTTTTATCGGTCCAGGCGTCTTTGAATAATCGGTGAAAATACATAAAAGAAAAGGATCGCGACGAATTGATAACCTCCTTCTTTTTTGGGAGTCGGTTAAAAAGAGCGACTTTTATTTCTACTTTTCTTGATCAGTGCACTTCACCAAAATACATTTCCGAATGCAAATTCTTATCTTTTATCATTAAAATCGAAATCACTATGCAGGGTCTAACAAAATACACTGAAACAATACTAAGAGTGACTTCAGGCCATAATTTGGAACAACTTTCCCTAAGGAAAATAATAATATACAACGTGGAAGAAAGATACCCGTAAAAATCGAACCACGGGCTATATTAGATCACTTTAGTATAATGAAATTAAAATAACTGTCAATAAAAAAAAAATCCCGAGCCACATACAAATTGACCGAGCCGATGCACACTTTTGTATAGATATCTGTTTACCTGCAGCTCGTGTCACCTATTTGAACGTCACTTATGAAAATAAAATGGCGGTCGACTTTTGTGATCACGTGACATACAGACAATAAAAGAACGATTTTGTTTTTGAAATTACAAACCAAACATAAGTTTTTGTAAAAAATTAACACTATATTCGTGTTTCCTAAAGTGAAGACTATGTAAACAACATAATTTATTAATTTAATTTTGACCAACGAGAATAGGCTATTGTTATTTGTATTTGATTCAAAATTTAAAGTAAAACATAACGCGGCCTGCATAATATGTGGCTGCGTGCAACCAAAATATGCAAGCTTGGCTCGTGAAATTAAAATACATACAACATTTCAATCCAAGTGACGATATGAGCTAAATATGAATACCGGGTATAAATTAAGAATACAATTAATATAGCTCAACCAGTTATTTGTCCCTATATATTAATTCGCTTGTCAAGTAATTTGAGATAAGATCTAATTCAAACCTTTTCGAGGAATAGTCTCTAGGCGAAACTTTCTGTAATCAGATTTTAAAATAAGGTCTTAGTTATTTAGATATTTGCAAAAGTCCAAATGACCTTCATTTTCAAGCAAGGTCAACTTATTTGAGGAAGTGAAGTCACGATGAAGATTGGCAATTTCCGTTTTCAGTACTGTTCTGTCATGGTACTGTCACTGTCACTGTCATCTCCCTATAACAATATATGTCAAACGACTACAACCAACATAACAAAAATAATTTAAACAGGTGACATTGTCAGATGATCGTTGTCATTGGTTTTTTTTTGTGCAGGCATAGGAAATATGTAAACTTTAATTGCTGTGTGTCCTCACTTCCGGTGCAAAGTTTAAAATTATATGAAAAAATCCTGATAAAACTTAGAATTTTTTTATTCAAATTACTTTTTTAAAATGGTCTATATTTTCTATTAAAACCATTTACAAAATTTTGTATTATTTAGTTGACAAGCCAATTTATTTATAATACAGCCAACATACAACACCTCTCCACAATGCGGACATATTTCCATTGTTCGTGTACATGACTTGGGCATGTATAATGGCATTATTAACTAAGCATTGCGTAGGATCTATATCATAGCTATTATATGTCTGTAAACATATAGGATAAGGTTTCATTGCTGTTTGTATTATCTAATGTTAATTAAATAGCCATAATCTAACCTCATCATTTAGTTGTTAATGTTAAGTTTGTTGAGTGTAGATAAGTATAAAATACTAGTTTTAACCCGCGACTTCGTCCGAGTAAAAGTCGGAAGTGGTTCTAATAGGATTTTTTAATGGTTATAACGTTAATAATTTTGTTATAACATATGAATTATTATTTAAAAATGTTCGAATACTTATATATATAGACTCATTTATTTATATAGACTGGATGGAGAAAGTTTCCCGATGAATACTTCCTCCGTCCTGTAAGCGAAGCCCTTTGTTAGTGAGATGGGTCGGCGGTTAAAATCCCGTGGATATGACTACCGCTCCGGTACTTGGTCCAAAGGCTGTCCATAGCGATTCAAAGAGGTAATGCAGCAAGCATAATGGTTACCTTTGATCCGGGTACAATTCGAGGTGGTATTTTTGGCACTTTCACCCCCATGGCTGATTCCCATCGAGTTCCTTTAAGGGGCTCCTAATATAAACGCTTTTATTAATAACAATTATAACCTACGTCTATTGATGCCCCGCGCATTAAAATGTCCATTAAATTTTTTCATAAGCCGTAAACTAGTGGCATGACTGCATTGCAACTTTAATTAATTTCTGGTTATTCAAATACACTCACTATCACACTCAGAGACATATTACACACACTTATAGTCCATTTGCTTAGGTACTTAAATAAAGGTAAACAATCTTGACATGTCTTCATAATCAAATATACACTTTATAAATCAACCTTTGCAAATTACAAATCAATTAATTTATTAATTATAAATTACATAGGTACTTAATTTTAACGTGTACCTATGTAATTTATAAGTAATAAATGGTACTAAGCTTAATTGGCGTAGCGGTTAACGCAATGAACTTAAAGTCATTGAGAACTCAGGAGTCTCAGGTTCAAATCCCACCTCACACTGCTTATAAATTTTATATTTGATGTTTTATTTTATTTTGGAATAACATTAATAGATGACACCACGTTTGCAGGTTTGCAGCTTAAATTCTTGGCAGAAAAATTACGTGAGATGGCTCTCTATTATGGAATCAGCTTCTAAGGAAGCCTCGCGACTGGTGTATATATTTTTTTGACATGCTCTAACCGGATTTTACTGTCAAAATGACAATGAGTACGAGCTTTTGATCGGTCGTTTTGGAAATCTTTGGGGGCCTATGTCTAGCAGTGCACTTCCTGTGGCTGATATTATGATGATATTGACGAGCATATGACTGCCTCCGTGGTGCAGTTCAAGGTCTTTGCCTTGTGATCGGGAGGTCGTGGGTTCTAATCTCACTGGGAAGCATACTTTCATACTGGTTGTCTGGAAGAGATCGCTTTATGCGATAAGACCGCCCATTGTAATCATTTAACTTAATTGTTTTTTTTCTTTATGTCACATTTTTTCCTGTGGTGTACAATAAAGAGTTATCTATCTATCTACTTTGTGAAAAGTTGTTTCCAGTCTAGTCACGATATTGCAGGCTTGAATCAACTGATTATCCAAAAAGAAGGATGATTCCGTGTTTCGAAAGGCACGTATAAACTGTGGGTCCTGAACGCCATCTAGTGTTCGCTTAAACCTATCTAAGGATTGGTTCTGGTCTACCCTATGGGTTGTGGAGGTAAGCCGGCAGTCGCTCTGTATAAAACCAGTAACCTCGTCAAATCACCTAGATTAGGTAGCGAACCCTGAGCTCTGAAGCGTTACCGCTGAGGATGCAACCGGGTATACGCTTGAATGAACACAATAAGTACTTCACCCAAAGGTAGCCTGTAAGAGATTGCCTTGGCGATAAGGCCGCCTATTGTACATCTGATTTACTGTTTTCAAATGTAATTTTCATGTATTTTGGTGCAATAAAGTGTTTTTTACTTTACTTTTTCTTTACTTATATTAAAAAAATTATAAACAAAATGGCGAATTTTTAATAGTGATGGGTTGCTAGCCGCATTACATTGTCGCTCATTCCCCCGATTAGCTTCTACAATAACGTTGGGCATTGCCTACCCCATCAGAGAAAAAGAAGTGTTCAATAAAGATGTAGTTATTATATTTTTACCTAACTAAATACATATTTATAAACCCATCAATGACTAAATCCGCAGAAGTGCAACAGCTGTCTCTCAAAGAGGCGTTCAATAATGACAGGTTAATCCTATCGAATTTAACACGATTTAGCTTCAGGCATTGCGGAAGTTGTCAAAGAACGGATTGACGGCGAGACTAACTATAAATTAAAAGCTGAAAATTTTACAGTTTAAATTCGAATAACTTATAATTAAATGCGTGCAAGCCTTAGATCATTTAATACAGGATAATCCTTACCTGCGCGTTCCCCTCTGCCAAAGTATAAGAACAAAAATCTAATACGTTCATAAAAACTAGTTGCGTAATCGATTATGATCATTATGTGAATCGGTAAGGTATCGAAAAGACGTCTAAAAGTGCTCCGTTAAAAATGCCATGTTATGCAATTTTCTGTGTAAAAAGAGGTCAAACACATTTAATCTTCCAAAAGATGGCATAACCTTTCATTAGTAAGTATTTATTTTATTTTATTAACGTTGTTTTCTATTTAAATGTAATTTCTAAAAAATCGAAAAAATATCTATTAGTATCGATTACGAAGAAAATAAACGAATCACGTTTTCAACTGATTTCCTTCCAACCCATAAAATAATCTAAGATCGCATACGAGACTAGTTCATTAACCCCCTTTTTAAATGTATCAATTACATTCTTAAGGTTCTGTAATAAGGTTCCAATCTGAAAAACTATGAGTTGGTGACGTAGGCGCACTCCCCACGAGACTCGTGCGGTGATGCGCACTCCTCACGAAACTAAGGCGCAATCCTCACGAGACTATGTGTTTATGATTTACAACCTTCGTCTTTACTCCCTGTGCATTAGAGTTGATTTAGTTTTATTGGTGTGCGGAAAATAGTTTGTTGTTTGAGTTTTTTGTAGTGTGGATTTATAGCGATACAAATTATTTCTGTGAATGTGTGAATTTGTTTAGATGTAGTAGTAGCTTACCCCCGCACCAAAAGCGGCAGAAAGTTTTGTAAGAAAATTTGTCTGCGTAACTTATCCTGTATTAAATGATCTAAGGTGCATGCGGTGCATGTATAGAGTCACTAAATAGTAGATATATATTTTTTACACCAACGGGAACCCAAAGTCATAAGTCGGTGACTCATTACTTTGGGCTTTGCCTACCTCGTTAGAGTTAAAGAGGTAATCATAATAGATGTACCTCTAGTTATTATATTACCACCTAACTAAATACATATTAATTAACCCTAAATTAACTAATGACTAAATTATTACTAACTTGCTTTTGCCCGCGGCTTCGCTCGCGTAGGGGTGTGATTTATCAAAATCCTTTCTTAGGGCATGCCTACGTCATAGTAGCTTTATGCATGCAAAGTCTCAGCCCGATCGGTTTAAAATTGACAAAGTTTCATACAAACTTTCATCCCCTATTTTATCCCCTTGGGGGTAGAATTGATCAAAATCCTTTCTTAGCGGATGCCTACGTCATAACATCTACCTGCATGCCAAATTTCAGCCCGATCCGTCCAGTGGTTTGGGCTGTGCGTTGATAGATCACTATGTGTATGACATAGCAATGTATTCTCAGTCCACACATCTAATTTTAATATCAGTATAATTGTAAGGTTGACGTTTTTGGAGAAAATGCTGCAGTACAGTTTGTTACCGCTTCTTCTGTACTTGCGCTTTGGAGGCGGCAGTAAACTTAGTTGTAAGTAAATGATCTGACGTCAACAACTAACTATTAAGAAATCGAAAGAAAAAAGAAATGACAATTATCAAGTGATATAAATATCCAAAGATAAAGAAATGATTTGACTTTGACTTTGACTTTGACTTTGTCAGTCAGTCAGTCACCTTTGAGTTATATATATTTAGAAGAAGAAGATAGAAGATGAGACTAAAAAAATAATGACTAAATTGCAACCGCAGAATTGCAACCACTGTTTCTCAAAGGGGCGTTCAATAATGACAGAGTAAATCCTATGGAATCTTACACGGTTTAGCTTCGGTCGTTGCGGAAGTTGTCAAAGGACAGACTAACTACAAAGTTATCTATAAATGAATGTTAAAATAACTTTACAGATTAAATACGCAAAACTTGTTTTTCACTATTTGATTCCTTTTTCCATCTTCTCGCCTACCATCAAGCTAAAATTGGTCTTTGAGTCTTGAGGACCTGGGCACTAGCTCAGAGCCGCAAAACCCCAAATGCTCAGTCTACCTTATAAAGAAAAAAATGTGGTAGTATATGCGTGTATGTGTAACTTATTATTTTATGCAAGCTTGTATAAAATCACTAAATAGTATATTTTTTTACACCACGCTAATATGACCTTGAGCTCTGTAGAGAAAAAAAGAGATATTCAGTATGTATGTAGTAATTTTTTTTTTTTTTTCGAATACTAAATAAAATATTTATTTAACTCTTCTCAAAATATTCACAGTTGGTAATCCACAACATGCTTCGTCAACATTTTTACAGTTGGTAATCCGCAACGCGCTTCGTCAACATTTTCACAGTTAGTAATTATAGATTACTTAACTATATACTACATATATATTACTTAATTATATATTACTTAACTATGGTTGTTATGTATTACTTAACTAAATCCACATTTACTAACCCATCAATGACTAAATCCGCAGAATTGCAACCGCTGTCTCTCAAAGGGGCGTTCATTAATGATAGAGTAAATCCTATTGAATCTAACATGATTTAGCTTCAACTATTGCGGAATTTGTCAAAGGTCCGAGTAATGGCAAGGTTAACTTTAAATAAATGTTAAAGTAAGATAACTTTACAGTTTAAATACGCATAACTTATTATTTAATGCAACCTTGTATTATATCACTTAATAATGTAATCCTGTATAAAATCACTAGCAAAGTCCACGGGCACAGCTGGAAGAATATATTTTTTAAACCACGCTGACATAATCTTGGGCTTTGTTGAGAAAAAGAGATATTCAGTATATATGTAGTTATTATATTATTACTTAACTAAACCCACATTTATTAAAGTATCAATTACTTAATCCGCAGAATTGCAACCGCTGTCTCTCAAAGGGGCGTTCAATAATGACAGGGTTGAATCCTATCGAATCTAACACGATTTAGCTTCAGTCATTGCGGAAGTTGTCAAAGGACGGATTGAAGGCGAGATTAATCATAAATTAGTATTGAAATTAGATCATTTTGGAGTTAAGAAGAAGGCTTTAAGTCAAGTATAAATAAACGAAGTGGCTCAATTCAATTCATTTATTTAAAAAGCAATTAAAATTGTGTCTGAAATTTGTACTTGAAAAAGATATAAAAAAATACCGAATAATAAATCTATGTCATGATAAATTTCAAAGGGGAAAAGCAATCTATTTCGTCTATACAAGTTACATCATTAAAACTATGTATATGTATGAGTTTGACATTGTATAACTATATGATTTCTTTTTATTTCCAACACCATGTCTCCGCCATTTTGAAAAATTCTCTAGAATTGAATTGTCAAAAAAAAATTTAAGTCATCATCGAAACTGCTTTCAAAACATCAAGAGAATCGGTTGTAAAATGCGGCCTATAGAGAAGAAAGCCAAAAAATCGGATATACGAAAGCATTTTTGCTTAAACTTCTGGTTGCACTAGCCCCCCGTTTGTTCAAATCGGTGATGTCATTTTAGAATTGCTGAGTCACTAAACGAATGGTTTTCCGTACAATTTTTTTTAAAAACCATTCGTTTATTGACTCGGCGCTTCAAAAATGGCTCCTGTCTATACACATTATTCCTACTTCATCGGTCTTCTTATCTCTCTGCATTTTAATTTTTATCAATATTTTATAAAGAAGCGGCCAAGTGCGAGTGGGACTCGCGCACGAAGGGTTCCGTACCATTATCTATAAAAAATCACGTTTGTGGTATGGGAGCCCCACTTAAAAATGCGAAGCCTGAGGCCGAAGGCTAAGCTAACCCGCTAGGGCCGTAGGCCAAGCTGCGAGGCGAGGCCGTAGGCCGGGCCACTTCCATCAAGTGCTGAGCATTTGTTATTTTATTTTTATTAATCCAAGGTGGCCGCCCAATTCTCAACTGTAAGCGATATTGCAAAAATTCAATATTCTTAAGTTTTTGGGTCGCGGAATCCGAATCGATATTTTTTTTGGAATCCAAGATGTCGTCTGGATTTTAGAATTTTAACTTATTTTGTTAATTACGTCCTACTGGAACATACCAGGGGCCTGATATTTGATACACTAGGGTGAAACACTCCACGGTACTCGGAACTGCAATAAGATTTTGGATCCAAGATGGCCGCCCACACATTTCTTTGTTGCCTCAACTGACTGTAGTTTTTACCCATTTTCTCAACTGGACATGTTATTTAGCCTATTTCAACCGCTACATGAAAAACAGCGGGCTGCTTGCAGCCCGATCCATAAGCTAGTTTGTTGTAATAGCGGCAACAGAAATACATCATTTGTGAAAATTTCAACTGTCTAGCTATCACGGTTCATGAGATATAGCCTGGTGACAGGAGACGCAGTCAGACGGTCTTAGTAATAAGGTCGAAAGTCCCCTAAAAATACACAATATCTGTTATATTTCATATCAGTTTGATTACTGAGTTTAACGACTGATAAATGTACTAATCTATAATGATGGCTTTTATGATCAGTACTGTTTTGTTTGTATATTTTTCGAGTAAGTGGCCAACATTGGTGCATCTGACATAGGTACTCAAATATAATTTTAGGAATAATAGACTACATAATATTCATCAATTGCAGTGTTTTTAATGTACTTTTTTAAATTCAACTACTAACGTGACTCCCACATAACGTCTCCAATCAACCCAAAAGTTTGACTGTTACAGTTTTTTTTTTCAACGTTAAAATCGCTTGTTTTACTTGTGTAAAATAAAGTTTTAATAAATAAATTCAATTTTCATCGACAAATCTCCCGAAACCCTGTAATCTGTGTTAAATCCGCCATATTGCATAAAGCAGTGAGACATCAAAGGAACCGCAAAAGACTGCAACTGACGGATCTTGCCGATAGGATATCTGATCAAAGTTCAATTGGTCAGTAATTATTTACTTCCTTACTAATATCACAAATGCGAATGTAACTCTGTCTGCTTGTTACCTTTTCACGCTTCAATCACTAAGCCGACTTAGAAACTAGTGTGAACTTAGACCTCGCGATTATTATTCTAACACAATTCGATTCCCTACCTAACACCTAGATGGCGCTATCCAAAGTAAGAACGCGCTATGGTTTCGTTTGCTACATATGTAATCATAATCACCGATATTTTTATTAATATTTCAAAAACTACTGAGCCGATTTTGATGCCCAACGAACTGGAAAATTTTATTGATATTTTCCATATGTCTACCAAATTTCATCAAATTCAGACCTTCGGTTCGGCAGTTATCGCGGTACAAACATACATACATACATACAATGTGTTTTCACCCCAACTCGATTTAGAGACCTCGCTCGCTACGCTCGCTGGGTCAATTAGTGTTTTTTTTGTTTTTCGTGTATATAAGTGGTCAACACTGGTGTCAGATTTTTCAGGCTTCCTAAAGGCATCTGCCATAGCTTGATACTGCCATACAATGATGACAGCCGGGACCAACGGCTTATACTTGCCTTCCTAAACACCCATCCAAGTGCGGACCAAGCCCGGTGTCGCTTTACTTGCGAAAGCGCTAGTAATGCATACTCCCGCCGGGCCACCGAACTGCTCATGAACCGACTTTGTATGGGAAATCCTATTATGCCATACAAAAGTAGACTTTATAACAAACTAAATCTAAGTAGAAGTCGCGAATAAAAGCTAGTTTATAATAATCATATAGTCAAAGTCAATTGTTCTCTAATCAGATATACTATCGGCAAGATACGTCAGTTGCAAACGTTCGAGGTTCCTTTGATGTTCTACTGCTTATGCATGTAGCATTTACCCGCGATTTCGTCTGCGTAAATTTAGATCTTTGTAATAAAGTATACTTTTGTTATTATTAGAAAGAGTTAGTACGGAAGGAAGGATGTGGAAGTGAGGATGGAAGTTAGGATAAAGATACATGTAACAAAAGCTTTGTTGACGACCTCTGTGGCGTAATGGTCAACACGCTAGTCCGCTAATCCGGAGGTTCTGGGTTCGATCTCCAGCCAGGGCACGTTTGAAAATGGCCTTTTTCAAATTGTCTTGGGTCTTGGGTCTATATGTGTATTTATTAAACAATATGATATCGTTGAATTAGTATCCCATAACACAAGTTTAAACTTACTTTGGGGCTAGCTTAATCAGTGTGATTTGTCCGTATATATTTATTTATTTGTTAAGCTTGTATTTCTTCAATCGCCTTCTACAACATCCACGAGGAGACTTGGAGCTAGAATCCACATGGCGGCTTTATTTTTTAATCATTTTGTTTCAATTTCTCCAATCAAACCAGTATTCCCAAAGTTCCTGACAGGAAGCAAAACAAAGGCGTATCTAATTAGGAAATTAATTCATTTATTCCGTTCGATAATTAGTATTCGACCCTGCTACCATCTGGCCTTTATTAATGTCCCTGGTATACCGGGTCCAGAATAGCCAACGGAAATTTAATGACCTATATAAAACTAGACTTGCTATTATTCCTTCATCTGCAAGATGACAACAAGTCAAATCAGATATTTTTTCTCTAAACGTTAAAACAAACATTTTGTATGAAATACAAAAGCGGGACGTCATGCTTTTTTGGATTCAAATGGCGCTCTTAATATCAGTTTTTCTGCATTAATAAATCTAAATCTCATTGAAAATAGATATGATCAATTAATAGTGACACTATTTTGTGATGTTTTATTTTATTGTAATATACAGAATAATTGATTTTTCTCCCAGTCATCTATCCAATAGTGAAGAGAGAAAAAACTTGAATATACCAACTGCTTTAGTCTTATCCTGTACAGATCGTAGCTATCACGATAAATTGGCCTTTAAGTCTTGCGATTCTGGGCTCTGTCAGCTTAGAGCCGCAAGACCCTAAATGCTCTGTTGGCCCTTTATGGCGATTCCCACATTTCTCCGCACCCCGCTGCGTAGTTCAGGGCGGACTATATGCAAGTATCTCAATTTGTATAGAAATACGCATAGGGCAATACACTGACACCGCGTCCAAACGCGTCGTTTTTGTGTGGCGGCCTCGCGCTACTCAGTGGGATGCGGAGCTGTGTGCCAATCGTCTTAGGAATAATTACGTAATGGTATGTAACGTGTCTTCAAATAAAGGCAAATGTAATATTGTACTTGTTTATTTGCGAATGCGAGATTAAAAATACAAATTGTTGGTTGTGTACTTATACTTATATTGTGTACTGATATACGCAACGTGGCGCGAAGTTTTGAATAAATATAGAACTGTTAAGGCTAATTCCCAATGTAACATCACTTTGGCTCAATAATAAACTAACAAGTAGAAAGTTATGAAAGCCAAAAAAAATATATAGACTGTAGTTTACTTTATGTACTTGGACTATTTGTGGTTCAAAACGTGATATCGATAACTTACCTCATCGGAAGCTAATTCGACGATTTTTTGATGGATTATTGATTATTACAGAATTTATGAAAACTTTACTTTAAAAAAAAAATTACAAAAAATAGTAAATTACATAACTATTTCTGGTCACTTTCTAGAAAATGATTACATTATTTTAAAAAAATCGATAAATTATACATTTCGCATCCTTTCACGCTCATTCACCGCCTCCCGTTCCTCAGTAAGACGAGATATGTAAAAGTCTGCGGGATGCCTCGCAGATCGCCCCGCACCTCATCCGAGTGGCCCGTTGGACTACAGGGCCTTAACTACTTAAAAAGATTGGTATAATTTCTAATAAAAAAAGGCCCTCACTGAAATTAGTATCTTTTTGAGCAGCAAATTCCTATTTTCTTCAAAATTGCATGCCATATCACGTCGCGTCGCTTCTCGGTGTGAACTGAACTGACACTAACTTTTCCTTTGTTCTGTCTAGTATGCTGCTGTGCAGGTCGTCTGCATCACAATTTGTCCGGTCGTCGCTATTCGTAATTCCTGGGAGATTGTGATCCGCATTCCAGATGCGATATCAATATTTGTTATTATCGCAAATATTACGAAGTATTAAAGAGAACACTGATTATTTTAGCTTTTTCCCTAACTGCGCAGGAGGGTTATGTTTTTTTGAATGATAATGAAGATGGTAAGATGCAACTGGCAGGCTGATTTTTAGTATCTCTCGTTTCAAATTACATTAAAACATCAGTCTTATTATAAAAAAGGCCATAATCGTGGTTTAGTCTCGTATTATCTAAGTCGGGGTTTCTTTAGAAATCTACTTTAGACTTTCTTTTATTACAAATCCTGAACCAAAGACGGAATTAGATAGATCCGACTTAGCCTGAACGGAAGTAGAAAAATCGTTCCATTTTTCATAATAATATATTTTCGTCGCAAATATTTTAATTAAAAGCGTAATAATTTTAAATAATATTAATTCAAAACTATGCAAAGTAAATCATTTTACCAATAACCTCTTATTTATTGATCTGATTACTAAATAACATTTATTATACAATAATAAAGTAATTATAGTGTCAAAAAACGGAACGAAGCTAAGTTGACAACTTTGACAACGTAATTCTATATTTAGTCTGTGGGCACTTGTCATAATAAACTGTCATGGAGCGTAACCTATGATTTTGTTTACGTTTGTAAATTGTAAATAATCTTAACAAATATTGTTTTTATATGTGTGTTATAAATATAAAATCGTGTTCTTAATGTTATGAATGGAAATAAACGAACAAAAGTGTTGAAATCGTGTTTGTCATGGAAACTTGTAAAACAATAAAAATACTTTTATATCATAATCATGGCAGTTTTAACACATTTCCTGGATATAATAATCATTAATTATTAGCCATCAGCTAAAATTTCTGATTTACTAAGATTTCACAATAATTTTATTGTTTTGTTTTGATTTCTGTCATGAATTTTAGGTTAGTCGGAGCTTAAACTAGCGTCCTGGCTGGTTTATCTTTAGACCGAGGATCGTCCTCAGAACAAAACATAAACCTTGTTTTATAATAAGATTTTCCTTGTTACCTAGATCTATCTCTAAACTCGATCGATCTATCTCTAAATCTTGTTTTATAATAAGACTGATAACGTTGTGCAACGTGGAAGAGATATCCGTAATAAGTTGAACTATGGGATATACTAGAACACTATAGTACCTATAATGAATTAAAATAACGACCAAAACACCAAAAAATTCTTTATTTTCGTAGAAAATTGTGCAACCGCCTTGGCAATTTGTATGGGAATCAATTTTTATTGAAGTGAAAACTTCTTTAGCGGCGTTGTACACTCTTTTGTAATGGGTAAAAAATGTTAAACTCGCGTCAGGGCGTCAGGGCGTCAGGACACGTGACCCTGATCGAAAATTCGTAAGACGGATGGAGAGTAGACAGCCCAGTGTTGCTAGCGAGGTCTTGTCAAAAGATACCTGAAATTTACAAAAAAAGTAACCTTCTAGGAAAAGTATAGTACTACATTTTTAATTTACATTTTTAACCTACTTCAAAAAATAAGGTTATTAATTTTTCGAAATCTATTATTTATTTTTTATGTATGTTCACCGTATTCGAAGACGCCTGGAGTGATTTGAAAAATTCTTTTTTTGTTTGTAAGGGTAAGGTGATACTATACTAGAACACTTACATAATTCCGATCCACGCATATTCCGAAAAGTAATCATTCCAAAATATCAAAAATGCACAACATTAATATTCAAGTTTTCACTTCTGTCGGCTCTCCCAGAGTGCAACCCGTCTTTTTTTTATTCTTTTGATTTCATTATACTAGCCGTGATCTAGTTTACCCTGTAGTGTGATTTATTACGACTATGCCACTTCCACATTGTATATACTATATGTTTGATTGTGTTATGATCCTATACAATGCTTGGTAAAACCATTATACATGCCCAAGTCATGTACAGGAACAATGGGAACATGACCGCATTGTATAGAGGTTTTATATATTCGTATGTATGTGTATTCTAAATTAATAGATACCTGGTATTTGTATTCATATTTACCTCATATCGTCACTTGGATTAGAATTGTCTAAGTATTCAAACAACGTTTCTGTTTTCAACCGACTTGAAAAAAGTAGGAGCTTCTCAATTCGAATGTATATGTTTTTTTTAGGTTTCCTTTAGTAAATGAAAAAAACGGAACCCTTAAAAGATCACTCGTGCGTCTGTCTGTCCGTCCGTCTGTCACAGCCAATTTTTCCGTATATACTGGACCAAATCAGGCGAAATTTGGTAGGATGGTGTATTTATATTCTAATAATATTTCTTTAAAATAAAGTTTTTTTTCGGGAAAATTTAGAAAATTAAAAAAAAGTTTTACAAACTTTACAGTGTCATATATCAAATGAAAGGGCTCGTTATGATAGGATCTCAAATATTGTTTTGTTATTATTTGAAAATAAAATGTTTTGAAATTATTCATGAAAGATTCAAAGATTCAAAGATTCAAATGTTTATTCAGTAATTAGACCTTTACAGGCACTTTTACACGTCAATAAGTATAATTTACGTGTATAATCTACGTGTAAAGTATATTAAAATTTAATTTATTTTTAAAGAAAAGCTACCGATACCAGCGCTTCGTAACGACCACTGCTGAGAAGAAACGCCGAAAGAAACTCATTTTCACAGTATTGGTCGCCTACTCGCCAGAAGGGCTTTGTCATATTATTATAATTGTCTTTTAATTAATAAATACTTTTAATATAATACAATGTTGACACATTATAACATGTAATGCTTGCGAACCAGTAAACAAACATAAATTGCGTAATACAAAATATTAAGTAGTCAAAAAAGCGAAGCGAAAGAAGACGAATAGTGATTCCTACTGCGCCCGCCAACCCGTCTGCCCAGCGTGGCGAGTATGGCAATATCCCCTCATGGATAGAAACCAAACGACCAGACCCTCAGTATCGGTCATTTCGGAAATCCTTGGGAGAGGCCTATGTGCGGCTGAAATAATGATGATTATTGTTACAGGTGGCCGACTGGGACTAATGCAGTCCCTAGCTGGCATGGCCGCCATCGTTTCTAAGTTCTCCGTGAAGCCTGGCCCAGACACCGTCAAGTAGGTACCCTAAGGTGGATCCTTTGTCGGAAATTGTGCAGGGAGTCGTCGGTGGTCTACCTTTGTTGTTTGAAGAACGAGCATAGATAACATTTGTATTTTACTGTCAATGAGTACGGATCAACAAGTGACTATATTTTGTGAAGGTTTTTTTTATGTTATAGGGCGGCAAACGAACAAGCGTGTTAAATAAATAAATAAATATATATATATAACTTTTGAACTGAGAGAAAGATTGAACTAGCGCCAAAGTAAGTTCGAGACTTGTGTTATGGGATACTAACTAAACGATACTATATTTTATAACAATATATATATAGATAAACACCCAAGACCCAGGACAATTTGAAAAAGGCCATTTTCCAACTTGCCCTGACCGGGGATCGAACCCGGAAACTAGGTGGTGGACTAGCATGGTGATCACTACGCCACGGAGGTCGTCAAAAAAACTGATGGATTAAGTGATCACCGCTGCCCATGGACAACTGCAACACCATGGGTGTAACAGAAGCGTTGCCGACCTTTCAGGAAGATATAGACTCGTTTTTTGAAGGTTTCAATGTCGTATCGGTCCGGGAACACTGCTGGAGGAAGTTGATTCAACAGTTCTCATAAAATTACAAAATAATTTATTTCTGACCCAGGATACTACCCTATTGTGAACCAAATCCCCTTGAAAATAACCTGATGTGGAACTTATAATGCGGCGCCACATTATTGGTGAAATGTTTTTGGTGGCAATGCGGGGACGCTTCCACGAGATTATGGACGGTCAGCAAACAAAGCGAGTAATTATAATATCAAAGATATTCATTCCCTCTTATTCATAAAAATAAACAACCGTTTGCTAAACCTATTTTAGTTAAAACATCTTTTGTCCCTTTCCCTCTTTTCAATATTTGACATAGTAAGAACGAGACGAAACACATTTTAACTAAAAGAGGTTTAGCAAAGGTTTGATAACTTTTATGAATATGGGGGATTATAATTACTAACGTAACAGATACCCAACGCCATAGAAACTATTAGAAGGTCCGTAAGTAGGCAAAACTGGAAGTTGCGGGCAGCACACACAGATGGCAGCACACATGACTAGGAAAGAAATGACTTAAAAAATTTATCGCATTTCATATATGTTATTTTCAATTAATAAGAGTACTATTTTATTTAAATAATAGTAATAAAAGATTTTAGTGTTTTAATTAATATCTATAGCGCCATCTAGTGACAAGGAAGAAGTATAATTATGTTTATAAGGCGATGGGTAGGTATTATCAAAGGAAGCTTATGAGATATTTTCATAAAATAATATTTTTTCAAAACTTAAAACCGAAATCACTCCCAAACTACACAATAAAGACAAAAAAAACCTTGACAATATGTAAATTGCAATGCTTAATTGAAGAGATTACCGTTTAAGATCCTGAATGGTTTTCCTTGGTGTTTCTTACCTGAAATCAAAACGAAAATGTGATTAAACTCACACAAAAAAGAGACATCATAATGTAATATATAATTTTCCGAAACTAAAAACCGACGATAAACGATCGATTTTGATAAAATTTCTAGACTAACCTGACAAGTATGCCTTTTCACACAAATAAGAATTAATCGGTCCAGGCGTCTTTGAATAATGGGTGAGTGGGTAAAGAGAAAGAAAGATTCCGATGAATTGACATCCTCTTCCTTTTTTGAAGTCAGTTAAAAAGGTCAAAAACATGAAAAATAAATGAGTTGTCAAAAATACTCCATCATTTAAGAATTAAATTGTGTCATATTAAAGTTCACTGCTGGACACTCATCTGCTAGTTGGTCAGATAACCTGAACAATATTGCAGGCCGCTTCCGACAGGTTGTTTTAGAAATCCTTTGGGGAAGTCCAACAACAGATTTAAAAAAAAAATTATGTCAATATATTATCATCTACCTATATATATATAAAAGAAAACCACTCACTCATCACGAAATCTCGAAAACTACCTAGCCAATGAACATGAAATTTGGCAGATAGGTTGTGACTAGGAGACGTCCAACTAAGAAAGGATTTTGGGAATTCCATCCCTAAGGGGGTGAAATGAAGGCTACCCAGTTTGTATGAAACTTTGTAATTTTTAAACTGAGAGACACGTTATTTTTTGTTTATTTTAGTAGTTAGTAGAAAATAATAATGCATTCATTACATTTTGAAAATAACATCCCTTTAGGGGTGAAATAGGGGTTGCAAGTTTGTATGAAATTTTGACATTTTTAAAGCGAGAAACATGACGTGTTTGAGCGGAGTGGGAGCGAGTGTGGGAGCCGAAGCGGGAGCGGGAGTGGGAGCGGGAGCGGGAGCGGGAGCGGGAGTGGGAGCGGGAGCGGGAGCGGGAGTGAGAGCGGGAGCTCGACAAGGTTCGTCAGGTCCGCTCGCTAGGCCTTTCTTTTATAGACATTGTTTTATTGAAGAAGTATTCAAACATTTAAATTTTTTAACATAATAATTCATATGTCATACAAAATTAATAACTTAAAAAAAACACATTAGAAACATTTTCTACGCGGTTTCCGCGAGAGTTCTACGCGGACGAAGTTTATATTACTAAAAAGGTCGATAAAAATTGAAATCTTAAGATCCAAACGACTCGTTTGACGTGATGCTGGAGTTGAAACCGAAAAAGTGAATCAAAATAGTGATGAGTTGCCATTGAATTGACTCTAATTCTGGACCGTTCTTTGATCATTAATCAGTTTTAAATAACTGAGCGGCAGAGAAGCAAGAGGTACATACTTAATGATTTTTTGAATTCTGGTGTTAATCAGAAAGTACTCAAAAATGTCGAAAGTCAAAAATCATTTATTTCTCTTTGGATATTTCTATCCCTTTTTATCACTCAGCGTTTCACTACCTGATCGAACCAGAAATGAGGAAATTCGTAAGAGAACAAAAGTCACTGACATAGCCCAGCGGATTAGCTCATTGAAGTGGTAGTGGGCGGGATACATAGCGCGATGAACCGATGGCCGGTGGGGCAGAAAGGTTCTCGAATGGCAACCACGTACTGACAAGCGAAACGTAGGACACCCACCCACAAGGTGGTCTGACGATCTGACTAAGGTCGCTGGATAGCGCTAGATGCAGGCCGCTCTAGATCGGTCATTTTGGAAATCCTTGGGAGAGGCCTATGTCCTGCAGTGGACGTTATGTGGGGAAAAATGATGATGATAATGATTTGTATCACTAGATAATTATCTATTTTTCTCTCGATTTCATAACAGTTAGTTGTTGACGTCAGATCATTTTCTTACAGCTAAGTTTACTACAGAAGAAGCGGCAACAAACTGTACTGTAGTATTTTCTCCAAAAACGTCAACTTACAATCATACTGGCATTAAAATTAGATATGTGGATTAAGAATACATTGTTGCTAATAAAACAATCCTTTTACAACAACATCTCTCAGAAAACAAGACAAAATAAACAAGCCCATTCATTCCCACTTATAATGGGATGGGCACCATAAATTGGTATCCCCATTTAATTTGCTGACGGTACGCAATCACGGGCGGGATATAAAGGGATAGAGGGCGCCTCGTAAACTGTCCCGCGAAGATTGGGCTAGGCTGTTCTTTTTTTGAATATTTTTTTTTGTTTTTCGGGATTCTGTGGTCAGTGTGTATTTATTATTATTAAAAAGTTACGTTGTGTTTCGTTCTGCTAGGAATATTATTGACTCGCGAAGATTGGGGTAGGTTTTCAATGTCCTTCCATACGTATTTAGTTTCGATCATATTTTGGAGTTATTTGGTTTTTTCGGTACTTGGTGGTTGGTCAGTGTATTTATTATTATTCAAAAGTTACACTCAGTTTTGTATTGCTAGGAATACTTACGCGAAGATTTGTTACAGCTGCTCCGATTTTTTTTAATATGTACATACTTTTTTCATTTTTGTAATAATTTCTTCTTTCTTCTCATCTAAGACGTCCGAAATCATTTTTTTTTATTACGGTAAAGAAAATATTGATTGCTACTACCTGCTACAAATTTTATAGTCGCTTACCTACTTATTTTAAAGTTTAATCATCATTACAAAATATTGTTTTAAATACACTTATTAAAAAATCATATCAGGAAATGAACCTGGGACCACATACGGCTATTCTGTTATAATGTCAGTAATCAGTAACACTAAGTTGGGACGTGATTACAAAAAAATATTAAAAAATGCATTCATAATAAACTATTTCTCTAAGTTTTATAATGAGCGGTTACTATTTTTGGTTGGTACAAGTTAAAAGAGGAAGCGAGAAGTTGATGGTGCAAGTTGTTTTGCTAGAGAAACCTCCACTTTTAAGCGTCAACGTTATTTGCTAATCAGAGGAAAGAAAAAATACGTTTACCATACTTTTCAATAATCTATCTAATGAGCAAAAAAACTTTACCTCTATTGTATTTCTGTTAAGCAGTCTTCTTTCAGGCTGCAGCCCTCCGCTTTGCCTCAAATAAGCGCGAAGTACAGCGGTATTATCTAATCTAAATATATATAACTCAAAGGTGACTGAATGACTGACATAGTGATCTATCAACGCACAGCCCTAACCACTGGACGGATCGGGCTGAAATTTGGCATGCAGGTAGATGTTATGACGTAGGCATCCGCTAAGAAAGGATTTTGATCAATTCTACCCCCAAGAGGCTAAAATAGGGGATGAAAGTTTGTATGAAACTTCTGTCAATTTTAAACCGATCGGGCTGAGACTTTGCATGCATAAAGCTACTATGACGTAGGCATCCCCTAAGAAACGATTTAATTAATTACACCCCTACGCGAGCGAAGCCGCGGGCAAAAGCTAGTTAATAGATAAAATTAAACTGAAGTTTTTTTTCTTTTCTAACAGCAGATCATAGATGAAAAAATGAAATGCACAAAGGAGGATATAATATGAAAAAGAGCGTTATGGCGCGAACAAAAACATTGCAAAATACTTGGATCGCATTAGTTTGTACAATTTTCCTTAAAAAAATCCAGTGGGAAATATTTTGATTGCATAGATAGCCACCATTTTCCTTCACAACTGACATGTGTATCCGCTGTTCCCATGCACCAGCTTAGCATTACCATAATTCATGGTGTTTAGTGACGGCATCGACTGTAATCCACGATATTTCATGCGACGTTAACACAAACCCATTTCTTACCGGCGGCATTGATTTTTAACAAATATTTCTAGGGATTTTGTTAAGTTGCTTGTTTGCTGGTCTGGGAGAAAAAAAAAACTTAGAATGTACGAGTACCTACTAGCTGCGTCTTCTTTTGCGTAGATCGTAAATGCCGATCAATAGAATGGATGAAAATGCGAATCAGGTTAATGCACGATGCGGTTAGTAACCTATCACTATTTTGATTCCTTTTTCTACCTTCTCACCCATCACGCTAAAAGTGGCCTTTAAGTCTTAGGAACTGGGCTCTGTCTACTTAGAACCACAAGACTCGAAATGATGAAAAATGTGTGTACCTATATCCCAGAATCATCATCATCCGAGCGTATTCCCGGTTGCATCCTCAGCAGTAACGCTTCAGAGCCCGGGATCCGCTACCTAACCAAGGAGATTTGACGAGGTTACTGGTTTTTACACAGAGCGACTGCCGTCTGACCTCCACAACCCAAAGGGCAAACCAGGAACCAATCCTTGGATAGTTTGATTATCAAACGCTAGGTGGCGTTCGGGACCCACAGTTTTACGTGCCTTCCGAAACACGGAATCATCTTTCTTTTCGGATAATCAGGTGATTCAAGCCTGCAATATCCTATCCAGACTGGAAACAACTTTTCACAAAGTATGCTTCCCAGTGGGAATCGAACCCATGACCTCCGGGTCACAAGGCGAACGCCTTGACCACTGGACCACGGAGGCAGTCCGTGGTCCAGTGTACCTATATCCCAGAATAAGTACTAATAATCACGCCTACGTGTAGTTCTTTTTTTAGGAAAGTAAATATTGATAGAATTATTAAACTACTTACGGCTACCTTAGTAGTAGCGGTACCTACCTACCGTGCCTACGGTAGCGCTTTAATGAGAAGCTTTTGTATCTACTCTGTTTCACAATCTTTTATTTTACTTAAGACGAAGTGGTAGCTAAAGTGGCGCCCTCATTTGAAACAAATTGTTTAAAACTAAATATGGTGATAATTAAAAATTTGATTTGTATAAATGTCTAGATAGACCTTTAAACTATTTTATGAATAACCTTTGAAAGTAATATTGGTAGTCCGTCTAGTTTTAAAACTGTTTTTCGCCAAAATTGGCCACTTTTGGCGAAAAACAGTTTTAAAACTAGACGGACTATTAGTAATAATTTCAAAAGTTATTCATAAAATAGTTTAAAGGTCTATCTAGACATTTATACAAATCAAATTTTTAATTATCACCATATTTAGTTTTAAACATTTTGTTTCAAATGAGGGCGCCACTTTAGCTACCACTTCGTCTTAATTTAAATCTTTATTTATTAAAGAGGGGTTTTTCTTAACAGAATATGTCACCCTCGAAGGTGCATCTAAACAAAGAATCATCTACGACTTATTAATAACATACAATTTTATAAATTGTCCTTGCTTCCTCAGATGTGGGAGTGGCAAGTATGCTGTTTAGCGCTCCCGCATCCGTAAGGTGAATTTAATGTTATTAAAAATAACGAATAACAAAAATTGAGAAAGGAATGTTGACATGGTTCGGACATGTAGAAAGGATGGATGAAAGGAGATTCACTAAAAGAGTCTACAAAGCAAACGTGAGTGGAAGAGCGGGTCAGGGTCGTCCTCGACGAACGTACCGCGATCAAATTGCAGACGTTCTTAAAAAAGGAGAGGTTAGAAGTACCCGTAACCGGCGGGCATGCATGAAGAGAGTGATGAGTGTAGATGAAGCGAAAGAGGTCTGTCAGGATCGTAGCAAGTGGAGGTCCTTAGTCTCTGCCTACCCCTGTGGGAAACAGGCGTGATAATATGTATGTATGTATGTAAAAGTAACGAAGTCACTTCTCTCCTTTTCGACACGGAAGGTAAAAATTGATAGAATTTTTACAAGCTTTTATGGAACTTGCAATATATTTTGTATTTATGTTTGATTAAGTCCAATCACCATCATCATCATATCAGCCACAAGAAGTCCACTGCTGAACATAAGCCTCCCCCAAGGATTTCCAAAACGATTGATCGGGAGCGGCCTGCATCCAGCGCCTCCCTGCAACCTTGCTCAGGTCATCCGACCATCTAGCAGTTGGGTGTCCTATGCTGCGCTTGCCGGTATATGGCCACCATTCGAGAACCTTTCTGCCCCATCGGCCATCGGTTCTTCGCGCTATGTGCCCAGCTCACTGCCACTTCAATGAGCTAATCCGCTCGCAAGTCAAACCTTGCGACCCAATTTTCAATCTTCAACCGATTGAACTAAAATTTTGCATACTTATGTAAGTCGTATAACAATACAATATTATAAAGTGAATAAGCTGTTCTGATGAGGAAAATATTCGACAGACCTCAGTTATTCTAAATATATATAACTCAAAGGTGACTGACTGACTGACATAGTGATCTATCAACGCACAGCCCAAACCACTGGACGGATCGGGCTGAAATTTGGCATGCAGGTAGATGTTATGACGTAGGCATCCGCTAAGAAAGGATTTTGATCAATTTTACCCCCAAGGGGATAAAAGTTTGTATGAAACTATATATATAACTCAATGGTGACTGACTGACTGACATAGTGATCTATCAACGCACAGCTCAAACCACTGGACGGATCGGGCTGAAATTTGGCATGCAGGTAGATGTTATGACGTAGGCATCCGCTAAGAAAGGATTTTGATCAATTTTACCCCCAAGGGGATAAAAGTTTGTATGAAACTATATATATATAACTCAATGGTGACTGACTGACTGACATAGTGATCTATCAACGCACAGCCCTAACCACTGGACGGATCGGGCTGAAATTTGGCATGCAGGTAGATGTTATGACGTAGGCATCCGCTAAGAAAGGATTTTGATCAATTCTACCCCCAAGAGGCTAAAATAGGGGATGAAAGTTTGTATGAAACTTCTGTCAATTTTAAACCGATCGGGCTGAGACTTTGCATGCATAAAGCTACTATGACGTAAGCATCCCCTAAGAAAGGATTTTGATAAATTACACCGCTACGCGAGCGAAGCCGCGGGCAAAAGCTAGTAAGTTATAAAACATCATGAGCTCATTGAGTAGGTCTTGTTTGATTTCTTGACGAGCACTTTATGGTAGACAATGTCTAGGGTCTGATCTGATGACTGCCTCCATGGTCCAGTAGTCAAGGCGTTCGCCTTGTGACCCGGAGGTCATGGGTTCGATTCCCACTGGGAAGCATACTTTGTTAAAAGTTGTTTCCAGTCTGGATGGGATATTGCAGGCTTGAATCACCTGATTATCCGAAAAGAAAGATGATTCCGTGTTTCGGAAGGCACGTAGAACTGTGGGTCCCGAACGCCACCTAGCGTTTGATCATCAAACTATCCAAGGATTGGTTCCTGGTTTGTCCTTTGGATTGCGGAGGTCAGACGGCAGTCGCTCTGTGTAAAAACCAGTAACCTCGTCAAATCTACTTGGTTAGGTAGCGGACCCCGGGCTCTGAAGCGTTACTGCTGAGGATACAACCGGGAATACGGGAGGATGATGATGGAATGTCTAGGGTCTGATCACGGAGATGGCGGTCGTCTAATAAACTCACTGTATTACTCAGTAATAAGTTTCTTTTAATGATTACTAAGGCCTTATAATAAAAAGCTTGTAAGAAAAATGGATTCTTTTTCAAAAAAACTTATTAATTTTACTTTTAAATATTGTTAAGTATATTCAATTGAAGAAATGAAAAAGTTTTATCTTGGCTTGACGACTGCCATCTTATGACAACAGCTGTAACTAACCGCTTAACGCTGCTTACACTTATTAAATAAAATAAGATTAGGTATGACCAGTCATATAATAGGTAGGTAGGTGTATCCTACAATAAAGTCTACCCTTCACAAAATTAATTCAAATCCAAAAGGTTACTTAATCCTGTATTACTTTATTTGCATAATCGTATAACTCCATAAAACTGAATTAACTGAAATATTCATAATAAATCCCGTATCTCGGCGCGGACACATCAGCGCCGTAAAAATGAGCGACGTAATCGCCTCTGTCGGCTACACCTATGATTATGGCGGGAATTACTTAGTAGGCGCCTTACTGGTCAGTTTTTATAGAGTAAGTTACAGGCGACAGCGTTTTTATAGAATAACAAGCGGATGGGTGTCATGGCTTACTGTAGTGGCTCTGTTGGAACGAAGTTTCTTGCAGCGAAATCGAAAGCTTCATCAACATTTGACTTACAATTTAATTTTAATCATGTTTTGTAAAAATGAATTTACAAATTAATTTTCAGACGCCATCTTGGATTCCAAAAACGTTAAAATTCGGACTCCACGACTTAAGCAAAACCCTGGATACCGAGTTTCAGTCAAATCAAATGTAGTTGAGAATCGGCGGCCATCTTGGATTAACGAAAAAAAGCTCAGCTTTTAGTAGGAGCCGCTCGGCCTGCGGCATCGTGGAGCAGTTCAGCCTGTGGCCTTCGAACTCAGGTAATAATCAGAGGTCGGAATTAGGTAGAGTTATTTATGTACTTACACTGATTTCAGAAAGAATAAAGTGGATATGCCTCAAATCCTGGGATTAATTTTAAAGAGCAGAAAAATCACATGATTTATTATATAAAAAAAATATTTACTTTTACGCAATTAAAACCACTGCACGTGTGACATTGCCAATATGTAAAACGAATAAAAATACTAATATATAATAATTATGTATACTAATAAAAAATGTAAGCTAATTAACTTTGTTTTATTTGTCTTATCTGTCTCTAAGGTTTTTCTTATTATTTATTTGTAATATTGTTGGCAACACGGGATTGTCCATTAGAAATCCCAGACACATTTTGTCGCTTAGCAAAGTAGTATTCACAATTTTTTTAACGCGAAAACTATCATCATCTGTCTTTTCAGTCTCCACTGCAACGCTGGAAAAGACATAATGATGATAGTTTAAAAGCGGTCCTACAGCAACAGTTTTTCGCTACCCGCTTATGCCTTACACGACGTATATTTGATGGCTTTTACTAGATTGAATGTTATTACAGTGATTCGGCCGGCGCACCTTACTCGCTAACGCTATAATAACGGAGGGATGAAACCTTTTTGGTAACACAGATGTTATCGCGTCGAGAAGGTCGTGAGTTCGCATGTTTTTATTTACTATTTTTGTGATAAAAATCGTAATTTTACTAGTGGGCCAGTCAAAATCTACACAAGTCTTGGCTAAATAAAATCAATCACGATGTAAAGCTGCATTTTTGGTATGTTATTTAGACTCTTTAGAGGTGTGTATAACAAAATATTGCAAGCAAATGAAAGTTGTGCTGCTTGCGTAATACTTGAAAAACCCCAAAGTTTTCAGACTTTTATCAGTTCTTGCAGTTTAATGCAAAATTTATAGGTTTTTTAC
Source organism: Acrobasis suavella (assembly GCA_943193695.1). Classification (NCBI taxonomy): domain Eukaryota; kingdom Metazoa; phylum Arthropoda; class Insecta; order Lepidoptera; family Pyralidae; genus Acrobasis; species Acrobasis suavella. Next base: position 1,588,536 of record OW971950.1, read on the forward strand.
GCGATTAGAACTAATAGTTTTTTTTACATTGCGATTTGCAATTTTTATGTCAATATTTACTGGCCTAATTGCAGGCCTGAGAGAAAAGCAGAGACTAAAAATGTACTAGCTGCTTTTCTTTGCCCACAGATCGTAAGAGCCGATTGAAGAAATGGGCGAAAATGTTAATTATGTGAATAGGCAATTCGCCTATCCAATTGCATTGATATTTTTAACCCTTGAAAAAAAAAATAAAGAATGTTATAAGTTTGACGCTAATATCTGTCTGTCTGTCCGTCTATCTGACTGTCTTTGGCATCGTAGCTCTCGAAAGGATGGACCGATTTCGATGCGTTTGCTTACGTGAAAGCAAATTCCTTTGCAGCGGTTCTTAGCTTTGTTTGTTAAAAATCGGTTTAGCCGTTTAAAAGTTATTGGGGGTTAACGCTTGGAAGTCGGGGTATTTCTAATTACCTGGTAAATCATAGAAATGGCGCTACGGATATCAATTCCACTTAACATAGGTTGGAATATGTAATTTCGCCATTCTTCACTAGATAGTATCGTCGGGTTTCAGTTTAATTTGCCTAGAAAATCGGGTATTTTCCTTGTGGGTATTTTATTGGCGCCGGCCAAGCACCGGGTTTGGACGCGTTTCGTGCGTCGGCTATTTTTTTTTTTAAACGGTTTTATTTAGCTTGGCTAGTTTATTTACTTGTTTGGGTCAAATTTAGTAATTGGAATTTTCCTGACATCAGATCGATCTGATATTTGGTACCCACTCTTAAGCTTGATGACAATACAATAATAAACATTTTTTATGACTGTAAATCCAAAATGGCCGCCGATACAAAATGGCGGATTACATATTACTTCACAACAACCTCTATATGGGTATCAAATAAAAGGGCTTTATTGATAGAATAGAGCTCACTATAAAAAAATAAAATTCATGATGGCCGCCGCCACAAAATGGCGGATTACATATCTTCCACAACTACCTCAATATAGGTGTCTAATGAAAGGGCTTTATTAGTAGAATAGAGATCATTCTGAAAAAAAAAAACAAAACTAAAAACATGAAAATAAACTAAAAAAAAATATATTTTTATGTTAAACGGTTTTTTTACAATAAAAATAATGTAGGTAATGTACTAAAAGCTAAAAAATAATTCGTTGAGTCCTAGCTACCAGATCGAACCAATTTTCTCATCAATCTGGGGTATTGATCAGACAAATAATAAAATCGTTGGGCGCGTGAAACCGATTTTCATCAAACCGCAATTACTTAGAAAAACCCGAGTCGAAATCAGTCTATCCGTTCAAGAGCCACGATGCCACAAGCAGACAGAAAGACATAAACGTCAAATTTATAACACCCCTCTTTTTTATCGGGGGTTAAAAGCAGTGTTTGGAAAACCCATTCATAATGGTAACCCGGTATATCGGTTAACCCTTTTTCGGTTAATCCTTTGATTCTGTTAACCCACACAATAAGGGTAACAGTAACCGTTTTCTGAATAGGTTAATTAGGTTTTCAGTGATGCACAGCCGTTTGGTTGAGCCATGTAAGCGCTTTTGCAGGGATAGGTACCGTGACCGAATGAGGAGGAATGAAAAACGTATAGTATCATGCAAAAACCTATATGTCGATTCGGTTAAAGTTAACCGCAATTATAGGTAAACTGGCTATTTCAGTTAATCAAAATATATGTTAACCCATTTCCAATTGGGTAAATAACAGATTATTTCGGTTAGATTAACCTAACCCGTTCAAACCCTGGTTAAAAGTGACATTTTTAGCTCAAAACAACTTTTTTATTCCGTTAAACCTTTCGTTATTCATTAGGGTTCCTTAGACCAGGCAAGGAACTCTTATAGTTTCGTATAAATGTTCTTCTGTATGTCTGGCTATCTGTGACTGAATGTATTTCTGTCCGTCCGTGACATATTGCAGAGAATATTGATACTAGAAATATAGCGTATAATAAACATTTCTAAATATGTATAAATGAAAATAAACACGCAAGGCGATACAGTGATAAAAGAAAATGTTGAAAAATCATATTTCTAGGGGACCTGCATAAATAATATGGTCATAACTTTTTTCTTTGTATATTCCATTAAATAAATAAATATATAGGGGCAAATGACACTGATTGAGCCAGCCACAAAGTAAGTTCGAGACTTGTGTTATGGGATACTAACTCAACGATACTATATTTTATAACATATACATATATAGTTAAACATCCAAAATTCAGAACAATTTAATAAAGATCATTTTCCAACTCCAACTTGCCCTGACCGGGGATCGAACCCGAGACCTCTGGGTGGCGGACGTGGCGGACTAGCATGGTGATCACTACGCCAAGAAGGTCGTCTGCATTATGTGAGATCATTGTTTAGGTCTTTTGAAATACCTACTATTTTGTAATGCATTTTTTCAATTAGTAATTCCAACCGTTCCAGCCATCTTGAAACCGAGCGGTTTGCTGAGATCAGATGGCAAGAGGCCTGACGGGATGTCACTGGTACCATGGAGGCTTGGCAAATGTCTAATTTGGGACGCAACGTGCGTGGATACTCTCGCGTCCTCGCATGTTGGGTCAACGTCTGTGCGAGCTGGTGCAGCGGCTGTTTCAGCGGAAGTCCTAAAACGTAGAAAATATGCTGATCTTCTTGGAAATTACATTTTTGTGCCCTTCGCCGTAGAGACGATGGGTCCATGGGGCCCAGAAGCAAAAGCTTTTGTGACTGAGATTTCAACGCGTCTCCGCGATGTTACGGGCGACCTAAGGGCGGGCAGATTCTTTGCACAAAGAATTTCTATTGCGGTGCAGAGAGGCAATACTGCCAGCCTTATGGGTACTCTGCCTCGCGGTGATGCGTTGGAGTCTCTTTTTTATTTGTATTTTTTATTATATTTTAATTTGTAAAAATGTACAATTATTGAATAAAAAACTATTTATTTATTAGTAATTTCCAACATTTTTCATATATTGTAAAATAAAATCTTACGTTGTAACGGGCGATTTTGTAACCCTTCACTGCACGTGGCCCGACATGCTCTTGACCGCTTATTTATCTTCTACGCCTATCGTAAATTTTACGATATCTTATAATATGAATTAGTCTAGTGGAATCAGTATACTACAATCAGTCGTGCGATAAGTGTCTTTTAACTTCTAAAATGATTTTAATTTTGACTATAATAACCTTTGTAGCATTAGTGTACTGGTATCATACTAGAACTTTCAAATACTGGGAAGAAAAAGGTGTCAGACATGATAAACCTGTTATTTTCTTCGGAACCAATAGCAGAGGATACCTACTTCAGAGCAGCACGGCTCAAACTGTAGCGGAAGCATATTGGAAATACCCAAATGAAAAAGTTGTCGGGTTTTACCGAGCATCCCAACCAGAACTGATTGTCAGAGATCCAGAAATCATAAAGAAAGTTTTAGTAAGAGATTTTCAAAACTTTTTCTATCGTGGTATGCATCCAAATAAGGAAGCTATAGAACCTATCATGCAAAATCTGTTCATGGCAGAAGGAGATCTATGGAAGATGCTTAGAACTCGCATGACTCCTGCATTTACTAGTGCCAAATTAAAAGCAATGTTTCCACTTATCACCGAAAGAGCTGAGAAGTTACAAGCAAGGACATTAGATGCAGCAAGTGCAGGTAAATCTTTGGATGCAAGAGATCTAATGGCAAGATATAATACTGACTTTATAGGAGCATGTGCTTTTGGTCTTGATTCAGATTCTCTGAACGAGGAGGATTCTGCATTTCGCAAACTTGGGCGTCGAGTTTTCGAGGCAGGTGTAAAAGAATTTTTTACAGCTGTCTTAAAACAAATGTATCCAGTAGCATTTAAAGGGTTAAAGTATTTTGGGAAAATAGAAAATGAAGCTAAACAATTAGTGACTGAAATACAAAAAGCAAGAAATTATCAAGCATCAGGCCGCAATGATTATTTAGATATGATGTTGTGTTACGTTCCGGATATTAAATGAAACACCGGTAACGTTAAACAAAATTTATTTAGTGGTTACCCCCACAAAATCACAATTAGGTCGTGAGTTCGGATGGCCACCTAACCTTGCCACGCAGTCTAGTACTTCCCTTGTGGGCCAAGCGGGCATCGACGATCTTCAAAATGGCCGGGCGTGAAGAAGTCACCAACACGACGCTCGCCGCCGGCACCTTCAGCCGGAACTTGGGACCCTGGAATCATCATCCAAGCACTAAGCATCTAGGCAGCAGTTGACATCCGTGATTGCTCATGCCACGCAGCTAGTAGATACAAGAAGTACTAAGGTAGAAGGAGAAAGTGGCGTGAGGCAATCAAAAGCGGAGTTTACAAAGGGTGATTAACAGATGAGGACATGATAAATGATTTTGATGATAAATGATGACGAATTATTTTAATGATGATTGATTTTGATGATGAGAGACAGGCAACCTAAACAAAGCTAAAGTGATGAACACTACGAACTAATATATTTTCAAAATGTTAATGTGAACGCAAAGAATTTTATGACCACCTACACTTTTATTTAAAAACATTGTTCAAACTTACCCTAACGGGGTTTAATAATCCAAATAAGTTAAATTAATGGAAAACCACCACACAGCAGCCAATACTAGGCTGGTTTACAGCTACTGCCAAAGGTTAATTATAAATTAAAAAGTATCAGAATGCAGGCTCGACCTTAGCCAAATCACCAGCAGTACGTGTCCGTCTCAATATAAGATCAGCGACGCAATGGCGCGCGCGCAGCCGCCGGGGCACCGGTCAAACAGGTTTTGCGGGACGAGAGATATTTAGGGATCCGTGTTTAACGCGCTCAGGCACAAGAAAACCTTTCCTTTTTTTTTTTGTTTAATTTTAGTTATAGTTTATTTATTTTTATTTTTAGTTTTAGTTATATTAAAAATCGTAACGAATATGTTACAACGTTACAGTACCCCCCTTTTGAAGACGGATTTTAGCTTTTAAATAAAATTCGCAAGAAATATGTCCTACATGTTAATTGTTACTATTTAGTTATTAACAAGTGGTAATTTTAAATCCTTGATGTGCCAAGCACCAATATTTTTACCTGACATGTCTGCCAAAATATAGACCAGAGGAGACCTTTTTGCAATCACTCGACATTTTAAAAACTTGGGTGCTAATTTTTTTGAAAAGAACTTGTCTTTATCGCTAAGAACATAAGCACGTTTCATTACTACATCGCCTACATTGAACTCGATGGCTTTGCGACGTAAATTGTAATGAGACGTGTTACGAGAATGGGCATGCCAAAGTTTAGCTTGAACTTCCTTAAAAATAGTAGAAAGGCAGCCCAAACTTTCCGCATAAAGATCCCGTGGAAGAAATAAGACCTCATCACCCAAGTCGTTATCTGTATAGTGACTGCCGCACGTCACAAGTTCCCTGCCGTAAACCAAGAATGACGGGGTAAAACCAGTTGATTCATTTACGGAATTATTGATAGCAAATTGCACCTTTGGAACAAAAACGTCCCAGGTTCTATGATCGTTATCGACGTACGTAGATAAACAAGTAATTATAGTTCTGTTATATCTCTCCACAGTATTAACTTGTGGAGTGTATTTAGGCGTAAAAAATACATTGGGTATGTTATATTTTTTAAACAAAGAATCTGTGATTTTACTAATAAATTGTGTACCATTATCCATCAGTATAGTCTGAGGAACTCCATGGACAAGAAAAACTGACTCTTCCAGTATTTTAGTGATAACCGTTGAAGTTGCACTACGAATAGGAAATATTAAGCAAAATTTCGAAAAACAGCAAGTTACTACCAGTAAATAGCTATTTTGTTTACGGCTAACGGGAAGAGGGCCCATTAAGTCGATTGATAACATTTGAAATGGGCGCGAACATTGTTTAGGCCGACCCATTTCACCTAAAGTAGTGTGGTTCTGAGCTTTATAAGAAAGACACTTTTCACAAGAACCAATGAATTTTATAACATCTTGATGCATTCCTGGCCAAAAAAATCTTAAAGCAAGGCGCCTATAAGTTTTAAAAATTCCTAAATGTCCCGCTGTAGGTTCGGAATGATTGTCATTGATGACCTTTTCGCGCATTTCAAGGGGCACTACTTCCTTCCAAGAAAACTCAGACGTAAGTTCGTGTTTGTTTTTTGTTAGCCGGTAAAGAACATTATCTTTTAATAAAAAATTTGGAAATTTTTCCGGACTGGTCATACAGCCATTGAAAATATTTTTATACCAACTGTCCTTGGTTTCTAAAGATGTGGAAGACAACGAACTAACTGGTACGGCTCTAGAAAGAGCATCAGGGATAACATTATCACTACCACGTCGATGTTTAAGTTCGAAATTAAAAGACGACAGACGGACACCCCAACGAGCTAGCCTACCGGTTGGATTACTTATCGATAGGAACCATTTTAAAGCACTATGATCCGTGTAAACGGTAAACTGCTTCCCATTCTCCAAATAACACCTTGGTTGGGCGCCAGTGTTACGTTCCGGATATTAAATGAAACACCGGTAACGTTAAACAAAATTTATTTAGTGGTTACCCCCACAAAATCACAATTAGGTCGTGAGTTCGGATGGCCACCTAACCTTGCCACGCAGTCTAGTACTTCCCTTGTGGGCCAAGCGGGCATCGACGATCTTCAAAATGGCCGGGCGTGAAGAAGTCACCAACACGACGCTCGCCGCCGGCACCTTCAGCCGGAACTTGGGACCCTGGAATCATCATCCAAGCACTAAGCATCTAGGCAGCAGTTGACATCCGTGATTGCTCATGCCACGCAGCTAGTAGATACAAGAAGTACTAAGGTAGAAGGAGAAAGTGGCGTGAGGCAATCAAAAGCGGAGTTTACAAAGGGTGATTAACAGATGAGGACATGATAAATGATTTTGATGATAAATGATGACGAATTATTTTAATGATGATTGATTTTGATGATGAGAGACAGGCAACCTAAACAAAGCTAAAGTGATGAACACTACGAACTAATATATTTTCAAAATGTTAATGTGAACGCAAAGAATTTTATGACCACCTACACTTTTATTTAAAAACATTGTTCAAACTTACCCTAACGGGGTTTAATAATCCAAATAAGTTAAATTAATGGAAAACCACCACACAGCAGCCAATACTAGGCTGGTTTACAGCTACTGCCAAAAGCCGCCGGGGCACCGGTCAAACAGGTTTTGCGGGACGAGAGATATTTAGGGATCCGTGTTTAACGCGCTCAGGCACAAGAAAACCTTTCCTTTTTTTTTTTGTTTAATTTTAGTTATAGTTTATTTATTTTTATTTTTAGTTTTAGTTATATTAAAAATCGTAACGAATATGTTACAACGTTACAGTTGGAAATAAAGAACAAAGGTGAAATTGAAATTGAATCAATAGAAAAGATGAAACCAGATGGCACTTCTGAACGGACAGTTGTTAACTTCACTGAAGATGTATTTCTTGGTCAAATCATGGTGTTCTTTGCTGCGGGATTTGAAACTTCATCTAATTCTACAAGCATGGCTTTACATTTATTAGCATACCATCCAGAAGAACAGAAAAAAGTTCAAGAAGATATTGATAAAGCACTAATTAAATATGGTTCATTTTGCTATGATGCTATTAAAGAAATGGCATATTTAGATATGGCTTTTAAAGAAGCAATGAGAATATTTCCACCCCTAGGATACATAACACGTGGTACTTCGAGGACATATGTATTTGAAGATGTAGACTTGACAATCGATAAGGGTATTAAAGTAGTGATTCCTGTTCAAGCATTACATATGGATCCTCAGTATTGGGACAGACCAGAGGAATTCAGACCTGAAAGATTCCTTACAGATGAAGCAGAAAAAACTAAAGATGTTTATTTGCCATTTGGAGCGGGATCAAGAAATTGTATTGGTAAGTAAAAATGTGAAGTTATTTTCGTAAACTATACAATATGTAACAAAAACCCTGACCGATCCTTGGAGGAGCAACTTTTCCTATGGGACCAATGCTTGAAATTTCATATTGATGGTCTGAGTTGCTCCTACAAGGTTCGGACAGGGTTTTTGTTACATAGTGTATAGAAAGAGTATCTATCCTTTCTTTAATCTTTTTCTGTCTTATGTATACAGTTGCCAACTCTGGTGCCAGATTTATGGAAGGCATTTGGCAAAGCTCAAAAACTTAAATTGTAACTCTATAACGTGTTTTCAATTCAGAAGAAGCTCAAGATAAAGTACCACTAGCAGGCGCACCCATCCAGACTACATTTAAAAAATTAATGTTTATTCTCAGACCTTTACAGATATTTTTACACGCCAATAAGTAATTTTTACATTACGTGTATAATACAAAGTGGAAGGGACATACCCGTAATAAATCAAACCACGGGCTATACTAGGTCTATGCATCACTATAGTATGATGAAACGGAAATAACGGCCAAAACACAAAAAAAATCGGAATTTCCATACAAAGTGTACAGCCGCCCGTGAAATTTGTATAGGAAAGTCGAATTTTTTGTTTGTTTTGTGATTAGTATTTTAATTTCATAAAATTTTAGTGATCTAGTATAGCCTGTGGTTCGATTTATTATATGTCCCTTTATCGTTCATGTCCCTTTCACGTTGTATATAATTTTTTTTCTACTCCTGTACTGTTATCTGTCTTTTAAATGGTCCCGAACACTAATATAAGAACATAGATTATATGATTTCAGAAAAGTCTATAGTCTATTCCTAATATAATAGCACATGTGTCGTTATTTCGCCAAAACGATACTCCTAGCCATAGACCTAAAACTTTTTCTTTAGATCTACCATACTGCCAACATAATAAAATCGTTATTTTAACATATGGTGCCATTTTTCAAACGTGGAGTCACTAAACAAACGGTTTTTTGTATGAAAAACATTCGTTTAAGCGTCTCCATGTTTCAAAAATAACACTTTTAGTCACTAGGAAGACGTCAATAAAAAAAATTAAGTCTTCCATAGATACCTAGTATCTACCAAACATATGGTAGTATTTCGTACTTTTCTTTGTTTATTTTTGTATTTATTTTAGTAAATGTAGTCGTAGAAAAAGTATTGTATGCAACGTTGTATAAGTAGTCAAAAAATGCTCGATGGCGTCAATTTACTATGCTCGCCAATGCTTGCATCGTAACCTGCGCCACTCGCATTTTTAACCCTCCTTATACAACTGTTGCATAAAATACTATAATAAGATATAGCTTACATTCAGCAATTTTATCACAAGTTTGAGTTCCTTGATTAAACTCGTGACGCAAGTACAAGAACAATTGATCCTGCAGCCATAACGGATGCAGCACCACAGGCAGAGCATGCTTCAGCTCTTGTAAACTCTTGTTGGCGGGTTTAGGGCGTGTTCGGGCAACACGCGCACGCTAAGCCCACGCCTAGCTTGCTTAGCGCACTTTGTAATTTTTTTTAAATTTGTTGCGTATAATTTCAGTGGGTTGCAGGAAAGCCCTGGATGCAGGCCGCTTCCGATCGGTCGTTTTGGAAATCCTTGGGAGATTCCTATGTCCAGCAGTGGACTTACTGTGGCTGATATAATGATGATGGATTTGAGTCATAGTCCTTTGCTTTTACCGAAGTCCACACGCGCTATGCCACGACCTCGGCTTGCTTCCTCCTCGCGCCGGCCTCGCGTCCATCTAGTTCTCGCCCTGAATAGACTTCAGTAAATGCAATTCGGATTGTGTTGATGTGTGATAGGATTTACATTATATACTACAAATTCAAAGCGCGCTAGGCGTAGGCTTGGCTTGCGTGTGTCGTCTGGCCGCGCCCTAAACTGACAGCTAGGCAGTTGAAATTTTCACAGACAATGTTTCTGTTGCCACTATAATATAAAATATTCTAAAAACGGAATAAAATAAGTAGGTATTTAAGGGGGGCTTCCATACAACAAACGAGATTGTTTTGATGTTTTTGCTTGATATTAATAACGGCAACGGGTGTAGTGTACGTGTACCACACTTGAAATATTCACAGAATATGTTTTTCTTCATGCAAGCTAATTTATTACAGGGTCCCGCCTTGGTCTGATGCTGTCATTGGCTGGTCTTGCTGCCATTTTGTCCAAGTTTACAGTGAAACCTACGCCGGAGTCGGTGCGACATCCCAAAGTGCTACCAGTCCCGGGAATAGTCCAGAGTGTATCTGGAGGTCTACCGCTTATGTTTGATAAAAGGAAATAAAAGTATGAACTATTTAAGGTGAACTACCAGTCATTGAAACCTTATTTATTAAGCCGCACCTAGTGATGTGCTGGCGAGAATTTTTCTGATCTCGGAAAGTTCTTTTCTTGAGAATTTCCGGAAATTTGCAACATTTTTCGAGAATTTTAGTTGAAACGTTTCCTGAAGAAATTTCTTGCGGGAAATTTCTCGGAAATTTTCCAAAACGTTTCGAAAACTTCTGGAAATTTTCAAGAACAGCACATTACTAGCTGCACCTGATGATGTTGTAATGATCTTTTTACAACCTTTAAAGTTTTTAGTTTCACGGCTTTCACCTGTCCCGTTGAGTGTCGGTCTGTCTGTAATTAAATCTTGCAAGTTATATTTGACCCACTTCCCGGTTTCCGATTGAGCTGAAATTTTGCACGCATACGTATACAAAGGGCAATCTTCCTCTATGTATAAAGCGCACATGTACAAGCGTACATGTGTATTTTTATTGCCCATTCTTACCTATGGCGCACAAACATGGTCGCTGACTGAGAAACAAAAGCCCAGACTCAAGGTCTGCCAGCGGGCGATGGAACGCAATATATGAGGGGTAAGCCGGATAGACAGGGTTAGGAATACAGACCTGCTTAACAAAACTAAGGTTATGGATGTTAACGTCAAGACTGCCAGGCTCAAGTGGGGCTGGGCGGGACATGTGTGCCGCAAGCAGATAGATGGGTCCATAGGGTCACCTCGTGGGTACCAAAAGGGAGAAGGCTTAGGGTAGACCAAGGAAGAGATGGTGGGATGACATCGGGTGTTTCTTGAGTGGATGGCAGAAGATGGCTCGGAATAAAGATAGATGGAGAGAAGACGAGGGTGCCTTTGCCCAGCAGTGGGAAACTACATCTGGCTAATAAAAAAAAGTATATCACGTGACAACGCAATATTATGATCTTGAGATAACAATCGTGTGCTATGAGCTCTTGCACGGACTTTGAGCGTGGCGAGCGTAGAAGGCGAGCATCATAACGCTTATATACGGGTCCTATCGTATGCCTGGTCAGCGCGTGTCGTCTGAACATATACAATGTCCTTTTTAATTAAGTACAAATATTTTAAGAGGTGATTCAGTCCATCATTTTGAACAACTTTTCCCAATAAATATATATCGAAATACGAAAAAATTTTTTGCATTTTTCATAGTAACGATATCACGTGACTACTTCGATCTGTATGAGAACCTAAATATTTTTTTTCGTATTTCGATATATATTTATTGGGCAAAGTTGTTCAAAATGATGAACTGAATAACCTCTTAAAATATTTGTACTTAATTAAAAAGGACATTGTATAAAGTAAATAGGTACCTATTTGGGGTTGGCTCTGTATGTCTACTGCTTCTACTTCTTTCAGTCATTCACAAAATTTGCACTAGCCTTTTCCTTCATATTCTTACTTCATATTCTTACAAGCCTTTATTGGTCTTCCTGTCCCTCTGCAGATCTATCTCTTAAAAGCCGTGGCGGCGGTGAAAACTGAAAACCGAAAACAATCCATACTATTCAAATCCATTCTTACTATACTTTTTATATTTTATTATAAGTACTTTGTACTGTTATGGTACTTACTTTTCTAGCCTGAAAACCACACGGCACGTGTAACTAAGTACGTCTGCACTAATATTATTTTTTATCTTTGAGATTAGTTTTGTAATTCATAGTTGAAATATCTAACTGTTTTTATCTGTGATAAATGAAAAATATATATATATTACGAGATTATCCTCCATGAAAGGAACGACAAAACTTAGATTGTTTTATAGTCCATTTGTTTAGGTAATTAAATAAAGGTAAACAATCTTGAAATGTCTTTTTATAAAAATATACACTTTATAAATCAATACCTTTGCAAATTACAAATCAATGAATGTATAAATTATGAATTACATTCTTAATATGTAATGTGTAAGATATCAATTTGTAAAGTGTATATTTCAATAAAAATATACGTCTAAATTGTTTACATTTATTTAAATACCTAACTAAATGGACTATAGTTGCTTATCATTCAAGGCAGATCGTAAAAGCCAATCAAAGCAAGTGAAATAACATCTAGCAGAACATTTTCATCACTAGTGGTTCTGTGAGCGTGGACCTCGCGATCGAGCCAACTCGACCCGCTGAAGTTTTTCGGATTAAAAAATTGTATCTTAATAAGAGTAAAAAAAAATTAAAGTAAAAAAGTAGTTTATTATCTTCAACAATCTACACAAACATGTAACATATAACTTGAGGAGCAATCAATAAGTGGTGGTTTTGAAGTGCAGATTGGAGGAGACTGGAGCCTGATGAAGGCAGGGCCTGAATCACAGCTCTCTAGTGCTCTCCGCCTCTGGACAGTTTCATTTCATTGGGATATGTTCCCGTTTGCGAAAATTCATCCTTAAAAATATTAAATTAATCTACTTTACCCATTTTTACTTAATATAAATAAACTAAGAAACCTAGATCGTCCGTGTAGTTATTGATTCATTAATTCTCAGGGGTTAAAAGAAATGGCTAAACTATGTTTTAATATGATTTTTAAAGTTTTCACCCTAATCAATTCCATCATCCATCAATTTATTTTAGTAAGTGGTTTGCAAATCTACACCCACAGTATTATATGTTATGTAGTACTTGTACATATTTATTACACCCAATCACTTTCCCTTTTACCTATCTTATTATATTAATTTTATTATAACCAGTTACGTTCCTTTTTACCTATCCCATTATTTTACACCCACCTAAGTTTCTTTTAAAACCCAAAGGTTGGCTGTAAGATAATGCTTTTAGCATTAAGTCCTCCTATTGTGCTTTATAAAATGTATTTTGTACAATAAAGGTTAAATAAATATAACTTCCGCCATTTTAAAAATTTTCAAAAAACTGAACTGAAAAAATTTGAACAAAATGTGACCTGTAGGCGAGAACCGCCTACAGGTCAGCCAAGTCTGTCAACAGCATTTTTGGGCCAATCTCGAAATTGAGACACTTCGCCCGCTCGGACAGTTACAGGTTTGACGACCTTCGTGGCGTAGTGGTCACCATGGTTGTCCACCATCCAGAGGACCCGGGTTCAATCCCCGGTCAGGGCAAGTTGGAAAATGGCCTTTTTCAAATTGTCTTGGATGTTTATCTATATATGTATTTGTTGTAAAATATTGTATCGTTGAGTTAGTATCCCATAACACAAGTCTCGAACTTACTTTGGGGCTAGCTCAATCAGTGTAATATATTTATTTATTTATTCAAACGAAAAAAATGGCAATTAAATGATGGCCAATCTCTCCTCTCCACGCTTCCACTTTTCTCTCCTCGATGTTTTTTATGAAGTTGAAATGCCGTTTATGGTGTCCAAATTATCGTAACAAAATAATTTACTTTGGAGTCACTCTGCATTCTACCCTATTCTCTGTAAACGCGTGTATCTAACGCCATTATACACACCATAGCGAGTTAAGACTCGCCAAGGTGTGCGTAATGGCTTTAGACTGATGTTGCCAACCGTTTGGAAACCGCCTCACCGCAACATTACAGGGGTAACAAACATTTGTTACGAATAAATGAACTCCTGAATATACCATCTTAAGCATGAATTTGTGCAATAGGGATGTGGATTGGGTAAACTATATTATTTTATTTTGTCCGTCAACTAGATTATTTAAAAATAAAGAACCCATATTTTTCGTTTAGCAAAGTAGTAAGAATTCACAAAGATACATCGCTTCGAAGTTTCGAAGTAGGGGTGATATACGTCCCCTTTGTTTAAGAATCGTAACTGATCGTGAAGTTACGTGAAATTTAAATCTTCATCATTATTTGCTTATTAGTGAAAAGGAAAAAAAACGGATACCATACTTTTTATTAACCAATCTAATGGGCCAAAAAGATTTTTTTTTTGGCCCCTTCTTTAGGGTTTTTAAGAAGGCTTAGGTTTATTAGAAGCTGCCCAAGGAGCTTTAGAGAGGGTTATGCTCGCTGTTTTATTAATATTATAAGATCGAATCAGATATGAAAAGATTCGTAGAAAAACGAAGGTCAGTACTGACATAGCCCATCGAAATAGCTCACTGAATAGTTTGCAAGTGGCGAATAAAGTTATTACACAAATAAAAAACATTAATATAGTAAAATCATTAGTAGCCAAGGTTCATTATGAAAAACTTCATAGGGCATTTAGGTTTCCGCATCCGAGCGCGAAGTCATGCTTCAAGATCTGAGCACGGCAAGCCTTCAAGTTGGACTGAAAATGAATCAGACTAAAACCAAACTGATGACCAAAGGCACGAAGCGTAGAGTTGTGGTAGATTGGCAAGACATGCAATACGTTGATGAATACATATATATTTAACAAGTAGTCTCCTTCATCAATCGACAAGACAAAGAAATTGACCGGAGAATTCAAAATGCCTGGAAAAGATTTTCTTCTACGCAAAGGAAACCTACCAACATGCCTTAAGAAAAATCTTCTCGACGTATGTATCTTGCCCATCCTAACCTGTGGTGCTCAAACTTGGGCACGACAAAAGGTCAATGGTTCAAACTGAAGGTTTCCCAAAGTGCAATAGAGCGCAGCATTTTAGGGCATTAAACGTACCGACCGCGTAAGGAACACCACGCTACTCTCCATCACAAAAGTCGTAGATGTTGGAAAGAAAGCGGCAATACTGAATTGGGATTGGGCGGGTCACGTCTGCAGCATACAACAGGAAAAATGGGCTTACACTCTAACTAACTAAATTCCAACTGATGGTCAGAACAAGATGGTCAGACGACTTTAAAAGTTACGACAGGAACTGGAGAGAAAAAACCCAGGATAGAGAATTGTGGAAGGAAAGTGGGAAGGTTTTTGCCTAACAGTAGCACACAAGCAGCTAAAAAAAGTAAAGATAAAGATGCTATCTAGTGATAAGTAGCGGAACTACATGTTCCGTAAAATGGATATTCGTAGCGCCATCTATTATATATTAAAAAACTCCGGCTTTCAAGCGTTCACCCCCAATAAACGAATGAACCGATTTTCATAAAAAATAGCTAAAAACCACCGCAAGGGTATGCTTTAATGATGTTTTAATGTAAAAAAACCACGTCGAAATCAATCTAACTGATCACCGCGACAGACAGACCCTATAACGCGACTTTCTAGTCGAGGGTTATAAAAATACACTTCAACATCACTTAGCTACAAACATAAACTCTCGGCATTTTCATAACAATCCAAAGCACTTCAAAACAATTGCATGTTTTAATTAAGACTAAGGATTTCATTAAATGGATTTGTAAACAATTATTTTTGTTTAGCACCTCTGGAATACGGGACGCAAAGAAATTAATTCTCACAGCAAATAGAAACGGGAATTTCGGTAATGACGCCTCCTGAATTAACAATAAAAATCTTAAGCAATCTAATTAAACAAAGCGAAATAAACCTTAACTGTATAACAATAGGGTCTAAGGTTTTAATTTAGCGAATTCACTTACGTCGTTATCCTTTGTTGTAAGTGGGGAAATAAAGTCAGAAGTATCGCAATTTATTGACGTGAAATATGCCTTATTGGATAACAAATAAAGAGTGTTTTCGTCTGTGTGTCTTATTGATGTAGGTCGTTTTGGGTTATGGCAGTAGAATCCAGATGCGGGTAGTATGCGGAACGCATACTAATGATGGTAAGTTGGCATGGCTTAATGCGGAGTGGGGATGTTTTGACCCAAACCGGTGGTAAATTTAGTTTTTCCTTGAAAGGTCAATTATTAATTTGGTTGAGTTTCCTTGGGTAAATAAATTGAAAAATTGATAAGTTATTTCTAAGGGCTTTTACAGACGAGCGACAGTATGCCCGCGATACCTGTCGGCGATGGTCAGCAACGGTCGGCGACGGTCACCGACTGTGTTGCCAGCCTGTGTCGCCAACTATCGCCGACGGTCGCACAAAGAGATGGGTCGCGGGAAAAAACAAATTGGGCATAAATGGTTATAAACGGGTGTATTGGGCAAAAAAGTGTTTACGCCCAAATATATTCCTGCTGGGCAGAAAGAAATAATCTAATTTAAGAAAAAAGAAGCAGGATCTAAATCGGGATTTTGTAAATCATAACTATAAAATTAAACAATTTGGTCATAAAATAATCACAGTCGCCGCCAAGGTCTTTAGAGAATATCGAAATTTATTTATAAGAATCTTAACAATTGACCTGGGTAGTTTTTTTACAAGCAATTCTGATATTACGAAAAGTAGGACCTTACAATGTAAAAACAATAGCGTATAACACAATGGTGATAAGTAATTAAACCTTTACAGGCACTTTTACACGTCACGTAGCAAGCATTTCTTCTTGATGATACTGCTGTGCAAAAATTAATTATATCCCACCAAAAACATAAGTGTGAAAATGGGAGCCAAGTTCTAAATCCGACAAAAGAATTAAGATCTAAATGGCCGCCAAGTTCTTTAGAGAATATTGAAATTTATTTATAATAATATTAATATTTGACTTGGCTAGTTTTAGCAAGCCTACTTATATTTGGCTTATCAACTTATCACCATTATATTATACGTTATTGTTTTTACATTGTAAGGTCCCAATTTTCCTTATATCAGAATTGCTTGTAAAAAACTAGCCAGGTCAATTGTTAAGATTCTTATAAATAAATTTCAATTTTCTCTAAAGAACTTGGCGGCCATTTAGATTTCAATTCTTTTCTCGGATTTTGAGCTTGGCTCCTATTTTCACATTAATGTTTTTGGTGGGATAAAACAATGATAATACATGTAATGCTTGCAAACAAGTAAACAAACAGAAATTTAAATAATTAAAAATTTGATTTGTATCACTGTCTAGAAATACCTTTAAACTATTTTATGAATAACCTTTGAAAGTAATATTGGTTGTTCGTCTAGTTTTAAAACGGGTTTTTGCCAAAAGTGGTCACTTTTGGCGAAGCCCGCTTTAAAACTAGACGGACTATTAGTAATAATTGCACCTTGTCTTAAACTTACTTGCAAAAAAAATGAGACTATTATTAGTAAGTAACTTTTCTCTTCTGAAGCACAGATCAGCTAGATCATCAATCGTAAGTACATAGTAAATATGTGTTAGCACAATACTAGTTATAAGTACTTCTTTTGGACCATCAAGAAAAAAAAACTTATAGCGACTTTAACGTATTAGGAATTTGTTTCCAAAAGTTCTGATACTAAAATAAAAGAGTACAACATGAACCACTGATTTGTATTTCAAAGATTGAGCTTATACAAAGTAGTAAAGACCTATAAACCCGAAGACATCAAAAGTATCTCGAATAGGAACTTGAATAGGGACCAAACAAGTAAACAAACAGAAATTAAGTAATAAAAAAAAGATAAATAATACAAAGTAGTCAATAAAGCGAAGCCGAGCTGACCAGGGCTTGAAATACCGGTACTTATGGGAACCGGTAAAATAGACCGGTTCAAGACATAGTACCTCTACTAACTGTACCTGTGCTATTTTTTTGTGAGTATCGGTACTTATCGATACCAGTACCGGTACAAATCACGTCACACGTAAGAAAGTAGGTACAAGTATAAGCAGATAGCCGCAAGTACCTAAATTAGATACCTGTACTTTGTATAACATATACACAGGATATTGAAAAAATGCAAATGAAATATATTAAAGCTTTAAATTACCGTACTAATTGTACAAAGCAGCAACCTGATCGAAGCTATGTGCAATCTTGCAACTATCACAACTTGTTGCCACTATCAGATCGACGTGAACTACTCCATATGTTGTTTTTACACGACGTATGTAATGACAAAATTGATTCCCAGGAACTAGTCACCCTTTTCTTGCAACTTAAAACTCCTGTAAAGCACCAGACATACAAAATTTAATGTCCCATTCAACTATCGTAACTATGCACAAAATTCAGCGATTCCGCGCATTATTGATAAACACAACAAAAAGTTCTCATCAGTAGACATATTTCACGTAAATAAACCAGCCTTAAAGAAACAAGTCAAAGATATCTTATCTAATACATAGTTTAATTCGCACACACTTTCATACATCAATACATACACCCTCACACACACACACACACACACACACACACACACACACACACACACACACACACACACACACACACACACAAACACACTTATAAACACACCCTTGATGCGTGCTAACATTATTCTGTAATTTTGTTTTAACTTTTTAAAATTCAGTACATGTTGTTATTATTCTATCCGTAAAGTGTAGAGATCCATAATAAGTTATTTTTGCTACATTGCTTCCTTTTGAAACTTTCTTGCCGTTCATTTTTTACTTTTTTAAAAAATGTTGTAGTATATAATATCCATTCTGTTTTCTCTAAACAATTAATGTTCCATTCGTGGACCAGTTAAGAGATTTTAAACTTTTAAATTGCATTATGATCACTTAATAATTTACCAACTATAGATTTAGGTGTTATTTATGAATATTTGGGCTTTACTCTGATGACTTATATACATCGCTGCGTTTAACAAAAAGTATTTATTAGTACATGCACCATACAAAAATTAAATGCGCGATAGTACCATCCCTCGACCATCACAAACCATTACCTGACCAGGCAATGCTCCATTCGCCGACCACTGTCAAAAACTTAAATACGACAATAAATAGAAAGTAAAAACATTTATTGGTAATTAATTTGTTTATTAAAATTGTTTTCCTGTAATAAACATTATTTTCTTAAATTCAAACCTGCACAGAAAAAATATATCTAACAACTTAGATAGAGATCGAACATTTAAAGATATCACTATTTATTATATTTTTTACAAAACTACTTTAATTTTTATAAAACAAAACTTACATTTAAATAGTTTTCAACCTCGTTTCGAGCAAGAACCAAAAAAACTAAAATTATAGAAAGTTTGGTCACTTTTTTATATGATTAATACAGTAAGTAAAAAAAACACGATATCTAAACAGTAAAAGGCAGAAATTTTGACATTTCTTTTACCATATAAAAACCTCTTTTGTTGGTTAAGACTGGTGTATCTATACGCTCTACTATATCTTTTTCAGAGTACCATAATTTATCTGGTTTCTCGGGCCATCTAAAAGTCTTTCCCGTGGAAAAAATCATTGTGCTTATTTCAAAACTATACTGATCAACGCTTTCCACCACTCCTGGAAAGTATTCCCCTTCGTATGTTATTATGACATAGTCTCTCTTGGATAACTTCTTTGTCTTTGCAGAAATTCTGTTGAGAGTTATGTTCTCGGAATCGGAATTAGAACTTTCTTCATTTACTTCTCGCTCATCTTGTTCCGATTTTTTATCTTCATTGCTTTCTGTCTCACTATCACTCCATATAACTTGTCTTCTTGATTTTTTGCTAGTTATTTTTTTTTTACTAGGTTGTATAGAATTCTTCGCTTTTTGTGCTCTTTGGCTCTTATTTGCTTTAATTTCCTCTCGTTTTCTTTTCCTTATTTCTACCTCTTTAGCTTTTCTCTTTTTCTCCTGTTCTTTTGATTTAAAATATTCCCGAAATGCTGGAGACGTAACTGCTAAAGGGATACGTTCTTTTGTATATTTTTTTATTGGAGAGTCGGATGGAAATAGAATGTGATTTCCGAAAGCGGGACTTACTAGTTTCTGTTTCTGTACCATTATCTCAATTAATTTAGAATTGATGTGCTTAGTGGAGCTCGTTTCTGAAGATGGTGGTGGCGTTTTATTAATAGAGGGACTCGGTTGAAAATATTCTTGATTATTCAAAGAGCCTGCTTCCTGTTCATTTAGTTCAGGAGTCGTACGTGATTCGGCATCTGGGTGATTTTTATCAGGAGAAGCCACTGAGCTGCACATAGTGGAGTCCGTTCGTGGTTGTGTTTTCATAATAGATGGAGACGGAGGCATATTATAATCTTGACATGGTGAGGTTTTACCTTCTTGTTCATTTACTTTAGGAGACGGATTTTCCGTACCTGGTTTGGCCGTACCTGTATTATCTTCAGTCACCCCATCTTCAGCAACATTTTCTTGCAAACATTGCCGACGGAACTTTTTCCACACATAAAATAATTCCGTTGCGGATTCATCTCCTTGCCAGTCTTTATTTTCGGCCTTCCTGAATTGTTCCGCCCGGCCACGCCTCATAAAAGACTCCATCAAAAGAATCGTTTCCACTCCGACTTCAGCAGCACTTGGTAAAACTTTCCGCACTTTATTGTCCATACATTTACTATAGTCTACGGCTGAAGGATCAAACGGGTAGATTCCACACCGCTTAAAACCGTTTGCTACTATTTGGGGTGTTACTTTATCTTGAAATACTTTGGATAGAAGGGGTGCAAAGCCAGCACGAGTAATGTACTTATTGCAGATACTTTGTTTGTATTCAAACACTGTGTTTTTCCAACCACTTTTTAGACACTTAAAAAGTGATACGTCTGCAGGCTGCGTAATGTGCGTTGAGTTTGGGTAAAGCGCGTGCACAAATATTTGATTTTCTGCGCAGTACTCAGATACTTGCATAGTCATATGTGAGCGGTGGCCATCAATTAAAAGTAAGACCGGTTTCTTTACATTTTGAGTTTTTAGCCAGGGATCAAACACGTTTGCAATGTACTCATAATACAATGGGCCTGTCATCCAACCTTTAGGTGACCTTCCTATGGCCCAACCTGTTGGAACATTGCACGCTATGTCCTTTGAAATACGGACTAAAGGATATACTATCATGGGGTAAACAATTTCGCCAGCGGCGTTAATGCAGGCCATGACAGTTAGCTGCTCTTTTTCTTTCCCAGATTTAACCTCAAAAAAGTTTTTCATTCCACGAGGCCCTAATACCCGTCCTGACTGAGGGCAAGTTTGAAATCCAGATTCTTCTGCATTATATATTCTTCTCGGATCATCAAGGATTTCTAACGCTTGTTCCTCGGTTAAATATTGCTTAAGGGATTCAGACCACTGTCGTAGATCAGCCTCTGTAACATTTGCTCGTGCTGTCGATATGCTCTCCGCCTTCTTTTCACTCAACTGCGGGTGCCGCTTCATAAACAAGTCAATCCATTTTCTCCCTGGACGGTTACATTTAAATGGCGTTTTGCGTCCGTCTTCATCTATAATTTTTTTCACAGTATCAACTAAGGATTGTCTTTTAAGTGGAATGCCTTTTTTGGCATTAGCTTCTATGTATGAAACTAAAAGTTTTTCCTCGTTATTGGTTAAATATGTCTCACGACCCATATTTCTCCCCTCAGGCACCACACCTTTTAATTTATTACTGAGTGTATTGTGTGGCACACCATATTGTCGTCCTGCTTCTCTTAACTTGAAACGACCCTCGCGAACTGCTATTATAGCCGATTTCATAGCAGACTCTGGGTAGCGCAGATTTCTAGCATTTTCCTTCTTCTTCTTGACTGTTTAAAAATAGCAATCATTGTTACAACAATCACCAAAGCTAAGTGGTCGAGCATTAGGTAAGCAAATTTTTTCTCAGTACTAATAGATGACCACCCTGGTCGACTATTGGAAAACGACCAAATATAGAATTATGGATTCTTCATAATAATACGTACACAATAACTTATTCTGAAAATCAAAGATATACAGCACTTTTGTCACTAGGTATATTTTCCAATAGTCGACCACTGTGGTCGGAGTTAGGGAAAAGATTCAAAATTCGGTTCCAAAGTGTCGACCGGCCTCCCAAAACCATACGACCATTAAAAATGCGGAAATAATGCTTTAAGTTAGTTAATTACTACATCCTTAATACCGCTGTCATGTTAAAATAACAAATATATGCAACACTTTAAAGATTAATAAAGATTACGTACGATATCAATAAAAAAGTTCTTAGTAAAATTTGATAAGCACTTACCGGGAGCCATCTTTACGTCAAAAAATGTCAAATATTACGACAAATAGGATGCAGCCGTGTAAGTCAGGTGACAGATATGGTGTCGCCATATAAATTAACATCAAAACTACTACTCAGTGTTGTCAGTTTTCCTTATTTTGGGCATTTTAATACATTTTGGTCGGCTGCTGGGACATGGTCGACGAGTAGAACACCAACCTAGTTTTTGAATATTTTAATTACAAAATGTGAATCTGTAATTGGCAGTAAGTAATAGTTTATAAGATAAAATGATAATATATGTAAAGTGCTGTTGATTCTGTAAAGAATAAATAAAAATTAAAATTAAAAAGAAACGGTACCCATCTATGACAGGTACCCAGGTACCGAAATGAAAAGAACCTCTAAATACCGGAACAGAACTTGTACTTTTAGTACCGGGTCCAAGCCTTGTGCGCGACACAAGTCCGTGCCGGTCGCCGACGGTCGCCGACAATCACCGTCAGTGAGCGGTGGATTAGGTACTGAATTACCTACTCCGGAGCGGTCGCCGCGCATAGGTATAATTAAAATTTGATACCTAAACGGGGAGTGACACAGGCCTGCCAACGTTTGAACTTATATTATTCTTATATCCATGGTTTGCTTTCCCGCAGTTTCTTCTCTATTCATCGAAATAACCAATCAATTGGATGAAACACCAAAACCATAAGTGAATGAAATGAACGATTTACGATAATTTATTTAAACACCGCGCCGACTCAGTGAAGTGTTAGTTATGATAAGAGTAAAGCTTGTTCACACAAAATATAGCTGGGAACAGCATTGTGAACAACTGAGGATGACGAGCGACCACCATCCTCTACCCTAACCCAAAGATATCTACGCCCACATAAAGTCCCCCATTTCAATCAGTCCACAGCTTCAACCGGATGAAACAGTCTATATATAGGTGATGAGAGATTTGATATAGACGGTCTGACACCAGTATTGGTCACTTAAATTACTTACAGCTCGGAGGAGCTCGATGGCCCGGCGGGAGTGCGCATTACTAGCGCTTTCGCAAGTAAAGCGGCACCGGGCGTGGTCCGCACTTGGATTGGTGACCACAAGTGGCATGAAAATTTCTCGAGCTCCTTTGTGCTTCGGAAGGCACGTATAAGCCGTTGGTCCCGGATGTCATCATTGTATGGCAGTCGTTAAGGCATGTCAGATGAAAAATCTGACACTAGTGTTGGCCACTTATACACACGAAAAGCAAGCAAACAGCAACTACTTACACACACACGAGCGTCACATACTGTCTATAGCTACCACTGTCCCCAAGCTTAACCCAAAGATATTCATCTCCACCCACACAAGTCCCCCGATACCAATCAGTTCACAGCTCCGAGTACAAACGGACAAACACAGCAAAGTAACAGGTGATCAGGGAATTGATTACGGATGCAGATGTTACATTTTTTTGAGATGTCGCATAGTGAGCTGTACCGGACAGTTTGGTCTCAGTACATTTAAATGATGCAGATGGCAGGTGGGCACGGTGTGTTCGGGAAGTTGGATGCAGGAGTCAAGGACGTCAATAATTAAAACCCGACCGGTACCACGGAATGTGTTTATTGCACTAGTAGGACAAAGTAAAATTATAAAATATGCAGCATGTAGGTTACACGCGCCGGCCCGCGTGACGTCAAAGTATCTTAGACCTAAGGTAATACTGTACGCTAGCTCATACACTGCAGTTGTATAAAAATATTTATTTATACAGCATAACAACGCTCGGAAAAATATTGTCTTTATCACACTCGTGGCGAAATGTTTATAACATATTTTTGAATTATTGGTTTTTAACAGCATTACAATGCTCGGATTATTATCCCAATTAAAACATGTGATGAAAAATTTCGCCACGAGTGGGATTCGAACCCGCGTCCCTCACGTTAACGCCGTGAGTGCACTACCAACTGTGCTACCGGGCTTCGAATCTTCATCACATAGTACACACGCATTTAAAGCAGGCGTTATTCTTCACTACTTCCCACTATTTAGAAGTGTGATAAATAAGATGTAATTGTATATTGTAATGTCTCTAATTAAGACGAAGTGATAGCAAAAGTGGCGCCCCCATTTGAAATAAATTGTTTAAAACTAAATATGGTGATAATTAAAAATTTGATTTGTATCACTGTCTAGAAAGACCTTTAAACTATTGTATTAATAACCTTTGAAAGTAATATTGGTTGTCCGTCTAGTTTTAAAACGGGTTTTTGCCAAAAGTGGTCACTTTTGGCGAAAACCCGCTTTAAAACTAGAAAAACCTTTGAAATTATTAGTAATAGTCCGTCTAGTTTTAAAGCGGGTTTTCGCCAAAAGTGGCCACTTTTGGCAAAAACCCGTTTTAAAACTAGACGGACTATTAGTAATAATTTCAAAGGTTATTCATAAAATAGTTTAAAGATCTTTCTAGACATTGGTACAAATCAAATTTTTTATTATCACCATATTTAGTTTAAAAAAAATTAATTCCAAATGAGGGCGCCACTTTAGCTACCACTTCGTGTTAAACTTATTTGAAAAAAAAATGAGACTATTAGTATGTAACTTTTCTCTTCTGAAGCACAGATCAGCTAGATCATCAATCGTAAGTACATAGTAAATATGTGTTAACACAGTACTAGTTACAAGTACTTCTTTTGGGCCATCAAGAAAAAAAAACTTATAGCGACTCTAACGTATTAGGAATTTGTTTCCAAAAGTTCTGATACTAAAATAAAAGAGTACAATATGAACCACTGATTTGTATTTCAAAGATTGAGCTTATACAAAGTAGTAAAGACCTATAAACACGCATAGACGTATACATTAGTTAGTGCTTGGCTTGCCCTTGGTGAATTCAGAGCGTGGTTGCTACATCTATGTATTTTGTTATCAACGTAGACCACAGTCCGAGTAATTTAGATGTTTGACAAAACGATATTATTTTTTAAAATTGACATTACTGGAAGGAAGATTGTAAGAGAAAGCGTAGATACCATTTCGATAAGTCGATTCATGTGAACTTGTTTATTTTTCTGATAAGTTATATACCAAGTTAGTACCGCTACCAAGTTATATTTAACAAAGAAACCTTACACAGAAATAATTACATTGTGAAAAATATATATTTGATCGAAAACTCTGGATTCACTAAAAATAACATAAATAGATACTTCTTTTGTTTTAGTATTTAGTTCAAATTGTTGGGCAAAAGCCTCCCTTCTTTCTTTCCACAAGTCCCTGTCCCTTGATATCACACTCCACTCCGTTACAAACTGGGTCAAATCATCCGCCCTTTTTTTTCTTGATCTTTCCGGTTTTTTTCGGCTGTTTGGTAATCAATTTGTGGTAATGTGTGCCCATCTTTCGGGGTGCATGTTGTAGACATTTACTTTACATACATGACGACCTCCATGGCGTAGTGGTCACCATGCTAGTCCGCCACCCAGAGGTCCCGGGTTCGATCCCCGGTCAGGGCAAGTTGGAAAATGTTCTTTTTCAAATTGCCCTGGGTCTTGGATGTTTATTTATATAATATGTATATGGTATAAAGTATAGTATCGTTGAGTTAGTATCCCAGAACACAAGTCTCGAGCTTACTTTGGGGCTAGCTCAATCAGTGTTATTTGTCCCTATATATTTATTTATTTATTATACAAACATATTCTCATGCCTGTTACCCATGGGGGTAGGCAGAGACTATGGATTTCCACTTACTTCAAACCTTGCAAACCTTTTTGCTTTGTCAAGACTCTTTTCTTTTACTTAAAAAAAGAAAAACTAAAAATACTTGGGGTGAGGTCTTTCTGTTCTGTTCAGAGTCCGCCCAGCCACCATTTCCGCTACAAGAGCTTATGAATGAGATCTACCTTGGAAAGTGCATCACCCCTGCAAACCAGAGCCTATAGACACATGGTTCAAAATATTTTCGATCAAGTCATTCGAGCAAAAAAAAAATTATTTCATTTTCGCGTATTTGTTCAATGATATACGAAACGGATTTAATTTTGTGTCAGTTCGTTTTATCGATCCGTGTGAGTGGGAATCTGGACAGTGACTTTGTTATTAAAAAAAAAAACATCAACTTTATTTTCCTTTAGGAGTTTCTTCTTTAACTCAAAAGTTATTCATCGAATTTCACATATTTATATGGGACCAATTTGGTAAAACTTTAAAAAAATAGTCCAAATCGGTTCACAAGTGGCGAATATATCGCCTAACATACATACAAACAAAAAAACATACAGGTAGAATTGATAACCTCCCCCCTTGTTGAAATCGGTTAAAAAGTGCTTTTAGCATAAGGAGATACAAAACATTTTACATCGATTAACCAAAAATAAATAAATAATATACGGACAAATCACACTGATTGAGCTAGCCCCAAAGTAAGTTTAAACTTGTGTTATGGGATACTAACTCAACGATACAATATTGTATAATAAAGAAGACACATATATATAGATAAACACCCATGACAATTTGAAAAAGGCCATTTTCCAACCTGCCCTGGCTGGAGATCGAACACAGAACCTCCAGATTAGCCGACTAGCGTGTTGACCATTACGCCACAGAGGTCGTGTCAAAGAAACGCTAAAGCTAATTTACTTCTAAAAATCTTTCGAGTCAGCTGCAAAAGAAAAATCCGAACAACTCCAGTGCAAAGGGTTTATATATTTTCCACACAATTATGTTTACGAGTTTTTTAAGGGCTCCATTAATAGTACGTGATCAATCATATGAAAAAAAAACCTTTTTATTTCACTAACATAAAACGACGTAACTCAAATACCAAACGAAGAAAAGTCAATTTTACTACAACAGCATACGGTTGAAATTGGTTTGTGAAGTATACGAGAAAGGGTAAGGTAAAAAATGTCAAAGGGATCTACGAGAAATAGGTCATTTGCAATAAATATTTATAAATAAGTAGTGGTTTACCCGGCTTTACTTGATTTATTTAATGTTTACAAACCGTTTACCTGACTTTCGTAAAAAGGGTTATGATGTTAGAAATGAATATTTTGTCTGAAAATTGGAAGGTCTGTTAATTTTAATGTTTTCGTCTCCGAAGAATGATAGCGGCCGTTTTAGACACTGGTTTTGTGTGAGGCACACGTTCAATTCTCACTGGGCGCGACTTGTACCACAAAATGAGTTCTAATACTAACGTACAGAAGTCTCTCAGAAAAGAAATCCAAGGAAATATTTACTCAATGTGGTAAGCGCTTTTAGCTCACGTCAGAACTCCTCACCTTTTCGTTTAGATACCTAGACATCCATTGCAAGCCAATTTCATTCTTGTTATTGTGGACAAACGATTCATGTAACTGAATTTTCCCCTTCGAAGTGGTCGCCGCGCGCATAGTACTATACGCGCGGCGTCTACATTACCTACATTAATATGTAGGCGTATACATTACCCGCATTTATATGATATTCTGTATAAGTGTATGTAAGCGAACAATAAAGAAATAAAGATATACCTAAACTACTTTAGTTTTACTTTTACGTTACTTTATTTATTGACAGAATGGTAGACAAAAAATAAATAAATTACCATCTAAGATGTTGTCCTGAGTGGTTTTCCTTGATGTTTCTTACCTGAAATCAAAACGAAAAAGTGTTTAAGACGAAGTGGTAGCTAAAGTGGCGCCCTCATTTGAAATAAATTGTTTAAAACGAAATATGGTAATAATTAAAAATATGATTTGTATCACTGTCTGTGGCCACTTTTGGCAAAAACCCGTTTTAAAACTAGCCGGACTACCAATATTACTTTCAAAGGTTATTCATAAAATAGGTTAAAGGTCTTTCTAGACAGTGATACAAATCAAATTTTTAATTATCACCATATTTAGTTTTAAACAATTTATTTCAAATGATGGCGCCACTTTAGCTACCACTTCGTCTTAATCACATCACACACAAAAAAGAGACATCATAATGTAAAATACAATATTTCAAAACTTAAAGCCGACTTCTCTCCCAAACTATAACACAACCGATTTTGATAACATTTTTATTGGACAACCTGACAATGAATGTCTTTTTAAACAAGAATTTTTAAAATCGGCCCAGGCGTCTTCGAATAATCGACAACATACATAAAAAAGATGCCTATGAATTGATAACCTCCAACTTTTTAGAAGTCGGTTAGAAATGTCTAGTTGTATCAGAAACTGAGACTTACAAGCTAAATGAACAACTATTTACCAGATTAAAAGAAAGGCAAAATAAAAGTGGTACAAAGCATTACTTATCACAAAAGAGGCTTCCAGTAGGCCTGTGAAAGAAGACGCTTATGATAGAGAGGCATACATGCATGGAGGGGTAAAGAAAGAAGAAAACCAAAATTTCATAAAACTGCACTGACAAATATATATATAACTCATATACTTAAATAAATACATATATATATATATATATTTAGAAGGAAATACAATTTATACTTAATATCTATTAACAATACAAATTACAATTCAGATGATTCCATTAAATAATGATCTTTTACTCGTCTTATATATTGTCGTTTGTAATAAATGCATAACTATATATTAGAGACCTCTGAGAACTCGACAGGAATCGACTTCAAAGTAGGCCCCGCGACTGGTTACATTAGAGCAAACTCAGAATCGAACATGTGCCTTAAAGATACACAGGTATAAACCGTTTGCCCACTACCGCAAGTGTGGCATTTCATAGAAGCGGAGTATTATGCCTACACTACTACAAACGAAACTATACATTCGTGCACACGGCAATGTGTGTGTTCGCTCGCAGCGGCCCGCTCAACACAACACAAGGCGAGGACGGGGAACTGGGACGCATATTGCGCGAGACCTTATCAGTCTTATTATAAAAAAGGCCATAATCGTGGTTTAGTCCCGTATAATCTAAGTCGGGGTTTAGTACGGTAACAAGCGATAAATCTACTTTAGACTTTCTTTTATTATAAATCCTGAACCAAAGACGGAATAAGATAGATCCAACTTAGTCTGTCCAGAAGTAGAAAAATCGTTCCATTTTTCATAATATATATTTTCGTCGCAAGTATTTTAATTAAAAGCGAAATAATTTTAAATAATATAAATTCAAAACTGTGCAAAGTATATAATTTACCAATAACCTCTCATTTATTGATCTGATTACTAACTAAAATTAATTATACAATAATAAAGTTATTATAGTATTAAAAAAACGGAACGAAGCTAAGTTGACAACTTTGACAACGTAATTCTATATTTAGTCTGTGGGAACTTGTCATAATAAACTGTCATGGAGCGTAACCTATGATTTTGTTTACGTTTGTAAATCGTAAATAATCTTAACAAATATTCTTTTTATATGTATGTTGTTTTGTGTTATAAATATTAAATCGTGTTTTTAATGTTGTGAATGGAAATAAACGAAAAATAGTGTTGAAATCTTGTTTGTCATGGAAACTTGTAAAACAATAAAAATACTTTTATATCATAATCATGGCAGTTTTAACACATTTCCTGGATATAATAATTATTTATTAGTAGCCATCAGGTAAAATTTCGGATTTACGAAAATTTCACAATAATTTTATTGTTTTGTTTTGATTTCTGTCATGAATTTTAGGTTAGGCGGAGCTTAAACTAGCGTCCTAGCTGGTTTATCTTTAGACCGAAGATCGTCCTCAGAACAAAACATAAACCTTGTTTTATAATAAGATTTTCCTTTCTACCTAGTTTAGACCGACTTTAAAACTAGATCTATCTCTAAACCTTGTTTTATGATAAGACTGTATTAGATTGCGTTCTGTATGTTGTATGTAATACTTATACACGCTGACTTTTATTGGTTTTGGATAGAAGAATGTCATGTACTAAACAAATTCCTCTATATACGTAATTCAAATTTGGGTAAGACATTAGATAAAAAGGTTGTGAAAATTATTTTTGATCGAGACCACGTAGTTACCGTTCATAATTGACGCGTGACTCCGATGAACTGGAAATCTAGCCGGCCGGCGGTACTACTAAATGATCTCACGATTTTACTTTCGAGTTTTAGTCAACATATTTTGTTTCTGAATTTTTATTTTGACTAGCTAATTAGGTCTTACTAACGATCCTTATGAAGTGGCCTTCGGTTCCAAAACCAATGAAAAATCACCGTGTATTAATTCTGTGCCACTACTGAAACAAAACATGCATGCCTAACTAATTATCAGAGATCGGAATCACGGGTGCTATTGCTATGAAAAGTATGGATATGACTATATAATCTATAACTATTTTGACGACCTCCGTGGCGTAGTAGTCACCATGCTAGTCCGCCACCCAGAGGTCCCGGGTTCGATCCCCGGTCAGGGCAAGTTGGAAAATGGTCTTTTTCAAATTGTCCTGGGTCTTGGATGTTTATCTATATATGTATATGTTATAAAATATAGTATCGTTGAGTTAGTATCCCATAACACAAGTCTCGAACTTACTTTGGGGCTAGCTCAATCTATGTAATTTGTCCCTATATATTTATTTATTTATTTATAAATAAAACAATCATAATTATGTGATGTCAGGATATATTTTTAACGAAAAAAATAGACTTATCCTGAAATCACATAATTATGATTGTTTTTTACTTAGTACCCAATTAGATTCTCGAGTCCCGGAACTTTTAGTCATATCCATACTTTTGATAGCAATAGCATCCGCGATTCCGATCTCTGATAATTATAGACTCTTGAAATTCTTACACGAATTGGGTTAGCCTTCAAAACAAAAGCCTTCTTGGTCGTAAAAAGCTTTCCTATCGGTGTGTGCTTAACTAATCTCAGTTTAATAACAGAAAAACCATTCAACAGTCGGCAGACATAAAGACATAACTGCATTTACTATCTTCACGCCTTTGGCAAACTAGGTGCAATATACAAACATATAGACACCTTAAATTAAACGAAATTAACCCCTATTTCAATGTGATAAGAGTCAGAGAAATAGTAAATGAAAATGTTGTGATCGGTTGCATATTTGGGATTGTTAGAATGAATACAAAGTAATCTAAACTGTATGTTTATGTGTTTAACGTCAAATTTCGTATGGTGATGTTGGTTTTGGATTTATAATTGCTTTAGAGTTCGGTAAGAAGCGGTGAAATACCCTTATTTGATACATGCCTTCTTAAATAACGGGAAAAATATTGCGATTGAAAGAAAAGAAATTCGAATCACGTTATTATATAATGCGGCTAGCAATCCATTGTTTGTTTTTCGTGTGTTTAAGTGGCCAACACTGGTGTCAGATTTTTCAGGCTGCCTAAAGGCATGTGGCATAGCTTAACGACTGCCATACAATGATGACAGCCAGGACCAACGGCTTATACGTGCCTTCCGCAGTACGGAGGAGCTCGAGAATTTTTTAAGCCATTTTTTTGTTTGTTTATGCCACTTGTGGTCACCCATCCAAGTGCGGACCACGCCCGGTGTCGCTTTAGTTGCAAAAGCGCTAGTAATGCACACTCCCACTGGGCCACCGAGCTCCTCGCAATCCATTACTATTTTAATTCTATTTTCTACCATCTCGCTAAAAGTGGCCTTTGAGTCTAGCCCTAGGCTCCAAGGCCGTAAGAACCAAAATGCACTGTCTGTTTAAAAAGACGTGATAGCATCCGGCACGAAGTGGAACAAAAATGGCGGTTGTGGTCGTACGTGTCATTTCTATCCGAATTCCAGATAGAAATGATATCGGCTTTGAAGAAAGACCAAAAAATCTCTTTTAACACTTTTATATCCAATCCAACATGCGCCTACGGCCGCCCTTTTTGTTTAACTTACGTGCCGGGTATCGTATGTATGTATGAAAAAAAAACGTGAGTCTCGTAGAACACTCGGTTAAAACGAAGTTGCTTTCGTAGTTCATTATTAATTCTTAACGGAAAAAAGTGACAGAATATTCTTACACTTTTATTAATAATAAAAAAATTACAATATAATTAAGATATATTGGTGTGTGCTGGGTTTGAACCGGGAACATCGATAATCTCAGTCAAACGCTCTCCCAACTGAGCTATAATATATTTAGTCAAATTTGTGAAATTACAGTGTGGGCCATAATAAAGTTCACTTTTGAAAATTATATAAAACAATATAAATTTTGTGTTTTGACGAATATATTCTTTTCATTAAACAAAGGAAGGAATGTATTTTATTTATTGAAAATTATATCGTCAAGGCGTCCTCCAGATCTTAGGAAACATTCAGTCAAACGACACCGAAGGTTTTCAAAAGATGCCTGCAATTCGCTATTGGAACCGCCACCATTTTTCCTCGAATGTTTGTGCTCACACTTTAATACACGACGGAAAAAAGTAACTGAAGAATCTTACACTTTTATTTCGCCAAATCCGTATCTACCGGCCGAAAAGGTTAAAAAATCTCTACGGAACAACGCATCGAGATGTAACAATCCACTTGTACAAACACCTCCATGTCGAATGTGTCGTGTGGGTGTCAGGGTATTGGCTCAGGTGATAGGTGGAAATGTGTGTGAAAATTCGCTTGCGGCTATGTGCTGTGTGCTATATCTTTTATTGTCAGAAGAAAGTATCTGGCATAATACCTTAATGTAAAAATATTTTATCCGCTATTTTCCAACAAGTCAAATCAGATACTTTTTCTAAACATCAAAACAAACATTTTCTTTGGGATTTGTATAAAATACAGGCAGATGACGTCATAGTTTCATGGAGTCAAATAGCGGTCTATTATCAGTTTTTCTACAATAATAAATCTAAAATCACGTAAAAATGGATATGTTCAAAGACAAGTAACATTATTTTGCGATGTTTCATTTGCGATGTTCAATTTTTAATAGTACAAAACAATTTATTTTTGACCTCTAAAAATACCCCATAGCGGAAAAAAATTACGAGATAGTATTGCTATATTTCTCAAGTATGCTAGATATAAAAAACCAGTTGTGAAGATAATAGAGTTAAAACAAAAAAAATCCGTATTGAAACAATTATATCTCCTTAGACGAAGTTGGTGGATGTATATTTTTAAATTAAAAGAACCTTAAAGTTACTTCCAAATATCAATTACACATATATTTACTCGACTGCGACAGAAGGAGACTTATGGTTTTCGTATGTATGTTTGTAAGCATAATTGTTGCCACGCTCTGCAGCCTGAATGCTTTGACGGATTTTAGCTTGAGAGGTATCTTTAGATTCGTATTTACTGTGAGAGTGACACTGGGTATATAAAAAGGCAGTCAGGTTTTTTTTTTATAATAGCGTTTTTTATAAATATGTCGCTGATACGAAGGTGATTTCTCCGAATCACGCTATGGTTATTATATATCACTATTACAATAGACATAAAAATTGAATTTAAGTAAACGTATTTTGGAACAAGCTTGTCCCTCTTAAGTACATCTTGCTTATCCAAGATATGTACCATGGTGCGTGTACGCAGGTTCGATCTACAACAGGAGTAACAGACAGGTTTGAGGTTGGAGTGGCTCTACATCAAGGGTTTGCGATGACCCCACCTGTTCGTGTTGGGGATGGATGCTCTAACATCTGGAATACAGAGTGACGCCCCCTGGTATATGTTACTTGCGGACGACGTCATGCTCATTGAAGAAGAAGGGGAAAGAATCCAAGACAAACTGGATGAATAGCAAAAAACCTTAAATCAATGTTGCAGAGTGACGGAGAGGTGGATACGGATGTCTCCAAAGGGATAAACACCGCATGGCTTAAGTGGCGGCAAGTCACAGGTACAACTTGTGATAAGCGACAACTCAAATCAGAGACTGTTTTCTAAACGTCAAAACAAATGTTTTCTACAGGATTTGTATGAAATATAGATTAATGACGTCATAGTTTATTGAAGTCAAATAGTCATCTTATTATTAGTTTTTCTGACTTACTTACTTCGCTGGCTCAGCGACCCGAAGTGGATCGTGGCCTCCGACATTAAAGTGCGCCATTCTTTCCTATTCTGTGCCAAATCTGACCATTCGTTCACTTTCAGCTCTTTCGGGTCTTTGGCGAGTTAGTTTAGATTTTCTACAATAATAAATTTAAAATCTCATTGAAAATGGATGTGATCATGACAAGTGACATTGTTTTGTGACGTTTTATTTCCTTAACAGTACCAAATAATTTATTTTTGATCAAGGAAAGTATCCAATTATACATATTTACTTGAGTACACACGCTGAATTGTTAAAAAAACCTGCTGTAAATCTCATCTAAAGATGTTATCTGAACCTCAAGAAGCGTTTAGCTCGTCTCATGGCGTACTAATAAGACGCGTCCTGTTAATTACTACTAAATCAGAGCTAACTAGAACGTGGCACAGGAAGGCTTTACGGCTCATTAGATAGCTTGGGGTAATCGGCTGTAATGATAGAATGTTCGTGCTTAGAGTGATTTACTTTATGTATTTGTAATAGCTACTAATTGGAAGAAACATTATGTTAAGGGGTTAATAAGTATAGGAATTATTCGGGATCCAGTGCTGCCATCATTTAAAAGGAAACGGAGATATCATTTGAAACGTTGTCTCACGCGGCTCTAGACAACCCTTCAAACTATTTAAGTACTACTGTTTACAGTTTAAGGGGCTACCTGAATTTTCCGGGGTCCAGTGCTGCCCCCATTTGAAATAAATCAATTGATAGGAAATGGAGGTATCATTTAAAATTTTGTCTTGATCAGACCCTAGATAACCATTCAAACTATTTTATGAACTATTGTTTACAGTTTAAAGTGAGAACGTGAAGCTTTTCTTTGCACAATTGCTAAAAACGGCCACTTTTGGCGTATGTGCGTAGATAAGCTTCATATACTCACTTTATACTGTAAACAGTATTTCAAAATATAGTTTAAAGGGTTATCTAGGGTCTGATCAAAATAAAATTTTAAATGATATCTCCGTTTTCTTTCAAATGATTTATTTTAAATGGGGGCAGCACTGGACCCCGGAAAATTCATGTAGCCCCTTAATGTGAGAACGTGAAGTTTTTCTACGCACACTTGCCAAAGCACCGTTTTTCGCAAATGTGCGACAAAAACTTTACGTTCTCACTTTGAAATACTTAGTTGAAACGAATTCATGTCCTTTAACCTAGACTTTTCCATACAAACGTAGTGTAACTTTTATTTTGAAATGACACGTGAGATTTCGGCAATATTTTGTAATTTTAAAGAAATTGCATATATCTAGGCATATAACTAGTTTTCGACATTCAAATATGAACTTGAAAAAAAATGAGAGTGTAAAGTTTTCCATGCTTATGGTCAAATATGATATGATACACTATATTCTCTTTTGAGTGCATATTTTGACTGTGAAAACTAGTTATATGCTTTATTATATGCAATTTCTTTGAAATTACACAATTTCGCCAATATCTGACATGCCGTTTCAAAATAAAAGCTAGACTACGTTTGTATGGGAAAGTCTGATTCTGTCTAGGGTAAGGGGACTCTTAACACTTCCCGTTTGCATCCTTAGCTGTATTGCTTCGTGCCCCAGAGCAATTTGGGTCTTGCGGCTTTAACCAGAAAGAGACTGGGGTTGCAAGCCTGTGGGTGAGAAGTTGCTAAGTCAAAAGTCAAAAATCATTTATTTATCTTTGTATATTTATATCACTTGATAATTGTCATTTCTTTTTTCTTTCGATTTCTTATTAGTTAGTTGTTGACGTCAGATCATTTACTTACAACTAAGTTTACTGCCGCCTCCAAAGCGCATGTACAGAAGAAGCGGTAACAAACTGTACTGCAGCATTTTCTCCAAAAACGTCAACCTTACAATTATACTGATATTAAAATTAGATATGTGGACTGAGAATACATTGCAAAAAGGAATTAAAGTAGTGATGGGTTGTTAGCCGCACCGCCTATGAGCATGATTTGCGTTTTCACCCATTTACTCGATCAGAGCTGAAGCAGCTGGTACATTCAAAGCCTTTTCTGATCTTTCAAACCAGGATAAGCATGGCCTGCAAAACAAAAAGAATAAAGATAGTATTTCATGAAAATCCTTTTGACAAAAAGACGAGTACCAATTCCCACTTTAGTCACGCGGAGTCGTGATAAGGCAGAATTCACATGGGTTTCCGAAATGCGGGGGTAACGAACCTAGAAAAAGTTGCAGACGAGCGTTTACAACGTAAATATGGCAACTTTAGATTCTTATACCTGTTCGAAAGCGAAATAGTACACATAGCAGGGATTTTGTTGTGGACTTTCTACTAATCATTTTTTTTTTTGTAAAAGATATGAAAAGAAAAAAAGAAAAATCCTCCTGTTTCATAACTTACTGAAAAATTCAGTACACCTAGTAAAATTAATAATCTTGCAACTTATCATTCAAATGCATTTAAAACTGATTGAAGATTTGTTTTTGGGAATTTGTCTGGTATGCTTTGGTGTGATGACGCTGTGTTCAAAAACACACCATTAAAATGTTTATCTAAAAGAAGGGATCCGAGACCCATACAGCCAAACAACACAACCGGAAACTGCTGCCATAAAATGGAGAAGCATGGTAACACATCGATTGCTTAGCATTTCAACCGCTTCAGAAAAAACCGGGATACTGTTTCCATAAAATGGAGAAGCAGTAAAGTAACACATCGATTTCTTAGCGTTTCAACCACTCCACAAAAAAACAGGGAACTTTTGCCATAAAATAGAGCTGCTACTTTATTTTATGGCAAAAGTTTTCTGGTTTTTGATGTGTAACTTTACTGCTGTAAAGTAACACATCGATTTCTTAGCGTTTTAACCGCTCCACAAAAACTAGGAAACTTCTTCCATAAAATGGAGAAGCAGTAAAGTAACACATTTCTTGGCGTTTCAACCGCTCCGCAAAATCGCTCGTCTGCCTACCCGCATAACGAGGCAAATATTTGTCAATGCTATCCCGAATGACAAACCTTTGCCGTCGATAGAAAGAAATGTTTGCGCATGCTTTTGTTAAGAAATCCAATAGTGACAATCGGAAACAATTGATGTTATTTTAGACTTTGTCGCGTTGGATTAGAGCATAAATTCCGATGCAGCTTTTGAGTGTTGGATACTATGCCGGAAATATGTAGACATCATTTTGTTTTGAAGTGTTGTAACATGTTAGTTTGATATATTCAGAATACGATGGATGAATACTTAATTAAAAGATATTTTTTTTACTAAATATAAACTTCACCCCGAAACTACACAACCGATTTTGATAAAATTTGGGACCAGCTAATAAGTACCTACCCCATCAAATAAAAAAAATCCAAATCGGTCCAGGCGTCCTCGAATAATCGGTAAAAGAGGAAGATCGCGACAAATTAATAACTTCCTCTCCTTTTTGGAAGTAGGATAAAAATGTAATAGACGAACGACTTTCATACAGTTAGGCACCCCGATCACTAGACGGCCGCTACCAAAGCTAAATTTTAAAAGAAAAATTAAAGATTTGTTGTTGGAAAAACAGAAATTGGTCGCTTAGATGACGGACACTATGAATCGTAGGTTATAATTGTAATCATCACTTTCTCTCTCACTTCTTTATTTTTTCCTTCATATTCTTTTCACACTTTTCCATTCCAACACGTCGGCACTTTGTAGTTAATAATATATCCAAAGCGGTTTAAAGCTAGGTATAACTAATCTTTATTTATAGCTCTTCCGACAGGCTCATGTTCTCTCACTCGACGGTGATGACTGAAAATCAGTGTTTGCTCCCTGAGCAATTTTAACGCTGAGTAATTGCCTTTTTGTATCACTGCGGTTTACCTTATTTCTAAAACTTATTGTCAATGATTTTATGTTGATTTGTGTAAACATGTATATGTGTGTGCCTCAGTGAGACAAATAAAGTCTTTATCTATCTATCTACCACCAATCGTGGTCGTGGTCGTTGGTCGCAGCGCAACTGCAGCTTTTGCGACCAAGCTTGCGGCCACTATTTAAACTATACGTAGATTGTTCGCTATGACCAGTCATGAGTGACCATTCACTAGGGTGATTTATAAGATTATATGATTTCATCAACTTTTGACTTGCCCTGAGTTTACTCCAGGACTTGCCTCGGATTATGTGTGAGCTCTCTCCTGAGTGCATGGCCAATCTATGTCCATTGGCGTCGCATGATCTGCTTGTCCAGTAACTTCATCAAATCACCGTAGTTAGACCCCGGGCTCTGGAGGTTTACCGCTGAGGATGCAACCTGAATATGGGAGGATAATGATGACGATGACTAGTAGGGTTGGTAGTTTGACATAATTTTGGTGCTGACGACCTCCGTGGCGTAGTCGTCATCATGCTGATCCGCCACCCAGAGGTTCCGGGTTCGATCCCCGGTCAGGGCCAGTTGGAAAAATGGCCTTTGTCAAATTCTCGAACTTACTTTGGGGCTAGCTCAATCAGTGTAATTTGTCCCTATATATTTATTTATTTATTTTAATTCTAAAAAGCTACCGGCTGTCGTCCTTGTACAAGCATAAGATACCACAGTCAGGCTGTTTAAAGTACATTTCACGCTTGCATTCTAAATTAATGTTGACTCAACGCATTCTCTGACAACGGATGCTAAAATTTGTTTAGGATGCATGACTAGTTAATTAAAACTCATTTGAAATATTTAAATTATAAAGACAAGAAATATTATCATCATCATTATCGGTATTTTCCCGGTTGCATCCTCAACAGTAACGCTTCAGAGCCCGGGGTCCGCTACCTAACCAAGGAGATTTGACCAGGTTACTGGTTCTTACACAGAGCGAGTGCCGTGTGATCTTCGCAACCCAATCTCTCTTACTCAGTATTAAACCTGAATGACGAATCTATTTTTCAAAAACCACACGGCAATTATTTGGTATTTAATAAGGTTTAACACCTAGTCTAGACTTCTTTAAATATATTTCTTACTAGTTTCAATTCCATGTTCTAATGGTTATATCCTTTCAGCAAGAACAATTCGAGTAAATTCAGTTCAAAAGCAGACCCATTTCAAGTAATACCTTACGTTGTTCCAAGAAATCTCGTAAAGTTTCCTTTCATTTAGCGGAGCAAATCCTACACGACCAAATGAAATAGGTCGTTACCCCAGCTGTAATAAACTAATAAAACTAACGTCGAGATTACCTCTTTATTTGGCTTGCTTATCTTCGTCCCACAGTGGAGACATAGATCAATGTCGGTTTAAAATGTAGAGTGTTGCGCCACTGATTCAAGGAATAGGCAAAATTTACTACTTTCCAATAATTCAAATCATATGAGTACTTTTTTGTAAACGTCAAGACAAATATTTTCTATGGGATTTGTACGAAATACAAGCTAATGACGTCATAGTTTCTTGGAGGCAAATAGTGCTCTAATTATCAGTTTTTTCTGCTTATTATTGCAGAAAAACTGATAATTAGAGATCAAAAATTAAGTTGAAAATATACATTATCAATGAAGAGTGACAGTATCTTGTGATATTTTATTTTGTTTCCAACATAATAATTATCAAATATAGATCAAGAAATTAGATCATTTGCAAAAATAAGCAGAAAAAACTGATAATAAGAGATCAAAAATCATGTTGGAAATGTACATGATCAATGAAAAGTGACAGTATCTTGTGACATTTTATTTTATTGATAATATTAAATAATTTATTTCTGACCCAGAAAAGTATTCAATTGCACCCATCACCATTTCATTTATCTTTCTTTTTTTTAACCCTTTTTCTACCTTAGCTCTTCATCATCGTGCTAAAAGTAACCCTTGACTCTTGAGCCATGCAGCCCTGCTTTCTGACTGCTTAGAGC
This sequence comes from Acrobasis suavella, assembly GCA_943193695.1. Classification (NCBI taxonomy): domain Eukaryota; kingdom Metazoa; phylum Arthropoda; class Insecta; order Lepidoptera; family Pyralidae; genus Acrobasis; species Acrobasis suavella. Next base: position 1,628,490 of record OW971950.1, read on the forward strand.
CACAATACCCTAAATGCTCTGTCTGTATGAAAAAAAACGTGATAGCGTATGTAATTTCATTAAATAATTTAATTAAAAAAAACATATCCATAAGACCCCTGGCGCGTATATCTGTGTCCTTTTATCAGTTTGTACCTTTGTACCTTCTCGATAAACTTAAAACTCTACCGTACCGATTTTCATGCGGTTTGATGAAGACGATTTTAGCCGAAAGGCTTGCATGTATTAATATATGAATACATACTAACATACACCATGACGTCTTTATCCCTAATAGAACAGAAATAGCAGTTTGCGTTAAGCGGCTCTTAGCAGACAGAGCCCAGAGCCGCAAGACTCAAAGACCAGTTTTAGCTTGAAGGTGAGCAAAAAAGTGTACAAAAATCATAATAGTGATGAGTTATGCCGCATTTCCTTTAATAATTTGCATTTTTACCGATTCCCTCGATGGCCTTCTAAAATCTGCACGGGAGGAGAAGCAACTGGTAAATTCTAAGTATTTTTCTTTTTTCGCAGAATAACATGGAAGATCATCACCGCTTGTCTAATCTGTATCTTTTTGTCTTTGCCTCAGAGAGTGCGCCGCGTCAAATTGAACAAACAGCCACTTGGCTGGCACCGCTGGTCTATTCTGCATTCCGTATAGTCTTTGCCTCAGAGAGGGCACCGTGTCAAATTAAACCACCACATTGACACTGAGAAAAAATACTTTTTTGTTTCACTTTCACGTTACCAAAATCGAGTTACTACAACTTGTAGTAATTAAAATGTGTTTTAATTAAAACTACGTAGTTCTCCTAATTAGAACAAAAGTTTAGTATCTACTTACCAAATCGCAAGTAGCAAAACTGGTTCAGCTATTTATTTTTTTGAGTGCACCGCTTGTCTATTCTGAATTCTGTATTACTCTTTGCCTCAGAGAGTGTGCCGTGTCAAATTAAACAAATCCCACCGGAGCTATGACAATATTTGTATTTGGATAACTCACCCCGCATGAACCCTACTATACATTCATACCATACGTTCACACATACGAATGTACATAATCTTATATCAGAATCGGAGGAAGGCGTAAAAGTAGTAACGCATTGAAGAACAAAATTTGAAATTTGAGCCAACGACATGATAAGAAGAATTAAGTCTTTCACGACCATCATCTTGAAAAATATGACATTTAGGTTTTACGGCACAGGATAGACATATATCCTGTTTATAATAAAAATATAATAAATAAATATATACGGACAAATCACACAGATTGAACTAGCCCCAAAGTAAGTTCGAGACTTGTGTTATGGGATACTACCTCAACGATACTATGTTTTATAACAAATGCATAGTGGTATATAGATAAACATCAAAATACAAACAAGTATAGAAAAAGCCAAGTATCAGAAGTATTTTAGTACGGAACTCTGAAAACCGAGCATAAACCCGAGCACCAGCCGGCGGCAAAATGCTCGCATATTTCCCGCGGTAATTACTCTGCCATCGACACACAGATTGATCCAGTTTTTGTTCTGGCTTGTTTTTCAATTAACACACTTTCTGCGTTGTTATTTTTTGCGATACTTTTAATCAGAACTCGCCTGTACTAAAGACTCTTTTGTAGAAACAAAGTATTTAGTTTGCATCTCCTCGCAAGCAGATTATAGAAATCGCTCCTTCAAGCCTTCAACCACCGATTCGCCGGATCCGGCGGAAAGAACAATGGAATTCAATGGTGTCTGTGATTTGTGTTCTTGATAGGTTAAATAAGGGCTTTTGCAATTCCACTTTTTCATCTAGAAGCGTTTGTTTTTAGACGACTAGGACGTCGTAAGAGGCGACTAAAGGACTAAGCACAAATATCTCTTGCTACAAATGCATTCCCAAAGTGGGTTGACATTGGGCCGCGGCCTGTTGTAAAATATTTTGTACATTTGCCATAAATGGCAAATGTGCGCAGGAAAGTTTCTCGTTTTTACTTTAAACTTTAAACAGTAGTTCATAAAATAGTTTGAAGGGTTATCTAGGGTTTCATCAAGGCAAAATTTTCAATGATATCTCCGTTTCCTTTCAAATGATTTATTTCAAATTCAGCACTGTACCCCGAAAAATTCAAGTAACCCCTAAATTTTCCAGAGAAATTAAAAAATCCCCCTTACAAGCATTAAACCCCAATAACTTTTAAACGGGTAAACCGATTTTCATCAAACATAGCTAAGAACGGCCGCAAGGAAACTTGCTTTCACGTAATAAACCTGCATCGAAATCGTTTCATCCGAGAGTTACGATGCCACAGACACACATACATACTGACAGATCATCATCCGAGCATATTTCCCGGTAGCATCCTCAGCAGTAACGCTTCAGAGCCCGGGGTCCGCTACCTAACCAAGGAGATTTGACGAGGTTACTGGTTTTTACACCAAGTGACTGCCGTCTGACCTCCACAACCCAAAGGGCAAACCAGGAACCAATCCTTGGATAGTTTGATAATCAAACGCTAGGTGGCGTTCGGGACCCATAGTTTTACGTGCCTTCCGAAACACGGAATCATCTTTCTTTTCGGATAATCAGGTGATAGCCTGCAATATCCTATCCAGACTGGAAACAACTTTTCACAAAGTATGCTTCCCAGTGGGAATCGAACCCATGACCTCCGGGTCACAAGGCGATCGCCTTGACCACTGGACTGGATATTAGCGTCAAACGCATAACACCCCTTTTTTTGTCGGGAGTTAAAATACAACTTCGATAAAACGCTAGTGAATTGTCTTCTACCTACATAAAGTTACGAGTACCTTAGTCTAATAAAATAACTGTGCAGCAAAGGTAAATCACATTAAATATGCAGGAGACTTCTTAATCTCCCGAAGCCTGTGCTGGGGGAACTTTTTTAAATATCTTCACATCGGCGTGAATCTCCCCTGCACGTTTTAGTCGATAAGGCTTCACTTCTATTGGACGGTTTCCTTTTAATTAACATTTAAAAAGAGCGACGCTGGAGTTTCTTCTATTCCTGTCTGTGCTCAGCCAGCCTTTTGACGTCTCGGTACGACACCACTCCTACTTTCTCCTTTATTTGCTTTATAAAGCTGTGTCTGGGTTTTCCTCTTCCCTTTCTTCCTTCTATGTTGCCTTTCACTAGCGTCTTCAAGGTCAAAGTCAAAGTCAAAGTCAACATTTTTTTATTCAATGTAGGATAAATTTATCTCTTATTGAAGGTCATTTTTTTTAAATATTATTTAAGTGCAAAAGCTAAAATCTACTAGCGTTTCGGAACGACCACTGCTGGGAAGATTACGCCGAAAGAAACCCAGTTCAGTATTGGTCCCTACCCAGCCTGATGGGCTATGTTTCAGTTACAATACAGATTTATACTTAAGCTCAGTATGTATTATATTATACATCTAAATAATACAATTAAAATTTGCAGTCAACTATTTCCAAGAATTTTGATTAGATAAATAGTCATTTACATGATAATAAGCATTTTTTAATAAATGACTTTTAATGGCAGTCTTAAACTTAGATTATGGTAACGCTACTACATTATCTGGCATTTTATTATAGAGACGCAAGCTGAGACCCACAAAAGACTTTTTTGTTTTTTCTAACCGAAAAGCTGAGATAGCTAATTTATTTTTATTTCTAGTGTTAATACTTTTTGACGATAGCTTATATTAATTGCGTCCTATTGTTAGCCCTGTCTAGTGCTTCTTTATTTGTAATCCTGTCCTTCCAGCTGTTTTTTTTTTTATTCTTCTCCAGCACCACATCTCAAATGCTTCTAATCTATTTATCTCTCTCGTCGTTAATGTCCATATCACAGCCGTATAACGCAATACTGCAGATGTACACCTTCAAAAATCTTTTATGAATACTCACATTTCATTTTTATCCATTACTACACACACAAGAAAAAAATTTGAATATATCAGCTGCTTTATTTTTTCGCGCAGATCATAAAGACTTAATACTTTCCCCCGTTCTCCTAGTCGCGCGTGTTTGCACGTGAAAACACACACATTGACGTGTACACGAATGTACTCATTATAGTTTCCTTTGTAGTAGTAGTAGGCATAAATGATACTTCGCTACAGTGCATTGTCATACCTGAGACAATATAACCTTAAGGGCCAGAACAGACGGGGCGCATGTTGCGCCGCGTAACAGCTAGTGATGTGCGATGCATAATTACTAAATCAACCCATTTGAATATTTACTCAGTAGATTGAGTAAATACCCGACAAATATCCGTATTTATCCATTTGGTGACTAGACAGATTTATATGAGTTGCGACTCATATTTATATTCATTATTTCATGTTTTCATGTCAATGTTTAAACTTAAATCTGCAATTCTTGTCGGAAAGTGTGTGCATACGCTATAATATGCTTAAAATGTAGGTAAACGTCAAATGCGACGCTAAAATATATAAAAATACCAAACTAATCTATAAAAATACACTGAAAGAAGGCTTCTTTGACTTATTATCATTTTTTACGTAAATATATGTTAAAACAAGTAAACAGACATCAAATGCGATGTCAATAAATGAGCACGCTCTATTTACTCTATTTATAAAATCTAGTGAGTAAATTCACAAATGTGTAGATTGGGTACTATTAACTGCCCGTCTCTAGCTTTTACGCGACGCAAATTAGTATTAAGTATATTGTTACTATTTTTTTAACTTCGCTACATATTTCTTATTAGTAAGTGAAGTAAAAAATAGGAGTAATGTAAGTACTTTAAAAAGGGTAGTATTGCAGCCTTCTCCGATTCAAGGCAGTCACGCAGAGGTTATAAATTAAACCCGCGCTACTAAATAATTGTTCACTAGAAACACTTCAGCCCCGTTTGTTCCGGCACTAAAACCATTGTATGAAATAATGTTTCCAAAGTAAGTCTTCCTACTTTGAAGTAACTGTGAAAAATACGCCTTATCTTTTCTTTCCGCGTCCTAATGTGAAGTGGAGAGAGACCTCCAAAGTAAATCTCTCATTCCATTATACATGAGCGCAAAACGTCGGATCTTCTCCGTCGATTAACCACCGAGATTTGTGCTTCTAACTCCCAAAAACACCTTTTTTTGTGCCCATTTGTCGCACTTATGATGGATGATAGTAAGTTGAAAATATTCCCCGAGATCCGCAAGAATTTATGGAACCTTTTATGCGAATAGTTTTAATGCTTAAATTAAAATTACATCTGGAGTTGAAAACGAATTAGGCCCAAAGAAGTTGTGGGATTGTTAGAACTTCGTGATTTATATTGTCACTTTGTAAGCTTTAGCGGTTACATGGATTTTTTTATGATAATTCACGATTTATTGCTGCTTTTGTGACTGAGAATTTTATGTTTTATGTCATTGTAGCAATTGCTATTTTTTATGTAGAATTCATTGTTTTTGTAATATGTGAGTATACTTATTTTGTGGAAAAAAATGCAATACAGATAAATTGAGCCGAAAACGGTCTTCAGTTTCCCGTGCCAGGGGAATGAGTGAGATTCTCAATCATATTAAAAGGCTACGTGGCTAGCAAATCGTCACGATTTTGATTTCTTTTGTCACATAAACGCACACCGTGTTACTGAAACTGTCCTATGGGCAGAGAATTTATATAAGTATAACGTACAGAAAGGAAAATCATAAGGTCCCGCCTAATATGCGTCCCCGTTCCACGTCGGCGACGCGACGGTCGCCGACCTGTGTCGCCGACGGTCGCAGGGCAGTTTTTGACAGATTGACATGTGTCACGCGACCGTTTGTGACAGTCGAAAGGTGTCGTGTCGCTCATCTGTGCAGCCTTAAGTCGTGATAATTTCCAGTCAACCTGCGATTGATTAAGAGGATATTTACTCAATTAAAAGGTAGAAGCAAGTACGTACTAATTTAATTATAAGATCATAATTTCATCGCCACACATATACATAAATAATTATAGTAATACATAAACATATACGCATTATACAATGTGGAAGCGACACACCCGTAATAAATCAAACCACAGGCTATACTAGACCACTATAGTATAATGAAATTAAAATAACAGTCAAAATTTAATTTGGCACTTCCATACAAAAGTGTGCAGACGCCCGGGCAATTTGTATGGGAATGTCGGATTTTTTTCAGGTTTTTTTGACTGTTATTTTTGTTTAAATATACTATAGTGGTCTAGTATAGCCCGTGGTTTGATTTATTATGGGAATGTCCCTTCCACATTTTATATCTATCTATTCGTTTGTAATTCTCACTTTCGTACTTTAGTAATACCTAAATTTTGTTCCAAGAACCAATATCAAGAAAATAACTCACGGCACGGAACTCTTTCCGATAGCTCTAAAATATAGACTTTCAAATATATAACCCTGTAAATTGTAAAATTCACTCCGCTCGGCCACTGAGCTCGCTCGGGTAGCCTCCTTAAATCTTCCTCATTAGATTTATTAACTAAACTTACTATTTCAATTTACTGCTTCGAAAATTTTTCAAGTATTTGTTGCTTTTCTAATGTTTTAAAGAAAGTACATTTAAGTATGTTTTTTTAACCTCCGTCCAAAAACAGGTGTTATAAGTTGAACGCTAATGTCTGTCTATACAATATGTAACAAAAACCCTGTCCGATCCTTGTAGGAGCAACTCAAACCGTCAATATGAACAACTTTTCCTATGGGACCAATGTTTGAAACTCGAAGAAAAAGTCGACGTTTTCATACAAAATGCCGCGCCGGCCGAACACGTTTGTGTCACGAATGTCGATTTTTTTTCGAGTTTCAAGCATTGGTCCCATAGGAAAAGTTGTTCATATTGATGGTCTATGTTGCTTCTACAAGAATCCGACATGGTTTTTGTTATAGTATATAGCTCTCGAACAGAAGGACCAATTTCAATGCGGTTTTTAAACGTTAAAGCATGTATTCTTGCGGTAGTTCTTAGCTATGGTGAAAATCGGTTTGACCATTTGAAAGTTATTGTGACGCTTGAAAGTCAGGGTTCTTTTAGTTTGCCTAGCAAGTAGTAGATGGTGCTACGGATGATTATTCTACTTAACATAGATTGGAATATGTAGTTCCTCTAGTTATCACTAGATGGCGTTGACATATGAAACTATTGTAAGTCGGGGCTGTTTTTACCCGACTGTACCTGAAGGAGGGTTATGTTTTTCGAGAGAATTTATGTATAATTGTTTGGCAAGCTCTGCAGCCTAAAGGGATCGATGGATTTCAGCTTGAGAGGTGTCGTTAGATTCGTATTTACTGTGAGAGTGACATTGGATATATAAAAAAACTACGGTTTGCACTCCGGGAGTGCCGGCAGAAGTGAAAACTTGAATATTAACGTTGTGCATTTCCATGGATGCGCGTGGCACGCTGTAACATAAACACACGAAGCGCAAGCGCCCTGCGCCACCTAAACGAAACAGCAGGCGCCTGCATACATTTTCGCCGCGCCGTAGAAAGAGAGGGGGATACTTGCTCTCCTACGCCGCGCCGCGCGTCTTACGAATTTTCGATCAGGTCACGTGTCCTGACGCCCTGACGCCCTGACGCGAGTTTAACATTTTTTGACTATACCAAAAACAGTGTACAACGCCGCTAAAGAAGTTTTCACTTCAAAAAAAAAGGCAGTCGTCTGGTTTTGTTTTTGTTATAATAATTATTTGTTAATTTGCCTGATCAAAGAATAATAGTATATCTCTCATCTCTGTGCTTGATATTATTCGGTCGCAATGTAGAATATTATTCTGTCAGAGAATAAAATCCATGTAAAATAGTTACAATAGTATTTTTTTTAAATTTTTTGTAAGCATTACCTTATTTTTTGTTCTGTAATATTTTTTTTTATATATTTTTGTCTATCCATTCATGTCCCATAGTTGGGCAAAGGCCTCCCCTTGTTGTTTCCAGCTGTTTCCATCTTTAGCTACTTCTTTCCAATCCTTGTCGAAAGCAGGCAGGTCGTTACTCCATCTCATTTCAGGCCTTCGCCCTTAATCGTTTTCCGTTTCCTGGAATTCACGGTCGGCGCCATTCGGCAAACGTGACCCGCCCAGTCCCATTTCAATCTGGCACTCTTCCTTCCTACGTCGACCACTTGGGTGATGGAGCGTAGCAGTGTTCCTGACACGGTCTGTACGTTTTACACGCAACATAATGCAGTCCATCCGGACTTGAACGGCTAGAAGAAAAAAGAAATCAAAACATGGTTTATCACAGTCCACTAGACTCTTATTTGCTTTTTATTAGAATTGGGTATTGTACTGGGTCAAATATAATTATTTGACAGTAAAAAAACCAAGCGTCACCAAAAATTTTGTAACTTGTCATTGATCGAAACCATTGTAGACTTAATTTTAGATTTATTATTGCCGAAAATCTGATATTAAGAGCGCTGTTTGACTCCAAGAAACTATGACGTCTAGTCTTATTCGTACAAAAGCCCTTAAAAAAGTTGGGGTAACATTTTTAAAAAGTATCTTACTTGAATGATGAACGATTTAATGAACTGAACGTTATGAGTTAATTTCTGATTCATTGCGTTCCGCCTAATTTTTGTTTGGCTTTTTAGGGTTCCGTAGCCAAATGGCAAAAAACGGAACCCTTATATCACACATCGTCCGTATGTCACAGCCAGTTTTTTACAAAACTATAAGAACTATACTGTTGAAACTTGGTAAGTAGATGTATTCTGTGAACCGCATTAAGATTTTCACTCAAAAATAGAAAAAAAAAATACAATAAATTGTGGGGGGTTCCCATTATTAAGAACTGAAACTCATTTTGTTTTTTTTTTAAACCCATACGTGTGGGTATTTATGGATATCTTCAAAAATGATATTGAGGTTTCTAATAACATTTTTTCTAAACTGAATAGTTTGCGCGAGAGACACTTCCAAAGTTGTAAAATGTGTCCCCCCCCCCCCCTGTAACTTCTTAAATAAGAGTATGATAAAGCCAAAAAAATATATGATGTACATTTACATGCAAACTTCCACCGATAATTGGTTTGGACGAAATCTAGTAAGTACTTTTTTTTAATACGTCATAAATCGTAAACCGCAATTTACCTTTCATTCAATCAACTCAAATATATTATATCACTTGCTGCTACGGAACCCTTCATTGGCGAGTCCTACTCCCACTTGGCCGCTCTTTTATCCTACATTACATAAAAAATAACAATACCACAAATATTCTAGACCACTTGACCTTAATTTAATAATAATAAAGAATACTGAATAAGTAAGGGTAATTACTTTTTCATGTTGGTAAAATAATCCAGACCATTCCTCATTACCGGAACGGCCAAAAACGAGTAGCTTGTGTTGTGTTTACTGACTTTATGTGTGGTCTAAGTCATAAAAATTACTTTAAATAAATAACATATTACATATATTACTATTATTACATACACTTTACATTATTACTTTAAATGGATAACTTCATAAAGCCGTGTTTGCATTGTCTTTAAATAAATTAAATGAAGCGCCAACCTAGTAGGCTTGTTTTATTATTTATTTATTTTTATTTTTATGTGGTTTTGTACGGTATCCTCGGAAGTCCAGCGTTGTGGCCCTGCCACGACACCATGCTGAGAGGAGGCCTTTTTAATGTAGCCACAAATTGTATGTATTTGTAACAACTGTGTCATTTTATTACCTTCAATGTGATATATCAAATAAACTATTTTTCTTTCTTTCTTCTTTCAAAAAGATAGTTTCAAAAACTAAAACGATCTATCCTATTTTTGGAACGAAGTTCCTTTTCAGACAGTACTGACATAGGCTAGGCAAAAGGGTAAGATTTTTCAGTCGCGATTTTTTTATAATTCTTCGTTGGCTATTCGACGACACTCACGTTTTTTTTTTGTTACTTTTTGACCTATAGAGGGCGTCATACTGAATTTATTGTAACGTCATACAGCTTATAACCAGCGCGCAGCCAAGACGCTTCCATCATTTCACCCGCATAACGTCCATTGCTGGACATAGGCCTCTGCCAAGAATTTCCATAACGACCGATCTAGAGCGGCCTGTATCCAGCGACCTTGGTCGTCAGACTACCTTGTCGGGTGTCCAACGCTTCGCTTGCCAGTACGCGTTCGCCATTCGAGAACCTTTTTGCCCCATCGGCCATCGGTTTGTGGCTTTTTGCCCCATCGGCTATGTGTCCCGCCCACTGGCAATTCAATGAACTAATCCGCTGAGCTATGTACTTTTGTTCTCCTAAAAATTTCCTCATTTCTGATTCGATCACGTAGAGAAACACCGAGCATTGCCCTCTCCATAGCGCGCTGAGCGACCTTGAGCCTTCTTCTGAGACCCATAAGTAAGGAACCACGTTTCAGAGCCATAAGTCATCACTGGTAACACACATTGACGCTTCCAACGATACCTTATTGGTTAAAGTACCATGTATATCACAGAAAATATGATGCAAAAGATGCACATAAATACATACTTACATACATACATAGCGGCGAAATACATAACCCTTATTTTGGCTTCGCCTTAGTTCGGTAAAAAGTAAGCAGTTAAAAGTAATAAACTAATACAATGTAAAAACAGATATTCTTATGAATTGAACCACCCAAGCATTAACCGGTCCATACATTTCGCGTAATGAGAAGAACTAAGATGAGTTTTATGTATGTAGTACTTTTGACAAAAACCATATTCGTTCTTGTGTTACTTAGCTTATTATAACATTACTAAATGTTATTAGACATCTCTCATGACGACCTCCGTGGCGTTGTGGTCACCATGCTAGTCCGCCACCCAGAAATCCCGGGTTCGATCCCCGGTCAGGGCAAGTTGGAAAATGGCCTTTTTCAAATTGTCCTGGGCAGTGTTGCCAATTTAGCTCTTTTAGAGCTGAATTTAGCTCTAGATTCAATAAGTCAGCTCCAAAAAACGTTTTTAGCTGTTAAGCTTTTTTTTTTTTAATTTTAGCTCCTTCCCATTGCATGAAAAAAACCTGTATTTTTTATATGTGTTCTTATCCTTTCCAAGAACTTTTGCTCTTGCAAAATCTTTATTTGCCATGGTCAAATGGAGAAGAGTATTTATCCAGCTTAATATCGTCAAAAACAAATCTAAAAATCGACGTAATAATGACACCACCATTGCAATTTTACTGTCAGTTCTGGATTATAATTCAATGATTACGACGGACCAAAAAATGCTGCCACAACTATGTTGTGCCAAAAGAAGACCAGAAAAAAAAATGTTACCATGGCAATTTATGATGAGGAATACTCGGGACCAGTAATAATGACACCACCATTGCAATTTTAACCGTCAGTTCTGGATTATAATTCAATGATTACGACGGACCAAAAAATGCTGCCACAACTATGTTGTGCCAAAAGAAGACCTGAAAAAAAAATGTTACCATGGCAATTTATGATGAGGAATACTCGGGACCAAGCACAATTAGTAGACTAGCAGTAATGAATTTGACACACGACGTCGATAGTTCTGACGCGAATAATCGTATTTTTAATATCTCTTATATAATTCTCAGAAGATAATTACCATGTTACGCTTTTCTATATCAATAATTAAAATTTTGATTTCTCAAACTCTTTTTTTCCAAAAGTTTTGCTCTATTTTAGCTCTTTTTCGAAGGTGATCTAGCTCTCTTTAAAAACTTCAGCTGGCAACACTGGTCCTGGGTCTAGGATGTTTACCTATATATGTATTTGCTATAAAATATAGTATCGTTGAGTTAGTATTGCATAACACAAGTCTCGAACTTACTTTCGGGCTAGCTCAGTCAGTGTTATTTGTCCCTATATTTATTTATCTCTCTCGTATTCCCAGTTACATACTCCGCTGTAAAGCTGTAATGCTTTTTAACATAAAGTCCGCTTACAGGATTTTGATGGGCGAGAAGGTGAAAAAGGAATCAAAATAGTGATGGGTTGCTAGATACATCGTCTATGAACATGTTTTTTTTGTTTGCGGCTACGAGTATGTTGTTTTTTTTTAATTATAAACTTCTTCACTGCACTTAACAAGACTGACTGGAAGCAGAAATTAGAGTCATTTGCCCAGCACTGGGATACTGAAATAGGCTTACAAAAACTTTGGTATCCCTAAGTAGAGCAGAAACCAGAAAAACTCGGGATTAATGTTCACCAATTTTAAATCACCGAAACTAGTCGGCATTTCCGGCTATAGATTGTTAGCATTTCCAAAATCTGCCAAATTACGGCAGATTACTGGCAACCTAAATGTTGACAATACTGGTAACACCAACCACGCTGCTGTCAGCTGTCAAGTTTGACATTAAGAAGAATGCCGCGCTTTTATCTTGAGGTGAAATGATTTGTAAGTAATTATGTGTAGTTAATGATACCAATGCAGAATATAAGAATACAAGATTTAAAAGAGCTCCCAGGTTTAATTTTGTAGTGCCCTAAGTAAAAGAAAAAATTAGCGGTAGGTGGCAAGTACTTGCAGCAAGTTTGAGAGTACATATATCTTGACGCTTGGGTGAATGAAGTATAGAACTTAGATCAAGAAACAAAGTAACGGATTGAAATCGCTCGGGGTTCAGTGCTGCCGCCATTTGAAATAAAGTATTTTAAAAGAAACGGAGAGATATTTAAAATTTGGCTTTGATAAAACCCTAGATAACCCTTCAAACTATTTTATGAACTACTGTTTATATTTTAAAGTGAGAATGTAAAGCTTTTTATATCATTTTTGCTAAAAGTGGTCGTTTTTCGCATAAATGCTATAAAAAGCTACACGTTCTCACTTTAAAATATAAACAGTATTTCATAAACTAGTAAGAAGAGTTATATCAAAGCTAAATTTAAAATAATATCTCCGTTTCTTTTCAAGTCATTTATTTCAAATGGGAGCAGCACTGGACCCCGAAAAATTCAGGTAGCTCCTTAATAAGATGAGAAAAGTGTTGTGCTGCCGATTCATTAAGATCAACTCCGTATACGAATTCTCCAATGCTTCATTTGGCCTGTTTTCCTCTATAGCAGCGAAGCATAGACTATTACCTAAGGAAGACGTAAGACGACAGCTCGAAGCCTTTGTGATGTGGTATTACCGTCGCGCTTCTTATTAGCTGGACACAAAAACTTAGTAATGAAAAAATGCTCCAACGTGTCGCAATGCAGTGAAAAATTGTTGCAAACAAACAAGCGTAAGATTGATATGGACCCCGTTCTGCGACATGACCGATATCAGCTGGTTAAATTGATTATAAAGGGCAAAGTCGATGGCAAAAGACGCGTTGGAAGACGCAAAGAATCATGGCTGAGAAGCATAAAAGAATGGACCGGAATTACCAAAGTTGAAAAATTGATCCGCTTGGCAATGGATAGAGAGGAGTTTGGGCTCTCGGCCAACATCTAGTAATGGAGAGGCACTACAAAAAGTAGAACCCTAAAGAAGAAGTAAGTGATACCCAGGCGATCAGGAGATAGTAAAAAGATATTATATAAAATAATCCAATTTTCCATTAATAAAAGATTCTGAATAATTAAAAAAATGATGTTACTTACATGCAAAAAGGCTTTGAAGCTAATTTGATGAACAAAGCGTGAACAAAAAGTATAAAACAAAAATGAAATATGCCTCCCATGGGATGTAGCCTTTTGATATTTAGCCGGCATTCGGGAGAAACAAATTATTAACTCAGCCTTTGAATTTAGTTTTATCCTGTATTGACCAGAAATATAATTTTTACAGAACAATAGGCGAACAACTGATAAAAAAAATATTTAAGTACCTGATATATTTCCTTTGTTTCTATTTTGTTTAATTTCTATTGCCTTAGATATTTATAAAAAAAAGGTAGGTATCCTAAAACAGAGCCAAGACAAAATTAGGAAAATAGTTGACTAATTCGACTACACTCAGACCTTTCAACCTCTACAGGAGTAGACTCTAATAACTGGTATTAATTATTTTTGCTTTTAACTGTCCGAAAACACAATTGTTGAAGAACAATTGTTGAAATTTTTTCAACCATAATTGTCTACCATCATCAACATATCAGCACTAGCGCTTTGGAGGCGGCAGTAAACTTAGCTCTAAGTAACTTTTTGACATACTACATGATTTGAATTACTTTGTGCAATTCCGCCACCAGTTAGTTCATGCAAACTATTGCCGGCCGGCGCCCACCCACTACTGTTAGTCCCAGCATACCTGCCACCAACAGCCCGTGTGCACCCGCCACCAACAGCTGATGCATGCTCCCTCCGATACTGCTGCATCCGCTGCGGCTGCAGCAACATCGGACACCGCATACGAGACACGTGTTTCGCCTCTCTACGAGGCATCTTCAGGCACCAAACAAGTTGTTGATCGTTCGGCAGTCAAGCGTCGAATGATAAAACTACATTTTTTTTTTTTTTTTTTTTTTTGACGTGACAGACATAGGTTGCCTCGGACGGCATTTCCTATTTCACCCGGACAAGGTTTGAGGAGCGGGCCAGAGGCCCGGCTTCCTATATTTTTATACTACTAGCAGCAGCGCAAAGGGCTCCCAAGGGGGAAACCTCGGCTTTGGGCGCGCTAGGGATTATGGCAAATTTTGGGGTGCTGCAACACCCATGTTTTGCCGGAAGGGCCGAAGCTACGGTGCCAGAAGGGCCTACTTAGGACGCAAATCGTCCAGGTACCACCGGGCGGTACCTAGTGAACGGGCTAATGTTCCTACGCCTACGTATTCGATTACGACGAATGCGGGGGGGTCGGACCGCGAGGTTCCTCTGGCTACTCGGAGCCGCAGAGGTATCGAATTGGACCATGTCAGCCATAATCTGGTCATCGGAATCAGAGAGAACATGCCTCGGACGTATGCCGGTGAGTCGGCGAGGGTTGTGCTCCGGGATGTAGTTAGCTGCCTCTCTAACTAGTCGGTTCGGGATAAAACTACACCGTATTGCCATCCTTTTATACTGTTAGAGAAGAGGGTGGGGGAGCGGAGTTGCCCGAACTTTCTATAGTAAAAATATAAATATCCTATGATAATAAAGATATATTTGAATTTGAATTTGAGCCACAGGAAATCCACTGCTTAACATAGGTTTGTCATTGCCTACCAGTCAACCAATTTTTATTTACACTTTACGGTCTAATGGAACGTTTGAAAAAAAAATTGTTGTTAAGGATTTAATCATCACAATTTCTCCCAAACTCAAAGACTACATACATTGTAATGAATAATTGGCGAAGTTAACGTTAAACTCTTACCCCCAAATTCAAAAAAATACAAACGTTTGCTAAACCTATTTTAGTTAAAATATGTTTTGTCTCGTTCTTTCAATGTCAAATATTGAGAAGAGGAAAAGGGACAAAACATGATTTAGCTGAAATAGGTTTAGCAACGGTTGTATTTTTTTTATAAATATGATGGTTAGTCTACCTTAGATCATTTGTATCAAGTACTAAACTGAATTTTTTATTTTTAATTACACTTGCAAACATACTATCACGCTTTCATGCCGCTTAAGATGGCTGTCAAAATTCAAAATGGGTTATTAGGCGTTTCCGACCGCGAGTGTTTCGGACCGCGGTCCGAATCGCCCAAGAACTATTTTGTAATGGGTCAATTCGGATCACGGTGAGAAACAAGACAGTTCTCTTGTGGATTGATTAAGGACGTAGAGAATAGTAGTTTTATTACGCGCCCTTTATAGTACAACCAGGTACAAAATAACACGTAAAAACAATATCTAATTTATATGTCTTAAGCCCACTGACAAGACAAGCAAAATGGGATTGGGCAGGTCAAGTTTGCCGCATGCAACCGGAAACATGGGTCCACACTCTAACTAACTGGATTCCAACTGATGGCTACTGGAAGAGAGGAAGGCCTAGAACAAGATGGTCAGACGACTTTAAGGTTGGTTTCACAGCTGTGCGAAAGACCCGTACGTTTCGGCCGTAATACGTGCGACCCGTACGGGAAGCGCCCGCAGTACTGTGAAACGAGAGTTCGGTACGATTGAGAGGAAAGCGTTGTACGGGCGCTACCCGGAGCGTGTTTCCGTACGGAACAATCAGCGTCGCTGCGAAACGATGTTCTAGAACATCGCGTGTGTCTCCACACCGGGAGCCCGTACGGGCGACTCGCACGGATCGCCCGCATAGCTGTGAAACCAGCCTAAAAGTTACGACAGGGACTGGGGAGAAAATACACAGGAAAGAGAATTGTGGAAGGAAAGAGGGGAGGCTTTTGCCCAGCAGTGGGACACGAATAGCTAAAAAGCGCTTTAACCGAAAGACCACATACATTGTGGGAAGCTTCGTTAATCACACGTCTTAAAGAAATTAGAGTATTCCTGATTTCCGGATTAAGACCTTGTATGTCAGTCAAAGTTATCTCGTGATCTTACGAAACTAATCTCGTGGGTTAGTTTCGTAATCTTGTCGAAATTTTTTTTTTGAACTCATTTAGTTTAAAACTAAAAGATGGTTTGAAAGTTCTCTTTATTAATTAATTCAGCATTTTTTTGCTAAATATAGAATTTGGCGAATTGCAGGAAAAAAAATGGAAGATTTTTGAAGGCTAGGCCAAATTATTAAAGGCCATTTCAGTCTTACATATTGTCACAGAATAAGTACTAGTACTCACGTACTTATTTGGAAAAGAAATTCAAAGAAATATCTACTCAATGTAGTTAGCGCTATGATTTAAATTAGCTCGCGTCAGAACTCCTCACCTCTTCATTTAGATACCTCGGCATCCATTGCAAGCCAATTTCATTCTTATTACTCTGGACAAACGATTCATGTAACTGAATTTTCCCCTTTGAAGTGGTCACCGTGCGCATAGTAATAATGTAGGTATATTTTCGATACCTAAACGGGGAGTGACACAGGCCTGATATTTTATCAACATTCCCTTGGAAACAAATGGCGACACATTAAAAAAAAAACAAGTATCCATATTAATCCATAGTAGTTATGATGATAATCGTATAATAATGGATTAAATAAAGAAAATAACATTATAAAATTAATAAGTAGGGAAGTAAAAGTTGATATTTTTAATGAAAAACCATGTTAACAAAGTATTGAAATGGTACATAACACTTGTTTTATAAGTATTAGAGCTACTTTGAAAAATTCCACACCTACAACAAGAATATGAGTCGCCATTCTCAGATTTGAAGAAATCTGACCGTTGATGTCACAAATTCTTTAGATGTCGCATGATATGAACATCGAACATATTTAACTTACGTAGTGTACTCGGAATAGACTGTAATGAATCGGAACAAAAACTAAAACTAGTTAAGTTAAAAAGTGAATTTATGTTAAGTTTTAACGATGTAACAATTATTTTTATAAATAAAATTGTCACATGGCATATTTTAAAATTCTATTTGACAAGTGCCCAATTCTATACTTACTTAATTCGGTACTTGTATTTCGAAAATCGTCTTCATTACGTGAAATTAAAGTAAAGGAATGATAATCTTGCTGCCAAAGGCTGTAGATTTGGGACAAATGGTGGAAAAAAAGACACGTCAAGGTGAATGTGTTCGCCCCTCTACACACTTAATAAGGCGAAAACGGGGGAGAGGTGCAGAGGACGGGGTGAAGGGAACGTATATTGAGCGCGACGCTAGAAATTTTCGTTCTGTATTTAATACTTTTATTAATTATGTGTCTTAGATCAGCATGGAAGCATTGCAATCTAGTTCTTGTCTAGAAGAACACTCAAATTAAATACACTTTTGTTTAACAATATGTTAAAAGTATCTAACACACATTCTTCGTACTATAGTTTTTATAAAGCGCACAAATCGCGACCTTCAAAATAATTAAAATAAATTAAACGCCCGAAACCCGACTACTCGGTGAAGGCATTTTTTTATTATTATTCATAAATAGAACGCTCAAACTATGACCATCATATTCGGGTGCACAAAACGTGACTATTTGATAAAGGCATTTTTTTTTACATTACTCAATACTCAATATTTATTGCTTCCTTAATGTACAATATACGTGTTACAATAAAATAAGGATCAATTAAGGCCCCTGGCGGGCGCTGCAATAGGAGAAGGGCTATTTTAATTTTAAAGTTTTACATTACTGTGTATGCACGTGCGTTCTGTGCCTATGCATATGTATTAGTTATTTGTAGGTGTAATTATGTTGTAGCCATTTCTTAATTTTGTCCAGTTTATTATTGATTAAATTTTCATAAATATTGATAAATTTAAAATGTAAGTATTTAATATAAATAAATATTTTTATAATATGTCTTTATTTGTAGGTAATTTTGTCATCTTATATATTGGTATTGATATATTTATTTTGTCATGAATTAATAGTACTCTTTACAATTTTCGAATAAACTCTTTGTCTTCTAAATATTCATTTACGGAATAGTAACATTTGTTAGACAGAAATTCTTTAACATGTTTTAGAAATGTTTTATAGTTTTCAATGTCTGTAATGGCTTTCGGTAGTTTATTATATAATTTTATAGACATAGCTAGAGGACCAAACGAATGAAGTTTTAGGCGTGAGGTAGGTACTTGTAACCTATTTTGATGTCGGAGTGTATATTTAGTGATAATGTTCTTTCTTTTTGCGAAGAAGTGTAGGTATTTGCGTACGAATTTACACATTTCCAAAATATAAATGCACGGTAATGTAATTATTTTGTGTTTAATGAAATGTGGTTTGGTGCTACATCTACAGATTTTTTTATCACAGTAATCTGACCATTGCACGACATTCGTTGAAATCGGCTGCGCTCCACTAACCGCTTCTAACCGGATTTTACCGGATCAATTTGAAACTGCAAATAAAGAAGTCATGTGAGAGGTTGGTCGCCACTTCTATCGGCTATCGCATTGAGGGTTGGTTTACACTGATTATTTCAGGCTTTCTTTTCGAAATTGTTCAAAAATTTTGATATTTTAAGCTGATTTTGGTGTAAACTTTTTAAATTATACGTAAGTATCTGTTTAAACTATGCGTAAAATTAAGCTCAATTCTAGTTTTCTGTCATAAAAGATTTCTTGCTTTGCACGTAAGTATTTGTAACTATAAATATGAGATGACAATCTCTTCAAAACAATAGTAGAAGAAAAGATAAGACTATTTATAAAAGTCATGGACAAAATTTTAGGTATTTGAAAAGCTAAAATAAAACATTTTAATGGACCTCTAGAAATATGAAGCACGATTTTAATTCGCTCCCTTAAAACAAATCAAATCAGATACTTTTATCTGAACGTCAAAACAAACATTTGTATAGGATTTGTATGAAATACAGACAAATGACGTCATATATTCTTGGAGTCAAATAGTATCAGTTCTTCTGCAATAATAAATCTAAAATCGCTTTGAAAATGGATACGATCAATGTCAAGTGGCATTATTTTGTGACGTTTATTTTCTTAACAGTACTTAAAAATTTATTTTTAATAAAGGAAAGTACCCAATTGTAAAATGATTTGCTTTTGTAAGCAATAACTTGAAGCAGAACTTTGCTTATTATTATGTACCTATGTATTATTTACAGGTTGGCTGTTAGATAATGCTTTTAGCATTAAGTCCGCCTATTGTGCTTCAAAAATTGTATTTTGTACATTAAATAAATATTACTTACTAGTGCCTGGAAGGTAAATAATGTAGGTATTTAAAATATTTTTCCGCTTAACATAGTTTCTGTAACTTATTAAGGCATCATCATGAAAACTCATTATTCATTAGTACAAATCGCTAGAAAGTAATGCATGTAAAATCTTCGTGTCGCAAGTCACAACATATTTCAATAGCTAATAGCCAACTTGCGTGTTTCCACTTATCGTTCACAATTAGCATATTTTTCTGTTACGATTGTTGCATTCGTAAATGGACGTAGTTCTAGGTGCAGCCTAGTTCAGCGAGTGGTTATTAACTTATTACTGTTATTATCTCGGTTTAAACGCTCAGTCATTCTGTTTTAACTACTAAGTGAAACTTCCGGAGCACATTCATTAATTTTTTTAAGAGACTTATGATAATTTGAAAAACACAAGTTTTAACTTCTTTAAAAAAATTGTACGAGTAAAAGGTAAGTGATCATCTTAATTATTCTAAATTGATAGAAACTTGATCGAACTTTCTGACTATAGGTAATACATGAGTTAGTCGTAAACAAAATCTTCTGCGTTTTCCTAATAGTCTGACCCTTTTTTAGGGTTCCGTAGTAAACAAGGAACACTTATAGTTTCGCCATGTCTATCTATCTGTCCGTCCGCGGTTTTACTCAGCGACTATAAGTACTTGAAAGCTGTGGTTTGGCATGGATATGTATATTAATTATGCGGAAAAAGTGGTAAAATAAAATACTGAAAAAAAATTTTTTTTAGGTTAGCATATTCCATTAAGCTTGCTATGAAAATGTAGCCGTTAAGAACACCGCTAGTCCTAACCCTGCCACTAGTCATAACTTTGTGATAAATAGCGCATACAAAAGTAAATAAAGATCTATTTATTCATCGACTAAATGGATACCGGTTCAACGACGCGAGCAAAGGATTTCATTTGAATACGAAGAAAAAACACACACCTACGCTGATTAGAGATACGCAGAGGAATGAATCAATTTATTTCTTCAAGTGATAACAATCAATAGATTTAGGTGTTAAGTTCCTTAATGTATGCAAGTTAAATAGTAAAAATTATAAAATTGTACGGAACACTAACTTTACAAATGCTTTCCACTGCACTCGGTCGATTTTGTTTAATTAAAATAGTATCAGGAGAAATCTGTTAAATGCTAGATAAAATCTTAACTGCGCTACCGATCCTAGGGAATGCGTTGACTTCTTTTTTCTTGAAATAGGGTATTTCCTCCGTATAATTAACATTTGGTATGTGTTAAGAATCTCCTGGTATACTAGTTTAGTTTTATTTGTTTAATTTAAGTGAAAGTGACTTTTCACGTCCTACTAGGTTGATTTGTAATGATATACTTAATATTTTTTCTAGCCCTCGGCAAAAAGAGGTGTTAAAAGTTTGACGCTAGTGTCTTTCTCTCTATCTGTGTGTCTGTCTTTGGCATCGTAGCACTCACATGAATGGACCGATTTCGATGCGGTTTTTTACATACGTGAAAGCCCCCTTGCGGTAGTTCTTAAATAAAAATTTCCAGTCATTAGACGCTAACAATAATTGGACAGATCATAATAAACGTTATTTGTTAAGGTTTCTTTCAAAATGGGCACACTGTAATTACAGAGTAAAAAGATATCAACTGCAATGGACAGAAAGTAATAAATAAATAAATAAATATATTTGGACAAATAAAACAGATTAAGCTAGCCCCAAAGTAAGTGGGAGACTTGTGTTATGGGATACTAACTCAACGATACTATATTTCTATAACAAATACATATATAGATAAACACCCAAGACCCAGGACAATTTGAAAAAGACCATTTTCCAACTTGCCCTGACCGAGGATCGAACCCGGGACGTCTAGGTGGCGGACTAGCATGGTAACCACTACGCAATGGAGGTCGTCAAAGTAACAAATCTGTCTAATGACTGTTAGCATCCAACTACTGTAGGTTCGCCTTATTCAATTTCTCTTTAGCACACTGTCCACGTCCACCATCACGCTTAACCTGGCCTTAGTCTTACAATCCAAGACTCTGGCTAGCATGTAACATCTACATAATACAGAATAAATAATTATTCTTATAACATGAACTAGCTTTTGCCCGCGGCTTCGCTCGCGTAGGGGTGTAATTTATCAAAATCCTTTCTTAGGGGATGCCTACGTCATAGTAGCTTTATGCATACAAAGTCTCAGCCCGATCGGTTTAAAATTGACAAAGTTTCATACAAACTTTCATCCCCTATTTTATCCCCTTGGGGGTAGAATTGATCAAAATCCTTTCTTAGCGGATGCCTACGTCATAACATCTACCTGCATGCCAAATTTCAGCCCGTTCCGTCCAGTGGTTAGGGCTGTGCGTTGATAGATCACTATGTCAGTCAGTCAGTCACCTTTGAGTTATATATATTTAGATGAATGAATATATTCACAAACGGACCTCACTTTCGAAGGGACCCCAAAAATTCCACATTAAATGTATCGGCACAAAGGACTCGGTAAACAACTCAGTATAAATAAGTAATCTGCTGAAAGCCGCCAACGTTTTGACATATTGTCGCTAGGACAAAAACACACAGTAACGTTACTGCAGATGTAAAGACACGGCTTTTTTCGTAAAGTCACACCTTCGTAATAAATTTCATTCTTGGGCGATCTTTAAAAATACTTGAATAATAATAAATGTCTGTATATATATTTGTATGTGTCTAAACGAGTTTGTTTCATAATCAAAAACTCAAGTAACTTAGATCTTAACTTTAAAAAATTTGATAATCTAACAAAGATGACACAAGACGGTTTAATAAATTTGAACTTGAACCAAGTTGGCCAAGATGTCGCTCGTAATATATGGCTATTATATAAATTCAAAAAATTAACTTAACAAACAACTGCAACACATTTTTTGAAATCAGTCGACAGACAGACGAACAGACCAAAACTATCCGTTTTAACCACTGATGCACTCAACACTTATAGACATAGTGCTCGGCACGGTTGAGTACAATACGCTAGAAGTAAGACGAGGTCTCAGTTTAGCGACATATTTATTCAGCTTATTCGGGGGCCGGATCTCCAACCAAGCGGTGCTGCAGTGGTTGGCACTGAGAGTGCCTAACCGGTACGTGTGGCAAAGGCTACAACTCAATTCGCGATACCACATAGGGGCGAAAGAGAATATTATAAAATGGCGCCACTCACCCAAACCATGGTTTAAATGCAAAAAAATTTTACCTATTTCGAAGTAGTAAACTATATAACGAGATCAACAAAATATCAAATATCTACACCTGCAAAAAAAGAGAATGTACAATCAAGCTTACTATATGGCTACAAAAACTAGACTTCGATAGCACGGAAAAACTATTGAAAATTATGGCATAAATAAATAAATACCTATAATTTAACAAGAAAATAAGTATAATCTAGGTATATATAAGGTAAATACAGATATTATAGCACATTAATTAAAAGTCAAAAATTTACATCCCGCATACGAGTATGTGCAGTGATGCTACTCGTATCTGCGTTGCTATTCCACATCAGTACATGTAGGTGATGGTCTGGAGTAGTGACGGAATTTATGTGGTGGTGCTGTGCATATATGGTATATTAGTACAAACTCCCTACGTATGCAACTACTTACAATTTAATTATACATATTTATGTGAGGGGGACCTGGTGACCCAAGATACAGGCTTCGGCTTAGTTTGGTGTCTCCAGTGCTCCCACAAGTTCTAAATGTTAATTTTATGTATTTATATTGTACCTAATAATTGTTAAAACTAGTGGAGTAAAATACAAACTTTTGTATTAAAAAAAATGGTAAATACAGTAATGTATCTTAATACAAATGGTCAGAACGCAAGTTAAAACTTGTACCTTGAAAGTCAGCATCCACTTGTTCCGTGACTTGGCGTACAAAGAGTTGCAGATGCGCCGCAGTAGCGAACGGTGTTTTGTTGTAAGGTGTAAGCTTGCGACTTGTCAATACTTATTTATTATATTATCTTACTCTTGGGATAATAATATGGCAAATATTTCTGTCGCAGATTTATAAGTGTGCAATTTATGTTTATTAAATATACTAATAATCCAAAAACATAACTTGTTTTTTATTCATTTACACGCTTACTTTTTCATTCACCTTACATACCAAAACTAGTCACTGAAGTATTTTCTAAATCTTTGCACTGAAGTAGGTAGATGCAATTAAGTTACTGTAGGCGGGCAGCCCTAGCGCACGCGTGGCGTAGGTATATTTTCAAGGACAGCGCTGAGTTCCAAATGGTTCCAATACTGTAGATATCTGTACCGTGCTCAAACCGTACACACGTTCTATAAGGTAAACATTGACCTATTCGGCTCCTCTTTGACGGAATTCGCAAAGGCAGTTTCATTTGTATTAAATAATGTTAGTAATAATAATAAATAAAATGTATGTGACTATGCTATTGTATTGAGGAAACCTGTAATGATAGTGTAAGAAAAATTCAACAAATTAACATTTTTCTCGAAGCTGAAATGGACACGCTTCTCAATAATATTGCAAGAGTCGCAAATAAGAAGTCGCATTTCTGCTCTGTCAATATTTGCGTCGCGAACAATGGGATCCGCCGCACAAATAGCTTTTGTCCAGTGGCCATTTACAAAAGGCGCGATGAAAAATCACAAGTTATTTGGTGAAATTCAACTTTTTTGTCCGAGATCGAAGCCACTTTGTCAATTTGTTGACGCGTCAATCAGGTTTGACAAAATTGTTTATCATAGAACTATTTAGAAATTGTTTACTGCTAAAGAACACACTAGCCGAGTGCAACAGATAATGCGATAACTGTTATCCTCACAAGAGCAAAAGAGATATGCGACAACTTTACAATGAGACAAGTTTTCATACAAAATCGCGCAACGATTTTGTATATACGTAATTGACCATGTGACTCTCGTCAGCCGTCTCAATCCCCGGCAAATCGGCATTACGTAGGGATGTTGCATCCTTGTGCATTTTTTATCGCATTTATCATGGGGAATGCTCTGAAGAATTGTTCGACTTAATACCTGCTGATTAAATTAAATTTCACCACCACACCACCCGCCTAAAATTAAAATTTCTTCCACACCACTTGGGAAGTTGGCAATCAACTACCGCACGTTTTAAAAGGAACTTTTTACCACGTACTGCAGCAGTGTTCTCGAACCGACACAACATTGAAACCTTCAAAAAACGAGTCTATATCTTCCTGGAAGACCGCTTCTGTTACACCCCTGGTGTTGCAGTTGTCCATGGGCAGTGGTGATCACTTACCATCAGGTGACCCGCTTGTTCGTTTGCCGACCTATAAAGACTATACATAAAAAATATATAATTAGCCATCATCACCCTGACTCGAACATTGACACACGATAATTTGATTTTTGAAATTGATTTGGTCCCTTACTTCCTAACTTAAAAATTCTATTGGCCACTTCTACCTGGGAACCGAAAAAAAAAAATGATAATAATAATTAAAATATACTGTAGTACAGTGATCAAGGCGTTCGCCTTGTGATCCGGAGGTCATGCGTTCAAATCCTTCCAAGTAACATACTTTGTGAAAAGTTTTTCCCAGTCTAGTTAGAATATTGCTGGCTTGAATCACCAGACTATCCAAAAAAAAGAAAAAGATGATCGTGAAACTGTGTGTCCCGAACGCCATCTAACGTTCACTCTCAAACTTTTCAAGGATTGGTTCTGTTTTACCCTTTGGGTTGCGGAAATCAGACGGCAGTCGCTCTGTGTAAAAACCAGTGACTTAGTCAAATCTCCTTGGTTAGGTAGCGGACCCTGGGCTCTGAAGCGTTACTGCTGAGGATGCAACCGTGAATACGTGAGGATGCTGATAATAAGAAGAATGTACTCATCATTAGGTCATTTTGCAACCCTCTCTGTCTGTCTTGTCAACCCTCTTTGTTTAGCTTGTATTTCCTAAGTCTTCTACGACATCTACGAGA
Source organism: Acrobasis suavella (assembly GCA_943193695.1). Classification (NCBI taxonomy): domain Eukaryota; kingdom Metazoa; phylum Arthropoda; class Insecta; order Lepidoptera; family Pyralidae; genus Acrobasis; species Acrobasis suavella. The sequence continues at coordinate 1,654,084 of OW971950.1, forward strand.
AGACTAAGAGTGATCCTATTCTACTCTGCAAGAAACCACGCGGGTACGTGTAGGTACTAATCTACTGTTTTAGTATTCATAAACCCACGAATTGCACCGAGATAAGTAAGTCGGGAAAACATGCAGTCCCAGAAGACACATCACGGGTTACGGAAACAATAAAATGTAAGGCACATTGGACAAGTAGAAAGGCGAGTTAAATGGTAAGAGACTGAAACTAGTGGCTCTGTAAGCTGTTATGTAGACGTTGAAGTTTTTCGAATAAAAAAGCGGTTATGAAAAAGAGTTGCATCTTAATAAGGGTAACAAAAAAGTTTTTAAAATATTTTGAAATTACTGAAATATTATGTGTTTAATGGTTTCAACCCCTTTTTGAACAATTTCAACAAACGGGATCAACAAAAAGTTCTGTATTATTTTCGAACCTTCTCACAAAAATTCAACAGAAACGGTTTAATAATGCGACCTATCGGCAACCACAGCCGGACAAACTGAAAAAATGGCAGCCGGACAAAAGTATTTTTGACCAAACTGAGACGCTTCGCTCGCATCGCTCGCCTAATCAATTAATTTTACTTAATTGGTATGGCCGCATTCATCAATGATTACACTCATACTATATACGTGCAGAAAAAAAAACAAATTATACATAGTTTGTAAGGTAGTATATATGCCGCAGCGATAGCAAAAGGTTGTGGCTCAGCGATACTTTTGCTCGGAGAACAAACCACTGGTTTTCCGCCACCAATTGCTGCAGTTAATTTACAGACTTTTGACGCGTTACAAGAGCCGGAGATACCGTTGTAGCGTGCGGAGACAGTCTACAAACTATTTGAACGAACGAACTATTATAGAATATTGTATGTAAGCACAAATCAAACTTTCTACTTACCTAAATATCTACAGTCTATACTAGTGATGTGCCGTGTACGGCGTTTCTCGGGTCAGGCTCGATTCCAGTATTCGATTCTTTCTTTTCTTGTTCTCGTCCTTGACTGACTCGGGTCAGAAAAATAAATAAATTTCGGACGATCTGCGTCAGGTGTTTTCATGCCAAATGCTGCCTGGTTATTCCAGGATTTAAATCCCGGACTCGATTCCTGGACTCAAATTCCGGAGTCGAATCCTGGACTTTTGAGTCCTAGTCTCAAATACTGACTGGAGTCCAGACTCGAATACCATACAAAAAGATACAAGTTGACACGATCCAAAAAAATTTTACTTGGCACACACTAGTCTACACTATCAAGTAGTCACTTTTCCTTAATATATTGCCTGTTTTCTTCTGAAATCCACAATTCTATTAACTCTGGTCATCTCATTTAATCACCTTTGTTCTACCCTATATGCCACTATTTACGTGTCAATCCTATATCCCATGTTAACAGATTTAAATGTCGAAACTTCTCACGCAAATACACCGGTATACACTGGTAGTAGCGTTGCAATATACATATATTGCTACCCTACCACCGGTAATACTAATGAAACAATTTATACAAAAACTTCCGAAAATTAAGAAAAAAGCACTCGCAACCACCCAATCCAGTTCATCATTGTCAAAAATGCTGAAATGTTCACAAAGGATTGTCACGTGATACTATTTGCGGATTGGCTTTGATTGCGTGAGGCAAGTGCCAAAAACTATGTGGACTAGTTTTAAAAGCACTTATTAGTTATTTTGAATTTGAAATGGCTGGCTCAGAAGTACCCGCAACCGGCGGGCATGCATCAAGAGAGTGATGAGTGTAGATGAAGCGCGAAAGGTCTCTCAGGATCGTAGCAAGAAGAGGTCTAGTCTCTTATGTATGCTCACAATGTATGTATTAATAGCTGGCTATCAAATTGTGAAAATTGCTGAAAATATCTCTCAATGAAAAAATATATATATTTTGGCACAATTTTTTTTTTATACAATATATAACAAAGCCCCTGTCCGATCCTTGTAGGAGCAACTCAGACCTCAATATGAACAACTTTTCATATGGGACCTATGCCGGAAACTCAAAGAAAAAATCGTAATTTTCATACAAAATGCCGGGCCGGCCGGAACACTTTTGTATGAAAATGTAAATTTTTTCGAGTTTCAAGCATTAGTCCCATAGAAAAAATTGTTCATATTGACAGTCTGAGTTGCTCCTATAAGAATCGGACAGGGTTTTTGTTACATATCGTATCCGGAAAAATCACACTGATTGAGCTAGCCCGAAAGTAAGTTCGAGACTTGTGTTAAGGTATACTAACTCAACAATACTATATTTCAAAACAAATATGTAGTCACCTTTTTTCCATACAAGAATCCCGTTCGTTTAGTGAGTCTGCATTTGAAAAATGGTACCACTGCTTCGCATGTGTATCCTCTAAAATTTACGTAAAAACCTAACTTTGTAAACATGTAATGATTTTCATAAGAAAATATTTGTTTGCGAAAACACACGCCTCTCTCTCACTCTCTCTTTTTGCGAGAATAGTATGAGGTCCAAATTACAAAAAAATACTCGACCAATGTGAACCATGTAACATTTATTGGCGTCGGTTAATATATCGTGTTTTTCGGCAAGTCGTTAAACCGCGCAGGGAGTAAATAAGAATTTACTCCCTGGCAGATAATACATCTTGGGAAACGTGTAGAGTAATTGTCTGGTGAGCTTTAGTGTACATACAAGTTTTAGTTTAGGGTCTACCAATAAATACTAAAACTATATTCACTTTTTTTTCTATAGAATCATGCTGGACTAGCAAGAATAACCCTCCAAGTGCGTGTCGGGCCTTGCACAGTAGTAGGGTTCCGTAGTTGCGAATCCATACTTTGAGTACACGGAACCAAAAGCGTCTAAAACTAATGTTTTATTAAATTTTTATGATATGTTACTTTTCCGAGTACATTCCATAATGGTCGCTTTTAACTTTTTCATTTGTAAACCTAACTTAGCACTGTTCGTAATATCCACTACAAACTGGCCACTTGACTCTAACAAAAAATTGTACTATAAAATCAAACATTTCAAAAACCGATCCCTATATCGAAAAATAGTATTCATAAGCTTACGATATTATTAACACTGATTTATTAATAAGTACCTATGCTCTCAATCAAAGAAGAATTTTCTAAATTGGTCCAGTCGTCCTCAAGTACATAATTGAAAATATAGAAGAAAAAAAAACATTTATACATACAATCAAATTAATAACCTCTTATTTTGAACTCGGTTAAAAGAATTCCATGAAGGAAAAATGTGGTGAGGCGCACTACATTTTTCCTCCGTCCAATTCATTTTTCAAACGCCACGTGTAAATAGTGTTGTGGGAGTTAATTTGCGGATTGTCGGCTACCCGTTTAGTCGGTTATCGGTTTTTACCGGTTGTGGTTCCGGTAAAAAGACTACGGAAGAATAACTAGGTAAGTTTATTGCTCAAACTATTAAAATTGAATGATTTTTTCTTGTTAGGACAATACTTCATTTATAGAGATGGGCTCATTGTTAGGTTTCTGCACCCAAAGGGTATAAAAGGGACTCTATTACTAAGACACCGCTGTATGTCTATCGGTCTGTATGTCTGTCTGTCATCAGGCTGTATCGCATAAACTGTGATAGCTAGACAGTTGAAATTTTCACAAATAATGTAATTTCTATTGCCGCTATCACTACAAAAAAACGTGATTTTTTTATAGATTATAGCACGGAACCATTCGTGCGCGAGTCCGACTCTCACTTGGCCCGTTATAAATAAGATAAATTGATAAACTTATTATTTTTTTATTAGATAGGTACCTACCTATATTACATTCCAGCAAATTTTTGGGAAAAAATTAAAATAGGTACATTTCAATATAATACAATACAAAAGTTTTTATTTCACTTCACAAGTTTTAACAATTATTAGGTACAATATAAATACATAATAGTATTTTATGCAACAGTTGTATACGAAGATTCATAAAATGCGAATGGCGCAAGTTACGATGCGAGCCTTGGCGAGCATCGTAAGGAGACGCTATCGAGCATTTTTTGACAAACTTTTACAATGTTGCATACAATACTTTTTCTACGACTATATTTACTAAAATAAATCCAAAAATAAACAAATAAAAGTATGAAATACTACCTTATGTTTGGTAGATACTAGATATCTATGAAAGACTTAATATTTTTTTTATTGACGTCTTCCTAGTGACCTAAAGTGCCATTTTAGAAACATGGAGTCACTTAAGCGAATGTTTTTTCATACAAAAAACCCTTTGTTCAGTGACTCCACGTTTGAAAATGGCACCATATGTTAAAATAACGATTTTATTGGTTTGGCAGTATGGTAGATCTAAAGAAAAAAGTTATAGGTCTATGGCTAGGAGTATCGTTTTGGCGAAAACACGACATGTGCTATTATATTAGGAATAGACTATAGACTTTTCTGAAATCATATAATCTATGATCTTATATTAATGTTCGGGACCATTTAAAAGACAGATAACAGTACAGGAGTAGAAAAAATTAACATATAGAACTTGTGGGAGCACTGGAGATACCAAACTAAGCCGAAGCCTGTATCTTGGGTCACGAGGCCCCCCCTCACATATAAATATGTATAATTAAGTTGTAAGTAGTTGCATGCGTAGGGAGGTTGTACTAATACACCACATATGCACAGCACCGCCCCATAAATTCCGTCACTAGTCCAGATCAATAATTCCTTACTATCTCGATAATATCGTTGAGTGCATCTGTGCTGTAATGATTGAACAGCAGTTATCTATCAGAGTTAAGTCAAGATCTGTCACATCCCTTTAGTCAGTATTGGCCACTTTCACACAAAACAGTGGCGTGACAATTCTATTTGCTTTTTATTTCCAGAATATGGTTCCGGTGTTTCCGCACCGTACGTACAAGCACTGACGGAAAAGTACATGAGTACTAGGACTTATTCTGTGGTACAAGTTTGTCTGTGGTAGTATATTTTGTATCTTCATAGTATTCTCTTTTCTATTGTGGCGACCTCTACGGCCACTACGAGTAACTACAATCAAGAGACAACCGACAATATAGTCCACAAGAAGCATATGAGATGGCGCCAGCAGAGTATCCTACATCTCGATCTCAGAGTTCGCCCGATTCGCTGCATATATACAACTTCCGACGATACACCGTCGGAGCCGCGGTTCCCCAGGTGCAACAACATGCCTGGCGGGAAGATCTTCCCTTTGTGGCGGTCGAGCATATCACCTCGCTCCCGCTACACTATTTAGATTTATGTTTAACCATCATCAGCGTGGCTATTATTCCTTAGAGATACATAGAGATTGACCTTAAAATTATAAGGTTCTTCTTATTATTAAAGATCTAAGCTCTTGTCTGTGGAGCAACCAATGCCTTCCATCTCTCTGTCGTAAGTCAACTCCTTAACATCCTTGTAGGTTGAAACATTAATTTGATCCTTTAGTTGTTTTATAAAACTATCTCTGGGTCTTCCTTTACATCTTCTTCCTTCTATTTTCCGCTCCAATATTACTTTTAAAAATTCATCATGTCTAATTAGGTGTCCTAACACTTGGCTATTCTTCTTAGCAGTGGTTCTTTCGAAGCTCTGTTCTTTAAAAGAACGAGAAATAAATAATTTAAATATTTTCAACAACTACTTACGCATAATTTATACGAATTCGGTATTTGACTTGAATAATTTGACTCCGCTCAGAAATAAGCAAGTACTAAGCCTTTAAAATCCGGTGGAAGGGGAAACTGTCAAATAACAGAAAAAGGATGCACATAGACCCGCGTGACGACACTGTCATTAGGTGTCACGCTTACGAAAGAGATAGCGAGATGTCCCCACCATGCTTCCACTCTTATATTTAAAATAATAATTGCTGCCTCAATTAATAACCAATAACCAAAGAAAACGGCTTCTTGTTAGTGTTATTTGTTATTCGTATAAAATATTGTCCAAAAACAAACTAAGTCATATAGACTATTGTAAAACAAAATTAAACAAGGCTATAATTTATTAACGAAAATGATTGCAGCCAAATTAAAGGGTTAATTTTATAAATAAATTAACCAGAAACTTTGAAATCACTTTAATATATGCCACAACACCTACACGATGTACAGAAATGGCGTCACAAATATTGGTTTCCCACTCATTATAAGTTCGGAACTTTACCGATTTGAGTCTCCGTTTACCGGAACTTTGGTAGCTCTGGTTATTTTCAGCGGAAAGGTTAAACATGTTTAAAATACATTTGTGCCTGTTTTAGTGTTAACCCTTTCACCGCGAGACTTTATATCAGTTGCCGTGCCCCCAGCGCGAGGGGTATGAAATCTAAAATAAATACCTAAAACCAAAAAGGAAAGTGGATACTTAAGTTATGTGCAATACGAGCGGTTTTTTTTGTCGGAAATATCCGACGCTCGCGGAATGGGCACGACAATGTTTGTCAGATAAATCCGACGTTCGCGGTGAAAGGGTTAATATCTATACCAAAAGTAGATAATTTGAGAGCTATTTAGTAAAAACTGGACCCTATTACTAATACTCCGCTTTCGTTTGTCTATCCATTCATCTTGAGGAGCTTGCGGATTTTCATACCACTTATGACCACTAGCCACCAAACCCAAATATGCTTTACTTGCAAAAACGCTAGCAATCCATCCCTTGTCGGTGGTAAATGAACGTACGATGGTGGTACGTTTTAAAAGGAACTTTTTAACCACGTACGACCTAAGTGGAATCAACTTCCCGCAGCAATGTTCCCAGACCGATACGACATTGAAACCTTCAGAAAAAGAGTCTATATCTTTCTGGAAGGCCGGCAACGCTTCTGTTACACCCCTGGTGTTGCAGTTGTCCATGGGCAGCGGTGATCACTTACCATCAGGTGACCCGCTTAAAACATACTTTAAAAGAAAAAAAAATCATTTACTGCATTCAACGCTATTTCTTTTCTCAAAATATCTTCAAAGAGAAAGTTTGTAATATATGTAGAACGTTTGGCGAGAATCATTACATCCATTCAAAGTTGTAATGGCGCGGGGGAGCAAATATTTGTGGCGTAAACAATCGTTATAAGTAGTGACGTGCCGCTCTTGAAAATTTCCAGAAAATTTCGAAACGTTCTGGAAAATTTTCGAGAAATTTCCCTCAAGAAATTTCTTCAGGAACTAAAATTGTTGAAAATATCCGATATGTCCGGAAATTTTCAAGTTAAGACATTTCCGAGACCAGAAAATTTCGCGTCGGCACATCACTAGTTATAACGCGTTATAGCCGTGAAATATCTCAGCTGTTTTCTACTTTACTTGACATCCTATTACCTACTTGTAGTTCATCTCTTTACTATCCCATATTTCGACAACCTCTCTGGTTTGACTAATTTTCACGGTAAAAATTCTTTTAGTCTTATCTACTCGCCTTCAAGCAATAGGGTTGTGTCTAAAAAAAATGTTTTCGCTCATTAGATAGGTTATATTAAAAAGAATGGTACACATATTTTTTTGCAAATAATGACGAAGCTACAACGCATTTAAAATTTCGCCTGACATCAGTATCAGCTACGATTTTTAACCAAATGTGACGCAATTTACTTCCACTCCGTAACTTCGAAGCGCTATCTATATCTTTGTGAATTCTTACTACTTTTCGAAACGAAAAAAAGATGAGTTCTTTATTTTTGCATAATCTAGTTGACGGACTAAATAAAATTATTTTATCCACGTCTCTTACCATCTGCGAAACAAATTCTATGTTTTTTTTTTCTTAAAAAATTTAAAAGATACAGACATTTTAAAGATCATAAAGGTCGGTGAACCCTATTTAGATTCCTTTTCTCCGTTTCCACGCGTACTAATACGCTAAGCAATGCTGCAATAATAGTATAAGTATGTTTATTATACGTATTTATATAAATTTAAGTTTATAATTTGCATTTATTACTTAATTTTTAAATATTTATATTCATATAGATATTTTGTGTAAAGTTAAATACATCCCAATTTATTCATTTTTACCATTTTTTCTGCTACGTCCCAAATGTAAACTGGCAGTCAATGCTTAGCATTAAGTTGTACCTTTTCTTCTAGATTCTTAAGATTTTAAGTGCAATAAATTAAATAAAGAAATAAATAAATAAACGTGACTTTTGAGATTAACGGCCCTGGGCTCTGTGTACTTCTTTAGGGATAAAGAAGTGTTCCTGTTAATATCTGGATACCGTCTTATTATAAAATTAACTTGCGAATTAACTTTAGTACTTGGTTTAAACCATTATCCACCCAAAATAAGAAGACCCTACGCAATGTGTCACCTTCTCTTTTGTTACTATCAACTTCAATTGGGTGAATAATGGTTTAAACCAAGTCCTCAAGTTATTTCGAGTTTTATAATAAGACTGGTAGAGTCAAAGAAGACCTAGGGAGGATAAAAAGGAACACGGCACGGAAAAGGTATCGAAGGAATCGTTGTGGAAATGTGTAGGCCAAGACTTACAAAGTATTGTAGCATCGAAGAAAGTATCCGTCAATATCTGTGGCTAATTTTTCCATAGGTACAAAACAATATCCCGCTGTAGAACCCAATTCCCAATTTACTAGTAGTTTCTATGTTAACCTATGTATAGGTACATTTGAGATGAGATGAGTTGCAGTTGTAGTTAAGTTGTTAGTTTGAAGAGCTGAGTAGAGTAGTGTTCCGGATGGCGGGAGAAGCTGAGGATAGTCGACGTGTAGAAAAAAAATCACCAAATCAATCACAATTGAACGGTTAGTACATTTGTTAAGTGTTATAATTATACGAAAATTTTGGCTTTTCCTTTCTGTAGATATATAGTGCGAATGCGGAGTGCATTCGATGAAGGTTTAAGAGGCTACCTGAATTTTCCGGGGTCCAGTGCTGCCCCCATTTGAAATAAATCATTTGATAGGAAACGGAGACATCATTTAAAATTTGACCTTGATTAGACCCTAGATAACCCTTTAAACTATTTATGAACTACTGTTTATGGTTTAAAGTGAGAACGTGAAGCTTTTCTACGCACAATTGCGAAAAACGGCCACTTTTGGCGTATGTGCGTAGATAAGCTTCACGTTCTCTCTTTCAAATGTACACAGTAGTTCATAAAATAGTTTAAAGGGTTATCTAGGGTCTGATCAAGGCCAAATTTTAAATGATGTCTCCGTTTCCTATTAACTGATTTATTTCAATGGATGGATCAAAATGGAAAAATTCAGGTAGCCCCTTAATGCACTACACATACTTAGTAATGACAAATAAATTAGGTAAGACGCGCGCCTGGTGATAGCCGAGTAAGCATAAAACGTTAGGTATACTGTACAGTAGAATGTACAACCTACTTTAAATTATTTCAGTACATTCCATCTATTAAAGGTAATAATACATTGCGGTTAAAACTTTAGCTGTCAATGCCCTTTTAATCTACTTACGAAAATCATAACATAGGTCAAGGGAAATAACTGACCCTCTAAGCTTCTTATGTATATCGGTTTTGGTTCAATGACTCTGTTGGCAATCAGCAGCTTAGATTACAACCTTTTTGACAATTGACTATAAAACCTTTTTAAATTGAACGTAACCTTAAATAAAAGCATAGAACTTTGCTACCATCACGGTGTCGATTTCATTTTACAAACCCCGACTTTCAAGCGCTAACAATAACCAAAAGCTTTTATACGACTAAACCAATTTTCGCACAGACAGGCAGACAGACGTTAGCGTCAAACTTATGACACCCCTTTTTCTTGTCGGGTGTCAAAAATGACAATCATAAAGTAATTTTAGGGCTATTTTGAAGATATGAAGTCCAGTGCTTATAAATTGAAAGGTCATTGGTAAGGATGTAGAAAAAATAAAAATATTTTTGTAATGTCGCCGAAAAGGCTGAAGGTCTAAGATGATACGCAATAAATTGTTGTCTTTATGATACAAAATATATAGTACTCTTACCTTTGCATACAATATTATACAACGTGAAAAGGAAAAACCCGTAATAAATAGAACCACGAGCTACACCAGTAACAGTATTGTAGAGGACTGTATATTTGAAACACCACTGATTCTTGATTTAACTTTATTTTCTTCCTGGTGATGATCTAACACTGATTTTTCTTACTTGCTACTAAAACTGAAACTGAACTGATTTGATCTGATTTACAGGGCCGGGACTGGCCGCTTTTTATTACAAATTTTATGATTCAAACTATAGCGATACGCGTGACTCAAACAGCCAATCAGAAGCTTAGACGTTTTATCTTCCTTCTCTTTCTCTATCACCCTATTGGTGAAAATGTAAGGCTTCTGATTGATTGCTGACCCACGTCCTGATCAATTTCGCAGATCAATTCTCGCTGTCCGCTTCAAGTATAATGTAATTAAAATAACAGTCGAAAAACAAAAAAGAATCAGCATTTCCGTACAAAAGTATCTAGCCGCCCGGGCGATTGGTATGGGAATGTCGTTTGGGAATATCTGTTTTTTTGTTCGCCCCGAACTGTGAAATCGCGAGCTGATATCTCGGTAAGTACTTGATAGATTTGGCTCATGCTTCAATTTAAAAAATTTTTTGTCTACATCTACACGCTTACTGAATTTCATAACGCTACCATTAAAATTACTCGAGTTATTGTCGAACAATAATACATACTCAGATAATTAACATACATACAAATTTCAGATTGTTCAAGGAGACTCGAAAAACTTCGGTCTTAATTTTACAGAAAGTACAAACAAAGTTTATTGAACAGCTAATAAATAATAAATATACTTATATATGGACAAATTACACGGATTGAGCCGGCCCTAAAGTAAGTTTTAAACTTATGTCATGTACTCAAAGATACTATATTTTATAATAAAAACATATATAGATAAACACCCAATTCGAAAAAGCCCATTTTCCAACTTACCCTGGCTGGGGATCGAACCCAGAACCTCCGGATTGGCGGTGAAGCGTGTTAACTATTACACCACAGAGGTCGTCAGCTGATTTGAGAGCCCGAGTTAAAACGAAATATAACTTTTCATATCCTCATTATCATCATATCAGCCATAGGAAGTCCACTGCTGGACATAGGCCTCCCCCAAGGATTTCCAAAACGACCGATCGGAAGCGGCCTGCATCCAGCGCCTCCCTGCAACCTTACTCAGTTCATCCGACCATCTAGCAGGTGGGTGTCCTACGCTTGCCGGTACGTGGCCGCCATTCGAGAACCTTCCTGCCCCATCGGCGATCGGTTCTTCGCGCTATGTGCCGCCCACTGCCACTTCAATGAGCTAATTCGCTTGGCTATGTCGGTGACTTTCGTTCTCCTAAGAATCTCCTCATTTCTGATTCGATCGCGTAGAGAAACACCGAGCACAGTACTTTTCATATCTAACCAAATAAATAACAAACGAAGCGACGCAAATAAAAGCCACATACTCCCTAGATCCCCGCAGTAAACCTATGTCTTCTGATATTAGTTCCCAAGATTTGTCCAGCAGTGAAGATTGCAACTTTGGTCTCTGCGGGGTCGTAACTGTTTCTAAGTCTTAACACGTGTCATGTGGTTTCACCTTGTTAGATCTCAGATGTTCTGTATTTTCTGCAGACAATCTTAAATAGCGGGCTAGCCCCAATAGCATCTTGAAGACGTAAGCAGATCGCTATACTTCTCCCTTATGGGCGTCTTTTGTAACGAGGATGATAGTTAAAACCCACTTCGAACTTTAGAGATGTATATGAACGCAACCATCATATGTATTACTAACATAGGTTAAGTAAAACTATCACAATTATGGATCCATGTCATCTGAAATAAATGATTTTTATTTATTTTTATTATTTTTTAAATCTATCTTATCTGCCTCTGTGGTCAAGGCGTTCGCCATGTGACTCGGAAGTCATGGGTTCGAATCCCACTGAGAAGCATACTTTGTGAAAAGTGATTTCCAGTCTGGTTAAAATATTGCAGGCTTAAATAACCTGATTATCTGAAAAGCATTCCGAAGAGGATTCCGTGTTTCGGAAGGCACGTATAAACTGTGGGTCCCGAACGCTATGTAGCGTTTGATCATCAAACTATCCAAGGATTGGTTCTGGTGTACCCTTTGGTTGCGGAGGTCAGACTGCAGTCGCTGTGTGCAAAAACCAGTAACCTCGTCAAATCTCCTTGGTTAGGTAGCGGACCCCGGGCTCTGAAGTGTTACTGCTGAGGATGCAACCGGGGAAACACGCTCGGATGATGATAACCGAGAAAGGATCACGTGACCACCTCTGTGGCCTAATGGTCATCATGCCAGGCTGCCACACCGTAGGTCCCGGCTTCGATCCCCGGTCAAGTCAAGATTGAAAATTATCTTTTTGAGATTGACCTGGGTATTGGATGTTTATCTATCATATAAGCATTTGTTATAAAATATAGTATCGTTGAGTTAGTATCCCATAACACAAGTCTCGAACTTACTTTGGGGCTAGCTCAATCTGTGTGATTTGTCCGTATATATTTATGTATTTATTAAAAATTATAGTGGGAAAAAAAGAATCTATTGTGTCTGTAATTCATGCTGATAGTCAGTGTTAAAGTTAATAAGTATAATTATTCTTGGAATTAAAAAATATAAAACCTACATAAATTCATAACGCCGCCTTTTGATGTTTTATGTTATCTATAAACTCCGTAACATTATGATTTGGTGCCATAATAGTATTTTAGGCAACAGTTGTATAAGGAGGGTTAAAAAATGCGAGTGGCGCACGATGCGAGCCTTGGCGAGCATCGTAAATTGACGCCATCGAGCATTTTTTGACTACTTATACAACGTTGCATACAATACTTTTTTTACGACTACATTTACTAAAATAAATACAAAATTAACAAAGAATAGTACGAAATACTACCATATGTTTGGTAGATACTAGGTATCTATGAAAGACTTAATTTTTTTTTATTGACGTCTTCCTAGAAAGTGCCATTTTTTAAACATGGAGTTACTTAAACGAATGTTTTTCATACAAAAAACCGTTTGTTCAGTGACTCCACGTTAGAAAAATGGCACTTATGTTAATGATAATGGTTAAAATAACGATTTTATTATGTTGGCAGTACGGTAGATCTAAAGAAAAAAAGTTATAGGTCTATGGCTAGGAGTATCGTTTTGGCGAAATAACGACACATGTGCTATTATATTAGGAATAGACTATAGACTTTTCGGAAATCATATAATCTATGTTCTTATATTAGTGTTCGGGACCATTTAAAAGACAGATAACAGTACAGGAGTAGAAAAAGAATTTTACTTACTTACTAAATTTTAATTACGTTTACGTCCCTCCCTTGCGGGTTAGACAGAGTCTAGGATCTTAAATCCATGGGCCAATATCAGTATACAATATGTAAAAAAAACCCTGTCCGATTCTCGTAGGAGAAACACAGACCGTCAATGTGAACAACTTTTCATATGGGACCAATACTTGAAAGTAAAAAAAATCGACATTTTCATACAAATGTGTTCGGCCGGCCCGGCAATTTGTATGAAAATGTAGACCGATCTAGAGCGGCCTGCATCCAGCGCTTTCCAGCGACCTTGGTCAGGTCATCGGATCAGCTCGCTGGACCCGACCACCTTGTGGTTGGGTATCTTACGCTTCGCTTGCTAGTGCGTAGTCGCTATTCGAAAACCTCTTTGCCCCAACGTGGACGAGACTTTTCCGTAATAAATCGAACCACAAGCTATACTAGATCACTATAGTATAATAAAATTAATATACCAGCCAAAACACAAAAAAATCGGCATTTCCATACAATAGTGTGCAGCCACCCGAGAAATTTGTTAGGGAATGACGTTTTTTTTTGCGTTTTGTTTGTTATTTTACTTTCAATATACTATAGTGATCTAGTATAGGCCGTGGTTCGATTTATTACGGGTAAGTCCCTTCCACGTTGCATATAAATCACTCTAATTACGTCTTAACAAGTATGATTATCACTATTAGAGACGAAAACTTGACATAAACACGTTTGACATAAAAGTAGATCAATCTTTTTAATATAAGTACCTGTAATGATATACCCCTGTCGCAATTTGAACCAATAAATCAGAGTGATCTTATCATTTTTATGACATCTAATTTTAGTAAAACCCGTTTACTGTGTAGCTTATAAAAACATTTAAAAATACAGATATAGATACACTTTATGTATTTATACTTACTAAACAAAAAGGCCATTAGGTAAAGAGCAAAGGCCACATTTAAAGCAGCACAACCGCCAAACCTTCCTCGTTTTTGTCATAAATCATTTTGTGTGCGACTTTCCGTTTACGCAACTTGTTAGGATAATATTTTTTCAAAATTAAAAACCTACCTCACTCCCAAACTGCATAACCGATTTTGATAAAATGTCTATGGGACTACCTGGAAAGTATACCCTTTCAAACAAAAAATCATTTTTCCAAATCGGTCCAGCCGTCTTCGAATAATCGGTGAACATACATAAAAACAACGCAACAAATTGATAACCATCTCCTTTTTGAAAGTCAGTTAAAAACAGGGCCGACTCACTTTTCTTTAAGTCATCATCATCAGGTCTTCTAAGTCTCCATAACAGGAGCACGACCTTCTTTGTACTACCAGAGCGATACTTGGCCAGAGAGTAGCCAGAGGATTAGGATTACACTCTCCACGCTGGCCAGACGGGTTGGAAAGGTTTAGCTTGTATTTCCTAACTAGCCTTCTATAAAATCCACAGGAAAACTTGGAATGTTCTTATTTCACTCTTAACAGACTCCGATCTGGTACAGGGAGATGCCGAGAGAGAGAGCTAAATAGGGTTGGAACTCTGGCAACAGTTTGTGTGACTGTGGGGTCACACAATCCTTGGACCATCTCTTGTCATGTCACAACTGCCCGACTCCTTGTACTAAGGCAGATCTAAATGTGGCCAATGACAGGGCGGTTGCCGTGGCTAGGTTCTGGTCTAACAATATCTAATTTGAGCCATTTTGACTCGATGAGAAGAAGATTCCACTCTGTCAGAAACCACACGGTTAAGTCTCAGGGCTGATTCAAGTATACATATAGGAACATCACTCTGGCAACTATTGCAAAACTTTCTATGAGATAAGCAGCCAGACCGATCAGACTTGCCAGACAACCAGCCAGATGCTCATTGTATTCACAAATAAGAATGGTCTGGCAGTACTACGGCTCTGGGTCCATAGGTTATGGCGAAAATTCTTTAAAATTACCAATTTAAAATAAAACATGTTTATTTGCTGGGAAAATTTAAAAATAAACCGACTTTTACGAAGTCGTCTAGTGATGAGTAACGGGACGACGTATTTTAATTGATATTCGTAGCGCCATCTATTTTTTGCTAGGGTAAACCTGGCAATTTTGCCCCACCATTCGAAAAATTGAAATAAGAAACGGTGTTATTTAAAACATGTTTATTAAAGTAATTAGTCTTAACCTCTGACTCAATAGGTATAACAAAAACAAAAAAAAAACTTCTTAAAAGTAATTAAAATAGCTGAGATCAACGATTTCTTAAAGTCTAGGGTGGGGCACATTCCACGGATACATCAGTCATATGTGCCCCAATGAAGCCTCTCATTTTTTAGTCTTCTTTCCTTTTCCTTTCCCTTTATTTTGGTCACCGCACTTGTTGCATTTCTCTGGGAAGTTTGAGCAATCTTCATGCAACCAGCCGGAACACTGCAAACACTGGATCCAGTCACTTTTTTTCTTTGTATGGAAGTAAGATTCGAGACATTCTACACAAGTGTTTTCATTTTCATCAGAACATTCTTCACTTGATTCACTGAGCTGTAACTCTTCTTCACTTTCCGATGATGACGACACTTCTGCAACATTCTTCTTACGTTTTGCTGGTGCTACCAAGTGTTTCTCCTGCGACTTCTTTTTTTCTTCAAAAAGTTTACGAGTTGCTAAATGTGTTTCTGATGTCAAAATCTTAACGTTCTGTTTTCTTTTACTGGTTTTATGACGTAAAACAGGCAAAGGACTCACTATTTGTAAGGTCTTAGTTGGTGTTTCTTTCTGTAAAACATCAGAAGCGTGTGCAATCTGATCACTCTGGTTTATTGAAGATGTTGAAGTACTCGGCAAAGAAAGGTCACTATTTTGAATATTGTCAGGACTGTTTCTAACTGCTGCATCAGAAACGCTGAAGAAATAGTCAGGAACAATGTTTGGATCATAGGGATATATCCCTGTTGCTTTAAACCCTGAAACACCGATTGCTGGAATTGCAGACTTGTACCAAGCCTCACCAATTAGTTTTGAAATGTGCTGTCGGTTTAAATGCCTTTCTTTGTTGTTTATAAACCAAGTGGTTACTGCTTTGGACAGGTAGCTTTTAAAAGGCTTGAAAAAACTTTTGTCTAAGGGTTGTAGAGCCTGAGTAGTGTGGCTAGGTAGACAAAGCAAGATTATTTCGTTTTCTTTAGCTAACTGTAGCATTTTATATGAATTCGAATGGGAGGAATGGCCATCAAGAATCAGGAGAACTTTCCCGTCTGACTTTCGTGGAATAAAATGATCTTTCATCCAGTTGTAGAATAGATCAGCGTTGATGTAAGATGATTTTTGATTCATAAAAACATCTGATCCTGGCGGCAAACCTTCAGAAAATTCAGGTTTTTTGTATTTACCTTTAAATATCAAAACGGGGGGAAGAAAAGTGCCCTCAGCATTGCAGCATGCAATTATAGAAATATGTTCACCTTTTTCAGCGTTGGTTACACAATTAACACATTTTGCACCCTTGCTGGCTACTACGATTCCAGTTTTATTGTTAATTTGAATGCCACTTTCGTCCATGTTGAAAATTCTTTCAGGCTTACCAATTAAATCATTTTCAGTCAACACTTTCAACAACATCTCAAAATAATTATTGACATCCTGTCGATTCATACCAGTAGCTCTCGCCAGGGACAGGCCTTCCGCTTTTCTTTTACTTAGCTCTGGATGCCTCTTCATGAACCCTTGGAACCAATCCCATCCAGCTTGTTTTTTCTCCTTATTGAATCGATGAGGTAATTCTAGTTTTTCAGCAAAGTCGTAAGCAATAGACTGCAGTCTTGATTGTTCTAGAGGAAATCCGATGGATTCGAGACGTTTGATGTGAGCTACAAGTCTCAATTCATTTTCATGCCCTAATTCCGAAGGTCTACCTATATTCTGCTTGCTATCCCAGCCTTTCAGGATGTGTCTACGTAAGGTTCTTGATGGTATTTCATATGTCCGGCTAGCTTCATTAACTCCCATTTTCTTGCTTATGACATCTTCTATAGCTTTTTTCATATTTTCTTCTGTCCATTTTTTTGGATCTGAAGCTTTTTCCTTCCCCATTTCCTAAAATAAAATAACCGATCAGAAATACTAAAAAATAAAAATATAAAACTAATACAGACGTGGGGCACATTACCCGAAAGAAATCGGGGCGCATTAGCCAAAGTCCAGTATAACGTGCCCCACTTGATTCCAACAAAGAAGTTTAAGAAAAACGAAACGCAATTGTAGGTACACAATAGTTCAAAGAGGTTAGCTTTAGAATAAAACTTTAAAAACTGAAAAAAACATAAAGCAAACACTTAAACTCAATGTTAAAACAGATACAAAACATTTTCAAACTATGACACATACCTTGTGACCACTTTTTCTTCATAAAAACAAATAAATAACAGCACCGAGTTGTTTACATCGACTCCATACTTCTGTAACTAACCCGCACGGACCAAATTAGCGCCAAATTCAAAATGCATCTGTCAGTTCTGCGAGTGGGGCACATTATCGACTGGGGCACGTATGCCTGATTTACCCTACAGAAAATCCTGACTCTCAAGCGTTAACCCCCAATAACTTTTGAACGGCCGAATCGATTTTTATCAAACATAGCTAAGAATCACCACAAGGGAACTTACTTTCACCTAAAAGCATTGAAATCGGTCCATCCGTTTAAGAGCTACGATGCCAAAGATAGACATTAGCGTCAAACTTATACAACGTGGAAATGACAAACCCGTAATAAATCAAACCACGGGCTATACTAGATCACTATAGTATAATGAAATTAAAATAACAGCCAAAACACACAAAAAATGCCATTTCCATGCAAGTGTGCAGGGCATTTTGTATGGAAATGTCGAATTTTGTTTTGGTTAATGATTGTTATTTTAATTTAATTATACTATAGTGATCTAGTATAGTCCATGGTTCGATTTATTACGGGTTGAAGAGATACTGGCAGGGTCGCCATGAGAGAGGCAAGGTAAGGTGGCTAACTAAAACAATCCGACGAACTATGAACGTATAATTCGAGAATAAAATAGGTTATGATGTAGATAAGTATAACATAAGCACTACAGGGTATGTCTCTTCCACGTAGTCAACACCCCTTTTGTGGGGATTTCAAAGGCTAGTTAACGTTCGTATAGAAAAATCTAGGGTACGGGCATCCTTACACTGCTACTTTATCACCAAAACTCCACACAATCGTTCTCGACGTCAAAACGTCAAAAGAAACTTTTAGACAAACAGTCCTAAACGTAACGTTTACTTTCGCCATTAATTTTAAAGTAAAGCGCTTAACTGGAACTGTAACAAGTCGCCATGATGAATGACAGGCTCTGCAGTATACAGTCTGTACACATGCGGGCAGATAAATGGCCACGTTTCTGTTTATTTACAAAAAAAAAAACAAACATCCCAAAAAGAATTGTTATAAAAACACTTCTTTTTAGGGTTCCGTACCCAAAGGGTAAAAACAGAACTCAATCACTAAAACTCTGCTGTCCGTCTGTCCGTCTGTCTGTCGGTCTGTCTGTCTATCTGTCTATCTGTCTGTCTTTATGCCTGCCTGTCTGCCTGTCTGTCTATCTGTCTGTGCGTCTGACTGTCACTAGGCTGTATCTCTTGAACCGTGATAGTTAGACAGTTGAAATTTTCACAGATGATGTATAACTGTTGCCGCTATAACGACAATACTAAAAACAGAATAAAATAAAAATTGAAGTTGGGCTCCCATACAACAAATTAAATTTTTATAGATAATAAAAATTCCTGAATAACCTACATGTATTGTAAGATAATAAAAAAAATTTAAACGATATTAACTTCTCATTTATTCAATAAAAGATTAATAATTGTTTTCTTATCGATCACCATGCTCAAAAAGTGTAACTTGAATTAATATCAAAGAAAAAAAATACATAATTGCATAAGTTGATAAAAAATGTTATGCAATAGCTTTACCGCGGCAGTCCCCGGGTGCCACACTTTTTTTATTAATAATGCAAGGGTAAGGATTTTTTTTATTTTTAAGTTATTGTCAATAAGTATCATGACAGTTAAAAAGCTTTTTCAAATGCTTAGATAGAAAAAAATTATGCCACAGACATAATATCTAAAAATAATCACTATTTAAAATAGTACCAATTAACGTAAATATTCACTTTGCTAGAACTTGTTTAACGCGTTTTGAAAAACGCATCATTCCTTTACCCAAGTGTTACCAAGAAAATTGACTTCCCACCTTTAAACCTATCATTACAATTATCCTCATTAAAATGTACAAATAATAACTTTAAATTCATTTTATTACTCTACATTGCTCTTCACACCAAAAAAAATAAAGCTGCGCGCACACTACAAGCCAAAATACCTATCAAGTAGTTAGTTCAGTTTAGGCTGGCTGGACTAAATATTGGCTTAAATTCTGTACCCTCGGCATGAAATTTGCCTCAAAGTATTCGATGTTAGAAGCCGATTGCCACCGAGTTCCCTTAGGGGTTTCTAATATCTCTTTCTAGAATCCTACTATATCAGCGCACCGTGCATTAAAATGTACATTCACTTTTTTTACAAGCCGATTACTAGCAGCATGACTAGATTGCACTCACCATGGGGTGTGTGCAATCTAGTCAAAAAAAAACAAAAATTTCACACACTAAGTTAATAAAAAAAAATATGCAAATTGAAATCCAGACATTGAACGGCTTATTAACCTTTATAGAACCTTATTGTGTAAGTATTTAATTCGCTTCATAGTTTTATAGCTATCCTAGCCCAAATTCTCACACAACGCCACTGTAAGTCAGTGCAAATAAAACAGAGGTGCTAATTTCAAAGCATTTTTTATTAATTGGGAAACGAATGACAGCTAATATATTTATAAATTTGTTGAAATTGAACTTATCACTTTTTTTAAATTTTGACGTAAAAGTTTTTAATCTTATCTATTATTTCTAACTATCGACATCAATTTAATTTACCTACTGTTCATGTTCATTCTTTTTTTCTACTTTAATATAAATACTATTTTTATTATATAAAACACAAATTAGACATATAAAATCGCAACACCCTGCCAGGGTTCATGTACTTACCTACTAACCATCTTCTGTATGAGTGCATGTAAGCGATTAATAAAGAAATAAAGAAATACCTAACTTTCTTTGGACAAGCTATATAGCGATCTAAAAGTTTACCGTCTGCGGAGAGTCTTACACCATAGAGAGAAATGCCCTACATGTTATTTCAATTAAGGGATCATTAACGGCGTTTACGGTTTACCGATAATACCGATTTTACGATAATGTTCCGTAACGATTCTAATGTAATAGCTCGAGTTCTAATGTCACTGCACTGGTGTTTGCGCGTTTATTGCTTTAGTGATGTGACTGTATTTTCAATTTATTAATATTATTTTTCAATAAAAGCACTGTGAGGCAGCACAGTTCAAAAACTGTTAGGTTATTAGTACTAAATTATAAAGGTAGTTAGGTAGGTAGGTAGTTATAAAGACGGTGCAAGTTTCTTGCCTGATGCATACGATTTTATTGAAGCACTAAATTATTTGGGTGACTGAAGTTTCGTTTAGACCACGTCAGTCTAATGGTGCGTTCACACGCTTCCGTTCTACACGGCATTCAACGAGCACGGGCACGGGCACGCGGGTAAGAACGGACTGCTTGTGCTTGTGCCTGTGGGTGCGCTCGCGCTCGTCGTTGAACGGACAGTGTCGGTTTTTTGGCAAAGTTCACACGCGCGCGATTACTTTAGTATATCGTGCGCCTTTGTAGCGATTGGTAGCGTTACCCTTACGCAGTAAAAAAAATGTAGGTCTAACATTTTTTTTACTGCGTAAGGGTAACGTAGCGACTAGCCAATAGCTTTCTAATTTGTGGGTAAAAGATTTATTTAGAATTCTTAAGAGCTAAATAATGTCGGATTTTCCTGGAGTTATATCACGGATAGCCAGTGATATGGGACCCGTACCACCCATATCATAATGATAAAAAAAAATAATGATGCTTGGGTGGAGGTTTGCCGCTTAATTGGAATTCCCCATAAAGAAATTAAAATAAAAAAAGGATATACTTATAGGTACTTTTAGGTACCACTTAAAAAAAACAGGAATCATGCCTACGTAAATTTTTTTTTCAAAAAAAATATATTAAAGCCTTTTGCGCATTTCCTAGTTTTTAAGATAATTAATTATGTCCTGATTTATTTATTTTGTGCAATAAAGGGTATTGTACTGTATTGTATTAAAGTAATATGTGATGTGGAAATTCGTCAGGATGATTCGAAGTCACGGCAGCACAATGGGGAAAGGATGTAAATTTCAAAAACATCTTAAACTTTTTGTTGTTAGGAATAACACTCCTATTTATCGTATATAAATATCAGATTTTTCAGTCCAGTCAATTAATTATAAGAAATAAAAATATTTTCAACAGCAATTTCGTAGTCGTACACCATTCAGCTTAATGTCGCCATTTCTTTTGCCCGTCTCGTCTGACATGTAAAAAAAGAAAATATATCATAAGTCAGTTAACCAAATTTTGCAATCCTTATTTATTTTCAGACAATGTAATCTAGTTACTTACCGATGGCAAATTATTACCTTATATTTTGCCTTGTTCTTTGAATTATTAGTCTAGTATCTTAATACACACCAAGGCATTTTTGATTATGTTGAGAGTGTTTTCTTTTATAAACTATGCAGTGTATTAGGCGCGTGAATGCTAGCAAGCGACTAATGTGAGGTGAACAGTGATAGCATATGATGAACGGAACAAAACTGTGATATACCTCTATAGTTCATTTGTTAATTAGGTATTTAAAAAATGTAAACAATCTTGACATGTATTTTTATTGAAATATACACTTTATAAATCAATACCTTTGCAACATACATACATACATATTATCACGCCTGTTTCCCACAGGGGAAGGCAGAGACTGAGGACCTCCACTTGCTACGATCCTGACAGACCTCTTTCGCTTCATCTACACTCATCACTCTCTTCATGCATGCCCGCCGGTTACGGGTACTTCTAACCTCTCCTTTTTTAAGAACGTCTGCAATTTGATCGCGGTACGTTCGTCGAGGACGACCCTGACCCGCTCTTCCACTCACGTTTGCTTTGTAGACTCTTTTAGTGAATCTCCTTTCATCCATCCTTTCTACATGTCCGAACCATGTCAACATTCCTTTCTCAATTTTTGTTACTACATCTTCTTTCAGTCCACACTGCTCCCTTATGACATCATTTCTAATCCGATCTTTCAAAGTAACACCACACATACTTCTCAGCGCTCTCATTTCAACTGCATTTATTCTACTTTCGTGCCTTTTCTGCCATTCCCAACTCTCACTTCCATACACCAGCGTCGGTTGCAAATTTCAAATAAATTATGTAATTTATATTTTATAAAATAAATAATTAGCAATTTGCGAAGGTATTGATTTATAAAGTGTATATTTCATTAAAAAGATATGTTAAGATTGTTTACATTCTTTTAAATACCTAAACAACCGCACTATAATACGTAATAATATCTGGTTGATTTCAATCGATATTTAGTTCGTATTAGTTTACGATACGTAATGCTATGCGGCAACTTGGTAGATCCTATACTACGATCGGGTTTCCACACGTCTTAGAGGATTAACTAGATCGGGTATTACCATAGATTTAGACGATACCGGTAAGTGAAACGAGCAGTGATGGTAGCGTTTACCCTCGCTTATCGATTTATACTAAATTCAATTACGTTGCTTTGCTAACCATCAATGGGATTTTATTGCACCAATAAAAACAGATAGTAAATAAAAAACTTAACTTTCTTTCTAGCCTTTCAGATCCCATAGTTGGGCAAAGGCCTTATTGTTTCCAGCTATTTCGATCTTTAGCTACTTCTTTCTTTAGGCTTCCCCTTGATCCATTCCCGTCTCCTGGAATCCACATGGTCATTATGTGAGCTCATCTGTCCGGTGTCATTCGGCAAACGTGACCCACCCAGTTCTATTATTTATTTATTATTTATTATTTTATTCATAAATCACATACAGATTAACAGTTATCCACCAAAGCATCTGCACTGTAGTCAAGAAATAAGTACAATAATATTACATGTTAATAGTCAATATGGTTGAACAACATAAAAACATAGACAGCATGCACATCAATCGATATTTATATAAAATTAGAAATAAACAATGTCAATGAGTTCTATATTAACAATGTGTCAAATTATATAATTAATTGAGTTGAGATATGTCAATAAATTGTTCATAAATACATTTGTTGAGTCACTAAATACATCCAGGTCAATGTGTGTAACGAGCATGTCCCCAAGCAGTTGCAGGGCTCTCACCGTAGGAGCATTTTTCGTCTAATTTTTAGTGTAAACCGCTGGTGGAAAGAACAGCCGCGGTCTTCGTCGAGGTGCGATCATGGCACCCTCCCTGCGATTCCACCGCAGGGGAACACAAAGCCCAAGTTACTCAAGCGCTGACTCATTATTTACTTTGTTCCTCAAGAGCAAGAAGTATATCTATTTCAATCCGGCACTCTTCCTTCCTACGTCGACCACTTGGGTGATGGAGCGCAGCGTAGTGTTCCTGACAGTAGATTGGTCAATCTGTTTTCGCCGACGATTGTGAACTTCTCTTTCTAAAGGTCAGTAAGTTGGCAGGCATTGTAAATTAGCAGTAGAGATTGGGCGAGAGCGGGTCACCCTGCTTCTGAATTGCTCTGCTTCTAAATGTGACTACTATTATAACTTAAAAATATCCTTTCACTTTCCAACAACTCAAATTAGATACTTTTATCTAAACGTCAAAACAAATATTTTCTATGGGATTTGTTTGAAATATAGACTTATGACGTCATAGTTTCTTGGAGTACGCTAGTCAGGTGTTTCACCATACAAATTCTGTAGGATGATGACTCCTTTGTTCGGTATCGTCTGTTTAAAGTTTTTAATTCTATCGATTTGTCTTGTCGTTATCTATGCTTGTATGGAATCATAATTGTAAAATGATAAGTACTTCAAAAGTTACGAGTCTTAAAACATTCCGTTTCGACACGTAATTTTAACGCAACTTTGGGCACAATTAAATACCGGAAGGAGTATAAAATCTCTAAAACAAAATTCATACAAGCATAGTTTGGTTATTATAAAAATTAAATAACTTTACTTTTAATTAAAACATTCAGCTGTTTTATCACAAGAACACTTCTCCCAAACGCATACTCGTGAATTTTTAGACGTGTAACGTAACGTTTTTGTGCGATAAGTCGGATACGACACACTAGACTGTAGTTCCGATGTGCGTATAAATCGGAGTAAATAGTTCCGCACTGTTCATAACCGAGTCTATCCCTTTCTCAGCGAAATAGCAGGCAAATTGGCTACGTGCGCCGACGAGTTCGAGTTCCGAACTAGCTCATTCTTAATATCAGTTTTTTTGCAATAATTACTCTAAAATAACATTAAAAATACATATGATCATGACAAGTGACATGTTTTATAGTAGAGTATTATTTTCTTAACAGCATCAAATAATTTGTTTTTGATGCAAAAAAGTACACAATTGAATGACAGCCGAGATGTATAATATAGCTTAAGGTGGCCCTTTCCGGCCGCTCTGTCGTCAAAGCGATGTCAGATTGTCAGGGCAATGTTCGAAAAAGAAGCAAAGCAAAAAGGGAGAGATAGCGCCTGAAGGCTCGGTTTACATTCTATTGAATGAAATTATTATTATTAACTATCCATTAAACGAATATTCACTTTTCATTGGGTGCGGAAATTTCATAAAACTTGTTCCAGGTGATACGTGTTTTTCAGTCAGCCTTACAAGTGTGTGAAATAAATGCTTTTTATTTAAAATTTTCATGACATTTGCGAGTTTTGTATCGAAATATTTTAATTTATGAGTACTTTATGAACGGTCGAAAATCAGCTAAAATTTATGCAAAAAAGAGATTTTTTGTCTCGATAGAAACCTATATATAGCGCATAAAATACCTGTGAGTTTAAAAGTTTTTAAGAAAGATCAGTAACAACGCCATAATCACGTACGAGCGTTTGTATGAAAAGTAAGACGCGAAGGCCGCTCTTAAGGGTTGGATCTCACTTGTCAGCGCGGAACGAGAGAAAGCGACGGAATGCGATAGCACGGCCGTTAATAAAGCGTAAAATAGTGCAAACGACGCTTCTAAGCGACAGAAAAGGATAGCAGCATAGAAGAGTGCTGTTCCATGCTGACAAGTGAGATTCAACCCTCACGAGTCTTCTGGGTCTATATATTGATATAAGAAGTGCAGATTATGGATAGGTAGCATATTATGCCTTTACATCGTCAGAAAGAACATGGCGTAATTAATCTATTTTTAGCTGTCTATGGCAGTGGCGACAAATATGGCTAATTGGATTTTGGATTTGGTCATAATAAGTTAATTTGTGGAGTTAATCGCTTCGAACTATTGATTCTTCTTCTTTTCGTGTCGGTACTACTCTATTTTGTTACTCCAGTATCTGGCCATATCGATAGTTATGTCATTTGCAGCCATAAGGTCCAGGTGCAGGGGGTTACTCCATAAAATAATACGTTAGTCGTACGACAGTGACGTCCTACTATGTCAAACCAAATTAGACTTTATCATCATACATTGATGCTCAGTGTTGCTTGACAGTAAAACACGGATATGCAGTAACGTAGTATTATTTTCTTTATATAAAGACCTCCCCTGTCTTGCAGAAAAGTTGTGTGAAGTAGTATTGTTTGCTGACGATACATCTTTACTTTTTAAGGTTGACAGAAAATGCACAAACTATGACGATGTAAGCAATACTATGTCACAAGTACTTAGTTGGTTCACGACTAATAATCTGGCCTTAAACACACAAAAGACTAAGTGCGTTAATTTTTCAATATTGAATAAACTCAATACTCACATACCTTTGAGTCTTAATGGCCAAGTTCTAGAATGGGTACCCAACACCAAATTTTTAGGCATAACTGTTAATCTATTTTTAGCTGTCTATGGCAGTGGCGACAAATTTGGCTAATTGGATGTTGGATTTGGTCATAATAAGTTAATTTGTGGAGTTAATCGCTTTGAACTATTGATTCTTCTTCTTTTCGTGTCGGTACTACTCTATTTTGTTACTCCAGTATCTGGCCACATCGATAGCTATGTCATTTGCAGCCATAAGGTCCAGGTGCAGGAGGGTTACTCCATAAAATAATACGTTAGTCGTACGACAGTGACGTCCTACTATGTCAAACCAAATAAGACTTTATCATCATACATTGATGCTCAGTGTTGCTTGACAGTAAAACACGGATACGCAGTAACGTCCGTCTTGCGTACCGCTTTTGGAGTAACCCTCATGGTGTTTGGGCACCTGGGACACGTAAGTACGTTTTTTATGGAGAAAAATCACACTGGCAAAAATTTTGCGAACTGTTTATTAGCTGACTTACTATAGTTTAAGCACAGAATTAAAATAAATGTTTTACATACATAACGGAATCTCTTAAAGCACAGAATAAGTACTAGTACTCACGTACAGAAGTCTTTCTCAGAAAAGAAATTTAAAGGTTTGTATACTCAGAAATGGTCATAATCTGGTACATTAAGTACATACTGAATTTACAACTTGATTTGACATTATTTCAAAATTTCGACATTAAAAAAATTAATTTAAATTATGACAACAAACAATGTATACTCTGTCCACATATCAACTATAAATATTAATTTCATTGTGAGTTGACGTTCTTGGAGAAAATGCTGCAGTGCAGTTTGTTACCGCTTCTTCTGCACTAGCGCTTTGGAGGCGGCAGTAAACTTAGCTCTAAGTAACTTTTTGACGTCAACAATTGTGCAATAAAACAAAGTGACGATTATTAAGAGATATTATAAATATCCTATGATAATAAAGATATATTTGAATTGAATTGAATTAAAGAAATATCTATTTAATGTGGTTGGCGCTATGGTTCAATTTAGCTCGCGTCAGAACTCCTCACCTCTTCGTTTAGATACGTAGACATCTATTGCAAGCCAATTTCATTCTTATTGCTCTAGACAAACGATTCATGTAACTGAATTTTCCTTCGATGTGGCCGCGTACATAGTAATAATGTTTTGTATCTGTATATTTCCGATACCTAAACGGGGAATGACACAGGCTTACCAATGTCCTACGCCATATGCGTCCCCGTTCCCCGGCCCCACACCTCTTCCCTAGTCTCGCCTTGTCGCTGTGTTAGGGGCGAATACACACACACACATTGATGTGTGCACGGATGTTTAGTTTCGTTGTAGTAGTAGGCAAAACTGATACTCTGCTTCTGTGAAGAGCCATACCTGTGGCTTATACAGATAGTAGTTTAGTTTTTAGTGAGTTCTCTCGCAATGTGCTCATTATTTTGTTTTCTTATCCATACCTGTGGCTTATACAGATAGTAGTTTAGTTTTTAGTGAGTTCTCTCGCAATGTGCTCATTATTTTGTTTTCTTATCCAACTACGGTAAAGCCGAAACGAAGGGTTATGATTTTAGCAGTATATATAAATAGAATAGAATGGAATATCTATTTTTATTATCAAATTTGTATAAAATATAAATAATAATAAATAAAATTCGCGATTACACTCGCTCGTTCAATAATTTATTTTTGTAGAAAAAATAATTCAAAGTTTCTTCGTTGTTTTTTCTGGCGTCACTGAAAATGTCTAAATAAGCTTTTGAATTTGAACAAAAGCAATACCCGTTCCTTTGGGAGATACGACGACAGATTAAGGAAAAGCTCTTTTACTTTTACTTCAGAGTATAAATCTCTAGAATTTAAGCCATAAATACTATTCACACATTTTACTCAAGTTCTAAATCAATTTTTTTTACATGTTATATTTATTTAAATGATTGTAACGTGTATTGATGTAAGCTTTCTTATATACTTACCCTCACATATATACACAATTTTGTCCTTATCACTCTCTCAGCTTACGCTTCGGCCGCACTTGTGCCTATCGTCCCGAAGCAATTCGCGGCGAATCTTCGTACGTTTTGTACGCTAAAAAGTTATCGCAATAAAGCGCTGGTCACACTAGCGGCTTCGTTATTTTTCACGAACTATCTGGCAATAATCCAAGATGGTGTCATCTACGTGTTTTAAATATGGACGACGACTTTCTTTTCCTTAACACGTGTGCTAACAATTACATAATGCATTTATTGAAACCTAGAAAGAAAAAATTTTAACACCATTTGATCGTTCCACTCCATTTTTCCGCATTAACAACCGTGGTACAGCACGCGTCTGAACAAGTTGAAAACAAACGTCAAAATGAATAACGCAAGTGCGACTACGCAGAGCGAATGGTTAGCGTGCTTAAATCCTTTGATGTATCGCCACCGAAGTCCAAATATTCGGGACGATACCCGATAACGGCCGGTCACATTTGCGTGTATCGTGTAATAGCACGAAGCTTCGTGGCGATAGGCGCAGGTCCGGCCCAAGCATTATACAATATGTAACAAAAACCCTATCCGATCCTTGTAGGAGCAACTCAGACCGTCAATATAAACAACTTTTCCTATGGGACCAATGCTTGAAACTTGAAGAAAACATTGACATCTTCATACAAATTGCCGGGTCGGCTGAAAACCTTTGTACGAAAATGACGATTTTTTTTCGAGTTTCAAGTATTCGTCCCATAGGAAAAGTTGTTCATATTGACGGTCTGAGTTCATACTGACGTACAGAGTTTTTGTTAAATGTTGTATAATATTAATTTGTATAATCTTAGCCCTCAGCGCGAGAAGTATATCAATTGTGTTCGCTGCTTCGCTCCAGGTAGGCTGGCAACTTATATCCCTTATATCGGTTAGTATCAGAAGGACAAATACTCTTATTTATTTTAATATGAATAGACTTATGTATTGTTCAACGAGTTACCTTCTTCTTTTTCTTTGTCCTCGCCTCTTTCCGTTACGCGGGGTCGGCTTTCGTAATCCTCGACGCCATTCACTTAGCTCATAAGCATCGTTTTCCGTAAGTCTGAGTTTCTGCGTATCCTTTCGGGCATTGATCATCCAGGTAGTTGGCGCTCAACTCCGTGGCGGATTTAAAAATAGGCTGAGTAGGCTAAATAATAAATAAATAAAAATAATTTGTTTTCAGACAATGGAAGTCCATACATACAAAATTTAGTTTTGATAAAAATAATAAATAAATGAAAGTTACATCGACAGAAAATTCACTGATTGTCATGTAAAACATGCAATTCAGTGAACCTCCTGAAGATGGCTGCATCCATCCTATCTGCTATCACAATCCGGACTTTGTTTCTGCTCCCGCGCACTCAGCGCTCCAATGATGACATTTTCTTCCGCATAATAGCAAAAAGTCGTCTACTGCTGCATCAGCAAACATGCCTGAGGCGCTGCAGAAACGAGGGAGCCGAAACAATGCCCTGAATAATAAATCCCGCGATTAATTTTAAAGAGCAGAAAAATCCCGTAATTTATTAAATAAGAAAGTTGTTTACTTTAAGACAATTTAAACCACTGCACGCGCGACGTTGCCAATATGTAAAAACTAATAAAAATACTAATGTAAATACTAATAAAAATTGTATGTCATTTATCTTTATTTTATTTATCTTATTTATCTCTAAGGTTTTAATTATTATTTATTTGCAATATTGTTGGCAACACGGGATTGTCCATTAAAAATCCCGGGACGATCCATATTAATATCAACATTTCAATGTAAGTACATAAATAACCATTATAACCTAAGTATACTGGCGCACCGCGGTTTAAAATGTTCATTTACTATTTTCATAAGCCGTAAACTAACATAATGACTGAATTGCACACTCCCACATATTCAAAATAAGAAATTTTCGAATCGCTTATTATTCAAATACACTCACAATAATAAATTTTGTATAAACACGTTTACGTTTAGAGATATATTTTGTACTCACACTAAGTCAGTTAAAATATGCGAATTATAAGGCGCGTATTGGACGGGTTATTAACTTTTGTAGTACCTAATTAGGTAGGTATTTAATTCATCTCATAGTTTTATAGCTGAACTAGTGGCCCAAATTCTTACCCAACCCCACTGCCATTTACAGTAAGAAACATGGCTGTTCACGAATAAAAAGGTATAATAAAAAACCCTTAGTTCACATAATTACAAATGGTTTCCAAATAAACGAGTCGAGCGCAGCGGGCGGCTTCGAACCTGTAACCTTTGACCACCACCGCTTTGCCTTGCAAATCAAAACGCGCTTTTGAAAGACGTTTCTGTTATTTTAGTATGCCTTGATTGAAATGAAGGATTTTATTTACGTGTATTTGAAACAAATAATACAGTAACAAAGATTAAACGCCATACGAACCAGTTTATTCGTGGTTTCGAATCCCACTGGGAGGCTTTCCAGTCTGGTTGGGATATTAGAGGCTTGAATCACCCGATTATCTGAAAATAAAAGATGATAAACTGGTGGTCCCGAACGCTTAGCGTTTGCTCCTCAAACCTATCCAAGGATTGGTTCTGGTCTACCCTTTGGCTTGCGAAGGTCAGACGGCAGTCGCTCTGTGTAAAAACCAGTAACCTCATCAAATCACCTAGGTTAGGTAGCGAACCCCGGGTTCTAAAGCGTTACCGCTGAGTATGCAATCGGGAATACGCTGATGATGATGACTCAACAAGGATTTTCACAGGCAAATTAAAAAAAAACCCCGGCCACCTAATGATAAATGCCGGAACTATGTATTCCAAATTGATATCCGTAGCTCCATTTATTATTTGCCAGATAAATAAAAAAACGACTTTAAAACGTTAACCTCCAATAACTTTTAAACGGTTGAACCATTTTCATCAAACTTTTTCTAAGATCTAAATAACTAAGAATAAATAAGGGTATTTGTTTGCGCGTAAAAAAACGCATAGAATTCGTTGAAGAGTCGTCTATCCATTGTAGAGCGATGATAACAAAGACAGACAGACCAACAGATAGACATAAGCGTCAATTTCATAACGCCTCTTTTTTGTGGGCGTTTAGAAAAATCTTCCCTGCTAAATAAAGTGTGAGAAATCTCTTTTACTATACAAAACGTAACAAAAAAACTCTGTCCAATCCTTGTAGGAGCAACCAGACCGTCAATATGAACAGCTTTTTCAATGGGACCAATGCTTGAAACTAGAAAAAAAATTTCATTTTCATACAAAAGTGTTCGGCCGGTCCGGTAATTTGTATGAAAGTTTTGATATATTTTTTTTCGAGTTTCGAGCTTTGATCCCATAAGAAAAGTTGTTCATATTGGCGGTCTAAGTTGCTCCTCCAAGGATCGGACAGGGTTTTTGTTTCATATCGTTCAGTTTGTTTAAATTTGTGTTTAAAAACGTTTATTTTTTGCATACAAAACGCATTTTTCAAGTAAACTCTGAGAACTTCGCTCGCTTTGCTTGCTATTCAATTGAACTTTGTAGATAGCTATACTCAATTAACTTCTCTAATATTCATATTTAATCAACAAATGTACAGGATGATAGTTAATACCAGCGCTTACGCGACCTAAGGAGCTTACAGCCTCAGCGGTATTTGTGCATACATCCTGTATTTGCCCTCAAAACAGATTCACAGCAGAGTATATCCGAAATAATTACACTGAAACATTAGGTTCGAATTTGTGTTCTAAGGGTGGGTTTTAGTTGGAAACTAGTGTTTAATGAAAGCAAATTACTATTACTATGATATTTTTAATCTATGAAAGTCTATAATTCTTGTGATAGTCTATGGCAATCCCCTATGTTCTTTGAAAAAGTATATTAAAGGAAACTTCATTCAAGTTGATAGTAATTGTATTCGTATCATAAGGTATCCAGTGATTAAACAAGAATGTAGAATGAACTGTCCGTGCTGAACGTTTTTTATTTTATTTTTACTAATCCAAGATGGCGGCCGATTTTCAACTGCAAGCTATTTTGCTGAAATTAAATATTCTTGAGTATTTCGGGTCGCGACAACCGAATCTAAACTATCTTTTGGAATTCGAGATGGCGTCTGGATTTTAGTATTTTACCTAATTTCGTTCATAACGTCCTATTGGAACATTATTACGGATCTGAAATTTTGTATGCTGAGGTAAAGCATCTCGGAAAACTCGAAACAGCATTCACATTGGGCCCCGTATTTTTTCATTTCCTTTACTGACAGCAGTTTTTACCCATTTTCTCAACAGGACATGTAATTATAGCCTACCTCAACAGCTGCTCAAAAAACCGCGTGCTGCTTGCAGCCCGTACAACGTCAGAAAAGCTAGTCAAGTGATTGTCCGTATTTCTATGGATTGCCCTTGAGAAATTCCCCCCCATGGATAATGTCAAGCTAATGGCGGTCCAGACTGGTCTCGTTTTCTATAATTTTAGATGGTCTGGGTGTTAAGGGAAATATAGAATTTATCGGCCGCTTTAAAGCGAAGATTTTAAAAGGCGATGAAGCTTGTTTGTTATGTCTGATTATTCAGGCTGCCTATAGGCATCTGACATAGCTTGCTGACTGCCATACAATGATGACAGCCGGGACCAACGGCTTATATGCGCCTTTCGAAGCACGGAGGAGCTCAAGAATTTGTATGCCACGTGTGGTCATCCATCCAAGTGCGGACCACGCCTATTGTCGCTTAACTTGTGAAAGGGCTAGTAATGCGCACTCCTCCCAGGCCACCGAGCTCCCGTGAATACTCGGTCAAATAATGAGGGTTTACAAAAATATGTGACGTGACAGTGGCGTCAGGTGGTAACCTATTGGTTACGCCACTGTCACGTTACAGCAGCATATTGGACCTGACTTTACTGTGCTGCCATCTGTCATGGCATCATATATTTTTTACCTACTTCCAAAACAGGAGGAGGTTATCAATCAATCACGACCTTTTTTAATGTATTTTCACCGATTATTCGCAAACGCCTGCTCCGACTTGTGATAAAAATTGTTTGAAAGGGTATACTTTTCGGGTGTTCCCATATAAATATTATTAAAATCGGTCGTTGTAGTTTGGGAGTGAAGTCGGTTTTTAGTTTTTCACTGATGGATTAGCACACTGTTTCTAACTTAATTCTCATTTCCCTTTTAGTCACAAGTGGCACATTTTTTTCTCTTTTAGTCGCATTGCTCATTTGATATATTTGTTAGCATAAAAATACATCGAATGAGAAAAATATATTTTAGCAAGCAAAGGCGTATTCTGCACTTGTATTGGAGACCAACAATCCAAGCGCAGACCACGCCCATTGTTGCTTAACATGCATAAATGTCGCCGGGCCATCACACTCCTAAAGTGCTATCAAAGTACTATTAATCAATATGTAAATCAATCCCAAAAATAATCACCATAGACCAATAAATAATACTAACGTACAGTAGTATTGCTAAGATCATAAATCATAAGGTTACCAAATTTCACAGTGGTGGTACTTCACAAATTAGATTATCGGCAATCTATAATTATCAGTTTCATAATGATTTTACATAGCTTCTTGTTATAAGGTACGTTTCTCATGAGAAGACAGCTATGGAAAGCTAAGCGAAGCTAAGCGTTAAATAGTTTGATGACTCTTTTCTCTATGCTTGTTTGATCTGCTGATATACTGGTTGGTACTTTGATGATAAAGAACTATCACGTTTCAATCTCAAACAGAATCCTAAGCTGCCAGACCAAATGACCTCATTTAGCGTGTTGGAAAGTGTAATGATTCTCAATTATTCTTCGCTTAGCTTCTTCTAACTACCTGCACGGAAAAAAAGTATCTGGTATATCCTACCATATTTTTTTATTTTTATTTTATTATAAGGCACACAAACAGATTACAGACAATAAAGATCAAAAGAATTATGTAAGCATAAAAAAACTAGTCCGTAATCCACTATAGTGTACACTGTATGGCCAAAATATATGAGAGCAAGTAAGATTTAACAACAATTTTTACAAGATAAGATAGTGCAGGTAAGTCTTTAAAAAAGGCAGGTAATTGTGATTAAGTTATTATTAGATTAAATATTATAGTGGTCTAGCCGCCTTTTGCGCATTTCCTAGTTTTAGCCCTTTTGCAGTAAAGGGTACTGTATTGTTCTATATTGTACATTTTGTCCAGTTTGATGTAACTGCATTGCAGTTATGACCACAATTTTCATTAAATTACATTGCTTTTAATTTAAGAAACCGGTGAAGGCTCATTTTCTTTAAAAACTGTCAGATAGATCATAGTGTATTTATGTAGTATATGTAGATATTGTTTATTTGAGTATTACTTAGTAGTGAGCATTATTTGTGAGTATAGTTTATTGTTTTGATTATAATGTTTACGTGAAGTCTTTTTTCACCACATACCTATTCAGTTTTGCACTACCCTGTCATTCTCCACATCACCCGTTTGGTTTACTAGTAGATAAAACCTTAGGCTTAAGTCCGCCATTACACTTGTATTTGTGTATAAAGTTAAATAAATAAATACAGCTTTACTACCTGTTGTCTGCCAACTTCACCTCGCCCCAAGTTTCATAGTCAGGGATCGTTCTAACCAAAATTTGGGACATGCATGTAAAACTTTTAGCCTTTATAAAATAACAAATATCTGGCCCTCGCGGGCTCTTAGGCTATCAGGACAACGCCTCAACCCAAAAAAAGCTTCGCTTCGCTTTACCACTGTGCATCAACCCTTGCCATCAACTCGACGCGTGCTCATCACAACACCCATTAATTATTTTGACGCGGTTTATATTAGAATAACTGGTTAATTGACTACATAACATTAGCATAGAGTTATCGTCAAAGAAAACGGTTTTAATTATAGAGCGGTTAGGGGAAATCAAAAGATAATAATTTTAAAATATTGTATATGGGGTTGTCTAGATAACAAGATACAATACAATAAAAAAATAATTCCCTGCTATGGGAGACATATAAGGCCAACAATACATATATATATATATATATATATATATGGCAGCCGCCCGGGAAATTTGTGTGGGAATGTCAATTTTCTGTTTGGTTTTTGACTGTTATTTTAATTGCATTATACTGTAGTGATCTATAACCCGTGGTTCGATTTATTACGAGTATGTCTCTTTCACGTGGTATATACAAGTATAAGAAACAATTACTTGATAAAGATTCAAAGATTACAATGTTTATTTAGTAATAACACCTTTACAGGCACTTTTACACGACAATAGGTATAATTTGCGTAATGTGTAAAGTATTTTAAAATTTAATTTATTTTTAATGAAAAGCTACCGATACAAGCACTTCATAACGACCATGATATTTAACTAAACCACAACATTAAATGAATAAAAGTAGCGAACGATGATAGTGATATGTGTTAGCA
The DNA here is from genome assembly GCA_943193695.1 of Acrobasis suavella. Lineage (NCBI taxonomy): Eukaryota > Metazoa > Arthropoda > Insecta > Lepidoptera > Pyralidae > Acrobasis > Acrobasis suavella. The sequence continues at coordinate 1,689,808 of OW971950.1, forward strand.
TTTCCAATACCAGTCGTAACTTTATTCATACTAGCAACCCAGAATGTGAGAAAAATGGTAACACGAGCCACGAGTTTTTGGCGGGAAGTCAAGGGGTTCAGTTGGAGTTTGCTTTAAATTATTTTGCAAATTGATTCTAGTGGACTTTATAATATAAAATCGGTGTAGTTTAGTGTTATAAATGCTCATGCTCATGGACAATATGTAAAATGGTTAAAGTGGATACTCATAGTGCGGCTGTAGTGATATTTATTTGCGGACTGTGGTGCCCACCATCTTTAGGCGCCTTCCGCCACTCATTCGGTTATGAAAACCAGTGGACTCGTATAGATTTGTTGCCAGAAGCTCCCTTGAAGCAATCAAAGCACACCAACCTTTGATTGTATAGTTAGGGTTAGGATTGGCGCTTGCGCCATCGGTTACCTAGACACTGGCAAAATAATCTTCAACAAAGTTTAATTGCCAACAACAAGAAAAAAAAAACACGAGCCACGCTGCTGTCAGCTGTCAAGTTTGACATTAAGAAAAATGCCGCCTTTTGATACGATGAAGCGAGATGATTTGTAAAAGTTATTGTGTGTATATGATACCATTGCAGAATATACTTGGGTTAAAGAGCTCAAGGTTTTATTTAGAAGTACCATAAAAAAGAAGTAAGTGATGATACCCAGACGTCCGGAGATAGTGACATTCGGAATAATGGAATCTACTGACACAAGCATCCCTTTGGTTAAATGTAGGCTCCAACAGCCAAATAATATTTGTAGTTAACACAATATAGATTTTATTTCTATTATTATATTAAATAATTACAAATACAAACCAATTCGAAGTTTTTTTTTCTGCGTCCCAGTTTTCAAATTATATCCACGTCCAGAACAAATTGCAATTGTTTACCTGAAAATAATATAAAAGGAGTATAAATAGGGATTAAGAGTAGCTAGATACACTTGTTTTACTACCTAATAGATAAACTTAAACAGGCTTATATAAATTCAGACTTATTTTAAGACGTTTGTTTAAACTATTATTTATTAATTTATAAGAACTTTACTGTTCCAAAATGAATATATGAGTTATACGAATTCCGTCGAATATCTCTTGGTTTCATCATCAGAACAGGTCATTAACCGCACTCACTCTATAATATTATATAGTATGCAAAATTTCAGTTCATACGGTTGAAGATATATGGTTGCAATTTGAGTTGCAGGATTTAACCTAAACAAACGTACATATATACAAGATACATTTCAAATTAAACAATAAATTTAAAAAAAAACTATCTTTTATCTTTAACAATGACCTAAAAAGATTAAAGTGCTTCTCAAGACGAATCAATAGAGCCCGAACTCAGTGGGGTTATGTTGTTTTATCGAAGAGATACCATGACCACGTTCCAGCTGCATCATCAGATCAGCACCATATCATCATAATATTGTATTGTCACATGATATACGTATGCGTGCAAAATTTCTGCTCAATCGGAAACCGGGAAGTGGGTCAAATTTAACTAGCAAGATTTGATTACAGACAATCAGGACAGATAACGGGACAGGTGATACTAAATAAAAACTTGTAATAAAATAACTTATATATATTTAAATAAGTCATCTTACGTTACTTTTAATAATATCAAAATAACTTATCTTCAATTAAATGTCATATCTTCAAGTCATCACGAAAAAAAGATTATGCAAGATAATAATTTGAGTCACGATTTTTCCCATATTAAATCATTCTATTCCGGAGAATCATTATACCTTATACGTGAAAATAAATGTGGATTTGTCATGTTGGGAATCGCTTCGTAAATATTTTCCCATATTGATATTAAATATGGCTGTCAAATCTGTCAAATTTATTTATGGTCATCGTCATGTTATTGCAATTAGATAAATTACTTACAGATGTGTGTACATATGTGCACATAATTGACGACCTCCGTGGCGTAGTGGTCACCATGCTAGTCCGTCACCCAGAGGTCCCGGGTTCGATTCCCGGTCAGGGCAAGTTGAAAAATGGTCTTTTTCAAATTGTCCTGGGTCTTGGGTGTTTATCTATATATGTATTTGTTATAAAATATAGTATCGTTGAGTTAGTATCCCATAACACAAGTTTCGAACTTACTTTGGGGCTAGCTCAATCAGTGTAATTTGTCCCTATATATTTATATTTATTTATGTAGCATTTTGTAGGATGCACCGGGATTGGTAGGCCAAAATAACCATGGAATGGGTCTCTGCAGGCTGGCGAAGAAAGAGAGGTCACCCTAGAACGAGATGGTCTGACGATCTCTCATGATAAAAAATGGCAAACTATCGCTACAGATAGATATAAATGGAAGTCTGGAGGGGAGGAAGGTTTGCTAAAAAGTGGGGCACTATAGACTAAAGAAAAAAAAACAGCAAAACATTTTTTTCGTTTATCGGTACCTCTCCGTGAAATGTTGGAAAGAAAAGGCCGGATATCGGACCCTGAGATTAAAAGCAACCATAAAATGCAACTGGAAATGAGCAGCGATGATAAGAGTACACAGAGACAAAAGAGTTTAACATTTTCTTCCGAAACCCTAAAAATCTTAATTAGCGCATTTCAAAAACCAAGCTTATTAAGTGCCTGTGAATAGATAGAACTTAATATAAAATTAATTATCATATAAAACGTGGTTTTTAATAAATTGCTACTGTTAATAATATGCCACAAAATTAATTATGTAAAATGCCTATGATCTACTAATTTGGTATTCATAACTTTCCGAGATAATTATTTATTTTGTAATTAAGTGTTCGTTGCTGGTTTGTTATAAGATATTTTAGGTTATGGTTTTAGTAATTTATGTCCCATCTTCTTTTTATCGTGTCGATGGTTTAATCTTTATGAGCATGGTGTCAGCCCTCTTCTATCAACAATAGGTATCTAAGGGTTATGACTATTTGTCAGCACGGATTTTTCGCATGGTGATATTCTTATTAGTAGCTCAGGACCGTCATTTTATAGCGCAAACACAGATAGACAGAATGCATCAGCATGGCTGGTTACGTGGCGTTCGGTCACCCTTTTTTGCTCTAGCAAATGACGATTCTAGGTGACAGAAAGAAAGTGCTGTTTCTTGCTGACAAATGAGTCGCAATCCTAAGAGTATTTAAGATATATTTCCGGAATTTAAATTCTTTAATATGAAGAAAATTTTTAAACATTTGAAGATAATGTAAATGATTATGGATATTATTTTTCCATTGAATCTTAAGATTCTGATAGAAGAGGGTATGTTGTGTTTTTACAACCAAAGTTTATTGCCACATCAAAAGAGATAAATGTAGGCGCATATCTGTCTAGTTACATCGGAATCCTTTTGGTTATGAAAAAAAATGCATACTCTCATCATCATTTCAGCCGCATAACGTCCACTGCTGGACATAGGCCTCTCCCAAAGATTGCCGAAACGACCTATCAAGAGCGGCCTGGTCAGACGGCTTTCCAGCGACCTTGGTCAGGTCGTCTGACCACCTTGTGGGTGGGTGTCCTACGCATGCATACTCTCGCTCAAACTCAAACCAAACTGCGGGCTTTAAAAAAATATGGTCCACCAGATGGTAGCACAGTGCTCACAAAAGAACCTGTCAACGAATGGTCCAATCACAGCAGTTGATTGGACTGACGTCAGTGTGTGTCACATATTTTTGAAAACGCTCATTAAAAGTACGTTCCATAAATTAAAATAACCTCACGATTATGCCATCCACACATCAAATGACACAAACAAACAATTTGAAATCAAACAATCCATAAGTTACCGTGCAACTATGGTAATCTCCTTAGCAAGTGGGCCAAACGAGCTATATTTTAATGCTTCAAATTTACGGTTACATAAAGAGCCGATTAAAACAGTATCGGAGATTTTTATCGCTCGCACAGCGGGCGGCAGTGATGACAGAAGGTTTGACCCGTGACATGAAGATGTGGGTTTTGTAATCCGATGGGTACATTATTCACCCGTAATCCTAAAGCGAGGCTATCCGTATAAGTATCCAGTGCGTTATCTAGCTTTTACTTACTTTAATGACAGCGCCCTTGGAAGCGCACTTTTTTCTAAAAATCATCTTAAATTTCACATTCTTATATTATTCACGTTAATAAATAAAATTGTAATAAGAATACAGTACATGAACTAGAAATCAAATACCTATGTTTTAAGTTATTTTGAATATTAGCAACAATGTATGGCGTTAATTTTCAAATCCAAGATGGCGTTACGCATTTTTTGTACTTTTTGAAGTAGCAAATAAAAAAAAAACGGTTGTCTGTAAAGTCGGTTTACTGACGATAGTTGAACGTGGCGACGTCATAAGAAAATACTGATGAATTTCCGAACGCGGAGGCCGATTGTGCCGCTTTGTCGCTCGTTGCGCGCTCTCGCTTGCACTTCAAGCCTTAAATGGAACGCCTCAGAGCAAGGTAACGCCGCATGCGTCATGTTTTTTCGTGTGTGCAGCTGGCTCCATCGAATATAAGACGTTGTCACTTCAAAATGTTTTTCTTTTAGATTGACCTATTCACTTACAATTCTAAGGGCGGATTTGCCAAACGAGTTTAAATTTGTCATCATGTATATCATGTATATCGAGTATTTTCAGATTTTGATAGGTTATATATTCATTTGAAAAATACCAAGAATTTCTCACTTCCGGTATACAATGGAAGACGTCAAAGAAGTTATTTTAGAAGAAATTCAAAAATTAAAAAGGTTCCAAGAAAAGTTATACTGATGCAAACATTAAGATGTTTGGTCTAATCCGCCCTAAATAAATAACTATCTTGGCAAAGTAAATATATATATAAAGATGTGAATCTATTTTCATCATCATAACATCAGACTCATCAACTACAGGTCTCTGTTAACCGATGCCTGCGCTTTATAATAGGTATTTTTTGGCCGGACACAGTTATCTCAAACCAGGACTTGTGGAATCTATGCGAGGAAGATCCGATTGATCCGTAGACTCGGTCATACGTTGCGTCGGCATCACGACCTTACTCCCTGTAGAGCCCTTGACCGGAACCCACAGGATAGGAGTAAGCGTGGCCGCCACAAACAAACTTGGCGCCGTACCGTCATCTCTGAAGCTAAGCAGCTTGGATTATCTTGAAGCGAAATTAAGAGCGCAACGGTTGACAGATCGAATTGGCGACGTGTTGTGTGTGCCCTTGGCCCCGACAGGGGGATATAGGAAACGAAAAGATAAATCTATTGTCAGTCTTTTTGCTCAATATTCTTGCGGCCCTGGGCTATGTCTACCACGTTCGGGATAAAAACGTGATAGTTTATCTAATATATATCTGTTTTCGATTGTTATCGTCATCAAACTTTAACAACCTTTTCCCGGTCCCAATAGACAGTCATAAACAGAGACGCGAATTCAAAGACAAGCAGTTTGCCCGCCATTAAAATAAATTGGGAGGGACTGATCGTGTTGTGTTTGAGAAATATATTTCACGTGTACATCGGGAAATATTGAGGGGACAGGAGAAAAGCTCGTTTTTAACCTCCCACTTAAAAGAAGGGGTTTACGTCAGTTTAACATGTGTATCAGTCTCATGATAGCTTCCAAATCACTACTTGTATATTCTAAATCTTTGTTCCAAATGGATGAACATTTTTTTTTTAATTGTTTTCTATTTGAATGATTTCTTAATCTTATAATCCTCAATTACAATTCAACACTAATGTCAAAATAAAAAAGCAATGTTTTCTTTTTATTTAAATACGTAAGTTTTTAAATAAAATTCATATTCAAATCTCATTTCCAATATCCAAAAATACGATGGATAATATTGTGTAAAAATATATTTCTCTGTAAATAAATCATTTTAACTAGTAGTTCGCCCCGAACTGTGAACTCGCGAGCTCTACTGATTTGGCTTATGTTTATTTAAACTTTAAAATTCAATTAGTCATACCTAATACGTCTACCAAATTTTATGAAGCTTCGATTAAAGTCACTTAAGTTAACGTCGAACAAGCATATGTACATACAAACGCTGGATAGTTCAAGTAGACTCGGAGAACTTCCCTCGCTTTGCTCATAAAGTTTTATAAAGTAAACAGTCAAAATTAAAAACTACTGCAGGTTTTTCACTAACGGATTAGCTTAGCTGTCCACCGGGTGAATGCTGGCAGCATTTTGGGCATTTTGGGCAAGTTGCCTCCATGTGGCGCTTTTGATAAAATTTTCTTTTTAAAAAGTGTTTTAATTTTAAGAAAACTATTCTTAAAATGAAAACAACTATAAAAGAATATAATATATAATATAAAAAAAGTTTAGATATACCTAGTTTAGTTTTAAATTGTTTGTTTTTGTTGTTTGTTGTTTGACGACCTCCGTGGCGTAGTGGTCACCATGCTAGTCCGCCACCCAGAGGTCCTGGGTTCGATCCCCGGTCAGGGCAAGTTGGAAAATGACCTTTTTCAAATTGTCCTGGGTCTTGGATGTTTATCTATATATGTATTTGTTATAAAATATAGTATCGTTGAGTTAGTATCCCATAACACAAGTCTCGAACTTACTTTGGGGCTAGCTCAATCAGTGTTATTTGTTCCTGTATGTTTATGTTGTTATGTATAATGTTAAATAAAGTTATTAAACTACAAATGATTTCCATAAAGTGTTACTTCTGTACGCACTTTATTCTCAAATAATATATCGTAAAATACCCAATTTGTCAGGGCCGTAAAAAGATAATTTGCGACGCAGCGGGCAGCGATCCGAGATTATTTAGTCGTTTATATGGATCAATGGGCGGTATGTTGTAATTGTAAAACCACACAGTTTTTCGGAAAAATACACTTCAGTTTTAAGAGGGTACCAGAATTTTCCGGGGTCCAGTGCTGCCCCCATTTGAAATAAATCATGTGAAAGCGGAGATATAATTAAAATTATTAAGTTGTTTATATGGATCAATGGGCGATTTGTTGTAATTGTAAAACCACACAGTTTTTCGGAAAAATACACTTCAGTTTTAAGGGGATACCTGAATTTTCCGGGGTCCAGTGCTGCCCTCATATGAAATAAATCATTTGAAGGCGGAGATATCATTCAAATTATTAAATTGTTTATATGAATCAATGGGCGATATCTTGTAATTGTAAAACCTCACAGTTTTTCGGAAAAATACACTTCAGTTCTAAGGGGATATCTGAATTTTCCGGGGCTGGACCCCGGAAAATTCAGGTATCCCCTTTTGCTGCCCCCATTTGAAATAAAACATGTGAAAGGAAACGGAGATATCAATTAAAATTGTGTCTTGACCATTTTTGGTAGACTTATAAGTTTTATTTTGTATCTTGTCAAATTGTTAAAAAATGTGTTTTTTCTACCAAAATAAACAAATTTTCTTTCTTACTTTCTTTCTTACCTGAATTTTTCGGGGTCAAATAAATGATTTGATAGGAAACGAAGACATCATTTAAAATTTTGTCTTGACCAGGCTCTAGATAACCCTTCAAACTATTTTATGAACTACTGTTTACAGTTCAAAGTGAGAACGTGAAGCTTTTCTACGCACATACGCCAAAAGTGGCCGTTTTTCGCAATTGTAGTTCAGCAGTAGTTCACAAAATAGTTAAATAAATAATAAATAAATATAAAGGGACAAATAACACTGATTGAGCTAGCCCCAAAGTAAGTTCGAGACTTGTGTTATGGAATACTAACTCAACGATACTATATTTTATAACAAATACATATATAGATATACATCAAAGACCCAGGACAATTTGAAAAAGGCCATTTTCCAACTTGCCCTGACCGGGGATCGAACCCGGGACCTCTGGGTGGCGGACTAGCATTGTGACCACTACGCCACGGAGGTCGTCTTGAAGGAGTTTGAAGGGTTAGAACTGATGGAAACAAAATTGATTCATGTCACACTCCTCAATATACATTACACACATGGAAGAGCTCGTTGGCCTAATGGGAGTGCGCATTACTTGCTCTTCCGCAAGTAAAGCCACTACAGGCGTGGTCCGCACTTGGATGGGTGACCACAAGTGGCAAAAAAAATTCTTGACTTCGTCCGTGCTTCTGAAGGCACGTATAAGCCGTTGGTCTCGGCTGTATTGTATGGCAGTCGTCAAGCTATGTCAGATGCCTTTAGGTAACTTAAAAAATCTGACACTAATGTTGGCCACTTACACACACAAAAAAACAAAAAACAAACAAAATTGCAATTATTTAAACGAAATAACATTTATTTCAACAAAAAAACGAAACAAAAAATCTTCAATTTCTGTATTATATTTAGTTGACCATTGAATTGAATTTAGGAGCTGCCTAGAAGCATCCTAAAAATAAAAACAAATTACATACTTTTTTTGTTAGAATGAATTGGCAGTGTTTTAGATGATTTAAGAAGATTTTAAAGATAGGGTTGTTTTATGTTTTTAAATAAACTTTGGTAAATAGTTCTTTCACAAAAATACTTATAATAAACAGATTAAAAGTAATAAAATGTCCTTTTTAAGGTTCCGTAGTAATCGGGGAACCCTTATAGCTTCGCCATGTCTGTCTGTCTGTCCGTCCGTGGTTTTACTCAGCGACTATAAGTACTAAAAAGTTGTGATTTAGCACGGGTATGTATATCTATTAATTATGCGGCAAAATTGGTAAAAATAAAATACAGAAAAATTTTTTTTAGGGTATCTCCCATACAGGTTAGGAGAAAAGGCATTTTTTTTCTCGACTAATCTATCATGTTGTATCATTGAATAAGTCTTTCTAAAATATTATGAGTTTGTGAACACCGTTTTCCGATTTAGGAATCCTTTTTTTGAAATATTCGGTTTTAAAGTGAACATTTTGTTAGAGTCAAATGTCCCTCCCCTTCTATCTGCTAAACGGTTATATATGGACACGTGAAAAAATTCACACCTACAGTATATATAACGAACTTTAAAGGAAAACTATCAGAGCTAAGTAGGGTTTACGAATTAAAAAGTTATAGGCAATCAACTTATAAAATGTACTCGGAAAAAGACAATTTCGTACAAATTCAATAAAAACGTTTTTAGTGGCATGAACTCAAAGTTGGCATTCGTAACTACGGAACCCTATATTGCGCGTGGCCCGTCACGCACTTGGCCAATTATTTGTTTTGGCCATGTGATAATTGCAACAAATCATTTCTTCCTGCAAATTTCTTAGAAACCAAATCTTATCTTCAATCAAAGTGACATCTTGAAGAATTTGTAAAACAACATAATCTCTTAGACACGGCCCGGCCCAATAAATTCTCCCAAGGTGGGCGACCAAATCATTAAGACATGTAATCCACCAGCATCCACTTTCGAGACATCAATCATACACCTATGCATATGTATGAGGTGACACGTATTAATGTAACTGCAGAAATATTAAGTTATAAGATATGATGGACCGTGAGAGATGAATTAAGAATTTTATTATTTCACTGATGCTGTTAAAATGATGAATTGTTTGTATATGTTTTTTTATGTTATAGGGCGACAAACGAACAAGCGGGTTATCTGATTGTAAGTGATCACCGCTGCCCATAGACAACTGCAACACCAGGGGTGTAACAGGAGCTTTACCGGCCTTTCAGGAAGATATAGACTCATTTTTTTAAGGTTTCAATGACAATTTAGAAATTCAAAGATTCAAGATTCGAAGATTCAAATGTTTATTCAGTAATTAGACCTTTACAGGCACTTTTACACGTCAATAAGTATAATTTATGTTACGTGTGAAGAATATTAAAATTTAATTTATTTTTTAAGAAATGCTACCGATACCAGCGCGAAGAAACGCCAAAAAAAAAACTCATTTTCACAGTATTGGTTTTCAAAATTTGTCAAAGTCAAAGTCAAAATCCTTTATACACATAGGAATCTGTATATTTGTTTCACTCGATAATTTTCAATTTTCCTTTACATTTCATATATTATTCTATGGATTTCATAATAGTTGTTTACGTTAGATCATTTACTTATAGCTAAGTTTTTCTGCTTCCTAAGCACAAGTGCTGAAGAAGCAGCAATTTTTTTGTCGATTTTTCAAACATTACACAAGGTGGTCAGACGTACTGACTAAAGTCGCTGGAAAGCGCTGAATGAAGGCCGCTATAGGTCGGTCATTTTGTAAATCCTTGGGAGAGGACTACGTCCAGCAGTGGACGTTATGCGGCTAGAATTATGATGATAATGTGTATTAAATTGGATGATTTCAATTATCAGTCTATTAATATTTTCTATTGACCTACACGCACCTCATTATACAAAAAATGTATTGAGGCGTGTGCGTGAGGACTTCGTTAAATGCAATTCGAGTTGTATGAAAGTGTGTAAGTAACTTCTTGACGTTAAAAAATTGTAAAATTAAACAAAGTAACGATTATTAAGAGATATTATAAATATCCTATGATAATAAAGATATATTTGAATTGAATTGAATTGAATAGTGATGGGACTCAAATTACCTATATGCAAGAAATTTCAAAGCGAGCTATACGCGGGTGTTGACGCGAGTGGCGTGCGCGTGTGGTCTAAATGCGGCCAAAATCTTCTCTATCAAAACCTAAATTACATCAAAAACCTAAATAAATAAATTAAAAGATCAGCCACCCCGAACAAGCAACCTCGCCGTTTACAAACCACGAACTCACTCTACAAAGACAAGCTGAATTTTCGTGAGCTGTTGTTGAGCAAACATTCGAGCTATTTTCTAAATTACGCCCGAGAATTTAGAAGTTGGAGTATTGTGGCTGCTGTGCTCAGCTAATAATGCTAAGTGGAATTACGACCTACGAATATAATGCTTAAAATTCCATGATAGTATAAGTAGCGTTACACCAATAGTTTATAAGTTTAGAAAAGGTAGATTTGAGGAAATTTTACCTTTTAAGGGTTCCGTACCTAAAGGGTAAAAACGGGACCCTACTACTAAGACTCCACTGTCCGTCTGCCCGTCTGTCTGTCCGTTTGTCTGACTGTCTATCATCTCATGAACCGTTATAGTAAGACAGTTGAAAATTCCACAGATGACGTATTGGTATGAGCAGAACCGCAGGTTTGGCCCTTCCGGCAAAACATGGGTGTTGCAGCACCCCAAAATTTGCCATAATCCCTAGCGCGCCCAAAGCCGAGGTTTCCCCCCTTGGGAGCCCTTTGCGCTGCTGCTAGTAGTATATAAATATAGGAAGCCGGGCCTCTGGCCTGCTCCTCAAACCTTGTCCGGGTGAAGTAGGAAATGGCGTCCGAGACAACCTATGTCTGGCATTTAAAAAAAAAAAGAACCGTGTCCCTTTTCGTCTACTGGTCAAGCCTGGTTGCAGCACACCAACGCTGAGTAATTCCTGTTATCCTGGATCGATGAATCTCGTGGCCTGCTAACCCACGACCCCTAGTGTTCAGTGTTCTCTTCCTAGATTATATTAAGAATAACAAACTTTTTAATTCAAAATTTAATGAAATAAAAAGTTTGTTATTCTTAATATAGTTTCTTTGGAAATCTTTGAATAGACTCCGGACTGGTGTCGGGAGATGTCAGGAAAACCGGGTTAGGTGGCGTTACTCAAAAAATGACAAGTGCGACTGTGGTGTTGTCCAGTCAATGACACATCTACTATCCTGTCCCATATGCCCTACATCCTGCACAATGCAGGACCTCAACGAGGCAAATGATCGGGCAGTTGCCGTAGCCAAGCACTGGTCAAATTTGTTATAAAAATATTTTGATTTTGTATAGCCATTCGACTCGAAAGAAGAAGAAGAATATAGTTTCTCAATTCGAAAGGTTTTAGGCATTCTTAGGTCGGCTTAGGTTTTCAGTGACATGATATTTGGAGAAGAAAAAGCAATTATATACAACGTGGCAGTTATGTACAGTAGCAGCGTGCTTAAATGAGAGATAAGAAGTAGAGATAACATCAAATCACTATACAACCTGAAAGGGACATACGACATACCCGTTATAAATCAAACGCGGGCTATTCTAGATCACTTAAGTGTAATGAAATTAAAATAACAGGATAATAAAGACAAAAAAAAATCGACATTCCCAAACAAATTGCCCGAGCAACTGCACTCTTTAGTAAAAGTAAAGTAGGAAAACCAATTGAAATTAAAATAACAGGAAAAGAAAAACAAAACAAAATCGATCCCAAACAAATTGCCGTACGGAATTTAGTTTTGTTCTTTGACTGTTATTTTAATTTCAATATAATAAAGTGATCTAGAATAGCCCGTGGTTCGATTTATTACGGGTATGTCCCTTCCACAATGTATATAATATTCCAGATTCAGTATAAAAAATCAGTCTACACTCAATTAGCTAATGGACCTACCTCACCGATCAAACCACTAAAACTGATTACACTTTTGGGAAAACTAGTTTTGTAGGAAAAAAATAACGGTTTTTTGGCTGGGCACAATGTCCTATTATAAAAGAAAACAAGTTAATTTGAAATAACTCCCAACAAACGCCATCTAGTGATGAATAGAGGCTATACGATATCGGTAGCGTCATCTATTATTTGCTAGAGAAAGCCCTGTCTTTCAAGCGTCAACCTACAATTTCTACTAAACGGTTGAACCGATATTCATCAAACAGCTAAGAACCACGGCAAGGGAACTTGTTTTCAAGTAAAAAAAACCGCGTCGAAATCGGTCCATCTTTTCGAGCGTTACGCTGCTTCAGACAGACAGACCGACAGGAATAAGCGTCAAACTTATAACACCCCTCTTTTTTGTCGGGGGTTAAAAAAGGAATTCCTAGTAGTAATTTTAGAACACCAAATAACAAAATACCGTGTTATTAATTAGTTGGGGGAAAATAACTTTAAGACGAAATAGTTGCTTAAGCACTTCTTGGCTGATCTTTAAGAGCAGATTTAAAGATTGCTGCATATACAGGGTCTATCAAAATATACTAAAATTATTTTAAGGGTGAAATCAGTTCATGATACTGAACAACTTTCCCCAAGGAACATATATCGAAATATGAAAAAATAATTTTTAACCTTCTATATAAGTTGTCCGATCAGCTGATCCGATGGAAAGCAAAAAATATTTTTCATATTTTGATATATGTTCCTTGAGGTAAGTTGTTCAGTATAATGAACTGACTTTACACTTAAAATAATTTAAGTATAACATGTTAAACGTTATACAATATGTAACAAAAACCCTGTCCGATCCTTGTAGGAGCAACTCAGACCGACAATATGAACAACTTTTCCTATGGGACCAATGGTCCCATATGGACGTATATAAGTATGTCGATTTTTTTTAATGAGTTTCAAGCATTTGTCCCGTAGGAAAAGTTTTTCATATTGACGGTCTAAGTTGCTCCTACAAGGATCGGACAGGGTTTTTGTTACATACCTATAGTATATATCAAAAGTTAAAAAAATAAAATCTGCGCTGAAAGTAGCAGATGTTTTTTTTTTGTTTCCGTACACCAAAGGGTAAAAATGGGACCCTATTACTAAGATCCGCCGTCCGTGCGCCTGTCTGTCACCAGTATATCTCATGAACCGTGATAGCTAGATAGTTGGAATTTTCATAGATCATGTATTTCTGTTGCCGCTATAACAACAAATACTAAAAATAGAATAAAATGACTGCCTCCGTGGTCCAGTGGTCAAGGCGTTCGCCTTGTGACCCGGAGGTCATGGGTTCGATTCCCACTGGTAAGCATACTTTGTGAAAAGTTGTTTCCAGTCTGGATAGATATTGCAGGCTTGAATCACCTGATTATCCGAAAAGAAAGATGATTCCGTGTTTCGGTAGGCACGTATAAACTATATATATGGTTCCGAACGCCATCTCGCGTTTGCTCAATCCTACCTAAGGATTGGTTCTGGTCTACCCTTTGGGTTGCGGAGGTCAGATGGCAGTCGCTCTGTGTAAAAACCAGTAACTTCGTCAAATCTCCTTGGTTAGGTAGCGGACCCCGGTCTCTGAAGCGTTACTGCTGAGGATGCAACCGGGAATACGTGAGGATGATGATGACTAAAAATAGAATAAAGTAAAAGTTTAAGTGGGCTCTCATAAAACAAACGTGGTTTTTTATAGATCCTACGGAATCTTTCTTGCGTGAGGCCGAATCGCACTTGGCTGGGTATTATTTCTTTTCTCTCAGACAAGCATGAAAAAAATTGAAAGGTGAAATTGAAAAAGTCTTGGACTTAACTTGCTCCAAAACTTAGGCTCGTGTTTCAAAATTCAGCTAATGTAGCCGAAAGTAAGTTGCTAATATAAGTAGTAACTTGATTACATTATATTAAATTAATCAGTACCCTTATCTTACAAGATCGAGCCGTAGGGCATTATTTATTTAATATTTAGGCACAAGACGTGGTAAACAAATATTTTACATAGCTTAAAGAGACGTTCCGAAGGTGACGTCTTCATAATCTTCTACTTTAAACGAACAATCCTTTATATATATAAAATGAAGATCTCGGAAACGGCTTCAACGATTTTGATGAAATCTCGGTATTTATGGAGTGACGGTAAATGATTTTTATAAAAAAGGCGGTCGCCCAGTTAGTTTTCCTTAAACAACACTAATAGCTGTAAGTAAATGATCTGACGTACACATCTGTTTAAATCAAAGCCAAATGTTTATTCAAATTCTAATTCAAATTCAGTAATTAGACCTTCACAGGCACTTTTACACGCAATAACTATAATTTATGTTACGTGTAAGATTAATTAAATATTAGTTTATTTTGAAAGAAATTTACTTTAAAAAACAATGATAGCTGTGTAAGCAAAGTAGGTATTTAACCAAATAACCGTCAGCAAAGGATGTTATATTTATTAAGCTTAAAATATTTTTAACTTTAAAATATTCTAAGCTTAATATAAGAAAGATTTTAATTAAGCTAGATTTTGGAAATAAAAAATAGAAGTATTTTTTTTCTTTTATAGCGGAACTACCTTTACAATTACAATATGTCTATCATTTATTAATTTTTTATTATTACATGGGGACATTATAATCACCTAGATAAGAAAAACGCAGCACAAACTATGACCATGTCTTTCCAGCCGCATGCCGACATCAGTCGCGTTCGTAACCACACCTTAATCTACACCTGTATAATTCGATCTACAATTTATGCAAATTTGAGCCCTAATGCTTTATAATACGATTTTTACGATTTTCCACCTATAATAGTAAACTTATGAGAGTTTAGGTTCGAAATTAATTCTGCGTAGAAAGTTACCATTTAATATTAATAAGATTGGGTTCAAAGGTGTATGGGACGCGAACCAAAAAGATGTTTTAATTATTTTATGTGTGAAAGATATTTATGAGCGGCGGCCATGTTGGTTTTAAAGTTACGTTGGCATTGTAGGTAGGTACAGTACGCCTCAGAAGTGGAGTCCCAATTTCTAATACTAATTGTATAAGATTCAAATGTTTATTCAGTAATTAGACCTTTACAGGCACTTTTACACGTCAATAAGTATAATTTATGTTACGTGTAAAGTATATTAAAATTTAATTTATTTTTAAAGAAAAGCTACCGATACCAGCGCTTCGTAACGACCACTGCTGAGAAGAAACTGAAAGAAATTGAAATTCCATTTTTTAGGCTTACCGTACTTCTTTATGTCCGAGAAGTGTTGGCGCTGGACGGGAGGTAAGAATAACCGACCAAGTGCGAGTCGAATTCGCGTACGAAGGGTTCCGTATCATCTTTAAAAAAATCACGTTTGTTGTATGGGAGCCCCACTTAAATGTTTATTTTATTTTTAGTATTTGTTGTTATAGCGGCACAACGGTCTAGCTAACACGTTTCATACTAGATATCATTTTTACCCTTTGGGTACGGAACCTTTAAAAAGAGAAATCGCACAGATATAATAATAGAGTATACTTATGTATTATATACCTACTTAGAACCGTAGAATCTCATTAGTAAGAAAAATTTTATGGTTAAAGAGAATTAGTGCGAAAATGTTAATAGTTAAGTATATTTTCCTGTTTCCACCGTCTCGCCCACCATTAAGGGGCTACCTAAATTTTCCGGGGTCCAGTGCTCCCCCCATTTGAATTAAATCATTTAAAAGGAAACTGAAATATAATTTAAAATTTTGTCTTGATCAGACCCTAGATAACCCTTCAAACTATTTTATGAACTTTTGTTCACAGTTTTAAGTGAGCACGTGAAGCTTTTCTACGCACATACGCCAAAAGTGGCCGTTTTTCGCAATTGTGCGTAGAAAAGCTTCACGTTCTTACTTTAAACAAGTTATCGTTAATACCTCAAAGAATATTTAATATTTCTATTTTATAAACCCTTCCCGATGTTCATAAGCTTTCTACAGGTATATTTATGTAAAATAATAGCAATAATATAATAATATTTTTTCAATAATGACAGAAATCTGTTTAAAACTTTAAACGGCGATTACTCAAAACTAGTTTTCGCGAGATATATGAAATAGGTCTGACACGGCAGAACTGTAAACAATAGTTCATAAAATAGTTTGAAGGGTTATCCAGGGTCTGATCAAGATAAAATTTTAAATGAAATCTCCGTTTCCTTTCAAAAGATTTATTTCAAATTCAGGTAGCCCCTTAAGCTAGTGGCCTTTGGGACCTGCGGCCAAGAAAACTTGATTACTGAATGAAAAAATAATCTGTATTTGACTTTGCAGATATGTGGTTAAAAGTGTGATTTCTACAATAAAAAACATCGCTGTCTTCAATTCTAAGCTCTTAAAATAAAGTAACAAACCTTGTAGAATCCAATTTGATTTAAAAAGCATTTGATGGGTTTCACAGAGTGAAAAGATGTGGCACAAAATGTAAAAATTACAGAAATAACACTTCAAATGTATGTATTGAACAAAAAAGTGGAACACAAGCATCGATGTAGCCCGCTGTGCACGGGTAGAATAATTTTGGGATATTTTTTTAATTTCGAGTTGTGCACACTAAGATTGCAATGTAACGGTACTCGTCCAAAATTACTTTACTCGTGTACAGCAGGCTTATATTTTAATTTTCCTTACAAACGACACTACATATGGAAGATCAGAATGAAGGTTGTGAAGCTCACGTCTATTTGAAGGAAATAAAATTCAGAATCATTATCATCTCGGCCGCATAACGTTCACTGGTGGACATAGGCCTCTCGTAAGGATTTCTAAAGTGACCGATCTAAAGCGGGTTGCATCCAGCGCCTTCACCAAAAATTTTGAATGAACACCACTAATGTATAGAGTTGCTTTACATGCGATAAGCACATAAAATGTCGAGCCATCGTGTAGTTAGGTAGTACTTAGTAGTTAAGTTGTCTTGATTCTAAAGTTCGGTATTGATTGTATTTTTAGAAAATATAGTTCATAGACTGACTTGTTATCGAGATCACAGGAAGAGTGGGATAAGGTGAGGAACAAAATGTAGATAGTTCGTTGTCTCTCTTATCGTCAACTATTTTTCTACCTATTCTTACATATGCCTTTATTAACTTAAATTTTAAAACACCTATTTTTTATTACGCAATTTATGTTTGTTTACTTGTTCGCAAGCATTACATGTTATAATGTGTCAACATTGTATTATATTATAAGTATTTATTAATAAACGACAATTATAATATTATAACAAAGCCCTTCTGGCGAGTAGGCGACCAATACTTTGAAAATGAGTTTCTTTCGGCGTTTCTTCTCAGCAGTGGTCGTTACGAAGCGGTATCGGTATCTTTTCTTTAAAAATAAATTAAATTTTAATATACTTTACACGTAACATAAATTATACTTATTGACGTGTAAAAGTGCCTGTAAAGGTTTAATTACTGAATAAACATTTGAATCTTTGAATCTTTAAATGCGAAAAGTTAGTTGCAAAACAAAAAATAAAAGTAAAAAAAACACGAGCTTCCCTTCTGGTTACTTTTTACTTTGTGACAGTGTATTGTAATTATGTATTGAAGATGTTCAATAGCTTTTGTTGAGCTTTGTGACGATAATGCCACCTGAATAACTGGCATATTGAATTAATTTTCTATTTTACTTTTTTTAAACGACGACCACGAGAAAACGTGAAGTAGAGGTGATCCGCAATTCAAACAGTATTTGCTTAAGGGGTATTCAGGCAACAAGCGCACGCCAAGCACACGCCTAGTCCACGCACAGCCCACGCCGAGCGCGCTTTGAAATTTGGTGCATGTAATTTACCGAAGGGCGAGTGTGGCGTGCGCGTGTCATCCGAACACGTTATTCAAAATGCAGTGCAGTTTTCACACAAGACTTTTAAGAGGGGCAAAATCTGTACATGTCCGTCCTGCTATTTTTGGGAAGGGCGAAGGGCAAAATCTAAACATTGCCCCATGACCAGGTAGGTTCTCTTACCTGTTTTGACCACGGGCGCGGGGGTGTGCCGAAAGAATAGGACGTATGTTCTACAATTTTGGCAACCCCTAAAAGTGGCGCCCTGAGTAGATGCCCAGTTTGCAGTCTTTAATGTTTTTTTTTTAGGGTTCCGTACCCAATGGGTAAAAACGGGATCCTATTACTAAAACTCCGCTGTCCGTCTGTCTGTGCGTCTGTCTGTCTGTCACCAGGCTGTATCTCATCAACCGTGATAGCTAGACAGTTGAAATTGTCACAGATGATGTATTTCTGTTGCCGCTATAATAACAGTACTAAAAACAGAATAAAAATTATTTCAGCGGGACTCCCATACGAAAAACGTGATTTTTTCATAGATGATGGTACGGAACCCTTCGTGCGCGAGTCCGACTTGCACTTGGCCAGTTATTTAATTAGGTTTCGTTTTTATATAAAGGCGTATGCTTAGCAGTGTCGAAGTGGAGCAAATTTGATGATAATGATAATGAAAAAGCGTATCAGTGGTATTATGTTATATGAGATTATGCATAACAACTCAATACTCAATACTCAATCATTTATTGCTTCCTTAATGCACATACAGGTGTATGATTTTTTAAATATAGGATCAATTAAGGGCCCTGACGGGCACTGCAATGAGAAAAGGGCTATTTAAGAAAAGGAATGATTAAATTAATGCATGTGCATAGGTAATATTTTTTTTTTTAGTTTCCATATATTATATCTATTTGGTACTCGTAGTTTCCTGCTTTTATTATATATAATAAACTAAATCAATTAATACGATTTTAATTAATTTAGTCAATCAATAAGACAAAACTCAAAATTCAATATCTTTACCATATTTTTATGTAATAAAATAACTACTATTTCTTTGGAAACCATGAAATATATTTTCACAACAACTCACAAATATATTTCGCGTTTGAACCTTGCATATTTTATCCTGGTTTATATCCACGAGAGAATATTAAAGCTGAAATTCACAGTGGAAACCGATTGAGCCGTAAACAAACTGAATATTTCATACGTGAATTAATTTAACAGACTGGGGACCGCGGATTTTATGCGTCAAATTATGGTATCAACATACGAGTAGGTGAAAAGATATTATTGCGTTCAACAAATGTGCTGAAATTATGTCAAGGGTAGTTAGGTACATGATAATAAACGAACTTCCATACAATATGTTTAAATAAAAGATCTTATTTTATCTTTTGAAATAATTTTTTTTTTTTCCTTATGGCTGTGTTTATCATATGAATCTATTCGTAATCTTTTACACAACTAATATTAAATAGATGAGTTAAAGCAATTACTTTATCATTTTTATTTTTATGTTCAGTATCATGCTCTTAAATTTTGACAATTATTTTTAAAAAATATCTGTACGTCTGCTTTCCTCGACAAACGGCTTAGGGCCGGCGCACATATGGCGAAGCGCAGCGCAGAGCATTTTTCACTGTCAAACTATTATCGACATTGACCTCTTTGAAATAATATCCAAAATCAATTAACACAATACTAACGTACTGTGTTAATTGATTTTGGTTATTACTTCAAAAAGGACAATGTCGATAATAGTTTGACAGTAAAAAATGCGCCGAGGCGTATGTTTTTGATGATGGAATACATTGAGTGTGTTTCTATAGCCCGTTTAGACGGTGCAAGTTTCTTTCCTGTTCCATACTATTGGCGCAATAAGTGATTTGTATGGCGGCCTGTGTCACTGCCCGTATAGGTATCGAAAATATACCTACATTATTACTATGCGCGCGGCGACCACTTCCAAGTCGGAAATTCAGTTACATGAATGGTTTGTTCACAGTACTTAGAATAAAATTGGTTTGCAGTCGATGTCTATGTATCTAAACGAAGAAGTGAGGAGTTCTGACGCGAGCTAAATCAAAACATAGCGCTAACCACATTAAGTAGATAATCCTTTGAATTTCTTTTCTCAGTAAGACTTCTGTACGTGAGTACTAGTACTTATTCTGTGGTGTGGCCGACGTTTCGTTAAAGCCATGCACTTATCTATTGCTTTCATAAAATAGTAAGCAGCAGGTAAAAAACTTGCACCGTCTAAATGGGTATTTACCTACTCTAACCATCTAACACAGAGTATCGGCCAAATTAACGTACCTACCTACTAAGGAGTACCTAAATCAACTTTTAAATTTATGCAGTATGGTCTCGTAAACTATATTTTCAGCTATTCTACCCGCTAGAAGCTAGAAAACAAGTAATAATTAAAAAGTATTTTTTACAAGCTTTTATCTTTAACAATGACTTTAAAAAGTTATAGTGCTCTTCAAGACGAATCAACCGAGCCCAAACTTGATGGCGTTATGTTGCTTCCAGCTCCATCATGAGATCAGCTCCATGTCATCATAATATTGCATCGTCGCGGTTTTGCGTGCAAAGTTTCAGCTCAATCGGAAATCGGGCAGTAGGTCAAATTTAACTTGCATAATTTGATTACAGACAGACAGACAACTGGAGACAGGTGAAAATAAATAAAAGTTTGTAATAAAAGTGTCCGGGCGTCAAGTCTTTACATATACAAATAGACTCGATGACATGACTTATGACAAAATTAAAAGACTGATGACTTTGACAGATGACACATGACTTTGACAGATGACACTTGACATAAAGTTTTGCAAATTGATTCTAGTGGACTTTATAATATGAAATCAGTGTAGCTTAGTGTTGTAAATGCTCATGCTCATGGACAATATGTGAAATGGTTAAAGTGGACACTTATAGTGCGGCTGTAGTGATATTTATTTGCGGACTGTGGTTCTTTAGGCGCTGTCCGCCACTCAATCGGCTATGAAAATCAGTATAGATTTGTCGCCAGAAGTTTCCTTGAAGTAATCAAAGGACCTACACCAACCTTTGATTGTATAGTTAGGGTTAGGAATAAAGAAGTGATAAAATAAAGATGGGCTCTAAAGGACTAGTATCCAGAGCCGTAAAATAATTATTAAAAAAAAAAGGAATAAAACTAGACTAGACTTCCCTGAAACGCGCGTTTTTATTTTCAACAATTTGACCAAGAAAACCTTTTGGGACCGTTCAAAAAGCTTGTAAACTTGCAAAAGATAAAAACAAATATGTCTTTTAAATACAACCATTCAGATCGATCGCCACTCAACACGGCATTGTCATGTGGGGACACAGACTCTGCTTTTAATTATCACCGCCATACCATATCCAATCATCTCTGCGTATTGTTCGGGAAATATTTATTGTTTGCAAATATATCATTATTTTCTTTAACGGAAAACGAATTTATTTGTATTGGTGAAAAAAGAAACTAAAACGGAATATTTTATAAACAAAATAGAGGGGTATTATATTACTGTAGTGTGGTAGTATAGATATAAGTGTGTGTATGTGTAAGAAGCTATATATATGATTAACCAATAATAATAATAAATGTATATTTATTTCCTCCACAAAAAAACTTACTGTAACTTAAAAGGTAAAATAAAACTTAAAAGTAATTAAATAATAATCAATAAGAGATGTGGAGAACTGGTGCCTATGATAGGTTTCCGAAGAACCTGTGTTACGGGTCACCAGGACTCGTCATCAACAAAAAAATTAATGAATTCTAACATATTAACTACAGAGAAATAAACAAAAATAAAATAACAATAAAACACTTATAAATGGAGAATGTAAAAATAAAAAGAAAAATACCAAAATCGAACTAAGTATCGCATATTATATACTCTATAAAGAAAAAAACTAGCAACACGCCTAAAAATAGCAATTTACACAAATGGTATCTAAAAAAATGGTATTTTTTATCACATTAATAGTCTATGGAGTCAATGAATCTTTTTTCGGCTATAATTTTAGCTGGACAATCGGGGTCACCAGTTTTGTGACTGCACGGTTTTTTGTAGTGCAGGCATGTTGCACACTTTGGCGGCTCAGCAGTTTTCGTACATGTTTTTACCGAGTGACCTATTAGCCCACAATGACCGCAAGTGTCGGTAACCAATTGAATAAAGGAGGAGTATCAAAGTAACACTCGTTTTATTAAGTCGCCTCATCTCTACATTACGATGAACCGGTCAAAGACCAAGTCATGACAAACAGCACCAAAAGCCAGATTGAGGTGGGCAGGCTTTGCAGTACGTTGAGGAGTATATCTACCTTTGCCAAGTAGCATCCTTCGAAAACAGGCAAGAGCGAGTGATAGATCGCCGAATAAATAACGCCTGGAAGAGCTACTGGTCCATGAAGCAGCTAATGAAGGGGTCCTTTCCATTGACACTTAAGCGAAAGCTACTCGACGTATGCATCCTGCCTATTCTGACATATGGGGCACAACCTGGTCAATGGTCATTGACCGAGGCTCAAAAGTCCAAACTCAAGGTTTGCCAACGAGCCATGGAGCGCAGCATTCTGGGTTTACGGCTTATAGACAAGGTGCGAAACAACGATCTACGTGCAAAAACACAAATTGCGGATGTAGGATCAACAACAGCTAAGTTGAAGTGGATTTGGGCGGGACATGTCTAATGCGTTCCAAAAGATGGGCCAAATTGTCTACATTCTGGACTCCAGACGGGCATAGGGGTAAGGGTAGGCCCAGAACAAGGTGGCGGGGCGACTAAGACAGATTTTTAAGTGGGTGGCAGAAGTTCGCAGATAAAAAAGACGAATGGAAAAATAAGGGGGAGGCCTTTGCCCAGCAGTGGGACTCAATACCTAACCTAAAGGCTAGAAAAAAAAGGTTTGACGCTAATGTCTGTCTGTCTGTGACATCGTAGGTCTCGAACGGATGGACCGATTGCGATGCTTTTTTTTACGTGTTTTTGTTTAAATTACCTTGCGGTTGCTTGCTTTTCGTGTGTGTAAGTGGCCAACACTAGTGTCAGATTTTTCAAGCTGCCTAAAGGCATCTGACATAGCTTGACGACTGCCATACAATGATGACAGCCGGGACCAACGGCTTATACGTGCCTTCCGAAGCACGGAGGAGCTCGAAAAATTTTTGTGCCACTTGTGGTCACCCATCCAAGTGCGGACCTTGCGGTAGTTTTAAGCTTTGATTGATGGAAACCTCTTTAGCCGTTTAAAATTTATAGGGGATTGACGCTTGAAAGTCGCAGTTTTTTTAATTTACCTTGCAAATAATAGAGGGTGCAACGGATATAATATGTAGTTCCGCCACGTATCACCAGATGGTGTCGTCGGGAGGTTTTTCAATTTGCATGGTAAATAAAATTATGAACTACCTCCAATCAATAAGAAAAAAAATCAATAAACCAACTGCCTATCAATAAAAGACTAACGAGGGAATGAGGTAATGGACGAATCGTAATACGAGTATCAATATGTATGTAAGCGACCATAATTTTTCAAAACTAAAAACCGACTTCACCCCCAAACTACACAACCGATTTTGATAAAATTTATATGGGGCCACCTGAAAAGTATACCCTTTCAAACAAAAGAAGAATTTTCTAAATCGGTTCAGGCGTCTTCGAATTATCGGTGAACATACATTAAAAAAAAATAATGGATGACGACAAATTGATAACCTCCTTTTTTGTAAGTCGGTTAAAAACTGGTGTCAGATTTTTCAAGCTTAAGATATCTGACATAGCTTAATGGCTGACGTACAATGATGACAGCCGGGAGCAATGGCTTAACGAACTTTCTGAAGCACGATTCCTGCATGCCCATAAAATTTTTATGCCATTCGAAGTCATTTATCCAAATGCATATAAAAAATAATTCAATGTTACCGCCTGCTATCAGGCGACTGGTAAGCAACAGCCGCGCGTACAGTAAAGTCAGGAGTTTAGCTATCACTTTATCTATAAGGTTTTTATTACGAATTACAAATCTTTTTTACTAATAAAAACATGTTTTCTTTACGTTTTTGTGTTATTTTAGTAATTTTCCTTTCAAAATTTCTATATGGCTGGGGGGTGATTCAAAGATTCGAAGATTCAAATGTTTATTCAGTAATTAGACCTTTACAGGCACTTTTACTCGTCAATAAGAATAATTTATGTTACTTAATTTAATTTATATTTAAAGAACACGTGCCAAATCAACATATGAACAGCTCTTGAAACATAAGCTTAGCTTCGCTTTTGTGTAAGTGCACACAGATAGTATAAGTGGATATCGGCCTGAGAAGCGGCACGACCCTCGCGCGTCATCTCACCTTCACCTTTGGTACCGCTAGCATGATGTTCCAGTGATGTTGTGTTTGAATAATTGGTGAAATAAACTAAAGCAAAGTTAAACTTATGCCTGGAGGACTGAACGTGTGTTTGCACATTCATTAAAGGCTTAGCTAAGTTATCTTACTAATCTACAATTGTACAAAAACTTTCGCAATAACACAAACATGTCAGTCCAACTTGTCAGAACTTTAACAATTAGAACTATAATTTTGTTGCCAGTTTACGCTGAGATGTCTTGTTATGTCACTTACTTTGCTTTGTCGACATTTAAATTTCTAGATTTTTAGGGTTCCGTACCCAAAGGGTAAAAGGGACCCTGTTCTAAGACTCCGCTGTCCAAAGATTCAAAGATTCAAATGTTTATTCAGTAATTAGACCTTTACAGGCACTTTTACACGTCAATAAGTATAATTTATGTTACGTGTAAAGTATATTAATATTTAATTTATTTTTAAAGAAAAGCTACCGATACCAGCGCTTCGTAACGACCACTGCTGAGAAGAAACGCCGAAAGAAACTCATTTTCACAGTATTGGTCGCCTACTCGCCAGAAGGGCTTTGTCAGATTATTATAATTGTCTTTTAATTAATAAATACTTATAATATAATACAATGTTGACACATTATAACATGTAATGCTTGCGAACAAGTAAACAAACATAAATTGCGTAATAAAAAATATTAAGTAGTCCGTCCGTTCATCTGTCTGTCCGCCACCAGGCTGTATCTCATGAGCAGTACGAGTATGTTGCCGCTATAAAACAAATACCAGAAACAAAATAAAATAAATATTTAAGTGGGGCTTTTTATTTATTTATTTATTTAAACTTTATTGCACAATTAAAAAAAATGTACAAGAGGCGGACCTAATGCCATATGGCATTCTCTCCCGGTCAACCATTAGACCAAGCGGAAAATATGTATGACTGGCGTGATGAAATTCATAATTTAGTAAACAAAGTATAAATATCTACATAAGTACATATAGAAAAATAAACTATTAAACATATAATATATATCAACATACATAAAATACAATATATATACATATTAATAAATATATATGTAATATACATACAAATGAATACATATATCAGGATGATTGAGGCTAGGACTGCTGTAGAAACAATTTATGTACCGCTCGTTTGAAAGCCAAAGGACTAGGAGCTCTTCTTATAGATTCCGGGGCTTCTATACAACAAACTCGATTTTTTTTACAGATAATGGTACACAACCATACGTACGCGAGTTTGACACGCACTTGGCCATTTATTTCATTTCCCCAGACCAGCTTGAATTTACTACTGAACTATCAATATTTCTTTTAAAAAAACCGAGTGTAAATCTTACGGAGCTAAAAACGTTCAATGGTTAATATAATCTTAAAAAAACCGTACCACTGATGTCTTTATTTGTATTTATTTTCTTGGTTCATGTAGGTACACTTGAAAATTTACAAATAAAACCTTATAAAAGTGAACATAGTACATAGGTGCTGCTTATTTCTAAAGAAATTTCTTCCAGCAGACCCGCGAGAGGATTATATAATTCCCTCGACACAAGATTATCATAATTATCAATATTTTTCCCGGTTGCATTCTCAGCAGTAAAGCTTCAAAGCCGGGTTCCGCTACCTAAGGAGATTTGACGAGGTAACTGGTTTTTACACAGAGCGATTTCCGTCTGATCTCCGCAACCCAAAGGACACCAGAACCAATCCTTGGATAGTTAGATAATCAAACGCTAGATGGTTTTCGGGACCCACAGTTTTACGTGTCTTCCGAAACACGGAATCGTCATTCAAGCCTACAATATCCTTACAAGCTTTTCACAAAGTATGCTTTTCCCAGTGGGATTCGAACCTATGACCTCCGGGTCACAAGGCGAACGCATTGACCAACTCGACCACGGAGGCAGTCAGTTGCTTGATTCAAGATGTCTTTATGATTTGCTTCATTCAATGTAAACCAGTCCCATAAATTTATCTCAAAAACAAATACTTGTCTCATATTCATACAAATCCCATCGTTTACCAAAAATCTCGCATATATTAATTCTAAACAATGGTTTTGTAATAGATGAGAATGGAAAAACAATGGGTTTCCGAATAAGGAGGATTTCATGTGATTTTAAGCGACCACCCAATTTTAGGATCAATTTGTACCTACTTCACTCGTAGATAAATTTGACAGAAGCGACATATTCTTGTACGAATGTGTTTTATGCCTAATTTATAATAAGGATGTAAACTGGATACAAGTTTAGGTAAATTTTCAATAGTTTTTAGTGAAGTAAGTAGTTAAGTGTAATTGAATTCTGTTTTCTGTTTTTGTCTGTAACGATAAGATTTATTTAAAAGAAACAATATTAAGAATACCAAACTCTTTAATTCAAATTTTAACAATTTAGGTAATGAACACTGAAAATAGTCACAGATAGGGGTCGTAGGTTAGCAGGCTGCGAGATTCGTTGATCCAGGATGATAGGAAGTACTCAGCTCTGGTGTACTGCTGCTCGGCTTCAAGAGTAGTGGAAAAAGGAAGAGGTCCAGCTCGCTACCGCTTTTATATGGTCGGCGCGGGGTGCGGTGCGGTGCGGAGCAAGAGGGCTGTCGTCACAGTCTTCTGTATTTGTACTCCCTACCCTGTGTTGTAAATTGTCCTCATATTTTCAAGGTTGACTGGAAGAGATCCCTATCTGGGATAAGTCCGCCTTTGTACTGTTCTCTAGTTCTAACCTGCATTTTCGTCCTGTGTTTATGTACAATAAAGATTTTACAAACAAAAAAAAACAAACAGACATTTTCACATCTTTATCTCAGATGGGGTAGACAGAGCTCATCGCCGTAAGACCAAAGGCCACGCTAAATGGAATAACCGGCCAAGTGCAAGTCAGAGGGTTCCATACCATTATCTTTAAAAATCAAGTTTGTTGTATGGGAGCCCCCTTTTATTATTAATTTATTTAAACTTCATTATTTATTTTTAAGACGAATATACAAATAATTATTCTGTGAATATTTCTAGTGCCTACCTGTTTCCGTTATTAATAATGAGCAAAAACGTCAATAATTGTTGTATGTGACGTCACCCTACTGCGTTTCATCTTTTGATAGTATACAAATCTACTTTAACCGTATTAAGTTAACTACAACTAGATATTTGCAGTAGCTGTGTATTCTAAGTCTAGAACAATATATGTGGCTGTCTGTGTATTTAGCTTACGAGAAACCCTGCGGGTGGCACTCAGTTCTATATATGTATGTTTTATAATACATATAATTTACTGGAGGTATTTTAATAAGGAAGACTTTAATTCATTTCATATTATCATCTTCCCGCGCGGATTGTAAACACTGATCGAGAGAATGGGCGAAAATGCGAATCATGTTAGTAGGCGATGTGGCTAGCAATAATCATACAATACAATACAAATCAACTTTATTGCACCACAATAGACACACAAAAATTACAAAACAACAAGAAACAATATAGCCACAAAGGCGGACTTATCGCTATAAATGCAATCTCTTCCAGCCAACCTTTGGGTGGAGGAAAAATTTATTTGAAACAAAGTGGGCGCAGTACTAATTCTATTTTACCTACTTACATATGAATATATACCTAAATACATATACACACATATATAATACATAATATATATATACAATGTCCTTTTTAATTAAGTACAAATATTTTAAAGGTTTATTCAGTCCATCATTTTGAACAACTTTGCCCAATAAATATATATCGAAATACGAAAAAAAATATTTAGGTTCTCATACAGATCGAAGTAGTCACGTTATATCGTTACTATGAAAAATGCAAAAAAAAATTCGTATTTCGATATATATTTACTGGGAAAAGTTGTTCAAAATGATGGACTGAATCACCTCTTAAATATTTGTACTTAATTAAAAAGAACATTGTATACATATATAATACATTATATATATGTATATATATACATGCTAATAAATATACATATACATAAGCATAAATAATACATACTTATATGATACATAAAAATATTTACTTAAATACATACAGTAACACTGAACAGAACTGATTATATCGTCAGGTTATATTTATAAAGGCGATTTTTAAAGATTGTTTTAGTCTTAGCAGTCCGAATTTCAACAGGGAGAGCATTCCAGAATCAACCATCTCTATTTTTAACCGACATCAAAAAAGAAGGAGGCTTTCCATTCGATTTATGTTTTTATTTTTGTGTATCATGTTCTCCGATTACTCGAAAACTCCTGGACTAATTTGGAAAATTATGTTTTTGTTTGTAAGAGCATACTTGTCAAATGATACCATAGAAAATTTATTAAAATCGGTTGTCTAGTTTGGCGTTGAAATTTGTTTTTAGTTTATAAAAATTATTTTATTCCTTTTTCAACCTTCTCGCCTATCGAATCACGATATTCTCGATAAAAATTACATTTTGGGTCTTGTGGCTCTGGGCTCCGTATGCTTGAAGCTGTAAGACCCAAAATGCTAAAGAAAATAAGTACATTTTGTTTTCCTTGTCCCAAAATAGTTTTAAAACGTCTCTTTTCCTACCTGCCCCGGAGTAGACAGCGAAGGCGAGAAACGTTTCCTGGACCCTTGTCTCGCTTAGAATTTCATTTTAAGTAGGAACAATAGGTACGACTTCCCGCTAGATAAAAGTTATTTATAAACATTGGAAAATTTTTGATAAAAGATAGAAAAAAAAAGAATCTATTAATGCATTTTTTTTTAATTCGCCTATTATGTAAACTCAATAAAGTAGCAAATATTTATATTTAGTTTTTATTGTGTTTTATTTACAGAATAAATAGTGCTTACAAAACTGAATTGTAAAGTATATCTAAATAAAAGAATAGGTTACGTTTAAATCCGACAAATCAATAAGAACAACAGTCTATAACAATTTCATATTCTTTGAAAACCAATGTTTTAATAAACTAAAACCAATATGCATAAACTGTCAAACTGTTTATATGATAATTTAAGACATAAAAAAGACAAATTTAACCTCCGAGCCAAAGCGAGGTTAAATTTATCACCTCTTGTTTAAATTATAGGGAATTTTATTAAATGGAAAATATATGCATTGTGAAAAACATCAATTATACTGGTTCCGTTTTGCTTAGGGCGTCCATAAATATTGTAAATGGATTGGATGCGTCCATGTTGGTTTGTTAACTATTTTGTTCGGAATAATATTAGTTTTGGCCAATGATTTGTTGAATTGTGTACAATTTATCCCACTAAAAATATAAATGAGAAAATGGAAGCCAATTTAATTTTATTGGTTCATGTACACTAAAAAAAAATCCAAATTAAACCTTATAAAAGTAAACATAACACATAGGCGCTACTTATTTCTAAAGAAATTTCTTCCAGCAGATCAGCGAAAGGAAATGGGAAGAAAGAGGTAATTGGCGTGTACAATACAGAACTAAACAAATATACAAAATACATTAATAATTTAATAAACATAACTACATAAACGAACTGAAATAAACTTATATTAATAGATAGGTATATACTCACTCATATTGTTACGGCCACTGCCAACACTACGGTGCGATGCGATACGGAGGGGGCCGGAAACGATGTCATTCTATTCATCACTTCTACTTGCTTCTACAACCATCTCGCGCGGACTGGGAAAAATTTTTTTTATTTATCTATTTTTATTACAATACATGTAAATGGCGGACTTAAGGCCTGAGGCCTTTTCTACCAGTCAATCAACAGGTGATGCTGAGAAAGTATTTTTTTTTGGGGTAAGTACAACAGAACTAACAAAAAAAAAGGAGTGAACTTGTTATTATTAAGTAAGTACTTACACATGCTCATATATATCGAAGATAAACCTACACAAAAATATACATAAATAATTGTTCAAAAATAAACCATACATAAACTACATAAATACTAGTTATATAGCTGCTGACAGTTTTTGGAGAGATAATGTGCACGCACTGCTCTCTTAAACGTAAGACGAGATTCTGCTTTCCGGATACTGACTGGTAAGGCGTTCCAAAGCCGTACAGCTTGAATAACAAATGAATTATTATAGAACGCAGTCCGGCAAAGTGGCATAACAAGAGGGAGATTGGTTGAAGAGCGAAGATTCAAAGATTCAAAGATTCAAATGTTTATTCAGTAATTAGACCTTTACAGGCACTTTTACACGTCAATAAGTATAATTTATGTTACGTGTAAAGTATATTAAAATTTAATTTATTTTTTAAAGAAAAGCTACCGATACCAGCGCTTCGTAACGACCACTGCTGAGAAGAAACGCCGAAAGAAACTCATTTTCACAGTATTGGTCGCCTACTCGCCAGAAGGGCTTTGTCATATTATTATAATTGTATTTTAATTAATAAATACTTATAATATAATACAATGTTGACACATAATAATATGTTATGCTTGCGAACAAGTAAACTAACATAAATTGCGTAATAAAAAATATTAAGTAGTCAAAAAAAAGCGAAGCCGAGCTGACCAGTCCCTCCCGGCAGCACCCGTTCACGAGTTGACGCACGGATCAGCCATCGTTAAACTCAACCATATAAGAGGGAATCCAACGACCCGACCAGCGACGCCACCACCGGATTGGACATTTTAGTGAGCATGAAAAACCCGAACTCGCAGACCTTGTCAAGAGAAAATATTAATTATATGTTGGTCACTTATTGATCGCAGAGCATTTACATGTTTTTACAGTAAGCTTATTATGGTAACAGAAAATGCAGCTATTTATGTTTCATGTGTGGAGTGTAATGGAAAATGTTTAGGAAGTATCCACGCGTTTTTATCTCTTAAATAATCATTGATAGTATAGTATGCATTGTTCAATAAAACTTTTTTAACATGTGTTTTAAATTTTGCCATTGGTAGGTTAACGATCGCTTCGGGAAGTTTATTAAATAATGTTATACCTAGACCTAAGAGTGACTTTCTAGTTTTAGCAAGTCGAAATTTAGGCGTATGAAGCTGATTTTTGTTGCGAGTATTATAACTGTGAACATCACTATTTTTCTTGAAATTATTTAACCTAGATTTAACAAATAGAAGATTTTCGTAAATAAATTGAGATGTCACAGTAAGAATATTTATAGATTTAAATAACTCTCTTAAGGAATCGCGTGATTTTAGTCCGTAGATCGACCGAATTGCTCTCTTTTGTAGCACAGAGATAGCATGTATGTTAGCCGCTTTACCCCATAAGAGCAAGCCATATAACATTATGCTGTGAAAATAACTAAAGTATACTAGCCTAGCAGTTTCAACGTTAGTACACCGTCTGACCCTCCTCACAGCATATGCTGCCGAACTAAGTTTCTTGGCAGTGGCCTCAATATGTTTATCCCATTTTAAGTTCCAGTCTACAGTTATGCCTAAAAATTTGGTGTTGGGTACCCATTCTAGAACTTGACCATTAAGACTCAAAGGTATGTGAGTATTAGGTTTATTCAATAGTGAAAAATTAACGCACTTAGTCTTTTGTGTGTTTAAGGCCAGATTATTAGTCGTAAACCAACTAAGTACTTGAGACATAGTATTGCTTACATCGTCATAGTTTGTGCATTTTCTGTCAACCTTAAAAAGTAAAGATGTATCATCAGCAAACAATACTACTTCACACAACTTTTCTGCAAGAGTTCTGATGTGGGAATTGCCAAGGAATCATTGTTAGGTATATTTGTAAATCTTCTTCTTAGCGTGTCGAGGTTCAGTAATTAGCGACCTGAACTGCGTTAGGGCTTGCGTTGTACAGGTCCTCCAGCGTGCAGGTGTAGGGGTACTCTGGGCAACTCAGCAAGTGAGCCATAGTCACAGGAGATGCACCACAGCCGCAAACGTTGCGGTCTCTGTGTATGTATTTCCACCTGACTAGATTATCTTTACATCGGCCAACCTGGGTTCTCAACCTGTTAAGGCACTTCCAGATTGGCCAAGGCAGTCACTGCCAGATGGTAACTTTTCTGCAGGTGGAACGAAGGATGCAGTGTTGCAGCTCCCCAGCCAACTACTCGTCCTCGCCGTATTCACGTCAGATGTTATAAATTAATCTAAATAAATCATATATATATACAGCGCCTATTTGAAATACAGTCCATATACACAAAACCCAGCATCATTTACTCAAACACAAATATACAATTAATAAATACATAACATAAATTAATAAATGAAATTTTTGGGACACGACAGACATAAGCATCAAACTAATAACACCCAATTTCGTCGGGGGTTAAAAATAGTGCAAACTTAAGTATTTACAAGTAAAAAGGCGACAGTTTAAAAGTTAACTCACAAAGAGCTCCGCTGGGCTAAAAAAATGTTAAAAATTTTAAACAACACTTAAAAGAGTAACTCTTAAAATAGAAATTAAAACCCCCGGCGACGAAAGACACAGTTAACTGTTAAACTGGAGTTATAAACAGTGGCTGAGATGGAAAAACTTTTGCCCGCAGTTTGGGACACACTGGTGAAAGGATTGAATAGCAAAAATGCTGTTTGATAACTATTTTAACCGACTTCAAAAAAAAGAAGAGGTTATCAATTCGTCGCGATCCTTTATTGTTTTTTATTGGAAAGTTCACTGATTACTCGAAGACGCCTGGACCGATTTGGAAAATTATTTTTTTGTTTTTCATGGGTATACTGTCCAGGTTGTCCCATAGTAATTTTATTAAAATCGGTTGTGTAGTTTGGGGGTGAAGTAGGTTTTTAGTTTTGAAAAATTATATTACAAAAACTACCTGCGCTCCGCGGTGTTACCCGCGCCTAAAGAAGCTTATGTGTTTATCCAGGGTGTCAGCTTCCTACTTATTATTATTAAATTGTATCGAAATTGGTCCACCCGTTTGCGCGTGAAGAATTAACAAACATACACACTCACAAACTTTCGCCTTTATAACATTAGTGTGATCACTAGAAAAGACTTCTTCCTCTTTATTGTGTCTGATTTATTTTTCAGCGTCAATATCAGGCGAAACTCAGGTGTGCGCAAAATAATTAAATACATTGTAAACGTCAAAGAAGTTGTGAAATGTCGGCGTTAGAAATAAAATGCAAATAAAATACAATACTTAAGTGTCTCTCTTTTGTCTATTTTGAAATAAAAGATAATTCATGATTATGCCAAATTTATGTGAAGTTTTAACTCAAAGTAATTTATTTTTATTAAGGATTTATTACGGATAAATTTATAATATTATTGGAGGTCATTTTTAAAAATATATTATTTTAGTGCAAAAGCTCAAAACTACTAGCGCTTCGGAACGACCACTGCCGTGAAGATTACGCCGAAAGATACCCAGTTCAGTATTGGTTCCTACCCAGCCTGATGGGCTATGTTTTAAACTACAATACAGATCTTAACGATGTATTATATTAAACATTTTTATAAATACATAGGGACAAATTACACTGATTGAGCTAACCCCAAAGTAAGTTCGATACTTGTGTTATGGGATATTAACTCAACAATACTGTATTTTATAACAAATACATATATAGATAAACAAACACCCAAGACCCAGGACAATTTGAAAAAGGCCATTTTCCAAATTGCCCTGACCGGGGATCGAACCCGGAACCTCTGGGTGGCGGACTAGCATGGGAACCACTACGCCACGGAGGTCGTCATAAATTTGCAGTTAACTATTTCCAAGATTTTTTATCAGATGTTGATAAATAGTCATGACAAAATTATTTAACTTCAGTCTTAAATTAGATAATGTAAGCGCTACTATATCATCTGGAATTTAATTGCAGAGGCTCAAGCCAAGACGCACAAAAGAATTTTTGTTTTCTCTTATCTATAACTAGCTTTAGCCCGCGGCTTCGCTCGCGTAGGGGTGTAATTTATCAAAATCCTTTCTTAGGGGATGCCTACGTCATAGTAGCTTTATGCATGCAAAGTCTCAGCCCGATCGGTTTAAAATTGACAAAGTTTCATCCTCTATTTTATCCCCTTGGGGGTAGAATTGATCAAAATCCTTTCTTAGCGGATGCCTACGTCATAACATCTACCTGCATGCCAAATTTCAGCCCGATCCGTCCAGTGGTTTGGGCTGTGCGTTGATAGATCACTATGTCAGTCAGTCAGTCACCTTTGAGTTATATATATTTAGATATATAAAAATCAATTAAAGTCGAACAAATCAGGAAATAAAATTATATTTTTTTTAAATACGTAATAAATAACTAATGCATCGGTCAAGCCTCACAATCACATTCATTGTGTAACCGATTTAATATAACTAATTGTCGCGCTGAGTAATTGAAAATTAATGGCGTGTTGAACTGCATGGCATTAATTATAAGCCATGCTGCGGTGATAAATAAATCTGGGTTAAATATTTTGTTACATTGGAAAATTAACTATGCAAACTTTAGCTAATTTCTAAATGCTAAAATTACGGAAATACCAAACGGATCATTCTATAACAATATTAATACGAAATGTGGATTCACACTAATATTATAAAGGCGAAAGGTGTACATTATTGAGGATTTTGTGTGTCAGTATTAATAGGTACGTATGACAAAAAAAAATGTATGAAAAATCGAGCTATTTGATTATTACCATTAATCTTGTTAAATTCTTACGAAATATTAATGAATTCGCTTTACTGCTTTTTCAGTCAAAGAAATACATCCGTCAAAATTTTATTCTTGATAAACATTCATTAACGTTTTTAAATTACCCTCAAATTTTAATGAAATGAAATGAATTCTTCAATTCTGCGGGGGCGACCGATAGTCGACTTATCTGCGCTTTGACTTAGCGCTCGCTCGTTTGCGAAATGTAAAAAGCCTTACAAAATCCGGACAAACCGAACTCCGTTTATTTTTGCCGGACACGCAATAAAAAGCCTAACTATGTCCGGCTTTATCCGGACGCCTGGCAACCTTAACCGTGGCCCGAACAGTAAGTTCGAGACTTTTGTATAGACTAACTAGAACGTTCTTAGTTCGCCTTATTTCAAACAGTTGATTGTGTTTTTCTAATGCCACTCTCAGCGTTCTGCACTATTTGTACGGATGCCTTAGCATGATGTTTTATCTGAGAGGTCTTTACGTATCTTCCCTCTGTAACGACAAGCTAAAATTCAAGAATGGACACGTAGTAAAATGAGTAGTCACACGCAGGCAGGTTTTAAACAGTGTTTCTAATGACTGCTAAGAAATATAATAATTTTAAATTAAAACACGCGTTTTGTAAAACAATCACCATAGATAAAAGAATGATATAAGTATGTAATAATTCCTATAAAAAATATTGCAACCAAAGAGTATTTTAAATTATCAAAATGAAATGTTATAAAAATGAATGTGCAACGGAACGTTTCGACTCATGTCGTACAACCAACATAAAGGGAAATACCACCTCCGAGTACGTATGCATTCACCGCCGCCGGAGTGGTTGTGGGATTCATTAAAAGATGGCGCTATAGTTTCGTAATTAAATATCTTTTTAAGTTTGTAAACTTCAATAATACATTGTTTAAAGATGTCTGCCTATATTTAAATATGTAAATATACATTTAATATTAGTTAAATGGAATAACTGTTTAAAATACGATTCAAAATAGTTTAATTGAGTCTAGCAAAACGGCGACAAATTTACATGATTTCACGTTGCCAACCGTCGATATGTCTACTTTGACCTGACAAAACCATGCTCGCACGGGAGTTAGGCATGACATAAAATACGTTTTATGAATGAACGTTATTTTGTCGCTCCATTTTGTCTATGTTTGTTGCGGTAAATTACGCGAAATGCGAAAAATTTGAAGGATTAACATTTGTCGCCCTAACCATACTTGCCTCGCTGCATAGCTCCTTAATACTTTACAATTCCCCTGCCTGTGTGTAGATCTACCGTTGCCACAGTCTAAACGCTTCGTCAAATGCTTAGAGTTCTTCGTGTACAGTTATCAAAATGTCTCAGATAAATTAACGAGCTCTCTAGTGCTATGTTCATTACCAGCACTTTCTGTATTGTAAATCCATAGACTTACAAGAACGTGTTCAGTTCTCCTTATTTAAACGACCTCCGTGGCGTAGTGGTCACCATGCTAGTCCGCCACCCAGAGGTCCCGGGTTCGATCCCCGGTCAGGGCAAGTAGGAAAATGACCTTATTCAAATTGTCCTGGGTCTTGGATGTTTATTTATATATGTATTTGCTATAAAAATTAAAATATAGTATCGTTGAGTTAGTACCCCATAACACAAATCTCGAACTTACTTTGGGGCTAGCTCAATCAGTGTTATTTGTCCCTATAATTTTATTTTATTTATTTATGTAAAACAGTTAATTGTATTTTTGGCAGATGTTCATTCGGTGTTGTATTGCCACTCTCGGCCTTCCGCACTATTCTACCTACCTTGTTGGTTCTTGTGGTTCTTTTTAGAGTTCCGTACCCAAAGGGTAAAAACGGGACCCTATTACTAAGACTCCGCTGTCCGTCTATCTATCCGTCTATAGCTAGACAGTTAAATTTTTTACAGATGATGTATTTTTGTTGCCGTTATAACAATAAATACTAAAAAAAGAAAAAGAATTGAAGCGGGGGATGAATCCCATTCAAAAAACGTGATTTTTATAGATAATGGTACGGAACCCTTCGTGGGAAATTCCGACTTGCTCTTGTCCGGTTATTTTACTTGACATTTCCTCTGCCTGTATGTGACGACCCAGCGCTGCCGCAGTCTAAACGCTTCGTCAAACGCCCAGAGCTGTTTGTGTACAACTGTCAGAATGTCTCAAATAAATTAGCGAGCTCTCTAGCTTATTCCTAACTGAGCTGTGTTCATTACCAGCGGGGAGTTCTCTAGTTTAGTCAAACTGATCTGTATTCATTACCAGCTCTATTTAGACTAACTAGAAAGTTCTTCTGCTTATTTGACGACATCCGCAGCCTAGTGGTCATCATGCCACGCTTTCCTTTCACACGAGGTCTCAGGTTCTATCCCCGGTCACATCTTGGATGTTTATCTATACGACGTGGAAGGAACATACTGGTGGGTTCTTAGTAATAGGGTCCCGTTTTTAGGGTTCCGTAGTAAACAAGGAACCCTTATAGTTTCGCCATGTCAGTCTGTCTGTCTGTCCGTCCGCAGTTTTACTCGGCGACTATAAGTACTAACGTAATATTTCATCGATGGTACTAGAAAGCTGTGATTTGGCATGAATATTTATATTAATTAGGTGAAAAAAGTGGTAAAATAAAATATTGAAAAGAAATTGTTTTTATGGTAGCTCCCATACAAGTAAAGAGAAAAGTATTTTTTTTTCTCGACTAACCAATCATGTTGGGTATTGTTGAATAGGTCTTTTAAAAACGTTATGAGCTTGTGAATACCGTGTTTCGATTTAAGGATCCATTTCTGAAATATTTCGTTTTAAAGTGAATAAATTTGTTAGAGTCAAGTGTCCCCCCTCTATCTGCTAAACGGTTGTATATGGACACGTGAAAAAATTCACAGCAATAGAAATTATATAACGAAATTTAAAGGAACTATATGAGAGCTTAAAAGGATTCACAAATTAAAAAGTTATAGGCGATCAACTTATAAAATGTACTCGGAAAAGGAAAACTTCATTCAAATTCAATTAAGAATAGAAAATTAGTTTTTAGACATTTTTAGTGACATGAATACGGAACCCAACTGCGCGTAGCCCGACATGCTCTTGGCCAATTATTACCCCTAAAATACGTATTATTATGTAAATGATTATTTATCATCATCTGATCAAAACTCTTGGAGTAACTGTCCGACGGTCGCGTGGCTGTTTTTGACAGAGTGAAATGTGCGATACAGGTCGCCGACAGGTGTCGCGGGCGTACTGTCGTTTGTCTGTAAGAGCCCTTAGCTCACTCTAATCATAATATTGTGTTATGAAATCCATTGTGTCGCTAAGGAGACCGCCGGAGTCTATGGGAAACCACAAGGTGTCGGTGTAGCGACCAGACATAATTGCGACGACGCACCTTCCGCTCTATTTAGCATCGAATATTACGGACAATCCATAAAATATGGAAGGAACAAACTTGTGACTTGTATGAAATATTGAAAACTGAGACGCATATTTTGTGAAAAGTTATTTCCGGACTGGTTAGGATATTATAGGTTAATAACCTATCACCAGATTACCCAAACAGAAAATGATTTCATGTTTCGGAAGTCACGTATAAACTGTGGGCCCCGAACGCCATCTAGCGTTTGCTCAAACCTATCCAAGGATTGGTTCTGATCTACCCTTTGGATTGCGGAGGTCAGACGGCAGTCGCTCTGTGTAAAAACCAGTAACCTTGTCAAACCACCTAGGTTAGAGGACCCCGGTCTTTGAAGCGCTAACGCCGAGTGAGGTTGTAGCCGGGAATACGCTCGGATGATGATTTATAGAAAGATAGATAGATAAACACTTTATTTGTATGACTGAAGCACACACATACGAGTATGTACAACAAATCAACACAAAAACATTGACAATGAGACTGACAATGATCATCGATGTAAAACATCGTAACATCGATGACACGGACACATAATTATATTTAGAATCAATCGAAATTTCGCCACGGACTCATAATCGAAATCTATAAACGCTTCCACAGAGTATTTATCTAATTCTGAAAACAACTAATACACGAAAAATCTGTCTCGTTTGTTCGTTCGTTCATTTGTTCCGTACCGGATCTGTAGACGTAGACTGTGCTTGTCTGACTTGTGTATGTGTTTATCCTTTGTAAGGTCATATAACTTCATGTACAACGGAGCTTTGGAGTGATTATTTTCTAAGGCTGGTTCAACAGTGCAACAGATTGAAAGGTTCTACGCTTTCAAAATTATTATTTATACAGACAATTGAAAAAAAAATGGAATTTATAATGTGTTCCCTCTGATCATCATCCGAGCGTATTCCCGGTTGCATCCTCAGCAGTAACGCTTCAGAGCCCGGGGTCCGCTACCTAACCAAGGAGATTTGACAAGGTTACTGATTTTTACACAGAGCGACTGCCGTCTGACCTCCACAACCCAAAGGGCAAACCAGGAACCAATCCTTGGAAAGTTTGATGATCAAACGCTAGGTGGCGTTCGGGACCCACAGTTTTACGTGCCTTCCGAAACACGGAATTATCTTTCTTTTCGGATAATCAGGTGATTCAAGCCTGCAATATCCTATCCAGACTGGAAACAACTTTTCACAAAGTATGCTTCCCAGTGGGAATCGAACCCATGACCTCCGGGTCACAAGGCGAACGCCTTGACCACTGGACCACGGAGGCAGTCGTTCCCTCTGATATCGCCAATTTATTTCTTTGTTTTATTAAAAAACTGTTTATGGTTGTTTTATTTATTGATGACTAAAAACATTGATGTTGCCTGACATCGATGTTTAGAGTTCGATCATTATCGACTATCGATGTTCAGCTATCGATGACATTATCGATGCCATCGATGTTTTATTAAAAATTCGACTCGCTCTTATTTACTCTTTGTTGTGAATACCAACGCTGTAACATTACTCAAAATGTAGAAAAGATAATGTCGAAAGACACAAAAAAAAAGCATATTGAATAAGTAATGCGACACCTTTGTTTACTTGAGCGAAGGTTACTTAAATATTACTCCATTTTATATATTAAGACATATGAAATCTTTGTTTTTCTTTCGTGATTCCTTTCGTGGCGTATAAAGTAGCGCGTGTGATAACAGTCACTCGGTGAAGTAATTGTTACAACGATACAATTGTTCCTGCTGGTCTGGGAGAAAAGAAATAACTTAGAATGTACCAACTGCTTCTTTTCGTGCCTCCGTGGTCCAGTGGTCAAGGCTCGCCTTGTGACCCGGAGGTCATGGATTCATTCCCACTGGGAAGTATACTTTGTGAAAAGTTGTTTTCAGTCTGGTTAGGATATTGCACGTTTGAATCACCTGATTATCCGAAAAAGAAAGATGATTTTCCATTGGTTTTGGAGCCGAAGACCACTTCATACGGATCGTTAGTAAGACCAAATTAGCTAGTGAAAATAAAAATTCAGAAACAAAAAATGTTGACTAAAACTCGAAAGTAGAATCTTGAGATCAATTAGTACCGGCGGCGCCTGGATTTTGAGTTCATCAGAGTCACGCGGCAGTAACTACGTGGCAGAGTTGGGCAAAATGTAATTAAACTACTAATTACTAACTACAATTACATTTTGTAGTTAGTAATTGCAACTACATAATTACAAAAAGTAATTGAAAAAGTAGTTGAACTATAAACTACAAAAAGTAGTTGGAATCACAATTACAAACTACTTTTTGAAATTACATATTTTATTAAGATTTACTCACTTATAAAATTTCGTTTCTTGCTTGCAACTTCTTACACTTACAATTTCGAAATATAACACCTTTGACACACGCCCGCGGTAATAAATTCTTATTGTAATTTGTAGTTATAACTACTTAATTACAATTACAAATTACAACTACAGTAGTTGCAATTGATGTAGTTAGATTTAATGTAATTTCAACTACTTGTAGTTAACTACATGTAATTGTAATTTGTAATCAAACTACACAATAGTAGTTAACTACGCCCAACTCTGCTACGTGGTCTCGATCAAGAATCATTTTCGCAACTTTTTTATCTTATGTCATATACAAATTTGGATTACGTATATGGATAGAGGAATTTATCAACTACCTTTACCGGCGGTACCGAGCGGTGGCCGGCCGGTCAGCTGGATTTTCAGTTGATCGGGGTTACGCGGCAGTTTTGGACGGGCGTCACTACCTGGTCTCGACCGAAAATAATTTTCGCAACTTTTTTACCATATGTTATACACAAAGTTGGATTAAGTTTATGGATATGCAAATTCATTTACTATACGACATATATTTTTATAAAACCAAATAAAAGACAGCGTGTATTTTCATAAAATAATCATATTATGACCAATATGCCAATGATTGTAAGCAGTACAACGCACTTTGTACTTTGACAGTTCTGTTAAATCCATATTTCGTGTTAATATTCATAGAATGTATGCAGATCACTAGGGGAATCGGATTATAATGTTTTTGTTTATTGGTTTTGGGGACAAAGAGAATATTGCTTGAAACCATGGATGCATTCAATATTGTCACAATTATCGTGATCAGCCCTTAATCAGCCTACTTCAGTCTGATACCCTCTTTTCGTTAACACTCATCTCGGTCTTGTGTAGCTCGGGTTTGGGTCCCGGGACGTCTCGTATCTTAAATCAAATCAAATCAAATAATTTATATGCATAAATGTAGGTAGGATACATGGGATGTTAACAAATATTATAGTTCCAATGCATTTTACCTTCCTTAAAGTCCCGGGGCTTTGAAACTGTCAAAACTGCCCAAACCCCAGGCTCTCATCCAGGGGGAGATTAAATGTCACGATTTTGCCTAGAAAACGTTCTGGCACTTTGAAACTGTCAAAACTGCTCAAACCCGAGGCTCTCATCCAGGGGGAGATCAATTGCCACGATTTTGTCTAGAAAACGTTTCGGGACTTTGAAACTGTCAAAACTGCCCAAACCCGAGGCTCTCATCCAGGGGGAGATCAATTGCCACGATTTTGCCTAGAAAACGTTCCGGGACTTTGAAACTGTCAAAACTGCCCAAACCCCAGGCTCTCATCCAGGAGGAGATCAATTATCGCGATTTTGCCTAGAAAACGTTCCGGGACTTTGAAACTGTCAAAACTGCCCAAAACCCCAGGCTCTCATCCAGGGGGAGATCAATTGCCACGATTTTGCCTAAAAAACGTTCCGGGACTTTGAAACTGTCAAAACTGCCCAAACCCCAGGCTCTCATCCAGGTTCTCGAGGTCAATTGCCACGATTTTGCTTAAAAAAATACGATGTTTTTAAAAAGGGCGTGAATAAATTTGATCTAGTTTGCACTCCTACTATTGCAGAAGTCTATAGTCAACGATATACTAGTTTCCTACTTAAGACTGTTACCAACGAGCGCGAGACTGGATACTGAACCATAGAATTTATATAAGTATTACAGAACAGAATCTCCTAAGATCCCGCGCAATAGGCATCCTCGTTCCTGGTCTTTGTACCTCTCCCCCATTCTCGCTTTGTCGACAGTGTTGAGTTCGGCTGTGGGCGAACACACACACATTACCGTGTGCACGGATGTATAGTTTCGTTTGTAGTAGTGTAGGCATAAATGATACTCCACTTCTATGAAGTGACATACCTGTGGCTTAACTTCCCCTACTGTTGCCAACCAGTGTCCAGATCTGTCGCTTGTCTGTCTAAACCCGTGAAAAATATCACGAATTTGACTATCGTCATTATCGTATCAGCTCAGGAAGTTCATTGCTGAACATAAGCCTCCCCCAAGTGGAGGATTTCCAGAACAACTGAGCGAAAGCGTCCTGCATCCAACGTTTTCTTGCAACCTTGCTCAGGTCTTCTAACCTAATGGCCATCAACTCATAAACTATTTTTTTTTAATCAAAAGTTGGTCGGTGTGTCAGGTGACCCAAAGGACTGGCAATAGCTTCGCCCAGCGAATAAGCATTGCCATCCAACGTGGCAATACTGCCAGCCTTTCGGGCACTCTACCGCACAATGATCTGCACAACTTTTTTTATTTATAAGTTTTTCTTTTCTTTTATTTTTTATTAAACTTAGATTTTAATTTAGTTTTTAATTTTAGTTTTAAGTTTTAAAATTTATCAGATAAAAAAAAAATTTCACTATAATAACTAACATTTATGAGATTTTGACTATATCGTCAACTTTTCTCATACTAAGATGTTAATCACCTCTCATAGTACAATACAATACAAGTATTGTTAATCTAACCACAACATACGTGTATCTATAGCCCTTCAACAAACAGAAATCGGATAGAGCTAACAACTCAAGTTAATTATGAGAAAAAGCACTTTTAATTGAGTAAAGCACAAAAAGTTTCGTTTCGAAGGCTACATCTATTAAGGCCGATCGATCGCGCCAGTTAGGTCAAAGCCTCAAAGCTCTATAAATATTGCAAAGCTTTTTCAGAAATTTATGTTTTCATGCAGAATATTCAAGTGTTTGTTTCTTTTTAGGGTTCCGTACACAAAAGGTAAAAACGGGACCTTATTACTGAGACTCCGCTGTCCGTCCGTCCTTCTATCTGTCACCAGGATGTACCTCATAAACCGTGATAGCTAGACAGTTGAAATTTTCACAGATGATGTATTTCTGTCGCCGCTATAACAAAAAATACTAAAAACAGAATAAAATAAATATATAAGTGGAGCTCCCATACAATAAGTGTGATTTTTATAGAAAATAGTACGGAACACTTATAGCGCAGGTCCGACTCGCACTCGGCCAGTTATTCATATTGACTGCTAGTTAGTGGTAACATAGGATTTATTGACATAAAAAAACTTCCATCCGCTAGAATACTGAAAACAAAATGTAGCAGTAAAAAAAGTCTGATTTAGTAGATAGGATTAAGAAATGAGTTATATTTAACTTCTTACTTACTTTTTATTTTTAATTAAAACCCAACATCAAAAAGTTTGAAGTATAAAGGAAAAGTAAATATAATTTTATAGGTTATACTTATTGCGCATTTTCAAATTATAATCGTTTTAAAAAAATTGATTATCAATATAACTGTATTTTACGTAATATCTTAAGTCATCCTATTTTGATCAAATTTTGATGTTTTTTTTTTTTTATTTTGGCGTATTAGTAGATAGCTTTAGTAAGAGATAAAGACTGATACTTCAAAAAATTTGATGTTCCTGTGGAATTAAGTTTTCAATATCAAGTTTAACTATTAATAATTCAATACTAAGATTCAAGCCCTTTAATTTTTAAGTCGGCCATAATTTTCAGTTTTTTAATTTAATAACTTACGAAGTCATTGTACAAAATGGCCGAATCCTATGACGTAATGACCCGCCATTAATTGCTACCCTGGGTTTGTGCCAATTGTTACTTCATTTTGAGTAATAAATCTCTTGGATTTATAGGCGGCCTGATAAAATACATAGGTTCGGTAATAGCTATTTAGGTTTCTAATTAAACTTACAATTTACTATTATTAAAGGTATTAAAAGTACCCCAGAGAAGACTTTGATTCTTAATTTAAAAATTGCATCGTAAATCCATTACACAACATGGAAGGGACGAATCAGTAATAAATCGAAGAACGGGCTTTGCTAGATCACTATAGTATAATGACAATAACAA
Source organism: Acrobasis suavella (assembly GCA_943193695.1). NCBI lineage: Eukaryota > Metazoa > Arthropoda > Insecta > Lepidoptera > Pyralidae > Acrobasis > Acrobasis suavella. Next base: position 1,734,693 of record OW971950.1, read on the forward strand.
CAGAAAAAACAATCTCCATTCCCATACAAATTTCCCGGGAGTCTGCATACTTTTTTAAAAAAATGCCGAGGTATTTTTTTTGTGTAATGGCTGTTATTTTATTTATACCATTCCCCCTCTAAAAAGTTTATTTTATTCACTGAAAACAGTGAATAAAATGCACTTTTACTCACTATTTTGATGTTTGAATTTAGAACAATTTACTCTTAATTTTAGTAATTGTTCCAATTTTAATGTTCATTTTTATTAATTTAACCTTCTTTTTTCTTCATCAAATGTCTATTTTCGCTAAAATCTTTCTTTTTAACCGACTTCCAAAAGAGGAGGTTATCAATTCGTCGGAATCTTATGTTTTATATATGTTGATCGATTTATTCGAAGACGTTTGTACCGATTTAGAATATTCTTACCCTTTGGGTACAGAATCCTAAAAGGAGGGTAAGTATTTTCTAAAATATGATTTCGCCCGTTTCCTCGATCAGCTTTTACGATTTGCGCGGGAAGATAAGCAACTGGTATATTCTATCTTTTCTTTTCTCCAAGACTATCATGGATGTTTACTAAGTACCCTTTTTGTTTTTGTATTGAAGAATAATGGATGCGGTTTATTAAAACGAAAAATATATAACTACAAAATTTTCTGAAAAATTAAAATAAAGAAAAAAATACTAACTACACACTAATATTTACATATACAAAAGGCTCGATAACTCTGTACACTGCGGCAACATACCCAGAAGGTTAGCAGCATTCCCCCGTCGTATGGCGATGTTTATTTTCTGACCCAGATATAGTACCTATAACAAAAATCAATTAATAGATTGCATTAAACTCAAATTAAATTACGCATGCGTTTTTTCAAATTAATTTTATTAACTAATCAGTTAGCTTATATGTTGTTAATAGTCCTGATTACCATTTGTTATTATGTGAATAACGTTGTGGGCTACGTTATTAATAAGTCTCTTTATGTAAAATGTTTAATGTATTTGTATTTATAATGTAGCTGTTTGTTGTTCCCATTAAATGAAAATAAAAATAAATAAATACAAAACAATACCCGAAGTAAATTAAAAAGTAATTAAACTAAAACCTAACATAAACAATTAACTAAAAATATATCCTTAAATTAATTATATTATTTAATTTTGTTTTGACCATTTTAAAAATTTTAAGGTTTTTAAGAGAGATGTAGACAAAACATGAGTTAATTAAATAATTTCGTGTAAGTCCTAGAACGCAACAAAAACCAGCCAAGGTCACGGCCGGGTCAACCTGAAAGGTCAACATAATTTGTGGACAGCGTAGACTAATTAACTAGCTTTGTTTCAAGGTACAACAGGTAAAACTGACAAAAACTACCATTTTGCTCGGGTACAGTAATCAACTTTTTAACCGACTGGTCCACAAGGAAATTGCTTGTTTCGAGTATGTTTGTAGTAGTAAATTCTTTATTTTACATAAAAAACAACAGTTAAAATTAAAAAAAAATCATTTTCAAGCAAGGTCAAGCTTACTTGAGTACGTGAAGATTCGTTAAGTAAAGTTGCAATTTTCAATACTGTACTGTACTGTCACTGTCATCTTCCAACACAACTTGCCAACAACCAAAATAACGGGGCTACCTGAATTTTCCGGGATCCAGTGCTGCCCCCATTTGAAATAAATCTATTAAAAGGAAACAGAGATTTCATTTAAAATTTTGTCTTCTTTAGACCCTAGATAACCCTTCAAACTATTTTATGAACTATTGTTTACAGTTTAAAGTGAGAACGTAAAGCTTTTCTACGCACAATTGCGAAAAACGGCCACTTTTGGCGTATGTGTGTAGAAAAGCTTCATGTTCTCACTACAAACAGTAAACAGTAGTTCATAAAATAGTTTGAAGGGTTATCTAGGGTCTGATCAAGACAAAATTTTAAATGATATCTCCGTTTTCTTTCAAATGATTTGTTTAAAATGGGGGCAGCACTGGACCCCGGAAAATTCATGTAGCCCCTTAAACAGGAGACATTGAAAGTAGAGAGATGTCATTGTTTTTCTAGTGCAGGGATAGGAGCAATTTTAAATTCGATTGCTGTGTGTCGTCACTTCAAAGATTCAAAAATTCAAAGATTCAAATGTTTATTCAGTAATTATACCTTCACAGGCACTTTTACACGTCAATAAGTTAATTTATGTTACGTGTAAAGTATATTAAAATTTAATTTATTTTTAAAGAAAAGCTACCGATACCAGCGCTTCGTAACGACCACTGCTGAGAAGAAAGGCCGAAAGAAACTCATTTTCACAGTATTGGTCGCCTACTCGCCAGAAGGTGGTGGCTTCAGGTGGATAACACCTAAATTTTTTTATTCAAATTGATTTTACTTAAAATGGTCTACATTTTCGATTAAAGGCATCTACAGTACTTTTATATTTTTTAGTTGACAAGCCAATCAGCTTGACGATTGCCAATAATAATGCGAGCCAACGGTTTGACGTGCCTTCGGAAGGCAATCGGCAATCGAATTCAGAACCTCCGAAGCGGCGGACTGGCATGCTTACCACTACACCACGGCAGCCATCAACATGTGAAAGGCGCTAATAACACTTTCAACTCAAATTAATAATTATTCAAACAAAACAAATTATTATAATTACTCGAGTTAGTCTTAAAGCCGATAGAATTTAATAATTACTCCGTTAAAGGTGTATTAAGACTGGAAGTAAACATCCAACGGAAACTTGAAGGAAACAAACCAACGGGAGCGATAAGAAAAGCTTCGTTACCTACTTAAAACTCCTTGATTTGATAGGCTTATAATTTGACAAGAAAACGGTGCTAGCTAAAGGACTTATATCCAGAGCCGTTAAATATTCGTAATTATAAAAAATCTACCAATTTTGTTTATTTATTACAAGCTTTTATGTAATTTCACTTGTCCCATTGTCTGTTTGTCTGTTATCAAATTTTGCAAGTTAAATTTGACTCACATCTCGGACTATGAAATATTATGATGACGTATCGGATAATGGAGCCGGAAGGTGGCCATAGTAGCTCTGTAATGAAATGACTCGTTTGATTCGTCTTGAGGAACACTTTAAACTTTTAAGATGAACCTGGCCTGTGTCACTCTCCGTTTAGGTATCGAAAATATACCTACCTACATTATTACTATGCGCGCGACGAGCACTCCGGAGGCTAAAATTCAGTTACATGAATAGTTTATTTTATTTTATCAAACTTTATTGTTCCAAAGTACAATAACATTTGATAAAATAAAGTAAAATATACTTTCAACAAATGGCGGACTTAATGCTAAGAACATTTTCTCCCAGTCAACCATAGGGATGAACAGAGTAAATTATGCGGCACACAAAAGCAATACATATATACTTACATTATAAAATATTACTATATAATATACATTTATATCCAGAGTAATAAGAATAAAACTGGCTTGCAATGGATGTCTAAGCATCTAAACGAAGAGGTGAGGAGTTCTGACGCAAGCTAAATTGAGCTATAGCGCTAACCACATTAAGTAGATATTTATTCGAATTTCTTTTCTGAGTAACACTTTTGTACGTGAGAACTAGTTGGTGCTTATTCTGTAGACAGACCATTTCTTGCGGCTCTAAGCAGACCGAGCCCAGGGCCCCAAAACCCGAATACCAATGCCGGCGTGATGGTGGACTAGGTAATTCAAATAATAATTGATTGCTGGCCGCATTAAGTACCTATTAACATCATAAAGTTTCTCACGATCTGCGTGGTAAGAGTAGCAGCTGATACATTCTACGTATTTTCTTGTCTCCCAGATCAGCATGGAAGAGCAGCATCGTCATATTAAAACTGCTGGGTAGCCCGGCGGGAGTGGGCAGTGTTCCCGGACCGATACGTCATTCAAAACCTTAAAAAAACGAGTCTATATCTTCCTGAAAGGCTGCCAACGCTTCTGTTACACCCCTGATGTTGCAGTTATCCATGGGCAGCGGTGATCACTTACCGTCAGGTGACTCGCTTGTTCGTTTGCTGCCCTATAACATAGAAAAAAACTAGCGCTTTCGCAAATAAAGCGACACCTGGCGTGGTCCGCACTTGGATAGGTGACCACAAGTGGCATAAAATTTTCTTGAGCTCCTCCGAAGGAGGAAGGCTCGTATAAGCCGTTGGTCCCGGCTGTCATCATTATTATTAGGCAGCCTGAAAAATCTGACACCAGTGTCTGTCACTTGCACATATGAAAAAATAAATTACTATATATGCGAAAGTCTGTACGGATGAACGTTCTGAAAAAATATTTTTTCGACCTTGCATACAAAATCCGCATTTCTTTTATCGTTTTTTGATAACTGTGTTTATGGAAAGAATCATGGCCTGTACTTGCTCCTAAAATGTGTGTGTTGAACAAGTAACCCTGTGTACACGTTTTTATCCTCAGTCTTTACTCTTCTACAACGCTTTGCTCCGCGATCCTTATTTCTATAATGTTACTAGTTGATCTTCTACAACGCTTTGCTCATCGATCCTTATTTCTATAATGTTACTAGTTGATCTTCTACAACGCTTTGCTCATCGATCCTTATTTCTATAATGTTACTAGTTGATCTTCTACAACGCTTTGCTCATCGATCCTTATTTCTATAATGTTACTAGTTGATCTTCTACAACGCTTTGCTCCGCGATCCTTATTTCTATAATGTTACTAGTTGATCTTCTACAACGCTTTGCTCATCGATCCTTATTTCTATAATGTTAGTAGTTGATCTTCTACAACGCTTTGCTCATCGATCCTTATTTCTATAATGTTACTAGTTGATCTTCTACAACGCTTTGCTCATCGATCCTTATTTCTATAATGTTACTAGTTGATCTTCTACAAAGCTTTGCTCCGCGATCCTTATTTCTATAATGTTACTAGTTGATCTTCTACAAAGCTTTGCTCCGCGATCCTTATTTCTATAATGTTACTAGTTGAAGCCAACGGCCTTGCCCACGTCACAGATTAAGTACTAGTACTCACGTCGAAGTCTCACTCAGCAAAGAAATTCAAAGAAATATCTACTCAATGTGGTTAGCTATATGGTTTAATTTAGCTTGTGTCAGAACTAGTGTTGTAAAAGACGAGTCCTCAAACCTTATAAAAATGGGACTTGATTTCTCTTTGAAGACTGGAGTTCAGCTGTTACACCTGTTCGTTGATCGATCAGTCCAATTTCTACTTTTATAAATATAGAAGATATTTTATAAATGAACAAAATAAAAATCTAATAGAATAGAATCATTTATTTGCATGATTTATACAACCAACCTGCTTGCAGGCGTGCAAATATTAACAATATATATGTATGGTCTTTTTAATTAAATTCACATTATACAATTTTAATACTAAATATAATTGTAAATTTATTATCAAATTTTACATAAAAAAAAATATTAGTATTAAATAAATTCAATGTTTACTGTCCATATAATCTTTAATGCTATAAAATCTTTTTTCATTCAACCATTCCGTCAATGTTTTTTTGAATTTATTCTTATTTAGCAGTTTTATCCTATTTGGTAGTTTGTTGTGTACTGGTACGCATTTTTTGTATAAATATATTTGCGTCCACGTGGTTGATTTAATTTACAAATATAATTTGATCTGAATTGTCTCGTGGAAACTTGAGAAAACAAAGGGAAGTAATGCGGATGATCTTTTACAAAACAACATAAATGTTTAATATACATACATGGTAAAGGTAATATTTTAAGGTTCTTTAAAAATGTTATAGAAAATAACTTACCGAACCCAAACACAAGTAAAAGCCGTTGGCTTATCTCATAATTTTAATAACGAGCGAGGTATTTTTCAATTCGTAGGCGGCTGTATGGCCAAATGGATGGAGTTGCCACTTAAGCTTGAATTCTCTCAGTTGTGACCAAACTTTTGCAATAAATGTGCGGGGTGGGGTGCTAGTGTTAGCAATATTTCAAGCAGAGCTACCATCCGTCAACTCTCTTCTCTCTTTAATTTAGCGTTGTTTCATCTTATCATGTTTACATGAAGTGATAGTTCAAGCAGAGCTACCATCCGTCAACACTCTTCTCTCTTTAGCGTTGTTTCATCTCATCAAGTTGACATTTTTGGAGAAAATGCTGCAGTGCAGTTTGTTGCCGCTTCTTCTGCACTTGCGTTTACGAAGCGGCAATAAACTTAACTGTAAGTAAATGATCTGATGTCAACAACTACTATGAAACCGAAAGAAGCATTTACAAAATTATTAAGTGATACAAATAACTAAAGTTAAATAATTTTTGCCTTTTGATTTTTTGACCGCGATCCGGATTGCGACCTCAGCTGAGCTTCTTCAGTGCGCTTTCACGTTTTTTCTTTTCAGCATTAATATGCACCCAAAGATGCCAAAGACCATGTGAATTTGGGAACAAATAGCCGGAACAGTTTAAACGATTAGACTGTAGTTTTATGATAGGAAATTAATTTATGATTTTAGAGTTTCGCGGTCACGATCACTGTTATTAGTACTTCGGGAAGATGGCTTCAAGTTATCGGGGACGTGGAATCCAGTGATTGACATGTGTAAAAAATGTGTGCGAGCAACAAAAAACAATTCCTAAAAATCTGGCTAGTAATAATATTGATCGAAGTAAGTCCCGTAGTACTAATAACAGAAAATTAATTTGTATAAAAAACTACCATCTGTCAAAAGTCATTTGTCAGAAAATAATTTACAAAACACGAAAAATTCAATATTTTTACTCTCTAAAGATATAATTGCACTCAATGTCATAATGTTAATATAATGAAATTATAAGAAAGCTATATTTTTTTTTTGTTTTCACGTAGCATTTTTTTTCATCAAATGTTTGATTACAATAATTACGAAAAAAATTAATGTACTATTTATTATATTACCTACATTTAAGAAGCCTACAAACAATTATGTCTCTGAAAATTTAATACAAATTAGCTTTAATTATAAATCAACAACTAAGTAAGTGGATCTGAAACGATGGCACAACCTAATGGTTTATAATCTATTTTAAGGCCGGTGCTATTTATTTATTTATTTTATTGGTTCATGTACACTTGAAAATTTACAAATAAAACCTTATAAAAGTTAACATAGTACATAAGTGCTACTTATTTCTAAAGAAATTTCTTCCAGTAGACCCGCGAGAGGTAATGGGAAGAAAGAGGTAATTGGCGTGTACAATACAAAAATAAATAAATACTTATACCTACAAGAAACATTAATAAATTAATAAACATACCTACATAGACGTACGTAAAATAAACTTACATAAATACATAAATATATACTGATATATACAATTAATAAATACATAAGATAATATTTCTAAATATGATGATCAGGATGATAAGGACAAATAGTAATATTTTACTCGTTTCTTAAACGTGGTTATGGTTTTTGATTCACGAATTTTCGGTGGTAACTGATTCCATTCCTAACTGCTTGCAAAAGGAGGAAAAGGAGTGGGTATAGGTAGCGGAGCTATGAATTGGGAATTGAAGGATTAATTTATGGCTGGACCAACAGGGAGCCATGTTAAGTTTAGATCCAGATTTGTTTTCTCTATTTCCACATTTTTTAAACTTAATTACCCATCTAATGCTTAGTAACAAAATCTTTATTTATATTTAACCTTCCACGTGTTGTAAACTTTCTTACCTATCTATTGCTTAGTTACAAAATCTTTAATCTAATTTTTGTTGATATCTTTTAAAATTTCATCATAAGCCACGCTACAAGTGGCACCACGCACCAACCAAACAAATCGCCGTGTAACAAAATTTTCCGAACGCTCTTTGACGAATAGTACCCTTTATTGTTTCTCCTTTCCTGTTTCTTTTGTTTTGTCTTTTGCGTTTCTCCTTCGAAATTACATTACTTTTTAGAAAATACAAGGAATGAATACTTTCACGATCGTGTAATTGATTTTTCTTGTATATTCTATTCCTTGCATTTCTTTTTATCATTTCTTATACTCCCAAACCGTGATTTTACTTGTATAATTCTACTCATTTTTTTTTATTCATCATATTCCCAAGCAGTAGTGGTATATTCTCTGTCCACTTAGTTGACGTCCTTGGAGAAAATGCTGCAGAGCAGTTTATTACCGCTTCTTCTGCACTAGCGCTTTGGAGGCGGCAGTAAACTTAGCTCTATATAACCATTTGACGTCAACAAATTGTCAAACGACGTCAAAACAAAGTGACGATTATTAAGAAATATTACAAATATCCTATGATGATAAAGATATATTTGAATTGAATTGATGTAGTGGTTTTAGAGCACAACTTAATAACCAGGAGGTACCAATTTCGATCCCCCGTCCCGACCTTGTACCTCTAAGTTTGCAGAATAAACTGACTCATGTATCACTACTTAGATCCCGTGAAGAATAACATCGTGAGAAAACCTGCACTAGTTTTAAGTGTGTGCTAAATTGACTGCTGTCACTGGGTGGTAGTCATTAAGCAACATGAGTTGCCTCAAGGCGGCTTGAAAAATCTGAAACCAATGTTAGTTACACATTCGATAAGAATATTTTTTCAAAACTAAAAACCGATTGTACCCCCAAACTACACAACCGCATTTAATAAAATTTCTATGGGACCACCTGACAAGTATGCCCATTTAAAAATAAGAATAATTTTTTAAATCGGTCCAGGTTTCTTCGAATAATCGGTGAATATACATAAAATAAATAATTGGCCAAGTGCGTGTTGGGACACGCGCAGTAGGGTTCCGTTGTTCCGAACGCCAACTTTAAGTTCATGCCACTAAAGACGTCTAAAAACTAATTTTCTATTGAATTTGTATGAAATTTTCCTTTTCCGCGTACATTTTAGAAGTTAATCGCCTATAACTTTTTAATTTGTAAACCCTACTTAGCTCTGATAGTTTTCCTTTAAATTTCGATATATATCCTATAGCTGAGAATTTGATACATATTCATGCTAAAATACAGCTTTCTAGTACTTATAGTCGCTGAGTAAAACCGCGAACAGACAGACATGACGGACAGACATGGGTTCCTTGTTTACTACGGAACCCTAAAAATAATATTCCGATGAATTGCAACCACCTCCTTTTTTAAATTCTTTCAAAAATAAGAAGAATCATAACTGTCACAAATTCACCGTTCCTTTTTTTTGGTCTTGCTCTTCTTTACTAGTTATTTGACATCGGTTAACCCGTCAAATGATAGGAGTCATGACGTCACCATTTTCAATTGTCACGCTGTATCTTTTATCAGTTAAAAGGTTACAGTTAGGTATAGCATTTATTTTTCTTACTCTTCTCTATCTGTTGTTTGTCGAACAAATAATCAAGTTCTCCGAATTGCGTTTCCGTTTTTTTTTTTTTTAGCCTGGCCCCCATTTCATTGGATAAGCCTCAAAGAATGTCAAATTGCAAAGCAAAGAATTTCAAACGTTTTTTAATGACATTGTTGCATGTTTCAGACGCGGAGCCACTAATCCAATGGTTTTACACTCCGCGTTACAAAAATGGCTTTTCTGGCCAAATTGCGTTATCCTATACTTTAAAGGAGCTATTCTTGTATGAATAATAAAGATCCCAGAAACGGCTCCAAAGGTTTTGCCAAAACTCAGTATTTAGGAAGTGAAGACGCTTCAATGATTTTTATAAAAAAGTAACTGTGCAAAGCTCGGTCACCCTGCTAGTTTAACGTAATAACGGCTCTAAAGCGATTATTACACTATCCAATTTTAAGGAAACCAATTTAGGAAATCGAAAGGTGTAATCGCAGTTATTAGTGAAAGGAAATTTAGGATCCTAGTAATTGTCAAATTATCTTATTCCTTAAAAAAAAATGAGTTACGGTATTTTTTCATTAAATATGGCATTTTTTCTGTTGTATACGGCAACCTTGTAAGTGTCCAGCAACAACACTGCCTAGTCGCGAGCTGCAGCTGGCACGTTGCTGCTCGTCTTTCTGAAAATGAATCTTTTAAATTCAGAATTCGGGGCAAACTACTAGTAAATACGTACTATCCTCATGTCTATCTTAAATCTATCAAAGTAAACCGCTGTCAGCAGCGTTCAACGCTTCCTATAGCTCGACTATTTGTTACGTAATCTACGCTATAACTCGGGCCCCACCCTGACCAAATATGCCGTCATTTCCCGAACGTTTCGAGCTTTGAAGGATCGCCCTCCATATTTTGTTTCCTCGCGCTTTCTGTTTTATTTTTACATTTATCAATAGTTAGAAGAGAATGGAGAAAAATCATATTGACTGGTAAAATAATATAAGTAAAAATACAATAAATAAATAAAATTAATGGACAAATCACAGAGATTGAGTTAGCCCCACTGCCCCAAAGTAAGTTCGAGACTTGTGTTATGGAATACTAACTCAACATATCAACTGTAAAGCAAATACATGCATAGATAAACATCATTCAAGACCCCGGTCATTCTGAAAAAGATAATTTTCAACACATTAGCTCGGAAAGTGCTATTTACCACTGATTTTACTTATGCATTCATTACGCACACATTCGAAATCGTGCGGTAAATATTACTTACCGCACAAGTACGGTAGAGTGTTTTTAAATGGTTTAGAAATAACATGCTATATATCCAAAATATCGAATATTATTTTTGAAACATATAATCTCTACATGCAGCCAGCCTAGACTCATACCAAAACCTTGTTTTACTCAGATTATTCCATTTTATATTTTAATTAAAATACTTGTTACGACACTAAAATGAATTTATAAATATGTGTAAAAAATAAAGCATTTTTTTAAAATAATTTGGTTGTTGGTTGTTTGATTTCTGTGTCTCTTGTATCACTTTCGTTTGGAAAAAAAATCCAAGCGCCATATTTCTAATTAAATTTTTTTTGAGGAGATTTATTGTAAGTGTGAAGTATTTTATTATTGACGATTTTCTTTCCTCACTAATGTGTTGAAAAACGTAGTATGGCACACGTGTGTATTGTTCATCACAAGTCTCGGCTCCATAGAAACACGCGCGGGCTTCGCCCGCTTGTGAATCAACCCGCCTCGATTGTAATAAACAACCCTAAAATAGTAGTTCATGATACAAGTGTCACCGCACTTGTATCATGAACTACTATTTTAGGGTTCTGTACAAAAAATTATAAAACGGAACATAAAGGATCACTCGTTCGTCTCTCCGTCCGTGTCCGTCTGTCACAGCCGATTTGCTCCGAAACTACTGGACCAAATCAAATTAAATTTGGTAGGATGGTGTAATTATATGACCTAAATACAGATGTGAAAAGTTTTTTTTAATTTCGATCATTTTCGAGGATCAAATAAAAAAATAAAAAAAAAGATTTGCAAACCTTACTGTGAATGAAAGAGCTCGTTATGGGGATCTCAAATATATTTTTGTTATTATTGTAAAATAATAAGTTTTGATTTTATTCATGAAAGAAGACGAAAATTGACCATTCCCCTCCCTTTCAAAATATAGTTCATTGCTTGTAGATTACATGAAAAATAATATAAGAATTCTATCAATTGAAAATAAAGTGGTAAACTCAATACAATAAGTTCATTTACGGAAAATAGTTTATTAAAACAGAACTAGATAGCGCTATTATTAGTCAACTCGCTCTTTTTTTTTGCTCGCGATATAAAATGTGATAATTTGACGTAAAAAGGGAGGTGTTATAAGTGTTACGAAAATTATTTAAAATTAAAAAAACGAAAATCTAAGACAAAAACTTTTAAATGTCATCTTATATTTCTTATCCTATTTTTTTAGAGGATGTACTAATCTTTTTTCAGCAGGGAAGCAAAAAAGAGATATGAACTTAGTTCTTCACAAAGAAATAGTAGTAAATTCAAAATTCACATCAGTAAAAGTACCTTTTTAAAAACATACCACAAGTGAATAAAAACATTTGACTTTGGTATTGTACAGAATCCTCTCCACGGGAGTTCAACTCGCATTTGGCTGGTTTTATTTCTTTTTGACCTGGCCGACGATCGAACTCGGAACCTCTAGTGTGACAGCCTGGCATGATTGCTTCTAGGCCAGATAGGTCGTCAATTTTAAATTTTGACAACATTGATGTTTACTGACAAAATGTGCTTACACTGACTGAATTCATGATAAGTGTCTTTTTTTATGATTATAATTGAATGAAATCAGGCGCGGAATTTCAGTTAAATTAAAACACTTTATAATATACAATCTATGAAAACAGAAAAGCAAGTAATTTTCTGCTTATGGTTCTTTCAACTCATGTATGAAATTATAGTTGGAAACAGCATGGTTCCAGCTTCCAACAATCATTTCACATGACGTTACACGATGATGTCTAGTCAAATTATGTCAAGCTCGCTCATCAAGAGTACATTACTAAGGACTTCAAAATGCCAGTAAATTAAATTCATACTTCATAATAAATTCTGAAGAATTAAAATAAATAAAGAGATGAAAACTTGAACGGCTACCTGAATTTTCCGGGGTCCAGTGCTGCCCTCATTTGAAATAAATCATTTGATAGAAACCAGAGACATCATTTAAAATTTTGTCTTGACAAGGTCCTAGATAACCCTTTAAACTATTTTATCAACTACTGTTTACAGTTTAAAGTGAGAACGTAAAGCTTTTCTACGCCAAAAGTGGCCGTTTTTTCGCAGTTGTGCGAAAAATTAGGTATCTCCTTAAGAAAGTATTTAGCTTGAAAAAGGCAGCTTGAAAAATCTGTCTCTAGTGTGCCACTTACACATACGAAAAACAAAACAAATCAACTATCAAAAATCATTGATATATATAATACAATACATAAAAAAAAATACAATTATCAAGTTGTACACCACTTGATAATTGTCAAATTTATTTTTCTATTTTATCATAGTTGTTGACGTCAATTCATTTACTTACAGCTAAGTTTACTGTCACTTCCAAAGCGCTAAGCACAAGAAAGTAGTCTCGCTACCACTCGCACCCCACCCCAACCAAACACCGTCATTTTCCATACGTTTTTCCGCTTCGGAGAATCGTTCCCTGCCGTGTTTTGTTTTCCACTTGACTTCTTTCAAGCTTTGGAATAGTCTGCAGTATTAACTATAACTTATTATGATCAATACGATAAAATGACTGAGCTCTGTCTTCTTATAAAGACGCAAAATGTTATTTTATGTAATTGTGTGTTTTCATAATACAATAAAGTTATTACAAACAAACAAAATTCTCTGTCTGCATATTATAAAGGATAGGGAGGGATAAAGGCGTGATAGTGTAGGTATAGGTAGAAAAAGAGGAACAAGAGGAGTAGGAAAACCCAAAAGAAATTTTTTGATTAAATAAATGAAAAACTAAACGTGAAAATATATAGGGAGGTTAAAGGGCTACATTAATTTTCCGGGGTCCAGTGCTGCCCCTATTTGAAATAAATCATTTGAATGGAAACGGAGATATCATTTAAAATTTTGTGTTGATCAGACCCTAGATAACCTTTCGAACTATTTTACAAACTTCTGTTTACAGTTTAAAGCGAGAACGTGCTTTTCTACGCACATAAGCCATAAGTGGCCGTTTTTCTCAAATGTGCGTAGAAAAATTCAGGCAGCCCCTTATGATCTTGGCGGAGGAAAGAGAGACATGGAAGGAAAGCTGAAGAACACCGACAAAAGCCAGCTCTTCAATGTAAGAAGAAGAGTTTATTTTTGTTTGTTTGTTTGTTTGTTTGTTTATAAATAGAAATAAGAAAGAACTCAGATACAAATCAGAGAAGTAGACATAAAACGGCGGACATATTCACTGTTTTTTTTTTACGAATTTTTGAATTTTATTATAATAATAGACTGTAAGAGCGACTGACATTGACATGACATTGTGTAATGATTTTAATATGGGTCTTTGTAACCTGAAATAAATACATACATACATACATATTTTCACGCCTGTTTCCCATGGGGGTAGGCAGAGACTATAGATTTCCACTTGCTACGATCCTTGCAAACCTCTTTTGCTTCGTCAACACTCATTACTCTTTTCATACATGCTCTCGGGTTATAAGTACTCCTTACTTCACCTTTTTTCAGAACGTCTGCAATTTGGTCGCAGAACGTTCTTCGAGGTCGACCCGGTCCAGTTTTCACATCCACATCCGCATGATAAATATTTTTAGTTAGTCTTCTTTCATCCATCCTCTCAATGTGTCCAAACCACCTTAACATTCATTTCTCAATTTTTGTTACTATATTCTCTTTCACCCAACACCTTTCACGTATTAATTACATCATTTCTTATCCGGTCTTTCAATATTATATTTAATCTGAAATAAATAAATTTATTTATTATTTATTTTCCCGTCTCTTCCAGTCAACCGGGCAGTAACTGAGAGGAATGAATACTTATTGTGCGTTTGGAGCAGAAGTGCTACAATATTCAATTACAGAAAGATACTGTATAAATTATACATAGATGTAAACTACACGAATACATATGTATGTATTTTCAATTTGTTATAACTCAATACTTCAGAATTTTCAAGCTTCTTAAAAGAATCTGTCAAAGCTTGACGATTTTCATTTAGGTCATTACGTGCTTTTCGCATCCATTCAGATTCTTAATTCAGATTAAACTTAAAATTTACTGCGCTGCTCTCTTCCCAGCAGATCGTAAAAGCTGATCGAGGGAATGGCGGAAAGTGAGATTCATTTTAAGCGATGCAGCACATATACCTCTACTTTTTCCCATTCTCGCCCACTATCATGCTCAAGTAGTCCTAAAAGTAGCTTGCGGCCCTGGGCTCTGCCTTTTTCTAATCACGAGACCCAAAATCTACCTCGTTCGAGATAAAGACGTAAGTATATATGGATCTTACTCTTTTAAATTTTTTAAAACTAAAAGCCGATTTCACCTCTGAACTACACAACCGATTTGGATAAAATGTCTATGGGACCTGACAAGTATACCCTTTCTTACAATAAAAGAATTTCCTAAATCGGTTCAGGCATCTTCGAATAATCAGTGAACATATAAAAAAAGTTAGCGACGAATTGATAACCCTTAACAACTATAACCGCACCTTTAAGACAATGAATGACCTTGTTATAGAACGTGAAAGGCATGTCCTTAATAAATCGAACCACAGGCTAAACTAGATCTTTATATAATGAAATTAAAAAAAAAACAGTCAAAAAACCAACGAAAAAATCAACATTTCCATTCCACACTTTTTTAATGGTAATGCCGTATTTTTTTGTTTTGGATTTTTGACTGTATTTTAATGTCATTATACCACAGTGATCTCGTATAGCCCATGGTTTGATTTATTACGCATATGTCTCTGACATACTTAATATTTATTTAGACCTCTTTGAGAACCTATGGGTTAAGAGGGCCCTTCCCGGCCGCTCTATCGTCAACGCGAGCATAGTTTGAAAAGCTTGTTATTTCATCCAAGGCAATACTGGAAAAAGAGGCAAAACGAAAAGAGAGAGATAACACCTGAGCGCTCGGTTTGCATTCTATTGAACAAAATTAATACATATTACTATTAATTATTCGTTGAACGAAAAATAGGGTGCGAAAATTTCATATAACTTGTTCCAGGTAAATACGTGTTTTTCAGTAAGCCTTACGTTCGTGTAGTAAATGTTTTTCATTTAGAATCTTCATTACATTTGCAAGGTTTACATCAAAACATTTTCTTTACTCTTACCATATATGAGTACTTTATAAACGGCCGAAGTTCAGGTAAAATTTGTGCAAAAAGCAGATTTTTGGAGGCTTATACTGAATTTCTTTCTCCAAATTTCGTTTTTTCATTTCTGTAGAAGCCTAGAAAAAGAGTACAAAATACCTGTTAGTTCAGTTGTTTAAAGAAAGATCTGTTACAACGCCGTAATTACATACGAGCGTTTGTATGAAGCATAAGACGGGTTCGCCTCTCTTAAGTGAATAATGGATAGAGCTATCAAAGCGCTGGTTCCTTTTTATTGGAAAAGTTTTGCGGAATTCTTACTATGTCCACGATCAGTTTCAACAGTCATCGTGGCAATTTCAAGTTTTGAGCCCAGTTTACTTTATTAACAGTTTTCAGATATTTTCTTAGGCCGATCGAGGGAATGGGCGAGTTGAATCAAGTTAATAGGCAACCCATCACTATATTGATTCCCCTTTTCCATATTAAGAATCCCTTACTCTAGACTTTTCCATACAGACGTAGTCTAGCTTTTATTTTTGAAAATATATTGAATCGCGCACACCAAATTACATAATACAAATATCATCAAAATTATAACTACATAAATCTGGACCTTACCCTATGTCTGTTAAATTATATAATCAATTGTTCGAGAACATAAAAGACGAAGAGAATTAAAAAACATTTATATAAATTTTAAAATCTCATCTGTTAAAAAATCATATTATTCAGTCGCCGAATACCTGCAGGATACGATAAAATAAAATAGAGAATGTCTACCTCCCTCTCGTCCCACTGCAATGCCTGACAAGGCGCATGTGATGTTTTTTGTATAGAATATCATGTGCAATGCAATGTAATTATTAAATAAATAAATTTTGAAATGACACGTTATGTAATCGGCAGTATTTTGTAATTTTAAAGAAATTGCATATAATATCTAGGCATATAACTAGTTTTCGACGGTCAAATATGGACTTGAAAGAAAATATGAGAGTGTAAAATTTTTCCATACCGATGGTCATATATGATATGTGTGATACACTGTATTCTCTTTTAAGTTCATATTTTGACTGTGAAAACTAAATTTATGCCTCATATATGCAATTTCTTTGAAATTACATAATTTCGTCCATATCTGACATGTCGTTTCAAAATAAAATCTAGACTACATTGGTTTGGAAACGTCTAATTCTCTAAAAAGTATTCTCTTTTATAAAAAGTACTTAGCAATACAGGGGACCTTAAAAAAATGCAATATTTTGTGCGTGTGTGTGTATAGTAGTGATTTGTTGTAATAAACTGAATTTTGTTTTAATTGGAAGTAAAATCCACTTAAAATTTATTTTTATTTGATGATTAAAAATATAGGAAAACATCATTAATAATAAACATAGCGAACTTGAATAAAAAACGAAAATGTCTCAGACAATGCATGCATTTCCTTTGTTCATATAATAAACGGGAAATTTCTACGAAATGCGTAGCCGGGACACATTCAAAGGATGATTGTAGAAAAATTAGATATATTTACTTAAAACAAGTGAAGCGTTGTGCGCGAGGTGTTAAATGAACGACACGAACATCAGCTTTATAAAAATATAATTTATTAAAAATAACTCAGGGTGGATTCAGGGGCCCTACTATGCCGGTCGTTCTGATCACTTGCGAAAGTAAAGGTACTGTCCTGGAGTCCAGTGCTGGGAAGTGGAGTGCAGTGGAGGCCAGATATTGTGGGCTGTCCAGGACTCGAGTAGGTGGGTATCAATGTGCCTAGGTCTTTCCGTGGGAAGGTCGTAAGTATCGTACGGCTATCTTTGAAGTCCAAATCTGGAACCCAAATTTCGGGTTTGAATAGCACATGATGTTCAATTTTCTTTAAAATAGATATAGGTACTCGTATTGACTTAGATTATTATTAGTATTTAAGAAATGCGCTTTTGCAAAATCACCACGTATAGAGAAGAACGATCTGAGATGAGAAGGTATATACGTGTGTCTCGCGACAACGAAATTATACCAATGATCACCGACTGACCGCTCGCCGGTGCATCGAAACAAAGCAACTCAACTGCCTACATAAAAAACGCTGCATGTCGCAGTCACTATTGCGAATTCAGCCGTTCTTGAGTTGGCTAACTTCTGCCGTAAGTAGTATTGAATGTTAATTTGTTTTTATGTAAATATATGTTTATTAATATTTTAATTACAAATAAGTTCAGTTTAGGTTACGTAAAATAATAAATTATATTTTTCTTATATTTAATTTTCGTTGAGGCTTAGTTTTAAGTCAATATGTTTAAACTTGTAAATAAGAGATATTTTAATTATATTAAAATTTGTACAACGTTACACAAGGTAAATTGGGTTAAATAAAGACTTTCACGTCTTTATCCCTGATCGGGCAGACAGAGCCTTTTGGATTAAAACATGTGATGAAAAATTTCTTTTTAACCGACTTCAAAGAAGGAGGTTATCAATTTGACTGTTTTTTTTTGTATGTATGTTTCGCGATATCTTTGTCAACCGTGAACCGATCTTGATGATGCTTTTTTTATTCGAAAGCTCGTAGCACTGAGTTGGTCCCATATTAATTTGGTGATGATATGATGAAGAACTTTGGAGATATGAAAGGAACTCTTGAAAGAAGATGAAGTCGGCAGTTTTTTTTTTAATAGAATTATTCTTCACATGTTTTAATTAGGATAATAATCCGAGCATTGTCATGCTGTTATAACCAATAATTTAGAGCATTTTGGGTTTCGCTTCCATTTTTGCATTTACGTCTGTTGCTATTGATAAGTTATGTAACTGTTTGTTTCCCAAATAAAATTAAATAGAATGTTCCCTTCTCGGATAATAGAAGCCGGTCAAGGGAATAAGCGAAAGTGAGATGCAGCTATTATCCCATTCCTTCTTCCACCTTCTCCATCAGCCTCTTCTACTCCATAATTGGAGAAAGGCCTCTCCCACTTTTTTCCATCTCTGTTTGTCCTTTAAATTCCTTCGCCACAACTTGCCAGCAACTTTTTACCGACTTCCAAAAAGGAGGGGGTTATCATTCGTTGTAATCTTTTTAGGGTTCCGTTCCGTAGCCAAGTGACAAAAAACTGAACCCGGATTCGTCATGTCTGTCCGTCCGTATGTCACAGCCAGTTTTTTCCCAAACTATCTATATGGACCGCATTGAGATTTTCAGACAAAAACAGATAAAAAAACAATAAATTTTGGGGGTTCGCCATACTTAGAACTAAAACTTATTTTTTTTATCAATCCCATTCGTGTGGGATATCTATGGATAGGTCTTCAAAAATGATATTAAGGTTTCTAATATCATTTTTTTCTAAACTGAATAGTTTGCGCGAGAGACACTTCCAAAGTGATACCCCCCCCCCCCTGTATGTATGTAAAAGAAGAGAATGATAAAACTAAAAAAAATATGAAGTACATTACGAGTACTATATAAACTTTCACCGAAAATTGGTTTGGACGAGATCTAGTGAGTAGTTTTTTTTTTTAAATATGTTTATTAAAACATCGATCAAAGATACAACGAAATACAAGAACTTTTATTTTATGTTACTTGCTGCTAAGGAATCCTTCATAGGCGAATCCGTCTTGCACTTGGCCCCTTTTTATGTATGTTCACGAAGACGCCTGGACCAATTAAAAAAATCCTTTTTTTTAAATGGCTTGCTTGTCAGGTCACCCTATGGAATTTTTTTCAAAATCGTTTTTTTTATATCGGGGGAAATCAGTTTTTAGTATTGAAAAATTATGTGATACTGTCTTCTCAACAAGTCCATGGAAATATCAATAGCGTGTCTTTAAGACCACATACGTAACGCTGAAATAACAAGCACATCTGGGGTTGTAAACGTTGGAGAGAAGGTTGCGAGCTCAAGGGTTGGTTAACATTTGTAAGCATGAAACAGTGCTTTTATATATATATCATAAATCTATTGAAAGGAAACGGAGATTTCATTTAAAATGTTGTCTTGATCAGACCCTAGATAACCCTTTAAACTATTTTATGAACTATTGTTTACAGTTTAAAGTGAGAGCGTGAAGCTTTTCTACGCACAATTGCGACAAACTGCTGCTTTTGGCGTACGTGCGTAGAAAAGCTTCATGTTCTTACTTTAAACAGTTAACAGTAGTTCATAAAATAGTTTGAAGGGTTATCTAGGGTCTGATCAAGACAAAATTTTAAATGATATCTCCTTTTTCTTTCAATTGATTTATTTTAAATGGGGGCAGCACTGGACCCCGGAAAATTCAGGTAGCCCCTTAATGCTAAAAGCATTTTCTCCCAGTCAACCATAGGGATAAACAGAGAAAATTATGCGGCACAAAAAGCTATACAATATACTTACTTACATTATAAAATATTACTTTATAATATACAATAATATTATATACCCATTATATATGAATATCAGAATGAATATCTACTTATACAATACAAACATACATTTAATTATACTAACAATAAATAGCTATGAAGAGAAGAACTAAACAGTAATAACTTTATGAAGAAAGGGAGTTCAAAAGACGAGCGTGAACTTTTCTTTTAAAATAGAATTTGGTAGAAATTTCTCTGATGTCAATGGGTAAAGCATTCCAGAGTCGTGAGGCTAGAAGAGAAAAAGAGTTAGACATAAAATTAGTAAAGTAGGGGAATAAATAGGTAAAGTAGGGGATAAAGAGCTGGCGTGTCTCATTAGAACGAAGTTGACGATCATGAGTGACTGAAAGATGATTGAATGTGCATTTTAAATATTCAGGGTAGTAAGTATTTGTAAGGATAGAAAAAAGAGTACACAGTAACCGAAGTTTCCTGCGTGGGCGAATAGGAAACAAATTAAGTTCAGAGCGAAAGGAAAGCACATGATCATATTTTCGAAGACAGAAGATACTATTTTTCTATGCTGCTATTTCTTACTGTCGCTCAGAACTGACATTCGCTGGAGCGAGAGAGAACGGCAGAATACCGCAGAATCGCCAATACTGAAGCGTTCCGTCACTCTGTCTCGCTTTAGAGAATGACGATTCTGAGCGACAGAAAAGGACAGCGACATAGAAAATTGCCAATGGGCTGGTCACTTGATAAGATGCATAGACAATCGATTGAGTTAGAATACCACGACCACTGGATAACTGACGACCACGAAGGGAACATCGAAATCCAGTTAAATCTAGAACTAGTTGGGAAGCTTTTTCATTCTTTACAAGTATTTTAAACATTTTCTTGTATTTGTTAGCTCATTTATTACTCTTTTCTACATTGCTCTACCTCGTTCCGTTGAGTGATCGCCTTCATTTGTTTCTCTCAAACCAATTGTCTTCGGCCTGCAGATGAGAAACATTTTCAGAACATCAATTGTCTGCACATACACAAATTGGACGAGACTTTACGAGGCGTTCGTCTTAGAAGACGCTAGAACCAATAACGTGTTAAGGAATTTTCAGTTTTTGGAACGGAGTTCTTTCGTCGCGGGGGTGGGACGAAATTCACAATTCGCGTGCGATATTTTAGTTCATAGTTTAGTTTATTTAGGAAAAAAAAAGTACAAGTGTTATCTACACCTATATCTATACATATAATAAAACAGCGAAAAAAAATGTGTCTGTACATTGAATTATTTGAAGCAATTATTGAGGCATGTATTAAATGAAGATTATGATGCTGAAACGCTGAAAATGGACGATTTTATTGAACACACTGAATATAATTGCAAAAAGAATTTGGGATGATGGAGACATAGTAACAGAGTAAGAATTAAAAAAAATTCTGTGTTTGTTTGTTTACCTGCTTGTCTGTTTGTACACACTAACCTCCGGAAATACCAGACAGATTCGAATCAATCTTTATTTGTTATATAGCTGCTAATCCTAGGCAACATATAGGGCATAATTGATTTTGGGAAATGGAACATCTGATGCAAGATCATAACGGTCCGGCTAAATTATAAGAAATATAAAAATAGACGCCTTAGCAGGAGTTGTTGAGTTATATATAACAATCGAATAAAAATATACGCTGGATTCATTAGGTCCACGCGAACGAAGTCGCGGGTATCAGCTAGTAATCTATGAATCACGCCCGCAAGACATAACTAATGACTCGTTATTGGTTCTAAAGATGTGATTGTGGATCATTTATCGCCATATACAGTGGAAGGGATATACTCGTAATAAATCGATCCACGGGCTATACTAGATTACTTTAGTATAATATAAAATTAAAATAACAACCAACTAACCAAAAAAAAAATTCGATATTCCTATACAAATTGTCCGGGCTGCACACTTGTGTATGGGAAATGCCATTTTTTTGCGTTTTCGCTGTTATTTTAATTTAATTATACTATAGTGATCTAGTATAGCCCGTGGTTTGATTTTTACGGATATGTCCCTTCCACGCTGTATAGGTAAAGCGATAAACATAAAAAATGTAAACAAAATACCTAACACAAGATGAAATAAAGTATTTAAAGTACATGCTGCATTATTTTTTATCTACAGTAAGAAGGATCATAAGACCCTAATCTTTAGCGAGAGTTGTACCGTAGAGTAATTCGTTAAAAAAAAAACAAAATTATAGACACTATGTACGTGTCTATAATTATGGTTTTTTTTAACGAATTACTCTACGGAACAACTGATTCTGTTAATAACAAAGTGATTCGTTAAAAAAAACATAATTATAGACACGTACATAGTGTAAAAAAACATAGTTATAGACACGTATATACTTGCTAAAGATTAGGGTCTTATGATCCTAAGACCACAAGATCTACTCTGTGATCCTTTGAACGTGATTCTTTGTTAGTATGATAAAATTTTGTGACTTTATTATTATTGAAAATACTCTACCAACAAGAATCTGATTTTTTTAAGTTATTTATTGATTGATTTCAATTATTGGAGTTTCGTCAACTTATTATTTCAACGATTCTTTTTTTTTTCTTCTATCTGTTATTCTTCTGCAATACGTACTTTCTTTTTTGTACCTAATAATTTCTCTGTATAAATTCTTATAGTACTAGATAAAGATTCTTGAAAAGCCTTAAAAATCCAAAAGAAAATATTAAACTGGTAAAATAAGTCTCAAACGACACATAACATATCAATCAAATATCAACCTTGCCGCAATCTTCATAAAATTGCTATTCATTTGTCAATAAATAGGCTTGCGTTGATAGATTCAAGAGTGAAAAAGGATATTTCATATCATGATACGACTTTGATATTGAATTTTGAGCTTTACTCTCTAGGATTAGAGTCGACATTTGTTGTTAGATGTGAGGAAACTTAAGTACCTATTGATTTTCACTTGGTTTCCCAATTTTATTAGGTATGAGGGGTTTGATACAATGGGACTATGAGTTGGTTCGAGAGCTATATAAGGCATTGTCTTCTAAAAGGTGGTCATCAAAGATGGTGGCTTTTATATTATTTATCCCGGAAACTTAGTGAAGTATTCTCGAATGATCCATCGACTTCCTCTTCCGCGTTTACAGTGAGATAAGTTCAACATTTAATTATTCATATTATTACACTAAGAAAAATAAATAGGTGACCCAGTTTTGCTTTTGCGATTTTATCAGTAGATACCAAACTTTTGTTTCTATTAACAGAATCATATAGCTGTCCCAAACTACAACTATTAATAAAAACACATTTTAACTACTAGTAGCCCTGAGTTCAGCAGTCACATAAGTTTGGTAACGTGTAGCAAAAATGTTTGCTACTAACAACCATACTTTTTTCTCAAATGTTTCTAAAATTAAGAGAACAGTGTATAATAGGGGTGAGGTGAGGACTGGGTCCAAAAAATCATAGAATATAACCCATAAAAAAATATATTTGACGCAATGATAAGCCTGTGTGACTCCCCGTTTAGGTATTTTAAATATACCTATGCGCAGCGACCACTGCACAATAGAAAATTCAGCACGAAATCCGCCGCTCACTGAATCGGTTTTGTGTACGTAATAATTTTTGTCTAGAGTACTAATAATTAAATTGTCTTGCAATGGTTTCTAGGTACTTAAACGAAGAGGTGCTGAGTTCTGACGCGAGCTAAACTAAACCATATCGCTAACCTCATTGAGTAGATATTTCTTTGAATTCTTTGCTAAGTAAGACTTCTGTACGTGGGTACTGTCACTTATTCTTTAGCCGTACGCAGTAGGTAATGGTTTATATTAAGAAAAATCTTCTATGCTAGTCTGGGAGTCATGACTCCCATGACCCCAAAGATCCGCCCTTGCTCACGTTAATTTTAAACAAAACATGTGAACACTCATTAAAAATAACGTTAAAAAAATGTTCATTCTCCGAAATTTCCCAGCTGAAACAGACTATAATGAAGTTTATAAATATACAATGTTCTCTCTAATAGTGCAGTTGAGCTGAGATTTTCATAAGGTGGTTTCACACATGAGGGCCTGCTCACCCTGCCTTTTTAATCATTCATAGCACGGCTCAGTGCATTGAACCCCGTACCGCTGCCACAAAATATAGAGATAGAAGAAACTGCTAGAAATAGGGGAGGCTAAACTAATCCTAATCCATTTTAAACTCGCCATTTTGCTCTGGAGACACTCGAGAATTTTTTGTACTACGTTAGAATGTTTCATCAATGAAGTTAGGGAACAAAGCCATACTGCGTAACCTTTTTAGGAGAGCAGGGAGGATTCAAAATATCACGTTTGGTCTTCGTCACGTAGTCAGTATCAAATTATAGTGTACAGCGTTCAGCAATTTCAAAACTTAGTCACATTATTAATGTAGTTTTTTTAGGTTTTTTTTTACTGATAATTGGATATGATATATATACACGCACTCTCGCGTCACGCGGCAAGCGCACTAATATAAACAAAATATTATTTTTTTACTTTTTGTTTGCATAAAAGGTTTTAAAATCATACCAGATAGGCAGGGGGAAGATCTTGGCGTAAACTACGGATGGTCACCGAAGGGGGAAAAAAAAGTGGAAAAAATTATTACGACAACAACGTGACTCTGAATATAATACTAGAAACTTGTATAGGTATAATACTTGTCTACCTACATGCGTATCAATCTTTATAAACCTTACTCGCTCCCTTCATTAGGTGCGCCTCAAAATGGTTGCGCTTCGAGGAATGCTCCGCTTAGTTACGGTTTTTTAAAAACCAAAACCAAAACCAAATTTTTAGTAAGCGTCACATCTATAACTTTTTAATTTGTTTCTCAAAGCGGGTGAAATGATTTATATGCCGTAAATTTTTGTGGAGAACAAATATCGTGTCACGTTTGTATTAAAACATGGCTCTGCATGGTTTAGGGTTAAATTTGTTCGGTTTTGGATATATTCGGAATATCGTCTGCCAAAATTTCTCATTTTAACCGATTTCCAAAAACGAGGTAGTTATCAATTCATCGCGATCGTTTTTTTAGGGTTGTTAACTGAAAATTCGAAATTTTATTTTTATTATTTGTGTTCACCGATTATTCGAAAACGCCTGGATCGATTTGTTTTTTTTTTCTTTTGTTTAAAAGGGTATACTTGTTAGGTGTTCCCGTAGAAATTTTATCATAAGCGGGTGTGTAGTTTGGGGGATAAAATCGGTTTTTAGTTTTGAAAAAATATCGTGGATGATACGAGTCTTTGTATTAGCTAGGTTGTGAAGTGGTGATGCCCAAGCTCGATTCTCACTACGCACGACTTGAATTTATTTATTTACCAATTTATGTACTCGGAGAATGCTTACAGAGAATACATAGAATAAAAGTTGTACAAAGGCACTGCTTTTCTCAAAAGAGATCTCTTCCAGTACTTCTTGTAGTACTTCTGAGTTGGTACTCATTATTTTCTACTTGGTACCACCACTTTCGTCACTACACACTTGAATTTATTTATTAACCAATTTATGTACACGGAGACTGTTTACAGAGAATACATAAAATAAAAGTTGTACTGGAAGAGATCTCTTTTCTCAAAAGAGATCTCTTCCAGTACTTCTTTTTTTTGACGACCTCAGTGGCGTAGTGGTCACCATGCTAGCCCGCCACCCGGAGGTCCCGGGTTCGATCCCCGGTCAGAGCAAGTTAGAAAATGACCTTTTTCAAATTGTCCTGGGTCTTGGATGTTTATCTATATATGTATTTGTTATATAATATAGTATCGTTGAGTTAGTATCCCATAACACAAGTCTCGAACTTACTTTGGGGCTAGCTCAATCACTGTTATTTGTCTATATACATTTATTTATTTATTTATTTTTTCTTGTAGTACTTCTGAGTTGGTACTCATCTCATGAACGGTTATTTTCTACCTGGTACCACCACTATCTTTTGTAGCGCCTTGCACTTCTCTTCTATTGCCGCTTGATAGTCCACTGTCGATAGCCTAACGATAGACTATCGGTATTTTAAATTTAATCGATACTATATCGCTAGATTATCGATACTATCGATCCTGACGACTAAAAACTATCGATGTATCAAAAAAAATTTTGATACAATAGATAGTATCTATTGTATCAAAATTTTTTTCGTCATTATCGATTGATAGTATCAATAGTATCGACTATCAATATACTATCGATAGAGAAAAAGTGACGGCAATATCTTACCCTTATTTATTATTAATAATAACCCTATTTCTATTTTTAGTCTATACTTATAATAACAATAATAAATTAAAAAACAATATTTAAAAACAATGGCGTGTGCTGGGTTTGAACCTGGAACATCGACCATTTGAGGCATACGCTCTTCCAACTGTGTATCGACGATATAATCACACTTGTGAAATTACTTTTCAATTTAATCCGTGACGGAATAATTTTTCAAAACTAAAAACCGACTTCACCCCCAAACTACACAACGGATTTTAATATATTTTCTATGATACCACCTGAAAAGTATACCCTTTAAACAAAAAAAGAATTTTTAAATCGGTCCAGGCGTCTCTGAATAATCGGTAAACATACATAAAAAAAAGGATCGCGACGAATTGATAACCTCCTTGATGACGCCCTTTGCTAGCTTCGAGAAAAAGATAATTCCTGGGTGAACCCAGCTGTAACGTCACCATGCGAGGTCGCTGGTTCATAAAATAGGGATACAAAAAAAACTGCGCTTCTCGTGTTAACCAAAAGGCAAATGCGGTCAGGTACTTACGTGCTCGTACTGCCGCGATTCGTTGAGTCCTTGCTTGGCTTGAATTACAACGTCTGTTGGTCACCACCACACAACACCACACGAATTTACCTGGCCGGGTGTGAGAATGCTATTTAATGTCCAAAATACAAGCAAATAGAAGACGGAGCCAAACAAAACGTGGCGTCCGCCGCGACGGGATTTTGCAAGAAGAGCGGGAAAAAAAGTCCTGTCAAGTGACATTGACACTCGTGGCACAAGATTGCCAGCAATCATAAACACTGCGGTACCAGACCTTGTATTCCTCCTGGCAAGCCTAAGCGCATATTTAAAAAAATAAAATGATACAATTAGTTCACTAAACTTCCGCTAGATGTGGCGGAACCACTCCTCCTTTTTTGGAAGTCGGTTGAAAAGTGACGGAAAATCTTACCCTTTTTTTCGCCTAATCCCCCGTCCATGCTGTCCAAAAAGGAACTTTGTTCAAAAAACAGAGGTCATGTCGTATCAAGCTTTAGAGAATAAGGTTGAAGACCGCGAACTTTGGCGCATACTTCACCGGCAAGAGCCCTTAAATAAGAAGAATAATTGGCCAAGTGCGTGTCGGGCCACGCGCAGTAGGGTTCCGTAGTTACGAACACCAACTTTGTGTTCATGCCACTTAAAACGTCTAAAAACTAATTTTCTATTGAATTTGTATGAAATTTTCCTTTTCCTAGTACATTTTATAAGTTGATCGCATTTGTAAACCCTACTTAGCTCTGATAATTTTTCTTTAAATTTCGTTATATATCCTATAGCTGTGAATTTTTTCACGTGTCCATATGTCCGTTTAGCAGATAAAGGGGGGTGGGACACTTGACTCTAACAATTTTTTTCACTCCAAAAGCAAATATTTCAGAAACGGATCCCAAAATCGTAAAACGGTGTTGAAAAACTCACAATAATTTTAAAAGACCTATTCAACGATATCCAACATGATTAGTAAGTCAAGAAAAAAAAATTGTCTTTTCACTTTACTGGTATGGGAGCCACACTAAAAAAATTTTTTTTCAATATTTTATTTTACCGTTTTTTCCGCCTAATTTCTAGTACTTATAGTCGCTGAGTAGAACCGCGGACGGACAGACGGACAGAAACAGACAGACATGGCAAAACTATAAGGGTTCCTTGTTTACTCGGAACCCTAAAAAAGAAACCTACATACTATATAAATAGGTACCTATTTTCAGATAGTAGTCTGCCCATCTCCCCCTTAATCATTCAAGGCACATCTGAGAGCAGTGAACCCTTTCTTTCACGTCGGAATGGGGTAAAATATATTTGAGGATCGATTCGGACGCCATTCCGTTTAACGACTTTAAAAGAGCTTTTGTCTGTTCTACTCTCACATTTTGGAAACGTACGAGTATAGATTCGAACGTTTTTAGGGTTCCGTACCCGAAGGGTAATAAAACCGGGCTAGTGCGTGTCGGGCCACGCGCAGTGTAAGGTTTACTATGTTTTTATTGTATGCATAAAAATTGCCACAGATATTAATTTAAGTATTGCATACAAAACGGGAACTCCTAGGGTCTGGCGCAATACGTCCCTGATACCCGTCCCGCACCTCACCCCCGTACTCGCCTTGTCGCGTGTATTGGCGGGCATCGACATTGACATTTGCACAGATGTATAGTTTCGTTTGTAAAGTAGTAAGCATAAATGATACTCCGCTTCTAAATACCTGTGGTATGGGTAATTTTCCCATTGTAAATTATAGAAATATTTCCGTAAATATTCCTCCGAATTTCAATTTTTAGGAATACTGCCGCAATGTCTGTAACATCATCCTAAGATTCCAAAATACCCGGGAACGGCACATCATTATATCACTATACATAGGCCTCCCCCAAGGATTTCCAAAATGATCAATCAAAAGCGGCCTGCATCTGCACTGTCTGCCAATCTGCCATATAATATTTCACCTTGCTACGTTAAAATGACAGCACTTTAACTATTCAATAGTTCACTTAACTGAAAATTAGCTCACTAATGACCTGACAGAGCCTGCTAATAAGGGCAATTACCACATTATGAGCCCTCCTAGTGCGAGGATTCAATTCAATTGTAGTGCGCTTTTACAGAAATTTCCTGGCACTTACACTTAAGTAGATAAAAGCTGTAGTTTAACTAGTTTTACAGACAATGTTGTTCGGACGGAGATTTTAAAAACGGCGTCTTTAAGGGCCGTAACTGACGCGGCGCAAGTTGCGCCGCGTAACAGCTAGTGATGGGCGATGCATAAATACTCAATCAACCCATTTGAGTATTTACTCAGTAGATTGAGTGAATACCCGATAAATATCCTTATTTATCCATTTGGTAAGTAGATTGATTTATATGAGTTGCGACTCATGTTTATATTCATATTCATTATTTCATGTTTTCATGACAATTTTGAAACTTAAATCTAGTATACACTTGCAATTCTTGTCGGAAAGTATGTGCGTACGCCATAATATGCTTAAAATGTAGGTAAACGTTATATGCGACGCTAAATTTTTGAAAATACCATACTAAACATACACTGAAAGTATACTTCTTTGACTAATTATCATTTTTTGTGGGAGGTGTGCATAGACGTAATTTTACGTAAAAATAAGTAAACAGACATCAAATGCGATGTCAATACTTGAACACGCTCAATTTATTAAGTCTAGCGAGTAACTACTCAAATAGGTAGATTGAGTACTATCCACTGCCCATCTCTAGCTGTTACGCGACGCAACTTGCGCCGCCGTCTGTTGCGGCACTAAAGCGTAATTTTGCCGGGTAGCGTAAGGCCGCATTAAGATGACACGCGCACGCCACGCGTCCACACACGCGCGTGAACTATGTTGCATATAGAGTCCTATCACACATCAATACAACTCAAATTGTATTGACCGAAGTATACAAGCACACGCCTCTCTTATGCCTCGCGCACGCCTCGCTCCTGTCCCGCGCTCGCCTCACGCCACCCCACATTCGCGTTGCGCCCGCGTTTTGGCAAGTGTATTATAATCTTCACTAGTACTCTCTGGATCTCGGAGTAAAAGTTTGGAGCTTGCTTACCTGAAACAATGAAATTTTTACAATTAGTTAGTTGGAAGATACTGACATTAAAAAGTAGTGGCTCTGTAAGCTGTAGACCCGTTGAAGTTTATTGGATAAAAAAGATGTTCGAACAAAAAAGTTGCGTCTTAATAAGCAAAGGTCGGAATTAGGTAGAGTTATTTATGTCCTTACACTGATGTCATACAGCGAAAAAATAAAGTGGATATTGCTCAAATCCCGAAATAGATTCAAAGATTCAAATGTTTATTCAGTAATTAGACCTTTACAGGCACTTTTACACGTCAATAAGTATAATTTATGTTACGTGTAAAGTATATTAAAATTTAATTTATTTTTAAAGAAAAGCTACCGATACCAGCGCTTCGTAACGACCACTGCTGAGAAGAAAAGCCGAAAGAAACTCATTTTCACAGTATTGGTCGCCTACTCGCCAGAAGGGCTTTGTCATATTATTATAATTGTCTTTTAATTAATAAATACTTATAATATAATACAATGTTGACACATTATAACATGTAATGCTTGCGAACAAGTAAACAAACATAAATTGCGTAATAAAAAATATTAAGTAGTCAAAAAAGCGAAGCCGAGCTGACCAGTCCCTCCCGGCAGCACCCGTTCACGAGTTGACGCACGGATCAGCCATCGCATCGTTAAACTCAACCATATTAGAGGGAATCCAACGACCCGACCAGCGACGCCACCACCGGAAATAAATTTTAAAGAGCAGAAAATTATCGTGATTTATTAAATAAAAAGTTATTTACTTTAACACAATTTAAACTACTGCACGCGCAACGTTGCCAATATGTTAAAATAATAATGTAAATACTAATAAAAATTGTATATTAATTATCTTTGATTTATTTGTCTTATCTATCTCTGAGGTTTTTATTATTATTCATTTGTAATATTGTTGGGAACACGGCATTGTCCATTAGAAATCCTGGGAAGGCCATATTCATATCAACATGTCAATGCAAGTACATAATTAACTTCTCCTAATTCCGACCTCTGTTAATAACAGTAACAAAAATATCAAGAAAAGCTTCATATTTAAATGACAGCTCTATTAAAAATTTTAAAGTCGTATTTTAGTTTCAAAATGTCGGTTTGTAAAATTGCAACATGTAAAACTTAGTATTTAGTATTTAACTTCAGTCCTTTTTATAAACATCTACTTCGTATGCCAAAGGCCAAAGGTCTAGGTGTAAAATATCTATGAGACAGAAGAATACTTCACTCATCGTACTGATGACCTCTGTGGCGTGGTCATCATGCCAGGCTGTCACCTAGAGGTCCCAGGTTCGATCCCCGGTCAGGACAGGACTGAAAATTATCTTTCTCAGATTGACCTGGGTCTTGGACATTTATCTATATATTAATTTTTAGGGTTCTGTAGTAAACAAGGAACCCTTACAGTTTCGTCATGTCTGTCTGTCTTTTCGTCCGTGGTTTTACTCAGAGACTATAAGTACTAAAAAGCTGTAATTTGGTATAGGTATGTATGTATATGCATCATGCCAAAAAAGTGGTGAAATAAAATATTGAAGAAAGGTTTAATAGTAGATTGTGCTACAAGGGGATAAGGTAATATTTTGAAGGCGAGGGCGCTACTTTGAATCCAGAGCAAAACGAAGGATTGCACAGTTGAATCACGAGCGTGGCGAGTGATTCTACGGTGGAATTCTGAGTGAAGCGAGGGATTTATGTATATCGCCCGAAATAAAAATATTACCGTACCCGAGTAGCACACTCTACTTTTCATCTCCATCTATGAGAAAAACTAGCAAATACAAAACAGAATATAAAGAGCAGTAGAACACTACTTAATCAGACTTCAACCGACAATTTAATACTAACTTTTGGTGTCGTTTTCTTACCAACAACTTACGATAAAATGTTCACTCATAACTTTGTTTGCGTGGTCCTTCGTATGTTTTCATAAGTAAACTTGATACCAATTCACTATTGGCTTAAACTTACGAAAAAGTATTCACATTTACACAAATAAATTACATGTCAATACAAATAACCTAAAACTTCTTTAATAACTTGATTCAAAGATTTTTAATTATACTTATTTCTTTTTCCGAAGCGAAGTACATAAAAATATATACCTTCATTCATCCATGTTGATGACGATATGTATTCCAAATTTAAAAAATAACGTATGTGCCAATATTTTTTTTTTTAAACAAAATTCTTCTTTTTTCTTTGCTGGACTGATATTATTATTTTTGATTCTACATAGATGTTCAGTTTTTAAATTGGTTTTAAACCCTAGAAATTTTCTTTTTACTGTTTAGTCCCGAGAGATCAACCAGTAACTTTAGGTCCAAATGTAAATGTAGGATGAAAACATCGTATGAGAACTACCCTAAAAAAAACCTTTTCATCTCATCTACTCAAAAAACGATGTTGATCTCTCGGGACTAAACAGTAAAAAAGGAGTAGGAGTCAATTTTTTTTCTCGACTAACCCATCGTGTGGGGTATCGTTGAATAAGTCTTTCAAAAATATTATGAGCTTATGAACATCATTTTTCGATTAAAGGATCTGTTTTTGAAATATTTGGTTTTATATATGACTTCGAGAAATTCGATAAGTTCTAACAACTTTTACATGAAATTTGTCGAAGTCATATAATCTATTACAGGAGTTCGGTGACCCGGTAGGATTGCGCATTTCTAGCGCTTTCGCAAGTAAAGCGGCACCGGGCGAGGTCCGCACTTAGATGGGTGACCACAAGTGGCATACAAATTTCTCGAGCTCTTCCATACTGCGAAAATTGCTAAAACATAACAGAAGTTTCATATCCGTAACGATTTTAATTCGTGCCCCAGGTCGTTCGTACGAAACAGTAATTAAGGATTTCGGTAAAATACCTTTATTACTGTACTTACCCGACTGCGCCGTAAATGTGGGTTTATGGTTCGTTTTACGGGGATGTAATGACAGTATTGGCTTTTAGAGTGAATTACATTTTAACCTAGACTAGGTACTTTTAAGTACCTGTCTTGAATGGAGTACTTAGGAAATTGAAGTGAGCTTTAAGGGCTCGTGAAGCGAGACCACGCGACGTGTTCAGTCTATCTCTGTCACAAACTCTACGTGGGAAAGAGAGACAGTATCACGTGATGTATTCTGCTGTCTCTTTCTCATGTAAAGTTTGTGATAGTGATAGATTGAACACTTCGCGTGTTTTCTCCTAATGCAGCGTACGCTCTTAAGGTCACGAAACGCGCGTCTACCATGCAGTAGTTTTGAAGCTATAACAATGTTTACTAGTCATTTGTTTTTACCCTCACATCACTATTTTGTATCGTCTTTCCACCTTCTCGCCCACCATCACGCGAAAAAATGGCTTTCTTTGAGTCTTTTTTCAAAGATTTAAAGATTCAAATGTTTATTCAGTAATAAGACCTTTACAGGCACTTTTACACATCAATAACTATTATTTACGTTACGTGTAAAGTAAATTAAAATATAATTTGTTTTTAAAGAAAAGCTACCGATACCACCGCTTCGTAACGACCACTGCTTCAAACGCCGAAAGAAACTCATTTTCACAGTATTGGTCGCCTACTCGCCAGAAGGGCTTTGTCATATTATTATTATTGTCTTTTAAGTATAAAATACTTGTAATATAATACAATGTTGACACATTTAACATGTAATAATCTTGCGGCCCTGGGCTTCTAATTTTTGCTTTGACCTGGGCTGGCTCGGATGAAAAACTAGGTACTACACCAGCCCACAAAGAGGAAGCCACATAGATAATACGGATGTTTAATCTATTGTTTTAACTATTTATATCAATAAGTAACATATTCCGAAACCGAAAACAGAAGCGATTTTTAATCTGCCCAAAAGTAAGAAAGTTACCTATAAGCTTTTAAATCTGATGGAAAGCGAAAATATCAAGTAACAGAAAAACCGGCCAAGTGCGAGGCGGAGTATAAAAGTTCTTTTAGTTCGTTGTAACTTTGATCAATCAAAGATCAAAAAAAATCTACTCATAGATCTCGTTTAAAACAATTTTCGGTGGAAGTTTGCATATATTGTACATCATATATTTTTTTCTTATCATTCTCTTATTTTAGAAGTTACAGGGGGACACACACACATTTTACCACTTTGGAAGTGTCTCTCGCGCAAACTATTCAGTAAAAAAAAATGATATTAGAATCCTCAATATAATTTTTGAAGACATTTCCACACACGAATGGGTTGGATGAAAAAAAATTTTTAAGTATCAGTTCTATCTAAGTATGGGGAACCCCCAAAATTATTGTTTTTTTTTTTCTATTTTTGTGTGAAAATCTTAATGCGGTTCATAGAATACATCTACTTACCAAGTTTCAACAGTATAGTTCTTATAGTTTCGGAAAAAAGTGGCTGTGACATACGGTCGGACAGACAGACAGACATGGCGAATCCATAAGAGTTCCGTTTTTTTGCCATTTGGCACATGCACGTACAACGCTTTTCACGTCACTGCTATTAGATCACGCGCTTACGAAAGAGATAGATCTCCACCACGCTTCCATTCTTACTGCCGCTTCATTAATTTACCAACTTTCTTGCTGTTTTCAAAAAAATATTATTTTCAGTGGTATTGTTGTTTTATACAAAATATTGACCAAAAACATACACAGTAAAATAGCTTATTTGGACCGATTGACCGTTAGATTAGAACTCATCCTCCCATCTTTTGTTTTGTTTTCCTGACTTTCCGTCTAAGGTTGTAGAAACTCCTAGTAGGTAGGTAGCCACGGACTAGCTGGGGCAGTTGGAGCTCCTACATGAAGAGGTAGGTAAGGTACGAAGTGGAGAGCTTGAGAGAAATAGACAGCAGAGTTATTTTATTTATTACTAGCTTTTGCCCGCGGCTTCGCTCGCGTAGGGGTGTAATTTATCAAATCCTTTCTTAGGGGATGCCTACGTCATAGTAGCTATATGCATGCAAAGTCTCATCCCGATCGGTTCAAAATTGACAAAGTTTCATACAAACTTTCATCCCCTATTTTATCCCCTTGGGGGTAGAATTGATCAAAATCCTTTCGTAGCGGATGCCTACGTCATAACATCTACCTGCATGCCAAATTTCAGCCCGATCCGTCCAGTGGTTTGGGCTGTGCGTTGATAGATCACTATGTCAGTCAGTCAGTCACCTTTGAGTTATATATATTTAGATTAGATAACTTCACAATACTGATATATATAAATTTACAATACTGAAATAGATGTAATAATCAGCTCGAGAGATGGTAGTGGAATGAATCAGAATGACTGAATCTAAAATTTAAAAATTGAATTTGAAAATGAAATTATTTTTTAGAAAACGGAAAAGGAGGTAAACGGGAACACGAAGGATGAGGTTTATTGTAACATCGTTACAAGGTGATGTAAGCATATAACAAAATAATACGCCAAGTGCGGGTTGAACTCGCGTGGAGAGGGTTTCATACAATGCCAGAGTTTTCGTTAGTGAACGTATTATATTGAGTTTACAACTTTATTTTCAATTGATAGAATTTTTGATAGGTTTTCCTGTAATCTACAAGCAATGAACTATTTTTGTATCTTTTAAAATTGTAGGCTCAGTTTAGGGGGGAACGGTCAATATTCGTCTTCTTTCACGAATTAAATCAAAACCATTTTTTTGCCGTATAGTCCCATTGTTGGGCAAAAGCCTCCCCTCTTTGTTTCCAATAATTTCTATCCTTAGCTGTTACACTCCATTCCTTGTCAAAAGCGGACTACTCGTCCTCCACCTCATCCTAGGTCTTCCTCTGGACCTCACTCCGTCTGCTGGAACCCATGTTGTTGTTGTGTCGGCCCATCTTTCGGCCAACATGCAGCAAAACCATTTATTTTAAAATAATAACAAAGATATGTTTGAGATCCTCATAACGAGCCTTATCATTTGATATATGACACAGTAGGGTTTGCAAAACTTTTTTTAATTCCTAATTTTTACGCTATTTATGACACTTATTTAAAAAAAATATTTATTGATTTTGCACATCTTTACACCATCCTACAAATTTTACACGATTCGGTCCGGTAGATTCGGAGAAAATTAGATGTGACAGACGGACGGACAGGCAGGCGCACGAGTGATCTTATAAGAGTTTCGTTTTTTTTTTTTTTAATACGGAACCCCCAAAATACCTAAACTTAATTTACTTAGACAAACTCTAAAATAAATACACCTTATTCCAAGCCGACATTTTAAATAAGGCCATTGCTCCTGAAAGCAGCTTTTAGTTTAGAAATGAAATGAAAATGGCGGCATGAAAGAAAAACGTTTTTTTGCTTGTTGCAGCGCTTTCTTTGCGCCATTTTTCATTTTCTTGAGTAACTACGATTTTGTAGTCACGCTAAGGATTTTTCTGCGTACCTAATGACTGTATTAAGGTGTAACAAAATATTTTCTTTTCTCTATTTAAGACCTAAGCTGTTGTATGGAAAGAGACTAGTAAACTTAAGGGGATACATTAATTTTTCGAGGTCCAGTGCTGCCCCGGCTAAAACCGGCCACTTTCGGCTAATGTGCGTAGAAAAGCTTCACATTCTCACTTTAAGCTGTAAGCAGTAGTTATTCTACTTATACCCTTCAAATTTTAAAAAGTTTGAAGAGTTATCTAGTGCTTGCTTCAAAACAAAAATTTGAATGATATTTCTGTTAACTTTCAAACAATTTATTTCAAATGGGGGCAGCACTGGACCCCGAAATCCCCCTTAATAGTCACAGGTGTGCAGTTTCTTCACGATGTTTTCCTTCACCGGATACAAATGGTGGTAGTTGAATTACCGGCCAAGTGCGAGTAGGATTCACGCACAAAGGGTCTCTTAACGTGAAGCTTTTCTACGCAAATAAGCTAAATGCTGTCGTTTTCGCAATTAGGTACTTTCCTGGGTCATAAATAAATTATTTAGTACTGTTAAGTAAATAAAACGTCACAAAATAATTTCACTTGTCATAATCATATCCATTTTCAATGTGATTTCATATTTATTATTGCAGAAAAACTGACTCCAAGAAACTATGACGTCATTAGTACATATTTCATACAAATCCCATAGGAAATGTTTGTTTTGACGTTTAAATAAAAGTATCTGATTTGACTTGTTAGAAAATAGCGAATTGTGCGTAGAAAAGCTTCACAATCTCACTTTTTACTGTAAACAGTGGCTCATAAAATAATTTGAAGGTTTATCTAGTGCCTGGTCAAGACAACATTTTAAATTATGTCTCCGTTTCCTATCAAATGATTTATTTCAAATGGGGGCAGCACTAGACCCCTGAAAATTCAGGTATCCCTTTAATAAATTTTCACCCATTCTTCAATCAATTTTTAAAGCCTTTTGATAACAATTTCACCTTAAACATGATAATCTAAATATATATAACTCAAAGGTGACTGACTGACTGACATAGTGATCTATCAACGCACAGCCCAAACCACTGGACGGATCGGGCTGAAATTTGGCCTGCAGGTAGATGTTATGCCGTAGGCATCCGCTAAGAAAGGATTTTGACCAATTCTACCCCCAAGTACCTACAAGTACCTACAAACTTTGTCAATTTTAAACCGATCGGGCTGAGACTTTGCATGCATAAAGCTACTATGACGAAGGCATCTACTAAGAAAGGATTTTGATAAATTACACCCCTACGCGAGCGAAGCCGCGGGCAAAAGCTAGTCAGTACATATGTATTGTAAATATTTACAACCATCACACATCACATCTGTTTTTAAAAGATCCATTAGCTCTGTTTATGTTTAGGGTTCCGTACCCAAACGGGAAGGGATTTCTAAGACTTCGAAGTCTGTCTGTCACCAGGCTGTATCTCATGAACCTTGATAGCTAGACAGTTGAAATTTTCACAGATTATGTGTTTGTATTGCCGCTAAAATTTATACTTGAAACGGAATAAAATAAAAATCGATTAGGGCTATACAAAAAACGCCTTTTTTTATAGATAATGGTACGGAACCCATAGTGAGCGGGTTCGACTCGCACTTGGTCTTTTTTTTTTTATTTACGTTCGTCGAACGTTATATTCAAATTATCCTGTTCCTTTTATTAAAAACAGGTCAGGGGCGTAGCCAAAAATATATTTGGGGGTTTACTACATTTTCCATTTGCATTTTAAAAATTTATATATTTTTAACCCCCGATATAAAAGGAGTGTTATAAGGCTCACGTCTGTCCGTCTGTCTGTCTATGTCGATTTCGATGCGGTTTTATTACGTGAAAGCAAGTTCCATCGCGGTGGTTCTTAGAAAAAAATTGTAGTACCTAAGTGATTTTAAGTAAATTAAAGAACGTTTTTTAGTAACTAGAAAATTTACTGTACATTTTTTCATTGAATCGTTCAGAGCGATAGACCGAGCGAGCGAAGCTTCTCAGTTTGGATATTAGCAACATTGCTTTTGTCCGGCTGTCTGTCAGTTTGTCTGGCAGATGTGGCAAACAGGTCGCATTTTGAAAAAAAAATTTTGTTGATTCTATTTTGAAATTTTTCAAAATGGTGAAAAAGTGGGGCTTGTAAACTTAAATTTATAAATATCATATTTCAGCCATTTCGAAAATCTTGAAAATGTTCAAAAATATCATACCTCATTTTTATTACTTTTATTAAGACCGAGAATAAGTATAGTACTCACGTACAGAAGTCTTACTCAGAAAAGAAATGCAAAGAAATATCTACTTAATTTGGTTAGCGCTATGGTTTAATTTAGCTCGCGTCAAAAATCCTCACCTTTTCGTTTAGATACCTAGACATCCATTGCAAGCCAATTTCAATCCTATTACTCTGGACAAACGATTCTTGTAACTGAATTTGCCCCTTCGAAGTGGTATAGTAATAATGTAGGTATATTTATGATCCCTAAACAGGGAGTGACACAGGTCTGGTATGACCCTCCTTTTGGATCCGTCCTTAGTAGGTTATGAAAAGTAATTTATATTATGTCGGTACAAAAATATGGAGGCGCGGGATAAATTTGAAATTATTGAGAGCCCGGCCTATGTCCGTGGGATTTGCTTGATTAATATATAAAAATAGATTTTTGTTTTAAATTAATTTTCCGGGAAAAGCTTATGCTTACGCCCTTCATTCGGAAAGAGGTAAAGCTTAGTGGAAATGAATTTTTAATTCGATATACGTTTATTTCTAGGACATTATTATTATGTTATGTTGTGTTATATAAATTCTTTATTGTACAAAAAGGATACAACACAAATACAAAAGAAAACATTACAAAGGCATTACATTATTATTAACCGACTTCCCAAAAAGGAGGAGGTTATCAATTCGTCGCGATCCTTTATTTTTATTTTTTATATATGTTCACCGATTATCCAAAGACGCCTGGACCGTTTAAAAAAATCTTTTTTTGTTTGAAAGGGTATACTTTCCAGATGGTACCATGGAAATTTTATCAAAACCGGTTGTGTAATACACAACACGTAGAGGCCCTTTGGAGAAGTTGATTTATGTTATTATTATTATTATTGTAGAACACACTTGCAGCTTGTCCGCCGCGTCTTAATGTTCGGAGATCTTGTGTTTATCTAGTCTGTTTTTAAAGCTGTTCACTGAAGGTGCAGTCACCACCACGGCAAAAAAGCATGCTATCTCACCTAACATGTTGTTCGGGCGAAGCAATGAGGTGAAATGCACGATAATTCACAGTAAACCGAGCGCGTAAAAAAATACGTAAAGTCTTTTGGAAAAAGGTGTTTTATGCAAAAACTTCTGCATTAATCAATTACAAATAAAGTTTATTAAAATTTTCGATAATTAAGCCGCGTCAGTGTTGAATTTGCTTTGGAGATTTTACATCTCTTTTATTACTTATTTACGCCGAAAGTTGCGTAAAAATAAGCAAAAAAAAACGAATTTTGATGGCTCATTACTTTTGATGGCTTTTTATATAACTATTCTGTATTTGTACAGACAAAATTTATAATAAGACAAAACGATATCATGATAAACTTTGGATGTACAAAGTCAAACAGTGGAGGAACTCTCCCCCGAATTCGTATAAAAAAGTATAGACTAGTTCAACCTTAAGTGAGAACCCCCTTTTTTAAGAAGTCGGTTGAAAGGATAAAATATGGATATTGGACCACTTAATACAAAGAGGGATGGGACACCAGCATAGGAAATACATTTGGTCGATTTCCATAGAAATATCAGCACCCTGTCATTTTTGGGACGGTGTATTTTATATGAATAATATTACCCCTTGGTTACTTTTCATAGGGGTTTGGGGTAAAGTTTTGTATAAATATACAACGTGGAAGGGCGATCCCCGTAATAAATCGAGCCACGGACTATACTTGATCACTATAATATAATGAAAAAAAAAAATAACAGAAAAAAGACACAAAAAAATTAAGCATTATAAAAGTGTGCAGCCGCCCGGGCATTTTGTATGGGAATGTCGAAGTTTTTTTTGGTTATTTGGTTGTTATTTTACTTTAATTATACTATAGTGATCTAGTATAACCCGCGGTTCGATTTAATAAGGGCATGTCCCTACCGTTGTTAGTAAAATGGTCTTGCTTTCCTCGATAAGGGGCCGTCCACAATAACGCTACGCAAAGTTGTAACTTTTAGTCATTTAATTCTCTTTTTTAAACGACGAAAAAGGAGGAGGCTATGAATTCGTCGGAATATTTTGTTTTTTTTTTTATGTTTTTTTACCGATTACTCGAAGACGCCTTTACCTTCCTCCTCACCTTATCCCAGTTTACGTGAGGTCTTTTCCATTCCCCTCTATCCTTTGTCAAGGCAGTTGTCACATTCTTTTTATCCATATCGTCCTTAAGGGGATACCTGAATTTTCCAGTGCTGCCCCCATTTGAAATAAATCATTTGATATTAAACGGAGACATCCTTTAAAATTTTGTCTTGACCAGGTCCTAAATAACCCTTTAAACTATTTTATGAACTACTGTTTACAGTTTAAAGTAAATCTTTTCTACGCATAATTGCGAAAAACAGCCACTTTTGGCGTATGTGCGTAGAAAAGCTTCACGTTCTCACTTTAAACTGTAAACAGTAGTTCATAAAATAGTTTAAAGGGTTATCTAGGGTCTGATCTAGGCCAAATTT
This sequence comes from Acrobasis suavella, assembly GCA_943193695.1. Taxonomy (NCBI): domain Eukaryota; kingdom Metazoa; phylum Arthropoda; class Insecta; order Lepidoptera; family Pyralidae; genus Acrobasis; species Acrobasis suavella. The sequence continues at coordinate 1,775,780 of OW971950.1, forward strand.
TAAATGATATCTCCGTTTTCTTTTAAATGATTTATTTCAAATAGGGGCAACACTGGACCCTGAAAAATTCAGGTATCCCTTTAAGGGGCTACATGAATTTTCCGGGGTCCTGTGCTGCCCCCATTTGAAATTAATCTATTGAAAGGAAACGAAGATTTCACTTAAAATTTAGTCTTGGTCAGAAAAACGGCCACTTTTGGCGTATGTGCGTAGAAAAGCTTCATGTTCTCACTTTAAACAGTAAACAGTAGTTCATAAAATAGTTTGAAGGGTTATCTAGGGTCTGATCAAGACCAAATTTTAAATAAATCTCCGTTTCCTATCTATAGATTTATTTCAAATGGGGGCAGCACTGGACCCCGGAAAATTCATGAAGCCCCTTAACGCACTCCATCCACCTTTTCTTTGGCCGTCTTCTGTTCCTATTTCCAGTAATTTTTAAATTTAGCATCTTTTTTGTAGCGTGGCTTTGACGTTTTTACCAATTGTAGAATATTTTCGTTAGAAAGGGCATACGTGTACTTTTCAGATAGACCGCTACAAATTTTATCAAAATAGTTTTGGTTTTGAAAAAATATTCTACCTTTATTTATCAAAATAGTACATTGAAACAAACCGTCACGATGAAAATAGACTCTGTCCACCCGGCTTCGCAATAAAGACGTGACAGTGAACCATGTATAGTTTGTTCGCTGAAATGGTTTGCATACTGTCGGCGCGCCACAAAGGCCGCGTTTTCAAAATAGTAGGCGCGCCAACAGTATTCAATACTCAATACTTTATCGCTCCTCAAATTACATGCAGACTATACAGATACATAGTGTTATACTATACACATTGTTGTACGATTCTACACTCATTTAAGGACCCTGCTGGGCACTGCAAAGCAGAGAGGAGGAATCTTGTCATTTATTCACAATTACATATAGTTATATTTAGCTATTTCAGTCATTTACAATCAATTTATAAAGTTTTTATTTAGGTATTATATTCTTTATTCGTTTATTATTATTTTTTATTGTTTCTTGCTTATATATTTAATATATTTTTACTTAAGTTCATTTCAAGGTACTCCGACACCGAATAGTAACATTTAGAAAGTAAGAGTTCTTTTATTTGTTTACTAAATGTCTTTTCAGTTGTCGCATTTTTTATATGTTCCGGAAGTTTATTATACATCTTAACCGACATAGCTAGAGGACTATCCGAGTGTAGCATTAGTTTAGAATTTGGTAGTTGTAATTTGTTTTTATGTCTTAATTCATACCTAGTATTAATTTCCGTTCTTTTTTTTGAAGAAGTTTAAGTTTTATAATATATATATATTAGCTTTCTTTGCATTTTGAGTAAACTTTCTGATTCGGTACTACTCCTCATAGCAGCACGCCGTAGCTTAGCCTTTATTTCTCTTAGCGCATATGCGAAACTTGACATTTTGCGTTTTATATTGTTTATGTGTGATGTCCAATTTAAATGTGTATCTAATATTAGACCAAGCAATGTGAATTCATTCACCACTTCCAAATCCATATTATTAAAATTTATTCTTAGGTCTATTGGTTTTCTTTGGTAAGGGCGAAAAGATATAAGTTTAGTTTTTTGATACCATTTCAGCGAACAAACTGTTATAGACATTCATACTATCACGTGTTATTCCTCAATCTTCTTCTTATCGTGTCGCTGGCTCAAACTTCAAATTTTATTCTTCCAATTCGTTGCCACTTTTACGCCTTCCTCCGAAGCGGAGTATAAGGTCAAGCATGGTACAGCTGGTGGAGCACAAAGGGCATGAGAGGAGGTGCTGCATAGTCTGGTCGCCGTGACCACACTGGCTCCGTGCTTCAGCTTGGTCAGTGTAGCGCCAGCGCGCCAGATTGTGCCTACATCTACCTACCTCAGTTCGGAGGCGATTCAAGCTCCTCCATGTGGCCCATGGCAGTTTATGACCTGGTGGTAGCTCCTCTTAAGGTTGGATACAATCGGGTCGTGGAGCATACTGCTCCCGCCAGCTTTGTAGTCTAAAAGAATTTGATTCTTCTTTAAGTGGAACAGTATTATTATTTATAAAGCTATTTCGGCTTTTAGTCGGCTTGTAGATGGTTGAGCTCCATAGAGAGGGTGTCTTTTATCAAAAATCTGTTTCCCCCTCTCCAGAGCACGTGCTACACTCCAGCGGACTGAAGGCAGAGCAATACCTGTCAATGGATAGAGCAAGTATTCCCTAATGCGGTAGACAGAGCACTTTAGGACTTGTGGCCCTTACAAACAGAGCCCAGGGCCGCAAGACTCAAGGCCACTTTTAGCGCGATAGTAGGTAAGAAAGTGAAAAAAGAAAAAATGAAATAGTAATGGTTTACTAGCTGCATCGCCTTTAAAATATTTCGATTATAACATTTTCTCCCTATCCCTCGATCGGCTCCTACGATCTACGCGGAAAGAAAAGCAGCTGGTACATTCTATTTTTTTTCTTTACTCCTATACTAGCATGGAAGGTTATTGTAAGATTATTGTAATAGAAAAGGTCAAAAATCTAACCTTTCCATTTATTTCACAGTCTACAGGGTTGTACAACCTGAAATCATATTAAAAATGGCGGACAATTTCGCTGAGATGAAGAAACGGGATTTGATTTCAGCTCTCATCTAAAACAGAACGAATAAAAATATAAAAAGATAATCAATGATGTTATGTTTCCTAAAGATGTCGCACTGCCAAAATATACCGTAATATATAGGTATAAACAAAAGAGAAAAGAAATCCTTTTTTACACAAGATTTTATTTTGAAGCCAAAGTACTTATCAAAACAAATATATTAAAACCAAAATCGATGGGGTAGCGTCGTTTCATTACAGAGTTCTTATGGCCACCTTCCAGCTCCAATATAAAATCAGCTCCATGTTATTATAATATTGCATTGTCACGCGAAATACGTATACGTGCCAAATTTCTTCACAATCGGAAACCGGGAAGTGGGTCAAATTTAACTTGCAAGATTTGATTACAGACACTCAAACAACAACACAGGTGAAACTAAATAATAGCTCGTAAAAATAAATACTTTCCGTAGAATTTTGATCCGCGGTTTGGTAAATTTGTATTGGAGGCCAAAAATATTTATTATGTTTCGTTACAATACTAAATTTAAACTGAAATATGTTTTTTTGTTACATGTTCCTTGGTAAAATTATTCAGTGTCATATAACGAAAGATGGGAGACCTTTGTTCAGTAGTGGGATATGAATGAACGACAAAAAAAAGTTAAACAGGAGTGCAAATTGCAAGTTCATTTTCACAAAAGTTCTCTTGTCTTTCTCCAGCGTTTGTGTGTATTCGTGGTTACATCCACACATTTCTCTATCATTGAAGAATATATATAACTATATTTATTACAGATTTTTTGTAATAAATTGGAGCTGAAACGTCCTTGCTAAGTCTTTGATACGTTTGGGACATTTTTTGTTGTCTTAGACGAAGTTTTGTTGTACTGTAATGCTTAGATTTTCTGAGACAGAAAATAACAAGGCTAGAATATTATAAGAATAATATTCTATCCATGATTTATTGCAAATCGTTGTGAAATATGCAGGGTGACTTTGTGACATCTCGAGCTACAAATACATTTCCAAGGAGGGTTAATGTATTAGTTTACGATATAATATTGGCAATACAATATTATAAAGACACGGAGCTGATCTGATGATGGATCTAGGAGGCGGCTTTAGGAACTCTGTGATAAAACAAAGAAACCTATCGAGTTTGGCCTCGTTTAATTCATCTTGAAAGGCACTTTAAACTTTTAAGTTCATTGTTTTAGATAAAAATTGTTTTAAAAAACAAATAAGTACTTTTTTAGCTTAATCATTTCGACAACACGCTTTTTGTCTATAGTAAGAACGACTTTTCGCAGATTTTTATTTTTGAACAGCTGGTAATTCTAGTTTTAACAAAGGTATCAATTAACAACTCCATGTCATAATAATATTGCATTGTCATGCGATACGCATGCGTGAATAATTTCAGCTCAATCGGAATCCGGGAAGTTGGTCAAATTTACAGACAGACAGACAACAGGACAGGTTAAAAATAAGTAAAAAGCTTCTAAAAACTAGAGCTTTACAACCACAGAAAACGCTTTACAACTTAGAACTGGTTTTAACTATAACAACTGATAACACTCCCTTTAAGCAGTTGAGTAAAACATGGAATGAAGGTGTGATAAGAAATGTGACATTTTCCGCGATGTTTAACGCGAGTGAGAAACAAGCGACCGTGCGCTTCGCCAAATACTGAAAAGAAATGTTTATCATCGGTAGAGATGTCGCTATGTTAAGTCGATATCTTGGTAAAATACTATATCGTAACTTGACTTTATTCTTCTTTCTTTCATGCTGCTTTCATTGCTGCTCTGGGAGACTCCTACACATTGATCATCAGTGAAGGGAAAGTCATTTTCGAGCTTGACGATCTATATTTATCTTAATTGTGTAACATTACTTACATTATTTATCGTTCTGTTTACGAGAAATCACCCAAACTAATTAGATTAGAGAAATTACTACACTTTATTGAACTCTTGGCAGACATTCCTAACGAAAGCCGAATTTTTGGCAAAGTATAAACATAAAAACTACATTCAATTCTGTTAAGGAAAGATATACCGCTTATTGTCGTACTGGAGTCGCGCCAAGCGCATAATTGTGTGGAGAAATTGGACCAAAAATGTCTGTGACGGTTTTCGAGATTACCAGATTTTAAACCTTTTTCTTCAATGCTACTTCTTCTATTCGGCATTATCGATCGAAACGCTAGCGTAAATCATTTGTTGTGTCACTCCCGAGTTTAAAAATAGGTACCCTAGAGACTTGGGCTCTCGGTCTTCAAAAAACCTGGCAACTTCCTAAGTCAAAGATGATAAACTGTAAGTTTATTTGCAGGCAAATTCAAAAATGCCCGTTTGTCAAACGTTCACCCCAATAACTTTTAAACCCTTAACCGCTATCCATCAAACAAACAAACCGCATCAAAATCAGCCCACTCGTTTAGGCGATACAATGCCACATACAGACACACAGACACGACAAAGTTATAATTATAACAACCCTGTTTTATGACGGGGAATTAAAAAATATATCGATGGTGTGAAGCAAAAAATATTCCTTCCAAAATGAGAAGGTTATCAATTCGTCTGAATATTTTATGATTTTTTTTCCTTTATGTGTATGTTCACCGATAATTCGAAGATGCCTAGACTGATTTGAAAAAATCTTTTCTTGTTTCATAGGACATACTTGTCAGGTAGTCCCTTAGAAATTTTGTCAAAATGGGTTGTGAGTATTTGGAGATGAAATCGGTTTTTAGTTTTGAATAATCATACAATCAACATCAATTTTACAAACAAGTAAATCTAATTGCTTCAAAATCATTATTTAGCACTGTTTCACCTGCTAAACTCAAAATTAATCGACACTTCCTCATCGACAAAGGAGTCCATTTGGAAATAAACTCGCCCTCACTACTCACCCTCATTTCGGCAAACAAGTGGGAACAAGCACTTGTGTTTTTCGTGTTATTCCACTTTTTTGTCGTAGCGATATTTTTTTCTCAAAATGTTTCTTTTGTGCGGCCCTCGATTCTTATTGTTCGTTCGCTAATGGAGCGTTCACACACACTTTATTTATAGCTCTGTAGCCGCTATATATGTAGTTATATCTTACCTAGGCCCTTTACCTGAAGATGGCCTCCTGGTTGGCCCGAGCTATCTATAGACGTGAGAAAACCGTTTTTGATCATCAAAAATCATCCGAGCTTATTTTCGGTTGCATCCTCAGTGGTAACACTCCAGAGCCCGGGGGCCGCTACCTAAACTAGGTGATTTGACGAGGTATTCTTCTTCGTGTCGATGACCGAACTTCTTCAAATTACATCTGACCAGTAGGAGGCCACAGCAACAGCATTGTCTGTGCACTGCATCAAATCGGCCATTGAACATGAAGCAGGGCATGAGGGACAGCGGAGAAGATGTGGCATTATCTGTCTCGGTTGGCCGCACTGATACCTTGGGTTGTAATTTGCCCATTTTTGTATATTGCTCCTGCAGCGTCCCACCTGGGTCCTCAGTTTGTTAAGTGACTTCCAAACTGACCATGGCTGGTCGTGGCCTGAGGGCAGTGACTCTGCAAGAGCGATAAACCCTGGAGGTGGAGATTTGACGAGGTTATTGGTTTTTACACAGAGCGACTACCTTCTGACCTCCGCAGCCCAAATAATAGATCAGAACCATTTCTTGGATAGGTTTGAGCAAACGCTAGATGGAGCCTTAGGATATTGCAGGCTTGAATCACCTGATTATCGGAAAAGAAAGACTATTCCGTGTTTCGGAAGGCACTTATAAACTGTGGCTTTGGCATTCTCATACAAATTGCCCGGGCGGCAGCACACTTTTGTATGGAAATGCCTTTTTTTTGTTTTTTGACTGTTATTTTAATTTAATTATACTATAGTGATCTAGTATAGCCCGTGGTTCGATGTATTACGGAAAAGTCTCGTCCACGTTGTATAATAATATGACTAGTGTGAACAGGGCTTAACTAATGCTATTGTTTGATGCTCATAATATAATATACAGTTTTCCTTCTTTTCTCAAATAACATGTTGATATTTGTTTGGCGTGTGATTGTATGCGTAAAATGTATCTTTGATACCGTTTTTGCAAAATGGAACGTTTGCTTATCAAGGCTCTGGAGTAAACATAATCCCACCAAAAACATACTTGTTAAAAAGGGGGCCAAGTTCCTATCGGCTAATTGTTCGGCTAAAAAGAGTTGAAATCCAATCCAATGCCAAGTTTAGATGTGCTTTAAAATCGATCATAATCATCTTCATCAACAGCCTGATTCACTGGTAAACATTGCTATTCCCAAGACTTGAATTTGTCAGGTTTTCGTGCTGTACGTAACACTTGATTAATTGTATGATTAAATTAATATTTATATCATTAAATTAACCTATTTAATAAAACCTGCCAAGTTCAAGTCTTGGGAATGGCAAATGTTTACCAGTGAATCAGGCTGTTGATGAAGATGATTATGATCGATTTTAAAGTACATCTAAACTTGGCATTGGATTGGATTTCAACTCTTTTTAGCCGAACAATTAGCCGATAGGAACTTGGCCCCCTTTTTAACAGTTATGTTTTTGGTTGGATTTCAATACTTTTTTCAAGAAATCGTACATATTTTTTTCTATATCGCGATTCAATTATACCGCTAGCGCCATCTATTGAAAGTAATTTATAACAACAGAAGCCTGATTTTTTAGGTAAGCAGTATTTAATAATAAGCTATACAGTATGGATTATGTATACATGACTATATTTTATACCCCTCCCCCCGTCCTCATCGAATTCTCATTGTATCACTGGTTCATAAATATTTTTATAAAAAATTCGATATTCGATTGAGCCAACTCACGCTTGACCGATTTCTTAAGTTACTTATTTTTTTGTTAATCTACATATAAAGCACAACCTGCGTGCAAAATTTCATAACGCTAGGATAATTGGAAGTGGCCTAGAGGTTTTGATTACCGGTCAGTGAGTCAGTCAGTGCCAAAATTAGCTATTTTCACAAAGTCATATTTCAGGATCTACTGAAGCTATATCTATGAAATTTGGCATACTGCTTTAGTACTAGTATATGATTGAAAGAAAGAAACTTTGAAGTGAAAACTTCTTTAGCGGCGTTGTACACTTTTTTATTAAAAGCAAAAAATGTTAAACTCGCGTGAGGGCATCAGGACATGTGACCTGATCGAAAATTTGTAAGACAGATGGAGAGTAGACAGCCGGCGCGGCGCGGCGTAGGAGAGGAAGTACCCCCTCTCTTTCTACGGCGCAGCGAAAATGTATGCCTGCGCCTGCTGTTTCGTTTAGGCGGCGCAGGGCGTTTGCGCGAATGTTCGTGTGTGTTTATGTTACAGCGTGCCACGCACATCCACGGAAATGCACAACGTTAATATTCAAGTTTTCACTTCTGCCGGCACTCCCGGAGTGCAACCCGCTTTTTTTTTGTTATATTTACGAATTATGAAAAAGACATTATAATTATAAATAAATGAATTAAAGACTATTATTAAGAGCATGATGTGCGCACAGTAGAGTATGTTAAAACGTTATTATTGAGAGCTCCGCGTCAACTCTACCAGGGTGACAGCTGAAAATCAGCGGTTCTTCATCTCGAGCAACACTTCGCTGCGCTGTATCCCTTTTGTGCTTCTGTGGCACACATGATGCATGTTAGGTTAAGTTAGTGTTAAGGTATTAACGTTAATAGTAATTTTTCACTTGCATCATGTGTGTTACAGATAAAACAATATAAATCTTTTATCTATGTAACTATATTATGTTCATCAAATTTTTCTACTTCCGCATTAAGAACTTTCCTCAATCTAAATAATATTTTCTTCCACGTCAGATCCGCGCAGAACGTAAGAGCCAATCGCGGGGATGGCTGAAAACCAGAAATTATTTTAATATGTGATATACCTAGTGTAGTAACCAGTCACTATTTTGATTCCTTGTTGCAGCTACTTACTTCGTCTACCCGCAAGACAGAAAGAAATTATTTTAGATCTGTATATGTTAATCATACAAATACTAATTATCTTCGATAAATATACTTACAGGGTCACTTTCAACCCAAATTTTTAAAGCAAGTTCAGTCCTTGATGCAGTACTACTTTCGAAAGGTATAAAAAAGTTATTAAAAATCTGTAAAAAATTTCGTCCTCCCATACAATATCCGATTGGCAGGGGAAGTGGAATATTTTATTCGTTTTTCTTCAATTGTTTTTATGGAAAATAATTCAGTGTCATGGAATTACTCCAAAAATATTGTTAGTGTTTAAAAAGTCACCCTGTATATTGGTACGTACCGTACTGTAAATAACTAAAATATCTATATTTCGGACTTTCTTTGTACTGTGGAATAAAGTTCATCTTCAATCTTTTCTCATCTTTCATTCTTTTTATTCTGCAGTGTGTTATATAAATTATAAGTAACATTAACTACCTATTATATATTAAAACATTGACGACCTCCGTGGCGTAGTGGTCACCATGCTAGTCCGCCACCCAGAGGTTCCGGGTTCGAACCCCGGTCAGGGCAAGTTGGAACATGGTCTTTTTCAAATTGTCCTGGGTCTTGGATGTTTATCTATATATGTATTTGTTATAAAATATTGTATCGTAGTTAGTATCCCTTAACACAAGTCTCGAACTTACTTTGGGGCTAGCTCAATCAGTGCTATTTGTCTCTATATTTATTTATTTATTGATTTAACTTACAGTTTTCTTTGCACCACCGTTATTTCTGACGAGCCTACATTCCTCTCCATCCACCATTTGACTGGAAGAGATCGCTCTAAGCGATAAGACCGCCCATTGTCCCTATGTATTTCATTTGTAAGATTCCTTTTTATGTTTATTTTTATTTGGTGCAAAATAGTAATTTTCATACATTCACCAAACTTCAATTTTACATAAATTCTCGTTAAAGTAATAGGATTTAGAGGAGTAGACACTTTATAAATCCGAAATAGGATTTGCACCTTCAAAAAACTTCAAACAACGAAGCAATAAAATTACGTATTTTCAATCCCAGTATCAAAAGACAAAAGAAATGCTAAACCAGCGAATTCCATCAAAATTAAACGAAGCGCCGCGACGTGATTCGGTCGCTAATCCACTAATAACAAGCGCCATTTTTCACCTTTTTACTCCTTGTTCCCAACTCGTTACATTCTTCAATGGCCACGAAAAATAAATTTGTAAAAATCCTATTAAACATTTATATATACATATTTTTACGCCTGTTTCCTGTGGGGGTAGGCAGAGACTATGTATTTCCACTTGCTACGATTCCAGATACACAGATAGACAGACATTGGCGTCAAATCCTAATATTTCTGAAATAATCAACGTACAAACGAATCAATATAATATCAAAGCATAATAAAAAGCAAAAACGAACCCCATTAAAAGTACATTCACTTGGTGGTACTTACTCGAAAACCAAAATTTCTTTTTCCACCAGTAAAATTAATTTTATATTAAGAGTACCCACCTTTTTAAGCACACTTAATAGATATAAGTCTAGCACAAAAGATTATTGTTTGCAGAATAAATTTTGTCTTTCAGTACCGTGATTTACTTAACACCACTCGATTAAGTCACCGTGCAAAAGAAAAAAGAAACATTTTTGTTCGAATTTAAAAAAAGGAATAGGTTATCAATTCGGCTGTATGTTTTTTTAGTGTGTGTTACACGATGTCTTAGTTTGAAAGCCTTTACTTGTTAAAAATTTGAATATATTTTATCACTTTATCCTGCCATAAATAGTACCATAAATATAGTATGCTATTTCATGGCATCATACAGTGTACGAAGATAATGGAGAGATAGGAACGTATCGAATTGGCACTAAACGCCATGTTTTACATCGCTTAGCGGATTTGTCCAACCGGCTGTTAACGTATTGGAGGATAAAACTGACTTCAATTGACTTTATTTCTAGTACAATTGATTGTTTAAAAATCAATGAGCTTACTTTTCCGACTTTTCTTGTATTTGTATAAGTAGTGATTTGTAGTTGGTCTGTAGACGGTCATTCAAAAGACTGGAAAAACCTAGCTGAGAGAGAGAAGAGTGGAAGAAGAGAAATAAAATGTTCATGCAGTTGTTTACCCCCAACGCAAAAAGAGGGGTGTTATAAGTTTGACGTCAATGTTTGTCTGTGTGTCTGTCTGTGTAATCGTAGCTTTCGAACGCTTGGACCAATTTCAATACAGATTTGTTTATGTGAAAGCAAATTTCCTTGCGGTGGTTCTTAGCTTTGTTTGATGAAATTCGATTCAGCCGTTCAAAAGTTATTGGGGTTGAACGCTGGAAAGAAAATTATTTTTTAATTTTCCTGGCAAATCAACTTTTTTCTACCCAAGGGCGGTTCCAGGGGGGTTCATGGGGATCACGACCCCCCCCCCCCTGGGCTGGGTCCAGGACCTAGGTGGACCACTAATTAAAATAGTTAAACATAATGTTTTGAAATATTTTTTGTCACAATATAGATTTCATGTAAGTACCTTCAATATTTCAATAATTTAATATAATATTTTGTATAATGGCAAACGCATTATGCGGGAACGAACGCATCGAAATTTTGAATTTTACCGCGCCACCGCCACCACATTTGTCATTTAAATATATGTATTTTTGAGTATAGTAAGTACTTACATACATTTATAAAATACCTACTTTTTATTTGTATCTATGATAATAAAAATTACATTATAACTTCTTGTGACTTGGTCACGACTCTGTGACCCCCCCCCCCCCCTCGTGGCACCAAAGCTTGTTTCTACCTGTGTTAAAGCGGATTTCAGCGAGAATGAAGTAAGTTTTTTCTCTATCCTTCATTTACACCAGAGGTTCCCAAACTTATTTTGTCAAACGCCCACTTTAAAAAATCAGTTATTTTGTAGCGCCCCCCATTTTTTTCACCATAAAAACCTGAATCACATATTTGTCTTGCCTGTAGTTTAATTCAACCTATATTCTAAACTAGACTTTTTTACAAGAGAGAGCAATAATAATACATACACCAGTACATTAGAGTATCTTTTATAAAAAAATAACAATAATCAACATTGTTAATTTTAAATAAAAAAAATAGCAATAATAATACAATTTTACAATAATAAAGAGTATCGGAAGTCGGACCTTACCTGCGAAACTTTAAAACACGAAATTTTTTCAGTGATTGATTCCTTTAACGATATAAATAGCGTTGTGAAAGCATTAAAATAATAAATATTAATTACATTTTTAGTTTATATTTGTACAATAAAAAAGGATATAAATATGAACTAATAAATTGATGTTGTGTAGTAAGAGGATTTTAATTTCAGTTAATTTTAAAATATGAAATAGCTGAAGTTATAAATCACTCATTGCTTAAATCACATCAGCGCCCCCCAACTTTATTCTGGGCCCATTAGCGCCCCCCTTAAAGCCTCCAGCGCCCACAAGGGGGCGTTATCGCCCACTTTGGGAAAGAATGTTTACACGAACTGCCTGAAACTATTTTCTTTGGAAAATTACCTTTTAAAGATTTGTTTATTTAAAACTTTTATTGCGTTTATTTATCCCACATAATCTCGATTTGTTCGTACAGATAAACGGAAACGAAAAACATCCTTATTTAAATCTTTAGGAAACTCTGATTTACTTAGACATTTTTCTTCTTACGGTCAGTATGACACTTCAATGCAATTCAATTCAAATATATCTTTATTATCAGAGAATATTTTTAATACCTCTTAATAATCTACGCTCTGTTTTGATGCACAATTGTTGTCGAATAATAGTTACTTAGAACTTCCAAAGCGGTAGTGCAGAAGGAACGGTAAAAAACTGCACTGCAGAATTTTTTTCCAAGGATGTCAACTCACAATGAAATTAATATTATAGTTGATATGTGGACAGAGAATACATCGTAACGAAAAACATTGTTTGTTATGTCATAATTACAATTAATTTTTTTAAATTTCGAAATTTTAAAATAATATCAAAATAAACTTTAAACTACCGACATAAAGTGCAAGACGCGATCGAGCTTGGATATACTCGCATAGCCTCGAGACCGCGCAAGCATTTATAACCAACTTCGAAAAAAGGAGGAGGTTATCAATTCGTCGCGATACTTCATTTTTTTTATGTATGTTCACCGATTATTCAAAGACGCCTGGACCGATTTAATTTTTTTTTTTTTATGTTTGAAAGGATATACTTTCCAGGTGGTACCATGGAAATTTTATCAAAATCAGTTGTGTAGTTTGGGGGTGAAGTCGGTTTTTACTTTTGAAAAATTATGTCATGTCCAGTGATCGGAGTAGGTAGACAGATTTGGATTCAACGATCTCAACCGTATATGTTACTATGGACAGGCCATTGGAAAACCGGAATTTTAAAACTATTTTGTCTATTTTTCCGTAATTCCAAGTTTATTACGTGGAAGAGCTAAAAGTAAAGTGAAAAATCAATAAATATGAGCAAGATTGTATTTCTTAACACTTTCATCGTCATGCACAGCTGACCGGGGTTAAAATAAACTGGTTTTCAAAGACTTTAAGTAAAATCCTTTTAAACTATAAAATAGTAACAGATACACTTAATTGAAGGAAAAGAAATTAGATTGGACACTTTCTTTTTTCAATGATTTTTAGACAGTGTTGCACAAATTAACACTCACTTATTTTCTCGGGGGAAAAGTGTCTTCCCATGATAAAATACGTAGAAACCTTCATGGCTTTGCACACAGCAACTCGAGATCATCAAAGTTTTGAATAAATCAGATAAATTTATCAGAACACAATAGACAAAAAACTCACAAACATTCATTTAATTAAGTACTCGAAAGTTTATTAAAATCAATTTAAAACGTTTTACTACCCCTTCCTTCAAATTTTAAATAAATTAGTTACTAATTCAATAAATTGATTCAACAAAGGCATGTCCATGTTATGTAAGACATCATACAAGTACCAAAAATCGCTCTACCCACTCCAATCATTGGTCATGTCCAAACGTGTATATTCTTTATACTATGGTCGTGCCTACCCATCGCCTTACATAATTATTTTTCTTCCTTGTCAATAGATGGCGCTAAAGGTAATCTTTAAAATATTTAAATCTTTTATTACTATTATTTAAATAGAAAAAACTACTTTAGCTTTTAGGAAGCTACATAGAAATATGTATGTGGGTATGTACGTCTGTTCCAATTTCCAATTTTCACAAATGATATGTCAATCGACATTATTGTCCGGGTGCCATAGGCAACACTTTGTATGCAAAAAAATTATAAAACGAATGTTACATTCGAATCAGTGAGAGGCAACACTACAATTTGCTGACACAAAAACAATTTTGACTGCTAAAATCATTACTCTTCCTCTTGGCTTTGCCGTAGTCGGGTAAAGAGAATCTAATTCTTAAAAGTGTAAAACACTCGACATTTCTACAAAATAGTCCCCTTTTTATATTACAAATTCGAAGAATTACCAATACGCTGTAAATGCAATTCGATTCGTCAGCCATCTTTAATTTTTCACCTCGTCTCACTCGACGCGTCTGATTTGTGAATTACTTTTAAATCCGCTCGAAAAGATTTTACTCATTTTATTTCAGTAAAACTATTGGCTTACTAAAAGAATAATTCTTGGTTTTTCTTATTTTATTATTATGCCACTTATGGATACCCATCCAAGTGCGGACCACAACCGGGATCACTTAACTTGCGAAAGCGCTAGTCCATCCAAGTGCGGACCACAACCGGGATCACTTAACTTGCGAAAGCGCTAGTAATGGGTTTTTCCATTTATATAATATCCCTAATGGAGCATACAGAGCCTAGAGCCGCAAGTCCTAAAGGCCACTTTTAGCGTGATGGTAGACGAAAAGGCATGAGAATTTGTCCATCAAAGGCGATCCCCCACTGGCAACGCGCCCCGCCGCGGTGCGCAGACTGGCAGATTACGCGCGCGGCGACGGAGGCGCAGATCTGCTTTACCTAGCGATTCGATCTGCTTCCCCGCGCAGAGCAACGGTCTACAACGGCCCCGCGTTATACATTCACTTTACACGGCGGAGCAGTGTGTTATACCCCGCGGCTAACACCGCGTCCTCGCGCAGATTGGCAGAATCCGCGCGCGCGACGCGTTCCCGCGCGGTGACGCGTTGTCAGTGTGTTGGACTAGACGTGTTTTCTATACAAACTGAGATACTTGCATAGAATGTTAAAATCTGCGACCCCGCGCTCCGCGACGGTGCGCGGTGCTGTGTGATCACCGTCAAAGTTGCCACTCAACGTCATAATAAGGCAAAATGAAAGATCTAAACGGGTTTAGGCAAACAAAGCCCACAAAGACCACTTTTAGCGTGATGATGGACGAAAAGACAAGCGAATGTGTAATATGCAACTAAAGCTAAACCACTTATGAGACTGTCCAGCAAAGTCATAATAATGCAAAATAAAAGATC
Organism: Acrobasis suavella; assembly: GCA_943193695.1. Classification (NCBI taxonomy): domain Eukaryota; kingdom Metazoa; phylum Arthropoda; class Insecta; order Lepidoptera; family Pyralidae; genus Acrobasis; species Acrobasis suavella. The sequence goes on from OW971950.1 coordinate 1,790,875, forward strand.
TAAAGGGGATCTAAGAAGACAGAGCCCAGGGCTATAAGACCCCAAGGCCACTATTTTCGTGATGATGGACGAAAATGTATGCAAATATAATATGCTGTTAGTAACAGTCAAGTCAATTCAAAGTCTGTCCATCAAATTTACTACTCAAACGTCATAATAATGCAAAAGGAGCTTCAGGTCCAAGGCCACAAGATTTCGTAACTATGTAACTAACGTGTCATATGTAACTCAAGTCAAACCACTTGGGAGTCTGTCCATCAAAGTTACCACTCATAATAATGCAAAAAAAGATAATACAAGCGTGACACCACACGGCCCAAACGTTTAAATATTGAAAGGGTCCGACAAAGGCCCTCTGCATACATGTTTGATCGCCTGGCTGCCGACATGATTGAGGCTGGCTATATAGTTTAGTATTCATAGCTAGAGAATAAAGAGGTGGTTGTTTTGGTCTGTTCTTGGTTACCGTACAGAAGTGGCGCCCTGAAAATAATAAAATAATTTGATTTGACATTTTTATTATTTTGTTTAGTAGTTTCGTGTGTTAATAGTGTAACATTACATACCTCGGTATTAACACACTCGTATGACTTTACCAAAACTTCGCCTGCAGCTGTGTATAATAACACTGATCATTATGCAACAGTTTCATAAACTACTATTTACACTTAACGGATTTAAATGCGGTTTTTATCAATAGATATATCATCATCCGAGCGAATTGCTGGTTGCATTCTCAGTGGTAACGCTTCTGAGCCCGGGGTCTGCTACATAACCTAGGCGATTTAACGAGGTTTCTGATTTTTCACAGAGCGACTGCTAACTGACCTACGCAACTCAAATGGTACACCAGAACCAATCCTGGGATACATCTGAGCAAACTCTAGATGGTGTTTGAGACCCACAGTTTATACGTGCCTTCCGAAACACGGAATCACTTTTTCTTTCGAATAATCAGGCGATTCAAGCCTGCAATATCCTAACCAGACTGGAAACAACTTGCACAAAGTTTGCTTCACAGTGGGATTCGAACCCGACCTTTGGAACACAAGGCGAATGCCTTGACCACTGAACCACGGAGGCAGTCAGGAGGTTGTTATCAATAGATTAAAGTTGTTCATTAATACATATTCGGGTAAAGTCGAGGCGGATGAGCATTAATAAATCTGTACCGAATAAAATTCATTAAGTAAACATAATTTGGAGATATAACATAGATACTTATTGTATACAAAAAATGAAATCCGCTGACTGGCCGCGTCTAAGTACATTTACCCCTCGGATTATGACTCAGCATTGTTTGGGGTGTGGTCCTAGAATGGGCGACATTTAAGACGAAGTGGTAGCTAAAATGGCGCCCTCATTTGAAATAAATTGTTTAAAACTAAATATGGTAATAATTAAAATTTTTATTTGTATTACTGTCTAGAAAGACCTTTAAATGATTTTATGAATAAACTTTGAAATTATTACTAATAGTCCGTCTAGTTTTAAAACGGTTTTTCGCCAAAAGTGACCACTTTTGGCGAAAAACCGTTTTAACCCGGACACGAAAACTTTTAAAACTAGACGGACTACCAATATTACATTCAAAGGTTATTCATAAAATAGTTAAAAAGTCTTTCTAGACAGTGATACAAATCAAATTTTTAATTATCACCATATTTAGTTTTAAACAATTTATTTCAAATGAGGGCGCCACTTAAGCTACCACTTTGTCTTAAGGCTTCATTAGCATCTATCTACATTTAAGTGCCAGGTTTTTTTCAGTGTTATTGTATAAAAAGAGTCGCACAATGTCGATTTTTGAAACTTGCGTTTTGCAACGAACACTGCTCAGAAAAATCACCGAAAGAAAGTTATTCAGACAGTTTTGGTAGTTCGTTAGTATTGACGAAAAACTTATTAAGGACAAATTACGTAACATAAAGAATTATTTTCCACGTTTCCGCCCATGATTACGCTAAAAGTGACCTTTGAATCTTGCGGCCCTGGGTTCTGTCTACCCAGTAGACTAAACCCAAGGCCGCAATAGACTCTTATATTGCTATGTCTGCCCTATAAAGGCTAAAGACGTGAAATAATATAATTATTTATAATAACTTTTATAATTGTTTTTATTATAACTATCGGGAGACACAGACATTAAGCATGAAATAAACAGGTTACTCACGTAAAGAGTCAGATACTGGCCGACAGATTTCGACCTCATCCGGAGGTCTTCATCAGGGTTAGGTACCGCTAACATCAGTGTGTCTCGAGCGACATCGTGTATGCACGTCTTCTAGTCACATTCGCCCTGATGAAGACCTCCGGATGAGGTCGAAACAAGTCGGACAGAAAATGACTCTCTACGTGAGTAACCTGTTTTATTCATACTCATAGGCGTAGACCAAGAATTTTTTTTACTGCGTTCATAAATCTATGCTAATAGTACTTTTATAGTCGCCACCAGTCACGCCCCACCCTGGGCCGGGGTCCAAAACGCACTTTAGTAAACAAGCCGACGATTAGCGTACAATTGGGGCAAAAACCCAAGAGCCCTTTCAACCCACTTCCAAGCTATCAAAGGAGGCTAATCTAAGGTTTCAGTAGGACTGAAAAATTATAACGAATACAAGATGTTCGTTTGATACAGTGATTTAGCATGTTTTATGCTGCCTTGAATATGGGTAGAAAATGAAACATGCAATATTCCAGGTGCTTCTGTTCCCTAGACTGTAAAAGCCAGTCAAGGGAATGGACGGAAATCTGAGGAATTTGTCAATAAGCGATGTAGCTAGCAAAACATCACTATCTTGATCCTATTTTCCATGTAGATACGCACAACACAAATCATCACGCTAAAAGGGCCTATGGACTTAGGTCCATTAAGACAAAGCTTAGGCTCTGTATACCCCGTGAGTTAAAAACCCAACAATCCTTTCAACCTACTTCTAATAGCTATCGAAGGAGTAATGATTCAGTAGGACTGAAAAAATTACAAAGAATAGGTACAAGACTTTGATACAGTGATTTGGCATGTTTTTATACCTCCTAAGTAATGTATTGTTTGTAATTTATAATAAACCTTATCGGGGCGACGCTGTCAAGGGCTGGAGCCGCGGCTGAAGCCGCAGAAGACGCCGAGTGGCGAAAATATTCGTCTTTATCTAATGAGTATATTTTTGTTCCACTTGGCCTTGAAACTTTTGGTACGTGGGGGCCAAGTACAAAATAAATTATTAAAAAATAACACCTTTTCTTGTCGGCGCCGCTGGTGACAAGAGGGCTGGCTCATATCTCACGCAGAAGATTGCAGTAACCATTTAACGCGAGAATGCAGCCAGTGTTCTTGACACCATGCCACATGAACCACGCTTAGATTTTAATATAGTTTAATTTAATTTTAACTTAGATCTTAGTTTAGTTTTCAAATTTAGTTTTTTAGTTTAATTTTAATTCATTAAAGTTATTATTGTATTTAAATAATAAATGATTAGAAATGCAAATTACAACATAAAGTACCTTTAAAACCACCTTGAATTGATAAAGTTTAAATTTTAAAAGTTACAATATTTCATGTGCTTCTCTTCCGCAAATTACAACAGCCAGTCTTCTTCGGAATGGCTTTTTCATAAGTTTGTGGACCAGTGTATTATCACACTTACCCCCTTTCATTAGCCGAGTTTACATAAATCTTCTAATGTACAAGAGGTTGAGCAGTTGGGGCTTGACAGGAGGAGGGCCATGCTTTGAACAGCTCCACGTTCACAAAGGTCGTTGTTTGAGAAACAACACTTGACTCGGTTCTCGTGCCATCTCCCAGCCCGGAGTCTGCTGGTAGAATTTTCTCATCGGGTGGAAGGTTTGCCAATCTTGTATTTAGGGCTTCACTGAGTGGGAATTGCTTGGTTGCCTCAGAAAACATTTCTGACTTTTCAAACGTGGGGGTGGTGGATCCTGCCCGTAAACTAGGTGCTTTTATGGTTCATCTCTTTGAATACCTCCACCACGCAAGCCACATTACGACGCACACTTGGCAGAAACAACCAGTCTAGGAAATGGATGAAAATGAAATGAATCATATTATTAGGTCATGCGATAAGAAAACCAAAAATATTTCTGAATCCCATTCTAAGAAAAGACTTGAAGGTCCTGTCATCCAACACTCGTGGGGTTGAAGTACAGGGCGATCCGCAAGGCACCCCGCACGCTTCTACATATCTTAACTGAATGGAAAGCGGGAGGAGAGGAATGAACGCGAAACGTAGATTTATCGGATAATAGGTAACTCTGTAAATTTAGTTTTAAATATTTAGTGGCTCTAATTGAGCACAAGCATAACATTTAATATATCAGTAGGTTAAAAAAATATTACAAAAAGGGGTTGCTTTAGGATTTTTTTATAGAGTGAAATCTATTACATCTTGTATCTGAATGCGACTTTGACAAGAGTAGATACAATGCGACACAAATAAGTTGAACAAAAATGGCGCATTATCAAACCATTTTTGCACAAATTCCCGACACGTAAATTGAACCAAAATGGCGGTCGTTGGCGCATTTTTTGTACCTGCGCCGGTAATCGCCATTTTGGTTCAACCTACGTATACAAAAATGCTTTGAAGTCTGCCATTTTTGTTCAACTTATTTGTGTCGCATTGTATATATCTTTTTTTATTTAAAAACATTTTTTTCTATGTCTCAGATGTTTAAAACACTCAATCGGACTTTCGAGCCTGAACTCGAAGATAGGCCACGCCATCTTCAAGTCTTTGGGTTTTACGACCCTAAAGGGAAATAACCGGTCAAGTACATGTCGGTCGGGCAACGCGCTGTGTAGGGTTCCGTAGTTACGAATGCTGACTTTGATTTCAAGCGACTAAGGGCGTCTAAAAAAACTACGTTCTATTGAATTTATATAAAAATTTTCTTTTTTTTGTGTATGTTTTATAAATTGGTCGCCTACATTTTTTAAATTTTTAACCGTACTTAGCTCTGATGGTTTTCCTTTTAACTATTAGGGTATCAGCTTCCTGCATACCAAATTTTATTAAAATTGTCCCGCCATTTGCGTGTAGATATAACAAACACACACACACACACTCACTCACAAACTTTCACCTAACTTTATAATATTAGTGTGATTGCCTTGAATTTTTTTCTCGTGTCCGTATACGACGTTTAGCAGATAGAAGGGGAGGGGGCTCTTGGCTCTAACAAAAATTTGCACTATAAAACAAGTATTTCAAAAACGGATCCCTATATCAAAAAAGGTGTTTATAAGCTCACAATATTTTTGAAAGACCTATTCAACGATATCCCAGACAATGGGTTAGGCAAGTTCTTTTTTTATTTTTAAGATTTTATTCGTAACTTACACATGTCAAATTACAGATTTCTAGTACATAAATATAGTCTCTGAGTAGAACCGCGGACAAACAGACAGACAGACATGGTGAAACTATGTATAAAGATTCTTGGTTTACTACAGAACCTTAAAAAACACTATGTATTCTTCAACTGCATTGGGTTGTTAACAAATATCAATAAAAATAAACATAATAATTGAATCGCCTCATGAAAAAAATGGAATATGCTGAACTACGTTCGGGGTTGGCTAACGACCGGGAGAATGGTGCAAATTGCGTTATCCTTCAGACTACGCTTGTACGTGTGTATGCTGACAATTTTCTGCGTGAAGTGTGGTACAAGGCATAACATTTTACTGGTTTTAGGGTGTGACGTGACGATATATGACCTCATTGATGTCTTACGTACAATGTACTCGTACTCATTTTAAAGGTACCGTACCCAAAGGGTAAAAACGGGATCCTTCCTATTACTAAGACTCCGCTGTTCGTCTCATGAACCGTGACAGCTAGAAAGTTGAAGGTTTTTACACACAACGTGTTCACGGACAGAGTACGTCTGCTATCTCTTTCGCACGTAGAGTTTGAGACGGAGTTAGACGATTTACGCATTTTAAGGCTTTATGCAGACAGATCTCGTTGAGACAGATCGCAGAGATTTAGTTCATTTTCGTAAATTACATGTCTCGCCTACCAAATTTCATAAAATTCCTGTAAATTATTATCAAAAAAACACACAAAAATATCTGTTTATACAATGCATTTTAATATGCGGTCTGCAAGGTCTGGTAACTACATCACGATCGCGCCAGTCAGTCGCTAGTAACTTCGTCAATTTTTATCGTAGAACAAATTTTTTACACTGTAAGTTATGGATTTCATAGTTCTATTAATCTGCATTCTCAAAAAAGTGGAATAGATCATCATTATTCACGTAGACTCAAAACGACTGAAATCGATACCAATCAGTTAAATTTAAGAGCGACGCTCTTGTCGGTGGCGTTTCTTCTATTCCTGTCCATCCTCAGCCAGCCTTTTGACGTCTTGGTGAGACACCACTCCCACTTTCTTGTTTATTTGCTTTATAACGCTGTGTCTAGGTTTTCCTGTCCCCCTTCTTCCTTCCATTTTGCCTTCAATTATAGTCTTCGATAATTCGTCGTGCCGTACCAAGTATGCAAACATATTGCCTCACCTATCCCCGAAAATACACCATTGTTTACCTTCAGGGCCGTAACAGACGCGGCGCAAGTTGCGCCGCGTAACAGCTAGTGATGGGCGATGCATAAATACTCAATCAACCCATTTGAGTATTTACTCAGTAGATTGAGTAAATATCCGATAAATATCCTTATTTATCCATTTGGTGGGTAGGTTGGTTTATATGAGTTGCGACTCATATTTATATTCATATTCATTATTTCATGTTTTCATGACAATTTTGAAACCTAAATCTAGTATACACTTGCAATTCTTGTCATAAAGTGTGTGCGTACGCCATAATATGCTTAAAATGTAGGTAAACGTTATATGCGACGCTAAATTATATGAAAATACCATACTAATCATACACATAAAGTAGACTTCTTTGATTAATTATAATTTTTTGGTGCGAGGTGTGCATAGACGTAATTTTACGTAAAAATAAGTAAACAGACATCAAATGCGATGTCAATACATGAGCACGCTCTATTTACTCTATTTATTAAATCTAGTGAGTAAATACTCAAATGGGTAGATTGAATTCTATCCACTGCCCATCTCTAGCTGTTACGCGACGCAACTTGCGTCCCGTCTGGTCCGGCACTTACGTAGATGCATTTTCTCAGTATTATTCGGCTGGTGAAAACTGCTAGTTATTTCGTGACTATAATAAGAAAATATGGATCCCGGCTAATGAGTCCGGAGAGAATGCGGCAAATTACATTATCCCGTGCTACAATCCCGGTGTACGTGTTTATGTTGACAATTTTCTGGGTATCACTTTGGTGGTGTATGGTCCGAGTGCACGCGGAAAGCGGTGTTTATGTTAACAGTTTTCTGGGTATCACTGCAGTGGTGTGTAGTCCAAGTGCAGGTGGACAGAGGTGTTTATGTTAACAGTTTCTTGGGTTGGGTGTCACTGCGGTGGTGTATGGTCCGAGTGCAGACGGAAAGCGGTGTTTATGTTATCAGTTTTCTGGGTATCACTGCCGTGGTATGTAGTCCGAGTACAAGTGGAAAGAAGTGTTTATGTTATCAAGTTTCTGGGTATCACTGCGTTGGTGTGTGGTTATAGTGCAGGCAAAAAGCGGTGTTTATGTTAACAATTTTCTGGGTATCACTTCGATGGTGTGTGGTTTGAGTGCAGGTGGAAAGCGGTGTTTATGTTAACAATTTTCTGGGTACCACTGCGGTGGTGTGTGGTCTAAGTGCGGGCGGACACTGTTGGTTCGGCAGTATTTGTCGAACAATATTTACTGCTATTGTCCGCCTTCATTCGGTTTGTGCCAATCGGATAGTTTATTCGGGTCGACACAAATCATTCGATACGGCAATATTAAAAATACTATACATTCTGTTCGGCTTTATTCAGCTTGTGCCGATCAGGTAGTTCCTTCGGGTCCAATCAGCACGATTTACTACTAGCACTATTGAACTAAATGTATCGCTAAAAGCCGACTGGTATAAGTCGCCAGTTGCAATCTAAAGAAAGAAAAAAAAGAACTTTATTCGGCAATCGAAACCATCACAACTTACATGTACTTACAATAAAAATAACAACTACGAATTGCCGAAAGGGCGACCAGCTCAGCTATGTGCTAATGGCGGTTTGCCTCAGCTCTGATTTTCACCTGGTCCCAAAATAAGTAATTAGATAGCTTACATAAAAAACAGCAGAGCAAGAAATCAGCTCTGTGAAACTGCATCTATACATCACTTACGCAAAAATAATTTTAAAGTTTTAATCTGACTTTTATATCTATCAAAATAAGAATTAACTAATTTAGCTAGTATTAAGTTGTATAGTAAATTTGTCTTGTAATATTTTTAAGTCTTAACTTGTTTAGTATTTGTAGTAAATACTCGTAAATGTAGTTTTTGCGCATTTCCTAGTTTTTAAGATAATTATGTCCTGTATTTATTTATTTTGTACAATAAAGGGTATTGTATTGTATTTCGTATTAATTGTAATTCGTATTAATATTATGGGATGAACTTGCACAAAAAAGTTCCTGCTTCAAAAAAAATGTTGTTAAATCTTTTTATCAAACTTTTGATTTCGTAACTTTTACCAAACGTAAAGGCATCCTCAAGAAAGGACGGTCCTATCAACTGTCATATCGGCAGAAAAGAAAACAAGCGAACTTTCGGTCGTTTTCCTTGTAGGAATCATGGTTGTTGTACATAAATAAGACCAGGGCGATATCATTATAATTATCAAACTATCTATACTTGTGGTTCTGTGAGCGGTAGACCGCGGGAAAAAAATATGTTTCTGTTTTCAAACCCCATAAGTATTTCCGCAATTTTGAAAAGTTACAAAAAATTTAGTCGGCGAAAAAACCTACACAAGTATCAAACCCGCTTACACAACTTCGCGAGAATAGGTTCTGATATGCAACCTGAAGGTAAGAACAGCCGGGAAACTGGACATACTGAATTCAGACGCACTAGAGAAATTTTACCAAAGCTGGAACGGAGACACTTCGCTTGCTCGGTCAACTATTTATTGTAATATGATGTCGTGCATTATCGTTATAATAAACTTACTTACTATCCTGGCTCAGCGACCCAAAGTGAGTCTTGGCCTTCAGCACAAGAGCACGCCAGCACTCTCGGTCCTGGCGTGGCGAAGCTCGCGCAGGTCCGACATCACTACGTCACTCCAGCGATACCTGGCACGGTCCACCGGCCCTGGTCCCCTTCCATTCTTTCGACGTATCTGAGCCAGCGAAGTCGGTGCGCTTTAACTTCACCCATGATGTTAAGCTCGCCCAATAGGTCTTCTATTTCGACAATGGTTCTTAACCTCTATACACTATCCTCTCCTCTTAATAATAAACCAATTCTTTATTTTATTTAAAACAAAAACAACTGCTTAGCGTGCGGCTTTAGGGTTGGAACTCATTTGTCAGCACTGAACAGCACTTTTCTATACTGCTATCCTTTTCTGTTGTTCAGAACCGTCATTTGCTAGAGCGAAAAAGCTACGGAACCCGCCACCCTGATGCGTTTCGTCGCTCTCTCTCGCTCTAGCGACAGTTCTGAGCGACAGAAAAGAATCATCATCATCATCATTTCAGCCGCATAACGTCCACAGCAGGACATAGGCTTCTCCCAAGGATTTCCAAAATTACCGATCTAGAGCGGCCTACATCCAGCGCTTTCCAGTGACATTATTCAGGTCGTCACACCACCTTGTGGGTGGGTGTCCCATGCTTCGCTTGCCAGTACGTGGTCGCCACTCGACCGCACACATAGCGCGACGAACCTATGGCCGATGGGGCCACTGCTACTTCAACGAACTAATCTGCTGGGCTATGTCAGAGGCTTTTATTCTCCTACGAATTTCCTCATTTCTGATTCGATCACATAGCAGAAAAGGACAGCAGCTTGCAAAAGTTCCGTTCCGTGCTAACTAATGAGACTCAACCCTTACGCTTCATCTATTTATCCCAGGCTTCAAAAAGCACACTGAAGATGCGCTATGATATCAAGGCCAGAACTCCCATTTGGCTCTAGTCACCAATCATTGCTCTCACAAAGAGTTACCTTAATCTTGTCGTTTTGCTGCTCCTTTTGTGGTAGCCGGTCGCAATTGATTTCCTTCGTGTTGTCACTTACTATTTGTTTTCGACTAAAGAAAAACAATCTCCGTGACGTCACGCCAGTCCACCACTTGGAGGGCCAACCGGGGCTAGTTGGAAAAATAGTCTTATTGAAATTGGGTCTTGGGATTTTAGGGTTCCATATCCAAAGAGTTAAGACGAGATCCTATTACTAAGACTCCGCTGTCCTATCTGTATGTCCATCTGACCGCTTGTCTGTATGTCAGTGCGTCAGTTTATTACAAAGTTCTTATGGCCACCTTCTAACTTCATTATTAGATCAACTCCATGTCATTATAATATTGTATTATCACGCTATATACTTGTACATATGCTTGCAAAATTCAGCTCAATCGGAAACCGGGAAGTTGGTCAAATTTGACTTGCAAGATTTGATTAGATTCACATGACTGGACAGGAGAAACTAAATAAAAGCTTGTAAAATAATAAAAGCACATAAATACATTCATATTACCCCGCCTGTTTTCCACAAGGGATAGGCAAGAGACTAAGGACCTCAACTTGCTACGATCCTGACAGACCTCTTTCGCTTCATCTACACTCATCACTCTCTTCATGTATTCCCGCCGGTTACAGGTATAAAAGCACAACTTAATAGAAACGGTCTCCTTTTCATAACAAACCCTTAGTAGCGGTTATCTCGTCGCCTACAGTTCGCGGAACAGGAAATATTTCCGAAGAGTCGTAAAAATAGGATGAAATAGGAAAACAGACGACGGGCTGTCAACACAACAACGACGATAATGTTCTTGTCACTGATGAATGTCCTTACGTCGGATCGTATTACAGGTGTTGACAGTGCAGTAGTTTACTTAAGTATACGATAGGAAAGGAAAAAATATGCTAGACCATTTGTGAAAAATCGAACTAAGGAGAACTCTAATTTTCTTTTGTACTTATTTTACGGCTCTGGATACTAGTCTTTTAAAGGCCATCTTTATTTTTCACTTCTTTATTTTATTCCTAACCCTAAATATAAAATCAAAGTGACGATCTCCGTGGCGTAGTGGTCACCATGCCAGTCCGCCACCCAGAGGTCCTGGGTTCGATCCCCGGTCAGGGCAAGTTGGAAAATGGCCTTTTTCAAATTGTCCTGGGTCTTGGATGTTTATCTATATATGTATTTGTTATAAAATATACTATCGTTGAGTCAGTATCCCATAACACAAGTCTCGAACTTACTTTGGGGCTAGCTCAATCAGTGTTATTTGTCCAAAAAAAAAAAAAAAAGTCGCTTGAAGGAAACTTCTGGCGACAAATGTTTTTTGTATTTGTGTCCACTGGTTTTTAAAGCCGATTGAGTGGTGGACGGCGCCTAAAGACCACAGTCCGAAAATAAATATCACTACGGCACTATGACTGTCCACTTTAAACATTTTACATATTGTCCATGAGCATGAGAATTTATAACACCAAACTACATCAACTTTGTATTAAGTATATTGAATCGATTTGCAAAACAATTTAAACTTCAAAAACTAAAAAACTCCAACTGAACCCCTTGATTTCCCGCCAAAAAAACTCGGAACTCTAATAATGGCAGTTGAGTTGACAACTGTCATAATGACATTATATTTTTTAATACGTCAGTCGGTACGTAAGAAATGACGACGACATGCCGTAATGGAGTCTTTTTAAGTGATTAAAAATGAATATTTTTTGCATTGAATTGACTGAACAGAAAAATCTGATATTTTTGTATGTCAAGAATCCCTTTACCTTAGACTTTTCCACACAAATGAAGTCTAGCTTTTATTTTAAAATAACATGTGAGATTTCTGCAGTATTTTGTAATTTTAAAGAAATTTCATATATCTAGGCATATACCTAGTTTTTGACTGTCAAATTTGAACTTGAAAGAAAATATGAGAGTGTAGAAGTTTTCCATATTGAAGGTCAAATATGATGTGATCAACTATATTCTCTTTTAAGTTCATTTCTTGCCTGTGACAACTAGTTAAAGAGGATTGTTATTCCTAACAGCATATACTTAAATATTCAAGCGTTTTCAAAATGTTCATTTCCTTCCTATTCGATCGTATTGTGTATTTGATGCATGATGCTTATCTAAAACAGACAAATTCATTTACGCAAAAGTAAAAGGTACTAACTACTTATTACATTATTAGCTCCGTTAGTAAGGTAACCCGACTAAACGAGTCGTAATGAGACTCTCGCGTGCCGTTTTATAGATCCGAATCTCTTTAATTTTGCCAGATATACTTTGTGGTTTGCGGTACAGAACACGCATCGTATCGTGTTGTTGTTTCTTAATTATCTACTTTGGTAGGCATTGTTGAGCTAGATACTAGTAGCGAACTATACTTACTTCGAGATAGGTACAATGTGACAAAAATAAGTTGAACAAAAATGGCGGACTTCGAAACATTTTTGTACGAATTGAACCGAAATGGCGGTCGTCGACGCATTATTTGTACCTGCGCCAATAACCGCCATTTTGATTCATCCTACGTGCAGGGAATTTGTACAAAAATGCTTTGTAGTCCGCCATTTTTGTCCAACTTATTTGTGTCGCATTGTACACATTTTGGTTCTTTGTTTCAAAATTTACAAGTTTATTTGCTAAGCAAATTAAAAACACCCCGACTATCAAAGCATTTACCCCAAATAACTTTTACCGATTTCCATCAAACATAGCTGAAAATCTCGATCAAGCCAGCTTTCAAACAAACAAAATCGGCACATTCGTTTATTCTCTACAATTGCACAGGCAGACATACAGACACGTCAAATTTATAACACCCTCTTTTCCACCGGGGTTTAAAAACCGGGACGAAAAAGTATCTACAATTTTTTTGGTTTTTGAAAACTGCTTGTTTACAAATATGTTTACAAAAAATAGGCTAGAAAGACTCATCAATCTCACCATCATCATTATATCAGCCACAAGAAGTCCATAGTTGGACATACGAGGGGGGGTCAAAAAGTTCGCGGAATGGAGGGGATAGCGGGGGGTGGGGGACCTGCCGCAGGTAGTAACTAATGAGCAACTCTTTGTGAGTATATATGCCAAGTTTGAACCTGATTGTGTCAATAACCTTTGACCTGTCGTCGATCAAACAAGTGAATCCGGAAGAAAAACTTGAACATGGAAAAAATCGAGTTTCGTGCCGTCATAAAGTTCCTCACTAAGCAAGGAAAACCACCTCAGAAAATTTTGGAAGAAATGTTATCAGTATACGGGGACTCTTGCCCTGGGAAAACCATGGTGTACAAGTGGAATAGCCTTTTCAAGCAAGGCAGAGAGTCTCTTGAAGACGACCCTCGCTCAGGACGGCCGATTGAGGCCACCACCTCAAACATCGTTGAAAAAGTGGAGAATCTTATACTGGAGGATACTCGTTTGAAGAAGAAACAACTTGCAGAAATGGTTGGAGTATCACCTACAACCATTTTAAATATTCTACACGACAATCTTGGGATGTCAAAAGTCAGCGCAAGATGGGTGCCAAGAATGCTCACACCACCACAGAAACAGCTGCGCGTCGAGTATTCAAAGGAGTTTTTAGACCTCTGTAGCGCCGACAAGGAAGGAATTTTTGCAAGACTTGTTACTGCAGATGAAACTTGGGTTCATCATTATGAGCCTGAGTCGAAGCAAGAGTCTATGCAGTGGCATAAAAAGGGTCAGCCCCCCCCTAAGAAATACAGGGTGTCACAATCGGCTGGAAAAATCATGGCAACTGTTTTTTGGGATACAGAGGGTATTTTATTAATAGATTATAAAGATAAGGGTGTTTCTATAACGGGAGAATACTACGCTAATCTACTAAGACAATTAAAAGAAGCAATCAAGGAGAAAAGGCGGGGAAAGTTGACAAAGGGTGTGCTGCTTTTGCATGACAACGCACCGGTACACAAGAGCCGCGTTGCGATGGCTGCCCTTCATCACTGTGGCTTCGAAATGTTAAACCATCCTCCCTATAGTCCAGACTTAGCCCCCTGTGATTATTTTTTATTTCCCAAATTAAAAAAAGAGCTTCGGGGGAAGAAATTTTCCGATGATGAAGAAGTCAAGTCGGCGATTTCGGCCTATTTTGAGGACAAAGACAAATCATTTTTTTTCGACGGTATTAATAAGTTAATAGAGAGATCTGAAAAATGTATTCGACTTAAGGGGGAATATATTGAAAAAGAAAAATAGTACAGTATTTTATTTCACCCCCCTTCCCCTCCGTTCCGCGAACTTTTTGACCCCCCCTCGTAGGCCTCTCCCAAGAATTTTCAAAACGACAGATCGTTATAAAAATCCGCAAATAACTCAAAACTCAAGTATCTAAAATACTCCCGCTAGGAATATTATATACGGACAAATCACACGGATTGAGCTAGCCCCAAAGTAAATTCGAGACCTGTGTTATAGGATACTAACTCAACGATACTTTGTTTCAAAACAAATACGTAGGTAGGTAGTGTAGGTAGGTGCGTAGTCTAGGATGCCACGTGCGTCAACACTGTGGCCGCCAGACTGCCGAAGATGCAGGAGATAGGAAGCGACTGAAGTACGCAGCTATGGAGCCCCACTACTGTTTCGCGCCCATAGTTGTAGAGACATTGGGCTGTTGGAGCACGGACGCAAAGCGTCTTTTTATTGAATTAGAGCACAGAATCGCTGAAAGAAATCGTGACTCTCGCTCTGGCTCATTGTTGGTGCAATGGATGGCCATTACAATACAGCGTGGTAATGCAGATAGCGTTTTAGGCACTTTTGCACCAGAAACGATACAGGGCGGGTTTTAATTGTACTTGACATTATTTATTAAGTATGTGACATATTATTATATTATAAATACATATAGTATAAATCATCCAAATTATAAAGTTCTTCCCTCTACTTTGGTTCCAGTCCAAAATATAAAATTAAAGTTATAAACTAATAAAACGTGTATTTACCAAATAATTTTATCCTCAAAAGTAATACTTCAAGATATAAATCAAGCCTCTGTTGTTCTGTAAAATGTTTTGACAGTTGCCTGAAAACACTTTGGATTGTGTTTCTTTTTATTATTATTGTTGTTTACTGTTAAGTGTACAATGAAAATGAAATATGGGCATTGCCTACGTTATAAAGCTTTTTGAAAAATAAAATTTTTGTAGTTTAATCTTTTTTTGTAAGGTCAAAGTACTTATTAAGACAAATAAAATAAGCCGAAACTTGATGGAGTTGCGTCGTTTTACTACTGAGTTCCATCGACCACCTTCCGTCTCCGTGATCAGACTCTAGACATCACATCACAGCTAGTGCTGCAGTACAGTTTGTTACCGCTTCTTTTGTACTTGCGCTTAGGAGGCGGCAGTAAACTTAGCTGTTAGTAAATAATCTGACGTCAACAACTAACTATTAAGAAATGGAAAGAAAAAAAATTACTATTATCAATTATCTAGCAGAAAACCAGCAATCCCCACCACTGTCGCTACGAGCGAAGCGAGCGATCGCTCGCGCCGCCCGCGCGACCCACCATTAACATCAGTGTGTCGTGCAACGGCTTTGTGCACGAGCGCGTCACATTCGCCCTGATGAAGACCTCCGGATGAGGTCGAAACATGTCGGCCAGTAGCTGACTCTCTACCTGAGTAGCCCGTGCTTTATTAATAATTATTAAGTGATACAAAATTCAATTCAAAGATTCAAATTTTATTCAGTAATAAGACCTTTACAGGCACTTTTACACGTCAATAAGTGTTTACATTACTTGTAGTTTGATATAAATATCCAAAGATAAATTATTCATTTTTGACTTTTTTTTGACATCGTCTACCATAAACTGCTCGTTAAGGCAATACTGGAATGTATTTTTTTTTGTTTTGTGATGTTTTTATTTAAATGTCACTGGTTTGATTTATTATGCATATTGTCTCTTACACGTTGTGACTCTGTATCAGTGCCAGGACTAGACAGAACTTAAGATCAACGATCTAGCGAGATATAGCAAGCTATGACTAGCTATAACGAGCAAGGAAATGCCACCAGCCTCAAGGGCACCCTACCCTGTGAGCGCAGCGATTTACGCTCATTTTATTATATAATTGGTTGTTATTTGTATCTAGTTTAGATTTTTATTAAAAGTAAATTAGTTAAGTCATAGTCTAATTTAATACTGTTATTAAAGATTCAAGATTCAGATTCAAAGATTCAAATGTTTATTCAGTAATTAGACCTTTACAGGCACTTTTACACGTCAATAAGTATAATTTATGTTACGTGTAAAGTATATTAAAATTTAATTTATTTTTAAAGAAAAGCTACCGATGCCAGCGCTTCGTAACGACCACTGCTGAGAAGAAACGCCGAAAGAAACTCATTTTCACAGTATTGGTCGCCTACTCGCCAGAAGGGCTTTGTCATATTATTATAATTGTCTTTTAATTAATAAATACTTATAATATAATACAATGTTGACACATTATAACATGTAATGCTTGCGAACAAGTAAACTAACATAAATTGCGTAATAAAAAATATTAAGTAGTCAAAAAAAGCGAAGCCGAGCTGACCAGTCCCTCCCGGCAGCACCCGTTCACGAGTTGACGCACGGATCAGCCATCGTTAAACTCAACCATATTAGAGGGAATTCAACGACCCGACCAGCGACGCCACCACCGGATTGGACATTTTAGTGAGCATGAAAAACCCGAACTTTCATTAACATATAAAAGTTAATGAAAAATAAATATTTGAAATTGACAAGTTATGTGATCCCGTTTCCCTTGACCGACTTCTACAATCTGTGCCGGAGAAACGAATGTATTTGTTATACAATTATTTATAAAATAGTATTAATGAAATTATGATTGGCATAAAGAACTTCAATTATTCACAGGAATTATTTTTTTTTAAAGGGCCTGCAATATCTAGGAATCATTATTGATTGTTAACAGTATTACAATCCTCGAACTGCTATCCAAATAAATTAAAAACAACACAACACAAAAAATAAATAATTAAACTGAAAACTTATATAACCCAACTAGAAACTAAAATATATCTAATTAAAAATAAAGCATTATATGATATAAAAAATAGACCCCAGATCGCTACGGTCGCAAGGCAGGGTTCCTAAGAGACTGGCAGCATTGCCTCGTTGTATGACCAGACTTAATTTCTGGCCAAATTGCGCATTATAATGCAAAATATCCAAATTAAAACATATAATGTATAAAATATATACTAGGAAATAGCTCATAATAAAATCTCAACCTGACATTAGCAAGCTATTTTCCATTCTTATTTCGAGCTAATAACCTAGCGTGTAGGACTGTACGCCAAGCCTCTAATAAAGAACAATAAAAACTTTCAAATTGCTACGTCAGAGGGAATTTTTTATCGCATCAGCGTTAAACAAGCTAAAGCGCCGGACACACTGAAAAGACGTGAGACGTGGACGGGGCGCAGGCATATTCCGTCTTATTATAAAACCCAGACTGACCAGACTTTTTGACGACCTCCGTGGCGTAGTGGTCACCATGCTAGTTCGCCACCCAGAAGTCCCGGGTTCGATCCCCGGCCAGGGCAAGTTGGAAAATGGCCTTTTTCAAATTGTCCTGGGTCTTGGATGTTTATCTATATATGTATTTGTTATAAATTATAGTATCGTTGAGTTAGTATCCCATAACACAAGTCTCGAACTTACTTTAGGGCTAGCTCAATCAGTGTAATTTGTCCCTATTTATAGATTTATTTATTTATTTATTATTATTACTAACTTTGTTACAAGGTTTCAACCATTATCCGACCAAATCAAGTTGACATCTAGTAATATGACACTATGTGACCTATCAATGTCAACTTCATTTTGGGCGGATAATGGTTTAAAGCCAGTCACAAAGTTAGTTTGGGTTTTATAATAAGACGGATTATGTCTCCCCCGCGTCTATTTCATACAAAATTTACAGAAGCGTCGTGATGCAGAACACAGGAAAGACGGGGTGCGGACAGGGCGCAGACACGACGCTTACTCGTGCTCGTCCTGTGATAGAACACACAAAACGGACAGGGCAAGGGTGCGAGCAGACGAAACGGGGTTGAGGGCGAGTGGGGTGACTCGCGTATCGCCAGTGTTGCCGTAGATACGGATTTGTTTGTATCTATCACGTCCGTGCCTCGTCTTTTTCTATGTATTTTCAAAAGTCGCGACGGCGCCCCGTCTTTGCCCGTCCGTGTCCGTCTGTGTCTTACGTCTTTTCTGTGTGTCCAGCGCAGCGCCTAAGAACTGCCATGACTTTAGAGCGTTTCCACACGACGCCGCCATTCGAGAACCCTTTACGCCATCGGCCATCGGTTCTTTGAGCTAATTCTACAGTGCACATTAAATAGTTTGATTCTGGTATTGTTCATACTAAATTGAGTACTTTTTGGGTTGAAAATAAATTATTTGGTACTTTTAAGAATATAAGACGTTCCAAAATAATGTCACTTGACATTGACCATGTCCATTTTCAGTGTGATTTTAGGTTTAATTTTTGCTAAAAAACTGAAATCAACAGCGCTATTTGACTTCAAGAAACTATGACGTCATTAGCCTGTACTTCATACAAATACGATAGAAAATTATTGTTTTGACGTTTAGAAATAATAATCGGCCAAATGCGTGTAGAACTCACGCACAATGGGTTCCGTATCTATAAAATATCACATTTGTTGTATGGGAGCTCCACTTAATCTGTTTTTAATATTTGTTGTTATAACGGCAACAGAAATAAATTTGCTTGAAAATTTCACTATCACGGTCCATGAGATACAGCCTGGTAATAGACAGACAGACGGCGAGACAGACGGACAGAGAGATGGGCTGACAGATGGACAGAGAAACGGACAGACGGCAGCGGAGTCTTAGTAACCCTAAAACGCAGCTGATTTGAGAAAGTGGCAAATTAGTAGAATCGCGCTCGTTGCTGTGCCTCCCACAAAATTGTTCCAGCCTTTATAATATATTATATTACATAACCTCGAAGCACTGGAGCTTTCAAAGCTCCCATTGAAACGATGAAAAGGACACCTAAGAAAGCTTTTTATATTCTTGTTACGCGAAATATATGGAGTGGAGAAAAACATCGCTTAAATGCGATATTTTTGTTGAAACATTAAGAATGTAAAGCTCGGTTTGGGTGAAGATACAGGCAAAAAAGGGACATTTGACTTCGAAATAAAAGCTGAAGATACACTGGCAGAAAAGAGATTTTACTTCGGAATACTCGTTGAGTTATATAAAGATAACGCTATGCCACTTCTTTATCTAAATTGTGATATACAACGTGTAACGGGAAGGGGATATAAACCCGAAAGGTAGTAAAGATACTAATCAATGTGAAGAACATTTACTACGGGACCAACCATGAAATCGTAAAAAAAATCTTTACCTTCATACAAAATTAAATACCTCATCATCATCATCCGAGCGTATTCCCGGTTGCATCCTCAGCAGCAACGCTTCAGAGCCCGGGGTCCGCTACCTAACCAAGGAGATTTGACGAGGTTACTGGTTTTTACACAGAGCGACTGCCGTCTGACCTCCACAACACAAAGGGCAAACCAGGAACCAATCGTTGGATAGGTTGATGATCAAACGCTAGGTGGCGTTCGGGACCCACAGTTTTACGTCCTTCCGAAACACGGAATCATCTTTCTTTTCGGATAATCAGGTGATTCAAGCCTGCAATATCCTATCCAGACTGGAAACAACTTTTCACAAAGTATGCTTTCCAGTGGGAATCGAACCCATGACCTCCGGGTCACAAGGCGAACGCCTTGACCACTGGACTACGGAGGCAGTCACAAAATTAAATACCTACCGTGCTAAAATGTATATAAATATATAATGTGAAAGGGACATACCCGTAATAAACGGGTATGTCTACAACACGCGTCATAAAAATAGATTCGTGACTCTGCCGCGCAAACTTGCAAAGTCCGCCAAACTGACCCACATGATGGGCCCAGCGGTCTACAACAGACTGTCTAAAGAAATCGCCCTAGCACCCAGCCTAGCATCCTACAAAACCCGATTAAAGCGGTGGCTTACAGAAAAGACATTCTATACAGTCGAGGAATTCATGGACATTAAATTAACTTAATTAATTTATTTTATTTTATCAAACTTTATTGTTCCAAAGTATAAATATACTTTTAACAAATGGCAGACTTAATACCTACTTAAAAAAAAAAGACAATTAAAAAACAATTTGAATTATTTAATATTCCAATGTATTTTGAATTTTGAAGTACACATATGTATGACAATTTTTTGTATATTAATTTGACGTATAATGTATTATGAATAAATGAGTATTTGAGTATTTAAATCGAACCACAGGCTATACTAGATCACTATCACCATCACCAGGTCTTTTTGTCTCCACTGCAGGAGCACGACCCTCTTTGTACTACCAGAGCCATAATGGCCAGAGCAGCCAGAGGACTTGGCCTACACTCCACGCTGGCCAGACGGGTTGGAGACGTCTCATTCATGTTTATAAGCTTTGTTTAGCTTGTATTCCCTAAGTCGCCTTCTACGACATCCACGGGAGGACTTGAAGTGGCCCTATTCTACTCTGCCGGAAAGCCACACGAAACAATCACTATACTATAGATCACTATAGTATAATGAAATTAAAATAACAGTCAAAGTACAAAAAAAAAGATATTCCCATATAAATTTCCCACGCGGCTGCACAGTTTTGTATTGAAATGACAGTTCTTTTTTTGTTTTTTGGCAGTTATTTTAGTTTCATTATTGTATAGTGATCTAGTATAGCCCGTGGTTTGATTTATTACGAGTATGTCCTGCCACGTTGATTACCGGCAAATGATACAAATTGAGCTAGCCCCAAAGTAAGTTCGAGACTTGTGTTATGGGATACTAACTCAATGATACTATATTTTATAACAAATACATACGTAGATAAACATCCAAGATCCAGATCAATCTGAAAATGATAACTTTCCATCTTGACCTGACCGGGGATCGAACCCGGAACCTCCAGTGTAACAGCGTGGCATGTATATTGTATGTATGGAGCTGCAGATATTTTTTTTACGATTTCAGCGATGGTCCCGTAGTAAAAGTTGTTTACATTGATTAGTATGTTTACTCCCTTTCGGGTTGATTCGTTCCATTCCACGCTGTATAATGTATAACAAAATATACTAAAACTATTTTAAAGCGTGGTTTCAGCTCATGATACTGAACACCTTTCCCCAAGAAACACCTTGAAATATGAATAGTAATTTGTGGCCTCCCATGCAAGTTGACCAATTAGCTGTTCCGAGTTTGTATGGAAAGTCAAAAATTATTTATCATATTTCGACATATGTTTCTTGGAGAAAGTTGTTCAGTATCCCGGACTGATTTCACCCTTTAAATAGTTTCAATATATTTCGTTAGACCTTATATAAGTATGTATAAGTAATATGAATTAATAAGTACAAGTAAAACTAGCGGTACCCGTGCGAATAATTCGCACTAAATAAGTATGATAATAATTATCACTTTAATGAAAATTATTTATACGTGACTCAATGTAAAATTGAACAAAAAAACCGACCGTCAATCATGTTGACGTTGTTTCAAAATTAAAGCCATCAGATGGCAGCATTGTCGTATTGTGTCTTAATGCATATCTATATTATATAATTTTAATAAGTAATTAATTTACAAAAACAAAAACAATAATATTTTTTTAGTAGTTGATGCCGGTAGAGCATTGATCTATAAAATGATATAAAATTTATATGCAGCAGTGGTGAGGTTTTTTCTAAAAAGGGAGGCAAACATCCTAACCTTAACGTATTAATATATATGACTAGCTGACCCGGCAAACGTTGTTTTGCCAAAATTGAGGATTGTATGTATTTTTGTATGTACAACATACAAAAATAGAAATTAAAAACTTTGTCTAAAAAATAAAAATAAAATTTAGGGGTGGACTACCCCTAACATTTAGGGGGATGAAAAATAGATGTTGGCCGATTCTCATAGATACCGGATAAGCACAAAAATTTTCATCAAAATCGGTCAAGCCGTTTCGGAGGAGTATGGCAACGAAAACTGTGACACGAGAATTTTATATATTAGATGATCATTATGGAAAAAATATTATGAGATCCTAAATTATGGATAAAAAAATTATGAGACAAAATAGAGAACCTGTATTATGTCTATTGCCGCTGTAATAACCAATACTAAAAATAGAATAAAAGTGGGGCCTACCATGCAACAAACTTTTTTTATAAATAATGGTACAAAACCCTTCGTGCGCCAGTCCGACTCGCACTTGCCCGGTATCCTTATACTCTCACTCTTGTAACATAACCTGAAAGTATTTATATAATAACAACACATTAGGCCACTCAATACAAATGATTAGTGAGAAAGTAAGGTCTGGCGAGTTTGGACTTTTGGACCAACAAGCAATATCCCTGAGTCAAACAGGCAAATTTCACGCAAAGCCTTAGTCCGGTCAAATTAGACCAAAAAATAAGAGTAAAGTTACCTAAATTCCCACCAAGCTGAAAATCGGTAAGATTGTTTGAAATATCATTAAAAACAAAATTTGAAAGTTCCCCATCTTTCCCTTGTAAGGAAAAAAATTTATTCAAGGTCAAAGGTAAAAAAATGAGTTTTTCGCGATTTTCAGCAAAACGGTAAGTTTTATCATAAAAATATCTCAGACAAAAATTGTAGATCATAAAATTATCTACAAAAAATTAATTAATACTTTTTCTTCTACGAGCCACCGTTTTTGAGATATAACGATTCAAAAAGTTGTAAAAGTTGTAATCGTCATAATATGCATGAGTACGCCACGTATATATACATCTCTATAGTTGTAATATATGTAAAATATATTTTTCTATTGGTTATTGTAATTTACACTACTAATATAAAATATACATAAGTTATAACTATAAGAATATCAGGTAAAATGAAGCCCAGTCCCTTAATTTATACGCCATTGAAACAAGAACAAGAAGAACAAGAACAAGACGAACAAGAACAAGAAGATCAAGAAGAAGATTTTAAAAAGTTACGACAGACGATTAAATTTCACTACTTTTTTTAAACTTAAATTGCTTTTATCTTTTCAATCTCTGCTAATATCCATTATTTTTAATAGTTTCAAATTAAACAAGATCAAAACTGACCCGTGGAATAGGCCTACTGGGGAAACCACAAAAAAAAACGCGCTAAGTACACTACCTCATAGGTGGCGAGGAAACGTGTGCATATTATGACGATTACAACTTTTTGAATCGTTATATCTCAAAAACGGTGGCTCGTAGAAAAAAGTATTAATTAATTTTTTGTAGATAATTTTATGATCTACAATTTTTGTCTGAGATATTTTTATAATAAAACTTACCGTTTTGCTGAAAATCGCAAAAAAACTCATTTATTTTACCTTTGACCTTGAATAAATTTTTTTCCTTACATTGGAAAAATGGGGAACTTTCAAATTTTGTTTTTAATGATATTTCAAACAATCTTACCAATTTTCAGCTTGGTGGGAATTTAGGTAACTTCGAATGTCTAATTTGACCGGACTACCTCTAGTTCTAATAAATCATAAAGCGATTGGGCGCGTTCAGACGACTTGCGCACGACAAGCGCGATTTGAATTTGTTGCATACAATTTCAGTCGTTTCACACATCGATACAACTCAAATTGATTTACCGAAGTCCAGTCGGAGCAAACGCCGGGCGGGCGCGAGGCGGAGGCAAGGCGAGCATGTGGCGTAAGCGAAGCCTGCGCGTGTTGACTTTTTGATGTTATGGGCGGTTATATAGACATAGGCTTTATCTACCAGTCAACCCACTGGTGATGCCGAGAATAAAAAAGTCTTTAGACGGTACAAAGACAACAACAATTTGCAACTGATGTGTGATAGGACCCAAATTATGAGCAACTTTCAAAGCGTGCTAGGCATGCTCTTGGCGTAGGCGTGTCGTCCGTACACGCCCTAAATAGTAATGTATAAAAATTGTATTTTCCTCTTTACAATTTTCACAAGCAATCCAAAGTTGCAGTAAAGTTTGTCACAAACTGCGGCGACACTAAATTGTAGTGTTCTTTAGACAAAAGAGGTGATTTATAGCGAAACTGTGAAACTTTTTCCACCCTTTTGAAATCAGGTAGAGATATCTTAGACCTGAAGATTTCAGAGATAAATATACATACTTCCTCTCGCATCTAACACTACTTACTACTTCAGGTGAACTAAGAAGATGTACCCACAAGCAATGAATGGTTTTGACCCACATACATAGATACAATCAGGCCTGTTTCCCACAGAGGTAAGTTAATAAGTTGCTTTCCTTCCGCGACATTCTATAAGCCTGTTGATTCGACCAGGAAGCACACAGGCTTTTGTAGTTAAAATTCGCACTCCAAAACCCAGAGCGTTTCGGCTGGTCACCATACAGGCAATTGGAGTAGTAAATATCAGTCAAATGGGATACAAATGCATATTGGTTTCGGCCAGGTCTACTTACTCCAACAGCCTGTTGGGTTCGGTCGTCGAACCGGCTGAAACGCTCTGGGGTTTGGAGTTCGTATTTTATCTACAAAAGCCTTAACTACAAAAGTGTGCTTCTCTGCTGAAATCAACAGGCTTATGGAATGTCGCTTCTCTCGATGGGTGGTGGTGCGTACCCATCGCTATTTTAAAACTTTTTTTTAATTAATCATTTTTGTTCATCAAATACAAATTTTACAGAACAATAAATAAGCTTTAATTTTTTTCTACCTTTCACCCACCATTACTATCACGCTAAAAGTAACCTCCTGGGCTCTATCTACTAACAGCTAGTGTTGCCGAAAAATCGATAGTTTTACAATCGATAGTTTCAATCGAAAAATGCCTAACGATCTATAGGCCTATCGATAGCTGGTTTAGAGCAATACTATTGATAATATTAATCACAACATTAGGGACAAATCGATAGTATTGATAGTTTGCTATTCGTCATCGATGAATACTATTGACAGTTTATGTACTATCGACAGTATCGTTTTTACTTAAAATACCGTTATCTATCGATGCGTTAGAACTTCTTATAGCCGCATGCGGCATGCTTCAAAATGCTCAATTTCCCCATTAGGTATAGGCGAGATTATTTATTTTATATTCGTATATATTACTCGGAATGTATTATTCACCCAACTAATTTAAGTTATAAATGTGGTAGGGGTCGCCCGGGCCCAGGGGATCGCAGCAAATTATTGTAAGTGCCCGTCCAATTGACTTGCGCTTTTTGTTACGTTAAATGCTCTTAAGCCCGTTTTAATTGCCAACATGGCCGACAAATTAATTTTCATGACCTTTCCCTGGTTATTTGTTTTGTTGGATATTAACGTTTATTTAGAAATAAAGTGCTGATTGTACGGATTGTATACCTTCTACGAAGAACGGAAGGAACGACAGTCGATGTTTGGAAGGCTAAAACCCGCTTTTCAATTAAGAAACAGGTGAAGGCACAGTTTCTTCAAAAACTATCAGATAGATCATAGTTTATTTATGTAGGTATTATTTATAATAGTATATACTTAATAGTGTCTATTATGAGTCACGTCTATAAGTAGTTTTCGAGGGTCATCACGAATCGTCTCGCTAACAGATTTGATGCCTTCCAACCTCCCGAACAAGCCGGATTCCGAAAAGGCTACAGTACCATGGATCACATCCATACTCTGCGGCAGGTTATAGAGAAGACGAGGGAGTATAACCGGCTGCTGTGCTTGGGGTTCGTGGACTACGAAAAAGCCTTCGATTCGATCAAAACATGGGCCGTGCTTCAGTCTCTCCAGCAGTGCCGCATTGACTGTCGGTATATCGAGGTGTTGAAGTGTCTATATAACAAAGCCACTATGTCGGTCCGAGTACAGGAGCACAGTACGAAAATAGGGGCGTGAGACAGGGAGATGTTATATCTCCAAAACTGTTCACCGCCGCTCTGGAAGATGCCTTCTAGCTCCTGGAATGGAAAGGACTGGGCATCAACATCAATGGCGAGTATATTACTCACCTTCGATTTGCCGACGATATCGTTGTCATGGCAGAATCAATGGAGGACTTAAGTACGATGCTTGAAGACCTAAATCGAGTCTCCCAACAGGTCGGCCTAACAATGAATATTGACAAGACGAAGGTCATGGCAAACATGCACGTTGCGCCTTTACCTGTTTCTGTTGGGAGCTCCACCCTCGAAGTTGTAGACCAGAATGTCTACCTGGGTCAATTGATCCGGGCAGGAAGTTCCAGCTTCGAGGAAGAAGTCTTTCGGCGAATCCGACTATATCCAGAAATTACGCAGTGTTTTATCGTCTAAAATACCTCAGTGCCTCAAGACGAAAGTGTTTAATCAATGTGTGTTACCAGTGATGACTTATGGCTCTGAAACATGGTCCTTTACTATGGGTCTCATAAAAAGGCTCAAGGTCGCTCAACGGGCTATGGAGAGGACTATGCTCGGTGTTTCTTTACCTGATTAATTCAGAAATGAGGAGATCCGTAGGAGAACGAAGGTCACCGACATAGCCAAGCGGATTAGCTTATTGAAGTGGCAGTGGGCGGGGCACATAGCGCGAAGAACCGATGGCCGATGGGGCAGAAACGTTCTCGAATGGCGGCAATGTAACGGCAAGCGCAGCGTAGGACACCCACCTGCTAGATGGTCAGATGACCTGAGCAAGGTTGCAGGGAGGCGCTGGATGCAGGCCGCTTCCGATAGGTCGTTTTGGAAATCCTTGGGGGAGGCCTATGTCCAGCAGAGGACTTCCTGTGGCTGATATGATGATGATGATGACACATCAATACAACTCAATTGCATTAATCGAAGTCAACAAGCGCACGCCTCGCCTACGCCGCACGCGCTCGCCTTTCCTCCGCTTTGGTTCCACTTTGCCTCCTCGCGCCCGCCCGGTGCTCGCCTCGACTGGTCTTTGATGAATGCAATTTGTGTTGTATTGATGTGTGATAGGACTCAATTATACAATATGTTACGAAAACCCTGTCCGATCCTTGTAGGAGCAACTCAGACCATCAATATGAATAACTTTTCCTATGGGACCAATGCTTGAAACTCGGAGAAAAAAATCTACATTTTCATACAATTGCCGGGCAGGCCGAACACTTTTGTATGAAAATGTCGATTTTTTTTCGAGTTTCGAGCATTTGTCCCATAGGAATAATCGTTCATATTGACGGTCTGAGTTGCTCCTACAAGGATCGGACAGGGTTTTTGTTACATATTGTATGCAACAGATTCAAACCGCGCTTGTCGTACGCAAGGCGTGAGCTTGGCATGCACATGTCGTCTGAACGCGCCCTTCTAAGGGCTCGTGAGTTCTACTGTTCTCACAGAACCACTGATTCAAGTAGTAGTCACCCTGAAAAGTCGCTTGAATAATAAATAAATAATAAATGTATATTTATTTTCATTTACAAAAATCTTACTGTAACTTAAAAGGTAATAAAAATGAACCTTTTTTTTGTAATTATATAAACAATAAAAGATGTGAAGAACTGGTGTGCCTTTGATAGGTTTCCGAAGAACCTGTGTTATGGATCACCAGAACTCGCCATCAATATATAAAATTCAACAAATTAACAACATAACAACAAAATTGTGAGATTTATGTGCATTATAGGTGTTTTAAAATTAGTCGCGGCTGTCATCCTTATAACATAGGAATCGATACGATGCTAAAAATGTCTATAGGACCAGCTTTGAAATTTTCATACCGATGTTGGCCACTTACACACACAAAAACAACACTCTAAGAGGCGTAGAAAGTAAAGAAAAATTATGGCCAATTCTCTATGCAAATGGGGAAATTGTTCATGGTAATTTGAACCTTAAAATCCTTGCACGAACTGAACCGTGGTCCAGCCATTGTTGATGCAAATTTCGAGGCGGTTACTGTCCGAACTTCAAACTTTGACTGGCCTTCACTCTGTCTCTCAGACCAACATTACAATAGACAACACAAGAAGAATAAACTTACTTTATATTTCTTGAAAGTAGTAAGAATAAGACTACTAAATCTATGAGAACAGATGATAAGTATTTTCAACCAAAAAATAAAAGAAATTTCCAAATTGGAACATACATAAAAAAACATATATCCTTCCATTCGAATTGATTACCTCCTCCTTTTTCGGAGTAGGTTAAAAACTGCAAAATATTTTGCAATAAAATGTTTACAGATATTTTGTTTAGAATTAAATTTTCTACACAAGTTCACAATTTCATGAGATAAAGTTAAATAAATAAATCTCTTCAATAAACAATACAATATCACGTCTTCATCCCTAACGTAGTGGACACAGCCTACTGTTGCAAGACCCAAAGGCTGCTCGTGAAGACGAAGTGGTAGCTAAAGTGGCGCCCTCATTTGAAATAAATTGTTTAAAACTAAATATGGTGCTAATTAAAAATTTGATTTATATCACTGTCTAAAAAGACCTTTAAACTATTTTATGAATAACCTTTGAAATTATTACTAATAGTCAGTCTAGTTTTAAAACTGTTTTTCGCCAAAAGTGGCCACTTTTGGCGAAAAACAGTTTAAAAACTAGACGGACTAACAATATTGTATCAAAGGTTATTCATAAAATAGTTTAAAGGTCTTTCTAGACATTAGTACAAGTCAAATTTTTAAATATCACCATATTTAGTTTTAAACAATTTATTTCAAATGAGGGCGCCACTTTAGCTACCACTTCGTCTGAAAGAGAAAATGGGAAAAAAATAACGATTGTTTGCTAGACGCGTCGCTTATGTACAAAGATTATCACCAATTCCCTCAAGATCTTTGCGAAAAAAATCATATCTTGTTTTCTTCTTTTTCTCAGACCATGACTACGGTCTCCCCAAACAAACACACATCAAGCATCGAGAACAATTCGTCAAATATCCTCTCAATATATCGACGGTTGACTCGAAGGGATCTTGATATGGGATAAATCCGTCATTGTATATTTGCTCTTTTATTATTTATTTTTTGTTCAAAACAATTAGTACAAATAAACATACTCCGTACATACATAGCTCTGAATCAAGATCAGAAATATTCATAAATTAATCAATACTTCTGGAAAAATCAAATTACTCTTCTTCTTTCTATATGTAAGAGCTAGGCTCTTGTCAGTGAAGTGCTTTCCATGTATTTTTTTCTTCCGCGAAGTTCTTAACCTCCTTCTAAGTATTCACATTTTATTTTGTTGTTCGAAAAAAATTCTTCTGTGTTTTATTACTCTGGGAAGCCTATTTGTGTCATCTATTTCTATTAACGTATGTACACGGTTGGACTCAAAATGAACATTAATTTAGTCTAACTTGAGTTTTGGGGTCCGCATTGAATTTTGGGATCGCTTTGATCCATCCACTTGGCTTGTGTGCACTGTAACTTGATGGCCAGTCAATCATGCGAACTGTGTTTCGATTTGAAGTGATCATCAAAATTGAGAACGTAGATAACTAGATGAAGCATAAACTAAAACACAGAGATCAGAGATCAAGATAGATTTGCCAATATCAATATAGTTTATTCCAAAAATAAGGACCATATTTTTGGAATAAACTATTTCTTTTTGAACCCAAAAAGTAAAAATACTGGGTAAGTGCGAGTCGGACTCGCGTACACAGGTTTCAGTAACATTGTCTACAAAAAATCCCGTTTGTTGTATGGGAGCCCCTCTTATACAGGGTTACTGGTAACTAACGCAAAACCTTTTAACATCAGAATCAAACTCCCCAACACATTATACATCTGCAAGAAAAAAGGCAAAAATTGCAGAAAATAAAATGGGTTTCCCATACAAATTCACTGATCACCTGGTCGAGTTTCTATGGGGATTCCAATTTCTTTTCTTAGATTTTTTTATTTTTTCTTGCAGATCTTAATTATGTTAGGATTTTGATTCCGATGTTAAAAGGTTTCGCGTTAGTTACCAGTAACCCTGTATATTTATTATATTCTATTTTTAGTATTTTTGTTATAGTGTATAACAGAAATACATTATCTGGGAAAATTTCAACTGTCTAACTATGGTTCATGAGATACAGCCTGGTGACAGACAGGCGGACGGACGGATGGACGAATGGACAGCGGAGTTCTAGTAATTGGACCCCGTTTTTACCCTTTGGGTACGGAATCCTAAAAATAATTAATCAACCAACGCTTTGTTATCTATTTAAAAAAAATCTATAGCTTGTTTATGGGCCAATGGGCCCAAAATAAGATTTATTTATAAAAACTGTTATTGTTTTTTTCGATTAATGAATAACTCTGTCATTTTTCTGACGTTCGTTAATTTCAAATTGGTTTTCTTTTCAATGGCTTTAGGACATGCCATCCGGATCCTGCGAGATAACTAAAAATTGTGGGTCTTAAAAGATTAAATAGTGTAACTATGTATTTACATAGTAACATACTGTACATTTGTACAGATACAAAAGTTACCTATTTAATTTCCAATGCGTCCAACTTAGCCGACACTCGAGACACTCGCTGCTGACATCAAACAGTGGCAGACGCAGACAGTTACACAAAAACATTAAATAAATAAACTGTTTACTATAGAGCTAAATGTACCTAAAGTTACAAAATTGCTCATAAAATTTCCAACTTGCCTCCAATGTAGCCGACACTCTTGACACTCGCTGTCGACATCAAGCGGTGTCAGAAAGTCACACGAACAAGTTGCCGGTATTTCCGTTCGGGTAGGTTTCGTTATAATTATCATTTCCCCTGGCATGAATCAAGTTGTTTGAACATCATGATTTGTTATTTGGGTACATTTATGTACTTTATGTACTTTACATACATCTTACTTTAGTAGGAATATTAATCACGCCAGACAAATGTCAAACTTACTGATTGGTTGTGTTCTACCCTTTTGGTTGCGGAGGTCAGGCGGCAGTCGCTCTGTGTAAAATCCAGTAGCCTCGTCAAATTACTTTGGTTAGGTAGCGGATCCCGGGATCTGAAGCGTTACCGCTGAGGATGCAACCGGGAATACGGGAGGAAGATGATGATGACCAAGGTCAAACTTACGTCTTTACACAGTACGTGATAGGCAGAGCCTAAGTCAGAATTATTTTCTTGTTTACCTGCAACAAAAAAGTATAAAATAGTAAGAAATTATCTATTCTTCTATGCGGAGAGGAAAGAAATATCTTAATATGTACCATCTGCTTCGCTTTCCTCGCAGATCATTAAAATCGATCAAGGGAATGGGCGAAACTGAAATCATGTTAGGCAATGGGGCTAAGAACCTTTCACTATCTTGATCCCTTTCTCCACCTCCTCGCTCACCATCCTCCTAAAAGCAGTACGGAGAAGCTTAAGAAATATGTATCAATCTAATTTGTGATTAGAACGAGAAGTGGCATAAGCCACTTCTCGTCTCTCATCCAAGTGCAGACCGCGCCGTTGGTTGCTTAACTTTGGTTGCTTACAATGCGTACGAGCCACCGAGCTCTGAGGGGGGACATAAATGTTATTGATCTTTCGTATCTACAACCTCTGTGGCCTAGTGGTCATTATGTCAGATTGGTATGTCTCAGGTTCGATCCCCGGTTAGGTCAAGATGGAAAACGATCTTTATCAGATTGACTGGGGTCTTGGATGTTTATCTATATGTGTATTTGTTATAAAATACAATATGTAACAAAAACCCTGTCCGATCCTTGTAGGAGCAACGCAGGCCGTTAATATAATGCTCCTACATGGATTGGACAAGTTTTTTGTTACATATTGTATAGTATCGTTGAGTTAGTATCCCATAACACAAGTCTCGGACTTACTTTGGGGCTAGCTCATTCTGTGTGCTTTGTCCGTATAGTATTTATTATTAATATTTTATTTATTTATTCGTACTTTTATACCAAATAGTTGTTAAAGGGATCCACAAACATAACAAACCTACGAAGATAGGCATATTAATAAAAGCGCGTTTATTCCCGGTGTAATAAAATGTTGGAGATTGCTTCCACCCAAGCCGCTTTGGCTACACTTATTGCTACTAAAGTAATATGAAAATTTTCTGAAGAAAGCCCTTTATATGAGGCAAGTTGGGAACTCGTTTAGGATTGTGGGGTCCCAGTTGCAGCTGAGCGGAAAGGTAAGGTCTTACATCATCATCATCATCATTTCAGCCGCATAATGTCCACTGTAGGACGTATGCCTTTCCCAAGGATTTCCAAAATGACCAATCTAGAGCGGCCAGCATCCAGCGCTTTCCAGTGACCTTAGTCAGGTCATCAGACCACCTTTTGGGTGGGTATCCTACGCTTCGCTTGCTAGTACGTGGTCACCATTCGAGAACCTTTTTGCCCTATCAGCCATCGGTTCGTCGCGCTGTTTCCCGTCCACGTCTTACATAAACTCTTTCTTATAAGTATGTCAACTTCTTATAATTTCGATATAAGTTTCGTCGTTTTTAAGGTCAGCAAAATCGAGATAATTTCGTAACTTCGTTAATGTTTTATGGCAAAACTTTGGTAATATGGATTAATTTCGTCCTTAGTATAATTTCAGTATACATATTTTGAAACTACAATATTCATAAAAATTTGCATTTTTATGGTACTTATATATTGTTACCTACACATTATCGAACTAAAAATCAATCACTAAGTACTTTTTTCTAATATCGCCGTATGTCACAACCCACCCTATCCATACAAACTTTATCGTTGCTGTAACTCGCAAAAGCTTCGTACATTCGCAAGTAAAGCGACACACTTTTTGACTTTTAAAAGTGCCTGTAAAGGTTTAATTACTAAATAAACGAAAAATCACCTCGCGAAAAATCTGACACTAGTGTTGACCACTTACACCCACGAAAAGTTAGCGTTAGAAAATCACGATTTCCGCCCCAACCCTTTCTAGGACTACCACTACTTCCCCAACCCATATCTATAATAAATATATAATATTATAGCGGTAAGTCACACCCCACCCTAACCATACAAACTTTATCACTGCGGTAACTCGCGAACGCTTTGCACACAGCGCTTTGTTTTCGAGAGATTTGTTTCCTTAAAAACACTTATCGTCAAAGTAATATATCTTACAGTTATAAAATATACTTAAGGACTTCAAGTCATTCCGGGCGATAGAAAAGAAGTTGTTAATTTCTAGAAATTGTATATGTAAATGTAAATCAAAATCGAATGCTTTTTATTGAACTACTAAAACGTACTGTCCTGGCACCTGTATCCAGTTATAACTACATTACTCCAGCAAACCAGTCCCTTAGCATGGGTGCTTTAATAAACCCTGATAACGTATATATTGCGATGGACTGGTGCTATCCCACTCGTTATTATTACGTAGAGCAAGATAGTGATAGACAATAGCGCTCGATGTACACTTTCGAAGGTGCCATGTTACCGAGGCTGGTGCGGGGATCACTGGAATTCCTTTTGTGGCTCACCACAATGAAGGTATCGTCAATAGGGTAAGTTACCTTTAATACACCTTTATCCAACCGTAACAAGGGTGAAATTGCAATGTATTTGGATAGCTGATCTTTTGTTGACTATATTGTGCCATGGACTTGTAAAGTATTTGAAAGATTGATACTACGAGAACAGTAGTATAGGCAGTAGGCAAAGAATACTATAGCATCATTTTACACTGTATCGTAATAAAATCTTTTAAAATCGAATGTATTTCAATATGTAGGAGTCTTTTGTAATCAAATCAGCCTATTCTACTTTAAGACGCATTTCACATTTGGTTGGCTGTCTCGCCCGCACAATCAAAAAATTCTAGAGATTATTAAAAAATGTGTCTCATTTGTATAAAAATGTTTCATTAACATTCAATATAATTATACTGTGGATATTTTAGACATGTTTGTATATTGTGTAGATATTAACATCGAAAATTAGGTCATCAAAACTTTTAAAGTTTTACACACACACACACATAAACAATTAAAAACATGTTTAAAATATCTAAAACATATAATTATATTGAACGTTTATGAAACACTTTTCTACAAATGAGACACATTTTTTAATAATCTTCAAAATGCCTCTTAAACAGAATGAATCCTTCAGAAAAAATTTGCCCTTCTCGCTAGCCATCACGCTATAAGTGGCCTTTGGGCCTTTAAACCTAAACTCTGCCAGCTTCGAAGCACAAGACCCAAAATACTAAGTCTTTTGAGAAAAAGATGTGACAGTGTGTCTATTGCATGTAGCACCCATTTGAACGCAGGGCTCCAATCCAACGTAACCACAGACCGCGGATACAAAGAGAACGTTTGTCGACGTACCACACCACACGCACGGGAGCTTCGTGCGAAACGTGGAGCCCCATTTACAGCGTGCAATAGTTCTAACAAATATTTAAAAACAATCCAACTATTCATTAAAAAAATCGACTTTATTTTCAATGATCAGTTTCAGTCTAGTTCATTAAGTTTAAATAAATAAATGACCAACTTAATCAAGTTAGTCAAATACCTTTTATTGTATGTGTATTAGGGATAAGTCAAATAAATCTTTTATCTATCTATCTATCTTTTCAACAATGAACAAAATTAATTAAATTCTCAATAAGTAAAAAATTAAAAGGCTAATTTATGAGACAAAACTTAAATCAAATTATAATAATACACGGAATCTGTCCCCCTTTGCATAATTTTGCCGAAGTGGCTGGAGCGGCGCCTACCATTGTTTTGTAATAGATTTATTTATTCATCAATATCTAATCTGCACTCGTAGAAAGTACCTGCTTGTAGTATAAAGTTAAAATTTATTGATGTTTTTCTTTTAACGCAAAAAGGGATATCATAAGTGTAACTTGTCTGTTTGCACAAGTTTTTTTCCAGACTTTCAGGCTTTCACCCCAATCACTTTTGAACGGCTACACCGATCGCCATTAAACATAGCTGAGAACCATCTCTACAGGCTTTCAATTTTAAAAAACCGCATCTAAATCGGTCCATACGTTCGAGAGCAAAGACAGACACTCAGATAGACAGACATTGGAGTCAAGCTTATAAAACCCCTTTTGATGCATCGGGGGTTCAAAATAGCACGTCATTATCCTTTCTGATAAGAAACGTATATGTTTTTCCATAAAGGACAAATAATCTTTGAATGTCCGAAGGAACACAAAAACATTTTAAAACTGCCTACGAAACTCATGAAATATTCGAGAACCGATAGTAATGATCATCAAGATGTAAGGGTCAAACACTATACCTAATAGTCCAAGGAACCCTAATTATGAATTAGTAACATGGAAACTATTTACGACTTCCCTGGCTATTTGTTTCTTTATCTTTGGATCTATAAACCTTATAACGGATAAACACATTTAGACGACCTCCGTGGCGTAGTGGTCACCATGCTAGTACGCCATCCAGAGGTCACGGGTTCGATCCCGGTTAGGGCAAGTTGGAAAATGGCCTTTTTCAAATTGTCCTGGGTCTTGGATATTTATTTATATATGTATTTGTTATAAAATATAGTATCGTTGAGTTAGTATCCCATAACACAAGTCTCGAACTTACTTTGGGGCTAGCTCAATCAGTGTTTTTTGTCCCGATATTTTTATTTATTATTTATTTATTTACATGAAATGCGTGTTTACGCGACATGTTTTTCAGAAAAAATAAGGAAAATGTCGTTGTCATGTCTGGAGAAGACAAAGCCAGAAAGAGTGGTGTCTTCTTTGGAGAAGAAAGGAACACACCTAAATCTACAAATAGGATTTATTTACCAATTTATGTTTACGGAAAATTTTTACAGAGAATATTGTGCTTAAAAGATAATGTTGCAAAACAAAAACTGACTCCCCCAAACTTCACAACCGATTTTGATAAATTTTCTATGGGACCACCTGACAAGTATACCCCTTCAAACGAAAAAAGAAGTTTCAACATACATAAAACAAAGCATAAAAGATCGCGACGAATTGATAAACTCCTCCTTTTTGGAAGTCGGTTAAAAAGAAGAATCCTGTGTCTAGAATAAAATAAGAATCAAAAATCCTAACCACACGTGGTTTGAGATCCGCCGATGGAAGATTCGAGAACCGATAGTAACGATTATCAAGATGTAAGGGTCAAAGACTATTGCCCAAGGAAACCCAAGTTATTAATACGTTACATGGAAATGGAACCCATTTATGTGGATGCCGATAAGATATCGATTCAAACTTGTGTCGTAATATAACTCATCGAGAATCGAATTGACTCGTTACTGAGTTATTGTTGAATTAATTAGTTTGTTTTTTGGTTTGTTATATTAACATTATTATTTTTAACTGCCCTAAAAAAGTGTCTGTGAGAGTAGCACAAATTTGGTTTAAGCGTTTTCAATCCGGAAATTTTGATATCAAAGATGCACGTCGCTCTGGTCGCCCTGTTACGGATAAAATGGATGCTATTTTTGAAAAATAATAGCAATCTTCTGCGCGAGATATGAGCCAGCTCTCTTGTCAACATTCAGCATTATTTACATAAAATAATTACATATATAGATGTACTATATAATGACGTAGGTAATACATAATCTACTCAAAACTACTTCAATAAATTAATAACTTTTTACATCCACGCCACCCACACACTTAATTCATACACACACTTAAACCATACGCACACTTGAAACATGCACACATTCACTTTGCATGACTCATTTGTGCTATTTATATGATATATTTGTATCAATATATTAAATTTTGCAAAAACTTAATTAATAAAAGAAGAGCGGAAAATCCAAACACAAGTATATTATATACTTAAATGGAGGTTCCAGACATATGTTATAACCATTGTAAGTGGTTGAATAAATATTTTTAATTTTATTTTCATTACAATTTCAACACTTGTAAGTTGGTGGTAGAGGAATGAGACAGAATGATCAGGAAAAAATGTGTCTAAAATTTATAAATTGAATTGAAAATTTAAAAAATGAAATTTCAAAAAGGTGGACAGAATGAAATGATGGAGAAAGAAGGTATGTAAGGACGTGAAAGATAGGGTTTATTGCAACATCGTTACATTACTGTATCCAGAAAGTTTATAAAAACGATTTACGTGATCTAGAAAGTATGCTATAACGAATTTTACAATATCGTTTATTTCTCATTGCGATGTACGTTACTCCGACAATAAAATAAAATAAATATACAGTGACGAATAATACTAATTGAGCTAGCCCCAAAGTAAGTTCGAGACTAATGTTATGGGATACTAACTCAACGATATTATATTTTATAACAAATACATACATAGATAAACATCCAAGACCCAGGACAATTTAAAAAAGGCTATTTTCCAACTTGCCCTGACCGGTGATCGAACCCGGGACCCCTGGGTGGCGGAGTAGCATGGTGACCACTACGCCACGGAGATTATCGTGAAGTCACAATCTCGATCACGTCAGCAGCTTTTAAACCAAAAAAACCGTTATCGAAATACACATGAAATGATAAATTTTGTATACGCTCAGAGACATTACTCACACTAAGTCAATAAAAATAAAAATAAATAAAACAATCAAATTATAAGCCGGGCATTGAATGGCTTATCAAACTTTATAGAACCTAATGAGGTAGGCATTAAATTCGTTTCATAGTTTTATAGTTGTACCAGCTCAAATTCTCACCCAACGCCACTGCCTAGCATGCTCCATGGCTAGTTGACAACATGCAGTTTCAAAAATAATTGTGTATATTTGGAGTAACTGTGACAACATCTCGAAATCCGGCGAGTGCATTCGGCGGTGTCAAAATGAGAAAACTTTCCAGCGGTCAGAGCCACTTGAACTTAATCCGTTCAAACTGAACTCTTATTATTTCCAGCGGTTATTTCATACAACTGTGAACGAGTTTAAGCTGCTGTGAAATTTTCAGTTGTAAATTGTTTTTCACAGGAATAATGATCTGCAACGGACATACATATCGGCCGTGTGTGTTCCGGTCTTCAAAAAGACAATTTACAATTTCATGTCCGGAAGGCTAAAACCCGCTTTTCATTTAAGAAACAGGTGAAGGCACACTTTATTCAAAAACTGTCAGATAGATAATAGTGTTTTTTTTTACAATATATTGGTTTAGGCATTTGTTCTCAATCTCACCTGATGGTAAGCGACGATGAAGACTAGGATGAAGCATGCCTATCCAAAAGATACCCATTCAATCTACTTTAGAATGTCCCAGGGCTGTACTTCTCTGGGAATATAGACGCAGGCAGTTCATTCCACACCTTAGCTACTCGAACCAAAAAGGAATTGTCGAAGCGTTTAGTTCGAGACTTAGGTATTTCAACGACACAGTGGTGAAACTCCTGTCCGCGCCTCGTAGTCCGATAGAGAAATGGTGAGGGATTCGCGAGATCAAAAAGAGCCTTCGAACACTCTCCAAAATGTATCCTATAGAAAACCGATAAGCAGGCTACTTTGCGACGATGCTCTAGGGACTGCAATTTTCTATTCGAAAGCTCATCGCTATTTATAAGCCTGCGGGCTCTTCGGTCAACAGAGTCTAGTGCCTCAAGTTGGTATTTAGCGGAACCATTCCACAAGTACATTTATGTAGTATATGTAGGTATTGTTTATCATAGTATATACTTAATATAAGAGTTAATATCATAGTTTAAGAGGAGCATAAAATGCATGTGGCGGAGATGAGAATGTTAAGGGGCTACCTGAATTTTTCGGGGTCCAGTGCTGCCCCCATTTTAAATAAATCATTTGAAAGGAAACAGAGATATCATTTAAAATTTTATTTTGATCAGACCCTAGATAACCCTTTAAACTATTTTATGAACTACTGTTTACAGTTTAAAGTAAGAACGTGAAGCTTTTCTACGCACATCCGCCAAAAGTGGCCGTTTTTCGCAATTGTGCGTAGAAAAGCTTCAATTTCTCACTTTAAACTGTAAATAGTAGTTGATAAAATAGTTTGAAGGGTTATCTAGGGCCTGGTCAAGACAAAATTTTAAATGAAGTCTCTGTTTTCTCTCACATGATTTATTTCAAATGGGGGCAGCACTGGACCCCGAAAAATTCAGGTAGCCCCTTAAGGTGGATGTGCGGTGTAACGAAAATAGATAAGATTCGAAACGAATATATAAGAGGAAGTTTTAAAGTTGCTCCCATAGTAGACAAGTTAAAAAGCCATCGTCTTACGTGGTAGAGGAGGGATGCCGAACACCTGGCTAAGAGGATGGTTCATTTGGAGGTAGAGGGCTGCAGAGGTATAGGGAGACCGAGAAAGACGTGGAAAGAATGTGTAAGGACAGATATGAAGGAACGAGGCTAGTGTAAGTATGGTGAATGACAGAAAGAGGTGGAAACAGTTGACATACAGAGCCGACCCCAAATAGGGAAGCGGCGAGAAAAATGATGATGATGATACTTAATAGCGTGTATTTTTTTTGTATGTAGTTTATTGTTTTGACATATAGTCTTTTGGAACGAAGTTCCTTACGGCAGGCTTGGAGGAGATAGGGATTTTGCTGCGCGACCGAACTGAAAAAAATGTGATAGTAAAACCGTAAGGATGACCTCGTTAAATAAAACCGTTAAATGAGACGTGCGCAGGCGCGACAGTCGTATACACAAGCAAGTAGTGTATAATACCTTTGAGCACGATTTTTCTTTCGCAAATTGTGTCGATTCTACATTAGCCGAAGGAACTTCGTTCCTACCTGGTGTCCCACGACACCACATTTCTTATTTTTTTTCGCCATGTACCTATTGAAGTTTTGCACTACCCCTGTCATTCTCCACATCACCCGTTTGGTTGACTGGTAGATAAGGCTTTAAGCTTTAAGTCCGCCATTACACTTGTATTTGTGTATGAAGTTAAATAAACAAATAAAAATAAATACATCTGTTCCTGTGGATATTGTAACGGGCGACTAGGGACCATCCATAAATTACGTCACAAATTAAGGGGGAGGGAAGGGGTCAATGAAGTGTGACATTGTGTGAAAATTGGTGGGAAAAGTCATAAGATTCGTGACGTCACAATACACAAGCAATAAAAAACAAAATTTTAAAATAAATGATAAACAAAGTTTACAATATTTTCATCTTTATGGGTTAAATACTTAGTAGCTTCGCTAGCTTTTTTTTTAAAGTAAATAAAATATCGGTATCTGTGACATCACACTAGGGAGTGGGAGTCTCAAAA
Source organism: Acrobasis suavella (assembly GCA_943193695.1). Lineage (NCBI taxonomy): Eukaryota > Metazoa > Arthropoda > Insecta > Lepidoptera > Pyralidae > Acrobasis > Acrobasis suavella. Next base: position 1,831,253 of record OW971950.1, read on the forward strand.
GTGACCAGCTGTGACCAGGAGGAAGGGAAGTCAAAAAGTCATGAAATTCATGTGACGTCATTTATGGATGGTCCCCTAAAGAACTAAGCAGAAGATAAAGATCCCATCGACGACTGCGAGCTTAGATTAGAGCTCGATTCTCTTTTTGCACCCGAGCCTTTTTCTGCGCCCGCGTCTTTTTACCTGACTGCGAAGAGGGAGGGTTTTTTTTTAGTGTGTTTAAAAGCAATGATTTTTCATTAATAAAACTGATCAGTCAATAAGAAATAAAAAGGATTGATTGCAATAGTTGAAAGAGTGTTTACTTGCATATCTTGGATAACTAAAATTAATCTAAAATCACGCCTCGCGTCGTTGTAAACTTTCAAGAACAGGTCACGTTCATTTTAAGACTCGAGCTCTTTTAAAGGCTTCCTGCAAAACGGACTCGAGTCTTCAAAATTAGAACTCGAGGACTCGAGTCTTGTACATCACTAACTGCATTCCCAAGGTCGGCGGCTTGTCACAAAACTTTTCGCACAGATGCATTTCCAAAAAGGTTTGAGGCGGCCGGTCGTAAAACTAAAAAGAACGTGAGTGTCGTAAAAGTTACTTTCGTAGTAAAGATGGGAAGAAGTGAGGGAAAAATTTTACACGCTTTGATTAATAATAATGAATCAAATATAAAAAAATAACAAAAAAAAAAAATTAAACCGCGAACATTGACCATCTCAGGCATACGCTCTCCCAACTGAGCTATCGATGAGTTAGTGAAAATTGTGAAATTACCTTTCATTTTAATACGAGACTGAAAAATCTTACACTTTTTTTCACCTAGCCCCCGTCCGTACCTTCCGAAGAAGAACTTCATTCCAAAGTAAAGCAAAACGTTTAAACAGTTTCGGCTATTTCTCCACGATCACATATTGCAAACAAGGAATGATTCTATTTATTATTTTGAAAGCCCATAGAAGTTCACATTAGCGATCAGTTTAGAGGATTCCAATGACACCTCATCTGTCAAGGTATTATGAATATCATTAAAGATACGAGGGAACGAACGAACATAAAATATGTATACAATGTCCTTTTAACCCGATTGCGCCAAAAGGAGGGTTATCCTAATTAAAACATGTGATGAAAAATTTCGTCACAAATGGGATTCAAACCCGCGTCCCTCACGTTAACGCCGTGAGTGCACTACCAATTGTGCTACCGTGGCTTCGAATCACCTTGATGAAATTTCTCATCACACGCGCATCTGAAGCATGCGTTATTCTTTACTACTACCTACTATTTAAAGTGTCATATTCAACTTAATTCAATTTAGATCAATCGAAAGTTGATGAAAGTGAAGAAGGCTTTTGTTTAAATCAATTAAAATTGGTAGTGCACTCACGGCGTTAACGTGAGGGACGCTGGTTCGAATCCCACTCGTGGCGAAATTTTTCATCACATGTTTTAATTTGGATAATAATCCGAGCATTGAAATGCAGTTAAAAACCAATAATTTAAGGAGGGTAGGGAGGGTTTATGTTTTTCCAGAGTATGAATGCATGTTTTTATGTATAATTGTTTGGCATGCTCTGCAGCCTGAACGGTGCGATGGATAAAGCTTGGGAGGCGTGCCTAGATTTGTATTTACTCTGAGAGTGACACTGGGTATATGAAAAGGGAGTCAGGTATTTTGTTGTTTTTTTTTTTTAATAATAACTTGTTCATTAAGTACAAATATTTAAAGGATGATTGAATCCATCATTTTGAACAACTTTTACCAATGAATGTTTACCGAAAAACTTAAAGTTCTCATACAAATCGAAGTAGTCACGTGCTATCGATACTATGGCAAATGAAATAGATTTTCCGTTTTTCGAAATACATTTTTACCGTTCAAATATTTGTACTTAAAAAAGGACATTGTTAAATGAATCCTGAAAACAGAATTTGAAATTTTATTAACATAGAATAAAAGGTATATAGGGTAGAATACTCTAAGTAGAATAAATAAGGAGATTAAACCCTAAATTAAAAGATAACTATAAACTAAAATATACCTAACCGAAAATAATACATTACCTATATTATGTAAAAAATTGACCCCAAATCGCTGCGGTCACAGGGTAGAGTGCCTAAGAGACTGACGGCATTGCCTCGTTGAATGGCGAGACTGAAAATTATACTTCTTTTTTTAGGGCATCCGTTTAATTTTAACCTTTATTTCAAAGCGTGTATGTTACTTTAATCCAATTTATTTGAATGCCCTAACACGACACGCAAGCAACTAACTATAACTCGGTCGCTAAAGACATTAACTAACTCACTAATTTCCGTTGGGACACACTGACTAAATACTCGCCGACGATTAAGTAATTTAGTCTGTAGCTGCCAATTAAGTTATTAGCTATAAAATTAAGTTTAAAGTTAATAAATACAGTTCTACAAATTTTCAATCGACTTCCAAAAAGCACAAGATAAAAACTAGCGCTTTTTGACTCCAAGAAACTATGACATCATTAGTCTATATTTCTTTGTTATGTTGGCGTTATTTTACAAATGAAACGAACGCGAAACACAATTTACAATTTATTTATTAATAAAAAACACTAAAATTAAGGCGGCCCTTCCCGGCCGCTCTGTCGTCACGCGAGCATAGTTTGAAAAGCTTGTTGTTGCATTCAGGGAAATGCTAGAAAAAGATGCAAAGCAAAAAGAGAGGTAACGCATGAGTGCTTGATTTGCATTCTATTGAATGAAATTAGTATTATTGTTAACTATCCATTGAGCGCATATCAACTATTCATAGTGTTACGAAACTGGGGTTCGAGATTTGGAGAAAAATGCCAAACTTCGTATGAGGGTCTTTATTCACTACGGAACCGTAAGTTGACACGTGAAGATGGTCTTCCTGATGTCTAAATCCAAGTCGCGTAGCAGCTGAGGTCCAGGTATCTCGCCGAGGTTGTCGCAGGTACTTCTACTTTGTCGCACTGAGGTAGGCTTCCTTCGCTTCGGTTCGCTCGAAGTTATCGCTCTCGTAGCTCAGAATGAACTGCCGTGGTGCGCACTCGGTCGTCTTTATATATGCGCCGGTACAGAGGTCTACATTATTCTCGAATATTCCCCATACTTGAAGAATGTATTTCGATGCCGGGAAACATCGAGGCGCCGGTACGTGTGTGTAAGAGCAACCGGCCAAACAATTCTAGACTTTATGCTATAAGGACATAAGGCCTAGTTTCGCTTGCGCCATGCCGATGTATTCTACGCGATTCTTGCTCGCGAACATTCTGCGTCTATCTCGTTCGCGACAATAGGTTGCGGAAATTTCATAAAACTTGTTCCAGGTGTTACGTTTTTTTTTCAGTAAGCCTTACAAGTGTGTAAAATAAATGTTTTTTATTTAAAAATCTCATTAAGTTTGCGAGATTTGTATCGATTTTTTTACCTTTACAATTTATGAATATTAGCAGATTTTTGGAGGCTTATACTGACTTTGTTTTTCAAAATTTTAATTTTTTATTTCAATAGAAACCTAGAAATAGCGCACAAGATACCTGTTAGTTTAAAAAAAATCAAGAACGATCAGTTACAACGACATAATCACGTACGAGCATTTGTATGAAAAGTATGATGGGAAGGCCGCTCTTAAAGAATAGGGCGTGGTTCGATGCCCGGCTGATAATTCCTACTTCCCTGGAGGGTGACGATGACAAGACGGGGGAGGTAGCAGCTGATAACTTTGACGACCTCCGTGGCGTAGTGGTCACCATGCTAATCCGCCACCCAGAGGTTCCGGGTTCGATCCCCGGTCAGGGCAAGTTGGAAAATAGCCTTTTTCAACTTGTCCTGGGTCTTGGATGTTTAGCTATGTATGTATTTGTTATAAAATATAGTATCGTTGAGTTAGTATCCCATAACACAAGTCTCGAACTTAATTTGGGGCTAGCTTTTTCAGTGTAATTTGTCCCTATATATGATATGATATGATGATAACTAGAGTGTGCAGCTGGAGAGGACTATGATAATCCCGCGTGGATGCCGCAAGGCGGTTGGTGCCGAAGGGTCACTCGTAAGGCTGCATGAACGACGCAGCGCGTTCCTCTTCGTGTAACTTCTAATTTGGTTCTCCTATCGGGGAGAACATATAAGGTATCCTCGGTAGAGCAAGGCGATATTTCACATCGTCACATCGCCTTCAGCTATATAAGGCACAAGTTAGGCCGCATATGGAATATTGCTCCCATCTCTGGGCCGGGGCACCTAAATACCAACTTCTTCCTTTTGACCGTATTCAAGATCGCGCAACTCGTATAATTGATGATGTGACTCTCGTCGGCCGTCTCGATCCTTTGGCTCTGCGTAGGGATGTTGCATCCTTGTGCATTTTCATGGGAAATGCTCTGAAGAATTGTTCGACTTAATACCTGCTGCAAAATTTCACCACCACACCACCCGCCTGAAATTAACATTTAATCCACACAACTTGGATAGTTGGCAATCAACCACCGTACGTTTTAAATGGAACTTTTTACCACGTAAGACCGAACTGTGGATTCAACTTCCTGCAGCAGTGTTCACGGACCGACACGACATTGAAACCTTCAGAAACGAGTTTATATCTTCCTGAAAGGCCGGCAACGCTTCTGTTACACCCCTGGTGTTGCAGTTGTCCATGGGCAGCGGTGATCACTTACCATCAGGTGACCTGCTTGTTCGTTTGCCGCCCTATAACATAAAAAACGATTGTCCAACGTAATATTTTATTTATCAAATTTTAAAATATATCATCTAAATATATATAACTCAAAGGTGACTGACTGACTGACATAGTGATCTATCAACGCACAGCCCAAACCACTGGATGGATCGGGCTGAAATTTGACATGTAGGTAGATGTTATGACGTAGGCATCCATTAAGAAAGGATTTTGATCAATTCTACCCCCAAGGAGATAAAATAGGGGATGAAAGTTTGTATGAAACTTTGTCAATTTTAAACCGATCGGGCTGAGACTTTGCATGCGTAAAGCTACTATAACGTAGGCATTACCTACGAAAGGATTTTGATAAATTCCACCCCTACGCGAGCGTAGCCGCGGGCAAAAGCTAGTTGATATATAAATCCCATAGAACTGGTCTGTTTTGACGTTTAGAAAAAATATCTGATTCGAGTAGTTAGAAAGTAGTGAACTTTTGCGTAAATTATTTTTGTATGGTATCTTTTAGGGATAATTTTTCAAAACTAAAAACAGACTTCACCCCAAAACTACACAACTGATTTTGATAGAAAAATGTATGGGACCACCTGACAAGCATACCCTTACAAACAAAAAAAAGATTTCCTAATAGGTCCAGGCGACTTTGAATAATCGGTGAACTTATACAATGTCCTTTTTAATTAAGTGCAAATATTTTAAGGGGTGATTCAGAACATCATTTTGAACAACTGTTCCCAATAAGTGTTTATCGAAATACGCAATTTTTTTTTGCATTTTTCATACTAACTATATCACGTGACTACTTCGATTTGTATGAGAACCTAAAATTTTTTTTTCGTTTTTCTGTATACATTTATTGAGAAACTCCTTTTTTTTATAAGTCGGTAAATAAATACTTATATGTATGAATAATCTTGAGCTGTTACCACTTTTTACAACCTAAGAAATGGTCCAATTTACATAAAAATCTTATTTCAGTGTAATTTTATAGGGTTTTTAATTGAAATGTGTTGTAGGTTTTCCCTTGAATATAATTACTTTTTTATTTTTATGGCTAACAATAGCTTTTACCCGAGACTTCGTTTGCGTTAATTTAGTATTCTGAAAAGTCTACTTTTTTATGGAAAAATTGGATTTCCCCATACAAAGTTCCCCTTTTCATTTACTTAAAGGATATTTTTTTGGGATAAAAACTATTTTATGTCCTTCCCTGGTATAACTTCCCTCAAACTATATTCAAACCAAATTTCATCTAAATCGCTTCAGTGAATGAATGAATCGTGAAGAAGTAACAGGCAGACAAACAGAGTAACTTTTGCATTTATATATTAGTAAGAAAGTCATGAAGTGAGGATGTACCACCATAAGGCTTTTATTTTAAAATTTACGAAGTCAGAAGGCATATCAACATTGTTTTATTTCTTCAGTAATAAAAAAAACTATAAAATAAAAAGTCTGTAAGGTACATAACTTGAACATATGACAATTAAATCTTCATTAGAAAAGCACTTAAGGATTTTTTTTTACAAACTCTGTGGCCGTGGTCATCATGCCACGCTCTGTTACACTAACTTCAATCCCCAGTCAGGTCAAGATCGAAAATTACCTTTTTCAGATTAACCTGGTTCTTGGATGTTTATCTATGTATGACATGTGTAGGAACTCCTAGTAGGAGGTAGCCACGGACTAGCTGGGGCAGTTGGAGCTCCTACATGAAGAGGTAGGTAAGGCTTGAGAGAAATAGACAGCAGAGTTATTTTATTTATTATAACTTCACAATACTGATATACAAGGTCTAACAAAATATACTGAAACTATTTTAAGGCTGTATAAGGTCCATGACACTTAACAACTTTCCCCAAGAAACATTTATCGAAATATGAAAAATATTTTTTGGCTTTCAAGTTTATTTTATGGAAAATCCAAAATTATTTTTCATATTTCGATATATGTTCCTAGGGGAAAGTCGTTCAGTTTCATGGACTGAATTCACCCTTAAAATAGTTTCAGTATATTTTGTTAGACGTTATATATAAATTTACAATACTGATATAGATGTAATCAGCTTGAGAGACGGTAGTGGAATGAATCATAATGATAAGAAAGGAGTCTAAAATTTAAAATTTGAATTTGAAAATGAAATTATTTTTTAGAAAACGGCGAAGGAGGTAAACTGGAAAATGGAGGATGAGGTTTATTGTAACATCGTTGCATATATTATAAAATATAGTATCTCATAACACAAGTTTCGAACTTACTTTGGGGCTAGCTCAATCTGTGTTATTTGTCACTATATATTTATTTTTAATTATTAACGAAATCTTAGTGATTTTATATTTACCTCCCGTAAAGCAAACTAAGTTTCCAAAGCCTATTTAAAGTGACCCTGAGCCATCGGAAGCCTAGTCTCTGATATAAATAATAAAGTCGGCCGGTATTGATTTGCTAACAGATGTCGGATTATGTCGGTCAAACTAAGGTTGGCTCCGATTTGTAAAGCTACTTAATTTTTAACCGACTTCAAAAGGTTTATCAATTTGAATGTGTACTGGTTGACTGGTAATTAAACTTTTTTTTTATGCTCGGTATCAAATTCTAACGCTTCGTCAAAAGATAACATGTCACGGAAACAATTTAAGTTGCCAATAACCGGACTCGCGCAAGAATGGTTTCGTACCATGTATAAAAATCATGTTTATTGTATGGAAGCCCCATATAAATATTTATATTATGTTTTGTAAAAATATATAATAATAATATACTTAATTGTACAAAAAGGACACAGCACAAATACAAAAGAAAACAATATAAAGGCGGACTTATCCCTTTAACGGATCTCTTCCAGTGAACCCAAAACCAGAGGAAAGAATGAAATTTAGTGGGGTGGAACATTGTACAACAATTAAATTTATTTTATTCTATTTTTAGTATTTGATGTTACAGCGGCAACAAAAATACATCATCTGTGAAAATCTCAACAAATCACGTTTCGTGAGATAAAGCCTAGTGACAGAAAGACAATCGGGTAAACAGACAGACGGACAGCGAAGTCTTAGTAATAGGGTCCCGTTTTTCCCTTTGGGTACGGAACCCTAAAACCAACTTTCAAGCTTTCACCTCCAATAACTTTTGAATTATACAAATTGTTAACAGACACCCTAGAGCCACTAAAAATAAAGTTCAAATACATCCACAGCAAATCTCTAATATGGCCAGCTATGACAGAACGATATATATTTTAGGCCCAAAATTGTATAATAAATTAGCAGACTCTTTAAAAGAACTTAGCACTAGACAATTCAAATTTAAATTGAAACAAATGTTAATTAATAAATGTTATTACGGCCTAGAGGAGTTTATATCAGACAAATTAAAAACTACAGATATTTAGATTGATGGATTTGTTAATTTGTTATTATTTCTTTCTGTTTTTCTATTTGTTAATTTGTTTAATTTATTTATAATTCTTTGACAATTAACTTTGAGTATGTATTTTATAATTTTCTGCACGCCTTACAGAGGCAAAATATACTGGCACTTTTAAATAATTTGTACCATATTATGTACCTACATTTATGCAAATAAAGAGATTATGATTATTATGATCGCTCAATCGATTTCCACCAATCAGCACAGAACTATCGCGATCAAATCAGCTTTTAAACAAAACAAATCTCATTAAAAATCGACCAATTCATTTAGGCGCTACGATGGAACAAACACGACAAACTTTTACCACTCTTTTGGTCGGTTGTCGCCAATGAACGGATTCGTAGCCTCGTAGCCAAGTTTCGTAACCACAGTATAGAGACGCTACAACTGTGTGGAGCATTGAACAGTAGCCATTTGTAAATACTGCACTTGGTATGCTCATTCCACAGACTTGAAATAAAATAGAAATGTGTTTTAGATTATTCAGATTTTTTTAATTGATAAACATTTAAAAAAAGTTACCTTAGTTAAATGACAAGACAATATAAAATAAAATTTGTTAATTAAAAGTAAATTAACCTGAGTAAGGCTGAAAAACTAATGATGTTATATAAATACTATCCGACTTATTATAAAACCCAGACTAACTTTGTTACTAGGTTTAAACCATTATCCGACCAAATCAACTTCACATCTAGTAATATCACACTATCTAACCTGTCAATGTCAACTTCATTTTGGGCGGATAATGGTTTAAACCTAGTAACAAAGTTAGTCTGGGTTTTATAAATAAGACGGTATGTAGCTACTAACAACTTAAATAAATACCTAAAAATGGTTGAAAAAATTATAATAATTATGAAAGCCGCGTGCAGATATTGCATTGCCCTGTGGTAGAGTGCCCAAAAGACTGGCTGCTAAGCTTATATCATATGATAGTTACCGAAATCAAGATCATGTAAGCCGTTCGAGAGAGTAAGCAAAAACGCGAATAACATTAATAGGCGATGCGGTTAGTAACTTTTAGTTTTTCATTCCTGATTGTGTAGGTCTTTATTAAGAGGAAAAGCCATTTTTCCGAAGCATGAAAATAGTGATGGCACTATTTTCATGCTTCGGAAAAATGGCTTTTCCTCTTAATAAAGACCTACACAATGTATATTAAAGTTATTTGCATATTCAATGTAGCGGAATAGGTCCTTGCTCTAAAGGTAGGTGTCCACTTGGGCATAGTAGAAATTGGAAACTGAAACGGTTTATCAACATTCGATTGATCCATGAACCGTCGGTCAACAGAATCTTTAAACAATTGACTTTTCATCCAAAGGACTTTTCACCCACGAACGTTTCGCCAACATAACTTTATGTCAGTGATGCATGTTATGTTGGCGAACCGTTCGTGTTCGTTAATTGTTTGTGGCGACCTCTACGACCACTACGAGGCACTACAATCAAGAGACAACCTACAATATATAGTTCACAAGAAACATAACTATGAGATGGCGCAAGCAGTATCCTACATCTCGATCTCAGAGTTCGCCCGATTCGCTGCATATATAAAACTTCCGACGATACACCGTCGGAGCCGCGGTTCCCCAGGCGCAACAACATGCCTGCCTTTTTTATTTTCATGTGGGTTTGAATTGCTGTTAGGAGGCGCCGTGGAAATATCGCCCAGGGCGCTAGTAGTGCCAAAACCGGCACTGGTGCCGACAGGTTTTCAAAGGCGCGGCCCTTGCGGCGCGCCAACGCAACGGCGTGCACAACATTTCAACAAATGAACTATATCTATGTAAGTAATATTCTTTCATGCTGGTCTAAGAAAAGAAGTAAAACAAGAAAGAATACTTCTCTTCGCGCGCAGATCGTAAAAACTGATCGAGGGAATGGACGAAAATCTAAATAATGTCAACATGTGTCTGTTTTCATTCCTGATTGATGTTTGTTCAGTAACTAGTTGATGTCCGCGACTTCGTTCTCGTGGACTTTATGGCTCCGACGTATCTACACCAGGTGTTCCAGATCTTCGATTTTATACCTCCACAAGAAATGCTTATCAAGCTGAATAAATTTTTCTAAATAAGTATATGTATAGGGACAAATCACAAAGATTGAGCTAGCCCCAAGGTAAGCTTAAGCTTGTGTTATGGGATAACTAATACTATATTTTATGATAAATACATATATAGATAAACACCCAACAACCTGGACAATTTAAAAAAAGTTCATTTTCCTACTTGCCCTGGCTGGGGATCGAACCAAGAACTAAGGCGTCATTTATTATTTCTTATAGTTTAACTGGACCTTTAATGGTTCGGCATCAGGTGTTCCCAGGTTTCCCAGGTATGTTTGGCCAGATTTAACTGATACATAATGAATTTTTTTAAAAGTAAAGTTTACCGACACTAGCGTTTCAACGACCAGTAACTGAGAAGGAAAGATGTTTAGCGACCGCCGATGTCGACCGTCATTGTTCATAACCTTTAAAATTATGGCTTTTGTTAATAAAATGGGTTTTTTATAGAAATATCGGTACAGTGCAGTTTGTGGTGTTTATTTTTCATGTAAGTACTTGGTATTTGAAATGACTTCAATCTACGGAATACAGACTTAGCGCCTACCTTTCAACGACAACCACACTTTTATTTTTTCTTTTATTTGCTTAATAAGAGCTTGTTACGTTAATATGGTCTTATAAATTAATACAGTCCTTCTTATTGACCACTTCAGGTATACCAAATGTTAAAATAATTAACAATAAGTATTAATTTAATTAGTTGACGTTATATTAAATAGATCTAAAGAGGTATGTCTAAAACACAATGGACCCGAACCTTTAGCTGTAAAATTATATTTTATAGATATTCTCCACAATAAACTTGAACGGTTATGTCTTCTGCGAATATTATCTCATCGTCGGTGAATGGAAATTAACGCAGTTTTGACTTAATAAACTCATTAGAAAAGGGACAGTTCAGAAAAAAGAAGTTGGTGTTCCGTACAATAAGGTGGCCTTTGATATTGAAGAGGATTTATGATTTTCGGGGTCCAGTGCTGCTCCCATTTGAAATAAATTATTTGAAAGGAAACGGAGATATCATTTAAAATTTGGTATTTTTCAAGCCCAAGATAACCCTTCAAACTATTTTGAGAAGTGAAGCATTTGCGAAAAACGGTCACTACGAAGAAAAGCTTACGTTCTCACTTTAAGGGGCTACCTGAATTTTCCGGGGTCCAGTGCTGCCCCCATTTGAAATAAATCTATTGAAATGAAACGAAGATTTTTTTCTACGCACAAACGGCCACTTTTGGCGTATGTGCGTAAAAAAGCTTCATGTTATCACTTTAAACAGTAAACAGTAGTTCATAAAATAGTTTGAAGGGTTATCTAGGGTCTGACCAAGACCAAATTTTAAATGATTATACCTATCTATAGATTTATTTCAAATGGGGGCAGCACTGGACCCCGAAAAATTCATGTAGCCCCTTAAACTATAAACAGTAGTTCATAAAAAAATTTAAAGAGTTTGATCAAGACAAAATTTTAAATGATATCTCCGTTTCCTTTTAAATAATTTATTTCATATGGGGGCAGCACTGGACGTCGTAAAATTCATGTATTACACCCTTAAGGATGTAATGATGCTCCATTATACCTTCATGATGCATGCTGCTATCCACTTCATTTCTTCATTATCCCTTTTTAATCCCCGACAAAAAAGAGGGATGTTTATAAGGTTGACGCTAATGTCTGTCGGTTGTCTGTCTGTCTGTTCGTCTGTGGCATCGTATCGCTCGAACGGGTAGACCGATTCCAGGGTGGTTTTCTTTTTACATGAAAGCAAGCACCCTTGCCTTGGTTCTTAGCTATATTTCATTAAAATCGGTTCAGCTGTTAAAAAGTTATTGGGGGTTAATGCTTGAAGGTCCGGGTTTTCTCTAGCAAATAATATATGGCGCAACAGATGTCAATTATATTATGCAGTTCCGCTTCTCATCACTAGATGGTTTTGATTTACCGCCGGTTTTTTTTCCTAGTAAATAAACTTGTTTAAACTAAATGCCAAATTTCATTCTATCTTATCTATATTCTTCATGATCGTATCCTCATGTCTGAGGGTCTTGACCATCGGAAACAGCTCTCTTCACAATGGTTTTCCACACTGCACGGTCTTGCGCCAGGTGCATGGCTCCTGAGTGTTTGTACGCGCCATCCTACGTACAATATCAGTCCATCTTATGGGCGGTTTTGCTTGACCTCTGAGTCCAAGGACATAGCCTAACAGTATTGTCTTTTCGAGACTATCAGGTGCGCGTCACGTTATGTGGTTTTTGGAGGCACATTGTAGACGGTCGGGTCCGAATACCAAGTTTTTGCAAATAAGGGTGACGTCAGGGTCAGAAAAGTATGATAATGAAATTAGTCCGTCTGTTAAATTATCCAAAAATAATGGACCCATATTTTTCAGTTTACCAAAAAAGTTAAGACGAAGTGGTAGCTAAAGTGGCGCCCTCATTTGAAATAAATTGTTTAAAACTAAATATGGTGATAATTAAAAATTTGATTAGTATATTTAGATTGGCCTGGATCTTGCATGTTTATCTATATTGTTCAAAGATTCAAAGATTCAAATGTTTATTCAGTAATTAGACCTTTACAGGCACTTTTACACGTCAATAAGTATAATTTATGTTACGTGTAAAGTATATTAAAATTAAATTTATTTTTAAAGAAAAGCTACTGATACCAGCGCTTCGTAACGACCACTGCTGAGAAGAAACGCCGAAAGAAACTCATTTTCACAGTATTGGTCGCCTACTCGCCAGAAGGGCTTTGTCATATTATTATAATTGTCTTTTAATTAATAAATACTTATAATGTAATACAATGTTGACACATTATAACATGTAATGCTTGCGAACAAGTAAACAAACATAAATTGCGTAATAAAAAATATTAAGTAGTCAAAAAAAGCGAAGCCGAGCTGACCAGTCCCTCCCGGCAGCACCCGTTCACGAGTTGACGCACGGATCAGCCATCGTTAAACTCAACCATATTAGAAGGAATCCAACGACCCGACCAGCGACACCACCACCGGATTGGACATTTTAGTGAGCATGAAAAACCCGAACTCGCAGACCTTGTCAAGAAAATTCATTATATACCAACTTAACGATGATGTATTTGTAATATAATATAGTATCGTTAAGTTGGTATCCCATAGCATAAGTCTCGAGCTTAATTTCGGGCTAGCTCAATATGTGTAATTTGTCCTCATATATTTATTTATTCTTGCCTTAATAATACACATCCTCAATAAATTCTATTCTATTAGACCTTCATAGCTGGATAGCAGCAGGCAGCATGAAGGTATCATGCAGCATCTGTAGTACCTACTATAGATGCCGCATGTTACATCTCTTTGTTTATACCTATGGTTCTTTCAAATTAAAGTATCAAGTTTCCAAAAATAATGTATGTAGTTTGAGACAGGAATTTAGGCGGCATATGATTGCAATAATAATTATTTAAATCGGCTGACGGATGGAAGAGAAAATGGAAGAAAATTCATACTCCACTGACAAGAGCATAGCTCTCAAATAATATAGATAGATGATTCAGATATAAGACAGGAATTCAGGCAGCATCTTATTTTAATATGATAATAAGTATTTTCTAAACACATCGGTCATACCTATATAATATACTTAAATTCATGTATAACCGATTAGTATTTAAGAGAAATAATTTCCTAATTGAACAGAGTATTTCGCAAGTATGCGTGTGTTTCACTCATTGAGTACCTCGTTCAACATAACCCTGCCAGTGCCTCTCGTTACAGCCTTGGCGTAACCTATACGACCTTTGACGTCACAGTTGAATTACTCCTCGGAACTGAAACTTATTTAAAATTAACGAGCGTAGATCTACAATAGTCTCTCAGGGACATGAATATTAGATAATGAGGAAATGTTAGCTATTAGTCAATGTTCCTCAGTAAATACAGGGTGAGTTACGTTATTATTATATGTTATGTCATAGTGTATCTTGGTATACAAGGTGTAACATCATTTTTAATTAAGAATAATGACATAACAATGTATTCTTAGTCCACACTAGCTTTTGCCCGCGGCTTCGCTCGCGTAGGGGTGTAATTTATCAAAATCCTTTCTTAGGGGATGCCTACGTCATAGTAGCTTTATGCATGCAAAGTCTCAGCCCGATCGGTTTAAAATTGACAAAGTTTCATACAAACTTTCATCCCCTATTTTATCCCCTTAGGGGTAGAATTGATCAAAATCCTTTCTTAGCGGATGCTTACGTCATAACATCTACCTGCATGCCAAATTTCAGCTCGATCCGTCCAGTGGTTTGGGCTGTGCGTTGATAGATCACTATGTCAGTCAGTCAGTCACCTTTGAGTTATATATATTTAGAAGAAGAAGATAGAAATAGATATCTAATTGGGTATTTTCCTTGTTCAAAAGTAAATTATTTTGCACCGATGAGAAAATAAAACTTCGCAAAATAATGTCACTTGTCTTTGAACATATCCATTTTAACGTGATTTTAGATTTATTATTGCAGAAAAACTGATAATTAGAGCGCTATTTAACACTGACGTCGGATGCCTGTATTTCATACAAATCCCATAGGAAAGTTTGTTTTGACGTTTAGAAAAAGTATCTGATTTGACTTGTTGGAAAATAGCGGATTTTAATATCAGTATAATTGTAAGTTAACGTTATCGGACACAATGCTGAAAGTGCAATTTGTTACCGCTTCTTCTGTACTTGCGCTTAGGAAGCGGCAGTAAACTTAGTTGTAAGTAAATGATCTGACGTCAACAACTACCAATTACGAAATTGAAAGAAAATTTTTCAATTATCAAGTGATACAAATATCCAAAGATACATAAATTGTTTTTGACTTTTGACTTTGACGTAACAAAATATACTTTAACTATTTTAAGATTTTAGTAAGTGATCACCGCTGCCCATGGACGATTGTCCAAGGGCAGTGGCATCGTAATCCGTCAACATACAATAAAAGATGTTAGTACAACGCGGGCATGAACTTAAAGTGGGCCATTTTTTTATGTTATAGTGCGGCAAACGAACAAGCGGATCACCTGATGGTAAGTGATCACCGCTGCCCATGGACAACTGCTACACAGAAGCGTTGCCGGCCTTTCCGGAAGATATATACTCGTTTTTTGAAGGTTTCAATGTCGTATCGGTCTGGGAACACTGCTGCAGGAAGTTGATTCCACAGTTCGGTCGTACGTGGTAAAAAGTTTCTTTTAAAACGTACGGTGATTGATTGCCAACTATCCAAGTGGTGTGGATGAAATTTTAATTTCAGGCGGGTGGTGCGGTGGTGAATTTTGCAGCAGGTATTAAGTCGAACAATTCTTCAGAGCATTCCCCATGATAAATGCGATAAAAAATGCACAAGGATGCAACATCCCTACGTTAAATCCGTTCCATGATTCTGAACAAGTTTCCCCAAGGAACACGTATCGAAACAAGAAAAATATTTTTTGGTTACACATACAAGTTAACAAAGTTGATACGAGTTTGGATAAAAAATATATTTTTCATAATATGTTCATTGGGGAGAGTTCTTCAGTACTGTGGACTGAATTCGCCTTTAATTAGTTGTTGAAGTATATTTTGTTAGACGTTTTATAAGTATCTTCAACAAGATAAAATCCTCTTTAATAAACTAAGAATTAAAAAATAATCTTCAACCTTGGCAATTTATGATTACCAAATACGACTACAGGCGGCTTCCAATCGGTTGGTTTGGAAAGTCAAAGTCAAAGTCAAATTTTTTTATTCAAAGTAGGATAAATTTATCTCTTATTGAAGGTCATTTTTTTAAAATATTATTTTAGATAAAAACTACTAGCGTTTCGGAACGACCACTGCTGGGAAGATTACGCCGAAAGAAACTCAGCTCAGTATTGGTCCCTACCCAGCCTGATGGGCTATATTACAGTTACAATACAGATTTACACTTTAGCTAGGAAATCCTTGAGGGTATGTCCAGCAGTGGACGTCCTGTGGATTTAATTAAAGTATTCAGAGAGATACATTATCACGTTTATATCCCTAACGGGGAAGACAGAAGCTATTTTAGCGTGATGGTGGGCGAGAGGTAAAAAAAGGAATTAAAAATAGTGATCGGTTGCTAGGCGCTCGCGTATACCTAATATGATTCGCATGTCCACCGATTCCCTCAATCGGCTTCTACAATCTGCACGGGAAAATAAGAAGCTGGTACATTCTAAGTTTTTTCTTTTCTCCCAGACGACTATGGAAGACAAGTAGAGATACTAGTACGTGCAAAATGATAATTTATCATACCTTAACCCAATGTTACTTAAATGAGGTGAATAACTGCTACACTAGTTATGAGGTGGGTAGGAGATACCCGAAACTTTATGTTTCTAGCATTGCCCTGGATGAAACAACAAGTTTTTTAAAACATGCTCGCGTTGATGATAGTGCAGCCGAGAACGGTCCTCTTAACTATGGTCTTTGGGTCATACAGCCTTAGGCCCTGTCTACCTAGTCAGGGACAAAGAAGTGAAAATGCATCTGTATCTTAACTATAATCATTTTTCAATACAAAAACCGATTTTACTTCCAAACTACACAACCGATTTCGAAAAATTTATATGTAGTCACCTGACAAGTATACCCTTTAATACAATAAAAAAAACATCGGTCCAGGCGTCTTCGAATAATCGGTCTACATACATAAAAAAAAAGATTGTGTGGAATTGATAACCTCTTCCTTTTTGGAAGTCGGTTAAATAGATGTAAGTACTTACCCATCTAAATATACTTGAGCAAAGAGAAACGAACTAGTGGTGCATGTAATAAAGGCAAAACAGACTTATTCAGGAACCTTGCGAGATATTTACGGCTACCTCCAAGCAAAACCGCACTCAGTCATTAGTGGTCTCAAGACTGCAGGTAGCTTGACGGGTTAATATTTTATGTAGCACTTAAATTTCATCCCTTAAGACTTTAAAGTGAACAGAGAAGCCAAGTTAAGGTTTAAGCGATGGTCGGGTCGTCAAGATAATTGTGAATAGGTTTATGGAGAGTAGTTAAAAAAAATTGAATTCACTATTAGGTATCTAAATTAAAAATATGTTATATTTACCACGAGTGGATCAACTCACATCCATCAACGTATAAGTTTTAGGAATTATTGTAACTATCTGTCCTTTACTATCTTCATGTGAATACGCGTGAAAAGATGTATGAATAGGTTAAATGTTACTTTATATTCAACATATTTGTAAAAATATATAAAAAAATAGATTTACTAATCATCGCATTGACTTAATTTTGATTTTGATTGAAGAACCCTTGAAGATTGTCACAGAAAGTAAGTAATCAATATGATTTTCTGAACGTAGAAGTATAATTTAGAACAATCACAAGCACTCGTTTGACTTAAGTTGAACTATTCATTCCCGAATTGGCTCCCAAACTGCCGTGCGTCCAAAAAGTGTCATAGTCCGAGTGTCATATTAAGACTTTTATTCCAACCCTATACTAAAATAATAACACAAATACAAAAATACAAAACTATTAACACTATGTATATAGAGAATAAGTAATTTTCCCAAATAAAAAAAATATAAATAAAATTTTAAAAAGTAGGTAGGTACTTCAATTAACTAACAATAGTTAATAAATTGCAACAATATTATTTACGGTTGCCGTCACGGCCGATCTTCACCTTCATTATGTTTCTAAAAGCTTAAAAAATTACCTGAAAATAAGAAAACATTTGTCTAGCATCGGAACACTAAAATAGGCTAATTAAAAAACTCTCTCCTGTCTTGAACTTGGCTTCAACACTGCCGTGCGTACAAAAACCCGGGTGTCTTGTTCAAAGCTAAGGCTTTTACGTCGACCCCGGCTGAGTAATAAGTCCTGAAGTACTATAATAACTGTACAAGGATAAATTACGCCATTTTACTCTCTATACCTACTACCTACTGTCCGCGTGAAGGACAGAAAGACCGGACAATTTTTAAGACTTTCTGAGTTATTATAGCACGTTTACATACATACATACATACATATTATCACGCCTGTTTCCCACAGGGGTAGGCAGAGACTAAGGACCTCCACTTGCTACGATCCTGACAGACCTCTATAGCACGTTTATCTACACTAATACTTGTGGCTCTGAGCTGTAAACCTATTTTTACATACTGACCCCTTAAAGTTTACCGGATGAAAAAGTTGATGCGTTTTTATAAGGGTGACTGGTGACACAAAAGTTTATTACATTATTGAAATTTTTCAAAATGGCTATAATATTATTATTTTAAAATTTTTAACTCCCATATTGAAAAATCTCAAAAAATCTGGCTTAACAAAAAAATTATCGAACCTGTTCACAAATTTCACGAGAATCACATGTACAGGCGGACAGACAGACGAACAAAAGCGTCGAAACTGAGACGCTTCGCTCGCTCGGTCAATTATTAAGACAAAAGTTTTGAATGTTTGTTTATAATGGATCAAACCGAAAACTGCTGACCCTATTTAAAAAAAAAATCATGAATAGAAAGCTACATTAACAGCGAGTAACATTGCATTGCAGGCTATATTATATCTATATATATATATATCTTTCAAAACGCGGGCAACGCTGCAGGAAACAACTAGTAACCCGTTTATAAAACCTTGGGCTATGTTATGTATATTTTGTGAAAAAATTATCTAAAACTGCATGTAAAGAATATTATGTTGCTTGTGGTCACCCATCCAAGAGCGGACCACGCCTTAACTTACGAAAGCGCCAGTAAATTCGTACTCCTATCGCGTAAAAACAAAGACGATAGAAATCACGGAAGACCAAAAACTAGTGGAAGTACTACATAACAAAATTAGTATAGGAACCGCTGTCGCCAAACTCACAAAAATAAACCACTAATCACATTTGCATTACATATAAAAAATTCGTTTAATTGGTCGATTTTATTTATTTCAATAATGGCCTTTAGGCCTGATTAATACGATTTATTTTGCTAGGGTTAAAAAGTACTTACAATGTTTTGCAATGTGTAGTATAAACTTTGCGAAAAAATATACGTTTAGTAGACGTGTAATGATATAACTAATCGTAACGTGAGATGATCATCTAAACCGATCGAAACTAGTCGGCCTTTTCCGACTATACAATGAGTAAAACCGCGTTAATATATTTAGTTAAAATTCTGATATTTTATTATAGATGGCGTTAGTTTTAAAATAGGCAATTATAAACTTAAGTACCATAAACATAAGGTCTTAATTTGCGTCAGGATTGAGTGTAGTTGTGCTTAATTGTGACACGCACGCCGCGCCCTCTTTCTTCCTCCTTATTACAAGCTTTTATTTACTCGTAGTTTCACTTGCCCCGTTGTCAGTCGGTCTGTCTGTAATCAAATCTTGCAAGTTAAATTTGCTTCCATATCCCGGTTTTCGATTGAGCTGAAATTTTGCACATATACGTATATCGCGTGACAATACAATATTATGATGTCATGAAGCTGATCTGATAATGGAGCCGGAAGGTGGCCATAGGAACTCTGTAATGAAACGACGAAACTTCGTCGAGTTTGGGCTCGTTTAATTCGTCTTGAGGAGCATTTTAGATAAATTTCTTTTCTAGAAACATTTCTCCACTCCACAATGAATCGTGATCGCTTGGTTCAAAACAATTTAAAGCAAACGGTTCTAACTACGAAATGGTCGGGATGTCTACCCCGTATAACTATGAGATGGTCGTAGTCCTAGACACTGTCTACCCCGTAAGAAACAAAGATGGTAGAAACGTCCTCTCCACGCCCATTGTGTCGACATTGCGTGCCTCGAAACAATTAAACAAAGCGATTACTTAGTACAAGATGCCCGTAAAACTTTCTGGCCTTTTAATAGTTTTCTATGGCTATTGTGACTGATTGACGATTTGCTTAATTTTGTTTTTAGGGTTCCGTTCCCAAAGGGTAAAAACGGGACCCTATTACTAAGACTCCTGTATCTTATGAATCGTGATAGCTACACAGATGATTTATTTCTGTTGCCGCTATAACAACAAATACTAATAATTTAAATTGGCCAAGTGCATGTAGGGTTCCGTAGTTATGAATGCCAAATTTGAGTCAATGCCACTAAAAACGTCTAAAACGTCTATAAACGTCTAATTTCTATTAAATTTGTATGAAATTTTTCTTTTCGGAGTACATTTTATAAGTTGATCGCCTATAACTTTTTAATTTGTAAACCCAACATAGCTCTGATACTTTTCCTTTAAATTTCGTTATATTTATTATAGCTGTAAATTTTTTCCATATATAACTATTCCATGTTCCATATATAACCGTTTAGCAGATAGAGGGGGGGACACTTGACTATAACAAAATTTTTCACTTTAAAACCAAATATTTCTGAAACGGATCCCTAAATCTAAAAACGGTGTTTACAAGCTCATAATATTTATGAAAGAACTATTCAACGATACCCCACATGATTGGTTAATCGAGAAAATAAAGTTGACGTTTGACTTTACGTGTATGGGAGCTATCCAAAAAAAATTGTTTTCAATATTTTATTTTACCACTTTTTCCGCATAATGAATATACATACCTATACCAAATTACAGCTTTCTAGTACTTATAGTCGCTGAGTAAAACCGCGGCAGGACAGACAGACAGACATGGCAAAACTATAAGGCTTCCTTGTTTACCACGGAACCCTAAAAACAGAATAAAATTAATATTGAAGTGGGGCTCCGTTACAACAAATGTATGTTTTTTTTTAGATAATGGTACGGAACCCTTCGTGCGCGAGACCGATTCGCACTTGGCCGTTTATTTTCGTAAATTATTCTTCACATTTAATTCAAACACAATATAGAAACCGATAGCCGTTGGGACAAAAAAGTTCTCGTAATGCGACCACGCACAGGCCAGCGAAGCGTAGGACGCCCACAAGGTGATTAGACGACCTGACCAGGGTTGCTGGATAACGCTGGATGCAGGCAGCTCTAGATCGGTCATTTTGAAATCCTTGGGAGAGGTCTATATCCAGCTGTGGACGTTATGCGGCTGAAATGGTGATGATGATTATAGAAATCAAAAATTTTGGCATTTCATCGTAGAAGACATGATAAGAATAGAAGACTACTTTAATTCTTTCCATTCTACTGATCAGAACCCTTGCGTATATATGAACAACCCCACTAGCGTACGTAAAGGGAACTTTCATTTTGGATACAAAGCGTAAACGAAGGCGATACGAATAGTTTAACGCAAATATTCGAGCTAACGTTTAGCCTTTTACGAACTACGAGTAAAATGCGAAACAAAAAAGTTGAAAAAAAATAGCGGACTTCAAAGTATTTTTGTATAAATTTCCGACACGTAAATTGAACCAAAATGGCAGTCGTCTGCGCATTATTTGAACCTGCGCCGATAACCGCCATTTTGGTTCAACCTACGTGCTGGGAATTTGTACAAAATGCTTTGAAGTCCGCCATTTTTGTTCAACTTATTTGTGTCGTTGTGTTGTACGAAGACATGTCTCTAAGATCACTTTGTATTAGGTATAAACTTTAAAGATTTTTAGATAACTTCAAATATCTTAAGTATTTTACTGATAGATTAAATCTAAATAAAAATATCTTATATGCATACAACCGTATCTAATATACTAATGTAGATTATTCCAACTATTTCTCAAAAGATGTCAAAGATTGTTCGGAATAAATTCCGACATTTTAACGCAACGACTTAAATAGTAGAAGACCAATATAATGGCAATTAACCTTGTATAAAACGGCGCATAGATAAAAGAAAACTTAAGATTCCAACTAAAGATAACAGTCGCAAACCAAATTCAAAGTATAAAAATTCGAATCGCTTTTATATAATCACGGTAAAGTTAAATTTCGAACGTTATCTTTTCAATCGAGAGAAAATGAATATTGGTGTTACCTTTTCAATAAATTTTAATTTTACCATTTTATAGCATTTTTTTGTAAATAAATTTATGAAGCAATTTAAGGTGACCATGAATAGTTTAATTTTGGAAATTATCTGGCGATGCAAAATTATGTGTTTATTATCGATACCGATAACGTATCGAATGGTTAAATGCGCGTGTTAATTAAATATCGGAATGCATTAGCATTTTAAATAGTTGTAGAATATTTAAGACGAAGTAGTAGCTAAAGTGGCGCCCTCGTTTGAAATAAATTGTTTAAAACTAAATATGGTGATAATTAAAAATTTGATTTGTATCACTGTCTAGAAAGACCTTTAAACTATTTTATAAATAACCTTTGAAAGTAATATTGGTAGTCCGTCTAGTTTTAAAACGGGTTTTGTCAAAAGTGGCCACTTTTGGCGAAAACCCGAGAGAATTAGTTTTTTTTTTGTAATTATTAAAACTTTTATGTTTTTTTATTATGTAATGTAAATATTTTTTTTTATTGTTAAGGTTCAAGATCATTCATTATCATATTACGTTTCACTTACTGAAAATAATGCTTATACAATAATGTACTTGAAAAATGTTGATTGTTTCAACCTTCACTTTTCGTTTTTTCGTTTTTCGTGTGTGTAAGTGGCCAACACTGGTGTCAGATTTTTCAGGCTGCCTAAAGGCATCGGACATAGCTTGACGACTGCCTAACAATGATGACAGCTGGGACCAACGGCTTATACTTCCGAAGCACGGTGGAGTTAGAGATATTTTTATGCCACTTGTGGTCACCCATCCAAGTGCGGACCACGCCCGGTGTCGCTTTACTTGCGAAAGCGCTACCAGTGCGCACTCCCGCCGGGCCACCGAGCTCTTCTCTAAAATGCAGGGATGATCATTGCACATTTGATTTGTTATCTAGCTGCTCTGGCCATGTATGGCTCTGGTAGTACAGCGGGTCGTGCTCCAACAGTAGAGATCTTCTTCTTAGCGTGTCGATGTTCATGTGATTAGATATTTCTCTGGGCCCAGTAATCAGCGACCTGAACTGCGTTAGGGCTTGCATTGTACAGGTCCTCCAGCGTGCAGGTGTAGGGGCACGCTGGGCAGCTCAGCAAGTGGGCCATAGTCTGTGGAGATGCACCACAGCCGCAAACATTGCGGTCTCTGTGTATGTATTTCCACCTGACTAGATTATCTTTACATCGGCCAACCTGGGTTCTCAACCTGTTAAGGCACTTCCAGATTGGCAAGGCAGTTCGCTGCCAGATGGTAACTTTTCTGCAGGTGGAACGAAGGATGCCGTGGTGCAGCTCCCCAGCCAGCGACTCATCCTCGCCGTGGTCACGTCAGATGTCATTGGGGCAGTTTTATGCAGGAAACTTCGTCGGCTCTTTAGTCTAGATGGTATAGCGACGTCAGTATGCATAAGTCACAGTAGAGATAAAAAATGCTCACATGCTAAATATGTTGTATAATTAAAAATGTATGCGAGTGCGTGTGTGCGTTTGTTTTTAATCGACCTTCGTAATAAAATGAACCAAGTTCATATGCTAGAAATTGATATAGGTCACATATTTATCCTCGACTGTTTTCCCTGCACGCGAACATATCGCAAGCAAACGCTTATTACAAATAAACAAATGAAAAGGCGAGTGGTAATCAGCTGTGAGATCTTACTATCAGAGCGTAATAATGCGGTCTGCATTCTGTATACCATTTTCAATGTGTTGAACTTGCAGTTGCACCCTCTAATAAATACCACAGACTATACAAAGACAGGGAGTTACTCTAACAGCTATTATTATTTTGCATCACTGGACGATTCGCTGGAAGGTTATCAGGTTATCCTGTACAGGGATCTTCCAGCTAACTGTCTACTTTCTTCTTTAGTAAGTATCTGTCTTTTGTCTACTAAAGTAAAATAAAGCTTTATCAACAAACAAGCTACTGACTGAGTTATGTTAGAGGACATATCCTGGGTAGGCTAGTCCACAGACTAGGTCCAAAAAATAGAATAGAAAATATATTATTTGCATTTGAAAAGAGTATATACATACAAATGTCTTGGATGTTTATCTATATATGTTTTTGTTATAAAATATAATATCGTTGAGTTAGTATCCCATAACACAAGTCTCGGACTTACTTTGGGGCTAACTCAATCAGTGTTATTTGTCACTATATATTAAAAAAATATATATACGTACAAAGTTCTCAATACTAATCGCAAAGACACCTAATCAGCCATTAATAATAGCATGCAAATCTTTTAAATAGTTTTTTAATTAGCCGACAGTCTATGTCACAAATTAAATTATAAATGGGTCATGTCATGGTATGATACGTTAAAAATTATATTTTTATTCAATTAGATTATTCAAAAAAAATAGAATCATGTTTTATTGTGCATAAAAGAAGTAAAAAATCACAAAGATATAGCGCATTGAAGTTTCTAAAAAAGGGCGATTTACGTCACCGTATTTTGAATGCCTAAAAACTTATAAAAGTATTTTCTTGAAGATATTTACTTATACGGTCTATTCGCAACTATAATTTGTAGGCAATAAAAGTCATTCCGTTACACGGTTTCAGTGCGCTAATTTACACATTCAGCGTTGCGGTTGCGTGCAAAGGAACATCGATCGTTAATTATCACTAGTTTGTAGTATCAGTAGCCGCAGAATTTTTAGACTTTGTTTACCCCGTTAGAAATATAATTGAAGAATACATCAATATCCTTTTCGACATTTTTTTGAAGATACTCAAATGAAATTGTTGCAAATATTTATTTACCAATTTATGTACACGGAAAATTTATACAGAGAATACATCAAATAAAAGTTGTACAAAGGCACTACTTATCTCAAAAGAGATCTCTTCCAGTAGGCCTGTGAGAGGAGATGTTTATGTAAGAGAAGCATACAGGCGTGTTTATACATGAAATAAAGGAGGAAGAAAATTGAAATGACATAAAACTACACAAACTACAAATAAACATACATATATTATTACACATATACTTAAATAAATACATATGTCTATTAAGAATAAAATAAATAATACTTTGCGTAATCTTTAAAAAATAATTTACACTTTGTTTTTCTATGACTTTTGTCATTATTTGTAAAATAATGAAACACATTGTTTTGCGATACCTATGATTCGACTGATTCCTTTTATTTTCTTAATTATTTCCATAAATTCTTCTATCTAAATATTTATAACTCAAAGGTGACTGACTGACTGACATAGTGATCTATCAACGCACAGCCCAAACCACTGGACGGATCGGGCTGAAATTTGGCATGCAGGTAGATGTTATGACGTAGGCATCCGTTAAGAAAGGATTTTGATCAATTCTACCCCCAAGGGGATAAAATAAGGGATGAAAGTTTGTATGAAACTTTGTCAATTTTAAACCGATCGAGCTGAGACTTTGCATGCATAAGGCTACTATGACGTAGGCATCCTCTAAGAAAGGATTTTGCTAAAAAGCTAGTTATTCATATAAACTTCGTTCGTTCACATAAACTATCATCCAATTACATACATAATAAAGTACTGCATCTTGAATCCCTAAAACTCTATAAAATATTTTCTTGAAGAAATAACTTATACAGTTTATTCGCCAATACTTTGTAGTAAACTAGTAAACTGTAGGTAACTGTAAAACTCTTTAAAATATTTCTTAAAGATATACCTTATACAGTTTATTCGCAAATATTTTGTAGGCAATGAAAATCATTCCGTTACACGGTTTCAGTGCGCTAATTTACACATTCAGCGTTGAGGTTGCGTGCAAAGGAACATCGATCGTTCATTATCACTAGTTTGTAGCCGCTGAATTTATAGGCTTTGACTGCTCTGTTTATGCTTAAGTCTATAGCTTGTTTTTTTAACGACACGAGGAGGTTATCAATTCGTCGCGATCTTATATTTTTTTATGTATGTTCACCGATTACTCGAAGAGACTGGACCGATGCTGGTTTTTTTTTGTTTGTAAATCGGTTGTGTGATTTGGGAGAGAAGTCGGTTTTTAGTTTTGAAAAGTTATGCAATGTATACTTGTTTATAAAATTAAATGGCCAAGTGCGTGTCCTGGGCACGCTCAGAGTAGCGTTTCGAAGATACAATTAAGTTACATGGGAGCTTTATTTTCCATAATTTTACATGTTTACCACCTGTTTTAAATAATAAATAAATATATAGGGACCAATTACACTGATTGAGCTAGCCCCAAAGTAAGTTTGAGACTTGTGTTATGGGATACTAACTCAACGATACTATATTTTATAACAAATACATATATAGATAAACATCCAAGACCCAGGACAATTTGAAAAAGGCCATTTACAACTTGCTCTGACCGGGGATCGAACCCGGGACCTCTGGGTGGCGAATTACAACAACAACGATTACCTAAAATGTTTAAAGTGCTCCTTGAGACGAATCAATCGAGACAAAACTCGGTGGGGTTTTGTTGTTTTTCACAGAGATGCCGTGACCACCTTCCAGCTTCATTATTAGACCAGCACCATTACCATTGTCATCATAATATTGCATTGTCATGCGATATACGTATGTGTGCAAAATTTCAGCTCAGTCGGAAACCGGGAAGTGTGTCTAATTTAACTTGCAAGATTTACAGACAGACAATGAAACTAAATAAAAGCTTGTAACAAAGGCACTTATCAGCGCCTGAAAACCAAAAGCTTATGACCTATGCGACTGCAGTGCCATACAGTCGATGGACCACCTTATGTCATGTCCAAACTGCCCTACATCATGGATCATTGAGGACCTTAATGGGGCTAACGAGAGAGGGATCGCCGTGGCCACATGGTCAACAATGATTTAAAACCACAAATAATAGAACCATTTCGACTCGACAAGAAGGATTATGTATTTTGTACGAAATTTTTAGTGTGGCATCACATGCCCTATAACCAACTCACAAGACGCTTCCAACGAAACCTCATTTTTCATCATACCATGGATATCAGGAAAAATTTGAAAGAACAGATGAACATACATACGTGAGTATTTACCATACTCCTTTTAGCTTCGTCGTAGTCGAGTAAATAGGGGGTGGTGTCAAATTGTATCTACTCTGCCGTCACCACGCGACCATAACAAATACTTAAATCATATTTCTACGATATTTATATTTAATTGAATATTATATAAATGTATTTTTCTACTCCTGTACTGTTATCTGTCTTTTAAATGGTCCCGAACACTAATATAAGAACATAGATTATATGATTTCAGAAAAGTCTATAGTCTATTCCTAATATAATAGCACATGTGTCGTTATTTCACCAAAACGATACTCCTAGCCATAGACCTAGGTATAACTTTTTTTCTTTAGATCTACCATACTGCCAACATAATAAAATCGTTATTTTAACAAATGGTGCCATTTTCCAAACGTGGATTCACTAAACAAACGGTTTTTTGTATGAAAAACATTCGTTTAAGTGACTCCATGTTTCAAAAATGGCACTTTTAGTCACTAGGAAGACGTCAATAAAAAAAATTAAGTTTTCCATAGATACCTAGTATCTACCAAACATATGGTAGTATTTCGTACTTTTCTTTGTTTATTTTTGTATTTATTTTAGTAAATGTAGTCGTAGAAAAAGTATTGTATGCAACGTTGTATAAGTAGTCAAGAAATGCTTGATGGCGTCAATTTACGATACATAACCTGCACCACTCGCATTTTTTAACCCTCATTATATAACTGTTGCATAAATACTATAATTGCCTCGAACAACCATCTTATTATTATTGACATTGCGAGACCCCAAGGTCGCGTATAAATTTACGAAATCACATGTAATATAATTCCATAATGCTATTTTATTAGGGTTCCGTACCCGAAGGGTAAAATCAGGACCCTATTACTAAGACTCCACTGTCCGTCTGTCCATCTGTCTGTCACCAGGCTGTACCTAATGAACCGTGATAGCTAGACAGTTGAAATTTTTGTAATATGTAATATAATTCTATCTAAGACTCTGCTGTCCGTCTGTCTGTCACCAGGCTATAATCTCATGAGCCGTGATAGCTAGACAGTAAAAAATTTTCACAGATGATGTATTACTGTTGCCGCTATAATAGCAAATACTAAAATATAGCAAATGCTATAATAACGAAATAAAATAAATATTTAAGTGGAGCTCATACAACAAACGTCATTTTTAGGGTTCCGTACCCAAATAGTAAAAACGGGACCGTATTACTAAGACTCTACTTTCCGTCTGTTCGTCTGTCTGTCACCAGGCTGTATCTTATGAACCGTGATAGCTAGACAGTTGAAATTTTCACAGATGCCTCTTTAACAACAAATACTAAAAACAAAATTAAATAAATATTTTAATGCGGCACATTTAATAAACGTGATTTTTTATAAATAATGGTACGGAACCGTTGAAGCGCGAGTCCAACTCTCACTTAATTTTTTTTTTCAAATTTTCACTCAAAAGCCTTTTTTAGCTTGATTGTGGCTAAAGGGTTTTCGATCTTGCAACCCTGGGCTCTATCTGCTTAGAGCGGTAAGACTCAAAAGTCTCTATCTGCCCCAGTAGCAATAAAGACGTGATATTTTATTATAATTAATTAAATAAGAAATAGCAGGGAGGGACTGGTCAGCTCGGCTTCGCTTTTTTTTTGACTTCTTAATATTTTTTATTACGCAATTTATGTTTGTTTACTTGTTCGCAAGCATTACATGTTATAATGTGTCAACATTGTATTATATTATAAGTATTTATTAATTAAAAGACAATTATAATAATATGACAAAGCCCTTCTGGCGAGTAGGCGACCAATACTGTGAAAATGAGTTTGTTTCGGCGTTTCTTCTCAGCAGTGGTCGTTACGAAGCGCTGGTATCGGTAGCTTTTCTTTAAAAATAAATTAAATTTTAATATACTTTACACGTAACATAAATTATACTTATTGACGTGTAAAAGTGCCTGTAAAGGTCTAATTACTGAATAAACATTTGAATCTTTGAATCTTGAATCTAGCAAAAAAAAGCCTAGTTTTTATATTAGGGTTCACAGCATCATTTGGGTACGAAACACTGAAGCAGCCTCCTGTCTACCAATGTAAGAATGCGAATGCACTATTTTTCTAAATTCCGTTACGTGAGAGGGAAGACATGGTGAAATATATACTTGCTTAAAGTTTGTGCCACACTACGAGCGATATCTAGACTCTTTTACTGCAAACTTCGGATTTATCTGACAAAAAAACACTGCTCAAATTGCATCATCGTATCCACGTCCCTATTTGCTGTAGGTATTTATTTTAGATTTATTATGCCTCACGCTGGGAGCACGACAACTAACATAAAGTCCACGCGGTGAAAGGGTTAAGATATTCTTAATTACATTTTTAACTCCCGACGCTAAAAAATCAAACTTATATCACCTATCGCGAATTATTTAAAGAAATATTTGTTTACTTTGTACATCTGTGTTTGGGTCATAGGATTACACCAGCCTACCAAATTTAACCTTATTTGGTCCAGTAGATTCGGAGCAAATTGGCTGTGACAGACAGACGGACAGACAGACGCACGAGTGATCCTATAAGAGTTCCGTTTTGTCAATTTTTGTACGGTACCCTAAAAACCAAAGCCTTAAAATGTATAAAAAGTAAAAAAAAGTTTTATAGAAATAAAAACAGAGTGTAAACATATTTTGAAACACTCAAGTTAAAACTATTTAGTATAGCTCAACATAGCGTAGCTTGCAGTGTAACGAAGTCATTCAACTTTCTTCAGTTAGAATGAAACGCGCAATATATTACAGTAACGCTCTGAGGAACTGTTCACTTAAATCAACAACTGAGGAAGGAAAAATAGTGAGAACTATTTTTTATTGCTGAGGGTGAAACCGCAAAATAATCGAGAAAGTATTTTTTCTCCAAATATGAGTTTGTAGTTAAATTAACAGCATCTGAGGATGTAACCGGGAACGCGCTAAGATTAGGGGGAAACATGAATGTTTCGGGTTTTCAGTCCATTTGAAATAAATTATTTGAAAGGAAACGGAGATACCATTTTAATTTTTGTCTCATACGGCGCTAGATAACCCTTCAAACTATTGTTTATTAATGAACTACTGTTTACAGTTTAAAGTGAGAACCTAAAGCTTTTCTACGCACAATTGCGAAAAACGGCCACTTTTGGCGTATGTGCGTAGAAAAGCTTCACGTTCTCACTTTAAACTGTAAACAGTAGTTCATAAAATAGTTTGAAGGGTTATTCTAGAGCCAATGCAAGACAAAATTTTGAATGATATTTCCGTTTTCTTTTAAATGATTTATTTCAAATGGGCCAACACTGGACCTTGGAAAATTAAGGGTATCCATGAATGTTTCGGGGTCCAGTGCTGCCCCCATTTGAAATAAATTATTTGAAAGGAAACGGAGATACCATTTTAATTTTTGTCTCATACGGCGCTAGAACCTTCAAACTATTTAATGAGCTACTGCTTACAGTTTAAAGCGAGAACGTGAAGCTTCACTTAGAATTATTGCGAATAAAGGCCACTTTTGTATTCTTCGGCTGGCTTCTTACATGGTGTTTAAAATACGTAAAACCATTAGTTTTATCACACATCATCATCACTTTCATATCAGCCACAGGAAGATATAGCTGCTGGACATAGGCTTCCCCAAGGATTTCCAAAACTACCGATCAGTCTTCGATTTTTATTACCTACTTAAGAGCCACGTAGAGGCGAAGAACTAACTTTGAAGGTAATATTCTCCCGTATTTCCGGTTGCATCCTCAGAGGTAACACTTCAGAGTCTAGGGTCCACTGCCTAACCTAGGAGATCTGACGAGGTTACTGCCGACTGCCGTCTGCCGTCTGACCTCCGCAACCGAAAGGGTAGACCAGACCAGGTAGGTAGGTTAGGATAGGTTTGTCAGTGAATAATTATAAACCTATCCTTGAAATGGAGCAAAAGGGTATCTTTTGGACCGGCATGCTTCATCCTAGTCTTCATCGTCGCTTACCATAAAGTGAGATTAAGGACAAATGCCTAAACCAATATATTGTAAAAAAAAGAAACCTAAAATTAACCTAGATTAAAGCTTTAATTTTAAATAATTGTGAAGATAGTCCATTAGATTTCAACCTGGATTAACAACAAGGGCTAACGGTTTTATTTCTTAAATGAAGGTCTATTATTTTAATATTGTTAACGGTTTACTCGCGTTGTATAGCCAGAAAAGTTCCCTAATCGGCCTTTCCGACTTATGAAAACAATTTAACTCAAATTTTATTCAACATCTAAAAAAATACACACGAGTTAAAATATAGATCTATAAATCAAGAACTCTATTAAATATTATCCTACAATCATATTAAAATGTCCATTATACAAAAACGTGAATTTTAATACGCTATTGACATAATTTTAACGGCTCGGGGTGTATAAATTATACATTAACTTGTTTTTTAGGATTCCGTAGTAAACAAGGAACCTTTATAGTTTCGCTACGTCTGTCTGTCCGTTCGCGGTTTTACTCAGAGACTATAAGTACTAGAAAGCCGTAATTTGATATAGGTATGTATATAGATTATGCCAAAAAAGTAGTAAAATAAAATATTGAAAACATTTTTTTTCAGGTTATCTCCCATACAAGTAAAGTAGGTGTCACTTTTGTTTTTTCTCGACTAGGCCCTTGTATGTGATATCGTTGAATAGTTCTTCCAAAAATATTGTGAGCTTGTCAACATTATTTTTCGATTTAACGATCCGTTTCTGAAATATTTGGTTTTATATTGCAAATTTTTGTTAGAGTTAAGTGTCCCCCCCCCCCCCCCGTCTATCTACTAAACGTTTGTATATGTACATGTGAAAAAATTCCCCGCGGTAGTACATATAACAAGATTAAAAAGGAAAATTATCAGATCTAAGTAGTTTACAAATTAAAAAGTTATGAGCAACTTATAAAATGTAAACTTATAAAATGTACTCGGAAAGGACAAATTTCATACAAATTCAATAGAAAAATAGTTTTTAGACGTTTTAGTGGCATGAACTCTAAGTGGGCATTTGTAACTACGGAACCCTTTACTGCGCGCGGCCCGACACGCACTTGCCAATTATTTTAAATGATTATTGGCTATTTGTCTCCGGTTGACACTTGGCATATCGTACCGTTTTGGTTAGTAAAACCTAGATTTAGGATCTAGGAGGATAGATGAGATGAGGGAAGAAAAGAGGACGAGCGTTTTTTTTTGACGTGACAGACATAGGTTGCCTCGGACGGCATTTCCTATTTCACCCGGACAAGGTTTGAGGAGCGGGCCAGAGGCCCGGCTTCCTATATTTTTATACTACTAGCAGCAGCGCAAAGGGCTCCCAAGGGGGAAACCTCGGCTTTGGGCGCGCTAGGGATTATGGCAAATTTTGAGGTGCTGCAACACCCATGTTTTGCCGGAAGGGCCGAAGCTACGGTGCCAGAAGGGCCTACTTAGGACGCAAATCGTCCAGGTACCGCCGGGCGGTACCTAGTGAACGAGCTAATGTTCCTACGCCTACGTATTCGATTACGACGAATGCGGGGGGGTCGGACCGCGAGGTTCCTCTGGCTACTCGGAGCCGCAGAGGTATCGAATTGGACCATGTCAGCCATAATCTGGTCATCGGAATCAGAGAGAACATGCCTCGGACGTCTGCCGGTGAGTCGGCGAGGGTTGTGCTCCGGGATGTAGTTAGCTGCCTCTCTAACTAGTCGGTTCGGGTGGTCAGCGGCTTTATCAAAGAAGCGTTCGGACGCTTCTTTCATAAAGTGCTTAATGGACGGGAGTTCGAGATCGCGGTGTAGGTCGCAGTTTCTCGCTATCCTTGGAGCGTTGGTAGCTCTGCGGATGAATCGGTTCTGTACTCTTTGAAGCCTAAGCATGTGAGTTGGGGCTGCGTGTGCGAAGACCACGCTTGCGTAGGTCAGGACTGGGCGAATGCAAAGTTTGAAAAGAGTTAACTTGTTGCCAAGAGAAAACTTTTCATTGCGTATCATGGGGTTGAGACGGCTCAAATAGAAGCATGCAGTGTTGCATACCCTTTTGATGTGAGGACCGAAGGTCATGCCGCTGTCGAAGGTGACACCCAGATACTTGGCCGTGCGTGTCCAAGGAATGGGTTTACCGTAAAGTGAGATTTGCCTGATGGGCTTGGGTCGGTGCTGACTGTTGTTCTGAGGTCGCGACGCACCTTGTGGATCCTTCGTAAAGTAAACTGCGTTACTTTTCTCCGGATTCACTTCGATGCGCCACTTCCTGAACCACTCGCCTAGTGCGTCGACAGCGCGCTGGAGTCGATTTCCTATTGTCTGCACCATGGTGGCAGAGCAATAGAGGGCTGTGTCGTCGGCGAAGAGGGCCAACTCCACACCTTTGGTACGCGGAACGTCACTGGTGTACAGTGAGTATAGGAGGGGAGAGAGGACGGAGCCTTGCGGAACTCCGGCTCTTATGGGGCGGGGCCGTGAGAGGCATCCCTCATATCTGTAGCGAAATGTGCGATTCGACAGGAAGTTTCGGATGATGTGCACGAAACTGTCTGGTAGTCCCATGTTTGCAAGCTTGTAAAGCAAGCCTGCATGCCAGACTTTGTCGAATGCTTTCGCGACGTCAAAGAAGAGAGCCCCTGTGCGGCGGCCCCATCGTCGAAATTTGAGGATGTGCTCCGTGAGGCGGTGCGCTTGGTGGACGGATGAGTGCTTGGCGCGGAAACCAAACTGTTCATCGGGGATGAGTGGTCTCTCAGATAACTGAAGGTATTCTCTGAGGCGTATCGCAATAATCCTTTCGTATATCTTCCCCATACAGCTCAGGAGGCTGATGGGTCGATATGCTGTCGGGTTTTTGAGATCCTTGCCTGGCTTAGGAATGCCAATGACGGTTGCATGTTTCCAGGCGTCTGGGAACGTGCAATTGGCGAGGCAGGCGTTGAATATAGTGACTAGGAGGAGGAGGAGGGTCTGTGGTAGGCGTTTTAGGACGCCGGTGGATATCCCGTCAGCACCGGGTGCTTTTCGGGGTTTGAGGGACTTGATGATCGATTGAACTTCTTCAACCGTCGTCGGTGTTAGGGGGAACTCGGGAGGAGTCGAGGCAGAAGCGGCGAGCCGCTCTGCTTGCGATTCGACCTCTTGGAGGTGAACGGGGTCTACTGGCTCACGACTAGGAGAACATTGGCTCTCCAGGCTGTCTGCAAGGCATTCAGCTTTTTCGTCATCATCGAAGGCGATGGAGCCATCCTCCCTGTTGAGGGGAGGTGTAGATGAGATGATATCTGTCTTGAGAGATTTCGCCACGCGCCAGTAGGCGGTGTGAGACGGTGAAATCTCAGAGAGGAGTGTACCCCAGCGTTCGTCCCTGATCTCCGCAATGCGCTCTCTAACTCGACGTTGGAGATAGCGCAGGTTGGAGCGGGCTTCGTCAGTTGGGTAGAGGTCGTGTAGTCTTGTCGCGGCTCTCTTTTCTGTCATCAGCCGTCGCATATCCTCGGGCAGTTCGAATCTATGGGTTGGATCCATAGATGGGACCTGCCGAGAGCAGTCCTTTACGGCTGCTTGCAGGTGGCTGGTGAGAGATGAGATCGCCAAGTCTGTCTCGTCAGTGGTGGTTACCCTATCGGGGATTGCGTCCAAGTGCGCTGAGGTTTGGTCGAGAACCCTTTCGAGTTTCTTCCAGTCTGTCACCGTTTTCGTGTGGATGGTGCGTCCGTTGTCTGTCGGTCCTAGTTGCAGTACTACCGGTCGGTGGTCTGAGTCAAGGTCTGGGTGGACTTCTACTGAACACACCTGAAGGGTGATGTTCTTAAGTAGAGCTATGTCTAACACGCTGGGGTTTCCCTGGCCGTTGCGGGGGTATCGGGTGGGCGCCAAGGTGGCTACAACGTCAAAGTCTAGTTCGTCTGTGAAACGTTCTAGCCTGTTTCCGTTGGTCGAGTTAGTCACCGAGTGCCATCTGGTGGATTTGCTGTTGAAATCTCCCGCCAAAATGGTGGAGTTTCCTAGAGCGAATAGGGTTTCTAAGTCAGAGCGTAGCAGCTCTTTTTTAGATGGCAGGTAGATAGAGGCGATATTGATCGGCGAGTGGCCGGTCATCGCAACGCGTAGGAGGGAGCATTCGATGTTCTCGAGGAGTGGAGGGTCCAGTTGGATACAGTGGAGAGACCTTTTGTAATAGATCAACGTGCCACCCTTCTCAGAGTGGAGCCTGTCGTTCCGGATCAGGTTGTAGTTTGCAATACGCGGATTGCGATGGTGTGGTTTCAAAAAGGTCTCTTGGGCCAGGAAAATATCTACTTGGTGATCTGCCAGGAATTGGGAGATCAGTAGTTTCTTTTCTTTGAAGGCCCCGTCTGTGTTGTAGTACGCGATGGTTAGTGAACGCGGTTTATTCCTCTGATTGAGACTACCCATAATTAAGGCTGACGTGGTTTTGCCGCCCCGGCGGCTGACTTAATTTGCTCTATTTGAGAGCGGAACTTGAGGAGGGTCCGGACAAGAGACACGGTGTCGTTGCCCGCTTCCACGATCGCGTGACCCATCTCGGTCAATTGGTCGAGATCCACCGCTTGGATCACCTGCAAGGCCGTTGCGATGGCTTGGTCGTCGCTTACCCCAGATCTCCTTGTGGCCCCTTCTGGAGGCGCAGGCCGGGTTTCCGGAGGGGCGACAACGGCCGGTCGTTGTCTGAAATTAGCCCAAGTGCTCACTGAAGGTGAGGGCACTAGGGGCTGAGTTGACGGACGCGTTGGACGAGAGACTGAAGGTCTCTGCCTCAACGGTGGGTAGGCAGCTGGATTGCTGGCTGACGGAGGGGGTGCGTGCGAGACAGGCCGAGCGGTCTGAGTACGCGTCGCTGGACCGCGTGAGTTGGAGGGCAGAGGGCGCTTGGCGGCCATCGGGGCCTTTGGACAGCCCCGCCAGTTGGCCGGATGGTCCAAACCCCCGCATAACACGCATGCGGGTAGTCCCTCAGACTCTCTGGTCCTCTCACAATCCCTAGTGTGATGGTCACCTAGGCACTTCACGCATCGCGCGCGGGCGTGACAATTTCGGGCGGAGTGGCCATAGTATTGGCAGTTATGACACTGCCCAATACCCCTCCGTTTGTGCGGAGGTTCGACTTTGAAGTCGGTCAGACCGGCGACCGACTTTATTTGGAATATTCTTTTCCCTTCCGGGGACTTGTCCAGTATCACGAGAATCATTGGTAGAGGGGCCTTCTCCCTACCCTTGTACATCCGATGTACCTCTCGGATAGGGAGGTTTTCAGCCTCCAAGGTTTCCCTCACGAAGTCTACGGAGACTTCGGTGGGGATAGGCCTGATAACTGCTCGGAGCAGCTTGTCTTCCTCGAGGGAGAATGAGTGCCACGGAATGGCACGTGTGTTTAGTAGGGCTGTCACTGCCCTATAATCCTGTGTGGATTGGAGTGTTAAAGTCACTCCGAGTTCGCTCTTGTGAGCCCTAATGTAGTTGATCCGACGCTCTATGAGCGTTTTGGACAGTGGTTCCCACTGAGCCGCATCACGGATGATGATGGGCGGGGGACGTTTTTGGCCGGCAGCCGCGCGGGGTGCGGAGGGTGACGCCTTTTTGGCAGGGGCGCCGTCGGTTTTCTTGGCGGCCTTCGGTGGTGGGAGCTCCTTGCTGCCCGAGGCCCGAGCCTTGCGCTGCCTTTTGCCTCCGCTGACGGGGATAAATTCCTCGTCTTCGGACGTAATGGGCTGCTCGACTTCAGACTCCGAACGAGCGCGGGCTGCCACTGCCGGGGTGGCCTTAGAATTGGTCGGGGTGGGGAGGGAGGGGTCTGTGTCCATCGCGGACAAGATGGGTCCCTTCGTTGTAGTGAATTCGAGGGGCTCTTGGCACTCCTCGAGCTCCTCTAGCTCCTCCAAGGGGAGGGGCGAAAATCGGTTTTTCAGTCCGGTCGCGGTCGGGGTCGGGGAGGGGGAAGCTGGTGCGTCGAGCACCAGTGGGCCTTTTGCGGGGCGAGTCACGTGCGGTGGAGGGTCCGCAGGTTGGGTTGTGGGCTTCTTTGCTGAAGGCGTAGAAGTCTGTCGGGCCTTCCAGTCATTGAAAAATTTCTGAAAAGCTGTAGTTTGGTGGAACTGCTCGAGCAGTTCCGCGTCGGTCGGTGTTGGTGCCATCTTACGGCAGAATTTCACGGAGCAGGGTGGGGACCCCGCCCGAGGGGTTCACTCGGGCGGTACTAAAAGGGTTCCTAGCTCGCTCTCCTACGGGCGGAGAGGTGTGTGCCTAAGTCCCTACTTCGTGGTGTCTGTAGCTCTTCCGGTGAGCGGTCTACTGCCAACCTTGTTTGGGCTAGTAGGGGTGTACCTGACTTAACTACCTAACCGATACCCGGGGTTGACTAGGGAAGCCCCCAAGGTCAGTGGTCCCGGGCCCAGCCTAGTTTCTTGCCGTTACCCTGAAGGGGTAAAGGCTAGTGCCAGGGTCCGCACTACGTCAGCGGAGCAACCCGTATTGGCGTAGAACACCTCAACACGATTGCTCCAACCGGCGGCCTCAGCTGAAAGTGAGGGCTTTCTCTGCACGTAAAAAGTGCAGGCAAATCGACGACGTATCGCAGAAACAGGAACACGACCCGCTACCCTAAGAAGGGCTTGCGTTCGTGGACGACTCCTTGGCGCACCGACCTACTCGGTGCAGTCGGTTGATCGGCGCGTCAAATTGCCGGAGCGCTGAGGCGCTTTCCCGCCCCTGGAATAAGTCCCGTGAAGGGCAGGTATTCCGTTCCCCGGAAGCCTCTGTTGAGAACCAAGCAAGCTTGGATCTCGACAGCTGCCGTAAGCGCACTGAGCGTCGTGAAGTGCACCGGTCCTCTACTGGCAGTAGCGTGTCGATACTGACGATAGCGAACAGGAGCGCCAACGGCGACGAGCAGCAATACCGAATCGTCTATCTGAGCTTAGGAACGTGCCGCGACAACACGTCCGTCCACTCCGACAGCCAAACCCAGTATGAGTGTGAGAGGACGAGCGCCGGCCGCCGCGCCTTATATATGGGCATGACCCCCCCCCCCGCTGCGCCGAAGAGGGGCGGAGGAGTGCTGGAGCCCGCGCGATGTCACAATATGTACCCTCCATGAGGTTCATAAACTAATATGAAAATAGAAGTGATTAAAATTGGATTTTCATTCTTTAATTTTATTCTGTTCTTTTGTTACTGC
Source organism: Acrobasis suavella (assembly GCA_943193695.1). Lineage (NCBI taxonomy): Eukaryota > Metazoa > Arthropoda > Insecta > Lepidoptera > Pyralidae > Acrobasis > Acrobasis suavella. The sequence continues at coordinate 1,869,635 of OW971950.1, forward strand.
GCCGATGACCGCCATTTTGGTTCAACCTACGTGCCAGGAATTTATACAAAAATGCTTTGAAGTCCGCCATTTTTGTTCAACTTATTTATGTCACATTATACCTTTTTTTAAGTAAGGTTTTGTATTTTGTTGGGGGTTGTACTCCAGTACAACCCCCAACAACTTACTACTCACCACCTATGTATAAAATTTTGACATTTACAGAGTTTACGTTTTGAAAACAATCTTTTTTAAATAAGTTATCACGCAACGTGTTAGTAAAATCAATTGAAATTGAAACTAACCGCAATTGGACAAAACGGCAGAGTTAACCGAGTGCGCAGTAACAATAATAGGTTTTGGTCTGTTAACTAACTATTTAGATAAACCCAAATATGTTACAGACCGTAGTTACTTTATTAATGAAACCATATTAAATCGGTATATCAAAGAATAGAATAGCTAACTCGAATTTTCATTTTATTAGAAACACGATTAAAAATTATGAAGCCAGAAATAAGTAACTGGCCAAGTGGGAGTCGGACTCGTGCACAAAGGGTTGCCATTTTCTATACAAAAATCACGCTTATAAATAAATAAATATATAGGAACAAATAACACTGATTGAGCTAGCCCCAAAGTAAGTTCGAGACTTGTGTTATGGGATACTAACTCAACGATACTATATTTTATAATAAATACATATATAGATAAACATCCAAGACCCAGGACAATTTGAAAAAGGCCATTTTCCAACTTGCCCTGGCCGGGGATCGAGCCCGGAACCTTTGGGTGAAGGACTAGCATGGTGACTACTATGCCACGGAGGCCGTTTGTTGTATGGAAGCCCCTGAAATATCTATTTTATTCTGTTTCTATATGTTGTTATAGCGAAAACAGAAATACATCTGTGAAAATTTCAACTGTCTAGCATGAAGATTCATGAGATCAGCCTGGTGACAGACAGACGGACAGAAGAATAGACGAACAGCGGAGTCTTAGTAATAAGGTCCCATTTTTACCCTTTGGGCACGGAACCAATCCCTTCTGGTGGCACGTGTTCACAAGTTGAAGGAAGTTTATTTCGTATCTTTAAACCTCTCTTGTATACAACTTAGAAGTGGGCCGAAGGGGAAGGGAGATACCCGTAATAAATCAAACCACAGGCTATAATAGATCACTATAGTAAAATGAAATTAAAATAACAGTCAAAACACAAAAAAATAAATTCGGCTTTTCCATACAAAAGTGTGCAGCCGCCCGGGCAATTAGTATGGCAATGGGTTTTTTTGTTATCATTTTAATTTCAGTACACTATAGTGATCTAGAATAGCCCGTGGTTCGATTTTGTACTGTGTCTCTTCCAAGTTGTATACTATTTTCAACATGATCCATCCATCTCATCAAAGTAGTTCGAGTAGATATAAGTACGTAATTATTTCACAGAATAGTTATTTCCCAAGAACATCTAAAATCCGAGCGGCGCCAAGGTATCTCAAAATTTTGCATAATAAAGGATGAATAAATTTTAAATCTTACTTTTAAATTAAACAGATTAGAAAATATTGTAATAAAGGCTTAAATCTGGCAAAAAACACTTTGCGATAATTAAAAAGAAAATCAATTAGAATTGTTTTAGATTGTTAGCTTTAAATAAGAGAGAGAAAATGTTAAGATTTTACAATAAAGTTTAATTAGACATGGACCGCCTCTCAAGTAGTTGTATTTTAGTATTTTATACTAGTAATTGTGTATTAATGAATAAAGAACTCATTAACTTCCTTCGTGGTCCAGTGGCCAAGTCGTTCGCCTTGTGATCCAGAGGTCGTGGGTTCGAATCCCACTGGGAAGCATACTTTAGGAAAAGTGGTTTCGTCTGATATTACAAGTATTGTTGTGGCCTTTGGGTTGCCTAGGTCAGACGGCAGTCGCTCTATGGAACAGATTTATTTGCTAGGCAAATTAAAAAATCCCGTGACTGTAAAGAACGTCATTTAGTGATAAGTAGTGGAACTGCCGATTTAATTTTATATCCGTCGCGCCATCTATTATTTTTAAGGGCAAACCAAACTTTAACCCCCAGCAACTTTAACGATTTTCATCAAACAAAGCTAAGGTGGATCTTAGCTTTGTTTAATGAAAATCGTCGCAAGGGAACTTTTGCTAAGGGAGCTTTAACTAAGGGAGCTTTTACGTATAAAAACCGCATCAAAAATCGGCCAACCCGTTCGAGCGCTACAATGCCATAGACAAACAGACAGACAGTCAGACCGACAGACGTTAGCGCCAATATTATAACATCCCTCTTTTTGGGTCAGTGGTTAAAAACCAGTAATCTCGTAAAATCACTTATCGGGGTATAACTCGTCCGGGGTCTGCTATCTTGATTAGATAGCAGACCCCGGACTTTGAAGCGTTACCGCTGACTCCGCTGAGTATGGAACCGGGAATACGCGAGGATGTTGATGAAATGAAAAATTTAATGTACAGAAAGAACACACCACTACAGACAAATTCCTTTGTTTGTTTGACTTAGCTTATCGAAACACCTGCAGAAAACATAAATCTCTTCAAATATACCACTCTGATAACACTATCGTAGGTTCTGATCACAAAATAGAAATAACTGAAATGTTTGACTCTAGTTTTACCTAAAAAAATAGATATTAAAGTCTGTCTAAATACGATTATAGTTTGTCCATCTTTAAAAGCCAAATATTTTTGAAAACTAAAAATCAACTTTACCCCTAAACTACACACTTCTAACAAAAAAAAAAATCACCAAAATCGGTTCATAAACGTCGAAGTAATCCGCAAACACACATAAAAAAATATACTGTTGAATCCGCTAGATGACAACAAGTCAAATAAGACACTTTTTTCTAAACGTCAAAACAAACATTATGTATTGTATTTTGTATGAAATACAAAAGCGTGACGTCATGCTTTTTTGGAGTCAAATGGCGGTTTTAATATCAGCTTTTAAGTGCATTATGCATTTATATATCTAAAATCTTGTTGAAAATGAATACGATCAATGAAAAGTGACACTTTTTTGTGACGTTTTATTTTATAAAGTGTACCGAATAATTTATTTTGGACCCAGTCATCTACCCAATTGAGGAACCTGATTTTTTTGCTCTCTAAGAATAAAAATAAGAAAAGTTTAAATCAATTAAGGAAAGAAAAATTGTCTTTGATCAAGGAACTTAAATATAGTGAAAAAACCTTCTCATGGCTTGTCGCATATATGACACTGAGATGTTTGAACAATATTGCAGGCTTCCTTAGAAAATCTAACTAAGAAATATGAACTAGTTTTAGAAGAAAATAGGGAAATTAGTTTAGAATCTGACTGCGTTCCCCCAACAGTGGTTTTGGAATCACCTGTCATGGACCGAAAACTATCCCCTACAATCGACTGCGGAGTAATTTTTCATTTACTAAATAAGAGGGTGTAATAAATTCAAATATAGTCCTCATTACTCTTCTCTTACTTACTCTGCTTTTTGACTTTATCTCTCTTTCTTATATGGTGACTATTGGTGACCCCATTTTTCCGTTACATGGGAAAGGATTGATGATAATTTATATGACACTTTATTTCATTCACATTTTAGATACTAAAATTCTTAATTCAAATAAATTTTGTGTGAAAATAAGTTTCTTTCGCCTTTTCTTCACAGCAGTAGTCGTTGCGAAGTACAAATATCAAAGAGCATAAAAAAAAATAGGTTCTAAAGACATAATCTAACCTAAAACGCATTGTGTCTCATTCCTTCATATGGGATTTTTTACTAGAATGAGACTTGGCTCGTCAAAAGTACAAAAGTAACCTGTCTGCTGCTTATGATGACAAAATTTTAATGACATTGACTTATGTTCAGGTGACTTTTCTTTTTAGTAGAGTCATACGCGAATTGGCGTATTTCATACAAAAAATACGGCGCTACGTTTCAAAACAGGTTATACTTTTGAGGCTACGACGCGGAATCTATATACCTTCTATATCTATGGTATCGGAAGGTGTTCTTTAAATTAAATTTAAAAATATACACTACACTTATTGTTAATTTTCATATCAACATGTCAAAGTGCCTGTAAAAGTCTAATTACTAAATAAACATTAGAATTTTGAACTGTGATACTCCTCAGAACGAGGTATCATTTTGTACTCTAGTTATTTTGTGTTAAAATGCACTGTTATCAGTCGTGACAACTTTATTTAATCTTCATTAAGAAAGATAACCTGACCTACCACAACGTGAAAAGCTGACAGCTTTGAACGGATTAAAGAGGGGTTCACCACATGGTCTACAGCGAATTCCGGGGATCGAACCCGGGACCTCTGGGTGGCGGACTAGCATGGTGACCACTACGCCACAGAGATAAGTCATATTCAGTTTCTGTAAACAAATCTTGCAAGTTAATTTGACCCACTTCCCGGTTTCCGATTGAGTTGAAATTTTGCACCCATACGTATGTTGCAAGATAATGCAATGTCATGATGACATGGAGCTGATCTGATGATGGAGCCGGGAGGTGGTCATAGGAACTCTGAACATGAAATTTGGCAGAAAGGTAGATTATGACTAGGAGACGTCCGCTAAGAAAGGATTTTTGGAAATTCCATCCCTAAGGGGGTGAAATAGGGGTTGCCACTTATTATGAAACTTCATAATTTTCAAAGTGAGACACATTAAATTTTCAATTTATTTTAGTATTTAGAAGATAATAAAAATGAATTTATTAGATTTTGAAAATTACACCCCTATAGGGACGAAATAGGGGTTGCAAGTTTGTATGAATCTTCGTCATTTTTGAAGCGAGACACATGACATTTAAGAATTAGTGGGACGGAAACGGGAACGGGAACGGGAGCATTTTCGACTTCTACGCGGATGAAGTCGCGGGATAAAGCTAGTATGAATATAATAGAGACAGCTTAAGTCCAGAAATGTAGAAAGTAGAGCACTACCTCAACGCTCCGCTTATAAGGCGTGCAGAAGTAAAAAATAGTACTTATAAACTATATGAAAGTATTTTTTTTTATTTCTTTTTATAACCTGAAATAAAATATATTGAATGTATTTTAAGGAAATTATTTTGAATTTTGTCGAAAACACTGAACAACTAAAATAACTTTCGAAATATGAAAAAATACTTTAGGAGATAAACTCTGCTTATCACCCATTTTAGTAAAATCAATTGAAACTAACTGCAACTAGTCAAAACGGCAAAGTTAACCGAGAGTGGGCGGCGAAAATAACAGGTTTTGTTCTGTTAACTTTTTAGACAAACCTATGTTACAGTCCGTAGTTGCTTTTAACAAAATTATCAAACCGTATTAAAAATCGGTTTAGCACCGTGGAACTAACACAATTTGTATTTTTAACCGACTTTAAAAAAGGAGGAGGTTATCAAGTCGATTGTATTTTTTTTTTATATATATTTTACTCGGTATCTTCGGCAACTGTGGACCGATTTTGATAATTCTTTTTTTTATTTGAAAGCCTTTACTACCAAATTGTTCCCATGTTAATGTGGTGAAGATATGATGAGGAACTTTGGAGATATGATATGGCAGAAACTCCTGAAAGAAAATGAAGACTGTTGCTTTATTTTTTGTTAAAAATGTAATTATAATTTTTGAATTTGAACCAGTTTTGCTACTTGCGATTTGGTTAGTAGATACCAAACTTTTGTTCTTATTAGCAAAACCATGTAGTTGCATGTCCCAAACTACAACTATTAGTTTAAAACACATTTCAAAAGCCCTTAGTACAGCAGTCACTCGATTTTAGTAACGTGTAGCAAAAATTTGTTGTTTGTTTTTGTTGTTATTTTAATATCCTTACACTACAGTGATCTAGTATATATACAATGTCCTTTTTAATTAAGTACAAATATTTTAAAGGGTAATTCAGTCCATCATTTTGAACAACTTTTCCCAATAAATATACATCGAAATACGAAAATTTTTTTTGCATTTTTCATAGTAACGATATCACGTGACTACTTCGATCTGTATGAAAACCTAAATATTTATTTTCGTATTTCGATATACATTTATTGGGCAAAGTTGTTCAAAATGATGGACTGAATAACCCCTTAAAATATTTGTACTTAATTAAAAAGGACATTGTATAACCCGTGATTCTATATGATTTGACCCCTTAAATTAATACTGGTGACATACCCGTATTTTTTTTCACGTTGAATATTTCAATATTACTCGTACGTTGATATATTTCAATTTAAATTGATTCCTTATATGCTCTATCAATGAATAAATGTAAAATTACTATCGGATAGTTCACTTTGAAGCATTTCACGTGATATTTATTTGGAAGCGCGATCTAAAATCTCAGTGCAGCGGTGAGTATTGATTTAGGTACGCGGGGTTAGGTTCGATTCCGCGCTGGATATTTATCACTCAGTCAGCTGTGAGATTGGAAGGAAATGCGGAAATGTTAATTTTAGAGAGATTTATCGTTCCGTGAACATTTTCGAACGAAAGGATTACATGCAAATAATATTTTAGAAGATTATTTTTGTTTTCAAACTAAAAACCGACTTCTCCCGACTACACAACCGAATTTGATAAAATTCCTATGAGACCTTCTCATGAAAACAAACAAAAAAGAATTTATCAAATTGATTAAGGCGTCTTTGACTAATCGGGGGAGATACATAAAAATAACGGCCAAGTGCGAGTCGGCCTCGTGCACCGAGGGTTCCATACAAACCTGTAGGTATAGTAAGTTTAAAATTATTAAAAATATTTTTATTATCAGATAAAAATTTACGTAATTTTTCCTTTATCTGTGCTATAAGACGGTGCGCGTTGCTTCGTACCAAATTTCAAGATTCTGAGTTTGCGGGAAGTACCCTGTAGGTTTTGATTCCCTTGCGCGTGTCGAAAATTTGCGGCATAAACGGCTGTACCTTTTGATTGCGTTGGCTTGGAAGTTTGATTTTTTCACAGCACCCAAGTGTACTGTACTTGAGTATATGATATAAATTCCAGCTTGATACCTCCACGCGCGACAGACGAATGGACAACAAAGTGATCCTATAAGGGTTTTGTTTTTTCTTTTCGAGGTACGGAATCCTAAAAACATACGTATTTACAAATACATTTTTCGAATTGATAACCTCTTCCTTATTTGAAGTCGGTTAAAAATATTGTGCAATTTTGAGTTGGACTCTTAAACACAATTTAATTCAATGTGAGATAAATATATCACTTTAACTCCTCGTTAAATCCTTAATTAATAGTTATGACGTAACAATGTATTCTCAGTCCACATATCTAATTTTAATATCAGTATAATTGTAAGGTTGACGTTTTTGGAGAAAATGCTGCAGTACAGTTTGTTACCGCTTCTTCTGTACTTGCGCTTAGGAAGCGGCAGTAAACTTAGTTGTAAGTAAATGATCTGACGTCAACAACTAACTATTAAGAAATCGAAAGAAAAATGAAATAACAATTATCAAGTGATATAATAGTCTCTGCCTACCCTTGTGGTAAATAGGCGTGATATTATGTATGTATGTATGTATATAAATATCCAAAGATAAAAAAATGATTTTTGACTTTTTGAAATCAAAGCCCCGAAGTTAGTTCAAACTAGTGTTAAGGGATACTAACTCAACCACGGAACAGAGCTGTTCCGTGAACTCAACGACATTTTATTTTATAATTAACATTTAATACATAGATAAACACCCAAAACCCAGGACAATTTGAAAAGGCCATTTTTCCAACTTGCCCTGCTGGGGATCGAACCCAGAACCTTCGTTTTGGCGGACTAGCCTGTTGACCATTACACCACGGAGGTCGTCAAATGATATAAATTATTAAATGAATTATGAAATAAAAATAAAGGAGGATAATAATTATTTTAAAAAAAGTTTTTAAGACCAAGCTTTTATCTAAAACAATGAACTTAAAAGTTTAAGTGCCTCAAGACGAATCAAACAAGCTCAAACTCGATGGGGTTGCGTTGTTTCATTAAAGAGTTCCTATGACCACCTCCCGGATCCATCATCAGATCAGCTCCATTTCATCATAATATTGCATTATCTTGCAATATACGTATGCGTGCAAAATTTCAACTCAATTGGAAACCGGGAAGTGGGTCAAATTAACTTGCAAGATTTGTTTACAGAAACTGAATATGACTTATCTCTGTGGCGTAGTGGTCACCATGCTAGTCCGCCACCCAGAGGTCCCGGGTTCGATCCCCGGTCAGGTCGAGTTGGAAAATGGCCTTTATCAAATTGTCCCGGGTCTTGGATATTTATCTTATATGTATTTATTATAAAACTAGCTGTAACCCGCGACTTCGTCCGCGTAGAAGTCGAAAATAGTTCTAATAGGATCTTTAATTGGATTTTTACGTCATAACTTGTGTTCAAATATCCCGTTCCCGTTCCCGTACCCGTTCCGTCTTAACTTTTTGTGTCTTATTCAAAAAAAGACGAAGTTTCATAATAATATAAATTCACAACCCCTAATGCACCCTAGGGGATGCAGTTTTTAAAATCTAATTACTGTATTATTATTTTTTATTGACTACTAATTCAAAAATTTCATGTGTCTCGCTTCGAAAATGACGAAGATTCATACAAACTTGCAACCCCTATTTCACCCCTATAGGGATGTAATTTTAAAAATCTAATAATTGCATTATTACGTTCTACTAACTATTAAAATAAATTAAAATTTCATGTGTCTCACTTTAAAAATTACGAAGTGCCATACATACTGGTAACCCCTATTTCACCCCCTTAGGGACGGTTTTTCAAAAATCCTTTCGTAGCGGACGTCTCCTAGTCACAATTTACCTTCCTGCCAAATTTCATCTTCATTAGCTAAGTAGTTTTCGAGATTTCGTAATGAGTGAGTGAGTGATTTTCGCTTTTATATATATAGATAGAAAATAGAAGATATAAATACAGAGATATAAAGAACAAACCTTTCATAAACACATTTAATACTCGTAGAAAATATTTATGACGACCTCCGTGGCGTAGTGGTCACCATGCTAGTCCGCCACCCAGAGGTCCCGGGTTCGATCCCCGGTCAGGACAAGTTGGATAATGGCCTTTTTCAAATTGTCCTGGGTGTTGGATGTTTATCTATATATGAATTTGTTATAAAATATAGTGTCGTTGGGTTAGTATCCTATAACACAAGTCTCGAACTTACTTTGGGGCTAGCTCAATCAGTGTTATTTTATCCCTATATATTTATTAAATAAAAGCTTGTAAAATAGCATCCCTTCATACCGTTTCCTTCTTTCTTTATTTCTTCCAATACCTACTTACAAGGTACACATCGTTCTTTTTTAATATCGGTGAGTTTTCCCCGATCCGTATTATTTTCACGGAAGATGTTTCCTTAGTAACATGTTATTATATGACTTTCCCATGAAAGGCTCATGAGCAAAAGATACGAGAGGATACTGTACGCTTTATTTAAAATTAATGGATGGTTTGATATTCCGTTTTTACCCGAATACAGTAAAGCCAAGAAGGGTAGTGATTTCATGTATGTACGGTATGCTTCAATAATTGCCAAGTGCATGTCGGGCCACACGCAGTGTAGGGTTCCGTAGTTACGAATGCCTACTTTGAGTTAATGCCACTAAAAACATCTATAAACGCATTTTCTTTTTAATTTGTGTGAAATTTTCATATTGCGAATACATTTTATAAGTTGATCGCCTATAACTTTTAAAATTGTAAACCATACATTACTCTTATAGTTTTCCTTTAAATTTCGTTATATATACTATAGCTGTGAATTTTTTCACGTGTTTATATATAACCGTTTAGCAGATATTTTTACTTTAAAACCAAATATTTCAGAAACGGATCCCTAAATCGAAAAGCCGTGTTCACAAGCTCATAATATTTTTGAAAGACTATTCAACGATACCCCACATGACGGCTTAGTCGAGGAAAAAAAATGCCTTTTCAATTTACTTGTATGGGAGCTATCCCAAAAAAAATTTTTTTCTATATTTTATTTTACCACTTTTTCCACACTAATTAATATACATATCCATGCCAAATCACAGATTTGTAGTACTAATAGTCGCTAAGTAAAACCGCGGACGTACAGACAGACATGGTGAAATTATAAGGGTTCCTTGTTTACTACGGAACCCTAAAAATGAAGTCTCAATTAGGTACATAAAATGTTACAAAATAATGTCGTTGGTCATGATCATCCATCCATATTTAAAGAGGTTTTAAATTTGTTATTGCTGAAAAACTGATTTAAAGAGCACTATTAGATTCAAAGAAACTGTGACGTCATCTGCCTGCATTTCATACAAATCCCAAAGAAAATGTTTGTTTTGATGTTTTAAAAAAGTATTTGATTTGACTTGTTGGAAAATAGCTGATTTCTCATACAATCCGCTATTTTCCAACACGTCAAATCAGATAGATCCTTTTTTCTCAACGTCAAAACAAATATTTATAAGGAATTGTATGAAATACAAGCAGATGACGTCATAGTATCTAGGAGTCAAATAACGCTCTTATTATTAGTTTTTCTGCAATGATAAATCTAAAATCACGTCAAAATGGAAATTTTGAAGACAAATGGCATTATTTGCCTACGTTTTATTATCTTATTGGTACAAAATAATTTATTTTTGTCCCAGGAATATACCCAAATTGGTAAAGTATAAGAAATCGGGACTCCACTTCTGAGGCGTACCGTACGTGGGTATGTACTCGTATGTCTGTTCCACCATAGTATCCACATCGCTTGTCCAATTTTCACAAATGATATGTCAATTTATTTGTCGATATCGTCTGGGTGACATAAGCTATAATTTGTATGCAAAAACTAATGCTAATAACAAACTTGATGTTGGAAAAGAGTTCAAATGTAATTTAGACCTATTTATATTTTACTTCGTTCTCTCAAGTTTTTTTATTATTATTTATAGAACCTACTTAATTTATTCAAAATCGGCGAAATAGAAATGTAGGTATATGCATAAGTACGAACTTTATGACTCCGAGCTTTCTAGATGTTACTCAACTAAAAAGCTGTGACATTTATAGCCTTAATTTAATAATCTAGTTTCTTGAAAATCCGCTAAATACTTGCCTAATCTAGATAAGTAGTTCAAGATTTAGTTAGGGACTAGATTTTCCGAAAAGCTTTCAAGAAAAATTAAGTAAGTAACGTGAAAATTTGAATTTGAAATTTTAAAAACTTACTAAGCTCAGGAGTTTTTAAAATTTCACCACTTTAAGTAGGAAACCTAGAAAGAGAAAAACACTATCTCCAAATTAATCTAGGCATAAACTTATGCGGGGAAATCAAGGGCGGAAAGCTTCTTTAAGCTTATATACGTACTTATCACTTCAAACGGCATTTACGTATCTAGTTATTTATATTTTTCATTATAATTTTCTATTTTTATAGTTTAAGTTTGATTTTTTACTAATTATTTGATTAATGCCTATGTATAGTCTTATCTGAATTTTCTCTCGCATTTCTTAAATTATTTATTTTGCGATAAAATCAACGAATACATAATTGCATTTCTTAAATCCCTACAAAAAAATCTTCCAAACAATAAAACATTCAATCAAAATAATTACCTTAAATCACTCAGCTGTATCCAAACCGACACTGTCACGAAAACCCGGATCCTGTCAAAATCACTCAAAATAAATCACTCAGAGGACACTTCCAATCTAAAATCACTTAAAACAATCACTGTCACTTTGAAATCCGAACGCAAAATTAAAAATAAATTCCGCAGCTCACAGCGAACCGAGTAACTTCAAAAATTCGAAAACGAACACCGTTCCGATACGCGCGCGACGCAGCCTCCTTGCTTAGCAGTGGCCACACGAATGCCTTTTGCGCATGGTTCAAGCTGTGTAACGAAACGACGTACGTCGCATTGCGTTACTGCGTTCAAAAAATGTCCTTACGTCTCTATTCGGCGGAAAGATGGATTTTTGCCGAGATTTTTGGAATTAATTGGCGAATTTGTTGGACCATTCCGCGTAATAGACGCTGTTGTTTTATAAGACAGTTTGTGTTGAAGTGAGCAGTGGCGTATTTTGAAGTTTGACGTTCGGGCTGTACATTTAAACACCATATATTTTGAGTAAAGGGTTCCAGAGGTTGAAAGACAGATTATGAAACAGGTATTTTAAGGAAATCTTAAACTTTAGTTGATTTTCGTCTATAAAAGAGTGGATTGATTAGCATTTCAACGATTTTCATGTTTCTGTGTAGCAAGCAATAAATCTAAACGCGTTTGTTGTGTTTTTATTAAAATAACTTTTTGGACAATAAATTTAAATAACAGCTGTGATAAAAGATAGGCCAATGTGTGTTTTTCGTATATTAGTGGCCAAAACAAAATGAGAAAAAAAAATTTTTTTCGTTCATGTATATCTTTGGGCCAATATTGATGTGAAGTCTGTCAAGCTGCATAAAAGCATCTGACATAGATTGACAACTGCCGTGACTGATATATTGTGTTCATCTGAGAAGCTCGACGAATTTTTAGCCAGTTGTAGTTACCAATCCAAGTGCTCAACATCATCTTCATTTTAGCCGCATAACGTCCTCTACTGGATGTAGGCCTCTCCCACAAGGATTACCAAAATGACATTCTACATCAGGACTTCTGACCACTTTGTGGATGTCAGAAGCGTCAGTAATACGCTCTTGCTGACCATCGAGCTTTAATACGCTTCTAAGTAAGACATGGTCACGTTAAAGTATTATCAAGTAGGTGGCAAAGATCCGTAAAAAAATTATTTTTAAAACGTCAATTTTACACAAAAAGTGTCCGACTTTCCGCTTGATTAATTAAGGCACCAATCTGAACTGATTGGGGTGATGAATCGCTTTCTGTTATCAAATAACAAGTTGCTTCATTGTAAAATACTAAGATGCCTGTTAAATTTATAATAAACACTATCACTTCTTTATTCTAATGGGGCAGACAGGGCATTTTGGGTCTTGTGGCTCTAGCAATCCACGGCCGCAAGACCCAAAGGCCACTTTTAGTGTAAAAGGCGAGAAGGTTGAAAAAAGGAATCGAAATAATGATAGATAAAGATAGATAACTACCTGCCTCCGTGGTCCAGTGGTCAAGGCGTTCGCCTTGTGACCCGGAGGTCATGGGTTCGATTCCCACTGGAAAGCATACTTTGTGAAAAGTTGTTTCCAGTCTGGATAGGATATTGCAGGATTAAATCACCTGATTATCCGAAAAGAAAGATGATTCCGTGTTTCGGAAGGCACGTAAAACTGTGGGTCCCGAACGCCACCTAGCGTTTGATCATCAAACTATCCAAGGATTGGTTCCTGATTTGCCCTTTGGGTTGTGGAGGTCAGACGGCAGTCGCCCTGTGTAAAAACCAGCAACCTCGTCAAATCTCCTTGGTAAAGATAGCGGACCCCGGGCTCTGAAGCGTTACTGCTGAGGAAGCAACCGGGAATACGCTCGGATGATGATGAAAGATAGATAACTCTTTATGGTATACCCTGTGGTTATACCAAAGAAAAATGTAACATAAATAAATAATATTTTTCCTGCGGTCTTATCTCTTAAGAATCCCCTTACCCTGGACAGAATCAGACTTTCCCATACAAACGTAGTCTACGTTTTATTTTGAAACGACATGTCAGATATTGGCGAAATAATGTTATTTCAAAGAAATTGCACATCATCATCATCATCATATCAGCCACAGGAAGTCCACTGCTGGACATAGGCCTCCCCCAAGGATTTCCAAAACGACCGATCGGAAGCGGCCTGCATCCAGCGCCTCCCTGCAACCTTGCTCAGGTCATCCGACCATCTAGCAGGTGGGTGTCCTACGCTGCGCTTGCCGGTACGTGGCCGCCATTCGAGAACCTTTCTGCCCCATCGGCCATCGGTTCTCACACACACAAATTGCACATATTAAGCCATATAACTAGTTTTCACAGTCGAAATATGAACTTAAAAGAGAATAAAGTGTATATCATATTTGACCATCCGTATGGAAAACTTCTTCACGTTCATATTTTTTTCAAGTTCATATTTGACTGTCGAAAACTAGTTATATGCTTGGATATATGCAATTTCTTGTCTCTACAAAATACTGGCTGAATCTCACATGTCATTTTAAAATAAAAGCTAGACTTGGAAAAGTCTAGGGTAAGGGGATTCTTTAAACGATCTCTTCGCATGATCTATTCCTCGATCGGATTTTAAGAACAACGATGGGAGAGAAACAACTGGTACTTACATCCTATAAGTATATTCTTTCATTCTAGACTAGCATGTGAATTTTTTTTTTAAAACTAAATACCTACTTCTTTGCCAAACTACAAAACTCATTTTAATAAAAAAATTGATTAGATTATGGGACCACCTGACAAATATGCGCTTTCAAACAAAAAAAGAATTTCTGAAATCGGTTCATGCGTCTTCGAAAAACCCGTGAACATACATAAAAAAACATTCCGTAGAATTAAATATAAATAAATGTAAAGAGACAAATAACACTGATGGAGCTAGCCCCAAAGTAAGTTCGAGACTTGTGTTATGGGATACTAACTCAACGATACTATATTTTATAATAATTTTTCAAAACTAAAAACCGACTTCACCCTCAAACTACACAACCGATTTGAAAGTATACCCTTTCAAACAAAAAAAGAATTTAAATCGGTCCAGGCGTCTTTGAATAATCGGTGAACATACATAAAAATAATAAAGGATCGCGACGAATTGATAACCTCCTCCTTTTTTTTGGAAGTCGGTTAAAAATACATATATAGATAAACATCCAAGACCCAGAACAATTTGAAAAAGGCCATTTTCCAACTTGCCCTGACCGGTTTTGATAACATCTTCTTGTTTTAAAGTCGTTTAAAATGGTTTAAAGATTTGGTTTAAATCAAATTGCATTTTTTTTTTACTTATTGTTTCAAAGGAATGCACGCGGGTGGAGTCGCGACTAATTTAATATACAAATATGTAAATTGAAACATTCTCATCCCGGTACCGGCCGCATGTTTGTTTGATATAAATATTGGGTAGGTATGGGTAATAAGTGAGGATATCTTGAAGATGTTCATGATTTAGACTAGGAGCTAGACGCACATTATTGCATATATAATGTGTAAGGGACATATCCGTAATAAATCGAACCACGGACTATACAACATCACTATAAATGTATAATGAAATTAAAAATTAAAGTCAAAAACAAAAAAGTCGATATTCCTATACAAATTGCACACTTTATAGAAATGCCAAATTTTTTTTAGTTCGTCGAATTTCTCTGTCCATTTCTTTCTAAGTGCACTGTGATTATTTGAGGAGCTAAGTGGGAATTGATAGATGGTATATACAAGGTCTTACAAAATATACTTGACGACCTCCGTGGCGTAGTGGTCACCATGCTAGTTCGCCACCCAGAGGTTCCGGGTTCGATCCCCGGTCAGGGCAAGTTGAAAAATGGTCTTGGACGTTTATCTATATATGTATATGTTATAAAATATAGTATCGTTGAGTAAGTATCCCATAACACAAGTCTCGAACTTACTTTGGGGCTAGCTCAATCAGTGTTATTTGTCCCTATATATTTATTTATTATTTATTTATTTATACTGAAACTATTTTAAAGGTGAATTCAGTCCATCACAATGAACAACTTTCCCCAAGGAACATATATCGAAATATGAAAAATATTTTTTGGCTTCCCATACGACTTGACCGAACAGCTGATCCGAGTTTATATGGAAAGTCGAAAATTATTTTTCATATTTCGATATATGTTCCTTGGGGAAAGTTGTTCATTATCATGAACTGAATTCACCTTTAAAATAGATTCAGTATATTTTGTTACACGTTATATATGCTGCGACATTTACTTATATGTATGTCTGGTTTCAAAATAATAGAGCACTTTACAACTTACTTGCTAGCAGTGGAGACGTGCGTACTGACCATAAATATTAAATACAGAACGGAATGTCCTAAGGTCCCCGTTCCCCGTCCCCGCACCTCTCCATCGTTCTCGCCTTGTAAAGGTGTTGAACGCGCGGCTGTGGGCGAACACACACACATTACCGTGTGCACGGATGTATAGTTTCGTTTGTAGTAGTGTAGGCATAAATGATACTCCGCTTCTATGAAGTGTCGTACCTGTAACGAAGGTTGACAAAGAGAAGAGAGCGAGCGATATAAGACAGCTCATAGACCTAGATTTTCTTTGTAAATCTATGGTACCGCTTATATATATTGACAGCAACATCATGTCAAATACAATATGTTAATTTTCCCTCTTATTAAGAAAAAAAAAAACAAACGTTTACTAAACCTCTTTTAATTGAAAAATATTTTTTCTTGTTCTTGCAATGAGAAGAGTGATAGAGACAAAGGGTCTCTAATGCTTCTTATAAAAATATTTGTATTAATATAGTTTGAAATAATGTTTTTTCACATAATCTTAATTCCTATAAATATAATTTAATATAATTTTTTTAACATAATTGTTTTGTCATAAATACAAATTGTTATTAACATAAACAGTCATAATATAATTTAATCATAATAGTAATACTCATTATGACATTAATATAAAATTTATTTTTACATATATATTAATTACATCACACAATACCTCATTTTATTGAAACATAATGTATTTAAGCATAATGCTATTTAAGCATAATATTCTTAAACATAAAATCATTTACGCCGAATTGGTCACTTTTGTCACTTTGTCGACGATCGCTCCTGTGATGGTTACTGCATAACCACAACCTAACCTACCTTTCACGACTAATTCAGAGATTATGCGAATAAACATTACATACATTTTTAATTTACATTCAATTTTTTTATAGTCATTACTCAACCCTATTTA
Organism: Acrobasis suavella; assembly: GCA_943193695.1. Lineage (NCBI taxonomy): Eukaryota > Metazoa > Arthropoda > Insecta > Lepidoptera > Pyralidae > Acrobasis > Acrobasis suavella. Next base: position 1,886,546 of record OW971950.1, read on the forward strand.
TAATTTTTTAAATATTGAACAATAATATATTTGTCCCCAAAAATGTGTTCAAAATACATTGTGTTAAACTATGTTTATGACCGTAACAATTATGACAAATCCATTATGATAAACCATTTTATTAGAAAATTCTGTTTAACAATCTATGATTATGCCTACACAAACATTATTACAAAAAACATATATTATGCCAAAAAAAAAATATGAGACAGGCCTTAGGTTATGACAAACCATATTAAGATTATTAACCTTATGGGAAATGAGAGGATCCTAGAGACAAGAATCATTTTAACTAAAATAGGAACTTTTTTTTTAAATTGGTGTTGATCTTGATGGTCCTAGTAGGATGATAGTTTTATTTTGTTCTCAACTTGGAAAGGCCTGTTTTTCAGGAGTGTATATATTATATCAGTCCATGGCTGTACTAAAAAAAAGTTTGTAATAAAAAAAATTGTGCCAAAATCAGTGCAGTCGTCAAAAAAAATACAAATCATTATTCGCATCATGCGTCGTCAAAATTTTCAATCTAATAAACCGCCCCTAATTGTCCCCGGCTTAAGGGTTTCCATAATGCTAGGAGCATTCCACTTTGTACGGTATAGCGCTAGAAATCCTTTGAGCAACAAACGACACGGAGCGATTATCTCTTGTCTTGTCTCTTGCTTTTTAGAGTTCCGTACAAAAACTGAAAAACAGAACCCTTATAGGATCACTCGTGCGTCTGTCTGTCCGTCCGTCTGTCACAGCCAATTTGCTCCCAATCTACTAGACCAAATCAGGTGAAATTTGGTAGGATGGTGTAATCCTTTGACTCAAACATAAAAGTAAATATTTTTTTTAAAATAAGGGTAATTTTCGAGAAATAAGTCAAGAAATTAAAAAAAAAGTTTTGCAAACCTTACTGTGTCGCATATCAAATGAAAGGGTTTATTATGAGGATTTCACGAAAAAAGACGAAAATTGACCAGGGGGGGGCCCCTGATCTCCGAAACTACTGAGCCAGAAATTTTGAAAAAAATACATAATGTAGTTTATTACTTGTAGATTACAGGAAAAATAATATAAGAATTGTATCCATTGAAAATAAAATAGTAAACTCAATAAAATATGTTCACTTACGAAAAGTCTTTGGTATTTGGAACCCTCTCCACGCGAGTTCAACTCGCACTTGCCCTGTTATTTTTTGTAGTGTAGCACACACTCCCTCCATATAACGATAGCAAATGAAGAAAACGTTCTTTTGCTTCTTAATGTTATCTGATTTCAATGTTTTTTGTATATTTTTGACACAATAAAAGACTAGGCTTGTAGGTTTTCCTTTTTCTAATTTGTAAAAATATATATAAAATAAAAAATAAAATAAATAAATATATAGAGACAAATTACACTGATTGAGCTAGCCCCAACTCACCGATACTATATTTTATAACATATACATATATACGAGGGGGGGTCAAAAAGTTCGCGGAATGGAGGGGATAGCGGGGGGTGGGGGACCTGCCGCAGGTAGTAACTAATGAGCAACTCTTTGTGAGTATATATGCCAAGTTTGAACCTGATTGTGTCAATAACCTTTGACCTGTCGTCGATCAAACAAGTGAATCCGGAAGAAAAACTTGAACATGGAAAAAATCGAGTTTCGTGCCGTCATAAAGTTCCTCACTAAGCAAGGAAAACCACCTCAGAAAATTTTGGAAGAAATGTTATCAGTATACGGGGACTCTTGCCCTGGGAAAACCATGGTGTACAAGTGGAATAGCCTTTTCAAGCAAGGCAGAGAGTCTCTTGAAGACGACCCTCGCTCAGGACGGCCGATTGAGGCCACCACCTCAAACATCGTTGAAAAAGTGGAGAATCTTATACTGGAGGATACTCGTTTGAAGAAGAAACAACTTGCAGAAATGGTTGGAGTATCACCTACAACCATTTTAAATATTCTACACGACAATCTTGGGATGTCAAAAGTCAGCGCAAGATGGGTGCCAAGAATGCTCACACCACCACAGAAACAGCTGCGCGTCGAGTATTCAAAGGAGTTTTTAGACCTCTGTAGCGCCGACAAGGAAGGAATTTTTGCAAGACTTGTTACTGCAGATGAAACTTGGGTTCATCATTATGAGCCTGAGTCGAAGCAAGAGTCTATGCAGTGGCATAAAAAGGGTCAGCCCCCCCCTAAGAAATACAGGGTGTCACAATCGGCTGGAAAAATCATGGCAACTGTTTTTTGGGATACAGAGGGTATTTTATTAATAGATTATAAAGATAAGGGTGTTTCTATAACGGGAGAATACTACGCTAATCTACTAAGACAATTAAAAGAAGCAATCAAGGAGAAAAGGCGGGGAAAGTTGACAAAGGGTGTGCTGCTTTTGCATGACAACGCACCGGTACACAAGAGCCGCGTTGCGATGGCTGCCCTTCATCACTGTGGCTTCGAAATGTTAAACCATCCTCCCTATAGTCCAGACTTAGCCCCCTGTGATTATTTTTTATTTCCCAAATTAAAAAAAGAGCTTCGGGGGAAGAAATTTTCCGATGATGAAGAAGTCAAGTCGGCGATTTCGGCCTATTTTGAGGACAAAGACAAATCATTTTTTTTCGACGGTATTAATAAGTTAATAGAGAGATCTGAAAAATGTATTCGACTTAAGGGGGAATATATTGAAAAAGAAAAATAGTACAGTATTTTATTTCACCCCCCTTCCCCTCCGTTCCGCGAACTTTTTGACCCCCCCTCGTAGATAAACATCCAAGACCCAGGACAATTTGAAAAAGACCATTTTCCAACTTGCCCTGACCGGGGATCGAACCCGGGACCTCTGGGTGGCGGACTAGCATGGTGACCACTACGCCACGGAGGAAGGGACATAATACCCGTAATAAATCGAACCAAAGGCTTCATCACTAAAGTATAATAAAATTAAAATAAGAGTCTAGAAACAAAAAACTTATTCGACGTTGCTATTCAATTTGCCCGGGCAACTGGAATTTAAACTTTTGTATGGAAATGTCGAATCACTCATTTTTTTACTTTGATTTTATTTTCAATATACTAAAGTGATTTAGTTTAGCCCTTGGTTTGATATATTATACAATACAATACAATACAAATCAACTTTATTGCACCACAATAGACACACAAAAATTACAAAACAACAAGAAACAATATAGGCACAAAGGCGGACTTATCGCTATAAATGCAATCTCTTCCAGCCAACCATTGGGTGGAGGAAAAATTTATTTGAAACAAGGTGGGCGCAGTACTAATTCTATGTTACCTACTTACATATGAATATATACCTAAATACATATACACACATATATAATACATAATAAATATATATATACATAAGCATTATTATGGGTAAGACCACCATCCACGATACTGATAAAAGAAAAACCTATAAACCTAGTCTTGTATTGTATACCTAAATAACTAAAAAAACGTTGCGAACAGATAGGTAACATTTAGGAATGGAAAAACATGTTTTCTTTTTAGCCGACTTCCAAAAAGTAGGTTATCAATTCGTCGCCATCTTTTTAGGGTTTCGTAGTAAACAAGGAACCCTTATAGTTTCTCCATGTCTGTCTGTCTGTTTGTCTGTCCGTCCGCGGTCTTACTCAGCGACTATAAGTACTAGAAATCTGTAATTTGGCATGAATATATATATCAATTAGGCGGAAAAAACGGTAAAATAAAATAATGACAAAAATTTTTTTTTGTGTAGCTCCCATACTTGTAAAATAAAAAAATTTTTTTTTTTCTTGACTAACCAATCATTTTGGATATCGTTTAATAGGTCTCTTAAAAATATTGTGAGTTTGAGAACACTGTTTTTTGATTTTGGGATCCGTTTCTGAAATATTTGCTTTTAAAGTGAAAAAATTTGTTGGAGTCAAGTGTCCCTCTATCTGCTAAACGGTTATATATGGCCATGTGAAAAAAATTACAGCTATAGAATTTATAACGAAATTTAAAGGAAAACTATCAGAGCTAAGTAGGGTTTAAAAATTAAAAAGTTATAGGCGATTAACTTATAAAATGTACTCGGAAAAGGAAAATTTCATACAAATTCAATAGAAAATTAGTTTTTAGACGTTTTTAGTGGCATGAGCACAAAGTTGACGTTCGTAACTACGGAACCCTAATGCGCGTGGCCCGACACGCACTTGGCCAATTATTTTTATGTATGATCACCGATTAAAAAAGTATTCGAAAAAGCCTAGACCGATTTGGTAAATTCTTTTTTGTTTGAAAGTGTATACTCGTCCGGTGGTCCCATAGAACTTTTTTCAAAATTTCTCAAACCTTTTGTGTAGTTTGGGAATGAAATCGGTTGTTAGTTTTGAAAAATTATTAACTATTCTTACTCAGACTGCTCCTACACTATTAAGGTCATTAAAAATCCTAAAGCAAACAGTTAGCACAGGACACCACATTAATATGCAAATGTAATGCGCCTGCTTTGCTTGTATTACGAACCACTACCGTGTAGTTAAGAGGGAATACTTAATAGTAGAGAGTGTTAGACCTCCCACTGCCCACTTAAGTATAAGGAATTTTAACAAAAAAAATTTTTTGCCGCACAAATTTAAAAAAATACCTGCCCAAGTAACTTTTGAACATAGGTCCTAGGTTTGACGACCTCCCTAGACCGCCAATCTGGAGGTTCTAGGTTCGATCCTCAGCCAGGGCAAGTTGGACAATGGCCTTTTTCAAATTGTCCTGGGTCTTGGATGTATAATAATGTAATTATTAAAAAATGTAATACCATTGAGTAAGTATCCCATTACACAAGTTTAAAACTTACTATTGGTCTACGTCAATAATTGGTGCTTTTATGAGAAAAAAAATTAAGTAAGAACCGTCTCGATTAAATCAGCTTGCAGACGAAAAAAACCGCATCAAAATCAGTACATTCGTGTAGGCGCTTTACACAGACAGACACACAGACTCAACAAACTTATTACTTTTTTTTGTCAGAGTTTAGAACCAAAAATGCTAAATATTATCAAAGTCAAAGTAAAAAAAAAATATTCAATAGAGGATAAATTTATCTCTTATTGAAGGTCATTTCTTTTTATAAATATTATTATAGTGCAAAAGCTAAAAATTACTAGCGTTTCGGAACGACCACTGCTGGGAAGATTACGCCGAAAGAAACCTAGTTCAGTATTGGTCCCTACCCAGCCTGATGGGCTGTGTTTCAGTTGCAATACAGATTTACACTTAAGCTGAGTATACATTTATCATCACATCATATCAGCCACAGGAAGTTCACTGTTGGACATAGGCATGCCCAAGTTGCGCAGGTTAATGCTAAATTGTATACCTATTTGTTTGATATACTAGCAGATTTTTCCATTAAATAAAAACATAAGAAAAAAACTTGCGAAAGAAAGACATGAAAAACACTGCAAAGTGAAAAAATACAAGAAAAATAAGTTTTATTGATAGTTATATTGATTCAAAAACCAAAATACCAAACCTATTTTGATATAAATTTTATTACACCAATCTTTGAGAACATCGTTTTGATAAAACTTCAATCTAATTGTATATCCTTTTGAACAAAAAAAAAACAGAATTTTACGAATTGATTCACAAATGACATAACAAACATGGAAAAAATACAACCGACTTTATTACCTCAAAAAAAATTTTTTTTCTGTTAAATTGCTTATTTGATTATGCGCCTTACAAAATAGTGTCCTAAAAACAAACTTTGCAATAACTCAGTTAACTGACAACTAATTACATAACGAAGGGAGCGCTGTCCGTCCGTCCGTCAGCCTGAACTTAACTGGTACACTGTAGGGCATTATTAAAGATCCATTTTAAAAAATATATTGTATACTTTAATTAAACGAGCAATTCTTGTGTGTATACATATAATGAAGATCTCGGAAACGACTCCAACGATTTTCATGAAACTCGGTATTTAGGGAGTGATGAGGCTCAAAACAGATTTTTATAAATAAAGATTTTTTTTATATCTACATACAAGGCGTCTGCCATACAAGTGTCCGTTTATTAGAGTTCTTTCAGCTGTTTAGTGAAGCTATTCATAACAATTCGTTTCTTACTAACACTCAAAAGATGCAGCATCTGAAAGGGAAGGTCAAGGGCGAAGCGGAGCGGTTAATCCAACATCTGCACATATCGGCGGAAAATTACAATCCGGCTCGAAGGACCAAAAAATAAAAATGGTTTTATACACTTTTTAGAAATGATAATTAATTTGATATGATATAGTGAGTGAACAACTGTTTCACTCACTATGTAAATAGCAAGTACAATGAAAAGAGCCGCGCTTGCAAAACGTGAGCGCATCGGCTCGTGGATATTATCAAAATTATGTTTATGTTCGAGTTAGCTCGTACAAGAGTTTTCACTTTCTACTGGCATTTACAAGATACTTGAAAGTGTTCCATACAGAATTACATGAAAGGTTCCATACGGAGGTAAGGCGAGATACGGAGGAATTTGACTTGCACTTGGCTAGTGTATTTTATTTTTTGTATATATGAGAAAAAATATTTGAGTCTAAAAATCAGACTGCTCTTACACTAATACCAGCTAGTAATGTATGTATGTATGTGTGTTTGTTCGACGATAACTTGAGTAATTTTGATCGGAGTTTTATGAAATTTGGCAGGTGTGATATATGAACATGAGCCAAATCAGTCAAGGAAATGACGTGATATGGAGTTCGCAAGTTCGCAGGGGCAAATTACTAGTAATTTTTCATTCCTAAAGTACGTACTTATAACAACTTGAATCCGTTAGCCCGGTGGGGAACGGTAACAATACTATCGGAAGTAAAGTTACACCAAGAGTGGTCCGCAAGCGGTTTTATAGTTTCTCGGGCTCCTCCGTGATTTGGAAAGCACGTTTGAACCCGTGAGCCCGGTGTGAGAGCGCTAACTAGCGCTATCGGAAGTTAAATGACACCAAGCGTGGTCCGAAAGTACCATTATAGTTTCTCGGGCTCCTCCGTGCTTTGGAAAGCACGTTTGAATCCGTGAGCCCGGTGGGAGAACGCTAACTAGCGCTATCGGAAGTTAAGTGACACCAAGCGTGGCCCGCAAGTAGCATTATAATTTCTCGGGCTCCTCCGTGCTTTGGAAAGCACGTTTGAACCCGTGAGCCCGGTGGGAGAACGCTAACTAGCGCTATCGGAAGTTAAGTGACACCAAGCGTGGCCCGCAAGTAGCATTATAATTTCTCGGGCTCCTCCGTGGTTTGGAAAGCACGTTTGAACCCGTGAGCCCGGTGGGAGAACGCTAACTAGCGCTATCGGAAGTTAAGTGACACCAAGCGTGGCCCGCAAGTAGCATTATAATTTCTCGGGCTCCTCCGTGGTTTGGAAAGCACGTTTGAACCCGTGAGCCCGGTGGGAGAACGCTAACTAGCGCTATCGGAAGTTAAGTGACACCAAGCGTGGCCCGCAAGTAGCATTATAATTTCTCGGGCTGCTCCGTACTTTGGAAAGCACGTTTAAACCCGTGAACCCGGTGGGAGAACGCTAACTAGCGCTATCGAAAGTTAAGTGACACCAAGCATGGTCAGCAAGTGGCAATTTCTCGGGCTCCCACGTGCTTTGGGAAGCACGTGAAGCCGTTGTTCCCAGCTGACATCTTTATATGGCAGTCTTTAATGTGATTGTGTAAATATCCTTGCCTCACAGTGTACGTACAGTTGAGGCAAAAAGCGCGCCCTGCCCGTAGTAATGAATCGCTAAGCGTCTGCTAGTGATGGCTGGTTTTGCTACACTTCCCCGTTTCTTGTGCAAACATCTGTTACGCCTCCGGCAGTTATTCAAGTGTTTTGTACGAACAACCTCACTATTTAACACAAGAATTGTTTATAAAGGTAAAGTAAACTGCAAACAGCTTGAACACAAAGTGACGGTGTGGAGGAAAGTTCGTGCACGGGGGCCCTTGCCTGAAATTCGCTTCTACGCATTATTGTTTTTAACTCCCGACAAAAAGAGGGGTGTAATAAGTTTGACTGCCTCCGTAGTCCAGTGGTCAAGGAGTTATCCTTGTGACCCGGAGGTCATGGGTTCGATTCCCACTGGGAAGCATACTTTGTGAAAAGTTGTTTCCAGTCTGGATAGGATATTGCAGGCTTGAATCACCTGATTATCCGAAAAGAAAGATGATTTCGTGTTTCGGAAGGCACGTAAAACTGTGGGTCCCGAACGCCACCTAGCGTTTGATCATCAAACTACCCAAGGATTGGTTCCTGGTTTACCCTTTGGGTTGTGGAGGTCAGACGGCAGTCGCTCTGTGTAAAAACCAGTAACCTCGTCAAATCTCCTTGGTTAGTTAGCGGACCCCGGGCTCTGAAGCGTTGCTGCTGAGGATGCAACCGGGAATACGCTCGGATGATGATGATAAATAAGTTTGACGCTAATGTCTGTCGGTCTGTCTGTCTGTCTGTCTTTGTGTGGAATCATATCCCTCGAACAAATGGACCGATTTCGATGTGTTTGTTTTTCCGTGAAAGCAAGTTCCCTTGCGGTGGTTCTTATATGGCTATGTTTGATGAAAATTGGTCAGCCGTTTAAAAGTTATTCGGAGTTAACACTTGAAAGTCAGGGCTTTCTCTATAAAATAAAATAGATGGCGCTACGGATATCAAGTCGTATCGGTAGTTCCGCTACTCCATCATTAGATGGCGTTCTTGACTGTAGGGGTTCTTTTTGCCTAGCAAATAAATTTGTTTATTCAAGATGTTTGCCGACTATTATTCATTATAACGTTTTAGATTCATCATCATCAAGCCATTTTTTTAAAATACAAATCAGATAGATTGAGCTAGTCCCAAAGTAAGTTCGAGATTTGTGTTATGGGAGACTAACTCAACGATACTATATTTTATAACATACACCAAGGCCCAGGACAGTTTGAAAAAGACCATTTTTCAACATGCGCTGACCAGGTATCGATCCCGGGAACTCTGGGTGGCAGACCAGCATGGTGACCACTAAGCCACGGTGGTCGTGAATTCCATTCCTTCTTCCGCACACTGCTGAGCAATTAGGCCTCTTCTATCCATCTCGGTCCTATGCTGCTCTCATCCAGGTGTGACCTTGATGATGTCGTCAACCCATCGCTTAGGCGGACCCGACACTTCTCTCACCCGTCCTGGGCCACCATTAAGTCAGTACCTTGCTCGACCTACCATCACTCGGGCCAGGTGCCCTGCTCATACACCATGCTTGGCATCAGGATGCAGCATCATGTTCCGTAATCAGGTCATCGTAATCCGTCAAGTACTAAGCTATGAGATGTTAGTGCAACGCGGGCATGAACTTAAAGGGGGCCGTCTTTAGGCTTCCGTAACCAAATGGCAAAAAAACGAACCCTTATTGATTCGTCATGTCTGTCTGTCCGTCCGTAAGTCACAGCCACTTTTTTCCGAAACTATAAGAATTATACTGTTGAAACTTGGTAAGTAGATGTATTCTGTGAACCGCATTAAGATTTTCACACAAAAATAGGAAAAGAAATTGGGGGTTTGCATACTTAGAACTGAAACTCACAATTTTTTTTTATCACCATACGTGTGTGATACCTATGGATAGGTCTTCAAAAATGATATTGAGGTTTCTAATATAAATTTTTTCTAAACTGAATAGTTTGCGCGAGAGACACTTCCAAAGTGGTAAAATGTATGCCCCCCTCTGTAACTTCTAAAATAAGATAAACATAAAACTAAAAAAAAAATTATGATGTACGTACATATTACCATGCAAACTTGCACCGAAAATTGGTTTAAGGATCTAGTATTTTATTTTTAATATGTCGTAAATCGTAAACCGCAATTTACCTTTCATTCAATCAACTCAAAAATATTATGTTACTTGCTGCTACGGAACCCTTCATGGGCGAGTCCGACTCGCACTTGGCTGCTTTTTAATACATATATACTATCACGTCTGTGTCCCTAACGGGGCAGACGGACAATTTGGATCTTGAGGCTCTGAGCAGACAGCCCAGGGCCGCAATACTCACCTTTTAGCGTGATACAGGGTGACAAGATGGAAAAGGTGAAATAGTGATTGGTTTTAGCCGCATCGCCTATTAACATATGTACAGTCGACTGTACATTGCCTAACGTTTTATGCTTACGCGGCTATCACCAGGCGCGCGTCATACCTGTTTTATTTGTTATTACTTAGTATGTTTCAGTTCGTCCACCAGGATCCCCCAGATCGATCCCCCAGGGGATCGCCGTGAACTCACCTGTTCACCAGAATCCCCTTTAAAGTTAGTGCATTGAGTGCATTCGCACTATATGTAGTATATACAGAAAAGAATAGCCAAAATTTCGTATATTTGTAACACTTAACGTACCGTTCAATTGTGATTGGTTTGGTGATTTTCTTTCTACACATCGACTATCCTCAGCTTCTCCCGCCATCCAGAACACTACTCTACTCAGCTCTTCAAACTAACAACTTAACTACAACTGCAACTCATCTCATCTCATCTTAAATGTAACTATACAACATGATTAGCATTTTCGCCCATCCCCTCGATCGACTTTTACGATCTGCGCGGAAAGAGAAAAAGCTGATACATTCTAAGTGTTTTCTTTCCTCCCAGACCAGCATAAAAGGAGTATTACTCTGGGGAAATAGCACCGATGCGGAAAGACTATTAATGCTACAGAAGAAATGCATACGGATAATTACGAATATAAAAGATAAAAGGGAAAGAAACTTGCCAACCTCATTTTAAAGACCTTGAAATATTAACTTTGCCCTGTATTTACATTTTAGAAGCATGTAAATTTTATAAGCAAATATCCCCAGTTTTACACAAAAATTGAAGACTTACCAAGACGATATCCCACACGACAAAAAAAAATAAACTAGTGACACCCGCTTCCAAGCTAGAACTTTTTAAGTCAGGCCCGCTAGCTATGACGATAAAAATTTATAATACCCTACCCGACAGCCTAAGAAATGAAGAAAAAAGTTCCTTATTTATAAAAAAATTGAAATTAATTCTAGTAAATAAAACGTATTACAAACTGGACGAGTATTTTAACGATAAACTTTTTAATTAAAATTGACAATTTAAAAATACCTACTTAACAAATAAACTTTGACATCACATTTAAACTTATAACTTGACAATAATTTACAAATAATAAATATCACACAATCTTGCTAATAAATACTAATAATAATAATATACATATACTATTCAATAATATTTTGTAAGCATTTATATTTATAAGTTAACTGCATGTCATAAATGTCGCTTGCCGTTCCACTTTTTGTTTTGCGATACCCGACAGGGTTCATAGTGTACCTATTATAGAAGACAGTGACTTTTAATAGTTAGAACTGTTGTACTTTATGAAATGCAATAAATGATTTGAATTGAATTGAATAAAAGAGGGTTTGTAACCCTTTTCAATCCCCGACGAAACAGGTTTTTTTTTCGTTTGGAAGCTGACTTAATCGAGATAGTTCTTAGCTGTGTTTGATTGAAATCGGTTCAGCAGTTTAAAAGTTACTGAGCGTGAAATGGGGGTGAGCAACCCGAAGTATACAATGTTTCCGGAGTGTATAAGAAGAGCTCCTAGTCGTTTGGCTTTCACACGAGCGGTACATAAATTGTTTCTACAGCAGTCCTAGCCTCAGTCATCCTGATATATGTATTCATTGTGACGGAGTGTTAATATGTATCTATGTATATGTGTATTGTGTTTTATGTATGTTGATATACGTGCTTATGTAGATATTTATATTTTGTTTACTTGTTCATGAATTTCATCACACCAGCCACAAATATTTTCCAATAAATAATTGTGCAATAAAGTTTAAATATATAAATAAATAACAAATGAAAGGGTTGCTTTAACAAAGTCGGTTCAGCTGTTCAAAGAATTACCACCAAAACATCCCAGAGTCATTCAGTTAATATACCCTCCCGTTTCTTGGGAAATATTGATAATGGAACTACTGAGACTTGCAGTTTTTTTCTAGTCGCACTAGGACCATATATCAATGGTACTACTGCAGCGGTACCATGGGATAAATTTCAATGGTATCAGTGAGAATGAACGTCAAAAGTTATGGGAGTGAAGCTTGAACGTTGTGGTTTTTTAAATTTTCCTATCAAATAAACTTGTTGATCTGATAAAAAAATCGGACACCAGTGCTGCTAACTTTACACACAAAACAAAACCAAACATTTCAACAATACCCCGAGAGCTACATAGATCCTTCAATTTGTTCAAGGCCATAAAAAAGATTGGACTGCCTTTTATATTAGAAAATGGCGGCAAATAACAGGCAAGAGCATCGTCTGATAGATTAGGCTATTCGTAGGCAGCTATATGATATAAAGCTATAGTTATTAAGGTCCATGCGACCCAAGGGATCTTGGTTGATCTTGTATTTAAAAAAAAGTGAAGTTATATTTTTGTGAAGATATGTAAAATTGAAGATGTGCCAGCGAGCAATGGACCGCAGCATGTTAGGTGTTAGGCGAATAGATTGCGTGAGAAACACCACACTGCGCTCTATTACCAATATAGCTGATGTGGGAGTAAAAGCGGCTACATTAAAATGGGATTGGGCGGGTCATGTCTGTCCTGTCTGTCGCATACATCCTGACACATGGGCACATATTATCACCAACTGGGCTCCGGACGGTAGAAGAAAGAGAGGAAGACCAAAAAAGAGATGGGCAGACGACCTTATTCAGTTTGATAAAGAATGGCAAATCACGTCTAGAGACTATGAAGAATGGAAACAAAGAGGGGAGGCTTTTGCCCAACGATGGGACTTATTAAAGCTAACATAAAAAAATATAGCGATTTTCAAGAAGTAGACCGAATAACCATAGACCGAGTTTTTTTTACTGCGTAATTTAAATCTACGGCTAGATATATTATCCTAGAGAAGAAAGTTCTAAAGAAAAAAAATCATGAAATTTGTCTACGGGTTTAGTAACTTTCGATGTCCTGCTTTGATATAGAAGACTGCCTTTATATTAAAACAGCATGCCTAACCCTTCGGTAAGTATAAACATTTTTGTGAGATCTACAGAAAAACAGCTCTTCTAAAATCAGTAAGTTTTATAATAGCAGTTCGTCATAATATACAACTCGGAAGGGATATACCCGTAATAAATCAAACCACGGGCTATACTACATCACAGTATAATAAAATGCGTCGTTAAAAGCAGGCCTTAGCATGAACATGTCGAAGACAAAGGTAATGGCAAATGTCCCTGAACTCTCAAATTCAATCTGTCTCGGTTGGAGGAGAGAGTCTGAAGGCAGTCGACAAATATGTCTGCCTTGGACATGTTCTATCTATAAAGAAACTGGGTATTAAGAAACAGAGAAAAACGACGATGAAAAAGAAGAAAAAGACGAAAAGGAAAAGGTCTAAAAACAAAGAGATAGACAGGAGAATACAACTTGGGTGGGCGGCATTTAATAGGTTAGACGATGTACTTAAGTCAACCCATACTCCACAGAGCCTGAAAACCCGCTTATTCAAACAGTGTGTCCTGCCCACCATGACCTATGGTGCCGAGACTTGGACGCTCACTAAAAAGACTGTACACAAATTGAGGGTCGCACAGAGAGCCATGGAGCGTGCAATGCTTGGCATCAGATTGCAGGACCGCATTCCTAACACCGTGATCCGACAACGTACCAAAGTACGGGATATCGGAAAAACGGTTATGAACCTTAAATGGAACTGGGCAGGACACCTGGCACGCCGGAGTGATGGCCGGTGGAGTAAGGCACTAACAAAATGGTGGCCTAGGACGGGTAAAAGAAGCGTCGGACGTCCTGTAATGAGATAGGTTGACGATATAGTCAAAGTCGCGGGTCGCACCTGGATGAGAGCAGCAGAGGACTGAGAATGGTGGCGTCGACGAAGGGAGGCCTATGCTCAGCAGTGGGCGGAAGAAGGGCTGACATGATGATGATAATAAAATGAAAATAACAGTCAAAAAACAAAAAAAAACGACGACAAATTGCCCGGACGGCTGAACACTTTGTATGGAAATGCCGATTTCTTTTTTGTTATTAGCTGTCACTTTAATTTCATCATACTATAGTGATCTAGTATAGCCCGTGGTTCGATTTATTACGGGTGTGTCCCTTCCACATTGTATAACGTAGGTTTCTGACGGATATGAGTGTATACTACTCGGGGTGATATAAGGATTGTCACATTTAAATTGCCTCAGGCATTTTTAAATTATGACAGAAAAATACATGAACCTGCGAGTGAACACTCGTTTTTTTAAAGCATTCGTGTAAAAAGAAAACCTGTTCCATTTTTCGTTGTCCAAAACACAGCGTTCCCTTTTGTATACGTGTTAATCATGGATACAGTTTGGTAAACAAATAACTTTTCATTTCAGAGGCGGTCCGTTTTCCGCAAAAAAAATCACAATGGATTTTTATAAAGTAAATTAAAAAATGTGTTTCGGATATCCTTCGCGTCCGCCACCCGTATGAATGCTGGGCCCTACCATTGGTTTACGTGTTGCTATTTTTAATATTGTATCGAGATGACAGCACACCATATCTCTTGCAATAACTGCATTTCTAAGCAGGTATGACGTCAAACGGCAGTTGATCGTGAAACTATAGTTTTGTTATCCATTTCGCAAGGTCTTCGGTATCCTCTAAGTGACCAGGGCTGGAGTATTTATAAGGCAGATTAGGCAACTGCCTTTGATCCCCGCGTCGACTAGGGGCCCCGTGCACGCAGAAGGAAAAAAATTAACATTTCAACGAACGATTTTTTTTATTGTTCCTCAATAATAATATTATTCCTTTTTCCGACGCATGTTGTCAGTAGATGAAATACATCATATTTAGTCGATCTGATCAACTCTACTTTTGAAATAGTAGAAAAAATGTGTTTTAAAAAGGGTAAAGGAAGGAAGCTCCGAGAATTGAATTGCCTAGGGACCTTTGACATAAAAATTTTTGAAGGAGAAAATGCGGGAAAGTGCACCCAGGAATTCGAAGCAAGGCAGCTGAGGATGCAAGGTGGAATGCACCAGATGAAAAAGAGACCTCACCGGCTGCAGTCGTGGTTGGCCAAATGAGTATAAACAAATAGTAGGGGTGTTCATTTCAACCGCATAATGTGAATGTAAAAATGTTTTGTTGCAACTTTTTCAATCGTGTTTAATTTCGTGTATGGCTGCCTTCAGACAAGGCTCCGACATGTTGAAAACGGTTGGACGTCTCATGCAAATCAATGTATCACTGCTCCCACGCCTTGTCAATGTCAAACTCAGTGTGTTCTGAAAGGGCACAAAGAGCTGTACTCAAACCCATCCGGTTTCCCACCCAGCAACTTTATACTCTTGCCACTGTGCTGACTGTGAGGCAGCTCTTTGTGCTCAGAATTATTCTTCGAAAACACGCTAAACTACTACTCCCAGACCCATCAAAAAGGATAACCCCCGGCAGAATATGTCCCATACACACAGCACAGAACCTCATTTGCGTCTCGACAGTTTTATTTCTTCAGTTGGATTATCTATCAAACAATTAACAACACTCTAAACATATATCGATTAAATAAGTATGAGGTCAAAACAAAACTAACCACTTGGTTGTCACAACAAGACTATGACGACACAGAGAAACTGCTACCTAGAAATATATTAGATGTTCCTGGGTAACAGTTTGTCAACCCCCGGCACGGCACACACAACACAAACACATGCCCCATGCTTGTATCTTTATTATTTTTATTTCGTTTTATTTTGTTTTTTAGCCTAAGTACCTATATTTGTTCACTTTTTGAACTTTTGGTCCTCGCTTCATATAAAATACGGCCGAACACTGGATTCCAAAATACAGGCCTGCCTAGTTTGGAAATCAGGGCTTAAAAATTAATTTGTACTACCTTTAACAACCTTTTTGTGTAATAACAAACGTATGCTGTACAAATCTTTAAGCGAATAAAGAACTTATTTTTTTTTTATTTACGTAAGGGTCTGAAAAATGCTCGAGCAATTTACCAACTCAATTGAAGGTGCGCAGAGTGCGAGGCAGCTCCAATGTCATTCTAAAGATGTTCGCCGACCGACTGGACTGTACTTACCTTCGGCACTGCTGCGACAGACATGTCACAGTGCCTATGCCGCAGAGAAAGTATTTATAGTGTAAAAGTAGTTTTAAGAACAGATCGCGCAAAATAACTTTGCGACTCGGAAGTTAGCTGCAAGTGACAGTGGGACGCCTAGCGCACCGTCCCCGCGCACACCTGGTATTTCTACTACGCACGTTCCGCGCGATGTTCAGAGCCACCAAGTTATTTTGCGCGTACTGTGTACTGTATAATTGTGTTTTGGTTATTTGGTTGTTATTTTAATTTCATTATACTATAGTGATGTATATAGCCCGTGATTTTATTTATTACGGGTATATCCCTTTCACGTTGTATAATTAACTAGCTGTTTTACTGATGTACTTGCATTTACTAGATAAAAGTATATTTCATCAAGAATTTTCCTGCGTCGGGATTTAGTTTTTGAAACTATATCTTGTTTAAGAACTATTTTACGGCCCTGGATTCATTTAGAGCCTATCTTAAGTTTTTCGGTTCTATAAACTTAAAAAATTAATTCAAAGGTAGGTTGGGTTCTTTGATTGCTTCAAGGGAGCTGTTGGCGACAAATCAACAGTTGACTCGTAAAATTTTTCGCCCTGGTTCATAGCCGCGGATCATGACTGGCAGTAAGGGTCATTCTAAATTTGGACGGTTAATTATTTTGACATACTCTCAATTTGGAAAATCAATACTTACTATTCTGGCTCAACGACCCAAAGGCCTACAGCACAAGCACGTTAGCGCTCTCGGTCCTGTGCTAGCTCTCGCCTGTTGTCGCCAACTTGAAGCATCATCGACATCGATCGACGAACATTACTACGTCGAGTGATACCTGGGACGGCCCACCGGCCTGCGACCGATCGGCCTGCCCCGGTATGCTCTCTTCACCCCCAATCCTCTTCCATTCTTTCGACGTGTCCGAGCCAGCGAAGACGGTGCGCTTTAAAAAGTATTATATGGAAAAAAGTGTAAGATTTTTCCAACACTTTTTTTCCGTCACGAAGAACGAAGTAAAAGGTATTTCACAAGCTTCACTATCTCGTCTATGGCTCAGTTGGGAGAGCGTATACCTGAGATGATCAGTGCTCCCTGTTTGAACCCAGCACATGCCAATATTTTTTATTTTATTGTTTAAGTTCTTATTATTATTATTAATAAAAAGCGTAAGATCACCACAGTTGTAATATGATCACCGTCACGAATTAATAATTTACTACAAAAGTAACTCCATCCCAACCGAGAGTTCCACAACACTCACGTTCTTTTTTCTAACCCCACTTTTAAATTGAAACCCCGTTCCGCCCCCATTCAATCCAGCACCCTGACGTGTCACCAACATTTACAGATTAGAAAAGTTGGAATCGGCCGGATTTTAATAAAATCCGAATCAAACGCACTTCATTCTCAGTAGTAGCGAAATGAGATTTTTTGTCGGCCATCAAGTTCGGCTCGCCTCTGTTCAAATTGTTTTAATACCCGGCTTGCGTAGGCTTGGCGTCCAGTGCTATTGAAAATATTCTGGAATATATCCAGCTAAATATAAGTATACTAAAATATTTCGGCCATCAAATTTGGCTTGCCTCTGTTTAAATTGTCTTAATACCTGGCTTGGGTAGGCTTGGCGTGCATTGCGATTAATTGTTTTCTGAAATATGTCTATTTTCCAGTTCGCATTTTTGACAGTTAGGTCAGTCTAAGTACCTTTTTTTTCATATTTTGGTATACTTTTTAATTTCAATTTTGATTAGTTTATGTACACTTGAAAACTTACAAACAAAACCTTATAAAAGTAAACATAGTACATAGCTTCTTCTTAAGAAATTTCTTCCAACAGACCCACGAGAGGAAATGGAAAGAAAGAGATCATGCGTCTTGGGGAATATACTACATTATACTTAATGACCACAAAAATGTAGACACACAACAGATAAGTTGACTTTGAGTAAGTATGGGACAACAATCGACGCCAAATATAAAATACATACCTAGTTAATGGTTTAAAAACTTTTTTTTCCTATGCAACTACAAGTTGTAGAATTAAGATTTGGCGCCCAACATGGTACGTGTATGTCAATAATTTCTGCGTATTTTATACAATAGAATAGAAGTAGAAGTATTTTTGAGAACAAAAAGAAAACAAAAGGAATTAAAAAAAAAAACTTGACATGTGTCAAGGGACACCCGGATGAAACGAAGTAAAATATAAATATAAATAGGTCTAAATTACATTCAAACTCTTTTCTGCGTTCTAAGTTTTTATTATCTTCATAAATTTGAATGAACAAAAAGTATCGTTACAACTTTTGGTCTTAATTTTTTCCGTCTAGCTCCCTTTCGCAACGCGCGATAAGGAACTTCATTCCAATATGCTAATCTACTCACAAGTAAATAAAAACGAATTAAATATGTTGAACACTAAGCAGTAAGTAAGGATAGCTTTCAGAGGAAGCAAAGCCTTACCTAATCTACTTTCAGACGAATAACATAATGTCGAAATCAAACAAAAGGCAAAGAATTAAGTCAAAATGTTGTCGGAAAAAAACAAGCAATTACAGAAAGACCAATTATTTTCAGGGCCTAGTGAGGTTTTTGAAGGCATTTTGCTAAATAAGTCGAGGAAAGAATATTTTATTTTGGTTTAAATTAAATGACGGTCAAGATGCCATCAAGCTTGCTTTTTAGGGTTCCGTACCAAAAGGGTAAAAACGGGACCCTATTACTAAGACTCCGTCGTCCATCCGTCCATTCGTCTGTCTGTCTGTCTATCTGAAATACGAGTAGTACATTATTTGTAAATATTTCAAGTGTTTAAAATTGCAAATCTTTACTGCCAAGAAAGATCTAAGTATTATCATATCATATCATATCATATCATTTATTGCTTCCTTAATGTATCCTACCGGTCTTTATTAACAAATAAATAACAATTAAGGACCCTGACGGGCGCTGCAATGGAGAAGGGCCACATTTTTGTCAAATCTATGTTATTGAATTATTTTATGATATATTTCAATTTATGTACCTATATAATATCCATGCAAGTTATATTTTATTCGTCGTATTATAAGTTTATTCATTAATAATAAGTTAATAGATGTCAAACTGTTACATTGATAATAGTTAATATATGATATATGACGACCTCCGTGGCGTAGTGGTCACCATGCTAGTCTGCCACCCAGAGGTCCCGGGTTCGATTCCCGGTCAGGGCAAGTTGGAACATGGCCTTTTTCAAATTGTCCTGGGTCTTGGATGTTTATCTATATATGTATTTGTTATAAAATATAGTATCGTTGACTCAGTATCCCATAACACAAGTCTTGAACTTACCTTGGGGCTAGCTCAATCAGTGTGATTTGTCCCTATATATTTATTTTTTATTTTATATGTAATTTTTTTTATATATGTCAGGAATTATTATTAATTTAATATATTTTACGATGTAATTTTGTCTTCCAAATATTCGTTTATTGTGTAATAGCATTTATTAGTCAATACACAAACTCAAAGAACTATTGACTAATAAATGCTATTACACAATAAACGAATATTTGGAAGACAAAGTTTGTGTAGAAACGTTTTATTATTCTCTATGTCTTTGATGGCGGTTGGGAGTTTGTCGTAGAGCTTAATAGACATGACTAGAGGGCTAGATGACTGAAGCTGGAGACGCGAAGTAGGTAGTTGTAGCTTATTTTGATGCCTGAGTGTATATTTTGTTACTAAGTCTCTTCGTTTTTTTTAAAATTCAGGATATTTTCGGACAAATTTACATGCGTGTAGGATGTAGATGCATGGCAAAGTTAAAATTTTGTATCTTTTAAAATAAGGTTTGCAGCTGTCTCTTTTTTTTATATTTGCTATTATACGCAACAATCTTTTTTGCATGGTTAATACTTCATCGCAATCAGTTCCGTTGCCCCACAAAAATGTACCATAACTTAGCCATGAATAGGCGTAGGCGTAGTAAGTGACAATAGCTGTTTCGATGTCCGTTGATTTTTTTACCTCCCTAAGCGCATACGCAAACTTAGATAATTTTGCGCGTAGTTTTTTTGTATGAGACTTCCAATTTATGTGACTATCTATGTCAATGCCTAGCAAAGTAAATTCATTTACCACCTCTAAATCGATACCATTGAAGCTCATTTTAACCTCTAATGGTGGTTTTTGGTACGGGCGAAAGACCTTTAATTTTGTTTTTAAATAGTTTAATTCTAAGTTGTGCTCATTCAGCCAGTTAGATGTTTTTGTGAGAATGTCAGTAAGTTGTTCGCGCAAATTTTTATTACCTTGGGTGGACGTTAAGATGAATATATCATCGGCAAATAGAACACAATGTTCTTTCATTATTTTTGGAAGGTCGTTGATGTATATTAGGAATAAAAGGCACCCGAGGACGACTGACTTACAGTTTGATCGAATAATTTGAACTGTACTTGTTTCGTGATTAAAATCGACTTCCACGAATTGTTTCCTGTCTTTTAGATATGAACTGAACCATTTACATATGTGCAATGCCTCTAATTCCAATGCCATATAGTTTTTTTTAGAAGGATATCATATTGGACCATGTCGTATGCTTTCGTCATATCCAACAGCAATCCAATGCAACATAAACCTCTATCTAGCGTTTTTAGAGCTTCTTGGACGTATTTGAAGACTGCCAATGTTGTCGAACGGTTTTTACGGAATCCATTCTGACATTCATCAAAAAGTTCATATTTTTCACAGAAGCTGTAGACGCGGTCAGCCATGACTTTTTCAAATATTTTAGAATCTGTTGGCAATAGTGCTATGGGGCGGTGATTATTTAGGTCAGTTTGTTCGTTTTTTTGTGAATAGGTTTTATGATAGTAATTTTCAGTAGGTCGAGAAAAGTTCCTTCATTCAATGACTGGTTTATTAGTATAGTAAATGGTAGAGATAGTTCTTCCGCACATTCTCTGAACAAGTTCGGGGGCAGTTCATCTATACCGTGGCTTCTTTTGTTTTTTAAGTTTCTGATAATATTATGTATTTCTTTGTTATCAACAGGTCGAATGAATATGCTATTTTCCGAAGGGCAATATACAGGGCGTGATGAATTTATTCCCGTTCGATTTTCGCCTATACTGGCAAAGAAATCATTAAATTTGCTAGCTATTTCCACTGGGTCCGTGATAACTTTTTTGTTTATATGCAATTCCATATTATTTTTTTCTTTATATGTTTTTTTATTATTCTTCAATCGATTCTTCAAGCCTATATTAATATTTTTTGGAATTTCCGTCCTCTGTTTCTCCAACGCGCTTTATTATAGCTGTTCAGGCAAAGCCGAACATTTCCATAGTTAATATTTTTGACAAACGCAGCACTTAGCTGAGACCTAGATTTAGTACACTTACATTGTGACAACTCAAATGAGTAGCATTTAATTTAGTGTAATAAAAGCACTCGGCAGATTCGATCGTTTTTGATTTCTACATATTCTTAGTGACCGGGTTTGTCTGACATCCTTGACATCCCATCATTGACATACATTAAATGTAGGGAGGATATGCAGGGACCCGTACAAATGCAGTTACCTCGAAGTAAATCCATTGATAGGTTCCAATTTCCCTCTTTCTCTCGGACACCTATTTTATACAAGAATTTCCAAGGGTTCTTGTCAATATTATTTTAAATATCTGCACTTCATTAAAACCTCAATATTCTGGTTCAAACTAGGAAAGTTATAATAATTTTGACAGAACTGGGCTTGATGCGCTGGCCACAAAGTTAAAGCGCTATCCGCTGCAGTTTAAATAGTTTTTGAGAGTGCGAAATTGTTATAGTTTTCGAGTAAACTCCGCTACGAGAGCTGACGCAGTCAGTGACAGTGCGGCCCAGGTCAGGGACCGTCGCTGACAGTCGGCAACTGTCACGTGACAGTTCTTGACAGAAATGACAGACTGACATGTGTCGCCGACAGTACTATCGCTCCTCTGTTAGAGGGCCTTACATAGCAAAAAAAGAATAAGTGTAGAAAATCCAAAACTGCACGCCTCATAACGCTCATTCAAAAACAAATTAAGATAGTTATTTTTAATAGGAAACGATGCCGTGACGATATAAAGCAATTTAAAAAATTGTTTAAATGCATTTAGTATTTCGAGCGTAATCGTGGCACACACGTACATACAGACGTCCGGACATCCACGAACAATTTTGGAATCATTTCTTTTTTTGCAAGTTGTGCTTGACAAATATTTTCAACGAGTTTGTTTTTTTTTTATATTTCTGTACTTACATTAATGTATTAGTGCAATATGAATATGTATAATAGAGACGGTTTAAGTCCAAAAAAATGCTTGACGCTGACATGTTGGGAGTAGAGCACTACCTCAACACTCCGTTTATGAGGCGTGCAAAAATCTCTTTCTAACCATGCTCATCTATACATGCTGATAAGAGTTTTTATGGGAAGCGAAAACATTAATTTTCTATTTTTATTTCAATCGCCTGAATTAAAAAATAATACATATAAATAATTGGGTAGATGACTGGGTCCAAAATAAATTATTCGGTACAATTCTTTTGGCTAAATAAATCCAGTCCGGTCAGTTACTTCAAAGAACAGGCGGATTACTCCATAAAATAATACGATAATCGTTCGATAGTGACGTCTAATTCCTGTGTCAACCCAAATTAAATTTTATCATTATACAATACAATTGGGACTGGGTCAAAAATAAATTATTCGGTACAGATCAAAAAATAAAACGTCAAAAAATAGTGTCACTTTTAATTTCTATTTTCAACAAGATTTACATTTATTGATGCAGAAAAACTGATATTAAGAGAGCAATCTGACTCCAAAAAAGCATGACGTCACGCTTTTGTATTTCATACAAATGTTTTGACGTTTAGAAAAAAGTGTCTGACTTGTTTTCATCTAGCGGATTATCAAACCTGCTGACATTTCATGCAAATTGGTTTGAAAATGCGAAAAACATCCGGACAGACGGACTGACATATACTTACCTAGTACGAAAGAACTCTTGCCCAAGCTGAACAGAAGACCGCTCGTGCTAGCTCAATAATTTTTCAAAACTATTAACCGACTTCACCTCCCAAACTACACAACCGATTTTGACAAAATATACATAAGATAAGACCACCTGTCAAGTATGCCCCTTCAAACAGAAAAAGAATTTGCCAAATCGCTTAAGGTGCTGCTGCAGGCTCACGACCCTCTGTACTATCCTACCCATACTTGGCCAGAGCAGCCAGAGGACATGGCCTACACTCTCCACGCTGGCCAGACGGGTTGGAGAGGTCTCATTGATGTTTATAAGCTTTGTTTAACTTGTACTCCCTTCATCTGGTCCCTTCGTCTGGTACGACATCCACCTTATTCTAATCTGCCAGAAATCACACGGCCACGATCAACTTTCCAACAACTCAAATCAGATAATTTTTCTAAATAACAAAACAAACATTTTCAATAAGATTTGTTTGAAATATAGGCTTATGTCGTCATAGTTTCTTGGAGCCAAATAGCGCTCTGAATATCAGTTTTTCTACAATAATAAATCTGAAATCACAATGAAAATAGGTGTGATCCACCGAGTTTCTCCGATTTTTGTTTCATCATCATCAGGTCTTTTAGTCTCCACTGCAGGAGCACGACCCTCTCTGTACTACCAGAGCCATACTTGGCCAGAGCAGCCAGAGGACTTAGCCTACACTCTCCTCGCTGGCCAGACGGGTTGGAGTGGTCTCATTGATGTTTATAAGCTTTGTTTAGCTTGTACTCCCTTAGTCGCCTTCTACGATATCCACCCTATTCTAATCTGCCAGAAATCACACGGCCACGGTGAAGAAAGAATATACATTAAAAAATCCGATGAATTGATAAACTCAATTTTTTTAAGTCGGTAAATAAAAAAATCACAGACGAGCTTCGGTCACACGTGACGCGAACCTTTTGACCGCTTCACCGCCTTAAAAAACGTATAAAAATAGATCTAATACAAAAAAGAAACACTTTGATCGGATCAGTCTAACAATGTAGGGATTGGCCTTCCAAACGCCTAATTAATTCTATTTGAACTCGATTGAATAGAAAAACAAAAAAGAAATAGTCTTTTATTAGAGTTTCATTCTAAGTAATTTCAAGTGGAGTGTTTTTATTTTAATTAGCTCTATTCAAGTCTTTAACAAGGCACTACGTTTAAATGACAGCTTTATTTACTTGCAGTGCTTAATTTTGTTCTTCTTTTTAACTCCCTACCAAAAAGAGGGGTGTTATAAGTTTGATGCTTATGTCTGTCTGTGGGATTGTAGCTTCAAAAAGATGGACCGATTTTGATGCGGTTTTTGTAAAAGCACTTGCTTGCACGTCCAAAAACCGCAATCGCAAACGGGAACTTTCACTTGCGATGGTTCTTTGCTATATCTGATGAAAATCGATTCCGCAATTTAAAAGTTATTGGAGGTTAACACTTGAAAGTTTACGGACGGATATAAATTCGGATGTGTAGTTCCAAAACTTATTACTAGATGGCGGTCTTGAAAATCGGGAGATTTTAAGTTTGCTGGGAAATAAAGTTGATGAACACAGGTGACAAATATAAACTAAGGAGATTTTGTATTCTTCATTCTGTAATTAAATCAAATCTATTTTGTATATTTCTTATAAAACAAAATATTTCGAACACAACAACTCTTCGCACGTTTGTATTTCGAAGTTCAGTTACACACTCGAAACTATTTTAAGTTCGAATCCATCCGATCTCCACCAAACAGACGATTTTTCCTTCATCATATTAAACAACTTTCCAAAAGGACCAAAATAGCGGAGTAAGTACTTAAGAGCAGCCTTCCCGTCTTACTTTTCATACAAACGCTCATACGTAATTATGGCGTTGTAAGTGATCTTTCTTGAAAACTTTTAACCTAACAGATATCTTGTGCAGTATTTCTAGGTTTTTCGATCGAAATAAAAAATTAAAATTTGGTAAAACAAGTTTAGTATACGCCTCCAAAAATCTGCTTTTATACACAAATTTTACCTGAACTTCAACCGTTCATAAAGTAATCATTAATTGTAAAAATAAAAAAAATATTACGATAGAAACCTCGTAAATTTAATGAAAATTTTAAATAAAAAAGATTTATTTCACACACTTGTAAGTCTTATTGACAAAAACGTATATCTTGGGACAAGTTTTATGAAATTTCCGCACCCTATGAATAGTTAATATTCGTTCAATGGATAGTTAATATTAATACTAATTTCATTCAATAGAATGCAAACCGTGCCCTTAGGCATTATCTCTCTCTTTTCGGTTTGCCTTTTTTTCTAGCATTGCCCAGGACGAAAAAACAAGCTTTTCGAACTATGCTCGCATTGACGACAGAGCCGCCGGGAAGGGCCGCCTTAAAGTTGGTGAATAAAGCGAAGGGAAATTAAAATAATAGCAAAAAAATAATTTAGAGAAATCCGCCTTAACCGTTCTCTCATTGTCACCATACTACTAAATCACACTAATATTATAAAGGCAAAAGTTTGTGAGAGTGTGTGTGTGTTCTTCTTCACACGCAAACGGCTGAACTAATTTGGTGTAGTGGTCACCATACTAGTCCAGCAAGTTGGTAATTGGCCTTTTTCAAATTGTCCTGGGTCTTGGTTGTTTATCTATATATGTATTAGATATAAAATATAGTATCGTTGAGTTAGTATTCCATAACACAAGTCTCGAACTTACTTTGGGGCTAGCTCAATCAGTGTAATTTGTCCTTAAATATTTATTTATTTATTTAATTTTGATTAAATTTGGTATGCAGGAAGCTGACACCCTGGATTAACACATAGGCTACTTTTTATATATATTTACCGCGGCAAACACCGCGGGGCGCAGCGTTTGCGTAGTAATTAAATAAATTTGAGAAGATATAAGTCATCTTAAATTGTAATTAAATGAATATAAAAACAGATGCACTTATAATGAAATAAAGTGGAGTACACACACAAATCTTGTAACAATGTATATAACGTCTTAATGCTATGCGGGCGAGGCCGTAACTTTTATAACTGACCGTAAAGTGCTATTGGACATACAGGGTGCTCTGCTTTACTTATTATATGCCGGTTGAGATCTTTATACGGGATATATCCGCCGTTGTATGTTTACTTTTCTGTTTTTGTTTTTAACCGACAACATTAAAAGGAGGTTCTCAATTCGTTACAGGAATCTTTGAAGTGTATTCTTAAGGCGCGTTGGGCATTTTTTGAAATGGGAAATAACCATTGAACTCGCGAAACTGTTACCGTTACCGACACCATGTTTTCACGTCTGTCGGCACTTCCGGAGTGCTACTGTTTTTTTCAGAGTTCCGTATCCAAAGGATAAAAACGGGACTCTATTACTAAGGCTCCGTTGTCCGTCCGTCCGTCCGTCTGTCACCAGGCTGTATCTCAACCGTGATAGCTAGACAGTAGAAATTTTCACAGACGTTGTATTTCTGTTGCCGCTATAAACAATAAAATAAATATTTATGTGGGGCTCCAATACAACAAACGTTAATTTTTATAGATAATAGTACGGAACCCTTCGTGCGCTAATCCGACTCGTTCTTGGCCGGTTATTTATACAATATGTAACAAAAATCCTGTCTGATCCTTGTACAAGCAACTCAGAACGTCAATATGAACAACTTTTCCTATGGGCCTCGAACTTGAAACTCGAAGAAAAAATCGTCACTTTCATACAAATTGCCGAGCAGGCCGAACACGTTTGTTTGAAAATGTCGATATTTTTTTTGAGTTTCAAGCATTGGTCCTATAAGAAAAGTTATTCATATTGACGGCCTGAGTTGCTCCTACAAGGATCGGACAAGGTTTTTATGTATAGATAGATATTATTAAGTAGGGATATATATTGATATATTGACAAGAACAAATCTTGTTTTGTAAATAATTTGATTTATTTGTACTTTCAACAGATTAATCGTCGGCGTCTTTCATTTATCTCAACAAATCGACTACCAATAATCGAATACAGTGTAATAATGTTATATTTTCTCAAGATGTTGATACAAATCTGCCGGTACTTTTCTTTAAAATCCATTTTAAACGCGAAATTTACTCTGTCTATCCGTTACCTCTTCATGCTTCAACCACTAAACTGATTTGGATGAAATTTGGTATGGATATAGTGTAGGACTTGGGGAAGATTACGGAATAGTTTTATTCCCAAAATTCATACGGGGAGCAGAACCCGCGGGTACAGCTAGAAATTTAAAATGTAAATATGAACAAGACTCGAGGCCAAGTTTCGAGTCCAGGATTTGACTCCGGGATTTAAGTCCAGGACAAAATACATACATCTATTTCTATTCATAAAACCGCATCAATATCGGCCGAGGCAGCCAGGGATGAGTAAAAGAGTCAGTCAGACTCGAATACTGGAATCGAGTCCATCAGACTCAAGTACTGCAATCGAGTCAGCTAGACTCGAGTACAGAACTCGAGTCAGCCAGACTCCAGTATAATACAAAAGGTATTCGAGCCAACGAGTTCACAGTAGGAATCGAGTCTGACTTGAGTAACGCCATACTCGGCACATCACTCAAAGGCCAGTGGCCCGCCTTGACTTTATTCTGTATGTAAACCTTCTTTTTTCTCGCCAATTCCCTCAATTAGCTTTACGATATGCGGAAATAAAATGTTTGCATACTTGTCTGCAGGTTTATACAATGTACAATCAGGCTTTAAAAATGGAGTCATAATTTCTCATACAATTAATATGACAGATTATTATTACTCCACTTTTGAAGCGTACCGAACATACTAACATTAACTAACATCACAGATCTCTATTGTATAATGCAAATTAATGATTCTTAATTCTTGAAAAGTAGCTTGAAACATACTCAAGGTATTTCCTTACAGAAAATTGTATCTACTCGTACGTAAAGTCGAGGCCTTTTTTGCTGCATCATCATTCTCCCATATTCCCAAGCCGGGGTCCGCTACCTAACTTAGGCGATTTACCGACGTTACTGGTTCTTATAAGAACCAGTAACGTCGTCAAATCGCACCTGTAGATGTTGCGTCGTTGCTATGTGTATACACACAGCAACGATGCAACATCTACAGAATTCTTTATCAAAAGAATCCAGCGAAATAATCCAATAACAAACATATTAGTTTCGTCTCCAGCAGATATTTCTTATCTTAAGCAATCTCCAATACAATGAACACGACAAAAACAATACATTTTCATCCAAACACACAAAGAAATTAATAAACGAGAGATTAGGAATGATTTCGTGAAAGATTTTGGTTTGTTCGTACCATAGTGTATTGCAGTATTAGAGCCGGCAATTCTATGTTTTTCAAAATGTAATGGAGATCATATAATTTGGTAGGTACTTTTCTGGGTAATGTCACAAATAAATGAATGTGTTTATGTCAAGTCATGCCAGTGATTAAATATTTAAATGTAAACTAATCGTTCTTACAATGGCAAACATATGCCCTTCACGCAACCATAACATATGGCTACGGGCAATTATAATTCGGAAAAAAGGAAAATTTTATTTCATTTAATATGTTTCAGAAGTCAATATTTTTTGGTATAATGCGTATATAAATATATTTGCCAAAGAGTTATTAACTTCGTTCAAAACTGAGCATATAGCGAGATATAAAACTTTAAGTATAGCATCTGATTAAAACCAAGCACAAAAAAAAGCTTAAATAGACCAATTAACCACCAAGCACCACCCTGTAGGCAGGACGCCGTAAAATAGCCGGTAATGAAATTGGATCGTCGTTTTTTATCCTAACGATCGTCCTCAAGTCCGCATTGGTTTGGTCCAAGTTGAAGGAGAAATCCGTTTTTGAATGAGGCCACCCAAGTGTAAATTCCGTCTATGATTTTTGAGCTTTGTGGTTACGGAGTTCATGCATCTGTAACATGATTATCAATGACTGTATGGTCCGTAATATTCAAAATGAATTCCGTCTCATAAATGACGACCTCTGTGGCGTAGTGGTCACCATGCTAGTCCGCCAACCAGAGGTCCTGGGTTCGATCCCCGGTCAGGGCATGCTGAAAAATGGCCTTTTTCAAATTGTCCTGGGGCTTGGATGTTTATCTATATATGTATTTATTATAAAATATAGTATCGTTGAGTTAATATCCCATATCACAAGTTTCGAACTTACTTTGGGGCTAGCTCAATCAGTGTTATTTGTACCTATATATATTTATATTTATATTAAATTTAAAATAGTACCAGCCTCTTTTCGACTGTTATTTTAATTTCACAATACTAAAGTGGAAATGGGCAGGTACGGAAGATGGAACCAAAAAAAATTGGACTGGTGACCTTGGGCCGCAGAAGTCGCGGCAGACCAACGACACGTCGAAGAGACGATATCGTCAAAGCAGCTGGTCCACTATGGAAAAGAAAGGCGCAACATCGTGAGGAATGGAGGAGGCCATCCTGCAGTGGATAGAATAGGCTGTAAAAGAAACTGATCTAGTACAACCCGTGGTTTGATTTATTACGGGTATGTCCCTTCCACGTTTTATAGGTATGCGTAATAAATCGAACTTAACGGACTATATATATCACAAAATAACAGTCAAAAAACCAAAAAATCGTTATTTTTATACAAAAGTTTGCACTCACCCGGACAGTTTGTATGGGAATAGCGTTTTCCGTCTTTTTTTTGTTTTTTTTACTGTTATTTTAATATCAACTTAGTATTCTTGTATAAACGTGGTTTGATTAATTACTTACACGTGGTATATATGCGGTATCTTATTTCAGCAATATGTTAAAAACTATTTTTTCTCAGCAACGAGCGTTTGGCTTATAATTCTAAGCTTTTTTTAATATCCTGTGTTATATATCCATAAAAATAAAATCCTGTGTTTTTTTTTCTTTCGCAAGTTACGAAGAGTTATACTCAATCGTATTTTTCTGGGTTCCGTACCCAAAGGGTAAAAACGGGACCCTATTACTAAGACTTCGCTGTCCGTTCGTCCGTCTGTCTGTGTGTCACCAGGCTGTATCTCATGAACCGTGATAGCTAGACAGTTGAAATAATCAGAGATGTTGCCGCTATAACAACAAAAACTAAAAACAGAATAAAAAAAATATTAAAGTGGGCTCCCATACAACAAACGTGATTTTTATAGATAATAGTACGGAACCCTTCGTGTGCGAGTCTGACTAGCACTTGGGCGGTTATTTTTTTTATATTAATAGCCGCTTCTCGCCTATGACATGCCCCTCAAGGTGGACAAAGTGACAAAACGGCATCGGTCCGGTTAAATCTAACTGAATTCAACATAAATATTTACATTTATATGCGTTTTACGAGCGCATGCGACTTCGGTGCGTGTGAACTGGGAAGTAATGTTATAATTTGTAAAGCTTTTTTTATATCACGAGTTTATAGAAAAGGCATAGGCTACAATTTTCTGAATAAATCTTTTTGGTACTTTCTCTGCATTCACAGAAAACCTTTATTTTCGTTCTTAGTGTAGATAAGTAGAATGAAGATAGATTTGACCCATTTTTACCCGACTGCGCCAGAAGGAGGGTTATGTTTTCAATAGTATGTATATATAATTGTTCGGCACGCTCTGCATCCTGAACGGCTCAATGGATTTTAGGTTAAGAGGTGTCGTTAGAGGTGTCATTTACTGTGATGAGAGTGACACTGGGAATATAAAAATTAAAAAACAAAATGGAGGATCTCTGAACGGCTCAATGGATTTAAGCTTGAGAGTTGACATTAGATTCGTCTTAATTCTAAAAGTGACACTGGGTATATAAAAAAGCAGTCCAGTTTTTTTTTTCAATGACTATTTATTTCATGCTAAGTCGGAACATTGCATCCGCCATTCTGATTACATGCATGTTCTTGAACTATCTTTCATGGCGGTCTAGGACAAAGGAAAAAACTAAGAATGTTTCACCTTATCTTCTCGTGTGGATCATAAAAGCTGATCGAGGGAATGGGCAATAATATGTGGCTTGCCATCACTATCGCATGTTTGTTGTTTTGTTTGTTATTTCTTTTTCCAACTTCCACTTGCCATCACGTTATGTTTGTTTTTCGTGTGTGTAAATGGCCAACTGCGTCAGATTTTTCAAGCTGTCAAAAGGCATCTGACTTAGCTTAACGACTGCCATACAATGATGACAGCCGGTCAGCCGGGACCAACGGCTTTACGTGCCTTTCTAAACACAGAGGAGCTTGAGAATTTTTTATGTCGCTTGTCTTGTCACTCATCCAAGTGCGGAACACGCCCAGTGTCCCTTAACTTGTGAAAGCGCGTGTACTTAATGCGTACTCCTGCCGGGCCGCCGAGCTTCTAAAAGTGACACAGGAAGAATCACAGGCTTACACAAAATTAAATAGCAATTAGAGTCGACATCGAAACAGGCCCAAAGCTACAAAACTAGCAAGTAGTTAGTGTAAGTGAGCAATTAAACAGAAGTTAGTGTCGCGAGTTACTATGATGGATGGCCGAGTTTTGGGGAATCAGGGCTCAGTCAGACGAGCGACATTGTGCCAGCGACAGCTGCAACGCGATTCTGCATTGCTATTTTTCATTTAGTTTCAGTCAGCTAAAAACAATATTGTTTTACGAAGAAAACATCGAAAATATGTCTATAGTTTTCTAAGAATTTCACCATGAATAAAAATGCAGCATGAATCGGAACGGATTCTCTATGACAGATTTCTTTGACATATCTACGCCACAAATCACAAATGTCAAAATTACGAGTGGTCGAGACCACTCGTTGCAAATTCTTCGCATACGATCATTTCGAAAATGCGCCCGTTTGAAAACGCTCGCATAAACCATTCGTAATGTGACAAGTGATTCCAAAAATGCGCCTCCTGGGCGATAACAGTCGGCGACTAATCTCGCGAACTGCCACACGACAATCGACGACTATCGCGGACAGTCGCGTCGCCGTGAAGCCTTGACCACACCTACTGAGTAGAGTGGCGAGACAGTAAAATGCCACTCGGCCGAGACAATGCTGCGGCTATCTGTGGCTGCGACTGAGAGAGGGTTTACAGTTAGTCAGTACAGATTATACCCGATAGAATGACAGGATAGCATCGAGTGGCCAGAGCCGAGTGATCGTCGAATGCGTATCCAGTGGTGCCATTTTTCAAACACGGAGTCACTAAACGAACAGATTTTGTGTGGAAAAACCGTATTTGAAAAATGGCACCACAGATCTACCGAGTGAGCAAGCAAGACAATACGCATACGTACGAGGAAGCGGGGGAGTGAGTACTCGGCCTAGTAAATAGAACGGGGTCCGAGTGGCTGTCTTGCCTGTTTCTAGGCCGGCAGCTGGAGTATTAACATACACCGAGTGCTAGGCCGAGGGCACTGTCTCGCGACTCTACTCGGTAAGTGTAATCAGGCAATGCGCTCATAGTGAAATTTATACAACTGGAGTCCTTTATGGTAAGTTATGATGAAGGAAGAGCTGTGTTGGCCACTAACACACGAAAAGGAGGAGCTTGGACTGGACGACGACATTCTAAACTTTGGTTTAAACATGTAACGTCTTAGTTTAATAAATCGTTAACCTACCAATGGTAAAATTTAAAACACATGTTATAAAAGTTTTATTGAACAATGCGTACTATACTATCAATGATTATTTAAGAGATAAAGACGCGTGGATACTTCCTAAACATTTTCCATTACCCTCCACACATGAAACATACATAGCTGTATTTTTTGTTACCATAATAAGCTTACTGTAAAAACATGTAAATGCTCTGCGGGTGCTGCCGGGAGGGACTGGTCAGCTCGGCTTCGCTTTTTATTGACTACTTAATATTATTTACTACGCAATTTATGTTTGTTTACTTGTTCGCAAGCATTACATGTTATAATGTGTCAACATTGTATTATATTATAAGTATTTATTAATTAAAAGACAATTATAATAATATGACAAAGCCCTTCTGGCGAGTAGGCGAATAATACTGTGAAAATGAGTTACTTTCGGCGTTTCTTCTCAGCTGTGGTCGTTACGAAGCGCTGATATCGGTAGCTTTTCTTTAAAAATAAATTAAATTTTAATATACTTTACACGTAACATAAATTATACTTATTGACGTGTAAAAGTGCCTGTAAAGGTCTAATTACTGAATAAACATTTGAATCTTTGAATCTTTGAATCTAAACTTTAACTTTTTGGTTTTCAAACTAGCCTTTCGGGGGTTACGCGGGTGGCAAGCAGCCCGCGGGTTTTCCTGCAGCTGTTGAAATTGGTCATGGTGAGTTACCAGTTGAAAAAATGAGTAATAACTTCAGTCAGTTGAGGAAACATGGAAAATGTGTAGGCGGCCATCATGAATCTAAAATTTGAATGCCTTCGGCCTCGTGGAGTGCTCAGCCTTGGGCTTCAGCTTCAGGCTTCGCTTGGACACTTAGGGAGTCCTACGGGGAGAGGGACGGGTGGGAGAGTCAGCAAATTGCTTACAACCCCATACATTTTAGAAAAAAATCACTGTTTTCAAATCAACCGTTTTCGCAGGACCTGGTGATCTTGAACGATAAAAACATAATAATAATTGAATATAGTTATGTAAGGTTACTTGCAGTCTCAAACTCCCGTAGTTAATTGGACGGGACGACATTCCGAACTTCAGTTCAAACTTGTGTTGTGACCGCTTAGTTAAACTAGCGAGCGTAATTAAAATACGGATTCTGAACTTGCGGACTTTATGACTACAGTTATGCTATTGTACAACGTATATAAGACATACGGGCTATACTAGATAGCTTTCAAGCGTTAACCCCCAATAACTTTTAAACGACTGTACCGATTTTCATTAAACATAGTATCACCGCAAGGGAAGTTGCTTTCACGTAAAAAAGCCGCATCGTAATAGATCCATCCATTCAAGAGCTAAAATGCCACAGACAGACACACAGACAAATATACAGACAGACTGACAAACAACCAGATAGACTGACAGACAAACAGATAGACGGACCGACAGACCGACAGACATACAGACATTAGCTTCAAACTTATAACTGCACCCTCTTTTTTGTCGGGGGTTCTTCTTTTTTAGGTGGCGCTTCATTCCTGAAGATTGGCAGTCAGCGGTAGAACAGTTGTTCTACCGGTGTGATACCAGTCCATTGTTGGATGTTCCTCAGCCATAATGACATTTTGCGACGTTCCTACCTTGCGCTTTCCGGCAAATTCACCCATATCGTCTTGTTAAAAAACCCACACCAATTTTGTTACTAGTAATGTAATTAAAACACGGATTTTGGATTTACAGATTTTATGAATACGCTCAGATTATATTTTTCCAAGATTAAGTTTATTTAACGTGATCGAATCAGAAATGAGGAAATTCGTATGAGAACAAAAGTCACTGACATAGCCCAGCGGATTAACTCTTTGAAGTGGCAGTGGGCGGGACACATAGCGCAAAGAACCGACGGCCGATAGGGCAAAAAGGTTCTCGAATGGCGACCACGTACAGGCAAGCGAAGCGTAGGACACCCACCCACAAGGTGGTCAGACGATCTGACCTAGGTCCCTGGAAAGCGCTGAATGCAGGCCGCTCTTGATCGGTCATTTTGAAAATCCTTGGGAGAGATCTATGTCCTGCAGTGGACGTTATGCGGCTAAAATGATAATGATGATGATGACGTCACATAGTCACGTAACCATAGACCAATTTTTATTTACTTTCTAAATCTATGCACGGTAAAACTATAAATTTAATATGGCGCCACCACGTGCAAGGTCTTTGGAAATAGCGGGAAAACGCAACACAGGATTTAGAGCAGAAAAAAAATAAACTGTTTGTTTTAATTTTTAAATCCATTTGATCAATCAAAACATTTTAATTTACCCCTGAGTTTAATTACCCTCCTCCTATGAAAACAACTCGAGGGGTGAAATAAAAATATTGCTTTCCAAAGTAAACGTTGTGAGAGGATTATTTTCCCATCAGCAGGGGATGTGCGGGTGTGTTCGGGCGATTAGTTTTTAATACTCACACTTTGTATCTATTTTATTTTAAAATATTAGGGCTTTTTATTTTTATGAGTAAATAATTTAAGTTATTAAGTAGTTTAGTTTTAGTTTCTTTTCTAAATAATATAAAAAAGGTAAGAAAAAAGTAAAAAGTACTAGTGGCTCTATGAACTGTAGATCTTACGAGAATTAAACGATATTTTTATGTCAAGCATGGTACAGATCGCGCAAAATAACTTGGCGGCTCGGAAGTTAGCTGCAAGTGACAGCGGGGTAGCTGGCGCCCGGCGCACCGTCCCCCCTAATCTTGTATTCGTCTACTGCGCAGCGATCCGCGCGAAGTTCAGAGCCGCCGAGTTATTTGACGCGTACTATACAGCTGGTGAGGCACAAAAGGTGGGAGAGGAGGTGCTGCATGGTTTGGTCGTCGTGACCACTCTCGCACTAAGCTTTTGCTTGGTCACTCCCCGTTTAAATAAATAAATAAATAAATATATAGGAACAAATTACACTGATTGAGCTAGCCCCAATGAGAAGTAAGTTTGAAACTTGTGTTATGGGATACTAACTCAACAATACTATATTTTATAACAAATACATATATAGATAAACATCCAAGACCCGGAACAATTGAAAAAGGCCAGTTTCCAACTTGCCCTAACCGGGGATCGAACCCGGGACCTCTGGGTGGCGGATTAGCATGGTGACCACTACGCCACGGAGGTCGTCAGTTTAGGTATCGAAAATGTACCCACCCACATTATTACTATGAGCGCAGCGACCACTTCGAAGGGGAAAATTTAGTTACATGAATCGTTTGTCCAGAGTAATACGAATGAAATTGGCTTGCAATGGACGTCTAGGTATCTAAACGAATAGCTTGGGTCTTCTGACGCGAGCTAAATTAAACCATAGCGCTAACCACATTGAGTAGATATTTCTTTGAATTTCTTTTTTAACCGACACCCAAAAAAGGAGGAGGTCATCATTTCGTCACGATCTTTTTTTTTAGAATATATTGGTTTAGGAATTTGTCCTCAATCTCACATGGTAAGCGGCGATGAAGACTAGGATGAAGCATGCCTATCCAAAAGATAACCATTCAATCTACTTTTGAATGTCCCGGGACTGAACTTCTCTGGGAATATAGACGCAGGCAGTTTATTCCACACCTTAGCTACTCGAACCGAAAAGGAATTGTCGAAGCGTTTTTTTTTACGTATGTTCACCGATTATTAAAAGACGCCTGGACCGATTTGAAAAATCTTTTTTTGTTTGAAATGGTATATTTTCCAGGTGGTACCATAGATTTTTTTTTCAAAATCATTTGTGTAGTTTGGGGGTGAATTAGGTTTTTAGTTCTGAAAAATTATTAAAAGTAAGACTTCTGTACGTGAGTACTAGTACTTATTCTGTGACAGACAGCCGGACATAAGCCAGATAGACGGACATACGAAATTTTCCCAAGTTGAAATGCAGACGATTCAAAAAAAGTAGTTTCTTCGCAAACGAAGCCTAAAGTAGAAAACAAAAGCAACCTCATAAAAAGTTGTTTTCTGAGAATCCTAAAATGGCCTCGCAATCAGTTCGGGTCGATGCAGCCAATTGAATTTTTCGTTAACCATGTGTTAATAACCATTATTGGGTTATCTTGGGATATTGGGTTCATTAGGACGCCAATTTGGGCCGAGGAGGTCTCATTTGAGGCTTTGAGGTGCGTTTCATTATGCTTGGACACAGAATTAACATTCGACAAGGGGCGATCTTCTTATTGGTAGGCTTTAACATCTTTATAACGCTTTATAATTTTTCAAAATTAAAAACCGGCTTCACCTCTAAACTACAAAACAGATTTTGATATAATTTAATAGAAGTTACAGTGAAATGATGCTACAATTGAATATTGAAAGCGGAGATAACTGTTATGCTAGATCAATTTTTTTAGATAAGTATTTATAATTAATGAACAGTTTAACCTCCCATTTCCCCGTCAGTCTCAATATGTAGAGCGTGTGGGGCACGTCGCGGATCGCCGCGCACGTCATCCTCCACGAACGTAGAATTTTCTGTTGATATAAAAAGTTTCGCTATATCACTGATTTAAATGCATAATTTTCCTCCCTCTAAACCCTTTGTAAGTGCTTACCATCCCTACATTAAAGACTTGGCGAGCTGCTTTTTGACAGAGTTATAAAATGACGAATTACAGAAGAATAACTACTGGAATTTTAGAAGAATAAACAATAAGAAACTACTTGAAAAGATCTCTTTTGAGATAAAAATACTAATTAGAAAAAAAGGACTTCCCTATCTGCTAACTATTTATATGTTAACTATACTGGGAAGTAAATAAAAGAACTGTAATACATAGGACTGATATACTGTAAGGAAGAATATAAGAAAGTGTCGTTGAGCCGTTAATGCTGTCAATCTGTTAGAACAAAAAAAAATTGTAGATTTGAATATATTCAAGTAATTCCCCCGGTGTTGCCCGCGTAGGAATTGCGTTTTGTTTATTTTAGTTTTGCTATCTTTAACATTCTGCCCCCCTTGAAGAGCCTTGATCTTCAACGCTGGTTATAGGTAGAGGACATATATTGTTGTAGGCGCGCCTCAGGATTCCCTTCCTGGTGCGGATGTCAGCGACTCTGGACACGCCGTCGTTGCCTGGGATGGTGCGAACTACGCGGCCCAGCAGCCACATGAGAGGAGGTAGCGTCTTGTCCTTGATGACCACAAGTGTCCCTTGCTTCAGCTGCCCGTTGGATGTCTTCCATTTTGTCTTTTTCTGAAGTGGGTTTTAAGCGCTCTTTTGCTATTTGGAACCGCCGCAACAAGTTAAACTTCTGGCGTAGTTAGATTGAGCACACTAACCGGAGACCGGCCTATAAGGAAATGAGATGGAGTGATAGGATATAGATCAGAAGGATTATAAGGTAATGGTACTAGGGATTTTGAATTAAAAATAGCTTCGATCTGACATAGCAACGTCATTTCCTCAAAAGTTAAGTCAGTCTTTGAGTGGCAATGCATGAATGCAAGGTACGTCTTAATAGGTGATGCTGAATTCCAAGATTTGTAATTTGTGTTGTCAATGAATGACTCAGCAATCGACCTGATGCTTCTGGGCTTGCCTACTGCGAAAGCTAACAAAGTGATTAAGCGCATCTAAATAAACATCAGTCGAAATATCTGAAACAAGCTCCAAGTGCACAGCCTTTGTCATCAGACATACAAAGGCACACAATATGAATGATTTTGTGAGTCTACCACTTCTAATTTTGTATCCAATACCACTATTGCAAAAACAATTGAGACGCTGGGTGCATGTGTGTTTTGTATAAGATGTAAAAGATGTTTATGTTGCATGTTGTATTTTAGTTTGTGTTTGTATTTGTGTGATATGTGTTGAGTAATTTTGGTTAATCTGTTTTGTTGTCGCATGTATTAAGTTCTGTGGACATTGTTTTTCACTCAATTGAAGAAACTTGGGATCATTCTTTACAACCGAAGAACCTTATCTTTCTGTATTTTAACCTCGAGACAATAGATAAGCTCGTGTGTATTGCCTTTCGAGTTTTGGTTCACGTTCTAACCGCCGCTCCAAGGATAAAACTCGCCTTTTCGCAATGAGGTACGAATCACCTAATACTTCAGGTGATTCCTTTAAAGGCAAAGTGACAACGAATCGCCCGTCAGAGTTACGCATCGTTGTGTCTATGAACGATTTCTCGCAAGCACGTTCATCCGACGATAATTCGTATTTGCTCGGTATTGTGTCCAATTCCCAAAATCGTGTTAAGTTTGTGTCATTAAAGTCATCTGCGTTGTGAGAAAACATACACATACTGTCATCATGAACCCTCTTGACTCCGCCAGAAACCAACCAACCGAATTTGGTTTCTACGAGTGAAGGTTGGTGTTTGCCTAAGTTGAGTTTATTTGTACCTATCACATCCCAGAACGTTTCAGCTCCCACCAATATGTCAATACTCGAGGGTACGTTAAACGTTGGATCCGCTAAGAATAGTGAGGAGGGTAGTTGAATATTCTCGATGTTGACGTAAGTGGCAGGTAACTGTGATGTAATATTAGGCAATATATGACAGTTGATAGCAGTTTTGTAGTCACTATTTTTAGATTTTATTGTAAGTTGGCAGACCTTTGATGATGTGGACATTTGACCATTAATACCGGTAATGTTGGATTTCGTTGATAACGGTTGTATGGAAAGTTTATTGCAAAAATCCTGCGTTATGAAGTTAGATGTACTACCGTTATCAAGTAATATCCGTGCGGTGTGAGTTATGCCCTTATTATCTAATACGTCCACAATAGCGGTGGATAGAAAAACATGATTTGTGTATGGTATTTGATTACTTGCAGTTAATGCAACTGTTTGCGATTCGTGTGAATTAAAGTCAGATGTATTTTGTGTATCTGTGTGTAGCAATGTGTGATGTTTCGTTGTGCAATATTTACAGTGAGATAAACGACAATTGGAATCTATGTGTCCTCGGCGAAGACAGTTCAAACAGACCTTGAGTGCCTTGGCCTTTTGCATACGAGAACCTGGCGAAAGTTTCCTAAAAATAGGGCATTGATAAAGGAAATGGTCTTTTTTACATAACGAACACTTGTAAGTTGAGTTTTCATTTGTTTGTGATTGTGTTACTATAAAACTTTTCGATTTGTTAGGATAAATTTGTTCTGATTTTGTATTTTGTTTAAATGACATTGATTTTTGTTCTTCTATCGATTCCAGGAAGATGGCGCGATTGACAAGGAATTTCAAAAAGGTTTGCAGTGTTGGAAAATCAGACTGTGTATTTTTACTCTCTTCCCACTCTGTTAGTGACACTATCCAGTTTTTTGGACATTATATAAATGATTAAAGTGTCCCAATGATCTGTGGGCTGGCCTAAGGAATTCAATGCACGTAAGTTTTTATTTGTCACATCTACAATGCTACGTAACGCTTTACTTGACTCGCGCTGCACTTGTTCTAGTGAAAATAATGCATGTAAATGATTATTTATTAGCAGTTTATTGTTGTCATATCGTTCTGACAGCAATTGCCAAGCTATTTGGTAATTATTTTCACTAAAATCAAGGCTTTCTATGACAAGTGCCGCACTACCCTTCAGAACAGCGCGTAGATAGTGAAATTTGTTAATATTGCTGATGCAGTTGTTGTTGTGTATGAGAGAGAGATAGAGATCTCTCCACCCCAGCCAAGAATTATAATCTCCTTCATATTGTGGTAAATCTATCTTTGGAAGTCTCACAAAATTATTAGAATTATTATGTGCATTGGCACTTACTTCAGATGCGCTGTCTCGAGGCTGAAGTTGAGCACGATGAGCCTGGATTAAATTTTGAGCAGCTGTTATAAGGTAAAAGTACTCATTTTCAAACCCGCTTCGCTCGTTGAGCTGTTCATCGGCGGCTGAGTCATCCATCAAGCTCTCTAGCTCTGTCTGCAATACATCAAATTCCTCATAAAGACCCTCTATTTTATTGTATCTATTTTGCAACTCGTCAAGCTGCAGTTTGCTTAAAGTAGCGCAGGACTGTTGGAGTTCCAAGTGATTTTTAAATATTTTTAATTTACCTTTTAGAGATGCTCTTTTCTTAATTAATAATGTAATTTCTTTAGACATTATGATATTTGACTATGCTAAACTATAAGCAATAAGTTTTATGACAGAATTGCTATTCAACTTGAACAGGAGATGTTTTGAGTGTATTTATTATATGGGGCAGGTAATAGAAAAATAAATGTAGTAATTTACTAAGACGCACTTGCAATGTAAAATGGAGACTGATATTTATGATATGCTATTTAATTGATTTTATAGAGATTTAATGGGCCTTTATGTGATTTGAGTGATTAAAAATTTGTGAAAAAGTGCTATGAGTAGGAGGAGAATGAAGTGACTATCGAAATAATAAAGATTTGTGAGAAATTGAAGGAAATATGTAATAACAGTAGCCAGCTGTTATATGTATATGTGACGATATAAAAACGCTTAGTTATAATTACTCGTAATGACACTTATGTATGAGCAATGAATGGACGTTGATGATGTCAGCTCAACTATTTGAAAAATGTATGTGAGAGACTTAAATTTAAATTTGTGTGAAATGAACTGAGATTAGAAAATATGAAATGAGATGAATGTATGATGAATGTTGAAAGATGATTTGGGTGAAAGAAAGGAAATAGGCGGTCTCACGGTTTGTGCGATATAGATACCAGATCCGCTTCTTTCATTAGCTTCTTTGCATAGACATGTGTGTGGCTCGTTGTTGTAGACCCCCTTGGATGTGTTTCAGCTGTGTATGGGTACTCCCGCGACTGACTGCTGGCCGCTGACGAAGACCTCGTTGGTTGCTCGGCTCCCTGCTTGAACCTCTCGTCGATTGCGATGCGAGTGGCTACACCTGGGTAGCTTGAAGCCGATGTATGTGCCGAAGTGCAGAGGATCTTGCTTTTAGTCTTCACAATCTTCGTCCTTACGGTTGACGGATTTGAAGGACCATAGAAAAAAAGGACTTCCCTATCTGCTAACTATTTATATGTTAACTATACTGGGAAGTAAATAAAAGAACTGTAATACATAGGACTGATATACTGTAAGGAAGAATATAAGAAAGTGTCGTTGAGCCGTTAATGCTGTCAATCTGTTAGAACAAAAAAAATTGTAGATTTGAATATATTCAAGTAATTCCCCCGGTGTTGCCCGCGTAGGAATTGCGTTTTGTTTATTTTAGTTTTGCTATCTTTAACACTAATCTATATCTTTCCCCGGTCTCAAACTATATATTCATACCAAATTTCATCTTTCAGTTCAGTGTAAAGCGTGAAGAGGTAACAAATGGACAGAGTGGCTTTCGCATGATAGAGGGGACGAGAGGGTCAGAAAATTATGATTGTAAGTAATCCGTCTTTTAGGTTATCCGAAAATAATGCACCCATATTTTCCAGTTTACCAAAAAAGTTTAAATTCATAAAGATACGGAGCATCAAATTTCAGTGGGGGCTTGCGATGTCCTTGCAATGAATGACTCGATAAGCTCGGAGGAGATCAGCTTCCTAGAAGACACTCTAAATAATGAAAACAATAACATAGATTTGACAAAAATGTGGCCCTTTCCCATTACAGCGCCCGTCAGGGTCCTTAATTGTTACTTATTTTGTTAATAAAGACCTGTATGATACATTAAGGAAGCAATAAATGATATGATATGATATGTCACCGCTTAGTTCAAACCGTACCTAACCGTGACGTCATGCGAAATTTCAAGGCGCCGTATCTTTGTCAGTTTTTGTTTCTCAGAGAAAAGAAAAAATATGTGTATTTAAAAAATATAAATATGTGTATTTAACAATATGTGTATATAAAAGTATTTTTTTACAATCTAATCGTTGAGATTAATTGTTTTTCCATTCGCCATGCCTATTTTATTGTCAAGTTTATTTTTAAGTACCTATTATAAAAAAGTTTATTCATTAAACTTACG
Organism: Acrobasis suavella; assembly: GCA_943193695.1. NCBI lineage: Eukaryota > Metazoa > Arthropoda > Insecta > Lepidoptera > Pyralidae > Acrobasis > Acrobasis suavella. Next base: position 1,929,247 of record OW971950.1, read on the forward strand.
TGAGATTTATTATAAATATCTTAATACGGTTTACTATATTTTTCGGTTTACTTTACACGTAACGTAAATTATACTTATTGATGTGTAAAAGTGCCTGTAAAGGTCTAATTACTGAATAAACATTTGAATCTTTGAATCTTTGAATCTTTGAATCCTGAATCTATAGGTAGTGTGTTAGTAAGAAAAAAACTTCTTAACCGAAATAAGTCGAAACTAGTCTATCATTTCCAACTGTACTACGTGAGGTTCGTACGACGTAAATTACATTTCTTTAAATATAGCTAGGAGTATTCTTCGCCTTTCTTCAGTATTGATGAAATCAAGAAAATGGGCAAAAGTAACATTTAAAACTATAAAACATTAGTGTTTGTTCGAACCAAAATAAGTAGTAGTTCGCCCCAAACTGTGAACTCGCGAGTCCTATATCTTGGTAACATCTTGGCTGATTTGGCTCATGTCCGAAATTAAAAAAAAATTGTTTACTATATTTACATGCTTATTAAATTTCATAAAGCTCTGATCAAAATTACTCGAGTTATTGTCAAACAAACATACATACAAACGCCGGATAGTTCAGGTTGAGTCAGAGAACTTCGCTCGCTTCACTCGCTCATTCAAAATCATATCCGAAGAAGCTTCAATAGGTCCGTTTAGTCACAGTCTTCGCAGGCCGCTTTCGATGGCGGATGGAGGCCTATGTCCAGCAGTGGACTTCCTGTGGCTGATATGATGATGTTGATGATGAGTCACAGTCTGTTGGAGTTTCTCTTCTGTAACTCAATTATTTGAAAAAGAGCTTAATGCGCGAGCGTAATCCACTCTCATTTCACTTTTTACATACGAAATTAATTCCCACGGCATTTGTAGCGTCGAGAAAAAAGGATTTTCACGAATAATAGATATAACTTATCATTTTAGCGCATCCCGAAAATTGATTTTATTTAAAGTCAAAGGTCTAAAAAAACATTTATAATCTGAGAATACAATGTTATGTCATAATTATTAATTAAGAATGATGTCAAATTTGAAACTAATGAGCTTTCGACACGAGAAAAAGAAGAAGCAAGTCCTGGTGGCATCCTAGCTGCTTTGGAGCCATCGTGCACGCATAGGCTTTTCATTTACAAAGATATACACTATTACGTCTTACTGTGACACGCTTAAATATTTTTGACAGGGTAGGAAACTAATCTTACCTAAATTACGAGAATTCATATCTGCATGCTCTGCATGCCGCATATCAAGCAAGAACGCAACCCTATTACTAAGACTCCGCTGTCCATCCGTCTGTCAGTTTGTCTGTCTGCCACCAAGCTGTATCTCTAGAACCGTGATAGGTAGACAATTAAAATTTTCACAGATGATGTATTTCTGTTGCCGCTTTAACAAATTTTAAAAACAGAATAAAATATATTTTTAAGTGGGGCTCCCATACAACAAACGTGATTTTTTTATAGATAATGGTACGGAACCCTTCGTACGCGAGTTTGACTCGCACTAGGCTGGCTGTTTAGACATTGTTTAGATCAGATTCAAGTTACTTGCTTGTACGATATAATATAATTAGGAAATAAAAAAATGTTGTATATATTTTTTCCGACGCTACCTCAAGTAGTCTGGGATTTAAGCGGATAGCTTTAATTGTTTGGAACCGAGGCTGGGATTAACAAAAAAACTGATCTTCTGTCCCGCGTTATTTAAAATTTTAAAGCTACAATATTTAGAATTTTTTTTTAATTAAAAAAGTAACATAAGGCATTGTTGCCCAACTGCCCGCGTAATCCTGAGCTGATGTGTGAATATTTTTAATCTGTTGTCGTTGTCTTGGCGTTCTATATTTAAGCTGTGTGGGTTTTATAATCTATTATTGGAGTGATTTTATTTTTATTTATATTATTTTGATTGATCTTGAGTATTTTCATTGCTATGAGTTTAATTAAAAATTATGATGGCTTGTTTTTTTAAAGGCTTTTATTTGTTTTTTATTTACAGTACAAAGATGCCAGTACGTACATAATAATTTGTTATCAATACTATATTTTTAAAGAAATTAAATAGTAAAATACACATATTTGTAACATTTTAATACATATACATTATACATACTTACACTATTACGTCTTTTTCCTAAATAGGGACTTGTAGCTCTAAGCGGTAGACAGAGCCCGGGCCCTTAAGACTCAAAAGCCACATTTTAATATATTTTTCTACTTCTGCACTGATAATCTGTATTTTAAATAGCCACGAACACTTATATAAAAATATTGTTATGATTTCAGGAAAATCTTTAGTCTATTCACCATAATTCAAAAAATTCAAAATTCAAATGTTTATTCCGTAATTAGACCTTTACGGGCACTTTTACACATCAATAAGTATAATTCACATGACGTGTAGTTTATATTGGAATTTAATTTATTTTAAAGAAAAGCTACCGATACCAGGGCTTCATACAAGCAATATATGTGTCGCCATAAATCTAGAACTTTTTTTCTTTAGATTTACCATACTGCCAAAGTAAGTAAAACTTTTTATTTTTAACATAGTCACCCGTCAATTAAAAAATAAAGTTTACAAATATATGTTAAACATTTTCATATCTTTCTTTATTTTCTATTTTTTTAGTAAATGTAGTAGTAGAAAAAATATTATATGCAACGTTGTATAAGTACGTCAAAAAATCCTCAATGACGTCTCTTACTTGTGCCACTCGCATTTATGATCCGTCATATTCAACTATTGCATAAAATACTATTTTAATTAAGTAAATTTATAATCAAATAAAATAAGTTTTCTGACATTAAAATATTCTTATTTCGTTTTAAAATTTCTTAAAAGATACAACAAAGAAAGATACTTGAGCACAAAACCTGAATGTAATCTTTAGTACGCCGTAGCAATCTCCAGTGTCTGCAATTTTCTCATTGAAAAAGTAAGAAACTTTCTTTGAATAATGAAGTTTTCGAATAAGATGTTCTTATCGGAGTTTCGAAAGGTTGCACCCAAGAAATCCCAGTCGCCCGATCAGCAGGCGGGGTCATCCTGTCCAATATCATAAGTTTATCCCTTGATCCCCAGAGCTTTGACGTCACAAGTAAATCTCATACGTTGCATAATATGTCCTTAACAAATCCCTAAAGAATTTACGACGTCCAACCTTTGAATGTAGACGAAAAATGGGAAGATACGCTAAGTGTGTTTTATATTTGATAACTATAACTATATAAAGTGATTCTGTGAGGTGTTTGAAGTTTTCAATCCCCATAATATTGCCATTTAATTTTTTTAAATACTGAGTCGACAAAAAATCTATATAGTATTTGAATCTTCTCACAAATTTTCAAGAGAATCGGTTGAGAAATGCGACCTGTAGGCAAGAACAGCCTTACAGACAGCCAGACAAAAGCATTTTTGGCCAATCTGGAAACTGAGACGCGTCGCTCGATTCGCTTCTGTCAATAAAAATACAGTTTACAACATCTTCATACGAATCAATGCCAAAAACTTACCCTTGAGGCTACCAGTTCTACTATCAAACCCTTATCGCTCATGAGGCAGGCAGAGCATAATGGACCTCCGTGGCGTAGTGGTCACCATGCTAGTCCGCCACCCAGAGGTCCCGGGTTCGATCCCCGGTCAGGGCAAGTTGAAAAATGGCCTTTTTCAAATTGTCCTGGGTCTTGGATGTTTATCTATATGTCGCAGACGGATGAATAAAAGGGGGCAGAGCGTGGCGTGATCGGCATCTGATATCTTAAGTGACGTAAACTACCCACTTAGTTACTTACAGTACGAGAACAAACTGATGTCAGGATGAAAACTTACTTACAGTCACGTCACCTTACCGATGCCGCCACATGAGAGATCTTACGTGAGCCTTATAAAAATGTGACGGAAATCCAGTGCTCCGCCTCCGCACTGAATCATGAATCGCAACCACCATGTCTGGATTCCCTGGCCCCACAGAATTGAATACTGTGTATACACCTGGGCTTTCCGTCTTGCTTAAACAAACTGTCATTGTAATAAATCGGTTCACCAATCCACATCTATTACAATAATCACAATTAAATGAGTCATGGCCAAGCTACAGCAAACTACACAAACAAGTTGTGCACGATACGGCCGCCTGAACAAGACTGTCCCTGTCGTTAGGTCGACCGGTCTTATAACTTGTTGCTAACGAGTATTGCCATTTCAAATCCAACCGTTGCATTTTGTAGTAAACAACTTTCTCTTTGCGCGTGTAAAATCATAAAACGGGAATTTTACATTGAACTCTCCGACATATATATATGTATTTGTTATAAAATACAGTATCGTTGAGTTAGTATCCCATAACACAAGTCTCGAACTTACTTTGGGGCTAGCTCAATCAGTGTAATTTGTCCCTATATATTTATTTATTTATTTATTTATTCTTCCTCTTCTTTTCGTATCGATAGTTCTCACAGTTTTTTTTTCCCTCCAGAATGATGCCACTTACATACAGCGTTGTTCGAGGGCTCATGAAGGTCACGTTTAGTGAAGCTCATGGGGCACGATGGGCAGGAGAGAAGGTGTGACATAGTCTCGTCGCTATGGCCACACTAGAAATGTGTTGCGAAATGGCGAAGTTATGCCTGCATCGGCCTACTTCAGTTCGAAGGCCATTTGGGGTCTTCCGTATGGCCATGGGAGTTCATGATTCGGAGGCAGTTCCTTTATTTATTTATTTATTTTATTTATAAAACTTATTTGATCCACAATATACAATTGTTTACAATTGGCGGACTTAACGCTAAAAGCGTTCTCTCCCAGTCAACCATAGGGATGAACAGAGATCTAGTTGCGGCGCAGAATAATTACTAAATAAATCCTAATAAATATACCTACATATACCTATATTTATACATATATGTATATACATACATAAACATGCGTACAATATATAAATAATGAATGAAGGTTGTATAAAATCTGAGGGTGGTGGGTATCGGTTGCGCCACATTTCGAAGCGAGAGAATTTTGGGTCGCCTTCAAGCGAATATCTTTAGAAAATGATTGCGGCTGCGGGTTTGCGGCCCTAAGCAGACAGAGCCCAGGGCCGTAAGTCCCAAAGGCTACTTTTAGCATGATGATCGGCGAGATGGTGGAAAAAGGAATCAAAATAGTGACGGGTTGCTAGTTAATCTACATGTATATTTTGCTCTACGTTTTCAGAAAAAACTTGGTAACTCGCCTTTTTAAGGGTAGATAAACAAAAGATTTATTGGTATGGGCTGTATTATGGAGTCTTTACCTTGGGAGTATGTTTTGTACATAAATTTGTATGGAAACCTAATCTTGACAACGACACGATATAATAGGGTTGTGGACTGGATAAAAAAAAATACATTTTATTTAGTCCGTCAACTAGATTAACCAAAAATAAAGCACTCTTATTTTTTCGTTTAGCAAAGTACGAGTAGTATAAATTCACAAAGATACAGCGCTTCGAAGTTTCATAGTGGGGTAATGTGATTTACGTCACCTTTAGTTAAAAATCGTACCTGATCGTGACGTCACGCGAAATTTAAATGTGCTGTATATACGTCATTATTTAAAGAAAAAGAGAAAAGAAAAGAAACTTTATACCATACTTTTTAACCGACTTTAAAAATAAGAGGAGGTTATCAATTCGACTATATGTATGTTACGCGATATCTTCGTCAACCGTGGACGAAATTTGATGTTTTTTTTAATTTGAAAACCTTTACTACCAAGTTGGTCCCATATTAATTTTGTGAAGATATGATGAAGAACTTTGGAGATATAGAAGAAACTCCTGAAAGAAAATGAAGTCATTTTTTTTTTGTTATAAATTGAATTATTAGTAATCTATATCTAATGAGACAAAAAAAATAGTCCGCATCCCTATTCAATTCAGCAGGGGATGGGAACACATACATACTGTTGGGTTCCTTTATAGGGAGACAAGTGAAACCGCGGACTGCTAGTAGCACACTGTTTATTGTACGCTTGCAATAAGGTGAAGCCCGCACACAAGTATAACGTTAACATACACAACATTTCCTCCCCTTATTTGACAAAATATCATTTATATGAACTATACATTTGTTTCAGAAATACTGCCTATAATCTACTTTGGGAATGTCTCTCAACAGCCTATTAGGGCATCTAGAACTCAGGTCTGACCCTATTTCTGCAGAGGGTGTCAATTGCGTCTCTGCTTCATCACTTCCCTCTCCCGTAGGAGCCTGCTCCACTGGTGCGTCAGTCGATGGCTCATCATGACATTCAATGTCGTCGTAGTCATAATGTTGTTGAGGCTGTTGTTGCGAAACGTCACCTTTACATAATATTATTTGATTTTTATGTTTTTTTACAGTACATGAAGAGCTAGAGTCTTGAATAAGATAAATCACTTTACCCAGTCTCTTTTTAACAAAACCTCTGCACCAAATAAATTTTGCATTGTTTAAGAATTTTTTATACATGACTTCATCTCCACTTTGAAACACTTGTTTATTTTTCCCGCCATACGACTTAACTTGCGAACACTGTTTACGGTCAACATTATCCATGGGGTTAGTGAGGGAGGTCGATGGAGGATTAGGGTTAAACAAATCTAACCGTGACCTCAGCTTACGCCCAAACACCAGCTCAGCCGGCGAGAACCCCGTGACAGAATGTACTGAATTCCTATAGTCGAAAAGGTATTTTAACATTTTTAACTTACAATCATTTTTGTTCTGTGACGAGAGAACGCATGATTTAATGCCCTTTTTCACAATTTTTACAAAACTCTCAGCCTGGCCGTTACTTGATGGATTGTAAGCCGGAGATGTCAAATGAGTTAGACCGTTCAATGAGCAAAAGTTCTCAAACTCAAAAGACGTGAACGCGGCCCCATTGTCACTAACGATTGTATGTGGTAGGCCGTACTTTGACATAAAATCATATAATTTCTCGATAACGACTGTAGACGATGTGGATGCACTTACATCGTAAACTTCCACCCATTTGGTGTGTGCGTCTACGATTACCAAAAACATTTGATTGTTCAAACGACCTAGAAAATCAATGTGTATCCTATAGAACGGTACAGGCGGGTACCGCCAAGGAGCTAGCGGCGCACGCGGCGGGGACGGCCGAAGTTGTTGACAAATGTTGCATGAGTTAATCATAGACTCTAAGGCTGCGTCTACACCTGGGAACCAAAACCGCGCCCGAGCCTCTGCTTTCGTTTTCACAATTCCCAAATGTGAGTTATGTAACTCACGTAAAATTTTTACACGTAACTTTTCGGGAATTATGACCTTATGGCCTCTCATAAGACATCCATTTTCATAGGCTAATTGTGTTTTACACAAATAATATGGTTTGATACCTGTATCTGATAACAATTTCCTTGGCCAGCCATTAAGTACGTGATTTACTACTTTGCTTAAAACAAAATCCTTTGCCGTTTCATTTTGCAACTCTTTTAAAGTAACCGGCAATCCACCCTCGACCACGAAATTGATATAAGTCGCCCGGTCGATAGGAGTAGAATTGACAGCGGCGAGCGAGTCTCCCGGGTCGTCCTCCCGCGCCCAATTTCGCTCGTCGTGAGGTATACTCGCTCGCGACAGGTAATCCGCGTTGTTATCAGCACTACGTACGTATTCTATTGTGTAATTATATGCGCTTAAAAACATTGCATATCTCTGTAACCTATTAGCCGATACCTCCGGTATGCCCTTGTATGGCCCGAAAATAGTAATGAGAGGTTTGTGATCGGTACGTAATACGAACGGTTCTGACCTACCGTACAAATACTGATGGAACCGCTTCACCCCAAATATAATAGCGGTTGCCTCTTTCTGAATTTGAGAGTAGCGCTTTTCGGCGGAATTCAACGTCCGGGACGCGTATGATATTGGGCGTTCCAATCCGTCTTTACCTACTTGCGATAGGACTGCTCCAAGGCCTTGAGGAGAAGCGTCCACAGTCAGTATTGTCTTAGAATTTAAGTCAAAATGTGCTAGAACCTGATCGGAAATTAAACATTTCTTAATTTTAGTGAACGCATTATTATGAATCGCAGTCCACTGCCATTTTCCGCCTTTTTTTAGTAGGTCATATAAGGGACTCAAAATGCTAGATGCTTGAGGGACGAAATTTCTATAATAATTAATTAGCCCTAAGAATGACTGCAAGGTATTAACATTGGTTGGTATAGGGGCATCAATAACAGCTTTTACTTTAGACTGATCCTTTTTCAACCCGTCCCTGTTGATTACGTAACCTAAATAGTTGATTTCATCCTTAAAAAATTCGCATTTGTCCTTGCGCACGGTTAGCCCAGCGTCCTGAAGCCTTTTTAGTACTATGTGTAATTTTTCCATGTGTAACTTTGGAGTTTCTGCCGTTATCAGTACGTCATCCAACAGGCATAACACACCGTCTAACCCAGATAACACAGTTTCCATGGCGCGTTGAAAAATAGACGGTGCGCTTGACAATCCGAACACTAAACGCGTATATATATACAAACCCCGATGTGTATTGATACATGTTATGTGCTGAGACTCCTCATCAAGCAAAAATTGGTTGTACGCCATAGACAAATCAATTTTCGAGAATTGTTGACCGCCATGTAGTTTCGAAAATAATTCATGAACGGTCGGCAACGGGTATTGTTCTATAACCAGTTGTTTGTTGATCGTAGCAGAGTAATCAGCACACAACCTTACCGAGCCGTCTCGTTTAAGCACGGGTACAATAGGCGAAGCATACGCGGAGTGTTGAACCGGTTTTAACACTCCCAAGTTTACTAGCCGTTCTATCTCCATATCAACCTTGTTACGTAACGCAAATGCAATGGGGCGCGCTTTGCAATATATTGGTTTTGCATCGCCTTTTAGTTCTAATTTTACGCGGTAATTTTTAAACACACCGAGTTTATCTGAAAACACTTCCGGAAACTGTGATTTCAAATGTTCAAAGGTACACTGACTGTTTTTAAGGAAATTAACTGGAGTTAATTTTAATTCAAATATAGAAATGAAATCCCTGCCTAGAAGTGGCGGCCCTCCGTTTCGTATTACATGTACATCAATCGGGTGCGTCCGTCCTAAGTATGTTATAGGCAAACGCAGATAGCCTACACATTCCATTGTGTTCCCAGTATAACTGTGGAACCTTTTATGAGACGTTAACAAGGATATACTTTTAAACAATCTATTATAAGTACATTCGGATATGACCGTTACCGCCGATCCACTATCTATTTGAAATTGTAATTTAAGACCATTTATTTCTACCGTCTCTGTCAGAGGTTCCCCCCGGAGTGAGGAAATGTTAAAAAGTGACTTACCGTCGTCATCGTCCTCGCTCACCTGCCCCGTAGAAACGTAGTTTATTTTATTGCACATCTTGCGTAAATGGCCTACCGTGTTACACTTCCGACACTTATACTTAGCAAAACGACATTGAGATGATTTATGATTAGTACGACCGCATACGGTGCAACTTTCTTTCCCGGCATTAGAAGATCTAGCACTATTAGGTCCCTTCGTGATTTTTAACACGGAAACTTGATCCACGGAGGTGGAAATGGTGGCCGCCGCGCCTGCGCGCGCGCACCGTACGCTCTCCGCCAGCTCCACTGCCTTCGCCAAGGTTAAGGTTTCCAAGTCCCGCGCGAACAACTTCTCACGTTCTGGACCAGCTATCATCCCCATCACAAACCGATCACGCAGTGCCTCCTCAACATTGCTAAATCCGCAATGTACCGTGAGGCCACGCAATCTACCCGCCCATTGCGTGTATGTCTCGCCCGGCTGCTGCGTAGCTGCGTAAAATTTGTGACGTTCGCTGAATCCGCATCGCTTTGGGGTGAAGTGACCATCCAGTAAGGTCACCAAATCTTCATACGGCACCTCCTGCACATCTTTAGGCAAAGCCAAGTCCGCTGCCAACTTGTAGGTACCGTCGCTGAGTGCGCTCAGTAGTATCGCTCGCCTCCTTGTTCCCGTCGCATCTGTTAGCGCGCTGATATTATTTGCGATGAACCATTGCGCAATTCGCCCTTTGTAGGTTTTCCATTCGCTAACGTTGTGGTCGAAAGTAGATAAAATTCCACAAAACGATTGGGCCATTGTGGGTAGATATCGTCGCCAGTGTTGGGTTCCTTTATAGGGAGACAAGTGAAACCGCGGACTGCTAGTAGCACACTGTTTATTGTACGCTTGCAATAAGGTGAAGCCCGCACACAAGTATAACGTTAACATACACAACACATACAAACAAACATTATCATTCCTTTATCCCTGACAGCTTCTTTAGTTTTGCAGCTCATGGTACCACCTTTCAAAGCCACCATAAGGCATCATTGGTAACACATATTAAACCAGTCTTTCCCAAAGTGGGCGATAACGCCCCCTTGTGGGCGCTGGAGGCTTTAAGGGGGGCGGTAACGGACCCAGAATAAAGTTGGGGGGCGCTGATGTGATTTAAGCAATGAGTGATTTATAACTTCAGTTATTTCATATTTTAAATTTCACTGAAATTAAAATCCTCTTACTACACAACATTCATTTATTAGTTCATATTTATATCCTTTTTTATTGTACAAATATAAACTAAAAATGTAATTAATATTTTTAATGCGTTCACAACGCTATTTATATCGTTAAAGGAATCAAACACTGAAAAAATTTCGTGTTTTAAAGTTTCGCAGGTGAGGTCCCCACTTCCGATACTCTTTATTATTGTAAAATTGTATTATTATTGCTATTTTTTTATTTAAAGTTAACAATGTTGATTATTGTTATTTTTTTATAAAAGATACTCTAATGTACTGGTGTATGTATTATTATTGCTCTCTCGTTTAGAATATAGGTTGAATTAAACTACAGGCAAGACAAATATGTGATTCAGGTTTTTATGGTGAAAAAAATGGGGGGCGCTACAAAATAACTGATTTTTTAAAGTGGGCGTCTGACAAAATAAGTTTGGGAACCTCTGTATTAAACAAACCCTTGAGGTAATTGATAGTGTGAATTTATCCAATATCAAGACATACACCCAGACAAAGATATTAAAATTTTTAACGTAACAGATACCCAAAACCATAGAAATTATTGGAGGGTCTGTAAGTAGTTGGTAGGTTTTAGTTGTGGTAGAGCCACGCTACCGGCAAAACTCTGTTTTGCTAGTAGCATGAATGGGCCGGCTCGTCCGGGGAAGTACCACACTCTTACAGAAAATCGACGTCTGAGGAGTAGCGTCACCGCTTCTATGCTTCGTTCGGTGAGTGAGAGAGCCGGAGCCCCCACCCTCCTCCTCCCCTTCCCCCTCCTCCTACATCTTCCCTTCCTGAAAGGCCGACAAAGCTTCTGTTACACCCCTGGTGTTGCAGTTGTCCGCTTGTTCGTTTGCCGCCCTATGACATAAAAAAAGGCAAAACTGAGAGTTGTGCGTAGGCGCACAGATGGCAGCACACTCGACTAGGAAAAAAGTGTTGAATATGCTTTAAAAACATTTATTGCATTTCATATAAGGCCCAACGCCGACGACAGACTATCCGTGACGCACTTTTTAGTCTGTGATAGTCTGTGAAAATATTATATAACCCATGGAATCTTATGCAGTAACGCACACGACGCGCTCCGGACGCGTTTGTGCGCGTCGTGTGCGTTACTGCATGTGATTTCATGGGATCTATTTTCACAGACTAAAAAGTGCAGCACGGATTAGTCTGTCGTCTGCGTTGGACCTAAGGCATATTTGATTAGCGTACTCGGTACTTTATTTAAATAATAGTTACTTTATTAGACCGGGGATCGAACCCGGGACCTCTAGGTGGCGGACAAGCATGTTAACCACTACGCCACGGAGGTCGTCTGGAGACTGTAATGTTTTTATAAATACCTGTAGCGCCATCTAGTGACAAGGAAGAGAAATAATTATTAGGCGACCGAGGTAGGCATGACCCAGATATAAGACCATATACCCACAGGATGTCATCGAATTGTCCCCAATTTTAATCTACAGACCTTATTCGCACATTACTCCGTGATCAATCCTGTCCTATCGAGCGGTCCATCCAAAAATACGGCACTAAATTCGGACGAGCACTCCGCACCCGCACCTGCTGGGAAACCGTCACCTGTCGCGACCTATATTTTATTTATGAGGATCCTACTGTAGGGACGCGAACAGTTGCCAATTTATAGGAATTATCGATGTAACATTAATCTGGAATTACGGATTGTAAAATATGTGTCTTTCGTCTTTTTTTATTACACAATTACCCTATGTCATTCCCTAGATCTCAAACTATATCCATATTAAATTTCTTCGAAATAGGTTCAAAGGTTAGAGCGTGAAGAGGTAAGAAACCAACGTTGGATTGGATTTGATAAATCACAATATCAGCACTATTTCGGACGATCAGTGTGCATCTCTGTACAACATACGAATCTATGCAACGTTTGGCATTTTGAATTATGTATTTGTCTAAAAATACGGCATTAAATTCGGACGAGCATGCCGCAGCGGCTTGAGAAATCTGACACTCGCTAACTATTACACACGATAAAGATAATATTATTACAGTTTTGTCACTAGGTATCAATTTCTAATTTTCTTTTTTTTCGTCACTAGGTATCAATTTCTATTTTTCTTAGGATCCTATTATAGGGAAGAAAATTTAAGAGAATATCCAATAAAATTTGTAAAAATTAATTACAAAATATTGTAAAATAAAATAGGTACGTTAATATTATGTTCGTATGTTTCTCCTATATTAAATAGTTAATGTTCGCGGTAAACTGAAACTAAATAGTGCTATTTTTGTACTATTTTATTTTAGGAACATGTTCTATTCGATAATTCGGCACTAAATTCGTTCTAAGCGCTTCTCACCTGCTAAAGCCGTCTGTCCTACTATGTTATTAATGAGACTTTTACAAATAGGGATGGGAACTCCCAATGAAATGGAATTGGGATAGATGCCTTAGTAAAATATATCCCTTAGTTTACTTCTGAAATAAAATCTCCCAAAATAGTGGCGCTTTATTTGATCGAATTCTGTTTTTGTCAAGTTTAATTTTGTAATGCTTTAGCCTGGTGACCCGTAATACAGGTTCTTCTGAAACCTACCATAGGCACCAGTTTTCCATGTCTTTAGTTTTATTGTTTACATATATTAAGTACCTTGTAAGTTAGTTAGAGTATGAGGTTTTTTGTGGAGAAAATAAATAAACATTTATTAAATAAACATTATTAAAAAAGTATTTGATTTGACTAACAATTTGTACGATTTAATTTATGTACCGGTAAATTGTTCGGTTGTTCGTTAATTGTAGGGTTTTTATGTAAGTGATATTGATTTGTAAAGGTTTGTGAACCTTTTGAACTGAAAGGCTTTATTTATTTCAATCTATATCGAAAAATATAAAAAATATAATGTTTTAATTTATTTATTGCTATGTACCTACTTTATCGTGACGTCATGTTTAAACATATTTCATAATATTCAAACAAGACGTCACGATTTTAATACCAGTGAGTAACCATCCCAAATTATTTGTTTGAAATAAAAAGAAAATACAAATTCATCGAATCTCGCCCTCACTACATATCGATATAATCCCAATAAGACAATGCTGCTAAGTGTGCCACGGCATCGGATACGGTAAAAAGTAGCCGACCATTCGGATGGAACCCATTTGTACGATATCGATCCTCTTCAAAAATAACCTCTTTTATCTTCATTTTTTTTTAATTTCATGGGCACCTAAAAGGTTGGAGTTAATAAGTATTTTTGTAAAACCCTTCTCTGTTATTCGAAGGAAAGGGTAGCTTGTGAATGTCAGTGTATTTAGTGATATTACGAAAAACTTTTGTTAAGGAACCAACGCCGGAGAATAATCAACTGTTAGTAAGTACATTTAAGTATTCATTCTTAATATTATTACAAAACTATTTAAATACAAAAACTGTCTTCAATGCTTTGTGTCAGGTGCAGAAAAGAAATTAATATTTCCAGACTTTTTGTTTTAAACTGAACTACATACTGTTTACAATATGTAACAAAAACCCTGTCCGATCCTTGTAGGAGCAACTCAGATGAACAACATTTCCTAAGGGACCAATGCTTGAAACTCGAAGAAAATATCGAAATTTTCATACAAATTTCCGGGCCGGCCGAACACTTTCGTACGAAAATGACGATTTTTTTCGAGTTTCATGCATTGGTCCCAAAGGAAAAGTTGTTCAAATTGACGGTTTGAGTTGCTCCTACAAGGATCGGACAGGATTTTTGTTACATATTGTATATAATTATAATCTGGAAGTACCTACATCCTATCAAACAATAAATAAAAGACCGATCGACATTATAATAAAAATCCTTTGTTCGATGATAAAAACGGGGCTTTATTTAAATAATCAAATATCTTTGAAAGCCGAATTTAATGCCTACCTACTTCCTTTATCTTTTTAATGGCGCGAAAAGCTGTAAAGTATGATTTAGATCCAGTTTAAGTAGGTGTACGTATTTAGGTACCTTCACAAGAGTCCACGGTGCGTGCTAAAAGATCAGAAAAAAGAGAGATTACGAAAAAAAATCTGTTTATAAGTAGTTTTGTATGAAACAGTTGGAAATCATTTTTCGATTTCGGCCTTATATTTATTTATTTAACCTTTATTGTACAAAATACCTGCCTATTATTTGTACAGCACAATAGGCTTATGACTATACTAATGACTTAATGCTTAATAAATTGGTGGCATACCCAGTAGAAATTATTTTTTATGGTCTAATTTAGGTATACTTACATAACTACCCGTAAGACCTGGAACATAGAATCGTTGCACAACAAAAATCTACACTGCAGAATTTTCGGTGTGCAACGATAGATACATAAAACATTACTTACTTTGTTGTTAATAATATGGTTACATCCAACCTTCAGAGGAGCTACTGCCAGGTTATAAATTGCCATGAAACACATAGAGGAGCTTGAGGGTTGGATCTCATTCGTCAGCCTTTTCAGTCGCTCAGAACCGTCAGAGAGCGAAAGAACGCAAAAAATTGACAATTATCAAGTGATACAAATAAAGAAAAAAGATAAATACCTAAATGATTTATAAGTTTTGACTTTTGACGCTTCTGTAGTGTAGTGACATACGTATTCTAGTTCAAAGTATATATTTTATGAGAAACATATTAATAAAGAGAGTCCTAATCCAACCGTGTTTCAATACAGTCGCCTCCTACAACACATGGCGACCCTGCCAGTCGGCGCAGCCCTGCGCCGGTGCGGTCGTGTCATAGTGTGTGCCGCGTACCGCGTATAACATGGAGATTTTGTGAAGAAAATAAAGACTTTAATTTAAAAAAAAAAAAACATTAAGTTAAAATGTGAACGCAGTACAAATATAAACATTTCTTGTGGTGAAGGAGCGAGAGAAACATTGAAGAAAATGAAGCCTGGAAGAAATAAAATATTTTTAGAATATATTTATATAACACGGCCCGTGCTGAAGCGTTCCGCCGCTCTCTCTCGCTCTAGCAAATGACGGTTCTGAGCGACAATAAAGGATAGCAGCATAGAAAAGTGCTGTTCAGTGCTGCCAAATGAGTCTCAACCCTGAATCGCCTCCCAACTAGATAGGTTAATATGCACAATCTGGCGCTGGCGCTGAACAGTATGTAACAAAAACCCTGTCCGATCCTTGTAGGAGCAACTCAGACCGTCAATATAAACAACGTTTTCTATGGGACCAATGCTTGAAACTCGAAAAGAAAAATCGACAATTTCTTACAATAGTATTCGGCCGGCCCGGCAATTTGTATGAAAATGACGATTTTTTCTTCGAGTTTCAAGTATTAGTCCCATAGAAAAAGTTGTTCATATTGACGGTCTGAGTTGCTCCTACAAGGATCGGACAGGGTTTTTGTTATATATATTGACCAAGCAGAAGCACAGTGCCAGTGTGGCCACGACGACCAGACTATGCAGCACCTCCTCTCATGTCCTTTGTACCCCCAGCAACTGTACCATGCTTGACCTATACTCTGCCTCGGAGGGAGGCGTAAAAGTGGCAATGTTCTAAAAGAATTAATGTAAGCCAACAACACTATAAATTAATAATATGTTAAATACTATTTCAGATTTTTTTTACGTCGATACCCTTTTTTTAAGAACTTGAACTTCGATGGCGCCTACCCAATTTTGATAAGCAATAAAAGGCACCTATGCGTGTGAGATTATATCGGAGTGGCGTGTGCGTGTGGAGAAAATATTATTGAGTAAATGGCTGCGATTCCATTGTGTTTCGATACCTATTTCATTTTCCAAATATTGTATTTATTATTCGACCGTTTAGTTTCCGGCCAGGAATAGACAATTTCCTAGTACAAACGTCTCGTGCAGCAACCGCATTCCCATTGGGACACCACAAGTGCCATTTTTGAAACGCGGGGTCACCTAAACGTTTTTCGTGGTTTTTCCATATAAAAACCGTTCGTTTAGGGTCTCCACGTTTGAAAAATAGCACCAACTGGCTGGCAGTAATTAAGTAGAGGACTGCATGGGTCAAAATTATTCGGTAGTTCATAAAATATACATTTTTAACAAGATTTTAGATTTATTAATGCAAAAAAAACTGATATTTTGCGCCATTTGACTCCAAAAAAGCATTGCATGTAATGCTTTTGTATTTCTTACAAATCTTATACAAAATGTGTGTTTTGGCGTTTAGAAAAAAGTACAATGCGACACAAATAAGTTGAACAAAAATGGCGGACTCCAAAGCATTATTTGTACCAGCGCCATTTTAGTTCAACCTACGTGCCGGGACTTTGTACAAAATTGCTTTGAAGTCCGCCATTTTTGTTAACTTATTTGTGTCGCATTCTATTAGATTTGACTTGATCTAGCGGATTCTTTTCGCAGAATTTTAGATTAGTTTTTACAACTTAAGTTTAGGTCGTGGAGGAATGCGCTTTAAATTAACAGTACCTGCTTAGATAAGTAATTAGGTGGATGGAGAGGAAAGCTCGGTAGCTCGGCGGGTGTGCGCATTACCAGCGCTTTCGCGAATAAAGTAAAACCGGGTGTGGTCCTTACTTGGTTGGCCACAAGTGACATTACAATTTCTCAAGCTCCTCCGTGCTTCGAGAGGTATGTATTAGCCGTTGGTCCCGACTGTCATCATTGTATGGGAGTTGTCAAGCTATGTCAGATTGATATCAGATGCCTTTCGGCAGCCTGAAAACAATTGACACCATTGGCCACTCCCACCTACGAAACAAGAGACACAATACATTTCTCTGCTTCACAATCTTTTTATAACTTGTCCTTTTTCAACTCTCTGGTTTACTACTGGTTTATATGCTTGTTTTCTTCTACTTCTGAGATTTCCCATTCAAGCAAATGACGGTGTCACATTCACATTATATCCCGTTTAGGGAAGGTCTTGGGACAGTTTCTCTTCGAGGGTGAAATATCGTTAAAACATTCCTATGTTCCAATGAAAAATATGGCGTGTTTACCTATCTACTTAGCAATTTTATACTTATTGCTATGTTTTAACAGAAGACAACAAAAATTAAAGGACAGAATAGGAAGAAAAAGAAAGATCTAAAATAACTTAAATGAAGTTTTACAACAAATAGGAAAGAAATGAATAATGGAAGTTTTTTCTATATAAATCTCCACTGCTCTTATTCCAAGATACGTATATCTATAAAATTTAATTATTTTATTCTTCTTTGCAGTGTATGTTTTCTATAGTATTATTGTTTATATACAATTCTTATTAAAATCGGATAATTAAACCACGCAAGTTTAAACCTACAACTAGCTAATATTTTTATGGAAAATGTTTCCCGCCATATCCCATTTGACATAAACATTTATTAAGCAAAGGAATTAAGATCCTTTCAGCCAAATTATCACAAATATGGAACGCTCTATCCACGATCGCAAGTTTGGCAGATATTTCGGAGGGGTGGGAACTGTTCGATAGACATGCGACAGCGTGACGCCGTGGTACAATCGGCTGGATATTAAACACAACACTTTGGTTAAAATAGACATAGATCAAGCTAACGAGAGTATATTATAATCATTCATCAGCATTTAAAAATATAAAAGCGCCTATTTAATATAAAAATCGATAACCAGATATTTTTGACAAATTATTATTAAAAAAAGGTTCTTTTGTGATTGAGAGGGAGTAACGCTCAAATTTATGTATTTCGGTGTGAAGATTATGTAGGTAGGTATAATATACTGTAGGTATAGAAACGAAATACCTAATTTAAAAAATTGTACATAAGGACCTACTTTATTTGCCAGCTGCCATTTTAATTAAGTTACCAAGGTTTTTTAGTACCTAAAGCATAGGTAATCTAAGTACACTTTTACCTACATGGTATCTAATGTTATTTCTGTTGCGAGGGATGTTACGGTTGATCTGTAGTGAACCGTACACAACTCAGAATGTTTTCCTAACTTTTTTTACTTGTTTGGTATTCATGTCCGTCGTTATTCAAATTTCTTAAAGTTGCCAAGTTTGATGTTTTGCAAATAAAAAGGTTTATTTGAATAAATATATTTGAGGAAATCTAAATAAGTTGAAGGAAATTCTTAAAGTCATTAGTAAGAAAAAATGCACATTTTAAAATGTTCTTAAAGTAGATATACTTTTGAAAATGTATACAACACTAAGTAGGTACAAAAAGTGCACAAGTAAATATTGGTACTAGAAATAAACCAATATTTTGTAGTTTATAATTAGTTGAACACCTTCACATGTAAAGATTCAACTCTACAAAGTATCGTTGAGCTAGTATCCCATAACACAATGTTATTTATCCCTATATATTTATTTACAAAATCAAACAGCTGTGCCAAAAGTTTCTAATTTCTTCACTTTAACGCAGGAGGGTTTACACATGATATTATATAGTAAGTTAACTTATGAAAACATAACAACAACCTACTCCTACCACAATACTTTTAATAAATTTATAAAACCTATACTTGCCTACCTAATAAACATGCACAGATATTGTGAAATTTCAATGACGTCATACACATATACTTATGACAAAAATACTTAGTTTTCTACTTATGTACCAAGTATTTTATTATTTATTTATTAAAATCTTTATGTACCACAAAGGTACAGAAGGTGAACATAATGCGAACGCATTCTCTGCCATCTATCTTTCAATATATTTCTAATATCTATTTATCTTTGAATGTAGGAAGTACGAAGTGAGCGACTTTATTTCTAAGCAATTTCTCCAACGCGTTTTCAAATGACATTAAATAATCCTGATAAAATGCAACACGTCGCCGACTGTACCTCGCGTTTCCCCGAATGGAATCTCTGCTTTATATCGGCCTTTTTATTGCATTTTATTTTGGCGCGACTCCGCAGAACGCTCAGTCGCTCACCCCGCAATATCTTGCATGAAACAAAGTTCCACGCCTCTTGCACTGCAACGGTTGTTGGAACCATGTCGCGATCAAGACTATAGCGATTGCTTTTATCATAGAAATTAAAGAGGTTACAGATTAGGTTAGTCTAGGCAAATGCCATTTTAAGAGTAAAAAGTTCTATTGCATACATACAATGTACATACATACTATCACGCCTGTTTCCGACAGGGGTAGGCAGAGACTATGAACCTCCTTGGTTGGCTTTTTACGATTATATTAGGTAGGTACTTGGTTGGCCCATTTACTTCAAAACTATTCTGGATTTTTAGTTACCTAAGGCATGTTTTTTGCCAGGCAAATTCCAGTTGTGTATCAGAGTAAGTGTGGTAGGTATAGCAAGAAACACATAGGTACTAATCATTATCAATCATACATAAGTAGGTACAAAGAATAGTCAACAAAACTATACCAAAAATCCATTCCTGATCAAATCTTGGGGCTTACTCCAAAAGCGGTACGCAAGACGGACGTTACTGCGTATCCGCGTTTCAGTGTCAAGCAACTTTGAGCATAATCCGCTAGATGGCAACAAATTAGACACTTTTTTCTTAACGTTAAAACAAACATTTTGTATGCGATTTGTATGAAATACAAAAGCGTGACGTCATGCTTTTTTGGAGTCAGATGGCGCTCCTGATATCAGTTTTTGTGCATTAATAAATCTAAAATCTTGTTCAAAATGAATATGATCAATGAAAAGTAACACTATTTTGTGACGTTTTATTTTATGAACTGTGCCGAATAATTTATTTTTGACCCAGTCCCAATTGTATTGTATAATGATAAAGTTTAATTTGGGTTGACATAGAAATTAGACGTCACTATCGGACGACTATCGTATTATTTTATGGAGTAATCCGCCTGTTCTTTAAAGTAACTGACCGGACTGGATTAATTTAATCAAAAGACGTCATATCTAACCCAGTGTTAACTTAAGATTTGAAGAAAATAAACTTGGCTATAAGTTTCCCCCATTCTTGTGTCAGATTTTTTAAGCTGCCTGGAAGCATCTGACATAGATGACTGTCATTGTGTAGCAGTCGTCAAGCTAAAGCACCGAGAAGCTCAGATTTTGTGTCACTCGTAGTTTCTAATCTAATTGACGACCACACCCGCAGTTGCTTAACATGAGAAAGCGCTAGTAATGCGAGTACACCCGCCAGTCTACCGATCTTCTTCTGTAGTGTCATTGTTTTGTTCACCATGCGAGCGATTTACGATCAGCCATTTTGAGCTATTTAAATTTTTCACAAGATGGCGTGTTCGAAATTCGAATTTCGGTTTGGCGGTTAAACATTGACACGTAGTTATCTTCAAAGGCCGTTATTTGTTAGTACAGCGATTTTAATGTTCTATAATAAAATTTTCATATACTTTTACTGCCAATAAAGTCTCGCTAACGTTGCTCGTTGACTATAAAAGCGGTGTACTTACGTAACTGATTGCTGAATGATGGTGCTTGATTGTCTTTAAATATTCATGGCTTGTTGAAGATTACGTACAAGTAGCTCTGTGAGCTGACGTTCTGAATCTGTCTACTACTGGTTAAAACAAGAATAAAATGTTAACAGCCGCTTTTAAAAAAATCGACAAAAACGGAATCGACAAATATATTTAATTTGTCAAACATGTTCACAAAATTTCACGAGAATCTGTTGAGAAATGCGTTGTAGCTATATAGGCGAGAACAGAGAAAACTGGCACTTTTCCCACGAGCTGGGTTTTTTTAAATTTTAAGTGATAAATAATCAGTCACCTTAGATAACTAGGTAGGTACTAGCAGCTTAAAGTACAAAAATCCAAAAGTTAACACGTCGGTTAAATATTTTAGGTATAAATATTGCCACAAACGCAAACTCATCGACATGTGCATCTTGCCCGTCCTAACTTACGGTGCTTAGGCCTGGTCATTCACCGAGGATTAGAGGTCCAAACTCAAACTTTGCCAAAGAGCCATGGAACGAAGTGTACTAGGAGTGAAAAGCTGGACAGAGTCCCAAATGTTACACTCCGTTCTAAGACTGGTATCGCCGATGTGGGCCACAAAACTGCCAAGTTGAAGTGGGATTGGGCGGGTCATGTTAGCAGAATGTCCCCTGAAAAATGGGCTCACAGGATAGACTCAAACAGTCTTATTATAAAAAAGGCCATAATCGTGGTTTAGTCCCGTATTATCTAAGTCGGGGTTTAGTACGGTAACAAGCGATAAATCTACTTTAGACTTTCTTTTATTACAAAACCTGAACCAAACACAGAATACGATAGATCCAACTTAGTCTGACCGGAAGTAGGAAAATCGTTCCATTTTTCATAATAATATATTTTCGTCGAAAAGATTTTAATTAAAAGCGAAATAAGTTTAAATAAAATTAATTCAAAACTATGCAACGTACATAATTTTATCAATGACCTCTTATTTATTGCTCTGATTATTAAATAACAATTATTAAAGAATAATAAAGTAATTACAGTATCAAAAAACGGAACGAAGCTAAGTTGACAACTTTGACAACGTAATTCTATATTTAGTCTGTGGGCACTCGTCTTAATAAACTGTCATGGAGCCTAACCTATGATTTTGTTTACATTTGTAAATTGTAAATAATCTTAACAAATATTGTTTTTATATGTGTGTTGTATTGTGTTATAAATATAAAATCGTGTTTTTAATGTTGTGAATGGAAATAAACGAACAAAAGTGTTGAAATTGTGTTTGTCATAGAAACTTGTAAAACAATAAAAACACTTTTATATCATAATCATGGCAGTTTTAACACATTTCCTGGATATAATAATAATTTATTATCAGCCATCAAGTAAAATTTCGGATTTACTAAAATTTCATAATAATTTTTATGTTTTGTTTTGATTTCTGTCACGGTTTTGAGGTTAATCGTAGCTTAAACTAGCCTCCTAGCTGGTTTATCTTTAGGCCGAGGATCGTCCTCAGAACAAAACATAAACTTTGTTTTATAATAAGATTTTCCTTGTTACATAGTTTAGATCGACTTTAAAACTCGATCTATCTATAAACCTTGTTTTATAATAAGACTGTATGATTCAAAGATTCAAATGTTTATTCAGTAATTAGACCTTTACAGGCACTTTTACACGTCAATAAGTATAATTTATGTTACGTGTAAAGTATATTAAAATTTAATTTATTTTTAAAGAAAAGCTACCGATACCAGCGCTTCGTAACGACCACTGCTGAGAAGAAACGCCGAAAGAAACTCATTTTCACAGTATTGGTCGCCTACTCGCCAGAAGGGCTTTGTCATATTATTATAATTGTCTTTTAATTAATAAATACTTATAATATAATACAATGTTGACACATTATAACATGTAATGCTTGCGAACAAGTAAACAAACATAAATTGCGTAATAAAAAATATTAAGTAGTCAAAAAAAGCGAAGCCGAGCTGAACAGTCCCTCCCGGCAGCACCCGTTCACGAGTTGATAACTCCGTGGATACCCGAAAACGGTCGGCGTCGCAGGGGTAGGCCTATAAAGCGTTGGCGCGATGACTTGGACGCTTTCCAGCGTGATTGGTCAGAAGCTGCTCTGGATAGAGAAAAGTGGAGAAAAATGGGAGAGACCTTTGCCCAGCAGTGGGACAGTATAGGTTAATTAAAAAAAAAGGAAAAAATTCAAGCGGAAAGTTCAATCTATATCCAACATTCTAAACAACTTTCCCAAATTTTGCATAGAAATTGCAGCAATCGCGTCACGCTCACGTGATATAAAAATAAGGTTTGCATCTGAAAGAATCTTACTGACTTGTGCTTGTGGCCTTTGTTGGGTTTCTCATGGGTAGCTTCCTAGGATCCTAGCCTATTATATTTCTTCCCTCTACGCACCCAATATCCCATATCTCAGGTAAAGTAACCTAACCAACTGTCATTAGGATACGGCCCTAACCCTGCCATACTATAATGGTACCAACGTAGTTCCCTAAGTAGTTTATGGGTGGACCGTATGCGTGATTGCTTAGTTAGTTGCTTAGAATATAAAACCCATTTACAACAAATATTATATCAGGTAAGAATGTGTACTCTACTTACCTACTACATATATTATACCAAAACTCTCTGACACATACCTTCTTGTCACTAACCGACTTCCAAAAAAAGGAGGAGGTTATCAATTCGTCGCGATCCTTTATTTTTTTTATGTATGTTCACCGATTATTCAAAGACGCCTAGACCGATTTAGGTAAATAAATCTTTTTTTTTTGTTTGAAAGGGTATACTTTCCAGGTGGTACCATGGAAATTTTATCAAAATCGGTTGTATAGTTTGGGGGTGAAGTAGGTTTTAGTTTTGAAGAATTATTTTAAAGCTGCTCTAAATGCTTTACTTCATCTCTGATTAAAATATAAACATTAATTGCAAACAACGCCATCTATTTATCTTATAATGAAACACGAATAAACAAGTATGTTACCACTAACAAACAATGCTTTTGTACCAGCACAGCACCATTACTGGCAGCGAGCGACATCTAGGTATATTGTGATTACGACCTAGCTAGATGCACCTTGAAGGGATAGTGGTAGATAAGAGGTAAAAATAATATATAATAACATTAATAAAATATTTTTAAATAGTAGGTAATAATACCAATTATTTTGAAAAATACTTTAGTGCACTATAACCACATGTCAGTGGAAAGTAACCCTGTGTCTATGCCGTAACTTGTTTTGACAGCAAGTTTGCAATGTTGGCAGCATTGGATTTCAATTTCAAACGGTTTTCGATCGTGTAGTGTTTTATGGCGTTTGTCAAATTTAGAAAACTTTTGTAAAAGTGGAGTTTTATTGTCAATTATGTCCATTTATAATGAAATACTATCTAAAATAAACGAGATACCCAATGGTTACACTAAAAACTTCAATGAAGACCTGAAGGTACGAAATACGTTACGCGAAAACATGCTTGGTTCTGGTCATCAAATAATCGTTGTGATTGATCCAAATTTAGTGGTTTTAGTGAATAATATGTAATAACAGTGGCTTGCTAGCATATAAGCGTGTTTGTTTATGCACCAGGAAGTTAATTAGTGTTGTTTTTTACAGGCAATTTTTGAATGTTTTGATAAATTCGAAGAGGAGTACCAGAATGGCCGTACCAAAGCGCGGGAGAAAGGAAACAAGGATAAAAACCTTATGACCACTCTCCAAAGCATTGACGAGGATGATGGTAAGCTTTTCCCATAAATAATTACTTAATTTCCTGGTCTGTGGTTCATCCATTCCGATTAGATATGGTGGTGTTTTGGAGTGATCTATAGGTTTGCACTGTTTATGTGTCAGATACCTTTAGGTAACTTGACACGAGCCTTGTATGGTACATAAATTCATGAGATATCTTACAAGGCTAGTTAGTGTGACGTTTAGGGTAGGTAGACTAACCTTTAGGGTCTAACTAGTTTGGAGATTTAAAATAAACACTAGGAACCAGAACAAATGAGACATATAACGAATGAGTAAAAACAGTACACACACAGATTCGAACATAAATCTAGATAGGGTCGTGGGCCTAGCACTAGGTCTGATGAGTAGCCAACCAGGGCTACTTAGCTTGGTGTTGAGTCTGCTGCGTGTGGAGTCGCAAGAGCGGCTGTAGCTGCTCCGGGCCTTATATCTGGTCCAGCGGAGGAGTGCAGGGCATGGGCTGCAGGGTAGAAGTGCGACCACGCCACATTAGAATTTAGTTCCATGTATGTTTATAGTCTGTCTATTGCATTTTCTTTCTACTTATAGGCTGTGTAATGGATTTGAAACACCATTTTACGTCTATTTGCTTTCGATCTATAATTTTTATATAATGTAAACAAAACATAGCCACTGTCAGTGCACACAATTGTATATTGAGTAATTAATTAAATGTCTTTTTGCAGTACTTGTACTTCCATTATATCTATCTATTTGATCACTAACAACTTCTACACCACTTGATGGATGTTGACATGATTTTCACATGAGCATTTCTTCTGCTCCGTGTAACTGCCAACACTAAGATGCGAGTTTGATTTAATTTCTCTCGTTGAGTCAAAATGGTTTTAGTGTAGTTAAGGTCCTCTATGTACTATGTACTAGGTACATGATGAAGGGTAAGTCAAACCCAACAAGAGTAGTCCATTGACTAATTGTACAAGAGTAGTCCATCGTATATTGAGCAATGTCTTTTTGAAGTACTATCTATTTGATCACTAACAACTTCTACACCACTTGATGGATGTTGAAACGTTTTCACATGAGCAGTTCGGACCCAACAAGGGTAGTTCGGACCCAAAAAGAGTAGTCCATTGACTGCCTGGCACCACTGTCATAAAATAAACATTACTGCAAGATCTAAATCGAATTATGTTTCAAATATTGTTTATGATGTTTTTAATGTTTTTAACCCTTTCACTAGGAAGATTTATCGACAAACATTCTCGTGCCCATTTCGCAGTCGGATATTTCCGACAAAAAAAAAAAACTCTTATTGCACATAATTTAGTATCCACATCCCTTTTTGGTTGTAGGTATTTATTTTAGATTTCATACCCCTCGTGCTGGGGTAGTGTTGCAAAAAAACAGTTATTTTTCTAACATGAAATAAAACTTGAAAAAAAAAACATGAGAAAAAAAACTGTTTTTTTTTCTGGATCATGTTTTTTTTTTCAAGAATACAGAATTTAAAATTGATAAGGCAGTTTCCGTTAAAGATTAATACTTAACAGTTTATAATAAAAGTTATTTATTTATTTGTGAACCTACCATACTTTTTTTGGTGGAATAGTACCAAGTTTACATACTTAAATATATTGGCAACATTCAAATTGCGCACCGGGATTCCTGGTACAACTTGGTACAAACATAAACCGTACGGGGATTTCCCGGTCTGAGAGACAGGGACATTTATTAGTAATGAACCAATTAAACAAAAATTCAGTCTAAATAAATCAAAAAAGTCTAAATTAAGTAATTCGATATGTAATTTTAGTAAAATGTAAGAAATAAGAAAGCAATGAAAGCATACATGAATAAATTATAAAATTTTCTTTAAAAAAAAAAACATATTTATAAAAAAACAGGGGTACTAAGTTTTTTTTCATGTTTTTATTCAACATTGTGAAAAAAAAACAAATTGTTTTTTTTTTCATTTTGCATCCCTAGGCTGGGGGCACGGCAACTGATATAAAGTCATAAAGTCCCAGTCTCGCAGTGAAAGGGTTAATTTGTAATATGATCTAATTTTCAGAAATTTTAATACTTATAAAGGTCATTTTTTATTGTTATACATAGATTGAACAGATGAAAGAGATCTAAATAAAAATATTTATTACAGACGAACCACGCAAACCTCAGGACAAACCAGAACGGCCTTCCACAGGCAAATCCAAAGCAGCAGAGAGCCTCGCCTCTAAAAAATCCAAAGATGCGGAGAGCCTCAGTGAGTCGGAGAGTGGCAGCGAGCCTCGGAGGTTGTCCAACAAACGCAGCAAGAATGAGGTGGACGGCATGTTCAGTCCTGAACAGGATAAACGACAGAAGAGGAACGCGTCAGTCAAGGCACAGAGCATTATTAGTAAACAGGTATTTTCTTTATTTAATTTAGGTTTCTTTCTTATGATGTGTGAATTTTATATAAGACGAATATATTTCATTTTATTAAAGTAGTAAAAATTCACAAAGATATAGATCATCCTAAGTTCCAGAGTGGGGGCTTGTGAAGCCATAGCTATATAAAAATCATACTAAGCTGTGACATCACGAAATGTAAATGCGCCGTATATTCTGGGTGTTTATCTATATATGTTTTTGTTGTAAAATCTAGTATAGTATAGTATTGGTGAGTTAGTACTCCATAACACAAGTCTGGAACTTCTTTGGGGCTAGCTCAATCAGTGTAATTGGTCCCTATGTATTTATTATTATTTAATTCATAATTTTTTGTTTCTAGAAGAGGAAAAGTATGTATACAATATTTATATGAAAACTTTTTTAGGCTTTAGCATGTCCAATGCACGGAAAGCAGTTTTTGAGATGTGAAAAGCTATTAAATTCGCGACACTGTTACCATAACTGACACCAAGTTTTCACTTCTGTCAGTACTACCGGGGAGCAACGTTTTTAAAAAAATCTTACTGATGGACCAATAATATTTTTCCAGTTATCATGCCTATTCCTTTAACTCCTTTAGGTAGCAAAACAAAAAGTTAGTAGGCTGCCTGCATACCTGCATTTTGAGATAAATCATTTGAAAAGAAACAGATTTCATTTGAAATTTTGCCTTGATCAGACCTAAGATAACCCTTCAAACTATTTTATGAACTACTGTTTACAGTTTAAAGTTAGAATATGCTTTTCTACGCACGTTAGCCAAAAACGGCCACTTTTGGCTAATGTGCCTAGAAAAGCTTTACATTCTCATTCTAAACTATAAACAGTAGTTCATAAAATAGTTTGAAGGGTTATCTAGAGTCTGATCAAGACAATATTTTAAATGATATATCTGTTTCCCTTCAAATGATTTATTTTAAAATTCAGGTAGCTCACAAACTTTTTGTTTTGCTTCCTAAAGGAGTTCAAGGAATTGGCATGATGACTGGAAAAATATTAATGGTCCATCAGTAATATTTTTTTTAAAAGTGGCACTTCGAGTGCCGACAGAAGTGAAAACTTGGTGTCAGTTACGGTAACATAAATTGGACCAGCACTGGACCCCGAAAAATTCAGGTAGCCCATAAATAAGGCGTTTGTTCCAGGTGAATGTAAACTTGACTCAAAAGTTGCGTCGCGAAGACACGGAGAAGACCCGTGGCCGACGACGCAAGGACGAGGACAAGGAGAACGAGCAGGACCTGACGAACATACAGAGTGAGTCCATTTTGACGTTACATCGTGGTCGGATAATCGGGCGCTTATATGCCTAAACTTCAAGCGGAACATAACACAGAGCGTTGATACAACCACCAACATAATAAAATAAATATCAATCTCTCTTTATGCAACTTTGCTATTATGGTTTATCTATAGACGCTAGATACCATCTAGTCGTATGGTACGCTTCAAAAATGAAGTCATAATTTCTCATACAACTATAGTACATTTTTTTAGGTATTTAAAAAAATGCAAACAATCTTGATGATGTCTTTTTATTGAAATTATACACTTTATAAATCAATACCTTTGCATATTACAAATTAATTATGTAATTTATAATTTATAAAATAAATAATTTGTAATTTGCAAAAGTATTGATTTATAAAGTGTATATTTCAATAAAAGACATTTCAAGATTGTTTACATTCTTTTAAATACCAAACCAAACGGACTATTGTAATGATATTAAATTATGAAAAGAATAGTCAAAAACCAAAATTTGAGTTTGGTGAAGTTTTTTGTCTGTTATTCTATTTTCGTTATACTATAGTGGCCTAGTATAACCTGTAGTTTGATTTATAAAGGGTATGTCCCGTCCATATTGTATAGAAAAACGTATTAGTAATAGTTTTATTTTCAGTCAAGCAAGAGAAGATATCCTTCCCGCCAGAACCGCTGGACACCGACTCGCTGGCACTCGATGTTGACGTTAAACAGGAAGTGGATAAGGACGAGATTGCTATGCCCCCGCCCGCAGCACCTGTGCCTAGTAAGTCATTTATAAGACCCCATCATCATGTCGCATTGACAATACTTTTTAGGGTTCCTAACCTCGAAAGGAAAAAACGGAGCTCTTATCAGATCACTTTTTGGTCCGTCCGTCCGTCCGTTTTTTTGCTTTTCTATCAAGACCCTTTCCTCAGGAACGCGTGCAGGTATCAAGCTGGAATTTATATCAAATACTCAGGTCTACTGTCTGTTGGAGCTGTGAAAAAATCAAACTTCTTAGCCTACGCAATCAAAAGATACAGCCGTTAACTTGCCGCAAGTTTTCGACACTCGCAAGGGAATCAAAACTTACAGGGTACTTCCTGTCAACTGAGAATCTTAAAATTTGTTACGAAGCAAGTTTAAAGCACAGATAATGGAAAAATTGCGAAACGGTAGTAAGTTTAAAATTAATTTTTTTTAACATACTCCCTTTTCCTCATTTTTCCCTACAAGTTTAGATACCTAGACATCCATTGCAAGCCAATTTCGTTCTTATTACTCTGGACGCACGATTCATGTAACTGAATTTTCCCCTTCGAAGTGGTCGCCGCGCGCATAGTAAAAACATAATAGGTTATTTTCGATACCTAAACGGGGAGTGACACAGGCCAGGTAAAAGTCGATT
Organism: Acrobasis suavella; assembly: GCA_943193695.1. NCBI lineage: Eukaryota > Metazoa > Arthropoda > Insecta > Lepidoptera > Pyralidae > Acrobasis > Acrobasis suavella. The sequence continues at coordinate 1,959,018 of OW971950.1, forward strand.
TCACACACATATTCTGGTACATTAGGTACATACTGAATTTACAACTTGATTTGACATTATTTCCAAATTTCGACATTTAAAAAAATAATTTAAATTATGACAACAAACAATGTATACTCTGTCCACATATCAACTATAAATATTAATTTAATTGTGAGTTGACGTTCTTGGAGAAAATGCTGCAGTGCAGTTTGTTACCGCTTCTGCACTAGCGCTTTGGAGGCGGCAGTAAACTTAGCTCTAAGTAACTCTTTGACGTCAACAATTATTGTGCAATAAAACAAAGTGACGATTATTAAGAGATATGATAAATATCCTATGATAATAAAGATATATTTGAATTGAATTTCAATAGGTTGATAAATGTTTCAGTCCCTACTAAAATGTGACGATTGTGCAATAATCAAAGGGGACTAGTCAGTTATGTTGTGATCAATGTACATTTATTTACTTCCCTCTATATTCATAGAAATATTGCCTCTCGCCCCACGCGCAAAGCGCAAACGTCACCAGATATTCAAAATTTAACTCTAATCTGTGGGAACAAAGTTTATTGTGCAATGGTTGAATACGAATGTAGACTAAAAACTTTTTTTTTGGCTCTTACATAGTTTATTAAAAAGTATCGTATTTTTTCTTTTCTCTGATTACACAGGGCAACAAAAATGAATATATTTAATGGTGCCTGAAATTGAATCAGTATTTTCAGTAGACTTTTGTATGATGATTATCAACTTAGTTTTGTTTTTTACTAATTAGCTCAAAGTGGAAAATTTCTTTTAAAACTTAAAATTCAGTTATTTTGTATATTTTGAAGGGGTGATATTTATAACAAACCAAAATTGTAAAGAGTCAGTTTTAGATTGCAAAATTAAGTTTCACGTTTGCCTTCAAAACAGAATTTGATTCATGTTCCTACCTTTTATTTTGCAAAGATATGTGAAGTTGAATTGACCATGCTATTTTTAATACAAAAATTAAAATGCAAATAGTATAGGGAAATTTGGTCTTCAGCAAAATCTTGGATATCTCCGTACTGACATTAAACTGACTAATGTTTGAAACGCTGTAGCAAAGAGCAAGATTTTTACTACAGTGGACCCCCGGTAGACCGACAAATATTTTGCAGGGCAGTGTCGAACTATCGAATTTGTCGGATTATAGAGTGCTGCCTAAGACCCCCTATAGTCCGATTTTATTTACAAAAGAGTACGTTGTAATCCGACAAATTACAGATCCAATGATAAGAGTTTTTATATTATATATGTATCACATTTTTTTTTTATTGTCAGTGTTTTGTGCTTTCGCTTCTGAGCTTGTGACGACATTACTAGGTACGTATACGTAATACACAATGAATAAACAGTAAACAATGAACACCGCTATCCTCATCGCATGTAGTCAAATTCAAACTAAGCAATCAGAATCAAAACAATACCCTACGCATCGAGCACAATAGTGATGGTGCGTACAAGTTGTAACTTGTTCAATCATGCATTAGCGAATATTATCAAAAAAATATTCAATAATAAATAAAATAGACCATGTCGGATTACAGGGGGTGCCGGATTAGACAGGGGCCGGATTACCGGGGGTCCACTGTATATCACACGCGTATTTATAAAACGGAAATAATAAACATTTTTGAACGTTAAGGTAATTATTGTTTGAAAATTATAAAAATTGCAGTTTTCTTCATCCAGATATCATAAAATTGAGAGCTGTTAGGCATATTTTAGTACTGGCTTCGTATTTTACAAACTGAGTTAAGTAATAAACAGCTTTTAGTGTTAACGCACCAAAAACCTTGTTGCCTTGTGTTATCAAATAACGACGAAGATAAATTTCGCGTGACTTCACGATCAGCTACAATTTTTAACTAAACGTGACGTCAATCAGCCCCACTGCGTAGCACTGTATTTTTGTGAATTTTTACTATTTTTGAATAAACTGGTTGATGGACTAAATAAAATAATATATTTTTATCCAGTCCACATCCTTATTCTCGTGTACTGGTCTCATGAGACCGCTTGGTCATAATTTTACGTTATTTTATGAAAATTGATTTATACAATATGTAATGAAAACCCAGTCCGAGCCCTGTAGGAGTAATTTAGACCGTCAACATGAACAACTTTTCCTACGGGACCAATACTTGAAACTCGAAGAAAAATTCGTCATTTTCATACAAATTGCCGGGCCGGTCGAACACTTTTGTATGAAAATGTAGTTTTTTTTTCGAGTTTCAAGCATTGGTCCCGTAGGAAAAGTTGTTCATATTGAAGGTCTAAGTTGCTCCTACAAGGATCGGACAGGGTTTTTGTTACATATTGTATATGTTAACACTATTTTAGGGCCCCGCAAAGCAGCAAAAGAGAAATCTGATGTAGCCAAAGAGAAGTCAGACAGCGAGGAAGAAACTTCAACGCGCAGTCGCCGGAACACGCGCAAACAGACAGACACCATGCCACCCCCCGCCGTGCCCGGTAACATAATTTCTATTATAAAGTCTAACGACCTCTGTGTCCTAGTGGTCATTATACCACGTTGTCACACCGGAGGTCCCGGGTTTGATCCCCGATCTGGTCGAGATGGAAAATCTTTTTCAGGTTGACCTGGGTTGTTTAATATCGTATCGTTGAGTTAGTATCCCATAAAACAAGTCTCGAACTTTCTTTGGGGCTGGCTCAATCTGTGTGATTCCGTATATATTTATTTATTTATAAGATCTAACAAAATATACTGAAACTATTTTAATGGTGAATTCAGTACGTGATAGTGAACAACTTTCGCCAAGGAATTAATATGAAAAAAAAATTTGCTTGTCATACATTCTCAGATCAGCTGATCGGTGAACCTATTATGGGAAGCCACAAATTACTTTTCATCTCGTCTACTCGAAAACGATGTTTTCATCTCAAAATATTTGGAGCTAAAGTTACTGCTGATTCTTCGGTATTGAAAAGTGAAACAGAATATCTCTAGAGATTAAAAATAATTTGCAAACTGAATAGTGTAATCAATGTAAAATCAAAAATAATATTGGCAGTCAAGCAAAAAAAAAAAAAGAAGAATTTAGTTTAAAAACAATAAATTATTGGCACGGACGTGGTAATTTTTTAATTTGGAATACCTTTCGCCGTCAACATATATGAATCATGAATGGTCAATTTTCGTCTTCTTTCATGATTAAAATCAAATATATTTGAGATCCTCATAACGAGCCTTTCAATTTAATATGTGACATAGTAAGATTTGCAAAACTTTCTTTTTTCAATTCCCTAATTTGTCACCCTAACATGGTAACGTGTTTTAAAAAAGGATTTATTTACTTTGCACATCTGTGTTTGGGTCATATGATTAAACCATCCTACTAAAGTTCACCTGAGGTCCAGTAGATTTGGAGCAAATTGGATGTGATAGACGGACGAGTGATGCTAGTAGTGTTCCGTTTTTTTATTTTTTTGTATGGAACACATTTTTTTTTTTCAAATACTTATTTGTTCCCTCACTAATTTTCCCCCCGCAGTCCCCGCCCGGCGCACCCGCGCGAGTTCCCGCGCCAGCTCCCGCAAGCCCCCCGAACAACCCGAGTTGGATGAACAACACGCCACGCCTCCAGAGCCGCGCCCCAAACGCACCAGAGCTAAGAAGGTAACACTATTTTCTCATCCAAAGGTCACTTAATATTTACTTTGCTCAATTCTTAAATGCACAATTTTTCTTTCTGACTTTTACAGGCACTTTTTAACAAACTTCCTAAAAGGAGGTTATCAATTCATCGCGAACTTTTTTTATATATATTCACCGATTATTCTAAGACGCCTGAACCGATTTGAATATTTTTTTTTGTTTCAATGTGTAACGTTATACATTGCGCGCAGTACACAATGTATGGAAAATATTATGGTAACTTAAATCTTTCTGTATCTCAATAGATAAAAAAGGTAAAACAAATTTTGTTTTGATTTTGAAGGCTGATTTTATCATTTTAAGTTACACAATTAAACAAACTGCACTATTAATTATTTACTATAAATAATTAAAAATATCAAAATTTCTGGAAAATAGGATTTTTGATACAACATTACTCCCAAATCCAACCTCCTGAGAAACGAGTGAATTATGAGTAACACTATACAAAAATCTGTAAGAAACAGTCTTATTTCAGTAGGAAAAAAGTAAATAAATTTTGTCAACCAGTGTTATACACGTCAATAAGTATAATTTACATAACATGTCATGTGATGTGTATTTAAATCTCATTTATTTTTAAGAAACGCCGAATGAAACTCATTTTCACAGCATTGATTGCCTACTCGCCGAAAGGGCTTTGTCATATTATAATTATGTCTTTAACAATATTGATACATTATAACATAAATTACGTAATAAGAAATAACAAGTAGTCAAAAAAGCACAGCCGAGCTGACCAGTCTCTCCCGGCAGCACCCGTTCACCAGTTGACGCACGACACGACACAAAAATTTTAAGTCATATAAATTCCTGAATTTGGTATTTTGCAAGCAAAGTGAATAAGAGACATAATTTCAATACTCAATACTCAATACTCAATCATTTATTGCTTCCTTAATGTACATACAGGTCTTTGATTTTTAAATATAGGATCAATTAAGGGCCCTGACGGGCGCTGCAATGAGAGAAGGGCTATTTAAAAAAAAGGAATGATTAAATTAATGTATTACATGCATAGGTAATATATATATATATTTTTTGTTTCCGTATATTATACCTATTTGGTAGTTTCCTGCTTTTATTATTTATAATTGACTAAATCAATTAATACGATTTTAATTCATAAGACAAAACTCAAAATTCAATATCAAATGTACCATGTTTTTATGTAATAAAATAACTACTATTTCTTTGGAAACCATGAAAGGTACAATGAACTACTACATATATTAAAAGGATTTATTTTATTGTATTATGCATATTATATAGATTTTTTGTATCATTTCTTTTGTTAAATATTATTATTTTTCTGCTTTTATAAGTTTTTCGTATGTATTAGAAAATTGCAATTATAGTTATTTATTTAATTGCAATTGAAAAGATTATAATATTATTTAAATAGAATATTGATTAATTTATTTCATTTTTAATGTATTCGACACTGTAGACCCCGTCTCTCCTTGTCACGCTTTTTCCTGTCACTTTACGCACGTGATGTCACATTTGGCATGACTTCGGGGCCATCCACACATAACGTCCCATTCTTGTGACTTTATGTGTGGATGGCCCCGGAATACGAAGATCAAAAATGTTTGTTTGTTTGTTTGTTTATAAAGCTTTATTGTACATAAGAAAGAACACAGTTACAAATCAGAATAGTAAACATACAACGGCGGACTTATCCCTTATAGGGATCTCTTCCAGTCAACCGGCCAGTAATTGAGAGGAATGTTTACTTATTATGCGTTTGGGGCAGAAGTGGAACAGTACAATATAAAATTACACAATGATACTGTAAAAATAATATATAGTATAGATGTAAACTACATGAATACAACTAAGAATAAACTTACATATAAGTATACATAAATATACATACTAATATACCTAATATATATATATATATATATATACATATCAAATATCTAAAATATAAAATAAAATAAAAAATTAAGTAATTAGGTAGCTCGGAGAAACTTAGGATTCTGAAAAGTTCAATATTTTGTTTTTAAAGGAACCCAAGGACGATGCCATTTTAGTATCTAAGGGGAGTGAATTCCATAGGTGTGCTGCCATTACAGAGAAGGATTTAGAATAAGACTGCGAAGAATGAGGAGGTATATCAAAATGTACAGATTATACATTTCAATAAAGAGGATTAAAATTTGAATTTTTCGCAGGAAGCGTCAGTAACGCCCGCAACAGACACCGAAGACACAACACAAACGGAAATTAGTGCAACGGGTATGTTAATGAGTAATATTTTTGAGTTTTAATAAAAAGATATTGAATACTAAAAATATTTTTTGGCTTTCCATACAAAATCGGATCAGCTGATCGGTTTAACTTTTATGGAAGGCCGTTTTTTCGTATTTCAACATGTCCTTTGGGGTAGGTTGTTCAGTAAAATGGAATGAATCCACCCTTCGAGTAGTTTCAGTATATTTTGTTAGACCCTGTATATTGATTTTGTGCATATAAAAATATCCATTATTAATATTTTTTATTAAATTTTTATCGTTCGTTAAATACAAACAGAACAATAGTCGAACTTAACGCTTAAAGCGTTGTCTACCAGTCAATATCGGGGTTAAACAGATAGTCTAAATGTGGGTTGCAAGTTGCAAGATAAGTATAGCACATAAAAATAAGATAAATACAATAATAATGATAATATTTCCTATATACATACATTATAATATACACTACATACAATACTAAATATAAACGATATACGTATATAGTATAGATCATAAAAAATTGATAAATACAATAATATAATATTTCCTATATACATGCATAATAATATACACTTTCATTCATACGAGATAATATGTTTTTTTTTAATTCAAAAAATATGTTATATAAACTATAATATAACTATTTTTTTTTAAATACATTTTTAACTGTGAAAATATTTCTTTTAAATCTTTATTTTTATACAGCTTCTCCAGCAGAGAAACCTAGACCAAAGCGAACGCGAAGAGGACAGAAAGCAGCGTAAGTACCTACCTATTTTTTTTAACCGACTTCCAAAAAGAAAGAGGTTATCAATTCGTCGCGATAATTTTTATATGTATGTTCGCCGATTATTCGCAGACGCCTGGACCGATTTGGAAAATTTGGTATACTTGTCAGGTGGTCCCATAGAAATTTTATAAAATTCGGTTGTGAAGTTTGGGGGTGAAGTCAAAGATAAAGATATATTTATTTGCAATAAAACACATCATTTACAAAAAAATAATGCATCAGTAGATAAAGTCATACAGTGTGCTTTGTACACTGCATCGTAGATCAGTTTTTAGTTTTGAAAATTATTTGTTTATTCAAAATCGTGGTTAGAATATGTGACAGATAAATTTGTGACGACCTCAAGGCCTAGTGGTCACCACGCCAGGCTGCCACTTCGGAAGTCCCGGTTTCGATCTCCGGTCGGGTCAAAATGGAAAATTATCTTTTTCGGATTGACCTTTTTGCGCGATTCCAACTCGCACTTGGCCAATTATTTAAACTATCTCGTGACTTAATGATATTTACAGAGAAAACCAAGAGCCACCGAGACCAGAGGAACAGAAACCAGAAGAAATACCAGAACCGAAAGAAGAACCGCGGTCTCCAGTTATACCACAGAAATTACCACCGAAACAAAAGAAGAAAGAAGTGAAATCCAAAATACCCGTCAGTGACAAGAAAGATGCCACACCGGAGGCTAAAGTTTCAGTAAGTTCTTATTTACAAACAAACATATATATGTAGCAGTAACTGGTATTTCTGTACTTTCCAATAAATCAGATACTTTTTTCTAAACGTCGAAACAAACATATTCTATGGGATTTGTATGAAATATAGACTAATGACGTCAATAGTTTCTTGGAGTCAAATAGCGATCTTAAGAGCGGCCTTCCCGTCTTGCTTTTCATACAAACGCTCGTACGTGATTGTAACTGATCTTTCTTGAAATTTTTAGAACTAACAGGTATCTAGTCCGCTATTTCTAGGTTTGTATCGAATTAAAAAATTAAAATTTGAAGAAACAAATTCAGTATAAGCCTCCAAAAATCTGCTTTTTTGCACAAATTTTGCTTGAACTTCAACCGTTTATAAAGTACTCATAAATTGTAAAGGTAAAAAAATATTTCGATATAAACCTTGCAAATTTAATTAGAATTTCAAATAAAATACATTTATATCACACACTTGTAAGGCTTACTGAAAAACACGTGTCACCTAGAACAAGTTTTATGAAATTTTTGCACCCAATGAAAAGTGAATATTTGTTCAATGGATAGTTAATAATAATAATAATTTAATTCAATAGAATGTAAACCGAGCCCTCAGGCGCTATCTCACTTTTTGGTTTGCCTATTTTTCTAGCACTGCCCTGGATCAAGTAACAAGCTTTTTCAAACTATGCTCGCGTTGACGACAGAGCGGCCGGGAAGGGCAGCCTTATTGTCAGTTTTTCTGCAATAATAAATTAAAAAATCATGTTGGAAATGGATATGATCGTGACAAGCGACATTATTTTGTGACCTTTTATTTTCTTAACAGTACCAAACTGTGACGACCTCCGTGGCGTAGTGGTCACCATGCTAGTCCGCCACCCGGATTCGATCCCTGGTCAGGGCAAATTGGAAAATGGCCTTTTTCAAATTGTCCTGGGTCTTGTATGTTTATCTATATATGTATTTGTTATAAAATATAGTATCGTTAGAGTAAGTATACCATAACACAAGTCTCGAACTTACTTTGGGTACTTTGGGTTACAATCAGTGTTATTTGTCCCTATATATTTATTTAAATAATTTGTTACTTACCAAGGAAGGTACTTAATTAAGGAGTTCGTTGGCTTTAGAGTGACTATCTGTGGCATCGTAACCCTCGAACGTATGAACCGATTTTAATGCTAGTTTTTTTTACGTGAAAGCAAATTTCCTTGCATTGCTATGATGCTTACCATCTACTATGAGGTAGTATCCTGTAATTAAGGGGTTCGTTGGATTTCGCGTATCTGTCTGTGGCGTCGAATGAATGAACCGATTTTGATGCGGTTTTTTTTTACGGAAAAGCAAGTTTCGTTGCAGTGGTTTTTAGCGATGCTTGTGGAAAATCGATTTAGCCGTTCTAAGTTATTGAGGGTGAACGCTTGTAAGTCTAGGGTTTTCGAGTAAAAACGGAACCCTATTACAAAGACTTCGCTGTCCGTCTGTCACCAGGCTGTATCCCAACCGTGATAGATAAACAATTAAAAGGGGACTCCCATACAACAAAAGCGATTTTTTTTTGTCGGTTTCTGCATGATATTATTAACGTCAACAGGTAGACGCTTGAAATATTCACAGAATATTTACTTGTGTATTCATTTTAAAAATAAATAATTAAATTAAAATAAATATTTAAGGGGATCCTATACAACGAACGTTATGTTTTTTTATAAAGAAAATTTTAATTTGCCTGTCTAATAAACTTGTGTATTGTTCTAGGAACCAGAAGTCACTCAACCGACCGTTTTGGATGAAACGAGAGTGCTACAGAAGATGGACTCCATCATGGACATGGACCAGACTGTTGTGCTTCCCAACGGGGTGTACAACCATGCACCAGTCACGCCCACTACTAAGAATGTAAGTCTAGCAGTACCAAATCTACAATGTTTGGAGGGTAGGCAAAATATGTGAATATGCCGCCCCTGTTGGTTTTGACACCTACTTGATTACCAACACCTTGCTTTTTGAACAGTACGAGTAAATTGGGAAGAGGGGTTTTAGACAGTAAGGTTCAGTGCCACGTTGTGTCTCGGTCTCGCCACCCCCATTCCGTATCGGTAGCATGAGAAGGGTGGATATACATATTCGTCGATTTTGCCGCCCCTCTGACTTCGCCGTCCGGGGCAAGTGCCTAGATCCAGCCCTGAAGTCTATCCTAACTAACCCTAAAAACCAACCGGTAACACACTAAGCTAGGTGTTGTTGTGGTTGCCGGCTGGGTTAGGATTTAGGGTTCCATATCCAAAGGGTGCCAACGGGACCCTTATTTATTATTAACTATCCATTTGACGAATATGAACTATTTATAGGGTACGGAAATTTCATAAAACTTCTTCCAGGAAAAGAGCACTTTGTGAACGGTCGAAGTTTAGGAAAAAATTGTGCAAAAAAGCAGATTTTTGGAGGCGTATACTGAATTTGTTTCTCCAAATTTAATTTTTTTATTTCGGTAGAAACCTAGAAATAGCGCACAAGATATCTGTTAGTTCAAAAATTTTCAAGAAAGATCAGTTACAACGCCATAGTCACGTACGAGCGTTTGTATGAAAAGTAAGTACGGGAAGGCCGCTCTTAAGCGACAATCGCTATTCGGAAACGAATTATAATATTTATCAACTATATCCCGTATCGCGAATCAGTGTGTGGAATATACATATATTCCACACACTGATTTGCGATATGGAATTCTCCTAGTCATGAAATTCGCATTTATTCCCTTTTTATCTATATTTGTAATCTCATTGAATGAACGTTTGTTTTAGCACACCATGAACTGCACTGTAGTTATTGAGACCTGCAACAGAGAGACCATAGTTTTGGACAAACAAAACGTCATCATGGATGCTACCGTTGTTCTGGACAAAGGTAAATAAAAAAAAAACACAAACTAGTTCGGCCGCGAACTTAGACCTCGCGATTATTATTCTAACGCAATTCAATTCCCTAACTAACACCTAGATGGCGCTATCCAAAGTTAGAACGCGCTATGGTTTCTTTGCTACATAATCGCCGATATTAATATTAATATTTCAAAAACTACTGAGCCGATTTCGATCCCCAACGAACTTGCAAATTCTATTGATATTTCCTACATGCCTACCAAATTTCATCAAAATCAGACCTTCGGTTCGGCAGTAATCGCGGTACAAACATACATACATACACATACAATGTCCTTTTTAATTAAGTACAAATATTTTAAGAGGTGATTCAGTCCATCATTTTGAACAACTTTTTCCAATAAATATATATCGAAATACGAAAATTTTTTTTGCATTTTTCATAGTAACGATATCACGTGACTACTTCGATCTGTATGAGAACCTATATTTTTTTTTTTGTATTTCGATATATATTTGTTGGGCAAAGTTGTTCAAAATGATGGACTGAATAACCCCTTAAAATATTTGTACTTAATTAAAAAGGACATTGTATACAATATGTTTTCGCCCTAACTCGTTTTAGAGACCTCGCTCGCTCGGTCAAAAATGTATATTGTACGATTAGTTAATACTTTTTAGAGGAATGATATATATTTGGTAAATGGTATTAACATACTTTTACTGTTACAAGTACAAACAGGAAAAATATAATTTTTAGATAAGTATAAGTAAATAAATATACAGGGTTGCTGGTAACACGCCAAACCTCTTAACATCAGAATCAGACCCCAACATATTATAGATCTGCAAGAAAAAAGAAAAAATTGCAGAAAAAAATGGGCCTCCCATACAAATTCATTGATAACCTGGTCAAGCTTCTATGGAGAGTCCATTTTTTTTTCTTAGCTTTTTTTTCTAGCATGTCTATATTATGTTAGGATTCTGATTACGATGTTAATAGATTTTGCGTTAGTTACCAGTAGCGATTTATAATAACTAATCACACAGATTGAGCTAGCCCCAAAGTAAGATCGAGACTGGTGTTATGGGATACTAACATAACGATACTATATTTTATAAATAATTAAATACAGATAAACATCCGAAACCCAGGTCAATCTGAAAAAGATCATTTTCCATCTCGACCTGACTGGGAATCGAACCTGGGATCTCCAGTGTGACAGCGTGGCATAATGACCACTAAGCCACAGAAGTCGTCGTCAAATACTTCATTTATTTAGAGGTGTGATTTAGCCGTTTTTTGGCGCCAAATTGTAAATTGTCAAAGTACACCTATCGAGCAGGGTATCATAATGAAGGAAATTAAAACGAGGTTACAAAAATATATGCAACGTTTGTATTTAATATTTATATTTATCAAGTTAGATATTTTTTCTCAGTCGTTTTTTTTTTTAAATTACTTTTCCAGATCCAAAAGCGAACAACATTAGCGAAGACAACTCAATCATGACGGACGATAACAGCGATGTCGTGGAACACACGCCTCCCAAACCCGTACCCGTCGCTCAACCCACGTATGTTATAACAATAATAATAAATATTTTATTTCATAATCATTAATCACACAAAACAGATTTCAACTATTAAAAAAATACACAGAAAAAAACATTAAAAACTGGTTGCAATCCAAAGCATATTGTGTGTTACAAAGAACAAATAATCGGTCTCATAGCGTAGAGTCTTGACCAACACCTTAAGGTTGAACTAGTCGATACTTTTTCTAAACAAAATTCGGAGGGGATTTCCTCCACTGTTTGACATTATACATTCAAAGTTTAATATGATATCATTTTTTCTCGTTATAAATTTTGTCTGGATACAGAATAGTAAAATAAAAAGCCATTAAAAAGTTATAAGCCATCAAAGATTCGTTTTACGCAACTATTGGCGTAAATAAGTAATAAAAGGAGTATAAAATCTCCAAAACAAAGTCCGCACCGACACTGCTTAATTATCGAAGATTTTAATGAACTATACTTGTAATTGGTAAATGCAGAAGTTTTTACATAAAACCCCTTCTCCCAAAAGACTTAACGTATTTTTTACGCGCTCGATTTACCATGAATTCTTGTGCATTTCACCTCACTGCTTCGCCCGAACACAATGTTAGGTGAGACAGCATGCTTTTAGCCCGCGCCCACCTGTGAGTTCCAGCCCATGACTAGTTCAACCATAAGACTCTCACGCTAATAGGTTCAAGGGTCAGATACAGAAGGCAGTACTCCTGGTCACGGCACGCATCGTCAGGTTTCTCTCTCTCTGCGGTTTAAACCACGTTAGGCCTTTCACGGCTGCCAGTGGGCAGCTAGATTGGGTTTATTATTATATGTGTATATTTTGTAGTATTTTTATATTTCACTTTTTATAGATATAAACTAGCTAGTCTAAAAACGAAAATAAATGAAGTGAATAATAAATAATAAATTCTTAATTGCTCTAAAGATTTTACATTAATTAATAATAATAAAGATATCAATGGTCCCACATACACGATTATACGGTCAAACCATGGTGGAACAATATGAAGTATATTGTTCCACCATGGTTTGACCGTATTTTGGCCTGGTATTTTGTTCCCGTGACAGCTGGTCACGTGATTGGCCTAAGAATGCGTCTTCAGTTTCGAGTGTTGCCACTGTGTGTGATTGAATTACCCAAGCAAAATGCATTTTCCAACGTAACAAACCAATTATGTACTAGTAATTCAAGAAATATATAATCATTTATTAAAAATTGAAAGTTAAATAGATGAATCACATGAAATACTAAATAGTTAACTTGCTTAACCAATTGAAAAAGTCCCTAAATTTACTAAAAATAATAATCAGTGATAACACTTATCGTGACATTTGTGACATATTCTTAGGCAATCGCGGGAAGAGAATAACTTTGGATATGAATAGAAAAAGAAAAATTTTTTAGTCTCATAGTAAAAAAAAAATTCTTTTATACATTCGTAATATACAAATTGTAGCCTTTGTCACCCGGACAATAATGACGAATCGGTTTACATATCATTTGTGAAAATTGGACAAGCGGTTCGGATGCTATGGTGAGACATACATACCCACATACATACATAGACTACTAAAATCATTACCCTTCCTCTTGGCTTTGCCGTAGTCGGGTAAAAACACTAACTAAAATGAAAGTAATAAAGTAACAAGTCATTATTTAAAAAAACCATTACTCTCAGAATTAAGACGAATCTAATGACACCTCTCAAGCTTATTAAATCCATCGAGCCGTTCAGGCCGCAGAGCGTGCCAAACAATTATACATACATACTCTCGAAAAACATAACCCTCCTACTAGTTGGGTGAAAAGAAACTGAATCTTCATTTATACAAAATGTTTGTGCAGGTCGGCCGTGAAGGAGAAAGTGCAACAGTTTGAAGAGATGGCGTCACGAGTCACGCGGACCAAAACGCGGGCTATGGCCAAGAAGGTAAATTTTAAACAAAAATTTCTAGATCATTATACTTTTATATCCAAAACTAAGATAGTAGACGTTGGGAAAAAAAGCAGCTAAACTCAAATGGGACTGGGCGGGGCATGTCTGTAGGATGCACGCAGATAGGTGGGCCAAGATTGCTACAGAATAGGTGCCGGTAGGCTGACTTCGCAAGAGAGGTCGCCCAAGGACAAGGTGGTGTGATGATCTGGCGCTTTTTGACAAGACTTGGACACCCATCGCGAAAGATAGAGATCAGTGGCGTACTAGATGGTAGGCCTTTGCCCAGCAGTGGGACAGTATAGGCTAATAAAATTTTTAAATAAAAAAAAATCTTTTATATATGTATTTGTTTGTGGGAGAACTCCACTTATCCCAGCCAGTAGGTGTGCTCCAACATGAATTATGTTGATTCAAAACAGTCGTAGAGCAAGAGAGACACAACGAGGGTTAATACATTTATTTGTCAGCACTGATAAAATTATATAATTCAAGTTGCTTGTATCAGAGGTGGTGGAGGAATGAGTCAGAATGGTGAGGATCGTTCGAGGTTGATCGAACAAAACCTTAACCAGTGTAATCAACATAGGCAGTTCGGCGCATTTACATCAAATGAATAAAAAATATAGATCTATGGCTAACTGAAATTACGACACATGTGCTGTTATGAGGAATTAAGTATGGACTTTTCTGAAATCATATTTTTAATGTTTTTATATTAGTGTTCGGGAACCTTTAAAAGACAGATAACCAGAGGTCGGAATTAGGTAGAGTTATTTATGTACTTACACTGATTTCATACAGCGATAAAGTGGATATGCCTCAAATCCCGGGATTAATTTTTAAGCGCAAAAAAATCCTGTTAACTTCTACACAATTTAAACCACTGCACGCGCGACGTTGCCAATATGTAAAAGCAAATAAAAATACGTAAATACAAATAAAAATTGTATGTTTATTATCTTTGTTTTATTTGTCTTATCTGTCTCTAAGGTTTTTATTATTATTTATTTGTAATATTGTTGGCAACACGGGATTTTCCATTAGAAATCCCGGTAAGATCCATATTAATATCGACATTTCGATGTAAGTACATAAATAACTCTACCTAATTCCGACCTCTGCAGATAACAGTACAGGAGTAAGAAAAGTGTTTTTATTTACTTCTCAGGAGGATGCGGAAGAAAACCACACACCTCCGGATAAAGTGTCGAAGGTTATCCTTTCCGCTGAAACTCTGAGCAAGATGAACAACCTCATTTTCAACGGGAAGACACAACAGGTAAAATTAACTAAGTTAAAGATAATATAATTATTTACAGATACCCAAGCCGTAGAAACTATTGGGGGGCCAGTAAGTAGTCAAAACTAGTAGGCGAAATTAGTACCACCTGCTCTCACAAAGATGGCGGATGGCAGATAGACGGATTTCGATGCGGTTTTTTTTTTACGTAAAAGCATGGATCTTAACTATGTTTAATGGAAATCGGTTCAGTCGTTCTACAGTAATTGGGAGTGAACCCGTGAAAGTCGTGTTTTTTTACGACCTCTGTGGCCTTGTGATCATGTCACAATGTCACAACGGAGGTCCCGAGTTCGATCCCCGGGCATGTCAAGATAGAAATTGATATTTTAGATTGATCTGGGACTTGGATGTTTATCTATGTATGTATTTCTTATAAAATATAGTATCGTGCGTAGCAGTATACCATAACACAAGTCTCGAGCTTACGAGTACTTTAGGGTTAACTCAATATTTGTCCGTATATATCATTTAAAAAATAACTTGTTAATGATGTTTTTTTTTTGTTTTGAAATAAATTCCAAATGTATAATGTAAAACTTTTTTTTTTTACTTCTAAGCTTTCTTGTTACTGTTTCCCCAAATCCAGATCTCAACATCGGCCTCGAAACCTCGAGCGAACGTGCCCGTACCAACGAAGACCGTTGCCGCGTCGGCTTCCAAAATAAGTGCTATCAACAAGGCGAAAGAGGCCGAAGAGACTTTAAATAGGGAGAAAGAAGACGCGAGGAAGAAGAAGGAAGCTCTTCTGGAAGCTAAGAGAGAGCAGCAGAGAAGGTAACAGATACTGTATAGTTTGTGGGAGTGCCAAGTGGGTGTTTAACTACCGACAAAAAAGAGGGGTGTTATAAGTTTGACGCTAACGTCTGTCTGTGGCATCGTAGCGCTTCCCTTGCGGTGGTTCTTAGCCATGTTTTAAAAGTTATTAGGTTTTTTCGGTGTTTTTCACGGTTTGTAATTTACCTGGAAAATAATAGATGACGCTACGGATTAGAATATTATGTAGTTCGGTCACTTATGACTAGATGGTGTATCCGGGGGTTTTTGCCAGCAAATCAACTTGTTGCAAATGTGATTAGTGGTTTATTTGTGTAAGTTTGGCGACGACGGGTCCAATACAAATTTTGTCACGTAGTACTTCCACTAGTTTTTTTGTTTTTCGTGTGTTTAAGTGGCTAACACTGATGTCAGATTTTTCAGGCTGCCTAAAGGCATCTGACATTTAGCTTGACGACTGCCATACAATGATGACAGCCGGGACCAACGGCGTGACTTCCGAAGCACGGAGGAGCTCGAGAAATTTTTATGCCACTTATGATCACCCATCCAAGTGCGGACCACGCCCGGTGTCGCTTTACTTGCGAAAGCGCTAGTAATTTGCACTCCCACTGGGCCAACGAGCTCCTCTAGTTTCTTCTCTTTGTGGTTTGTTCCGTCTAAAAGTAAACTTGCGCTGTCGCTCGTTCGTGTCATTTATGCCTGGTCTGTATGTATTTTGACAAGCAGTCAATGAATGGTTGCTTGTCAAAGTTGAATAAGACTCGTTTGATTTACCTTGAGCACTTTATGGTAGACGATGTTTAAGGTCTGATCACGAAGACGGAAGGTGATCGATGGAACTCAGGAATTAAACGACACTAGTCCATCGAGTTTTTGCTTATTAAATTTGTCTTAATAAGTACTTTGTCCTCACAATTAAAGGTTGTGCAAAAAAAATGCACGAGTGTCGTGGAACATTCAGTTGGAAAGAAGTTTGAAAACATAAATTCGTTACGGAAATATACCTTTTTTTCGCCTAGCCCACCTCCGCTAAGTCGGTATATACGTCTGTATGACGTCTTTATCCCTTATGGGGTAGACAAATAATTTGGGGTCTTGCGGTTCTAAGTAGATAGTGCCCAGGGCCGCAAGACTCAATAGCTACTTTTAGCGTGATGGTGGGCGAGAAGGTGAAGCAAGGAATCAAATAGTAATGGGGTCCTAGTCGCATAGCCTATTATAATTTGCATTTTCGCCCATTCTCTCGATTGGCTTCTACGATCTGCGCGGGAAGAGAAGCAGCTGGTACATTCAAAGTTTTTTCTTTTCTCCCAGACCAGCATAGAAGAAAGAAAGCCAAGTGCGTTTGAGAAGGAACGTCGCTTCAAAAATGTTTTTTTTTTAGTTTATTTAAATAATAGACAATATGCATTTTTTTTACAAACACGCAGTAAATGAATATAATAGTAGATTGTGCTACAAGGGGCTAAGGTAATATTTTGAAGGCGAGGGCGCTACTTTGAATCCAGAGCGAAACGAAGGATTCCACAGTTGAATCACGAGCAGAGCGAGTGATTCTACGGTAGAATCCTGAGTATAGCGAGGGATTCATGTATATCGCCCGAGATAAAAATATTACCGTACCCGAGTAGCACACTCTACTTTTCATCTCCATCTATGAGAAAAACTAGCGCATACAAAACAGAATATAAAGAACAGTAGAACACCTACAATTCCTAACAGACTTCAACCGACAACTTAATACTAACCTTTGTTTGGTGTCGTTTTCATACAACAAATACTAAGAAATATTTTTTCGAAGACCACCAACTTAACATAAAATGTTCACTCATAACTTTGTATGCGTGGTCCTTTATATCTTTTTATTTTTATACGTAAACTTGATAACTATTCACTATTGGCTTAAACTCACGAAAAAGTATTCACATTTGCATAAATAATAACATTTCAATACAAATACCTAAAACTTCTGTAATTACTTGAATCAAAGGGAAAAATTGCGCTTTTTAATTATACTTATTTCTATTTCCGAAGCAAAGAACATAAAAATGTTAACCTAAATTCATCAATGTTGAAGACGATATGTATTCCAAATTTAAGAAGTCACGAAGTCTGTGCCAATTATTTTTTATTTTAAAACAAAATTCTTTTTTTTTTGCTGAACTGCCAACATTATTTTTGATTCTGCATAGATTAAACTCGTGTTCTGTTTTCAAATTGGTTTTAATCCCTAGAGATCTTCTTTTTCACGTTTTAGTCCCGAGAGAATAACCAGTAACTTTAGCTCCAAATGTTTTGGGATGAAAACATAGTTTTTTCAGTAGATGAGATGAAAAAGAATTTATAAAATATGTTAATCAGCCACGAACATGTGATACTTTAAAGTTTCAATTAGAAAGAGTAGTCTGATATGTACCGATGACGTCAAAGTCCATATCATCTATACATTTGAGTGATATAGACATATTTTTGTAAAATCTTTATATCTTGTTTGTTTTTCAACCAATTTTTATTCTGTTTTCTCTGTTAGTACCTTAATTTTGAATATTTATGCTTAGACTAGCTGTGTTCCGCGGCGTTACCCTCGGTATATATATAAAAAGTAGCTTATGTGCTAATCTAGGGTGTCAGCTTTCTGCATACCAAATTTTATCAAAGTTGGTCTAGCCGTTTGCGCGTGAAGAGACACATCCACATACACACTTACAAACTTTCGTGGTAATACATATTTTTGTTAATTTTAATTAAATTAAATTTAAAATAAATAAATATATATGGACAAATCACACAGATTGAGCTAGCCCCAAAGTAAGTTCGGGTCTTGTGTTATGGGATACTAACTTAACGATACAATATTTTATAACAAGTACATATATAGATAAACACCCAAAACTCAGGACAATTCGAAAAAGGCCATTTTCCAACTTGCCCTGACCAGGGATCGAACCCGGACCCTCTGGGTAGTAGTACTAGCATGGTGACCATTACGCCACGGAGGTCAAACTAAACTTATAAACATTAATGAGATCTCTCCAACCCGTTTGGCCAGCGTGGAGAGTGTAGGCCAAGTCTTCCGACTGATCTGGCCAAGTATGGGTCTGGTAGTGCAGTGAGGGTCGTGCTCTTGCAGTGGAGACAAAATAAATATATAAGGACAAATTACACAGATTGAGCTAGCCCCAAAATAAGTTCGAGACTTGTGTTATGGGACACTAACTCAACGATACAATATTTTATAACAAATGGAACCTCTGGGTGGCGGGCTAGCATGGTGACCACAACACCACGGAGGTCGTCAAAGGCAGAAAGATCTGATGATGATTTGTTTGCAGGAAACGCGAAGAGAAAATGGCGGCGGCGGCGGCGGCCCGCTCGGCGGCGGACAGGGAGCGGCGCGCGCAGCTGCAGGCCGCCGCGCGGGAGCGGCGGCACCGGCTGGCGACCGCGGACCTCGGCAAGCGGGAGCGGCTCAGGGAGGCCGAGCGGGTGAGCAGTTCCACTGAAAACCTCTGCAGCGGCGGCGTACACTTTTTTGTAAAAGACGGATTCAATTCGAGGGCCATAGATGAATCACGAGCAAGTGAAGGAATCCTAGCGAGTGATTCAAGTGTTAGAATCCTGAGCGACGCGTGTGATTCATGGCCCTCGATTAAATCCGTTTTATTCAAGAGTTGCATACTATACTTTATACCATGACTACGAGAAAAAGAGAGGTATAAGCGACAATAGACATTTAGAGAAAAAAAGGAAAGGGTCTAGCCGTACTTTCATAGCGAAACTGCCCCCGATAGGAACCTATATCGTAACCTATGTTATATTGTACAGGGTACTAATAGTAGTTGATCCAGGAGATATTAGCTCTATATCTTAGTCAATTGAGGAGCTATTTGAAAAAAAGTGTCTGGAGACGACTTTTTTTCAAAATGGTATATTTTTGTTAATTTTAAAGCTAGAATAATGAATCCAATTCCGTTTGCTATCGTAAATTTTACAGATTATTTTAAAATAATTTGCTATGAGCCAGCCCTAAATAACGATATGAAAAAATGAAAAAAAAAAATTTTTAAATTAATTTCTTTCAGATCGAATTGAATTACCACTTAGAGAAAAATATATAATAATTGTCTATACCTTGCCTAACAGCATGCCAAGTTTCATTAAAATCCATTAGGTGCAACATGTTAAAAAAAAATAATAAAAATAAGTGGACCGTCTATGACCACTTTGTTGACGCTTCCGAATGGTATTGAATCGGACTTTGCCCGCACGTACATGTTCCTACTCGATCACAGTGCATAGTCGTGGTACGCTTTCGTTGTTATTATTTGTGCAGTTTACAAATTCCTAATTCTGGGACGTATTGTTTGTTCATGTTTAAAAATATATATATATCGTTGTTCTGTTTCTACATCAATATGGGAAGGTCCTGGGCGTGTGTCGTTAGTAGCCGGTGATTTAGAATACGGAATTAATCGACATTTATGACACAGAACATCTCCAACTTTAAATAGCTTCATTTGAGGAACATTGTATTTACACACTTCATCTTCCGTTTGATTATTTTCTTTCGTTTTCCAGTCTTCCGCAATATAAAACCACAATTACTACATCTCCCAGACATAGTCGATATATTTTTAGGTCACTGCTATATTTACTAGATAACCAACAACTATATAGTTCATGTTTAAAAATATATACAGGGTTATTTTTAATTAACTAGCATCCCTTTAGGTGCAAGTTCAGTCCATGATACTGAAGCACTTTCCATAAAATAAATTATCGAAAAACGAAAAATAAAATTCGACTTCCCATACAAAATTCTTTTGGCTGAGCGCTGATATGTATGAGAAGTCGAATTTTATTTTTCGTTTTTCGATAATTTATTTTATGGAAAGTGTTTCAGTATCATGGACTGAACTTGCACCTAAAGGGATGCTAGTTAATTAAAAATAACCCTGTATATATATATATTTTTTTAAACATGAACAAACAATACGTCCCAGAATTAGGAATTTGTAAACTGCGCAAATAATAACAACGAAAGCGTACCACGACTATGCACTGTGATCGAGTAGGAACATGTACGTGCGGGCAAAGTCCGATTCAATACAATTCGGAAGCGTCAACAAAGTGGTCATAGACGGTCCACTTATATTTATTAATTTTTTTTTAACATGTTGCACCTAATGGATTTTAATGAAACTTGGCATGCTGTTAGGCAAGGTATAGACAATTATTATATATTTTTCTCTAAGTGGTAATTCAATTCGATCTGATAGAAATTAATCTAAATAAATTTTTTTTTCATTTTTCATATCGTTATTTAGGGCTGGCTCATAGCAAATTATTTTAAAATAATCTGTAAAATTTACGATAACAAACGGAATTGGATTCATTATTCTAGCTTTAAAATTAACAAAAATATACCATTTTGAAAAAAAGTCGCCTCCAGACTCTTTTTTTCAAATAGCTCCTCAATTGACTAAGATATAGAGCTAATATCTCCTGGATCAACTACTATTAGTACCCTGTACAATATAACATAGGTTACGATATAGGTTCCTATCGGGGGCAGTTTCGCTATGAAAGTACGGCTAGACCCTTTAAATTAATTACAATGCAAACTGAAATTGGAACAATTATTAAAATCAAGAGTAATTTTTCTAAACAAAAACACCAAAATAGTGATTAAAATGCTTTTTATTCACTATTTTTAGTGAATAAAAAAATAAATTACCAAAATAGTGGGTAAAAGTTATTCACTGTTTTCATTAAATAAAATAATTTTTTTAAAGAGGGAATGGTATAAAAAATGTAAAACTCGCGTCAGGACGTCAGGACACGTGACCCTGATCGAAAATTCGTAAGACTGATGGAGACAACTGGCGCGGCGTAGGAGAGGAAGTATCCCCCTCTCTTTCTGCGGCGCAGCGAATATAAATTGACATGTTTGTGTACGATACCACATAAATGATTGTACTTTTATACTAATAATTAAAGCAATTCGTGCAAAATATTTTCCTAACCATTCCAAAATATCAAAAATGCACAACGTTAATATTCAGGTTTTTACTTCTGCCGGCACTCCCGGAGTGCAACCCGTCGTTTTTTTATTAATAATTATTTTACAGCTCTGGACACGATCGTGAATCACGAGCGTAGCGAGTGATTGTACGGTAGAATCCTGAGTGAAGCAAGGGATTCATGTATATCGCCCGAGATAAAAATATTACCGTACCCGAGTAGCACACTCTACTTTTCATCACCATCTATAAGAAAAACTAGCACATACACAACAGAATATTAAGAACAGTAGAACACCTACAATACCTAATCAGATTTCAACCAACAATTCAATACTAACCTTTGTTTGGTGTCTTTTTCATACATACTGGAGATAGTCCTTTAGAGCCCATGTTTATTTTATCGCTTCTTTTTTCTTAACCCTAACTACACAATCAAAGGTTGATGTAGGTCTTTTAATTGCTTCAACGGAGCTTCTGGCGACAAATCTTTACGAGTCCACTGGTTTTCATAGTCACGATTGAGTGGCGGACGGCGCCTAAAGACGCCCACCACAGTCCGCAAATAAATATCACTACAGCCACACTATGAGAGTCCACTTTAACCATTTCACATATTGTCCATGAGCATGAGCATTTATAACACTAAACTACACCGATTTCATATTGTAAAGTCAACTAGAATCAATTTGCAAAACAATTTAAAGCAAACTCCAACTGAACCCCTTAACTCCCGACAAAAACTGTCAAGTGCTCGGCAGTGTTGCAAGCAATTGTATAAGGTATAGTTTTTAACTAAGTCCATCGATAGTATATAAAGCATAGGACACCCACCCACAAGGTGGTCAGAAGATCTGACTAAGGTCGCTGGAAAGCGCTGGATGCGGGCCGCTCTTGATCGGTTATTTTGGAAATCCTTGGGAGCGGCCTATGTTCGACAGTGGACGTTTTGCGGCTGACATGATGATGATGATCGATAGTATCGATTGTAAAGGTTCTATTTGTATAAAGAACTATCGATTGTATTGTGTAATATCGATACCTTGCGGCTCAAAGGGCGTAAGCACCATTTTGGCAAAAATGAGTTTTAAATGCCAACTTATTCAGTTTTTTCTTCTCTGTCGAACTGTATATTTGAACTTCTCAAATTCTGAAAACAATGGTGAATACGACCTCAAATTTTAATGTTGGTAATGGAGACTTTCTTGGATTTTTGGACGTAAAAGCAATCATTATTAGGTATCATCAAACTATTAGTAAACGACACTATCAAATTAAATTGAAGGGCGTATATGTATGAGTCTTAAAGCCATTTATGTATGGGCTGGACATGCATGTAGATTAAATAACGAAAGATGGACAAAAAGAACTATTGAATGGATACCTAGAGACGGAAAAAGGAAGCAAGGGAGGCCACGAATGCGCTGGTCTGACCTGTTTAGGAAAAGATGTGGTCCAGATTGGATGAGTCAAGCAAGAAACAGAAAAGAGTGGAAAAGGAAGGGGGAGGCCTACGCCGCAGAGGCGACTTACAAAATAATACGAATGGAAATATAAAGGAA
Organism: Acrobasis suavella; assembly: GCA_943193695.1. NCBI lineage: Eukaryota > Metazoa > Arthropoda > Insecta > Lepidoptera > Pyralidae > Acrobasis > Acrobasis suavella. The sequence continues at coordinate 1,982,506 of OW971950.1, forward strand.
CATAATGATATGAATTGCAAAGTGTTTTTGGTAGAATAAAGGCTTTTTTATTTTATTTTATTTTTATTTTTATTTAATTTTTTCAACGATTAAATTAAATAAAAATAAACGAACATACTAATAGAATATTGCCTTGTTGCAGAAAAAGCTAGAGAACGCTCGCAAGGCGGCCGAGATAGAAGAGAGACGGCGAGCAGAAGATCTGAAACAAAAGCAGAAGTTGGAAGAAGAAAAGAGAAAAGAAGCCGCGAGGATGAAGCAGATACAAGAGGCTGAGGAGTAAGTTTTCTTCTCATCGTAGCGCTAATATCTGTCGGTTGGTCTGTCTGTGGCATCGTAGCGCTCGAACGGATGGACCGATTTCGATGCGGTTTATTTTCAAATATGTACTGGGATGGTACAGTAGGTATATCAATTTTCTTAAAAAATTCTCTTAGGGAGTCTCTCGATCCTAAATCTTAAATAAAACGAATTGCCCTTTTTTGTAAAATAAAAATAGCCTAAAAAATAGCAGCACTCCCCCAGAGAAGAATCCCGTAGGACATCAGACTATGAAAGTAACTAAAGTAAACTAGTCTAGCAGTTGCTACATCTGTCAATTGTCTTATTCTTCTAATAGCGTAAGAAAGTCGGTTCAGCAGCTTAAAAGTTATTGGGTGTTACAGCTTGCAAGGCAGGGTTTTCCCTTAAATATAGATGGTGCTAAAATAGCTGACGACACGATATCGAATCGTATCGGTAGTTCTATTCATCACTAGATGGCGTTCTTGACATTTTCGGTCGAGTTTTTTTATTTGATTTTTCAAATAAACTCGTGATACAAGCTTTTATTTAGTTTCACCTTTGTTGTCTGTCTGTCTGTAATCAAATCAGTAAAATTTGACCCACTTCCCGGTTTCGGTTTAAGCTGAAATTTTGCACGCATACGTATATCGCGTGACAAACTGACAATGCAATATTATAATGACATGGAGCTGATCTGATGATGACTGACTTGGATTGTGGAGCTTGAGATATTAAATGCAATTCATGGTCAACAATCCATGGTAGGACCACACTTGAGGTCGCTTAACATGCGTGATTACTTTTTATTCCAGGACGAAAAAAGAAGCAGCATTGATGGCCAAAGAAATCGAGAAGAGGCAGAAGGAGTATATGGAGAAATACAGAATTAAACAGAAGATGGAAGAAAGAAGTGAGTAACTGATGTAGACTTGTGTGGTAAACCTCAAAAATTCTCATAGTAATTGTATGGGAAATTTAGACTCCACTTCTGAGCCATACCGTACATATAATTTATTAAAAATGTTTCATTTATTCATACACATTATAAATTAAAAAAACAATCAGATAAAGAAGTCATTATCCAGAAGGCTGGCAGCATTACCCCTCTGCACCGCAATTGAAATTCTTTATGCAAAGAAACTGGCACTGCCGCCCGGACGAATTTAAACTTTTTTTTTAACTTTTATATTAATTTCATTATACTTTAGTGATTTAATTAAGCCCGTGGTTAGATTTATTACAGGACGTATATGTAGACGACTCCTTACATTGTCGCGAGCGATATAAACGCAAAATGTTTGCGAGCAAAAAATCCGTGGAAATTCGTCAGAACGGTGCGAGCGAAATTAGGCCTTATCCTTATAGCATTCTCCAAATCTCGTACTCCAGTTTTGACGACTTCTGTGTGGTGGTCATCATGCCAGGTTGTCACACCGGAGGTCCCGGGTTCGATCCCCGGTCAGGTCAAGATGGAAAATGATCTATTTCAGATTGACCTGGGTCTTGGATGTTTATGTATATATATATAGTAGTGTATTTGTTATTAAATATTTATTATTGAGTTAGTATCCCATAACACAAGTCTCGAACTTATTTGGGGGCTAGCTCAATCTGTTTGATTTGTACGTATATATTTATTTATTTCTAGTTTCGTAACAATATGTTATGTTACCGCAGAGCACAACTCTCCACTGAAGATAGGCGCACCAGGGGCTCACTACCCGCCCATGGAGCCAGTGTACATAGCAGACGGCTTCCAGTACTTGAACTCTGATGAAGAAGATGAGGAAGTCTCCATGCCTGTTCCTTCTTGGAGCTCGAGCAAGGTCAGTCAATAGGCATGATCATCATCCGAGCGTATTTAGGTAGCATCCTCAGATGTAACGCTCCCTATCCAAGGAGGTTTGACGAGGTTACTTGTTTTTACACAGAGCGACTGCTGTCTGACCTTCGCAACCCAAAGGGTAGACCAGAACCAATCCTTGGATAGGTTTGATGGTCAAACGCTAGATGGCGTTCAGGACCCACAGTTTATACGTGCCTTCTGAAAAACGGAATCATCTTTCTTTTTTGATAATCAGGAGATTCAAGTCTGCTATATCCTAACCATACTAGAAACAACTTTTCACAAAGTATGCTTCCCGATGGGTTCGAATCTCAATTCGAACCCATGCCCTCTTGGTAAAAAGGCGAACGCCTTGACCACTGGACCACGGAGGCAGTCAAGGATAGTCAATAGGCATGATGACTAAAAAAAATTGAATTCGCTACTTTTAACTACTTAGTCATTTTTATTACGTAATTTATGTTTGTTAACTTGTTCATCATATAATAAATACTTAGAATATAATATTAGGTCTTTACCTATGAAATTGCCGTTTTGTATGAAAAAATTTAAACGAATTTTTTTCATGTATTTTTTATTTGTATTATTCGAAATATTCAACCATGCAATCAACGCATCTTTGCCAGCGCAGTGGCAGTTTATCGATGCCCTTCTTAAAGAAATCAGCTGGACCGGAGGCATCAAATTCTTCAAAGGCATTTTGTACTACCTTTCGGGTATTGATTTTTTTTCCCGCCAAGAAGTTATCCAAATTCTGGAAAAAGTAGTAGTCTATAGGCGCAAGGTCTGGTGAGTAGGGCGGATGACGGAGAGCTTCCAACCCCAGTTCCTGCACCTTGGAGCCCGTCTGCTGTGCAGTATGAGGTCGCGCGTTGTCGTGCAGGAGCAGCGGAGAGGAGCGATTGACCAATGCTGGTTGGAGATGTGCCAGCTTCTCTATCATTGTGTTCAGTTCTTCACATTAATGCTCACCCCGTTTGGTAAAAAGCTGTGATGAATCACACCGGCGCTAGACCACCAAACTGTGACCATCACTTCTAGGGGTAAGTTTTCGTTTAGGGCATTGTTTAGGTGCTGAACCAGGATGCAACCAAGTTGCTTAGCGCTTGCGGTTATCAAACAGAATCCATTTTTCATCGCAGGTAACAATACGGTTCAAAATTCCTTCATTTGTGTGTCTGTTGAGCAGTGCAAGGCACGTCTCGACGCGTACTTCGCGCTGGCGATCATTGAGTTCGTGGGGCACCCATTTGTCAAGCTTTTTTACCTTGCCAATTTGACGCAAATAGACCAATATTGTTTTGACGCTAACGTCGAAAGCTGCTGCTAATTCAGCCGTAGATTGTGTATCATCAGCTTCCACAATCGCCTTTAATTCGTCATTGTCGACCAAAGTCTTCGAACGACCGCGAGGTTTATTTTTCAGGTCGAAATTTCCAGAACGGAAGCGAGCAAACCAATAACAGGTGGTGCGTTGGTTTGTAGTGTTAGCTCCGTAAACGTCGTTGATGTTGCGTGCCGCTTGTGCCGCGTTGCTGCCACGACGGTACTCATATTCCATAATTACTCAAATTTTTAATGTATGCATGATGACGAAAAAGATTGAAATGCGATGAAAATGTAACACTAATCAATAATTAAATGACTAATTTTGGAAAATGAATTCCATGTTTTTAAAATAAAATAAAGAGTGTAGCAGTATAAACACGGGTCAGATGCCCCTGGGAAAATTTTAGTTAATATGTTGTTATTTATAGTAAAAAAATATTGATAATGAAATCACCGTCTTAAGAGAAATATTTTCCTAAGCTATCACACATCTGAATGCGTCAGGATTAAAAAATTTTTTTTTTTTTCAAATTTTGAAAAAAAATTTTTTTTCTCTTACAACATAATGTTTATTTTTTGATTTTTCTTACAAACATTAGATACACCAAAGAAGCATTGAATAAGGCATTTTCGAAGTCTCTGCAGTGATTTATATATCAGAATATCAACAATTCAAAATTTTAAAATTCAAAATTTCACGTATTTCAAAAGACACTATTACGATTTTTTTTTATAAATAGCCCTTACTATGCTCTACAACATATATTTTTTTCAAAATTTTATCCAGGTTAGAACAGTCTTAAAAAAATATTATTACTATTCTGATACGAATATTTGAGCATCTGAGCAAGTAATTCTGCTTTGATTTTTCAAATGTAATTTTTCATAATATAATAATAGTTAATCTTCATCACTGTTGGACAAAAATTAATATATTTTTAAATTATTTGATTATTTAAAAATATATTTATTCATGATAACAGTGCAAACATCTATATGAGAATCACTAATACTGAACTGTATAAGAGTCAACTTTGTAATAACATGATTTTGTATTAGCAAGCAAAAGAAAGATACGTTAAGACCATGGATTCAAGAAAACAACAAAGTAAACAAACACGCATCAACATGTCGCGTATTCGGGGCTACGACTAGATGCTCACTTGAAACAAATGTAACAATAAAGCGATAACTAGAAAAGCAACAATATACATATAAATTAATTTCATATAAAATATATCCAAATAAAACAAAAACTAAAAGAATTTTTTTTAATCAAAGCCAAAATACTCTCTTAATGCATAAAATAGGTAAAAATTTATCATTAAGAGTTACAAAAAATTGTAAACATGATAAACAAAAAGCGCGTTTCAATTTCTTACTGTTATAATTATTGAATATCGTAATTATTAAAATTTTAAATTTAAATTGCATTTAAAAAATCAAAGCAGAATTACTTGCTCAGATGCTCAAATATTCATATCAGAATAGTAATAATATTTTTTTAAGACTGTTCTACCCTGGATAAAATTTTGAAAAAAATATATGTTGTAGAGCATAGTAAGGGCTATTTATAAAAATCGTAATAGTGTCTCTTAAAATACGAGAAATTTTGAATTTTAAATTTTGAATTGGTGATATTCTGATATATAAATCACTGCAGAGACTTCGAAAATGCCTTATTCAATGCATCTTTGGTGTATCTAATGTTTGTAAGAAAAATCACAAATAAATATTAAGTAGTGAGAAAAAAAAATTTTTTTTTACAAAATTTGAAAAAAATTTTTTTTGGAAACCTGACGCTTTTAGGTGTGTGATAGCTTAGGAAAATATTTCTCTTAAGACGGTGATTTCATTATCAATATTTTTAACATAAATTTTCCCAGGGGCATCTGACCCGTGCTTATACTGCTACACTCTTTGAAATTAGAATTCTTAACCAAACAACAATTATTTTGATTTGAAATGGCCAGTACTGCAGAACGGCAATTTCATAGGTAAAGACCTATTACAATCAACATTGTATTAAATTCTAAGTATTTAATAATTAAAAGACATTATAATTATATGACAAAGCCCTTTTGGCTAGTAGGTGACCAATACTGTGAAAATGGGTTTCTTTCGGTGTTTCTTCTCAGCAATGGTCGTTACGAAGAGCCGGTATCGGTAGCATTCCTTTAAAAAAAAACTTCACGTAATGTAAACAACACTTATCGACGTGTTAAAGTGACTGTAATGGTCTAATTAATGAATACATTCGAATTTTGAATCGGAACAAATATTTTTCTATTGAATTTGTATGAAATATAGACTAATGCCGTCATCGTTTCTTGGAGTCCCGACCTGAAGTGTTATTTTTCATTTAAGGACTCACCGAAACACAAAACGTGCAGTTTTCTAACTCACCGCGCGCGTAAATTCCCATTTGGCCGTATTGTTGAAACCGTTGTCAGCGAAAAACAATATTGTTTCATGCAGAAAACTTCGAAAATATGTCTATGGCTTTCGGAAAATTTCACCATGAAAAAAAATGCAGCGTGAATCGGAACTGATTCCCCATTATAGGTATGTGACATATCTACGCTACAAATGTCAAAATCGAATGGTCTAGACCATTCGTTGCAAATCCTTCGCAAACGATCGATTCAAAAATGCGCTCGTTTGAAAATGCTCGCACAAACCATTCGTAATGTGACAATTGATTTCAAAACTGCGTACTCTGCCTGAGATCTTCCCTTGGCAAATAAACTGGGTTTCGTAATTTTTTTTTTACAGTAAAACCTGGTGGTAAAAATTCTCGCTTTGATTGGCAGGCCCGCAATGAAAAGCTGTCCACCCAGTCGTAGCTTGCGCAAGCGCACGTAAATAAGCTGTTCTCAGTGCGCGTGCACAGCCCCGACTTGCGCCAGATCTTTTCATGGCAAATAAACTTGTATAAACCTTACAAAAAAGTTGGGATTCGTAATTTTCTTTTTGACAGTAGAACCTGGTCGTAAAAATTCGCTTTTTTTTTGCCAGGCCCGCAAACTCAAGCTGACTATCCAGTCGCAGCTTGCGCAAGCGCATGTAGACAAGCTGTTCTCGGTGCGCATGTACAGCCCCGACTTGCGCGAGATCTTCCCCAACATCGAGCGCAGCCGGCTAAAGAGAACCTCTTCGGCTGTTTGGCGCACACCGCCGCAGAGGCTGCCTAAGGTTAACGAGTGATGGTGAGCACTTACAAAGTTACACAAACGATACCATACAAATATTCTTCATTGCACCATAAACAAAAGGAAATACAAATAACAGGGCAAGTGCGAGTGGAACTCGCGTCGAGAGGGTTCCGTACAATACCAAAGATTTTCCGTAAGAAGATATTAGACGCCTTTGTATTATAATGGTCAATTTTTGTCTTCTTCTAGGAATAAAATCAAAAATATTTATTTTAAAATAACAACATAAATATATTTGAAGTCCTCATAATAAGCCCTTTTATTGGATATATGACATAGTAAGGGTTGCAAAACTTTTTTTAAATTTCCTAATTTATCCCTCGAAAGTGACCGTTATTTAAAAAAAAAAATATTTATTTTGCACATCTACGTTTGGATTACACCATCCTACCAAACTTCACCTGATTTGGTCCAGTAGATTCGGAGCAAATGGGCTGTGACAGACGGACGGACAGACAGCCGCTCGAGTGATCATAAGGGTTCCGTTATTCATTTTTTGTACGGAACCCGAAAAAAAGGGAACGAAAAAGACAATTATCATACAAAGGCGGACTTATCGCATAGCAATCTCGTCCAGGCAACCTTTGGGCACAGAATAAGAACTCTTCTTCTTATCGAGTCGAAATGGCTCAAATTAGATATTGTTAGACCAGAATCTAACTACGGCAACCTCCCTGTCATTAGCCACATTCAGATCTGTCTTTAGTACAAGGAGTTGGGACATAACAAAAGATGGTCCATGGATTGCGTGACCCCACAGTCACACAAACTGTTGCCAGAGTTCCAACCCCATTTGGCTCTGCTGTCTCGGTATCTCCCTGTACCAGATCGGAGTCTGTTTAAAGATTTACAAACAGCCCAGGGGAGATCCTTACCCGGGGGCAGCTTTTCGTCAGGTGGAATGTCGGACGGTGAGGACGGGTACTTATTTTGCCACTGATTTAATTAATTTCATTTTTTTATAAGTACTAGTACTCACGTACAGAAGTATTACTTATAAGAGAAATTCGAAGAAATATCTACTTAATGTGGCTAGCGCTATGGTTTAATTTAGCTCGCGTCAGAACTCCTCACCTCTTCGTTTAGGTACCTAGACATCCATTGCAAGCCAATTTCATTCTTATTACTCTTGACAAACGATTCAACAGTAACAGAATTTTCCCCTTCGAAGTGATCTCCGGGCCCATAGTAATAATGCAGGTATATTTTCTATACCTAAATGGGGAGTGACGCAGGCCTGCTTTGCGTAGTTCCTCGTTCGCGAATCCGACTCGCACTTGGCAGGTTATTTTTTACTTGATTGACGAATTTTTTGGTCTAATAATGCAATATTATTATGATAAGGAGCTGATCTGATGATGGAGCCGGAAGGTGGCCATAGGAACCTTGTAAGAACACGTCGCAACCCCACCAAGTTTGGGATTTTTAAATTTGTCTTGATAGGTACTTAGGCCTTCCAATAAAAACTTGTATTATTATTATTTTTTTTTCAAAATGCTTATTGTACATTTTTTTTTCAGAAACCACACGTCATCAGTTGGTTCAACATCCTGTCGCTGGCGGCGCTTTGTAAATATGTTATCATGTATTATGCATTAGTTCCGTTTAGATGCTACGTTCACGTAACACGAAGGAGTTTTATAGTTGTCCCAGCACATTGTAGTTTTAATGACGAAATATGGGTAATTTTGTGCAGCGACAGGAATATCGATATATCGATACCCGGTACCAGTATTTAATCGTATATTTTGTATCATTAAAAATTCATACTTCTTTAAAATACTAAATACTGGTATTGTATGGATATTTGTATCGATATATTGATAAAAAAAATCGATAAAATACTGATATCGGGTATCGATATATCGATAAAAAAATATCGGTATTCCTGTCTTTATCAGCCAGTTAGAGAGCCCTCAATAGGGGGGGGGGGGGGTGTCAAAACGTGATGAGTCTTGCAACCCTATAAGACAGACCAACTTTACTAGATGTCTACCTTTTTGAGGTGAATAATGGTTTAAACTAAGTTAAAAGGTAATTTGTGTAGTAAGACGGATATGGTCAGGTATTTAGTAAAATATTAGAATATTTTATTATACGCCCATATATCTTGTTTTTCTTGATTCCATTTATCATAATGTAACACCGATTCTTAAACTATAATGTTGCTCAAATATCATATTTATTTCTTAATATAATCAATTGCATGTGTGTAAATACATCATCTAATTTTTTTATTACATTTATATTATCTATAACATAACATAGTAAACTGAGTAGAATTGTCTACTTTACACACTACAATTGCCTAATGTTTGGATGGTTTGTGAGAAAAAATGTTTGGTGGCGCTAGTGTCTAGGTCTTCTGCAATTTAAATAATTGAAACATCATTAGTTCTAATTTTGCCCGCTAGTATGTAGAATATGCAATACAGATATGAAATATATGAATAGTTTAACAAGTCTAGAAGATTTTGGGGCTTGGGGGGTTGTTTTAGCTAACTCTTTTTAACCCCCGACGAAAAAGAGGTGTGTGTGGCGCTAATGTTTGTCTGTCTGTCTGTGGCATCGTAGCTCTAGAACGGATCGCCCGATATCGATGATGATGGTTTTTTACGTGAGAGCAAGTTTCCTTGCGGTGGTTCTTAGCTATGTTTCATGAAAATCGATTCAGCCTTTCTAACGTTATTGGGGTTAGCGCTTGTAAGTCGGGTGTTTTTTTTTTTTAATTTACGTGCCAAATAAAAGATGGCTCTACGGATATCGATTCCACGTAACATCGGATGGTATATGTAGTTCCATCATTTATAACTAGATGGCGTCGTCGGAGGATTTTTTAATTTTCCTGCCAAATAAACTTGTACTTGTAGTTTCATACAATATGTTACAAAAACCCTGTCCGATCCCTGTAGGAGCAACTCAGACCGTCAATATGAACAACTTTTCCCAAGGGACCAATGCTTGAAACTCGAAAAAAAATCGTCATTTTCATACAAAGTGCCGGGGCCCGCCGAACACTTTTGTATGATAATGTCGATTTTTGAGTTTCAAGCGTTGGTCCCATAAGAAAAGTTGTTCATGTTGACGATCTGAGTTGCTCCGACAAGAATTGGACAGGGTTTTTGTTACATATTGTATACACGGTGTTTTTTCATTGGTTTTGGAGCCGAAGGTCACTTCATAAGGATCGTTCGTAAGACCTAATTAGCTAGTCAAAATAAAAATTCAGAAACAAAATATGTTGACTAAAACTCGAAAGTAAAATCGTGAGAACAATTAGTAGTACCGCCGGCCGGCTAGATTACGATTTCATCGAGGTCATGCGTCAGTTATGAACGGGCATAACTACGTGGTCTCGATCGTAAATCATTTTCACAACTTTTTTATCTTATGTCATACACAAATTTGGATCACGTATATGGATAGTGCGATTTTATTTACTACATGACATTCTTTTTTCCAAAACCAATGAAAAGTCAGCGTGTATAGACACCTACAGAGCCAGGATTTTTAACTCGCATTACCTAAGCTCATAGTAGTAGCCTAGAATTATATTTTTATTTCTTTATTTCTCGCTTACATGCACTTATACTATAACATGGTTAGTAGGTAAATAAGTACATGAACCCTGGCAGGGTGTTGCGAACTTTAAGTATATAGTTGAGTTTATATAATAATAGTGATTTCAGAAATATTTCGTTTGGAATATGTCAGAAATTGTTAGTAGGTAACAAGTTAGTAATTGAATTGAATGTCAGCTGTTACATAAACTTATAAGTTAAGTATTAATTTCAGGGGAATTCTATAACATTTAAAATAAATTAAATTGGATGTGTTTTCTGATACATTAAAACATTTCAATTATCTCAATAATAGTAATGTCAAAAAATAATAATATAAATATGTAGTATAAATGTCAGTATAATAATTGATGAATATAGCCAGACTTTACTCATGAATTTAATCTTATCGATAATTTAGAATTAAAATAGAAGTAATATATGAAGTAAATTGTGGATAGTCTAACTGTAGTAACTTTTCCCAGTCTTACAATACTTAATCTACATGGCGTTTTTCCTCTCATCATCATCATCCGAGCGTATTCCCGGTTGCATCCTCAGCAGTAACGCTTCAGAGCCCGGGGTCCGCTACCTAACCAAGGAGATTTGACGAGGTTACTGGTTTTTACACAGAGCGACTGCCGTCTGACCTCCACAACCCAAAGGGCAAACCAGGAACCAATCCTTGGATAGGTTGATGATCAAACGCTAGGTGGCGTCTTCCGAAACACGGAATCATCTTTCTTTTCGGATAATCAGGTGATTCAAGCCTTCAATATCTTATCCAGACTGGAAACAACTTTTTCACAAAGTATGCTTCCCAGTGGGAATCGAACCCATGACCTCCGGGTCACAAGGCGAACGCCTTGACCACTGGACCACGGAGGCAGTCGTTACATGGCATTTCCTCCATTAGAGAAAATAGCGACGTACGTCATCAACTCGCCGTGTGCAGATTGGTTCATAGAGTCAGTATAGGGACGTTAATAAAAAAAATTTGCTTATTAGATAGATTATTAAAAAGTATTGTATTCGTATTTTTTTCTCTCTGATAAGCAAATAATGAAAAAAGAACAGCGTATTTAAATTTCGCGTGACGTCACGATCAGCTACGATTTTTAACCAAAGGTGACGTTAATCGCCCCCACTCCGAAACTTCGAAGCGCTGTATCTTTTTGAATTTTTACTACTTTGCTTAACGAAAATTTATGGGTCCTTTATTTTTGGGTAATCTAGTTGACAAACTAAATAAAATTATATATTTGTTACATCCCTCGATGGGGTCTTTTAAGAGGCATTTCACATTTGGTTGGCTGTCTCGCTCGCACAATCAAACTTTTGTAGAAAAGTGTTTTATTAACATTCAATATAATTATATTGTGGATATTTTAGACATGTTTGTATATTGTGCAGACATTGACTACAGCGAAAATTAGATCATCAAAACTTTACATTTTTGATGACCTAATTCTTGATACACACACACAAACTATAAAAAAACATGTCTAAAATATCTAACGACCTCCGTGGCGCAGTGGTCAACATGCTAGTCCGCCACCCAGAGGTCCCGGGCTCGATACCCGTTCAGGGCAAGTTGGAAAATGGTATTTTTCAAATTGTCCTGGGTCTTGGATGTTTATATCTATATATGTATTTGTTATAAAATAAAGTATCGTTGAGTTAGTATCCCATAACACAAGTCTCGAACTTACTTTGGGTCTAGCTCAATCAGTGTTGTGTCCGTATATATTTATTTATTTATTTATTGTGCGAGCGAGACAGCCAACCAAATGTGAAATGCCTCTTAAAGGTAAGACGAAAATATCGCCGCGATGAATTCGCTAGTAGAGGATGATGTTGATGCAACGCTTTAGGGTCAGTTCTCACAGAGAGGAGCGCAGCGGAGAGGATTTTTTTTATAAAACTTGAAAATAAACTTTAAACTATTGGCATATAGTGCAAGACGCCAGCGACATTTTTAAATGTTTATACACTTTATTTTTAATTGATTTAATAAATTTATACATATACCTCGTTTGTTAATATTATTATATAGCTGTGTCGTATTAGGTTAAGCCTGTAAAAACGAGCTGTATTGGAAAATAAAATAAAAATTGCTCAAGCATTTTTCCTCTCTGTGTGAACAGACCCTTAGTTTTGTACTTCTTTGTGCAAGATCTAGAAATAAATTGCTCTAAATGTAAAGTATTTTTCTGACATCGTCACCTTTATTTAAGAGCTATGCTCAACTCATGTCGTTAGAGTAGATAAATCACAAATTAAAAAACTGTGTACCTTTATTTCTGTCATGCGATATTCAGAGAAAACATTGATTTGGAGGTCAACAAATGAGTTTATGGACCTGAAATGGCGCATACGATTGTTTTTAATCTGTGGACGGTGCCATGTTGAATTTAGTTCCGATTTTTTCCGCAATATTGCGAGGTCCACTGAAGGCTATCGCCCTAATAAGACGAAGTGGTAGCTTAAGTGGCGCCCTCATTTGAAATAAATTGTTTAAAACTAAATAAGGTGATAACTAAAAATTTGATTTGTATAAATGTCTAGAAAGACCTTTAAACTATTTTATGAGTAACCTTTGAAATTATTACTAATAGTCCGTCTAGTTTTAAAACTAGACGGACTACCAATATTACTTTCAAAGGTTATTCATAAAATAGTTTAAAGGTCTTTCTAGACATTTATACAAATCAAATTTTTAATTATCAACTTATTTAGTTTTAAACAATTTATTTTAAATAAGGGCACCACTTTAGCTACCACTTCGTCTTAAGCTGACACGACGCATTTTTAACCGACTTCAAAAAAGGTATTTTAATTTCACCGCACACGACACAGCTCAAATTCCGATGGTTTACTATGAGTCCAGTCTGAGTGGCGTTAATAGTCTTAAAATGTTATTACACTTATTGGTGATTAGGTACACGACTGCCCCAATAAGGTTTCATGTATGTATGAGAGTTCTTTATTACGCTATAACTTTAAAATGTTAAAAAGATTCGTATGATTGATGTGTCGTTACGTTACATCTTTCAGAGTAAAATAGGCTATTTTTAAGGGCAGTAGAGGTTTGTTTTTTTGTTTTATTAAATGACTTTTTAATAAAATCTAGATTTTTAACCTGTAACTTGGTAATCATGTAATTATATTCGTTTGTGTGGTGACTCTGGCACGTGTTTTAGATTAATTTTAACATTAAGACTGTTATTCAATTTCATAGTAAGTTAGAATAAAAATTTACATGGAGTAATTTTCTTTTTTTTTACCCTCGCAACCTTTTTTCATTCATTTCCTTTATTTATTTCGATACAAAATCCTTTGTGTTGAAATAAAGTTAACAAATACCCAAATACCACACTAAAATTTACATCAAACAGTTAAATAATTTAATTACAATAATAACAATAAAAGAGGATTAATAATCATAAATCATTGAATAAAATATATCAAACTCTTATATCCAAATTTCTCGAATAAAGTCTCTTAGGAATTCATCTACTGAATAGTGACACTTGTCCTATTCAGTAGATGAATTCCTTTTACCTTTGAATTCACCTTTGTATAATAATGCCTTACTTTTTTCGAAATAATAAATTGTAAAATAGGTGCCCGAGAGGAAGAGGGAAAATTGGTACAGATCTATTTATTTATTACTAGCTAACCCGGCAAACGTTGTTTTGCCAAAATTGAAGATTGTATGTATTTTTGTATGTTGTATCATAAAAAAATAGAAATTAAAAATTTAGTCTAAAAAATAAAAAAATAAAATTAAGGGGTGGACTACCCCTAACATTTAGGGGGATGAAAAATAGATGTTGGCCGATTCTCATAGATACCGGATAAGCACAAAAAATTTCATCAAAATCGGTCAAGCCGTTTTGGAGGAGTATGGCAACGAAAACTGTGACACGAGAATTTTATATATTAGATTTAGGAGCTAAGGCGCGTCGAAACAGAGCGGACATTGTCCAAATCTCCTTTTATACTAGTACAATATGACATCTAGTGGCGACTACTTGAATTACTTATTTACAGGGATGCTACAAGCATCAAGCATTGATACAATATAATAGATGGCGCTTGTGTCGAACATAAATATCTTATACTATACTATTATGAATTTAAAACAACCAAAGTGCGAGTTTTTATGTAGTACAGTTTTTTTGCTATTTCGAATATTTTGTAGACTCGTTCATTTTCACTATTTTTATACCCATAACCTCGCGCTCTAGCACTGAATAATATGGACTGAGCATTCAAGATGCAGTACATGCTAGTTCTGAAACTACCTACTTAATGATCTAAGAATACCGCAACGCATTTTACTACAACTAATACTGCTATTAACACAAATAGCTTATTCGAAATACGCCATATGTGCGTAATTATTGCGTTAATTAATTTTGGATATTATTTCAAAAAGGACAATGTCGATAATAATTTGACAGTGAAAAATGCTCTGCGCTGCGCTTCGCCATATATGCGCCGTCCTAAGTCGCGCTTTTGGCGCAAAGTTGAAGGCTGCAGTCTGAAAAAAAGACTGCTAAACAAGACGATTACTGGTAAGCAGGCCTCCATTTATCAGCAGTTTCCCGCTATCATACCGCTGAACTACTTGGGTGTCCTTTAAGTGACGCGAGCGCACGCGACGGGTTCAGTCTATCTCTGTCACAAACTCTACGTGCGACAGAGACAGGTGACCCGCGACGGTTTCTGCTATCTCTTTCGCACTTAGAGTTTGTGACAGGACTGACCCGCCGCGTGCGCCCGCGTCACTTAGCCGAGGCTTAGGGTCGGCCCAGACCGAGTTCGAGACGTGGCTGTATTTACTATACAATATTCCTGTAATACCTTTGAAAGCATAATCATTACATTAGCGGAATTCATCGTTTCTTACTATTCATGTAGGTAACTGAATTTCACCTTCGAAGTGGTCGCTGCATAGTAATATGTAGGTAAATTTTTGAAACCTAAACGGGGAGTGTCCGCCCTCACACAACACAGGCCTGGCCTATAACACTGCACTGAAATTTAAATCTTTTTGTTGTGTAACAAGTTCTATATTCCTTCAAAATGCGCGCCACGTCGTGTTTCAGTCTGTGCTGACCCTTAGGCGATTGGCACACTGCTCCGCATGCCGCTGCGTAGCGCGGGCCGCCATACAAAACGACGCGTGTAACCGCGGTGTCAGTGCGTTGTCCTATGCGTGTTTTCTATACAAATTGAGATACTTGCATGGATGTCGAGCAGTGTGCGAATCGCCTTAGCGCAACGCAGTGATTTATATACTCGTTGAATCGAGCCTTCGGTTCTGTCTACAAAGTTGAGATAACGGCGGGATTTTTACGTATGTAAGCATGTGTATGTACGTCTGCCCCATTACTTTTAAATACAGGGGTGGTGTCTGAGAGGGATCCAGGGGGGGGGGGGCGTTGGTCATGACCCCCACCCTGGGCTGGTTCCATCCTGACTCCGCTGCTACTTGAAGCCTCAGTGGATGGTAAAGTGGCAGCGGAGTCAGGTCATACCGCAGTCAAATTCTGACCTTATTTACGCTCGCAAAATGGTAAGAGCGCAGAACGGTAAAGATGTCAGTGCTATAATAAATAGTATATGAGCTGCCAGGACTATATTAACATCATATTGGTGATTTATGACTCCCTATCATGTAATAAAATACAAATAGAACGTAAACAGAAATTTAATATTTTTTTAATTTTCAAAATAGCGAGCTTATACCATTTACTCATTTATTATTCGCTAACATGTTGCTTAAGGTGGCAAAATATAATAGCAGTAATACATGTACCCATTTTGGGTGTGGCGATGCAAACATTGAATAGAATTTAACAATATTAGTATATGTACCCGTTAAATACATTTTTAAATTTTAAGATTATTATGTAAGATTTAAAAGTTTAATAAATTGACAACGAAAAAAAAAAGGTTAAAGTATGTCAAGGGCTATCATGCAGGTAAAAAGAAGTACGTAAGCATGCTTAGTCAAAATTCGTAGGTTCTAAAAACGTCCTAGGTAGTCAAACAATAGGTAGCTACTTATCTATTTAGTCACATTTTTAGGTTTATGTAAGTCAAATATAGAACGAGAGATTGAGAACAAGTCACTGTAAATGTCAAGTATAAATGAGATGGTTAGTGAATGTCTAAAGTTTATCATTTAGGTATTCGTCTACTGTGTAATATGCTTTTGAAAGTAGGTAGTAGTGATTTAACTTGTTTTATAAATGGAGTGTCATTTTGTTCATTTTTTATTGTGTCGGGTAATTTATTGTAAATTTTGATGGACATTTCGTACGGACTGGTTTGAAATATCTCTAGTCTAATTCTATTTTCAGATGTCAAGAGGTCTTTTTGGCGCGTATTTCTGTTGTGCGTGTCTTTAACTTGTTGAAAAAGGTGAAAGTTTTTTCTGACAAACAGACATATTTCTAAGATATACAATGAGGGCAAGGTTAATATATTTTTCTCAATAAAATACGGTTTGCAGCTATTTGGACGTCTTGTGTCCATTTTGTGCTTTTGACATTATGCGCCTAAACGCCTTATTTATCGTGGCTAACAGCTTCAATGATTGAAGAACGTCTCACCGGGCTAGCACTCCACGTCCATAAAAACGTACCCATTGAAGTAGATAGTGATTACGCGTTTCGAGAGAAGACGTTAAAGAAAAATTGATTCTGTTATTTAAAAATAAGCAGTTTACAGTAAGTAGCCCGTGGCGTAGTGGTCAAAATGGTAGTCCGCCACCCAGAGGTCAGTACATATTCTTATCTATGCCCAGAGGTCCCGGGTTCGATCCCCGGTCAGAGCAAGTTGAAAAATGGCTTTTTTTAAATTGCCCTGGGTCTTGGATGTTTATCTATATATGTATTTGTTGTAAAATATCGTATCGTTGAGTTAGTATCCCATAACACAAGTTTCGAACTTACTCTGGGGCTAGCTCAATCAGTGTTATTTGTCCCTGTATAATTATTTATTTATTTACTTCCATATATTAATAAAATACCTACTTTTTACTTGTATCTATGATTATAAAAATTGAATTGTAACTTGTGACTTGACCACGACTATGTGACCCCTGGCACCAAAGCTAGATTCGCCCTTGTAGATGTTTTCAAAATAAAACAATAAAATGTCTAAACAAAACTTTATTGCTAAACCACTGTTCCACACAACGGCAGCCATACAATCTGAAGTCGAACTAGTGTCCCGTACGCCAGTAAAGGTGTTGAAGCCAGTGAAGTGTTTGCGTGTTTACTGACCCACTGCACACTCTTTCGAGAATGTCGGCAAAGTACATTCGTTCTAGACAAAACGGCAGTAATCAAATCCGGGGAATAAATTATATATATTTTTTTGATTTTATACGATTTAAGTCGACAACTGGCAGTTAAAATTAAACTCAATTCTAATTATATGTATAATACGCATATACAATATTATGAGCGAGCTATAATTTCTCAGATTAACATAAAATCGACTTTAATATACTAACCATAGAGTTGATATTACACCATACAGCTAAGCTAAAACCCAAGACCTTTGATTTTGCCGTCACCTCAGTCTATCCCAAAAAGGATAAAGATTGAAAAAAATCTTGCCAACTGCCAGTTCGTAAATGAAGTTTTCAGTCCAAAGCGTATTAAAGTCGATTTCACACAATCAGAAGATTTTCTTTTCTATTTTTTTTTACTAACTGCCAGTTCGTAAAAGAAGTTTTTATTCCAAAGCAGCGGCACCAGAGATGATTTCAATGAGCTCTCTGGTGATGACGGCCTGTCTGGTCCTGTTGAAGGTGAGGGTCAGCTTCTCGATCATCTCGCCCGCGTTCTTGGACGCGTTGTCCATGGCCGTCATGCGAGCTGACTGCTCGGAGCACGCGCCTTCTTTGAGCGCGTAGAACAGCATGGAGGCGAGGGAGAATTCCATGTAGGACTGGATGGTGTCCGAGTCGAGGGAATCGTATACGGCCAGCTTGGGGGCGGCCTGGAAAATTATTACTTTTTAAGAAACAAATTCATGTTCAAATCTATCTGTATTATCATTCTGACGAAGCGTGTTGCTGATACCAGCAATTTGTTACTGAAATTTTTATTTCGATAATGTTATTTGTTTCGAAGAAATGTTTGTAAGTGTTTCGATTAAATAAATATCATTTACTTAGTTATCATATTTATAATATCTCTTAATAATCGTAACTTAGTTTTGTGTTGACGTCAAAAAGTTACTTAATATTTAAAGTTGATATGTGGACAGAGATTACATTGTTATGTCATAACTTAAATTTAATTTTTACTGTAGATTTTTAAATAGTTCAATTGTGTACTTTTCTGGTTCGGAATCAAATTATTTGGTACTGTTAAGAAGTCAAAAATGTCACTTTTCATTGATCGTACATCCATTTTCAACACTACTTGTATATTCTAAATCTTTGATTTCCTAAGTGATTTCTCCAAATTTTAATTTTTTATTTCGGTAGAATCCTAGAAATAGCGCACAAGATACCTTTGAGTTCAAAAGTTTTTAAGAAAGATCAGATACAACGTCATAATCACGTACGAGCGAGTTCTTAAGAGCGTTATTTGACTCCGAGAAATTTTGACGTCATAAGCCTGTATTTCATAAAAACCCCATAGAAAGTGTTTGTTTTGACGTTTAGAAAAAAAAATCTTTTTTGGTAAGCAGCAAATTTCCGAAAGTTAAAAAATATAACAAATAAATGTTATTTTTAATAAAGGGTTCAAATATGTAACCTTGCCATATTTTCGAAGGTCAAATCATACTGAAGAACTTTTTTTACCCAAAAAATTGTCCAAGTATGAAAATTAAAACAGTAGCACTCCAGGATTGCCAACACAAGTGAAAACTTAGTTTCGGTTAAAGTAACAGTGTCGCGAGTTCAATGTTTTTTTTTCCCATCTCAAAAAATGCTTTTCGTGCACGCAGACCTTTTTCTCTTTCTTATCCCCCTTTTTCTAACTCTTACCCCCTTTTTTTTCTTTCTTATCTCTCTCTATCCCTCTCACTTGGAACAAAATGAAGGAATCCCACCTCGACAGTCTTCTGGCTGAAGAGCGGCAAATCAGTCTGCTAGTAGGAGACGACCGACTTGAACTTGTAGACAATCATGTTCGTGTTCTCTTACCATTAACAGTTCCATGATGGAACGAGCCGGAGCCGAAAAACGTGCTAAGATGAAAATGCCAAAAAGAAATACAGGAATCGCACTACCACAGACCATACTAACTAGTAAAGACTCCTCGGATCCTGGGCTCCGAGCATCCTATCTGTCTTTCTGTCTCTTTTTCTTACCTTTCTTACCTCTAATCCCCCCTTTTCTCACCATTATCCTACCTTTTTTCACCCTTATTTCTCTTTTTCTCACTCTTATCTTTCTTTTTCTAACTTCTCTCTCTTTCTCTCGCACAAACACACACAAGAGAGAAAAAAGGGGGTTAAGAGTTAGAAAAGAAATACAGGAATCGCACACTAGAAATAAGGTTGAACAAGGCTCCAAGCAACACTCTCTCTCTCTCTCTCTCTCTCTCTGTCTCTCTATTTTTCTCTCTAAAAGGGGGAAATGACGGAATCCCACCTCGACAGACTTCTGGCTGAAGAGCGGCAAGTCAGTCTGCGAGTAGGAGACGACGGACTTGAACTTGTTGTAGATGATCTTGCCGGAGCCGAACTCGTAGCCCGAGGTCAGCACCGCGTTGGCGATCGTCGCCGCGTCCAGGAACGTGGGCGGGAGACGACCGATCTGAAAGGTATGGACACTCAAATTAGCGGTTTAAGTACATAACCCCGAGGAGTTCGGTGGTCCGGACGGAGAGCGCATTGCTAGCGTTTTCGCAAGTGAAGCGACACCGGGCGTGGTCCGCCCTTGGGTGGGTGACATGTGACTTAAAAAAAATTACATGCTTCTACGTGTTTCGGAAGGCACATAAAGGATTGGATCTCACTTGTCACTTGTCAGCATGGAGCAACATTTTTCTCTCAAAAGCTCTAAAGCAATTATAAACTTAAGGACGATTAACTATACAAAACAATATAGGTATACCATTGACGGGGTGGCGATACCCAGAGTGACAGAGGTAAAGGACTTAGGGATTCATCTGAAGGGGGCCACCTGAATTTTCCGGGGTCCAGTGCTGATACCTAGATAACCCTTCAAACTATTTTCTGAACTATTGTTTACAGTTTAAAGTGAGAACGTGAAGCTTTTCTACGCACAATTGCGAAAAACGGCCACTTTTGGCGTATGTGCGTAGAAAAGCTTCATGTTCTCCCTGACCAGGGATCGAACCCTGAATCTCTGGGTGGCGGACTAGATGATCGTCATGCAGTTGTGCTTAATTATGACACGCGGGCCACGCCCACTTGACACTTCCACCTGTGGCGACCCACCTCGTTGCAGACGGAGATGATGTGCTTGGCGTAGAGCCGCTGCAGGATGGCGCGGCTCTTGTCGCCGACGCAGATGACCTTGATGTTCTCCGCGCCCGGCTCCTGCAGCCGCAGCCGGATCACCTTCGACACGCCCGTGTGCACCGCGCCGCACAGACCTGCCATACATCACGATATAAGTGCGTTATGGTGGTTTGGTTACAACACACGAGGCGGAATTTCAGCCCGAGCAGAAGCGAGGTCGTTATAGAGCCGAGTGTATTTAACCAATATACAAACGTATATGTACGACATTTCTCAACACACTTGCAGGGAAACATTCCTAATAAACTGATTTTTTGATTTTAAATAAACTCAACTATTAAACTGTGATGTACACTGTTTTTTTTTCGCCGTTTTACTTTTGCTTCTGCCTACTGGCAAGAGGCGCGTGGGGGCTAGTTCAAAATTAAAAAAGAGAAAACCAATTTGAAGCGTTCACTATCTGCATTTATAACACACGCGTATTTTATGAGCTGCATTATGTATCTAAAACCGATGAAATTAGATCCACTTTACAAGCGTATTGTAAAAATAATTGTACATTACTACAGAGGCCGGGAAGTAATTCCGGAGTGGTCGCGCGCGCATAGTTTATTAATAATGTACGTATATTTTCGATACCAAAACGGGCAGGCCTGGCACAACCAAGCTTTTATTCATGGCCCGCCTTAAATATTAAACATACCTCTGTCAGAGGTCATGGCGATGTACAACTGCTTGACATCTTCTTCTGGGGGAGTTACCTGTGGACGAACGCAAACAATTAATGACAAGCCCCCAATCCACACTCCATCGCAGCAGACTCCTGCAAATGAGTGCAAATGAGAGGTAACAATGTACTAATGTAGCTATGAAAATCGCTTACTTAATAACATTACATAATAATTTTCCAATACTTCAGAACTCTATTAAAGGCTACCTGAATATTCCGGGGTCCAGTGCTGCTCCCATTTGAAATAAATCATTTGATAGGAAACGGAGACATCATTAAAAATTTTGTCTTGATTAGGACCCCGAAAAATTCAGGTTGACCTGCTTTTTAAATTTATTCTCTCTCTTTGGCTCGACTAGAGTACGCATTACTAGCTTTTTCGCAAGTTAAGCGACACCAAGCGTATCCACATTGGATGGGTGGACACAAATGGAGTCAAAAAGTTTACAGTAGCTTTTGTGCTTCAAAAGGCACGTAAAACACTGCTAATAAATAAAAATAAAGACAAATGGAGTCAAAAAGTTTACAGTAGCTTTTGTGCTTCAAAAGGCACGTAAAACTCTTCTAATAAATAAAAATAAAGTCTTGACTGTCATCATTGTTGCTAAGTCAGATGTCTTTTTTTATGTTATAGGGCGTCTAACGAACAAGCGGGTCACCTGATGGTAAGTGCATCACCGCTGCCCATGGACAACTGCAACACCAGGGGTGTAATAGAAGCGTTGCCGGCCTTTCAGGAAGGGAAGATGTAGGGGGAGGGGGAAGGGGAAGAAGAGGGGCCTCCGGCTCTCTCACGAACGAAGCATAGAAGCGGTGACGCTACTACTCAGACGTCGATTGTCTGTGAGAGTGTGGTACTTCCCCGGACGAGCCGGCCCATTCATGCTACCAGCAAAACAGAGTTTTGCTGGTAGCGTGGCTCTACCACAACTAAAACCTACCAACTAAAGGCCTACTTACAGACCCTCCAATAATTTCTATGGTTTTGGGTATCTGTTACGTTAAAAATTTTAATATCTTTGTCTGGGTGTATGTCTTGATATTGGATAAATTCACACTATCAATTACCTCAAGGGTTTGTTTAATACAGAGGTTCCCAAACTTATTTTGTCAGACGCCCACTTTAAAAAATCAGTTATTTTGTAGCGCCCCCCATTTTTTTCACCATAAAAACCTGAATCACATATTTGTCTTGCCTGTAGTTTAATTCAACCTATATTCTAAACGAGAGAGCAATAATAATACATACACCAGTACATTAGAGTATCATTAGAGTATAGCAATAATAATACAATTTTACAATAATAAAGAGTATTGGAAGTGGGGACCTCACCTGCGAAACTTTAAAACACGAAATTTTTTCAGTGTTTGATTCCTTTAACGATATAAATAGCGTTGTGAACGCATTAAAATAATAAATATTAATTACATTTTTAGTTTATATTTACCGGCAAAACAGAGTTTTGCCGGTAGCGTGGCTCTACCACAAGTAAATTAGGTAAGTAAGTAAAGTCTTTAGGCAAGTTGAAAAATCTGACACCAATTTTGGCTACTCAGTACCGGCTTTCCTGTCCCGGGTGCCAACTACCTGCACCCTGGAAGATTTACTTGCGGCTAATGATAAAGCCGTCGAAGTGGGTCACTACTTGGCTGCACATATTAAGTGACAAAGAAGTCCATCGATACGCAAAGGAAACATTTTTAAGTTTTGTAAAATATATTTTTCAAAACTAAAAACCTACTTTCCCGCCAAACTATACAACCGATTTTGATAAAATTTGATTTAAATACCACCTGATAAGTATGCCCTTTTAAACAAAAATGGATTTTTCAAATTGGTCCAAGCGTTTTCGAGGAATCGGGGAACATACATAAAAAAATAATACACTTTTGACAAAAAAAAAAAAATATGACTCGAATATTTTGTCATTACTTTTGAAATCTGTTAAAAATCTACATTGAAATTAATAACCTCCTTCTTTTCTGGAGTCGGTTAAAAAGATACAAACCTCGGCACGCTCATAGAACTCCACGGCACCCTCGCCGTAAGGGCGAGCTGCTCTCAGTTCACGCTCAGCGCGAGTATACCTGTAACAAAATTGCAAAATTGAGAGGGAATCAAGAATCATTTATTTGCATTATACAAAAGTTATTATGATGTTATTAATATACTTACCGCGTTGATTTATATAATTTTTAGCCAGACATTTAGACGACCCTTCTGTCGTCGTCTGCCAGCGACCATGACAGCAAAAGGGTCGTCGAATGGTCATTGTGACCAAGAAACTAAAATCATACAACGTGGAATAAAAATACCCGTCATAAATCGAACCAACTATACCAGATCACTGTAGTATAATGAATTTAAAATTTGTCAAAAAAAAACTACATTCCCATAAAAATTGACCAGGCGGCTGCACACTTTTATACGAAAGTGCTGATTATTTTTTTGTTTCTGACTGTTATTTTAATTTCATTATACTATAGTGACCTAGTGTAGCCCTTTGATTTATAACGGGTACGTCCCTTCCAAGTTGTATATCTATATGATATTAGTAAATGATTATGTTATGATGTAGAGATTGCTATGTGATAAGTCCGCCTTTGTATCATAATTCTGTCTTCTTTTTTCTGTTATTTGTTTTTATTTTTGCTTTTCACGCAATAAAGAGTATTTTTATTGTATTGAATAGTAAATGTTGGTATATACATTGTATAAACCTGCAGTCAGGTATGCAAACATTATAATTGTTTAAAATTAATTTAAACTTGTAGTGATGAGGTGACAAGGGGCACGGGTGTGTGCGCGCGCTGTCACAGCGTGATTGGTGACCTGCCTTTTACCAGGCCAGGGTCACTCCCGTTTAGGTATCAAAATATTTCATTATTACTATACACGCGGCGACCACTTCGAAGGGGGAAATTCAGTTACATGAATGGTTTGTCTTTCAATGGATGTCTCGGTATCTAAATAGAGGTGAAGAGTTCTGACGTGAGCTAAATTAAACCATAGTGCTAACCACAGTAAGTAGTTATTTCTTTGAATTTCTTTTTTGAGTAAGACTTGTGTATGTGAGTACTAGTACTTATTCTGTGCTTTTACGCCAAAGTATAGTACACACTCGTTCATACAAAAAGAGATAATGTTACCTGATCTCAATTATTGTTTAGTATGTTATTGACACAATAAACAACTAGGTTTATAGATTTTCCTTTATACAAAATTTGCTTTAATTCAAATAACCAGCCAAGTGCGAGTTGGACCCATGCACGAGTGTTTCGTACCATTATTGTTTGTTGTATATGGGACGCCCCCTTAAATATTTATTGTATTTTAATTTCATTATTTATTTTTAAAGTGAATATACAACTGAATATTCTGTGAATATTTCAAGCAATAACTGTTGCCGTTATTAATATTGAGCAAAAATAAAAAATGTTTTATGTATGGGAGCCCCCTTAATAAAATATTTTATTTTGTTTTTAGTATTTGTTGTTATAGCAGCAACAGAAATACACCATCTGTGAAAAATTTCACAGCCTTGCTATGGTCATGGTTCATGAGATACAGCCTGGTGACAGACAGAGAGACAGCAGAGTCTTAGTAATAGGGTCCCTTTTTAGGGTTCCGTAGTAAACAAGGAACCCTTATAGTTTCGCCATGTCTGTCTGTCTGGCCGTCCTCAGTTTTACTCAGCGAATATACTTACAAGAAAGCTGTAATTTGGTATAAGTACCTATGTATATTAACTATTACTACTAACTAACGTATTTGGAATAGGAAAATTTCAGGAAAATTCGTTTTTAGACTTTTTAGTGGAATAAACTCAAAGTGGGCATTCGTAACTAAGGAACCCTATACTGCGCGTGGCCCGACGCGCACTTGGCCAATTATTTCCCTTTGGGTATGGAACCCTAAAAACCAAAAATCTTTCCTACAAACTAAAATATATTTCAAAGAAATATGTTACGAGAAAAACATAACCATTCCTTGGCAATCAGGCAATCAAATTATCAACAAATTCATAGGTCTGGCTGGATAGAATTCTTGTGATCCCATAGATAATAATCAGTGGTCGGATAATCGGATGCATATTTACCTAAAGTTAATTTTTGGCTAGGAAATTATGGAAGCGGCTTCTTAAGACATATTTTTTAAATTCAAATTCCGGGATTCAAAAAACTTCTCACTAATCGATCAAGTGCATTCCACATTAGCCAACACCTGAACGTAAGTAAATATACACCTTACCCGATTTGATTCTATAATCAAAACACAAAATTTTGTCGATTCTGGAATCCTGGGATTTTTCAGATACAAAAGTGCACTCCATAACTGCCAACATCTCAACTTTAGGTAAATATGCATCCGATTATCCGACCATTGATAATAATGCAAGGAGGTCACAATACATAGAGTTTACAATACAACTTACTTGGCAGCCGACACCATCTTCATGGATTGGGTGATCTTTTGGATGTTCTTTACAGACTTTAGGCGCATGGAAATGTGCTTTAAAGTGGCCATATTCCTGCTCTGCTGCAGGTTGACCACAGCGGTCACCTGGGCGGCGGCCGGCACGACACGACCCAACATCTTAGCGGTTCTGCAATTAATAAGTTTATTATAAAAAATACCTCACAAAGGTTACCTATGTTTCTTCCAAGTTATGTAAGAAGGTTGGATACGGCACTATCAATAACACATGAAATAATACGATTTAACCTTAAAATATCACTGAATAATGATTAAACACAGTGTATTTCGAATAAATTAATGGATTTTATGGGAAAATACTAACTTTCTTGGGCTTTTTTGGTCAAGATCACCAGCCGACAGAAAATGTCGCTGGCCAAAAACGTCTTATTTGGGATACCAACACAAAAAAATAATTATGAACGCACCTTTACAATCAGCTGATAGAATCTAATAGTAATGACTTTGATAGATTTATACGCTGATCTGAATTGTCTCAAATCACTCAAACGTTATCTTTTCACAAAAATATAAACTATTTGCTTATATTTTAATAAATAAATATTAATTTCAATTACATACTTCTATGTATTAGTTAAAATTAACAAAACACGATCGCATCTATAAGTTTGACTTTGTTCCATACAACGCAAAAACTTTCAGGCTAAGTAGCATGAAGCCATGAACTGAACACATATTATTTATCACCTTAGAACATGTATATTTGACTCGATCTTTATATTCAACAATCAACATTAACAAGTTATGAAGATAGGTACTTGAAATTGTACTACGAAACTCATAATTCTTGCTCTAATGTAATGTAAGTTGTAACCCACAGAGATAAGAGTTATAGTTCTATGGTATGGTAACCCATTGCACTTTAAAAAATATGCATGTCAAATTGACATTGACACTTAAAAAATTACTTTGACTCATGGACTGGACTTGTTTTTGATCAAAACAAAATATTTTGGTGAATGGTGATCTTCCTTTGTTTTTATTAATTTAATCTATTTTCAAGATGCCTGCGCCGGAAAAGAACGTGTTGACCAACTCGGAACAAATTCAAGAGCAGCCCAATAGGGAACTTACCCAGACCGATCACTTGAACAAAAAGTTATTGACTTCGCTTTTCAACCGGATGAATGAGGAGGATGGTCAAGGTGGAAACTCTTTGCTGGCGAAGATGTTGGAGCCCGATGAGTTCTCAAATGACTTTGAAGACGAAGAAGAGAAAAAAGAGCAGTGATTAGTGTAGAATTATTTTATAATCCGCCTTGAATGCTACTGTAAATAAAAGCTGAAAATATGAGTCATTCCGTATTACTTATGCGAATTCAAGCTGGTACCGTAAACCTAGCATGAAATATTCCGCCAAAAATGCTACTTTTACCATTTTAAGGCGATTTTAAATACTAAAATCCATATTTTATACCTATATTAGTACCTATATTTGAAAGACAAAAACAATAATCACAGTATAAATTAAAAGACTCAACTCCATTGCGTGTCAAGTTAATGCTCAATGTTGTCAAGCTACATTGAGCAATAAGAGCGGCCTTCCCATCTTACTTTTCATACAAACGCTTGTATGTGATAATGGTGTTGTAACTGATCTTTCTTGAAAATTTTTGAACTAAAAGGTATCTTGTGCGCTATTTCTAGGTTTCTATCCTAGTAAAAAATTAAAATTTAGAAAAACAGATTCAGTATAAGACTCCAAAAATCTGCTTTTTTGAACAAAGAACTTCGACCGTTCATAAAGTACTCATAAATTGTAAAGGTAAAGGCAATATTTCGATACTAACCTCGCAAATGTTATGAATTTTTTTAATAAAAAACATTTATTTCACACACTTATAAGGCTAACTAATAAACACATATCTGCTGGAACAAGTTTTATGAAATTTCCTAACCCTATTAATAGTTAATATTCATTCAATTTAACAATACTCACTTAAATAATATAAACAAAACAAAAAAGAAACTAAAACTGATTACAATCAATACAATTCATTCAATTGATAATTAATAATAATAATAATTTCGCTCAATAGAATGCAAGCCCAGCTCTCAGGTGCTATCTCTCTCTTTTTGCTTTGCCTCTTTTTCTAGCATTGCCCTCGATGAAACAACAAGCTATACTAAACTCGATGAAACAGCAAACTATACTCACGTTGACATTAGAGCAGTCGGGAAGGGCCGACTTAATATATGATGATAAAGTCTAATTTGGCTGTGGATGGCGCTTAGGCGGCCGGCGAAGTGTAGTCTACAAAATAGATTGTATATACAAAAATAAGGAAATTAAAAATAAAACAACAACAAACAGTAACTTGAATAATATTTTTATTATGTACTACACGAGTTATAATGAGGAATGTTCTTATTTACATAGCTTTTGCATAACTCCAATATAATTATTTCATTTATTGAACATTTATACAGTTGTCGTTCTAAATGTACAATTCTACACTATGTATTAGCCATGCAACCAATAATACTGAAAAAATTGTTGCGTTTAGGCTGCCTGTCCTGTTCAAAATGAAGCAATAAGCTTATTCGCCAAATTATTACAGTTTCAACGTTCTATAATGGCATCTTAATAATAAATAACATATATAAATAGGGCGATATCTTAATATCAACAACCTGCATCATACATTTAAAAACACGCGAAAAAAATGATTTTAATTAAATGTCAAAAAAATGTAAATCATTAAAAAGATTTGCAATAGAAAAATATGATTCTTTTTACAAGGGGTTTCAAAGGGGTACACTTAGTGTTGTTTTTTCTGGGGGTTCCAACGGGGTACACTTTGTGTTTGCGAGATGTGTTGTAACGAAATAATTGTACAATATAATTGCGACTTCGGGCGGCCGACGCCTTCGAGACGCAATGGGGCTGCGACTGGTAACAATACCTGGAATACAAAACGCATACTTAGGAATTTTTCTAAACTCAAAACCAACTGCAGCACAACACAGCCGATTTTCATAAAATTTCTATGGGACCATCTGACAAGTAGGGAAAATATCCAGTCATTGGACGCTAACAGTCATTGGACAGAACATAATACAACCATTATTTAAGTTTTATTGTTTTCTGTCCACTGCAGCTAATAGCTTTTAATACTTTGTAGCTGCAGTCTTCCCGTTTTGGAAGCAACCTTAACAAATAAGTTTCTGTTTTGACCAATGACTGAAAGTTTACCCTATATCCTGTTAAACAAAGAATTTTCTAGATTGGTCCAGTCGTCTTCAAGTATTCGAGGAACATACATTACAAAGATACACAATACAATACAATACCCTTTATTGCTCAAAATAAATAAATACAGGACATAATTATCTTTAAAACTAGGAAATGCGCAAAACTAGGAAATCCGAATGTATATCCGCGGCCGGCGGATATACATTCGGATTAAAAGACTTCTCCTTTTTTGAAAAATGGTAAATTAAGAGTTTCTAATCTAT
This sequence comes from Acrobasis suavella, assembly GCA_943193695.1. NCBI lineage: Eukaryota > Metazoa > Arthropoda > Insecta > Lepidoptera > Pyralidae > Acrobasis > Acrobasis suavella. The sequence goes on from OW971950.1 coordinate 2,011,901, forward strand.
CATTTTAAAGTAATATTTAGTCTAAGTTAAAAGGCTAGATTGTAATTATATGAGCGTACTTATTCAATTATTTTAAGAAAGAGAAAAACAATTTAAAAAAATAGTGCATCCGTACCAATACATAAACCGATATTGATAAGTCAAAAAGTTTTAAATATGTAATTTGAGGCTTTTTCTGCATGCTTAGCGGACGTAAGAGACCACTTTTTGGTCCCGGAGATACGTTTTTTTTTTGTATTAAGATTCGTCTTTTCATGTTTGTTCTTTAAGTACGATTCCTCTCATAATAAAAGTATATTAAGTTCAGGCAAATTAAAACCTTAACCGCCGACTTTCAAGCGTTTACCCCTAATCTGATAACTTTTGAACAGCTGAACCGATTTCCATCAAACAAGAACCATCTCGACCAAGTAAATTTTCAAACAAAAAAAAAACTGCGTCATAGGCGACCCATTTGTTAAGGCGCTATGATGCCACAGCCACATATAGACACACAGACACTGCGAACTTATAAAACGCCAATTTTTCGTCGGGAGTTACAATTATTATTTTATTTAGTCCGTCAATTAGATAATCTTATAATATTTCAAAACTAAAAACAGACTTCACTCTCAAACTACACAAACGACTTCAAAAAATTTCTACGGGGCCAACCTCACAAGTTTCAAACAAAAATACATCTTGGGAATGGGACATTTTGGGGAATGGTAATTTTGGAAAGGGGAAATTTTGGAAAAGGAACATTTTGGGGAAGGGAAATTTTGTAACCAAGTTCCAAATAGGTCCAGGCGTCTTCGAATAATCTGTGAAAATACAAAAAAAAATCTCGACTAATTCTCTACTTTCCAACAAGTCAAATCAGATACTTTTTTCTGAACGTCAAAATGGGATTTGTACGAAATACAATGGCGTCATAGTTCCTTGGAGTCCAATAGCGCTCTCGATATCACTTTTTCTGCAATCAGCATCATCAATTTATTTAAGCACTATGTTCTTGTCGGTGAGTATTTTCCATGCCTCCCGATCTTCAGCTAAATGCCTGACCATCCCTATACGACACGACTTCTTGGTCTTCCCTTTCCTCTCCTCGCCTCTATTTTGCCTTCCATGATATTTCTGATGAAATTGTCGTGTCGTATGAGGTGTCCAAACATTTTTCCTTTTCTTATATTGATTGTTTTCATCAACATTCTTTTCTCTTTGATATATCTCAGGACCTGTGTGTTAGTTTTTTTCTCCAACTTATCTTTTCCATATGCCTCCATTTCAAAACCCTCCAGACGTTTTCGATCCTTCTTGTTCATGGTCCATGCCTCGCATCCGTAAAAACTCAATACTCCAAACATGTTTTGTAAAATCACGTTGAAAACGGATATGATGAATGACATTATTTTGTGACAATTTTTTCTCTGACAGTACCAAATAATTTATTTTTGACACAGAATACTGTAAAAATGAGTTTCTTCTCAGCAGTGGTCGTTACGAAGCGCTGGTATCGGTAGCTTTTCTTAAAAAATAAATTAAATTTTAATATACTTTACACGTAACAGAAATTATACTTATTGCCTGTAAAGGTCTAATTACTGAATAAACATTTGAAACTTTGAATCTTGGAAGTCGGTTAAAATTAAACTGTAGCCAGTACCCACTCACCTAATAATGTGTTGTACGTCCTTGTCTAGTTGGACTTCTCAATCATGTCGATGTTGATCTTGTAGAACACGTACGGGTAGTACTCCGACGAGCCGAACCCGAGACCCGCCAACTCGGCATTCTGTCAAAAATAACAAACAGCTTGTTCGTAGTGTATAACATGTGGCGACGGGCGAGTGTAAGGTGTGGTGTGGTGTATACTGACGTCAGCGGCGGAGGCGTGCTGCTGCGCGGAGTGGTCGAGGTGCGAGTACAGCTTGTTCGTAGTGTATAACATGTGGCGACGGGCGAGTGTAAGGTGTGGTGTGGTGTATACTGACGTCAGCGGCGGAGGCGTGCTGCTGCGCGGAGTGGTCGAGGTGCGAGTACAGCTTGTTCGTAGTGTATAACATGTGGCGACGGGCGAGTGTAAGGTGTGGTGTGGTGTATACTGACGTCAGCGGCGGAGGCGTGCTGCTGCGCGGAGTGGTCGAGGTGCGAGTACAGCTTGTTCGTAGTGTATAACATGTGGCGACGGGCGAGTGTAAGGTGTGGTGTGGTGTATACTGACGTCAGCGGCGGAGGCGTGCTGCTGCGCGGAGTGGTCGAGGTGCGAGTACAGCTTGTTCGTAGTGTATAACATGTGGCGACGGGCGAGTGTAAGGTGTGGTGTGGTGTATACTGACGTCAGCGGCGGAGGCGTGCTGCTGCGCGGAGTGGTCGAGGTGCGAGTACAGCTTGTTCGTAGTGTATAACATGTGGCGACGGGCGAGTGTAAGGTGTGGTGTGGTGTATACTGACGTCAGCGGCGGAGGCGTGCTGCTGCGCGGAGTGGTCGAGGTGCGAGTACAGCTTGTTCGTAGTGTATAACATGTGGCGACGGGCGAGTGTAAGGTGTGGTGTGGTGTATACTGACGTCAGCGGCGGAGGCGTGCTGCTGCGCGGAGTGGTCGAGGTGCGAGTACAGCTTGTTCGTAGTGTATAACATGTGGCGACGGGCGAGTGTAAGGTGTGGTGTGGTGTATACTGACGTCAGCGGCGGAGGCGTGCTGCTGCGCGGAGTGGTCGAGGTGCGAGTACAGCTTGTTCGTAGTGTATAACATGTGGCGACGGGCGAGTGTAAGGTGTGGTGTGGTGTATACTGACGTCAGCGGCGGAGGCGTGCTGCTGCGCGGAGTGGTCGAGGTGCGAGTACAGCTTGTTCGTAGTGTATAACATGTGGCGACGGGCGAGTGTAAGGTGTGGTGTGGTGTATACTGACGTCAGCGGCGGAGGCGTGCTGCTGCGCGGAGTGGTCGAGGTGCGAGTACAGCTTGTTCGTAGTGTATAACATGTGGCGACGGGCGAGTGTAAGGTGTGGTGTGGTGTATACTGACGTCAGCGGCGGAGGCGTGCTGCTGCGCGGAGTGGTCGAGGTGCGAGTACAGCTTGTTCGTAGTGTATAACATGTGGCGACGGGCGAGTGTAAGGTGTGGTGTGGTGTATACTGACGTCAGCGGCGGAGGCGTGCTGCTGCGCGGAGTGGTCGAGGTGCGAGTACAGCTTGTTCGTAGTGTATAACATGTGGCGACGGGCGAGTGTAAGGTGTGGTGTGGTGTATACTGACGTCAGCGGCGGAGGCGTGCTGCTGCGCGGAGTGGTCGAGGTGCGAGTACAGCTTGTTCGTAGTGTATAACATGTGGCGACGGGCGAGTGTAAGGTGTGGTGTGGTGTATACTGACGTCAGCGGCGGAGGCGTGCTGCTGCGCGGAGTGGTCGAGGTGCGAGTACAGCTTGTTCGTAGTGTATAACATGTGGCGACGGGCGAGTGTAAGGTGTGGTGTGGTGTATACTGACGTCAGCGGCGGAGGCGTGCTGCTGCGCGGAGTGGTCGAGGTGCGAGTACAGCTTGTTCGTAGTGTATAACATGTGGCGACGGGCGAGTGTAAGGTGTGGTGTGGTGTATACTGACGTCAGCGGCGGAGGCGTGCTGCTGCGCGGAGTGGTCGAGGTGCGAGTACAGCTTGTTCGTAGTGTATAACATGTGGCGACGGGCGAGTGTAAGGTGTGGTGTGGTGTATACTGACGTCAGCGGCGGAGGCGTGCTGCTGCGCGGAGTGGTCGAGGTGCGAGTACAGCTTGTTCGTAGTGTATAACATGTGGCGACGGGCGAGTGTAAGGTGTGGTGTGGTGTATACTGACGTCAGCGGCGGAGGCGTGCTGCTGCGCGGAGTGGTCGAGGTGCGAGTACAGCTTGTTCGTAGTGTATAACATGTGGCGACGGGCGAGTGTAAGGTGTGGTGTGGTGTATACTGACGTCAGCGGCGGAGGCGTGCTGCTGCGCGGAGTGGTCGAGGTGCGAGTACAGCTTGTTCGTAGTGTATAACATGTGGCGACGGGCGAGTGTAAGGTGTGGTGTGGTGTATACTGACGTCAGCGGCGGAGGCGTGCTGCTGCGCGGAGTGGTCGAGGTGCGAGTACAGCTTGTTCGTAGTGTATAACATGTGGCGACGGGCGAGTGTAAGGTGTGGTGTGGTGTATACTGACGTCAGCGGCGGAGGCGTGCTGCTGCGCGGAGTGGTCGAGGTGCGAGTACAGCTTGTTCGTAGTGTATAACATGTGGCGACGGGCGAGTGTAAGGTGTGGTGTGGTGTATACTGACGTCAGCGGCGGAGGCGTGCTGCTGCGCGGAGTGGTCGAGGTGCGAGTACAGCTTGTTCGTAGTGTATAACATGTGGCGACGGGCGAGTGTAAGGTGTGGTGTGGTGTATACTGACGTCAGCGGCGGAGGCGTGCTGCTGCGCGGAGTGGTCGAGGTGCGAGTACAGCTTGTTCGTAGTGTATAACATGTGGCGACGGGCGAGTGTAAGGTGTGGTGTGGTGTATACTGACGTCAGCGGCGGAGGCGTGCTGCTGCGCGGAGTGGTCGAGGTGCGAGTACAGCTTGTTCGTAGTGTATAACATGTGGCGACGGGCGAGTGTAAGGTGTGGTGTGGTGTATACTGACGTCAGCGGCGGAGGCGTGCTGCTGCGCGGAGTGGTCGAGGTGCGAGTACAGCTTGTTCGTAGTGTATAACATGTGGCGACGGGCGAGTGTAAGGTGTGGTGTGGTGTATACTGACGTCAGCGGCGGAGGCGTGCTGCTGCGCGGAGTGGTCGAGGTGCGAGTACAGCTTGTTCGTAGTGTATAACATGTGGCGACGGGCGAGTGTAAGGTGTGGTGTGGTGTATACTGACGTCAGCGGCGGAGGCGTGCTGCTGCGCGGAGTGGTCGAGGTGCGAGTACAGCTTGTTCGTAGTGTATAACATGTGGCGACGGGCGAGTGTAAGGTGTGGTGTGGTGTATACTGACGTCAGCGGCGGAGGCGTGCTGCTGCGCGGAGTGGTCGAGGTGCGAGTACAGCTTGTTCGTAGTGTATAACATGTGGCGACGGGCGAGTGTAAGGTGTGGTGTGGTGTATACTGACGTCAGCGGCGGAGGCGTGCTGCTGCGCGGAGTGGTCGAGGTGCGAGTACAGCTTGTTCGTAGTGTATAACATGTGGCGACGGGCGAGTGTAAGGTGTGGTGTGGTGTATACTGACGTCAGCGGCGGAGGCGTGCTGCTGCGCGGAGTGGTCGAGGTGCGAGTACAGCTTGTTCGTAGTGTATAACATGTGGCGACGGGCGAGTGTAAGGTGTGGTGTGGTGTATACTGACGTCAGCGGCGGAGGCGTGCTGCTGCGCGGAGTGGTCGAGGTGCGAGTACAGCTTGTTCGTAGTGTATAACATGTGGCGACGGGCGAGTGTAAGGTGTGGTGTGGTGTATACTGACGTCAGCGGCGGAGGCGTGCTGCTGCGCGGAGTGGTCGAGGTGCGAGTACAGCTTGTTCGTAGTGTATAACATGTGGCGACGGGCGAGTGTAAGGTGTGGTGTGGTGTATACTGACGTCAGCGGCGGAGGCGTGCTGCTGCGCGGAGTGGTCGAGGTGCGAGTACAGCTTGTTCGTAGTGTATAACATGTGGCGACGGGCGAGTGTAAGGTGTGGTGTGGTGTATACTGACGTCAGCGGCGGAGGCGTGCTGCTGCGCGGAGTGGTCGAGGTGCGAGTACAGCTTGTTCGTAGTGTATAACATGTGGCGACGGGCGAGTGTAAGGTGTGGTGTGGTGTATACTGACGTCAGCGGCGGAGGCGTGCTGCTGCGCGGAGTGGTCGAGGTGCGAGTACAGCTTGTTCGTAGTGTATAACATGTGGCGACGGGCGAGTGTAAGGTGTGGTGTGGTGTATACTGACGTCAGCGGCGGAGGCGTGCTGCTGCGCGGAGTGGTCGAGGTGCGAGTACAGCTTGTTCGTAGTGTATAACATGTGGCGACGGGCGAGTGTAAGGTGTGGTGTGGTGTATACTGACGTCAGCGGCGGAGGCGTGCTGCTGCGCGGAGTGGTCGAGGTGCGAGTACAGCTTGTTCGTAGTGTATAACATGTGGCGACGGGCGAGTGTAAGGTGTGGTGTGGTGTATACTGACGTCAGCGGCGGAGGCGTGCTGCTGCGCGGAGTGGTCGAGGTGCGAGTACAGCTTGTTCGTAGTGTATAACATGTGGCGACGGGCGAGTGTAAGGTGTGGTGTGGTGTATACTGACGTCAGCGGCGGAGGCGTGCTGCTGCGCGGAGTGGTCGAGGTGCGAGTACAGCTTGTTCGTAGTGTATAACATGTGGCGACGGGCGAGTGTAAGGTGTGGTGTGGTGTATACTGACGTCAGCGGCGGAGGCGTGCTGCTGCGCGGAGTGGTCGAGGTGCGAGTACAGCTTGTTCGTAGTGTATAACATGTGGCGACGGGCGAGTGTAAGGTGTGGTGTGGTGTATACTGACGTCAGCGGCGGAGGCGTGCTGCTGCGCGGAGTGGTCGAGGTGCGAGTACAGCTTGTTCGTAGTGTATAACATGTGGCGACGGGCGAGTGTAAGGTGTGGTGTGGTGTATACTGACGTCAGCGGCGGAGGCGTGCTGCTGCGCGGAGTGGTCGAGGTGCGAGTACAGCTTGTTCGTAGTGTATAACATGTGGCGACGGGCGAGTGTAAGGTGTGGTGTGGTGTATACTGACGTCAGCGGCGGAGGCGTGCTGCTGCGCGGAGTGGTCGAGGTGCGAGTACAGCTTGTTCGTAGTGTATAACATGTGGCGACGGGCGAGTGTAAGGTGTGGTGTGGTGTATACTGACGTCAGCGGCGGAGGCGTGCTGCTGCGCGGAGTGGTCGAGGTGCGAGTACAGCTTGTTCGTAGTGTATAACATGTGGCGACGGGCGAGTGTAAGGTGTGGTGTGGTGTATACTGACGTCAGCGGCGGAGGCGTGCTGCTGCGCGGAGTGGTCGAGGTGCGAGTACAGCTTGTTCGTAGTGTATAACATGTGGCGACGGGCGAGTGTAAGGTGTGGTGTGGTGTATACTGACGTCAGCGGCGGAGGCGTGCTGCTGCGCGGAGTGGTCGAGGTGCGAGTACAGCTTGTTCGTAGTGTATAACATGTGGCGACGGGCGAGTGTAAGGTGTGGTGTGGTGTATACTGACGTCAGCGGCGGAGGCGTGCTGCTGCGCGGAGTGGTCGAGGTGCGAGTACAGCGCGTGCAGCACGTCGCGCAGCTTCTTCGTGCTCTTGCGCGCCGGCACCATCACCACCGCCAGGAAGTTCACCGGCAGCCCGTATCTGCCCACCACAACAAACAGAAATGTCATATTCCATTTTAATTTCATTTTTTTTCATTGCTTTTTACATTATACATCCATTATTTTACGCTACATAGTCACTTCTTAAGGTTGAACTAATCGCGGGCTCGAACACAAAGGTGGGCGCGGCCTTAATGTATGCTGTCTCGCCTAACGTTGTGTTTGGGCGAAGCAGTGAGGTGACTACACGATAATTTATGGTAAACTGAGCGCGTACAAATATACGTAAAGTAATTTGAAAAAAAGGGTTTTTGAAAAAATTACTTCATTAATCAATTAGGTACAAATTAAGTTTATTGAAATCTTCGATAATTAAGCTGTATCGATGCAGGCTTTGTTTTTAAGATTTTACACTTCTTTTATTACTTATTTAAACCGAAAGATGCAAAAAATAAGCAAAAAAAAAAACGCATGGCTTATAGCTTTTGAGTGGCTTTTTATCTGGGGGCACGGGAGTGCCCCCGCCAAGACGAGCCAAGCGGAGCGCAAGGGCACTACCTAAAGCCAAGATCTAAAGACTACACGCTCTAAACCTACAAGCTCTACACTACACCTTAATCAGAATCTATGAAAAAGTGGTCAGAACTCATGTAGAGCCAAGATTCTTGATGTATGCGCCCTTACTTTACCAGGCCTAACTTCACATACTCTACATTTTAGTCAAAACGTGTGGCTAGGCCGTTTTATTTTACACACGATGAACGAATGGCTATGAAATCTTCGTAACGGTAGCAAAACGGCCAAGCATCACGTTTTGACTAAATATAGAGTATGTGAAGTTAGGCCTGGTAAAGTAAGGGCGCATAGATCAAGAATCTTGGCTCTACATGAAATCTGACCACTTTTTCATAGATTTTGATTAAGGTGTAGTGTAGATCTTGTAGGTTTAGAGCGTGTAGTCTATATATTTTGGCTTTATACGAGATCTGGCAACATTTTTACATTAAAATGTTTTTGGTGGGATTTTACTATTCTGTATCCGTACATACAAAATTTATAATGAGATAAAACGATATTATGTTAAACTTGGAACGTACGATGTGAAATAGTGGAGAAAATCCTCTCCGAAATTTTTATAGAAAAAGTATCAACTCATCATCATCATAATTGTATTTAAAAACCACTACCCAGGCTGTAAAACCACAGCTCAGTGATGGGCAAAAGTAGATGCTATACGTTTACTTAGTAAGTTTTAATTGTATTTTTTTACTGGTAAAACTCATAAACATACTCAATTAACAATTTATTAGTTGAAATGATTTTTTTTTTAAATTAACAATTAATATTTTGAAATTGTGAAAACTCACAACTAATGGTTAATTGCTTAAAATCCGAAACCAACCATTAATAAATTTTTAAATATAATGAGTTTCATAATTTAAAACTTACTACGTAAACGTACTGCTTGAAGGGCGAAGAACAAAAAATGTTATGTACCATATATTGCTAAAAAGTATTCGAAATTAGATATTATAAAGAGTTAATGTCAAAGTAATTATTAATTATACCGGTTTTTAAGAACTTTAAAAAATATATGGCGATTAATTTACTTGCAATAGATTTAATGATATAATAACGTTTCAAAATCCCGAAATATGTGATTGACCACTTATCCATCTTCAAAAGGGTAACCTACTTCCATATGACTTAGAAATTTAATGTTAGGTATTAAGACTATTACGCGTATACAAAAGGAAAAATAAAAACTGAATTTCGTAGATTTGATTATTTTTCAAAAAAGTTAACCTACTTCCATATGACCTGAAAAATTGATATTAGGTATCTAGGTACACTATTACACGCATACAAAGATTTTTTTTTTTCAATTGACCACTCGATGTCATGTGGAAGTAGGTTACCTTTTTGATGATGGATATCATCAAAAAAGTAACCTACTTCTATATGACCTGGAAAGTGGATATTTGGCATCTAGGTAGACTATTACGCGTATAAAAAGGAAAAAATTAAAAATAAGCAGTGAATTTCGTAAAATTGGATATTTTTTAATTAATCGATTTTATTATTCGGTAAAGTGCCCAACAAAAGAGCAAGCATTTCTTGTTTCTGATACTGCTGTGCAAAAAGTAATGATATCCCACCAACAACATAAATGTGAAAATGGGAGCCAAGTTCAAAATCCGACAAAAGAATTGAGATCTAAATGGCCGCCTATTCTTTAGAGAATATTGAATTTTATTGATAAAAATCTTAACATTTGACTTGGCTAGTTCTAGCAAGCCCACTTATATTCTAATCAACTTATCATCTTCACGTTACACGTTATTGTTATTACATTGTAAGGTCCTATTCTTCTAAAAAACTAGCCAGGTCAAATGTTAAGATTCTTATAAATAAAATTCAATATTCTCATAAGAACGTGGCGGCGATTTAGATCTCCATTCTTTTGTCGGATTTTCAACTTGGCTCCCATTTTCATATTTATGTTTTTGGTTGGATATTATTTTATAGCTTTAAGTCCGCCATTTATATGTATTGTAATGAAGTTAAATAAATAAAATAATTAAACGAAAAATTAATAAATTTTAGAGCGCGAACTAGTTCCACAATCAAAGTGACACGCACTCACTTAAAACGTCATAATTTACTCCCACACATTGAAATGATTTTCGACAGTGAATGTGTATTTTTAGGCTAGACGATCTATACGTTTGTGTGATTACCTCAAGACAGATTCCACGAACACCCTGAGCGCCTTGACGTGTATCCAGGCGCAGAAACACTCGGAGAAGTTCACCTTCAACCACCGCACCAGCGGGCCCTGCGCACACACAACACAAACTTATTTTATCTATACCCATGCTATAAATCCTCTATAAAAGTTTCTGAAACAATTAGCTTATTGCCAACATTAAAACACCCAGTGTCATAGTAACCCTTATATCACCCAAACGAGTGTTATAATACTTATAATGTACTAAATTTCATTATGCAACGCAAACTTGATCCCTTCCTTACTTATCAAATAGCTACATTCTTTACGATTTTCAAAAAATATTGTCATGTACGCGCCAATCACTATCACAGCTCCGTAATTTAAAAAAGGAACTTATTGGAATTCATGTCGTATGCCGCCATTTTTGTTCGATATATACTAATATCGAACAAAAATAATTTGCATTCCAATAATTGTACGATCCAAAATTTAAATAATTATTACAATAAATAATTTCATTATTACCTTTACAGATATAGTTAGTTTGTATTAGATCCTCAGCAATAAACTTACCAGGAATTTACATAGAGTTCTTACAACACTGTAAAACACTTTATGGATTTAGAACCTTTTATAGAGGATTCATATCATGGGTGTGGATAAAGTTTTGTATGCAACTGCAATAATTAGGTATTAAAACACTCATGTGATACTATTATCAAAGCCACATTCGTGTTTTAATACCCCTTATTATACTACAGTTGCATAAATAACTAATATACACTATATACACTTTATAAATCAATACCTTAGCAAATTACAAATCAATTAACTAACAAAGTATAAATTACATCATTTGTAATGTGAAAAGATATGAATTTGTTAAGTGTATATTTAAAAAGACATGTCAAGATTGTTTACATTTATTTAAATACCTAAACAAATGGAGTATAGGGCGCCATAATATTTAGATTTTGCACTTCCTCAACAAGTCTAGATCCGGCACTGGGACCACATCTATGACCGATTCGTATCTACATTTTTTAAATTTGAAAATATGGAGAGAGAGAGGGAGAGACAGAGAGATACTCACAAACTGCTTCTTCTTGTCGGTGACCAGTTTGGTGATCTCGTTCTTGCCGGCTGTCAAGTCCGCTTCGTTGTATGAGAACTCGCGCACTATGAACTTGCGCTCGCGGGCGTGCAGCTTGAATTCGTCCACTACCTGGAAAGAAAGACAGAATAATACTACGGTATTATAACATTGGGCCGTGGCATAGAATAGGACCACTCCAACTGTTCTTGTGGATATCGTAAATAAAAAAAATGTCTACGGACAAATGATACAGATTGAGCTAGCCCCAAAGTAAGTTCGAGACTTGTGTTATGGGATACTAACTCAACGATACTATACTTTATAACAAATACAGATATAGATAAAAATCCGAATATTTTATAACGACCTCCTTTTGACGACCTCCGTGGCGTAACGGTCACCATGTTTGTCCACCACCCAGAGGTCCCGGGTTCGATCCCCGGTCAGGGTTGGAAAATGGCCTTTTTCAAATTCTCCTGGGTCTTGGATGTTTATCTATATATGTATTTGTTATAAAATATAGTATCGTTGAGTTAACATCCCATAACACAAGTCTCGAACTTACTTTGGGGCTAGCTCAATCAGTGTAATTTGTCCCTATATATATATATATATAGATAAGATACTCTCTTGTTGCTATAAGTACCAAGTGCCGACTTTGTTAAAAATGTTACCTACTTACAAAATGTTGTTGGATTTATTGCAACAAAATAATTTGAAATTGAATACAGCTTACGTACTTTCAACGGGGCTATTTCCAAACAAATTTCGTTATATTTTTCGGAACGATTTTTATCATTTCATCAGGTTGGTGATTGTATCAACTCTATGTTATGTATCCACACGAAGTTAGGAGCCTTTTCACCTTTGGTTGGCTGTCTCGCTCGCACAATCAAAGTTAATTGTACAATAAAATTCGAGTTAATTGGCACGGCGTTAACCTGAGGGTCGTGCGTTTCAATTTGGATTACTATACAAATTTAAAAATGCCATTAATAATTAAAAAAAAATTATTAAAAAGTTCACTTATTTATATCAGGTTGGTGGTTGTATCAACTTATTTTATGTACACTGTACCCACATGAAGTTAAGGTTAAGCGCCCGTCTACGCGGCCACTAAAACAATGAGAAGAACCTCCTCGGAACCTACCTTCTTGAAGAGCGACACGGTGTAGAGTCCATAGTCGTTGTCCTGGTGGATGAGCTGCGTAGAACGCGGTACGATCATGTCCGTGATCTTCTCGTAATTGGCGTTCCAGTCGTTGAACATCGACCTGCCGGACGAATTATTAAGTACTAGCTGTAGAGAGCAGAGCCAAATGGGCAGGTCCGGATTAACCCTCTTAGGGCCCCTAGGCAACAGGGACAGGAATACCGATTTTTATCGATATCGACACCCAATATCGGTATTTTACCGATATATCAATTTATCAAAGTTAATTGTACAATGTCATACGGCATACTGCTATGGGGGAGTGCAGCCGATATTCAGACTATTTTCATTTTACAAAAAAGGGCAATTCGAGCTATCTACGGCTTAGGATCTAGAGACTCACTCAGAGAATTATTCAAGGAAATAGGTATACTAACCTTACCATCACAGTATATATTTGAAAACATACTGTATGTAAGGAAAAATATTTCCTCATACAATAAAGTAAGCGATTTTACCGTCAGAAACTTACGCAATAAGAGTGACTTAGTTGCCCCGTATTATAGGCTCAAAACAGTTAGTAAAACGTTTATGGGGAACGGTATACTTTTTTATAATAAACTGCCACAATTGGTCCTTGATATGCCTGACAAAAAGTTTAAAGCTTATGTAAAGAAGGTACTCTGTGAGAAGGCTTATTATAGGACCGATGACTATCTTAAAGACATGGCTTGAGCTTGGCGCGGGTCCCTCTTAAAGGTTTGTATACTCAGAAATGGTCATAATCTGGTACATTAAGTACACACTGAATTTACAACTTGATTTGACATTATTTCCAAATTTCGACATTAAAAAAATTAATTTAAATTATGACAACAAACAATGTATACATACTCTGTCCACATATCAACTATAAATATTAATTTAATTGTGAGTTGACGTTCTTGGAGAAAATGCTGCAGTGCAGTTTGTTACCGCTTCTTCTGCACTAGCGCTTTGGAGGCGGCAGTAAACTTAGCTCTAAGTAACTTTTTGACGTCAACAATTATTGTGCAATAAAACAAAGTGACGATTATTAAGAGATATTATAAATATCCTATGATAATAAAGATATATTTGAATTGAATTGAATATCGATACAAATTTCAATAAAATACCGGTATTTTATACAATATATCGATATAATACCACTAATTAGTATCGATATATCAAAATTTGTATCGATATATCGATAAAAATATCGGTAAAATACTGTTAGCGGGTATCGATATATCGATAAAAATATCGGTATTCCTGTCCCTGTTTAAAAAGAAAAGGTCTCTTTGTAAAATACATTTTTTTCTATTACAAAAGTCAAGTCGATCAGATATATCTACTCCATTGGTATCCTGTTATTTCAATGTCATCAGCAATATGGTTATTTTCACTTGGTGCTACATCATCACCTCGGATGCCTGACTCACTAGTTTGATGAAACCTACCAATTAGGCGGATAAGACAACCAAATCCGCCTTATGGATAACAGGGTTAGAAATGTATAATTGTTATCAGTCCGTCTTTTAGATTATCTAAAAATAATGGATCCATATTTTTCAGTTTGCCAGAAAAGTAAACTTTCACAAAGATACGAAGCGTCATAGTTCCGGAGTGGGGGCTCGATCAAACTTTAAATCTTTCACGGGTGTTGTAAGAGGCGACTAGGGCAGATATAGGTAGGTCCTATATGGGACGACGCCTGCCCAGCGTGGGGATCCAAATCAGGGGGAGTGAGAACCAGCTAACAAGAAAACAAACCGGATTTAACAGCTTTTACTTTGTTTATAGTTGAAAGTGTGTTTGTTACTAGTAACAAATTTGTTACAAGCAACAATCTACTTGTTGTAACATGAAAACAATCATTTTTATTATTCCCTAGTCATTTTAAGATCTGTAAGTGACACTTTTGTATAATATGACCAAAATAAACAATGTTCAGTCGCCGGTGAGACGGCTGGCCCATGGTGTCCTGAAGCAGAGCTTTATTCGTGAGATAGGACGTCGCTTGAAGGACCGAGGATATGACGACCGCTCCGGATGGTGTTTGGTTCAAAGGATATCTATCGCTATCCAAAGAGGAAATGCAGCCAGTATAATGGGTACCTTTGAGCCGGATACAATTCGGAGTGGCATTTTACATTAGTATTATTAATTTGAGTTTTTGACTTACTAAGTACTTATCTGATTGATGTATGTTTATTTGGTGTCGTTTTCAATTGTAAATTGTAGATCAAATAAACTATGAGTAAGCATAAAAATAAAAAATTAATTATTTTCTGTAAAAGTGGTTACAATAGTTGGTAGTACAAGTAACCGGCTAAGTTCGAATCGGACTCACGGACCAAGGGTTTCGTAACATTATCAATAAAAAATCACGTTTGTTGTATGGGAGCCCCCTTCATCCCTTCTATTTTTAGTATTCTTTACATATATATTATAGGTGGCGTGCTGTGAAAGTCTAGCTCAGTATTTATTTTGTTTTAAAAATTTGAAAGTTATCGCTTGTTAAAAGTTATGAAAGGATTCTGCCAATAGTGTAACAATAACTAAGTGACAGTGTTATTACCACAAAAAGAGTACATGTTGAAGTGATATCTGGATATTAATAGCTGTGGTCAAAAACTCTAAAGTCTGTGAGTACCTGGACATATGGAACTGAAATATTACGCCTACAATATCTCTGCGCGGTTTGTTGACTGATAAGTTATAGCGGCAAAAGAAATACATGATCAGTGAAAATTTCAACGGTTGGTGAGATACAGAGTGGTGACAGATGGACGGACGGACGGACGGAGTCTTAGTAATATCCAGTTTTTACCCTTTGGGTGTGGCATCCACAAAATTAAACGAAACGTTTGTGTGGACAACTCATACTTACTTGGGAACAATGACAAGCAGCGTTGTAAGGTATTCACTGTCGAGAATGAAGTGCTCCTTCTTGACCAGGTCAGCCAAGTTACGGGTCAGGAGACTGCCGCTGAAACCAGCAATCAAACGTGCATTTAAAAAATTCGCAAGGCAATGTAGATAGATAGATAGATGATAATTTTCTGGAGGGACGGACAGCGGAGTCTTAGTAATAGGAGTTCCGTTTTTACCGTTCTGCTTTCTTCAACTGCAACGATTGCCCTTTAATTTATCTCCCCTTTATATCTGTCGCTTAGTCATCCTCCTAAGTAAGAATTCTTATGTTAGAATGATATCCAGTTCCTAATAGTAGAACCTTAAGCTATATAGGTACAATAAAACTATATTGAAAAATGTAATTAATTAAATAAAGCCTTACTATTTTTGACTTACGTTTGTTTTTTCTCCAAATTTTGTAAATTGCCTTTGAGAGCGTTGTAGGCGGCAGATTTCACCTTCAAATCAGCGTCAATTTGGCCCAGCTATGGAAAAAACAGTGGGTCAATATTTTACAGTTACAGCAATTAATTTTACTATATTTTGCTGACACCATCAAAGTAAAAAAATAAATAAAAAATAATTACCCGAATTAAAATTTACGATTCTGTTTTAAATCAGTTCTCTTTTACTGCTTTACTTTTAAAATGATGAAAAAAATATAAAGCTATTTTTAATAAGATTATAGCAATATATAAAATTCAGTTAATTTTTTTTATGATGATAGGATCTTCTTCTTATTTTTTGTTACAAGCAATAAATTTAACATTTTTTTTACATCACCTGTTTACTGATAATGTCGGCGATGTTACGCAGGCTCTGCTTTATGGGGTACTTCGCCATGTCCCACTGGAAACGAGTTATGTATGTAGGCAGGTCACCTGGAACACACGTACAATAACAAAATAAGTAGAGATTTAATTGCATAGGACTATTGGGCCCTTTGAGTAGTTGACAGGTTGAATTTAGATAGAATTTCTATAAAATCGATAATAGCTAAAGAATAAGGTTGACTTAAATATAAAAAGCTTGCAAATTAAATATACACACCTATTTGAATATCAATATAAGTTAAATGTTATTTTTATTATTTGAGGTAATATTAACATATTTGGAAAAAAATTATAAAAAGCTACGTACGCAAAACAATAAACTCATGGAAATAGAACTAATTTCAAACTTGTTTTGACACGAAACGATAACAGATGTTTACATTATTAAAAAAAAATGAATAGTGTCAACTACCCAATAATGGCCAAGTGACATAATTACATAAACGCCACTGTGACCTAAAGTCTCTATCTACCGTCCTACGGTTAATATAAGTTATTATCATATTTACGTATATTTTTTTATAATATCGTCAAACATGTATTTTGAACAGCATTATTTAGATAGGTTTTGTCAACACTTATACATAATGATTCTTTTTTGCAATTGCATTTCCGAAGAAAAATATAGCTAAATAAAAAAAGATCGACGTCGTCTCATATAGACAAGTGATTATAAATTTAATCACAATATGAGGTTGTTTGCTGTAAAAGTGAGGAAAAAATAAGTTTTCAATATTTTATCGAAATAATGCTGCCTTAATTTTATAACATCACAAGACATCGTATTGCTGTTGTAAATGTGAACAACAAACAAATACAATAACAAAAAATGTGATGTGAATCGGAATTAACATACAATTTTAGTCATATTTTTATTTCAAAAATATTTAAATAAATATAAGTGCTGAAACAAAAACACCGAATTATAAAAAGCCTGTCTATATAAAAACTGAAAAAAAATCAAGCGGTCGCGTCGTAACAATTGTTTTCAAACTCAACATTTAAAAAACACAGAAACGAATCCAAACTTTACTACAGGTGTCAAATATAAAGTGGCATAAAATTGAGCAAAATACGTTTTTTTAAAATAATTTTCCAAGTTATATTGGACACGCTGCATAGAATACTAGTAAGTACATATAAGTATATATCATGCAATGTCATGCGAGGAACATTCACCAACTTCTTCGCTATATCTACACGTTAAAATGCAAAGCTGTAACATCAGTCAGGCTAATACATCACTTAAACAAGCATTCGGTAATTTCTGGAAATTTGAAATAATGTTTTCTTACTTTAACTTTAAACATATACGGCTTTAATTTAACTACTTATAACTATGTTTATACATATTTTACTTTATATTCGGAAAGCTGTTTCATTTCTTCTGCTGGAAGAGATAAAAACTAACATAAGAATTTTTCGTCTTTTAATCTCTAGTATAAGTAATATATAATACTAAAAATACTCCTGTCCGATAAGGGCATTTGATATTATGCAATCTCTAAAAATATTTATCAGTTATTGTCTCTGTTATCATTTATCATTGCACTTCTATCGGAGAAAAAAAAAACTAATTTAAATGTGACTGAGTAAAATGTAAGTAATGTAACGTGTTAAGGTGTGTGTATGAAGTATTAACGTAACGTAAACCATTAATATACTTTTTCACAAAACCGGTAAAAATTTTGGCAACGATCTAATATATTTGATATTGTTAATTTCTCATTATTAGAGCATTTACTGCTTATCCTCAAAACGTAATAATAGGTTCTCAAAAATGTTTATAACATATCATAAACTGCCTTAATACAAAGATTTAACATCACCATAACTTTTGCTATAATAAAGGCGAGTATTTTATTTTCAGCATAAAACATAGATTTTGTTTGTTATTAGCTTCATGCCAGAACCAAGGTTATTCATTATACAGTCATTGTTTCAATAAAGATTTATTTATAGCTTTTACAATAACATCTGTCGGCTTAGAATATTTCCGGAAGTTGTGCAAACACAGTGTATTTATTTTTTTACACTTTTTATGGTTTATCACGCATAAAATGTATTGTAAAACATCAAATAAACAATAATAAGAACAAAAACAACATTGACGTAGTTATAATAATAAATAAATGCAAAATAAAAATATCTTAAAAAGCTACGTATAAATTGTGTATCAAGCTGCTACATAGGCATTACAGTTTTTTTTTTTTTAATATTGGATTAATGCCAATCAAGTGTTAACTACACATGTCGAATAGCGTTTTACAGATTTAGAAGCGTAACTTGCATATGATGAGGTGCAAGACGCACATTTTGTGGGTTGTCTCTTAAACATATAGAAGGCGTCAGCGTCACCCTAAACTTTTTAAAGAATCAAATTTCGGAATTGGAACAAAAATTCAGGATGGCGCTCCCAGAATTTCGGATACGGTCAGCGCCATCTGCTGTGACAATTTGAAATAAGAATATATTCGAAATACAAAAATGAAAATAATAGTAATATAGAATACGCAATCACTACCTCAGAAAGGCCAGGCGGCGCTGTTCGTAAAAGAAAAAATTAACAAGCCTACAGTAGGAATTAGATCAATCCTACGAGGTTACATTTAAACTGTATTGAGGCTTTCGATTAGTTTTTTTTAAAGTTTAAGGAAACCACGCAGATTGAAATCACTTGCATTTGAGATGTTACTATGATACACCAGCTCACTTTGTTCTCTAAGCATCGATATACCAATTTTGTTTATATCGCAAAATTAGCAAAATTATTCTATTCAGGTTTTGAAAAATGTTTTATATCGGCACCCCAGATTTAGATATGAAATAGCCTCAAATATAAATGTCGAGATTTCCATGCATATGTATCTATTTCGGTTACTTCTGACCTTGCCTTCCGGCTTTAGGTGAGAACATAAACAATATGGTCTCAGTTAAACAAGCGGCTTCAAAAGTTGTGCCGCGCGCTTTTAAAATCTTTATAAAATTCAAACAGAAAAATATCTGTGTAGCTATTTCAACTCAAGAATTCAATAAAAAGTTCTATTGTTGTCTACCATCAAATAGTAAATATTTCAAGCTCTACGTAACTGTAGACTTAAAATATAAATTTTATTGGCCTTCAATATTGTAATATTATGCTTGAAATATACGATTAACTAAGCCTCAAAACAGTTCAAATAAGGATTACGGGTTAGGTCAGAAGCCTAAACCTTGCGATAAGACGTGGTGTCGTTCCTCCTCCTCTTCATCCTCCCATCTCGGGGAGCTGCGGCCGCTCGAGGCCTGGGACGGCTGTGAGTGAGTCGCCTCGCATTCTGAATGATCCCGGTGCTCGCACGGCCAACAGCCGTGGTGGTCAGAAAAGGCAGAGTCGCAGACCGGAGACGTCGGCGTAGGAGGAGGCTCGCCTCCACCCGGATCCGCGTATGAGTCGATGCCTACCGCAGAGTTCACGTAAAGCTACTATATACGCTTCTCGATTCTTTCTGTTCGTTCTTTGAAAGTCTAACGGCTTTGATTTTGCCGGTCCATCAAATAATTCGAAGCATCGTCCTGTTTTATGACCGCTGTAAAGCTTTGAATACCATTACGCCCTTGTTTCCATTACGCCAAATCTTTCGTCGTTTTATTGATCGTAAACGCCTCACGTAAAAATAAGGACGAAATAAAATAGGACATTAGGAAAGGAGCAAAATATTAAAACAAAAAGTATAATTTATAAAGAAATAAACTAACATATAAAAATTAAAAAGCGCAAAGCAAAGACCAAAGGTTTAAGCTTGATATGGCTAAGCTATGAATGTCTCGTGAGGCAGTGATTGCGAAGTTCTATGGCATGAGGACATGTCAAGATCTTTATATCGTAAGACATCATGTGCTAATCTTACAGCATTTCTAACGATTACACGAATTGTGAACTTACAAACTAGTACAGAGATTAAATATAAAATTACATGGTAAAACGTTAATTATATTTTACCAAGCAAGTCACATTTTCACCTTCATTAGAGCTTATAATATTAAGGTACCTAACAATCATTTTATGTAAAGTCTAATAAAATTATATGGGAATTTATTTTTTTATATTTCACGACGAGTATATATGTTGCCATATAAGTTTTTTCAGTTAACGTTAATAAAACTTACCATTTAAAATACCTGTAATTACAAAACTAAAGAGTGAAAATGCTACCTGACATATAAGTACATTAGAATATTGACTCTAAAATAAAATATTTTTACATGATGGAGAATTAGATGTAAGTTGAAAAATGGGTATTCGTTTTACATAATATAAATCATGTAAACATTAATAAATGAAAAAATGTCAAAATATAACTTACAATAAAAATTACAATTGTTAGGTTTTAATATAGAAAAAATCCCAATCAGTATTATATATTTCAAAGAAAAAATATTAGACCAATTTTTTTAAAAACTTATTTTTAAATATTTTCTAATTAATAAAACAAATAATTAAGTGCAAACAAATAAAGTAATAAATATACAATTAAGTATAATGGTTTTTTTTTTTTTTGTAAAAGTTAATATAAAATATATAGACTTTAAACTAAATTGTAGATACGCGGTACCTTAATTTAAATGTTCCTGTTAATTGAAAAGAAATATACCTATGGCTAGTTAATATTTACAAAATATACAAAGACTAATCCCGAACGAAAACTGACGCAATTAAGTATAAAAAATATACTTATAGCAATACATAATAATTACCGCATTTTATAAGCGACAAAGAAGCTGGCACAATATACAATATATACTTTCCGAAGCCATACACTACAGATATTACTCACTGCCGCATAATTTTTTCCATTTTTCAGACACTGAAATGCAATTCCAAACATACTAACAAACAGTATCAATCCAAATGTACAAACTTAAATCTAAACACAGCGAGCATAGTTTTGTTTAAAAAATAATTTTTATTACGGTGCAGTTAAGCGATGAGTTTTATTGTGTTTGAAATAAAAAATGCACATCTACCTATACAGTTTTATAAATGTGACAATGGGAAAAAACCTTTCTACTTATAATTGAAAATGATGAATTTTATTGTGCATAGCTTTTTTCTGTGCATAGCTATGTTAAAACGCTATTAAAATATTTATAACATTTAAAAATAATAAGAATTCCCTCATTTACACGTTTTAATTACTTACTGTGTAAACTTTCGACACCAAGTTAAGAAATCGATTTGATATACAGATTAAGACGTATCCAAATCAACGATGCAACATAAACTGTACCATACATTCCAAACAAATATTTACAATTCACTCAATCAGATGCAATAGGTGCTAGGGTTCCATAGTCGTATCGAGGAACCCCATTTCTAAATAAAAACGAACACTGTCCACTCAACATTCTTAGCCTTTTATTAATAAATTAAAATATTATCAACGAATCTCCGGACAAACCAACACTAACATATTTTATTTTGATGACTACAAAAAAAAATACTGCAAAATGCTTCATTTCTTAAAATCTTGAATTTAGAATGAGAATATTAAAATATGAAAGATTCGTTGACATACAAATGTGATATGTACATAATAAGTGCTTGATTGTGTTTAGAAAGGTTGATATGAAATATAAAATGGGTTATGTTGTGTATTGAAAATGTGTAAGAAAATTATATAAACATTCTTGGATACTGTGCAATTTTTAATTGCAAATTAATAAAAAATATATAAAAAACATAATAAGAAATAAACATACTGGCTGCTTAAGTCCAATTTTAAGCCAGTGTAATATACTTACATGCAAAATATAATGTTAAATAATATAAACAAAATATAGAGGAAGAAAGTAAAATAAAAGAAAAAAAAAGAACAAAAGAAAGATAATTCAATAAACCACCGATTGAGCGACACATGCGTAATTTTTCGCACTACTCTGTGCTTTTATTTATTTATTTTCTACAGTAGTCCATTCTTTCTATTTAAATTAGTTTCTCATCATGCTGACAACGTCTCGGACTTTCAATGCACTATTCGCGTCTCTATAAACTATAAAGACGTATCAAACATGCCATTGTATTTAAAATCTATGTTTTTTTATCATGCAAAACAATTTTATATCATTTTGAAACTATTCCAAATATCATTTATTATCTGAAATAACTATTTTAATCTTTCATGTTAACATTAATCTCCAAAAATATTTATTATAATGAATGGCACTAAACAATAATATAAGTTAATTAAAATCACAAATTTGTTTATTGCAATAAAAACTTTGTCACAACTTTCAAAAATGTTTAGTGCCATAATTGAAAAATTATATAAAATAAATAAATTTGCACTTACTGTTGTTTGCCATAAGATTCTCATGGAGCTTGTCACGCTGATCTTCTAGTACCTGAGAATAACAAATAAACATAAATAAAATAACAAGAAAATAGAACTAAAATCCCGTAATAAAACATTAGGAAAAAGTTGCTTCTCATGACATTGGGCGGATTGTTAGAATGAGTGGGCTTGCGAAAAAATACGCAAAATTTATTCATATCGTGTATACATTGCAGGGATGGAAACCTTGTCCTAAATATCTATACAATGTTCTTTTTAATTAAGTACAAATATTTTAAGAGGTGATTCAGTCCATCATTTTGAACAACTTTTCCCAACGACGAATAAATATATATCGAAATACGAAATTTTTTTTTGCATTTTTCATAGTAACGATATCACGTGACTACTTCGATCTGTATGAGAACCTAAATATATTTTTTCGTATTTCGATATATATTTATTGGGCAAAGTTGTTCAAAATGATGGACTGAATAACCCCTTAAAATATTTGTACTTAATTAAAAAGGACATTGTATATTTCGGTCTTACTTTTTTGTCTGACTTACTTAAGTGAAACTTTCATTCGTTTATATAATAACACCTTGTAGTTGTAACAAATAAAGTAATTCGAAAGATATTTTGCGAGAAAGATATTCCGTGGATTTAAAGCGTTGAAGGTGTGGCTACTAATTAAGTCACAGAATAATTACAAGTACTCAAGTACAGAAGTCTAACTCAGAAAAGAAATTCAAAGAAATATCTACTCAGTGTGGTTGATGGTATGGTTTGATTTAGCTCGCGTCAAAAATCCTCGCTTCTTCGTTTAGATACCTAGACATCCATTGCAAGCCAATTTCATTCTTATGACTCTGGATAAACGATTTATGTAACTGAATTTTCCCCTTGAAGTGGTCGCCGCGCGCATAGTAATAATGTAGGTATATTTTCGATACCTCAACAGAGATTGACACAGGCCTGCTTAAGTGCCTCTAATACTATCTCTTTCTTTCTTACCTAGTTAGAAGGCGTGTTGTTTTTTGTTATGTGGAATTTTAAAAAGGACAGAGCAAACTAAACAGTTATGATATTACCTTACATTTACATTGAAAAAAAAAAAACTCCAATATAACCATTCCGGTCAAGTGTAATTGAAAAGGCAGAAATGGCGTGTAAGTTAAGGAGGAAAATGAAACCAGTTATTCATTCTAAAAAAATCATAACTATTTCCTTGACATTGAAGTCTTGCAGCAAAATTCTGTAGTTATATGAAAAGGTTTCCATCCCTGATAAATTCATTATGATTTTCAGTTAATAGGTCGTCGTCACGCGAGCGCGCCTCCAAAATGAAGTGCCCTAAATATAATCTGACAGGCCAGTGATTCCGTAAAACATTATGCGTAATTCAAAGAATAAATATGTAGATGATTCGATTATAGGATGGAAGATAATTTTCAGATTTATTTGTAAGTTCATGTGTTCCTGTCTTGGGCATTTTTTGGGGGCAACGTGACAACTGACATGCATATTATATTTTGTGGAGTAAAAGCGGGAAAGCACACCACTGGGCGCAGAATAAGTACTCATGTACAGAAGTCTTACTCAGCGAAGAAATTTAAAGAAATATCTACTCAATGTGGTTAGCGATATGGTTTCATTTAGCATATGGTTTAATTTAGCTCGCGTCTGAACTCAGCACCTAATCGTTTAGATACCTAGAAATCCATTGCAAGCCAATTTCATTCTTATTGCTCTGGATAAACGATTCATAATAGGTTGTTACCTACATAAAACCGATTTAGTAAGCGGTAGATTTAGTATTGCATTTCTATAAGTATATTTTCGATATCTAAACGGGAGTGATCACATTCCCAACAAGCTAACAGCTAATGTTGTTACTGCACCTTCAGTGAAAAGCTTCAAACATAAACTTGACAAAAATATGATCTCCCAACATTAAGACGCACACGCATCAGCTTAAGAAGCTGCCAATGTGTTCTATAATAAATAATAATAAAACAAGTTCATTTTCTTAGCAATTTTTTTAAAAATCCCCGACGCCACATCTAGTTTTGATTGGCGGAACTACATACTCTAACCGATTTTAAGTGGGATTGATACATATCCTTAGCGACTTTTATTATTTAGCCAGGTAAATTAAAAAACTCCGACTTTTATTTATTTATTTATTTAAACTTAATTGTTCCACGGTAAAAATTGTCTACAATTGGCAATCTTTTAAGTGTTAACTCCCAAAAACTTTTTAACGGCTGAACAGAGCTACAATGCCACAGACAGACAGACATTAGCGTCAATAACTACCCTCTTTTTTGTCGGGGGTTAATGGGTGATGAGCTTAAAAAAAAGCTCAGGAAAACATGAAAAAAAATTTAAAATAAAATAAAATTGAAAGGTTGTATTATAAATTAGACACTTACCTCGCCAAGGTACTGGGCCACTTTCCTGGTGACAGTCTCGACATAGGCGTCAAGCTTACCAAGGTCATCGGACAGACCTACCAACTGATCCAATGTCCCCACCTGTGATAAAAAAAAATTACTTATTTGAGGTCTTAACAAAATATACTTAAACTAACATCATTATCATATCATGGTCATACCACGGAATGGTGGCCACGTACCGGCAAGCGCAGCGTAGGACACTCACCTGCTAGATGGTCGGATGACCTGAGCAAGATTGCAGGGAGGTGCTGGATGCAGGCTGCTTCCGATCAGTCGTTTTGGAAATCCTTGGGGGAGGCCTATGTCCAGCAGTGGACTTCCTGTGGCTGATATGATGATTATCATATCAGCCACAGAAGGTCCACCGGGCCACTGAGCCCCTCAACTATATGTATATACAATGTGTAACCGAAAGGGAATAAACATACTAATCAATGTGAAACCATCCCTGAAATCATAAAAAAAATCTTTACCTCCATACATTTTGCCATGGTAGGTTAATTTTGTATGGAGGTGAAGATATTTTTTACGATTTCAGTGATTGTCCCACAGTAAAAGTTGTTCAGATTGATTAGTATGATAACTCCCTTTTGGGTTGATTTCTTGTTACACATCTCAATCTAAATATATATAACTCAAAGGTGACTGACTGACTGACATAGTGATCTATCAACGCACAGCCCAAACCACTGGACAGATTGGGCTGAAATTTGGCATGCAGGTAGATGTTATGACGTAGGCATCCGCTAAGAAAGGATTTTTGATCAATTCTACCCCCAAGGGGATAAAATAGGGGATGAAAGTTTGTACGAAACTTTGTCAATTTTAAACCGGTCGGGCTGAGACTTTGCATACATAAAGCTACTATGACGTAGGCATCACCTAATAAAGGATTTTGATAAATTACACCCCTACACGAGCGAAGCCGCGAGCAAAAGCTAGTTGTATATATAGTTGAGGAGCTCGAAGTTATGAGAGTCTTATATTAGGTGTAATATTATATAGGTACTGTATTGAAAATATTACATGTTGGCTTGCCAAACTTGCACCCTTATTCCAATCTCGCACCATGTCCCAAAGGCAAACTGGTAGATAATGCATTAGCATTAAGTTTGACCCATTGTAATCAATCCGTCATAAAATTGTGTGCAATAAACTTAAATAAAATAAAAAAAATAAAAAAATATTTTTGACCCAGGAAAGTACTAAATGTGTAATTAGGTTACTACAAAATAATGTCATCTCTATATTAAGAATACAGTATATAGGTTATAGTTGACAGAGAACACCATATAAAAAAGTGTACTAATGAAGGACTCAACACCTTCATTAGTACACTTTTTTATATCGGTCCATAAATTTGACAGCTACGATGCCACAGACAGACACAAACTTTGGCATCAAACTTATAACACCACTCTTTTTTATTGGGGGCTACAAACAACATCATTTTAATGACTGATTGGTAAAATAAACAAATTAAAAAAAAAGGCATCCAAGATCCACAGTAATAGACATCAATCCAGTTTTTATTTAAACATATTATAATTAATTCAAATTCTAATTGATATTAAGACATCATTTTTGGATCTTATCATTAAACCTAAGATTCAATTTTGTTCAAAGCCTTAGTTGTACAAGGTCTCTGCCTAACCCTGTGGGAAACAGGTGTGATAATAATGATGTATGTTATACATAACAATCACTAATTGTCTCATTCTAATTGAAAATCAGGTCATTTTAAGTTTTTTTATAATTCAATTTAAACGAAGTCATCGTTTTAGTTTAAAAAAAGTAGATCTACAAACTTGCCTTTAGGTCAGGGATAGGGAATTTGTAGTTGACGCTTAGGTTGCCCGACTTGGTGGCTTCGTTTAGCACGTCCCATGTCTGCTGGCAGGTCTTGTCGCCAGGCGCGCTGATCAGCCAGTACTCCGACATTATCAGCTCTGAAAACCAGGAATCAAAAGAGCAATAAGTAAAAAAAATCTTCAAAGTGATCACATAAAATCTTCATTTTTCAATAACTTTGTAATCAATCGCACCAAAAATTTCAGCGCTACATTTCTATCACAACAACAAATAAGTAACTTGATAGAATAATCGATTTTTGCAATGGGAAAACTGTAGTGTTGCACAAACGCGGGACACAAGCTATCTGAAGTGTTTGCCAACGATTCTAGGACACAAGGGAGGTGCAGTGAATCAATATCGCCCGCGGGCAGTCGGCGCCCGCTTGGCGGTCAGACATCCTGGCGCCTGACTTCCCATATCCCAAGGAATCCACCCCAAACCACCCTATCAGTCAGTCACTCCAACTTTTGACACTTGCAAGTCGCGCGCAATAGCCTCTTGGCACAAATAAACGGACACCACACACATTTTTAGTTCACGACACTCACCTTTATCTTAAATATTAATGCTGTTTAGCAATAATTATTAGAAACAGCAAATAATTTGGCGAAATCACAAGACAATTCGGGTCTAGCCCTTCAGCGCCATGAAAATTCACGTGATGCGGTGCTGCCACCTACAACAACTGATTTTGGACAGCTGATTTACGTCAGTTGTCTATGGTTACAAATTTTTGAAATAAAATGCCAAGTTTGGCACACTGATTTGAACCTTTTTCCAGCGACGGGAAGTACAAAACTTACAAAAGTAATAAATCATTACTTCTCTTTTTTAGATGAATTTAGTTTACAAAAATAAAATTCTTTGATAAAAAGATTTGACAAGTAACTCCTTGTCTCAATTTTATTTAAAACAAATAAACCGTTTGTCTATGTTCAAACGTTCCATTTCACATTATTGATGTTTTTTATATAGCTTTTTTAATGCTACGACAAGTGAAAATGCTATGTAGTGTGGATATGGAGGGTAAATGGAGCAAGGATACAATATGGCTGAATTTATGTCTGTCACTGTCAATCAGACAAAACAGCTGTCAGCGTCAGTTACTTTACTAATTTGTGGTCAGTCTGTCACTCGAGCGAGAGTTGTTTGGTTATAAATTGTAGGTTACGAAACAAAACAATATGCGAATATTTACTTATTTATCTAAAAAAGTGGGTGATCTGACTGTAAAATATTCTAATCTTCCAGAATCATACATCAAACGGAGCTATGAGCAGGTATATTTCATTTAAAGTGCATTTTATGTAATGTTTTGTGACAAACCTATTGCAAATTGTTTTTGTGCGTTTCAGGTGTATTGGAAGAATCCTGTGGGTTATCCACAGTATCCTAAGGCTCAGGTAGCTCGCAAGAAGTTTCGTTTCACCACTAACAGGCCGTGGAGTGGCCAGTTTCGGCAGCAGAACGATATAAATATACATAGAAAGAAGGTGTTCGTAGAGCCTGTAGGAGAATGGAGCTTCTTCAAGTAGGTGTTATAAATGGTTACTACATGCATATTACAACGTATTTTTGACTTACGGGTCTGGAATGAGCCCAAGGCCATAAAATCTACAGACCTCTTCCAGTGAATGTCGGGCGGGATGTGGAATTAGGGAAATAAAGGAAATCAAAATAGTGTAAAGGGAACATACCCATACCACGTGACCCTTTAAGGGGGGGATCACTCTTCAAAATACCACGCTTGGTCTCAGACAGGGAGGTGGTCTAGGTCTTCATAACATAGTCAATATCATTTATGGAAATCTCACGCCTTGTCGAGCTATTTTCAAAACTATAGAGCACAGCATTCAGCATTTTTAAAACTTACAGGCACAATCCATGTAATGAAGATTTGTAATTTGATCAAACATTTTTGAGATTTTTTACTTCCCATTGGTTATGATTTATGATAGATTTGATTTTGCAAATATTTGCAATATTTAAGAAATGTTAGTGAAAAGTAAAGGAGGATGGTTCTGGCATTACTATGCATAGTCATTAAAGGGTACGAGGGTAAAAAAGGGTACAAAATATGTCACATAGTATGGTACGTTCCTTAGGTTGCTTGCCGCGTCATGTTAGGTACATGATTCTTTGAGATTTTCGACCGTCCCCTCTATCAGCTAGTTCAATTTGCTCCCAGTCCCATGACTATTTTAGTGTAGAACATAATTTAATAGTAATAAATGTTATAAAGTAACGTGGGATGACATAGCTAAATATTTAAACTTGGTCTTCTAACTTCCCTTAATATATATATGGGTATTTGGCATTTCCTACTAAACTATGTTAGTAAAATTACCGTGTTAAAATATTTAAAGATAAATGTCTTATAAACTATACTATAAATTATCACATTTTATCCTTAATGCAGCAGAGTATTCCGGGTCCTGCGGCTCTAGCAGACAGAGCATTGGGCTGCAAAACAGGCCACTTTTACTGAGAAGGTGGGCGAAAAGCTAGAAAAAGGAATTAACATTTTGAGCACCATTGACCACTTTAGTTTCTAAACAGTCGCATGACTGAGAAGCTCAGCCGCACGTCACATTAAGGGTTGGGTTACATCTGTCAGCACTGCTCTATGCTGCTATCCTTTTTCTATCGCTCAGAACCGTCATTTGCTGCATTGGCCGTGCTGAAGCGTACCATCGCTCTCTCTCGCTCGAGCATAGGATGGTTCTGAGGGACAGAAAAGGATAGCATCATGAAAACGTGCTGTCCCATGCTGACAAATAAGATCCGACCCTAACAGGCGCTGGCGTACAAAAGGTTAAATAGAGAAGATGCATAATTTTATATTCGTTGTGCTTTGGAAAGAGTTTCTGAAAGTAGGCACATCCCAGAAAAAACTACCTTATTAACCCAAAATTTCTTTAAGATGTAAAGGTTACAAAGTCACGTCCGCCTTTGGACGGCATCTCGGAGCGCCTTAGAAAGACCGGACAGGAGTGACGTCACATTTGTAGACGTCGCATTTGTAGGCGTGATGTAAGAACATTTGTTCGGATGCTATGTTAAATAATGCGTTTACAGGAGTGGCCTCATAACAAAAGTAGCTATCATTTTTTTAAGAAAATTCTGTGGTAATGTTAATTTTAAACTTCTCATTACTTCTTAAATTGACTTTTCTTATCAACTAAAAACGAAAGTTAATAAATCTATAAAAAAAAATTGTGCTTATAGTCCTTTTTTACATAAATGCTTACAAAATCAGAGACATTTATCAAAATCTACTCATGATGTATCTTCGCTATTAGTGATGGGTTTCCTTCAGTCAGTCAGTCTAAAAACTTTTGTCCGTTTCAGGGGAGACCGAGTGGAGGTGATGGTGGGCAAGGACAAAGGCAAGCAAGGCATCGTAACCCAGGTCATACAGGAGCGCAACTGGGTGTTCGTGGAGGGGCTCAACACACACATCAGAGTTGTGAGTACATACATACTAGCGTTGCAAATTATCGATTGTTTGACTATCGATTGTCTATCGATAGTATCGATTGTCAATAGTTTGCAATACTATTGATGAAAGTCAAAACTGTCGATAGTATTGATACTATTGAATTTAGATACTATCGATAGTATTGGTAGTATCTATACTGTAACTACTTTTTAAACAAAAAAATATAAATAGCTTAATTTTACATTATTATATGCAATATTTATTATTAGAGACATGCATGAAAATAAATTTCATTTGATCAAACTTGACATTGCATCTTCGTATTATTTTAATTTTATATTTTAGATTATTATTTTATATTTTAGATTATTTTATTTTGCTCCTAACAGGGTTCACGTTTGAACTTAATGTGCTCCTTACACCATAAGTACAAACTATGTAAACACATGAGATGCAATAAATGATTGAGTATTGAGTATATAGTATTAAAATATTGATATTCGTCACAACACTATCGATAGTTTTTAATACAAATAGTACCTTTAAAATCGATACTATCGATAATACTTGATAAGCTTGAGCGTCTCCAAAACATGTTTATTCAATACATATATGGCCTTCGTAAATATGACCATGTTTCTCACTTTCGTAATGAACTCAAGTGGCTTCCGATCCGACGTCGCCGTGACTGGCACATCCTGTCTATTTTGTACACAATTCTTTTTAATCCTACCTCCCCTAACTATTTACGAGAATTATTTACATTCTTCAGTGCGTCTCAAGTTCGTCTTCTACGCAGTTCTGAAAATCTTTCTTTAAGAATTCCTTTTCACTCCACTGACTTTTTCTCACGTTCTTTCTCTGTTCGAGCCGTACGCCTATGGAACTCACTACCACTTACTATCCGACGCGCCGAAACGTTAGCCATATTCAAATCCCAAGTGAATTCTTATTTTCTATCCTTATGAAAGGTAAATAAATATCTTTCCCTTGTTTCCATTGCTCTTCATCTCGTACTGTTAATATCATTTTTCAGTGTAAGTTGTATGTATTTATGTAAGATGTATATGTATGTTTATTTTTAATATTGTATTTATGTATGTTTATATTGACCGCCCCGCACTACCTAATTTCCCATTACTATTTTCTATATAACGAGGTTGCCTGGAAAAAATTGCTTAGCGATAAGGCCGCCTTTTGCGCATTTCCTAGTTTTTAAGATAATGATGTCCTGATTTATTTATTTTGTGCAATAAAGGGTATTTTATTGTATTGTGTATTGTATTGTAATACTAATTAAAAACTATCGATAGTCCTATCGTTATTGTTACTGTTTTTCAAGGCCACGATAGTATCGATATTTTATACTATTGCTTGCAACAATAATACATACTCAATATTACTTACATTATCTGTATGTGATCGACACCTTTTAGTTGATGGCTTAAAATAGAGCCTCTATGCCTGATTTAAAATGGCAGATCTGAACATTGTTTCTCATTGTATTCCAGGTGGGCAAAGACAAGGGCTTTCCAGGCGTAACAATCCAGTCTGAAGCTCCGTTGCTTGTCACGACTGGCGTGAAACTGGTCGACCCGGAGACGCTGAAGCCTACAGAGATTGAATGGAGATTCACCGAGGAGGGGGAAAAGGTATGTGAGAGATTCTTATGAGATTTTTGAGCCTTAACAAAAAGAGGGGTTTCATAAGTTTGTCGGTAATGTCTGTTGGTCTGTCTGTCCGTCTGTGACATCGTAGCTCTCGAACGCATAGACCGATCTCGTTGCGGTTGTGAAAACAAGTTCCCTTGCAGTGGTTCTTAGCCATGTTTGTTGTACATCGGTGCAGCCGTTTAAAAGTTATTAGGGGTTAACGCTTGAAAGTCAGAGCTTTCTCTAGCAAATAATAGACGGCGCTACGGATATCAAGTCGTATAGGTAGATCCGCTAATAATCACTAGGTGGTGTTCTCGACAGTCGTTTTTTTTTTAATTAGCCTACCAAATGGTAGTTATTTATGCAACTGTTGTATAATAAAGGGTATTAAAACACGAATGTGAGTTCATCACGCGAGGCGATGCCGAGTGTGGTAATAGTATCACATGAGTGTTTTAATACCTAATTATGACAGTTGCATACAAGACTTTATCTACACCCATAATATGAATCCTCTATAAAAGGTTCTGAAGCCATAGGGTGTTCTACAGTGTTGTAAGAAAACTCTGTTTAGTAAGTATTGCTGAGTATCTAATACAAACAAATTATGTATACCTAGGTAATAATAGATTATTTTATTGTAATAATTATTTACATTTTGGATTGTATTTTTTTCCCCGTCACAGACCCTCCGAAATATTATCCGAAATTTATTGAAAATATAGCCAAATCGAAGATTTTCAATTTTTAATATAGTATATCTAGATAATACCCTCTTTGAAAAAATCATTGCACGAGCAATTTTTATAATATCACGTCTCTGTCTATTGCGGGGCAGACAGAACCCAGGCTAATAAGCCTAAAGCCACACCCAGCACCGGAAACTCGCCCAGCGATGGACAGGGGCTTATATTTAGGGATCAAGTTTGCGTTGCATAGTGAAATTTAGTATAACATTACACTAAATTTCACTATGCAGCAACACTTGTTTGGGTGATATTATGGTTATAATGACACTGGTTGTTTTAATGTTGGCAATAAGCTTACGGTGTCAGAAACTTTTATAGAGGATTTATAGCATAGGTGTAGATAAAGTGGTTTATTTCATGAACTTGTCTGGGGATGGCGTGC
This sequence comes from Acrobasis suavella, assembly GCA_943193695.1. Lineage (NCBI taxonomy): Eukaryota > Metazoa > Arthropoda > Insecta > Lepidoptera > Pyralidae > Acrobasis > Acrobasis suavella. The sequence continues at coordinate 2,044,759 of OW971950.1, forward strand.
GACCTAGGGAGCTGCCTCCTTCGTAAATCACGAAAAACGTAAGTAGGTGCTCGGTGGCCCGTCACAGGATAAGCACCGCCGGCCGTGGACTGCACTTGGATGGGTGACCACATGTGCAATAACATTTTTTTGGGTCACTGACACAACAAACTCAAAGACAAACATTTATTATTGCTTTATTCTTTAGATCACTTTGTCATTTTCACAGTAAGTATATAAACTTGAAAAATAAATAAATATATACGGACAAATAACACTGATTGAGCTAGCCTCAAAGTAAGTTCGAAACTTGTGTTATGGGATACTAACTCAACGATACTATATTTTATGACTAACACATATATAGATAAACATCCAAGACACAGGACAATTTGAAAAAGGCCATATTCTAACTTGCCCTGACTGGGGATCGAACCTGGGTGGCGGACTAGCATGGTGACCACTAAGCCACGGAGGTCGTCAAAAAGAAATAATAATATGTCTTCCCTTTCTTGTTGGGGATAATAAATAAAAACATTACAGTCAAGTGAATTAAGACTTTATATGCCACTTTCAGGTGCGAGTATCTCTTGCCAGCAGCCGCATCATCCCGGTCCCGAAGTCAGCCGACGAGACCATGGACTACAAGAGCAAAGGCTTGTACGTCGAAAACGAGAAGGACACCAAAGCTGACGCTGCCACCAGAGTATGTTTCGTACATAACTTGTCTTTAATAAACCTTCCTCCTCATCGCAATTTCTTCATGGACAAGTCTTTTCAAGTCCAGGCTATCCTGCTGTGGAATGCCCTTCCGGAGTCTGTAAGAAGAGCTACTAGTCATTTAGCTTTCAAACGAGCGGTACATTAATTGTTTCTACAGCAGTCCTAGTCCCAGTCATGTCCTTTTCTCTCTTTTGAATATTTGATATTGAAAGAACGAGACAAAACATATTTTAACTAAAATAGGTCAAAGTCAAAGTCAAAGTCAAAATTTTTTATTCAATGTAGGATGAATTTATCTCTTATTGAAGGTCTTTTTTTTTAAATATTATTTTAGTGCAATAGCTAAAAACTACTAGCGTTTCGGAACGACCACTGCTGGGAAGATTACGCCGAAAGAAACCCAGTTCAGTATTGGTCCCTACCCAGCCTGATGGGCTATATTACAGTTACAATACAGATTTACACTTTAGCTAGGTAAACATTATACTATATATTTAAACAATACAATTAAAATTTGCAGTCATCTATTTCCAAGAATTGTGATCAGACGACGATAAGTAGTCATTTACATGATAATACGCATTTTTGATAAAAAATTTTTTAATGGCAGTCTTAAACTTAGATAATGGTAACGTACTACATTATCTGGAATCTTATTATAGAGGCGTAAGCCAAGACCCACAAAAGATTTTTTGTTTTTTGCATTTTTGCAGGTCTAGTAAACACTTGTATTTTTTATGAATGAGGGTTATATGTACAAGTAAATAAAGCAAAATAACTCCATGATTCTGCAAGTACTCTTACTGCTTATGCACCATAACCTATACTACATGACCGGTGGTCTACATGAGTCTGCAGGAACGAGCTTGCAGCTGTTGGCGACTATTCTGCCCCATAGGTGATAAGTTAATAATGGCGGCCTCCGTGGTCCAGTGGTCAAGGCGTTCGCCTTGTGATCCGGAGGTCATGGGTTCGATTCCCACTGGGAAGCATACTTTGTGAAAAGTTGTTTCCAGTCTGGATAGGATATTGCAGGCTTGAATCACCTGATTATCCGAAAAGAAAGATGATTCCGTGTTTCGGAAGGCACGTAAAACTGTGGGTCCCGAACGCCACCTAGCGTTTGATCATCAAAATATCCAAGGATTGGATCCTGGTTTGCCCTTTGGATTGCGGAGGTCAGACGGCAGTCGCTCTGTGTAAAAACCAGTAACCTCGTCAAATCTCCTTGGTTAGGTAGCGGACCCCGGGCTCTGAAGCGTTACTGCTGAGGATGCAACCGGGAATACGCTCGGATGATGATGGAGGTGATAAGTTAATAACTGATTAGCATTTAGAAACTGAAACGGTTTATCAATATCCGATTGGTCCGTGAACCTATGGTCAACAGAATCTTTAAAAAATCAACTTTTCGTCCAAAATACCCAAAACGTTTCGCCAACAAAACTTTACGTCACTGAATGCATGTTATGCTGGTGAAACGTTCGCGGGAGAAAAGTCTTTTTTAGGCTCGTGCAGTTTGAAAAATGCCCAAAATTAGAGAGCAGAGTGATAATAGTAATAAATTCGTCCACGACTTATAATGAAACTGAAACGGTTTACCAACATCCGATTGGTTCATGAACCATTGGTCAACAGAATCTTTAAACAATCAACTTTTCATAAAAAGGACTTTTCTCCCGCGAACGTTTCGCCATCATAACACGCATTCACTGACGTGTGTAAGTTATGTTGGCGAAACTTTGGTGGGTGAAAAGTCCTTTGGATGAAAAGTCAATTGTTTAAAGATTCTGTTGACCAACGGTTCAGGGACCAATCGGATGTTTGTAAAACCGTTTCAGTTTCATTATAGTAAGACGTGGACGGATTTATTACTATTATCACCTAGCCCTCTAATTTTGTGCATTTTCCAAACTGCGCGGGTTTTATTATAGTGCCTTATTGGTCCATAACATAAACATCCGTCCATGCTGCTCTCTGCTTGTAGAAGCCGACCGAGATTCTATTTTAATGGTAATCAGTTTTCAACTTATCACCTATGGGGCAGAATAGTCGCCAACAGCAGGGTCGTTCCTGCAGACTCATGTAGACCACTGGTCATTTAAAGTCGTATTTTTAATTAGACGAAGCCAACTGACTGTAACTAATGTCACTTTGTAAAATAATGTTGCCATATTTAAAGTAATAGTGATGCGTTCAGTTCTCGTTCAATCAGATGAATGAACAGATGTAATAAGCGATGTTTTTTTATTTTCATCATGTTATATTTTATACATCTATAGTTTCAACTGCATGATGTGTTGAAAATAGGAAAGTCTTACAAGTTTCCTCGCAATGTTTTCCTCAATGTTTAAAACTCTCGGTATTCAGTATAGGTAGATACTATAGGAACATAGTCGTCGAAAACTCGTTGGTATGTTCAAAGCACGACTAAAATTCGAACCCCGTACCCGATATCGGCAGTTCCGCACACTAACTATTCACTAGACAATCGAGGCAATTTCATTTATTCAGGAGTTTTTTCAATCATTCACTTTGTCACAACACTATTTTTATTTCATCAAAAACTGACAACACAGTAAACGTCAGTTGACTTCGTTTAATTAAAAATACGACTATAGTATAGGTTATGGTGCGTAAGCGGTAAAAGTACTTGCAGAATCATGGAGTTATTTTGATTTATTTACTTGTACATATACAATACAATACAATACAAATCAACTTTATTGCACCATAATAGACACACAAAAATTACAAAACAACAAGAAACAATATAGGCACAAAGGTGGACTTATCGCTATAAATGCAATCTCTTCCAGCCAACCTTTGGGTGGAGGAAAAATTTATTTGAAACAAGGTGGGCGCAGTACTAATTCTATTTTACCTACTTACATATGAATATATACCTAAATACATATACACACATATATAATACATAATAAATATATATATAGATAAGCATAAATAATACATACTTATATGATAAATCAAAATATTTACATAAATACATATAGTAACACTGAACAGAACTGATTATATCGTCAAGTAATATTTATAAAGGCGATTTTTAAAGATTGTTTTAGTCTTAGCAGTGTTATTGTTTTAGTCTCAATATAATATATAGTATACGTGACAACGACTTTGAATGCCCGAGTGGAAGGGACGCGTGCCTCTCACTCGCTCTCATTGTGAGCGCATAACGTGAGCGGAGCGTAACGCAGTTTCTTGAAGTGTCACCCGGCAAACCAATTTATAAGACGTTGTCACGTCAAAATATAAATGTTTACTAGACCTATTTTAGCTAAAATATGTTTTGTCTCGTTCTTTATTTATTATGTAGTACTTTGGCCTCACAATAAAATCTTGTATGACAAAAACCATATTTTTCGAAAAACTTATTGTAATTTATATCTAGTTTTATTGTTTCAGATAACGTTCGACCCCAAGCTCCGCACCTTCGAGATGGACATAATGGAGGCCTTGGGCATCAAGGAAGACAGAGAACCGGCCAAGTCTTACTGGTACTAGATGTGTATAGGAAATTATAGTTTGTGATGTTGAGTTTTAAATAAATAGGTATTTTATTCTGTCTAAAGTATTTTGGTTTTCTGTTACCCCTTTAACCCCGACAAAAAAGGAGGCTTATATAATTGTCTAACGTCTGTCTGTCTGTCGTCGTAGGGCTCGAACGGATGGGCCGATTTCAATGTTTTCTTACGTGAAAGCAACTTCCCTTGCGGTGATTCTTAGCCATGTTTAATGAAAATCGGTTCAGTCGTTTAAAGTTATTAGATGTATTCGGTGTTGTTCACGGTTTGTGATTTACCTGGAAAATAAAAGATGGCGCTACGGATTAGAATATTATGTAGTTTCGCTTATCTGTAGATGGTGTCGTCGAGGGAGTTTTTTTTTTAATTTACCTGCAAATCACCTTGTTACCCGACTGCGCCAGAAGGAGGTTTATGTTTTTCGAGAGTATGTATGTATGTATAAATGTTTGGAACGCTCTGCATCCTAAACGCCTCGATGGATTTTACTTTGAGAGATGTCGTTAGATTCGTATTTACTGTGAGAGTGACACTGGGTATATAAAAAGGCAGTCGGATTTCTTTTTTTTTAATAGGAACTTGTTTGATAAATATATTAAATGAACAGACACGAGATTTTTACTGTTTTAATATACTTATGTATAATTCACCGCAATGGTACTGCGGCGACCGTGGGATAATCGTACATGGGATGTCAATGGTACTAGTGAGAATGAAAGGCAGGTAGGTTCAAACCCACTAGTACATACTTGTATTTTTTTCCACAGTATGTGATATAATACCTTGGCAATTGACATTGAGATATCATCAAATATCTAAAAGAGGCAATCTTGTTGCTAAGCTTACCTCGTAGCGAGAAAAACAATTACATTGCAAAAATATATTATTCTTTAGGGTCCTTTCACTTAGTCCGGCAATTATTAACTTATTTCTTTTCTCTACTTGTAATAATGTAATTATTGTATTTCACTGGCTGCTGTGTGCTTGCTTCTTAATATTTCGTGAGCTTCTTTTCATAAGCTTTTAATTAGTTTCACCTGTCCCGTTGTCTGTCTGTCTGTCTGTCTGTCTGTAATCAAATCTTGCAAGTTAAATTTAACCCACTTCCCGGTCTCCGATTGAGCTGAAATTTTGCACCTATACGTATATCGCGTGACAATGCAATATTATGATGACATGCTGCTGATCTGATGATGGAGCTGGACGGTAGCCATAGGAACTCTGTAATGAAACGACGCAACCCCATCGAGTTTGGGCTCGTTTGATTCGTCTTGAGGAGTGCTGAAGATAAAAGCTTGTTTTAAAAATATTTTTTTAAATAACTTTTTTCTAATTTACTTCCACTTGTGGAGACCTTAATGGCTTTCAATTTCTTATTTTTTCTATATAATATTTATTTATAGCGGTAAGTCTTCTTAAAATGTAATAAATAAATAAAATTATTTTACACAAACAAGATTTAATCAAGTGAAACAGCGGAATGAGGAGCTCGGTGGCCCAGTGGGAGTGCACGTTACTAGCGCTTTCGCAAGTAAAGCGACACTGCGCATGGTCCGGACTTAGATGGGTGGTCACCCATCTAAGTCCGGACCATGTGTGCAAGTGGCATAAAATTTCTCGGGCTCCTCCGTGCTTCGGAAGGCACGTATTAGGCGTTGGTCCCGGCTTTCATTGTTGTATGGCAGTCGTCAAAATATGTCAGATGCCTTTAGGCAGCCTGAAAAATCTGACAACAGTGTTAGCCACTTACACACACGAAAAACAAACAAACATCATGTGATATAATGTACGGTCTTTTTACCCCTAGTGTGTAGCTACCCCTTTAGGTACAACTATTCTAACTCTACAATATGTAACAAAAACCCTGTCCGATCCTTGTAGGAGCAACTCAGACCGTCAATCTGAACAACTTTTTCTATGGGACCAATGCTTGAAACTCGAAGAATAAAATGACATTTTCATACAAATTGCCGGGCCGGCCGGACACTTGCATGAAAATGACGATTTTTTTTCGAGATTCAAGCATTTGTCCCATAGGAAAAGTTGTTCATATTGACGGCCTGAGTTGCTTCTACAAGGATCGGTCAAGGTTTTTGTTACATATTGTATAGTACTTTGCTTCAAGTGATGGTTCAAATTCCTTCTCTTTTTGGTTGCCTGTAAGAGATTGCTAAGGCCGCCTCTTGTACCTCGTTTATGTCGGCCTTATTATAAAGTATACCGCAATAGGCATGACGAATGGAAAAATACTTTTAGCCCATTGGTTAAGTTATTGAAAAATATTGTACATGTATTTTTCCTTTTCTCTGAGAAACAAAAAATGACAAAGATACAGCGCATTGAAACGCGTGACGTCACGGCTACGTACGATTTTTACATAGAGGTGACGTCGCAAGCCCCCACTCCGGAACTTTGATGCTTCGTTTCTTTGTAATTTTTTACTTTTTTTGGCAAACTGAAAAATATGGGTCCATTATTTTTAGATAATCTAAAAGTCGGCCTAATTACAATTATACTTTTCTAACCCTGTCGTCACCCCTATTGTTTGTCTTTTGGTGCAATATAGATTTTTGTATTGTATTGTATTGTATTCACAGATTGTATTGTAAGGAAAACATTTTGAGGAAACCGGCACACAAGTGATTATAAAAGTTTACTTCTTTCTTTATCAGGTAACAGTCCACTGCTGGACCTGAACACAGAATATATATACCTAAGTATTACATCCATAACGGAATCTCCTAAGGTCCAACGCAATATGCGTCCCCGTTCCCCGTCCCCGCATCTCCCCCGTTCGCGTCGTATGGAGGCTGTTGAGCGGGCGGCTGCATAGGCGCCTGGGGCTAGCATCTGTGAACGTCAGCGAAAAGTTAGCGAGCAGTCTTGTGTCTGTTTCAGCCCTTACCAAAGAAATAAAAAACAATCTAGAATGCTTACGCCGTTCCCGAAAAATATACCTAGAGAAACTACGAGTAATAATTTCGATAAAAAAAACAAACAACATTGAAAATTAAACCTAATGCCACGCCAACTTAAAGTTTATATTTCCATATTGCTGATGTTGATGTTCCCTTTCTACCTTATTACACTGGCAGTTTGTGGGAAAGGGTTGGAGGGAACTCTGGTATCTATATTTTTTGGAAACATTTGGTATTTGAACATCAGCAATATGGAAATATAAACTTTAAGTTGGCGTGGCATTAGGTTTAATTTTCAATGTTGTTTGTTTTTTTTTATCGAAATTATTACTCGTAGTTTCTCTAGTTTGTATGTAATTTCTTTGGCCTTTACTGCAACATGTGAAATGTGAGTAAGTAATTTAAGTAACTTCCTCTGTTTTTTATGCTTTACATAAACTGGCTATCTGAACAAATCCTTAATTGAGCCATAAACACATTATTTATTACTGTACAAAGTACATCGAAACATACAGATGCCTAATAGACTTTTTAATGTAACATAAGTCACAATAACATTAAAAAAACAATCTTTGACATGAACAAAGTCTATTCCGACCACAATATGAAAAACATAACACAAATGTAGGTAGGTACCAACAGCTTATTACCTTGAAGAAATCTGCATAGAGCCGCAAGACCCAAAATACTATGTCTGCCTTTTTAGGAAAAAAGACGTGATAGTATTAAAAATAATAAATATATAGGGACGAATAACACTGATTGAGCTAGCCCCAAAGTAAGTTCGAGACTTGTGTTATGGAATACTAACTCAACGATACTATATTTTATAACAAATACATGTATAGATAAACATCCAAGACCCAGGACAACTTGAAAAAGGCCATTTTCCAACTTGCCTTGACCGGGGATCGAACCCGGGACCTCCGGGTGGCGGACTATCATGGTGACCAGTACGCCACGGTGGTCGTAGGTAGGTAGGTATGTATGCAGGTATTGTATATATAACGTGTCAGTTCCTACATACTTAAGGTACGTAACTATAAATCGGTTCAGTAGGTAGTTTTGCGTTTATACCAAAATAACAGGAAAAATATGTCTCCTAAAATTCTTGTTTTAGCTTTTCAGTGATCACTGCACTGATACTTGTCTATATATCTAATTCGAAGAAAAAAATCGTCATTTTCATAAAAATGACAATTTTATTTTCGAGTTTCAAGCATTGGTCCCATAGGAAAAGTTGTTCATATTGACGGTCTGAGTTGCTCTTGCAAAGATAGGACAGGGTTTTTGTTACATATTTTATAATAAGAAATATATATCAACGGCTCTTCCACACTTACCCCTTGTAGGTACCTACTTACAATAAAATAATTTCTCAAAACTAAAAACCGACTTCACCCTCAAACTACATAACCGATTAAGATTAAATTTAATGGAACCTTATGACAAATCAAGACGCATTCAGACAAAAAAGAAATCGAATCGTTCTAGGTGTTTTTTCAAATAATCGGTGGATTGATAACGTTCTTCTTTTTGAAAGTATGGTAAAAAAATCTATTCCCTGAAAAACAGGAGAGTATTGACTGATTAGAAAATCTAAATGAGTTTTCTGTTATTTTCCTAGCAAGATAAGATAGTTATTAAAAGATATTGCGTCGTTGGGGGCAACTAAATAACATGTTTTCGCCCGGTCTATCTATTCTAAACACGTTATTCGTAGGTACCCACTTAGTTAATGACGTCATCATGTTCTTGATAACTTACATTTACTAATAGAACTAGGGCACAACTTACTTTTTTATACATACTTAAAAGTAAGCATCAGTGGCGGATTTTCAAATTTTGCCGCTCTTAAGTTGCGTTCTATGAAATATCATTATAAAAGCACTCTTCTACCTTCTCGATTGCCGCAATTGCGGAAGAGGGAAGGGGGGGGTGGGGTTGCAATTGGCCTCAAATTTGCCGCCCCAACACCCTACATTTAAAAAAAAAATCACGCCCCTTTCCCCAACCGTTTTTGCAGGCCGTACACCTTCCACATGAGGTTTCCACAGATCTTGAAATGTCAGATTTTGCTGGTACTCACTGGAGCACCCGCTCCAGTGAGTACCAGTAAAACGATATACCATCGTATAGAGCAGAGATTCCCAAACTTATTTTGTCAAACGCCCACTTTAAAAAATCAGTTATTTTGTAGCGCCCCCCCTTTTTTTTACCATAAAAACCTGAATCACATATTTGTCTTGCCTGTAGTTTAATTCAACCTATATTCTAAACTAGACTTTTTTACAAGAGAGAGCAATAATAATACATACACCAGTACATTAGAGTATCTTTTATAAAAAATAACAATAATCAACATTGTTAATTTTAAATAAAAAAATAGCAATAATAATACAATTTTACAATAATAAAGAGTATTGGAAGTGGGGACCTCACCTGCGAAACTTTAAAACACGAAATTTTTTCAGTGTTTGATTCCTTTAACGATATAAATAGCGTTGTGAACGCATTAAAATAATAAATATTAATTACATTTTTAGTTTATATTTGTACAATAAAAAAGGATATAAATATGAACTAATAAATGGATGTTGTGTAGTAAGAGGATTTTAATTTCAGTGAATTTTAAAATATGAAATAGCTGAAGTTATAAATCACTCATTGCTTAAATCACATTAGCGCCCCCAACTTTATTCTGGGCCCGTTACCGCCCCCCTTAAAGCCTCCAGCGCCCACAAGGGGGCATTATCGCCCACTTTGGCAAAGACTGATCTAATGAGTGTGTCGAAAAGGGGGCCAGCTCAGTTTAGTACCCACTAGTCGCATTAGTTCTGTCAAAAGTTCCATGGCCCATGGAACAATTTTGGGGGGAACTAATGAGATTGAAACGGTACTTTCATTATTTGTAAATAATTATCATTATTAGGTTTTCTTAGTCTCCACAGCAGGACCCTAGTCTCTGTACTACAGAGTCATACTTGGCCAGAACATCCAGAGGATTTGGCCTACACTCTCCTCGCTGTCCAGGGTTGGAGAGGTCTCATTGATGTTCATAAGGTACAACAGAGCCATACTTGGCCAGGCCAGAGTAGCCAGAGGATTTGGCCTACAATCTCCACGCTGTCCAGGGTTGGAGAGGTCTCATTAATGTTCATAAGGTACAACAGAGCCATATTTGGCCAGGCCAGAGTAGCCAGAGGATTTGGCCTACAATCTCCACGCTGTCCAGGGTTGAAGAGGCTCATTGATGTTCATGAGGTACAACAGAGCCATACTTGGCCAGGCCAGAGTAGCCAGAGGATTTGGCCTACACTCTCCTCGCTGTCCAGGGTTGAAGAGGTCTCATTGATGTTCATGAGGTACAACAGAGCCATACTTGACCAGACCAGAACAGCCAGAGGATTTGGCGTACACTCTCCTCGCTGTCCAGGGTTGGAGAGGTCTCATTGATTTTCATGAGGTACAACAGAGCCATACTTGGCCAGACCAGAGCAGCCAGAGGATTTGGCCTACACTTTCCACGCTGTCCAGGGTTGGAGAGGTCTCATTGATTTTCATGAGGTATAACAGAGCCATACTTGGCCAGACCAGAGCAGCCAGAGGATTTGGCCTATAGTGTCCTCGTTATCCAGAGTTGGAGAGTTCTCATTGATGTTCATGAGGTACAACAGAGCCATACTTGGCCAGACCAAAGCCGCCAGAGGATTTGGCCTACACTCTCCACGCCTGGCCTGACGGGTTGGACTTAGTCTCATTGATAGTTTATAAAGCTTTGTGTAAAAATTTTCCATTACACTCCACGCACAAAAACATATAAATGCTCTGCGATCAATAGGTGACCAACATATAAAATATTTCCTCTTGACAAGGTCTGCGAGATCGGGTTTTTCATGCTGACTAAAATGTCCAATCCGGTGGTGGCGTCCCTGGTCGAGTCGTTGGATTCCCTCTAATATGGTTGAGTTTAACGATGGCTGATCCGTGCGTCATCTCGTGAACGGTTGCTGCCGGGAGGGACTGGTCAGCCCGGCTTCGCTTTTTTGACTACTTAATAATTTTTTTTTTATTAGTTACCCAATTTATGTTTGTTTACTTGTTCGCAAGCATTACATGCTATAATGTGTCAACATTGTATTATATTATAAGTATTTATTAATTAAAAGACAATAATAATAATATGACAAAGCCCTTCTGGCGAGTAGGCGACCAATACTTTTCTTCTTATATATAGTTTCCAATAGTTTCTTGCGGCGTTTCTTCTCAGCAGTGGTCGTTACGAAGCGGTATCGGTAGCTTTTCTTTAAAAACTACTTATTGACGTGTAAAAGTGCCTATAAAGGTCTAATTACTGAATAAACATTTGAATCTTTGAATCTTTAGCTTGTATCTCCTAAGTCTCTTTTTTACGACAGAAACACATTTTTAAAAGTAGTAACGTTTTAGGTATAATGTGTTTCGCCCATTGATATGTCTACGCCCCCTGCAATGCCAATAAAACTTACTTTTTATCTTATCACAAATTGCAACTTATTCGGTGCATTTTAAAAATTCCACTTTTTGTCTTACGTGGGAGGCAATGCATGATAAGGTGAAGAAATTATAGATAAAGTTAATTTTACATTTACAGCCATAATAATAATATGTTGACGATAGCTCACGCGCTATAGTGGACTGTATGACTTGAGTTCAAATTAAACAAAGAGTTCGTAGTACTAGATGGCAATAGATCGGCAGCTGTGGAGGACTGTCCGTTAGTGCATCTCAATGGTACATTAAGGGATAGACCTCCATAGATGCAGCCATCTCACTTTTTAGATAAAAAGGTACTAAAAGGCCTCTTCATGTTGGCTTTGGCCCCATGAACGCCTCAAAGGACCGGGTCCCCATGGACCCCAGGCTGAAAAGCGTACCAACATAATATTATTGATTGAGCTAACCCCAAAGTTCGAGACTTGTGTTATGGTATACTAACTCAACGATACTATATTTTATTACAAATACATATAGAATATGTAACAATAACCCTGTCCGATCCTTGTAGGAGCAGCTCAGACCGTCAATATGAACAACTTTTCCTATGGGACGAGTTCAAGTTTCAAGCATTGGTCCCATAGGAAAAGTTGTTGATATTGACGGTCTGAGTTGCTCCTACAAGGATCGGACAGGGTTATTGTTACATATTGTATAGATAAACATCCAAGACCCAGGACAATTTGGAGAAAAAAAAAAACCGGTTGAAGATAAATACCACGTAGCTACTGCGAGATTTGGCCTATATGGTTGTAATTCCTTTTATTTAGAGGCCTCTACGCCATTCTAGATTTATTATCCTTACTCTTACTAGATACTTGTACACCACCTTAAATCACCTTGGTTAGGTAGCGGGCCCTGGGCTCTGAAGCGTTACCGCTGAGGATGCAACCGGGAATACGTGAGGATGAAGATGATATATAGGTATGTACTTATTGCTTATTTACTGTAAGAATACTATGACGGAAAAGCTATGCACGTTTTCAAAATGACCAACCAAACTCCTTGAGTTTGACTCGTTTATTTCAAGCTGAAGGGAAGGGGAGTAGGGTAGTTTTGAAACGGTATTATAAATCATTATTTTGCCTTCCTGGCGGCAGGTAAACTTGATAGATTAATTACGGTATTTACATCTTTATATCTCGATTATATTCATTAAACGTGGGTCAAGTCACGTATCTATTAAATACACTCACCCGATCATGATACTAATATGGCAAAGCAACTTAATTGACTAGAAAAATGTTAGTTCTAACTTACTATCATACAAGTTGCCAATGCCTTTGCATTAAACCAGTCTTTCCCAAAGTGGGCGATAACGCCCCCTTGTGGGCGCTGGAGGCTTTAAGGGGGGCGGTAACGGGCCCAGAATAAAGTTGGGGGGCGCTGATGTGATTTAAGCAATGAGTGATTTATAACTTCAGCTATTTCATATTTTAAATTTCACTGAAATTAAAATCCTCTTACTACACAACATCCATTTATTAGTTCATATTTATATCCTTTTTTATTGTACAAATATAAACTAAAAATGTAATTAATATTTATTATTTTAATGCGTTCACAACGCTATTTATATCGTTAAAGAAATCAAACACTGAAAAAATTTCGTGTTTTAAAGTTTCGCAGGTGAGGTCCCCACTTCCGATACTCTTTATTGTTGTAAAATTGTATTATTATTGCTATTTTTTTATTTAAATTTAACAATGTTGATTTTTGTTATTTTTTATAAAAGATACTCTAATGTACTGGTGTATGTATTATTATTGCTCTCTTGTAAAAAAGTCTAGTTTAGAATATAGGTTGAATTAAACTACAGGCAAGACAAATATGTGATTCAGGTTTTATGGTGAAAAAAATGGGGGGCGCTACAAAATAACAGATTTTTTAAAGTGGGCGTTTGACAAAATAAGTTTGGGAATCTCTGCATTAAACTATAGGGTACGTTACTGAGAAATACTCTGAGAATCGTATGAGTACTTGGAGACGCATTTTCGAAAGGCGTCTCATATCATAGATAGAGCCGGATCGTGAATTTTTGGGGCCCAGAGCTAATACTACAAAGGGGCCTAATAAAGTTAATAGAATATTAATTGCAATAGACCTATCGCTGTTCACAATCCTAAGGTGACATATATAAAGAAAGCTGACCCGTGTAGTTACACTATCACTACCTGACCTTGAATGCATACAGATTATCATACTAAGGATAATCTACCACGCGGGTATCACTCAGCCAACGCCTGATCGTCACGCCATCTTATCGAACATTCACATTTTTATCGCATTAGAAATTCTATTATTGTTTTTATATTTATTTAGAAATTTCATAATCATATCGGTCTTTAGCAATTTTTATTATTTTTGAATCTCCTTTTGGTCGGGTTCTTTGGAAGGCTTGAGCTGGGGATACAGATCCAACACCTACAGGCCCTTTGGAGATGATGTTATGTGACGCTAACGCCAAAACCCATTCATCATCAGTCATCATCATCAACAATTTCCAGATATCCACTGTTTTAGACTGCTTTTGTCTGCGCCATCCTGTTTTGTCTTCATTAGCTATCAAAGTCAAGTTTTTCCCAGCTGCTTGCCTGATGTCATCGACCCACTTAGTCATCGGACGTCCTTCACTACGTTTCCCTTTTCTGGGGTACCACTCAATGACAGCCTTTCTACCTACCATCGTTCCTTCGAGCCAGGTTTCATTTTAGAGTCATAACCCTAGAGAGAACGTTGTGAACTTTCGTTCATTTGATAATGCTTATTAGACAATGGCCTCCAGAATCCAATCTGTTTTCTAAAAAATACATTTTTCTCCTTGCAAGACCAGATAAGCCATGAGACCCTGTACTGCATAAACATTTTCACACCCTTTTGGAAAATACCTATACGGCTATATATGTCTGGGCCTAAGGGGTGGCAAATAGGGTAGCCGCTTCGGGCCGCAAGTTTGAACACGTAGGACTCAGCATTCTATTTTGTATTCATCGTACATTGAAGAGCGCCAATTTCATGGACTGCCTTATTTCTCCCTAGAAAAATATTTACTAAATTCCAGACTAGCGAGTTATGGAAGTAGGTTGGTAATATACCAACGTGGTATATTACCAACCAAGTTATATTTTAATTGTTTCTTTACGACCCAGGTGACTAGATCCACTGCACAATTTGACAATGACACGTGCGTAGCCTATTTATACGCTCTTTCTAAAGAACATATAGAATTGATCTCTCGATCGGCTTTTCTCTGGAACAGCTGTTACATTCTACTTGTGTTTTCTTTTCTCCCATACCAATATACAAGTAACGTCATTTTTGAGCACTCCCGTACTTTATTAACCGAATTCCAAAAAGTGGAGGTTATCAATTCGTTGTAATCTTTTTTTATGTATGTTCACCGATTATTCGAAAACGCCTGGACCGATACAGAAAATTCTTTTTTTTTTTAAAGGGCATACAATTCAGGTGGTCCCATAGAAATTTTATTAAAATCGGTTGTGTAGTTTGGGGGTGAAGCCGGTTTTAGTTTTGAAAAATATTTTTGCTTCGTCATATCCCGTAGTACCTACCCGTGTGGGGATGTGAACCTTATTATACAATATGTAACAAAAACCCTGTCAGATCCTTGTAGGGGCAACTCAGACCGTCAAAATGAACAACTTTTCCTATGGGACCAATGCTTGAAATTCGAAAATCAAATAAACATTTTCATACAAACTGCCGCGCCGGTCAAACACTTTTGTATGAAAATGACGATATTTTTTGAGTTTCAATAATTGATCCCATAGGAAAAGTTGTTCATATTGACGGTCTGAGTTGCTCCTACAAGGATCGGGCAGGGTTTTTGTTACATATTGTATATTTTTACAGAAATAAAAAGTTGTCACGCTATCCCGTCGTGATAAAACCGTGACATTATAAACCATATCATGTTTGAGACACTAATCAAATCCATGAGATTATGTTGATTGGACATTTATAGATAGGAAAGTTTATTGCATGGTTTATGCAGTCTTTCTCCGTAGATGTCGTAAGAGACAACTAAGGAAACAACCGAGAACGCGTGAGGAATGCCCTTACCCCCAACAGACTACTGTAGCTTTTGTTAAAAAAAAAACTTGTCAGATTTCGACCAATTATCTGGTTTTCCCAACGTCAACATGTGAACTTAAAAGAAAATATATTAACTTACTTCATAAAAATATCAATTGTTAGCTGAACCTATGCGTTGTCCTTGTCTCCCTTTTCAATAATTAACATACACAGTAAGAAGTATTTTTTACGAAAATAAGCTTAGCAAATTGTTTAATTTTTTTATGAATATGAGGGTAGTGTGTATAATTTTACAGTTTTGATGGTAAATAGGTCCCTATAAGTACATACTCATTGTCAATAATTATAAAAAAAATGAGTAGGCACCTAGTGTATTTAAGATAGTGTACGTAAGTACATAAGTACAAACATTACTTTCCTGTTAGTTTAATGCTGGGATCTCGAAAAACTTCTACCTCAAAAGAAGTATTTTTTTGGCTACAAATTGTATGTTTATTATGGTCATACCTACTTTATACATCTATCTATGCTATGGCGAATGTTAGTTAGTATGATGGACTGAATATGAAAACCTCAAATTGTACCATTATGAGAGTATATTTTGTTAGACTTTATCCGTCTTATTATGAAACCCAGACTAACTTTGTTACTAGGTTTAAACCATTATCCGCCCAAAATTAAGTTGACATTGACAAGTGTGTGTATGATATTACTTGATGTCAACTTGATTTGGTCAGGTAATAGTTTAAACCTAGTAACAAATTTAGTCTGGGTTTTATAATAAGACTATATATTTCGTTCCTTGGCTCACAATGGTAGAAAAAAATGCATACTCAATATGCTTAGCTGAGCAACGTTGCTTCTATCACGTAGCCCTACCAGCCCTTTATACAAACCTGTACCAAGGTCTAATCCTTTTATCGTTATTTTAACGATATCATAGTACCGGTCATATCAGCTGAGATGCGGGCTTGCATTCGAAATTTGAAAACATAGACGCGTCGTTCTTTGTGGAGGGAAGGCGCTTCCCAATATTTTGTGCCAGTGTTAATTAAAAAACAAGATGAGGTTATCAAGTTTGGTGCTTTGTTTTTTGTGTTACAAATTGTCACTGGCCAGTGTAAGTATACACATATATATTTTTTAAAATATTAAAATTCAGTTAAAACTGCTTCGCATATATAGCATGGTATTCTACACACAATCTATATTGACCTTCCTTTCAAAACATAAATCATAGATAAAAATTAAAAAAAATAATAGCTATCTACCCACTCATTAAAATTAATGGCGCGACTAACACCTAATGAACTATAAAAATACTTAGTTCATTATAAATAACGTAAGGTATTTTTATACTCTACAAAAATGTACTTATTTTTTATTTTTTGCGAAGTTTATTAGTTATTAGTACCTGTATATTTATTTCTAATAGCACTACCTACCTAAATTCAAGATAATAAACGTAAAATTTTATTGAGTGTGTAATTGGTTTTGATAATTATTCCCTGAGTGTAGCAACATTATTATTCTCGCAAATTCAAAAAAAGAATACACCTAAAAATAAAACGCCTTTGTTTCCAAAAAATGTTTTCAAAAAGCACGTGGGTGAACGCCCGATCACGCGTCGAAGTCGTGTTGTTGTTGCATCTCTTTCTAGAAAGAGACACTACTGTCCTGATTTGTGCTAATTTCCGTCCCTTCGGTTGCCATGGAGATACTGGGAGGTCACGTAGGCCATGAGATCCTTAGGAATGAATTGATTCTATAACAATATTGAATAGGTGAATACCGGTTGCTTATCGGTAACTCTTCAGAGCCGCTACCTAACCTAGGCCATTTGATTTGATTATGACGACCTCCGTGGCGTTGTGGTGACCATGCTAGTCCGTCACCCAGAGGTCCCGGGTTCGATCCCCGGTCAGGGCAAGTTAGAAAATGGTCTTTTTCAAATTGTCCTGGGTCTTGGATGTTTATCTATGTATGTATCTGTTATAAAATATAGTATCGTTGAGTTAGTATCCCATAACACAAGTCTCGAACTTACTTTGGGGCTAGCTCAATCAGTGTAATTTGTCCCTATATATTTATTTATTTATTTGACGAGGTTACTGGTTTTTAACTCCCCACAAAAAAAAACTTAAGAGGTGTCAAGGGACAATCGAATGGAACAAAGTAAAATATAAATAGGTCTAAATTACATTCAAACTCTTTTCTGCGTTCTAAAATCAAGATTTTATTATCTTCATAAATTTGAATGAACAAAAAGTGTCGTTACAACTTTTGGTCTTAATTTTTTCCGTCTAGCCCCCTTTCGCAACGCGCGATATGGAACTTCGTTCCAAATGGTCTGTCAATCTGTCTGTCTGTGTCTGTACCATCGTAGCGCTCGAACGGATGGACCGATTTCGATGCGGTTTTCTTACGAGAAATCAAGTTCCCTTGTAGTGGTTCTTACCTATGTTTAATGAAAATCGGTACAGCTGTAAATATTTTTAGGGGTTAACACTTGAGTAAAATCACCATCAAAATTTCAGCATAGTGGATTCCCAGCCTATTACTAAGTTTTACTTTCAACATTATACTTTCACCAAAAAAAAAGAACGAAAACATGTATATACTTATCCGCTATGCTCAAACATTGGGAGGTTTCAAAAACCGAAAAAGTTGCATTTTCTTTCAACTATACAATAACTTAAATAATATATTCACTATCTTCGTTTTCATTTCCGTTGTGTGTTGTGTATGACATGTATTCCTTGTTGTTAGTAGTTTTATGTAGATATGTATTGATGTTTGTATGTGTGTATATGTGTATATATACTTATATATATTATGTATTTAGAATCAATATTTATTTATTATTTTTATTTATATATTACCTAAATAAGTTTATCTTACTTATCCTTTATATATTTTTTGCTGTTTGATATCACAATACAATTTAAGTTAGTATTATTTTCACTATCGCACTATTTTTACTTGCCAATCCTGGCACCCAAAGGTAGCCTGTAAGAGATTGCCTTGGCGATAAGGCCGCCTATTGTACATCTGATTTACTGTATTCAAATGTAATTTTCATGTGTTTTGGTGCAATAAATTGGTTTTACTTTTACTTACTTACTTATGTTCCTATCTTAAAATTTCGTTTATTTATTTATTTTATTTTATTGGTTCATGTACACTTGAAAATTTACAAATAAAACCTTATAAAAGTTAACATAGTACGTAGGTGCTACTTATTTCTAAAGAAATTTCTTCAAGCAGACCCGCAAGAGGAAATGGGAAGAAAGAGGTAATTGGCGTGTATAGTACAAAAATAAATAAAACCCCACAAGAAACATAAATAAATTAATAAACATACCTACATAGACGTACGTAAAATGAACTATGGTACATAAATATATACTGATATAAACAATTAATGAATACATAAAATATTATTTATAAATATGATGATCAGGATAATAAAGGCAGATAGTAATCTTTTACTAGGGGATACCTGAATTTTCCGGGGTCCAGTGCTTTATTTAAAATGGGGGCACCATTTTAAATAAATCATTTGATAGGAAACGGAGACATCATTTAAAATTTTGTCTTGATCAGGCTCTAGTAACCCTTTTAACTATTTTATGAACTACTGTTTACAGTTTAAAGTGAGAAAGTGAAGTTTTTCTACGCACAATTGGGAAAACGGTCACTTCTGGCATATGTGCGTAGAAAACCTTCACGTTCTCACTTTAAACTGTAAACAGTAGTTCATAAAATAGTTTAAAGGGTTATCTAGGGTCTGATCTTGGCCAAATTTTAACAATATCTCCGTTTTCTTTTCAATGATTTATTTCAAATGGGATCAGCACTGGACCCCCGAAAATTCAGGTAGCCTCTTAAACGTGGTTATGGTTTTTGGTTCACGAATTTTCACGGAAAAGGAGTGGGTATAGGTAGCGGAGCTATGAATTGGGAATTGAAGGATTAATTTATGGCTGGACCGACAGCGTTTGTTCAGCGAATGGTCATCTGAATCATGCATGGGATGTAGTTAACGTTTCAACAAAAAGTTTATATACCAGGAAATTAACAAAAACCCGACTTTCAAGAACGCCATCTAGTAATGAGTAGCGGAACTACATATTCGAATTGGTATCCATAGCGCCATCTCTTATTTGCTAGGCAAACTAAAAAAACCCGACTTTCAAGCGTTAACCACCAATAACTTCTAAACGTCTAAAGCGATTTTTATCAAACATAGCTAAGAAGCAGTAAAAGGAAACTTGCTTTCACTTTAAAAAAATGGCATAAAAATCGGGCCGTCCGTTCGAGAGCTACGATGCCACAGACAGACAGACTTTACCGTCGAACTTATAACACCTCTTTTTTGTTGGGGGTTAAAAATAGGGTAATGAGTTGAGGCTTATATTACTTACCTATATGCATCGTTTTATTTCAGGACACTTATAGAGCTGGTATAATCGGCTCCACCGTGTACACTGACCCTCAAAGATACTTACCAGCCATGCAAGAGGCCTTAAAACAGGTACCTACGTTATATTACCTAGGGTACATTGAAACTCTTTCAAAAATATTTATTTTTACATTTCACAAAAAGCAGAGGACCAAGTTTGCTGCCTTGCGGAACTCCTCACGCTAATATCGAAAATCCTTAAAAATTTCAAGCGTATATTTTTAAAAGGCATGTCTTGAAGAAAAATACATCAAAATTGAAATAGATAGCAATTATCACACTGACGACCTTTTGTTCCGTATGTCAGATTTCTAAAATGTATTTTAAATTGTATTCATAGGAACAAAGACAGATTTACTGTCTTTGTTCAAGTTATTATACATGGTTTAAGTCAATAGTGTGGCAGTTATACTAATATAGATAAAGATAAGATAGGCAAGTTATAACAATGCAGAAAGAAAGATTCGGAAACAAATCCAAAAAAACTGGTTTGAGATATTTTTTGTTTGTTTCTTACTTGCGTTTATTATAAGGTGGTTTATTTTTACCCGACTACGACAAAGCCAGACGGAAGGGTAATGATTTTAGCCGTCTATGTACGAGTATGTATGTATGTGGGTATTTATGTCTGTTTCACCGTAGCATCCAAACAGAACCAAAAAATTTTCACAAATGAGATGTCAATCGATGGGTGACATAGCCTTTTTTTAATACTAGTTTAACTTCATTTCCACATTGACTTAAATAATATAAAAAATAATTGGCCAAGTGCGTGTCGGGCCACGCGCAGTGTAGGGTTCCGTAGTTACGAATGCCAACTTTGAGTTCATGCCACTAAAAACGTCTAAAAACGAATTTTCTATTGAATTTCTATGACATTTTCCTTTTCGGAATACATTTTATAAGTTGATCGTCTATAACTTTTTAATTTGTAAACCCTATTTAGCTCTGATAGTTTTCCTTTAAATTTCGTTATATATGCTATAGCTGTGAATTTTTTCACGTGTCCATGTATAACCGTTTAGCAGATGGGGGGGGGGGGGACACTTGACTCTAACAAAAATGTTTACTTTAAAACCAAATAATTCAGAAACGGATCCCTAAATCGAAAAACGATGTTCACAAGCTCATAATATTTTTGAAAAACCTTTTCAACGATACCCTACATAATTGGTTAGTCGACAAAATAAAATTGACTTTTGACTTTAGTTGTATGGGAGCAAAACTAAAAATTTTTTTTTTTCAATATTTTATTTTACCACTTTTTCCGCATAATTAATATACATACCTTGACCAAATTACAGCTTTTTAGTACTTATAGTCGCTGAGTAAAACCGCGGACGGACAGACAGACAGACATGGCGAAACTATAAGGGTTCCTTGTTTTCTACGGAACCCTAAAAAACTAACTAAAACTACACTAATAACTTAAATTACTTACTTATATAGGCTTTGATTTGTATGCAATAAATGTATACATACTAAAAAGAGGGATTATTTTTTTTTTGTTTTGATATCGTGTGGGGTATCAAATGAAAGGATTTGATTAGCACATTTCAAAAATATACATTGTCAGCCGTAAATTACACTAGAAGAATCTCTACAAATATGAGCTCTTAAACGGTGATGATGAACTTGTTAATAATGATAATGATATTAATAATAATCACGATGTTACTTATTTATGGTCGTCTTTCTCTAAAGTAAACATTTGTCTTCAGAATGTGGACATAGTGGTGTTGCCATCGTCTGACGTGTCTTCTTGCGATGCTGCTAGCTGCGACTCAGACAACTATGATGAGGTAAGTAGGCCATTTTCTTGCCATAATCTTGTATATTTGCTAGTTAGTTAGCTAGGTAAACTTTTTATGAACATTTATTCATCATATTTACTTTTTCATTTAAATAGCTACAATTGAGTATGCACGAAACAAAATTATAAATAAATATTATGACGAAAAAAAAAACTTAAAGTACTTAAATCTAAATTAAAACCTAAACAAAAATAAAATAAAAGAAACTAAATATGAAATACCTACTCAAATGCATCTGATTGAGGCAAACTTTTTATTACAATCAAATACTTAACCTGGAAGAATACAAATTTTATACTTATAACGCACGCAGTGGCTAAACTTAGAAAGTTTTGCCATAAAACGCCACGGTTCACTACAGTATAAAAACAATAATTTCATTATAACAGATACTAAAAACGATCAGACTAAGTATAAAAAATAGAATAAATAGAACATCCGAGACCCAAGTCAATCTGAAAAAGATCATTTTCCATCTCGACCTGACCGCGGATCGAAACCGGGACAGCGTGGCATGATGACCACATAGGTCGTCAATAAGTAACAACATACCCAGTAAATTATTTTTGATGCAGTCGGTGAAGACCCTGTCAGACTTAGCCAAGCAGTCAAACATGTATATCGTCGCGCACTTGCCTGAGAAGACCCGCTGCCAGAACGGCAACGAGCTGATTAGGAGCAACCTGGTCTTCGACAGAGAAGGATCCATTGTCTCCGTGTAAGTATTCATTATCATAATTTAAATGTGGTAGAGCCACGCTACCGGCAAAACTCTGTTTTGCTAGTAGCATGAATGGGACAGCTCGTCCGGGGAATTACCACACTCTCACAGAAAATCGACGTCTGAGTAGAAGCGTCACCGCTTCTATGCTTCGTTCGGTGAGTGAGAGAGCCGGAGGACACTAAGGGAACCATATAGTTCTAACAATATGGTAATCAAAAGCTTTCATTTAATATCCCACTCGATATAGAAACAAAATATCTTTTTTTATCTCACTTTTTCGTAAGTAACATTCGATAAAACATTTTTGGCATTCAAATTGTAACTTATGTCACGCGGACAATAATCACGATTCGATTGACATATTATTTGTGAAAATTGGATACGCGATTCGGATGCTACAGTAGTAACAGACATATATACCCACATACATGCATAGGCCGCTAAAATTATTACTTTTCTCTTGACTTTGCCATAGTAGGGTAAATACAGCCAAAATTCCCTTCTTTCTCGTAATTTAGGACTCTTGTTGGTGGAGTTAAGTAGAGATGCCTCCAAACCCCTTTTCTCTCTGCCATCCTTAAAAAGATGTCCTGGTAGGACCTTACTTCTAACTTTTTTTTTAATTGTTGGAAAAACTTCATTTCATAAATTCCTACACGGTAAAATTCTGAAAAGCACGTTTCCTTATTCTCTTCCCGTCAAAATTTGTATATATTAAGTCAAAAAGCTGAATATATTTTTAGGTAAACTTAGTGAATATAGACAAGTCCTTATAATAATTCCTATGAATTCTGTTCTGTTTTGATAGACCATTGATCTCGCCTTGAAATACTTGTTAATTTGATTCGCATAGGTAGTATTGTTTGGATGTTATTAGTTCGGAATGTTTTGAATGCGGTCAATGGTTGGCCCTATTGATGAATGATATCAAGTACCTATATAGATGTTTTTGCTCCATAATTCTGACTGAAAGGAAATCAAAGACGATCTTAACATTTTTTTTCGTGCAATTCGGATAATTCTAAAAAAAGTCTGGTAATGTGAAATTTTGCAAACCTTTCCTTTCATTTTAACTTTGCGATTACAAAGTACGTAAGAAAGGGATCCTCTCCCTCTCTCCCAAATATTCAAAAAGCAAATTTAATAGTCTGTCTGAAAGCCATAATCGTGAGCTTCAATCCAATTCAAATCCAATTATACTCTACGTCTTTATTTTTTATTATTTCATTTTAGAATTCCTACTAGACATCAAAAGTATCTCAATTAGGTGACCAATACTTCACGCGAGTGCAGCCGAGACAAAATTTTCTTACTATGCATGAAAATTTTTGATCACAACAATAAAATTACCATTCTCACCAACAGCTACCGGAAACCAGTGAACAACATCGCCAACTGCACCTTCTCCAGCGATGACGTCACGACCTTCACCACTGACTTTGGCGTGACCTTCGGAGTGCTGATGGAAGAAGATCTAGTGCTGAGAGCTCCTGAGACTTTGAAGGAGTTGAAGAACTTCGTCGTGAGTGGTGCGATGCAGAATAATGTGCCGTTGTTGAATGGTAAGTCGAGTTTAATGTCATTATCACCATTTTAGCGGCACAAAATTCATCGCAGCTGGACAATATGCCTCCCCAAACGGACAGTCAATTGGAAGCGGCCAATATTTAGATAGAAAACATAATCGAAGGCAATTGTGGAAGAAACAAATTCTCCTAAAAAAGTAGAAATGTATTATAATAATAGTTTAAACGTATTTTATTGTTATTGATTGGTCTTAGTACACTCCCTTGCATGACACTTTTCTAGTCGTAAAAATAATTCTGTGTCTGCGGTAATCGTCGTAAATTATATTTACTTACCTTAAAATGTAAATGTTATTTTTTCCAAATTATTACTTTTGTATTTCTTTTTCTATTTTCAAAATGACTCATCTTTTTCTATTTCTAAAATGAATCATTCTAATAAAGTCTACTATGAATATTTATGATTTGTTTGAATTTCATCGGACCGCACAGTATTTTTTTTATCCATACTATGCACCTTCAATGGAAGATTAAGAAGGTAGTTCATGGATGAAGTAAAAGAAAATGGGAAAATCGTGTCGCTTAGGGAAGTCAAGCATTTAGCCGAAAACATGGAGACATGGAAAATACTGCACTGACAAGAACCTAATTCTTAAATTTATTGATGACCTTCAAGGCAAATCAATAGTTTTTTTTTATTTACAGCCAATCAATTTTCATCATCTTGGGCCTACGTCAACAACGTAAACTTGGTAGCAAGCAATGCCGTCTACGCTGGGAGATCTGGCAAGAACAGTGGACGTTTTGCTGATCTCATGAAGTTTAATTGCAAAGGTGAGAGCAGGAAAGAAATGCATTACTGTATTTTATTACTTAGTTAATATGTTTGAAAGAAATGAAAAAAAAGTATAAATCATATTTTTTTCTAAACTAAAAGCCAAATTTATCTCAAAACTACACAAAACCGATTTTGTAAAAAAATCCAGACTAAGTATTTTCTAAATCGGTCAAGGAGTCTTCGAATAATCTATGAACATACGTTAAAAAAAGATTCTGACAAATTGATAACCTCCTCCTTTTTGGAAGTCGGTTAAAAACGTACAAGGTGGTGTAGGTTTACTTCCGCTTGGTAACTAAGAACATGCTGTACATATACACACCCACTTAATACCAAAAATAAATCTAGATTATTTTTTTTGTAAAAACTCGAATGGATGTCACACATATAATAAAATACACTTGAAATGTTTAAGCATTAAGTAAATAATTTTAAATAAAGCAACTGGAATTTGGAAAACTTATTTAAAAGAAAAACACTAAATATTATTATTAATTACTTATTTTAAAACAAAAACACTAAATATAACGTTACTCATTTTACTATGCATAAATGGCTTAAATGGCTATTTATATTATCCTACTACATTTCACTATGTGTCTTATTATTTATTTAAAAACCTTACTTAATACATTGTACGAAAGCATTCTCTCCCTGTCAACCTTTGGGGAAAGAAAAACAGATAGGTATGAAACATGGCGTCTAAATGACAGATAAAGCCAGATTATCCACAAATGTGTCCACTTATCCTACTATAATTTGATGAAAAATTACAATCACAAAGTATTTTATTCGCGTTTTACATGCAACATGTTATCTTCTACATTTTATTTATGACTCAATTGAAGGTAAGGTTATCATTCTATACAGTATCATGAACTTGACCCAAGGTAGCATAACATAATATTTATAAAACGGTTTATTTATAACTTTTATTTATTATCATAATTTTTTATTACTTACTGCACATGACGTCATCTAATAGGTAATTTTTAAAAGCAAAACATGTAAAATCCCTCAAAATAAATGACCAATGACAGTATTTAAAAATTGACAGATATTGTTATTGTCAAATGGTATCAATATTTTTTTATCGATTTATCGATCCAAATGATTACAACACGTGTAGATAGTAATAAATGATTACTTTAAATGAACATGGTTCGATGAAAAATACTTATTTAGTTTAGATTAAAGTTTTTTTGTTATATAATTAAGTTTATAATGTTCGTATCATATTGTTATAAATAAAAAATGTATTATATTCGAACTAACATAATCGATCCATCGATGATATTACATTTCGAATAATTGAAACCAATAAAGAACAAGATAAAATATGGTCCGATGATGGTGTGGTGAGCACGTGTTGGTATCAGCTGATTGCCCTGAACTTGTGATTAGATATCGCATTGAATTTGTGTGAAAGTTTGGCACAAACAACCATCTTATTAATGCCCCTTGATCTAGACTACTTTGTGAGTTTCCGCAACCAAAAGGGACGTGGAATAAAAATTTTTTTTTTAAATTATATGTGTGATATACATATTTTTTCTTTTCTCTGATTAGCTAATAATGACGAAGATACAGCGCAATGCGTGACGTCACGTTCAGCTACGATTTATAACCAAAGGTAAATCACCCCACTTCTTCAAACTTCGAAGCGCTCGCTGTATCTTTGTGAATTTTCACTGCTTTGCTAAACGAAAAAATATAGGTCCTTTACTTTTAGATAATCTAGATGCCCAGTGCACAACCCTATTGCTCATGAAAAATATTGCCGGCCGCCACCCACCCACTTCTGTTAGTCCCAGCATACCTGCCACCAATAGTCCCAGTGTATTAGCGACATTTAATGAGACCTTAGAAAAGGCCTATGTATAGCAGTTTTTTTTTTTTTTTTTTATTCTAAAACCTCCAACTTAATCGGAGACTATATTTGCTTTCTACTCTTTCATACCAGTTCTCGCTTGCATGCCTCTCGTACTATCATTCATCATACTGGCCAAGTTCATGCATCATCTTTTATACTCTTTCGGGTGGGACTCCCGTCTAACTAGCGTTTGGCTATCTCTTTTTATCTTTGTTTTTCTTTGTTATTTTAAGGATACATTGGGGCAATAAATATACAACACAACATTTACTATACATTTTTGAAGTTACTTTTGTTTTACCTTTTGTTTTAAGCTTATATGTACAATTTACATATTTGGATTTTATTTTTAATGTTTTACTAAAATACTTAATTTATTTTACACATATTATATATCCAATAAGCTTTTATTTACAATATAGATATTAGGGTATAATTTTTAGAGAATGTTTGTACTAAATAATTTAGTTGTTTTACAATTTTTATTATTCTCTTACATGACATTATATTGTTTATATTATACATTCTTTTAATTACATTATAAAGCTGTGTCAGTTTGACATTTGTATAGGTGTTGTTTTGCTTATTAAAAACCGCCTTACACAATAAGATCTCCCTCCTACATTTACTTATTCTATTTTATTTTTCACTTAAATAAAGTAATTATTATTGTAAATAATTAACTTTTATTTCGATATTTGGGAAGGAAGATGACTCATATCTGCGGATCACAATGCCTCCACCACCGACCGCGCATATGGACGGCACGAGGCCAAGTCGTGGTGCCCTGCTCAGTTTTTACCTACATTAGTCATATCAATCTTACTTTTATATAAAAGTGGTATTGAATGTGCTAAGGGCGCAGGGCACCAACGACCGAGCCGCGCACCACTGGGTCTGCGCAGATTGCAAGGTCAGGAATACGCGGTTGCCGACCTTGCAATCGCGTCCCATTTTATTCTCAATGCACAGTCGCCGCTGAAAGCACTGTGATCCGCCTTTTCTATGCCCACCTTCCCGCAATTGCGGCAGGATGCCGCTGTGCCGGCTTTGTAGTCAGCACACACCGACTTTAGGTGTGGACCTCCGCAGTGGCTGCACGAGTCCACCTCCTCACTACAGTACCTCCTGCTGTGGCCATAGGCCAGGCAGCGAGAGCACTGAATGAGGGGGGACTGGTCGGCTACCCTAATGTGCTGGAGGTCCACGCGGAGGGTCCCGGCATCAACTGCCCTCCTCCATACCTTCGGCGATGTGCTGACCACAATATGGTGCACCTGTGGGTTACGCGCCTTCTTCTTATATTTAATGTGCAGGCGGTCTTCCTCCCTATCGAGGCCGTGAAAAACCTCAGGGTTTTGTCTCCTCACCGCTCCGATGACGTCCTCATCAGTATGCCTGATGCTGACGCCCCAGAGGATGAGGAGCGGATCCCGGTTCTTCACGTCCTCGACAGCGAGGTTTTTGCCTGCCCCCTCTAGTCTCTGCCTCAGCTTGGCCCTTTCGGCCTCCGTTGCGCAGCTCATAATTACTTTCTGGTCCCTTGCCTTTCGCACCCGCTCTACGCGGATCCACCCGTCCTTGGCGTCCACCGCTTCACGAACCTTGTCGAGCACCTGCTCTCCCGTGTCGAGCTCATCCTTAGATGTGACGACCAGGGACAGCAGGGCCCCACGTTCGGTCGGTTTCGCCAAGGCCGGGCGGGCCGCCGCGTCTGCGTAGGACAAGGGGCCAGGTTGCCTTGTGATGAGCTCTTTAATTTCTTCCAGCCTTTTTGTGTTTTCGCCGATCAGCCGAGCCTGCTCCTCCATCCGCTCAGATAGAGCAGACTCGACTTGGCGTGGGCTGGGTAGGGCCTCTGGGGAGGTTTGGGTGCGTATACAGGGGTTGGGAGTGATTATGTATAGCAGTTGACTTCCTGTGGCTGAAATGATGATGATGAAATTCCTCAGCATTTCATAATTTTTGTTTTCTAAAAATCTTAGTCTTGTGGGAAACTCCACCTGTCCCAGCTCAGTATGTGTGCTCCAACATGAAGTATGCAGATATAAGTATTAGTAGCGGGAGCGAGGCGATATGCTCGACCGCCACAAAGGGAAGATCTTCCCGCCAGGCATGGTATCGTCGGAAGTTGTATATATGCAGCGAGCTCCGAGATCGAGATGTAGGATACTGCTGGCGCCATCTCATATGCTTCTTGTGAACTATATTGTCAGTTGTTTCTTGATTGTAATTCCTCATAGTGGCCGTAGAGGTCGCCACATATTCGAAGACCAAGAGACCGGGAGCAGAGAGAAACGATAAGGGTTAATAAATTTATTTGATATCATTATAACAGAATTGATAAAATTATACAATTAAGTTGCTATCAGTCTGTGAGGTGGTAAAGGAATGAGTCAGAATGATGAGGAAGGAATGTGTCTAGAATTTAAAAATTGCATTTAGAAATGAAATTTGAAAAGGTGTACGGAACAAAGTAATGGTAGAAGGAGGTGAGTAAGAACATGCAGGAGGGAGACTTGGTGCAACATCGTTACAGTTTGATATAGTTTCTTTACTGTTGAAATGTTTATTACTAATTCCTTATCATACTTTTATCTCTAAATGTTTCATATGTCTCAATGTTTCATATCTCTATGATTCATATTGTTACAGAATCACCAAGCGTTGCTCCAGTCTCCAGCCTGCCCTCATCATCAGTCCCCGGCGAAGATCTCTCCCACTACATCATCAAGCCGGTGGACTTGGAGCTGAGTTTAGCTGGGTACAGGGAAACCGTCTGCCATGGAAAGTTCTGCTGCCAGTTTGATGTGAAGACTAAAGCAGGTATGAGGCTATTAAATGTTAATAATAGGGTTGAAGAGAGTGCCAGAAAAGTATAATTGTAATTAGTCCGTCTTTTAGATTCATCAACATCATCATTTGAGCTGCATAACGTGCACTGCAGGACATAGGCCTCTCCCAAGGATTTCCAAAATGACCGATTTAGAGCGGCATGTATCCAGCGCTTTCCAGCGACCTTAGTCAGGTTGTCAGACCACTTTGTGGGTGGGTATCCTATGCTTCGCTTGCCAGTACGTGGTCGCTATTCGAGAACCGTTTTGCCCCATCGGCTATCGGTTCGTCGCGCTGTGTGTCTTTTAGATTATCCAAAAATAATGGACCCATATTTTTCAGTTTACTAAAAAAATTAAAATTCATAAAGATACGGAGCATCAAAGTCCCGTCATCATCCGGAGTGTGGATTGCGACATCACCGCTAAGTAAAAATCGTACCTAGCCGTGACGTCATGCGAAATTGTAATGCGCTGTATCTTTGGCTTTATTTGATTCTCAAAGAAAAAAAATATGTATTCAATATTTTTTAATAATCTAACCGATAGGCTAAACATATTTTTCCATTCGTTATGCCTATGCAATGAAGTTGTTTTAAAATCTATTCTGTTATAATTAAATCATCATCCTTTTCAAGTTGACGTTATTATAGGTTAAGACCACCTGAATTATAGCAAATGTCTTAAATACGTACAAATCAACTTTTATTAGTGTGGTCACTGTGGCGACCTCTACGTCACTACGAGAATACTAGGTACAATCGCAAATAATGAAGCGACAACCGACATAGTTAACAAAAAGCATACGAGATGGCGCCAGCAGTATCCTGCATCTTGATCTCAGAGTTCTGGTTGCAACTCAACATATATAAGACCTCCGTAAATACACCGTGGGAGCAGCAGTTTCTAGCTGCAATATCATACATGGTGGTCGAGCACATCACCTCGCTCCCACTACAATCATTCATGTCAGGTTAGGAAGTAATTTTACTCTTGCCTGTATCGCTAAAGAAAGTTGTCTTTTTGTCAAGACATTTATTTTATGAGCATTTAACTCAAAAAAGGGCTTCTTTATTTATTTCTTTATTTCTCGCTTACATGCACTTATACTATAACATGGTTAGTAGGTAAATAAGTACATGAACCCTGGCAGGGTGTTGCGAACTTTAAGTATATAGTTGAGTTTATATAATAATAGTGATTTCAGAAATATTTCGTTTGGGATATGTCAGAAATTGTTAGTAGGTAACAAGTTAGTAATTGAATTGAATGTCAGCTGTTACATAAACTTATAAGTTAAGTATTAATTTCAGGGGAATTCTATTACATTTTAAATAAATTAAATTGGATGTGTTTTCTGATACATTCAAACATTTCAATTATCTCAAAAAATAATTGTCAAAAAATAATAATATAAATATGTAGTATAAATGTCAGTATAATAATTGATGAACGGCTTGAGAATTCTTTAAAACTAGTTTTGTAATTTGTCTTCTAAGTATTCTTCAACCGAATACTTAGAATGGCTACTAAGCTATAAAGGTTTTTCTTACTTTCTGCGCTGACTCAGCGACCCGAACTGGATTTTGGTGTCAGACACCAGAAGATGCCACTATTTATCAAAGATTCAAAGGTTTTTGTTTATACTTTGTAATATGCATGAATCTCTTACGTATGCATGTAATATGTATTTGCATTACATGTAATATGGTATAACTAAGGACCCTGTGAGGTGTAGACCTCGCGAGTCACCCCGACCGGTTAAAGTTTATCGGATAAAAAAGTTGTTCAGACAAGAAAGTAGCATCTTAAGAAACTCTCCTTAAGAGGCTTTTCACATTTAGTTAGCTGTCTCGCTCGCACAATCAAACATTTTTAAAGATTATTAAAAAATGTGACTCATTTGAAGAAAAGTGTTTCATAAACTTTTTAATATATTATTTGTTAGATATTGTAGACATGTTTGTATTTTGTGTAGACATTGATTACATCGAAAATTAGGTCATCAAAATTTTAAATTCATGATGACCTTATTCTTGTTACACACACACATAAACAATAAAAAACATTTTTACAATATCTAACATATGATATTTTAAAAATTTTATGAAACACTTTTCTTCATATGAGTCACATTTTTTAATAATCTTTAAAAATGTTTGATTGTGCGAGTGAGACAGCCAACCAAATGTGAAAAGCCTCTTAAGATGAGCAAAAAAGATATGACATTTTAATTTTTTTTCGTAATGGACCGATTTTGATTCTTACCTATAATTGATGTAAATCGTTTCAGCCGTTCACAAGTTAACGATTCAAAGTCGGGGTTTTTTAATTTACATAGCAAATAATAGATGGCGCTACTGATATTAATTCCACTTAACATAGATGGGAATGTTTCTTTTAAAAGAAAACTTTTTATTCAATAATTGTACATTTTTACAAATTTAAATAAAATAAAAAAGAGATTCCAACGCATCACCGCGAGGCAGAGTACCCAGAGGCTAGCAGCATTGCCTCTCTGCACCACAATAGAAATTCTTTGTTCAAAGAAACTGCCCGGCCTTAGGTCGTCCGTAACATCGCGGAGACGCGTTGAAACATAGATTGGATATGTAGTTCCGCCATCATTACAAGATAGTGACGTCGGGATTTTTTTAATTTGCCCAGCAAATTAACTTGTTCTACATACCTATGTTTGTATTTCTTTCCAGGTTCTAAGAATTCTGAAATGAGCTACGGTCTCGCTGCGTTCAGTGGCATCCGCAACTTCGGCAGGAGCCACAACATCGGTGCTCAAAGCTGTGCTGTGTTCGCTTGCGCTGGGATTTATAAAAGATCTTGCTCTATTGGGTAAGTTCATTTCATTTTTGTCGACCTCCGTGGCCTAGTGGTCATGCCATACCGGAGGTCCCGGGCAGGCGCGGTCGCAGCCTGAAATTTTGGAGGCGGTCACTCATAAAAAATAGGTATATTAAATGTCATTTCCAAGTTATTTTGGCCATCGTACGTAGTTCATAAAAACACCACTAGATGTCATCAAACCATAAATTTATCGCTGTTAGGGGATAGCTAGAAATTTCCTTTTATTATTTGGCAAATTTTTGAGATTTTTCAATTTGACCTTAGATTTTGGGGTAGGTCATGTCCCCTGTGACCCCCCCTTCGGACCGCGCCTGGTCCCGGGTTCGATCCCCGGTCAGGCTAAGATGGAAAATTATCTTTTTCAGATTGACCTGGATCTTGGATGTTTATCTATGTATGTGTTCGTTATTAAATATAATATCGTTGAGATACATACTCGTAGTATCCCATAACACTTCAACATTCTCTGAGGCTAGCTCAATCTGTGTGATTTTTCCGTATTTATACATACAATGTCCTTTTTAATTAAGTACAAATATTTTAAGGGGTTATTCAGTCCATCATTTTGAACCACTTTGCCCAATAAATGTATATCGAAATACGAAAAAAAATATTTAGGTTCTCATACAGATCGAAGTAGTCACGTGATACCGTTACTATGAAAAATGCAAAAAAAATTTTCGTATTTCGATATATATTTATCGGGAAAAGTTGTTCAAAATGATGGACTGAATTACCTCTTAAAATATTTGTACTTAATTAAAAAGGACGTTGTATAATAACTATCTATTCCAAGAGCACAGTTTTTTTGTAGCTGTGTAAACAATAACCTAAAATAGTTTTTTTTTTTAATTTCCTGTTCCTGATTTATTATACAACTTGCTACATAAATGTAACAGTATTCATACAATTTAAAGAAAAACTATTGAAAAAAAAGGTAATAAGGTGTAAAATTAATTTACTTATACCTTGGCACACTAATGGTAAAAAACTGTAGGTGTGTGAAGTACCAACATTTTCGTGAATAATTCATTTAGTTGTCGATTGCAGGGACAGGAATACCGATATTTTTTATCGATATATCGATACAAAATCGATATTAAGTACTGTATTATCGATATTTTGTATAAAAAAGACATGCAGTTAAAAATTAACGTGACAACTGATAAGAATCAGTATTATTTTTTTATGAGATGATTATCTAGGTAAAAAATGCCTTCTTTATTTTCAGCCCCGAGAGCAACAGCACGGTATTCTTCGAAAAGATCTCCATTTCTAGCAATTTCACCACTACCGCTAACTACCCCATCATTTTGACCAACGATGCGACCAATAACGTCAAAAAATTCAGTTTCAACACTAAATCCACCAAAGAAACTAAATTAACCATTGAAAATGGCGACAACCTTCTCAACATTGCCATTTTTGGCAGAGAATTCTCTAAAGACAGTGAGAAATTCTTCGTTGCGCCTAAAGATATGGTGAATTTAAATGTATATGATTACATCTTTAATGAAGATGTCCAGGAGTTCTTCGATTATTTATGGATTAGAGTGAGGGTTCTAATGTTCATTGTATCTATTTATGTTTTGGAAATGATGTAAATTTCAAGATACGTGTAAATTTTATATAAATTTACGTGGGAGAAAATACTTGTGTAATGAACAGAGATCGGAATCACGGGTGATATTGCTATCAAAAGTATGGATATGACTAAAAGTTCCGGGATTTCTCGAGAATCTAATTGGGTAATGTGATTTCAGGATAAGTCTATTTATTTCGATTAATATATATCCTGAAATCACATAATTATGATTGTTTTATTTATAGATTATATAGTCATATCCATACTTTTGACAGCAATAGTACCCGTGATTCCGATTTTTGGTAATGAAAGGTATGAGGTATAATGAAAGGTAATAAAATCATTCTACAATGACGACCTCCGTGGCGTAGTGGTCACCATGCTAGTCCGCCACCTAGAGGTTCCGGGTTCGATCCCCGGTCAGGGCAAGTTGGAAAATGGCCTTTTTCAAATTGTCCTGGGTCTTGGGTGTTTATCTATATATGTATTTGTTATAAAATATAGTATCGTTGAGTTAGTATCCCATAACACAAGTGTCGAACTTACTTTGGGGTAGCTCAATCTGTGTGATTTTTCCGTATATATTTATATATTTATTTATATTTAATTCATCTTTTGATAAGTCAAATATCTCTTGAACTCCAAATTCATTGTGAACATAGCTCCCAATGATGATATCTGCAATGAACGTATAGTCAATTGCATATTACGTTTGAAAATTCATCATTATAGAGTTCCCAAGAAAATATGTCTGATAAATAAGTCAAAGATGCTAACAGCTTTGTTATATTTCATTTTAATATTTAAAAGAATTCAGTTCTTTGTATCATCATAGACACCAATCAAATAAATTTGTACTACTTTGTACACTAACAAATTGTTAATGTAATTCAAGTTGACTTTTAATTTGAATAAAATCATTTTCATTACTATTGACATCTATCTTACTTTAGCCATTTTGTCTAATGGCTCAGTTCTGGTAAAAAAACATTATTCACGATGTATAGTATATTTTTTTGAACATATGTTATTTCGTTCGTGCTGCATGACGACGTATGATTTTATTGAGGTACTAAGGTATAAAATTATTTTATATCTGCGCAATAATGGTAAAAAAACAGTAGGTGTGAGAAGTACCTACATTTTCGTGAATAATTCATTTAAGTAGTGGTTGATTGTCTCTAATTTTTCTTCAAGACATATGTAATGAAGCAATTCTCTTTTTAAAAACCAGTGTAATTTTCTAAAATATGTGTAAGGAATAATTAATATTGTTTATAATTTTTTTAATGTTTATTGTGGATTACGTGTGGCGTACTCTTGTCGTAGGTTAGTTTTTTACGCAAGGATTTAATAAATATGTTTTTAAGGAATAATAGAAGATTAGAAAGCAGATAGGTAAACGAGCAAGAAATCCTCTTAATACTTGCCTTTTACGACTGAATCCTGTGATATTAGTATTATGCATGTATGTAGAAATAAAGATTTTCTGTATTAAAGGGATTTTGATTGAAAACACGCCTTCGACAGGAAATTTATCGTTATTTTTATTAAATTAACGTAAAATAGATTCATTGTTAATTAACACGGTTTACTCACGTAATATGTGGGAAATGCCGACTAGAATTTAAGGCCCTGTATTCCAACGGCCCACTCGGATGAGGTGCGGGGCGATCTGCGAGGCACCCCGCAGACTTCTACATATCTCGTCTTACTGAGGTGCGGGAGGCGGGGAATGAACGTGAAAGGACGCGGAATGTAGATATTTTCGGTTTATATTTTTTTAAAACTAGGGATTCGGTGTTTGAAAGGCAACTCTGCGAATTTGTCTGAACATATTTAGTGGCTTTAAGTGAGCACAAGAATCAAATGTAAAATATCAGAAGTTTAGCCGTAGTTTTGAAAAAATATTACAAAAAGGGGCTACTTCGTGTTTTTTTATCGAGTGAAGTTTATTAGATCATGTAACTAAATGCGAATTTTACTAGACTAGATCCTCAACTAAGACATATCTTTTTTTCAAATTTTAAAATACAATTTTAGATGTCTAAAAATTTCGGCCTACCAAGCCTTAAAGAGGTAGTCCTATATAGTGCCATTTTTAAAAGCGGAGTCAGAAACTGAAATTTGCATCGATATAATTTAATAACTATAGTATAACGAGTATAACTTGCAAGGTAATCACAGTGACTTCATAATCAAGTATTTATAGATGGTAAGAAACTAAGTGGTAGTGTTAGGCTCCTCAAAAGTACATTTGGGGTTTCATCCATGCTTGAAATTGTTTTCTTATTTAAAAATACTTACCCAAGTATAAGAAATTATTATGAATTGACTTAACAGGTTTTTTTTTAATATTTTTAACGGTAAATAGGAATGTTATTTGAATATTATTTAAACTAATGTGAGACGACAAAAAACCTAGTTATTTAACAAAGTTTTACTCACGTAGTCTATTCATAACCTAACAACACTCGTCCTGGGGATGATCGTCTCAACCGATCGAAACTAGTCGGCCTTTTCCTACTACGTGAGTTGTTTATTTTTCGTGTGTGTAAGTGGCCAACACTGGTGTTAGATTTTTCAGGCTGCCTAAAGGCATCTAACATAGCTTGACGACTGCCATACAATGATGACAGCCGGAACCAGGGGCTTATACGTGCTGTCCACGGAGGAGCTCGAGAATTTCTGCCACTTGTGGTCCTATCCAAGTGCGGACCACGCCCAGTGTCGCTTAACTTGCGAAAGCGCTAGTAATGCGCACTCCTGCCAGGACACCAAACTCCTTAAATGTAAGATAACATAAAATTTCTCTATTGCACCAATTATTTATGGTAATCAAAAGTATATTTAAGATATAGTAATCTTGAAGCGATTTCTTCCAGCCAACCTTTGGGTAATTAAAGAAGACTATTAAAGATGTGTGAACATACGTGAGTAAACGAGAATGAAACCATGTTTTTTTATGTTATAGGGCGGCAAACGAACAAGCGGGTCACCTGATGGGAAGTGATCACCACTGCCCATGGACAACTGCAACACCAGGGGTGTAACAGAAACGCTGCCGGCCTTCCGGGAAGATATAGACTCGTTATTAACTGTTTCAAGCGTTTTCAACACTACCATATCTCCCTTTAAATGTTCAAATGAAGAAATTCAAGTAGGTTTAGTGCGGAGGTTTATTATTGTTAAGTTGATCATTCTATAGTGAGTTGTTCAGTCTTCTGTGCCTGTTGGTTTTTCTCTTGTTCAAGTACTTGAGGTGGTCTTCGTCGTCGTCGTATAGGGTCTTCTCTATCCACCGCATGTAAGCTTCCACCTAAAAATACAAACATAATGAAAAAAATCAACATACATACATACATATTTTCACGCCTGTTTCCCATTGGCTAGGCAGAGACTATAGATTTCCACTTGCTACGATCCTTGCAAACCTCTTTTGCTTCGTCAACACTCATTACTCTTTTCATACATGCTCTCCGGTTATCAGTACTCCTTACTTCACCTTTTTTCAGAACGTCTGCAATTTGGTCGCAGAACGTTCTTCGAGGTCGACCCGGTCCACTTTTCACATCCACATCCGCACGGTAAATATTTTTAGTTAGTCTTCTTTCCATCCATCCTCTCAACATGTCCAAACCACCTTAACATTCCTTTCTCAATTTTTGTCAATATATTCTCTTTCACCCCACACCTCTCACGTATTACATCATTTCTTATCCGGTCTTTCAAAGTTACACCACACATACTTCTTAAAGCTCGCATTTCAACTGCATTTATCCGACTTTCATTCTTCTGCCATACTCAGCTTTCACTACCATACATAAGAGTAGGTATCAACACTCCGTGATGAACAGCAAGACGTGCTTTATCAGACACCTTCCTACTGTTCATAAAAGAATGTAAAAAAATCAAGTAAATTCAAAATAGAATTAGTTTTTTGTAAGAGCTTTATTGGATTAAATAAGCGCAAAAGTCGATGGAGTTGCGTCGTTTATTATTCGAGGAGCTCGGTGGCCCGGCGAGAGTGCGCATTCCCAGCGCTTTCGCAAGTAAAGCGACACCGGGCGTGGTCCGCCCTTGGATGGGTGACCACAAGTGGCATAAAGAATTATAGAGCTCGTCCTTCCTTCGGTAGGCACGTATAAGCTGTTGGTCCCGGCTGTCATAATTGTATGGCAGTCGTCAAGCTACGTCAGATGCCTTTAGGCAGCTTAAAAATCTGACACCAGTGTTAGCCACTTACACACACGAGAAACAAACAATTACTGAGTTCCATCGACCACCTTCCGTTTGATAACGGCGACAGAAGGTGATCGATTGAATATTACATAACTTATTGAATGAAAATGATAGAATGACGACCTCCGTAGTGGTCACCATGCTAGTCCGCCATCCAGAGGTCCCGGGTTCTATCCCCGGTCAGGACAAGTTGGAAAATGCCCTTTTTCAAATTGTCCTGGGTGTTGCCCTCATATTCATAAAAATTAACAACCGTTCGCTAAATCTATTTTAGTTAAAACATCTTTTGTCCCTTTCCACAAAACATGTTTTAACTAAAATAAGTTTAGCAATTATTTGTATTTTTTTATGAATAAGGGTGTTGGATGTTTATCTATATATGTATTTGTTATAAAATATAGTATCGTTGAGTTAGTATCCCATAACACAAGTCTCGAACTTACTTTGGGGCTAGCTCAATGTGTGTAATTTGTCCGTATTTATTTATTTATTTATTATTTATTATTGACTTATTATTCCTTCATTTGATTTTCTATAAAATGTTCCACTAGGAGTTCAAAGTTTTGGGTTTTCTCTATATCAATCTAGCAACAGTCAACTAGGTATTCATAACTCGTAATAAATTGAACCACGAGCTAGATCTATACTAGATCAATACAGAGTAATGAAATTAAAATAACAGTCAAAAAACAAAAAAAAAATAGCATTCCCATACAAATTGCCCGTGCGGCAGTACACTTTAGTATGGAAATGCCTTCTTCTTAGCGAGTCGGAATGGACTAATATATATATTACATGAGTGTGGATCAATGTGTGGCCACATTTACGCCTCTGTCATTAAAGGAGTTCAGGTCTTCTATTGTACGGGGGGTTGGGCAGTTGGAACATGACAGTAGGTGGGCCTTGGTTTGAACAGCTCCACAGTCACAACGATCGTTGTTTGGAAAACCCCACTTTGCTCCGTTTTCGTGACATCTCCCAACGCCAGTCCGAAGCCTGTTTAGAGACTTCCAGACTGCCCAGGGGAGATCGCCACCTGGTGGAAGTTTCTCGGCTGGTGGAATATGAGATGGTGCAGGAGGATATTTATTTTTCCACCAAGCTAACCTAGTGTTTGAGGCTTCTCTGACTTGAATGCTTGGCTGTCTTAGAAAACTTTTTGGGCATTAAAATGGAAATGCCAATTTTTTGTTTCTAGACTGTTATTTAAATTTCATTATACTACAGTTATCTAGTATAGCCCGTGGTTCTATTTATTACGGGTGTATCCCTTTCAGGTTGTTTTGTTTTTCGTGTATGTAAGTGGCTAACACTGGTGTCAAATTTTTCAAGCTGCCTAAAGGCATCTGACATAGTATGACGACTGCCATACAATGATGACAGCCGGGACCAACGGCTTATACGTGCCTTCCGAAGCACGGAGGAGCTCGAGAAATTTTTGTGCCACTTGTGGTCACCCAACCAAGTGCGGACCACGCCCGGTGTCGCTTTACTTGCAAAAGCGCTAGTAACGCGCACTCCCGCCGGGCCACCGAGCTCCTCACGTTGTAGAACTTATTGACTATTATTCCTTCATTTGACTTTCTATAAAATGTTCGACTAGGAGTTCAAAGTTTTGGGTTTTCTCTATATCAATCTACCAACAGTCAACTAGGTATTCATATGACTAGGTGGACCGGGAAAGCTCTCCACCGACAAGAGCTCTTAAATATATGAAGAATCTCCATGGATACCGACCTTTGTATACACGTCAGGCTTCCCTCTCGCGCAGGGGATGCCCCATGACACGATGCCGACTTGACGACCTTCCCTCACCAATGGGCCTCCTGAATCGCCCTGTGGACAATTTAAAAAAACTGAGCAAAGTTGCAGCAAGATATATTTGCAAAACTAAAAACCAACTTCGTCGCTGAACTACACAATCGATTTTGATTCGAATCAAAATCGATTAAAATTTATGGGACCACCTCGTAAGCAGGTATGCCTTTTCAAAAAGCTTTTCAACGCACAATTGCGAAAAACGGCCACTTTTGGCGTATATGAGAAGAAAAGCTTCACGTTTTCACTTTAAACTGAAAACGGTAGTTCATAAAATAGTGGGTTGAGAAGGGAAATAATTAATGAATGAATCTAGGGTCTGATCAAAACATTTTTTTTAATGATATCTCCGTTTCCTTTCAAATAATTTATTTTAAATGGGGACAGCACTGGACCCCGGAAAATTCAGGTAGTTTAAATTCGATGCTTTGACGACTCAGAAAAAATACGAGTTAAGGCGGCCCTTCCCTGCCGCTCTGTTTTCAACGCGAGCATAGTTTGAAAAGCTTGGTGTTTCATCTAGGGCAAGGGTCTTCAACCTTTTTGAAGACAAGGGCCAAGACTTACTCTGATATTGGTTCGATGGGCCGCAACATAATAAAAACATTCCATTCTAAACTAAAAGTAAATAAAAAGCAATAATACATTTAATCATCGAAGTTATTTATTACGTAATTTTACAAACAAGAAATAGACTTTAATAAAATTTTATCAATGCGACGTTTGACATTGCTTATTCTTAACTAATTTATCAATATCTGCCCCTATAGTAGTCGTTGCAATTCTCAAACTATTTTCAAGATGAACATTGGTGATTCTGGTCCTTGCCTTCGACTTTACATTTTTCATTCGAGAAAACAATTGTTCGCAAAGATATGAGGTGCCAAACAGAGATGTCATTTTCAGTGCATGATCTCTAATTTTAGGAAAATCCGAAGTGTATTTTGAATAAAACTCGATCAAACCTAAATTGAATTTTTCTTTCAAAGTAGAATTGCACTGTAATTCTATCAATTCCATCTGAACTTCTTCAGGGACATCTTCAACTGAAACATTAAACGGGCGAGCAAACAAATTCAGATTTATTTCATTTTGCCGGAAATCGGTAAAACGTTTGTCAAATTGTGTTTTCAAATCCTGCAGCGCGGTAATATATTTGTCCATGTTTGAAGTTTGGCAAGACGACAAATTTGGAAAATGTGTGGTAACATTTTTTTTTAATTGCTTGATCCAAAAGTCCAACTTCATTTCAAACGCTTTTAATGCGTCAAACAGCTCGTGAATCAAATTATCTTTTCCTTGCAATTTCTTATTTAAATCATTGAGATGTAATGTTATGTCGGCAAGAAAACCCAAATCACTTAGCCATGTTTCATCAGCGAATTGTGGAATAGCTTTATCTTTACTCTGCATAAATGCTGCAATTTCTTTTCGCAAATCAAACACCCGTTTTAACATTTTTCCTCTGCTGAGCCAACGAACATCACAGAAATAAGTTATGTCACCATATTCAGCATTTATTTCTTTTAAAAATTCCTGAAATTGCCGGTGGTTGAGGCCCCGAGATTTGATAAAGTTAACAGTTTTTACCACAACACGCATGACATCTTGAATACTAATAGACTTTGCACTTAGATTTTCTTGATGGATAATACAGTGGTACTGTATGAAGGAGACATCGGGATTATTTTTCTTTATTAAAGCAACAAGTCCTTCATTTTTGCCGACCATAGACGGTGCGCCGTCTGTGCAAATTCCAGCCAAATTTGATAATTTGAGGTTATATCTATTTATGACGGTGTTAAACGATTCCAACAAATCACATCCTCTTGTAGTGCCTTTCATGGGAACTAGAGCAGCCATTTCTTCAGTGACAACAAAATTAACGTCAACGCCGCGAATAAACACGGCCAATTGAGCGGTGTCAGTTAAATCTGTACTTTCGTCGAGTGCAACGGAGTAGTATACAAATTGTGACACACGTTCTTTTAATGATCGTTCGATATCACCAGCCAATTCTTCTACCCTCCTTGCGACTGTAACACCGGACAGACTTATTTTGGAAAATAATTGCTTTTGCGAAGGACATAAAACTTCTACTGCAGCCTCCATACATTCTTTTATAAATTCACCGTCAGAAAATGGTTTTGACTTACGAGCAATTTTCTCCGAAATAATGTAGCTCACTTTCACACTTGCTTCACTGTCTTCATTCTGTTTGTGAAATGAATACTGCTGTCTTTGAAGTTGTTTCTTCAGAGCCTCCACCTTATCAATTCGTAATTGTCCTTGAAGATGTGCAAACTTACTGTAATGTTTGGATTCATAATGTCGTTTGATATTGTATTCTTTCACCACAGAAATTGATTCATTACATACGAGGCAAACGGGTTTTTCCCCGACACAGACGAATAAATATAAGTTCGTCCATTTATCTTGGAATGATCTGTGTTCATCAGTGACCTTGCGTTTTTTACTTGTACTTGCTGCCATCACACTCGTTGGATAACGAAAAATTATTCAAGTTGCAACGTGTTTTAACGCTGTGAGCGAGTGAATGAAATGACCACGTGTGCTGCAAATGCGACTGCCCGTGCTCACCCGCTCCCGCGCCCGCTACTGCACACTCCTACACGGGCGCGGGCGGCGGGGAGAGGGTGCGATCCTCAGACAATGTCGGGCCGCCATGGACGCATCTGCGGGCCGCATGCGGCCCGCGGGCCGCGGGTTGAAGACCCTTGATCTAGGGCAATGCTAGAAAAAGAGGCAAACCAAAAAGAGAGAGATAGCGCCTAAGGGCATGGTTTGCATTCTATTAAATGAAATTAGTATTATTGTTTACGGGTACGGAAATTTCATAAAACTTGTTCCAAGAGATACGTGTTTATCAGTAAGTCTTACCAGTATGTGAAATAAATGTTCTGTATTTTAAATTTTCATTACATTTGCAAGGTTTGTATTGAAATATTTTCTTTACTTTTACAATTAATAAGTACTTTATGAACGGTCGAAGTTCAGCTAAAATTTGTGCAAAAAAGCAGATTTTTGGCGGCTTATACCGACTTTGTTTTTCTAAATTTCAATTTTATATTTCGATAGAAACCTATAAATAGCGCCCAAGATACCTGTGAGTTCAAAAGTTTTCAAGAAAGATCAGATACAATGCCATAATCACGTACGAGCGTTTGTATGAAAAGTAAGACAGGAAGGCCGCTCTTAAGGGTGTGGTCGAGCTCAGGGCCGTCTTTAACTAGGCTGGGGCCCTTGGGCGCACAAAATTTGGGGCCCTTTTGGAAGTAAAAAAAGCGAATTATAATTACATTGTAACTGAGTGTAATGTGCCCGACAAAAATGTTTTGAGCATGAATATTTGAGAGAAATAGTCGGTCCTTCGGGGCCCTCTGAGAATCGGGGCCCTGGGTACGGGCCCCGTGTAAATGCCCTTATGGTGAAGACGGTACTGGAAGAAGAGCTAGGATAATTGACGAGTTAAGAATAGCTTGTATACGAGTTAAAAAAAGTGACGGATAGAAAATAGACAAGTTAGGAAAGGAAGGGAAAATTCAGTTACATGAATCGTTTGTCCAGAGCAATAAGAATTAAATTGGCTTGCAATGGATGTCTAGTATCTAAAAATAAATTCAAAGAAATAT
The DNA here is from genome assembly GCA_943193695.1 of Acrobasis suavella. Lineage (NCBI taxonomy): Eukaryota > Metazoa > Arthropoda > Insecta > Lepidoptera > Pyralidae > Acrobasis > Acrobasis suavella. The sequence goes on from OW971950.1 coordinate 2,088,753, forward strand.
CTACTATCTTTAGAATCTAAACGAAGTGGTGAGGAGTTCTTACGCGAGCTAAATTAAACCATAGCGCTAACAAGCACACCACGTAGATATTTCTTTGAATTTATTTTCTGAGTAAAACTTCTGTATTTGAGTTCTAGCACTTATTCTGTGACTAAGTCAACCTAAAGAGTGTGAATGGCCATCAAAATATCAAAACTACTCACATGGCAAGCCCCTTCTCCAGCTTTAGTCAACGCGCAGATCTGCGTCTCGAATACTTCATTCACGTTCTTGTGGGCCTCCTTACAGTCCTCATAAGTTATCGCCTTGAGGTCCAGCTGCATCAGGTCGTTGGGGAGACGACCTGGGTACTGGAACAGACGATTATTTGTATGAATATAACAAAAATAATTCTTCTTCTTTGTCTTTGTTTGTCAAGTGTTATTCGAAAGTTTGAAGAAAACTTTACTTACATGTAATTTTTCATATTTTTTATCAATAAAACGGGAAAAACGGGAACATTGAAAAAATCAGAAAAGTATAGGTATGTTTTTTTTCACAGAATATTTTTATTGTTTTGGAGGGTAGAATGATTTGTTCTTGTTGTCATGCGCTCATTCCGTTCCGGCACACATTAAGTTCACCCCCACACCCCCGAGACAGGTGGAAAGGATTTTGTCAGTCTAAACTACTTATGAGTGTTGCAACTGTGAAATTTTCATTTTGCTCATTACTTAACTGCACTGTGTCCACTATACTTATTAAATTTCTTCTTCATTGAACAGTATAGCTATTCTACTGTGTTACTATTAAAAAACAAACTTACAGAAGTGGTTCCCCATCCCGTCAGCATCATATCTTCCCCCCTCTCCACCGGCTCATCATTCAGCTCGACCGCGTCCACTATACTCCCGAAGTCTATCTCCTCTTCAGTGAACAGAATGGCTATGTCGTTCTTAATGATATCATCGTCGTACTCTTCGTGGTGCACGATCTTCCTGATGCTGTATGCTTTACCGCCCGCTCGTAGCTGGTTGGTGCCCACTACAGCTTTCAGGTATTGGGGTCTCGCTCTGGAAATAGTTCTGTTTATGTCTAACAAATTCCATGTCCATGGGGATTCATATTTGAACAAATCATATTTTACCTTTATTGATTTTAATTTATTGAAATGGTTGGAATGGAATGGGTTTATAAACTTCTTAGCCGCGTAATTACATCAGAATAAAAATCATACATATGTACTTAGGGATGTATTTAGGGATCCCGAGGACTATAGGCTTTTAGCCTTTGTTTGAAGCCTAGACTCTTAATTAAGGGGCTTGACAAGCTAAAAGCCTAAAAAGGTTTTTAGTTCTTTAGGCTAGGTCTATTGAATAGGCCAAGCCTAAAGGACTGTAAGTCTTTATAGGCCTTTGGTGCGACGTTGTTTTGGCGATATTTAAGTAAAATATACATTATTTTGTTTTTTCAAAATTAATTAAAAATAAAATAAAACCTTTATTCACAATTATGATGGCTTACTCAGGCTGATACTGAAAAATGGATTTAGCCTAATCATAAGCCTATTACTCTAATTAAACCTCAGTCACAAAAAAGCCTTTTTAGGCTTTCAAAATCGACATAGCCCTTAAAAAGGACCGACAGGCTTAAATTTAAGGCTAAAAGCCTATAGTCTTCAGAACACTATATGTATCCCTAAAGGGAGAGATATAGCATTTTGGGAATTGCAGCTCTAAGCAGACGGAGCCAAGGGCAAAATATAATGACCACTTTTAGCGTGATGGTGGACTAGAAGGTGGACAAAAGAATCAAACAGTGATGGGTTGCTAAAGCCGCAAATATGATTTGCTCTGACTCGGGAAGAGAAAAAAGTCGTCAAATCTTAGATTTTTCCTTTTTTCCAGACTAGCATGGAAAAAATATGAAAAATCCGCCCTATAGAGAATTACGTAAAGATAAGCATTTTTACGTAATTCTCGCACTATTCCGACACTTGTTGTGAAAGAGTGGAAGGCTAGCGAAAGACTTAAAGGACATTTTGTGGCTATTATGATTATAAAGTACCTGTCTACACAATGCGCAGCCGTCAATATGACTCTGGGGGTGACGAGGGACGCCCCACAGAAGTGCCACACCCCATACCATCTCAGGGACACCTGGTAGGGGACCGAGCCGTTGGGGGCTTTAGTTCCCCCCACTATCCTCTCCCAGTCTTCGCGACCATCGACCTTGGAGTAGAATTCTGCTGAAACTATAAAAATAAAAGTCATATCACCTCTCACTGAAATTTGAGATTTAAGAAAATAAAAGTACTGTGTGTAATATTTTACAATAGTCCATCTGACGCTATTAGCAATTTCGAGGCATCGTTCCTATTTTAATAAACTAAATATCATAGACATCATCATATTTCATCAGGAAGTCTACTGCAAGTTTAAATAGGCCAAAATAATGACAAAAAATGATAATAATGATTCTTTTTATCCGACTTCAAAAAAGGAGGAGGTTTATCAATTCGACCATAATTTTTTTTGATGTGTAGTTTATGAACCGATTTTGATGATTCTTTTTTTGATGGAAAGAAGATATCTCAAAAATGGTAACATAGTAATTTTTTCAAAATGTCGGTTGTGTAGCTTGGGCGTGAAGTCGGTTTTTAATTTTGAAAAAGTATCCAAATCCACTGTTTTACATAATATCTCGTTTACCAAGTCGCATTACGTAGCTTTTATTCTAGGAAGGTGTGTTTTGTCGAAGTATATTCTGTCAGACTAATGCTAGTCGAATACAAGTTCTTTCGAAACAATGAGAATTGAACTATTGGTTTTCGAAGTTGGGACTGTGTCAAAATATTTAACTGTCGAAATTCAGAATGACACTCAGCAGTTGCAAAGGAATCTAGCTGGAACCTTTAGCTAGAAAGATCTGAGACTGAGGTCTTATTACAGAGGTGTCGCCATGGCCACATATACTGGTCAAAGATCATAGTTAACACAATAACAAACAGTTGCAGAACTTATTAAATTTAGGCCGAACGTACCTATAAGTTTTTAGGACAATCGAATTTGTTCCAGATTAATTTTGATAACTTTTGATATAAGACCTTTGTTTTTTAAATTTGTTCATGAATTTGATAGCTGCGATAGATACACACAGTTAGAAAATACATCACATAACATAATAATTAAAAGATAATGTAGTATCAAGTATTCAAGTCCCTGTAGGTAGTGTAAAAATAGCAGTGTTATTCATCAATATATATTTCTGCCATTTTTGAAACTTTTTTGTATAATTCGGCATAAAATATTATAAAAAATAAAAAATATCATAAAATTAATTGAATAAAAACTATAAAAATCCTTGTCAGAAGTGGGATTCGAACCCACGCCCACAGAAGTGGACTGCGACCTGAACGCAGCGCCTTAGACCGCTCGGCCATCCTGACTTGATAAAGAGCGTGAAATTAGCCATCAGTATCGTATGGCGCGTTTACGATATAAAATTAGCACAATGACGTCATAGTCGTGATTGACAACTTTATCATTGAGTGCCTTGGAGAAAACAAACTTTAAATCACAATAACAATTAATTTCGTGACGTCGGTAGGTGTACGGGTGTACGCTAGAATACTCAATGTGTAAGTATAGGCTACACTACAAATCACGGGTAACGTTAGTAATAAATACAGTTTACTTAAAAAATTATATAAAAACTAAAATGGTCTGTTTAACTCCCGATGAAAATGTGTTATAAGTTTGATGTGTCTGTGTGTTTGTTTGTCTGTCTGTGGCATTAATAATAAAAGCTTTTTAAAACTTATATTAAAAAATAAAATAGTGACACTTTTCAGAAAAGCAAGATGTGATGCAAAATGCATGTTTTGACTTTGATATTCAATTCAATTCAATTTAAATATATCTTTATTATCATATTTATAATATCTCTTAATAATCGTCACTTGTTTTGTTGCACAATAATTGTTGACGTCAAAAAGTTACTTAGAGCTAAAGTTACCTATGGAAGATATAGGTCTAACAAAATATACTGCAACTCTTGCAAGGGCGAATTCAGTCCGCGACACTGAACAATCCCCAATAACGAAATAAATAATATTTGCCCACGCATTTTTACAGTTCACGATTATCTATTATTTATTTTAGATGAAAAAAGGAAGACATGGAAAATACTCCACTGACAATAACCTAGTTCTTATTGAAGTGAAAACTTCTTTAGCGGCGTTGTACACTTATTTTGTAATGGGTATAAAATGTTAAACTCGCGTCAGGACACGTGACCTGATCGAAAATTCGTAAGACGGATGGAGAGTAGATAGCCGGCGCGGCGTAGGAGAGGAAGTATCCCCCCCTCTTTCTACGAAAATGTATGCCTACGCCTGCTGTTTCGTTTAGGCGGCGCAGGGCGCTTGCACATGGCACGCTGTAAATAAATAAATATTGTATTCTACCACATAAATTATAGTACTTTTATACTGATAATTAAAGTAATTCGTGCAAAATTATTCCCTAACCATTCCAAAATATCAAAAATGCACAACGTTAATATTCAAGTTTTTACTTCTGCCGGCACTCCCGGAGTGCAACCCGTCGTTTTTTTTGATGATGATACAAGTTGACCGATGAGATGCCCAGAGTTAATTTGAGAAGATGAGCAATTTGGTTTTTGTGGCTCTAAGCAGACAGAACCAAAGACCCAAGCACAGAAAAAGTACTAGTACTCACGTACAAAAGTCTTACTTAAAAAATAAATTTAAAGAAATATCTACTCAAGGTGGTTAGCGCTATGGTTTAATTTAGCTCGCGTCAGAACTCCTCACCTCTTCGTTTAGATACCTAGACATCCATTGCAAGCCAATTTTATTCTTATTACTCTGGACAAACGATTCATGTAACAAAATTTTCTTTTTCGAAGTGGTCGCCGCGCGCATAGTAATAATGTAGGTATATTTTCGATACCTAAACGGAGTGACACAGGCCTGCCCAAAGGCCACTTTTAGCGTGATGGCGGGCGAGAAGGTAAAAAAATAAATAAATATGGACAAATAACACTGATTGAGCTAGCTCCAAAGTAAGTTCGAGACTTGTGTTATGGGATACTAACTCAACGATACTATACTTTATAACAAATACATGTACAATATGTAACAAAATTGTACCTATATACGTATTTGTTATAAAATATATTATCGTTGATTTGATTTGATTTGATTTGAATGCATGAAACTCGAAAAAAATATCGACATTTTCATACAAACGGGCCGACCGAACACTTTTGTATGAAAATGTCGATTTGTTTTTCGAGTTTCATGCATTGGTCCGATAGAAAAAGTTGTTCATATTGACGGTCTAAGTTGCTCCTACAAGGATCGGACAGGGTTTTTGTTACATATTGTATAGATAAACATCCAAGACCCAGGTCAATCTGAAACTGAAAAAGATCATTTTCCATCTTGACCTGACCGGGATCGAACTCAGGAATTTTTATTTATTATTTCAGATAACGTAGATAACGTTCGACCCCAGGGAAAAAGGAATCCAAATAGGGGTTGCTAGTTGTATGCTGGAATATCAGACACAACATTCTGGTGCACATCTGCGCAGCCGCAGCGATGCGGGTAAAAGCCGATCGAGGGAACGAGCGTATGCGAATCATGCATTTACGCCCATTCTCTCAATCGATGCCCGGGAAAGAAGCAGCTAGCATATTTCTAAGTTTTTTCTTTTCTCAAAGACCTGAAGTGCGATTTCTGAAACGCGGAGTCACCTAAACGAATGGTTTTCTCTCGTTTAGGTGACTCCGCGTTTCAGAAAGCGCACTTCAGCATGGAAGAAAAAGTGGGTAAGTAAATTAAACTCTTACCAAAACTTGATAGAATCCCAAATAGAATCCCATACAAGTATAATACACTTAATTCCATGGCTGTGCTGATCACGATTCACAACTGATCCATAATGAAAAAATAACTACTTTTTATACTTTTTGTTATATTATCTAAAATTATGCGTGCGTCAATGTAACTGGGCTAAATGGCGATGGGCTAAATAGCTATGGTGATACCCCTATTCAGTCATAATGTGTATCTAGACGTGTTAGACTTTGGACTTGAGGCAGAAGTCCCATTTTTGAAACGCTGATTCAAATAACAGTTTGTTTAGTGATTCCGCTTTTCGAAAATGGCACCAAAGAGCGGTGTCTTTTGCCCTTGAAAACTGTTCTTATTTCGGCAGACGATATTATTAAGGGTGGTATCTGGGGGCAAGGAAGTGCATCCGCCAAGTCGAGCAAAAGAGCTTTTCTTGAAGCTATTCGGGCTATTTTAGAAATATTTATATTATGGTTACTATAAAATGTTGTTAGTAACTTAACTAACAAGTTACGTTACGGCAGATGAATAAAGTACGGTATTGACTGCCATTGACGTTGATTATTAACCGACTTTAAAAAAGGATGAGGTTATCATTCGAATGTATATGTACATATTTTTTAATGTATTATGTTCCTCGATTACTTGAAGACACGTAGTCCAATGTGGAAAATTCTTTTATAACTATATTTTCAAATCGGTATTAGACGTTTTCAAATAATCGGTGAACACTGAACATATATTTAAAAAATCTCGAGAAATTGATAACCTCCTCCTTTCTTGGAAGTCGGTTAAAAATTGTAACTAAATACATATTCATGATTTGCCTTGCCATTCAGCCAAGTTATTTCGATCAAAGAGTGTCTCATGCTAGTCTCATGTAGAGCTGCCATATTTCAGGATTTGTCCTGAGATCTTAGGATTTTTGGATTAGTCTCAGGATTTTTTTTTTAAAAAGTCAAAAGTCATAAAGCATTTATTTATCTTTGGATATTTATATCACTTGATAATTGTCATTTTTTTTTCTTTCGATTTCTTAATAGTTAGTTGTTGACGTCAGATCATTTACTTACAACTAAGTTTACTGCCGCCTCCAAAGCATAAGTACAGAAGAAGCGGTAACAAACTGTACTGCAGCATTTTCTCCAAAAACGTCAACCATACAATTGCACTGATATTAAAATTAGATGTGTGGACTGAGAATACATTGCTATGTCATAATTATTAATTAAAATGTCAAATTTGAAATTAATGTCAATTTGTATTAAATTCATGTACTGATTGTACTCAAATTATGTCATTTGTGAGTGTACAAATATAAACCTTTAAAAGGGACCCGCGCCAAGCTCAAGCCAGACGTTTTTGTCTTTAAGATAATCATCGCTTCCGTAATAAGCCTTCTCACAAAGTACTTTCTTTACATAAGCTTTAAATTTTCTATCTGGCATATCAAGGACCGATTCTGGCAATTTATTATAAAACTTTATACAGTTTCCCTTAAACTATTTACTGACTGTTAACAGATTGCGGCCGAATTATGTTAATCTCAAAAAATCGCAGGATAGAAAATAATTAGATAATAAAGGTTGTATCGTATTTTGTGTATAAGAACGATACTGACTTTTTTAATTGTGACATTGAATTGAGACAATGTAACGCTGTTCTTGATATCTTCGATCCAAGTTTGTCACAATTTAAAAGATCACTGGTTGCTTCATTAGATATGTAAACTTAATCACAATTACCTGCCTGTTTTGATGTACCTGACTTACCTTGCTCTTTCTTATTTTGTATTTTTTTTTGTTACATCTTACTTGCTCTCATATATTAGGCAATGCTGTGTACACTCTAGTGACAGTCTTTCCCAAAGTGGGCGATAACGCCCCCTTGTGAGCGCTGGAGGCTTTAAGGGGGGTAACGTGCCCAGAATAAAGTTGGGGGGCGCTGATGTGATTTAAGCAATGAGTGATTTATAACTTCAGCTATTTCATATTTTAAATTTCACTGAAATTAAAATCCTCTTACTACACATCATTTATTAGTTCATATTTATATCCTTTTTTATTGTACAAATATAAACTGAAAATGTAATTAATATGTATTATTTTAATGCGTTCACATCGCTATTTATATCGTTAAAGGAATCAAACACTGAAAAAATATAGGTTGAATTAAACTACAGGCAAGACAAATATGTGATTCAGGTTTTTATGGTGAAAAAAATGGGGGGTGCTACAAAATAACTGATTTTTTAAAGTGGGCGTTTGACAAAATAAGTTTGGGAACCTCTGCTCTAGTGGATTACGGACTAGTTTTGTTTTTTATGCTTACAATATTCTCTTGATCTGTATTGTCTGTAATCCGTTTGTGTGCCTTATAATAAAATAAAATAAAAATTGTTATGTGCATTTGATAGAAAAATTCTCAAACTGCAACAAAATCTCAAGATATAGAAATCAGGCCATTTCTCGGGACTTTTGATTTTTTCATCTGGTAACCCTAGTCTTATGCGCATGATTGCACATTACAAAAGCGAAATCACGGGTTACGATAATATTTGAATGACAATCGACCCCATTGCATATATTATACGGTCAGGACGTAATTTGCGACTGTTTAGAGTGCATACGAATGACGTAGGATTGTTGCAAGCGAATGCACGGAGGTGTGGCTGTGAGAAGATTGGATGCGGCATATCATGAAGTTTTTAAAGTTTGCTTGTGTCATGTGGTAAATTTGCTGTCAGTCAGCCAGTGTAAAGACGTATACAATGAGGAAACAAAAAGAAAAAAAAATAGTATTTTATGCTACAGTTGTATAAGACGTGTCAAAAAATGCGAGTATTACGATTGTCGTACTTGAGTTACGATGCGAGCTGTGGCGAGCATCGTAAGGAGTCGCCTTCGAGCATTTTGTGACGCACTTATACAACGTTGCATACAATACTTTTTTTACGACTGTATTTACTAAATAAAAAACAAAAATAAACAAAGAATAATATGAAAATGTTTGACATAAGTATTATTTTAGGCAGATATTAGGCATCTATATTAAACTTTATTTTTTTTAAATTGACGTTTGCTTCCTAGACAAACTATAATAAAAAAAAGATTTTCTTATTTTGACAGTAAAAAAAATATTTCGGAAAGTTTTATTTTTAATGCGAACTGTATGAACTCAGTTGTTTGTAAATTTAGTAGGCTAGGAGTATCGTTTTGGCGAAATAACGACACATGTGCAACTATATTAGGAATGTATAGAGTTTTCTGAGATCATATTATCTATATTCTTATAATAGTATTCGGGACTATTTAAAAACCAGATAACAGTAAAGGCGTAGAGAAAAACATTAATTGAATTATAATGAATGTATAAGTAATTATGACATGCTTTTATTCTGAGGCCAAAGTTGTCAAGACAAAAATAAATAAGCCGAACCTCAATGAGGTTGTGTAATAATTTATTGTTACTGAATATCAGGCATTATTGGCTACGCCGATGACAGCACCGTTGTAGAGAGTTATATGTCCAATGCCCGTACAAGTCCACAAGAAATCCAGTCACTGAGAGAGCCTATGATTTAACGAGTTAACTTGAAATTACAGGGGGTGTCGGATTGGGGTGACGCCAATCTTGTGAAGTTCAACCCGTCCAAAACCCAGGCGTGTCTCTTTTCTGCAAAAAAGAGTAACTTCCAACTTACACCCACTTTCCAAGGTGTTTCCTTGCCGATAGTTGACCATCTTGGGCTTTTAGGCATCAGCGTTACGGCCAAACTCAACTTCGGCCAACAGATAGAGTCGATGGCACTGACTGCTTCCAGGAAGTTGGGCGTCATTTCTAGGGTCCCGCGGTACTTCAGCCCTGAACGGCTACTTAATCTTTATACAGCCCAGGTTCGCTCCTGCATGGAGTACTGCAGTCACTTGTGGAATGGCTCCGCTAAATACCAACTTGAGGCACTAGACTCTGTTGACCGAAGAGCCCGCAGGCTTATAAACAGCGATGAGCTTTCGAATAGAAAATTGCAGTCCCTAGAGCATCGTCGCAAAGTAGCCTGCTTATCGGTTTTCTATAGGATACATTTTGGAGAGTGTTCGAAGGCTCTTTTTGATCTCGTGAAACCCTCACCATATCTCTACGGACTACGAAGCGCGGACAGGGGTTTCACCCCTTTGCCGTTGAAATACCTAAGTCTCGAACTAAACGCTTTGACAATTCCTTTTTGGTTCGAGTAGCTAAGGTGTGGAATGAACTGCCTGCGTCTATATTCCCAGAGAAGTACAGCCCCGGGACATTCAAAAGTAGATTGAATGGGTATCTTTTGGATAGGCATGCTTCATCCTAGTCTTCATCGTCGCTTTCCATCAGGTGAGATTGAGGACAAATGCCTAAACCAATAAATTGTAAAAAAAAAAGAAGAGTTTTCTATTATTTTTAACCCACGTCCTTAAAAGGAGGACGTTATCAATTCACGATCTTTTTTTTATGTATGTTCACCGATTATTCGAAGATGCCTAGACCGATTTGGAAAAATCTTTAAAAAAGGTTCCACTTTGGAAATTTTTGGATTTGGAAATTTCTTTTTTTGTTTGAAAGGATATGTTTGGGTGGACCTATAGAAATTTTATCAAAATCGGTCGTGTAGTTTGGGGGTGAAGTCGGTTTTAAGTTTTGAAAAATTATGTTTCGTGTCTTGCATACTTTACCTTCTCCACAGAAAAATGCTTCTTCGTCGCAATTGAGATTTCAGTCGCCAATACGTTTTATAGTTTTGGGATATGTGCCCGTTATGTCTGACATTGTTACTTGGCGGCAGCAGTCGGCAATAGGTCCTGGAATGTGCTAGGATATACAGGGTAGGGCCGGATTAACTCTATCAGGGCCCCTAGGCAATGCAATTCTCGGATCCTTTACCCTTTTCTTACTTTTTAAAATACATTTTTTTTCTTATACAAAAGTCGAGTCGATCAGATTGACTCAAAATTTTAAAGATATAAATTTAAAAAAAGTAATCGTTTAATGGAACGTGTTTTTTTCATTGTGCGTGTACGAGGCCCCTGGGCAGTTGGGTAATCTGCCTTATAGATGATCTGGCCCTGATACAGGGTGACTTATTACCCACCAGTAAAATTTTTGGAGCAAGTTTAGTCCATGATACTAAACTTTCTATAAAAAAAGTAATTGAAAATCGATCAAAAATTTTCATCCCTCATGAAAAAACTCCCATCGAGCGTTGATTTGTATGGGGAACAGAATATATTTTTCGTTTTTCCTCAATTGTTTTAATGGAAAGTAGTTAAGGGACTACCTGAATTTTTCAGTGTTCATTGCTGCTCCCATTTGAAATAAATCATTTGAAAGGAAACGAAGATATCTTTAAAATTTTGTCTTGATCAGACCCTAGAGAACCCTTCAAACTATTTTATTAACTACCGTTTACAGTGGAACGTGAAGCTTTTCTACGCACATAAGCCAGAAGCGGCCGTGTTTTTAGGTAGCGCCTTAAATATTATGGACCCTGAAAATCACCCTGTATAGAATGTCCTTTTTAAAGAGGGATGTTATTTTTCGCTATGTCTCTGTCTGTGTGTTTATCTGTGGCATCGTAGTGCCCGAACAGTTGACCGACTTCAATGTGGGTTTTTTTATGTGAAAGCAAGGTTCCTTGCGGTAGTTATTAGCTATGTTTAATGAACATTTATTCAGCCGTTTAGAAGTATTTGGGGGCTTTATGCAGTTGTACGCTTAGATGTTGGGGATTTTTAATATTTGCCTGAAAAAAATAAATGGCGCTACGTATATCAATTCCAAGGAGTATGTTAGTTCCGCTAGTCATCACTAGATTTACATATAAAACTAAAACGCGCTATAAAGTTTTTTCTCAATTAATGACTTTTGGCTAACTAAAATCGACTTAGAAATTGGTTCAGTTAGCGGCTTGAAATCTGTTTTTTTTTTCTTCTTTAATTTAATTGGCGAATTATTTGTTAGTTAAGTTACTTAACTAATTTAACTGTACTTAACCTAAGTACAAATATTTTTTGGGTTGATTCAGTCCATTTTTTTTTGGCATTTTGGACCATTTTTTATATCGGAGTACGAAAACAAATCCTAGTATTCACGTGATTCGTCACTTTGGAAAATGAAATCTTTATATCGTATTTCGATATACATTTATTGGGAAAAGTTGTTCAAAATGACATGGACTAAATCACCCCTTAAAATATTTGTACTTAAGGGGCTACCTAAATTTTCGGGGTCCAGTGCTGCCCCCATTTGAAATAAATCATTTGATAAGAAACGGAGGCATCATTTAAAATTTTGTCTTGACCAGGCACTAGGTAACCCTTCAAACTATTTTATGAACTACTGTTTACAGTTTTAAGTGAGAACGTGAAGCTTTTCTACGCACATACGCAAAAAGTGGCCGTTTTTCGCAATTGTGCGAAGAAAAACGTCACGTTTTCACTTTTTTTTTTTACAATATATTGGTTTAGGCATTTGTTCTCAATCTCACCTGATGTTAAGCGACGATGAAGACTAGGATGAAGCATGCCTATCCAAAAGATACCCATTCAATCTACTTTTGAATGTTCCGGGGCTGTACTTCTCTGGGAATAGCAGGCAGGCAGTTCATTCCACACCTTAGCTACTCGAACCAGAAAGGAATTGTCGAAGCGTTTAGTTCGAGACTATTATTATTACTTTTAACTGTAAACAGTATTTCGTAAATTCAGGTATCCCCTTAATAAAAAAGGACACTGTATTAGGGCAAATCATACTAGTTGAGATAAAATATGTGTGTTTACAATAGATATAACCGGCCAAGAGCGAGTCGGACTCCGCAATCAGTCCCAACTTTCAAAACCAAACTGAGAGGCATTTTGTTACAGGCACAAATAGCGCAGTGGCAGTAGAAATTATATTTAAAAGGCTAGCATTGCGTGTGCATTGAAGCCCATAGTTTTAATAGTACTGGATTTAATTAAATAAATAAATAAATATGAACAAATAACACTGATTGAGCTAGCCCCAAAGTAAGTTCGACAATTGTGTTATGGGATACTAACTCAACGATACTATATTTTATAACAAATACTATATAGATAAACATCCAAGACCCAGGACAATTTGAAAAAGACCATTATCCAACTTGCCCTGACCGGGGATCGAACCCGGGACCTCTGGGTGGCGGACTAGCATGGTGACCACTACGCCACGGAGGTCGTCAAATTATTAATTATATTAATATTTTTTACCACACATTCATATTTATTTAACATATATTTATTATATAGCTATATATTTCATAGACACACAAACTCATTTTCACACAAACCACATTAGCCCGTGAGTCACATCACATAAGGTCCATTGAAAACCAGCGTCGTGGTTACACCGTGGCCGCGACATATGCTGAATGGGTCTTTTTGCCAAAAAACCACACCACGCTTTGACAATGCTGCACAAATGTACGAGATGAAGGTGACATTTCATCGATATCATATTGTTTGATGTACTTTTTTCTATTTGGTGTTGTGGTATTTTTTGGCAATAAAGAAATTTCTATTCAATTTCTATTCTAAGTCGATAAAAAATCACGTCTGTTGCATCGGAGCTCCACTTGAATATTTATTTTATCTCTTTTTTTAGTATTTGTTGTTACAGCGGCATCAGAAATACATCATCAGTGACATTTTCAACTGCCTAGCTATCACGGTTCATGAGATACAGCATGGTTACAGACATAAGGACAGCGTAGTTTTAGTAATAGGGTCCCATTTTTAACCGACTTCCAAAAAAGGAGGAGGTTATCAATTCGTCGCGATCCTTTTTTTTATGTATGTTCACCGATTATTCAAAGACTGGTCCGATTTAAAAATTCTTTGGTTTGAAAGGGTATACTTTCCAAGTGGTACCATGGAAATTTTATCAAAATCGGTTGTGTAGTTTGGGGGTGAAGTCGGTTTTTAGTTTTGAAAAATAAGTTATAAAAAAGTAACTGTGCGACACGCCCGCACGTCGTTTTAATAGGGTCCTGTTTTTTTTTTGTTTTTCGTGTGTGTAAGTGGCCAAAACAAATAGGGTCCTGATCAAAATTAAATTAAATACTTTGCACTGTTATTGATTTGACGACCTCTGTAGCTTAGTGGTTATCATGTCAGGCTGTAACACTGGAGGTCCCGGGTTTGATCCCTGGTCAGATCAAGACAGTAAATGATCTTTTTCAGATGTATTTGTTGAAAAATATTGTATCGTTGGGTTAGTTTGTCATTACACAAGTCTTGAACTTACTTTGGGACTAGCTCAATCTATGTGATTTGATCGTAAGTATATATTTATTTGTACTGTTAAGACATTGCGCCTTTACTCGTCTTTCGAAGCAACTAAGAAACAGAACCTGTATTGCACAATACCAACTTGCACTCGACCTCATATTCCTGGAAACATTTACCATTGTTCATATTTATAAATACCACATTTCTCAATACGAAGATCTCGAAAACTTCATATTTCTGTGAAAGGCAAACATTTTAGATGCGCCTGTGTTCTTTCAGTGTGCAAAGCATATAGTTAAAAGTTTAGTTCAAAATGGGATTCAGTTTTGATGTAATTTTCATGATCGTGATTTTTATTGGTAAGTACTTTTAAGTGCTGATAAGCGCTTCGTGTTACGTGCGTTGTGTGCGCCTTCTAGCTGCTTCTAATTCTATGCAGTCAGATCCCCTAAGGACCACCTGAACCATTGGGTAGTGCCAAAGATAATATAATTACTGACGTAACAGATACCCAACGCCATAGAAACGATTGGAGGTCCCGAAAGTAGGCAAAATTAGAGTTGCCGGTAGGCACACAGAGATGGCAGCACACACGACTAGCAAAACAGTGTTGAATTTGCTTTAAAAATATTTATTGCATTTCGTATAAGTCATATTTAATTAATTATAGTACTACTTTATTTAAATAGCATTAATATAGCATATTTTAATGAATGCCTTAGCGTCATCTAGTGACAAGGAGGAGAAATAATAATTTTTATAAGGCGATGGGTAGGCATGATAGTAACAGTGATGGGGCAGAAATGACACTGATTTATCCCACTAGTACCATTGATTGTACAAATGGTACCGATGTATCCCATTATTACAGTCCGAACTATCCAGCCCCGGATCTAGGGGGGGAGGGGGGCAAGCCGGGGTCCATGCCCCGGGCGACGAAGTCAGAGGGGCGGCAAAATCGAATATATCCACCACTCCCATACTACCGATACGGAATGGGGGCGGTGTCTGGTTACTTTTGAAGTATAATAATTGCTTACTACTCAAAGTGTGCAATAATTGTATCTCGATTTGAATCTTAACTGACCATATGAACCAAGTAATTCAGCACCTCAGTGTATTCGTACTACTAGTAAGACGGCAAAACCAAGCAGCGGCATATTCACATATTTGCCCCGCTTAAAAAAATCCTAGATCCGGTACTACCAAGACACATAGTTACAGCAAATTATGTATAGGTAATCATCGTGATTATGTCGCATAAACCTATGTTTTTAATTATGTTCTCTCACTCGACGGTGATGACTGATGACTGAAAATCAGTGCTTGCTCCCAGTAGTTTTAACGCTGAGTTATTACCTTTTTGTATCACTGCGGTTCACCCTATTTCTACAACTGATTATCAATGTTTTCGTGTTGAATTGTGTATACATTATGTGTGTACCTCAATGAGACAAATTAAGTGTTTATCTATCTTATGTAGGTTTTAAAAATTACCTCCATGCGTCCAGAATCGTAATTTATACCTTTAGAGATATGGCATAATCCACCAGATCAGACCTGTGTCATTCCCCGTTTAGGTATCAAAAATATACCCACACTAGCTTTAGCCCGCGGCTTCGCTCGCGTAGGTGTGTAATTTATCAAAATCCTTTTATAGGGGATGCCTACGTCATAGTAGCTTTATGCATGCAACGTCTCAGCTCGATCGGTTTAAAATTGACAAAGTTTTATACAAACTTTCATCCCCTATTTTATCCCCTTGGGGGTAGAATTGATCAAAATCCTTTCTTAGCGGATGCCTACGTCATAACATCTATCTGCATGCCAAATTTCAGCCCGATCCGTCCAGTGGTTTGGGCTGTGCGTTGATAGATCACTATGTCAGTCAGTCAGTCAGTCAGTCACCTTTGAATTATATATATTTAGAGATTTAGAGATAGATTAAGATTACTTTGCGCGCGGTGACCACTCCGAAGGGGAAAATTCAGTTAAATGAATCGTTTGTCCAGAGTAATAAGAATGAAATTGGCTTGCAATGGATGTCTAGATATCTAAACGAAGAGGTGTGGAGTCCTGCCTGACATAAATATAGATATTTCTTTGAATGTGTGGCGACCTCTACGGCCACTACGAGGAACTAAACAACTAACCAATCAAGAGACAACCGACAATATAGTTCACAAGAAGCATATGAGATGGCGCCAGCAGTATCCTACATCTCGATCTCAGAGTTCGCCCGATTCGCTGCATATATCCCTTCAACAACATCCGACGATACACCGTCGGAGCCGCGGTTCCCCAGGTGCAACAACATGCCTGGCGGGAAGATCTTCCCTTTGTGGCAAGTCACCTCGCTCCCACTACAAATGACTTTTCTGAGTAAGACTTCTGTACGTGAACGTGAGTGCTAGTATTTATTCTGTGACCAGACCAAGAAGCCGCAGCACGTGTTACAGTTAAGGAAACTCTAATTATCTATCCCGCAGGTATATCATCAGTGAGATGTCAGTTCTTCGAGTGTCATAACGACCCCACGCGTGATCCAGAAGATGGCGCGCTGGGCGACTTGCAGTTCACGTGGCTGGGGCTGCTGCAGTACATTCACGGTATGGTCATCATCGGGTCGAGATGAATATACGCATGTGTGAATATTTATAATGTCAAAAGGAGCTCGGTGGCCCGGCGGGAGTGCGCATTACTAGCACTATCGCAATTTAAGCGACACCGGGCGATACCGACACTTGGATGGATGACCACAAGTGGCACAAAAATTTCTCGAGATCCTCCGTGCTTCGGAAAGGCACTATAAGCCGTTGGTTCCAGCTGTCATTATTGTATGGCAGTCGTCAAGCTATGTCAGGTGCCTTTAGGCAGCCTGAAAAATCTAACACCAGTGATAGCCACTTACATACACGAAAATCAAATGTCAAATAATAATTTAATGTCGTTTGTCTGTGTGCAGTGAAGACCGCCACCCCACACTACTTCCGAGTGCCAAGAGTGGTTCTGATCAGCAGACAGTTTGTGCTGTCGACTGCCATGGATGCGGCGCAGATACCTGAGGGCTACGCCTTGTGAGTAACATTATCATTTAGGGCTCGCACGGGAGAGAAAATCTAGTGGAAGTGCTACTTGGCATTTGTATCGAAACCGTTGTCATCAAACTCACACAAATAAACTACTAATCATGTTTGCATTAGGTACTATAAACAATTCGTTTAATATGTCGTTTTTATTAATTTCAATAATGGCTTTTATACCTCATTAGGAATAAAATCTGGTACTTTACCATAGATGGCGTTATTTTTAAAAAAAGCAATTAAAAAGTTAAAAATAATTACCTTATGGTCTTAACTTGCGTCAAAATATATTTTCGGGATTGAGTGCAGTTATGACATGCGCGTCACGCCCACTTGGCACTTTCGCTAGACAAAGGCCACAGAATTAATAATTGGCCTTAAGTCTGCCATTTACGTGTATTGTAATGAAGTTAAATAAATTAATATTCTAACATTCGCTTGTGATCTGCGATCTTTTAAAACTTCTTTTGTAAATGAGCCTATTATATCTATCTAAAATCGGATGGCAACCCTAATGTGATTAAAGGTGAACGCACACTTATCCGAGCCGAACGCGTCGAACGAGCTGAACGAAACGAATTTTAGAATTCTTTATATCCTTTATATATTCTCGCACACCTGACTGTGTCGAATCGTCCGAATCTGGAAGAAATACACAAGTATTAGATGAAATAAATTCAGCGCGGGTGATGCGATTGAATCGATCGAATCGCCTACATTTTGTGTTTGCTATGACAAGTGTGTGCCTAAGAACAACGGGAGTTACGCGATCGAGTTACTACTTCGATTTATTTTAAATGTTACAAAAATTAGTGTTTCTAACATAATCGATTGATAAAGCACTGACAATAAAAATATCTTCAAGTTTCATCACAATTCACAGGTAATTACAGTGCGACAGGTGTCAAGGAAATGGAAACGATTCTTTCAGCGCGGTCGTTTCTTTCGGTGCGGATAGATATGCGAGGTCTTAAGAACTTCGATCAATTCGACGCGTTCGGCTCGGATAAGTGTGCGTTCACCTTAATATATCACTTTCAGTTTCAGGACTCAGGACTTTTCATTCACCGTAGCGATAAACTGCATCTGTGCATTTACCATGTAGTTTTTTTTACCCAAGGAAAAACTCTTTATTTCATTATAAAAATACATTTCAAATACAATTATTAATAAAAAATATACAAAATTTACAAATAAAATAGAGATTACATCGCGTCGCCGCGAGGCAGGGTGCCCAGTAAGCTAGCAGCATTGCCTCTCTGCACTGCGATAGAAATTCTTTGGGCAAAATAACTGCCAGCCCTTGGATCACCCGTAACCTCCCGGAGGCGCGCTGAAATCTCAGTCACCAGGGTTCTTGCTTCTCGGCCCCACGGACCCATTGTCTCAACCGCAAAGGGCACAAAAATATAGTTCGCCTCGAGGTGCTCATATTTCCTTCGCTTAACGGTTTCAGCAGCAACTGCAGCCGCCCCTGCCCGTGCGGAGGTAGATAATAAATGGGAAGGAGCCAGTGTCTCCACACAAGTGGCGTCCCATACCAAGCATTTTCCCAGCTTCCACGGTATCAAAGACATCGCGTCCGGCCTCTTACCGTCCGACCTCAACAAACCGCTTGGTTCCAGGACGGCCGGAACAGCAACAGAGGTTAAAGCTCTTCGGATGATGTCATTGATAGTTCCGTGTCAGGATAAGCGTTAAATTCTGAATATTTATAAAATTTTAAATTTTGTATAAAGTTTTGATTAATATGTATGCAATGTTTAACAGAGTAATGAAGAACAGTTTTATGTTATACAGTGAATCGGTCAAGGTAATTGATGTGACATCTATGTATGTGTGTTCTAGGGGCAACGTAGTTTTTGGAGACTACGAAAGAGACGAGAAGGAGTGTGGTGTGACCATCGACGACCTAGCGCACGGCGCGGACTGCGAGCCTGCGATCTTACTGATGCCCATAGCAGACGTGTTGCTGCACCCGGAGTACAAACACTTCGGAGCTACGGACAGCGTGGCTATTATGAAGCTAGTTACACCTGTCAAATCCTGTAAGTATTACGAGACTTTCCCCGTCTCCCTTAAAATCAGGTTAAGTCCAAAACAACAGTTTTTTTTCTAACATGAAAAAAAAACTTGAAAAAAACATGACAAAAAAAACTTTTTTTTTCTGGATTATGTTTATTTCAAGAATACAGAATTCAAAATTCATAAGGCAGTTCCCGTAAAAGATGAGTACTTAACAGTTTATAATTAGAGTTTTTTTATTTATTTATGAACCTACCATATTTTTTGCTGCAATAGTACCAAGTTTACATGAATATATTGGCCACATTCGAATTGCACACCGGGATTCCCGGTACAACTTGGGACAAACATAAACCAAACGGGGATTTCCCGGTCCGGGAGACAAATTTATTCCGATTCAATACCACGAACGAGTTTTCTATTCCGAATGGATACCACATTTCGTTTAAACAGTGGTATCCGTTCGGAATAGAAAATAATTAAAAATTCAAAGTTATACCTGTGGTATTCGTTCGGAGCATTGAATTGGAATAAATCGGGAGACAGGGACATTCATTAGTAATGAACTAATTAAACAAAAATTCAGTCTAAATAAATCAAAAAAGTCTAAATTAAGTAATATGTTATTTTAGTAAATTGTTAGAAATAAGAAAGTAATGAAAGCATACATCAATAAATTATACAATTTCTATAGATAGAAAACAAATTTAGAAAAAGATATTAAGTTTATCTCATGTTTTTTTCAACATTGAGGAAAAAAAAATCTTTTTTTTTCATATTTTTTTTTAATTGTGCATCCTTCGTTAAGTTCCAAAAGAAAAAGCGGGATCCTAATTCCTCATTGCAATTGTTGCAATACCGTATAACATACAGCATTTATAAGATTGATTATTAAAATGTTTAAAGATGAAAATTACAATACAATACATACCCATGCACGAAACAAATTCAAGGCAAAATTTTAAAAACTACAAAATGCGCAAAAGGCGGTCTTAACGCTAAGCAATTTCTTCCAGGCAACTTTGCTTATATAGAAATAAGTGATGGGAAATTAGGTAGTGCAGAAGGTCTAGGTAAATATACAGGCACTTATCACAGGACTGTAGTCCCGCTCAGTGGGTTGACAAAACGGGTTATATTGTTTTCATCTCCTGCAGATTACGTGGTGCCGACCTGCCTGCCTTTCAAGAATTATATTATTCAGAGAACATCAAGAAATATACCCGAAAAATTGTACCACGTGGATTTTTCTAGTGGTGAGTACCAATTAAAAAGTCTGCTTGGAGATTAATCTAATCATGTACGCAAATATACTGAAACAATATTAAGAGGAAATCAATGTTCCATGATATTTTCCTAAAGAACTGATTAAAACTAACGTGAGACACAGACGTTGTTAGCATGAATTAAACGGGTTACTCACGTAGAGAGTCAGGTACTGGCCGACATGTTTCGCCATCATCCGGAGCCTTCAGCAGGGAGAATGTGACTAGAGGACGCGCGTACACGATGTCGCCTCGAGACACACTTAGCGGTAAGTTGCGCGGGCGGCGCGGCGCGAGCGATCGCTCGCTGCGCCCGCAGCGACAGAGTGGTGTCTGGTCGGGGTTGCTGGTTTCCTGACAACTCCCGTGGATGTACAGGGAGGATCCCTTACCCTAGACTTTTCCATGCAAACGTAGTCTACGTTTTATTTTAAAACGACATGACAGATTTCGGTAAAAAATTGTAATTTTAAAGTAATTGCAATTATCTAGGGTTATAATTGGTTTGCGACATAAAATTATGAACTGGAAAGAAAATATAAGGGTGTTAAAGTATTCAATACTGATGGTCAAATATGATAAAATACACTATATATTTTTTAAGTTAATAATTTTAGTATCGGAAACCAATTAAAACACTAGATGATTGCAATTTCTTTAAAATTACACAATTTTGCCCATGTCCGACATGTCGTTTCAAAATAAAACGTAGACTACGTTTGTATGTTAAAGTCTGATTCTGTCCAGGGTAAGGGGATTCTTTAGTCTTGAAAAAGCGCTGATACGCAGTTTTTAAAATTAAATTTAAATACTTCCAATACAAAAGAAGTCTATTTACGTACTCGCAAATAAAGTTTAGTTTTACCAGTTTTACTAGAACTTAATACGATCTATAGAACAAGAAAATCTTCTTTTCACGGCGTAAGGTTTCAATTTATATTTCACAGATGTTCCCCGAGACTTTATAAACGAGGAAAAGGAAGTGGTCAAGCTGACACTACTACCAAGAGAACTGTGTTATCTCTACGACAATCCTGATGTAAGAATTATAATTTGTTTGCTTTGCTTTAATATATAGACATTCGACTTTATCCCTGATGGCGTAGACCAGGTAGAGGCTCAGGTTTTAAGACCCAATGACCAAGGTAATCGTCATGGTGAGAAAGACCGTCGTCCCAACCTCGTTGTTCTGACCCATCGTACTTTCTTGGGAGACTATCTTGATTAGTGTACCTAAATGTCAGGCCTGCCGAGCCAAACAGGAAGCGTCTGGAAGTTACTTCACCTTGAAGTGTCCTCCAGTAGCCCAAAAATGTTACTTAAGAAAAAATTAATTTAGAATCTTTCGCTGCATCATTATTAACAGCGTACACTAAATCCCAGACCATTAACAGGAAGCACTTGCAGAATCAGACGATTTTTATAGGCGGGGTTTTTACCCAAAAAATACTAACTACATTCAGTCGATGGGGCAGCAAAACGAGGTTGGGACGACGGTCTAAGAAGGTAGAAAAAGGAAATGAAAATAGTGATGCATTGGGAGCCACTTCGCTTTATAATATAAAGCCAACCCAGGGCCGTAAGACCAAAGGCCACGCTTAGCGTGTTAAGATAGCAAAAGCGATCAAAATAGTGATGGGTTACTATTGCAACTTATCATGACTAAAATCACGCCTTACCCCTCGATCGGCTTCTACGACCTGCGTGGGTAGAAGAGCAGCTGGTACATTCTTAGGTTTTCTTTTTTCTAGACCAGTATGGAAATGATGAAGATTCAAGCCTATTTTCGATTTCGATCTTTTGACACGATCTGCTCGAGAATAAAAGGCAGCAGGTACATTCTAATCCTTGTATTCATAAAAATTAACAACAGTTTACCAAACCTGTATTAATGAAAATATTTTCTGTCCCTTTCCCTCTTTTCAATATTTGACACAGTAAGAATGAAACAAAATACATTTTAACTAAAAGTGGTTTAGCAAAAGTTTTTTAACGTTTATGGATTTGGGGGTCAGTGCTTATTTTTCTCCCAGACCAGCATGAAAATGATGCAGAATCTAGCCTATTCCCGATTTCAATCAATTTATAAGATCTGCTTTAGAATAAACGGCAAAGAAGAAGAAGATTTATAAAAAAAGAAAAACCTTAGAATTGCCAGCTGCCGTTTACTCTAAAGCAATATCTAAATATTGTTAGACCAGAACCTAGCCACGGCAACCGCCCTGTCATTAGCCGTTTTCAGATCTGCCTCAGTACAAGGAACCGGGCAGTTTAGACATGACAAAAGATGGTCCATGGATTGTGTGACCCCACAGTCACATTTAAAACTGTTGCCAGAGTTCCAACCCCATTTGGCTCTGCTCTCCCGGCATCGCCCTGTACCAGATCGGAGTCTGTTTAAAGATTTCCAAATAAATCTTTTAAGTCTTTCATGATGATCATGAAGTCTGTTGATTGTTTGTTTTTGTGTGTGTAATTGGTCAAAATTGTTGTCAGATTTTTGTTAGTTGCCTGGAGACATCTGACTTAGTTTGATGACTGAAGATCTTTGAAATACATTTCTTTATTGTTTCTCACAGAATGGAACCAAGCTGATGAAGAACCGCAAGGCTTGCACGACTGGCTGCAACTTCCATTCTGGTGCGCCGACTCTAGTGCACGAACACACAGGCCATTGGTCTGTAGTGGCTCTTTCAGAAGGTAAAGGAACATAAGCATCTAAAATCAGTGAGCCTATAAATACAGAGAAGCTTTGTAGGTTATCATCATCAAATCAGCTGTAGCAAATCTTCTTTATAGACATATTTAAGCCATCCTCAAGGATTTTCAAAACGAGCGATTGAAAGCGGCCTGCTGTTTTTCTACAATCTGGTTCAGTTTAGAACTTATTGTCAGGAAAGCGTGCGTCTTATTTATCTGCACGCTAGTCTGGTTAAATCTTTGGCGGTGTTACTTCTTGACCGAAGGTGTGAATGTTTTGTTAGACCTTGAATTAACAAGCAACATTGATGATCCCCCATAGACTTCTAAAATAACTCCTTTAAAAAGTGGACTGCACCCAGCATTATGTACTTTTACAGAAATCCTTTGGCATAATTAATATATTTGACTTGGCCCACGAGGTGACTGCTATGTAGGGTGTGAAATCTACGATCGAGTAACTATGTATCGGCGAAAGGTCAGAGAGTCTTGACCAACATCTTAAGACTCTCTCGCTAGATGGCTGGTTCGAGAGTCCGATCATATTTTTTATTGGTACCAAGACCGTATTCCTGGTCACGGCACGCATTGTCAGATGGTTGCCCTCTTAGTTACCCTAACCACAGGAGCTTGGGCCTTGCCCAGTTGCAACCGGGCAACTACGTTGGGTTTTTAGAAAAAAATCATATTTTGTTATGATTGACATTTTACTTTTTATAATTTTTTTATTAAACCTAATCTAGGGCTGAAAATAAATAAAGAGAATAATGTATGTTACAGGTGGATCTCCATGCCCAGACCCATTGCGTCCTCGTCGACCTCCCGCACCTCCTCGTCATATTCTGCTTTTCCCATATGTACCATGGATAACTGCTGCAATCACTGGGAAGGCTGTCGGTGCTTTCGCGAAGGATGATCCATTTGGTACACATTTATGATGAAAATTCTGTATTACTATTAGCCTAGTGGTAAGCCACTACACTTAAACTAGCCAAGATACAGTTAATTAAAAAATGACGAAAAAAAATGGAGGACCAAGCATTAGTCCTTGGGGTAAACTAAACTAATCTTTTTGTTGGAAAATTTAACACGGTACTCACTGATAAACAAAAATAAATCACGAATCGAGGGGACTCAAAAATAAAACTATTCCTAAATAAAAGACCGGCCAAGAGCGTGTCGTGTCACACACAGTGTAGGGTTCCATACATTGAGTTCACGCGACTGAAAACGTCTTAAAAACTAATTGACTCTTACTTTATTTTTATGGGAGCTACCCTCAAAAATATTTTAAATATTATATTTTACCACTTTTTCGGCATGACTTATGTCCATACCCATGCTAAATTACAGCTTTCTAGTACTTAT
This sequence comes from Acrobasis suavella, assembly GCA_943193695.1. Classification (NCBI taxonomy): domain Eukaryota; kingdom Metazoa; phylum Arthropoda; class Insecta; order Lepidoptera; family Pyralidae; genus Acrobasis; species Acrobasis suavella. The sequence goes on from OW971950.1 coordinate 2,113,339, forward strand.
AGTCTGTGACTATATGAAACTGCGGACACACAGACAGACATGGTGAAACTATAAGGGTTTCTTGTTTACCATGGAACTCTAAAAAGTGACATCAAAAAACCAAGTAAATAAAGTAATAGATGTATGATATCTGGATTTCACGTTTGGTGTTCAAAATTACTGATTTAAAGCGGCCTGCATTTAGCTATCAATAACTTAAATATTTTAAGTTATTCCTAGTTCTTGTGAACGTATTTAATGTGCATCCAGAAAATAAAATAAGCAATGTGTTTCAATTCATTTGTGGTTTTGTGCTAAAGCTGTTTTTCCAGTCCTAAGTTGGATATTCTGTCCAATATATTTTGCTTGTCGGGTACATGAAGCAAAAGATCTCTGTCAGTTGACGTAGTAAGTGGAAATCTATAGTCTCTGCCTACCCTCATGGGAAACAGGCGTGAAAATATGTATGTATGTATCTCTGTCAGAATTCGCTACTCTACAACAACTTAAATCAGATCCTTTTTTCTAAACCACAAAATAATCAATTTCTATTGCATTTTCATACAAATTTAAATACAGACTTATGAAATCATAGTTTCTTGCAGTTAAACAGCGCTTTTATTATTACATTTTCTGCAATAATTATAAAAAATAACACATTGGTATGACCATAACAAGTGACATTATTTTGTGACATTATATTTTATTATTGAGACAGGAGCATGAAAAAAAATGTGTTATCTAACCAATTTATCCAAAAATATTCAAAAGTAAAGTACTAACAGTGAAAACAGAATAAAAATTGGTTGAAAAACGAACGAGATAAAACGATTTTACGAAAATATGTCTATCTCACTCGCAAAAACGGTATTTTCTATGGCAAATGTATAGATGATATGGACTTTGACGTCACCAGTACATATTGGACTTCTCTTTTTAATTGAAACTTTAAAGTATCACATGTTCGTCGCTGATAAAGATATTTTAAAAATTCTTTCATATTTGTTTACTGTGGTTAATAAGGATTTTAATTAAGTAATTTAAAAATTAATTATTTTATTTTAAAATAAGCCTTCTTACCCCAGTGAGAGACCGGTATGATAGTATATATTTACAGGGTCTAACAAAATGTACTAAAACTATTTTAAGGATTGATACTAGTATTTTATGCAACAGTTGTATAAGAAGGTTCATCATAAATCATAAAATGCGAGTGGCGCAAGTTACGATGCGAGCCTTGGCGAGCATCGTAAGGAGACGCCATCGAGCATTTTTTGTCATACTTATACAACGTTGCATACAATACTTTTTCTACGACTACATTTACTAAAATAAATACAAAAATAAACAAAGAAAAGTACGAAATACTACCATATGTTTGGTAGATACTAGGCATCTATGGAAGACTTAATTTTTTTTATTGATGTCTTCCTAGTGACTAAAAGTGCCATGTTTGAAACATGGAGTCACTTAAACGAATGTTTTTGATACAAAAAACCGTTTGATCAGTGACTCCACGTTTGAAAAATGGCACCATATGTTAAAATAACGATTTTATTATGTTGGCAGTATGGATCTGAAGAAAAAAAAGTTATAGGTCTATGGCTAGGAGTATCGTTTTGGCGAAATAACGACACATGTGCTATTATATTAGGAATAGACTATAGACTTTCCCCAAGGAAAATATAAAACATAATTATTTTATTACCTCCTTTCCTAATTTGTTGACTAGCTGATCCATAGATCTGTATATGGCTGGTGCTAGTTTATATGAAAAGCAATATTCCTTTTATTTTTTTACAACTTATTGGTTTAGGCATTTGTCCTCAATCTCACCTGATGGAAAGCGACGATGAAGACTAGGATGAAGCATGCCTATCCAAAAGATACCCATTCAATCTACTTTTGAATGTCCCGGGGCTGTACTTCTCTGGGAATATAGATGCAGGCAGTTCAGTTCCTTTGAAGAAAGTTGTCGCTTTATGGCCTGAAGCCACCTTTAAAATAATTTCATTATATTTTTCATCAGGTTACATCATGCCTCGAGCGTCCATCCACGACGTCGGGCACGGCTGGGTCGGCCACTGGTGGATGGGAGGCCTGCGCTGCTTCGACCGCGGGGAAGCTTCTGATGACATGTTCAAGTTTTACTACGAGATCTTTCAAGTGAAGCCTACAACGCAGACATATCTTGCATACTATTTGGAGGTAATATTTTCTACTTCTTTACGAACTACACGCCGCACAAGATGAGCGCACAACTTGCTCCCTGGCTTGACCTACAAGGCGTTTCATACAATTCTTCTCACCGTTCACACCACAAGTTGTGCGGGAAGAATTTGTATGAACGACGCAAGTTGCGTCGCGTGTACTTCGACACTTATAGCCTATATCAGCAGTGCCATAACTAGCCGTTTATGCGCCCGGTGCGAGTTTCTATAACTGCGCCCCTGATAATTGCCCACTTTTTTTCGAAAATCTTCTTGGCTTCCACATGCTTATATTATTAACCTTTTTTGCGAAGCGTTGGTTTCGGAAGCTTTTTTTTTAAATTAATTTAAATATACGCTACACGTAATGTAAATTATACTTATTGACGTGTAAAGTGTCTGTAAAGGTCTAATTACTAAATAATCATTTGAATTTTTGGAATTTCACATGAGTTTATTTCATTAGAGAAACGTATACTGCTGCTGATAGTAGGATGCGGTTGCGGCTTGCTTTACGACGCTTTTAATAAAAGGTTTTGTTTGTGGTCCTGGTGTGGTCATTCCTGCGCCCCTGCAGGATCTCCACCCTGTACCTTGCACAACTGGCACTTTGTTAAACAGTCATTGAAATATGTCAGATGCATTTAGACAGCTAAAAAATCTGACGTCAGCATTAGTAATCACATACTCAATGAGAAGATATCCTGAAATCTCACTCATTTTCAGGTGTTCTCGAGTCACAACAGTTTAATCATCTGCGCCAAAGTCGGCATGCCCTACCGACTTGGGAAGCCGAAGGTGTGGGATTTGGAAACTCCTGTGGCGAAGGCAAGCACAACTACACTTTATTACCCGACTGCGCCAGAAGGACGGCTAAGTCTTTCGAGAGTATGTATGTATGTTTGGCACGCTCTGCAGCTGGAACGGTTCGATGGATTTTAGCTTGAGAGGTGACGTTAAATTCGTATTTACTGTGAGAATGACACTGGGTATATAAAAAAAAACAAAATGGCGGATTTTCGGCACCAAATTCAAATCTTTGGGACCTGTACGGCTCGATGGATTATAGACTGAGAGGTGACGATAGATTCGTATTTACTGTGAGAGTGACACAGTATAATGACTTACTGTTTTGGTGAATGACTATTAAGTGGAATAAAATTATAAGATATAAAAGCAACGTAAGTTAAATTCATTCTGAAAATACGGCTCTCATGTGCAACGGGTGCTGCGAAACCGTCGGGTTGCGGCTCCTGACACTCGAACATCATTAAAATCCATCGAAACCTCGATGGCCGACTACGTAAGTAAACCGAATATTGATTAACATAGCATTTACCTTGTGATAAAGTCTACTTTTGGCAAAATAGAAGAGCGGATGATGAGCAAGCCTAATGTAAAAGTATATTTACTATTTGACTTGAATTACCTTGTGTGATTTTGCTACCAGTTCATGCAAACTATTGCCGACCGGCACCTACCCGCTACTGTTAGTCCCAGCATACCTGCCACCAACAGCTCGTGTACACTCGACACCAACAGCTGATGCATGCTTCCTCCCACGCTCCTGCATCTGCAGCAACATCGGACACCGCAAACGCGACACGTGTTTCGCCTCTCCACGAGGCATCCTCATCCAAACAAGTTGTTGATCGTTCGGCGGTCAAGCGTCAAATGACATAAATATGGTATGAATGAAAAAAAAATAATCAAAGTGCATTTGTAAAATTTCAGGTGCGAATCCCAACAGTGGCCTTCATGTCCATGTACCGGTTTCACGTTGAGATGTGGGCGTATAACACTACCGATTCTGAGACCTCTGAGGACTCTTCAAGCTCCACAGAGGAATCAGTGGAGAAGGAATCTGAAGCAGTGGTGTAGTACCTATCCTTTTTCGCATCGAACCCGTGTACAGAAGTGAAGACAAGGCATAGTGGTGCCCTCGTTTGAAATAAACTCTTTAATTGTAAATGCGGTGAAAAATAATCCTTACTAATATTTTAAATGTGAAAGCGTGGATGTTTGTTACGCTTTCACGCAAAAACTACTTGACGAATAATCATGAAATTTTGTACACATATTCTGGGAGGTACTAGAAGTAACATAGGGTACTTTTTATTAAAAAATAAAAATATTAAAAAAAAAAAAAATTGTCAACAAATATCAACATTTTCCAATTAAAATCCTCTTAGACATATTTTCGACTTCCACGCGGACGAAGTCGCGGGTTAAAGCTAGTATTTTATAAATTGTTAGGCATTTTATGAACAATGGTTGATTGTAGTTAAGAGCGGCCTTCCCGTCTTACTTTTCATACAAATGCTCGTACGTGATTATGACGTTGTATCTGATCTTTCTTGATTTTTTTTAAACTTACAGGTATCTTGTGCGTTATTTCTAGGTTTCTATCGAAATAAAAAATTCAGTTTAAGCCTCCAAAAATCTGATTTTTTGCACAAATTTTACTTGAACTTCGACTGTTTATAAAGTACTCATAAATTGTAAATGTAAAAAAAATATTTCGATAAAAACCTTGCAAATGTAATGAAAATTTTAAATAAAAAACATTTATTGCACACACTTGTAAGGTTTACTGAAAAACACGTATTACCTGGAACAAGTTTTATGAAATTTCCGCACCCAATGAAAAGTTAATATTCGTTCAGTGGATAGTTACTAATAATAATATTTTCATTCAATAGAATGTAAACCGAGCCCTTAGGCGTTATCTCTCCCTTTTTGCTTTGCCTCTTTTTCTAGCATTGCCCTGGAAATAACAAGCTTTTTAAACTATGCTCGCGTTGACGATTGAGCGGTCGGGAAGGGCAGCCTTAAGGGGGACACATGAATTTTTCGGGTCAAGTGCTGCCCTCATTTGAAATAAATTATTTGAAAGGAAACGGAGACATGAATTAAAATTGTGTCCTGACCAGACCAAGTCCTATATTTCTGTTCAAACTTTTTATGAACTACTTATACTTTACTTATTTATAGTTTTTTACTTATTTATAGTTTAAATAAAGAACATGAACCTTTTCTACGTACATTTGCGATAAACAGCTACTTTTGGCTTATGTGCGTAAAAAAGCTTCACGTTCCATTTTAAACTGTCAACAGTAGTTTATAAAATAGTTTGAAGGGTTATCTGGGGCTTGGTAAAAATAAAATCTTAAATAATAACTCCGTTTCTCTTCAAATGATTTATTTTCGAAAAATTCATGTAAAGGTAATCCGTCTAGTTGCAAAACCAGGTTTTAAAACGTAATATTTATCAATTACAAAAATATTTTATGAAGTGATTCAGTCCATCATTTTGAACAAGTTTTCCAAATAAATGTAAGTACATCATATCAAAAAACGAAAAAGATTTGGTTCTCATACAAATCGAAGTGATCTAGATTTTACTTTGACTCAAATGTTCGTCTTAAGGGCAGGGTTCTTTAAATGGGGGACTTGCATCATTGCGTAAAGTCGTTGCTGTTATTGCAGAAGATGTTGGTCCTTTGTACTTTCGTCATTATATTAGTATTTCAATCCGAAGTCAATTACTTATGCCATATAAATTCTAAAAACTGTTAGGCCTTGGAGTGTGGTGTTAGGCAAGGTGGGGTCTCCTCACCTATACTGTTTAATCTCTACATCAACGAGCTTATTGTTGAGCTCAGCCCACATCGGGTGTCATAAGTTTTGCCGATGACATGGTATTGCGAGCCCATCAATCAGCGGGTTATGGAGACTGTGGGTGAAGTGAAATGTGAAGCCTATGCTATGAGTCATGGCCTGGTGCCAAGAGTAAAGTATTCGTAAATCAGAACCGGTACGAAAGAGCCTAAGTTTGTGCCACTTGTTACTTTATATAAAAAGTGAATTGAAACGGGTCACTAGTTTCAAACACTTAGGACATATTGTGAATTCAGCTCTATCTGATGATGCTGATATTGAGAGGGAGCGCAGGGCTCTAGTGGTTTGGGGGAATATGGTAGCACGTCGTTTTAACCGTTCTGCCACCCCGGTTAAAAAACAATTTTTAAAGTCTTCTGCCAAAGCTTTTACACAAGCAGTCTATGGACGGAATAAACGCCGGACCATTGGAGACCTGCGTATCCAGTATAATAACATCTTTAGGATGCTTTTGAGGTTGTCAAGTAGATACAATGCCTCAGGTATGTTTGCGGAGGCCTGTACAAAAGTCAAAAAGTCAAAAATCATTTATTTATTTTTGGATATTTATAGCACTTGATAATTGTCAGTACAGTACAGAGGGGTTTCATGCGGCAGAAAAAGGGCAGCGTGTGCGGAACAGCCACAACAGCATCCTAAGGATGATATCCTCGCGTCCCGAACTCCCGACTGCTCCATGCTGAATAATTGCATGCGGGTGGCCATAGAGCGTCGCATCGAAATAAATAATTTTAGAACCTTCGTCACAATAATTGTAATTAATTATGGATAAACCTATCTGAAATAAAGATTTATTATTATTAGAATTGTCGTCTTCTTACGCGTCAATATGATCATCATCACATTCTTTCGTTCGTTTAGGGCCGGAACAGACGGGGCGCAAGTTGCGCCGCATATCACATAGAGATGGGCGGTGGATAGATAAATACTCAATCTACCCATTTGAGTATTTACTTAGTAGATTCAGTAAATACCCGATATATATCCGTATTTATCCATTTGATGAGTATATTGATTTATATGAGTGGCTCATATTTATATTCACATTCATTTATTTTATGTTTTCATGTCAATTTTGAAACTTTAATCTAGTTAACAATAATTGTTAACTAGATTAAAGTTTCAATTATTGCGGTTCTTGTCGGCAAGTGTGTGCATACGCTATAGTATGCCTAAAATATAGTGTTAGCATTTCCATAAAGCAGCCGTGATTTTATTAATACTGGCAACCCAAAATGTGAGAAAATGGTAACACCGGCCACGCTGCTGTCAACTGTCAAGTTTAACATTAGAACTGTTGACGACAGACAGCGTGCCGCCTGAAATTTGTAAGAGGACCGACCAATCAGGACGCCTACATTTCAGCCAATGAGAGGCACACCCGTCCTCACGCACACTCGGGCGATCCCCGAGCGCGCGCCCTGATTGGTCGGGACACTCACGCGTATCGGCGCTACCTGCGAGTAGCGCCCATTGTATATATATAGCCCTAGCTTGTACAAAGTTTGTAGTCAGTCGTAGTTAGTCAGTCAGTAGTGCAATCGAGTTCAGACAGTGTACAAGCAGCAACAGTGAATATACCATCAGAGCGGAAATCTCTCCGGCGTTTCATTTGGAACCAGCATCTAGTGTATACAGTCCACTAAACATCCTTACAAGGACCTGCGTTGGCCCATCGTCAACAGCGCGTGGTCCTTCGAGCCGGATCAAGAAACAAGAATTGGCGTTCAAGAAACACCTAGGGGATCAAGATGGTCGTCACTCGAAGCCAAAGTGGAGTGGATGAGGGTCGTCGCGTATTCGACGAGCCACCTCAATCACCGTCCGCATCAAGCGCTGCGCCTGTCCTTCAAACTGGAGTTCCCACCGGCGCCCCGCTACCTGGGCACTCAGTGCAATCTGAGGTGCCCCCCACCAACGTGCCTATACGTGATCAGCATCGTACACGTTTGGTGGCGCATTCCGGCCAGCCGACCGCAACCGGGACACGGTCACGAACTGCGCGCTCTACACGATCGACTGCGAGCGCCGTGGCACGTCTACAGTTCGAAGCCGAAGAACGCCTGGCCGCCATTCGACGCCAGGAGCTTCAGATCGAAGCCGAACTCATAAAGAAGCGACTGGCTGCCGACCTCGCCGAGCTTGAGGACGACGACAGCGTCGAGGAAGATGGGGAGCCGACCCAGAACATCAGCCGAGTTCACGCTTGGTTGGACGAGACGACGCCGAGCGCCGCCCTCACCGTACGGAGGGAGGCAACCGCCAACTTCGCGCCCGAACCCGGTCCAGTCAACGCAGCGCCTCGAGTGGATGCCGCCGACAGCGCCGCGACACCCGCCGCCGCGACGCTGACCGCCAGAGGCAGGCGAATCGACTGGTTGCCTCAACAGCCGGAGCGACGGAGGGGGTCACCGACGCCGCATAGCCGCCGCGCCGGGTCGCCGACGCCACATAGCCGCCACGCCGAGAGGGAGTCGCCGACGCCGCATAGCCGCCGCGCCGGGTCGCCGACGCCACACAGCCGCCGCACCGAGAGGAGGTCACCGACGCCGCACAGCCGCGGCATCGAGAAGCTTGCCGCCACCATGGAGAAGATGATGTCGTCTCGGCCACCGCCGCGCCAGACTACAGACTTGCCGCACTTCTCCGGGTCTCCGAAGGAGTGGATTTCTTTCGCCGCCGCCATGCGAGAGACCACGCAGCTCTACAAATTCACACCTACGGAGAACATCGCAAGACTTCGCAACTGCCTCAAGGGAGACGCCCGCGACGCCGTAGCGTCACTGCTGAACTCCGCCACACACCCAGACGTCGTGATGGAGACGTTAGAGCAGTGCTTCGGGAGGCCCGACCTCCTAGCCGATCAAGCCTTCGAAGACCTCCAGAATCTGCCGCGACTGGGGACAACGGCGATGGAGCTCAACACCTTCGCCGTGAAAGTGCAGAACATCGTGGCCGTCCTGAGCAACGTCAAGCAAAGCTGCCTGCAGGACTCGCTGTTAGTACGAGAAGTACTTGACAAGCTCAGCCTGCACCTGAAGCCCCGATGGTACGACTTCGCCGAAGCCCATCCGGGCCCCGAACCCGACACCGTCAAGCTGTCGAGGTTCCTGATGAGGGAAGCCAACATCGCCCTCAAGCACGGATTCTCCAAGGCGAAACCGAATCCGAGTCATCAAAAGCGAGAGCCGCCTCGCACCGCCGCCGCTGCCTCACGACCGGAGGCAAAGAAAAAACAAGTCTACGCTACGACTACGCCGAGCGAAGACGAAAATCGCTGCCCAGCGTGTGAAGAGCCGCACACGCTGCCCGACTGCCAGAAATTCAAGAAGATGCAGTACGACGAGCGCTGGGAGGTCATCAAGAAGAACGGGCTGTGCTTCAAATGCATGGCCAGCCGACACCGACGCTACAACTGCAAAAAGAAGACTTGCAGTATCAATGGCTGCAGACGACCTCACCACCGGCTGCTACACGGCGAGCCGAAACAAGAAGGTGCCAACTCCGCCGGCGCCACCGCCGCCACCGCCGCCGCTGCGGCGGCCGCCACCGACAGCGACACTGCAACCGTCACTGCCACAGCTACGCGCAGTGACGTCAAGCTGAAGATCTGCCCAGTGACAATCTCCGGGAAGCGCGGCAGCCTTAAGACCTTCGCGCTGTTCGATGAGGGCTCCACCGTTACATTGGTGGACGACGACCTGGCGCGACACATTGGCGCCGACGGTCCAGCGACGTGTCTACAAGTGAAGAGCATCGGCAGCAAGAGACAAGACGTGAGGAGCCGACGTGTCAAGCTCACAATCAAGGGCGCTAGTGGAGAAGACTTCAGCATCGCCGCCAGGACGATGGCGGGCCTGGACCTCACGCCGCAATCTATCTCGGCTGACGAGCTACAACTGCGTCATCTCAGCGACCTCAGCGCGGACGACGTAGTCTACAGCGACGCAAAGCCTCAAATTCTAATAGGCACCGACAACTGGCAACTCATCGTGACACGGGAGCTGCGCTGCGGAGGAGCAGAGGAGCCGGCCGCCTCGAAAACCGAGCTCGGCTGGGTGCTACACGGAGTGATGCCGAGCGCGATGCTGAGACGCGCACACGACGTCTTGCATGTGGTCACCAACGAGCCTGCCGGTGCCGAGCCGCTAGAGGACTTAGTGGCCCGACACTTCCAACTCGATGCCTTGGGGGTGTCGACATCTTCACAACATATGAAGATCGAAGATAAGCGAGCCGTGAAGATCTTCGAAGACACAGTACGCTACAAGGACGGGCGCCACGAAGTGGGCCTGCCGTGGCGCAACGACGAAACCCAGCTGCCGCCGAGCTACAACGCCGCATTGAAAAGGCTGAAGACACTCGAGGCCAAGCTTGAAAAGGACCCGAACGAAAAGAAGCAATACCACGCCAAGATCAACAGCATGATCGACAAGGGCTACGCCGAGCTCTGCGACGGGACCGAAGACGCCAGTCCTGTTTCGTGGTACCTGCCTCACTTCGCGGTACGCAACATAAACAAGCCCGGCAAAATAAGGGTGGTACTGGACGCGGCGGCGAAGACCCACGGGACGTGCCTGAACGACCATCTACTTCAGGGGCCTGACATGCTGCGGTCCCTCAACTCGATCCTGTTTCGCTTTCGAGAAGGCGACTACGCAATCACCGCGGACATAGAAGAAATGTTCCTGCGAGTGAAGATCCAGAGGAAGGACCAGCCGGCTCAGATGTTCCTGTGGCGGGAACGACCGACGGACCCGCCGTGCAAGTACAAGATGACGTCGATGATCTTTGGGGCATCCAGCTCACCGTTCCTGGCCCACAGTGTGCGCAACAAAAACGCACACCACCATCGAGACACACACCCGGACGCCCTACGGCCAATAACGGAGTCGCATTACATGGACGACTTCGTCGAGAGCTTCAACGACCTCACGCATGGGAAGGAGGTCATCAGACAAGTGGATGAGGTCCTCAAACACGCGGACTTTCACCTGCGCGGCTGGAAAAGCAACAGCGCCGAGCTGCTCGCCGCTACGCAAGAAGACCGCCGTGCCAGCGCAGCAACAACGCAGCTGGGCGGAGCCGAGAAAATGCTGGGACTTCTGTGGGACTCCAAAACGGACAGCCTGAGCTTCAACACCGCCTTGAACAAGGTTCCTGAGGCGGTCCGGACACGCACAAGGGCGCCTACCAAACGCGAGGCGCTGTCAACAGTGATGAGCATCTACGACCCGCTCGGACTCCTGTGCTGCTACACCATCACAGCGAAGATCACGCTGCAGAAGTTGTGGCGCTGCCAGACTGCATGGGACGAGCCGGTGCCTGAGGACGTTGCGACCGACTTCGACGCGTGGCTGGCCGGGCTCCAAGCTATCCAACGCCTGCGAGTACCTCGGAGCTACAACGGAGGGAGCGACGTGCGACGCAGAGAACTCCACGTCTTCTGCGACGCGAGTGAGGACGCCTTCGCGACGGTGGCATACTGGCGGCTACAGCTGGAGTCCGGCGAAGTCAAGACCGTGCTAGTGGCGGCACGAGCTAAGGTGGCGCCTTTGGAGACGCAGACGGTGCCGCGCTTGGAACTGCAGGCGGCGCTGATTGGCGCTAGACTTGCGAAAACCATCAAAGAAGACCATCGCATTCGAGTGGATGACACGTGCTACTGGAGCGACTCGCAGACCGTATTACATTGGCTGCGCAACGGGAGCCGTAGATACACTCCGTTTGTCGCACACCGTCTCGGCGAAATCACCGAGTCATCGAGAGCAACAGATTGGCGATGGGTGCCGACTCATCTCAACGTCGCCGACATCGCTACGAGGAGCGGCTACGTCCCAGAAGAAAACGACGTGTGGTTCTCCGGGCCAGAGTTCCTGAGACGGCCGAAGTCTGAATGGCCACAATGGGACGCATGCCGAGAAGATACCCGTGAGGAAGAAGTACACGTCATCACGAAGAGCCAGGACTCAGCGCTACCCGACATCGAGCGGTTCTCTTCATATGACCGCTTGATAGGCGCTACGGCTCAAGTACTCCTGTTTCCTCAGCGCTGTAAAGATCGAAGCGCCACGCTGAGCCAAGACCACATCAAAAGAGCGACCCGGCTGTGGTTACAACGTGCGCAAGAGGACTCCTTTCCACAAGAAATCCTCGAGCTCAAGAAGGGGCGCGCCGTGCCGAGATCCAGCCCGCTACGCCTATTCGCTATCAATCTGGAACACGGCCTACTGAAAATCGACGGGCGCGCGAACGAGGCGAAACATCCCATCGTGCCACGCTCCGACCGCCACGGACGTCAAGAAAGAATCGAGGCCGGCGACACATGGCATCGGGGGATCGTCACACACACCTTCCCCGGGCCCGACGGCGTGGTGCGCAACGTCGAAGTCAAGACTGCGGGCGGAACTTTTCGACGACCCACCACCAAGCTCATCGCGCTCCAGTCATCGACCGCACACTCCCCGGACCAGAGGGAGAGGACGCGCTGCACAACGGGCACGCAGTCGTCTTCCAAGGATGGCTACGGAACTCCTTCGCCGGAGGGAGAATGTTGACGACAGACAGCGTGCCGCCTGAAATTTGTAAGAGGACCGACCAATCAGGACGCCTACATTTCAGCCAATGAGAGGCACACCCCTCCTCACGCACACTCGGGCGATCCCCGAGCGCGCGCCCTGATTGGTCGGGACACTCACGCGTATCGGCGCTACCTGCGAGTAGCGCCCATTGTATATATATAGCCCTAGCTTGTACAAAGTTTGTAGTCAGTCGTAGTTAGTCAGTCAGTAGTGCAATCGAGTTCAGACAGTGTACAAGCAGCAACAGTGAATATACCATCAGAGCGGAAATCTCTCCGGCGTTTCATTTGGAACCAGCATCTAGTGTATACAGTCCACTAAACATCCTTACAAGGACCTGCGTTGGCCCATCGTCAACAAGAACGATTGCCGCGTTTTTATCAGGACTCGAGATGATTTTGTAAAAGTGTTGAGATGTATTTATGATACCAATACAGAATATATAAGATTTATAGAGCTCCCAGGTTTTATTTAAAAGAACCCGAATGAGGAAGTATGTGATACCTAGACGATCCAGGGATCGTAACAATAGGTAGACGTCAAATGCGACGCTAAAGTGTGTCGGTATATGAGATGTCAATATATGACCACGCTCTATTTACTCTATTAATTCTATTTATTCGCATGCGCGTGTCGTCCGAACATGCTCTATTATAAATATAAAATCTAATGTTCATAGGAGAAGAAGAAGCGGGAAAACGCACCCAGACTCCAAAGCAGAACAGCTGAGAAGCTATGCAACCTGGGAACGCGCTAAGATTAAAATAATAGATGGAAACCAGTGTTACCAACTCTCAAAAATATTTATCCCTAATGTTTGTGTCAAAAACCCCTAAAATCGCCTTAATTATTTAGTTGTTCCCCTAAAAAATATATAAATATAAATTCATAATGACTTAGAAATAATATGCTGTAATATGTTTCAAAAGTCTTTTTATTATAAGTTATTTAATAAGAATATCTTAATCAATTTTTTTGGCGGTATCCTATCTGACATAAGCTAATGTCAAACATACGTTCAAGTTTACAAAAATATAGACATATACTTAAACACAACAATAATCACCATATTATGCACAGACAATAAAATGACCGCCAGTGGCGCCAGTATTGCCGCCAGTCACTACAGAGTGGTTGTAGAATTACGTACTATATGTCGTTATACTCGTACGTCGCTAGGTCAAGAAATAAATATTAATGCTCGTTCGCCATTTGTCAAAAGTATGTTTTTACATTGCAACAATAAAGTTTAGTAAATAAATAAATCAGACACAGTGACAGCTGAGATGAAAAACATGAAGACATTTAATCCATCCAAATCCAAAATGCATTGTTTTATCTACAAAAAGGTTATCTTGGTAACAAAAAACGTTAAAATACGACACTCGATGACAAAAACAAGGATTATGTTCTGCCGCGGCTTTGAAACATGATATATTGGAGAAACAATCGGAATGTGTTTTGAGAAATACGGAAAAAAATGGCTTTGATTGATTGGGGTCAGAGGAGACGTAATTTTGGACTAGGTAGTCAATATTCATAACGTATATGTACCCATAAACATAATATTCTATGGTGAAGGAGGAGGAGACCTTTGTTTAGCTGTAGGACACTATAAGCGAATAAAAAAAATATATTAAATGCTGAATATCCAGGAAAAAAACATAGAATCTGAATTTTTCGGGTGCTGAAAATGCCCCATTTGAAAAATAAATAATTTGAAACGAAAAGGAGATATCATTTAAAATTTGTCTTGACCAGGTTCTAGGTAACCCTTCACTATTTTATGAACTACTGTTTACAGTTTAAAATGAGAACGTGAAGTTTTTCTACGCATTGGCCAAAAGTGGTCGTAATTCGCTAATGTGCGTATAAAAGGTAAAGGTAAAGTACAAATACACACATAAGTTGAACAAAAATGCGACACAAATAAATTGAACAAAATAGGCGGACATCGAAGCATTTTTGTACTAATTCCCGGTACATAGGTTGAACCAAAATGGAGGTTATCGGCGCAGGTACAAATAATGCGCCGACGACCGCCATTTTGGTTCAATTTACGTGTGTAATTTAACTTATTTGTGTCGCATTCTAGACGGTTGGCAACGTAAAATTGTTTACATTTGTCGCCGATTTGCTAGACCCACATTACCATTTATTTTCACAAAATTGTTTCAAATGTGCAACGGAAGGTTTCAAGTTACTCATGAAAAAAACAGTCGCCGTGTACTCGGCGACTGCTTTTTTCCATGAAATCCATTTTTAACCGACTTCCAAAAAAGGAAGAGGTTATCAATTCGTCGCGATCCTTTATTTTTTTAAGTATGTTCACCGATTATTCAAAGACGCCTGGACCGATTTAAAAAAAAAAAACTTTTTTTGTTTGAAAGGGTATACTTTCCAGGTGGTACCATGGAAATTTTATCAAAATCGGTTGTGTAGTTTGGGGGTTAAGTCGGTTTTTAGTTTTGAAAAATTATGTCGCTCAATTTTATCTATATTTGTTGCGGTAAATTACGCAAAATGCGACAAATTACAAGGAGAAAAAATTGTCACTGTCAGCATAGCCACACTGAATCTAGAAATCTATTTTTCATCGACCTCCATGGCGCACAAAAATGACCTTCAATAAGAGATAAATTTATACTACATGGAATAAAAAATTTTGACTTTGACTTTGACTTTGATTATTGCTGAGGCTTTTATATTTGCACCGTTTGAGCTTTTCAGCAGCAGCTGCGGCTGTTCCGATATTACATTATTACGAGTATATTAGGAAGTCTCTCAGAAACAGATGGCGACGTATGTCTGAATCGTAAATTAGTTGATAGTGAATAGTTCTCGGAATTTTTTTGTTGATCGATGTGAGTTTGGCATTGGCCTTTTACTGAAGAAATAAGTTTAGGACTTTATGTTTAACTAAAACTAGACTGATAAACTACAACCAAGAAAGCATTGACATACAACGTGGCAATGCTGCCAGTCTCTGGGCACGTTTTAGTTTTTATTTTTATTTTATGAATAAATTATAGTATAGCATAGCAGTTAAATCACACATATATTATAAAGGCGAAAGCTTGTGAGCGTGTGTATATGTTTGTTACTTTTTCACGCGCAAACGGCTGGACCAATATTGTCAAAATTTGGTATCCAGGAAGCTGACACCCTGGATTAACTTTTAATAAATTTCAACATATTTAAAAACTAAAAGAACAATAAATAAAGGAAAAGTTCTGCGGGATATTCTTGTATTGTCCTATCTCCCAGACCAGAAAGAAAAACAAATATTTTATGGAAAGTAGGTAAATATTTTTTACTTTTCTTTCAAGATGAAAGAAAAGATAGTAGATTGTAAAAGCCAACCGAGGGAATGGGCGAGATTTGAATCATGGGCAGGCGATGTGGCTACCCATCACTATTTTGATTCATTTTCCATCTTAACGCCCACCATCACGCTAAGCGTGGCCTTTGGGTTTATCGGCCCTGGACTCTATCTACCTGTCATGGATAAAGACGATGAAAGTGTAAAAAATATATATTTACTTTGATTTCACTATAAGAGTTCATGACAGGTCCACTTAGGATCTTAGGAATGTATTTAAACGAAAATACTTATACATACTAAAAAATCCATCCTACGGACCAAACGTCACGTATTTTTGATTTACGACACAGACTAAGGACAGTATTTGTACCCGTCAACTTCAAGGACGTCACATGTGTAGCCGAAAGCCGAAAGCTAGACGACAGCTTTTACTTGTTAGTAAGTAATAATAACTAAAACAAATGAAGGTTTATGTCATGTACTTTCGGCGTGGAAAATGTTTCAATTTGAATACAATAGAGGTACTTATCACGTTAACTTTCAGACGGCCGAATCCGACCGAGAGAACAAGAACGATCTCCGTGGCGTAGTGGTCACGATACTAGTCCGCCACTCAGAGGTCCCAGGTTCGATTCCCGGTCAGGGCAAGTTGGGAAATAGCCTTTTTCAAATTGTCCTGGGTCTTGGATGTTTATCTATATATGTATTTATTATAAAGTATAGTATCATTGAGTTATTATCCCATAATACAAGTCTCGAACTTACTTTGGGGCTGTTATTAGTCCCTATACTTATATACTTAAAAAAATATACTTATATAAAAAAATAACAATGTTTACGTAATGTACGCGTCCGCCACAGGAAGTCCACTGTTGGACAAATGCCTCCCCCAAGAATTTACAAAACAACTAATGACAGCGTTTTCCGTAATATACTTACGTGTGTTTAGGAGTAAAATCTATAAATTACAGACATAATAAATTACAGTTTTGTTTTTGTTCTATTTTGAAGACTTTAGTTTCGTTGTTTATCATGAGTTCGTGGTTTCCTAGATATTGGGTTTTTGAATTAAACTTTTAGAACCCGAGATCATATTCTAATTTTTATTAGAATATGATCTCGGGAAGGTCTATTGATCTCATTTACTGTCCTACATTCAAAAACTCCTATCAGAGACTCGGTCAATACTGAATTACTGGATGGAACTTTTTTTTACGTATTAGTCTCTTTTCTAATTTTATAGCAAGTACTTAATGTATAAACCAGTTCTTAAATAATCGTCAAGTGGATTCGAATAAGCATGACGAATGGAAAATATTCTTTGCCCATCGGTTAGATTATAAAAAACTATATATATTGTACACGTATTTTTTTCCTTTCTCTAAGAAACATAGAGGTGACGTCGCAAACCCCCCGGAACATTGATGCTTCGTATCTTTGAGAATTTTTACTTTTTCGGCAAACTGTAAAATACGGGTCCATTATTTTTGGATAATCTAAAAGACAGACCAACTACAATTATATTTTTCTAACACTGTCGTCATCCCTATTGCTTGTAAAAATGAGCCAGGTCAAATGATTAGTTTCTTATAAATAAATTCAAAGATTCCCTACAGAACTTGGCGGCCATTTACATCTATATTATTTGTCAAATTTTGAACTTGGCTCCCAATTTCACATTTAGGTTTTGGCGGGATTCAAATACCCGCTTCTGCCTATAACTGGCACCAACCAAAACTTCTGTTTGTTTAGGATCCTCAAACGCATGACAAATTGCTCCCCCACCGCGGTTTCTACTGTTTGCTCGAACAGATAGTTTTACACACATTTTGGATGTTATTTATTTTTGTGTGGCTTTTACTTAGAATTGCTTATATTTTGTTTTACTACCTAGCTTCCGACTATTCAAAGTGTAGGAGATATATTTCAAGACCACACGATTTTCCATAACTAAAAACCGACCTAAACACCCGATTCCACAGCCGATTTTGATTAAATTTCTTCTTGGTTCTCGCAAGTATGCCCTTTAAAATAAAAAGTGACTGTTAAGGGGCTACATGAATTTTCCGGGGTCCAGTGCTGCCCCCATTTGAAATAAATCATTTGATAGGAAACGAAAACATCATTTAAAATTTGACCTTGATCAGACCCTAGATAACCCTTTAAACTATCTTATGAACTACTGTTTACAGTTTAAAGTGAGAACGTGAAGCTTTTCTACGCACAATTGCGAAAAACGGCCACTTTTGGCGTATGTGCGTAG
The DNA here is from genome assembly GCA_943193695.1 of Acrobasis suavella. NCBI lineage: Eukaryota > Metazoa > Arthropoda > Insecta > Lepidoptera > Pyralidae > Acrobasis > Acrobasis suavella. Next base: position 2,131,378 of record OW971950.1, read on the forward strand.
AAAAGCGTCACGTTCTCACTTTGAACTGTAAACAGCAGTTATATACTTACTTAACCAATATTACTTTCAAAGGTTATTCATAAAATAGTTAAAAGGTCTTTCAAGACATTTATACAAATCAAATTTTTAATTATCACCATATTTAGTTTTAAACAATTTATTTCATATGAGGGCGCCACTTTAGCTACCACTTCGTCTTAAGTTAACTATAGTCCATTTGTGTAGGTATTTAAAAGAATGTTAACAATCTTGACATGTCTTTTTATTGAAATATACACTTTATAAATCAATACCTTTGCAAATTACAAATAAATTGCGTAATTTATAATTTATAAAATAAATAATTTGTAACTTGCGAAGGTATTGATTTATAAAGTGTATATTTCAATAAAAAGACATGTCAAGATTGTTTACATTATTTTAAACACCTAAATACCTTGATGCGTGCTAACATTATTCTGTAATTTTGTTTTAACTTTTTAAAATTCTGTACATGTTATTATTCTATCCGTAAAGTGTAGATCCATAATAAGTTATTTTTGCTACATTGCTTCCTTTTAAAACTTTCTTGCCGTGCATTGTTTACTTTTTAAAAATTTTTGTAGTATATAATATCCATTCTGTTTTCTCTAAACATAGTTTTTGAATATTTTCATTACAAAATGTGAATCTGTAATTGGCAGTAACTAATAGTTTATAAGATAAAATGATAATATATGTAAAGTGCTATTGATTCTGTAAAGAATAAATAAAAAAAAACAAATGGATTATAGAGAGTGAAATAGAGAAGGCAATAGCAAAACCACTTCTATATCTTCTCCCAAAATAGTTATTGTGGTCGTCTCTCTCCACACAATGAAACCGATAACAGCTTGGCTCTTAAATGTAGTCAATGATAAGCTCATTTTGATCCTCGACAAAAAAACGGTATTATAAGTGTGAAGCTAATGTCTGTCTGTCACTCTGTGTATTTTTCTGTGGCATCGTAGCTCTCAAACGGATGGACCGATATCAATGCGTTTTTTTAACGTGAAAGCAAGTTCCCTTGCGGTGATTCTTAGCCGTGTTAGTTGAAAATCGGTTTAGCCGTTTATAAGTTATTGAGGGTTAACGCTTGAAAGTCGGCGTATTTTAATTTACCTGGCAAATAAAATATAGTGCTACGGATAGTTCCGCCACTCACCACCAGATATTTAGTTCTGCTACTCAACACTAGATGGCGTTTCGTCGGTTTTTTTTAATTTGTCTGGCAAAACCACTTGTTGTAAAGAGGATTCAAAGATTCAAAGATTCAAATGCTCATTCAGTAATTAGACCTTTACAGGCACTTTTATACGTCAAAATAGGAGGAAGTTAACGAATTTATGATTATGTAGTTGTATCTCCTTTTGGAATAAACGGTCTTTTGACCTCGGTCCTTTAGGGTGCTTGCGTGGGGTGACAGATCTAACACGTAGAGGCCCTTTGGCAATTTCTCCAAAGGGCTTCTACGTGTTGGATGTCATGTGGCGCTCCCGCCAAAACACATTATTGAATATACCAAAAAAAAGCGTACCGTAAAAAAGGATAGGTTTCGGTTTGGTTGAATCGATTGAATTCATAAAGGTTTTATGGCTTTATCTAACTGCCCAATCGAGGAGTGATACACATATCTGTATATGAGTGAGAGCACATTATTCAATGTAGTTTAACCTATTTTTTTAGACTGGGGCAAACTGACGCATATTGATCATTGCATCCCTAGTACCGTATGCCCCATATCTGTGACCTCTGATGATACACGCGGGAACACGGTCTAGGGATTTATCCTGTGATTGTAGAACGTACAGTTCTACAATCACAGGATAAATCTCTAGACCGTTGTGACTTGTCTACCTAGGTCTATACCTAAGTATAGACAAGTTTATATTACGCCTTATACCGGTAAATTTTCGGTCAACATATAAGTGGTGGCGTAGTGATCAATTCATTAATACTTTGAACATTTTTCTTTTCTTCATGATTTACAAAATACTTTAATGGTAGTTGCAGAAAATAGGCGTTACTACGTCCTGCTGCTAAGTACAATAAGTTTTGAATAAGACAGAAGCTCTTTTTCTTTTATAACAAAAATTGAAGTTAAATATATCTTTACTAAATATTTAATAGAACTTTTAATTTCACAACTTTAGCACAGGCAGTTTGGTATGGTTCCTTCACATTTGAGCAAAGCAACGTGGTATTATTTCGTTAGTCTAGATAAATTCTTCTAAGAATGTGTAAAAAACAAAATCGATCAAAAATCTCTGAGTGTTTATACATAAGTAAGTACATCCTTACTAATATTATAAATGTGAAAGCGTGGATGTTTGTTACGCTTTCACGCAAAAACTACTTGACGAATAATCATGAAATTTTGTACACATATTCTGGGAGGTACTAGAAGTAACATAGGGTACTTTTTATTAAAAAATAAAAATATTAAAAAAAAAAATAAAAAAAAAATTGTCAACAAATATCAACATTTTCCAATTAAAATCCTCTTAGACATATTTTCGACTTCCACGCGGACGAAGTCGGGTTAAAGCTAGTATATTATATTTTGTTATGGCTTTATTGCTTCAGTACATCGATGTGACGTCAGACAAAAGTACGACAATGCATACGCGCTGTTCCCGTCCGCCAAAAAGGAGGTAAAGGTCAATTTTAATACAGGAATCATTGAAGGCCAAAGTCAAATTTAATGCAATGCAGTTTATCGCAGGATGTGTCCTTGAACCTCACCCTCAGTAACACCGGACAACTGAAAATCGTATTAAGCGAGAATAAACGAGCGATCGCTCCATTTTCGAACGGAAGCTCGAGAAAGTAGGCCGCGTATCCGAATCGGACTGTCGCATCACTAGAATAGTACCCCCAACGCAAATTAATGTCAACCCTATTGAGTACCAATAGAGTAGATTTTCATATGTTCGTGTGAGATGTCAAAATTACCTTTATGTCCTTAAGACCCCAGTAACCTCAAATATTTAACCTTAACATAATTTGATGTGATTGATTTTGATTTGTTTTGACAAGGATACCTGGATGGAAATATCGTTTGGTGACCAGAAGTTGTAATACCAGTGAAAGAAATGAGTCACTGAAATGCGTAAGCCGGGAAACCTTTGCACTCGGATAGTAGAGCCCCGCGAAGGACTAGACTAGGTTATTTACGCACAGAAAAATGAGCTTGGCAAATAAAGGGGGGAGGGGGGACGCCCTTAGCATTAAAACTGTTTGACTATAATATAATAATAATAATAATTTATTGGGAACAGTATACAGTAATTTTTTAAAACATCATGTACGATGACACCTGCAGTAGTTAATAAAAACTGTGTCGCAGGCATCAACGCCCACCTCCGAAATAAATACAATCACTATGTTCCTGTACATTAAAAATATATCAAATATAATTCCATTTTTAAATAATAATTATTATAAATTACGATTAAGTATAAAAAATATGTGTTACTTGTGAATTTAGATAACATGGTTTCGCAATATTAGGTACTATTTTTTAAATTATAATATAATGCCTAGGTATAACATAATAACAATAGGTAGATTGCAAATAATTGTTTTGGAAATAAAAATAATAAAATAAATCTTGAATTGAAAGTAAGATTGAGGTGTGTGTGTGTGTGTGTGTGTGTGTGTGTGTGTGTGTGTGTGTGTGTGTGTGAGGGTGTGTGTGTGTGTGTGTGTGTGTTTGTGTTGGGTGTGTGTATGTAAACTATGATTTTAGTCACTTATGACATCTAGGGAGATAGACGGAATGGTCATATTTAGCCCACAAACATACTGCATGTAAACATATTATATCTCAGATAATTTAATCAAATAAGATTTGAAAATAAGACACAAATCGAAAGCTTTATAGAATAAAGGTTTACGGGATTGTTTATACCTACTTTTTTAACGTTTAAATCATGTGAAAAGGCATGCGGCTATTAAGTTATCACTATTTTGATTCCTTTTTAGGGTTCCGTACCTCAAGGGTAAAAACGGGACCATATGACTAAGACTCCACGGTCCGACTGTCTGTCTGTCTGCCATCAGGCTGTATCTCATGAACCCTGATAGCTAGACAGTTGAAATTTTCACAAATCATGTTTATCATATTTAAGGGGAGCTTCCATATAATAAACGTGATTTTTTATAGATAATGATACGGAACTCTTCGTGCGCGAGTCCGACTCGCTCTTGACCGTTTATTTTACACTTTCACGCCCACTATGTCGCTATATGTGGCCTTTGTCCTGCGTTCGGCACTGTCTCCGTTAGGGATGAAAAAATGGTAGTGTATCTTGCTCAGACCAAGGAGTACCTTGTTTGTATATTATAATTTTATTGAACCAAAAATATAAAGAAAAATATTTGAAAGAGCTTGATGCAAAATTACAATTCAACATCGTAAACTTTATTACCTGGTAATAAGAAATACATTTCTATCTACTCCACAATGAACAGATAGGACATAAATGGCTAACGTCATTACAGAGTAAATTGTGGTTGTCTGAATAATTAAAAATTTACAAACCACCCTTATTTACTATCTTTGTGTAATCTGTTCAATATTCGTCGAACGAACTATGAGAATGTCTATACCACTATTATTATAAAACGTATCATTTAACAGCGTTTGAAAAGAGAAAAAAAAATGTTATTTGAAGACAACAAATCTATTAATGGAATTGTTCATAAATATCATGCATTAACGGTAAGTTAAATTTTACTATTACAATGTAACCATGTTTCTTTGTTGCTTTAACTTCTATAAAATATTTTTTTTATTTTTTTTTTATAGAAGATAAAGTTAAGTTTAATTTTTATTTTAAAGAATAAGATACTTAGACGGACTTATCCTTTCTAGGGATCTTTTCTAGTCAATATAATACGGATTTTTCTTTTTTTATATTTAATACTTAGTAATGACAGTTAAAGCCAATAAGAAATACTAAGTAGTTAACTAGAAGAAAAAAAATACAGCAATATAAGAAAACAGCAAAAGGGCAAAGCACTCGAAGCTAACTAAGCAGTAACAAATAGAAGCACCCTTTATAACAATTAGGAGCACCTCTGTATCGACCACAAGGGGCATCATTGTCGCAAATATTAGCTCGTGTGTAGACCTACCCTAATTGGGGTGACCATCATTTCTCTGGTATATACGATTATTATTGAAACAAAGTTCTTAAAGTCTATTGCAATCCGGCGTATGCACTTTTAACCGAATTCAAAAAATGAGAAGGCTATTAACTCGAATGTATATAAATATATGTATATATTTTTTATGTATGTTTCCCGATTACTCGAAGACGTTTGAACTAATGGAAAATTCTTTTTGTTTTAGTTTTAGGCTGAATACAGTGACGTAATTTTACTGACTGAGCACCTATTTTGTAATGTGTTCGGCAAATAAAGATTTCAGATTGCTAAAGAGCATAAATGTCAGTTGGTCCCATTGAAATTGTAGCAAAATTGGTTGTGTCTTTAGATCATAGTATATCAAAACAATTAGAAGTCGGTTTTTACTTGTTAAAAATATAAATAGGAGTACTTAGGTACTCGATATATGATAGAGATTTCCGGCCGTGTGGTTCCCGGCAGAGTAGAATAGGGCCACTCCAAGTCCTCCCGTGGATGTCGTAGAAGGCGACTTAGAGAATACAAGCTAAACAAAGCTTATAAACAACAATGAGACCTCTCTAACCCGTCTGGCCAGCGTGAAGAGTGTTGGCCAAGTCCTCTGGCTGCTCTGGCCAAGTGTGGCTCTGATAGTACAGAGAGGGTCGTGCTCTTGCAGTGGGGATAAAAAGACCTGGTGATGATGATGATGATATGATAGAGATGAACCTGAGCTACATTGGTCAAGGAGTTGTTAAAACACGTTCGGGAATGAAAAAAAAAAACACGTTTGCGGGTTTAAAGTTCAGGTCAAACAATGTACTTACTGCTAGTTTTAGTTATTACTTAATATTTCTCTTTTTCACGTAAGCATTTTTTTTCTTCTTAATACATGACACCCATACTAGTACTTTTGATCCCTAGAATTCAGATGCCTTTGGGCAGCTCAAAGATTCTGATACCAGAGATTATAATAATAACACATTCGATAGGAATCAAGTAGACTAATATAATTTGGAAAACCATGGACATTTGGTGTTTAGTTCTTTTTCCTGCACTGAGTGCATGGTCACCCTACATCCCCATACAAAACACCACGATGCTTACATCTGGCTATCACGTGCCATTTATTTAACCCTATTTTTATACTTTTTTATTTAAATGGCCGTATCAAAAATTTTAACAATAGAACGATTTGTTAGTATTTATAGTCTTTTTTTGATTAGTAAATATCAAAACGTTGAGTTGTTTATTGTAATAAGGGTTCAACTTAATCTTACCTTTGTGTTTTATTTCAGTTTATTTATCTAAAGGGATAAGAAAAAAAATACTTTCTTTTTTTAAGGCAAATACTATTAGCTGTCGCTAATAGGGGTGAATTTGTTTATCCTAAAATTCTTTGCAAAAACACATATGACCTAATTACTTATGTATGCTATACGGAGTTGACAGAATTTAGTGCTACAAGACGAGTAAGAGCGTTAAAATAGTGACGGGTTCTAGCCTCATCGAATCGAAGAACTATTTAAACAGAAAGAAAGAGTTTTTTTTGATTTTTCCTGTTATTCCGAATCCACTATAGAATATTTAATTTATATGTAGTTAAGGCCTCCCCTTTCTGCTCTCCCCCTTCAACAACATATCGGGTTTAAAAAAAAATTATTGGCTGTCTAGTCAAAAATTATATCTCCCCCGACCCCAATCAATCAAAGCAATATTTTCCGTATTTCTGAAAACACATTCCGATTGTTTCTCCAACATATCTCGTTTCAAGCCTGGAACATAATCCTTGTTTTTGTTATCGAGTGCCGTATTTTAACGTTTTTTGTTACCATGATAACCTTTTTGGAGATAAAACAATGCATTAAGGATTCGATGGATTAAATGTCTTCATGTTTTCCATCTCAGCTGTCACTGTGTCAGATTTATTAACACTTTATTGTTCCGAAGTAAAAACAATTAGCAGACTTTATGCTAAGGGCATTTTCTCCCAGTCAACCATGGCCACAGTATAAATATTAGTACTCAAGTACAGAAGTCTTATTTAAAACAGAAATTCAAAGAAATATCTACTCAATGTGGTAAGGCGCTATGGTTTAATTTAGCTCGCGTCAGAACTCCTCACCTCTTCGGTTAGATAACTAGACATCCATTGCAAGCCAATTTAATGCCAAGCTTATTACTCTGGACAAACGATTCATGTAACTGAATTTTCCCCTTCGAAGTGGTCGCCGCGCGCATAATAATAATGTAGGTATATTTTCGATACCTAAACGGGGAGTGACACAGGCCTATATAAATATAAGGATATATTTATCTATGATCAAGGGGTGAAACCCGTTCCTATAATAGTAATTACTTATTTTTATTTGCGATCCCAAGTTGCATACTCAGCTGTGCTGCTTCGAAGTCCGAGTGAGCTTTCCGGCTTTTTAGGGTTCCGTAGTAAACAAGGAACCCTTATAGTTTCGCCATGTCGGTCTGTCTGTCCGTCCGCGGTTTTATTCAGTGACTATAAGTACCAGAAAGCTGTGATTTGGCCAATTACTTTTTTACAAGATGTTATTCAACTTGTAATGTACCTTGTATGCATGTTTGGATTTTGTTTAGGTTTAATCTTGCAACTCATTTCCAACCAGTTATCCTCAACCGATTGAGCTGAAATTTTGCATACTTGTGTAAGTCAGATGACAATACAATATTATGGAGTCTATGATCTGTTTTGGTAATGTAGCCGGGAGATATTTGACAGACCTCAGTTTAAAAACAACATAGCCTCATTGAGTAGAACTCGTTTGATTTGTCTTGACGAGCACTTTAAGGGAGACGACGTCTAGGGTCTGATCACGGAGACGGAAGGTGGTCGATGGAACTCAGTAATAAAGCGACGCAACTCCTTCGAGTTTGGGCGTATTTTAATCGTACTTTGGCCTTACAATAAAGGCTTGTACAAAAAAATTAAATTTCAATAATATGTAAATATCCATTTTCATTTCGAAACTCCCAAAGTCCAGCCAGCAAGCGACAGCTTGCGTGAGTTTTTAGAGGGTAGGTGAGGTGAGATGAAACGCATCAATATTTGTTTAAATCAGAGATTTAGAGTCTATGGTTTAAAGCCGTGTAGCTAGCGGTCAAATAAATCTTAAAATTCACGTTGAGCACCTCTGTCCGTGCACTAACCAAAGATATCCATATTTATTAGAGCCATTACTCTCCGCTGCAACACGATTGCTTGCAACTGGCGTATCACCACGCCATCTGTGGTTAACAAGGTTCATATCACGATGTAAGGGTGTGCAGCCACTGGTCTCTCCTTGTCGTTTAAAAATCTTTTTTGTTATACAACGTGTAAAGAAAGGGTATCTACCCGAAAGGGAGTAAACATACTAATCAATGTGAACAACTTTTAGTTACTATAACGGTGTGCATCAGGGAACAGATATTTTCTTTTCCGTGATTTACACCAAAAAAGTGCCCTCTGTGTCGAAAAGTACAACTGGTAGTAACAATAATACAACTGTTCCCTGGTGCACACAGTTTTTAAAATAAAGGAAACGGTAAATCACGGTAAATTAAATATCTGCTCCGTGGTGCAAACAGTTATAGTAAAAGTTGTTCACATTGATTAGTATGTTTACTCCCTTTCGGGTTGATACCCGCTTTCCGTTACACGTTGTATAACAAAAAAGTTTTCATTCGAATCCATGCAGTATTTCCGGAGATTAGCGTGTACAAACAGACAGATTTTTTGAAGTGAAAACTTCTTTAGCGGCGTTGTACACTTTTGATTTAGGCCACTTTCGTTAGATACCGCATCTTTTTCTGTAATGGGTAAAAGGGCGTCAGGACACGTGCGACAAGAGTAAAAAAAATTCTTACTCTATCAATTTGTTCGAGTAAGAATTTTTTTTACTCTTTTATTATATGTATTGATTTATCAATTGACCAGATTTTCCCCCACGTGACACACGTGGCCCTTGCTTCTCCGCATCACGTCATGAAGAAATTGGATTACAAATTACAACACGTCGTAAAATAAAAATACATTGGTATTGAACTTCTTTATTGTCAACCATTACAAGCGAAAATACACTTTAAATCGCACAGTTTAAGTTTAAATTCATTCGGTGTTAATATTTATGCTTTTGTTTTTTCTGGAAGGATCGGAAACCTGCAATATTTATCACAACTAATATTATAAAGGCGAAAGTTTGTAAGCGTGTGTGTGTATGTTTGTTACTTCTTCACGCGCAAACGGGGAGACCAATTTTGATAAAATTTTAAATAACATATAGGCTACTTTTTCCGCGGATAACACCGCGGTGCGCAGCTAGTATATGAATTATCATATAGTTTTTTTGATATATTGGATACCCACCTAATAAGGCACCCAATAGGTTAAAGTAAAAGTACTTTTTAAACCGATATTCAAAAAAGAGGAGGTTATTAATTCATCGATTTTTTAATGAATGTTCAGCGATTATTCAGGGACGCCTGGACCGATTTGAAAAATTCTTTTGTTTGAAAGGGTATGTATGTCAGGTGTTCCCATAGAAGTTTTACCAAAATCGGTTGTGTAGTTTAGGGGTGAAGTTGGTTTTAGTTGTGAAAAATTATAATTATACAGCGCTTCCGTCGTGCGTAAAGGAACATTCATTTTCGCATATAAAGCGTCAAAGGCGAGACGAATACTTTGACTCAAATGTTCTTGCTAAGGGCGCTGATTTTTTAAATGGCCATTTGCATCATTGCTCAAAGAAGTTGTTGTAATCATTGCACAAGATGTCTGTCAAGACCCTCCAGGCGTCTTCGAGTATTCGGTGACATCGGTGAGCATACAAAAAAAAACGACTAGTTGCATTCCGGGAGTGCCGGCAGAAGTGAAAACTTGAATATTAACGTTGTGCATTTCCATGGATGCGCGTGGCACGCTGTTACATAAACACACACGAACATTCGCGCAAGCGCCCTGCGCCGCCTAAACGAAACAGCAGGCGCAGGCATACATTTTCGCCGCGCCGTAGAAAGAGAGGGGGATACTTCCTGTCCTAAACCGAGCCGCGCCGGCTATCTACTCTCCATCCGTCTTACGAACTTTCAGTCAGTGTCACGAGTCCTGACGCGAGTTTAACATTTTTTACCCATTACAAAAAAGTGTACAACGCCGCTAAAGAAGTTTTCACTTCATAAAGATTCCAACGAATTGATAACTTCCTCCTTTTTGAAGTCGGTTAAAAAGGAGACGAAGAGATACTTCGACACACTCGTGTCGTGCTAAACCAGGCTTCTATCCCTGCTGGCGCAACCACGCCTCTAGAAGAAATATGTTCTGATGGGCGGAATGCAATGTCTTTATAACTTTTGAGCTGTGTTTCTTAAACTATATATTTTATTTAATAAACTTTATTACAAAAATTTAAACAGGCGGTCTTAAGGCCCAGAGTCTTTTCTACCATTCAACCTACAGTTCATGCCGATAAAAGCTAATTTTGGTCGACATGGCATATAATTTTACTATAATTTTATTGAATAGGTCTTTATGGACACGTGAAAAAATTCACAGCTATAGTATATATAACGATTTTTAAAGGAAAACTATTAGAGCTAAGTAGGGTTTACAAATTAAAAAATTATAGGCGATCAACTTATAAAATGTACTCGGAAAAGGAAAATTTCGTAAAAATTCAATAGAAAATTAGTTTTTACACGTTTTCAGTGGCATGAACTCAAAGTTGGCATTCGTAACTACGGAACCGTACACTGCGCCTGGCCCGACATGCACTTGGCCAATTATATATCTGCATCAGGTATTCCATTTACCTAAACAATTATACCCTACAAGCTTTTGTTCGCGGCTTCGCTCGCGTAGGGGTGTAATTTATCAAAATCTTTTTATCTTTTCTTAGGGGATGCCTACGTTATAGTAGCTTTATGCATACAAAGTCTCAGCCCGATCGGTTAAAAAATTGACAAAGTTTCATACAAACTTTCATCCCCTATTTTATCCCCTAGGGGGTAGAATTGATCAAAATCCTTTCTTAGCGGATGCCTATGTCGTAACGTCTACCTGCATGCCAAATTTCAGCCCGATCCGTCCAGTGGTTTGGGCTGTGCGTTGATAGATCACTATGTCAGTCAGTCACCTTTGAGTTATATATATTTAGATTTGTTGGGCTTAAGAGCTTTAAAACAAAAAAGTTTTATTCCAATCCTTCCAGTATTTTCGGAGATAAGCGTGTACAAACGGATTTTTTTTTAAATCTTACTCTATTACTATGTCTAAAATTAAAATACACAGATTAAGCTAGCTCCAAAGTAAGTTCCAGACTTGGGTTTTGATGGGATACTAACTCAACGATACTATATTTTATAACAAATACATACGTGATCGATGAAAGATTTTCCATCTTGACCTGACCGGGGATCGAACTCGGGACCTCCGGTATGGCATGATGACCATTAGGCCATAGAGGTCGTCAAACCATCGCCCCAATTTTTTCTTGGAAATATGTTCAATGTTCAGTCACATTATTTTACTGTTTTATTATATGTATTGTTGAGCGCGCCTCTTATGTCTTCACTTCGGTGCAAGGGTTCGACGCGAATAAGAAGATGCCACACCACACCACCATTATACCGCAGCAGAATCCCTTTCCTCTGATTCCAATGTGGAGCTCGAGGATTCTTCAGAGGTCTCCGATTCGGTAGTGTTGTACGCCCACATCTCCACGTGGAACCGGTACATGGTCTTGAAGGCCACTGTTGGGATTCGCACCTGGAATTTTATAAATACACTAGCTTTTGCCCGCGGCTTCGCTCGCGTAGAGATGGAATTGATCAAAATCCTTTCTTAGGGGATGCCTACGTCATAGTAGCTTTATGCATGCAAAGTCTCAGCCCGATCCGTTTAAAATTGATAAAGTTTCATACAAACTTTCATTCCCTATTTTATCCCCTTGTGGGTAGAATGGGGGTAGAATTGATCAAAATCCTTTCTTAGCGGATGCCTACGTCATATCATTTACCTGCATGCCAAATTTCAGCCCGATCCGTCCAGTGGTTTGAGCTGTGCGTTGATAGATCACTATGTCAGTCAGTAAGTCACCTTTGAGTTATATATATTTAGACTTTCACAGAAGGCTTGTTACAAAGATAAGAGTCGGTTGAGGGATACGTGAATTGAGTTCAGTGCTGCTCCCATTTGAAATAAATTATTTGTAAGGAAACGAAGACATCATTTAAAATGTTGACTTTACCAAGCCCTAGATAACCCTTCAAACTATTTTATGAACTACTGTTTACAGCTTTTTTACAAAAAACGGCCACTTTTAACTAATGTGCGTAGGAAAGCTTTACGTTCTCACTTTAAACTGAATACAATTTGAAGGTTTTTTTTAATACAATGCTCGGACCAAATTAAAACATGTGATGAAAACGTTGTGAAGAATAACGCATGCTTCAAATGCGTGTGTACTATGTGTTGAGAAATTTCGTCTGGAAGATTTGAAGCCACAATAGCACAATTGGTAGTGCACTCACGGCGTTAACGTGAGGGACGCGGGTTCGAATCCTACACGTGGCGAAATTTTTCATCACATGTTTTAATTTGGATAGTTTGAAGGGTGATATCTTCGTTTCTTTTCAAATAATTAATTTCAAACAGCAGCACTGGTTCCCATAAAAATTCAAGAATCCCCTTAAATATTGGTTGAACAACAAATCCGACCCAAAACAACCACTACATTACATTCGGCTTCACTGTGACATTGACAGTTGTGACGAACAGGTAGTTCCTTCGGGTCTGGGGACGCATTTTTGCAAAGTGTTTGCAGACGGGCGCATTTTAGAAATTACGAGTGGTCTAGACCACTCGTAATTTTGACATTTGTAGTGTAGATATGTCAAAGAAACCTTTAATAGAGAATCTGTTCCGATTCACGCTGCTTAAAATAAAGTGTAGTTGTGAATAAGTATTAAATAAAGTGTAGCTTGCCTTTGCCACAGGAGTATCCAAATCCCACACCTTCGGCTTCCCAAGTCGGAAAGGCATGCCGACTTTGGCGCAGATGATCAAGCTGTTGTGACTCGAGAACACCTGAAAATTAATGACATTTCAGGATATCTTCTCATCGAGTATGTGATTAATACTGGTGTTAGGCTTTTCGAGCTGCCTAAACGTATCTGACATAGTTCAATCCAAGCGGATTAGCTCATTAAAGTAGCAGTGGGTGGGTGGGTCGTATAGCACGAAGAACCGATAGCCGATGGAGTAGGAAGGTTCTTGAATGGCGAACAGCCGGCAAGCGCAGCAGAAAGACGCTCACCGGGTAGGTGGTCGCATGACTTGAGCAAGGTTGTAGGAAAGCGTTGGATGCAGGCCGCTACCGATATTGTAGGACCGATGACTATCTTAAAGATTAAAAAAACTGGCTTGGACTTGGCGCGGGTCCCTCTTAAAGGTTTGTATACTCAGAAATGTCATAATTTGGTACATTAGGTACATACTGAATCTACAACTTGATTCGACATTATTTTAAAATTTCGACATTTATAAATTTAATTTAAATTAAGACAACAAACAATGTTTTCTCTGTCCACATATCAACTTTAAATATTAATTTCATTGTGAGTTGACGTTCTTGGAGACAATGCTGCAGTGCAGTTTGTTACCGCTTTTTCTGCACTAGCGCTTTGGAGGCGGCAGTAAACTTATCTCTTAGTAACTTTTTGACGTCAACAATTATTGTGCAACAAAACAAAGTGACGATTATTAAGAGATAGGTATAATAAATATCCTATGATAATAAATATATATTTGAATTGAATTAGAATCGGTCGTTTTGGCAATCCTTGGGGGAGGCCTATGTTAAAAAGGTTAGTTAATAACCGCTTACCTGTTACTGGGAGGAATTCCTCCCAGGTCAATTGTTTATCTATTGTTTTATTTATAGGGACAGGTAAAGAGATAATAAAAGAATGAGAAAGCTGAGACGAATTGCAAAAAAAAAGCGGTCTAATTTCAGGAGCGCAGCAAATTAGAAGCTCGCACCGGGCGCATAAACGGCTTATTACGGCACTGCTGATATAGACTATAAGTGTCGAATCAAGATGCAACTTGCGTCATTTATATAATTTCTACCCGTGCAACTTACGTGTGGTTTGAAGAGAGTAGAATTGTATGAAACGCCTTGTAGGTCACGCCAGGGGCAAGTTGTGCGCTCGTCTTGCGCTGCGTGTAGTTCGTAAAAAAGAAGAAAATATTACCTCTAAATAGTATGCAAGATATGTCTGCGTTGTAGGTTTCACTTGAAAGATCTCGTAGTAAAATTTGAACATGTCATTAGAAGCATCCCCGCGGTCGAAGCAGCGCAGACCTCCCATCCACCAGTGGCCGACCCAGCTGTGTCCGACGTCGTGGATGGACGCCCGAGGCATGATGTAACCTGGTATGGTATATGACTTCTTACAAATTATAATGAAACCTTAAGGGTAGATTCAGTTCATCAAACAACAGCTTTTCCCAAGGAACAACCATCTTCTTTGTATTAAAAAAATCATCAAATCTCGCATTGGTTTTGGATCAGCTGATAGATCAATTTGGAACTGAGGTAATAAATATCTTTTATATTTCGATAAATGTTCCTTTGGAAAAGTTATTCCGTATATTAAAATAGTTTTATCTAACCTTAAGAGTCTCCTTACCCTGGACAGAATCAGACTTTCCCATACAAACGTAGTTTACGTTTTATTTGGAAACGACATATCGGATATGGGCAAAATGACGTAATTTAAAAGAAATTGCAATTATCTAGGGTTGTAATTAGTTTCCGACACTAAAGTTATAAACTTAGAGAATATAGCGTATTATATAATATTTAACCATCAGTAAGGAAAACTTCTACACCCTTATAATTTCTTTCCAGTTCATAATTTTAATGTTCGAAACCAATTATAACCCTAGATAAATGCGATTTCTTTAAAATTACAATATTTTTCGAAATCTGACATTTCGTTTTAAAATAAAATATAGACTACGTTAGTAAGGAGATTCTTAAGATACGAGTAGTTTGAGTATTTTTTGTTAGACACTGTAAATATACGATATTTACAATCACCACATCTGTGACACTGGGGTAAGAATGACACTTGTTATGACCAAAACCATATTTAATGCGATTTTTTATTATTATAGCAAAAAAACTAATATTAAGAGCGCTATTTGACACCAAGAAACGCCGATTTCATACGTCAAAATAATATATAAATACCATAGAAAATATTTATGTTGATGTTTAGAAAAAAGTATTTGGTTTAAGTTGTTGCAAAGTAGCGAATTCTGACAGAGTTTTTTCCTTCATGTAGCCAAATACCACCACTAGCAAAATATATTGGACTGGAAATACGGTTTTTGCCCAAAACCACAAATGAATTAATTAATGCTTATGTTATTTTGTAGATGCTCATTAAATACTTATTACCGCACATTGACAACAGTAAAGAATAACTTTAATATTTTATGACCCCTTGATAGCTAGACGCCGGTCGCTTTAAACCTTGGAAGAATCCGTAGCAAACAAGGAATCCTTATAGTTTAGCCATGTGTGTATGTCTGTCTTTGCTCGCTGTTCTATTTAGTCATAGACTCTAAAAACTAGAAAACTATAATTTGGCATGGGTTTGTACGGGTTTTAGTCATGCCGAAAAAGTGGTAAAATAAAAATTTGAAAAAAAAATTGCCTTTAAATGGTAAGTCAATTAGTTTTTAGACGTTTTTAGTAGCTTGAACTCAAAGTACGGAACCCTGCGAGTGGTACTACATGCTCTTGGCCGTGCTTTTTATTTAAGAATAGCTTTATTTTCGGGTGCCATTAGATTTAAAATTTTGATTTAACAGTAAGTACCTTGTAAAACTATTCAAACAATTAGTGTACCCCAAGGACTACTACTTACTTGGTCCTCTAGTTTTTTTTACGAAATTTAATTATAAATTGTAGGTATCTTAGCTATTATAAGTGTAGTAGTTTATTACTGGGCTATTCAAATATAAAGGGACAACAAAGAGAAATTTCATCATATAAGTGTACCAAAGGGATCATCCTTCGCGAAAGCACCAACAGCCTTCCCAGTGATGGCAGCAGTTATCCATGGTACATACGGGAATAGTAGAATATGACGAGGGGGTGCGGGAGGTCGACGAGGACGCAATGGGTCTGGGCATGGAGATCCACCTGTAACATACATTATTCTATTTATTAGGTTTCAGTCCAAGATTAGGTTTTATAAACCCTAACCTAACCTAGTTGCCCACTTCCAACAAGGCAAGGCCCAATTTCCGGCGGTTAGGGTTGCACAGACGGAAATGAATGAATGCTGACAATGCGTGCCGTGACCAGGAGCACTATCTTTTTGGTACCAATTAGAAAAAAAAATTCTCTATCTAAGGCCTACTGACCCTTGACCCAGCTATCTAGCGGGAGAGTCTTAAGATGTTGGTCAAGATTCTTCGACCGTTTGCCGATACAACTATCGGCACAATGATCGTACAGTTCACATCCTATATAGCAGTCACCTGGTGGGCCAAGCCAAATAATTTTGATTATGCTATAGGATTTCTGTAAATAAGACATAATGCTGGGTGCAGTCCATTTTTCATTGGAGTTATTTTAGAAGTCTATGGGGAATCATCAATGGTGCTTTTTAATCCAAAGTCAAAGTCAGAAAAGTTTATTTAAAGTAGGATAAATTTATCTCTTATTGAAGGTCATTTTTTTTAAACATTATTTTAGTGCAAGAGCTAAAAACTACAAGCGTTTCGGAGGACCAAGGTCCACATCTGGGTTAAGAAGTAACGCCATCAAAGATTCAACTGGGCTTGCGTTCAGATAAATAAGATACACGCTGTCCTGACAACAATTTTTTATGACGTTATGTTCTACACTGAACCAGATTGTAGAAAAACAGCAGGCCGCTTTCAATCGCTCGTTTTGGAAATCGTTGAGGATGGCTTAAATATACGTATGTCTATAAAGCAGGAGATGTCCAGTTCGATGATGATGATGATAACCTACAAATCTTCTCTGTATTCATACGCTCACTGATTTTAGATGCTCATGTACATTACCTTCTGAAAGAGCCACTACAGACCAATGGCCCGTGTGTTCGTGCACCAGAGTTGGCGCACCAGAGTGGAAGTTGCAGCCAGTCGTGCAAGCCTTGCGGTTTTTCATCAGCTTGGTTCCATTCTGTTAAAAAAACAGTAATAAAATCTATTTCAAAGATTTTTAATCGTCAAACCATGTCAGATGTCTTTATGCAGCTAGCAAAAATTTTAAAATCTGACAACAGTTTTGACCAATTACACAAACGAAACACAAACAACAGAGATCTTCAGGATCTTCATAAAAGACGTTTTAGATGAAAAAAGAAAAAACATTGAATGTACCAGCTGCCGTTTTTTCTCGCGCAGGTCGTATTAAATGATCGGAATCGGGAATAGGCTAGAATCTGCATCATTTCCATGCTGATCTGGAATAAAAGGAAAAATTCCTTCTCGCGGTAGATCTTTAAAGCCGATCGAGGGAATAGGCGAGATTTTAATCATGTTAATAGGCGATGTGGTTAGCAATAGCAACTCATGACTATTTTTTCCCTTTTTTATCTTTACACCCACCATTACCATAGTATTTGGGTCGTACAACCCCAGGCCTACCTGGTCTATGCCGTCAGGGATAAAACCGTGTATCTTTATTTTTTAACAAAGAAAAATTATAATTCTTACATCAGGATTGTCGTAGAGGTAACACAGCTCTCTTGGTAGTAGTGTCAGCTTGACCACTTCCTTTTCCTCGTTTATAAAGTCTCGGGGAACATCTGTGAAATATAAATTTGTTGGAAATTCTAAAGATTTATTTTTATTAAAGGGGACTCTTTATTGAACCTTTAATTAACGCCTTAGGACCTGAAAAGAAGGTGATCTTGCATCATTAAAGTTCCTTTTTAACCCCCAACAAAAAAGAGGGCTTTTATAAGTTTGAGGCTTATGTCTGTCTGTCTGTGGCATCGTAGAGCTCGTTTTTTTTAACGTGAAAGCAAGTGCTCTTGCGGTGGTTCTTAGCCATGTTTGATGAAAATCGGTTTATTCGTTTAAAAGTTTTTAGCTGTCAACGTTTGAAAGCTTGGGTTTGTAATTTACCTGAAAAATAATAGATGGCGCTATGGATTAGAATATTATGTATTTCTGCCAATTATCACTAGACGGTGTCGTCGAGGGTTTTTAATTTGCCAGCAAATCAACTTGTTATAGGTTATATTTAGTTCTAGTTCTAGTAAAACTAAATTTTACCAGTCTTATTTTAAAAAAGTGGACTAACGTTAGTATTTGGCTTAACTTCCTCTTTCGTAACTGTCAACTTCATTGGGGCGAATCAGTGATAAGGGATATTATTATAATTCTATGGGGTTAATAACAGTAAAAAAAAATGTAGTTGTCTACGCTTTTAATACGACAGTATTGTTTTATGACTTCTTTTTTGGATGAGTATATCAATAGTTATTTTACAATGAGTACCTTTCTTTATACCTATGTGCAAAATAAATACTAATTTTACAATAAATAAACTGAATAATATTTTGTGGATAGGGTCAAACTGAAATTTTACCCCTATACAGTACAACTAGGGCGATTAATTGATCTGTTTTTATGGAAACCAAATAAATTATCATAAATTTCGCCATTCTATGAGGAACATATCATAGAACATTGAACTGCTCTTAAAATTGTTTCAGTATATGTAAGTTTATGATTAGATTAATCTGCAAGGTGATTTTTTTAAATACTCACCGCTCATAAAATCCACGTGGTAGAGTTTTTCGGGTATATTTCTTGATGTTTTCAGAATAATATAATTCTTGAAAGGCAGGCAGGCGGGCACCACGTAATCTACAGGACATAAAAACAAGTAATTATTAAAAAATACAACAATCTTTTGTCTAAAATAATGAAATTAAATTTTAAAGTGCTCCTCAAGACGAATCAAACGAGCTGAAACTCAATCGGGTTGCGTCGTTTTATTACAGAGTTCCTATGGACACCTTTCTGCTTCATCATCAGATCAGCTCCATGTTATCTTTTTTTTTTCTTTTTATTTTTAAGGGCTTTTATCTTAATAGACATGTCAGCCCTCCATGTTATCATAATATTGCTTTGTCACGCGTTATACATATGTCTTCAAAAATTCAGCTCATTCGGAAACCGGGTAGTGTAGTAGATTAAATTTAACTTGCAAGATTTGATTACAGACAGACAGACGGAGAGACAGACAAAGAATTAGTTAAAAGCTTGTAAAAAAGATCATACGTTTTGTGATTCCACTGAGCGGGACTACAATCCTTTGACACGTGAATAAATAATTTACCTATACTTTCTGCACTACCTAATTTCCCATCACTTTTTCTATATACGCGAGGTTGCCTGTAAGAAATTGCGCGTAAAGGGCGCCTTTTGCGCATTTTCTAGTTTTGAAGCATATATCCTGTATTTTTTTTGTGCAATAAAGACTTTTAATAAATAAATAATAAATATATACGGACAAATCACACTGATTGAGCTAGCCCCAAAGTAAGTTCGACACTTGTGTTATCGGATACTAACTCAACGATACTATATTTTATAATAAATACTTAAATAGATAAACATCCAAGACCCAGGACAATTTGAAAAAGGCCATTTTACAACTTGCCCTGACCGGGGATCGAACCCGGGACCTCTGGGTGGCGGACTAGCATGGTGACCACTACGCCACGGAGGTCGTCTTTTGTATTGTACTTTTCATCTTCTAGCATTTTAATAGTCAAATGTTGTGGTAATGTGGTTTTGCAACCATTGAGGATTTAGGTTTCCTCTTGGGACCTGATTTTGAGGGAGAGAGGGATAGTTTCGTAATACTTACAGGATTTGACAGGTGTAACTAGCTTCATAATAGCCACGCTGTCCGTAGCTCCGAAGTGTTTGTACTCCGGGTGCAGCAACACGTCTGCTATGGGCATCAGTAAGATCGCAGGCTCGCAGTCCGCGCCGTGCGCTAGGTCGTCGATGGTCACACCACACTCCTTCTCGTCTCTTTCGTAGTCTCCAAAAACTACGTTGCCCCTAGAACATACATACACAGAGCTCACAACAATAGACCGAATTCACCTTGGCCGATTTTAACATTAATTTGTTCTTCATTACTCTGTTGTACTTGAATACACATTAATCAGAACTTTATACGAAAATTCAAAATTGAATAAAAGGAACCTAATATTCAGGAACATGTTATGTTATGTAAATTCTTTATCGTACAAGAAGGACACAATGAACATAAGACTTTTCCAGGTTCACCTTGTAACGTCATTATTTATATAATTTATTGCTTATTTCAAAGTGAAGCTATCGATACGAGCGTTTTAGAAGGACCACTGCTGAGAAGAAACGCCTTTACGAAACAGACAAATCCTAAGGCCATAAGACACAAAGGCCAAGTTTAACGTGATAGTATGGTGATTGAGTCATAATGTTACTCACAAGGCATATCCGTCAGGTATCTGCGCCGCGTCCATGGCAGTCGACAGCACAAACTGTCTGCTGATCAGAACCACTCTTGGCACTCGGAAGTAGTGTGGGGTGGCGTTCCTTACTGCGCACAGACAAAGACATTACGTGAAAGAGCTAGTTCCAGTAGTCTTCCCAAGTTTGTCCTATCAGTAGGATTACTGAGACAACCAGTGGGATTACTGGGATATCTGTCCCAGAAGTCCTATCAGTAAAACTAAGGGCAATATAATTCCCAGTCTGATCAGCGTGAAGAGAGTAGGCCAAATCCTCTAGCTGCTCTGTCCAGGCTTGGCTCGTAGTACGTACAGAGACGCTCGTGCTTCTGTAGAGGAGACCACAGGTGTATCGAGGGGGTGATTTAAGTTTTGCAGTGGAGACAATAGGTATATCGAGGGTGGGATTTAGGTGTTCAACGTCAAGGTGCAACCCCTTTCGAAAGACAAAGACTGGTCTGGGAACGCTTAAAATGAAAACTAAATAAATCTGATGATGATGAGTCATCGTCAAATTTCACTAAACAAACGGTTTTTTGTATGGAAAAACCATTTGTTTAAGTGACTCCGCGTTTCTAAAATGGCACTTCATACCGTGAATGTACTGCAGCAGCCCCAACCACGTGAACTGCAGGTCGCTCAGTGCGCCGTCTTGAGGGTCACGCGTGGGGTCGTCGTGACATTCGAAGAATTGACATCTTATTAATGATATAGCTGGGAACAATACGTTTTGAATAAGTTATACACTAGTGGCTCTGTGAGCTGAAGACCTCGCGAGTCACCTCGATTCATTGAAGTTTATCGGATAAAAAGGTTGTTTAGATAAAAAATTTAGGTGTTTCAGCACCACAGACATCTCAGCACACTATGCCGAAGTTCAGCTTATATAGTGTGTCATCCCCAAAGGACTTTGGCCGCTGAATTTCAGCCGCTAAACTTCTGCATAGTCTGCTGAGACACTAAGGGTAAAAAATAAATTATTGAGTTTTTTTTTCGAAATGTCTGAAATATGATATTTTTAAAGTTCTACGCCCATATTTCTGCCATTATGAAAAAATTTCAAAAAACATAATCGACCAAAAAATTCTATATAACTTTCAAACATCACAAAATAAAATGAAAATCGGTTGAGTAAGCATTTTTGGCCAATCTCGTAACTTAGACGCTTCGCTCACTTCGCTCTCTCGGTCAATTGTACTGTTCTAATACTTTGACGTCTAAAGGGCAGATAGAGCTTTGTCTTGCTGCTCCAAGCAGTCAGGGCTGCAAAATCCAGAGTCAGAAACAACTTTTCACAAAGTATGCTTTCCAGTGGGATTCGAAACCCACGACCTCCGGATCACAAGGCGAACGCATTTGACCACTGGACCACGGAGGCGGTTAATTAAAAAGTATTTGTATAATCATCATCATCATCATATCAGCCACAGGAAATCCACTGCTGGACATAGGTCTTCCCCAAGGATTTCCAAAACGACCAATCGGACCTTGCTCAGGTCATCCGACCATCTAGCAGGTGGGTGTCCTACGCTGCGCTTGCCGGTACGTGGCCGCCATTCGAGAACCTTTCTGCCCCATCGGCCATCGTTTCTTCGCGCTATGTATCCCGCCCACTGCCACTTCAATGAGCTAATCAATTGGCTATGTCGGTGACTTTCGTTCTCCTACGAATCTTCTCATTTCTGATTCGATCGCGTAGACAAACACCGAGCATAGTCCTGTCCATAGCCCGTTGAGTGACCTTGAGCCTTCTTATGAGACCCATAGTAAGGGACCACGTGTACTCATAATACTTACCACTAAATACAACAATAATGAAGATAACATCACCAAAACTTAATCCCATTTTTAATTACTTTTCACTAACACCTATACTGCTGTGCACATTGAGCTAAGACTGAAAGACTAATAATGTTTGCCCAAAAATCTTTTCGGAGAAAACATGGCTATTTAAGATCTTTGTGTTGAGAAATGTGATATTGACAAAAATATGGCTATTCAAGTTCTTTGTAGTGAGATATGTGTATTTACAAATATAGACAATGGTAGATGACAAACAGTTTTAGGGAAATTTCGGTCAAGTGTGTGTTGGTGTCTTGCGTGACGCATTTCGTATAAGACCAAAAGCATATTTATTCATTTTAACTAGAATAAAACTATAATAAATATTAGAATTAAACAAAAAACTAAATTAAATCTAAATTAAAAGCATATTTATTTATTTATAAGTATAATTATTTCTACCATCTATATTTATCTATATAATGTCCTTTTTAATTAAGTACAAAAATTTTAAAGAGGTGATTCAGTCCATCATTTTGAACAACTTTTCTCAATAAATATATATCGAAATACGAAATTTTTTTTTGCAATTTCATAGTAACGATATCACGTGACTACTTCGATTTGTATGAGAACTTAAATATTTTTTTTCGTATTTCGATATACATTTATTGGGCAAAGTTGTTCAAAATGATGAACTGAATAACCCCTTAAAATATTTATACTTAATTAAAAAGGACATTGTATATACAAATGCATATAAGCACAGTTTATCTATATATGTATTTATTATAAAATATAGAATCGTTGAGTTAGCAACAAAACTTTCGAACATTTACCAATTTTAAGCGGCTTTCTAAAAAAAAAATTAACGGTCCAGTTCTTCTATAGTCCATTTGTTTAGGTATTTAACAGAATGTAAAAAATCATTACATGTCTTTTTATTGAAATATACACTTTATAAATCAATACCTTCGCAAATTACAAATTAATTGCATAATTTATAAAATAAATAATTCGTAATTTGCGAAGGTATTGATTTATAAAGTGTATATTTCAATAAAAAGACATGTCAAGATTGTTTACATTCTTTTAAATACCTAACCAAATCTAAATATATATAACTCAAAGGTGATTGACTGACTGACATAGTGATCTATCAACGCACAGCCCAAACCACTGGACGGATCGGGCTGAAATTTGGCATGCAGGCATGATGTTATGACGCAGGCATCCGCTAACAAAGGATTTTGATCAATTCTACCCCCAATGGGATAAAATAGGGCATGAAAGTTTGTATGAAACTTTGTCAATTTTAAACCGATCAGGCTGAGACTTTGCATACATAAAGCTACTATGACGTAGGCATCCCCTAAGAAAGGATTTTGATAAATTACACCCCTACGCGAGCGAAGCCGCGGGCAAAAGCTAGTGGATTATAAGTATGAATCGTCGATTCAATTCTAATATGTCGTCAAATCGTTGAGTTAGCATACCATACGATTTTCTAATGTAATAACTAATAACCGACTTCAAAACAGGGAAGGGGTTAGGTTATCAACTCGACTGTATGTTTTCTTAATGTATGTATGTTACGCGATATCTATATATATATATATATATATATATATATATATATATATATATATATATATAAAAGCGAAAATCACTCACTCTCTCACTCAACACGAAATCTCGAAAACTACTCAGCCAATGATGATGAAATTCGGCAGGAAGGTAGATTGTGACTAGGAGACATCCGCTAAGAAAGGATTTTTGGAAATTCCATCCCTAAAGGCGTAAATAGGGGTGGCCAGTTTGTATAGAACTTCGTTATTTTTAAAGTGAGACACATGAAATTTTTAATTTATTTTAATAGTTAGTAGAAAATAATAATGCATTTATTAGATTTTGAAAATTACATCCGTATAGGGGTGAAATAGGGATAGCAAGTTTGTATGAATCTTCGTAATTTTTGAAAGCGAGACACATGACATTTTTGAATTAGTGGTCAATAAAAATAATTATACAGAAATTAAAATTTTAAAAATTGCATCCACTGGGTTGCATTAAGGGTTGCAAATTTATATTATTATGAAACTTCGTCATTTTTTGAGTGAGAGACAATAAAATTGAGACAAATAGATCATTTGTTCTCTTTTGCTCTAGCAAATGACGGGAACGGGATATTATAACACAATTTATAACGTAAGAAACCAATTAAAGATCCTATTAAGACCATTTTTAACTTCTACGCGGACGAAGTCGCGGATTACAGCTAGTCTTTAATAATTGTCAACCGATTTTGATGATTCTTTTTTTAACCCCCGACAAAAAAGAGGGCTTGTTATAAGTTTGACGCTAATGTCTGTCTGTGGCATCATAGCTCTCGAAAGAATGGACCGATTTTGATGCGTTTTTTATGTGAAAGCAAGTTCTCTTGCGGTGGTTTTTAGCTATTTTTGATGAAAATTGCTTCTGCCGTTTAAAAGTGATTGGGGGACCCTTTCACCGCGAACGTCGGATTTATCCGACAAACATTGTCGTGCCCATTCCGCGAGCGTCGGATATTTCCGACAAAAAAAACCGCTCGTATTGTACATAACTTGAATCCACATCCCTTTTTGGTTGTAGGTATTTATTTTAGATTTACTACCCCTCGCGCTGGGGGCACGACAACTGGTATAAAGTCTCGCGGTGAAAGGGTTAACGCTTAAAAGTCAAGGTTTTTTTATTTTCCTTGCAAATAATAGATAGCGCTTCTATCGCGCATTGATATCCATATCAATTGATATATGTAGTTCCGCTATACATAACTAGATGACGTTCTTGAAAGTTGGGGTTTTTTTATTTACCAGGCAAATAAACTTTTATTTGAAAGCTTTTACTATCAAATTGGTACCATATCAATTTGATAAAAATATATTGTAGAACTTTGAAGATATGGAAGAACTTCCTACAGTATTTTGATGATAACGTGATTTTTACCAAAATGAACGAGATCTGATTATTATTTACCATTTGTTTGGTCGATGAAACCTCAATTCAATTAAAATATATCTTTCTTATCAAAGGATATTTATAATATCTCTTAATAATCTTACTTAAAATAATTGGCCAAGTGCGTGTCGGGCCACGCGCAGAGTAGGGTTCCGTAGTTATAAATGCCAAATTTGAGTTCATGCCACTAAAAACGTCTAAAAATTAATTTCTATTGAATTTGTATGAAATTTTCCTTTTCGGAGTACATTTTATAAGTTGATCGCCTATAACTTTTTAATTTGTAAACCCTACATAGCTCTGATAGTTTTCCTTTAAATTTCGTTATATTTACTATAGCTGTGAATTTTTTCACGTGTCCATATGTAACCGTTTAGCAGATAGAGGGGCGGGGGGGGGGGGGGGGGGGGCAGGGGCGCACTTGACTATATACCCCACATGATTGGTTAGTCAAGAAAATTTAATTGACTTTGACTTTACACGTGTCCATATGTAACCGTTTAGCAGATAGAGGGGGCGGGGGGGGGGGGGGGGGTTGCACTTGACTATAAACCCCACATGATTGGTTAGTCAAGAAAATTTAATTGACTTTGACTTTACATGTATGGGAGCTACCCTAAAAAAAAATTGTTTTCGATATTTTATTTCCGCATAAATAATATACATACCTATACCAAATTACAGCTTTCTAGTCCTTATAGTTGCTGAGTAAAACCGCGGACGGACAGACAGACAGACAGACATGGCGAAACTATTATTTACTACGGAACCCTAAAAAGATCCCTTAGAATTGATAACCTCCTTTTTTGAATAAATACATCAACAAACCTTCACAGAAAATTCATTTAAACGCACTTTGACAACGATTTGAAATGTAGATGTTCATCGTCTGTGTCCGCCTTGCTTGATGTATCCATGGTTGCATCCATGTGGCCCTGGACGTAGAAACAAATGACAGCTCCAGCTACAAAAGTACCTAGTTAAAGTCCAGTAAGTATAAGTTTTTTTAACTGAGTTCCAAAAATAAAAAGGATTAATTCGTCGGAATCTTTTTTTTATGTTAGTTAACTGAAATTTCGAAGGCGCCTGCTGAACCGATATGGATTTTTTTTTGAAAAGACATACTTCTCGAGTTATCCCATAGAAGTTGTATCAAAATCGGTTGTATAGTTTAGGGAAGAAGTCGGTTTTTAAGTTTGATTTTTTAATGCTTTTGTAGCTACTTTTACTGGGCCACAGCCTTCTTGGTAAAAAGCTTAATAAGCCACTGTTTTCCTAAAACATGCTTAAATTTATCTTTACCTTATCGCGTTGTCGGTTGGATTCCGGTTGCAGACAGAGACAAACAGTTCCGGTAGACAGAGCGACGCGAGTCGATATGGCGACTGCCTCCATCTTCCAGTGGTCAAGGCCTTGTGATCCGGAGGTCGTGAGTTCGGATCCCACTGGGAAGCATACTTTGTGAAAAGTTGATTCCAGTCTGGTTAGGATAATGCAGACTTGAGTCACCTAAATATCCGAAAAGGAAGATGATTCAGTGTTTCGGAAAACACGGATAAACTGTGGGTCCCGAGGGCTATCTAGCATTTGCTGCATCTGTCCCTTGGGTTGCAGAGGACAAACGGTAGTCGCTCTTTGTAAAACTAGTAAACTCGTTACATCAACAAGGGTAGGTAGCGGACCCCGTGCTCTGAAGCGTTATCGCTGAGGATGTAACCGGAAAAACGTTTAGATGATGATAATATCTATATATTTATTTGTTTACCAATTTATGTACACAGAAAATTTATACAGAGAATACATCAAATAAAAGTTGTACAAAGGCACTACTTATCTCAAAAGAGATCTCTTCCAGTAGGCCTGTGAGTGGAGATGTTTACGTAAGAGAGGCATACAGGCGTGTTTATACATAAAATAAAGGAGGAAGAAAATTAAAATAACATAAAACTACACTAACTACAAATAAACATACATATACATACATATATTATTACACATATACTTAAATAAATACATATGTCTATTTAGAAGGAAATATAATACATATATACTTAATAATGAACATTATAAGCAGTGGTCAGATATACATCGTAGAAGGGACATACCCGTAATAAATCAAACCACGGGCTATACTAGATCACTCTTATATAATGAATTTTCTCAAACATGCTTGGAAATGTAGGCATTATTGTAGTAAAAAGAAGACACGAAGTTTGTAATTCTTGGCTCGTGCATTACTTTGCTGGACTAGGCGAGGAAAGTAGTATGAAAATTCATTCCTGGCCGCTGGTCAAAACAAAAAGACGAATAAAGTGTATTCAGAATGACAAGACAGTTACATTGAAGTTTCAGATGACAATTCTGTTTTTACATTTAGCAAAGACATTAAGCGTTTAATTCCATAACTTGTCATACAGCCAATTGCTAGCACATAATAACAAAATTCACTCTTTGAGCATTATTTATTGTTATTTATATTCTAACGACTATAATTTTATTAAAATTATGTTGTTATAAAATCACACGAAAATAAGCTTAATTTCCATTGCTATAGAAAAAAAAATCTACGGTATAAGACTTTTTTGCGTAAAATAAGATCGGGCCGTATGGGCTATGTTTCTTTTGCACCAAAACGCGGGAAAGCAGTTTCTTTTCTTTGAAAGTACGAAGATACTCTTTGCAGCAAACATTAATTGCATATTTCTGGTTATTTCTTTAATGATTTCCTCACATTTTTTGAGAAAAGCATGCCTCGGCGGGAATGGCATTGCCGGACTCGTAATTATTGTCAAGGCCTCGCTAACTACCTGTCCGTCAACGCCATCCTTCCCGTCCTCTGCAGATTAAATGTACTATTAACATAACAGTCAAAGAGCAAAAAAATTTTGGCATTCCCATACAAATTGCCCGAGCGGCCGCACACTTTAGTATGGAAATGCCAATTTTTTTGCTTATTGTCTGTTATTTTAATTTCATTAGATATACTATAGTGATCTAGTTAAGCCCGTAGTTTAATTTATTACGGGCATGTCCCTTCCACGTTATATATTCCAAAGTAACTCGTAGGGAGCGGTAAATCTAGTATAGCCCGGGGTTTCAAATTGTAAGTCACACATGTTTATCCATTAATGTAATCGTGATCCCAGACACCTTGAAAGTAAGATTAAATTCCTTTTGTCTTATATGTAGTAGTTAATCCAACTTAAGGCTTATTTAGGAGTCATGATTCGTGTGAACACGCCTCTAAATTAATATATTGTACATAAGTTTCCGTAGTTTATTTTATTGTATAGGTACTAGCTTTTACCTGCGACTTCGTCTGCGTAAATTTAGTACTTTGTAATAAAGTCTACTTTTGTATGACAAAATAGGAGTCCCCATGCAAAGTTCCACTTCTCTTTTTATTTCCATAATAGATCATTTTTGGCATAAAAGGTATGATTATACTTTTGTTATTGTTGAAATATCAATCTACCTGTATCGATCTAGTAAATTGTAATGTCACTAGTGAGTTTATAATACCACGGCTCTTATGATATCCCTGCGACATATCCATAGCAAATTTCATCTAAATCGGTACAGTGGTTAAGAAGTAACAGAGATTACGTCAGAGTTACGTGGAAGGGACATACCTGTAACAAATCAAAACCCTAGATAACCCTTCAAACTATTTTATGAACTACTGTTTACAGTTTAAAGTGAGAACGTGAAGCTTTTTTACGCACATAAGCGAAAAACGGCCACTTTTGGCTAATGTGCGTAGAAAAGCTTCACGTTCTTACTTTAAACTGTAATAAAAGAATGTAAGGTGTCAGATTTCTAAAGCTACATTAGTGTTCAGTCAGTAAAATTACAGTTACTGTATTCAGCCTAAATCAGAAAGAACTATAATAATGAAAGAACTCTCCAAACTTGTGCAGGCGTCTTCGCGACTAATCGAGTAAAATAAATAAAAAAAAAATATACATTCGACTTGATAAACTTCTTTTTTAAAGTCAGAACAAGTTTACTACAAGGTATTTCTTATTAGCTTTTACTCGCAACACTAATTATTAAATAGGTTAAACTTCCAGTCAATGGACGCCAATAGTCATTAGACAGAAGACAATAAAACCTTATTTATTAAGGTTGCTTTCAAAACGGTAACACTGCAGCTATAGAGTACAAAAGCTATCACCTGCAGTGGACAGAATACTATCTGTCCAATGACTGCTAGCGTCCTATAAGAGGAAGTTTACCCTAGATAAAAATAACAATCCAAATTTTACTAACTGGAAAAGATCCCTAGAAATGATAATAAATAAATAATAAATATATAAATATATAGGGACAAATTACACTGATCGTGCTAGCCCCAAAGTAAGTTCGAGACTTGTGTTATTGGATACTAACTCAACGATACTATATTTTATAACAAATACATATTAAACACCCAAGACTCAGGACAATTTGATAAAGGCCATTTTCCAACTTGCCCTGACCGGGAATCGAACCCGGAACCTCTGGGTGGCGGACTAGCATGGTGACCACTACGCCACGGAGGTCGTCGAATCGATAAGCCCGTATAAGTATATTTTCTCTTTCGAATATCTTGTTTAAAGTTTTTAGATTAATAGAATTATAATAAACAAACAAGGAACTCCTTGGTCTGAGCAAGATTCACTTTTACTTTTTATCCCTAACAGGGAAGACAGAGCCGAATGCACGACAAAGGCCACGTTGTTTAGCGTTATGGTGGGCGTGAAGGTCAAGTGCAAGTCGGACTCGCGGACTAAGGGTTCCGTACCATTATCTATAAAAAGAAACACGTTTGTTGGCCCCCACTTAAATATTTATTTTATTCTGTTTTGATCTGTTGTTAGAGTGGCAACAGAAATACATCATCTGTGAAAATTTCAACTATCTAGCTATCATGGCTCATGACTTTCATACAGCCTGGTGACAGACAGACGGCCAGACGGACGGACAGACGGACAGCGGAGTTTTAGTAATAAGGTCCAGTTTATACCCTTTATTCGGTACGGAATAAAGGGTATAAGTGAGAAAGTACTAAAATATTACCATACAAAAATCATCGTCAGACAGTTTTAATGCTAAGGGCGACCCCCGCCCGCCTCCTAATGTTTAGTTGCCAAGCTCATTTTTCTGTGACTAGATATCCTAGTGTAGTCCTTAGCGGGGCTTCTTTCACTGGCATTACAACTTCCGGTCACCAAACGATAATATTATCATTGCCATCCAGGCATCCTTGTCATAACAAATCAAAATCAATCACATTAAATTATGTTAAGGTTAAATATTTGACGTTACTGGGGTCTTACGGCCATAAAGGTAATTTGACATCTCACATAAATATTTGAAAATCTACTCTATTTGTAATGCTATAGGGTTGAAATTAATTTGCGTTGGGGGTCTATTCTGGTGATGCGACAGTCCGATTCGGATACGCGGCCTACTTTCTCGAGCTTCCGTTCGAAAATGGAGCGATCGCTCGTTTATTCTCGCTTAATACGATTTTCAGTTGTCCGGTATTACTGAGGGTGAGGTTCAAGGACACATCCTGCGATAAACTGCATCGCATTAAATTTGACTTTGGCCTTCAGTGGTTTCTGCATTAAAATTGACCTTTACCTCCTTTTTGGTGGACGGGAACTGCTCGTATGATTTACGAGTTGATTTACAGAACCACATATTCGTTCTTCGATTTTTGATCGAATTCGTTTTTGGTTCCTACAATTTCAAAAGAATTTGCCTCACCATTTCCAGATGGAGTCCTGCTCAAAGTGTTTTGCCGTCAGAGTAGCTCAACATTGGGCTGATAGAATATGAAAAATAAACCATCGACACGCAAAGATGAAAAGAATCTACCTAGAATAACGAAACATTATTGGTTGTTAAAATACTACATAACATAACTCTGCTCAACTTGGCATCTTGCATAGAGGAGTAGTAATAAAAGCCTGTGCTAAAGTTGTGAAAAGTTCTCATAGAAACTAAAAAAAATTTTTCAAGTTTTTGTAATTTTGTATTTTTTTTTAAAGGGGTAATTATTAAAAGTAAAGAATTTTGGCAGCAGGACATATCAGCTACTTTCTGTAACTACCAAAAGATTATTTTCTAAAACATAAGAATTTGTTTTCTTTTTAATTGA
Source organism: Acrobasis suavella (assembly GCA_943193695.1). Taxonomy (NCBI): domain Eukaryota; kingdom Metazoa; phylum Arthropoda; class Insecta; order Lepidoptera; family Pyralidae; genus Acrobasis; species Acrobasis suavella. Next base: position 2,163,047 of record OW971950.1, read on the forward strand.
TGTCCTTTATATTGTTGGAATCAAATGCTGAGTCACCTTTTATAGTGTTATAGTCTCTCTTTTTCCAGTATTATATCGAAATGAAAATGGTCCAACGGAGATATACTCGTATTATTCCAATCACAGGATAAATCCCTAGACCGCGTTCCCGCGTGTATCATCATAGGTCACAGATATGGTGCACACGGACGGAACTAGGGATGCGATAATAAGTATGCGGTATGTTCCAGTCTAAAAAATAGGCTAAACTATATTGAATAATGTGCTATCTATCACCCCTATTACGAGATTGTGCCAGTTATACAACGCCCCGTACCTATTGAAACGTTTTGATCAACTGATGGATGACTGACTACATTGAGTCATGCTTTTATTATATCGGATTTTTACCGTTCATTTCTTTTTTCTATACTGTGTAGATTCCGCTGTGTAAATTCTATTTAAATAAATAAATATATAGGGACAAATCACACTGATTGAGCTAGCTCCAAAGTAAGTTTGAGACTTGTGTTATGGGATACTAACTCAACGATACTATATTTTATAACAAATACTTAAATAGATAAACACCCAAGACCCAGAACAATTTGAAAAAGGCCATTTTCCTACTTGCCCTGACTCGGGATCCAACCCGGGACCTCTGGGTGGCGGACTAGCATGGTCTTACGAGGAGGATTTATGTATATAGATTTCTTTTTCCCTGTATATATTTATATATGCATATTTTACTATCTTATTTATTTCTTCTATTTACTTACGCTACTTGTTAATAATGTAATTATTGTATATCACTGGCCACTGGCTAGGTACTTACATTACCACTGACTGACTGACATAATTGTTTGGTTTGTTCCCGGGTGACAGGTGTCATAAACGATATACCATCGTATAGAGGGTGCTCCGGTGAGTACCAGCAAAATCTGACATTTCAAGATCTGCGGAAACCTCATGTGGAAGGTGTACGGCCTTCAAAAACGGTTGGGGTCAGGGGCGTGATTTTTTTTATAAAATTTGACGACTGTCATTTGTTTTTTGACTTTTTTCACAATCCAAGATGGCCGCCATGCATGGACAATTCCCCTCCATACAAAAGTCCCCCCTAAGTAAGTAGGCGCAGCCTGAAGCCGAAGGCCGAAGGCGTAGCCATCCGCGAGGCCGCAGGCCGAGCTGCGTGGCGAGGCCAAAGGCCGAAGTAATTTACACGAGGCCGCAGGGCGAGCTGCGTAGTGAGGCCGTAGGCCTAGCCACTCTTTTGGAAATCTAAGATAGCCGCCATAAGTCAACTGCTTCCGATTTGGCTGAAAATCGATATCTATATATATTTTGAGCCGAAAATCCAAATATCATATTTTTTTTGGAATCAGAATAAGATGGCGCCTAGATTTTATAAATTAAATTTATTTCGTTCATTACGACTCAATGGGACGTCGTAGGGGGTCTGACATTTTGTATCCTGGAGTAAAGCACCCCGCGAAACTGCAATCAGATTTTGGATCCAAAATGGCCGCCCTCACATTTTTTCATGTTTCTTCAACAGACTGCGATGTTAATCCATTTTCTGAACTGGAAACATATTTAGCCTACCTCAACAACTGCACGAAAAACCGCGGGCTGCTTGCAGCCCGCGCAACGCCCGAAAAGCTAGTTGCTTCTTTATATTTCCTTGATCTTCTTCTTATATTTCTTTATATATAGAAGTAATATCTTCTATAAAATAAATTTATTATTACTAAGACTCCGCTGTCCGTTGGTCTGGCCGTCCATCCGTCTTTCTGTCTGTCACCAGGCCGTAACTCATGAACCGTGATAGCTAAATAGTTCAAATTTACAAATGATGTATTTCTGCCGCTGTAACAACAAATACTGAAAACAGAATAAAATAAATATTTAAGTGGGCTCACATACAACAAACATGATTTTTATAGATAATGGTACGGAACCCTTCGTGCGCGAGACAGGCTCTCACTGGGCCGGTTATTTTCTATTTTACTTCTACCTGAGGAGACATATAATGGCTTTCTTGAATGATTCATTATTGTTTCTTTATAACCTGTATTTATAGCTGTAAGTGTTCCTAAATGTAATAAATAAATAAAATAAAAAATTGTAGACATTTCAACGCAAAAAACACCAAGTCAGTGACCTTCGGTTAGTCAAAGTCAAAAAATTTTATTCAATGTAGGATAAATTTATCTCTTAGTGAAGGTCATTTTTTAAATATTATTTTAGTGCAAAAGCTAAAAACTACTAGCGTTTCGGGACGACCACTGCTGGGAAGATTACGCCGAAAGAAACCTAGTTCAGTATTGGTCCGTACCCAGCCTGATGGGCTATGTTTCAGTTACAATACAGATTTACACTTAAGCTAGGTATACATTATGTTATACATCTAAATAGTGCAATTAAAATTTGCAGTCATCTACTTCCAAGAATTTTGATTAGACATTTTTAACGGCAGTCTTAAACTTAGATATGGTAACGCTACTACATCATCTGGAATCTTATTATAAAGGCGTAAGCCGAGACCCACAAAACATTTCTTTTTGCTTCATTTACGCGATATGCGTTTCATGAGAAGACGTTTTGAGCCAAAAAACACCAAGTCAGTGACCTACGGTTAAGTGACGTAAGTTTCTTGTCATGTGGTGACTGGGTCCAAGTTTGGCAACGTTGAGTTCACATGCGTGCCGCCAGACACGTCGCCGCCATGTGTTGTTTGTTGATGTCTACGATTCTAAGAAAGCGGCATGGCTTTGAAATTTATGTTAATTCAATTCGCTGGAAGTAATTTGATGGTTTTATAGTTTTGTAATAGGTAAATTTTTAGAAGGTTTGGAAGAGATTACAATAAGAGATAAGTCCGCTGTTGTAAATTTACACTTTATACTATTACGTCCTCTGTGGCCTAGTGGTCATTATGACACACCGGAAGTCTAGATGGAAAATCATCTTTTTCAATTTGACCTGGGTCTTGGTTTATCTATATATATATATTTGTTATAAAATATAGTATCCTTGAGTTAGTATCCCATAACACAAGTCTCGAACTTAATTTGGGGCTAGCTCAATCTGTGTGATTTGTCCGTATATATTTATTTATTTACCAATATATGTATACGGAAAATGTATACAGAGGATACATTAAACAAAAGTTGTATAAAGGCACTACTTGTCATGAATGAGAATGTCGTTTTTTTAATATTGTTGACTGTTATTTTAATTTCATTATACAATTAGTGATCTAGTATAGCCCGTGGTTTGATTTATTACGGACATGTCCCTTCCATGTTGGATATAATGGTACGGGACCCTTCGTCCGCAACGCCGACTCGCACTTCACAGGTTTTATTTAGCACCACGAAGGTCGATAAAACAAAAGATTTCTATAAGTACACGTAAACGTTTTTAACGACCTCCGAATGAAAATATCTAGACCATTCTAGGATTTCTACGTCTATGATCTAGGCCATAAAAACAATAAATTCATTGAGGATTAATTTCCAAGTAGCACACATGGCGACCACGTGTCTCTATATCTTGTGGTCATGCGAAACATACCTATGATAAATTAGAAGGTGTCAGACTGTCAGTTGGTGTCGGTTCGTTTTTATTATTACACCTATGGGAATTAGAATAGTGTCTAGGAAATAATAGATAACGCTTAATCGACATGAGAACATCGGAAAAAGCACGTACGAAATTGAATACTTCATAATTAGGTAATTTCTAACGTCGGTATTCATGTAGATACAATGTAATGAATAGTATGCAGAATTTGTTACTATCCAAAAAGTTAAAACAGATTTTTTGGAACGAAGTACCTTATCGCGCGTTGCGAAAGGGAGCTAGACGGAAAAAATTAAGACCAAAAGTTGTTGTTTGACAGAAAAGACTTTTTGTTTGACAGAGAAGAGTTTGAATGTAATTTAGACGTATTTATATTTTACTTCGTTCCATCTATGGAGGGTAAATGGAAGGAGAACTATCCTATATGGGGGATATTTGAAAAAGTGTCCAGCTGTACGCAGTAAATAACAGTTGAAAAATCCTCCAAGAGTGGCGCTAGCTGCAGCAAAGGGTATGGAATGAATGTAGCCGTTGGTGACAAATTGAAGTTAGCCGAGTCACAGAATTACTGGGTTAAATAATTTTTGTGGCTAAATTAGTCAGCTAGTAAAAGTTAAATTTAATAAACGTTTCTTGTTTACGTTGTCCAATATATTTTGAAAAATATAACCTAAAATAGTAATTATGGCGCTTGATTTAAAATTTACCCTGTTGCTACTGTAGCGCCACCCTAATTTAACACATTTCAGCGGACACTTTTTACATACAGAGACAGTTCTCCTTCCATTTACCCTCCATAGTTCCATCCGGGTGTCCCTTGACACCTCTCAAGTTTTTTTTTAAAATTATTTTACGGCTCTGGATACTAGTCCTTTAGAGCCTATCTTTATTTATTCACTTCTTTATACCTAACCCTAACTATACAATCAAAGGTTGGTGTAGGTCCTTTGATTGCTTCAAAAGAGCTTCTGGCGACAAATCTTTACGAGCCCACTGGTTTTCATAGCTGATTGAGTGGCGGACGGCGTCTAAAGGCGCCCATCACAGTCCGCAAATAAATATCACTACACATTATGAGTGTCCACTTTAAACATTTTACATATTGTCCATGAGCATGAGCATTTATAACACAAAACTACACCGATTTCATATTATAAAGTCCACTAGAATCAATTTGCAAAACAATTTAAAGCAAACTCCAACTGAACCCCTTGACTTCCCGCTAAAAACTCCGACGTCATAGTTACTTGGAGTCAAATAGCGCTCTATATAAAGTTTTTCCGCAATAATAAATCGAAAATCCGATTATACGAGTAAATGGATATGATTCGGACAAGTGACATTATTTGGTGACGTTTTATTTTATTAACAGTACCAAATAATTTATTTTTTACCCAGAAAATACCCAATTATGGAAGGGGTGAAAATTTTGAAAACGCTTAAATAGTTTCTGCTGTTAGGAATAACATTTAACTTTATTTTTAAAGGTTTTTTAGGCATTGAAGATACATCACTTACCTAAATTACTAAAATCAATCAATTTTCTAAAAATCAATGGTCATATCAAGATCAAAGTCGATGAAAATGAGTTTCTTTCGGCGTTTCTTCTTAGCAGTGGTCGTTACGAAGACTTAGAGCCGCAAGCTCCAAAATGCTCTGTCTGCCCCGTCAGGGATAAAGACGTGATAGTATGTATGTATTTTTGTAGGTCAATTTGTTTTATTTAACGTTAACATTGCAGTCACGTAACGCAACTTCAATCTGATAGTTAATAGACGATAAACATTTCCTATAGCGATATTATATCAGATTATCAAGAAATCTTTAGCCTTGTTCTATAATTCTAAATAATAGAGTTTAGTATGCAAAGCCTGCCTTCCATTGTATGTCGGCGCTTTGTATGCCTTGTATGACGACGTAGGGATTGCAATATCGGAAGAATTTCAATTCCGGAATAACATTCCGATATTGACATACCAGAGACAGCATTAGACACATTTTAACCGAAAAAATATATAAAGTTCGCAAATCCTCTGCTGCAATTAAAGTTTGAAAAATAGTAGTACCTAAGAGAAAAGGAAAAAAAAAATCAATTAAAGCGTTTAGTTTTAGCTACTAGGTTTTAGTTGAATTAATTGTTTTAATTGTACATAATAAATTATATACTGATAGTCATGCAAGCTAATTAAATGAGAACTTGACTAAATTATAAAACTTATAAAATTAAAAAGTAATTACTACGTATTTAATTTTAAGTTGTTATTCAATTCGCGTTAAATGAAACAATTTCAATCCTGGACATCGAAATAAAATAGAATGAGGAATGTTTCGAAATAAAAACTTTCGGAATTCCGAACTGCATGCACTGGTTGTGTTCTGTGAAAACAAGGCTCCGTTTTCGGCTAGGCTTTAATTCTCAGGAAAATTTGTCAACCCTCATACATGGATATGTAAAATGTGAGTAAGTACATACATGCTATATGTATGAATGTATGGGATCTCGGAAGTGGTAACCTTTTACTACGAATGCATTTTCCTCATTACCGTGAGTCATGCTTGAGAGGAAACTTAAAATTTCTTGCCACTAATTCATCTCAAGAGACTTTGAACATATTATTAAGAACTTACTGTACCTATACATACTTGTAAACGTGAGTAAAATAACCGGCTAAGGGCGACTTCGACTCGCGCACTAAGGACTCCGTACCATTATCTATAATAATTTTTCAAAACTAAAAACCGACTTCTTTCCCAAACTACACAACCGATTTTGATAAAATTTATATGGGACTACTTGACAAGTATACTCTTTCAGACAAAAAAAGAATTTTCTAAATAGGTTCAGGCGTTTTCGAATAATCGGTGAACATATATAAAAAAAATATAAATCCTCCTTTTTTGGAAGTCGGTTAAAAAAACACATTTGTTGTATGGAAGTCTCACTTAAATATTAATTTTATTCAAATTTTTTGTATTTGCTGTTATAGCGGCAACTATCGTTTCAACTGTCTAGCTGTCAACGGTTCTTGAGATACTCATACAGTCTGGTGACAGACAGACGGACGGACGGACGGAAAGTGGAGTCTTATATTAAAGGGACCCGTTTTTACCCTTTGGGTACGGAACCCTAAAAATGACATACATACTCGCGTTATAAAAAAAAGTTTGTCATAAAGGAAACTCGGATTAGCTCGGTGAAATTTATGGAAGGAAGACCATTTTGTTTTTCATACTTCTTTAAGCACTTATAAGAAAGAGAGGAATAAGGGAAAAAAAACATAATTTATGTTTATTTATTTATTTAATATTACTATAAATGTAAATGGCAGACTTATAGCCTGAGGCCTTTTCTTATTTTTCGCTTATTATATAATATAAGTATTTAACTAACTAGTTCCCTTGAAAAATTTAAGTATTTAATAAATTTAAAATAGTTTAAATATATATTTTTTATATTATTTATACGAATATGCACCCAGCCATGGTGGTCTCATTACAAAAATGGACAGACATGACACACGAACCCACAATTTGTGTGAAATGGAGTCATTACATGAAATTAGGGGTGTGAAATCGGGCCTCACGGCAAGTCGACGGAGTATACACGGCACAGGTTGTGTGGTCTTAATTCTGATGTACAGACAGACAAAACATTACCTTTTTTACTTTCATTATAAGGACATTACAAACATTTGAATAACAAGATTTACGTTATAAAACTAATACCCATCTACAGCTAAGAATGTATTTTTTTTTAAATGTGCTAGTAATGACCTTTTTTTTGATACCCCACTCGATATATAAATATTTAAAAAAAATTAGGCTCGCATTTTTTTTGTATGTTACATTTATCATGGAGGGATCTAACAGGGACTTATGGCGCTGAAACGTTGACCCTTACGATGGGTCTCATAAGAAGGCTCAAGGTGGCCCAGCGCGCTATGTAGAGGGCTATGCTCGGTGTTTCTCTACGCGATCGAATCAGAAATGAGGAAATTCGTAGGAGAACAAAAGCCACTGACATAGCCCAGCGTTCGTTAAAGTGGCAGTGGGCGGGACACATAACGCGAAGAACTGATTAGCAATGGGGCAAAAAAGTTCTCGAATGGCGACCACGTACTGGCAAACGAAGCGTAGGACACAAGGTGGTCAGACGACCTGACCAAGGCCGCTTGAAAGCGCTGGATGCAGGCCGCTCTTGATCGGTCGTTTTGGAAATCTTTGGGAGAGGCCTATGTCCAGCAGTGGCCGTTATACGGCTGAAATGATGATGGTGATGATACGTTTATTGCATACAAATTGTAGCCTATGTCACCCGGACAGTAATGATGAATCGATTGACATCTCACTTGTCAAAATTGAATAAGCGATTCGAATGCTATGGTCTGCTCTACCATAGCATCCGAATCGCATAAATACTCACATGCATACATACATAAAATAGACTGCTAAAATCATTACCTTTCCTCTTGGCTTTGCCTTAGTTGGGCAAGGAATATTTCTGTGAGGAGGTTATTCTGCATCCTTAGTAAAAAAAAACGACGGTTTGCACTCCGGGAGTGCCGGCAGAAGTGAAAACTTGAATATTAACGTTGTGCATTTTTGATATTTTGGAATGGTTAGGGAATACTTTTGCACGAATTGCTTTAATTATTAGTATAAAAGTACTATCATTGATGTGGTAGAATACAATATTTATTTATATACAGCGTGCCACGCGCAAGCGCCCTGCGCCGCCTAAACGAAACAGCAGGCGCAGGCATACATTTTCGCCGCGCCGTAGAAAGAGAGGGGGATACTTCCTCTCCTACGCCGCGCCGGCTGTCTACGCTCCATCCGTCTTACGAATTTTCGATCAGTGTCACGTGTCCTGACACGAGTTTCCTGACGCGAGTTTAACATTTTTTACCCATTACAAAAAAGAGTACTACGCCGCTAAAGAAGTTTTCACTTCAAAAAAACATTTTTTGAGCAAAATGTAGTTATATATTAGGAGAACAATTAAACTTACCCTCCTTTTTCTGTTCTGTTCTGAGTCCGCCCAGCCAGCAGTTACGCTGCAAGAGCGTATGAATGAGGTCTACCTTGGAGAGTACGTCTTCACGCTTGCAGACCAAAGCCGATGCATGTGTATCGTCCTCAGTACCTAGAACATGGCGACGCCAAACCTCGTTATACCACTCTCATAGTTCGAGAAACCAGTTGGACTCGTACATAAGGATGAGTGTAGGACTGAAAGATATATGTTAATTTACGCAAACAAATTCTTTGTAAATGTTACTTTTCAGAAGCTCTTTAAAAATACAAAAATACTTTAACAATCCATTGCATCAAAATGAGGGTACGCGTGAAATGCCCTTCGAGGAAACCTGTCAATCACTCTGACACGCGAATGTGTGGTCTTAATTTAACTGATTGACCGAAAAACTGTTTTAAACATGATGGATTCTGAAGGTGAAGTCTTTCATCATACCCTTTTTATTTTTGTAACAGTTTTTTTTTTCGTTGAAGTTTCACTAAAGTATAACAATCAATATTTTGACTCACTTTTTAAAAACAGAGAGATAAGTTTGACGCTAATGTCTGTCTGTCTATCTGTGTGCCTGTCTGTGGCATCGTAGCTCTCAAACAGATTTAAATGCGTTTTTGTCGCAAAAGCAAGTTCCTTTGCGGTGGTTCCTAGCTATGTTTGATGAAATTCGGTTCATTCGTTTAAAAGTTGATGGGGTTTAACGCTTGAAAGTCGGGGTTTTTAAATTTACCTAGTAAATAATAGATGGTGCTACGGATAACAATTGGAATATGTAGTTCCGCTTTTCATGACTTGATGGTTTTCTTGAAAGTTAGTATTATGTTCTAAACTTGTCCATCTTAAGAGTCCCCTTACCCCGGACAGAATCTGACTTTCCCATACAAACGTAGTCTATGTTTTATTTTGAAACGACATGTTAGATATGGGCAAAATTATGTAATTTTAAAGAAATTGCGATTATCTAGGGTTATATTATAATTGGTTCCCGTCGTAAAATTATGAACTTAAAAGAGAATATATAGTGTATTATATCATGTTTGACCATCAGCATGGAAAACTTTTTCCAGTTCATAATTTTACGTCGAAAACCAATTATAACTTGATTTTAAAGAAATTGCAATTATCTAGATAATTGCAATTTCTTTAAAATTACAATTTTTTTACTACGTTTGTATGGAAAAGACTAGGGAAAGGGGATTCTTAAGAGCGTGGCTGGTCTGCAAAGAAATCGAGAAATAGGTATTTGAATAAACTATTGCCGTCGCGAGATGCAGCTATCAGTGTGTGAGTGATAGTCTGTGTTTGTGTGGGAGCATACAGCGTTTTGACATGTGTTCCTTGGAGAAAATTGTTCATTATCATAGACTGAATTCAAACTTAAAATAGTTTCAGAATACTTTGTTAGACCTTATATATGTATCATCATTCTCGGTTGCATCCTCAGCGGTAACGCTTCAGAGCCCGGGGTCTGCTACCTAACCAAAGTGATTCGACGATCGAGGTTACTGGTTTTAACACAAAGCGACTGCCACACCTCCGAACCCCAAAAGGTTGACCAGAACCTATCCTTGGATAGGTTCGATGAGCAAACGCTAGATGGCGTTTGGCATCTACAGTTTATACGTGGCTTTCGACACACGGAATCATCTTTCTTTTCAGATAATAAGGTGATTCAAGCCTGCAACATCCTAACCAGACTAGAAACAACTTTTCAGAAAGTATGTTTCCCAGTGGGATTCGAACCCACGATCTCCGGGTCACAAGGCGAACGTATGTATGACGTCACATAACGTAGCGTCATCATAATATGTCGCCTACATTTGGGACATCGGGTAAAGCGAACTTACTTAACATTTAATCTTGAGACTGCCTACGTGATTCCACACATGAACACAAAATCGCTAGAAATCTTTCGTCGTCTCGTTTTTAACGAGTTGAGTAATCGTTTTTTAATACCTCTCGCCAGGCTCGTACTCGTACACATACATACATACATACACACACATATATATATTGTGAATAATTATAAATGTATAACCAAATAGTTGTTCAAAATGATGGACTGAATCATTCCTTAAAATATTTGTACTTAATAAAAAAGGACATTGTATATACACATATATATATACTACTTATATACATATATATATATATATATATATATATATATATATATATATATATATATATATATATACATAATATATATACTACTATGTAATTACTTGTTTATGTATATATATTTTTTTTATATTTGAAAACAGGGACCTCTCGCAGGCACGCCAGGCGTGCAAACGTCACTTCGACATTGCTGTATGGCCACTTTGTCATTGTTCCTCAACCCGGACGGTTTTTAATAAAAAAAAATTTTTCCTTTTTTTATTTCGTGTGTGACAGGCCATGAAATATAAAGATGAATATACAAATGAAATATGATATGCGTGCATGACGAGGTCCAAGAATGACGTAGCAAGGTTAATGAGGTTACATATAATGAGGTTGTGTTATTTAGTTTGGCGCCAGGTTTATGGCTAGATGGGATAAAAACGACAGACAGACAGACTGACAGGCAAAGCAAAACTATAAATGTTCTTTTTCTTATTGGCCTGGGTCTTGGATATTATCTATATATGTATTTATTTAAAATATAGTATCGCTAAGTCACTATCCCATAACAAAAATGTCGAACTTACTTTGAGGTTTAATCAATTGGTCGTTCATTATTTGTCACTATGGCTGGCAATACTAAAGCAACCAAGTTGCTGTTTGCAACCCCCAGTTGTCTCGATTATTCCGTTGCCTGACTGTGTTAGGTGTCAGACGTATACACTGCCAAGTAAAAGTGAAAATTATATAATTTCATACTTCACCGGATAAGTACCTAGTAGTTTAATTTGGCTCATAACGAATAGTTATTCCAACAGAAGGGCTAGGATGATGATAATGATTTATTTATTATCATCATCATCATCATTAGCTTTCCAAACAACGCTGTTAGACATAAGCCTTGCAATGATGTTACAATAAACCTCATACTTCATGTTCGCATTTATCTCCTTTTCCGTTTTCTAAAAATAATTTCATTTCCAAATTCAATTTTTAAATTTTAGATTTCTTTCTCATCATTCTGATTCATTCCACTACCATCTCTCGAGCTGATAACATCTATATCAGTATTGTAAATTTGTATATATCAATATTGTAAAGCTATAATAAATAAAATAACTCTGTGCTGTTTTTCTCTCAAGCTCTCCACTACGTACCTTACCTACCTCTTCATGTAGGAGCACCAATGCTGCAGCTAGTGCGTACCTACTAGGAGTTCCTACAGCCTCATACATACAGACAATCATGAATGAAATCATTTACCATTCACCACTGCACTGCGTACTACACATCTGAATCATGATATATTAGCATACAGGTCAAGCTAGCTACGAAATGTTGACGACATACAATGAACTTTAGAGTCGTGATGCGATGGAATACAAATTAGTCTATCTAATACTAGGCCTTAAATATCTAGGCCCAAAATGGTACTCTATTTCTAACGTGTCCCAAATGAAAATTAAAATAAATAAAATTAAAATCAGTCAAATACCTCTGTTAATTTAAAAAAATACCTACGTGATAATTAAAAAGATATTCGAGGGCAAGATAGAGTAAGGCCTTTTTTAAATTGTCCTGAGTCTTGGATATTCATTTACATATATACTTACGTACTTATTTTTCATATGTAGTATCGATGGGTTAATATCTTCATTACGGCTAGCTCAAGTGGTGTGATTTGTCCCTATATATTCAGTTATTTTGCCGTATGATTTCCAGAAGAGTAGAATAAGACCACTTCAAATCTCCCCGTGGATGATGTAGAAGGCGACTTAGGAAATACAAGCTAAAAAAGGGGTTTAAACTAGCGATGCATCCGATACCGATACCGATACCGATACCGATATATCGGCGATACTTCGGGTTAGCCGATATATCGGTATCAACGATATTTTTATGACCGATTCAACGATCGTTTTTTTTTAAATCGCCTTTCTCCGCAAAATTTAAGATTACTTTGTTTTTTAAATAAAAATTTTATTAATGTTAACTACTAAAATTTAAAATAATTATCTAATATCGACCTATGTAACTACTTTTCATATTAATAAAAAATAATCCGACTGGTGATTTATTTATTTTATCTTCATGTTTGATTCAATTAACGTATCGGTATCGGTATCGGTATCGCCGATATTTGTATAAGAGTATCGGTATCGGTATCGTATCGGTGAAAAGGCGTATCGATGCAACCCTAGTTTAAACATCAATGAGACCTCCCCAACCCGTCTGGCCAGCGTGAAGAGTGTAGGCCAAATCTTCTGACTGCTTTGGTTAAGTACAGCTCTGGTAGTACAGAGATTACTATACAATAATAACAGCCGGGATCAACGTCTTAAACGTGCCTTCTGATGCACGGAGGAGCTCGAGAAATTTTAATGCCACTTGTGGTCACCCACCCAAGTACTAGAAATGCGCACAGTCGGGTCACCGACCTTTGTTTCAATGTGAACGCAGCTACAATGCGACACAAATAAGTTGATCAAAAATGGCGGACTTCAAATCATTTTTGTGCAAATTCCTAGCACGTAGGTTAAACCAAAACGGTGGTTATCGGCGCAGGTACCAGAAATGCGCCGACAACTGCCATTTGGGTTCAATTTCGTCGTCAAAGTCGTACAATGCGACACATAGGTACGTATGTGGTACTTTCGGAGTGAATGTCCTGTGCCGAACATTTTGGGACAGGGCGTAAATAAGCAATTTTGCTACCGGGGAACTCCAACTCTCCATTCACTACTCATTACGGCTTCCATGAATTGTTCTGATTGTTCTAAATGGTATGCCCTTGTGATTGTAACTCGTTGCATCTGACATTAATTCGTTTTAAATAGATATGGTTATTGCACTATGTACAATGCAGTTACCTTGGATAAAGATAAGAACTAAATTATGTCACATCACAGACTTGAGATGGTTTCTCTTCATAAAATTTGCGATTTAGGTAGGTTGGATGTAATTTTCTACTAGCCTAAGGTACCCCATTGTAACCATTGTGAGACAAAATATAAGCCTAAAAATAAATTTAAGAAAGTAAATGAAGATTTTGTACAAGCTTTTACTGTGAGCCCAAAGTAAGTACTTTAAATGTAATAAGCCAAATCACGATGGAGTCGAGTCGTTTATTACTGAGTTTTATCAACCACCTTCGGTATCCGTAATCAGACCCAAGACACAGTCTACCATAAAGTGCTCATTAAGACAAATACTACTCAATTAGGTAATGTTGTTTTTAAACTGAGTTCTGTCGAATATCTTCCGGCTCCATCATCAGAACAACTTATTGACTCCATAATATTGTATTATCATCCGACTTACACAAGTACGCAAAACAGCTTCATCGGTTGAGGACAGATGGTCGAAAATTTACTAACAAAATTTGACCTAAACTAACCCCTACATAAGGAGTTTCAAGCTGGTCTGGGAGAAGAGAAAAAACGTAGAAATGTAAGTACCAGCTGATCTTCTTCACTCTTCGCGTACATTTTGAAGACGGATACAAAAAAAGAAATAGCCGTTTTTGGCAAAATGCTCAGAAAAGGCATTAAATAATCATGGTTATGGCAGGTGACGTTCCCATTGCAATATCCCAGCTTCAGTCTATCCCAATCTCATTCCATAACCCACCTTTCCCTTTTTCGTGCAATAGATCTTTCTCCTGCTGAAACCTATTCAAGGGTTCACCTTTTATAGGAATGGGTTTTGGCGGGAGCGGCACATTACATCAACTAATGATATAATAACAAATAATGATAATTTTAAATAAAAAAAAAAACAATTTATTTAATATGAGAAAAATTCAAGGCCTTAAGGATACTAGGTAAGTAAGGTACTAACCTAATTTTTTTACATTTATATGGGTCAACAAACAATTTTACATTAAAAATTGACACAGAATAATAAAAACATACAAAATGAAATAAATGTAAAACCAATACCGTTAACCACAGTTTACCACAAGAATACGTTGAGAGAGTACCTACTAAAATCTATTTTTATATTATACATATTTAATCATGGTTTCTATTTACTACATTTATTTTGAAGTTTGAGTGCAGTTCTACCTACAATGTTTGTTTATATAAAATTTGTTTATTCAAACCAGTTAAGTTAATTCAATCTGTGGTATGGATTTCGCGAATTTTATCGCGAATCAGTCTTTTTTAAGCACCAATTCGTGTTGAGAATATACTCGTATCTAACTCATTAAAGTATTTGTTATGTATGTCAACCAAACAGCACATAAGGGCGCGTTTTCTTGCGTTACTAATATCGTAAATAAGTACTTTTGAACAAAATAAGAGTTTTAATGAGGCATGTTAGGTACGTTATTTAAAACAAAATATGGGATTGTTTCTGAGAATCGAGTTGACAAACACTACGATACAAATACAACGCTATCTTGACGTCATCTTCTTAACAATGGCGAATAATTAGTAAAGACTAAACACTAATCAGTGAGTCAGTGAGTGACCGACTGAATTTTGTTGGAGATACTCATTCATTAGTTGGTGGAAGTCCCGAGTTTGACAAACGGGAAGATAATATAATTACCAACGTAGCAGATACCCGACGCAATAGAAAATTAGAAGAACATATTAGAAGCCTGCAAATTTGTTCGGAAATATCCTCAGTTTTACACTAAAAAAGAAGATATCCCACACGAAAGACAAATGTGCTCGTGACACCCGCCTCCAAGCTAGAACTCTTCAAGTCTGGCCCGCTAGCAATGACAATAAAAATTTATAACTCCCTACCTGACAGCCTACGAAACGAAGAAAAAAATTCCGACTTCATAAATAAATTTAAACAAATTTTAATTAATAAAACATACTACACAATAGAAGAGTTTTTCAATGATAAAAAAATAAATTGAAATTGATGTTCTGAATAAAAAACTGACATTGATTACGTTTATGACTTTATGACTGACATTAAACACAAATGATAAACATTCGCAAAAAATAATAATACTTAAAAAATCCGCTTGCCGTTCCATTTTTCAAATTTATTAATCAAAAAAATTATTTCAAATGAGGGCGCCACTTTAGCTACCACTTCGTCTTAAAGATTTAAATATTTTTATTAACACCTATAGCGCCATCTAGTGACAAGGCAAAGAAATAATTATGTTTATAAGGTAGGCATGATAAACGAAAGGCAATGTTTGGTTATGATGAATGTAGATAGCCCAACATAGATAAAGCTTTTTCCTTTTGAAGGGAAATAGAGTTCAAATTTACGGTTTAACAAGCTTATTTGCCTGGCAAATTTAAAATCCCCCAACTTACAAGAACGCCATCTAGTGATGAGTAGCAGAATTACAAATTTCAATTAATATCCGTTGCGCCATCTATAATTGGCTTGGAAAAACTCTGATTTTCAAGCGCTAACCCCGGATAACTTTTAAACAGCTGAACCAAATTTTATCAAATATAGGTAAAAGCAAGCCCATGGGAATTTGATTTTACGTAAAAAAAAACCACATCGAAGTCGGTCTATCTGTCTATCTGTCAGGCAGCAGACAAACTGCCATTAGCGTCAAACTTACGAGTATAACACACCCCTCTTTTTTGTCGGGGTTTTAAAAAAGAGCTCAGATGTGCTGCTGGTAGGGGGGGTACAATTTTGTTGTTTCTCTTAATAAGAATGTTTATAAAACCCTAAGTTCCATCTGCATGCCTACCAAATTCTATAGAACTGCGATAATATATAATTATTAGTCAAGTTATTTTCGAACAAACATATATTGTCACATACATACATACAAACGACGGCTTGTTCAAGTAGACTTGGAGAATTTCGCTCGCTTAATAAACAAATAAACATGCGCGAATTTTCGCAGAAAATTACCGGGTACCATAAATCTAAAATGGATTGCGCACGCGCACCCAATTGTGAGTAATAGATGTGTAAGATTGGAAAACCCGACGTTTCTCGGGAAGCTATTGACGTAATCTGGGTATCTGGAATGGATAAATAGTAAGATTCATTACCCGACTACGGAAGCTAAAAGGAAGGGTTATAATGAAACAGTAATAAAGCTGACTACTTCTTCTAAGCGTGTTTGTCGTGTCATTTCCGTAGAATAGGACAACTCCAAGTCTTCCCGTGGATGTCGTAAAAAGAGACTTAGGAAATAAAAGCAAGCTAAACAAAGCTTATAAACATTGAGGACTCTGCAACCCGTCTGGCCAGCGTGGAGAGTGTAGGCCATGTCCTCTGGCTGCTCTGGCCAAGTATGGCTCTGGTAGTACAGAGAGGGTCGTGCTCCTGCAGTGGAGACTTAAAAGGCCTAATGATGATGAGTCAGCTTCTTAGGGCACTATGGCACACTTGCTGAGTTGTCCAGCGTGCCCTGGACGCTGGTAGCTGATAACTGACTCCCTGGGACCGGTAATCAGCTATCATCATCATCATCAGTGTTAATAATGGCAACTTATTGATAAAAAAAAATACAGGGGAATTCCCAACAAGGCTTGAACGTCTTTATAAATACCTTATAATAAATATATATATATATATATATATATATATATATATATATATATATATATATATATATATATATATATATATATAGGAACAAATTACACTGATTGAGCTAGTCCCAAAGTAAGTTCGAGACTTGTGTTAAGGGATACACTGCTAACTGCATCGCTTACTAAAATGATTCACATTTTCACCTGATCTGACAAAGCCCTTCTGGCGACCAATACTGTGAAAATGAGGTGAAACGGGGGTCCAAAGTTTGTATGGAGAAAAAAGATTAGTTTGACCATTTTATTCGAAACTTCGCAAGAATACTCCCGGCGGTAAATAAGTGAATACGTATTTTAGGATGTTTCAAAATTCATCCCCTAAGGGGGTGAAACGGTCCAAAGTTTCTATAGACAAAAAGATTAGTTTGACCATTTTGAAGCGCTCCGTCGCTTTGTTTCGGTCTAGCAAATGACAGGAACGGGAACAGGGAACAGGGAACAGGGAACAGGGAACAGGGAACAGGGAACAGGGAACAGGGAACAGGGAACAGGGAACAGGGAACAGGGAACAGGGAACAGGGAACAGGGAACAGGGAACAGGGAACAGGGAACAGGGAACAGGGAACAGGGAACAGGGAACAGGGAACAGGGAACAGGGAACAGGGAACAGGGAGCAGGGAGCAGGGAACAGGGAACAGGGAACAGGGAACAGGGAACAGGGAACAGGGAACAGGGAACAGGGAACAGGGAACAGGGAACAGGGAACAGGGAACAGGGAACAGGGAACAGGGAACAGGGAACAGGGAACTGGGAACAGGGGACAGGGAACAGGGAACAGGGAACAGGGAACAGGGAACAGGGAACAGGGAACAGGGAACAGGGAACAGGGAACAGGGAACAGAGATTTTAATTTTAATTTACAATATGTCAAGTTTCTCTGTAAGTTTATTTGAATAAAGATTTATTATTATTATAACAGGGAACAGGGAACAGGGAGACGGAGAGCCTTAGACATGGCTGACATAGATAGATATAGACTGATCGATCAACGCGCAGCTGAAACCGCAGGGTCTAGAGACTCCAAATTTGGCACATAGGTTTTTTGAGTACTAGGAGTACACTAAGAAAGGATTTTTCATAACTCACCCCGAAAGGGGATCAAACGGGGTCCAAAGTTTGAATGGAGTGACAAGATTAGTTAGACTTTTTTATTCGAAACTTCGCAGGAGTACACCTGACGGTAAATGAGTAAGTATGAATTTCAGGATTTTTCTAAATTAAACATCTAAGGGGGTGAAATGGGTGCCCGAAGTTTGTATGGAGAAACAAGATTAGTTTAACCATTTTGAAGCGTTCCGTAGCTCTCTCTCGGTCTAGCAAATGACGGGAACGTAAACGGGAAGGAAACGGGAGAGGGAGCTGGAGAGGGAGGTTCGCAGGGTCTGCTAGGCCTTGCAATCCCTACGTTATAATTAATAAATGTTATTTTTTATAAGTATTCAAACTTTTTAACATTATAATTCATATGTTATCACAACATTAATAACGTAAAAAACCAATTAAAAATTCTATTAGAACCATTTTCGACTTCTGCGCGGACGAAGTCGCGGGTTAAAGCTAGTATATACATATATTAATAGATATATATGTAATATACATACAATCTATGTTTTATTGTTAATCATTGGGCTACAAATATTTAATAAAGTAGTATACAATTTATTCATATATTTCAATGTTGTCAATAATATATTTCTATATTTAGCCGTGCAGTTCAATGTAAAGCGAGCCACAGCCATTTTTCCCATTATCGTATTACAAGTGTCAATATTTGGAGTCGTGACTTGGTAACTAGATGCTGCCACACAGATTTAGAGCTCTGTGTTCTGTCATCATAGGCGTAAAGCTCTAGAGACGTCAACTCAACTTTTTGTTTGTGTGAGTGCACACAAAGAGTGTAGGTAAGACATCGGCCTGAGGTTCGGCACGGCCTCGGTGATGTGAACGTGAAATCGGTGCTGGTATATGGCTGTGAGACTTGGAAGGTCCAGAAAGACCTGACTCATTAACTTCAGGTGTTCGTTAACCGATACCTATGCTATATAATGGGTATATTTTGGCCGGACACAGTTATCTCGAACGAGGATGAGGAATCTATGCGAGGAAGATCCAATTGACGTACAAATCCGTAGACGCAAGTGGAGCCGGATCAGGCATGCGTTTCGTCTGCCTCACGACTATTTTCCCCTCAGAGCCCTTGATTCCAACCCACAGGGCAGGCGTAAGCGTTGCCGCCTCAAACAAACTTGGCGCCGTACCGTCATCTCGGAAGCAGAGATCCAGTTGGTTACGTGTTGTGTCTTCTCTTCGCCCCGACAGGGGGACATAGGAAACGAAGAGACTTTCGGCACTCACTCACAATACTACAAAAAATACATAGGTAATTTTACGATTATTTAAACGCCTCATCGAAGTCAAGAGCAATGACAAAAAATTACGATTAATAAATATTCTATTTAAAACAGCTTCATACTCAATTAATTGTTTGTGTGAAAGGCACATCTAGTAATTTACCGTCTTGTAAAATGACTCAACATTTTACAAAGTAAAAGAAATCAGTTGACAAGTTTTGTAGTTTTTATGCACAAATTAAGAATGTCGTCAAGGTGTCCACGTTTATTAGGTGTTCACCCTTTCACCCACACCTCTACATTATGTAACAAAAACCCTGTCTGATCCTTGTAGGAGCAAGTCAGACTATCAATATGTACAACTTTTTATACGGGACGAAACTCCAAAAAAAAACGACATTTTCAAACAAAAGTGTTCGGCCGGCCCGGCAATTTGTATGACATTGTCGATTTTTTCTTCGAGTTTCAATCATTGGTCCCATAGGAAAAGTTCTTCATATTGATGGTCTGAGTTGCACCTACAAGGATCAGACAGGGTTTTTGTTACATAACGTAATGGTGAACACCTAATAAACGTCGATCAAACTAAATTACATAATTCGTTCGTATACTATCACATTTTTATCCTAACGGGGCAGACAAAAGCATTTTGTCTTGCGGCTCTAAGCAGTCAGAGGCCAGGGCCTCAAGACTCATAGGCCACTTTTAGTGTGATGTTGAGCGAGAAGGTGAAAGGAATCAGAAAAGCCCCCGTATTATAGGCTCAAAACGTTTATGGGGAACGGTATACTTTTTTATAATAAACTGCCACAATCGGTCCTTGATATGCCTGACAAAAAGTTTAAAGCTTATGTAAAGAAGGTACTCTGTGAGAAGGCTTATTATAGGACCGATGACTATCTTAAAGACAACAAAGTCTGGCTTGAGCTTGGCGCGGGTCCCTCTTAAAGGTTTGTATACTCAGAAATGGTCATAATCTGGTACATTAAGTACATACTGAATTAACAACTTGATTTGACATAATTTCAAAATTTCGACATTAAAAAAATTAATTTAAATTATGACAACAAACAATGTATACTCTGTCCACATATCAACTATAAATATTAATTTCATTGTGAGTTGACGTTCTTAGAGAAAATGCTGCAGTGCAGTTTGTTACCGCTTCTTCTGCACTAGCGCTTTGGAGGCGGCAGTAAACTTAGCTCTAAGTAACTTTTTGACGTCAACAATTATTGTGCAATAAAACAAAGTGACGATTATTAAGAGATATAATAAATATCCTATGATAATAAAGATATATTTGAATCTGAATTTGAATTTGAGCCGCATCGCCTTTAAGTGAACTGGTCATACTTTCTTTATTTGGTCTTATAATAAGTATGACTCTAATGTCTGTCTGTCTGTGGTCTATTGTGTGTTTGTTTGTGTGTATCCCGCCGTCAACCTGGTGGTCAAATATAGAGAGAGACCTTAGGAAAGCCTATTGCCAGAACAGACAACCCAGGACAGAATCTCCTGGCGCCGTAGTGTCCTCACTCTACGTCGACCCCTATATATAAAGGGACCAGGGATGGACAAAGAAGAAGTCTGTCTGTCTGTAGCATCGTAGCTCTCGAACGGATAGACCAATTTCGATGCGGTTTTTTACGTGATAGCAAGTTTGCTTGCGGTGGTTTTTAGCTATGTTTGATAAAAATCGCTAAAACTAAAAAGTCGCGGTACTTTTTAATTTACCCGGCATATAATAGATGGCGCTACGGATATCAATTCCACTTAACATCGGTTGAAATATGTAGTTCCGCCACTCGCCACCTGTTAATGGTAGTCGTAAACAGACAGACTCTTGAATATATTGACGTTTTTTTGTGTCTTTGTACTTAGGTACTGTTTGTATAACTAATTTTTATCAACGCAGAGTTCTCCTTCAAAGGTGGAACATAGTATTTAAAAAAAACCCATTTACTGTAATCATTTAATATAAAAAAATAATTAGTATTAAAATATTTAGTTGAATGTAATAATTTAAAGTTCTACTTGTAGATTACTATGCTTTATCTACTTGTTTGAGTTTGTGCGACAAAAACTGTGCGTCGGCCGGGAATCGAACCCGGATCAACTGCTTGGAAGGCAACTATGCTGACCATTACACCACCGACGCAGCTGTTAGTTCCATCCAAGTTTAGTATTACTTTATATGCGATTTAATTCAGAGTGCATCGAGCGTGACCAAATCTAGGTTTTGTAATCGTCTGACGTCATTCTGTTTACGTCACGTCAACTCTTGCAGACTGCCGACTTTCTATCGGCTGATGATGTTTGGAAAGATGTATCACGTTTTTGTATAAAAAACATTTGTTCTTTGTTTTAGTGTGGTGACAAAAAAAAATATGTTCTAGTTTTTAGTATAGTTTTAGTATACTATACAGGTGACTTTTAAACCACCAGTAAAATTTTTGGAGCATGTTTAATGTTTAGTCCAATATAGTGAACTACTTTCCATAAAAAAGTTTTAGTTAGTTAGTGGGGATGAATACCATCGGCGCATAAAATTTAGAACACTGTCGCTCGAAAATTGACAAAAAAATATGTGACTCTAAAGATAAGCATTGGCATACAATATGGCAGTGCTGCCAGCCTTCTGGGAACGTTATCACGAGGCAGCAATTTGCCAGGGGTTTTTATTTATAAGTAATTAAAGTTTTGAGTTTAGTTTTGGTTAGTTTTCTTGTTTATTTGGTTAAGTGATTTGTTGAAAAAAGGTAATTAAAAGTAGATAAAAAAAATTGAGTATGTGAAAAATATTTTTTACATAGGTGTATTTTCATAATTTTTCTTAATTTTGAGGACAACAATACCTTCAATTTCTAGCCTATCGTGTAACATCTTCATCAGTTACGTCTGTGTTTACACAGTCGGTTAAAGGTATTCTGTTATGTTATGAGGTAACCTTATTACTAGTTACCGAGAAATGCGCACTTGTCCACACATATTGGAAAATCCATTTCCGAATAACTTTTGCACACTCGTCTTCGGATAAATATTTGGGTTGTGGTGGAAATACCTCTTTGTATACATATTTCATTCTTAAGAGGCTATTTAGATATTAAATATATATGTACTGGTAGGTAATTATTGTTAAAAATCATTCCGGACCTACCTAAGTACCCCTACTCCATTTGGTTAGGTATTTAAATAAATGTAAGCAATCTTGACGTGTCTTTTTTATTGAAATATACACTTTATAAATTGATATCTTTACACATTACATATTAGGAGTGTAATTCATTATTTATATATTCATGGATTTGTCATTTGCAAAGGTATTGATTTATAAACGCTCTTATTCATAAAAATTACAAACGTTTGCTAAACCTATTTTAGTTAAAATATGTTTTGTCCCTTTCACTCCTTTCAATATTTGACTTCGAAGAGCGAGACAAAACATATTTTAACTGAAACAGATTTAGCAACCGTTTGCATTTTTTTATGAATAAGTGTATATTTTAATACAAAGTCATGTCATGATTGTTTAACTTTATTTAGGTACCTAAACAAATGGATTATAGTAAAAAAATCTGCACCTCTATTCATTACGGCACGGTATGTATTAAATTTTGTATGGAGGTGAATATTTTTTTTTACAATTTCAAGGTTGGTCCCGTAGTAAAGTTGTTCACATTGATTTGTATAGTTTACTCCCTTTCGGGTTGATACCCTCTTTCCGTTACATGTTGTATTTATTTAAGACTAGCTGCGCCCCGCGGTGTTTCCCGCGCCTAAAGTAGCCTATGTGTTAATCCAGGGTGTCAGCTTCCTGGATACCAAATTTTATCAAAATTGGTCCAGCCGTTTGCGCGTGAAGAAGTAACAAACATACACATTCACAAACTTTCGCATTTATAATATTAATAATAGAATATGTAATCAAAACTCTGTCTGATCCTCGTAGGAGCAACTCAGACCGTCAATATGAACAACTTTTCCTATGGGACCAATGCTTGAAATTCAAAAACAAAATCGACATTTTCTGTATAAAGTGTTCGGCCGGCCCGCAATTTATATGAAAATAACGATTTTTTCTTCAAGTTTCAAGTGTGTTCATATTGACGTTCTGCGTTGCTCTTACAAGGATAGGACAGGGTTTTTGTTACATATTGTATATTAGTGTGATGTGATGTAAGACTTACGTCTCAAAAGCTAAAATCCGATTAGGGAAGCTATATTTTATTGGTAAAAATTTAGTTATTTTTGATATGTACTAAGTAAGACCTTTCATTTGATATAAATCATATTTTTGTGACACGCACTTTTTAATATGTAGCGATACAATACATTTATTGCCGGACAGCAGTAATGACCATAGAATTATAACGAGTTTTTGGCGGGAAGTCAAGGGGTTCAGTTAGAGTTGGCTTTAAATTGTTTTGCAAATTGATTCTAGTGGACTTTATAATATGAAATCGGTGTAGTTTTGTGTTATAAATGCTCATGCTCATGGACAATATGTGAAATGTTTAAAGTGGACACTCATTGTGCGGCTGTAGTGATATTTATTTGCGGACTGTGGTGGGCGTCTTTAGGCGCCGTCCGCCACTCAATCGGCTATGAAAACTGGTGGACTCATATAGATTTGTCGTCAGAAGCTCCCTTGACGCAATGAAAAGACCTACACCAACCTTTGATTGTATAGTTAGGGTTAGGGTTAGAAATAAAGAAATGATATGATAAAAATGGACTCTAAGGGACTAGTATCCAGAGCCGTAAAATAATTATAAAAAAAAGAATTATAACCCCGTAGAGGCAGTACTGACAAATCGATTGACATCTCACTTGTCAAAATTGGATATGCAGTTAGGATACTACGGTACACACATAAATATCCACATACATACATATGTACTTATACATATACCCTTATATATAATAACTAGGCATTTGAAATTTTCACAGATGATATATTTCTGTTATCGCTGTAACAGCAAATACTAAAAACAAAATAAAATAAATATTTAACTAGGGCTCCCATACAAAAAACGTGGCATAACCTTTTTTGCTTTTTGGCGAAGCGGATGACCTTTTTATTTAATGCAATTTAATGTGCTAGCTCCCATACAACAAACGTGATTTTTTTATAGATAATCGTACGGAACCCTTCGCACTTGGTCGGTCTTTTTATTTAAAGGCGGTTAAAAACTAGTTCGTTCGTACCACTTTGTAGTGTTAGCAGCTAGCACATTCTATATTTTTTTTTACATACGTGCATGGAAAATTTTCGTCTAAACGTATAGGATTAGGGTTGTAATCTGTCCGGCTTTTTTGCAAAGCGGATGCCTTTTTTTCTGGCATAACCTTTGTTTTCGCTTTTTGGCGAAGCGGATGACCTTTTTAGGCCTCGCCCAAAGAATCTTCCACACAATTTTGATCTGACTCGGCCACTGTATCCCTGACCGGCTTTTAGAGCTATATTATAAGCTATTTCTGGCCTTATTCAACGCAGTCAGGCTAATTAACCCCTGACAAAAAAGAGGGGTGAGACCGATTTTGATGTGTTTTTTGTTCGTGAAAACCATTTCCCTTTTGGTAGTTCTTAGCTATGTTTGATGAAAATCGGTTACGCCGTTCAAAAGTTAGATTGGTAAAAATGAAAGCCGTGTAAGTTTTTTTTAATTTGTCTGACAAATTAACTTGTAGAAGATGGCAACCCTATGTAGGATTAACCAATAGATCGTCAGTCCCCCAATTTCCTAGTGGCCTACATCGTGACGTGTTCATCGCTAGTGTTTGTCGCCCGGCGTCGCTTGCTGGTTAAAGTTATTAGTTATTACGCCCAATTAGTGCGCGCTCTCTCCTCGTCCTCAATAGTCCAGGAGATAGTGAACTAAAACTAAAGGAGGGCAACAATGAAGTGTGATATTGTGTGACGAGCGGTGGAAAAACTCCTTTTTAAATAAAATAAAACGAATTTTGGATAGATATGATGTTTAATTTAATAATTTCCAGAAGTGGTGCAATTTAATTGGCTACAAATAAATGTCATCATCATATCAGCCACTGTTGAACACATGCCCAAGGACATCTATTTGATTTTGTTTTCAAAACTAAAAGCCGACTTCACCACCAAACTACACAATCGATTTTGATTAAATTTCTATGGGACCACCTGAAAAGTTAACCATTTCAAACAAAAAAAGAATTTTTCAAATCGGTCCAGGTGTTTATCGGTCAATAATCGGTGAACATACATAAAAAAAAAAACAAAAGATCGCGTCGAATTGAAAACTTCCTCCTTTTTTGGAAGTCGGTTAAAAACCAAAAATGCTCATTTAGATCTTGGGGTGGCATTTGTCAAATGCGGAGTCAGTAAACAAACGATGACAACGTATGGAAAAACAATTCATTTAGGCGACTTCGCGTTTCAAAATGGCACTTCTCTACTATGTTCCCGGTGCCAAACTTGTACGAAATCTGTGCGGCTCTAATCACCGCTTTCAGACACTATCCTTTATTCCAAGAGACATTTTTAACATTTTTTCATATCCCGACTTTGAACTAGGAGAATCCCGACTTGGAGAATCTCGCTTCTTCGCATAAAAATCATTACCAAAATATTGTCATCTAGCTCCTGTACTATGTTCCTGCTACCAAACTTGTAAGTTATCTGTGCGACTCTTATCACCGTTCATCGCTATCCAACATTATCTTTTATTCCAAGGAACGCTTTTAACATTCCTCCGTATCCTGACTTTGAAGTAGACTTGGAGAATCTCGCTTGTTTGCTAAATAATAATAACCAAAATTTGGCATCTAGCTCCTGTACATCGAGTGTGTTCCCGCTACCAAATTTGAACGTAATCTTTACTGCTCTTATCACAGCTATTCGACACTATCCGTTATTCAAAGAGACGCTTTTCTTCCGAATAGACTTGGATTACCTAGCTACTTCGCTAAATAATAATTACCAAAATATTGTCATCCAGCTCCTGTACTATGTTACCAAACTTGTACGTAATCTATGTGGCTTTTATCAGCGCTATTCGTATCCTTTATTCCAAACGACCCTTTTAACGTTCCTCCATATCCTGCTGAACAGAGAACGCTGCTTGTTCACTAAATAATAATCATCATCATCGTCAGCTTTCAGGGACCCACTGCTGCTCCTTCTGCCTGCGCCATCTTGTTCTATCCCTTGCCATCGCAAACCAGTTTCTTCCAGCAACCTGCCTGAGATCGTCGACCCATCTAGCTAATAAATAATAATAATAACCAAAATATTGTCATCTAGCTCCTGTAACTTGTACGTAATCTGAGCGGCTCTTTTCACCGATATCCGCACACTATCCTATTCTAAGCGACGCTTTTAACATTTCTCCGTATCCTGACTTTGATTTGATGGATAACCTCCCCCACCACAGAATAGTACTAGTAATTACGAACAGAAGTCTTGTTCAGCAAAGACATTCAAAGAAATACACCACATTGAGTAGTGTGGTTAGTGAAACGGTTTAATTTAGCTCGCGTCAATACTCAGCACCTATTTTTTGAGATACCTAAAATTCCATTGCAAGCAATTTCATTATTATTACTCTGGACTAAGTCTGGATTAACGATACTTAATAGATAAGTACCTACAAAATACACAAAGCCGATTCAGTGGGCGTACTAGTACTGGTATAGGTATATTTTCGATATCAAAACGGGAGTGACAGGCTTGCCCCCGGTCGCTAAATAATAATTATCAAAATAGAAAGAAAAGAAAGAAAGAAAGCAATTACAATTATTTATTCGACAAGCAAAAATCTTATGTACTAGACTTATATCTATTAAGTGTGCCGTAAAGGCGGCCAGCTCAGCTTTGTGCTGCGGTGTGAACCACAGCGCTGACTTTCAGCTGGTACCAAGTGATTCAGAGGTTAGATAGCTTTTAAAACATCAAATTAACATATAACATCAGCAGTACGATACAATACTCACATTACTCGCCGAATATCTTGAAAAAACATGAATAAATATTCCTGTCTTCACTTATCTAAGCACTAAAATTATATTACTTACTTAATTAAGGGGCTACCTGAATTTTCCGGGGTCCAGTGCTGCCCCCATTTCAATTAAATCATTTTAAAGGAAACAGAGACATAATTTAAAATTTTGTCTTGATCAGACCCTAGATAACTCTTCAAACTAATTTATGAACTACTGTTTACAGTTTAAAGTGACAACGTGAAGTTTTTCTACGCAACATACGCCAAAAGTGGCCGTTTTTCGCAATTGTGCGTAGAAAAGCTTTACGTTCTCACTTTAAACTGTTAACAGTAGTTCATAAAATAGTTTGAAGAGTTATCTAGAGCCTGGTCAAGACAAAATTTTAAATGATGTCTCTGTTTCTTTTCTAATGATTTATTTTAAATGGGGGCAGCACTGGACCCCGGAAAATTCATGTAGCCCCTTAATACTAAAATTAAATTAGACAAGTAATTTGAGGGCTTGTTTCGAAGGTATTAATGGCAGTACCATCAATTTGCCGCGAAAAAGTTAATTCTTTAATACGTTTTCGAAAACTGGCAACAGAACAATGAACAAGATGACAACAAATATTGTCATCTAGCTCCTGTACTATGTTCCCGCTACCAAAGTTGTACGTAATCTGTGCCACTCTTATCACCGCTATCCGACACTATCCTTTATTTCAAGGGACACTTTTAACATTCCTCCTTATCCCGACTTTGATGTCCCGTCCGGGCTTATCCAAATTATTTATTTTGTGCTGACGGCTTTATCAAGACTAGTTTTAAAGCCACTTGAATTATTTAAATAAAGAGGACGTTTAACCGACTTCCGAAAAGGAAGAGGTTATTCTTTTAATGTTCACCGATTACTCAAAAACGCCTGGACCGATTTGAAAAATTCTTTAAATTTTATCAAAATCGGCTGTGTAGTTTGGGGGTGAAGTCGGATTTAATTTTGAAAAATTATACTATCCTACATTAAACGAGCAATTCTTGTTTAAAGAAGATCTCGGAAACGGCTCCAAAGATTTTGATGAAACTCGGAATTTACGGAGTGTGACGAGACTAAAAAAATTATTTTCATAAATAAAGTAAAGCTCGGTCGCCCAACTGGTTGTAATAAAGCATTTAAATAACATTTTAACAACAGGTTGAACATTCAAATTGCCGACAGGTGGTCTGTCTTGCTTGGCTGCCAGATAGATATTACAAAAAGCGTATTTCCGTAAACCTTAAGGAACCCTTCTTCCCACAGCAACCACTGGCACGGAACCAAGACTTCCCTTAGGGCTGATGTTACCATGCTAAAGTAAACGTTCAGGGGTTGTGTTTAAACTTATTTTTTATGAATAGGAACTGGAACATTTTCGTCGCCTTTCTTGTAATTTTTAATAATCACATGTCAACACATTTTTGATGGTTTGTTTAGTTTAACTTTATAATTTCTGTGATTTTTGGGCCTCATAATGTCCGCAAGTGTAATTTAAAGTAATTGCATAAGTATATCTAGAATTTTATCTGATCTCCCATTAACAAGAATCCTGGAGCAATTGCTTAGCGATAAGGCCGCCTTTTGCGTATTTCCTAGTTTTAAAGATAATATTGTCCTGTATTTATTTATTTTGTGCAATAAAGGGTATTGTATTGTAATTTAACTGGTTTTCCACAAGTAATATATTAACCTGTAAAGAAAATATTGATTGTTGTTAATTTTTGACCAACCCGACTTCGCCCCCAAGCTTACTTCACACAATCTAATCAAAAAGAATTTCGCAAATCATCGGTGCGAACCGAACATACTTAAAAAGAAGATTGCGAGGAATTAATAACCTTTATGGAAGAAGGCTAAAAATTAAAAAAATAATAATAATACACACGTGAATATACAACGTGGAAAAGACATACCCGTAAAAATTGAACCACATGCTATACTAAATCACTATAGTATAATGAAATTAAAATAACAGTGAAAACACAAAAAAAAAATTCGACATTCCCATACAAAGTGTCCGGGCGGCTCACACTTTTGTATGGAAATACCTATTTTTTTTGTGTTTTCACTGTTATTTTAATTTCATTATACTATAGTGATCTAATATAGCCTGTGGTTCGATTTTTACGGGTATGTCCCTTTCACATTGTACTGGGAAAAGTTGTTCAAAATTATGGACTGAATCAAGCCTTAAAATACTTTGTTCTTTATTTAAAAGCTCCTTGTATTCAATTTAAAACATGTGCGATCTTTTTAACCGACTTTAAAAAGGGAGGATGTTATCAATTTGTCGGGATCTTCTTTTTTTATGTATATTTACCAATTATTCGAGACGCCTGGACTGATTTAGTAAATTCTTATCGGGTGGTCCCATAAAAAAATAAAAATCGCACGTGAGTTTTCGTAATTTAAAGTAATAAACGTCTATTTAGCCTTTAAATAGAAGGCGGTATAATCCTCATAAGTCCTTTCTCTGTGTCGGCGGCTTTTGCCATTGCGAATAGTTTTATGATTGGGTTTAAAGCAGATGTTATAAAATTGCGTTTTTATGATGCCTAGCAGATGGTTGGGAGAGGGTTCAGTTAGTGCAATCAGCTTAAAACATACCTGTTTAAGAATTAGCGGTACCCATTAAGTTTTGTTTCAAATGGTTAACAGGTAACAGGTAAATGCGTATGTCTTTATTGCTGGATGGTTTGTTTTTCAGTAAGTTTAGTTTTTTTTGGCTTTTGTATTTATTTATTTTTTTATCAAACTTTATTGTTCCAAAGTACAAATATACTTTTAACTAATGGCGGACTTAATGCTAAAACCATTTTCTCCGAGTCAACCATAGGGATAAACAGAGGAAATTATGCGGCACAAAAAGCAATACAACATTCTTACTTACATTATAAAATATTACTATATAATATACAATTACATTATATACCTTTCATATATAAATAACAAAATAAATATCTACTTATGCAATACTTACATATACATCTACATTTACTTACATATAAATAGCTATGAAGAGAAGAACTACATAATGATGACTTTATGAGAAAGGGAGTTAAATGGTGGGCGTGAACTTTTCTTTTAAAAGAGAATTTGGTAGAAATTTCTCTGATGTCAACGGGTAAAGCATTCTAGATGCCTGCTATCCACATTTCTTGCAAATGAAAATATGTTTTTTACACATTTTTTGCATCTAGTTGGTCTATGATAGTGATTACATGCCATATGAAATATTTATTCTGTGTTTAGAGTTCTAGATATTAAGTATATTTTCTGTGGCGAAAAACGAAACAAAAATATACCTAATTAATACTCAATCATCATATTTTTCTCATGGATTAGTTTTGCTTTTAGACTAAAGTTAAGTTGAACAAAATGGTTAAGGCTCTATCTGAGTGAGAACGTGAAGCTATTCTACGCACAATTGCGAAAATCGGCCACTTTTGGCGTATGTGCGTAGAAAAGCTTCACGTTCTCACTTTTAACTGTAAACTGTAGTTTATAAAATAGTTTGAAGGGTTATCCAGGGTCTGATCATGACCAAATTTTTAATTGATATCTCCGTTTCTTTTCAAATCATTTATTTCAAATGGGGGCAGCACTGGACCCCGAAAAATTCAGGTAGCCCCTTAAGTATTTACCGACTAGTACATACTCGTTCCTATCTAGTAAGAGTTTCCTATAAAAACATAGTAAAAATTGGATTATTATATTTTATGACAAAGTTTACCTTGTACGAGTTTTTGGAACGAAGTTCCTCATCGCGCGTTGCGAAAAGGAGCTAGACGGAAAAAATTAAGACCAAAAGTTGTAACGACACTTTTTGTTCATTCAAATTTATGAAGATAATAAAAACTTGATTTTATAACACAGAAAAGAGTTTGAATGTAATTTAGACCTATTTATATTTATATTTTACTTCGTTCCATCCGGGTGTCCCTTGACACCTTTCAAGTTTTTAATTATTATAAGTCCTTTTATTATAAACATAAAATTTTATATCACAAAATCCAAAAGTCATTTTATATAGGGTCAAACAGAATATGTTGAAATTATTTAAGGTTCAGTCATTTGATTTGATCTGGTGATCCAAGTTTATACAATATGTAACAAAAACCCTGCTCGATCCTTGTAGAAGCAACTCAGAATGTCAATATGAACACTCCTATGGGACCAATGCTTGAAACTCGAATAAAAATCGTCATTTTCATACAAAAGTGTTCGGCCGGCCCGGTAATTTGAATGAAATTGTCAATTAATTCTTCGAGTTTCAAGCATTGGTCACATAGGAGAAGTTGTTCATATTGGTAGTATGAGTTGCAACAAGGATCGGACAGGGTTTTTGTTACATATTGTATGGAAAGTAAAAAAATATTTTCATATTTCGACACTGTTCCTTGGGTAAACTTGTTCAGTATCATGGACTGAATTCACCCTTAAAGTTGTTTTTTTAATTGTAACAACTTTATTGTTTTATGAAAACCCACACTTACATTCAATAACAACATAAAGAGTAAATTGACAACGGCAGACTGAACCCATAATGGAATCTCCTCCAGTAAACCGGCGAATAAGAAGATAGGACAATAGGGGTGACGACAGAGTTAGAAAAGTATAATTGTAATCAGTCCGTCTTTTAGATTATCGAAAAATAATGGACCCATATATTTTAGTTTGCCAAAAAAGTAAAACTTTTACAAAGATACGAAGCATCAAAGTTTCGGAGTGGGGGCTTGCGACGTCACCTCTATATAAAAATCGTACCTAGCCGTGACGTCATGCGATATTTCAATGCGCTGTATCTTTGTCATTTTTTTTCTCAGAGAAATACAAGTACAATATTTTTTAATAATTTAACCAATGGGCTAATAATATTTTTCCATTCATCATGTCTATTAGTCAAAAGAAGAGTATAAAAGTTCGTAATTACATAGAAGAAATGAAAACTAACATTATATCATACTACAATATAGAACGTGGAATCCCTTCCACGTTCTAAAATATTCCCGTAATAAATCAACTTAATATAACTGATTTAAAATAACAGTCAAAAAGCAAAAGAAAGTTGGCATTTACATACAAAAGTGTGCAGCCGCCTGGGCAATTTGTATAGAAATGTCGATTTTTTTTTTGGGTTTTTGGTTGTTATTTTAATTTTATTATACTATAGTGATCTAGTATAGCCCGTGGTTCGATTTATTATGGGTATGTCCATTCCACCTTGTATATACGAATAAACATTCATAAATACATATATACATAAACATACATATAGAGTTTCAGTATATATTGTTGGACCTTGTATAGTTGAAAGTAGATTCTTGTTAATGTCACTTGGAGCTATAAAACTATTTATGTTTTATTGGAACGAAGTTCTTACGGCAGGCTTGGAGGAGATAGGGATTTTACTGCGCGACCGAACTGAAAAAAATGTGATAGTAAAACCGTAAGGATGACCTCGTTAAATAAAACCGTTAAATGAGACGTGCGCAGGCGCGACAGTCGTATACACAAGCGAGTAGTGTATAATACCTTTCTCTTCCTTTGAGCACGATTTTTCTTTTGCAAATTGTGTCGATTCTACATTAGCCTAAGGAACTTCGTTCCTACCTGGTGTCCCACGATACCACATTTCTTTTTTTCAATGTATGTCGTCACGTACCTACTTATAGGGCAGTCGCTTTTTATGATTTTAATTAGGTACCTATTCGAAAAAAAAACTATAATTTCGGTATTTCTTTCCTTATTTATAATTTTCGACGATAAAGTTTGTATCAGGTATATTTCTTCCAATTTCGCGGTTTCGAAGACAGACATGGCGAAACTTTCACCATGTCTGTCTGTCTGTCCGTTCGCGTTTTTACTTAGAGACAATGGCGTTAGGTAAGAAATAGGCCTAGTACAGCTGTAAAACTATGAAATGAATTAATCACGTACCTAATTAGGTTCTATAAAGCTTAATAAGCCGTTTAATGTCCGGCTTATAATTCGCATATTTTATTGACTTAGTGTGAGTAATAATATATCTCTGAGCTTGTTTTTACAAAATTAATCATTGTGTGTATTTCATAATACTTATAGGTTACTTTAAACCTGCAAAAATTTTCGTATTTTGAATATGTGAGTGTGTGCAATCCATTCATGAGGCTAGTTTACGGCTTATGCTAGTAAATGGTCATTTTAATGCGCGGTGAGCCGATATACGTTGGTAATTATTGTTGTTAGTAATAAATGCGTATGTATTAGAAACTCCTTAGGGAGCTCGACGGGAATTGGCTTCTTAGGAAGCCCCGCGACTGAAGACTATTAGTTCTAGAAAGCAGTAACTTGGCATGGGTAAATAAATAAATAATATCTAAATAAATATATAGGGACAAATAACACTGATTGAGCTAGCCCCAAAGTAAGTTCGAGACTTGTGTTATGGGATACTAACTCAACGATACTATATTTTATAACATATACATATATAGATTAACATCCAAGACCCAGGACAATTTGAAAAAGACCATTTTCCAACTTGCCCTGACCGGGGATCGAACCCGGGACCTCTGGGTGGCAGACTAGCATGGTGACCACTACGCCACGGGGGTCGTCAGATGTATATCGTTTACGCCGACCGGAGTAAAACTAAACCTTGATTTCTTTTTATGGTAGCTTCTATACATGCATGTCCCATACAAGTGGGAATCAATATTAGGTATTTTTGACTACACCATGGGGTAACAATGAAATACAAGCTTATTAAAAAAGGTTAATAAAATGTAATCCTTTTATTATTTCTCTTTTAAAACCTTTTTGTTTTTGAGGGCCGTAACAGACGGGGCGCAAGTTGCGCCGCGTAACATCTAGTGATGTTGCATAAATACTCAATCAACCCATTTTAATATTTACTCAGTAGATTGAGTAAATGCCCGATAAATATCTTTATTTATCCATTTGATGAGTAGATTGATTTATATATTCGTTATTTCATGTTTTCATGACAATTTTGAAACTTAAATCTAGTATACACTTGCAATTCTTGTCAGAAAGTATGTGCATACGCCATAATATGCTTAAAATGTCGGTAAACGTTAAATGCGACGCTAAAATATATGAAAATACCATACTAATCATACACTGAAAGTAGGCTTCTTTGACTAATTATCATTTTTTGCTGGGAGGTGTGCAAAGACGTAATTTTATGTTAAAATAAGTAAACAGACATCAAATGCGATGTCAATATATGAGCACGCTCTATTTACTCTATTTATTAAATCTAGTGAGTAAATACTCAAATAGGTAGATTGAGTACTATCCACTGCCCATCTCTAGCTGTTACGCGACGCAACTTGCGCCCCGTCTGTTGCGGCACTTAGCCGTCACAGATAAAACGTCGCTCCCATTTGTATCTAAAAATAGGCTAACTCCATTACACATTATCTCTGGATCCAACCCTTTTATGTTTTCAATAAAAACGTGTTTTAATCTTTCAATTAAAGCTTTACGATTGTTTCGAGAGCTGTGTACTTGAAGAGCTGGATTATTATAAATATAGCTTAAGTTATGCTGGTCTGGGAGAAAAGAAAAAACCTTAAATTTACCCGCTGTTCCTTTTACCGCACAGGGGACACATTTTTGAAATCACTAGTCACATTACGAATGGTTTACGTGTGCGTTTCCAAATGTATGTATTTTTGAAATGATCGTATGCGAAGGATTTGCAAAGAGTAAATATGTCAAAGAAACCTTTAATGGAGAATCTGTTCCGATTCATGCTGTTTTTTTATTCATGGTTAGTTTAATTTATTCTAATTCTTAGAAAACCAAAAACATATTTTCGATGTATTCTGCGTAAAACAATATTGTTTATACCATTCCCCCTCTCAAAAGTTTATTTTATTCACTGAAAACAGTGAATAAAATGCACTTTTACTCACTATTTTGATGTTTGAATTTAGAACAATTTACTCTTAATTTAAGTACTCGTAATTGTTCCAATTTTAATGTCCATTTTAATTAATTTAACCATCTTTTTCCTTCATTAAATGTCTATTTTCGCTTAAATTTTTCTTTTTAACCGACTTCCAAAAGAGGAAGTTATCAATTCGTCGGAATCTTATGTTTTATATATGTTGATCAATTTATTCTAAGACTTTTGTACCGATTTAGAATATTATTTCTTTTTAAAGGGAATACACCTGTCAGGTGTTCCCATAAGTTTTTTATTAAAACCGGTTGTGTAGTTCGGTGGTAAAGTCGGTTTTTAGTTTTAAAAAATTATTCTCGTAATCATCGTATAAAGTATAGTATGCGATTCTTGAATAAAGCGGATTTACATCGAGGGCCATGAATCACTCGCATTGCTCAGGATTCTAACACTTGAATCACTCGCTATGCTCGTGATCCAATCATCACGTTAGAATCCTTCACCTGCTCGTGATTCATCTATGGCCCTCGAAGTAAATCCTTCCTTTATTCACTAATTGCATGATATACTATTTTAGCTGACACGACGGTTTTATAAGTTTTATAAATACAGCCAAGAGTTTTTTTACGCGAGCGGTGAAACCGAAACACGTTACGAAACGTGTAGTTTTCCAAACTACACGTTTCGTAACGTGTTTCGGGGAGTCCTTTTAAATGAAAAATAGCACTCCAGACAGTTAAAGCCAGTTGAGTAAATGGGCGTAAATACGAATTGTGTTGGTAGACGATGTGGCTATTTAGCAACCTATCACGATTTGTATTCTTTTTAAGAGTTTCGTACCCAAAGGAGTAAAAACGTGACCCTATTACTAAGGCTCCACTGTCTGCCTGTCTGCTTGTCACCAAGCTGTACGTCATGAAACGTGATAGGTAGACAGTTGAAATTTTCACAGTGATTTATACATAATGGTACGGAACCCTCGGTACGCGAGTCCGATTTGCACTTGGCCGCCAATCAAGCCAAAGTTTGGGGTCTTGAAGCCCTGGGCTCTGTCTGTTTAGAGATGCACGACTTAAAATACTCATTCTGCCCTAGGCATAAAGACTCGAACTGCAATAGTGATGGGATGCTAACCGCATCACCTATTGACTGATTCCGAATTTTCGACAAGTCTCTTGAAGTGCCAGTTTTGAAACGCGGAGTCACCTAT
This sequence comes from Acrobasis suavella, assembly GCA_943193695.1. Classification (NCBI taxonomy): domain Eukaryota; kingdom Metazoa; phylum Arthropoda; class Insecta; order Lepidoptera; family Pyralidae; genus Acrobasis; species Acrobasis suavella. Next base: position 2,199,771 of record OW971950.1, read on the forward strand.
ACAAATGCTTTTTCCATGCAAAAAACTATTAGTTTAGTGACTCCGCGTTTAAAAAGGCACCACTGATCGGCTTCTACAATTTTCTATTTGTTTTTAAATCTTTTCGAGAAGAGTAAGAAAGTACATATCTTCTGTTTCACTCGTAAATCGTATACACTTCACGACCTCGGGTCTTGAGATTTACGACGGCATCCAACAGGATAATTGGATAACTGGTGACCACACAAGGTTTGTGGACAGGGGCCAAGTTCAGATATGCTACAGATTTGTCACAAATTGCCAAATTAAATTCATATTTTTAACCGACTTCCAAAAAGGGAGGAGGAGCAGGAGGAGGTTATCAATTCGTCGCGATCTTATATTTTTTTTAAAAAATGTATGTTCACCGATTATTCGAACACGCCTGGACCTATTTGGAAAATTCTTTTTTTTTAGTTTGAAACTAATCACAGAGTAACAAAAATATTTATTTCATTTCTTTTTTAACATGTATGTCCTGTATGGCCTGTATGTCTGTGAGTCTGTCTGTGGCAGCGTAGTTCAAGTGGACCTATGCGGTGGTTTTTGGAAAGCTGACGTTATCGAGATGGTTCTTACTTACAACTGGGTTCTTCTAATTTTCAATTTTATTTCAGGTTATTTCCAAAAACTTGGTTACACCACAACAAATGCAGACAACATCAAAAATTGCACACTTGACATAAAAACTATGAACGAAATATGACCCACATGGGAGAGAAGTTTCCGCCTTCAAGTGTTCCTGGCTTTGATTGACTGTTGACATTGTTTTGAATCCTGGATAACGACAGGGCCTTAATTCAAGGAATCTTCCACTTATTAAGTGTCCGTGTTTTACATATTACCACGTATGTTCCCTAGCAGGGTATACAGAGCCGGTAAACGGATTTTCTGATATCAATGATTTAAAAAGTAGTTAAAAAGTAGAATTGTTAATACTCAAAAATGTAAATACTACTACATTCTACTAAATTCTTTTTAAAAGAAAAGTTCACGCCCACCTTTTGAATTCCCTTTCCTCATAAAGTCATAATTATTTAGTTATTCTCTTCATAGCTGTTTATATGTTAGTATAAGTAGATGTATATGTAAGTATTGTATAAGTAGATATTTATTCTGAAATTTATATATGATAGGCATATAATGTAACTGTATAATATATAGCAATATTTAATAATGTAAGTATATAAGTATTGATTTTCGTGCCGCATAATTTTCTCTGTTTATCCCTATAGTTGACTGGGAGTATATTTGTATTTTGGAACAATAAAGTTTGATAAAATAAAATAAGTAAATAACATACTCAAAATCATTGAGATTATTTTTCTTATACTTGACAGTTTCCCGTTCCACCAGGTTTTGAAAGCTTATAATAACCATAGTGACGATCTCCGTGGCGTAGTTAGTCACCATGCTAGTCCGCCACCCAGAGGTCCCGGGTTCGATCCCCGATCAGGGCAAGTTGGAACATGGCCTTTTTTTAATTGTCCTGGGTCTTGGATGTTTATCTATATATGTATATGTTATAAAATATAGTATCGTTGAGTTAGTATCTCATAACACAAGTCTCGAACTTACTTTGGGGCTAGCTCAATCAGTCTTATTTGTCCGCATATATTTTTTATTATTTATAGTATAACTTACAGATTTTTAGGATTATGTTACTTAATGATAATGGATAACTAGCTGCGCCCCGCGGTGTTACCCGCGGAAAAAGTAGCCTATGTGTTAATCTAGGGCAGAGGTTCCCAAACTTATTTTGTCAAACGCCCACTTTAAAAAATCAGTTATTTTGTAGCGCCCCCCATTTTTTTCACCATAAAAACCTGAATCACATATTTGTCTTGCCTGTAGTTTAATTCAACCTATATTCTAAACTAGACTTTTTTACAAGAGAGAGCAATAATAATACATACACCAGTACATTAGAGTATCTTTTATAAAAAATAACAATAATCAACATTGTTAATTTTAAATAAAAAAATAGCAATAATAATACAATTTTACAATAATAAAGAGTATCGGAAGTGGGGACCTCACCTGCGAAACTTTAAAACACGAAATTTTTTTAGTGTTTGATTCCTTTAACGATATAAATAGCGTTGTGAACGCATTAAAATAATAAATATTAATTACATTTTTAGTTTATATTTGTACAATAAAAAGGATATAAATATGAACTAATAAATGGATGTTGTGTAGTAAGAGGATTTTAATTTCAGTGAAATTTAAATTATGAAATAGCTGAAGTTATAAATCACTCATTGCTTAAATCACATCAGCGCCCCCCAACTTTATTCTGGGCCCGTTACCTTAAAGCCTCCAGCGCCCACAAGGGGGCGTTATCGCCCACTTTGGGAAAGACTGATCTAGGGTGTCAGCTTCCTGCATACCAAATTTTTCCAGCCGTTTGCGCGTGAAGAATTAACAAACATACATACACACACACTCACAATCTTTCGCCTGTATACTCGTTATATTAGTGTGATAAAAATAATTAATTGAAAAACCATATTGTAGCGATAACATAAGCATAAAGAAACGCAAATAATAATAGTTCGCTCTAACAATTGGGCACTTTTCCTTATGATAAGAGATTTATGTGAGTTTGTAGTTCTATAATTCAAAGAATTTATCCGATACCTAACATAATATCAGGCAACGAGTATTATGTACTTACGTGCATATCGTAAAAAGCCAGTCACAAACCTGGACTATTGCAGATACTAAGGCACTGGCATCAAACTATTGTTAACGATAGCCTATCGACGGACTTTCGGTATTTTAAATAAAACCGATACCATAGCACAGAATAAGTACTAGTACTCACGTACAGAAGTCTTACTTAGAAAAGAAATTTAAAGAAATATATACTTAATGTGGTTAGTGCTATGGTTTGATTAAGCTCGCGTCAGAAGTCCTCACCTCTTCGTTTAGACACCTAGACATCCATTTGCAAGCCAATTTCATTCTTATTACTCTGAAAAAACGATTCATGTAACTGAATTTTTCTTTTCGAAGTGGTCGCCGCGCGCATAGTAATAATGTAGGTATATTTTTGATACCTAAACGGGGAGTGATACAGGCCTGACGATAGTCTATTGATAGTTTGGCATTTTTCGATTGAAACTATAGGTACCTATTGTTTTAAATTTGATGATTTTTCGGCAATACTACATCAAACCACGAAATAGACACATCTGACACAAATACCGACAGAAGTTGCGAATTGCGAACAAAAAATCGTAACTATAATACATTCACCCTACAGGTTTACTCGAATAACACATCTTTTTATAATCCCATGGTCAGAATGTGTCGCCAATACAATGAAGTCCTAGTCTCTAACAGGGACGTTGACATCTTTAACTTTTCGCTGTACAAGTTTCGGCGGCAAATACTAATACACCTAGAAGTAAGTAACTAACATGCTTTTGTAATTATTTAATTTCGGTTTTGATTTGTTTTGTTGCATTTATCTATCACTTTTTATTCTTGTATTTATAGTGTACCCTAGCTTCTGATTTTGTAACTAATGTAGCTTTTAGGCATACTTGTTTTAGGATTGCAGACTAGACCGGCTCTTATATTTGTATGATTAATTTATTTCTCTTTTTGTGTTTGTAATCTGTTAAATGTGTGCTAATAAATAAATAATAATAATAATAATAATAATAAACCAGTTTCGTTTTTGTGTTTGTGGCTTACACTTCTATCATATTTTTCAAGCCGGTTAAAGACAACGGATATCGCATGATAACTTCCATACAATGATTACAGACAAAGGCGCCTTTCAAAACACGGAGGAGTTCGAGAAACCTTTATGATAATTGTGGTCCATCCAAGTGCAAACCACGTCAAGGGCTGCTTAACTTGCTGAAGAGCTTTCTTTTCTCTTCTTTGTCATATGATAAGTCAAGTGGTTAGTTGAATTTCCCAAAATCACAGTTGTATTCTAGTGTTGCAAATTTTTTCCCCACAATTCGTGCGCAAAATTTCCCAATAACTTAAGATCTTTGAAATCCATTCGGAGGAAGGTTGTTTCCGAAAAACAGACCCTCGTCTTGTTCGGAGATGGCCCGCTTTACTGGATGGTTTTTCTATTTGTTCTTTTTTGTCCTTTGTAAATTATTATGTATTTTGGCTTAACACATACCTACATATTATCACGCCTGTTTCCCACAGCGGTAGGCAGAGACTAAGGACCTCCATTTGCTACGATCCTGACAGACCTCTTTCGCTTCATCTACACTCATCACTCTCTTCATGCATGCCGGTTACGTGCACTTCTGACCTCTTCTTTTTTAAAAACGTCTGCAATCTGATCGCAGTATGCTGATCAAGACCTTTCATTTGATAACCCACTCCATATTGAAACAAAACAGTATCAGACTTTTGGATGTAACTTTCGTTATTTACATTTTTTGCATACAAATTTTAGCCTATGTCACCCGGACAGTAAAAATCAATTGATTGACATATCATTTGTCAAAACAAAACTGGACCAGCGATTCGGTGCTACGGTGAACAGATATACTACCCACATTCATACATAAAGGTATACAAACATAAACTGCTAAAATCATTACCCTCCCTTGGCTCTGCCGTAGCTGGGTAAAAATGCGTACTCCCACCGAGCTCCTCAGTAACAAATCTGAATTATTCAAGTTACTAGGACACTGGGATCGAACCAGGATATAAACTATAAGCCGTCTGGGCCAACTACCGACGGGTGACGCGTCGTGGGTGCGTGAAATTCATTGATATTACTTTGGAGGCAATGAATTTATATTACATTCCCACCGTTAGAAAGCATTTGTATTTCTCTTCCATGCTGCCACACCGGAGGTCCCGAGTTCGATCCCCGGTCAGGTCAAGATGGAAAATGATCTTTTTCAGATGAAAAAACAATGTTAAAGCTGCTTCTCTCTCTATCAAATCGAAGGAATGCGCTAAATTGTGCATCATGTTAACAGACAATGCGATTAGTAACCCATCAGCATTTTGATACCTTTCCAACTTCATGCCTACTATCACGCTAAAAGTAGCTTTTGGTCCCTCTGTCTGGAGGCCGCAAGCCCCATAACGCTTTAGTAGCCCTTTAGGGATAAAGACATGTTAGTCTACTTATGTAGGTAAAATTAAGCAAATCTTTCTCCCATTAATTGCGCGGTAAATAATAATTAATCTAAGGTTAGCAAAATAACCAACAGACATTTCGAAAACGTATTGTATTGAGAGGCCTACTTTACAATTACACCAATTACATGCTATTATTCTGTACCGAATTATTTCTATTCACGACACAATAATGAATGACAAGTAAGATCCAATTCAACATTAAAAGACCACAAAATATTACTAAAAATTTCGCATTATCATCTTTAGGATGATTACAATTAAGTCCTTTTTTCAAAGTTGACAAATCAATTTTGAATGCAGTACGCATAATAGGTATGAATTAAAGTGCATTCTTTACTATTCATCATTTTGCTCTTTGGAATTTGGACTCTGATTCTGTGAAGTAAGGTTGAAAATAGAATTGATCGTGTCATGTTGAGTCACGTATTTTGTTGTATTATTGGGAATGAGAAACTTTGGCTTATCTAATGTAAATGTTGTTTTTAAACAGTTAAATCACCTTTAACTTCTGTATTTTACCTTTTCTAATGATGGTTCTAATGTCTGTTGCTCTCCCATTTTTTTCAACAAATATTGTTACAGTTTCATTTATTTTTATATTAAGTATATGCGCGTCAATATAGTAAATTAAAATTTTACGAATTGTACCTTGTTAAATAGGAGATCTAAGTCATTAGACGATTAAGGAAAATAGGAGGTTAACGTTTCAATATTTCTTATCTTTCTTATGTTACTGTTACTATATCCTGAATTATAGTATGTAGTCATAAATATTATTTTAATCTATTACTTAAACATATCGTCATAAGATCCACAATCGTTTGAACTAACGTAACAAACAGTAACTTTAGTTGGAACAATGCCACCGGAATTGAACTTCCACGTAAAAATAATGCTCCCAAAACAAATGTACGACTAATCTTTTCGTTCTAAGAAGGCGACGTAAGATGTAGGAGATATGACGGAAAAAATAACATGTGGCTCAGAAAGCTCATGAATCATAAACGCACTTAAACCAACAAGGACTACGCTAACATATCATGCAGTTGAAAACATTAATTAAGACTATAATAAAGAAGCGCCCAACGAAAGCTCTATGCGTATCGTTTATACTCCATTCATATGAATGACAAATACATGTGTCCGACTTACTAACACAGATAAGGGACCATAAAAAAGTCCTGCTGACAGAAAATATACTTTATCTGATTGTCATAAGGTTGAGGATTTAAAAGAAGCGTCTGATAATCTTGCACATGGCGTATAGTAAACAGAGAGGGAATAGTCAGACGCCGGCGCAGTGCAGGCAAGCCAGTTGGCATTCAGAGTTGAAAGCGGTAGCTATACAAAGGCACGCGCTCATCGATCGCAGCGCACGCGTCGAACGAAATACGAAAATAAAAAATAAATCCGGGGTTACGCAAGGGTGTGTTCTAGGACCAGTGTGAATAATTTTTGAAACTTGTGACACGTGTATAGTGAATTGTGTGGTCCATTTGTGATGCTGTATTGCACGGTGAGTGAATTTCAAATGCGTTTGAATGGTGCCATTGTTATAGACAGCTCGTCTTTTTACAAGCTTTTTTTTAAACATCATGTATCAACACTTTCATCTGGTGTACTGAGTTCTGCGTCTAGTCTTAGTTATAATTAAGGGAGTAACAAGAAATTGTCGTAAAGATTTTATTGGTTAGCTCGAAATGTGGATTTTATAGCTAAGTGTTGGATAATAAAACGTTTAGACGTACTTGAACTTTACAAGGGTCTGTTTACGTTTGTTATCGTATCGTCGCTTGGGATTTTTGCGATAACATAACAATCTGAGTCATTATTGGTCTTAGAATTTCCTGAAGCCGTAAAGATTAACGAGTTTTAGGAGTTTTCTACGCATAAATTTGTTGATATATTTACATTGTTGATATAATATAAGATAACGTTGAAAGATAAGCGCCGGTAACTGTTGTTAGGGAAACTACAAAAACATTAGTGTTTAAGCAATTTAGTATTTATAATTTAGGACTAATACTAATAATATTTGCAAATGCAAAAAATTTGGAGTTTGGACGTTTTTAGGTAGGTACTCAAAACTGCTAAATGGATTGGAAAATCAAGATTGCTATAATCTGGATTAACACTTGCCTACTTTTATCGCCAAAAAATGTGAAGATTACATTGGCTCACAGTAATTATAAATAAATTAAATATTTAGCAACGTAATGTTATCATGTAAGTACAATAATAAAAATGTTAACGTCTTTTATGTCTAAACGTCACGTTACTGGGACGAAAAATGCATTCCACTGGACGAAAAGAAAATGTTCTGATACGATCTTATGAATTTCTCCATCGCCAATAACAAGAATAACGCATTTACTAACCTCCTTGTTTATTTTTATGATTCACTCTCAACAAAATTATGGTTTCCTTGTAAGTAAAAAAGTATTCAACTTAAGGTTTAAGTTTTTTTTGAATCATTTTATGTACTTCTTCAATCATATTAATTTAAGTTATAGTATATGTGAGTCAAGTTGGTCGTAATATCACCTTGTAAGGATTGATTGACATAATCAAATCAAAATTACATAACTAAAACTTTAATTCTTTAATTTTATACAATCCTATCATAAGGTTATATAAAATCATTGGATTTATAAATAACATTTTCATTATTAACAATTTTGTTGCAATTCTTTTAATTCTATAGTACAGTAAATATGACACGAACTAAAGTAATGAATGGTCCTAGAATTTGTCATAGGAAACGATATTCATATAACTGCTCTTAATTTGGCAATGTCTATAGATGTAGTCTATTTAAGATTGTTGAAGGTGCAAAATATTAGAAAAAATATATGTGAGTATGTAATTAGATAAATAATGCATATTTATTCAAAAACATTAAACATATCATTACAAACAGAAAAAAATAATTTCTGAAACCTTTAGGTTATCTTAAAATTCAAGTACTTATTGTATAAGTTTAAATAAAATTTGATGAATTTAATATCCTACATTACAGATTTTTTTTAAATTTTAAGACAAAGTACTAACCAATCTAATAGAAGGTAGGTACATAGATACTTATCAATAACATCGCCCGTGCTAATAATATTAATTACTAATAATAAAATAATGATATCTGATACGATTATTTATGGTAAATCATTAAAACTTTATCAACCAATTTTATTATTTATCAGTAATATTATTAATCTTTTCATATCTTTGAAATGTCTACAATATCAATATTCGTAATCGCGACATAGAACTTGATTATTGTCATTATTATCTCAACCACCTCAAAGAGATTTGATAACAAATAGGTACTTAGGTAGGTACTCAATAAAAACTTCAGATAAACACTGTAGACAATAGACTTCTTTGAAACAGAAAGAGGACTGTGTGACACATACACAACTGATTTCTTTGAAACAAAAAGTGGACTGCAGACACTATTTTACAGCTCCCAGGGATTTTATAGTAGCAAACTTTGAAAATGTTGTTTTGGTCTGTACTATCCCTACTGGTCTTAGAAATTCTTCATAATGGCTACTCAGGTAAAACAAACAGTAAATTGTTTTAATAGTCTCGGCTTTTTCTTCTCAACTTAGAATAGTCTTCGGTATCTTTGGGTGAAATTGATATTGATGTTTTTTACCGTACAGCTCTCAGAAGCAGCACACATTTCGGGTTGTTACCAAAAATGTGCCAGAATAAGAACGACTTAATTCGACTACCTGAATTTTTCGGGGTCCAGTGCTGCCCCCAATCAAAAAAATCATTTGAAAAGAAACGGAGATATCATTTAAAATTTTGTCTTGATCAGACCCTAGATAACCCTTCAAACTATTTTATGAACTATTGTTTACAGTTTAAAGTGAGAACGTGAAGCTTTTCTACGCACATACGCCAAAAGTGGCCGTTTTTCACAATTGTGCGTAGAAAAGCTTCACGTTCTCACTTTGAACTGTAAACAGAAGTTCATTAAATAGCTTGAAGGGTTATCCAGGGTCTGATCAAGACCAAATTTTAAATGATATCGCCGTTTCTTTTCAAATGATTTATTTCAAATGGGGGCAGCACTGAACCCCGAAAAATTCAGGTAGCCCCTTAACTAGATTTATCTATATTATTGTTGTCTAGCACATTTTGGGGCCTACTATGAACTTATTATAACCAGGATTTATTTAGTCACAATTTTATTTAAACTTATAATAATATCGTTTCAAATAGTACCATGAGCTCTTAAAACAAGATTTTTATATTTTTGATTAGTGACGTGACAGAACGAATGAATGAGAGTAAAACAACTTTTTTCTTTCTGATCTCTGTATTTGTTGATGTAATATGTCAAATATAATCGGGAGTCACGGATGAAAAACCATAACGACTCGACCCTCATTGCTTAGAATACTTGCAAAATTACGATGTTGGATTATTAGCAATGATTAATTGAACAGTATGACCCGCGGAAAAATGGAGAACGATATTCACGCAAATGGAGTCGTACGCAAACGTTTATAAAGAGTAAATGCCTTTTAAGCTTCTAAGTATGTATAATTTGTACAACATTCTACCTAACTTATGACTGGAAGAGATCCCTGACTAAGTCCGCTTTTTAAACGACTTTCAAAAAGGAGGAGGTTATCAATTGATAACCTCCGAACGAAAAAAAAAGATTAAAAAAAGGTTATTAGTAGAAAAAAAAAATACAAATAAAAAAAGAGATCGCGATGAATTCGCCGCTATCTTTTTTTATGTATATGTTCACTGAGTATGCGATGATATGAAAAATATATTGTTGTATTTTTTATGTCTAATAAATAAATAAATAAGGTGGGTGGACCATGGAAGGCCATGCTCCTTCGAAGGCCAATTATTAAAATTTCGTAGTTATTGCCATGTAATGACAAATTCCTTCTATTTACACAAACACCCATCGAACTGGAAATCACAGACGCGGCGGCGAATCTCTCGCGCTACTATTTTGGCAGTACGGTCCCTCGCTCCTTCGATATTAGGAATCGACGACGTTAAAATAAGGTGGGTGTACCATGGAAGGCCACTCTAACAAATAAACAGTTATTATTCGTTTATTTACTGGATAAATGAAACTAACAAATATTAAGGTAATACTTTGTTTTATTACGTAACATATAAACCACTTCTTTTTATTGTAGATTTAATCGCTATTCAGTAACTTTTAGTGTTAAATGACTGATTTATTATGATGGCCTTCTAAGGAGCCTTGTTCCTAGCAAGGCCATTTGGAAGAGTTCAATGAAACTTAAGTTCAATCAATATTGATAAAATCTGCAATTCAAAAAAGTGGTTTATATGATACGTAATAAAACAAAGTATCACTTAAATATTTGTTAGTTTTATTTATCCAGTAAATAAACGAATAATAACTGTTTTATTGTTAGAGTGGCCTTCCATGGTATACCCACCTTATATGGGTACAAATTACAAAGATTGAGCTAACCCCAAAGTAAGTTGTGTTATGGGATACTAACCCAACGATACTATATTCTATGATAAATACATATATAGATAAACACCCAAGACCCAGGATAATTTGAAAAAGGCCATTTTCCAACTTGACCTTCCTGGGAATCGAATCCAGAACCTCCGGATTGGCGGACTAGCGTGTTGACTATTACGCCACGGAGGTCGTCACTACTTTTTTTATGTTAAGGGCGGCAAACGAACAAACGGGTCACCTGATGGTAAGTGATCACCTGATGGTAAGAGATCACCTGATGGTAAGTGATCACTGCTGCCCATGGACAACTGCAACACCAGGGGTGTAATAGAAGCGTTGCCGGCCTTTCAGACGAAGTGGTAGCTAAAGTGGCGCCCTCATTTGAAATCAATTCTTTAAAATTAAATTTGGTGATATTTAAAAAATTTGATTTGTATAAATGTCTAGAAAGACCTTTAAACTATTTTATGAAAAACCTTTGAAATTATTACCAATAGTCCGTCTAGTTTTAAAACTGTTTTTCGCCAAAAGTGGCCACTTTTGGCGAAAAAGTTTTAAAACCAGACGGACTACCAATATTACTTTCAAAGGTTATTCATAAAATAGTTTAAAGGTCTTCCTAGACATTCATACAAATCAAATTTTTAATTATCACCATATTAAATTTTGAAGAATTTATTTCAAATGAGGGCGCCACTTTAGCTACCACTTCGTCTTTAGGAAGATATAGACTCGTTTTTTGACGGTTTCTATGTCGTATCGGTCCGGGAACACTGCTTATAATTTACTTACTTATATGTCATTTATGATCGGATATCTTGGACGAATTGTGCTGCGGTAAAATAATATCAATTATCCCATGTTAGGTATTATAAGGAAGTTCAATGAGAAAAACATTTAAAATAAAAGTTACATTGGTTTGGCCTTGTTCAGTAGGTAATCTGATGTATGTCAAAGAATGCACGGATTATGTCATCCAAGGCTGTAATTCTAAGAATAAACGTAATTAATAGGCTATTTCAATAAATATACGTTCTGTGATAATTATGATCATAAATTTAGCAAACATATTTTCATGGCTGAGGCAATATAAGAGAACAAGTAAGTTTAAAAAAAAGTAAAACAAGCTTTTATCTAAATTGATCCTCAAGACGAATCAAACGAGCCCAAACTCCATGGGCTTGCGTCGTTTCATTACAGAGTTCCTTTGGCCACCGTCCAGCTCCATCATCAGATCAGCTCTATGTCATCATAATATTGCATTGTCACGGGATAGATGTATGCATGCAAAATTTTAGCTCAATCGGAAACCGGGAAGTGGGTCAAATTTAACTAAAAGCTTGTAATAAGAGAAATAGGATTCTGAATTTCGACAATTAATTATTTTGACAGTCTCCATTTTGAAAACCAATAGTTCGATACAGAAATTCGGCGTGCGGTGTTGATAGCTCAGTTTAGCCGTATCAATACAAGGTCGCAGGTTCACGTCCCGTGGTTTTATGAACAAGAAAACAGACTGTAAACCTAAATCTCAATAGCTAAACCATTTTGATAAAATCCACTGTATAGAAGATCAAAGTTACCTAACAATAACGTACGCCCAATCTGTAACATGCACTTCAAAAGATAGAGTTAAATAAACAGTCATTTCAAGATTTAATCCAGACACACTGTTCTAAATACGACTGTAACTTCTATACAATAAATAAGCAGAGTTTTCTATAATAAGATTGGGAGAATTCGTTTTTTTTTTTAAGTATATCCTATATAATAAGATTCCAGATAATGTAGCATTACCATTATCTAAGTTTAAGATTGCCATTGAAAATCATTTAATAAAAAATGCTTATTATCATGTAAATGACTATTTATCATCGTCTGATCACAATTATTGGAAATAGATGACTGCAAATTTTAATTGTATTATTTAAATGTATACTGAGCTTAAGTGTAAATCTGTATTGTGACTGTAACATAGCCCATCAGGCTGGGCAGGGACCAATACTGAACTGGGTTTCTTTCGGCGTAATCTTCCCAGCAGTGGTCGTTCCGAAACGCTAGTAGTTTCGAGCTTTTGTACTAAAATAATATTTTAAAAAATGACCTTCAATAAGAGATAAATTTATCCTACATTGAATAACATTTTTTGAGTTTTACTTTAAGCGTTGTGACATCGCGCGGGCTCCAGCACTCCTCCGCTCCTCTTCGGCGCAGCGGGGGGGGGGGGGCATGCCCATATATAAGGCGCGCCGGCCGGCGCTCGTGCTCTTTTTTTTCTTCGGCTGCATCTCAAGCTAAGTAGTTCTTCTACCTAGAAGGGCTACTCAACGGATCTAGTGCCTATAACTCACGACCCTGACTACCTAATCTGTACCTAGTGTTCTTGTGAATCTTTGTAACTAATGTAATGTAATAGTTGTTCATTATACCTATCTCATTTGCCAATATCTAGTCTTTCCTTTATCTCATCTATCCTCCTAGATCCTAAATCTAGGTTTTACTAATCAAAACGGTACAGTGTGTGCAAGTGACCAGCTTTAGTGACAGATTTTTCAAGCTGCCTTAAGGCATCTGACATAGCTTGACGAATGTCATACGTTGATGACAGCCGGGACCAAAGTCTTACGTGCCTTTCGAAGCAAATTTTTATGCCATTTGTCACCCATACAAGTGCGGACCGCGCTAGAAATTCTTACTCCCAATGAGCTCCTCATTCTTGAGTAGAATTGGGAAAAGAAGTGATCAAAAGTGTGGTATTTAAGGTAAAACTTGGTAACCCTAGATAATGGTAGTAAATAACTAAAATATTTCGCTCCATTTGCTAGAAGCTTACCGGCAAGACGGAGTACAAGATAAATAACCAGTTAACGGCTTCCGGCAGTCGATTGAATCGCTTATTTACGAGCGAGCTTCAAGCTGTACAGCTTAGGTTCAATTTACACTGCGGCGGATGCGAAATGTCCAATTCGGCGCTATCGCTAGAAGACGCGCGAAGCCGCGCGAATTCGCGTCGTGACTGTGTGATTTGAAGTGCGTCGCCGGCGGCGACTCGCGCCCTGTCGCGCCGAATCGCGCCAGTTCGCTTGACTTCCGCACCGTGCGCACCGTGGCACCGGCGAATTCGCGAGCATCCGCCACTTGACACGTGACTACTTTTTGAGGACTTTAGTTCGAACATTATACGATTGACATAAACTATGAACGATTCCGTTCGAAAAAGTCGCTTCACTTCGATTTTGCTGCAGTGTAAATTAAGTCTTAGGAAAGGTGCAAGCTGAACGTATTGGTATTTAATCGCATCATCATTTATGTTCACCCCGTTAGGGATAGAAACATGATATTGTTTTATTTGTATCATTATATATAACGTGGAAGGGACATACCCGTAATAAATCGAACCGTGGGCTATACTATATCACTTTAGTATAATGAAATTTAAATAACAGTTAAAAAGCAAAAAAAAGGAATTTCCATACAAAAGTGTGCAGCCGCTCGGGCAATTAGTATGGGAATGTCGAATTTTTTTTGCTTTTTTCCAATATTTGTACACGGAGAATGTATACAGAGAATACATCCAATGAAAGTTGTACAAAGGAACTACTTATCTCAAAAGAGATCTCTTCCAGTAGGTCTGTGAGAGGAGATGTTTAATATGTTAACTGTTTCTTTTTTCTCGAGGCTTTGAAACGGGCCACTGAAATTATGAAAACTATAACTAATAACCATAATTTGACGACCTCCGTGGCGTAGGGGTCACCATGCTAGTCCGCCACCAAGAGGTTCCGGGTTCGATTCCCGGTCAGGGCAAGTTGAAAATGGCCTTTTTCAAATTGTCCTGGGTCTTAGATGTTTATCTATATATGTATTTGTTATAAAATATAGTATCGTTGAGTTCGGACTTTCTTTGGGGTTAACTCAATCAGTGTAATTTGTCCCTATTATTTATTTATTATTTATAATATAAGAACATTTATATTATTTCCTTTTCCACCCAAATGATTTAATGGTGCCTAAAGCTTTTCTACGCACATTTACGAAGAACGGCCACTTTTAGCTAATATGCACAGAAAAGCTTCAAGTTCTCACTTTAAACTTAAAACTTCATAAAATAGTTTAAAGGGTTGTCAAGAGCCACAAGAAACAAAATTTTAAATGAAACTCCATTAATTAATACTTATTTATTCATGAAAAAAGCTTTCAATATTACAGTAGAAGCTAAAAACTTAAAATATTGACAAATTAAACTAAACTACAGATAACAAATCACACTTAATTATAAAACATATCTCCGTTTTCTTTGGAATAATTTATTTCAAACAGGGGCAGCATGGTCCCCAAAAAATTCATATACCCCTGCTGTATCCCCGAAAAATTCATGTATTAATTCAAAATACCTGTAAGTACTTACAGTTTAATCTCGTAACATACTTATTTGTATGTCTTTACACGCAATAATAGAGTCACGTGAGTTTGGCAAACACTGGTCGAGTTTACAAATCATTTGCTCATTTACCGGCCGATTTTTTTTACGGTTTTGTTAGTTTATTTTCATGCACCTTGGGTACTCTAAATGTTGTGTTAAGGGGCTACCTGAATTTTCCGGGGTCCAGTGCTGCCCCCATTTGAAATAAATCATTTATAGGAAACGGAGACGTCATTTAAAATTTTGACTTAACCAGTCACTGAATAACCCTTCCAACTATATATAATGAACTACTGTTTACAGTTTAAAGTGACAACGTGAAGCTTTTCTACGCACACACGCCAAAAGTGTCTGTTTTTCGCAATTGTGCATAGAAAAGGTTCAAGTTCTCACTTTAAACTGTAAACAAGTTCATAACATAGTTTGAAGGGTTTTCTAGTGCCTGGTCAAGATCAAATTTTAAATGATGTCTCCGTTTCCCCATTTAATGATTTATTTCAAATGGGGGCAGCACTGGACCCCGGAAAATTCTTAACGAGTATAATAGGGATGTGGCCTAATTTCCCATTACTATTTTCTATATAACAAAGTTGCCTGAAAGAAATTGCTTAGCGATAAGCCGCCTTTTGCACATTTCCTAGTTTTTAAGATAATTATATCCTGTATTTATTTATTTTGTGCAATAAAGGGTATTGTATTGCATTGTATAGTTATTAATAAATTATTCCTAAGTTGTGAAAAAAAATTGCTTTCCTTGGTCCAATGGTTGACTGGCAGAGAAAGCCATATGACGCACTACTTGTAAATTCTAAATCTTTGATATGGCGTAAGGTCTGCCATTTGTACACTTTTTTGTGCAATAAAAATTAAATAAATAAATATCAGCCACAGGAAGTCCACTGCTGGACATAGGCCTCCCCCAAGGATTTCCAAAACGATCGATCGGAAGCGGCCTGCATCCAGCGCTTTCCTGCAACCTTGTTCAGGTCATCTGACCATCTAGCAGTTGGTTGTCCTACGCTGCGCTTGCCGGTACGTGGCCGCCATTCGAGAACCTTTTGCTTTCTCATAATCCGTAGCAAATCATTACCTCATCATATTTGTCTAACAATCCTAAGAAGGCTACAGAAGAAGATATGTGTGAATTCTTAAGAACACACAACAAGAGATGTTCTAATTCTGAAGAATTTTAGTTAGTGTGTTAAGCCCAGTATAGTGTTAGGGGATACCTGAATTTTCCGGGGTCCAGAGCTGCTTCCATTTGAAATAATTCATTTAAAAGGTAACGGAGACACGATTTAGAATTTTGTCTTGACCAGACACTAAATAACCCTTCAAACTATTTTATGAACTACTGTTTACAGTTTAAAGTGAGAACGTGAAGCTTTTCTACGCACATACGCCAAAAGTGGCCGTTTTTCGCAATTGTTCCAGATAGAAAAGGGGGGGTTATTAACTCGTCGGAATCTTTTATGTATGTTCTCCGATTATTTGAAGACCGCTGGACCGATGTGGAAAATTCTTTTTTGTTTTTCAAAGGGCATTCTTGTCAAGTGGTCCTGAAGAGATTTTATCAAAATATATTGTGTAGTTCAGGGGTGAAGTCGGTTTTTAGTTTTCAATAATTATTGTAAATACAACGTAGAAGGAATATACCCGTAATAAATCGTAAACTCGAGCTATAAGTACTAGATCACTTTAGTATACGAAACAAAAATAACAGTCTAACAAAATCGACTTACCCATACGAACTGCCCGGGCGCTGCACGCTTTTGTATGAAAAATCCGATTTATTTTTTAAATTTTTGACTGTGAATTTTATTTTCTCTATCTATAGTGATCTAGTTAGCCCGTAGTTTGATTTATTACGGGTACGGTATGTCTTTTCCCCGTTGTACATAAAAACAAAGTTTTGACCTGCAATCAGCACAAGGTGAACAGAAGGTCGTTTAGCTCTAATCTGTAATCTAAAGTTTTGCAGAATTCACACATATCTTGTTTAATTACTGTAGCCTTCAGGATTGTTAGACAACATGATGAGGTAACGAGTGTTAGAAAAAAAACATAAATGTGAAAATGGGAGCCAAGTTCAATATCATGATATGCGGTTTTAGACTCTGTCGACCTCTGTGGCCTAGTTGAACATCATGCCAGGCAGTCACACTGGAGTCTAGTCACATCGGATTCTATCGTCGGTAAGGCAAAATGAAAAATGATTTTTTCAGATTGAACTGGGTCTTGGATCTTTCTCTATTTATGTATTTGTTATATAAAATATAGTATCGTTGAGTTAGTATCCCATAACACAAGTATCTCAAATTTACTTTGGGGCTAGCTCAATCTTTTCTTATATTAATATTTATTTATTGACATTTTAAAATGTACATTTTATATGAAGCCTCTAGCCATCTGTGTGATTTGTCCGTATATTATATATTTATTTAGCGTTCACCGACTAAAGAGTTCAGAAAATGGGTGTTCAGTTCTACAGACTATTTCAAAATCTATTGATCCAGAGGGTTTTTTTGATTAAAATTGACGTGAAACATTTAACGTAATTAATATTTGAAAAACGGGTCAACTCACCGAGTCAGCTACGGCCGACATGTTTCAACCTCATTCGGAGATCTTCCTCAGTGGTGGCATTTTTGAAACACGGAGTCACTAAACGAACTGTTTTTTGTATGGGAAAACCATTCGTTTAGTTGACTTCGCGTTTCAAAAATGGCACTTCTGGGTGAATTTGGCTTGAGACGCGCACGATGACACGTTCCAAGCCACACTGATGGTGGCGGTGAGTTGCCCCTTTTTAACCGACTTTCAAAAAAGGAGGAGGTTATCAATTCGTCGCGATCCATTATTTTTTTTAATGTATATTCACCGATTATTCAAAGACGCCTGGACCGATTTAAAAAAATCTTTTTTTGTTTGATAGGGTATACGTTCCAGGTGGTACCATGGAAATTTTATCAAAATCGGTTGTGTAGTTTGGGGGTGAAGTCTGTTTTTAGTTTTGAAAAATTATTTCAAATTTTGATTACCTAGAAAAAGCTGAACTCTCCTCCATGCTGGTCTGGGAGGAAAAAAAATAACTGGCCAAGTGCGAGACGGACTCTCGCTCAAAGGGTTCCGTACCATTATCTGTAAAAAATCACGTTTGTTTTACGGGAACCCAACGTACATATCTAATTTATTCTAATTTAGTATTTGTTTATAATGCGTCAAGAGAAATATTGAGAGAAACTGCTTATAGAGCTGCAAGATACAAAATGCACTGTCTGCCCCGTTAGGGATAAAGACGTGATAGTATGTATGTAAAGGAACCTTAAGGGGCTACCTGAATTTTTCGGAGTCCAGTGCTGCCCCCATCTATCTTCTATTATTATATGTATATATATAAAAGCGAAAATCACTCACTCATCACGAAATTTCCAAAATTACTTAGCCAATGAAAATGAAATTTGGCAGGAAGGTAAATTGTGACTAGGAGACGTCCGCTAAGAAAGGATTTTTGGAAATTCCATCTCTAAGGGGGTGAAATAGAGGTTGCCAGTTTGTATGGAACTTCGTAATTTTTAAAGAGAGACACATGAAATTTTTATTTCTTTAAAATTTATTTTAATAGTTTTTTTTGTTTTGTTTTTTGGCTCTTTATTAATGCATTTATTAGATTTTGAAAATTACATACCTAAAGGGGTGAAATAGGGGTTGCAAGTTTGTATGAATCTTAGTCATTTTTGAAGCAAGACACATGACATTTTTGAATTAGTGGTCAATAAAAAATAATAATTCAGAAATTAGATTTTAAAAATTGCAACGCCGGGGGATGCATTAGGGTTGCGAATTTATATTATTATAAAACTTCATCGTTTTTTGAGAGAGAGACAAAAAAAATTAAGACAAATAGATACTTAATTTGTTCTCTTTTGCTCTAGCAAATGACGGGAACGGGATATAATAACACAATATAAAAACCAATTAAAGATCCTATTAGAACCATTTTTCACTTCTACGCGGACGAAGTCGTGGGTTACAGCTAGTTTGAAATAAATCATTTGAAAGTAAACGGAGATATTATTTGAAATTTTGTCTTGACCAGGCACTGAATAACCCTTCACACTATTTTATGAACTACTGTTTACAGTTAAGTTTTACGAACAAACAAACAGTACTGGAAGGAAAGAAGGGAGGTATTTGCCCAGCAGCAATGCATTGTAAAAAAAAACTCATTTGTTTTTAATGCTTACATTAAAAACTGACCTCGGCCATGAAATCAATTGAAGTGTTTACTCCTGAACTGATTTATTCAATTGGTAGTGATGTGACTTATTTACTTACGGCTCTAACAGACACCCATACCTGTCATCGACAGTCACCGACAGTCGGCGACCGTCATCGTTTTTCACAAACTGACGCGCGAACACGGTTTCTGATACGTTATTTTAGTCAATTCATTCAATTTTTATTATTCATATCCATAAGTAACGTAATCTAATAGCGCAAAGATTTTTTTTTGATTTGCCTAAATATTTAAGACAAGTTTTTGACATCCAATCGGAAGGAGAACTGTCAATTCACAGAAAAGGATGCACGTACAGCGCTCTTGACGTCACTGCTATTCGGTCGTGCGCGTACGAAAGAGATAGTGAGATGTCCCCGCCACGCTCACACCCTTAAATTTGAAATGCTAAATACTACCTCATTAATAACCAATATTTTAACTGTTTTCACAAAAATATTTCAATTTAGTTATTTTTTTTTACATAAAATATTATTCAAAAACATACACATTAAATAGTCTACCGCGGCGACATGTTCACCGATAGGTGTAACGGGCGTAATGTCTCTTGTGTGTTAGGGCCCTTATTTACCCTTTAACGAACGAAATATTACTAGAATAATCTCGAGTCGTCAATGTTCTTGTATTGTTTTGTCAAAGTCCGGCTTTCCAACACCATTTTGAAGTTGCATTACTTTTGGCACCCACCAAAGCGGCCCTACTGTTAAAATATATTAGTATGTCCGTTCGTTACTTTAGTACAGTTATATCTACTAGTAACTGGTCAGTACGTCAGGGTTGTCACAAGCGGATTCTTGTTCTATATTATAAACTAGCTGTTACACGCGATTTCGTCAGCGTAAATTTAGTACTTTATAAAAAGTCTACTTTTTTATGGTAAAATATGATACCCCATACAAAGTTCCACTCCCCTTGTCATTCCCTTAATGGATAACTTTTGGGAAATTTTTCGTCAAGACTAGAGATGGGCAGGTGGGTAAAAATAGGTAAAAAATTGACTCAAGACTAATGAAACGAGTCCATCCTACTAAATGAGGTTATGTTGTTAGATAACTGAGTTCCGTCGAATATCTCCCGGCTCCATCATCAGAACAGCTCATTGACTCCATAATATTGTATTGTCATCCGACTGACACAAGTATGCAAAATTTCAGCTCCATCCGTTGTAAATTGATACATTGCAAGTTAATAATAAAAAAATATTTTTTAAGGGTTTGGCTTCAAACTTATTATACCAAATGAAAGATTAAAGGAATTTGCAGATTGATAACTTTTTACTCAGCTTAGCATTATATTTTCAATTGACTTATAAATTCTCAATAAAATATTGTAAAAATTATAATGCACACATTAAAAATATTTTTAATTAATTCGGCTTATATGAGCTATGTAATTTTCCAATACACATTTTAATGATACCGAATTATTGCTTAAGATTATTGCTAATACAGTAATAGTTATAAAACATGCATTTTAATTAGAAGAAAGTGTTTTATTCGTCATAATAGTTGTATTTACATGATCACGATTGATTTCTCGAAGGTAATTTTAATAAATAAATAAATATATAGGGACAAATCACACATATTGAGCTAGCCTCAAAGTAAGCTTAAGCTTGTGTTATGGGATACTAACCCAAGTATACTAAATTTTATGTTCAAATACATATATAGATAGACACCCAAGACCCAGGACAATATGAAAAAGGCCATTTCCCAACTTGCCCTGGCTGGGGATCGAACCCAGAACCTCCAGATTGGCGGTCTAGCGTGTTGACCATTACGCCACGGAGGAATAATTTTCTTACATTCCATTTGCTTATAGATGCTGTAAGGGTTGTACAGGGTGACTTTTTAACTACTATCAACATTTTTGGAGCAATTTCTGTCCATGATATTGAACTATTTTCTATGTAACACTTCAGAGCCCGGGGGTCCGCTACCTAACCTAGGTGATTTGACGAGGTCACTAGTTTTTATACAGAGCGACTGCCGTCTGACCTCCGCAACCCAAAGGGTAGACCAGAAGCAAGCCTTGGATAGGTTTGATGAGAAAACGCTAGATGGCGTTCGATCTTTTTTTTCGGATAATCAGGTGATTCAAGTCTGCAATATCCTAACCAGACAAGAAACAACTTTTCACAAAGAATGGTTCTCAGTGGGATTCGAACCCACGACGTCCAGATCACTAGGCGAACGCCTTGACCACTGGACCACGGAGGCAGTCCAGCATGGATTTAAATATCTCTAAGTACCTCAAATCGTCTTCTGCCAGCCCTAGCAACCTACGCGGCTCAACTTTTGATATATTTACCGTAGAAACCAGTTTAGTGATTTCAATGCGTTTGACACTCTTCTAGCCGATTACGTAGTCCAGACGGTGTACTGTATTTTAAATTCCATACACGTTTTCGTGTCTTATCGTTATTATCTGTTTGTTATTGTTTAAATTACGAGTATAATGCAATTATCGCGTTGCATCTTTACAAAATTGTGATGCATATGAAAAATACTGCGAAACATACATTTTTAGGGTTCCGTAGCTAAAGGGTAAAGTGGGACCCTATTACTAAGACTCAGCAGTCCGTCCGTCCGTTTATCTGTCTGTCACCAGGCTGTCTCATGAACCGTGATAGCTATAGGTACAATACAGTTAAAATTTTCACAGATGATGTTTCTGATGCCGCTATAAAAAATATTTCGAAAGAAATAATAAAATAAATACATATTTAAGTGGGGCTCCCATACAACAAACGTGATCGTATATTTTACAAGAGTAATTTTTTAAAATTCAATATCTTAAAAAAATTTTTTTTGTTTAGAATAACACTGAGCTAGCCCCAAAGTAAGTTCGAGTACATTATGGGATACTAACTCAACGATAATATATTTTATAACAAATACATATATATATATATATATTATTACAGATAAACATCCAAGACCCTCTTTTGAATTGACTGCCTCCGTGGTCCAGTGGTCAATGCGTTCGCCTTGTGACCCGGAGGTCATGGGTTCGATTCCCACTGAGAAGCATACTTTGTGAAAAGTTGTTTCCAGTCTGGAAAAGTTGTTTCCATATTTATTTATTCTGTTTTTAGTAATTTTTAAAGCGGCAACAGACTTCCAGCTATCACGGTTCATGAGACAAATAGACTGACGAACACTTCTTAGTAATAGGGACCCGTTTTTACCCCTTGGGAACGGAACCCTCAAAATGCCGCTTGATAAATACGATAAAAATTTACCAGTGTAAAAGTTTCACCGCTCAAGTAAGAAGATAATTCAATACGACTACTCACAAAAACACTTTGATTGATTTGACGTTCGGCGTCTTTACTTTCATGATATTAATTAGGTACCTACCTTCCCGAAAAATAACTTTTTTCACCCGTTTTATATTCGCAAATTACTTTGAGACGGAAGATAATACACCTTATGAGGAAGCAAGACAAATATATCTTTATAATGATGCGTCCATTGATTTAAAAACTGTAGATCTATCGGCACAGATTTATCAGGTTAGATTTATTTTATCTGGCCGTGTGGAGACGGCAGAGTATACTCGTAATACAATTTGTTACCAACCATTTCCTCTCCCAATGAAAATTACAATGGCGGATTTATCCTTTTAAGGGATCTTTTCCAGTCAATCCTAATAAAGAAGACAATGTCATCTCATCAAATCAGCATTTCTTAGGTGGCTGGTCTGGGAGAAAAAAAGAATAAAAATGTATCAGCTGCTTCTCTTCCCGCTCAGATTATAAAACACTGATCGGAAGAATATGAGAAAATGCGAATGTATCTGTTTATCTGTGGCATCGTAGTTCTCGAACGGATGGATCAATTTCGATGCGATTTTTTTTACGTGAAAGAAAGTTTCCTTGCATTGGTTCTTAGTTGTGTGTGATAAAATCGGTTCAATCGTTTAAAAGTTATTAGGGGTTAACGAACGTCGGGTTTTTTAATTTACCTGGCAAATAAAAGATGGCGCAACGGATATCAATACCACTCAACATCGGTTGGAATATGTCGTTACGCCACTTATCACTAGATGGTGTTATCGGGGTTCTTTAAATATGCCTGGCAAATAAACTCGTTTAACATGTGCTATATCTTTAAAAAAATTACCATCAAAGACGTCACAAGAAGTTAGTAACGACGCATCGATCACTCTGATGGGAGTTCGATTAAATCATAATTCGAGCCCCTTTTAATGATAATAAATCATGTAGATAGCTTCTCGTGTTTACGTTTCATTAAATCGGCTTTAAGGCTAATAAGGAGTTCTTCATTAAAATCTATTTAAACTATTAAATTAATGATATGATTTTTTTTGTTTATTTATTCGGCTCTATAAGTGACTGAACAATACACGAGCAAACACGGTAGAAATATGATATTACAAGACATTTACACCTAAATCTACTGTACATGGTAAAAATATCATGATATTACAGGTCAATTATACCAAAAACTTCTGTACACAAGCAAGCTAACATGGTAGAAGTACGATGTTACTGGTCATACACCTAAATCGCCTGTACACAAGCAGCAAACAAAGTAGAAATATGATGTTACAGGACATTTATACCTAGACAAATTGTACATAAGCGAGCAAACACAGTAGAAATATGATGTTTCAGGACATTTATACTTAAACAAACTGTACACAAGAGAGCCAACACGGTAGAAATATGATGTTACAGGACATTTACATCTAAACAAACTGTACACAAGACAGCAAACACGGTAGAAATATGATGTTACAGGACATTTTCACCTAAACAAATTGTACACAAGCGAGCAAGCACTGTAGAAATATGATGTTACAGGACATTTACACCTAAACAAACTGTACACAAGCGAGCAAACACGGTAGAAATATGATGTTACAGGACATTTACACCTAAACAAACTGTACTCAAACGAGCAAACACGGTAGAAATATGATGTTACAGGTCATTTATGACGACCTCCGTGGTGTAGTGGTCACAATGCTAGTCTGCCACCCAGAGGTCCCGGGTTCGATCCCCGGTCAGGGCAAGTTGGAAAATGGTCTTTTTCAAATTTTCCTGGGTCTTGGATGTTTATTTATATATGTATATGTTATAAAATATAGTATCGTTGAGTTAGTATCCCATAACACAAGTCTCGAACTTACTTTGGGGCTAGCTCAATCAGTGTTATTTGTCCCTATATATTCATTATTTTTTTATTATTTACAACTACGTGTTGCAGCTGCAGGAACAAGCGGCATGAATTTTTTTTATGTTCTTTTTAGAAGATCATTCTTATTATGCTACGAGCCTTTTAAATTAAAATACAGATATTTCAAGGGGTGAGTCAATCCATAATTTCGAACAACTTTTCCTAAAAAAAGTACGTCGAAATACGAAAAAAAAATCTCAGGTTCTTTATCACGTAACTACTCCGATTTGTGAACCTAATCAATTTCATAGTGTTGGCCACTTACACACACGAAAAAGAAGAAGAACAACGATTTTGTTACGATACGACCGCGTGCGAAAAATTGTACAATCGGATATCGTCCAATGTTATGGGAATGCAGTTATTACAGAGAGAACATTTCTATTGAAAGCAAATAAAACAATTGTACGCTACAATTATGTACCAAGCGGCTATCTAGTCGCATTTGGGACAATTCTTTCAATCAACTCGCGGCTCCGTTAAGTGGTTGAGAATTAGGGATGTCACTTACATGTTTTGGTTTATCTTTCACTATTTAATCGAGAGTTTTTCTGCTTATTGTTGGGTATATACCTCTCTTACCGTATGCCATCCATCCAGGTCTGAAGTCTTCGAACCATCTTTAAAAGTGACATTAACAAGAAATATATGGTATATAAATAAAAAAAAGTTTGGCACTATGTCTATTAAAGATTTGACTAATGGGTAATGTCATAGCTAATTGATTGACGAATAAAATTAGTATGGATTAATTGTTTCTAACTATGTAATATTACGCAATGCAAATAAAAACTATGGCTATCTAGACAATGTTTGTACGATACTTTTTCCCGATTAAAAAATGTGTAATGAGTAAAAAATTGTACATTTTACCTACACTCTATGCATATATATTTTTAACGCATACATTATAATGTGTCTCTCTACACTTCAACCTAGACTAGAATGTAAGCAATAACAACTTTAAAATCCAAATACCATTTTTGGTTTTACTCTCCAATCAGCTTTGTTTTCATGGCATAGGCTCAGCATGTCGACAGCCAATGTGTGTCAGTAATTATGACATAATCTACACATTCGTATCTGCAAATTGCGTTCATAAACAAAAACTAGGTATTCCCCATCGGATGATGCTTTTCAATATTCATTTAAATAGCAGGTATTTCTGGTTTAGGCACATTTTTGTCATAGCCTATTTTTGCAGAGAAATTAGCATTCGATATGAATATTTTAAAAGTTTTCTACATAAGTAAAATTTAAAAAAATTCAGAATACAATACAAATACAAACATCTAAACTCTTTTTTGCACCATAAACAAAAGAAAAAACAGAAAGCAAAAGACAGAATTTATGATACAAAGGCGGACTTATCGTATAGCAATCTCTTCCAGTCAACTTTTGAATAGAGGGAGAAGTGAATATTTGAAGATAGGCGGTGCAGTATGTCAGATTTACTGTAAATAGATACAATATAGAACCTGCCAAAGTATATATGACACACAGAACTTTCTCAATGTATTTATAAATAATTTACAGGTTACTTTAATATTCCGAAAAAAGAATTAAAGGAATATATGAATTTTTTGGGGTTCAGTGCTGCCCCCATTTAAAATAAATTGTTTGAAGGAAAACGAAGATATCATCCGAAGATAAAACCCTTCAAACTATTTTATGAACTACTGTTTACAGTTTAAAGTGAGAACGTGAAGCTTTTCTTCCACATAAAACAAAAGTGGCCGTTTTTTGCAAATGTGCAAATAAAATCTTAACATTCGCACTTTAAACTATATACAGTAGTTCATACATTAGTTTGAAGGATTGTCTAGGGTATGATCAGGACCAAATTTTAAACTATATTATATATGGCCAGATTTTAAACGATATTTTCCTTCACCGTTAGCAAGTGAGTACCATACTTAGTTGTCGATGAAAATTACCGTTAGTACATACTTAATTCAGATTGTACAACCAACCAACTCAAAGGGTAATGCTTTTGCCACTAGACTAATACCAAAAATTTACTATGACTTTTTAAAGCATGGACTCCCTAAGAAAACAGATTTCAATTTCTCTTCCGACAACCCTACTAGCCCAATTTACGCCTAGTGACGTCACCCTAAACAATCGGTTTTCGCGTTAACTTATCTCAACAAATTACTGCTTTATCCGAAATCGGTTTTAAACTGACGTCTATTAGTTAAATATTTAATATAATAACGAATTCTTGTTCCGAGATAATGTCGGTTCTCAGGCGCCAAAACAAATTTGTTTAGACAACGGAGTGTATGTGTTTTGAGACCATTGTGCTAAATTACGTTTAGTTTTGTAGGAATGTACAATACCCGGCACGTAAGTTGAACAATAATGGCGGTCGTTATTGTACGATGTGTGTCCGTTTAGAATCACATTTCTATAACATTTCTGTACGAAATTCAGATGGAAATGATTTCGGCTTTGAAGAAAGACCAAAACATCTCTTTTAACACTTTTATCTCCAATTAAACATGCGCCGACGGCCGCCATCTTTGTTTAACTTACGTGCCGGGTATTGAATTTACTTTACTTTATCATCCGAGAGTATTTTCCCGGTTGCATCCTAAGCAGTAACGGTGCAGAGCCCGGGGTCCGCTACCTAACCAAGGAGATTTGACGAGGTTACTGGTTTTTACACAGAGCAACTGCTGTTTGACCTCCGCAATCCAAAGGGTAAACCGGAACCAATTATTTGATAGGATGATCAAACGCTGGGTGGCGTTCGGGGCCCATAGTTTATACGTGCCTTCCGAAACACGGATTATCTTTCTTTTCGCATAATCAGGTGATTCAAGCCTGCAATATTCTAACCATACTTTTCACTAAGTATGCTTCCCATATTGTATTGTCATCCGACTTACATAAGTATGCAACATTTCAGTTTATTCTGTTAAAATGTTTAGAAATTGAGTTAAAACAAGCGTACCTACTTACATACATACCTGCAAGATTTATATTGTTGGATTTAAATTAATATAACAATTGATTATCTTAGCTTAGCCAATTTAGAAGTTTCTACAGCCCGCACAAAGAATAATTAGATAACCAAACAGCACAGAGCGAGATGCGTTCTCTAGAACAATGCAAGAATGCGAGAATACACTGCCGTCATCTATTGTCGCATTGTGAACGTTTTATAAACAAATGCGACAGGCTGCATTGGGAAAAAAGAGTTGCGGAAGGAAACAAACATCAACATCATCTGAGCGTATTCCCGGTTGCAGCCTCAGCGGCTCCAGAACCCGGGGTCCGCTACCTAACCGAGGAGATTTGACGAGGTTACTGGTTTTTACACGGAGAGACTGCCGTCTATGATGCCATTTTTCAAACGCGGAGTCACTAAACGATTGGTTTTTTGTATGGAAAACCTATTGGTTTGAGTGACTCCGCGTTTCAAATTTGGCACTTCTGATCTCCGCAACCCAAGGGTAGAACAGACCCAATCCTTGGATAGGAAATGAAAGGAAACAAATATGTTTGTTATTATTAAGCCTCTGATTCCATTACATTTGAGTATTCACTGGTGTTATCCTATCTCTTTGTTAGCCTACTAATATCATAAATGCGAAAGTTTGGGAGTTTGGATGTTTCTTACTGAATCTCGCAAAAACGGATAACCGGTTTGAAATGTTTGGCATGTAGGTAAATAGTCTTGTCTATTAATTTCGGAAAAAAAGGGTAGGTCTCATTGGAGTGTCTTATACTTGATATTTGACCAACTTTAGAAATTAGAATCCATTTGGACTAAAAGTTGCCACTTTAGGCGGATTTTTTTCATTGTCCAAGAATTAAAAACATTAAAAAATACTAAAACATTTGATTTGCTCATATACGGTTCATAGAACAAGGTAACTGTTAAAGCTGACCAAATATTAAACACGTCTATATTTAGAAAGAGGCATAATTAAATACCGGACTTCAAGTTTCAATTACCCAAATAACAACAGCTGAAAAAAAAAATTAAAAAAAAAAAATTGTAGCAATCAGTCACGGGCAGATCATGTCTGAAGCTGACAGGCTTGTAATCGGTGACAGGCGTTAAGGCGAAGTGATGAATATATCTAAATAACCGGTTTGAACCGGATCAATCTGGATTACATATTTTTTAATTATGATTCGCAATGGTTACGCGGGAATACGACAAATCGACTTAGTGTCAGAATTTTAACGTCTATTTCAGTTTATGTGTATTGCTCTTATTTTCTATTTATTGCAACTAGTTGGATAAGATGAGAATTTTGATAATAAATTTCGTTATTTTCTTTAATTTTTTAAATAATAAAATAACGCAGAAGAGTGGATCGATCTTTCCTACTGCATAAAATTTAATTTGCAAAAAATCAATATTTTAAAATCTTAATAGTAAATGTGACTTAGAAATGTCAATTACTTTTAGTACTAATTAAACGAATTGCTTATTTTTAGTAAGAAAAAAAGAACAAAATATGAATAAAATTAAGTAGTAAATGTACGTATTTTATTTATTAGAGAGCAAATATCAGTAATATTTAAAGGATATTTTTCTTTATTCAGAATATTTATATTAAGTTTTGGTATTTTGGTAATCTTAACCTTCATTGCACATAAAACCGTTTTGTTTTCTACCTATGAAATATTCAGAAATGTAATGTTTTTATTTTATTGTTTCCAGATAAACATAATACGTACGGAGGTTTTATGGTAAGTTAAATTTTAATGTTTGAGTATTGTAACCGAACAAACTTGTATATAAATGTATATCACTCATGTAGAAAAGTTACATAATAAATATATAAAAATTGATTTCTGCAAATAGTTTTATTTTAAGATATATACAATTTTAATATAAAATTAATGATAAAGAAAACACACTATTTATATAGTTTTACTGTACAAAATGTGTTATTTTAAAAAATATTAAAAATTACAAAAAAAAAAAATAGGAAATTGAAAAAAAAAATGATACAGTTAGTGTGCTTTGCCTTAACAAAGTAATTATGGGGTGTCACGGAGTTAGAGTTTCTAAACAAGTAGGGTCAAGTAACGCTTTTCTACCATTCGAAACGCTATGGGTTTTCTCTTAGCAAAATACTTTTAAATTGTATTTTTTTAAATAAGGTAGTCTCGCTATTTAGAAGAAAGTTCCCTAATGGTTTTATTAAAATTATTATTGTAAATATTTTAACAAACAGTGACGTAACATTAAACATAAAATAAAATAAATAACGTAATATAGTGTCACGTTAAATTTGAGAGCTGATTTTTTTTAATTTCCTGATTACAAAATAGAAAAAAACTCAAAATCAAAGCACGAGTCAGTCTTTTTTAAAACAACAAAAACTTAATTAAGTTCGAATACTTTAAAAAGGCAGACCACACATTAACTTGCAGCTTTTTCAATCTTACAACTAATAATCATGTAAGCTAATTTTATTCCTATTGCTATGTATACAAAGATCATTTTTTAATATTTAGGGGCTTTAGATTTGTAAAAGGGTGTTCATCAAATTAAGGACTATTTAAAGAAATGACTACGCATTATATTCTCTTAATAAACTCGAGTTAAAAGAAAAACACGTCTTAAAAATATGTCTTCAACCTAATAATAATTTGAAGGATTCTAGCCCTTATTTTTGAGAAAGAAAGGGCTATATGAACTGAATAATGGGATGTCAATAGAGCTTAATTTTGAATGCAACGAAGAAGATTTCTTCTTAGGTGGTCCACATTCGGCAGTCGCGAGACATAATTTGAAAAAAAAAAAGATTTCTACAAGATTATTTGGTATTGTTTTTTGTTTCTTAATGTCTCTATAAGTGACAGCCGTGGCGTGATTTGAGGTTATGACAATTTTGGAGAAATAAAATAATATTCAATAAGTTTTTTTTTTACTATTGTGTTCTTTTGTATAATTAATACGAAGGGACGTGAATTAAGTTTAGTCCTCGGTTTAAACTATTATCCTCCCAAAACAAGTTGATATTGAATAATAAGTGCTTATGAAGCCTTTTTTTGAGTGGATACAATATAAAAAGTAAACTTAAGCATTTTAAAATAATACCATTTTAAATAAAACACATTGAAATTCCATAGTTTAATTTTATCTTTTTAAATTTTTAAGTAAAAGTATATTATATTTTCTTAAAATTAGTTTGAAAAGAACAAAACACACTTTGACGATACACGTACTTACTGTGAAGTCTTTTGAACTCTTATATCGAGAAATGTATCATGAATCTCTTTAATAACCCCAAACAAGGCGTAAAGTTCTTAAAACAAACCGGAATATAGTTTGTTTTCACTATAATTAACCCATTTAAGTACTGAAGTTGTGATGTAAACATTTGGCTTCAAGCTACATTTAAAAGTTTGAAAATAGTTTTACTTAGGGGCTGGAATGTCTATTAAAAGTTTATAAAAAAAATATGCTTTACCTTTTTTCCTATTACAATAAACTGCATATATGTTATTACTTCCTTATCCCTTACGGGGTAGAGTACGAAACTTTTCGAGAAAGTCAAGAGGTTACAATCCCAAAGGCCACACCGTGCGAGATGGTGGGCCTAAGTTTGAAAACAGTAGTCAGAAATAGTGATATAATATGACTAGCCCGGTATTTGGAAGGATTCTTGAGTAACTTCTACGATTATGGGATAGGAAGCATAATGATGTGTTCTATCTTTCAGACTTGCATTAAGTTTATTAATATAGTTATAAAAGTATTGAAATTGCAAAAATATCAGCCTTACTAATATAATCCCGGTTTAAAAATCAGGGTTCGGACGGGTTAGGTTAACGTAACCGAAACAATCTGTTATTAACGACGACCTCTGTGGCGTAGTGGTCACCATGCTAGTCCGCCACCCAGAGGTCCCGGGTTCGATCCCCGGTCAGGGCAAGTTGTAAAATGGCCTTTTTCAAAATGTCCTGGATCTTGGATATTTATCTATATACGTATTTGTTATAAAATATAGTATCGTTGAGTTAGTATCCCATAATACAAGTCTCGAACTTACTTTGGGGCTAGTTCAATCAGTGTAATTTGTCCCTATATATTTATATTATATAATTTATATTTTTATTAACCCAATTAGAAATGGGTTAACATATATTTTGGTTAACCGAACTTTGACCGAATCGACATACAGGTTTCGGCATGATACTTCACATTTTTTATTCCTCGTCACTCGGTCAATCCCTGCAAAAGCACTTGCATGAGTCACCGAAAACCTAATTAACCTATTCAGATAACGGTTACTGTTACCCTTATTGTGTGGGTTAACCGAATCAAAGGATTAACCGAAAAAAGGTAACCGATATAACCGTTATGAATGGGTTTTCCGAACAGTGCTAAAAACACTTATTTTTGGCAGTCTGCTTCGTAGACAAATAAAAGTTAGACACTTTGATCATAAAGCATATTCATTTACCCTTATTTCTGGCACAAAACCCTGTATTAATAGTACAAGTATATTAAATGAAACATCAATTTCATGTATGTAAAATACTTACTAAAAAAAGATTTCGACATCAATGAAATTCAATACAACTTACGAGATAAGAAAATGATTTTATTTGTTTATTTATTAACATAATTAACTGCCAGATTACCCGATTTTAACAAACGGTCGTAAATTCCTTCCTAACGAGGCTATTTAGTAAAACCTCTGGGATATTGTGTTGATTACGATCAAGAATGTAATAATCATAAGATCAGAGATAATGTTATGAGCAACTAATTGCTTGTGTTGGTTTAAGCTGGCTGTTCAATGGCCGACATCGGGATTACAAAATTTTCTACAAAAAAGGAACAAAATTACAAAAATATGGGACATCAGATGTAAGTACAGTAAAGTCAGATCCAATAAGTTGCTGTTATTGGATACATTTGATAGAGTAAAATATAATTTTTCAATATTTAAAACCGACTTCACCCCCAAACTACACAACCGATTTTAATAAAATTACTATGGGATCACCTGGACAGTATACCCATTCAAACAAAAAAATATTTTTTCAAATCGGTCCACGCGTCTTCGAGTAATCAGTAAACATACATAAAAAAAGGATCGCGACGAATCGATAACTTCCTCCTTTTTTTGAAATCGGTTAATATTTTTAACCGATTTCAAAAAAAGGATACATGTCAATTGATGGTCTAATGACGTCAGTGGATTGAACCTGACGTCATTGTGCTGCCGTTTGTGTCACATATTTTTGAAAACTAGTCTATCCTATCCGGTCTTTTCGGGGTCCAGTGCTGCCCCCATTTGAAATAAATCATTTGAAAGGAAACGGAGATATCATTTAAAATTTCGTCTTGACCAGGCTCTAGATAATCCTTGAAACTATTTTATGAACTACTGTTTACAGTTTAAAGTAAGAACGTGAAGCTTTTCTGCGCGCATACGCCAAAAGTGGTCGTTTTTCGAAATTGTGCGTTATGCAGTTTTTAGAAAAGTAATGATAAGTTCTAAAAATAAATAATAGCAAAATCTGGCGATTTAATGTTTCTTCTCTTTCGAAGCGAGCTTAAACTATTTTCTTTCAAATTTTCGATGCACAAACACTAGTTTTCTTATTACCATCATCAAAACACATGTTTTATCAAAGCAAACGTGTTTAACAGTGAATGTCCCGCTTTATTCGCTCGTTTCATGCTTCGACATGGGTGGGTTAGCTATTTTAAAACTGTTAATCCGGCGTTATATTGTTTGTGTGAGTATTGCCCATAACTTGGGCTTTCTGTACTGCCATGTAGCAAAAAAAATTACCTTCTTAAAGAGATAGTCTGACATAAAACCCATCTTGTGTTTCTTTCTCTCTTATGGGAATTTACTGTAGCAAGAATGAGACTTTGCTAAACGTCAAAAGTATAAAAGTAACCTGCTTGATGCTTAACCTTTTGTGTGTGGCTATACCGGATTCCGGTATAAGTCAATTGTTTTACTATTGTGTCTGATTTTTGCAACACACGAAAGGTTAATACCACAAAATTTAAATGACATTGTCTAATGACATTGGCTTATGTTTAGGTGACTTTTCTATATAGCACAGTAAACGGAGAGGTGGGTATTTTTCATAGAAGAAATACACACCACTTTATTTCAAAACAGGTCATACTTTTAAGACTTCTACGCGGAATCTAAATACCTCCTTTATCTATGGCTTATTGGACCTGACTTCACTGTGTTGCGATCTGTAGCCCTTTCGATATTTTTGAAAATATCTCATTGAATGAGTTGGGAAGGGCTTGGGCACTTTCTATCATTGTTGGATTCCCTCTAATATGGTTGAGTTTAACGATGGCTGATCCGTGCGTGAACTCGTGAACGGGTGCTGCCGGGAGGGACTGGTCAGCTCGGCTTCGCTTTTTTTGACTACTTAATATTTTTTATTACGCAATTTATGTTTGTTTACTTGTTCGCAAGCATTACATGTTATAATGTGTCAACATTGTATTATATTATAATTATACTTATTGACGTGTAAAAGTGCCTGTAAAGGTCTGATTACTGAATAAACATTTGAATCTTTGAATCTTTGAAAAAAAAAACAAATTATGATATCATTGTTGAAACACCTACTCGTAACATATCTTGCTTGTCCACAATAAATTTATCTGCAG
Source organism: Acrobasis suavella (assembly GCA_943193695.1). Lineage (NCBI taxonomy): Eukaryota > Metazoa > Arthropoda > Insecta > Lepidoptera > Pyralidae > Acrobasis > Acrobasis suavella. The sequence goes on from OW971950.1 coordinate 2,233,989, forward strand.
CAGCAATACAGTCTGCACCACATGAGGCTCTACCCACGTTAAAATACAGTCCGTTTTATTACAAAGTGTTACAGTTGATGTATGGCCCGCTGTATTCAAGTTTTACGAGTGCAGTCTAGACCGCTGGGCGGCTATTTTGAGAGCCCGGTCCAGAAATGTTGAGTAGAGATTAATATAGATTTTTACAGTTGAAGATTTTACTGCGAAACAATATACAATGTGGAAGGGACATATGCGTAATAAATCGAACCACATGCTATCCTAGATCTTTATAGTATAATGGTAATAAAATAACAGTCAAAAACAAAAAAATAACTCGACATTCCCACACAAATTGCCCGAGCGGCTGCACACTTTCGTATGGAAATGCCGAAAGTTTTTTAAAATTTTTGAATGTTATTTTAATTTCATTATACTATAGTTATCTAGTACAGCCCAGTTCGATTTATTACGGGTATATCCTTTCCACGTTGTATATACATATTTATTTGTAAATTGAAATCATGACATCTTCGACTGTCTGTCTGTGCGCAAGTTTATTTCGATACAGTTAAATATAGCGAACTGTGCCAGATGAATTTGCATGTTGTAACTAATATTAGTCAATGGCCGACGTGCAAACGTCATCGCAAAGGAATTATGTAATACCGCGAAACAGAAGAAACGATTTTGATGTATACCTTCTGTAGCCGACTGTACTTAAAAACTCGTGGAGCCGTTGAAACTATTTTTTGATTGCCGTGGACCCGCCTGGGAATGGTTTTACGGGCGATATTTCATCGCAAAGGAATTATGTAACACCGCAAAACAGAAGAAACGATTTTGATGTACACCTTCTGTAGCCGACTGTACTTAAAAACTCTTGGGGCCGTTGAAACTATTTTTTGATTGCCGTGGACCCGCCTGGGAATGGTTTTACGGGCGACATTTTTTTGAGATCAAATGATTTGTCGAGCGCTGGGAATCTGCACTCTGAACCTCTATACGTTCGGATTGGCACACAATGATAGATAAAAAGTTTGTATATGCATTCGTGTGTGAGTTAAATGTGTGGCTACCGTAGATCGACAATTTTTTACCTGATGCTCCTGGGTCTCAAACTACATCTACACCAAATTTCATCTGAATAGCTTAAGTGCTTGAACCGTGAAGATGTAACAAACAAATATGCAAACTCACTTTCACAATAATAGTTAGGATTTAGCCCAGTCAGTCATTAATTTCATCACACCTGTATGCTATTTTGAATTTTCCTCACCGACATATATATAGGTTTCTTCGAGTAATGACGCGTCTTCCTATGAATTAAGATGCAATAGCCAATTTTCCTTATTGATATACATTACATACAACGTGGAAGGGAAATTACCCGTAATAAATTGGACCACGGACTATACTAGATCAATAGAGTACTAGATATTAAAATCATCACTTACAATCATTCGCTACTGCTGTATAGTGAAATAAAAATAACAGTCAAAAAACAAACAAAAAATAATTGGCCAAGTGCGTGTCAGGCCACGCGCAGTGTTCCGTAGTTTCGAATGCCAACTTTGAGTCCATGCCACTAAAAACGTCTAAAAACTAATTTTCTATTGAATTTATATAAAATTTCCTTTGGCGAGTACATTTTATAAGTTGATCGCCTATAACTTTTTAATTTGTAAACCCTACTTAGCTCTGATAGTTTTCCTTGAAATTTCGTTATATTAACTATAACTGTGAATTTTTTCACGTGTCCATATATAACCGTTTAGCAGATAGAGGGGGGGACACTAGACTCTAACAAAAATTTTCACTTTAAAACCAAATAATTCAGAAACGGATGCCTAAATCGAAAAACGGTGTTTACAATCTCAAAATATTTTTGAAAGACCTATTCAACGATACCCCACATGATTGGTTAATCGACAAAATAAAATTGACTTTTGACTTTACTTGTATGGAAGCTACACTAAAAAAAAATTTATTTCATTATTTTATTTTACTACTTTTCCGCATAATTAATATACATACCTATACCAAATTACAGCTTTCTATTACTTAAAGTCGCTGAGTAAAACGCGGACGGACAGACAGACAGACAGACAGACACGGCGAAACTATAAGGGTTTCTTGTTTACTACGGAACCCTAAAAAAACGACTTTCCCACGTAAATTATATGTATGTAGAAATGACGGTGTTTTTTTTTTGTTTTTTCACTGTAATTTTAATGCCTTATACTTTTTTTTTGATGTCATAGGGCGGCAAACGAACAAGCGGGTCACCTGATAGTAAGTGATTATCGCTGCCCATGGACAACTGCAACACCAGGGGTATAACAGAAGCGTTGCCGGTCTTTCAGGAAGATATAGACTCGTTTTTTGAAGGTTTCAATGTCGTATCGGTCCGGGAACACTGCTGCAGGAAGTTTCCACAGTTCGGTCGTACGATACTATACTATAGTGTTCTAGCCCATGATTCGAGTTATTACGAGTATGTCCCTTTCACGTTGTATGTTCGTCTGAGTATGAAGATAGTTATGAAAAATAAATAAATAGTAGGCGTAGGACTACTGTCTAGAGCCTTACAAATTGGAGCCTATGTCACCGAGACAGTAACGAAAAATCGTTTGACGATATCTCATTTGTGAAAATTGGACAAGTGATTCGGATGCTAACGTGGAAAAGACATACATACCTATACACACACATACAACTTCTAAAATCATTACCCTTTCACTTGGTTTTACCATTTTAAGGAGCTCGGTGGCCCGGCGGGAGTGCGCATTATTAGCGCTTTCGCAAGTAAAGCGACACCGGGCGTGGTCCGCACTTGGATGGGTGATCCAAGAAGTGGCATAAAAATTTCTCGAGCTCCTCCGTGTTTCGGAAGGCACATATAAGCCGTTGATCCCGGCTGTCATCAGTATGGCAGTCGTCAAGCTACGTCAGATGCCTTTGGGTAGCCTGAAATTCTGAAACCAGTGTTGGCTACTTACACACACGAAAAAGAAGACTTGGTTTTACCGTAGTCAGTTAAAAATAGGGCCAACTTTTACGGTCGAAATATTGGTAACTTAAAATTAAATTTCGAGTCCCCTACGACTATCTTTACGTCCGGATTCAAACCCACAAGTCAGCCTATACAGATAATACCTGTTTAGCCCCAGCCTTTATAAAATTTTCACTCTAAACACGTCATGAGTGTACCTTACTGGTTTGCGTGTCTAGGCGACCTAGTGATCTACCTACGCTTGCTTCCGTCTCTGTTTCGAATAGGAATAAGTATGCAGATAGCCTCCAGTCTATATGCATGTCCTAAAAAGTTTATACTTGTCGTCACGATATGCATAAATATGCATGTTTCTGGTATATGACATATACAACGTGGAAAGGACTTACCCGTAATAAATCAAACCACGGGCTTTACTAGATCACTACAGTATAATGAAATTCAAATAACAGTAAAACACAAAAAAAGGTTATCCCATACAAATTCCCTTGGCGGCTAAACACTTTTGTATAGAAAAGCCTATTTTTTTGATCGTAATATTAAGGGGCTACCTGAATTTTTCGGGGTCCAGTGCTGCCCCCATTTGAAATAAATCATTTAAAAGAAAACGGAGATATCATTTAAAATTTTGTTTTGATCGGCGCATTTGCACGCACAATTGCGAAAAACGGCCACTTATGGCGTATGTGCGTACAAAAGCTTCATATTCTCACTTTAAACTGTATTCAGTAGTTCATAAAATAGTTTGAAGGGTTATCTAGGGTCTGATCAAGACAAAATTTTTAATGATGTCTCTGTTTTCTTTCAAATGATTTATTTTAAATGGGGGCAGCACTGGACCCCTAAAAATTAATGTAGCCCCTTAATTTCATTATACTATAGTGATCCTACATATAGCCCATGGTTCATTGCCTATTTCCTCGATTGGCTTTTACGATCTGCGAGGCAAGAGAAGCATCTGGTACCATCTAAGTATTTTCTTTTCTGCCAGACCAACTTGGAAAAACAGAAAGAAAAGTGAACACAAAAATGATAAGTGGGAAAATAAATAAGGTCTGGCGGGTGTCGGCTCTCATCTGTTATATTTACTATACTATAATTACATAACGGAATTAGGGCCGTAACAGACGCGGCGCAAGTTGCGCCGCTTAACAGCTAGTGATGGGCGATGCATAAATACTCAATCAACCCATTTGAGTATTTACTCAGTAGATTGAGTGAATACCCGATAAATATCCTAATTTATCCATTTGGTGAGTAGATTGATTTATATGAGTTGCGACTTATATTTATATTCATATTCATTATTTCATGTTTTCATGACACTTTTGAAACTTAAATCTAGTATACACTTGCAATTCTTGTCGGAAAGTGTGTGCGTACGCCATGATATGCTTAAAATGTAGGTAAACGTTATATGCGACACTAAATTATATGAAAATACCATACTAATAATACACTGAAGTAGACTTCTTTGACTAATTATAATTTTTTGGTGGGAGATGTCAATACATGAGCACGCTCTATTTACTCTATTTATTAAATCTAGTGAGTAAATACTCAAATCGGTAGATTGAGTACTATCCACTGCTCATCTCTAGCTGTTACGCGACGCAACTTGCGCCCCGTCTGTTGCGGCACTTAACCGCGATTAGTATTATGCAAGGAAGGGACATACCCATAACAAATCAAACCACGGACTATGCAAGATCACTTTAGTATAATGAAATTAAAATAACAAGCTAAAACCATAGAAATCCGACATTCCCATGCAAATTGCCCGGGGGCTAATTACTTTTGTATGGAAATTCCATTTTATTTTAATTTTATAATACTAAAGTGATTATTACAGGCACACTGGTCCTCTGCGTTCATAAGCATACATAGCTGCTATATTCAGTTGTAAACTGTACATAGATTTTAGATGTAAGCATTCTTTTTGCTAATAGTGATCATGACGACCTCCGTGGTGTAGTGGTCACCATGCTAGTCCACCACCCAGAGGTCCCGGGTTCGATTCCCGGTCAGGGCAAGTTGGAAAATGGTCTTTTTCAAATTGTCCTGGGTCTTGGATGTTTATCTATATATGTATATGTTGTAAAATATAGTATCGTTGAGTTAGTATCCCATAACACAAGTCTCGAACTTACTTTGGGGCTAGCTTAATCAGTGTAATTTGTCCCTATATATTTATTTATTATATATTTAAGAGCCATGCTCTTGCCGGTGAAGTATGATTTTCCTTCTATTTGTCTCTCCATAATGTTCACCGACTATTCGAAGACGCCTGGGCCTTTTTGGAATATTATTGTTTGTTTGAAAGGGTAGACTTTACCCTACCTCTATCCATTCGATACGCTAAAACGTTGAACAACTTTAAAACTCTAAACTAAAAATCACTTTCTTAGTAGTCTTGTGTAACTAATTTCTTTCCCCTACAGTATTTTCTCCTTCCTGCCTCAGCATCGTGTACTGGTTTATTTTGAATCATTGTGATATTTATTTATTCGTATGTATGTAATGAAATTATATTTATTATACAACTTGATTGGACATTATTTCAAAATTTCGACATTAAAAAGAAATAATTTAAATTATGACAACAAACAATGTATACTCTGTCCACATATCAACTATAAATATTAATTTCATTGTGAGTTGACGTTCTTGGAGAAAATGCTGCAGTGCAGTTTGTTACCGCTTCTTCTGCACTAGCGCTTTGGAGGCGGCAGTAAACTTAGCTCTAAGTAACTTTTTGACGTCAACAATTATTGTGCAATAAAACAAAGTGACGATTATTAAGAGATATTATAAATATCCTATGATAATAAAGATATATTTGGATTGAATTATTTATATTGTATCATGCTAAGTAAATTTATATAGTTATGTATATTAAGTTAATTATTATGTTGTATATTATGTATATTTAGAATGTTAACAGGTTATTGTATTTATTACTATATAAATTTAGTGTATAAAATTCCAACTGCGCCACTCGTATCCTTAGATATAGTTCGCACTCCTTTTCCTTTGGTTGCCTGTAAGAGATTGCCTCAGCGATAAGGCCGCCTCTTGAGCCTCATAATATTATGTTACCCTTATTATGTAAGTATTCCGAATACGTAAATGTGTTTTGGTACAATAAAGTTTTTTGTATTGTATTGTATTGTACTTTCCAGGTGGTCCTATAGAAATTTTATCAAAATCGGTCGAGTAGTTTCGGGTGAAGACGGTTTTTTGTTTTGAAAAAAATATCTATTTCAGAATTTCTCTGTTATGACATTCTTGCCTTCAGCGTGGGCTGGCCTAACCTGAAGCGTCAACCAGCATCTACTGTGTGCGAAATAGCACCGAGACAAGCTTCCGACCGGCTTTCTAAATACGAGTTATTTTACCTACATAAAATATACAAGACACTTACACTATAGTACCTACATAAAATATACAAGGTCCTTATTAAATAAGAACAAATATTTAAGAGAAGTTCAGTTTATAATTTTGAATAACTTTTACAATTATACAGGCGACCTCCGTGGCGTAGTGGTCACCATACTAGTTCGCCCAGAGGTCCTGGGTTCGATCCCCGGCCAGGGCAAGTTGGAAAATGGCCTTTTCAAATTGTCCTGGGTCTTGGATGTTTATCTATATATGTATTTGTTGTAAATTATAGTATCGTTGAGTTAGTATCCCATAACACAAGTCTCGAACTTACTTTGGGGCTAGCTCAATCAGTGTAATTTGTCCCTGTAAAAAAAAATATAAAAAAAAAAAATTAAGTCTTCTTCTTCTTAGCGTGTCGATGTTCATGTGATTAGATATTTCTCTGGGCCCAGTAATCAGTGACCTGAACTGCGTTAGGGCTTGCATTGTACAGGTCTTCCAGCGTGCAGGTGTAGGGGCACGCTGGGCAACTCAGCAAGTGAGCCATAGTCTGTGGAGATGCTCCACAGCCGCAAACGTTGCGGTCTCTGTGTATGTATTTCCACCTGACTAGATTATCTTTACATCGGCCAACCTGGGTTCTCAACCTGTTAAGGCACTTCCAGATTGGCAAGGCAGTTCGCTGCCAGATGGTAACTTTTCTGCAGGTGGAACGAAGGATGCCGTGGTGCAGCTCCCCAGCCAGCGACTCATCCTCGCCGTGGTCACGTCAGATGTCATTGGGGCAGTTTTATGCAGGAAACTTCGTCGGCTCTTTATCGGCTTTTCATTAAGTGACCTATTATTTCTTCCCAGCTAGTCTGAAAATACTAATCACTGTTTTGGAACGAAGTTCCTTACGGCAGGCTTGGAGGAGATAGGGATTTTGCTGCGCGACCGAACTGAAAAAATAAATAAAACCGTTAAATGAGACGTGCGTAGGCGCGACAGTCGTATACACATTGTGTCGATTCTACATTAGCCGAAGGAACTTCGTTCCTACCTGGTGTCCCACGACACCACATTTGTTTTTAATTCCTTTTTTCACATTCTCGCCCACATTTGACACTACTTTATATCTACTTTCTACTGCTTGGTTATATACATATATGATATGATATATGATAATCCTATATTACCTATCAAACCTAAAGGAATTCGCAATGTAGATATTAAACTTGGATTAAAGATTTAAGCCATACTAATGCCCTGTGATCGGTAATAAGACTAATAAGCAATAATTCCATTATTTATGGACACCTTGTTTAGTGTCCCGCTGGTGTAAGGAGACACGATATTAGTGCTTTACAAAAGCTCTTGAATTCTTATACAAAAGCTGTAAGTTTCCATTCAAAACTCTAAGACTATATTCAAATACACGTTCAGAGATATTTAAAGGCAAATAGACGCGGTCGCCCGCGAATGATTTCAAAACCTATACATTTAAAAAAATATATTAACTGTAAAATAAGAAAACAACATGCAAACACACAAACGACTCCGCGACATGGCTGCCGCGTCGTGCGCCCGATCAGGCCGCGGTTAACAACAACTGCGTGCCTCGTACCACGAAAACAGTGAAATCGGGAGATAAGCGACAGCCGCCATACCGTTTGCGATAAATTAAGCGACAGTAAATCTTTGAAGACAAATTATAATATTAATCAACTCTCGGCGAACAGACTTGAGAGTAGGTATTTGCAACTGTTACGATTATAAAAAAAAGAGTACCACTATGCTTGTTTGTTAGTAATTCGGTAGTAGCTACAATACTGGTATCGGTTTTTCAAGTTACTTATATACATTTGAATGATAGCTTATTATCGAATGCCATCTTATTATGACAAAGGGTACCAATAACTTAATTTTTTGATAAATTTATTGCAATTAAAATCTTAAGATTTTAGTACAAAGGGTGCTACGCATTATCTACCAGTTCACCTTTGGGACGTAGCAGAAAAGATGGTAGATGGGGTGCAAATTTAATTACATAAGTAAATCGAAAATTAATAAATAAGGATGTATTTAATTACATAAATTAAACAATATGTTAATGTTTGTTTGCAATACACATTGCAAACAAACATTAACATAAATACGTATATTAAACATACATAAACTTTAATTGCAGCATTGCTTTTTCGCGATAGTGCAGTTGAATTACAAGCATCTTGAAGTGATCCCTTGTTTGTGCTCTTATAATATTATCGGGCAGGGCATTCCAAAGACGTATGGGTGTGACAGCAAAAGTATTAGTGAGAAATCCAGTACGATGAAAAGGGATAAAACGAAGCAGAGTTAAGTATGTATTTAATTTATCACTTTGACTAATGCCCCATCAATAGAGAATATGCATGAAAATAATATGTGTTATCTAACCAATTAATTCATAAATATTCAAAAGTAAAGTGTACACAGAATATACACTTATAATAGAATAAAAATTGGTTGAAAAACGAACGAGATATAACGAGTTAAAGAAAATATCTCACTCGCAAAAACGCTATTTTCTTTGGCAATTGTATAGATGATATTGACTTTGATTGACGTTACTCCATATCGGACTGAACTTTCTAAGTGAAACTTTAAAGTATCACATGTTCATCGCTGATTAAGATAGTTTTTAAATACTTTCATATTTGTTTAATTTGACTAAAATACGTGCATGTTCCCTATTAAACATTTTCTTTTAAAATATTTTTCTCGTATCAAAAAATAGAAAACAAGATTTTGACAGACCGTTAGCATTTAGAAAGAAAAAATAGGAAAAGTGGGTGGGTATCCCACAATCAAATTCGCATTTGTGATCCCATTGTCGGCTCTATTGCAGTTAAATATTTGAATTTCTTTGCTTACATTATAATCCCTAAATGCAAAATTACACAATCAGCCACGTCTAACAACTTTACTGCCTTATTTATAGCAACCATAAAGATCATTTTAGAGTCGATTGTATTATTAGACGTGTTTCGAAATGTTCCTAGAAATTCCATAGTTATACGAAATTATTTACGGCCTATCTGTTATTGCAGGTAGAATGTTTTGTCTTTTAGCCGACTGCGGCAAAGCGGGTTAAGTTTATTGCCTATTGTTAAAGTATTGTTAGAATACCGGTTGGATGGTTTGTAATTAGTGTGTTTAGAAACCGAAGATGTTGGATACTCGATAATTTAAAGATGGACCGGTAAAATTGAGGTGTGTCCATGTCTTTTTTAAATTGTTCAAATGAAAGAACAACTCTCGGAGTAACATATTGTCGAAATAAAATGTTTTCGTAAACGGTTTGTCGAAGTTTAGTTTGGGACTTCTTCACTGCCAAAAAAAAATAGTTCAATAAAAAAATGTGTAATTATACATAGCGTTACAATCTCCCGGCCGCCTGGGTATGAGTTACTTACTCATTCGGGTACTTTTAAATAAAACCTGGGAGCTCTTCAAATCTTGTATATTTCGCATTGGTATCATTCATTACACATAAACAGTTTTACATATTCATTTTTGCTTCATGTTACAAACGCGCCAAAGCGCGGCATTTTTCTTAATGTCAACCTTGACAGCTCATAGCAGCGTGGCTGGTGTTACCATTTTTCTCACATTTTGGAATGCCAGTATTAATAAAATTACTGCTGATTTATGGAACTGCTAACAATAGGAAGGTTGGTACAAATTACCGATCTCTTCCAGACAGCCGGTGGATGGAGAGGAATGTAGGCACGTAGGAAATAACGGAAAATAAATAATTATAAATACATACGGACAAATCACATAGATTAAGCTAGCTTTAAAGTAAGCTAAATGCTTTGTCTGCTTCCTAAGGGATAAAGACATGATAGTGTTTTACTATTATCATATCATTTTCCTTACAAAGTTACCTTGTTACCAAATCCATTCACAATTTGGAAGCATTCTCATACGAGGTAATTTGCGAGTCTCGGGCGCGAATGATGAAATGATTTCCTTGAAATGCCTTCTGTGCTTGATTCATGTTAAGGTTCACCCGAACATGCGCATGCGCAAATTAAAAATGAACGTTTAGCGGGGTAAATAAGAATAGCCTGTGTTCATTTTCGATAGTGGCGCGTTAGATATCTGTCATTTCGGTTCACTATTTATTCTCTTTAAATAATTTGTCATAATATCTATCGAACATACATTTTAATAAACATAAATATTTTTCGAACCTTATTTCTTTTTCACATAATTTAATATAACGACGAATACACCTTAATCATAATTTAATATAAACCAAACTTTAGATTGATAAGTAAAACATTTTCGTTGCGCCTAAATCAAGACTAGGTGTAGTTTCTGACAAATTATACGAGTAAATTTTTAATAGTAAAAGTATAACATAGCGCATAACACTTTTAGCTAATGATGAAAAAAAACATTTGTCTATTTAAACCACTTCTACTAAATGGATATAGGGCAGAATGTATTTGTTTCTTGACCCAAATTCAACGGATTAACAACGTCTTTTTGGCAACTACTGGTTAATCTGGTCATGGCAACAATAATACATAGTATGCACTTGTTTACCTACTACTCGCTTGGTATTTTTTATTATGTCATATTTTCTTAATGTTTTTATTTAACTTTTTTCTTATTAAAAAATGTTTAATACCTATAACATTTTAAATATTTTTGTCACTATGATATTATTTTTGAGTAAGTAGAAATGTACTTATTATAGACAAAAGGATACATAACACTTTATTAAACTACATTAGTTAGTTTATCAATTTTAGTAATTGTTTTTATATTTTATCTCGTATGAAAAGATGAAAAATATCTACTTTGACATTTACCCTAAATTTGACGAATTTATTTATATTCATTATCTCAATCCCTTTGTTACAGGTAAGCACTTCAAAATGCTACTACACTTCGATTACGATTCAACAGAAAAGAATTCGACTTCAAGCTTATAAGGTTTGTTATACAATGATTTTCTCTTGTTTCGCATATCTAATAAAAATAATATTCTGCAAAATTAGAGAATGTGAACGAATGTGTCTTACATTGTACATGATACTGGAGGAACATGTATGAAAAAAAAATTGAGAAGAAAATATGCAGAATCGGATTAGACACGAGTTCAATTAGTATTATTTTTTACTTACTAAATACATATTTTTATAACTATTTTTTTTACTGCGCTATTAAATCCACGGAGAAAGTTATTAAAGTCTCACTGATTTGAAGCAATCATCGAAATTACCCCTTTTCCGTGCTTTCTCTAAACACGTTCGCGTACGTTTGGTCCGGCCCTAATAATAGTTCGGTCAGTCGATCGGTTTGTCTGACTCTAACAAGGTTAGGTGTAACAACTAGTTTTCCCACGCAGCTTTCTACGTAGTTCTATGAAATACATAATCTTTTTTTATAGATTTGGCTTTAGGATACAGGATAGATTTTTTTATGATAATTTTTTTTCTTGAAATCAAAGGGACTTAATGCTTAAAAAATAGATGGACTTAATGCTAAAGTATTCTCAACCTATAGAAAAATACAAACAAAGCAAAGAAAAAAAGGTAATCTTGAAAAAGTAAACGTAAAAACGTAGCTGCTTCTCTTACCACGCAAATTGTAAAAGGAGATAGAATTATGTCAATAGGCTAGCAACCCGTCACTCTTTTAATTAAGTTTTCACGCTCTATGGCTGTTACAGACGGCTCTGTGTACCCCGTTAGGGACATAGACGTAGGTAATGGTGTATCTTAATATATTGAAACTGACAAAGGCAGTACATTTTTCATAGCAACTTTCATCCATTTGTTACAATTCACTAATTTCCAACAACTCAAATCAGATACTTTTTTCTAAACGTCAAAACAAACATTTTCTATGAGATTTGTATAGAAATACAGGTCAATGACCTCATAGTTTCTTGGAGTCAAATAGCGCTCATAAGATTAAACTAGTTGATACTTTTTCCATACAAATTTCGGAGGGGATTTCCTCCACTGTTTGACATTGTACATTCAAAGTTTCACATGATATCGTTTTGTATCATTATAAATTTGTCTGTACGGATACAGAATCGTAAAATAAAAATCCGTTAAAAAGTTATAAGCCATCAAAGTTTAGATTTTTTTTTGCTAATTTTTACGCAACTTTCGGCGTAAATATGTAGTAAAAGTGTAAAATCTCCAAAATAAAGTCCGTACCGACACAGCTTAACTATCAAAGATTTTTATAAACTTAATTTGTTATTTATTCATACAGTAGTTTTTGCATAAAACCCCTTTTCCCTAAGGACTTTACGTATATTTTTATGCGCTTGGTTTGCCACGAATTATCGTGCATTTCATCTCACTGCTTGGCCCGAATACAACGTTAGGTGAAACAGTATGCTTTTAGGCCGCGCCCACTTTTGAGTTCGAGCCGCGACTAGTTCAACCTTAATATCAGTTTTTTTGCAATAATAAATCTAAGCTGAAAATGGATATGATCAATGACAAGTGACATTATTTTGCGACGTTTTACTGGCTTTATACACGTTAGTACCAAATAATTTATTTTTAAAGTACTCAATTACCCCTTTTCTATGCTTTGGCGTACGTTTGGTCCGGCCCTAATAATAGTAGGGTCTGTCGATCGGTTTGTCCGACCCAAGGTTAAGTGTAACAACTAGTTTTCCCACGCAGCTTTCTATGTAGTTCTATAAAAGAGCCTATTTTTATGGTCTGGCCCTTGACCATATGATAGGGCAGGGTTTGATTGCATCTAATATTTTATACAAAGTAGGCAAGCAGCTAACTTGATAGTAGACGGTTATAAGTACTTAGGATTAATAGTAATAGGTGCTATGTGCATGTAAGTAAGCATATACACGTATCGCAAGTAAAGCGCCACCGGGCGTGGTCCGCACTTGGATGGGTGGCAAAAAGGGTTCCTGTGAATTCGAAACCTGGCTGATCGATTTTTATGCTATATATCTTAATTTTAATAAGCATCATACAATGGGAAGGGACATACCCGTAATAAATCGAGCCACGGGCTATACTACATCGTTACAGTATAATGGAACAAAAATATCAGACAAAATACAAAAAAAAAAATCGACCTATCTCATAAAAGTGTGCAGCCGCTTGGGCAATCTGCACGGGAGTCGTTTTTATTTTTAGTTTTTTGACTGTTATTTTTATTTTATTATTTATAAAATAAAAATAACAGTCAATATTGAAAAATAGCCCGTGATTCGATTTCTTAGGGCCAGAACAGACGGGGCGCAAGTTGCGCCGCGTAACAGCTAGTGATGGGCGGTGCATAATTACTAAATCAACCCATTTGAATATTTACTCAGTAGATTGAGTAAATACCCGACAAATATCCGTATTTATACATTTGGTGACTAGACTGATTTATATGAGTTGCGAGTCATATTTATATTTATATTCATTGTTTCATGTTTTCATGACAATTTTTAAACTTAAATCTAGTTTATACTTGCAATTCTTGTCGGAAAGTGTGTGCATACGCTATAATATGCTTAAAATGTAGGTAAACGTCAAATGCGACGCTAAAATATATATGAAAATACCATACTAATCATACACTGAAAGTATGCTACTTTGACTTATTATCATTTTTTGCTAATAAGTAAACAGACATCAATTGCGATGTCAATATATGAGCACGCTCTATTTACTCTATTTATTAAATCTAGCGAGTAAATACTCAAAGGGGTAGATTGAGTACTATCCACTGCCCATCTCTAGCTGTTACGCGACGCAACTTGCGCCCCGTCTGTTCCACGTTGTATAATAGATAATAAAACTCATCAAAACACTAATTCTTTAAAAATGACAACAACTTTTTTTCCTGACATCAGATTTTGATGAAACAAGCCTTATTGTTGCTCCGAGAGGAGTTTTATCTATTACTGAAAACCGCGTTAATATCCATCCAGTAATTTCGAAGATTAGCGTGAAAATAAATACATACATACAAAAAAAATGTCTTTTTATATTCAGTTATTTTTTATTGCCCACACACTTTTTTTTCATACATTTATTAATTGTACAGACAAGTTATTTTGAATGTTTTATTATATGTATTGATATTGATACTGCGGGCTTGTTTAAAAATACATTTTCAGCGTGTGAGCGAATACTTCACGGAACAATCGGCTATAAACTTTCATAATAACATAAACACATTTATGCTGGTTGCTAATCGGTACAGTACGTTTGCTATGAATATTGTATTGGCCTCATATTTTCTCGATTACTTCCATGATAGTCTGGGGACAAAGGGAAAACAAGTGTTCCAACTTCTTTTTCCTCGATTTCTCAGAATTTTCTCTCAATTGTTAAAAGCATCTACGTAGGGATGTTGCATCCTTGTGCATGCTCTGAATAATTGTTCGACTTAATACCTGCTGCAAAATTTCACCACCGCACCACCCGCCTGAAATTTAAATTTCATTTACGCCACTTGGATAGTTGGCAATCAACCACAGTACGTTTTAAAAGGAACTTTTTACAACGTACGACCGAACTGTGGAATCAACTTCCTGCAGCAGTGTTTCCGGACCGTTACGACATTAAAACCTTTGAAAAACTAGTCTAAATCTAAATCTCTTGAAAGGCCGGTAACGCTTCTGTTACACCCCTGATGTTGCCGTTGTCCATGGGCAGCGGTGATCACTTACCATCAGGTGACCCGCTTGTTCGTTTGCCGACCTCTTTCTACCTGTGCCGTCCCTACAATTCTTGAGAAGTTAAGATTTTTACATGTCAATATTTGTTATTTTATCATCCTGTACTTTAAACGAGCAATTCTTGTTTATATATATTTATATGCAATATGTAACAAAAATCCTGAGGAGGAGAAAAAAACGACAATTTCATACAAATTGCCGGGTCGGTCGAAGTCTTTTGTATGAAAATGTCGACTTTCTTGTCGAGTTTCAAGCATTGGTCCCATAGGAAAACTTGGTCATATTGACGATCTTAGTTGCTCCTACAAGAATCGGACAGGGTTTTTGTTACATATTGTATACAGACGGAGGAGTGAGGTCCAGAGGAAGACCTAGGATGAGATGGAGGGACGAGCTGTCCGCTTTTGATAAGGAATGGAGTGTAACAGCCAGGGATCGAAATAATTGGGAACAAAGAGGGGAGGCTTTTGCCCAACTATGGGACCTAAATGGCTAAAAAAATAGTATACTAGCTAGGCGATCCTTTTTAACCTAGTCATTTCCTAAATACCGAATTTCAACAGAATCGTTGGAGCCGTGATCTTCATTATGCATTAAATGAAAATACATACTAGAATTGCTAATTTTAAGTATGGGATGTGACGATGACGAAACTAAAAAATGATTTTCATAAAAAAGCAACCGAGCAAAGCTTGATCGCCCAGCTAGTCTTACTTGAAATAGATAAAATCTTCCCGTATAATAGACCTGACGAATGGAAAAAGTATTTTTAGCCCATCGGTTAGATTATTAAAAAATGCTGCTCACGTATCTTTTCTTTTCTTTGAGAAACAAAAATTGACAAAGATACAGCGCCTTGAAATTTCGCATGACGTCACGGCTACGTACGATTATAACAAAGAGGTGACGTCGCAAGCCTCCACTCCGGAACTTTGATGCTTCGTATCTTTGTGAATTTTTACTTTTTTGAGAAACTGAAAAATATGGGTTCATTATTTTTGTATAATCTAAAAGACTGACTAATTACTATTATACTTTTCTAACACTGTCGTCATCCCTATTCGTAGCACGCGCCACAAGCTATCATACAGCTTGTCTACATTATAACAGCTGCTCGCACCAACTTTTCCTTGGCTGCTTAGGACTATTACAGACAAGCGACAGATTGCGACCGTAAGCGACTGCCGGCAACTGAATGCGACTATTAGCAATAGTCCGCGACTATCGGTAACTATAAGTAGAGCAAAAAGACAAAAAACAGTGCTTCTGAATTTAGTAGCGTTGTACTATATAACTTATAAATCAACGCAGTTTACTTTAGTTTGAAAAATCAAATTTTCATGAAACTATGTTCAAACCAGGGTGATAGTGGCTTAAATTTTTTGTATGGAAACTTGTCTCATTGTGAAATGGATCTTTATATCTCTTTTGCTCTTGTGAGAATGAAAGTTGTCGTGTTATCTGTCGTACTCCGCTTGTGTGGTCATACTACGCAGTAAAAAAAAATAGTTATATTTAAAAGGCCCTAGGGCCCCCAGATGGGGCAGAAAGCTTCATATTATTAAATTATCTGCCTGAACCAAGAGAGAGTAAATAAGATGTCAATTTATTTCAGGTGGATAATGTCTTTAGTACAATAAAGCTATTTCACGTTTTGTAATAATATGATAGGAGGCTGAGTCTGTCACCTTTGCCAACCTTACTTAAACCGACCGTCGCCGTCCAAAGTCGCGACCTGTCGCCGACCACTGTCTGTCGTGTATCTGAGCCCTTAGAGCAATCACAGAGTTTCTCTTTCAAAGGAAACGCTGCTTTATCTAGTACACGACGCGACGGGGTTATTTAGCAATTATAAGTAATCATAAGTTACTTTCCGTCTGATCGGACCTTTATGAAGTTTCTTAGATGTTTAAGTCCGGGCATAAGCCAAATTAGTTGAGGGGTTTGATAAAGTAATGGGGTTTGATAAAGTAATGATGTTGTCAGAAATTTCACGAATTCGTATAAATTCCTGCATAAATTCTAGCGCAGTCGGATAAAAATGAAAACAGATCAGAGGGACTCACCAAAACACAAAACGTGTAGTTTTTCAACTCACCGCTCGCGTAAACTACCATTCGGTCGTATTATTGAAACAGAAAACTTCGAAAATTTGTTTATAGTTTTACATTTCGCCATGAATAAAAAAGCAGCATTAAGGTGAACGCACACTTATCCGAGCCGAACGCATCGAACGAGCTGAAAGAAACGAATATTCGAATTCTTTATATGAAATCCTATGAAACCTCGCAACCTGATCGCGTCGAATCGTCCGAATCTGGAAGAAAAACAGAATTCGTAGATGAAATGGGATGACGTCATCAAATTCGGCGCGGGTGATGCGATCGAATCGATCGAATCGTCTGCATTTCGACAATAACAAGCGTATGCGTAAGGGCAACGAGAGTTATGCGATCGTAGTTACTCGATCGCAAAACTCTCGTTGCCCTTACGCATTTCCTGCCCTTCGATTTATTTTAAATGTTACAAAAATAAGTAATTCTAACATAATTCATTAAAAAAAGCACTGACAAAAAATTCTCATCAAGATTCTTCACAATCCGCTATTTTCCAACAAGTCAAATCAGATACTTTTTTCTAAACATCAAAACAACATTTTTCATGGGATTTGTATGAAATACAGGCTAATGACGTCATAGTTTCTTGGAGTCAAATAGCGCTCTTATTATCAGTTTTTCTGCAATAATAAATCTAAAATCACGTTAAAATGGATATGTTCAAAGACAAGTGACATTATTTTGCGACGTTTTATTTAATTATAAGTACAACACAATTTATTATTAACCTAGGAAAATACCCAATCCATATGTTATTACAGTGCGACAGGTGTAAAAGAAATGGAAACAATTTTTTCGGCGCGCTCGATTCTTTCGGCGCGTTGATTCTTTCGATGGAGATATGCGAGGCCTTAAAAACTTCGATTGATTCGACGCGTTCGGCTCGGACAAATGTGCGTTCACCATTAATCGAAATGGATTCTCCATGAAAGGTTTCTTTGACTTATACGCTACTACTGCCAAAATTACGAGTGGTCAATCAAGACTACTCGTTGCAAATCCTTTGCATACGACCGATTCAAAAAAGCGCCCGTTTGGAAACGCTCGCGCAAACCATTTGTAATGTGACAAGTGATTTCAAAAATGCGTCCCCGGATCACACAGTACGAAGTCGCCGGAAAAAACTAGTTTATATTCAATTCAATGCCAAGGGCATCAAGTTACTAACAATAACAATTTAAACACTATTTTGAAATTAACCAACTGTAAACAACAAATGAAAGAGCCGTATGTTTTCGTTTCTTGTGCAAACAAAAGTGTGTAAACAAAGTTATTAACATTTCAAACAATTAGTATTGTTTAACATAACATATTGAGCTAATATTAGTATTCAATTTGCAAGGTAAATGTCGTTTTCCGTTGTTATTTAATTGATGTTGATTGTAATATTATTTAAAAACATATTTGCTAGGTAATACCATAAAAATGTTAATTACGAGAGAGATTTTTATATAAAAGTTTTTTTTAAGTTAAACTTTTTATTAGATATACATTTAAAGTAAAAATATCAATCCGTCAATATGAATAGTTGGGACTAATATTGGGATATACAAAAAATTTCGAAAAAGATGTTTAATAAACATCAATTTTTATTATTGTTGGATTAAATTAAATCTTTATTGTTCATCAAATACAAATTGTACAGAATAATAGCGCAGTCTACAAGTCAACATTTGGTCTCTCAAAAAAAAAAAAAAAAAAACTCATACAAATAATAGGTAAGATCTTGCAAAGTGCAGCAGTATTTTATACCAATAATTATAATATACCTACTGATAAAGCAATATTGTTTTCTCCAATCCACATACGCAAAACCACGCGCAAGATTAGTACTTCAAATCGAAAGTTGAATGCATTTTCAAGTGGGCCCATTCGGCAGCAATATGACCCTTATTGCAACTGCATACAGTGCATATTGCACTCTCGAGTGCACTATAATGCAGGCTTTGAGAGAAGTTACTGACACTTGACACGGTGCGCGTGTCCGTTGTTTTACGGCACGTTAATTTTTAGGCCGCGTGGTTTTCGGCAAAGTAGAATCGTACAACTTGAAGTATTCTCTTGGATGTCTGGTGGTGAAGTTTGAGGAAAATGAGACACAATCCAGATGACAAAAATGAAATGTACTTGTGAAAAAGAACGTGAGAGTTGTGGAGCGCTCGGTTAGAACGAAGTTACTTTCGTAGCGAATTATTTATTCTAGACGGAAAATAAATTTTGTAGATAATAAATCAAATTAAACAATTAAATTAAAAAAGAAAATATTGGCATGTTCTGGGTTTGAACCGAGAACATCGACCATCTCAGGTTTAAGGCTGACCTATGGACGAGATAGTAAAATTTGTGAAATTAACTTTCACTTTAATTCGTGACGGAAAAATCTTAGCCCTTGTTTCGCCAAGTCCGTACCACCCGAAAAGGAATTTCCACCGTCGATAAAATATTACTAGTAATTATAGTTATCTTTGGTTCCACTAAACAGATATATACTTTGTTATTGAAAATGTTCCCACGGCAAAGTAAATAATAATTGTTGACATACTCATTAGTGTTGATTGTTCATTACAATTATTTACATTAGGTGAAATAGTTATTACAAATATTTTAAGGGGTGATTCAGTCTATCATTCATCTATCAAAATCGTTTTTTCGACAAACCAAAATAAGAAAAAACGATTTTGATTCTCAGACAAATCGAGGTAGTCAGTCAGATTTACTACGGATTTTTTTTTGTATTTCGAATTTTGTATTTATTAAGAAAAGTTTTTCAAAATGATGGACTGAATCACCCCTTAAAATATTTGTTCTTAATAAACAATGACATTGTTTATGCGTTTATTAGGTCCACAGGCTAAATATATATTTTTTTCCAATCAAAAATACTTATAACGAACTCTCCCATGCTTTTTTGATAGAAAAGAAAAAACTTATAACTACCATTTCTCTTCCCGCGAAATGGGCGAAAATGCAGAGCTTGTTAATGTGGCTAGCAACCCTTCACTATTTTGATTCTTTTTTCACCTTTTTGCCCACCATCACGCTAAAATAAATAAATATATAGGGACAAATAACACTGATTGAGTTAGCCCCAAAGTAAGTTCGAGACTTGTGTTATGGGATACTAACTCAACGATACTATATTTTAAGACAAATATATAGATAAACATCCAAACCCAGGACAATTTGAAAAAGACCATTTTCCAACTTGCCCTGACCGGGGATCGAACCTGGGACCTCTTTGTGGCGGACTAGCATGGTGACCACCACAACACGGAGGTCGTCTAAAAGCGGCCTTTTCGATTATTTGTCAGCTTAGAGTCGCAAGACCAAAATGCTACGTCTGCTCCGTTACGGATCAAGACGTGGTAGTGCATGTACATTTATCATCATCATTTCATCCGCATAACGTCCACTGCTGGACATAGGGCTCTCCCAAGGATTTCCGAAATGACCGATCAAGAGCGGCCTGCATTCAGCGCTTTCCAGCGACCTTGTCAGGTCGTCTGACCACTTGTGAGTGCATGTACATTATATACATACAAGCACCAGTTTCTTCAAGAAAACTCGTTAACTTTGCTTATTTTTTTTTTAATTGTTGTAATGAAAACAGATACACAGACAGCTACCTTTGTACATTCCACTTCCAGGCACAATCCTGATCGCTTTAGGCTGTGTACACACTTATTTTATTTATTTAACTTTATTACAAAACATGTAAATGGCGGTAAGGCCTGAGGCCTTTTCTACCAGTCAACCAACAGGTGACGCTGAGAAAGCCATCTTTTGGGGGTTAGTAGAGCAAGCAATATTTTTGATTTGATTAAGATATATTTTATTTATCAAAAATAAGTTAAAATAGTCCACCGTTTTACACTTCCATCCTTTAAGCAAAAAAATAAACAAAAATAAGAGATACTTTCCATAAAACATGCATAAAAAAAATCCCACGTAAATTGACCGATCAGGTGATCCAAGTTTGTATGGAGAGCCAAAAATATTTTTTTAGGGTTCCGTACTTAAAGGGAAAATTAAACGGGATCGTGTTACTAACACTTCGTTGCCCGTATGTCTGTCTGTCACCAGGTTGTATCTTATGAACAGTGATAGCGAGACAGTTGAAATTTTTACAGAAGACTTTTAAGTGGGGCTCCATACAACAAACGTGATTTTTTATAGATAATGGTACGGAACCCTTCGTGCGCGAGTCAGACTCGCAGTTAGCCAGTTATTATTTTTAAATTTCGACGATTTATGTTCTTTGGGGAAAGTTGTTCAGTATTATTGGACTTCGTCTAACCTTAAGTATTTTCAGTTTGTTTTCTTAGACGTAGTATATATTTTTTTTTCGGAATACATATTATCGTATACAATATGTAACAAAAACCCAGTCCGATCCTTGTAGGAGCAACTCAGACCGTCAATGTGAACAACTTTTCCTATGGGACCAATGCTTGAATCTCAAGAAAATATTGACATGTTCATACAAAAGTGTTCGGACGGCCAGGCAATTTGTATGAAAATGTCGATTTTGTTTTGAGTTTCAAACATTGGTCTCATAGGAAAAGTTGTTCATATTGACGGTCTGAGTTGCTCCTACAAGGTTCGGACAGGGTTTTGTTACATATTGTATAGTTATGGACGCAGCCTTACGGGACCAGATTACTCCTGCTTTTATCCGTTTATATGATTATACAGCTCTCGTAAATGCTGTAATTTATAATGATAGACAAGTACATACTGGATATCAAATATGCCTAGGACGTCTAAGTACTCAAAGCTGCGCTTGCTGCACCTACTCGATGTTGGTATAGGTACCTAGCCTCCACAGAGGTATTAGTGCCGCAACAGACGGGGCGCAAGTTGCGTCGCGTAACAGCTAGAGATGGGCCGTGGATAGTACTCAATCTACCCATTTGAGTATTTTCTCACTAGATTTAATAAATAGAGTAAATAGAGCGTGCTCATATATTGACATCGCATTTGATGTCTGTTTACTTATTTTTACGTAAAATTACGTCTATGCACACCTCCCACCAAAAAATGATAATTAGTCAAAGAAGTCTAATTTCAATGTATGATTAGTATGGTATTTTCATATAATTTTGCGTCGCATATAACGTCTACCTACATTTTAAGCATATTATGGCGTACGCACACACTTTCCGACAAGAATTGCAAGTGTATACTAGATTTAAGTTTCACAATTATCATGAAAACATGAAATAATGAATATGAATATAAATATGAGTCGCAACTCATATAAATCAATCTACTCACCAAATGGATAAATAAGGATATTTATCAGGTATTTACTCAATCTACTGAATACTCAAATGGGTTGATTGAGTATTTATGCACCGCCCATCACTAGCTGTTACGCGGCGCAAGTTGCGCCGCGTCTGTTACGGCCCTTATAACATGAAAGTAGAATGACAGGAATCCAAAATTTATTTAAAGTGTATAGTAAAATAGATAGAATAGACTTTAGTCGTTTGCAGATTACAGGCACTATTTCGTATATTATTTAAAGGTACTTATTTTATCTGCTATGAATGCTATGATGGTATGGTAACGCAGAAAATAGAAGTTTAGATTAATAAGACGAAAGACGGATTTGTAAAGTTTAGTTTATCAAGTATAATATAGCAGTTCATATCATTCTCAAACGCAAGTATTTCTTTTTGTGGATCTTCCATTTACTTATTTTATCTGCTATGATGGTATGGTAACGCGGAGAAAAAATTTTTGTGTAACAGTAGCTAGCCCTAAAGTAAGCTTAAGCTTGTGTTATAGGATACTAACCCAACGATACTATATTCTATGATAAATACATATATTGATAAACACCCAAGACCCAGGACAATTTAAAAATAGGCATTTTTCAACATGTCCTGGCTGGAGATCGAACCCAGAACCCAATCAAGGTAATGGTCGAAAATATCAAATATAATTACAATTAGCGATGCGGCTACGAATACGTCACATTGTAAATTGCTTTTCCACCTTCAAGTCGACCATTGCTTTGAAAGTGGTTTTTTGGGTCTTATGAACCTTGGTTCTGTCACAGAATAAGTACTAGTACAGAAGTTTTACTCAGAAATTCAAAGAAATATCTACTTAATGTGGTTCGCATTATGGTTTAATTTGGCTGGCGTCAGAACTCCTCACCTCTTCGTTAAGATACCTAGACATCCATTGCAAGCCAATTTCATTTTTACTACCCCTGACAAACGATTCATGTAGGTATATTTTCGATCCCTAACCGGGGAGTTACACAGGCATGGCTCTGTTTACCCCGCCCGCGATAAAAGCTGTCAGGAGCGTTTCATACGCATTTGTATGTATTGTATGAAATAATATAGATTTCTTTGTTTTAACTTTTGGAAAATTTTCAAAATGGTTGAGCGACATCGTAAAATAGACTCGTGTGGTATACAGATCACAGAGTCGCTACTTGATATTTATTTTCAAACTTCTGATACTTAGGAATGTGACACCATTTCGTAGTTGAGTCTCTATTATCTTAACTCGCTCTAACTAATGTTAACAACTTCGGGTAACTTCGTGATAAAAGACTGACAAAATGATCAATAGTCGTAATAGTTCAGTAGTTTAAGAACACTTTAATTGTTTGTGTTAGATAATGAAACAGAATTCATTGCATTAGTTTTGGGTTCCTTACATACAAACTTACTTACGTAAGTACATATCGCGACTTAATTCCTAAAGATCTGGGTAGTGTTCGTACCATGCCACAGACAGACCGATTTTGTTGGTGGTTTAAAATTCTTACCAACTTATGTCAAACTACGTAATTTCCAAGTCAAAAAACAGACAAGAAAAAATCAGCAAAAACTTTTCGTGTCGCGTGTCCCAAAACTTTTTGTCCCAACATTGCTTCCGTATTGGCACAAAGAAATAATTTCACGAATTTTCACATACGGCCTTCAAATACGTTTTTCCGATAAATTCAAATCTTATTGCAATAGTAATAGAGTTCAAAATAGAACGAAATGTAAGTATGTTGCAACGTAGAACATCTGTAGACAATATTTCAAACTGTCGACTTGTAAATCTTTTTACAAATACTTCAGTTAACACTCTACTCCTTTATTGTATCGCTGTGAATGTAAGAAACAGGTTTTATGTTATTTACAAAACGATTTATAACAAAAAAGTACTTTCTTCTACTATTTTCTGGACAAACAGACATTTGTTTTATGGGATAATTTTAACCGACTACCAAAAAGGAGGAGTTTATTAATTCGTCGCGATTTTTTTATGTACATATGTTAATCGATTTTAAAAATTCTTTTTTTTTGTTTTTGTACATGTCAGGTGGTCCCATAGAAATTTTATCAAAATCGTTTGTGTAGTTTGGAGGCGTTGTGGAAACGAAGTTATTATTGATATAATGGTGATTTGTAATAAATTTGATTCCCAAAAGAGAAACACGTGAGAAACACGTCCCACCACTAACCTGTATAACTCCTTGCCGCATGTGCGTCCGCTGGGGATCCCCAATCTGCCTTGCCTCTCTTCTTAGTGTAGGTCACGGAAACAGTATTTTCTTCTATTTTCTTTAAAGTATTTGTTTTGCAAATTGATATTACAACACAGTTTACACAGCGCGTGCCCGGGTCGCCGGCTAAACAGGAACATTGACATTTTTTATTTTTTATTTTAGTGGTGGCATTGACATTGACATTTTTTATTTTTTATTTTAGTGGTGGCATAGACGATCGATTGATTATCTAACAGGGGTGAAGTCGAGTTTTAGTTTTAACGGCGGTCTGGGGAGAGCTTAGAAAAAGCGACATTTCTGAATAGTAGTAGGTAAAATAATAATTGATATCTGGTTTATTAAAAAAAATCTTCTTCCTGTAATTTAGGAGCTTGCTCTAGTTGGTAGGAATACTTGAATTTTTCAGGGGTCCAGTGCTGCCCCCATTTGAAATAAATTATTTGAAAGGAAACAGATCTCGTTCCAAGAAACACGGTGAACTGGCAAACAATGCTGACGGCTGAGCGATGATCAAATTTATAATACTATTGTTACTGGTCATGCTTTTATTATAATTTTTTTATAGTAATACTTACCTATTACAATTGGAGGATTTGGAAATTGATTAAAATCTCTAATATTAGGAGCCCCTGATATAGCTTTCCCGCGAATAAATAATATAAGATTTTGACTTTTACCATAATAATCTTTAGAGTATTATGCAATAAAAGTTAAATATTATTTAAATAAATAAAAAATCTTTTACAAATGGTAAAAGTCAAAATCTTATATTATTTATTCTGAAAGCATTCAGAATCAAATTCGGAAAGCTATATCAGGGGCTCTTCATATTAGAGATTTTAATCAATTCAAATCAGTGACGTTCATGTTACGCAAAGAAAACAAAAGCAAATATTCGTTTGTGATAAACAGTGAAGTTTATATCTTGTAAACACACAGACAGACAGATGAAGACTTCTGGCTTGCGTAACCCGGAACAGGATCAATTCTGAATGCATTGTTGAATCATACAATAAACTTGGGCTCTAGTGTTTAGAAAGCTTTGTTAAGCACGAAACAAACAATGGAAGGAAAAGGAGAGGCATGACGAATGGAAACATATTTTTAAGACCATAGGTTAGATTATTAAAAAAATTACGTATTTTTTGTTTTCTCTGAGAAAACAATAAATACGTAATTTATTAATTAAAAAAAATACAAAGATATAGATAGCGCATTGTTTCTCATGACGTCACGGCAAGGTACGATTTTTACATAGCCGTGAAGTAGCAAGGACTCTGTAACTTCGATGCTCCGTATTGTGAATTTTTACTTTTTTGGCGAACTAAATAATATGAATAAATAATAAATAAATATAAATATGTACGGACAAATCACACTGATTGAGCTAGCCCCAAAGTAAGTTTAAACTTGTGTTATGGGATACTAACTCAACGATACCATATTGTATCATAAATACACATATAGATAAACACCCAAGACAGGACAATTTGATAAAGGCCATTTTCCAACTTGCCCTGGCTGGGGATCGAATCCAGAACCTCCGGATTAGCGGACTAGCGTTGTGACAAATACGCCACGGAGGTCGTCAAATATGGGTCCATTATTTTTGGATAATCTAAAGACGGACTAATCACAATCATACTTTGGTGACCCTGCCGTCACCTTTATTATACAATACGATACAATACTCCATGTTGGTCTGGGAGAAAAGAAAAAGCTTAGAATCTACCAGCTGCTTATATATTTTTTATGGAATATCGTTATGAAAATCCTGCAACTATTACATCAAAAAAATTTAACTGTGAATAACTTACAATGCAACACAAATAAGTTAAACAAAAATGGCGGTTATCAGTGCAGGTACAAATAATGCGTCGACGACCGCCATTTTGGTTTAATTCACGTGTCGGGAATTTGTACACAAAAATGTTTTGAAGTCCGCCAGTTTTGTTTAACTTATTTGTGTCGCATTGTAGTGGGTTACTTAATCATTACCACTTCATATAATAATATGTAATATTATGTAATATTATATCTGTTACATAGTTAAGACTTTATTAATGTAACTGTTTGTTGTTCCTTAATAAATAAAATCTAAAGTCTAAATGCTTCTCCTTCTACCCAGACAGTAGAAGTTGATTAAGGAAATGAACGAAAATGCGAATCATGTCTAAAAAGTTGCCTTTTAGTCTTGCGGCTCTGTGCTCTGTCTGCTTAGAGCTGCAAGTCCCAAAATGCTCTGTCGACCCCATTAGGGATAAAGACGTGATACTACGTTGTACCATAAGGCAGGCCTGTGTCACTCCCCGTTTAGGTATTGAAAATATACCTAAATTATTAATTACTATCTATGCACGCGGCGACCACTTTGAGTGGGAAATAGTAGATTGTGAAACAAGGGTTGTAAGTAATCATTGATCAATTACACCCGAGATATTTAGGCTCATGAGCGAGCGAAGCGAGCGAGAGAGTTTATAGTTCGAGGGTGTTATTGATCACGTACAGTGGAGTTGAACATTCTACTTTTCATCATAAAAGCGAGGAAAGTATGGAAAACTGTTATAACAGTTTTGATTATTTATTTAATAATTACATTGCATTGCACATGATCTATTCTATACAAAAAACATCACATGCACCTTGTCAGGCATTGCAATGGAACGAGAGGGATGTAGACATTAAAACTAGATTCAAGTAAGATTCAATAAATAGAGTAAATAGAGCGTGCTCATATATTGACATCGCATTTGATGTCTGTTTACTTATTTTAACATAAAATTAAGTCTTTGCACACCTCCCAGCAAAAAATGATAATTAGTCAAAGAAGCCTACTTTCAGTGTATGATTAGTGTGGTATTTTCATATATTTTAGCGTCGCATTTAACGTTTACCGACATTTTAAGCATATTATGGCGTATGCACACACTTTCCGACAAGAATTGCAAGTGTATACTAGATTTAAGTTTCAAAATTGTCATGAAAACATGAAATAATGAATATAAATATGAATATAAGTTGCAACTCATATAAATCAATCTACTCACCAAATGGATAAATAAGGATATTTATCGGGTATTTACTCAATCTAATGAGTAAATATTCAAATGGGTTGATTGAGTATTTATGCAACTCCCATCACTAGCTGTTACGCGGCGCAACTTGCGCCCCGTCTGTTACGGCCCTAAGTATTTTTATGTTTACTGTAACATACTGACACGAGTTGCGTCAGCCCTATCTTATCAGTAGGTGCATGATATCTTCAGTATTGACGTGTAACATGTCCGATACGATTTGGACATGATATCGGCTGTCGTTGACAGGATAAGTCGTTGCTTACATATTTAAGGCTCTAAGTAAGCTCCAGTGGCGCCCTATATTTAGTGTTTTAAGCGGAAATGCATTTGCGATAAACGCGTTACTTACACCCTATGGGTCTCATAAGAAGGCTCATGATCACTCAATGCGCTATGGAGAGGGCTATGCTCGGTGTTTCCCTACGTGATCGAATCAGAAATGAAGAAATTCGTAGGAAAAAAGCCACTGAAAAAGCCCAGCGGATTAGTTCGTTGAAGTGGCAGTGGGCGGGAAAAAAAGGTTCTCGAATGGCGACCACGTACCTACTGGCAAGCGAAGCGTAGGACACCCACCCACAAGGTGGTCTGACGACCTGAATAAGCTCGCTGGAAAGCGCTGGATGCAGGCCGCTCTAGATCGGTCATTTTGGAAATCCTTGGGAGAGGCCTATGTCCTGCAGTGGACGTTATGCGACTGAAATGATGATGATGATGAATGATGCGTTACTTACACACTTAAATACAGTCTAAATATTTTCGATATGAAAATTTACTTAGTCCGACGTTCTTAAAATAAGATTGACACGATTTTGATCGTTAAGGGCTACCTGAATTGTTCAAACTATTTTATAAACTACTAGTACAGTTTAAAGAGAGAACGTGAAGCTTTTCTACGCACACGCCAAAAGTGGCCGTTTTTCGTAAATGCGTCTTTGAATCAGTGTACAAAAAAAAAACATAAAAGATCGCGACGAATTGATACCCTCCTTCTTTTTGAAGTCGGTTAAAAAGAAAACCAAGCAATATTTTGCATCTGTGATTAGAGTATTTTCGACTTATTTAAAAAAGGAGAGTTATCGATTCGAATATATAACGTTTAACAAAATATACTGAAACTATTTTAAAGGTGAATTCAGTCCACGATACTAAACAACTTTCCCCAAGAAACATGTATCGAAATATGAAAAATAATTTTGGACTTTCCATACAAACCCGGATCAGCTGATCGGTTGACTTGTATGGAAAGCCAAAAATATTTTTCATATTTCAACATATGTTTCTTGGAGAAAGGTGTTCAGCATCATAAATAATAAATAAATACAAATATATAGGGACAAATAACACTGATTGAGCTAGCCCCAAAGTAAGTTCGAGACTTGTGTTATGGGATACTAACTCAACGATACTATATTTTATAACAAATACCTATATAGATATACATTCAAGACCCAGGACAATTTGAAAAAGGCCATTTTCCAACTTGCCCTGACCGGAGATCGAACCCGGGACCTCTGGGTGGCGGACTAGCATTGTGACCACTACGCCACGGAGGTCGTCATTCTACCCCGATTATTCGAAGACACCTGAACCAATATTATTATGGAAAATTTTATTTTTATTTTATTTAATCATATATATGACACATGTATTAAAAGTTTGGTGTTGAAGTCAGTTTTTAGTTTAAAGAATTATAAATATATTTTATCATTCCTTCAACTTATAATTCCATTTAAACAAAATCTGTCATCGGACCAACCGAGATAAGAGGTTCTCCGAAGTTATTCAAATCTCCTCACGTCGTTCCCTGAATGTCTTCATACAAAGAAATACTAATTAGTAGTAATTAAGTACTTTGAGTCAAAAGATTTAGGAGTTTTCGGAATGTCTTTTTGAGCGTCCATTGTTTGAATTGCAAGCAGGTTTTTAACAAAGAGTCCATCTTTTATTAGTTTTACTGATTCGTTTACGAAGTTTTATTTCGATTACATTATATTATAAATATGTATTGATCGTAAATAAATATATAGGGACAAATAACACTGATTGAGGTAGCCCCAAAGTAAGTTTGAGACTTGTGTAGGATACTAACACAATATACTATATTTTATAAACAATAAATAGATATACAGGACAATTAGAAAAAGGCCATTTTCCAACTTGTCCTGACTCATCGAACCCGAGACCCCTGGGTGACGGACTAGCATGATGACCATTACGCCTCGGAGGTCGTCAAATCTAAATTATATCTATTCCCAGTATATTTTTCTTCTTATGTTTATTTGGCTATAGGGATGTGGGTGTAAAAAATATTTTATTTATTCTGACAACTAGAATATCCAACAATAAAGTATTCATATTTTTTTTGTTTAGAATATTAGTAAAAATTTACAAAAATTCAGCGCTTCGTAGTTTCGAAGTCGGGTAAGTTACGTCATCTTTGGTTGAAAATCGTAGACGTCACGCGAAATTTAAATTAGCTGTCATTAATAATATCTTCGTCATTATTTGCTAATCAGCGAGAAGATAAAATACGTACATCATAGTTTTTAATAATCTATCCAATAAGCAAAAAAAAAAACAAAAACAAAGTTGACACCCCAAATTATATCAGTGACTTTCTTGTAATTTTGGAATTTGCTCTTGTCAGTGGAGTTAAGTGGAGATGCCAACAATCCTCTCTTCTCTCTGCCATCCTTTTAATGTCCTGGTAGGATCTTACTTTAAACTTTTCTTTAGTCGGTGGATGGAGTGTTTAATATTCTTTGGTCGTTTGAGACTTGAATCTAGATCGAACTTAAGACCTTGTGTTTGAAAGTCAACAGCATTATCTATCTTTGAAGATGACTTCTGGGGCCTAGTGGTCACTATGCCAGGCTGTCACACCGAAGGTCCAGGTTTCGATCCCCGGTCACGTTAAGATGGAAAATTATCTTTTTTAGATTGACCTGGGTCTTGGATGTTAGTGTGTTGTAAGTACTTATAACACAAGACTCGAACTTACTTTGCGGCTAGCTGTATCTATCTCTGTTTTGGTAAAATCTGTATCTTGGGTTATATTTTCCTGAAGATTTACTAGACTATGAAACAAATCAGTCATAAACAGAGAAAGTTTATATCAAAATCGCTATAAAAATTTGATTTCGTAACACATACTCTACGTGCGTCAGAATAAAATATGACACAATAAAAAACCTTATTTTGGTTTCGCGATAAATCTATATTTTACGAGCTTTCCTATTAAAGGATTGCCAACCATAAAGAACTTACTCCACTGGCATAAAATAAGGAGACTAACAGAAGTATATCCAACAGAAGTCCATCTCTAAGTTTATTTTTTTTCGGCTATACTGGAATTCTGTACCTGTAGGTTTTCTATATTTATAATGCCATTACAACTAGTACTTAACCCCGAACTATATGAACTCGTAAAAATCTCATATCTTGGCAACATTTTGACAGATTTGGCTCATGCTTGGCTTGAAAATTATACTGCCTATTCCACTCACCTCATCATCATCATATCAGCCACAAAAAGTCCACTGCTGGACATAGGCCTTCTAAGGTTTTCTAAAACGACCGGTCGGAAGCGGTATGCATCCAGCGCCTCCCTGCAACCTTGCTCATACGTGGGCGCCGTTAGAAAACCTTTAGGTATTTTTATCAATTTCAGGTATTTTTTTGTGTCCACTTCAGGTGCACGACCCTATCTTTACTATCAAAGCCATACTTGGTCAGGTCAGCTAGAGGAATTGCCCTACACTCTCCACGCTTGCCGGACGGGTTGATAAGGCCTACTCATCTCAATTTTAATCAAGTTGTGATCAAAGTTACTCGAGTTATCGAATTTAACAATCAATCGATCAATTTTTAACAACTTAATTTTCTATCAAGAATTTCTTTCATATCTCCAAAGTTCTTCATTATATCTTCACCAAATTAATAAAGGGCCAACTTGGTGCTACAAGCTTTTAAATAAAAAAATAATCATCACAATCGGTCCACGGTTGACAAAGATATAACGCGTAATTATATTAAAAAAAAAACATACGGTCGAATTGATAACTTCCTCCCTTTTTGAAGTCGGTTTAAAAACGCTAGTTTGTTCAAATACGAGTATTATAATTCGTATGCATGAAACATGCGCACTGATCAGGCTATTGCGTTCCACAATATGTGCCTTTTAGCTGCACATTGAATGAGGGGTCACATCTGTACTCTTCAATTTGTGATGCGGCGGCGTAAGAATGCGTTAAAACGTAATGTGAACCGTGGCAGTAAAATGAATTACAAAATGGTTTGATAACATCACAGATGTGTAATTGATCTTATTTGTAAATTTTGAAATATTTGACTTACAATTTTTTGTGTATGAACATCAAATAAAGTACTCGGCACTACTACTAACATATCAAATTAAATTAGGAAAAGAAGAGCTTGATAGCCTAGCAAGAGTTTGCAGGAATAGCGCATACGAATTTTAAGTAACCTCGGCGTGGCTTAAACTTTGATAAGTGATCGCAAACGTAAAACTTCCTAGATGCCCATACCCTTAGGCACATTAGATTACATATGTCAAGCTATGTCAGATGCCTTGAGGTACGCCCAAATAATCTGACACTAGTATTGGCCACATGTACAGAAGAATAAATATATATATTTATTCTTAACTTATATATAATTTTATTTATTTACATTTATAGTTAGGTATATTTTAGTTTATGTATTATATAATATGTATGTGTATGTTTAAACTTTTAGATAAGTACCTATTTCATGTATTTGTATTTAACTTGAGTCTATTTTGTACACGCCTACTATTACCTGTTTTCTTCTCTTTTCCTGTCCTGGGTCTGCTGGAAGAGATCTCTTATGAAATAAGCAGTACCTATGTACTCAATGTTTTTACTTTGTTCGTTCCTATTTTTATATTTTGTGTACATGAATTTTGTAAATAAATAAATAAATATATACGGACAAATCACACAGATTGAGCTAGCCCCAAAGTAAGTTCGAGACTTGTGCTATGGGATACTAACTCAACGATACTATATTTATTACAAATATAGATAAACACCCAAGACCAATGTCACTATGAAAAAGATTATTTTCCATCTTGACCTGACCGGGGATCGAACCCAAGATGACGACTACTAGGCCACAGAGGTTGGCAAACAAGAAAAACAAAGCATATATTTACTACCTTATTTCTACAACATTATTTGTAAGATAAGTTTAGTTAAAGCCGGAAATATAAGTTTATCTATTAATTTTATCATACTAGCTACGCCCCGCGGTGTTACCTGCACCTAAAGTAGCCTATGTGTTAATCCAGGGTGTCAGCTTCCTACATAACAAATTTTATCGAAATTTCCAGCCGTTTGCTCGTGAAGAAGTAACAAACATACACACACGTGTCCCACACATACTTTCGCATTTATAATACCTATATTAGTGTGATGATAGTGTGATTTCTTCGTGATGTGAGTGTTGATTTCTAATCTGTGCTTTCATTGAGACAAATGTAAAAGTTTTTACAATAAAATTTTTGAACAAGCCATTTGAGAAAAAACCTACTTGTATTAAAAATAAAACTCAAGACATCATTAGAGACTATTTTATGAAATTGAAACCACGTCATTTCCCTGCACTTTCATCCGTGGAGCTGCCCAGTTGCAAAACCGCGAATTCCTTGCGCGCAGTCGAATGTCAACGTGCGGTTATCGAAATTGACACCATGGAGTGTACGGTTACTGAAGTAAAATTTTATTTTTAGGTTTTCGGCTTTGCATATGTAACCTTTCCTTTTTGGAAAAAAAGTGTACTAGCAGCTTTAAGGCGTATTGGCATGTTTCGGTGTAAGTAAACGCCGAGTAACGGAAAGGGGGTAAACATACTAATCAATGTGAACAACTTTTACTATGGGACCTATCCGTGAAATTGTAAAAAAATCTTCATCTCCATACAAAATTAAATTCCTACCATGCCAAAATGTATGCAGGTGAAGATTAGTTTTGCGTCCCACGTTGTGTAATAATAACTTACATCGAACAAAGAAACATTATTTCAAATATTGATTAAATAGCATTATAATGCGCGAAAGAATATCGAAATTTAAAGATTTTTTTTGACCCGACTGAGATTAGAACTTACGCCCTTTATGTTTGTACCATGAGGTCTTAGAGTCCTCCTGCTAAATTTGCTCATCATATATGTATTATTATCTAAATGGTGACAGATGGATATAACCTACTCACGGAAAGGAAAACAGCACAAACATTCTATATTTTTCAAAGACTTTTTTCCGCATTTAGCATATTTATTCCGAATAGAAGAGACATTTATAAAATTTATGATTTCTAAATAATCATGCGAAAGTCTACTCTCTCAATTGACTAGTAGTACTTAAGAAATTAGCTCTTGTGTCTAGAATTTCCGATAAAAAAAGTGCTATTAAACTGCCCGAGTCGGCGACAAGGCATGCGTTTCTTCCTGACGCCATAAATGGTAGAGTTTAGTCTGCTTATGCACATCTTCTTTCTAATTCCCACGGGCATAAAGCTACCTACTTACAGACTTTAAAAAGTGTCTGCGAAGACCTAGTTTATGAATAATAAATAAATATAAAACGTACTTGTAATAATTGGAACCACGGGCTATACAAGATCCATGAAAATAAAATAACAGACAGAAAACAAATTCGACATTCCATACAAATTGCCCAGTTTGGCGACTGCTGAATTTTGCATGGAAATGCCATTTTTTTTTAATCTTGACTGTTTTTAATTTCATTAAACTATAGTGATTTAGTATAGCCCGTGATTCGATTTATTACGGGTATCTTCCTTCCACGTTGTATATAAATAAATATATAGGGACAAATTACACTCATTGCCCCAAAGTAAGTATAAACTTGGGATGCTCACTCAACGATACTATATTTTATAATAAATTCATATATTGATAAACACCCAAGACGCAGGACAATTTGAAAAAGATAATTTTCCAACTTTCCATGGCCGGGGATCGAACCTGAAACTCCAAAAGGCAGACTAGCGTGGTCTCGAGTTATCATTGAACACACAAACATACAAACGCGGAATTAATAGAGTCAGACAACTCGTTTGTTTCATTTAATTATGTTTGCAATAAATTGGAAAATACATAATGAATGGATATAGGTACACGGGACTTAACACGAACTTTTTTTTGGGTCTAACGTTTTAAATTAAAGTTACCTATCTTTCAAAAAATTGAAAAAAAAACATCCCTGACTTGTAAGCATTTACCCCCTATTAACTTTTAAGCCGCTAAACCGATTTCCTTCAAACATAGCCAAGAACTATCTCGATTAAGTAAGCTTTTAAATAAAAAACCGCATCAAAATGGCCTATTCGTTTAGGCGCTACGATGCAACAGACAGACACAGGGACACTTCAAACTTATAACATCCCACTTTTTCGTTAGGGATTAAAAAAGGTTAGTGCTAAGTCCCATTTATACAGGTTACTTCATAAACACCAATAACTTTTTAAATATTCTACCTAAAGGTTGACTGGAAGAGATTGCTATGCGATAAGTCCGCCTTTGTATCGTAATTGTGTCTTCTTTTTCTTCTTTTGCTTATGGTGCAATAAAGAGTATTTGTGTTGTATTGTATTGCAACTTTTTTGGAGCAAGTTTAGACCAAAATGCTAAACTATTTTCTGAAAAGAAAAGATTTAGATAGAAAAAACAAATTCGCATTGCCATACAAGTTCCATTTGGCTGACTGCTTGCTTTCTTGCTTTTCGTGTTTGTAAGTGGCCAACACTAGTGTCAGATTTTTCAAGCTACCTAAAGGCATCTGACATAGCTTGACGACTGCCATACAATGATGACAGCCGGGACCAACGGCTTATACGTGCCTTCCGGAGCACGGAGGAGCTCGAGAAATTTTAATGCCACTTATGGTCACCAATCCAAGTGCGGACCACGTCCGGTGTTGCTTTACTTGCGAAAGCGCTAGTAATGTGGATTCCCGCCGGGACTGCTGAAACGTAAGGGCGGACGCCGAATTTTTATTTTTTCGTTTTTCGATAATTTACAGTACTTAATACGAAAAGTAGTACAAAATCATAGACTGAATTTGCTCCAAAAAGGTTATCAGTGTTTAAAAAGTAACCCTGTATAAATTAATCATGTTTTCAAAGCGCAGCAGTTCGAAAATAAAACAGGAAAATAAATAAAAAAATAAAATTTTGTAAATAAAGCCCTTAGTCACGTGTATTCAAATGGTATATTGCATAAAGTTACACCTTCCTGATGCACACACGTGTGCCGCGACGCGTGACGGCAATCACGCTGATTGGATAATGGCTCCGAATAATATTGATGGAAAAAGGGGCGCCTTCTTTGAATTATTATCATACAAAGTATGTAACATAATTTTTCAAAACTAAAAACCGACTTCACTTCCAAACTACACAGCCGATTTTGATAAAATTTGAATGGTCCACCTGAAAAGTATGACCCTTTCAAACAATAAAAGAATTTTCCAAATCGATCTAGTTGTCTTCGAATAATAGTTGAACATACATAAAAAAACCGATAAATAACCTCCTTCTTTTTGGAAGTCGGTTAAAAACAGATGAGTCGCCATCTTGAAAATTATAATAATTGTGATCATCATCATATTTTTCATAACTTGGCACAGGAATCAACTTGGATAATGGCCAACCAGAGAGATTGCCATCATTCTTCTCCTTATAATATGATGAAAAAAACGGGCGCCTTCTTAGTATTTTTGAAAGAAATATAATATATAAATCTGTGGTATCGCTTAGATCTCCTCTGACACTTCTACCAAAAAATAAAATTATTGTCCGCCATCTTAAAAATCAATGAAGGTAAGGAAACCATAGATCCCAGCATGAAAGAAGATTATACAAAGCAACTTTTGGGTTAAATGTGGTATTGTTTAGAAATTTTGTGACAGTTCCATCAAAATACTTAAATAAAGATTGTCCGACGCATTTAAAAATTAATTTTTGTCATAATCATCATTTTCCTTCATAGACTTGACACGGCGAGTCAGACTATATTAATAGAAAAAAAAAAACAGGGTTACGTGTTCCTATCTACGCCTACGTGTAATAATGGAGTAACGACTTTCTAATAAATAAAATATTGTTTGTTTCAGGTAAATACTTCATTTTTGAATACATGACACAAATTACAACACTGCTTCAGTCCACCTTGAAATTAAAGGAGAATTTGGGTAATAAACAAAACAACAACAGAACTTAGTCAAATAATATACTAGGACACAGGTACATAGATTTTTTATGAAACTGAGTTGGTACTGAATATATATTGTGAGTAATATTGATTTTGAAATCAGTAATATATATATATATATTACTGATTTCAAAATCAATATTACTTTTGTGAAAGTTATTACAATGCGACACAAATAAGTTGAACAAAAATGGCGGACTTCAAAGCATTTTTGTACAAATTCCCGGCACGCAGGTTAAACCAAAATGGTGGTTATCGGCGCAGGTACAAATAATGCGCCGACGACCGCCATTTTGATTCAATTTCGCACTGTACCTACCTATTTTAATAATCAATTACCTTCCTGTAGGTTGCATCCCGCCATCTTGGATTTTAAATTAGTTTTAGAATTAGGTTTAGCTATATGATACATTTTCTACATTTATATACTCAGGCGTTGCACTGAATGTATTTTTATATAAACAAACAGCATATTGCTAAAATATAAACTGACGAAACAGAAACCTGACGTGTAGAGTGAATGACGAACTATTTACAAAACAAATGCAAACACACGAACAGACAGATATGCGCAGGCACGACTGTAAACATGAGGAGCACGAAAAAATCAGGTTTTTGTATTTATTTGGCGTTCTATGTTTATAATAACAGTTATGAAATAAGTTCAAATTGACTCGGTGGAGGAATATGTTTATTTAATTTTTTGCAAACTTGCAAACTTTGAATTTGATCGGAAGACGATTGGGTGAAGCTAATCATCATTATACGAGCGTATTTTCCCGGTCGCATTCTCAGCACTAAAGCTCCAGAGCCTGGAGTCCGCTACCTCACCAAGGAGATTTGACGAGGTTACTGGTTTTTACACAGAGCGACTGCCCCAATTCAAAGGGTAAGTAGCAGAACCAATCCTTGGATAGTTTGATGATCAAACGCTAGATGGCATTCGGGACCTACAGTTGATACGCTAGTATTGCAGGCTTGAATCACCTGATTATCCGAAAAGAAAGATGATTCCGTGACCAAAAACTAACATGGTAACTAAACTAGCCAGTTTGCGTAATTAGTTGTGAATCAAAAAGCCAGAGTAACTATTTTCAATTGCGCTAGCAAAGCAAGCCAAATTATAGCCAGCGAAACAAGGCAATTATAAACCATTTTTTTACGTTTTACTCGCCGTGCTCCTGATAAACGATTTGAAAAAAAGGAACGTATTTTTCCATCTTGCCGGAAGGCGGGCGTCGAAATAACAATATAGGAACCAAGCTGAAAGTCTACTTTATTCTTTTCAACCATTTGCAGTCCGAAATCATAGACGATGTAGTCGATGTCTCTTGATAAAAATATGCTATTTTCGGAACACGGTGAAGAATTTGCCTTATCGGAGACCATTTTATTTGTTGTTATGACACTGACAGATTCAATTGGCAGAACTCCGAACTAAAATGTACAATATAAAGTTTTGCGCCGCGATATTGATGACACGAGATCTAAATGTTACCTGTTTGGTTAAACGTGGTACATTTGACAATCCAGCTTAACGATTTTCAGCTGTTTTAAAAGCCGAGCTGTAATGCCAAAGAGCTAGAGGTTTTGTCAAACAGCGGATTCTATAATCCAACCGAGACATATATAAGATGTGTTGGATGAAATGAAAATAATAGCTCTCAATAGTTCAATGAATAAACTTAAAATTTCAGAAGATGTAATGAATGAAGTAATGTGAATGAACGGCTCCAAATTGAAACAAATATATGGTCGTTAGTCATCCAAGGCAACAGTTGTGACACTCCACGTAATTGAACAAGTTGCTCCAATAGACAACGTGCTGGATATATTTATGTCTTCTTGCAATGTGTTTGTTTTGAATATGTACACACTATCATGTCTTTATCCTGAAATAGGGCAGTCGGAGAATTTTTGGACTTGTGGCTTTAAGCAAGCAGAGCCCAGGAGTGCTCTTTTGCATTGAGGGACTCACGGAACACAAAAATGTAGATTTCCAACTCACCGCTCGCGTAAAATACCATTTGGTCGTATTTTTGAAACTGTTGTATCAGCGAAAGCCAATTTGTTTCACGCAGAAAACTTCGATTTGTCTATGGTTTTCGAAAAAATTGACCATGGATAAAAAAGCAGCATGAATCGGAACGGATTCTCCATTAAAGGTTTCTTTGACATATCTACGCTAGAAATGTTAAAATTATGAGTGGTCAAGACCAGTCGTTAAAATATTAAAAAGAAAAAAGAATATTAACTTATTTAATAATTCATGTTTACGGAAAATTTATACAAAGAATACATCAAATAAAAATTGTACAAAGGCACTACTTATCTCAAAAGAGATATCTTTCAGTAGGCATGTGAGAGGAGATGTTTATGTAAGAGAGGCATGCAGGCGTGTCTATAAACATAAGATAAAGGAAGAAGAAAATAAAAATGAAATAAAACTATACTAACTACAAATAAACATACATATATATACTTAATATTTTTACTCACATACTTAAATAAATACATATGTCTATTTAGAAGAAAATATAATGTAAACTTAATATTAAGGGGCTACCTGAATTTTTCCGGGGTCCAGTGCTGCCCCATTTGAAACAACAACCGCACATACGCCAAAAGTGGCCGTTTTTCGCAATTGTGCGTAGAAAAGCTTCACTTTCTCACTTTAAACTGTAAACAGTAGTTCATAAAATAGTTTGAAGGGTTATCTAGGGTCTGATCAAGATTCAAATTCAAGAAAAAATCAGGTAGCCCCTTAACAACATAAATTACAATTAATATTTTTGGCTTTCCATGCAAATGTACCCTTAACATAGTTTAAGTATATTTTGTGAGACCATATTCAACGCGGGAGGGACATTCCCGTAATAAACAGAGATCGGAATCACGGGTGTTATTGCTATCAAAGTATGGATATGACTTTATAATCTATCAATAAAACAATCATAATTATGTGATTTCAGGATATATTTTAATCAAAAAAAAAATAGACTTTTTCTGAAATCACATAATTATGATGTTTTATTTACTTAGTACCCAATTAGATTCTCGAGAAATCCCGGAACTTTTAGTCATATCCATACTTTTGATAGCAATAGCATCCGTTATTCCTATCTCTGGTAATAAATCAAACCACGGGCTATACTATACTAAATCACTTAAGTATAATGAAATTAAAGTAACAGTCAAAAAACAAAAAAACAAATTCGGCTTTTCGAAATAGCCAGAAATGTTTTTTAGGCTGTTATTTTAATTTCATTATATTATAGTGATCTAGTATAGCTCGTGGTTTGTTTTATTTCGGGTATGTCCCTTCCACGTTGTATATTATCAGTACATATCTTCCAATAAAACACATATCTTCCAATGACGACCTCCGTGGCGTAGTGGTCACCATGCTGGTCCGTCACCCAGAGGTCCCGGGTTCTATCCCCGGTCAGGGCAAGTTGGAAAATGGCCTTTTTCAAATTGTCCTGGGTCTCGGATGTTTATCTATATATGTATTTGTTATAAAATATACTATCGTTGAGTTAGTATCCCATAACACAAGTCTCGAACTTACTTTGGGGCTAGCTCAATCAGTGTTATTTGTCCCTATAAAAAAATATATATATCGGATATAAACTAATACAAGCAGCAACAATTGATTCAACTGTGTACTTATCAATTTCTCATCACGTTGTCAAACTTAAATTACTTCACACATCTTCAATTTTAACGGCCAGTACAAGACCGTATGGTTTACGAGCGTAGAGACGGTTGTGTAACAGACGATAAAACTAAGTGTAAGTACCATTATCATTATCACACTAATATTATAAAAGCGAAAGTTTGTGAGTGTGTATATTTGTTACTTCTTCACGCCCAAACCGCTCGAGACTAATTTTGACAAAATTTGGTATGCAGGAAGCTTGCTGGATTAACACATAGGCTACTTTTTCCACGGGTGACACCACGAGGCGCAGCTAGTCTTGTATAATGCAAGGCAATGACTAGGGAGTCATCGCAGCCAAACATTGGTCAGGTTTGTTTTTGACTCGAGAAGCAGAAATATTATTGCAACTTAACTGCCATAAATCTTACATTTTCTAGACGGTTTCGTGGCCACACCACTCTGTTATGGCGTTTTCGCCAGGGGAATAACTAAACACACAATAACACTTGTGTCTTATTAGTTTATGGCCCGACAATTGGCTGTACATTGTCCAGTGAAAGTTATAGTTATCGCCAGTAATTTGTGGTCGCTATGTTTGTTTTATGACAGAAATGGAGAGGAAAGTCGTTGTGTAAAGTGACGTTTATTCAACAAATAGGGCGCGGTTCCACATGGGCTCGACACAGCATCGTGTGAATCAGGGTGGTTACTCCATAAAATAATACGTCAATCATACGATAGTTTCTATGTCCAACAAAATTAGACTTAATTTTTATATGCTAATGCTAAATGTTGCTTGATACTGAAATGCGGGTACGCAGTAACGTCCGTCTTGCGTACCGCTTTTGCAGTAACCCCCGGGGGTGCTATTTTTCATTTGAAGACTCACCGAAACACGAAACGTGTAGTTTACCAACTCACCGCTTGCGTAAAAAACCATTTGGCCGTATTTTTGAAACCGTCGTTTCAGCTTAAAAACAATATTGAAAACATCGAAAATATGTCTATGGTTTTCTGCATCATGAATCGGAACAGATTCTACATGAAAGGTTCCTTTAACATATCTACGCCACAAATGTCAAAATTACGAGCGGTCGAGACCACTCGTTGCAAATCCTTCGCATACGACCATTTAAAAAATGCGCCCGTTTGGAACCGCTTGCGTAAACCATTCGTAATGTGACAAGTGATTTCAAAAATGCGTCCCCAGGTTCGATACCTGCGCAAGAAATAACCAAAATAGGTTAAACCATTTGGCTATAGTCACAGAATTACCTAATATTAGTATTACCCACTGAATGGAATCTCGTTCGAGTTTTCCGTTCCCCCGTCCTTTTTCCACCATTATGCTAAAAGTGGCCTTTAAGTCTTGCGGCCCTAGACTCTATCTGCTTAAACACGCAAGCCCTAAATTGCTGTGTCTACCCCATTGGGGATAAAGACGTGATAGTATGTATGTATTTTTTTCAACTCAATTATCCTTTTGTGTGTGGCTATACCGGTTTCCGGTTTAAATCAATTTACTATTGTGTCTCTTTTTTGCAACACACAAGATTTCTATTCCGAACGGTTACCTCTCAGAATCTGGCTGAGATAGTGCGGACATGTAATGTAACAACCCGACGACCATGTAGTGACCCCAAGGCCGGGCTGGGTCCAGGACTTAGGTGGACCACTAATTAAAATTGTTAAACATAATGTTTTTGAATATTTTTTTGTCACGATATAGATTTTATGTAATTATCTTCAATATTTAATTAATTTGATATAATATTTTGTATAATAGCAAACGCATTATTCGGGAACGAACGCATCGAAAATTTGAATTTAACCGCGCAACCGCCACCACACTTATCATTTAAATATATGTAAATATTTTTAAGTACAGTATGTTCTTACATAC
This sequence comes from Acrobasis suavella, assembly GCA_943193695.1. Lineage (NCBI taxonomy): Eukaryota > Metazoa > Arthropoda > Insecta > Lepidoptera > Pyralidae > Acrobasis > Acrobasis suavella. Next base: position 2,276,637 of record OW971950.1, read on the forward strand.
ATTAATAAAATACGTATTTTTTACTTGTATCTATGATTATAAATAATTAAATTATAACTTCTTGTGACTTGATCACGACTCTGTGATCAAGTCTGTGTGCCAGGGGGGGCGGGGGGGCCTGGCACCAAAGCTGGATCCGTCCTTGAGTGACCCGATGATCATGTAGTGAAAAAGTGTCTTTTCAATAAGAAAGAGAGGGACAGGTAGATCGCCGACGATGTGGATGTCAAACACCAAAAGATATGAAGCACTTGACTCGTAGCAAGTGGCGCTGCATGATTAAGAAACGTGTAACGGCAAAAGGCGAGGACAATGAAGATGAAGCATGGTTACCTATCATTTTACACTTGATGCTGACTGCCAGCATTTCAGACACAATAGATTTTTATTTGTTTGTCGGACATCAGATGACCGACATGGTATTTATAGACTTAGGCGCTGGACACATGGAAAAGACGTAAGACGCAGACGAGGCACGGACGGGGCACAGACGGGGCGCCGGCCGTCGCGACTCTTGAAAACACATAGAAAAGACGAGGCACGGACGTGACAGATACAAACAAATCTGTATCTATATCAGTGGGATTAGTTGTAGGTATTACAAATTTTTCTTCTTTCGTCTTCAACACCCAACTACTCAACCGATTTTGATAAAGTTTCTATGGGACCACCTGAAAAGTATACCCTTTCAAAACAATTTTCCAAATCGGTGCTCATATCTTCGAGTAATCAGTGAATATACATAAAAAAAACTTTTTGAAGTCAGTTAAAACCGGTATTCCTAAATCCTAGAAACCGGTATCGGTGTTTCCCTGACGTGATCGAATCAGAAATGAGGAACTTCGTAGGAGAACGAAAGTCACTGACATAGCCCAGCGGTTGAAGTGGCAGTGGGCGGGACATATAGCGCGATGAACAGATCGCGGATGGGGCAAAAAGGTTCTCGAATGGCGACCATGTACTGGCAAGCGAAGCGTAGGACACCCACAAAGTTGTCTGACGACCTGACTAAGGTCGCTGGAAAGTGCTAGATGCAGATAGCTCTAGATCGGTCATTTTGGAAATCCTTGGGAGAGGCCTATGTCCAGCAGTGGACGTTATGCGGCTGAAATTATGATGATTATGAAAATCCGGTATAAGGTATTAACACACTCGATGAGAGAGATTTAATTATAAAATGCCACGTCTCCTCGCTGCACATGAAAGCGCACTAAATCACGGCAAGGAAATGACGTCATATATTTTCTGCGACGTCAGTTACCACCATGGAATGAGATGAGTGCGGTCGCGACGCGTGAGATACAGACGGGAGAAACGTAGCCAATTAAATTGGAAGCTATAGTTACTGCTTGTGGCTTTACTGCTGTTTTTATTTATTTATTTTATTTATTGCACTTAAAATATTAAGATGTAGTACAAAAGTACAACGTAATGCTAAGCGTTGACTATCAGTTCACCTTTGGGACGGTGGAGAAAAAATGGTAGATGGGGTTGTTAACGAAAATATGTTTACTGTAAATACTATAATAGGGTACACTACAAAATAGCAAGCAATTCGCTTTACAACTAATTAAAAAAAATATAATTCGAGGAATAGCCTCTAGGAGAAGCTTTCTCTAATCAGATTTTAAAATAAGATCTTACTTAATTAGATATTTGTAAAAATCCATCAATGACCTTATTTTCGAGCAAGGTCAAGCTTATTTGAGAATATGACGTCACGATGAAGATTCATTGAGTAAAGTTGGCAATTTTCGGTTTTAGTACTGAACTGTCACTGTCAGCTACCAACACAATACTTGACAACAACCAATACAACGAAGGTAATTTAAACAAGAGACATTGACAGTTGACCGTTGTCAATGTTTTTTTAAGGTGCAGGCATAGGAAAAATATAAACTTCGATTGCTGTCGTCACTTCTATTGTAAGGTGTAAAATTTGATTAAAAAAAGAAACTAATAGCACGTAGAATTTTTTAAGTCAAATTATTTTCTACAACTGGTCTATACAGTCCGATCCTTGTAGGAGCAACTCAGACCGTCAATCTGAACAACTTTTGCTGGATGGAGGACCAATGCATGAAACTGAAAAAAAAAATGACATTTTCATACAAAAGTGTTCGGCCGACCTAGCAATTTGTATGAAAATGTTAATATTTTTTTCGAGTTTCAAGAATTGGTCCCCGTAGGAAAAGTTGTTCATATCGACTGTCTGAATTGCTCCTACAAGGATCGGACAGGGTTTTTGTTACATATTGTATTTTCGATAAAGGATCTACATTGCTTTTATATTCTTTAGTTGACAAGCCAATTCAGAGTACCGAACAAACTATGGCGGGCTTAAATATTAAATTGATCAATCATCATCGAATCTTAAAGAAGATGGGGGGCCGGGGGCTTCTGCCTGAATCGAGAAAAGCATGCTACGGCTGTACCTTTGTTTGTTTGCTTTTGCTCGACTTGGCGGGGGCACCGCCGTGCAACTTACTCTTAATTCTCTAACTTGCTTGCTTTTCGTGTGTGTAAGTGGCCAACACTAGTTTCAGATTTCTCAAGCTGCCTAAAGGCATCTGACATAGCCGTGACCAACGGCTTATACCCGAAGCACGGAGCTCGAGAAATTTTCATGTCACTTGTGGTCACTAATCCAAGTGTGGACCACGCCCGGTGTCGCTTTACTTGTGAAAGCGCACTCCCCCGGTCCACCGAGTTCCTTACTGTTCTAAATTCTCTAACTAAATCTTTTCTAAACTACAAGAAACTATTATAACTAAAATACCCCATTTATTCTAATATATACCGATTAAAGTTTAAATCGCAGAAAATTTTGCCGTCTAGTCTGAGTAAATCATATTGGTATTCAAAACTGAGATTAGCCTAAATACCCTATCTGTTTACGTGAGTAAAATGTTAACCGCAGATAAATACCTGTTTTGATTAAATATCTAGATCTGTAGTTGAGATATTTTATATAATGTTCAGTTTCTATTGAAATTTGATCGATCTCTTTAATGGTAATTAGATACTTGGAATGTTCTAATCTGATTATTAGGTACTATCCATACTGTTCTGGGAGTAAGAAAATAAAAAAAATATTCCTGAAATCACTATAGTATTGTAGGAACTGGATTATAAGCAGCTTAAATAGTGCGCGACCTAATTAAAATGCTTTATTTGTAAGCTTGATTTAGTGTTCTTCCTAGGTAGGTTTCTAAATTGGTCAAAAGGAAGTGAATTTTAAGGGTTCTATTACTAAGACTCCGCTGTCCTTCTGTCCATCTGGCTGTCCGTGCGTCTGTCTGTCACCAGGTTGTATCTCATAACCTTGATAGCTATACAGTTAAATTTTCACAGATGATGTATTTCTGTTGCCGCTATAACAAAAAATACTAAAAACAAAATAAATATCTAAGTGGGTCTCCTATACTACAAACGTAATTTTTTTATAGAGTATGGTGTGAAACCCTTCCTGCACGAATCCGACTCCCACTTGGCTGGATATTTACACGAGAAGCGGACGTTAAATGCCTCTTTTTGCGTCGGCAGAATGTTAAACAATCCTGTAAAAGCACAATTCCTTTAAAACAACTATAAACGCAAGCATTTTATCATAGCACTTAAGATCTAATAAAACCAGTCCATTCTGATATCGAGTCGAGTGCAGCGTTTTTCCTCGAAGGTCGTGGGCGTGGTAAGCCACGGCAAATTACCGCAGTATCGACAGGTTACATCTTTATAGAACACTCTTACAATATACGACTCATGAACTCCTTACCAGTCTAAAATAGACAACAAAGGGTATTTAATCAGTAAAAGTGATTTAGCACCATCACAAGGTGACCACAAGTATTTAAAAAAAAAATCTTTTAACCATTATAAGGTGACGAGTTATAAAAAAACATCTTGGATCCCACTTTGCTTCGGAAGGCATGTTAAGCCAGGTCTCAAGCTATATCAGAGTCGTTGTAAGCTTCAGCAAATTACCGCAGTATCTGCAAGTTACAATCTTTATAGAGGACTTTTACAATATACGACTCATGAACTCCTTACCAGTCTAAAATAGACAACAAAGGGTATTTAATCAGTAAAAGTGATTTAGCACCATCACAAGGTGACCACAAGTATTTAAAAAAAAATCTTTTAACCATTATAAGGTGACGAGTTATAAAAAAACATCTTGGACCCCACTTTGCTTCGGAAGGCATGTTAAGCCAGGTCTCAAGCTATATCAGAGTCGTTGTAAGCTTCAGCAAATTACCGCAGTATCTGCAAGTTACAATCTTTATAGAGGACTTTTACAATATACGACTCATGAACTCCTTACCAGTCTAAAATAGACAACAAAGGGTATTTAATCACTAAAAGTGGTTTAGCACTATATCAAGGTGAACACAAGAATTTAAAAAAAAAATTTGAACCCCACTTTGCTTCGGAAGGCATGTTAAGCCAGGTCTCAAGCTATATCAGAGTCGTTGTAAGCTTCAGCAAATTACCGCATTATCTGCAAGTTACAATCTTTATAGAGGACTTTTACAATATACGACTCATGAACTCCTTCCCAGTCTAAAATAGACAACAAAGGGTATTTAATCACTAAAAGTGGTTTAGCACTATATCAAGGTGACAACAAGAATTTAAAAAAAATTTGTACCCAATTTGCTTCGGAAGGCATGTTAAGCCAGGTCTCAAGCTATATCAGAGTCGTTGTAAGCTTCAGCAAATTACCGCAGTATCTACAAGTTACAATCTTTATAGAGGACTTTTACAATATACGACTCATGAACTCCTTATTAATCAAAATTTGACAACAAACGGGATTAACTAGTGAAAATGGGTTATTGGTTATGAGTTACAGTGAATAAGGAACTAGTTAGCCGGGTGGGCGAACACGTAGCGCTTTCGCAAGTTAAGCAGCCTCGGGCGTGGTGCTCACTTGGATGGGTCATATGTATGAAAAAATTTCTTGCGCCCCTCTTTGCTTTGGAAGGCAAGTTAAGCCATTTGTCCCGACTGTCTTCTTTGTATGGCAGTGTTTAAGCTATGTCAGTAGCATGGTAAGCTATAGCAAATTAACCGTGGCGTAGTAGTCACCATGCTAGTCCGCCACCCAGAGGTCCTGGGTTCGATTCCCGGTCAGAGCAAGTTGGAAAATGGCCTTTTTCAAATTGTCCTGGGTCTTGGATGTTTATCTATATATGTATTTGTTATAAAATTTAGTATCGTGGAGTTAATACAAGTCTCGAACTTACTTTGGGGCTAGCTCAATCAGTGTAATTTGTCCCTATATATTTATTTATTTTATTTATTTTATCGACAGGTTGCAATCTTTATAAAGCCCTTTTACAATATAAGATCTTATGAACGTGAACCAAAAAAGGGCCACTTTTCGTAAATGTGCGTAGAAAAGCTTCACGTTCTTTAAACTGTCAACAGTAGTTCATAAAATAATTTGAACGGTTATCTAAGGTTTGGTCAAGACAAAATTTCGAATGATAGCTCCGTTTCCTTTCAAATGGCATTTTGATTGAAGATTTTGGAGAAATTATATCTAAATTATCACAATGAGGGTTACATATCTGTAACCCTTTGCGTGGAAACGTTTGGATCATATGGCACTGGCGCGAGGGTCTTCCTGAAACTGGGCTGGGATGGGCTGTTTTCTTTTATGCAGAGAAGAAATACAGTCATCGTTATTGGCACCACCATTGGTTAAAATCTAAAAAAAAACAGTGGCATTCGTGGGAAACCTGACTGAAGTGAAAACTTGGTGTCGGTTACGGTAACCGTGTCGCGAGTTCAATGGTTTTTCCCATCTCAAAAAGAAGTTTTCACTTTGAAAAACGCTCTGAATAAATGACAGTTGCTCTTATATTATTTTTATTCGCGGGCCAAAATATGATTGTAAGTACGTGGATCGTACAGACAAATCGTGTCGCATGCTATAAAAGCTATTGATTTTTTAATCGGGCGTCATTACCGATCGATCGACACCACCGTAATGAGTGTGAGATGAGGTTCAGATATGGACATTTTAATATACGCGCGTTTAATGTGGCATGGTAATGAGCCAGGAGTGGCCAGGTAATGATACGGTGTAGACAGGATTTGTCTTTGTGTTCGTCTTGCTCGTCCCCGGTTGCATCCTCAGTTGTGCTGCTTTGGTGCGCTTTTCCGCTTTTTCTTCTCCAAATACATATAATATGCATGTCAATGGTCATCCAAGAATGTCGAAGATCATGTAAAATCGTCGACGTCAATCTTTTTCGGGAACACATTTCTGCGAAAAATTTTGCAGATTCCCCATATCAAAACTCCTTGAGAATGCAGTGCTCGAGTTGTTTGTACCGAACTTAAGACGCCTCTTTTATTTCACATAAAAAATAAAAAAAATATATATGGGGATACATCATCACACAGATTGATTTAGCCCCAAAGTAAGTTCATTAAGGGGCTACTAAAATTTTTAATTATATCTTCGTTTCCTTTTAAATGATTTAATTCAAATAGTGGCAGCACTGGACCCCGAAAAATTTAGGTAGCCCCTTAAGATGGAATGGTATTATTTCTAGGCCGAAAGTGCGTATGTATACAACGTAAAGGGACATACCCGTAATAAATGGCCCACGGGCTATACTAGATCACTATAGTATAAAGAAATTAAACATCCAAAAAAAAAAAAATTCGGCATTCCCACACAAATTGCCATGCCAGCTGCGCCCTTTTGTATGGAAATGCCGAATTATTTTATGTTTTGGCTGTTATTTTATTTTCATTATACTAAAGTGTGCCTGTATACCTTGTGGTTCAATGTATTACGGGTATGTCCCTCCCACGTTGCAAACCGTGGAAGAGACGTGGAATGAACTATGTATACCTTTAATAAATCGAACCACAGACTACACTAGATCACTATAGTATAATGAAATTAAAATAACAGCTACAACACAAAAAAATTCGCCTTTTCGATACAAAAGTGTGCAGCCGCCCGGGCAATTTGTATGGAAATGTCGATTTTTTTTGTTATTTGGTTGTTATTTTAATTTCATTGTACTATAGTGATCTAGTATAGCCTGTGGTTAGATTTCTTACGGGTGTGTCCCTTCCACGTCGTATTTTTGCCCGACGTCGTGACGTCAAAAAGTAAGGAGGCTATAAATCCTAATGTAGGTATATTTTTTTTTTATGTTCCCCGATAACGCGAAGACGCCTGGACCAATACAGAAAATGCTTTTTATTTAAATGAGAGTAGGGTAAACTTCCAGTCATTGGACGCTAACAGTCATTGGACAGAACACAACAAAAACAGCTTTGTTAAGGTTGCTTTCAAAACGGGAACACTGCAGCTACAGAGTATAAAAAGCTATCAGCTGCAGTGGACAGAACACAATCAAACCTTATTTATTAAACTCATGTTATTTACTGTCCAATGACTGTTAGCGTCCGATGATTGGAAGTTTACCCTACTTGTAAAGTGGTGGTCCTAAAGGAATTTTATCATAATTATTTGTATAGTTTGCTATGTAAGACGGTTCTTAGTTTTTAAAAAATATTTAACTGATGAACTAGGCAGTGCAAGTGATAATCCAAACTAAGGGACGCTCGTTAAACGTGTAAATTCGTTTCTTTCGGCGTTTCTTCTCAGCAGTGGTCGTTACGAAGTGCTGGCATCGGTAGCTTTTCTTTAAAAATAAATTCAATTTTAATATACTTTACACGTAACGTAAATTATACTTATTGACGCGTAAAAGTGCCTGTAAAGGTCTAATTACTTAATAAACATTTGAATCATTGAACCTTAAAAATCTTTGAAAAAGTTATTATCTATTTCAAAACTCCATTCCGAAGTATGGTCTTTATAGACATCCGCATTGCAAGCCAGCATTCTTGACCGACAGATGCATAAAGCTTTTAATTAAAATATCTCTGGAAGTAGAACACTCGTAAAACACAAATGTTTGGGAAATAAAATTGAATCTGCCTACTTCCTACAAGTTTCATAGTCTTTTTAAACGACTTTTTTTGTAAAACAATTGTATTTTTAATATGTAGTTTTAAGTTAGCACAGGTTTTTATATTGCAAAATTAAATAAATATAAATATATATGGACAGATAACACTGATTGAGCTAGCCCCAAAGTAAGTTCGAGACTTGTGTTATGGGATGCTAAATCAACGATACTATATTTTATAATAAATGCTTACATAATATATGGGTAGATAAACATCCAAGACCCAGGACAATTTAAAAAAGGCCATTTTCCGACTTGCCCTGACCGGGGATCAAACCCGGGACCTCTGTGTGGCGGACTAGCATGGTGACCACTACGCCAAGGAGGTCGTAAAAAAATTTCAACAAGCTAAACGGTCAACTATTGCCAGTTCACCGGAGTGGGTTCTTTACACATTCTTTCATCGTCCAGGCTATCAAACTATAGAACGATTTTCCAGTTGATGTCCGGAAGGCTAAAACCCGCTTTTTATTTAAGAAACAGGTGAAAGCACACTTTCTTCAAAAACTGTCAGATAGATCATAGTGTATTTATCTAGTATATGTAGGTATTGTTTATCATAGTATATACTTAATAGCGTGTACTTTTTTGTATGTAGTTTATTGTTTTGACATATAGTCTTTTTTTTTCGCCATGTACCTATTCAAGTTTTGCACTACCCCTGTCATTCTCTACATCATCCGTTTGGTTGACTGGTAGATAAGGCTTTAGGCTTATCTACCAGTCAGTCTTAAGTCCGCCATTACACTTGTATTTGTGTATAAAATTAATTAAATATAAAAAAACTATTAATATTATAGACTAAAAATTCAGTTCTAAAGTAGCAGCGGTCTAATTCTTTACACGATTTAGACATACGACAATATGAGAACATTCAACTCAAACATTCTTACTGACCGAGCTAGATTTCTTAAATTAGTTACAAAGCTATTATGATTCTATCTGTTTTCGCTATACGACTGTCGACAAAAAAAATCTCTGGTTCAAATGTAGATTATTAAAAGGTATGGTATCTATACGTATTTTACTCCTCCGTGGCGTAGTGGTCACCATACTAGTCCGCCACCCAGAGGTTCCGCGTTCGATCCCCGGTCAGGGCAAGTTGGGAAATGGCCTTTTTCAAATTGTCCTGGGTCTTGGGTGTTTATCTTATGTGTTTGTTATAAAGTATCGTTGAGTTAGTATCTCATAACACAAGTCTCAAACTTACTTTGGGACTAGCTCAATCAGTGTAATTTGTCTCTATATATTTATTTTCCTTTTCTCTGATTAGCAAATAGTGACGAAGATCCAACGCATTCAAATTTCGCGTGACGTCACGATCGAGTATAATTTTACCAGAAGGTGACGTAAATCGCCCCACTCCGAAAGTTTGATGCGCTGTATCTTTTTGAATTATTAATACTTTTGTTAAAATATGTTTTGTCTCGTTCTTTCAATGTCAAATATTGTGAAGAGGAAAAGGGACAAAACATGTTTTAGCTAAAATAAATATAAATATATAAATAAATATATATATGGGGACAAATAACAGTGATTGAGCTAGCCCCAAAGTAAGTCCGAGACTTGTGTTATGGGATACTAACTCAACGATACTATATTTTATAACAAATACATATATAGATAAACATCCAAGACCCAGGACAATTTGAAAAAGGCCATTTTCCAACTTGCCCTGACCGGGGATCGAACCCGGGACCTCTGGGTGGCGGACTGGCATGGTGACCACTACGCCACGGAGATCGTCATTTAAATAGGTTTAAAATAGGTTTAACAAACAGTTGTATTTTTTTATGAATAAGAGGGCTAGTATCTACCAGATATATGTCAAACATTTATAGAATTTCTTTGTTTATTTTTGTATTTTTAACCGACTTCCAAAAAAGGAGGAAGTTATCAATTCGTCTCGATCCTTTATTTCTTTTTTTTATGTATCTTCACCGATTATTCAAAGACGCCTGGACCGATTTAAACAATTCTTTTTTTGTTTGAAAGGGTATACTTTCCAGGTGGTACCACTGAAATTTTATCAAAATCGGTTGTGTAGTTTGGGGGGTGAAGTCGGTTTTAAGTTTTGAAAAATGATATTAAGCAAATATAGTCGCAGTATTGTGTGCAACGTTGTATAAGTACGTCAAAAAATGCTCGATGGCGTCTCCTTACGATGCCCGCCAAGGCTCGCGTGATATTATGTATGTATGTATGTGGGCTAGCAACATTATAACAGAGAGAGAGAGAGAGAGACTATATGTAAGGTGATGTATGAAAGAAAAGGATAACCATTGTAAGAAGAATGAAAGAGGTAAATAGATTTAATGTACAGGTGTGAAAGAGAGGTATGAATGAAAGTAGTTTATAAAAAAGACAAGATGGCTACGACGATCGATCCATGTAAAGACGTGCGAATTTTTTTACTGAAATAAAAGACGAAGTTCAAGAAGAAATCACTTTTATTCACCATCCCATGTATGTATCTCATAACAAAACCATAGATAGTGCCATTTGTTTAACCACTTTACTACTTATCAAGTGTTGAAAGCTCTTGCAAGTAAGCAGTCCAAGCAAATACGGTAACATAATAGGCTATATCTTGTTACCTTATATCAATGAGACTTTGTTATGGTAGTAACTGTTTCTATTTTGGTTCAACTGGTCTTCATTTTAAAGATCTTATTGAATATGAGATAAGCATTTCTTTGAGTACCTTAGTGCACTTTTAACCGACGTCAAAAAAGGAGGAGGTATCAATTCGAATCTATAGAACGTGGAAGGGACATACTCGTAATAAATCAAACCACGGGCTATACTAGATCACTGTAGTATAATGAAATTAAAATAACAACCAAAACACAAAAAAAGTTTTTTGGCATTTTCATACAAAAGTGTGCACGAGCCCAGGCAATTCGCATGGGAAAATCGTTTTTTTTTTAACTAAGAATACTTGTTTGTGTACAAATAATTGTTTAAATACTTCTTAAGTGGCCCTATAGACATTGAATCAAAATCTGTTGTGGAGTTTAGTTTTGAAGTCATTTTTTAGATTTAAAAAATTATATGAGGATCTCTGTGGCCTAGCGGGAGTGCGCATTACTAACGATTTCGCAAGGAAAGCGACACCGGGCGTGGTCCGCACTTGGATTGGGGACCGCAAGTGGCATGAAAATTTCTCAAGTTCCTCCATGCTTCGGAAGGCACGTATAAGCCGTTGGTTCTTGCTGTCATAATTGTATGGAAGTCTTCATGCTATGTCTGTTTCCCATGGGGGTAGGCAGAGACTATAGATTTCCACTTGCTACGATCCTTGCCAACCTTTTTTGCTTCGTCAGCACTCATTACTCTTTTCATACATGCTCTCCGGTTATAGGTACTCCTTACTTCACCTTTCTTCAGAACATCTGCAATTTGGTAGCAGAACGCTCGTCGAAGTTGACCCGGTCCGGTTCTCGCATCCACATTAAGGGGCTACCTGAATTTTCCGAGGTCCAGTGCTGCCCCCATTTAAAATAAATCATTAGAAAGGAAACGGAGATTTCATTTAAAATTTTATCTTGATCAGACCCTAGATAACCCTTCAAACTACTTTATGAACTACTGTTTACAGCTTAAAGTGAAAACGATAAGTTTTTCTACGCACATATGCCAAAAGTGGCCGTTTTTCGCAATTGTGCGTAGAAAAGCTTTACGTTCTCACTTTGAACTGTAAACAATAGTTCATAAAATAGTTTGAAGGGTTATCTAGGGTCTGATCAAGACAACATTTTAAATGAAATCTCCGTTTCCTTTCAATAGATTTATTTCAAATGGGGGCAGCAGTGGACCCCGGAAAATTCAGGTAGCCCCTTAATTTACGTTTGAAGCATGGCCAGTAACAAAAAATAATGTATTTTTGAACACAAATAGAGGCTAGTAAAACTAAAATTAACACATCTACCACCAATTCCCAATAATCCCAATATAACATTTGTCACATACAAATACCACATCCGTCCAGAGACGTCAATCAAGACGTCAAAAGTCTGGCTTAGGACAGGCAAGAATAGAAGAAACTCCACTAATAAGAACATCGCTCTGAAAAAATAATACAAGAAACCTTGCGAGATTCAAAATAATATTCAATGTAACACTGACCTAATTATGGGAGACTTTTAAGACTGTGATCCACTGCTAAGCTACTGTTAGCTCTAGCTTTCTTAGATAAGATAATCTTAATCGCGGTTTTATGATCTAATAAAAATAAATTAGATAAGTTCGTTATTTTAGCGCTATCTTGTTAATACTGAACTGGACTTAAAAAAAAACATGGTGTTCCCTAGTAGTTAGATCATAGACCTGGATTTTTTACTGCTATGGGTTATTAGTTATTGCATTCATTACTGCTATCTTTAATAATTTCCACTTGGAAATTATTATACATATATTTCTATGATATTTTATATCTTGTGATCTGGAGCTCGAGGGTTCGAATCCCACTAGGAAGCATACTTTGTGAAAAGTTGTTTCCAGTCTGGTTAGGATATTGCAGGCTTGAATCACCTGATTATCCGAAAATAAATATGATTCCGTGTTTCAGAAGGCACGTATAAACTATGGGTCCGCCATCTAGCGTTTGCTCATCAAACTTATATAAGGATTGGTTTTGGTCTACCCTTTGGGTGTCGGTACAGTCGATCACCTTGGTTAGGTAGCGGACCCCGGGCTCTGAAGCGTTACTGCTGAGGATGCAAACGGGAAAACGTGAGGATGATGATGATGATCATTATTCAGTGTCAGATTCAGATTCAGATTCAGAGTTTTATTGCAAGTCACAGTTTTTAAGGTGTTACATAAATTAAATAGGTACAAGTGACGCCCTGCTAGGGCACTGCAAACAATAAGGGCAGCTAGATGCCATTTTACTTAAATATATTAAATTAAATTTCATCATAAACATTTATATTTTTCAATCAAATTATAATGTCATCAAACGTACACTTACATATATAGGCATGCAGACTGAAAGTAAGCTACAATTTGTCATTGAGGAATGCGGATACACTATAATAGCATTTTTTAACGAGAAACAGTTTAAGGGTTGTGTTGAATGTAGTATTTTCTATAATATTTTTTATGTGATTAGGAATATGGTTGTATATTTTCATCACCATATGATGGGGACTAGAGGAAATTAATTGCATTTTAGTGGGTGGTATCTCTAACTTATTTAAATTTCTATCGTTTCTTTTATTGTTATTTTCCATTTTTTGTACAGGTGTTCGTGCTTTCTTACAAATTTACATGATTCCAGGATATAGATCGATGTGATAGTTAAAACTTGATGTTTAATAAAATAAGGCCTACATGATTCCCTTTGATCTATATTTACGAGTATTCGTATGCATTTCTTTTGTAGCGAGAATATATAGTCCACTTCACAGCAATTTCCCCACAGGACAATGCCGTAAGACAACCTGGAGTGGGCGTACGCATAGTAGGCTGCGACTGCTGCGAGTGATGTTTTGAAGTCGGTAACACGTTTTAATTGGTTAAGAGCGTATGTAAAAGACGATAATTTATTTATTAGTTTTTGTATATATGGCTTCCAGGTCATGAGTGTATCTAAATCAATTCCAAGTAATGTAGCAATGTTAACTGTTTCTAATTTAGTATCTTTGATATGTTATTTGTAGTGGACTTTTTTGGTAGAGTTTAAATTGTATTAATTTTGTTTTGTTTAAATTAAGTACTAAATTATGTTCTTCTAGCCAGGTAGTAATTTTACCCAGTAATTTTTTGTCTCAATTAGGTAGCAACGTTCAAAAAAGTCACGTCGATCTGTAGCTTTGCTTTGACCATGATTTGACGCTATGGTTCGGAAAAAAATATGTTATTGCAGGGTAACGTTATAAATTACTAAGTATGAGCTAAAAATCTTACACTAGTATTAGCTGTTAACGTAAACTTGATAAGTAAAAGTATGGGTTTTAAATAAAATAAAAGTTTTGAATACATTAATCTGTGTGATTTGTTCTTATATTTTATTTACTCGACAGTGGAATACAATCTTTATGTAGTGCGTCATCAATCGGTCATCAGACAATAAATAGGTGTTGGTATTTCCCGATACAACAGCAAAATGAAACTGAAATATAAAAATTGACAGGCATTTTTTTTTCTTGACTGTTCTTACAACTGCCTCTCTCTCTTACTTCGTGACTGCGAATCAGGGATATGCATTGCTTTGTTTATAATAAAGGCTCTGTGATCAATGCCTACCCTATAAAATATGAAGCCGTTCTTGTAACTTAGGTATGATAACCTTAATTACAAAAATTGCTCCATATCGAAGAAAATATATATATTTCATTCATCACAAACGCAGTGGCGCAGGGTAGACAAATTGCTATTTGTCTGTATAGAATGCACGCCACTGCTGCGAATGTCTCTTGCACTCCTCTATCCCTATTTACGAGTCCAACTGGTTTCTCGACTTGAGCTATGACCACGCTATGACAGTGGTATAACTAGGTTTGGCATCGCCAGGCTCGAAGAACTGGAGACGGTACACGTATCGGCTGTGGTCTGTAAGCGTGATGATGCACTTTCCAAGGTAGACCTCATTCATAAGTTCTTATTAAGGAGCTCGGTGTTCCGGCGGAAGTGCGCATTACTAGCGCTTTCGCAAGTAAAGCGACACCGGGCGTGGTCTGAACTTGGATTGGTGACATGAAAATTTCTCGAGCTCCTCCGTGCTTCGGAAGGCACGTATAAGCCGTTGGTCCCGGCTGTCATCATTGTATGGCAGTCGTTAAGCTATGTCAGATGCCTTTAGGCAGCTTGAAAAATCTGACACTAATGTTGGCCACTTACACACACGAAAAGTAAGCAAGCATTTATAAGTTCTTGCGACGTAACTGCTGACTGGGCGGACTCAGAACAGAACAGAGGTAATATTTTTTTCCTGTATCATAGCTAAAAGTATTCTCCATGAAGTTACTTTTCAAATCAAAATATTTTATCAAATTAGTTCACCGTTGAGCTAAACTAGTACAAGCAGACTCACTGAAAGCATGATGCAAATACACACATCTAACTTTTTTTTAGATAAAGTAGGGGAAGACCGAGGACCAGATGGCGGGACGACCTTGATAAATTTATGTACGACTGGCAGAAGATCGCTGATGATAGGGACGTGTGAAAGAATTAGGGGGAGGCCTTTGCCCAGCAGTGGGACACAATACCTCCAGGCTAGTAAAAAAACTTTTTTTTTTAAGCCCCGACAATTAATAGGGGTGTTATAAGTTTGACGCTAATGTCTGTCGGTCTGTCTGTCTGTCTGTGTGATTTCGATGCGGTTTTATTTACGTCAAAGCAAGTTTCCTTGCGGTAGTTCTTAGCTATGTTTGATTAAAATCTGTTTAGCCGTTTAGAAGTTATTCGGTGTTTAAGCTTGAAAGTCGGGGTTTTTAATTTACCTGGCAAATAATAGATGGCGCTTAGAATATGTATTTCCGCCACTCTTAACTAGATGGTTTCTAATTTTCCTGGTAAATAAACTTGTAATCTTACCTATGTTTTCACTTCTGGGGTCAAATTTCCTTCCAGGTCTCTCTACTTGGTGATATTTCCAATCAAAGTTATAAGGACACCTTTTCAGCATCGACGGTTAATAGCACATTACTGCAGATGGCGGGAAATAAAGCATTGCCGGCCAAGTTGTTTTCAATGTCTTTGCCAAATGTAAAAATATAACTGTCATCTGAAACGTCAACGTCACTGTCTTGTGATTCTGAATGCACTTCTTGTTTTAAGCAGCGGCCAGGAATGAATTTTCATACTACATTCCTGGCCTAGGCCGGTAAAGTGATACATGAGCCAAGAATTGCAAACTTCATGTCTTCTTTTTAGATTTACTACAATAATGCCTACATATCCGAGCATGTTTGAGAAAAATCATTATTGTATTCCACGCAAACCACAATATATTCCACAAATCAATATGAATTTGTTTGTTATTACTTCCGCTCGCGTTTTCCTTTTATAGTGATGCAGTTATTTATTTGTTTTGACTGCTCCATTGTGTTGGGTTTATTTCTGGATGAAAAGCTTATGCACTCACATATTTTAAAATGCAACCTGTGTGCTATGGTTTTAGTGATTCTTCTATGCTGCACAGTAATAACTCTCAGATGGAAGGTAATTGTTGAAATGGAAAGAGAGATTGAGGAAATAAGTTCTAATAGAGATGGAAATTCAGTTTAATGTAAACTTAAGGAAACAGCTAGAAAGAAGTTTTTAATTTTTTTTAATTTTCTACAAAATCCATAAGGGGTACGAATGATTTCAATACATGTTTCGACATTTTTAATACGATATACAATATGTAACAAAAACCCTATCCAATCCTTGTAGGAGCAATTCAGACCATCAATATAATCCTTTTCCTATGGGACTAATACTAATGCTTGAAACTTGAAGAAAAAAATCATAATTTTCATACAAATTTCCGGGCCACCAGAACACTTTTGTATAAAAATGTTGATTGTTTTTCGAATTTCAAGCATTGGTCCCATAGGAAAATTTGTTCATATTGATGGTCTGAGCTGCTCCTACAAGGATCGGACAGAGTTTTTTTTTTTCATTGTATATTAATCATATTTGTTTAAGACGAAGGGTCCTGCTAGACGTAGTGGTATAGTAATAAATCTCCTTTCATACATCATTTTTACATCTTGAGCTTAAAGAGTAAACTAAGCTTCATCATTTCGTTCAGCGTTTTGTAACGGCAACGCAAACAAGAGACTTACCGTCTTATTATAAAACCCAGACTAAGTTTGTTACTAGGTTTAAACCATTATCCGACCAAATCAAGATGACCTCTAGTAATATCACACTATCTCACCTCAACGTCAACTTCATTTTGGGTGGATAACAGTTTAAATCTAGTAACAAAGTTAGTCCTGTTTTTATAATAAGACAGTATAAGTTTAGTATGTCGTTTAGTATTTCGAGTAAAACCGGACGAACTTGGATGACATCGTCGGTAAAAAGTAGTAAATTCTTCCACCATTTTTCGATTTAGGGATCCGTTTCTGAAATATTGGTTTAAAGTGAAAATTTTTGTTAGAGTCAAGTGTCCCCCCCTCTATCTGCTAAACGGTTATATATAGACACGTAAAAAATTCACAGCTATGTTATATATGACGGAATTAATAGGAAAAATATCAGAGCTAAGTAGAGTTTACCAAATAAAAAAGTTATAAAATGTACTCGGAAAAGGAAAATTTCATACAAAATTCAATAGAAAATTTAGCTTTTAGCACTCGAAATTGGCATTCGTAACTACGCAACCCCACAACTACGCGTGGCCCGACACGCACTTGGCCGCTTATTTTATGTATTATCATCGATAATTCGAAGACGCCTGAACCGATTTGATAAATTCTTTTTTGTTTGAAAATGTATACTTGCCAGGTGGTCCTATAGAAAATTAATCAAAATCGGTTTTATAGTTTGGCGGTAAAGTCGGTTAAGTATTTAGATTTGAAAAATTATGTTTGCTAGATGTTCGGTAGCCTATTGACATGATCGTACCATATTCAACGAAGGCTTTTTAACTTCTTTACAATCGGTGCTACCTATAAACTTCTTCTTAAGGCGGCCCTTCCCGACCGCTCTGTTGTCAACGCGAGCATAGTTTGAAAAGCTTGTTGTTTTATACAGGGCAATGCTAGAAAAAGAGGCAAACCAAAAAGAGAGAGATAGCGCCTAAGGGCACGGTTTGCATTCTATTGAATGAAATTAGTATTATTATCAACTATCCATTGAACGAATATTACTTATATAACTATTCATAGGGTGCGGAAATTTCATAAAACTTGTTCCAGATGATACGTGTTTATCAGTAAGCTTTACAAGTGTGCAAAGTACGAAATATTTTCTTTATCTTTACAATTTATGAGTACTTTATGAACGCTCGAAGTTCAGCTAAAATTTGTGCCAAAAAGCAGATTTTTGGACTACTGACTTTGTTTTTATTTTAATTTAATTTTTATAGAAACGAGTTTGAAAGTTTTCAAGAAAGATCAGATACAACGCCATAATCACGTACGAGCGTTTGTATGAAAAGTAAGACGGGAAGGCCGCTCTTAAATATTCATTCCTGATCTTATCAATTTTCGTCACCCCACATATTTCTACAATAATTCATGTTTAGCAAAATAAAAAAGGTTTTATGTAAAAAAACCAACCTTTTCAAAAATTTCACTAATGAGTCAGGTAGTTCTTTCAAACAAGATTATAAGTAATTATGAACAATAGGTGTGGTCTTATCTTTTATTGTTTTATTTCTAGGCTTTTATTATAGAAAGAACGTTCCCAGGAGTTTTGTAACAATTAACTGTTTTTGTATTATTCAATAATATAATAGTTATCTAAGATGGTTTCATCCCAGTAGTGTTTAGACTTTGGTGGAGTGCGAACGTAAGAGAAAATGTAATTTTAACTATAAAATTAAACTATTTCGTGTATTAGTTTAAGAATGAACTGGTGTGACTAGTTATGTTTCTAGTAAGTTTATTTAATTTTACTGTTTCAATACTTTCTTAACATTTATTTTAAATTTTTTAGTTTTTTTTTTTTCATGTGATAGAATAAGTGGTTTCAGATGCATTTTACATAGCTTGACTTTGGCTTACAATGATAACTTAACGTGCCTTTTGAAGCACGAAAGAGCTAGAGATTTTTTGTCATTTGTCACTCAAAAAAGTTTGAATTACGCAAAAACTAAATGAGACCAGAATAAATGAAATATAATCTAATATATATCATGATATTATATCTAATTACATAATATACTAAGCGTATGTATAATGTAATAAAAAGAAATGTTCAATTATTTCAATTCAATATAAATTTATTTTTAATTTAGTTTTTAGTTAAATTGTGTTATTTATAATTGTTTTATCCTTGTTAAAATAATAAAACTTTAAATGAATATAAATGTACAAAAAATAATTCTTTCATATTATACGTTTCTTGTTTTATAGTTTCACGACAGTATTATTACAAGACTATTCTCAATTACTTTATAGCTACTCGTATTGGCTTCCTATTTCACAATTGATTGCTTTTGTCTTAATCAATATAACAGTTATAAGATGGTGTCATCTCAGTCGTGTTTTGACTTTAGTAGAGTGCGTCAGTAGTAGAAAATGTCCGTTATTATTACGCAATATATATCGTATATTAGTTTTAGCGACGTAAATATTCGCTCTGTGGCTTTAATATGAATGCATATTGATTTGAAGGCAATAAGATGCTAAATTAACCAATCGCGGAGGTCAGACCGCGGCGCTTTGTGTAAAAACCAGTAACCTCGTCAAATCACTTAGGTTAGGTAGTGGACCCCGGGCTCTGAAGCGTTACCGCTGAGGATGCAACCGCGAATACGCTCGGATAATGATTATAAATAAATTAATCAAAAAAAAAAAGAAAACTTACTAATACTAGTCTAATTACTTCAAAGTATTTTGGTTAGTCGTATGTGTTGTGTTCTAAATACAGTTTCTTAAAGTAATGTGAATACAGAATATATTCAATAATTGAATTACTTCAATGATTGGGTAATTATTACAATTTAAAATGATAACGTGAAGCTTTTTCGCAAATGTGTGTGAAAATGCTTCACGATCTTACTTCAAACTGTTGACTGTTCATAAAATAGTTTGAAGGCAAAATTTTAAATGAAATCTCCATTTCAATGGGGGCAGCACTGGTCCCCGAAAAATTTAAGTAAGCATAATAAATAGTGATGTTATAATTAATTCTAATAGTCTTTTCTCCTTTGTTACAGATGAAATAAACCCCAAACCACCCGGCCACCAAACGAAGTGTTTTTTTTTTAATTGGTACTAAAATCAGTGTATATGTGTGAGAAAGTGGGATTCGATAAGATGACGAACATCAGTCCGGAGACCAGGATCATGATTCTGAGGAGTCATGATGGAAGAAGCAGTTACAGAAGACAGGTAAGTTACATGTTTTTATTGTATAATTTGATATATAAATGATTTTTTTTATGTCATAGGGTGGTAAACGAACAAGCGGGTCACCTGATGGTGAGTGATCACCGCTGCCCATGGACAGCTGCAACACCAGGGGTGTAACAGTAGCGTTTCCGATCTTTAACGAAGGGAAGATGTAGGGGGAGGGGAGAGGGGAGGGATGGGGGGCCTCCGGCTCTTTCACTCACCGAACGAAGCATAGAAGCGGTTATGCTTCTACTCAGACGTCGATTTTCTGTGAGAGTGTAGTACTTCCCCGGACGAGCCGGCCCTTTCATGCTACTAGCAAAACAGAGTTTTGAAGGTAGCGTGGCTCTACCACAAGTAATAAAAAAAATATAAGTATTGTCATCCGACTTACACAAGCAAGCTAAATTTTAGCTCAACAATTAGACCTAAACAAACATTCATACATAGTTTATACAAGATACATTGCAAGTTAAATAAAAGCTTGTTAAAAAACAAATGTCCGAGTTCATTGCCCTGTCGCAATTCGGGAATCATTTACCGATAATGGATCGGACGTGTTGCCAAATTGCGGAAATAAGTGTTCTATTTTTAAATATGTACTTTCCGAATTCTTTAAATAATTCTGCTAAATTGAGGACGGCATTCTATTTTTGAACTTTTACAAACCAATTAGGAAATGTCACAATTTAAAATGTTGCCAAACTATGGAAATACCTGTTCTATTTTTAAATACGCACGATTTAAGGAAATGTTCTAAACTTTTTTATTAACATATTTGGATCAATGTTCTTGTTCTATTTTTAAATATTGTACGCACGATTTGAGGAAATGTTTTAAACTTTTTTATTAAATATTATTTATGAACATATTTGGACAAATGTTCTTGTTCTATTTTTAAATTAGTTTTACACAAATTATTATGCCTAATCTTGCCTGTATTTTTTTTCGCCTACGTATGTAGTTTTTTAAAAATAAATCAAGTTGTACTTTGACGTCATTTCAAGGTGCATTGTCTCACTTGTCCTATGTCAAATGTGAAAGAACCCTGATCTATAATCACGTAAGTAGTTAGGATAATATTGTTTTCCTCTAACCCATTTTGTCACATGAGCTCATTTTCTGTGGTATTATTTCCATAAATAAACATTTTGAAGGGTTACTACCATCAGCTTTGTCGAAGACATTTGCTGTTCTTATAAAACAGATGTATCTACTCCTATTTCATGTGTTTATCTTCAATGTTCCTGAAAGGGTTTTATCAAATTAAAATGTAGGTATTCAAAATTAAAACTCAATTTATTATTTTCATAACTGTCAATAGTAACATAATAGTACCTTTAAACATGTTAATTTTGTGCAATTATTCATTCTATATGACACGCACACTGATAATTCTATGGGCAGTACCCCAAATTCTATTTGCTGTTTCAAATAGCCTTATTACGATAACAAATAGGTTGAATATGTCCTGTAGGAGTGTTAATGTTTAAATTGCGACAAGGGATAGAATGTGAGGCAGTGTGTCGGTCATTGACCTGTACAAAATGTTCTGTACAATCTAGTCGACGCTTTCAGATAGAGTGCGCAGTGAGGGGACATTGGGGCAATTCAGGTTATCGATATCGACGTGTTGAATCGATATTACATTGACAAGTACAAAATGTTTGGTACAATCCAGTCGATACTTTCAGATAGAGTGCGAAGTGATCGATATCGATATTTTAGATTGTATTATATTTTTAACGCTTCTAAATATAGTGCATAGTGAGGAACCACTATGACCAGTACAAAAAAAAGGAATCTCTTAGTAAAAGCTTTGAAGATTCATTGAAGACATTGTACTAGCTTTGAAGATTTAGACTAGATATATATATATATATATATATATATATAGATTACTTTAAATTTCAGACTAGCTAGAAAACCCTAAAATAGCTTTTTTAGCTTAAACAAAAGAAATTAGGTGAACATTTCTGTGTTTAAAATTAGACATTCTTCGTGTTTATTTGCTGTTTGATAACTACTTCTAAAGACCAAAAAATGGTTTTTCGTTACTTTAAATTTAGATTGTTTTCTTCTCGAATAAAGTCTAAAAATAATTAAGCTGTGGGAAAGGAAATGTGAGATGACTGGTGTCAAGTTGTGTTATACTCTGCCAACCACTGAATGTAATTCGATATACAATATATTCTTTATCGATAAACATATTTCTCCCATCACTACGAATCCGTTCTCACATATACATGGTGCTGGTAACATTGATCGGCTGTGTAGCTGCGTGTAGTGTTAATGTAGCACCCTATACATCTTGGTACTACGGTCACTCGGGAATGTAGCCTTTTAAATGTTTCGTGAACGTGAAATATCGCTTCTGGCTTTGTTATCGCTTTTACTTAGTTGAACCAGCTGGCTGTTGCATCATTTTAGTCTGTTGGATACATACAAAGATAATAAAGTCTGGCTTGAACTTAGCGCGGATTCCTCTTAAAGGTTTGTATACTCACAAATGTCATTTGGAACATACTGAATGTACAATTTGATTAGATTGAAAATTTCCACATTTAAAAAATTAAATTTAAATGATGACAACAAACAATGTATTCTCTGTCCACACATCAATTATAAATATTAATTTAATTGTGAGTTGACGTCCTTGGAGAATATGCTGCAGTGCATTACAGCTTCTTCTGCACTAGCGCTTTAGAGGCGGCAGTAAACTTAGCTCTTTGGAGGCGGCACTAAACTTAGCTTAAAGAAATTTTGACGTCAACAATTGTGCAACAAAACAAAGTGACGATTATTAAGAGAGACAAATGTAGTTTACGTTTTATTTTGAAACGACATGTCGGATGGTCGTATGGGCAACATTATGTAATTTTAAAGAAATTGCAATTATCTAGGGTTATAATTGGTGTCCAACAATAAGATTATAAACTTAAAGAGAATATAGTGTATTATATCTAATTTAACCATCAGAATGGAAAACTTCTGCACCTTTATATTTTCTTTCCAGTTCATAATTTTACTGTAAATACCCTCTTCTGTCTCCTTTCAGATACTGGCAGCGCTGGCGGTCTCCCTCGGTCCATTCGCCGCGGGGCTCAGCAAAGGGTATATGTCTCCAGCCATCAGTTCCATGATGGACTCCAAGCACAGCGGGTTTCCAGTGAGCGAGCAGCAAGCTAGTTGGATCGCTAGTTTAAGTTTATTGGGTAAGTGGATTTGTCATCTTCATCCGAGCGTATTCTGCTCTGTGGTCGGGAGTTCGCATTACTAAAGCCTTCTGCCAAAGCTTTTACACAAGCAGTCTATGGACGCAATATAAGCGCCGGACCATTGGAGACTTGCTTATCCAGTATAATAACATCTTTAGGATGATTTTGAGGTTGCCCAGTAGATGCAGTGCCTCAGGCTTGTTGGTGGAGGCCCGTACAGACGGGTTTCAAGCAATAGTGCGGAAGAAGGCCGCCTCTCTTTTGCAGCGTGTCTGGAATAGCCACAACAGCATCCTAAGGATGATATCCTCGCGTTCCAATTGCCCCATGCTGAAAAATTGCATGCGGGTGGCCATAGGGGGTAGCATCTAAAAAATTTTTTTTGCTCGTATCGCAATAATTGTAATTAATTAATGATATATCCCAAATAAAGATTTGTTATTGTTATTACTAGCGCTCTCGTAAGTAAAGCTATACCGGGTGTAGTCTGCACTTGGATGGGTGACCACAAGAGGCACAAAAAATTCTCGATATCCTACGTGATTCGGAAGGCACGTATAAGCCGTTGGTCGCGGCTGCCATCATTGTAAGCCAGTCGTCAAGCTAAGTCAGATGCCTTTTGGCAGCTTACAAGCTGACACCAGGGGAGGCCGCATACACACACGAAACCACAACAACATCATTCCCGGTTGCATCCTGAGCGGTAATGCTTCAGAGCCCGGGGTCTACTACCTAACCTAGGTGAATTGATGAGGTTACTGGTTTTTACACAGAGCGACGGCCGTCTGACCTCCGCAACCCAAAGGGCAGGGCAGAACCTATTCTTGGATAGGTTTGGGCAAACGATAGATGGCGTTCTTGACCCACAGGTGTTCGTGCCTTCCGACGCAAGGAATCTTTCTTTTAGGATAATGTGATGATTCAAGCCTGCAATATTCTAACCAGAGTGGAAGCGACTATCACAAAGTATGCTCCTCAGTGGGATTTGAACCCACGTCCTATTATTCAATTTTCGAAATTTGTTCCTTGGGGAAAGTTGGTCAGTATTAAGACCCTAATACTTCTAAATGAAAAAGCTGAAAATGAAAACAATATAGGTTCATGTTAATCACAAGTTATAACCCGGAAAATAAACACGACCAGCCACTCTTGGATGTTATTTCTCGTGGAGTAACATTTAATTTGTCCGCTGTGGCCGAACAATAGCAACGCTATTGTTGAACATGTCGGAATGGAACGCGAGCTAATGAGTTGGTTCCGATATTTCCTTTTTTTAAAGAAAATACGGAGCTTGATGGCGTAGCGGTGAAATATATACTATCTCTACTAAATTAATGCATACAGGAATAAATATATATGGACAAATAAATAAACGTGTGAATATAACTCGAAACATACCTATTTTAGCGCTTCCCATCATCTCTGTACTTCAATCCTCTTCGAAATTTTGTAGCTCATCCGACCACCTAGTAATATGTCTGCCTCTCTTCCACATCGGAGTCCAGACAGTGGCGATATGAGCTTATCTTTCCTATGGCATACAGCAAACATGACCAGCCCAATGCCACGTCAACCTACCCGTTTTTTGTCAACAGACAAGACACCACTTCAGTTACGGAACATTTAAAGCTCATTTCTGATTTGTGACTTCCTTTCTACATTACTTTAATTATCCTTAGTTCTCACATACTTGTTGGGAGTAGTCAGTATGGGAACTATGGGAGAAGTGTGGCTCTGGTAGTGAAGACTAAACAAGCTTTTCTCTAGAACATTAAACTCAAAAGTTCAAAGTGCTTCTCAAGCCGAATTAAACGAGCCCAAACTTGAGGGGATTGCGTCGTTTCATTACAGAGTTCCTATGGCCATCTTCGGGCTCCATCATCAAATCAGCTCCATCTTATCAAAATATTGTATTGTCACGCAATATATACGTATACGCGCAAAATTTCAGGTCAACCGGACCCCGGGAAGTGTGTCAAATTTAACTTGCAAGATTTAATTACAGACAGACAGACAACGGGACAGGTGGAACAAAGTAAAAGCTTGTAAAAATACCTGATGATGATGATAGCTTCTCCCATTAACTAGGATGTATTATAGTTATATATAGTATGGTTTCATCTAATATTTTAATACCCTAGTACTTTTAGCACTTTTGTCAAAAACTTTGCTTTTATCAGCACTCCCTGTAGGTTGACTGGTAGAAAAGGTCTTGGGCCTTAAATCCGCCTGTAAAATTTTTGTAATAAAGTTTAATAAATAAATAAAACTTATGTGAACTAAAAATACAACTATCTGAAATGTAACTATATACAGTACCGTCTTCATCATAAGGCAGGGCACACGGGGCCCGTGCCCAGGGCCCCCATTCTCAGGGGGCCCCGAAGGACCGACAATTTCTCTCACACATTTATTCTCAAAGCATTTTTGTCGGGCACATTACACTTTTTTCCCGAAGGAATCCCAAAGGACCAAAAAACCAGCAGCATTCTAATATCATTATTCATTAATAAATATTCATACTTAGTAAAAAAAATGTTATTATAATTCGCTTTTTCACTTCCAAAAGAGCCCCAAATTCTTGTGTGCCCAAGGGCCCCAGCCTAGTTTAAGACGCCCCTGACTATATAGCAGCAATCTATCAATTTTACTTCACCTTCATACAAACGGCTGTATTTTTCAACCTCGTATCGACCATAGTTATACTCAATAAAAATTCAAATGTCTACTTATTCAGAAGTAATGTTAAAGTGTCGCTCTGAATATATTGGCGTATTTTACTGGTATCGTATTCACATTAGAAATTGTACAGATCACGACAAAAGCACTAATCGAGATTCTTAAATAATAAAAGTAGGAATGTTACTTTTAAGTTTATTTATAAGACATATACAATTTTGATCCGTCATATGAAGTAAATTCCTCGTCACTTTATTCCTCGTTTCGAGGGACTGGGACAGCATGTAAGTCTTCTCCATGTGTCTCCATCCTTTGTCAAGGCCCTTGTCTTATTCTTTGTATCCATATCGTCCTTAACGCACACCGTTTTCATTGGCCGTCTTCTGTTCCTATGTCCAGTAATCTTCATATTTTACTTTTTTAATCTTTGAATTTTATTTAATTTCGTTCATTAGGTGTATTATGACGTTTAATGAACAAAACACGTGTTTTCTTTTTTTTTGCTGACGTGGACAGGATAAACTCGGATAAAAATCTTAGAAAATGGGACTGTACTCAGATACCCTATATTTTTCTATACAAACCTACTCTAGCATTTTTTTTGAACAATTACATTTTTTTATTAATTTTTTTACTGTTTTACCGATGTTAAAATAAAAACTTAAAATTCCGTCATTAATTTACTAACTTTAGACCATCGAAATTGAAATATTCTATACCCTATATGTATTTTCTTTTTGAATTACATCTCATGAGCATCATTTATGGAACAATTTTGAAACTATAATTTAGATATTTTAACTGTCAGAAAATCTCCCATTCACTAGATTTGGTTTCGATCATATCTGTCGTTGCCTGTACATTGGAAAGTGACTGGGTTATTGTTAAGTATGGTTTAGTACTTTCTACACGAGTCAGCATTCTATAGATACTGTCGTGGTACGCTATTAAGAATTTCTATGATTTTATATTTTACAAATCGACGTGGTTTTTATAAAATTTTAATGTGGCTGTGGTTACCAGAGAAATTAGCATAACGACTTCCCCTATTGAAAGTTTTTGATTAAACCACTTTCACGACTTTTGGCTTACTGGACAAATTTCAGGGTTCGGTGGCCCTGTAGAATTAGCGCTTTCGCAAGTTAAGTGATACTTGGTGTGGTCCGCACTTGGATGGGTAATTACCATGCTTGGGTGACCACAAGTAGGAAAAAAATCTCGAGCTGCTCCGTGCTTAGGAAGATAGATAGATACTAAACTACATAACCATTTTAATAAAATTTCTAGGTTTGGCATAATTTGGTAGTTTTAAGTTTTTCGTATATTTTCTCCAAAGTTAAAAATCGAATAAGGCTTGGGGCGCTTGCATGTGGCGACTTCAGCGGTATGCTAGTATTGTGTGATTGTATTATCTTGTTGCTCATATCAATTTCAAATAGGTACACTTCAATCATACACTTGGCGGGCAGCGGGAGTTTGCGATGTGCAGGCCCTAAGATATTGTTTATACAAATCCTTTGTTATACATTTTTCGAATTTTTGGTAATCACATATTTTCATATGAAAAAGTGACTTATCTACCCAAGTGCACAATTTGATCAACCCATTCCATCATTATTATTTGTTTTGTTTCTTGTGCGGTACTTAATTGTGTGTACTTAATTTAATATTTGTATTGCGGCCATTCATTTGTAAACGCCCAGTGACTGGCGAGTGATTGAGGGCTGGACGTGGGTACCTAACCTACCTAAGCTGGTAATACCAACTCGGTTATTTTTATTTATTTTTGGTAAAATATAAGTTTATATATTTATATATTCTTTTGTACTATTTATAAGTGTATTTTATATTGTTTATAGAAGGTACCTGATTATGTCTGATGTGCTTAGTGAGGACTCTGATTTAGAATATTTTTCGCTTTCTTCCTCGTCTGTAAGCTTACTTAGTGCAAAGAGTGATGATTCCAATGATATCTCATTACACGATCATTTAAATGTTAGTTTTGTTAAGTTAAAATCAAACTTTAATGTGGTGCATATCAATGCACAAAGCGTACCCGCTCATTATACGGACCTTTTAGCTACTTTCTCGTATAGCCATATTCATGCCATACTAATATCTGAAAGCGTTCTTAAGCCTTCCCTGCCTTCTGCACTGTATCCGTTACCAGGATATCGTCTTTTTCGAAATGACCGTGCATATACTGTGACACGTGATGACGGCAGTACTAGAGTAGTTGGTTGGGGTGGGGTTGCCATTTATTTGCGCAGTGACATCCCTGCGCAAGTTCTTTCACAATCTGACACTACTGCCCTAATGCCTGAACATCTCTTTCTAAACGTTAATCTCCACGGTTCGAAAATTCTTCTTGGCGTTTATTACAGCCCTTCTTTACATATTAATTATTTCAATTCGATCGAAACTCTCTTATCTGATTTTCGTCCTCAGTTCGACCATCTTATACTCTTAGGAGACTTCAACACATGTCTTATTAAAAAAGATTCCCGTGCCAATTCGCTTCTTTCTCTCTTCCATTCTCTCGATCTTCACGTTCTACCACTTAATCCTACTCACTTTCCGCATAATGGTCCTCCATCCCTTCTTGATCTTATAATTACTTCTTCTCCAGAGCTTGTTTCTAGGCACGGTCAACTTCATGCTCCTGCATTCTCGGCCCATGATCTCATATTTTCCTCGTTCAAGCTGCGTACTAAAAAGCCCAGACATAAGTTTGTGTTGAGGCGGAATTACAGTGGTATCGACTGGAAATCGTTTGATGGTGATGTTCGAGGTCTGGACTGGAACTCAGTTCGAATGGCAAATGATGTCGACTCTAAAGTGGAAGCGTTTAACTCCCGTTTACTGTCCCTATATGATAAGCATGCCCCAGTCGAGCAGATAAGGGTCAAGCATTTTCCAGCACCCTGGCTGACGCCTGATATAAAAAAACTTATGGCGAAAAGGGACAATGCTAAAATAAAACTACGCAGAAACCCTTCCGATCAAAATCGCGAAAAGTTTATATGTTTACGCAATCTTTGTAATAAGCGTTGTAGGGAAGCAAGGCGTAGATATATTCACCAAAATGTTGTGAATTGCCCTTCTGGTAAGATGTGGACATTCTTGAAGGGATTAGGGGTTGGTAAGCAGTCATCTAATCCTATTCTCGGTATTGATGCGAACACTCTTAATAAACATTTCTGCTCTACTGGCTCCACCCTTCCTGCAAGCGTCAGGAATGCTACGCTTGCGGAGCTTGCTGATAAAACAAAGCCTGATTGCCCAGCATTTGATATACCACCAATGTCAGTTAAGGATGTGCAGGACATTTTTATCAAGTTGAAATCTAATGCGGTTGGTAATGACGGCATTTCCCTTGATATGTTGAGGCCCATTTTACCAGTGTTATCCCCTATGTTGGTTGACATTTTTAACTGTTCGTTGTCCACTGGGGTTTTTCCTTCTGCTTGGAAATTAGCGCACGTGATTCCACTCCCTAAACAACCTAACCCTTCTTTACCTTCCCAATTCCGTCCTATATCCATACTCCCTGTCCTTTCGAAAATCCTAGAACACTATGTCCAGCAGCAATTAACGAATTATCTATCTTCGTACAAATTACTAAATGAACTTCAATCGGGGTTTCGTGCCGGACACAGCACTACTACTGCCCTCGTCAAGATTACGGATGACATCAGAATGAACATAGATAATAAGGAGCTCACTATTCTGGTTCTATTAGATTACTCTAATGCATTTAATGCTGTAGATTTTGACATACTACTCGGCGTTCTAAATTCCCTTAACTTCTCTGCATCTTCTCTTACGTGGTTTCACTCTTACCTACATGGGCGTCGACAGTTGGTGAAAATTGATCAGAGTCAATCTGATTGGTGTGACCTAGCTGCCGGTGTTCCCCAAGGTGGAGTACTTTCCCCAATATTATTCTCAATTTTCATTGATGGTGTCACGTCCTCTCTTAAATCTTCTTTTCACTTGTACGCAGATGACCTGCAGATTTATACGGCTGCCCCTCTCGATAATTTCAGTCATGCTGTGAGCACTATCAATTCCGACCTTGCCGCTATTGCGACTTGGTCCCATAACTTCGGGCTTATGG
Source organism: Acrobasis suavella (assembly GCA_943193695.1). NCBI lineage: Eukaryota > Metazoa > Arthropoda > Insecta > Lepidoptera > Pyralidae > Acrobasis > Acrobasis suavella. The sequence continues at coordinate 2,306,671 of OW971950.1, forward strand.
TCAATGCAGATAAATCCCAAGCAATAGTGATTGGTAGTCCACATTTCATAGCAAAGTTTCATTCTGCTGTTGTTCCCAATGTTATACTGAATGGTACTATTATTCCTTTCACCCCAACAGTTAAAAACTTGGGAATAATTCTTGATGAAACGTTGTCTTGGTCTGCTCAAATCAATGAGGTGAGTCGCAAAATGTTTGTGGGTTTGCATTCCTTGAGGCGATTGCAAAATTTTCTCCCGATAAGCACGAAAGTACTGCTGTCACGTTCTTTAATTATTCCTATACTTGATTATGCTGACGTGGCGTATTTAGATCCCACAGAGGAACTTCTTGACAAATTAGAACGCCTCCTAAATATCTGTATTAGGTATATCTTCAACATACGGAAATTCGACCACATCACCGAGTTTCGCAAAAAGCTAAATTGGTTACCTGTTAGGATACGTCGTAATATCCATATTCTTTCCCTCCTTTTCAACGCCCTTTTTAATCCTTCTGCCCCTGATTACCTGCACTGCAAATTTAACTTTCGGAATGTGGATAGTCGTTTGCGCTCAGCCGGCAGCCTCATTTTGGACATTCCAGGGTTTTCGTCTCAGTCGTACTCCAAATCTTTCACAGTCTTGGCGGCAAGGCTTTGGAACTCGCTTTCTGCTGAAGTAAAGATGGCACCTTCACTGGATACTTTTAAAATTAGGTTATTAAAGTCCTCTCTGGTTGCGTCACACTTGGACTGAATAGGTACTTATCTGTAAATCTGTTTTATATATTTATTATGTATGTATGTAGGATATGTATATATATATAGTTAGTATATGTATATATATATAGTTAGTATATGTGTATATATGTATTGCTATAATTTATGTATGTATGTTTATATATTTATATATTTATTTATGTATGTGCGTAGCGATGTAAGTATGATCTTATAGTTAAATTTGTACGTACTTGCTTCTACCTTTTAATTGAGTAAATATCCTCTCAATCTATCGCAGGTTGACTGGAAGAGATCCCTACATGGGATAAGTCCGCCTTTGTATATTTGCTCTTTCGTATGTTGTCTTTTTAATGTATTTTTTTTTTGTACAATAAAGTTATTACAAACAAACAAACAAAATTCTTTATTGTACATAAAAAACCACAATAAAAATACAAAAAAAAGTTGTACAAAGGCGGACTTATCCCTGTCAAGGATCTCTTCAGATAGAATTCTTTCAGGAAGGCACGTGTAAGCTGTTAATCCTGACTGTCATTATTGTATGGTAGTCGTCAAGCTATGTGAGATATCTTGAGTATAAGCCCTCTTCGGCTCTATACAGGGTAACTTCTTAATCACGAGCTAAATTTTAGGAGCCAGGTCAGTCCATGAGACTGGTGAACCCATTTCTATAATTTTTTTAATAAAAATGTATAAAAGTTTTACTTACTCCCATACAAAATCCGTCTGGCTTAGTGCTGATTTGTATGGGAAGGCAATTCTTTTTACGATACTTGTAAATTGTTTTTACGGAAATTAGTTCAGTATCATGGACTAAACTTGCCCCAAAAATTTGGCTGGTCGTTAAAAAGTCAGAATTTTTACAACGTGGAAGGGACATACCCTTGATAAATCAAACCACAGGCTATACTAGATCACTTTAATAAAATGAAATTAAAATAACAGTAGAAAACTAAAAAAAAAATGGCACTTACATACAAAAGTGTGCAGCCGCCCGGGTAATGTGTATGGGAACATCAATTTTTTTTCTTGTTTTTTGACTGTTATTTTAATTTCATTATACTACATTGATCTAGTATAAATACTCGTTACCATACCATACCATACCATACCACCATACCATAGTGTAACCACAGGCTATACTAGATCATATAGTGATCTAGTATAGCTTGTGGTTCGATTTATTACGGGTATGTCCCTTCAACATTGTGTATTTTTTGACTAAAGTTGAACATTTAATTTGAACAACGAGTACTTAAATATGAATTTCTTACAAAGGAATCCCCTCTTCAAGAGACATAAAAATCCAAATCATTGCGGCGTCTGTGTAAGATATGTAAACTAAGGTATTTATGTCCTATTGTTTAGAATCTCCTTTGTTTATCAAATTACTCATACATATTCAATTAATGATAATAGTTTATGTTAGTTTCATAGAATTACGTCATTAACTAAGTTTGGTTGTTTGGCGTAGTTCTCTGTATCTTCAGAATTTTAGGCGCTCAATTTTTATACTCTTTTCTTCGCCTTAATATACAACTACGAATACTGTAATATCATGCCTTAATCCCTAAGGGGACAGACATAGCATTTTGGGTCTTATGGCTCTAAGCAAACAGACTCCAGATTCTTAAAACCTCTGATGGAGGTCGAGAAGGTGGAAAAAGGAATCAAAATAAAGTTGGGTTGCTAGCCGCATAGTATGCATTTTTGCCCTTCTCTTTAAAAGGCTTAAAGATCTGCGTCTGAGAAGCAGCTGGTACATTCTAAGTTTTTTCCTTTCTCCCAGATCAGCATGGAAGAAATCATTCTGATCTGCCCCTGTAGCATGGCACCAGCGACAGCGTTTATCGCGAGCATTATCATCTATCACTCTCTCGCTATACGTAATAATAACGAGCGGGATGGAACTACTTCGTCACGCGATATAAACTTTATCAAGTTTTATCTTCGGAAACGATTGAAGTTATCATAACAGACTTTTTTGTTTTTTCATGGGCGTAAATGGTCAACATTGGTGTCAAATTTTTCAAGCTGTCTAAAGACATTTGACATAGCTTGACGACTTCACTGCTATACAAATGATGACAGCTAAAACCAACGGCATTACGTGCCTTCCGAAGCATGGAGGAGCTCTAGATTTTTTCTTGCGGTCACCCATCCTAGTGCGAACCACGCTCAGGGTTGCCTAACTTACGAAAGCGCTAGCAATGCGTGCCACATAGTTCATCTTATACAGGCTGTGTAGCAATGACGCAACAATTATACAATATACAACACACTGAGTAGCTATTAAGCTGTATATCATTTCTGTAACGTATTATCTACTAACGTCGCCGACAGAAGGTAATTATGTTAGTACAGTTGGTGACATATATCTTTTAGTCACCCTATGACTTAAACATAAAAACTTTTATTTAACACTCAAAAATATCTACAAACTCTGGCTATAAACATTACAAAATTATAAAAAGAAAGAAGAATAACTTAATAAAAACTAAACAAACTAAAATTAAAACTAATCCAATAATAATAACTAATATAAAAAGTTTTGGCCAAATCGCTGCCATCATAGGGCAAAGTACCCAAGAGACTAGCGGCGTTTCCGCGTTGGATAGCAATACTAAACGCTTTCCGAATTGCGTGCCGGCCCTTGAATCCCCCGAAAAGTCGATCAGTCGTGCGGAAATTTCCTTAAAAATTTGACGAGCTGCCGCACCCCAAGCTTCTGGCAATTCCGCTATATACCTAACCGGTCTATATCCTATTATTATAAAACAATGTGTTATATTTAATTGTCACAAATAAAAAAAAATGCACATGCGTTTTTAACTGGTAAATAAACGTTATTTCTATTTCTATATAATGATATCTCAGAAATCGCTTCAACAATTTCGATGTTTAGTCTGCAGAGGGTTTCGGGGATGAAACATTGATCTATAATAGGTTATATTGGTCTTTTAGGAGAACCTCTTTTTCTCGGTCGGTTTTCATCGAGCAAAGCTCGGTCGCCCAGGTCTGATATTATTTTTTTTTTAATTTTTATTATAAGGCACACAAACAGATTACAGACAATATAGATCAAGAGAATTTTTAAAGCATAAAAAAACAAAACTAGTCAGTAATCCACAATATTGTACACAACTTGGCCAAATACGAGAGCAAGAAAGATTTAACAAAAAAAAAAAAATACAAGATAGCATAGTGCAGGTAAGTCATCAAAACAGGCAGGTAATTGTGATTAAGTTTACATATCTAATGAAGCAACCAGTGATCTTTTAAATCGTGACAAACTTGGATCGAAGATATCAAGAACAGCGTTACATTGTCTCAATTCATTTAAATCACGACACATTCTAACATCTAAGTGATAGAGCAGCTACCGTTACGATCATTACTGTAGAACCTAAATTACATGTATTCCGTACCACAAAGAAATTTTTGGGGCATACGAAACCATTTTATAACTATTTTACGACATGAAACCTCCGTGGGAAATTTTTAAGCCTAGGTTGTTATATCAGCTCAGGCATCTCCCTCTATATGAAAGTTTAGCTTCATAATCATCACGTCAGATAGGTGGATTGGTGATCGCAGTAGATGGTTATAATATAAAGTCTTTGCAAAACAAGTCATTAATTAAAAATAATATTAAAAAAAATCCTTTATCTAAAATAATGTACTTAAAAGTTTAGAGTGCTTCTTAAGACGAATCAAACGAGCCTAAACTTCATTACAGAGTTTCTATGGCTACCTTCCAGCTCCATCATCAGATCAGCTCCATGTCATCATAATATTGCATTGTCACACGACATACGTATGCGTGCAAAATTTTAGCTCAAGTGAGTCAAATATAACTTGCAAGCTTTGATTACAGACAGACAAACAGACAGGTGAAACTAAATAAAGGCTAGTAAGAATACGCTGCTACCCAATCTTAGTTAGGTACTTAGACTTCTCTTAAACATCTCTATCTACATCCTTAGAAGGAGATGGAGATCCTATTCTAGATATAAAAACCACATGGAAAAATCTCGTCGCTCTGAATACTGTTGCTGACTGTACCATAGCCTCGCTGTCCACACCTAGTGATTACAATCAGACTGCGATACGAAAGCTGTAAGTCAGTTTAGTTGCAAGATAAAGAGAGAACAGAAGAATAGATAAACATTAAGATAGTGTGTTTGAAAATTATGTACTTAAGTCAATTTTTTTTATAAACTTACTTACACAAATTATAATACTAGAGTACATAGGTGCTACGTATCTGATAAGATATAGTTATCTATGTCTAAAAATCTAAATCTTCACACAAACAGTGCCAAATGTACCTAGGATAGAGATATTTTTAACCTTAAAAAACTTTATGTATGTCCACGGATTACTCAAAAACGCGTGGACCGATTTGACAAAAATTATTGTTTTATTTGAAAGAGATACTTCCCAGGTCATCCCATATAAATTTTATAAAAATCGGTTTTTAGTTTTGAAAAGTAATCAAAAATAAAATCAGACGTGCTAGCAGTCGCATAAAATAAAATAATATCTAATAGAATTTCAAATAAAATAAAATTCTTCATTTGTTCAATTGAATCGAATTCAATTCAATTCAAATGTTTATTGTTTCCTTAATACTAATATATACAGGTGTTCAACACATGTGTATTTGTTTGTTTTTTTTTTCTTTTTCCTACATCGTTTTTGCCAAATACTTACTCAGTTACTGACGACCCTTACGTTTCTTAAATTATTTGTTAGAATTTATTTAAGTACACCTACACATTTAACTTCATATCTTTCAGACACTACAATAATGATTTTTTTCGAAATGGCTTGTGTAATATCTTTATTTTACTGAAACGCAAGTCCAAGTACAGTCGGCATAAATAAACCCGTTCATCGACAGTTATTTCGGTCTGATTTACCAGGGGATTCATCGGTTATTTCCAACTTGTTTGGTTCATGTTAATTGGAAAAGGCGTGTGTTAACTGGACTTTTATTGTTTTAGTTGTTGCTTGTTGGAGTTGCATTCCTTTGTTTTGTTCTCTTGACGCATTGGCTTAATTTTAATTTTCTGGTACAGGGCGATGCCGGGAGAGCAGAGCCAAATGGGGTTGGAACTCTGGCAACAGTTTGTGTGACTGTGGGGTCACACAATCCATGGACCATCTTTTGTCATGTTCCAACTGCCCGATTCCTTGTACTAAGGCAGATCTGAATATGGCTAATGACAGGGCAGTTGCCGTGGCTAGGTTCTGGTCTAACAATATATAATATGAGCCATTTCGACTCGATAAGAAGAAGATTGTCTGAACAAGATTATTTGTGAGGAAAATTAAAAAAAAAAAGATTTCTAGACGTTTACCGCCGTAACTTTTAAAACGTTGAACTGATTTTTATGTTGTAGCTAAAAACCACCGCAATGAAACTTGCTTTCTCGAAAAAAACTGCATCGAAATCGTTTCAACCGTTCGATAGCTACAATAACACGGGCAGACAGTCATTGGCGTCAAACTTATAAAAACCCCGCATTTTATGTCGGTCAAAAAAAAACTTACTTTTGTAAAAAGCATTACAATATTTCTTTGAAGTCGGATAATTTTTTTACTAACAACCAATAACAATCCGTCGCATGCCGAATTGAGGATCTAACTGTGCCACAGAATAAGTACTAAGTAGTACTCACGTAAAGAAGTCTCACTCAGAAAAGAAATTCAAAAAAATATTTTCTCGATTTGGTTAGCGATATAGTTTAATTTAGCTCGCGTCAGAACCCCTCACCTCTCCATTTAGATACCTAGACATCCATTGCAAGCCAATTTCATTCTTATTACTCTATAAATAAATAAGTAAATAAATATATAGGGACAAATAACACTGATTGAGCTAGCCCTAAAGTAAGTTCGAAACTTATGTTATGGAATACTATAATAACCCAACGATACTATATTATAATAAATACATATATATATATAGATAAACATCCAAGACCCAGGGCAATTTGAAAAAGGCCATTTTGCAACTTGCCCTGACCGGGGATTGAACCCAGGACCTCTGGGTGGCGGACTAGCATGGTGACCACTACGCCACGGAGGTCGTCAAAAACTCTAGACAAACGATTAATATAACTCAATTTACAACCCCGATGTAGGTATATTTTCGATACCTAAACGGGGAGTGACACAGGCCTGCTAGTACCTATACATGTAACATGGTCACTACCACAGGTATGGCACTTTATAGAATCGGAGTATCATTTATGCCTACACTACTACAAATGAAACTATATATCAGTACACCCGTCAATGTGTGTGTGTTCGCCCGCCAACACTCGCGACACGGCAAAAGAACAGGAGAGAGGTCCGAGGACGGGGAAAAGGGATCCATATTGCGTGGGACCCTAGAAGTTTCCGTTCTGTATGTACTTAATAATGTACTTAATAATGGGTGTTTATCTATATATGTATTTATCATAAAATATAGTATCGTTGGGTTAGTACTCGTATCTTATAACACAAGCTTAAGCTTACTTTGGGGCTAGCTCAATCTGTGTGATTTGTCCAAATATATTTAAAAAAAAATACTTATATTAATTCTATGCTACTACATTTCCTACCTACCTATAGATGGAATTTCCCACTTATAGAACATGAAAATATTACGTAAAGTTACATTGTTACTTCATGCTAATTAAATTTTACCGTTCACATGATGTAAGGAATTTCCAATTGGTTATGTTTGTAGTTTTTAGCTTTATCTTAAAATCATAATCTTATAAAGGGATGATTATTAGTTACATTCAAGGAAAATGCCTACAATTTCAGCGAAAAAATATATATTCTGTCTTGTTTCATCATAAAAAATAATGATATCAGAAATCAAATGCATACCAAAAATCTGCAATTTGTGTGTTACCGCTCTCTACCGGACTACCGGCGAGGGAGGTAAAAGACGCACGTATATTAAAGTTACTAAAAGTTAATTATATATTATTACCGGAATTTTGGAAAAGAAAAATTAAAAGAATGTCTTTTTTCTTACGGTTTTGATTTTTAAGTATTAGCTCTCTTTCAATCTAGGAGTTTTCTCTTGCCGGTGGAGTCAAGTAGAGCTGCCTCCATTCCTCTCTTCTCTCTGCCATCCTTTTAATGTTCTGGTAGAACCTTACTTTTCTTTGAAAAACATCATCCTCGGTCTTTCCCTTGCTCGTCTCTCTTCTATCTTTCCTTCTTCTATTATTCTGAAGAGATTATCATGTCGTATAAGATGTTCAAACATCTTCCCTTTTCTGTTTTTGATAGTTCTAAAAATATTTTGTTTTCTTCTACTCTTTCTAGTACTTCCTCATTACGTACTCTATCCATCCAAATTATTTTCTGTATTTTCCTCCAGCATCTCATCTCAAATGCTTCTTTTCTTTCAGTATCCTTCTTTCTCATTGTCCACGTGTCAAATCAATATTCTAAGGATGCAAAATCAAATTACATGTATTTTTCTTACAACTGTACTTCTAGATAAGCTATGGGACATTTTGAGATCAAGGATCTAACAGTCGACTCGCTTAGCTGATCAGATCGCAATAAATTGTAATCTAGTTGATTCAATATCTAATACTAAAGGTCTATTTGTTTTACAAACGATTTAGCTACACTTAATAATGAAAGTACCAAAGTTGTGCGACAAACCGTTGAGCGATATAACATTTGATCGGTACAACTATTGCTCGAAATCAGTTTTATTCGCCTAATGTTTGAAATTGAAATATCGGCTGTGGAAGTTAAAGTTAGATGAAGCCTTGCATTTGTCAAATTTGGTTACTACGTACTTAAAAGTTTGTATGAACGTTTAACGCGATATCAAACGAAAACATCGAATAAAAGAAATCAACTGTTGACAATAATTCCTATTATAAGGTGACTTAGGTAAAAATACTGCTTTGCTTTTTTTTTTGTTGGATCAAAAGAAGAAGACGTCAAAATCATTGGTAATAATTTTTTTGTTATGGATTTCATAATTTTTGACGTCAGATCATTTATCGTTTACAGCTTAGTTTAGTACCGCTTCTGAATCTTAAAGATGATTCATGTCCACTTAACCCAACTAAAACTATATTACATTTTACAGAGTTACTACGTATGGGAGGCAGTCAGTTATTTTTGGTCGGACTGTACATCTAAACTCGCTACTTTTCAACAACTCGAATCAGATTTATTTTCCTACTAGTCAAAATAAAAATTTGCTATGGGATTTTTATGAAATATTAACTAATGACGTCAAAGTTTCTTTGGGTCAAAGTTATCAGTTTTTCTGCAAAAATAAATCTAAAATCACATTGAAAATGAATATGGATGATCATGACAAGTGACATTATTTTGTGATGTTATTTTTTAATGGTACCAAATTATTTATTTTTGACCCAGGAAACTACCTAATTGTTTATCTTTAACTTTGACTTTCGAATCGTGATCATTAATATATCGCTAGAAACTCATACTCACACCTAAACATAATGGTTTTTTGATAAACAGTTCATCGGACAAAGTTTATTCTGACAAACGTGGTGAGCTTAAGCATAAATAATTATTTAAGAGTGATATGCCTTAGGAGTTAGGAGTACTATGGCCGATGGGGCAAAAAGGTTCTCGAATGGCGACCTCGTGCTGGCAAGCGAAGCGTAGGACACCCAACCACAAGGTGGTCTGACGACCTGACTAAGTTCGCTGGAAAGCGCTGGATGCAGGCCGCTCTTGATCGGTCATTTTGAAAATCCTTGGGAGAGGCCTATGCCCAGCTGTGGACGTCATGCGGCTGAAATGATGATGACGAATTTGACTAAAGCCTTACGTAAGCGTCCCCAAAACTGGTAATCAATCACCCAATGTGTATTAAATGATCTAAGCCCAATGTGCTCATGTCTTTATGCTTGCATCGGGCGGCGCCGGCGCCTCCATTATTCATGTACAAACAGACAAACAGACATTGTTGCGAGCTACATAAACCATCAAATAAGCAAATGTATTAGAATACATTTGCTTATTTGATGGTTTATGGTAAGCGAAAGTTGTTTGCAACGGAAAGGCTGGTGTCTTGATAAAAGGCTTAAGTCACACCGGAATGGCAAATTCATGCCAAATGTAGCAAGGGGGGAGGGGTTTAAAAAGTCAAAATACTATGTGACGTAGTTGTAGAAGAAAAAGCGGAAAAGCACACCTCGACCTCCGAACGCATTAAAAGGGCTAACTGAATTTTCCGGGGTTCAATACTGTCCCCATTTGAAATAAATCATTTAAAAGGAAACGAAGATATCATTTATTTGACGACCTCCGTGGCGTAGTGGTCACCATGCTAGTCCGCCACCAAAAGGTCCCGGGTTCGATCCCCGGTCAGGGCAAGTTGGAAAATGGCCTTTTTCAAATTGTCCTGGGTCTTGGGTGTTTATCTATATTATGTATTTGTTATAAAATATAGTATCGTTGAGTTAGTATCTCCTAACACAAGTCTCGAACTTACTTTGGGGCAAGCTCAATCAGTGTAATTTGTCCTTAATATTTATTATTTATTATTTAATAAAATAATATTTATTATTTATAATTTTGTTTTGATCAGACCCTAGATAACCCTTCAAACTATTTTATGAACTACTGTTTACAGTTTAAAGTAAGAAAATGATAGCTTTTTAAAAAAGTGTAAGTTTTTCGCAAATGTACGTAAAAAAGCTTCAAGTTCTCACTTCTAACTGTAGATACTAACAGTAGTTCATAAAATGGTTCCATCAATCAATACAAAATTTTAAATGATATCTCCATCCGAGCCTGGAAAATTCAGGTAGCGCCTTTAGTACATAACTCACTTAGATGGTTACTTTAACTTTTTGCATAAAACCACATAATAATAAAACTGTACTAACAAACAAAATAACCGTAAATAAAACAGATGTCCATAAAATTAAATTACACACAATTTTCCTCATTAAAACCACAGACATTGTTTTAAACATTCATTTACGGAAACCGCAAGAGAAACTTATTAATTTTATGCATCTAAATCAGTTTGTGACTGTGGTTAACTTATGTAAAGAAAAACTGGCCAAGAGTGAGTCCGATTCGGGTTACGGGTTCCGTAACAGACGAGCGGTAACAATTGAACTTAAGAGTGCCTTTACCCTAGGGCCTAGGGTTTTCCATACAAACGTAGTATAGCTTTTATTTGAAACGTCATGTCAGATATTGGCGAAATATATAGTTTCAAAGAAATTGCATATATTAAGGCATATAACTAGTTTTCACAGTCAAAATATGAACTTAAAAGAGAATATAGTGTATCATATCATATTTGACCATTAGTATGGAAAACGTCTACACTCTCATATTTTGCATATGCAATTTCTTTAAAATTTCAAAATACTGCCGAGATCTCACATGTCATTTCAAAATAAAAGCTAGACTACGTTTGTATGGAAAAGTCTAGGGTAAGGGGATTCTTAATACTTTATTTAATTGAACGAACTCAAGTATTCGCTATTTCGCAACAACTCGAATCAGATACTTTTCTCTAAATGACAAAACAAACATTTTGTATGAGTATCGTTTGAAATATAGACTAGTGACCTCATAATTTCTTGGAGTCGAAATAGCGCTCTCAATATTAGTTTGTACAAAGGCACTCCTTATCTCAAAAGAGATCTCTTCCAGTAGGCCTGTGGGAGAAGATGTTTATGTAAGAGAGGCATACAGAAGTGTTTATAAACATAAGATAAAGGAAGAAGAAAATTAAAATGATATAAAACTACACTAACTACAAATAAACTTATATGTACATACATATATTACACATATACTAAAAGAAATACATAAGTCTATTTAGAAGGAAATATAATGTATGCCTAATATTAACAATATCAATTACAATTAAGATGATTCCAATAAATAATGATGTTTTACTCGTCTTTTAAATACAATAAAATTTTCAGCAATAATAAATTTAAAATCAAGTTGAAAATGGATATGAGTAGCAAATAATTTATTTCTGACCTAGAAAAGTACCTAATTAAAAATCTAGTCTGCTTGTGAATTTTTTTATTAAATAATGCTTATTATCATGTAAATGACTATTTATCTGATCGAAATTCTTGGAAATAGTTGACTGCAAATTTTGATTGTATTATTTAGATGTATAATATAATGTATACTGAGCTTAAGTTTAAGTCTGTATTGTAACTGAAACATAGCTGATCAGGCTGGGTAAGAACCAATAATGAACTGGGTTTCTTTCGGCGTAATCTTCCCAGCATTGATCGTTCCGAAACGCTAGTAATTTTTAGCTTTTGCCCTATAATAATATTTAAAAAATGATCTTCAATAAGATGTAGGATACATAAAATATATTTTTTTTACTTTGACTTTGACTTTGAAATCCGGAGTTTGTATGTATGGATATTCATAATGAAAGTTTAATCATCACTGGCACTATTCATTATGACTCTACTATCGAGGAACTCAGCTACAGTGTTGGTATGTCCGTCTGTCCAACGTGACTAACCCCGGTATTACATAATTTTTTGATGCTCTTTGACTAGCACGAAAGGCTGATTGGTATTAAAATAATCTTTAATACCCGCACATAACAGATAAAACCGCAAAACGAGAGCTTTCTAATTACCACAAGTAATGTAATTCACTTTCTTGCAATGGTCGTTTAGAGAGACCACATCTTTAGTATCGCGTCTCATCGACTATCACTAGGATAATCAATTCACTACCTATCATCATTTACACACTACTACTAATCATTTTACGTAATACTAGCGGGCCGCCGCGGCTTCGCACGGATATGTTATTATACATATAAATCTGCCACTTGAATCTCTTTTTCTACTGATTAAAACCGCCACCGCATAAGTTGGAAGGGGAAAGAGGGGGATCTTTTGACCGATGAACGACTGAACCTATTTTCAGTTCGATATTAGTAGCAGTAGGTCATTAATTGTAGAAAAACTTCATAACGTGTTAGTTTCATGTAAACACTAAGACGCCATCTGGTGATGAGTAGCTGAACTACATATTGCGTGGAAATGATATTCTAGCGTCATCTATTATTTGCCAGATAAGTTAAAAAAAAACGACTTTCAAGCATTAACCCCGACTTTGATTCTTTGACTTACGATTTTCATCGTTCATAGCTTACAACTACCCCATGCTTTCACGTAAAAAAACCGCAACAATATTGAAAGACACACAGACAGACATTAGGGTCAAATTTATAACACCCGTCTTTTTGTTGGAGGTTAATAAAATGAAATCCTGTATAAAAGATTTCCTTCAGATTCCAATTTACGTAACAGTTTGCAGCTTTTCCAAATAACCAGAAGACATGAAGTTTTATTTGAATGTTTATTTTATTGCCTAGTTCTCAGGAACTTACGATCACTCCATTCGATATGAGCGCTTTCTTAGAAAGTCAGGTCTTTACATTAAGGGGCTACCTGAATTTTTCGGGGTCCAGTGCTGCCCCCATTTGAATTAAATCATTTAAAAGGAAACGGAAACATTTAAAATGTTGTCTTGACCAGGCTCTAGATAACCTTTTAAACTATTTTATGAACTACTGTTTACAGTTTAAAGTGAGAACGTGAAGCTTTTCTACGCACATACGCCAAAAGTGGCCGTATTTCGCAATTGTGCGTAGAAAAGCTTCACGTTCTCACTTTAAACTATAAACAGTAGTTTATAAAATAGTTTGAAGGGTTATCTAAAGCTTGGTCAAGACAAAATTTTAAATGATGTCTTCGTTTCCTGTCAATTGATTTATTCCCTCAAGATAAAATAGTTTGAAGGGTTACCTAAAGCCTGGTCAAGACAAAATTTTAAATGATGTCTTCGTTTCCTGTCAATTGATTTATTCCCTCAAGAGGAAACTGTATATCTAGGTAGTGTTTTCATGATAAAATCTAGACGCAGAAGAATTAACATATTGCCAACTTCTTCATACTTTAGCGCGTTCCAGTTGCATGAACTGCTGTGCGGCTTCGAAGTCTACGGGGGTGTGCTTTCCTTTTTTTTTTTTTTTTACAAACCCCAATAGTGGCTCTGTGAGCTATATAGCTAGTGGCTCTGTGAGCTGTAGTGAGTTACCCCAACCCATTGAAGTTTATCGAAGAACCGATAAAATAACTATAGAAATAACCGATACTATCCATGGTGTCGATTGTCAAGTTTGCAATACTATCAATGAAAGGTAAAACTATCGATATCGATACTATTGAATTTAGATACTATCGGTACTATCGAATACTGTCGATAGTCCTATCGATATTGTGACTGTTTCTCAAGGCTACAATAATACCGATAGACTTTCGATATTTTATACTATTGCTAGCAACACTAGTAACAAAAAGTTTCGTTATTTTTGAAAAAAAAAAAATTAAATGCGATAGTATGATATTTTTTAGTTTTCACTCCGCATATATTGGCCATTTTGAAAAATTTTGCAAAACCGAGAATACCGAAAATTTTTAAAGGTCTGACACCAGTGTCGGCCATTTATACACATGAAAAACAGAACAACTACCTATATTATTTTTATTTCCCATTTTCCTTTTTCACGTCCTTCATGCTAAAGGGGCCTTTGAATCTTGCGGCATTAGGTTTTTTCTACACTAAACCATTATTAATTTGATTCCCTTCTTACATCTTCACGTCCTTCATGCTAAAGGGGCCTTTGAGTCTTGCGGCATTGGGTTTTGTCTACACTAAACCATTATTAATTTGATTCCCTTCTTACATCTTCACGTCCTTCATGCTAAAGGGGCCTTTGAATCTTGCGGCATTGGGTTTTGTCTACACTAAACCATTATTAATTTGATTCCCTTCTTCCATCTTCCGTCCTTCACGCTAAAAGTGGCCTTTGGGACTTGTGGTTTTGTCTACCCCGTTTCAATAAAGACGTAAGAAAATACCTAGTCTGATAGTAGTACCTAGGTCACAGTCATAGGTAGGTTGTGACAGCACGTTTGCGGCGTCCTACCTCACTAACACAAAATATAAAATACTAGCTTTAGCCCGCGACTTCGTCCGCGTAGAAGTCGAAAATGTTTCTAACAGGATTTTTAATTGGTTTTTACCGTTTGTTCCGGTTCCCGTTTCCTTTTCCATAACCATTCGCGTTCTTGTTCCCGTCCCCATTACCGCATTTGCTAGAGCAAAAGAGAGCGAATCTATTTATCTCTCACTCAAAAAATGACGAAGTTTCATAATAGGTAATATAAATTTGCAACCCGTTGCACCCCCGGGGATACAATCCTTACTAATATTATAAATGTGAAAGCGTGGATGTTTGTTACGCTTTCAAGCAAAAACTACTTGACGGATCATCATGAAACTTTGTACACATATTTTGGGAGGTACTAGAAGTAACATAGGGTACTTTTTATTAAAAAAAATAAAATATTTTTTACAAAAATAAAAAAAAAATTATTTGATAGATTCGATGCGAGCGAAGCCGCGGGTAAATGCTAGCTTTTACCCGCGGCTTCGCTCGCATCGAATCCATTAAATAATTGGATAGTGTAGATTTACGCTTTACCCTATGTTACTTCTAGTACCTCCCAGAATATGTTTACAAAATTTCATGATTATTCGTCAAGTAGTTTTTGCGTAAAAGCGTAACAAACATCCACGCTTTCACATCATATTTAGGGTTTGAACTTCATTACTGTATGTTAGATGGCGCTAAAGTAGCAAAATGTTGATATTTGTTGACAATTTTTTTTTTATTTTTTTTTTTATATTTTTATTTTTTAATAAAAAGTACCCTATGTTATTTCTAGTACCTCCCAGAATATGTGTACAAAATTTCATGATTATTCATCAAGTAGTTTTTGCGTGAAAGCGTAACAAACATCCACGCTTTCACATTTATAATATTATATTATTATAGTAAGGATTATGACGAAACTGTTGTGAATTTTGTAATTTATTTTTAACAATAAATGTTTCTATTTAGAATACAGGTCACAATAGGTATATCTACCTGCCATTAGCGTAAATACTTACCTTCTGCCTTCGGAGACA
The DNA here is from genome assembly GCA_943193695.1 of Acrobasis suavella. Classification (NCBI taxonomy): domain Eukaryota; kingdom Metazoa; phylum Arthropoda; class Insecta; order Lepidoptera; family Pyralidae; genus Acrobasis; species Acrobasis suavella. Next base: position 2,322,461 of record OW971950.1, read on the forward strand.
TAAAATGTCATCGAGGTAGTTCCTTCATTGTATTTTAAAGTGAAAGAAATCGCACGTGATTAAATTTAATGGCTGTATATAAAGTTTATGCTTAACCAATAAAATAAACCTCTCACCTATCTAACTGCAGCATTGTGTTGTGTACATCATCATCATCATTTCAGCCGCATAACGTACACTGCTGGACATAGGCCTCTCCCAAAGATTTCTAAAAGGACCGATCAAGAGCGGTCTGCATCCAGCTCTTTCCAGCGACTTTGGTCTGACCACTTTGTGGGTGGGTGTCCTACGCTTCGTTTGCCAATACGTGGTCGCCATTCGAGAACCTTTTTGCCCCATCGCCATCGGTTCTTCGCGCTATGTGTCCCGCCCACTGCCACTTCAAGTATAATATAGTACATAATATGTTGTATTTACGCATCAATAAGTTACTATTAGTAAAATAAATAAATATATAGAGACAAACAACACTGAATGAGCTAGCCCCAAAGTACCTTCGAGACTTGTTTTATGGAATACTAACTCAACGATACTTTATCTTCTCACAAATACATACATATATATATATATATATATATATATATATATATAAACATCCAGGACAATTTGAAAAAAAGCCTTTTTCCAACTTGCCCTGACCGGGGATCGAACCCGAAATCTCGATTTAAAACCAAAAACCGACTTCAATTGGAAAAGCATATTATTCCTACTACAATAATTTATATGTGATCTCCTGAAAAAATATATATACTTCATAATAATCTTCATTCTTCTTCAAACATTCCGACGAATTAAGAACATCCTCCTTTTTTCCAAGTCGGTTAAAAATGAGTGGCAATACACTGTTAAATTTTCAGCTAGCATTACTTATATGAAAATACGCCTCAAGAGCATAGACTAAATTCACATCTAAGGAAAAGGTCAGAGCAATTTGTTAGTTGCATTCGGAACGGCTTTCATAAAGCTTCCCGGAATCGGCTTTGAGGCATTTGCATCACCTACATTCCTGTTTAAAATTAGACACGGAACCTAGTTTATTTGAATTAAGTTGTTTTTTAATTTGGCTAGTAAATAAACATGTTAAAACAGGTTATTGTTTTAGATAAAAGCGTGTTTTAAAATAAATAAAAACTGGGCAAGTGCGAGTTAAACTCACGTGGAGAGGGTTCCGTACAATATTAAAGATTTTCCGTAAGTGAACATATTATATTGAATTTGCCACTTTATTTTCAATTGGTAGAATTCTCATATTATACTTCCTATAATCTTTGTAGATTCAGGGCAATGAACTATATTTTGTATTTTTTTCAAAATAGGTTCAGTAATTTTGGAGATCAGGGGGATGATAAATTTTTATCTTTTTTCATGAATAAAATCGAAACTATTTATTTTACAATATATTTTTAATATATTCTAAAACATATGTGAGATCCTCATAACAAGCCCTTTTATTTGATGTATAACTTAGTAAGACTTGCAAAACTTTATTTTTTCAATTTCCTTACGTCACCCAAAAATGGCCAATAAAAAATATATTCATTATTTTTGCACATCTGTCTTTGGGTCATAGGATTACACCATCCTACCAAATTTCACCCGATTTGGTCCAGTAAATTCGGAGCAAATTGGCTGTGACAGACGGACTGATCGACAGACGCACTAGTGATCCTATAAGGGTTCCGTTTTTTCATTTTTTGTGAGGAATCCTAAAAATATATATTTTTTAATAATAACTTGTTAAACTATTTTGTTGGTAGACAAAATTGTGTCAAAAGTTTCAAACTGCCTTAAAGCATACATATACACTTTTCATCCCTAACGGGATAGATAGAGTCCTGTTAAATCCAAAGGCCATCTTTACCACACGAACCAATGCGCTTTGCTTCGTGTGGTATAGATATGTGATCTGTGCTTCGGCAGGCACGTTAAGCCGAGGGTTTCAACTGTAATCAGCAGAAAAAAATTACAAAAGTATTGGTTGGACACGCGCGAAAAACCAATGAGCTCTAAAGGTATATTAAACAAATCATCAAATGTAGAAAAAAATCGATTATGATCTGATATGAAACGTATTTCATACGAAATTCTGCTTATTTATTTTCCAAACGTCAGATAGATGGAATTTGATACGTTATTGTATAGTCGAGGGGCTATTGATATGAAAACCTTAATAAAAATTATAACGTACATATATTTTCGAAAATATATCTACACAAAGGCACAAAAATTGATTTAATTCATTCCAATTGGAGATAAATTGGAATTGCCTATATCAGATTCCGTCGCGGATTCTTCGCCTCCCAAAACGCTGTCAGTCAAGTCTATTTATTTCAGACAGATTACAAACAAAAATACAAAAGAAACGAAAAATATTTGTAACAAAACATTTGAAAAAAAAAAAGGATTATTTTCTTGCATGTTCTCTCATTTTTGGGTTCCGTAGTACCTACAAAGAACCCTTATAGTTTCGCCATGTCTGTCTGTCTGTCTGTCCGTCCGCGGTTTAACTCAGAGTCTGTAAGTACTAGAAAGTTGTAATTTGGTATATATCGGATCCCATCGCGGATTCCTCGTCTATCATAGCGCTTTCAGTTTAGCCTTTTTATTTCAGACAAAACCAACGATACACAGAAAACATTAACAACAAAAACTTTTTGGAAAAAATTTTTTTTTTTTCATTTTGAATTTTTGTTTTTCGTCTAGCTCCTAGCGTATTGGAAACTCGTGCCTATATCGGATTCCGTCGCGGATTCCTCTCCTCCCATAACGTTGTCAATCAAGTCTTTTTATTTCAGAAAATCAGACAGAACCAACAATACACAGAAAACGTTAACAAAAAAACCTTTAAAAAAAGACAAATAATTTTTTTCTTTGTTTTCAATTTGGATTTTTGTTTTTCGACTAGCTCCTAGCGTATTGGAAACTCGTGCCTATATCGGATTCCGTCGCGGATTCCTCGCCTCCCATAACGCTGTCAGTCAAGTCTTTTTATTTCAGACGAAATACAAAGAACGGCCTATTTTCGTGCGGCGATAGGTAAAGGCGACTTCTTACTGTGCGAAAATTTTTCTTTTAAATATGATAACTTTTTACAAGGCCCATGGTGTCCCATTGTTTGGCAAAGACCACGTAGGTCTTCATAAATATGTTAAGAGTTTGTTACCATATCCATTAAAGATTAACTGACCATCGTTTTTCAGTCGGTCACATTTTCGCTGCCTATACGTACATATGCATACAGACAAAACATACAGATTGAGCTAGCCCCTAAGTAAATTCAAGACTTGTCTAATGGGATACTAACTCAAAGATACTATATTGTATAAATATATATATATTTCTATATATTTTTTTATGTAAAGTTATTCTTATACTTTTTTTTTGTTATACAATATGTAACAACAACCCTGTCCGATCCTTGTAGGGGCAACTCAGACTGTCAATATGAACAACTTTTCCTATGGGACCAATGCTTGAAAATCGAAAAATTCGACATTTTCATACAAAAGTGTTCGGCCTGGACCGCCAATTAGAATGAAAATGTCGATTTTTATTTCGAGTTTCAAGCATTGGTCCCATAGGAAAAGTTGTTCATATTGACGGTCTGATTTGCTCCTCCAAGGATCGGACAGGGTTTTTGTTACATATTGTATATAGATAAACATCCAACCCAGCAAATCGCATCGGAGTCCGAATCGTTCGCGGTTGACACTACCCACATTTCATAATGTCTCTAGTGCCTACATAATATTTACGCATTAGTTTCGGTACACACTACACTAACTTTATCTATTCAATTCAATTCAATTCAATTCAATTCGTTTATTGCTTCCTTAATAATAATTTATACAGGTGTTAAATAAAAGATGTGTAACAATTAAGGACCCTGACGGGCGCTGCAATGTGAGAGGGGCTATATTTTATGTAGAATATTTCCTGTGTATTTCCTATAATTATTTCCTTTTCCGAGTATAGTATGTACCTATCTTTTGTGTTAATAGTTCTAAGCTTTATTTATTTATTATTAATAATTAGATTTATAATCGTTTTTTGTTGTTAATAAGCGTAGCAATTTGTATGTATTACTTATTATTGTTATTAATAGCGATTATCTATATTTTAGTAATTTTATTTATTTACTGAACGAAGTGTATATGTCGGTCTTCTAAGTATTCATTTATCGTATAATAAGTTTTAGCTATTAATAATTCTTTTAAGTGTTTGGAGAATTTTTTATCATTTTTAATGGCTTTCAAGTCTTCCGGGAGTTTATTGTATATTTTTATTGACTTCACCAGAGGACTAGATGAATGAAGTTGGAGGCGAGACATTGATAGCTGTAACCGGCTGTGGTATCTAAAGTTGTACCTTATAGCATTACCTGCCCGTCTTTCAAAAAAATTTGGGTATTTGCGAGCAAATTTGCACGCTTGCATAATGTATTTTGTTCGACACTGACTTAGACGTTTTAACTTTTGCAATCACTGTGTTCCATGCAAATGATAATTCCGTCTTCTCTGTTTAAAGTCTTGTTCTTCTCTGTTTAAACTCAGCGGCTATATCTGGACTAGCTGGAGCTGTAAGCGGCCGGCCAATCAAAAGGAAGGACAAAGTGGTAGAAAATCATTGGGATCTGTTGATAAAGGAGACATAGGTCGGGAGTTAAGGACAGCTTGAATTTGTGCTAACACTGTACTTTGTTCCTCGTATGTAAGTGGGATTTACAGGACTTTATCCCCGCTACCCACAATCCTCCAAAATGCTCCGAATAAGGGGGAATAAAAGAAAGTTTTATAAAATTTTCCTTCTTAATTTCAATATAATAGTGACGATTGGATGACAATAACTTTGGCCGATTGGATTTGAAAAGCCCCATTTATACAACGTGTTACAGAAAAGGGCTATATAATAATCAATGAGAAAAACTTTTACTACGGGACCATCTCTGAGATCCCAAAAAAAATACCAGCTCCATACAAAATTAAATACTTACCGTGACAAAAGGTTTGTATATGTTAAGCCTATAGTAAAATTTATTTACATTGATTAGTATGTTTACTCTTAAAATGTTTTTAGAGCGCGATAGTTTATTAAAAACTAATACAATGTCAATTTTATACTTGATTAAACGAAATGTGCGGATTTTAGACGAAATATTATAGACAAAAAACGAAAAAAATTCGTTATATTAAATATATATAAATATAAATAAATAAATGTAAATATATAGGGACAAATCACACAGATTGAGCTAGCCCCGAAGTAAGTTCGAGACTTGTGTTATGGGATACTAACTCAACGATACTATATTTTATAACAAATACACATATAGATAAACACCCAAGACCCAGGACAATTTGAAAAAGGCAATAGTTATTTAAAAAAACCAGGCACTTTAATAATTTCGTCAATTATTTTTAACTAATTTCCTGTTTTGTATTGTTAATTAATTTTTACTTTTTTCAAGCTCCTCATACTTTGTAGTTTTCAAATGAGACAACTTTGAAGAAAATACGCTGTTTACTTAAAGAGAAAAAAAATAATAGAAACACGACTTTAAAAAAAAATGTTGTTTTATTTCAAGAAATGTGCTGAAGTGTGAACAAGGGCTAGTTCCCTCGTATTTGGAGTACAGTTCGACGTTGGTTAATTTAAAGCGTCGTTTTGACGCTGAACGATTGATGGCCGAAAGGTTTGGGCGGAGGGAGATTGTCTTGTTCAATTTTAATTTAGTGCCTAAACGTACAATTGCGAAAAACGGCCACTTTTGGCGTATGTGCGTAGAAAAGCTTCACGTTCTCACTTTAAACTGTAAACATTAGATCATAAAATAGTATGAAGGGTTATCTAGGGTCTGATCAAGACAAAATTATAAATGATATTTCCGTTTCCTTTCAAATGATTTATTTTAAATGGGGGCAGCACTGGACCCCGGAAAATTCAGGTAGCACCTTAAGGTGTTGGTCAAGATTTTCTTATGTTTAATTATTATTAGATTTATTATATATCGTATATACCTAGAGCCCCGAACGCCATCTAGCGTTCTCTCAAAAATATCCAAGGATTGGTTTTGGTTGATCCTTAATTGCGGAGGTCAGACGGCAGTCGCTCTGTGAAAAAACTAACAGTAACTTCATCAAATCACCTAGGTAGTGGACCCAGCCTATGAACCGGCGCAGTTGAGGGTGCGTCTGGAACACGCTCAGATAAAGAATACCACAGATATATTTTTTAAGCTTGTATGTGCGTGTTTATGTGACGCCCGACATAAAATGGGGTGTTATAAAATTGACGCCAATGTCTGTCCGTGTGTCTATCTGTGGCATCGTAGCTCATGAATCGATGGACCGATTTTAATATTTGATGGAAATCGATTCAGCGGTTTAAAAGTTATAAGGGGTGAACGCTAGTCGGTGCTTTTTTTTAATATGCCTTGCAAATAAACATGTGAAATGGAATTGCAAGTTGTTAAAAGCTAAGGCTTAGAAATACAAAGTCAGTATAAGCCTCAATAAATCTGCTTTTTTGCACAAATTTTAGCTGAACTTCAACCGTTCATAAAGTTCTCATATATTGTAAAGGTAAAAAAAAATATTTTTAATACAAACCTCGTAAATGTAATGAAAATTTTAATTATAAAACATTTATTTCACACACTTGTAGGCTTACTGATAAACACGTATCACCTGGAACAAGTTTTATGAAATTTCACACCCTATGAATAGATAAATTTCGTTCAATGACAGTTAAAAATAATACTAATTACATTCAATACGAGTAGAATTCAAACCGTGTCCTATCTCTCTCTTTATGATTTGCTTCTTTTTCGAGCATTGCCCTGGATGATACAACAAGCTCTTCAAACTATGCTCGCGTTGACGACAGAGCAGTCGGGAAGGGCCGCCTTAATTGGCCGAAACAAATTCCTCACTAACATGTCTTCAATGCTCACGATCCAACTTTATGAACTGAAGCACTTATCATAAAATGCGGATTTCATCACATCTACATAAAAAGATGCATTTAAAAGCATCTTTGATTCGCCACAACACTCGTCCCCATAAATATGTTTGATGTACACTTAATAGCTACTGCAATCACCGCCAATACATTTGCGCAATTTTGCGTAAAATCGGCGTAATAACTTAAGTGCGGCTTTTAATATATTGCCGCCTGGGGACATGAAAGGCCTGGGATGGAAGTGTTTTCTTTTAGCTTCACATAGAAATGTTTACGTTTTGGTTTTATAGATTCTTGATCATACTTTTAGTAAGTGGCATGGCGTAGGAGGCTTTAAGAGTGAACTAGACGATACTTTTTCTATAGAAATTTCGGAGGGGATTTTCTCCACTGTTTGATTCAAAGATTCAAATGTTTATTCAGTAATTAGACCTTTACAGGCACTTTTACACGTCAATAAGTATAATTTATGTTACGTGTAAAGTATATTCTAATTTAATTTATTTTTAAAGAAAAGCTACCGGTACCAGCGCTTCGTAACGACCACTGCTGAGAAGAAACGCCGAAAGAAACTCATTTTCACAGTATTGGTCGCCTACTCGCCAGAAGGGCTTTGTCATATTATTATAATTGTCTTTTAATTAATAAATACTTATAATATAATACAATGTTGACACATTATGACATGTAATGCTTGCGAACAAGTAAACAAACATAAATTGCGTAATAAAAAATATTAAGTAGTCAAAAAAAAAAGCGAAGTCGAGCTGACCAGTCCCTCCCGGCAGGGAGGGAGATTTGACATTGTACATGCAAAGTTAACATGATAACGTTTGGTCTCATTAAAAATTTTGTCTGTATTTGATTAATATAGTAGTTTTTGCATAAAACCTCTTTTCTCAAAGGATTACGTATGTTTTTACGCGCTCAGTTTAGTATGAATTATCGTGCATTTCACCTCACTACTTCACCCAAACACCATTGTGTTTGGGCGAAGTTAGGTGAGACAGCATGCTTTTAGGCCGCACGCACGTGTGAGTTCAAGCCGGCGACTAGTTCAACCTTAAATACACTAATAAACTAGCTGTTAGACATTCGCATATTGCAAGCAGAGTAGAAAATTAAAAAAGAAACGTTAGATCTAACTAAAAGTTTTGTGGTAATTTATTCATATGTCCTTGCTTAATACCTTGACTAGTTGACTGTCACCATTGCAGATAAAATATATTTTTAGGTATGCATAACTATTTCCAGTTGTGAGAAAGAGTATACATATAATAGTAGTGAGTATAAACGAAAATTAAAAATGTATGGGTGATCCATCTTGGATTCAAAATCATTAAGATTTAGCACCACCGTGTTCCCTGTTGAAAGTCTTGTGCTTCTTGATTTTAACAAATTCTCTTACTATCCGTATTTATGTAACGATTGGATGTGGTTGCAATTGGTTTCAATTGAAACGTTGACCCAATTAAAATCTCCTTTTTAAACATTACAATTTCCAGTTGCGGAACGGAAAAGATTAAAACATTGTAGTCAGATAGACGAATATTTAAAACGTACGGACAACCATCTTGGATTCAAAACCGCATACACCTTTATTAAGATTTGTAAACTACCTAGTGTGCGAAGAACCCCACACAGAAATTTTCTGATCTTCTAGAGGTCTCAGAAAGACATTATAAATTAAGTTAATTAAGTAAATTTCTAGTTACTCGGACTAATGGGTGGAAAGGCTAGAGGGGCCAACTGAAAAATATGTGGGAAATACGTGGTTCTTGTGCACCTACTTAATATTTCATTGTAACAATATCGATTATTAAAATCGATTGCAAATCGCTTTCTATTTAACTCGAGTTACAACCCGGTCAATATGATTCACTCGAATCGATACGGTCTTACAAACTGAGAAAGCGAATTGTTTAGAAATCGATACTGATTTATTGAACTTGTGGATCATAGATTAAAGGCGTTCAACCTGCTTTAGCTCAGCCTAGGTCATGGAGTTATTAATATGACCGTACTAAAGCTTCGTGGTATACAATATGTAACAAAAAAACCCTGTTTGTTCCTTGTAGGAGCAACTCAGACCTTCAATATAAACAACTTTTCCGATGGGACCAATGTCTGAAACTCGGAGAAAAATTGACATTTTCATACTAATTGCCGGGCTGACTTTTGTATGAAAATGTCGACTTTTTGTTGTCCATATTGACGGTCTGAGTTGCTCCTGCAAGGATCGGACAGGGTTTTTGTTGCATATTGTATATAGACATATAATATCTGAACGTTGTCCCTGTCCGATCCTTGTAGAAGCAACTCAGACCGTCAATATAAACAACTTTTCCTATGGAATATGGGGGGCAACTTTTCTTATATATACATACATACTACCATGTCCCTATCTCTACTGGGCAGAGCATTTTGGATCCTGCGGTACTTAGCAGAGCTCACTTTAAAAGTAGCTACAAGGGTTAGATGTTAAAGACCTAGGATAGAGAATTGTGAAAGAAAAAAGACTTTTTTTTAGCAGTGATACACAAGAACCTAATAAAAAAAGAAACGGTTTTCACAGCCCAATACTTTTTGTAGTGTTAAGTCTATTCTGTTTGTCTAGAAATTCATCTATCCATGTCTTCCGTTCATCTAGCCACGTCTTCCGTTCTTCTAGCTATGTCATCAGTTTTTTTAGCTACTCGTTATTCATCTGTTCATCTAGCCATGTCTTCTGTTCATCTAGCCATGTCTTTTGTTCATTTAACCATGTCTTCTGTTCATCTAGCCATGTCTTTTGTTCATTTAGCTATGTCTTTTGTTCATTAAGCCATGTCTTTCGCTTATAAAGCCATGTCTTCCGTTTGTCTAGCTACGTCTTCCGTTCATGTAGCTATGTCTTCCGTCCGTCTAGCCATTCTTTCGATCATCCAGCCATTTCATCCATTTATCTAGCAATGTCTTCTGTTCATCTGGCCATGTCTTTCGTTTATCCAGTCATGTCATCACCGTAGATATCTATTTCCAGAGTTCATAATCAAACTTCACAGCGTATCAACGTGCATTAAAGCACAGATTAAATCTACGAAGCATCTCGCCGGTTGACAGATTGCGTATCTAAATATACGCGGAGCGTCTGTCTGTCTCGACGGCTATTTTCATCGGTACTGAGAATGATCCCATTACAAAATAGAGATGGTATAGATTTGTCTGAGTTACTTTTTCTATTCGCCTATGCCAGTCCAGTGCTGGACTGAAAAGGCACCATGCTGGGTTTTGCTGGATCTACGTATGGTGTTGATAGCAGAAGTTGTTATGAAGTCGTTGCACATTTACCCGACTACAGCCATGCCAAACAAGAAGGTATGTGGTTCATTTCATGGAATTTTCATTAATCTGTTCCTTCGTATCTTCAAAGCTGTCCATATCTTGATAAATGAGATATCATGGGAAGTGTTCTGCCTATCCGCTGGTTAAGCGGCTACCTGAATTTTTCGGGGTCCAGTGCTGCCCCCATTTGAAATAAATCATTTGAGACGAAACGGAGACATACATCATTTAAAATTTTGTCTTGACCAGGCACTAAATAACCCTTCAAACTATTTGTGAACTACAGTTTACGGTTTAAAGTGAGAACGTGAAGCTTATGTACGCAACATTGCGAAAAATGGTCACTTTTGGCGTATGTGCGTAGAGAAGCTTCACGTTCTCACTTTGAACTGTAAACAGTAGTTCGTAAAATAGTTTTAAAGCCATGTGTCATCACAGTAAATTCACGGTGGCGCCATCTATAGGCCTTAAAGTAATGAACTAAAAAATAAATCATACCGTGTTGTGTATCAAATGAAAAGGCTTATAAAGCACATTTCATATTTATATACATTAATACCTGTTGGTCCTTGCTTTACTTGCCTGAGTAAACTAGGGGTAATAATACTTTTCAGTAAGATTTTGTTACGTAGGTAGCTACATTTTAGTTTTTAAAACTATAAGTATGTATATTATTATACTCACGCTAAATACCTTCCTGTTAACTTGTTACTTTGCAATCGCAGATAAACGGGGTATCATCTAGCGTGACATTTTATAGGGATCTTTTGATGTGTAAAATATAGCCTGCGGGCTGTAAGATTGGAAAGGCTTGGACGATGGACGTATTTGTAACGGAATTTTAGGAATCCTTTCTACTGAAGGGTTACTAAAATACCTAATTTTATACTTCGGTTGATTGGTAGAGAAAGCTCAAGGATTTAAGTCTACCGTTTATAGTTTTCTTTTACGGCACTTGTGGGATAGAAAAATGGTATTGGGAGAGCAAGTTTACTTGTAAAATATGCTTATTATAATCATCATCATTTCAGCCGCATAACGTTGTGCGGTTAAATTATGCTTATGGTTTGGTTTTGATGAAGGGAAATAGGATGATTTAATAATATGTGATATGTAAATATATATAGGGACAAATAACACCGATTGAGCTAGCCCCAAAGTAAGTTCGAAACTTGTGTTATGGGATACTAACTCAACGATACTATATTTTATAACAAATACATATATAGATAAACAACTAAGACCCAAGACAATTTGAAAAAGGCAATTTTCCAACTTGCCCTGACCGGGGATCGAACCCGGGACCTCTGAGTGGCGGACTAGCACGGTGACCACTACGCCACAGAGGTCGTCGTATTAAGTAAAACAATTTAAAACACGTTTTTAATTAAGAAGGTTGCATTAAAACCGAGGTTAATATACATATGCAAGAAGTTTTATTGATTTAACTTTATTACAAAAATGTAACGGGCAGAATTCAGGCCCAAGTCCTTTTCTACCAGTCAACCTACAGGTTGGTGGTGCCAATAAAGGCCAATTTTGAAAGAAAGTTCTAATTAGAGCATTAGAGCCTTTGAAAGAAGGGATTAATAAAATAAAAAAAACAACCCACATTTTTATTTTATTTTATTTACCTCGTCTTTCAACGAACGACATCAATCATTTGCTCATTAAACCTATCCAAGGATTGGTTCTGATCTACCCTTAGGGTTGCGGAGGTCAGACGGCACTCGCTCTGTGTAAAAACCAGTAACCTCGTCAAATCACCTAGATTAGGTAGCGGACCCCGGGTTCTGAAGCGTTACCGCTGAGGATGCAACCGAGAATACGAAAGGATGATGAGTGTATATATGTATTAAAAGCCCCACAAAGAGGCCCTCGATTAACTTTCTATTACAAGTAGTTTCTAATCAGACAACTAAACAAGCTGCACATGTCTCCGCGCCTAATTAAGACTAATTAACTCGCTCCGATAGATGGCTACAAGATTAATAAATAGCTTTACTTCAATTGAACACAGCTTCAATTAAGATATATTCACTTAACTACAACAATCAAGATACGAGTAGTAATAGAGATTAGGAGTACCCGTAACCGGTAGGCATGCATGAAGAGAGTGATGAGTGTAGATGAAGCGAAAGAGGTCTGTCAGGATCGTAGCAAGTGGAGGTCCATAGTCTCTGCCTACCCCTGTGGGAAATAATAACTCCTAATTTAAAAAAAAACTTGAAGAGGAGCTAGGTAGAAGAAGAAACAGCTATGGAGACCAACTGAAAGATGAAAAACACACCAGGGTCAGATCAAGCCAATTTCATTCTTATTACTCTGAACAAACGACTCATGTAACTGAATTTTCCTCTCCGAAGTGGTCGCCGTGCGTATAGTAATAATGTAGGTATATTTTGGTTATAATTAGCTTACAATGGATGTCTAGGTATCTAAACGAAGAGGTGAGGAGTTCTGGCGCGAGCTAAATTAAACCATAGTGCTAACCACAGTAAGTAGATATTTCTTTGAATTTCTTTTCTGAGTAAGACTTTTGAACGTGAGTACTAGTACTTATTTCGTGCTACTAGTGAGTTTAACATACGCATAGTGTGAATAAGTACTCTCCTAGCACGGGTTATTGTTTTAGATTAATTAACTCCAGGAATGCAATCGACGCAGTCGTTTATAAACTAATCTGGACTTTTGTTGCGCACGCGCATTGATTTACATTCCTTCGAGTCTGGCCGCAAAACAACGCTTGGCGCCGAGTACAGTCTGTCACAAATGGTTTTATAAGGCTTTACGTATTTACAGTATACACTTTATTAATAAAATTTTAGTTTATGAAATATCAAAAGTATTAACTATTTATTTATCAAGTTGATTTGCCAGACAGATTATAAAAATCCTGCTAGTGTCGTATGTATGTAGTGCCGGTGGAACTAAATAGTAGAATTTTAATCCGTGGCGCCGTCTTATATTTTACACGTGAATTACGTAATTCCCGAATTTCAAGCGTAAATCCCCAATAACTTTTGAACGGAATTACTGATTTTTACCAAACATAACGAAGAACCACCATAAGGAAACCTGCGATCACTTAAAAAAAACGCGTCTGAGTCGGTATTCTCTTCGAGCACTAGACTGCCACAGACAGGCAGACAGACTGACAGACGTTACTATTTTTGCGTCGGGGGTTAAAATTATGCTATTTAGGGCCGGAAATTTATTATGGAAAATAAATGTAACACCATTTTCTAACTCTAGGAGATGGCACATGCAAACCAATTTCATTGCGTTTTTCATTGCATTTTCACACATTTCCTGCGTTATTTCAATGACTGAGTCTCGGTTAATTTGTTTTAATTGTTGAAGGTTCATTAGCCTTTTAGCATAGACACGTCTCTTTCGATGGCCCTACAGAAAAAGTCAGGAGCTGAACTGAGGAGGCCGCCAAATCAAAATATTTTTGTTTTGTTTGTTTGAAAATCTTTATTGTATATAAACACAGGATAAAAATACAGATTAGAACTAGAGAATAGTAGTACAAAGGCGGATTTATTCCAGATATGGAAATATTTATTCAGTATTTAAGCCTTTCTATGCACTTTTAAGCGACAATACGTTTACGGGTCATGTGAATGCAGTTTTAGTTGTAGCACAAGATGTTTGTGCCAAAGCTAATGTGCTTAATCCTTTAGTCGTATTTTACGACATCCCAGGAAGAGATGGAGTGGTCCTATTCTAGGTCGGAAGCCACACGGTCGATCCTAGCGTCTCTTCTATCTTGCAGTTGAAATATCCTTTATAAAGAACAAAACAATATAAAAACCGACTTTTCGTGCGAACTGTATTGATATATTTTACAAGTCTGATGACACTAAGCTGTAGCGTATGCAAAACGTTTGATAAGCTAACACATGGAAATCTGTGTTGAAAAAAATATTACACAATGTGCGAGTTAAAGAGTATCGTTAATTTGAACAACTTTGACTACGGTATAAACTCCAAAATTGCGGAAAAATTAACTGTCACAGAACGAACGATTTTTTTTTGTAACTTTAAAATTTCATTTAACCTGCTCTATAAGAAAAAGTCACTCCCTGTTTCAAAAACATGGTCCCTAATCTTTGATAACATTGAATATAATTTTTCAAAAACAAAAACCGACTACCCCCCCCCAAAGTACACAATCGATTTTGATTAAATTGGAAAGTATACCCTTTCAAACAAAAAAGAATTTTTCTAATCGGTCCAAGCGTCTTCGAATAATCGGTGAACATACATAAAAAAAAAAACATACAACTCCTCCTTTTTTGGAAGTCGGTTAAAAAGTGACCATCTAGCTTTGTAATATTCTCTTTGCCACAGGAAATTTAGGGTATGGCTACATCTGTCCGAACGGGAAAGCACTTTAGCATCATGCCGCTATCCTTTTCTGTCGCTCAGAACTACCATTTGCTAGAGCGAGAGAGAGCGACGGAATGCTTCAGCATGGCCAACGAAAGTGGCAATCTTTAGGCTTCTAGTTTTTTCCACAACGATGTTACAGAACAGAGGGGTTGAAAATGCCATGAATGTTTCGAGAATAGGACGATACCGCCATTCTCTTTTACTCAACTTGGCCCCTAGCACTTCCGTGCCCCCAGATGGAACGTTTTCCATTCTTAATACATTAATTTTTCAGGGTCCACTACTACCCCCATTTGAAATAAATTATTTAAAAGGAAACGGAAATATCATTAAACAAAATTGTCTTGACCAAGCCCTAGGTAACCCTTCAAACTATTTTATGAACTTCGGTATACTGTTTAAAGTGAGAACGTGAAGCCTTTCTTTGCACATTCATGCAGCTGAACCTCAAAGAATTCATGTATTCCCTTAATGACAATCCTTAATTTGCCTCTTTCTTTGCCTCCAGGTGCATTAGTTGGTGGCATTCTCGGCGGCATGGCTATGCGGTACGGCAGAAGAACAATCCTCTTGGCTGCAGCTCTGCCCTACGCTGCGGCGTGGCTGGCGACGTCACTATCTACTAGCGTCAATATGCTACGCGTGACGTCATTCTGTGGTGGAATGCTAGTCTGCTGTATGACTATGATTACACAGGTATTTAGCATACTTTTTTTAAATACAGTTTTTTTTTAATAGCGGAACATAAAAAATAATAATATAAATACGGACAAATCTCACAGATTGAGCTAACTCTCAAAGTAAGTTCGATACATGTGTTATGGGATACTAACTCAACAATACTATATTTTATAACAGGAAGGTACATATAAAGATAAACATCCAAGACCCCGGTCAATCTGAAAAAGATCGTTTTTCATTTTAACCTGACCGGGGATCGAATCCGGGACCTCCGGTATGATGACCGCTAGGCCACAGAGGTCGACGAAAAGAGGAAAACTGGGTACACGCCACTTTTATCGTGATGGTGAGAAAGTGGGAATAGGAATCAAAATGGGTTGCTAGCCGAATCGATTATTATATCTCGACAAATATCTCCCAACAGAGATCCGTACGATTCTCCAAACCAGAAAAAATGAAGAAAGTGTGCATTTCTACTCACAATCGATCGTTAAAAAACTAAATCTTCCATAACAGGCCGTACAATGACAATTTTCATACAACATCCATCCACTATACACCTCTTACAGTCTAATACAAACCAGACTTTATTATTCATAACATAGAGATGATATTACCACGTGCTTTGATCCGTCTCTGCAAACGTATTGTGAGCTTTAACGCTAAAGAAATAGAGTAAGTTTTAGATCGAAGAAATTTAGTTATCATAGGTAATATAAAACAGATAGATTGTTTTTAGTTCAAGTGTCATTTCTCATCGATCAACGACAGCTAGGGAGAATAAAAAAACATCAATCGTGGTTGAAACGGTAGTAAGATATGTACAGTTATTTTGAGAAATAATTGAATGCTATGCATCTTGCAATTGGCTGGTTTTCTGATCATATCTGTCAAGTTAGCCAGTTTAGTACCTAAATTAAAAAATATTGAAGAACTAGCAACAATTTGTAATTAACAAATCATATCTCTTCACACTAATATTATAAAGGCGGAAGTTTGTCAATGTGTGTGTGTATTTTTGTTATTTCTTCATGCACAAACGGCTGGACCAATTTTGATAAAATTTTGTATGCAGGTAGCTGACACCCTGGATTAACACATAGGCTGCTTTTTCCGCGGGTAACACCGCGGGGTGCAGCTAGTTATATGTATATAATAATTGTTTGCTCCTATGATTTTATGAACAGTTCCCTTTACTATTTCATAAAACGAAAGCAATAGGGGTGACGACAGGGTTAGAAAAGTACAATTGTACTTAGTCCGTCTTTTAGATTATCCAAAAATAATGGTACCATATTTTTCAGTTTGCCAAAAAAGTAAAAATTCACAAAGATACGAAGCATAAAATTTCCGGAGTGGGGGCTTGCGACGTCACCTCTATGTAAAAATCGTACGAAGCCGTGTCGTCATGCAAAATTTCAATGCGCTGTATCTTTGTAATTTTTTGTTTCTCGGAGGAAAGAAACTGTACGTGTACAATATGTTTTAATCTTACCGATGGGCTAAAAATATTTCTCCATTCGTCATGCCTATTGTCCGTCAATAAATATTGAAAATAGCTCCTGTTTACAACGGGGCTTACCGCGATTATAATCATTTTTAGCCAGATATTTCGACGACCCTTCTGCCGTCATGGTCGCTGGCAGACTGACCACACATGACTACAGTATTATACAAATTACCCGGACGGTTGGACACTTTTGTATGGAAGTGCCGAATTATTTTGGGTTTTACTGTTATTACAATTGTATAATACTGTAGTGTTCTAGTATAGCTCGTGGTTTGATTTATTAAATATAGTATCGTTGAGTTAGTATCCCATAACACAAGTCTCGAACTTACTTTGGGGCTAGCTCAATCAGTGTTATTTGTCCCTATATATTTATATTTATTTATATTTATTACTGGTATATACACCCTTCCACGTTGTATAGTCGAGTTTTTTATTTGTAATAAATAGTTTTTCTTTCGTGTTTATTATCACTTTTCATTAGCCTCAAAGAGGTTGTTCACTTCATTATTTCGTTCAAAGCTCCTCGTCTCGTTGACCCTTGCAAAAGCGCATATTTCAACCAATGTCAGTTCACAGCGCTCTTAAACAACGTCCGTTCAGTTCTAGCCTAACACGAGTTCATGAAACTTACTCATAAAATTATGTGTAAATGTTTAGACATAAAATTACAGTTGGAAAGCTTTTCAAAGCGCTCGTAATGTTATTCGGTGCTTTCTGTGAGTGCTTTGTTCTTAGAAGTCGCCATGCTGTTTCAAAGGCTTGAGACTGCGTTCGCGTGAAGTTCCCGTTATTCCTGATTTGAGATGTACGTACATATCAGTAATTTCACGACCTCCGTGGCGTTGTGGTCACCATGCTAGTCCGCCACCCAGAGGTTCCGGGTTCGATCCCCGGTCAGGGCAAGATGGAAAATGGCCTTTTTCATATTGTCCTGGGTCTCGGGTGTTTATCTATATATGTATTTGTTATAAAATATTATATCGTTGAGTTAGTATCCCCTAACACAAGTCTCTAGCTTACTTTGGGGCTAGCTCAATCAGTGTAATTTGTCCCTATATATTTATTTATTATATAAGACGACCTCCGTGGCGTAATGGTCAACACGCTAGACCGCCAATCTGGAGGTTCTGGGTTCGATCCCCAAGCAAGTTGAAAAATGGCCTTTTTCAAATTGTCCTGGGTCTTGGATGTTTATCTATATGTATGTGTATTTATCATAAAAATATAGTACCGTTGGGTTAGTATCTCATAACACAAGCTTTTAAGCTTATTTTGGGGCTAGCTCAATCTGTGTGATTTGTCCGTATATAATTATTTATTTAATTCATACGTAGGTTAACCGCTGCGTAAATTAACCTGCGTAGGTTAGCCGCTGCGTACTCATAAATTGTAAAAATAAAAAAAATATTTCGATAGAAACCTCGCAAATGTAATGAAAATTTTAAATAAAAGAACATTCATTTCACCTACCTGTAAGGCTTACTGACAAAAACGTATATCCTGAATACGTTTTATGAAATTTCCGCACCCTATAAATAGTTCATATTCGTTCAATGGATAGTTAATAATAATACTAATTTCATTCAATACAGTGCAAACCATGCCCTAAGGCGCTAACTCTCTCTTTTCGGTTTGCTTTTTTTTCTAGCATTGCCCTGGATGAAAAAACAAACTTTTCGAACTATGCTCGCGTTGACGACAAAGCCGCCGGGAAGGGCCGCCGTTAATTTCACTTCAGGAGAATCCAAGCTATATATAGCTTCAGAGATGACGGTGCGAAGGCAAGTTTTTTCGGGGCGGCCACTCTTACGCCTGTAGGGTTCATTCAATTGCTCTATGGGGAATATGGTGTGGTGACACTAGTCTTCACCATCATTATCCTCCCGTATTCTCGGTTGCATCCTCAGCGGTAACGCTTCAGAGCTCGGGGTCCGCTACCTAACCTAGGTGATTTGTCGAGGTTACTGGTTTTTACACAGAGCGACTGCCGTCTGACCTCCGCAACCCAAAGGATAGACCAGAACCAATCCTTGGATAGGTTTGATGGGCAAACGCTAGATGGTGTGCGTGATCCACAATTTATACGTGCCTTCCAAACTTCACATATCCTTATAACTACTTAATATTTTAATATTTTACTACGTAATATTTTTCTCAGCAGTGGTCCACCGTTGAAACTTTGTTTAAAACTGAATAAAGTATTAATATTATAATATCAACAGGGGGGTTACTCCAAAAGTGGTAAGCAAGACGGACGTTACTGCGTATCCGCATTTCAGTGTCAAGTTACATTGAGCATATTATGATAAAGTTTTGTTTGGTTTCACAAAGAGATAGGACGTCACTAACGGACGACTATCGTGTTATTTTATGGAGTAACCCCCAGATTTATGTGGAATACGGGTATGGTTAGAGCATCTTACTATTCTCGGCAAGTCAGTACACTCACTGTACAATATCTCATAAATATATTTTGCATCACTTTACGCTCGGTTCATGCCGCTATGACAAAAACCTTCCTTTTGCTCGCTGACACAGGCCATAGAGTATGTAAGGTAAAGACAGTACAATGAATTTTTGTTACATAATCTTTGCATCGCCTATTCTTGACAAGATAGATTTGTAGCTTGTTAACTTAACTGTTTTTTCGAGTAGTCTGTTATTATATTTTTTACACAATTATATTATTACATGGATTAAATAAAATAGAACACATGAAACTTTTACTTTATAAAATATGAAGTTCCTCTAAGATTTTCAAAAGTAAGTACTTATCTAACTAAAGCATGTGTCAATAAAATCTGTTCAGTTCTTTGAGAGCGCGAGCAAATAAATAAATAAAATAAATAAATATACAGGGACAAATAACACTGGTTGAGCTAGTGTCAAAGTAAGTCCGAGACTTGTGTTATGGGATACTTTCTCAACGATACTATACAAATACATATACAATGTCCTTTTTAATTAAGTACAAATATTTTAAGAGGTGATTCAGTCCATCATTTTGAACAACTTTTCCCAATAAATATATATCGAAATACGAAAAATTATTTTGCATTTTTCATAGTAACGTTATCACGTGACTACTTCGATCTGTATGAGAACCTAAATATTTTTTTTCGTATTTCGAAATACATATATTGGGCAAAGTTGTTCAAAATGATGGACTGAATAACCCCTTGAAATATTTGTACTTAATTAAAAAGGACATTGTATAGATAATACGTGCAAATAATACGCGAAAAATGGCTCCTCTGAAATATAAATTCTATGCACCAATAATGGTAAAGTTATGGAAATAACCTCTGGTTGGAATTGTTAAACGTTGCGAGGCATATGTGAATTGAGACGTACATTTCACATGCATTTTATTACAAATATGTGACCGGGGTGTCAATAACATCATGAATGGAAATATGATTCGAAGTCATTCCAGGAAATGCAGTACGTTTTATTATCAAATATATGATGATATTACATAATAGGAGTTTGAAAGTTCAGTGGCGAACGTGCTTTGTGTCGTTCGATGCGAACTATATGTTTCTTAAATTGCATTAATAGATTTTTTATAAACTTTTACTGGCCCGTTGCTGGGCAAAGGTCTCCCCATCTCGATTGAGTTTTTTGCATTAAAGAGTCATTAGTTGGATTGTGTGTTTTACCTATGTCTGTCTGTGCCGTCGTAGCTTCGCCAATGATGATGCCATTTTTTAATTTTTGTTTTTGCTTGAAAATATACTTGATAGAATAAAACTTAAACTCTTCTGGCGAGTAGGCGACCAATGCTGTGAAAATGAGTCTTTCGGCATTTCTTCTCAGCAGTGGTCGTTGCGAAGTGCTGGTATCGGTAGCTTTTCTTTAAAAATAAATTCTGTTTTAATATACTTTACACGTAACGTAAATTATACTTATTGACGTGTAAAAGTGCCTGTAAAAGTCTAATTAGTGTATAAACATTTGAATTTTTGAATCTAAAAATAAAAATCTTTATTTGAATTAAAACTTGATTGCGAATGTTATTTTTGTGCTGAGATATTTCCAAACTGTAGATTGTAGTTGGAAAAATTATATAATAAAAAATATTCTTCAGAAATAATTCATACTAATTTTTAAACTAATACTTATATTCGTGTTATTGGTAGTAAGCTTGGCTAGGTATCTGGATACCTGAGTATACATTTATTGCGAAGATATTTCTTTGCTAAGTACATAAGTTACAAAATTATCAAGATTATGAATTTCACAGGAATTGACTACCTAATTATCTATTAGACACGGCAATGTTTGTAATTTCAATTAATCTTTGACGCAAATGTTACTCAAACTCGTAATCCTTTCATGTCCAAGAGCTTATCTTGACTTTTAGTTGCATTACTCAGTTGCTTAAGTGCATAAATGTAATTTTAAATGAAATCTTATTTACTAATGCAAATAAGATGTCGGTAGCGTGGGAAGATGTCAAAAATAAGATAGATAATGATATATTGCATATATAAATAGTGATTTTTAGTCTATTTGGGATATAAATGTAACTAGTATAAGTATACATAACTTTTATAAATATTAATAAAATTTATAAACATTTTACACAAAATCATCACACTCTTTTTTTGATGCTATCGTGAAACGAAAAAAGTAATTATAGAAAAGAGAGAAGAAAGTAAAGAAAGAGTGTGTGCGATTGTGTAAAAAACGCGCAAAAAGGAAATATCCATTTAATATAATAAATAACTGATGTATAATGAAATAGAATTTTTTTTTTGTTCTTCTTTCACGTCAAAGCACTGTCAGTCCTATAAAGGTATTGTTTGCAATTATTGCCACTTGACAACGTTCGTCAACACGTTTTGTTTATCTAACAAACTATGAAATTTTATGATAATTGGTTTAGGAAAACTCCACAATTGTGTCCAATTGATTTGAGAGACGCTAAGAGGCGCTATTAGGCATGTATTTGTAATGTTAGGTGTAAATTACACCGCAAACTTATGCAGTTTATCAATTTTATATCAAGGAGTCTATACTATATGTCGCTTCTATAAGTTTAAAATGATTATATAAACCTATGAACCAAAATTTTATTATATTCGGTTAAGAGTTAGCAATTTCTTTATTTTATTTTTTTATTTCATTTATTTACTTAACTTCAACTTCATTACAATACATGTATGGCAGACTTAATTTCATTCTAGCACCGTTTTCCAACATATAAATATAAATAAATATATAGGGACAAATAACACTGATTGAGCTAGCCTCAAAGTAAGTTCGAGACTTGTGTTATGGGATACTAACTCAACGATACTATATTTTATAACAAATACATTTATAGATATACATCCAAGACCCAGGACAATTTGAAAAAGGCCATTTTCCAACTAGCCCTGACCGGGGATCGAACCCGGGACCTTTGGGTGGCGGACTAGCATTGTGACTACTACGCCACAGAGGTCGTCATATATTTCAGTGAATCATCCACCAATTAAAAATTTCACATGTTTCGTCTTGCTGAAAATTGGTATTTTAAATAGGCCGATTATCTCATCTTTTAATTTCCTTTTTCCAACAGTAGCATCCTTTTTAAGGCTAAAAAGATCATTATCTTCAAATAAGGATTTCTAAGTTATTACCCATTTACTTATCTTGTTTCACTTTTAAATATTCTGATGTCTAACCGAATTATTTTTCTTTGTCCACAGGTATACGTAACAGAAATAGCCGTCCCAGAAATCAGAGGCTTCCTCAGTTCAGTCCTCAAGATCCTCAGCCACTTCGGGATCCTCATATCGTACACCATCGGAACCTACCTCGACTGGTCCCAACTCGCCTTGGTAGTGGCAGTCGCCCCAATATTACTCTTTTTCGCTTTACTCTTCATACCTGAAACTCCTTCTTCTCTCCTTCTCAGAGGGAAAGAACAAGAAGCAGAAAAATCTCTTCAATGGCTCAGAGGTCCAGACGCAGACATTGGCCAAGAACTAGCTACAATACGCACAAATATATATGCTAGCAAGCAATATAATAATGGCAATACTAGCAGAATAAAAGTTTTATTTTCAAAGCGATTAACAAGACCAGTTCTAATCACATGTGGTTTAATGTTCTTTCAAAAATTTACTGGAGCTCATATGTTTAGCTTCTATGCAGTTTCTATGTATAAAAAGACATTAAGAGATTTAAGTTCGCACGGTGCAGCTATAGCTACTAGTGTTGTCCAACTCTTAGCGTCATGTTTGTCAGGAATGCTCATAGATAATATTGGTAGATTACCACTCCTACTTCTCAGCGGTGTTTTTATGTCTGTGGCATTAGCTGGATATGGATCATACGCATGGTATACTGAAGATGTTGTGAGAAATTCGACTACTTTCGTAGCACACGCTGATGCAGGATCGACAGATTGGATACCTTTAGTTTGTGTTTTAACTTTTACAATCGCGTATTCCTTAGGTATCGGTCCCATTTCTGCCTTACTCGTTGGAGAATTATTCCCATTAGAGTACAGAAGTACAGGCAGTGCTTTAGCTACAAGTTTTAGCCATTTATGCGGTTTTGTAAACGTCAAAACTGTTCCAGACTTTCTATTTTACATAGGATTACATGGTCTCTTTTGGATGTACGCAGGAATAGCGGTGCTATGTTTATTATTTGTAGTGCTTTTCGTCCCTGAAACTAAGGGTAGAGAAATTGATGAGATGGATCCTAAGTATGTTGAATCTTTATGTATAAACCGATAGTTTTGGGAGGTCCTTTTTGGTGTTGTCTTTGTGCAGTATTAAGCTGTTATAGTGATAATAAGAGATTACTAATCTCGTAGCCAGATGCTGATGGCAGATCCCATTTGAGGTAGCATTGTCATCTTCTAGTCTGTTTTGTGCAAATTGCATTTGTAGTTTTTTGTATTTAATATTAGTTCCTTCGATTTCATTAGCCACAAAGTCTAACAACTTTATTTCTTTACTTTAGAATTTTGATTCAAAGATTTCAAATGTTTTCAATAATGTTTTTAACATTTGAATGAGTAATTTTATTTTCGTTAAAAATTACAGCAAAATTTAACTTTAAAATTTTCTATTTTATAAGAACAGTTTTGTATGTGCCAAATTTGTATTTCTGCTGATTCAATGTTTTTGTCCAATGACATGTCTGAGTGTTGTTACATCTATGGCCGAAGCGGTGTAAACAGTGCCTTGTTCTAGTTCCTTCCATCACAATCTTATCTTTCCAGGATTGGTAATGATCTGATAAAATGAAATCAATTCTCTTAGTTCGTAAATAACTGTATTGACTGATTAGTACTGATAACGTACAAATAAATATTAATTTGAATGTATTTGAAAATAAATGTAGAAATATTATTTGTTTGATAATAAATTAACTTGATTTTTTCTAGAATAAGTAGCTATTTTATCTATCATTTTAAAATAAGATTTAAATAAATTTTACTTACTTACTTATATACAATATCATTTTTTATTAAGTACCTATTAAATATTTTAAGGTAAGGTAAAGTATACCGAAGAAAATATATTTTGGGTTCTCATAAAAATAAGTAGTCATGATATCGTTACTACGAAAAATTATTTTCTTTTTTATATTTCTATATATGGCACTTATTAAGAAAAATTGTTCAAAATGTTGGACTGAACCATCCCTTTAAATATTTGTACTTAATAAAAAGGGTATATAACCTTCTTCATTCTAAATTAAAGGGTTTTAAGCAAATACTATTTCTACATTTTTAAAAGTATTGATAAAATTTCATACTTATACAGGGTGTATTTAAAATCATTGGCATCCTTTCTAATAGTGAAAGTTCTCATGAATATGAGCAACTTTTTGTATGGGACCGACTCAATCCAACCGAAAAAAAATCAGCTGTTCCATACATTTTGGGATTCTAAGTATTGTAAAATAGTATGGAACACCTGATTTTTTTCTCGGTTGGATAGAGTTGGTCCCATACAAAATGTTGCTCATATTCATGAGTACTTTCACCAGTAGAAAGGATGTCAGTGATTTAAAAAACACCCTATATATATTTGTAAATATGTATAAAATTAGTTTTAATTATACACATGTTGAGTATAATTGGGGAGTTTAATATACGGGTAGAATTACAAAATAATAATGAATTATCTTTTTTTTTAACAATGGCAGGTTAAAATTGTTTTATATGGTAAAAATTTAAAAGAATCCAGTGAAAAATATATGTAATAATTTTTACGTTTTATATCAAATTTTATCACAAATGTGGTGCTAAATGATGCCTTGAAATACAGATTTTTATATTAAAATTGTTTACCTAGTGAATGTATATAATAAACAGTATTATAAGTTTGTAAATGGTATATATTAGATATTATATATTTATGTAGCTCATAAGTGTGTTAAACAATTTTAATGTGTTGCCATAATTTAATTAATAGGGACTAAAGTATTGTATTTTGTACTTAAATACCGAATTTAAGTGTTTCAATAAAAACTCTGTGAATACGTTTCGATGCTTTTATTCATATTAACTATTAACTCAAAGGGTTATGTTGTTTTAATACTGAATTCTGTTGAATATCTCCTGGCTCCATTATCAGAACAGCTCATAGACTCACCATAGGAATTCCACTGCTGGACATAGGCCTCCCCAAAGATTTCCAAAACGACGGATTGGAAGCGGCCTGCATCCAGCGCCTCCCTGCTACCTTGCTCAGTTCATCCGACCATCTAGCAGGTGGGTGTCCCACGCTGCGCTTACTGGTACGCGGCCGGCATTCGAGAACCTTTCTGCGCCATCGGCCATCGGTTCTTCGAGCTATGTGCCCCGCCCACTGCCACTTCAATGAGCTAATTCGCTTGGCTATGTCGTCGACCTTCGTTTTACGAATCTCCTCATTTTTGATTTAAACGCGTAGAGAAACACCGACCAATATTGTATTGTCATCCAACTTACACTAGTTAGAAAAATTCAGCTCAATCGGTTGAAATTGTACTCAATGACGTTACGTTGTTATACTCGTTAATTAGTTCCGTCGAATATCTCCCGGCTCCATCATCAGAACAACTCATTGACTTAATAATATTGCCTTGTCATCCGACTTACACAAGTGTGCAAAATTTCAGCTCGATCGGTTGAGGATAACTGGTTGAAAATTGAGTTGCAAGATTTGGCCTTAACAAACATACATACATACATACATACATACAAGATACATTGCAAGTTAAATAAAAGCTTGAAAATAAGTTATAGAGTAAGTAAGTATCAATTTTAAAAGCGCCGATCTGTAGAATTTATTAAAAGTCTGCTATCCTAGACAAAGGTGTATATATATATGCACACATTTGTCCTCTTCTGTGGACTTCTCTTCTTCTGTGTTTCGTGTCTTTGATCACCTACATCAAAAAATTTGATGTAGGTGGTCTGCCTAATCTAGTGAGTGCCCAAGTAATCTAGCAGAATTCCTAAATTTGGTTTTCCACTAATTTAATTTAACCTAGGTAGGTTATTTAATACTTGCAAGCAAAGCGTAGGACACCCATCCACAAGGTGGCCGGACGACCTGACCAAGATCGCTGGAAGGCGCTGAATGCAGGTCGCTCTAAATTGGTCATTTTGGAAATCTTAGGAGAGGCCTATGTCCAGCAGTGGATGTTAAGCGGCTGAAATGTTGATAAGGTTATTTAATATCTTATTGAAGAGAGCAGATTTTTATTGAATGATGCGTTATACACGCTGACTTTTCATTGGTTTTGGAAAAAAGAATGTCATGTAGTAAATAAATTCCTCTATTCATATACATAGATATATCTATTGTGTATGACATAAGATAAAAAACTTCGAAAACGATTTTCGATCGAGACCTCGTAGTTACGCCCGTTCATAACTGACCCTTGACCCCGATAAACTCGAAATCTAACCGGCGGCGGTACTACTAATTGATCTCACGATTTTACTTTCGAGTTTTAGTCAACATATATTGTTCCTGAATTTTTATTTTGACTAGGTTTAGGTCTTACTAACGATTCTTATTAAGTGACCTTCGGCTCCAAAACCAGTGAAAAATACCCGTGTATAAAAAAAATATTTGCATCATGTAGCGTCAACTGTCGACCGATGTCGGCTATGCAGCGTCATAAAGCAGCCACGGATTGGCCCAGCAATAGGCGTAATGTAACGTCAGTAATAGCAAAGATAATATTATAATTACAAACGTAACAGATACCCAACGCCATGGAATCACTATGAAGATCACTTACCATCAGGTGATCCTCTTGTTTGTTTGCCGCCCTATAACATAAAAAAATGAAAACTATTGGAGGGCCCATATAGCAGAGACAGGAATACCGATATTTTTTATCGATATATCGATACCTGATATCGGTATTTGCTCGATATATCAATATTCAATATATTATGTATAAAATAGATATTTTGTATAAAATACCGGTTATTTATCGTATCGATATATCGATAAAATACCGATATCGGGTATCAATGTGTAGCGGGAGCGAGGTGATATGCTCGACCGCCACAAAGGGAAGATCTTCCCGCCAGGCATGTTGTTGCGCCTGGGGAACCGCGGCTCCAACGGTGGATCGTCGGAAGTTGTATATATGCAGCGAATCGGGCGAACTCTGAGATCGAGATGCAGGATACTCTGCTGGCGCCATCTCATATGCTTCTTGTGGACTATATTGTCGGTTGTCTCTTGATTGAAGTTACTCGTAGTGGCCGTAGAGGTCGCCACAAATATATCGGTAAAAAAATATCGGTATTCCTGTCGCTACCCGTAAGTAGGCAAAACTAGTAGGCGAAATAAGTACCAGCTGCTCTCACAGAGATCTTGAATATGCTTTAAAATATTTATTGCATTTCAATGAAGTCATACTTAATTCATTAGAGTACTAAGTAGGTACTTTATTTAAATACTAGTAGTAAAAGATTTTAATGTTTTAGTTTATACCTCTAGTGACGAGGGAAGAGAAATACTTATGTTTTTATAATGGGTAGGCAATATGGTAATGGTATTGGTGGAAAAACAGATGTACGAGTACTTTGTTAGTACCGCCTTCTAGAATATAATTTTAATGGGTTAATTTTGCAGTTGATTCTACTTTTATAGTAAGTCTTTATTTTTTATATGTTATAGTGCGGCAAACGAACAAGCGGGTCACCTGATGGTAAGTGATCACCGCTGCCCATGCACACCTGCTACACCAGGGGTGTAACATAAGTGTTGCCGGCCTTTCAGGAAGATATAGACTAGTTTATTGAAGGTTTCAATGTCGTATCTAAGTACATACATACATAGTGTATTATTATAGTTCGCTGCTATTGACACGTGATCGCAGAGGTACTTATTTGGAAATTACTATTCTTCCTATTTAACAAGTTCATTGTGTTTCCACCAAAAACCCGGACATGTCGTCATCGCATAATAGCCATTGAACACAAAACAGATAGTTATGTCATTCATGTCATGGGATACTGGTCATCAATGGTGCAAGTTGGTAATGAATATCTATCGTATGTCTAAATATTAAAAAACGGCATTACTCAGGTAGTGTAGTCGGAAAATGCCGACTAGTTTCGATCGGTTTAGAGTTAAGTTTAGTTAACAACACTCGCCCTGATCATGATCGAGTAAACCGATCGAAACTAGTCGACATTTTCAGACTACACTACGTGAGTAATACCGTTTTTAAATATTTAGTTGTGTCATCTCACGTCACTTTTAATAATATCTCTCGTATTTAAAATACTGTTAACCCTTCACCGCGAACGTCGGATTTATCCGATAAACATTTACGTGCCCATTTTGCAAGGGTCGGATATAACCGAAAAAAACCCACTGCTCGTATTCCACATCCCTTTTTGGTTGTAAGTATTTACTTTTGATTTACTACGCCTTGCACTGAGAACAGAACAACTGATATAAAGTCTCGCTGTGAAAGTATAGAGTAATTTATACAGGTTGTAAGTAAGTAAATAATACGTTTTTGTAACCCAAAAAATAACAATAATTAAAATATACAAAAACAAAACATCGAAATGTACAATAGGCGGTCTTATCGCTAAAAGCGATTTCTTCCAAACAACCGATGGGCTAAGAGAATATAGTGAAACGTTAGTAGACGGGGGGACGTACACGATTAAAATACAATACTTACTTAAATACTAGTTGTTTTCTAAGTTTAATAATTTACTTTTTATAATAAGTTTTTCAGAGAAAAATAAAAAACTTTGAAAACTGAAGTCAGAAGTTAAATTCCAGAAGGCTGCACTATTACGACAGTGTCAACAAATCTCGAACTTTACATAGAAGACCTGCAGAGCAACGCGAGTCGCGACGGATGCAAAACAACAAAGCAGTCTATTATCCTTCCAAGTATATATCACACATCAAGTATTATATCTATCCTCCCCATACTGATTTGATGCAAGTATTCGGTCGGTTCTTTCAACTCCTTCTTTCTCCCCTACTTCCTGGCTGCGAATATCTCCAACACTCCTATATCCCTATCTACGAGTCCAACTGGTTTCTCGAGCTATGCGTGTGGTATAACGAGGTTTGGCGTCGCCATGTTCTAGGGACTGAGAACGATACACATGCATCTGCTTTGGTTTGCAAGCGTGATGACGTACTCTCCAAGGTAGACCTCATTCATAAGCTCTTGAAGCGTAACTACTGGCTGGGTGGACTCAGGACAGAACAGGGAAAAATAAAAAAATTTGAATGTAATCTCTTGCTTCTCTTTCGGCTGAATTTTTAAATTAAATGAAAAGAATCAGCTAAATTTTTTCACACTTGGCGAAGATATAGCGTAATATACATATAAAAACATACATCGAATTGATATGCTCCTCCTTTTTGAAAGTCGGTTAAAAAATTGCTTTGGCTTATCAAAAACGTACATTGATTTGATGATCGAGCTGATATATTATTTTTTTAGACAGTATCTTATCTATACGATTACTATTTCTTGAATGTATGTTTGAAAATATACTTAGTAATATTCTTAAAAAAAAGCGCCTAATTTTTTTTGACAGCAATGTTAAATTGCGTAACATTCTCCTCTATACTAGGCTGGGGGAGAAAAAAAAGTAAGTTTACTTGCTTTGGCATGAGTGCTTTCTTCTATTAATATAGTATTTATTTAAATTTATTTGAGGCACTCACCGAAACCAAAACGTGGAAGTTTTCCAACTCACTGTTCGCGTAATATAACCATTTGGTCGTATTTATGAAACCGTCGTTTCAGCGAAAAGCAATTTAAATACGAAAATTAGTGTATAGTTTTCTAAAAATTTCACCGTGATTAAAAAGGCAGCGTGAATTGGAACGGATTCTCCATGCAAGGCTCTTCATGTCAATTTTTTTTTTGTTTGGGAACTCGAAGAAAAAACGACATTTTTATACAAAAGTGGTCGGCCGGCCCGGCAATTTGTAAGAAAATGTCGTTTTTTCTTCAAGTTGTTCATATTGACGGTCTGAGTTGCTCCTACAAGGATCGGACTTCGTTTCTGTTACAAATTGTATAAGCCATTAGCAATCTGGCTAAAACCCTGTCCGATCCTTGTAGGAGCAACTCAGACCGAGTTGCTCCTACAAGGATCGGAAAGGAGCAACTCGGTCTGAGTTGCTCCTACAAGGATCGGTCAGGGTTTTTGTTACATAATGTATCTACGGAATTTTTGATGTCGAAAGAACAACTAAATAACTCTTTGTAATAAAATAAATCATTTGGATATCTTTACAGAATCAATTACTACTAAAATAAGTTTCAAAGGAAGAAGCCCACTTGAATCAGATACTGGTACAGAAGCACCACTCGAAGAACTTGTTTGAAATAGATTTGGTGCTTGAGATCGGTTAATAGGTTCCTTTTATTGTGGAGAAAGTATTTAAACATTGCCTACCTAACACTAAAGAATTTATTTAATTACTAGCTTTTGCCCGCGGCTTCGCTCGCGTAGGGGTGTAATTTATCAAAATCCTTTCTTAGGGGATGCCTACGTCATAGTAGCTTTATGCATGCAAAGTCTAAGCCCGATCGGTTTAAAATTGATAAAGTTTCAAACAAAATTTCATCCCCTATTTTATCCCCTTGGGGGTAGAATTGATCAAAATCCTTTCTTAGCGGATACCTACGTCATAACATCTACCTGCATGCCAAATTTCAGCCCAATCCGTCCAGTGGTTTGGGCTGTGCGTTGATAGATCACTATGTCAGTCTGTCAGTCACCTTTGAGTTATATATATTTAGATAGATATTTCTTTATAACGGAACAAAAACAGTTACAAAATACAGTGTACCAATCTTAAGGGTGCCCGCCCATGTCAGACATTTTGTGGGACCAATAGTCTTGCTGTTTTTTTTTTTTTTGTAGGAATTTCTGACCCACTTTTTGTAGGGACGTGTGCGTTGCAGTTTTGCAACCAACTGATTGCAATAGTACAATGCACACGTTCCTACAAAAAGTAGTTCCAAAATTCCTACAAAAACAAACCAGCCCGAATATCTGTAATACAAAAAGTCTGACGTGAATGGGCACCCTAAGACTGAACAGGCTTCTTAAGTGCTACCCCCATTTCAAATAAATCATTTGAAAGGAAACAGAGATATCATTTAAAATTTTATTTTGACCGGGCCCTAGATAACCCTTCAAACTATTTTATCAACTGTTGTTTACAGTTTAAAGTGAGAACGTGAAGCTTTTCTACGCACATCCGCCAAAAGTGGCCGTTTTTCGCAATTGTGCGTAGAAAAGCTTGACTTTCTCACTTTAAACTGTAAATAATAGTTGATAAAATAGTTTGAAGGGTTATCTAGGGCCTGGTCAAGACAAAGTTTTAAATGAAGTCTCTGTTTCCTCTCACATGATTTATTTCAAATGGGGGCAGCACTGGACCCCGAAAAATTCAGGTAGCCCCTTAAAATATGTTCTTGTAACCAACCACGTATTCACAAATTATTGAAACAGTTTGCTACTAGAGAGAGAATAAAAAATTACTACCTGCCAAGTGCGAGTGGGATTTGCGCACGAAGGGTTCCGATTTCCGAACCATTATCTATAAAAAATCACGTTTGTTGTATTGTTGTCGCCCTCGTCATTTCCGAACGCAGCCGAGCAACACCGAGCGATTTCGGTAGAGGAGGGAAACACTTCAGAGCTGCGCGACCGTTACGCGGCCTATTTCTCCTCTGACGCGCATCGTGTCAACACCTGTGATTTTGTGTTCGGAATAATCGAAGATGTAATCTCATATCTCTTTAGTTTTATACATTTGATTTCGAGAAATAAAGTAGATTATCGTAATTAATTGTCTTGATTGCAAAATAACGTTTGAGTTAAATTACTGCCCTAAAATGTTGAATGTAGAAGATCTACCCCATTAATTAGTCAATCGTGTTAGTTACTTAAAAATATGTAGAACTACTGTGGTAAATGAAAGTAAATTATATATAAGCTAATCATTGGTGTTTTTATCATTATTTGAAATAAATTGTTTTTCCTCCCTCATTCTGGTATTTCATTTCTAACAGTATGGACTTAATTTTTATTTTTGAAGTGACTATACAACTGAATATTCAGTGAATATTGCAAGCTTCATACCTGTTGCCGTTATTAATATCAAGCAAAATATGCGTTTGTTGTGTAGGAGCCCCCTTAAATATTTATTTTATTCTGTTTTTAGTATTTATTGTTATAGTGGTAAAAGAAATACATTAAATGTAAAAAATTTCAACTGTCTAGCTATCATGGTTCATGTGCTATGTCATGTGTAGCTTGGTGACAGACATACGGACGAATAGTGGAGTCTTAGTAATAGGGTCCCGTTTTTACCCTTTGGGTAGGGAACCCTGAAAATATAATTAAGATAAATCTTCTAGGTAAAATACAATTTAAATTACTAAATTACAAAAAGAAAAGTTACAAAGATTAAAGAAAATCCAAATAATAATATAGGTATTTTAGGTACATAGAGTCAAAGTAAAATAATGCTCAGAGAGTGACGACAAGAATTGGATGACTTGGGATGACTGACAGTTTTATGGAAGGGACATACCCGTAATAAATTGAACCACGAGGTATATACTAGAGCACAAAATTTTAATGATACAAAAATAACTGTCAAAAAACAAAAAGGGTTTCAAACATTGGTCCCATAGGAAAATTTGTTCATATTGACGGTCTGAGTTGCTCCTACAAGGATCGGACAGGGTTTTTGTTACATATTGTATATGTAACGATACAATTTGATGACGACCTCCGTGGCGTAGTGGTCACAATACTAGTCCGCCACCCAGAGGTACCGGGTTCGATCCCCGGTCAGGGCAAGTTGAAAAATGGCCTTTTTCAAATTGTCCTGGGTCTTGGATGTTTATCTATATCTATATATATATATATATATATATATATATATATATTTGTTATAAAATATTGTATCGTTGAGTTAGTATCCCTTAACACAAGTCTCGAATTTACTTTGGGGCTAGCTCAATCAGTGTGATTTGTCCGTAAAAAAAAAATTGTAATTCGAGCAACTTTTAAAACAGTTAAAAAAAATTGCCAATATTTTTTCAAACTTAAAAACCGACTTTACCCCCAAACTTCACCACCGATTTTGATAAAATTCAAATAGAACCACCTGACAAGAATTCGTGACATCGGTCAAAAAAGATTTCGACGAATTGATAACCTCCTCCGTTTTTGAAGGCGGTAACATAAAACAGGAATCAATGTAAAACTGATTTATCTGCAACATAACGATAACGAGTGCAGTGTTTGCCCCGGGGGTTCGCAATGCACACTGCAACCATATCTGGAAACATATCCCAAGGTTTTCATACTGAGAACTTACTTACTACTACGATACTTAGTTTCCAGATTTTTTTATAACATTGTTGTAAATTATAAAAAGTTGCGCAAATGTATTTCTTTTTGAAAAAAATATTAAGCAACATGTAAGGGACATACCCGTAATAAATCGAATCACGGGCTATACTAGATCACACACAGCGTTGCCAGGCGTCCGGATAAAGCCGGACATAGTTAGGCTTTTTGATTGTCCGGATTGTGTTAGACTTTTTACATTTTGCAAACGAAGCGAGAGTTTAAGAATTTAAGAAGAATTCAAAAATGTTCAGAAATTCATTTCACAAATAAGAATAATTTAAAAATGTTAATAAATGTTTATCTAGAATTTAATTTTGACTGATGAATTTATTTGACTGATTTATAATAAGGCTATTAGACTGATGTGGCATTCGATTTTATTTCTATTTCATTAGATTTTAACATTTTAACATGATTTATGGTAATAATCAAAAAGCTTGATTTTTCATAATTTTTTTTTGTCCCGTGCCTATTAAAACTTACACACAAAATCCTCAATAATGTAGGGTATCCGGCCATTTTACCGAAACGTCTGGCAAATTGGCTGGTTTGTCCGGCTATTAGGTTTGGTGACCTGGCAACCCTACATATACACATAGTGTAATGAAATTAAAATAACAGCCAAATCTCAAAAAAAAATTTTGGTGTTTCCATACATCCGTGTGTAGCCTTCCGGGCAATTTGTATGGGAATGTCAATTTGTTTTTGGTTTTATGTTTGTTATTTTAATGTCATTATACCATAGTGATCTAGAATAGCCTGTGGTTCAATTTATTATGGGTATGTTCTTTCCACATTGTACACTAACTATATTATTTTTATATTTCTCCCATGCTCGTCCGTGAGAAACAAAAATCAGCAAGTACCAACTGCTTGTCTACCGCAGATCGTAAATACCGATATTGAAGGAACGAGTGATATTTTTTCACTACTAAAAACCGATTTCCCCCCCGAACTACACAACTGCTTTGGATTTTGATTGCACCCAGAGGTCCCGGGTTCGATCCCCGGTCAGGGCAAGTTGGAAAATGGTCTTTTTAAAATTGTCCTGGGTCTTGGATGTTCATTTATATATGTATAAGTTATAAAATATAGTATCGTTGAGTTAGTATCCCATAACACAAGTCTCGAACTTACTTTGTGAGAAGATATAGTATCGTTGAGTTAGTATCCCATAACACAAGTCTCTGAACTTACTTTGGGGCTAGCTCAATCAGTGTTATTTGTCCATAAATATTTATTTATTATTACAAGTATGCCCTTTCAAAGAAGAAAAAGTTTCAGGTCCAGGCGTCTTCGAATTCTTGGTAAATATGTATAAAAAAAATATTCCGACGTATTGATAACCTCCTCGTTTTTGGAAGTCGGTTAAAATGTAAAACATGTCAATCGGCGATGCAACAGCATCGCCAGTTCAGAAATCAGAATTTAGAATCAGAAAAAGGAATTAAAATAGTAAAGGTCACTCAAACAAGTATATTTTTATTATGTTAGGTCCCATATAAGTAAAGTGAAAAGACAATGTTTTTTTTTTCGGCTAACCAAGCACGTGTAGTTGAATAGGTCTTTCAAAAATATTATGAGCATGTTAACACCGTTTTTCGATTTAGGGATCCGTTTTTGAAATATTTGGTTTTAAAGTGAACATTTTTGTTAGAGTTCAGTGTCCCCCCCCCCCCATCAGTATCTGCTAAACGGTTATATATGGACACATGAAAAATTCACAGCTATAGTATATATAACGCACTTTAAAGGAAAACTGTCAGAGCTAAGCAGGGTTTATAAATTAAAAAGTTATAAGAGATCATCTTATAAAATGTTCTCGGAAATTTATATTGAAATCGAAAATTTTGTACAAATTCAATAGAAAATTAGTTTTAGACATTTTCAGTGGCATGAATGCAAAGTTGGCATTAGTTACTACGGAACCCTACACTGCGAGTGGCCCGACACGCACTTGGCCAACTATTAGTATTTGTTATTATAGCGGCAACAGAATACATTATCTGTGAAAATTTCGACTGTCTAGCTATCACGGTTCATGAGATACAGCCTGGTGACAGACAGACGGACATCGGAGTCTTATTAATAGGGTCCTGTTTTTACCCTTTGGGTACGGAACCCTAAAAATGCTCTATCTGCCACGATAATGCCGTGATAGTCATTATGGTACTAAGTCAATATCACGTGATTCTGTTTACATCAGTATTTTAAGATATATCCCAAGACCATGATCTCATGAAAAGCTTTTCAGTCAATCGATAGATTACAGCAAGTGTTCTGAAACAGACATATGCGATAAACAATGTGTTAGAGAGAGACGGAGATAGCAACATCCCGGCTAAGCCTAGAAAGTTGTGACAGTCTAAACTATTTGATACATTTAGGTGAGGTTACCTTGGGAATTCGCTGCTTTTCAAGAAATCCGATACTTTTTTCTATACGTCGAAACAAATATTTTGGGATCTGTATAAAATATAGACTACTCAGACAGACTCATACTGAAAAATAACGCTACTAACATACTAAAAGAAATATTAATACATATTCTATCTATGGTACAAACATATGATAATTTTACTATAATAAAAAAGGACCGAGAGGATTAAATTTAGGGCTAAAAGCCTATAGTCCTCGGGAACACTAGGAGCAGCCCTTTCATTATTTATGTAGGTGTATTAAATTAAGAATGTTCTAATTAGTGATTAAATTAAGATTCTTAGCTAATTATGACATAGAATTATACTAAAATGTGCGTCGGCCGGGAATCGAACCCGGATCAACTGCTTGGAAGGCAACTATGCTGACCATTACACCACCAACGCAGATGGGAGATTTATCAAAAAAACATGTTCTATTTTAAAATCTTCGTCGGTCTTTATTTACACAGTTGTCCGAATAGTACGGTCAGGTTATTAATTTACCAATTTGTTATTTTATTTTCAAACAACTTAAATCGTACATTTTTTTCAAAACGTCGAAACAAAAATTTTCAATGGGATTTGTATGAAATATACCACGTGGAAGGGACATACCTGTAATAAATCAAACCACGGGCTTTACTAGATCATTATAGTATAATGGAATTAAAATAACAATCAAATAATAAATAAAAAATTAGACATCCCCATAATAATTGCCCGGACGGCTGCACACTTTTGTAAGGAAATGGCGGATTTTTATTTTTGTATTTTGGCTGTTATTTTAATTTGATTATACTTTAGTGATATAGTATAGCCTGTGGTTCGATCTATTACCGGCATGTCCCTTCCACGTTGTAGACTAATGGCGTCATAATTTCGTGGAGTCAAATAGTTTTTGTGCAATAATCAATCTAAAATCGCGTTGAAAATAGATATGATCATGAGAAACGACATTATTTTGTGTCATTTTATTTTCTTAAAAGTACTAAATTAATTATTTTTGACTTAGAAAAGTACCAAATTATTATGTGAATTTGTATCTACTATGCAATTTAAATGTTCATTGCATTTGTTTTAAATTTTAGACTAATCTAGTGCTTGGTTTAAACCGTTATGTGGCTTTCTAATATTTACTTGATAATAATCATGGATTTGAAAGCTAATTATTAATTAATTTGAGACTAAAATGTGCGTCGGCCGGGAATCGAACCCGGATCAACTGCTTGGAAGGCAACTATGCTGACCATTACACCACCAACGCAAATGGAACATTTACCAAAAAAATGTTCTATTTTAAAATCTTCGTCGGTCTTTATTTACACAGTTGTCAACAACTTAAATCGTATATTTTTTCGAAACGTCGAAACTAACATTTTCTGTGGGATATGTATCAATAAGTTTTTGTACAATAATCAATCTAAAATCTCGTTGAAAATGATCATGAGAAATTAGGGGAGATGTGCTCAAAGCGGTTACCTTAACTTTGATAGTAAAAATTTTGAATAATACAATCGATATACTTTAGGGACTAGGCGCTACTTGCAATAAATTTAATATAGGTTTTGTTTATGTACTACATCTTAATAATTTTTAACAAATTCATAGATTTGTAAAGCAAAATACGCAGTCGTAGGAAAAAACCGCTATGCCCCATGGGTGGTTTAAAGCGGTTACAGCATTGGGGCAAATCGGTTACTGGTGGGCAAAGAGGTTTCAATGAGAAACAATGTGTATTACTTTTAATGATTAAAACAAAATGTAATGAAATTAAAGATTTATTTTGTATCAAAATATCCTATAGTAACCAAACAAAACATTTTTCTAAAAATACACAACATAAAAAGAAGTTGTAACAATGTTGAATCTACATATCAGTTATCAACTCGTATTTTAGGTATCTTTATAGAAATCAGCCGTC
This sequence comes from Acrobasis suavella, assembly GCA_943193695.1. Lineage (NCBI taxonomy): Eukaryota > Metazoa > Arthropoda > Insecta > Lepidoptera > Pyralidae > Acrobasis > Acrobasis suavella. The sequence goes on from OW971950.1 coordinate 2,360,578, forward strand.
TTTAATAACAAAAACAAGAAACATAATTAAATTATCAACAATACTATTTATTGACGATTCAAACAAAACAACACCTTTGATAAAAAATACGCAACAAAAATTTATAAAGGCATGACAATGTTAAATCTACTAACAGTAGGTAAAAGATCTCTAAACTCTAATAGTCTTAAAATAGATATTTTAAAATTCGTAACTGAGGTATTATTTTTTATATCAGTCTTTAATAAGAAAAAAAAAATTAATGAACAGACAAATTATTAAAATATTCAATAATAAACATTGAATATTTTAATAATCAGTTTGTGGTCTATTTTAATGCCCACATGCACCACATGACACTAGCACATCTTTTTTATTTGACAGTAAGTAAAGTTGACAATATTAAATTGACACAAGTATTTTATAATCAACCTTATCAATAATCAATAAAAAAAAGTATGCTTGTAATACTCAACAAAAGCAAGACTTAAAAATGTTAATTTTCTTGACAATTGTCACAATAGTAAGATCCGAACCCGGTGTATGAGGTACAAGCCTCGTGTGCCCACTGCTTGCATTCATCACAGCAAATCCAGTCTTCGGACGGTGGGTGTACATAAGGTTCCATGCACATGATACATATATAGGTGCCACCTGGAGAATTATCTTCATCTGCTGCAGCTAGAGTGTCACTTGATTTAGAAATATTTTTCAAAGCATTTTTAATCTTAGGTTTTGATCCAGATTTTCTTGATTTTGTTCCAGATGATGATGGTTTAGGAGGCAAATTTTCTTTGAAATTCTTCTTTGCTTTTTTTATTTTATCGTCCTTTTCCTTATTATTTTTATTCATCTTCTCCCTTAGCTCATTTTTGATAGGCGTACTAGTCAAAATTTCTGCTCGTTGGGTTTTTCTTCGACGGGCAGTTAAATTTGGGGTCATTTTCGGTACTGGTCTTAGCATTAAAGGACTCTTGTGACTTTCTGTTGACGAAATAATCACATTGCTATCAGATTTGGGGATTATCTCTAATACATCTCTTGCTGGAGAATTGGTATCTAAGTCATTATCTGGTGTCACAGATCTACCAAGAATTAAAGGCTCTTCTCTTTCCAAAATTTCAATAATTTGATCGTCTAATACGGGAAGTGGCGTCGTACTAACCAAATCAATCTCAGGATTTTTAAGAGTGGTCGGAATCTCAGGCTTTTGAAGAGTGGTTGGTTGTGTTAATTGCTCTATCATCTGATTGATTATTGAAGGAGAAGGCGTACGGCTTACATCTTTATCTTTAGATGAAATTGGGGGTAGAGGTTGTTGATTAGCAGTTTCTGCAATATCTTGAACATAATCTGGATTTTCCATAGTGGTGGCAGGAAGGAAATCGCTTTCATTAAAAATATATCTATTTGGTGGCCAGAGACCTGTATTAAGGAAGCCACTTACAGCGTTTTGTGTTGTTGCTGCTTTTAAATATGCCGTTCCAAACAAACCAGCGACATCTCTTGGATTAACTACACGTCCCGTGTGCGCTTTTTGCCAAGTAGTCACAGCTTGTTCAAAATATGTCTTAAGAGGGCCGTAAACACAGTAATCCAATGGCTGCATGCGATGGGTCGTATGAGGCGGAAGTGACAAAAATATTACATGATGGTTAGAAGCCAGTTCTAAAGCGGGTAGGTATCTATGGGATACATGGTTATCTAGAATAAGCAAAACCTTTCGTTCAGCTGTTGGACGAACAGTTTCAATGAAGAAACGAAGCCATTCTGTAAAGACAGAACCATTGATCCATCCGTTATCACTAACTGTAGCCTGTGTTCCAGGTGGTGCACCGTCTAAAAGGAAAGATGCCATTCGCTTTCGTTTATAAATTATGAGAGGCGGAACAAAACTACCAGCTGCATTACAACAGCACACAATTGTCGTCGTTTGACCTTTTTCGTGGCTGGCTATAATTCCGACTTGTTTCTTGCCAGACTTAGTTAAAATTCTTGGAGGTTTATTCGTAGAAGTTTGTACGCCGGTTTCGTCCATGTTATATATTCGTGTTGGGTCGAGTGCATTTTTTTCAACAAGGCTTTCGTACAGGTCAAAAAATCGGTATACCTGAGGCTTATTAAATCCTCTCGCTCGAGCTACAGATGTAGGCTCAGGTCGTCTTAAAGTTAAGTCAGGATTTCGTAAGACGAATCCCTTATAAAAATCTTCTCCGGCAGACCCATCTTTAAAAGGGTGTTTGATATTATTCGCTTCAGCAAACTGATAAACTAATTGAAGGAAGTCAGTCTTCGTAAGGCCAAAAAAGAGATTATCCATGTGGAATACATATTCTAGTAGTTCCTGTTCTTGCTGAGGAGTGAATACAGTTTTGAATCTACCTAACTTTTTGACTGATGATCCAGATTTTAGATGCCTGCGCAGTGTTGTCAACGGGATGCCGTATTTTTTAGCTGTGGATTTCTGTGACGCACCATCCTGTACCTCTTGCATAGCTCGCGCCATTGCCACCTCACTCCATGCAGCTTGTGAGGTTTTTCTTTTATAAGTTTTCACCATCTGGAATATAAATAACTTATTATAGTTGCGACTATTTTTCAGTAGGGCAAAGCGGTAAGGTGCCGCTTTGCCCGTGCCGCTTTGCCTTTTAGTAGTCATTTTGTTGAAAATTAAAATTTATACTTTAAATCAATAGATTTATACACATAAAAAGAAAAAAAACACTTAAAGGGAAACATTAAGTTCGATGAAAGTTAGGAAATTACCAAAATGTAGATAGTTTAAAGCAAACATGATTCGAAATACCTTGTATTATTTTATCGAAGATGGCGTCCGGCTGATTTTTGTCACGGGAAGCGCGCGCGTAACGTCACTGCTGCCGGAGCACTGCCTGGAGGGAGGCGTGGGGTGAACTATGCGACCAATTAAAAAATACCGCGCTGACATTCAAAATAGACGTATAATCAAACATAACCGCTTTGCCTTGTGTGGCCGCTTTGAGCACATCTCCCCTACATTATTTTGTTAACAGTACCAAATAATTTGTTTTCAACCCAGGAAAGTACCAGACTATTCTGGGAATTTGTATCTACTATACAATTTAAATGTTCATTGCTCTTGTTTTTTGGCTAAGAAACGTGGGCCCTTACTATGAGTCTCATAAGAAGGCTCAAGGTCGCTCAGCGCGCTATGGAGAGGGCAATGCTCGGTGTTTCCCTACGTGATCGAATCAGAAATGAGGAAATTCGTAGAAGAATGAAATCACTGACATAGCCCAGCGGATAAGCTCGTTGAAGTGGCAGTGGGCGGGACACATAGTGCGAAGAACCGATGGCCGATGGGGCAAAAAGCTTCTCGAATGGCGACCGCGTATTGGCAAGCGAAGCGTAGGACACCCACCCACAAGGTGATCAGACGATCTGACCAAGGTCGCTGGAAAGCGCTGGATGCAGGCCGCTCTTGTTCGGTCATTTGGGAAATCCTTGGGAGAGGCCTATGTCCAGCAGTGGACGTTATGCGGCTGAAATGATGATGATGATCTTGTTTTAAATTTTAGACTAATTTAGTGCTTGTTTTAAACCATTATTTGCCTAAAACAAGAAACCTCCCGAAATACGTCAGCATTTCTTTAGTTTATTATAAAAAAAGATAGGAAGCGCTAGCTAGACGATCTCGACGCATTCTAAAAAGGATGGTCGAGCCAAACACAAGGAAGAGATAAGTGGAAGAAGATGGGAGAGACCTTTGCCCAACAATGGGACAAATTAGGTTAATGAAAAAAAATCCTTTTAAAAAGAATCTTTTGAAGAATTCAAGTTAGTCTAAGTTTTAGTTGGTTATATTGTATGTATGTTTATGTATGTACATACATGTAATAAATAAAGGAATATGTAGGTATATTTATTTAGTAAATATTTTGTGCCGCAACTAGATCTCTGTTTATCCTTATGGTTGATTGGGAGAGAACGCTTTTAGCGTTAAGTCCGCTAATTGTAAACAATGTAAATCGTAGATCAAATAAATAAATATTATATGGTCTTAGATATTTATAAAAAGAAGTTATCCGTATAAAAATAATTAGCCAAGTGCGAGTCGGATTCGCCCACGAAGAGTTTCATACCATTATCTATAAAAAATCACATTGTTGTATGGGAGACCCACTTAAATATTCATTTTATTATGTTTTTAGTATTTTTAGGTATCCGTCCGAATCCACTGGAACAAATCAGGTGAAATTTGGTATGGTGTATCCTATGTCACAAATGCGCACGATTTTTTAAATAATCGTAATTTTCGGGGAACAACTGTGTCATATCAATTGAAAGGGCTCGTTAAAAGGGTCCCATTTTTTTATTATTGTAAAATACATAATTTTGATTTTATTCATGAAAAAAGACGAAAAATATACAAAATTTAGTTCATTTCTTGTACATTAAAGGAAAATTGAAGTGGTAATCTCAATATAATATATTCACTTATGGAAAATAGTTCACTAAAACACTACTAGATAGCGCTAGTAATAGTTAACTAGCATCTTACTGAGTTCGTAATTTCAAATGACGTGATTTTTTGTATTAATGTAGAAACTTTAGCTTTGTACTGAACCCTATCCATGCGAGTTTAACACGCCCTTGACCAGTTTATTTGTTATAGTGGCAACAGAAATACATCATCTGTGAAAATTTCAGCTGTATAGCTATCGCGGTTCATGAGATACAGCCTGGTGACAGACAAACGGACGGACGGACAGCGGAGTCTTAGTAATAGGGTGCCGTTTTTACCCTCTGAGTACGAAACCCTAATAAAACAGTATTTTTTAAGAGAAATTATTCTGGAAATAATAACATGAAATTTAGTGCAGCAAGCTTCCTTGCTAGAATTTCGCTTTCTCATTGGGAGTCTCATGAAACGAAAATCTAAAACGGTTTCTAGATTCATACAGACAATTATTTTATTTGTGGCTCCTTTGAAAACTAGGCTAATTTATTAGAGAGATAAACTAAAATGTGCGTCCGCCGGGAATCAAACCCGGATCAATTGTTTGTAAGGCAACTAGAGATGCTGACCATTACACCACCAACGCTACTAATATACTAGAACAAATAATAATACATATTTACAGCATGAACACTATAATAATTGTTATACTCTTACTAATAATTATTTAATAATAATTTATTTGAAAGCTAATTATTAATAATGTTGAAATAAAACGTGCGTCGGCCGGGAATCGAACCCGGATCAATTGCTTGGAAGGCAACTATGCTGACCATTACACCACCAACGCATGTAATAGATTTATCAAAAAATACTTTCTACTTTAGAATTTTCGTTTCTCTATATTTACACAGTTGTCCGAATAGTTCACTTGATCGACAACATTTTACATTTTTTCCCACTGGAATAAGACTAATTATCTCTTACAGATTTTTGTATAGTGTATATAGACATTTTTTAGGGTTCCGTAGTTAACAAGGAATCCGTATAGTTTCGCCATGTCTGTCTGTCTGTCCGTCCGCGGTTTTACTCAGCGACTATAAGTACTAGAAAGCTGTAATTTGGTCAAGGTATGTATATCAATTATGCGGAAAAAGTGGTATAATAAAATATTGAAAAAAAAATCATTTTTTTAGGTCCCATCTCCCATACAAGTAAAATCAAAAGTCAATTTTATTTTCTAGACTAACTAATCATGTGGGATTTCGCTGAATTGGTCTTTCAAAAATATTATGAGCTTGTCAACACCGTTTTTAGATTTAGGGATCCGTTTCTGAAATATTTGGTTTTAAAGTGAAAATTTTTGTTAGATACAAGTGTCCCCCACCTCTATCTGCTAAACGGTTATATGTTGACACTTGAAAAAATTCACAGCTATAGTAAATATAACGAAATTTGAAGGAAAGCTAGTAAGGTTTACAAATTAAAAAGTTATAGGCGATCAACTTATAAAATTAACTTGGAAAAGGAAAATTTCAAACAAATTCAATAGAATTAGTTTTAGACGTTTTTAGTGGCATGAACTCAAAGTTGGTATTCGTAATTCGTAACTACGGAACCCTACACTGCGCGTGGCCTGACACGCACTTGATCAATTATTTATAGCTATTTGTGTCCCACTGCTGGGCAAAAGCCTCCCCTCTTTCCTTCCAGAATTCTCTATCCTGTGTATTTTCTCTCCAGTCCCTGTCGTAACTTTTAAAGTCGTCTGACCATCTTGTTCTAGGCCTTCCTCTCTTCCTATAGCCATCAGTTGGAATCTAGTTAGTTAGAGTGTGGGCCCATCTTTCCGGTTGCATGCGGCAGACGTGACCCGCCCAATGCCATTTCAGTCTGGCTGCTTTCTTTCCAACATCCACGACTTTTGTGATGGAGCATTTGGATAGAGAGTTTAAACATAATTATAAATAAATAAATGATTGCATATTATAAAGTATATTGTTTTGCTTTATGTGCCGCATAATTCTCTCTGTTTATCCCTATGGTTGACTGGGAGAAAATGCTCTTAGCATTAAGACGAAGTGGTAGCTCAAGTGGCGCCCTCATTTGAAATAAATTGTTTAAAGCTAAATATGGTGATAATAACAAATTTGATATGTATCACTGTCTAGAAAAACGTTTAAACTATTTTATGAATTACCTTTGAAATTATTACTAATAGTCCGTCTAGTTTTTAAACTGTTTTTCGCCAAAAGTGGCCACTTTTGGCGAAAAACAGTTTTAAAACAAGACGGACTACCAATATTACTTTCAAAGGTTATTCATAAAATAGTTTAAAGGTCTTTCTAGACATTTATACAGATCAAATTTTGAATTATCACCATATTTAGTTTTAAATAATTTATTTCAAATGAGGGCGCCACTTTAGCTACCACTTCGTCTTAAGTAAGTCTGCCATTTGTTAAAAGTATATTTGTACACTGGGACAATAAAGTTTGATAAAATAAAAATAATTTACTTTTGTTTCTAGGAAGTCAGAATTAGGAATAACGTGAATCAAATATTCGATTTTCCCAATTGCTGATATTTTTTAATTATTTATAGTAAATAGTTTCTGTGCAAGTTATTTAATTTTGTAACATAAAATAATGTAATCAGCCTTTAAAGTCAAAACAAAATTTGTTTTACCTTTATACGTTTTTTATCAATGAAAATATATAAAAATTCAAGTTACCATATTATCATCATCATCCGAGCGTATTCCCGGTTGCATCCTCAGCAGTAACGCTTCAGAGCCCGGGGTCCGCTACCTAACCAAGGAGATTTGACGAGGTGACTGGTTTTTACACAGAGCGACTGCCGTCTGACCTCCACAACCCAAAGGGCAAACCTGGAACCAATCCTTGGATAGTTTGATGATCAAAAGCTAGGTGGCGTTCGGGACCCACAGTTTTACGTGCCTTCCGAAACACGGAATCATCTTTCTTTTCGGATAATCAGGTGATTCAAACCTGCAATATCCTATCCAGACTGGAAACAACTTTTAACAAAGTATGCTTCCCAGTGGGAATCGAACCCATGACCTCCGGGTCACAAGGCGAACGCCTTGACCACTGGACTACGGAGGCAGTCGAGTTACCATATTATGTCCCATAATATACATACGCGCGCATTGTATACCGCTATACCAATCCGCAAAAAGATTCAAGATTCAAAGATTCAAATGTTTATTCAGTAATTAGACCTTTACAGGCACTTTTACACGTCCGTAATAGGTTCATTTTTAAAAGTAATTTAGCAATGATATTCGAAACATTGTAAAAAATAAGGTTTACACAGTGTTAAACAGGTATCTGAAAATTGAAAAACACCTAATTGAATTTATGGTATAATTTTGAAATTACCGAAAAAATGAATTTTTGACATGATATATTTGATAATTTTGACGTATTCAGATTTTTTTATAACAAGAGTCAAGTTTTGTGTTCTGAATTCTTCTAGAAACCGCTGCAAGACAGTATGCTTGTGGCAAAATCTTGTTGTCCAGTCTACCAATTCAGTATTTTCCAACAATTCAAATCAGACACTTCTTCCTAAACGTCAAAACAAACATTTTCTGTGGGTGTTGTATGAAGCAAAGACTAATGAAGTCACGTTTAACTAATAATGATTACTGACTTATTTTATTAATCATAATCCCAAAGGTCAAGAAGTTTCCTCGACAAAGGAGCAGCTTAAATTAATATCTCTTGAGATAATTACGTTGAAAGTTGAATAAGATTGAATCTAATCTCGAGTTCCGTTTGAGAGGTACTTTGTACATCGCAATTTGCTTTGGATCTGAACCTATATTGGATCCTTGGAATCTATTTCTGAACAAATTAGATTTTTAGTTAATTTATGATTCATGCAGATACAGAAATCATTTATTTCAACTAGGTATAAACATTATAATACCCAAATATAATTCACAATAAAAAACATTTGTAAACAAAATAAAAATAAAAAATATCTAAATGATATGTAACAAAAACCTGTTCGAACCTTGTAGGAGCAACTCAGGTCAATATAAACAACTTTTTCTATGTGACCAACGCTTGAAACTCAAAAAAGAAAAATCGACATTTTCATACAAATTGCCGGGCCGGCCGTAAACTTTTGTTTGAAAATGTCGATCTTTTCTGACTTTCAAGCATTGGTCGCACAGAAAAAGAGTCAAAAGTCAAAAATCATTTATTTATCTTTGGATATTTATATCACTTGATAATTGTCATTTCTTTTTTCTTTCGATTTCTAATAGTTAGTTGTTGACGTCAGATCATTTACTTACAACTAAGTTTACTGCCGCCTCCAAAGCGCAAGTACAGAAGAAGCGGTAACAAACTGTACTGCAGCATTTTCTCCAAAAACGTCAACCTTACAATTATACTCATATTAAAATTAGATGTGTGGACTGAGAATACATTGCAATGTCATAATTATTAATTAAAAATGTCAAATTTGAAATTAATGTCAATTCGTATTAAGTACATGTACTGATTGTACTCATAATAATATATAAATATATCTAATTGCCGCGCTGAATGGCAATAGTCATCGTATGCACTAGATTTTTTATTTATACCATCGATGAAAAATTATTTCATCGATGGTTTTAGGTACTTAACAATATCGACTCTAAAGGTATTCCTTCCATGTTGGACTTATCCACTCTAAAAAAGTTGACATTCTAGATAAATGACAGTATCTCATCTGTCGGTTTCAACTTGATTTGGGCGGATTAAATAGTTTAACCTAATAACAGAGCCCTTGATTTTAAAGAGGCTGATCATGTCGTATTACAATTTTAAATCATTTGTGTAAATATAGAGAGCGTAAATCGATTTCGATTAACGTGATATCTGCGTCGGTGGTGTAATGGTCAGCATAGTTGCCTTCCAAGCAGTTGATCCGGGTTCGATTCCCGGCCGACGCATACTTTTGCATGAACGAAAATATGCTTTAAAGATCATAAATCCATTTTTGTATCATTACTGACTGATTCATGGCCTAAATTAATGTAAATGGAAATTAATGCAATATATCTTTTTATTTATTTGTGCTGACGTTTCATATCAGATTGCACCAAACGTGGTCTAAGCATAACTGTTTGACATGGAGTTTTTGGCGGGAAGTCAAGGGGTTCAGTTGGAGTTTGCTTTAAATTATTTTGCAAATTGATCCTAGTGGACTTTATAATATAAAATCGGTGTAGTTTAGTGTTATAAATGCTCATGCTCATGGACAATATGTAAAATGGTTAAAGTGGACACTCATAGTGCGGCTGTAGTGATATTTATTTGCGGACTGTGGTGGGCGTCTTTAGGCGCCGTCCGCCACTCATTCGGCTATGAAAACCAGTGGACTCGTATAGATTTGTTGCCAGAAGCTCCCTTGAAGCAATCAAAGGACCTACACCAACCTTTGATTGTATAGTTAGGTTAGGGTTAGGAATAAAGAAATTGGCGCCCGCGCCATTGGTTAACTAGACACTGGCAAAATAAGCTTCAACGAAGTTTAATCGCCAACAACAAGAAAAAAAAAAACTGTTTGACATGAATATGTATCGTAAATGCAACGCACTAGTTAAAAGTTGTTAAATCATATTCTGTTAAAAAGGTTTCATATCTAAAAACCAACGATGAAATATTTCTATGGTTAATCTTTGGTTAAACGTATGTCTGACTCGTTAAAGACAAGACGCAATCTGAACGCATCTGAAACACGTAACATTAGTTCGTTTCAGCCTCATCCGTGGCAACGAATTGCCCCTAGAGCCGCATTACTCCGCGTGCACCCCATTTAAGATGTAAACACATAAGTATAGGCAGCAACCCCCTACAGGGGTGACTGGGGGTGGCTCAGGGCAGTCGTCGCGGCGAACCGCCGCCAAACGGACGCGAGAGGGCGCGCGCGACGCTCCAAAATAAAAATAACCACCAATCAAGGCAACCCAAATCTATTCGAAATTCAAAAAATTATAAAACTATCCTTCTAATGTCAAACGAAAACGTTAACTGGCTGATATGAATCGAAAAAGATTAAGAAAAGATTCGAATTTTGAATTTTTTTGAACGCAATGCGGATCCGCGAAGTAAACTGTTTTCGTTTGACATTGGACCAAAAATTCCTTTGGCTAAACGTTTCCTTTCCACTGTTCCTTTCATAAATTTTCTTTTTCGACACATTATTATTTTTCCAGCCAGTTATTTTGTGGAGGATTTAAGTAGTTAAGTGTTAAATCACTGTCAATTCAGGATGCCTTTTCGTGGATGATGAATTTTGTTCAAGTAAGTCAGTTTTTATTGATTGTGTAACTTAGTTACATTGTTTTTGTGCTATAAAGTAGTTTTTATGATTCTATCGAACATTTTCGTTTTTATGTCTATTATAAGAATCAATGTTGGTAGCATGCTTGATCTGTTTCTATCTAGCTACCCCGAAGACCCCGTAGCCTACTACGGGGTCTTGAGAGAAATACTTAAGGTGATACATGTATGTTTCGGGGTCCATTGCTGCCCCATTAGAAATAAATTATTAGAAAATTCGGCCAAAAGCGGCCGTTTTCGGCATATGTGCTAAGAATCACGTTCTCACTTCAAACTGTAAACAGCACCTAGTTCATATAATAGTTTGAAGGGTAATCTAGAGTATGGTGAAACCAAAATTTTAAATGATACCTCCGTTTCCTTTCAAATAATTTATTTTGAATGAGGGCAGCAATGGACCCGGAAAAATTCATGTGTACCCTAAATTTCGTCGTAATTTCGACGCTATCTTTGACTAATATCTACGATTAAATTATGAATAGTAATAGAGGTATCTACAATCTTCATACTTTTAGGTATTTATGTGATGCGATTTGACCAGACATATGTTATCATTCTAATCGTGCAAATTTTGCAAGGAGTTTTAAATACTTTTTCATCATTCAAGCTCTGAAAGGAGGTTGCATTGAACTAAAAATCCGGGTTGTAAGTTTGCAAAATATACTTTTCACAAAATGATGAGTTCAAATGAAGTGAATAGGATTTGATGCCTGAATCGGAAAAAATAGGGACAAAGGCAGTCAAAAAAACTTATTACCTCAGCTTTCAAAAGAAATTTCATTGAATTGTGTTCGTCGATACTTTTTAAATAACCAAATCTGTTATAAACAGTTTTTTCATTATTTCCTCGCTTTTATGATGAAAAGTAGAGTGTTCAACTCGAGTGTAAGTGATCAATAAAACCCTCGGAACTATAAGCTCCCTCGCTCGCTTCGCTCGCTCGTGAGCCTAAATATCTCGGGTGTTATGGATCACTTATAACCCTTGTTTAACAATCTACTATTACAATACAAATCTTCAATACAGAAACAAAATATACACGAGAAAATTCGGAAAAATTACACAAACCAAACTTATTGTCAGTAAAGCTTACTTATACGATTATCTATACATATAATCAGTATATGCAGTTTAGAGCAAGACCTTTTTATAACACTGAACTACTTTCCATAAAAACAATTAACGATAAATGAAAAAAATATATTCGATTTCCCAACAAATCAGCGCTCGGCTAAACGGTTTTTAAGACGAAGTGGTAGCTAAAGTGGCGCCCTCATTTGAAATAAATTGTTTAAAGCTAAATATGGTGATAATTAAAAATTTGATTTGTATCACTGTCTAGAAAGACCTTTAAACTATTTTATGAATAACCTTTGAAAGTAATATTGGTAGTCAGTCTAGTTTTAAAACGGGTATTTTGCCAAAAGTGGCCACTTTTGGCGAAAACCCGTTTTAAAACTAGACGGACTATTAGTAATAATTTCAAAGGTTATTCATAAAATAGTTTAAACGTCTTTCTAGACAGTGATACAAATCAAATTTTTATTTACCACCATATTTAGCTTTAAATAATTTATTTCAAATTAGGGCGCCACTTTAGCTACCACTTCGTCTTAATGGGAGGACGAATTCGTTATCAATTTTAATAACCTTTTTTATAGACAGTAGTTTGGTTTTTAGTCAGCGACCTTGGTCAGACGATCTGACCAAGCTCGCTGGAAAACGCTGGATGCAGGCCGCTCTTGATCGGTCATTTTGGAAATTCTTGGGAGAGGCCTTGCTAAAAAAATTAGAAACTACAATTCACTTCAGATGTCTGTATTCTTCAACAACCAAATGAGGAGAGGCCTCAGAATATTGCTCATGTTACATTTATAGCCAATATCAGTACAACTATTCTTTTCTGACGGAAGCTACTTTACAGGTTATAGTGTTACCCTATTCGTTATTAAATTAACTACTAGAACTGAGAATCAAATATATATGAGACAATTTAAACAACTATTTCTGCAATAAGTAATCTAAATATATATAACTCAAAGGTGACTTACTGACTGACATAGTGATATATCAACGCCCAGCCCAAACCACTGGACGGATCGGGCAAAAATTTGGCATGCAGGTAGATGTTATGACGTAGGCATCCGCTAAGAAAGGATTTTGATCGATTCTACCCCCAATGGGATAAAATAGGGGATGAAAGTTTGTATGAAACTTTGTCAATTTTAAACCGATCGGGCTGAGACTTTGCATGCATAAAGCTACTATGACGTAGGCATCCCCTAAGAAAGGATTTGGATAAATTACACCCCTACGCGAGCAAAGCCGCAGACAATAGCTAGTTATATATATTAAGAGTACTTACACTTTACTTTTTTGTGTTTATGATTTTATTGTGATATACCCAGTGTCACTCTCACAGTAAATACGAATCTAATGACACCTCTCAAGCTAAACTCCATCGAGCCGTTCCGGCTGCAGAGCGTGCCAAATAATTATACAAACATACATACATACAAATTACATACTCTCGAAAACATAACCCGCCTTCTGGCGCAGTCGGATAAAAAAATACACATCTACTTACTATAAATTATGTTTTCGCTCATTCTCTCGATCAACTTTTGCGAGGAAGAGAAGCAGCTGGTATACTGTAAGTTTTTTCTTTTCTCCCAGACCAGTAAGGAAGAAAAGACGGAAATGTTAATCCTGGTTTATCTTACTAACCCTAAAACTACCCTCACTGAGTTGAAAAGACGCTTATCGATTCAATGTCGTAATGAACTTTTATGTCTGATACGAGAGTACAGTCGACTTGAAAATCCTTTTCTTGTAGTTTGATAAAACTTTGCAGTGACATTTTTTTTTTGCAGAGAATTTGGAATAGTCCAGTATATATATCCATAACACTATGAAATCAACTAAATAATGAAGGTTAATAAGCTGTTCGATGTTCGGCTTACAATTCGCATATTTTTAGTTTGACTTATTGGAATAATATGTTGAATGCATTCCCAAAGAATGTTGACGTCAAGCAGGCTGACTGCCTCTGTGGTCCAGTGGTCAAAGCGTTCGCCTTTTCGCCTCAGAGGTCGCGGGTTCGAATCCCACTGGAAAGCATATATTGTGAAAAGTTATTTCCAGTCGGGTCACTTGATTATCCGAAAGAAAGACGATTCCATGTTTCAGAAGGCACGTATAAACTGTGGGTCCCTTACGCCATCTAGCGTTTTCTCAAATCTATCTAAGAATTGGTTCTGGTCTTCCCCTTTGGGTTGCGGAGATCAGACGGCAGTCGCTCTGTGTAAAAACCAGTAACATCGTCAAAACCTCAAAAAAGGCTCTGAAGCGTTACCGCTGGATGCAACCGGGAATACGTTCGAATAATGACGGTTGACTTCAGGCAGGCAGTTGGTCGTTCAACTAAAGTCAAATCGTTTGAACTGTTTTGGTTATTTATTTTTTCTCCATTTCGCATGGTTCTCGTCATTCTTGGGTGATGTGAAAGTGGGTGATGGGATATTTGAAAAAAAAAGGGAGATCGCAGGGTCTAAAGCTGCAGCTCAGCTGAGGATTAAACCGGTAACGCGCTAAGTTCTCAAGCTCCTTCGTGGTTCGGAAGGCACGTTAAGCCGTTGGTCTCGGCTGTCCTCATTGTATGACCGTTGCCAAGTCAAGTCAATCTGACGCCTCTGTTGGCCACTTACACACACGAAACAAAAAAAATACTAAAATAAATAAATCGGTATGTATATTATCATAAAAGTGTGTTTGCTCGACTGTACCTTAATATCCATATCCACCATAATGGTAGTTAATGTGGCTATGGACAATAAAGCTATGCTAACTACTTATAGCGAGGTCTAACGGTTGGACATAGTCGTAAAGTTCTTAATGCTATAATCCGATCATCATCATCCTCATCCGAGCGTATTCCCGGTTGCATCCTCAGCAGCAACGCTTCAGAGCCCGGGGTCCGCTACCTAACCAAGGAGATTTGACGAGGTTACTGATTTTTACACAGAGCGACTGCCGTCTGACCTCCACAACCCAAAGGGTAAACCAGGAACCAATCCTTGGGTAGTTTGATGATCAAACGCTGGGTGGCGTTCGGGACCCACAGTTTTACGTGCCTTCCGAAACACGGAATCATCTTTCTTTTCGGATAATCAGGTGATTCAAGCCTGCAATATCCTATCCAGACTGGAAACAACTTTTCACAAAGTATGCTTCCCAGTGGGAATCGAACCCATGACCTCCGGGTCACAAGGATAACTCCTTGACCACTGGACTACGGAGGCAGTCGAATGCTATAATCCGATGTTGGGACATTAATGATATGATCAGAGATCGAAATCACGGCTGCTATTGCTATCAAAAGTATGGATATGATCATATAATCTATAAATAAAACAATCATAATTATGTGATTTCAGGATATATTTTAATCGAAAAAACATTACTTATCCTGAAATAACATAATTATGATTGTTTTATTTACTTATTACCCAATTAGATTCTCGAGAAATCCCGGAACTTTTAGTCATATCCATACCTTTGATAGCATTAGCTCCCGTGATTCCGAATTCTGGATATTATATACCACAAAAAGGCTTCGTTATTGTTGTTTATTTTTTTAATAAAAGTATATGTATCTTACTTATGGCAAAGATAATATAATTGCAAACGTAGCATATACCCAACAGAGATGGCAGCACATACGACTAGCAAAAAATTGTCAAAAAAAGTGTTGAATATGCTTTAAAAATATTTATTGTATTACATATAAGTAATATTTAATGAATTAGAGTACTATACTTTAATTAAATAATAGAAATAATAATAAACATATCTAGCGGACTGACTTTTTATGAAGCTGGATAAAACCCGTATTGAAATTAGGTCACCAGTAATAACTGTAACGATGTGATATGGGTACAAATTACAATAGGATTCAAATCGGGTAAAAATTGTTAAGAAATGTTGGAGGAACTAGGGCAGCTATCAAGTAAAACGATTTGAATCTGGATAATGATTATGTATAATAGTCGGCAAGCTAGTAATTCGTACATAGACATAAGACAAGTGGGTGACAGAGGGATGGAGGTGAGCTGAGTTGCCAACATACAAAAAGCAGACTTAGACAACATAACAAAAATGAAATGATACAAGAAAGAAAAGATTTACTTCAAACAGGGTCAAAATTGTAAAACATTGTAATGAGAATAAAATTTACCCAAAATCGAAGTCTTATCTATCCGAGCACGTTCATGCTTCAACCATGCTTACTTATAGCTTGCCAATTTTCACCCTGGTTCACTTGGTTCCGTGAGCATTCTTCCGCACCTAGGCTATTCTTTTAAGCCTTGCACGTGAGAGATGCAGCGACATTCTTCTGTGTCTCCCCTTTTGTGGACTGGAGACGTTGTTTTTATTCAAGCCAGCCCAGCTCGTCGAGATAGCGGAGCACTGCAGAGTTTGTGCTGTAAGGGTTGGATCGCAGAATGCTATAGCATGCCGGTGCACGGCCGGTGCGATAGCGTCCGTCGCTCTCTCTCGCTCTGGCAAATGGCGGTTCTGACCGACAAAAAAGCATAGCAGCATAGAAAAGTGCTGCTCTATGCTGACTAATGAGATCCAACCCTTAGCCAGCTTATCCCAGGTATTCCTTTCTTGTTAATGCGACGCACGGATACCACGTCTTTGTTGTTTCTTTCGTCTCCATACAGCTTCTACATAGGGGGCTGTCGGTTATAACTATAACGAATAGATGTTTGAAAATTTGAACCCTACTGCAAAAGGATAATTATCTAGCGGACTGTATTATAAAGTTGGATAAAATCCGTACTGAAATCAGGTCACCCGTAATTACTATAACGATGCGATACGGGTGCAAATTACAATAGGATTCAAATCGAGTAACATTGTTTAGAAAGAAATGATTTACTTCAAATCGGGTAAACATTGTTTAGAAAAGAAATAATTTACTTTAAATCAGGTACATATTGTTAGAAGAAAAAATATGATACTCGTATTATAATAACAAGCCATTTCTGTCTCAAAGTTGGGCAAAGGCCTTTTTCTCTCTTTTCTATGTCAGCCGGTCTAAAGCTTTTCCAATTGTTATAGTATTTGTTTATTTGACGACCTCCGTGGCGTAGGGGTCACCATGCTAGTCCGCCACCCAGAGATCCCGGGTTCGATCCCCGGTCAGAGCAAGTTGGAAAATGGCCTTTTTCAAATTGTCCTGGGTCTTGGATGTTTATCTATATATGTATTTGTTATAAAATATAGTATCGTTGAGTTAGTATCCCATAACACAAGTCTCGAACTTAGGGCCTATACACAAAACTGCGAATCGGCGCGATGCGAATTTGCAACGCAGGAAACTGTGACGCAAATTGCTGCGATGCAATTTCGTGCGGCAAGGCGTCTCCCTTCCTCGGTTTGGGAAAGATCGTGAGAATCAATTTGCAAGTTCTTGCGATGCGTCGTGCGAGTTCGTAGAGTTTTACGAAGCGACTTCGCATCGCAGTTTTGTGAACAAGCCCTTACTTTGGGGCTAGCTCAATCAGTGTAATCTGTCCCTATATATTTATATTTATTTATTTCGTCGCACCATCTAATCTTAGGACGCCTTGGTCCCCGTCTGCCGTTAGGCGTCCAGTCGGTAGCTATTTTCGCCCATCGGTCATCAAGCCTTCGGGTGGTTTACCCAAAATCGAAATCTAGAACTATTGTTACTTATAGTACGCCAATTTTTACCCTACTGCAAAAGGAAGGTTATCTAGTGGACTGTATTTACAAATCTCGATAAACTCCGCATTGAAATCAGGTCACCAGTAATTACTGTAATGATGCGATACGGGTTCAATAGGATTCAAATCGGGTAAACATTGTTAGAAGAAAAATAATTTCACCTACCCAAATTCTCCTCGGGAAATCGAATGTCGTGCAATATTTTCCGATAGATTTTTGGAACTAAGTTCCTTTTCGGACGGTACAGGCCTGTCGGATGGGAGGATGACTTCAATTCGAGTTGGGGAAAAAACACATTTTGTATGAATATATGTTTGTTTGTCTGTATGGACGCGATTACTTGAGAACCAAAGCTCCAATCAACATGATATTGTAGGCGAAAAAAATTCCGCCACAATTTTTTTCAAACTTCTTCCCATCTGGATTTTCCACGACACTCCCACTTTTTAGGGTTCCGTGGTAAACAAGGAACCCTTATAGTTTCGCCATGTCTGTCTGTCTGTCTGTCCATCCGCGGTTTTGCTCATCGACTATTAGTACTAGAAAGCTGTGATTTGGCATGGATATGTATATTAATTAGGCAAAAAAAGTGGTAAAATAAAATAAAGAAAAAATTTAATTTAGTTTAGCTCCCATACAAGTAAATCGAAAAGGCAATTTTATTTTCTCGACTAACCAGTTATATTGGGTATCGTTGGATAGGTCTTTCAAAAATATTTCGAGGTTGTCAACACCGTTATCGATTTAGGGATCCGTTTCGGAAATATTTGGAGTTAAAGTGAAAAATTTTGTTTGAGTTCAGTGTCCCCCCACTCTATCTGATAAACGGTTATATAAAAACACGGGAAAAAATTCACAGCTATAGTATATATAACAACATTTAAAGGAAAACTATCAGACCTGAGTAGGGTTTACAATTTAAAAAATTAAAGGCGATCAACTTGTAAAATGTACTCGCAAAATGACAAATTTTACACAAATTCAATTTTTTGGCATTTTTAGTGGCATGAACTCAAGTGGGCATTCGTACCTACGGAACCCGAAATTGCGCGTGGCCTGACACGCACTTGGCCAATTATTATCTTCTTATGGAGTTTATATGGTTCCTTGTTTACTACAAAACCCTAAAAAGTCTGAAAGTTAATCGCTGTCACCTTAACAAAGTTTTGTCCTTAGGGATTTTTTAACTCCAAATCCTTAACGAAGATTGAAGACTGAGGCTTTGGCGGTTTTGTAGCCTTGATAGATTGAAGGTCGTTCGAGATTTATTTTAGTACAGTCCTTGAGGCATAAGGCATAAGGCTTTGCCAGCTCATAGAAAACAAAGGGGCAGGCGTTAAACTTGGAATTTGTGTCCCATGGCTCTATACGAGTATTTAGGCGCTGTCTAACTCGTAGCATATGATGATGTAATTAATATGTTTTTTTTTTTTTAATAACAAGCAAATGGGTAAAGTTAAAGTCTTGAATACGTATAACGTTTTCCATGACCGATAATTTCTTTTACATGTTTTTTAGAGTATTTAAAATAGGCTTTTGATATAAAATTCGTAGACTTAATTCCAGTAGAACGAAAATTAATAAGGTTTGAGGCTTTCAAGAAAAGCTTCTAGGTTTCTTTGAAGCTTTTATTTTATGAAAAATATATATTTTTGATTATTCGTTTTAAATTGCTATCGTTTTCATGATACAAGTATGTAATATTTGTATAATAGGTTTGTAATAGATAATGTCTATATTATCAGTATCCTGAATTAAGGCGATATTAAATGTGTAAGGGATAATGCGTAAATCGAACTATATATAATTTACTGTAGGTACTGTAAAAACAAAAAAAAAACAAAGTTATCATATTCATTATAAAATTTATAATACAAACAATAAAAATGAAAAAAATAACTGGCAACTGCAATTTTTTTTATGGAACTACTTCTTTTTCGACTGTTATTTTATAGTATTTTATGCAACAGTTGTATAAGGTGAGCATCGTAAGAGAGACGCCATCGAGCATTTTTTGACGTAATTATACAACGTTGCATACAATACTTTTTCTACGACTATATTTACAAACAAATTCAAAAATAGACAAAGAATAATATGAAAATATTTGACATATTATGTTACGCAGATACTAGTTACCTATGGTATTTTTTTTTAATTTACTTTTTTTTTAAATTTACGTTTACTTTATATTGTGACTATATTAAAAAGAAAGTATTTCTTATTTTGATAGTAAAGAATTTATTATGAATTGTTTGTTAAGTTGGTAGTTTTGCTTTTTTTTTTCATTAAGTTTGCGTTGATCGAATAAAACTTTTACCTAAGTGCATCTACATAGGCACTACCGTGCATAGATCTACAGAAAAAAAGATTTCTAGGTCTATGGCTAGGCGTATCGTTTTGGCGAAATAACGACACTTGTCCTATTATATTATAGTAGGAATAGAGTATAGACTTTTTCTGAACTCATATTGTCTACGATCTTATAGTGCAGTGCTATGCTATGCGCCTTTGTAACTGGACGCGCATCACTCCGCTAACGAATTATAATTTTTAATTCGCGATACGCGCGGCTTTAGCCGCTGCTCGCCTTCGCCATGAGTTCCAAAAAACTTGTGGTCAACGAATTGCTTGCGTTTCTGTGGAAGCAGCTGGATTGCATGGACGAGGTCAGTGTGATCCAGATTTGTACCAGCAACTGGAACGGGGACGAAATCCGTAGCGCAAAAGCGCTAATATATGAGACGCTTGGAAAGAGCGACCGAATGACGTCTCGCAGGAGAGATGAAAAGGGAGAGAAGAGTCTTCAGGACACCATAAGGTTGTTCAAGGAGACCGACCCGGATGAGTGGCCTGTGGAGTTTGTCTGCAAGGATCTACACCGCCTACCACCCGTCACGTTCGATCACGTCGATGTTACCAGGTTGTTAAAGGACATAACGACGCTGAAGACAAACCTGGCAGATATTCGGTTGAAGTTTGAGGCTTCTCAAACAGTCATCGCTGATTTGCGCTCGGAAATAATGGAATTAAAAACCATTAATTCCGTTAGTAGGTCACAAGAAGTCTCAAAACCCAACACGTGTAGCGGTGTACTCAATGCATCGCACTCAAGTTTCGCGTCAGCGAAATTGGATGATTCGCCGGTCATTGCCGCCGTCGAACGGATTACGTCACCCCGTCCCGCTCCTCGTGCATTTCCTGCACCTGTGGTGACGAACGTAAGCACGTCAACACCTCGTGCTTACGCGAAGGTCGCTAGCCAACCTCCCGGGCAACAGCCACCATCTGAGAAGAAGTCGGCGCCATCAAAAGTGCCACCTTCCGAAACGGTTCCGGAGAAGGGACCCGTGGACGATGAGGGCTTCACCAAAGTTGAAAGAAAGTGCAAGAAGCCTTCTCGAAGAAACAAGTGCGGCACTGCGCTCAGCAGCCCCAACATGTTGCTGCGTGCTGACGACGTTGCTCTACGTATTCCGCCTTCACTATTCTACGAAGAGTGAAGATTTGGTGGAGTATATGAGAATCAAGACCAAGTTCACCTTAAGAGTCCTAAAGTTGGAATCGCGTCACAACGTGAATTTTAATTCATATGTGGTGCGAGTTCCAGCCGCACAGTTGGAAACCTTCTCTCAAGAGGATTTCTGGCCGAGAGGTGTCGTCTTCCGGCGTTATCGCTAGGCTTCCCGATACCGCGACATCGTGCAGTGCGTCACAGACATTACGTACAAAATAGTATTATGTTTAAGTTTTATATTATATGTATGTTAGTCTGTAAGGTATATATAAATATGGGCCAATAATGTACTCGTATGTTTTGTTGCCTGAAATAAACGAATTATTATATTATATTATAATGGTGTTCGGGACCATTTAAAAGACAGAAAACAGTGCAGGATTAGTAAAAATGTATTATACGATAACGATTGCCATCAATGATGGTAGCCGGGGCCAACGGCTTATACGTGCCTTTTGAAGCATAGAGAAGCTCAAGAGAAATTTTTATGCTACTTGTGGTCACCCATCCAAGTTCGGACCACGCCCTGTGTCGCTTTACTTGCGAGAGCGCTAGTAATGCGCACTCCCGCCAGGCCACAGAGCTCCTCAAGAAGTACAGTAAAAACATGAAACATGTACCCCAAAACGCCACGTTACTGTTACGACCAACTAATTCCATTACGCAATGTGGGCCGCCCTTGAAAAGGGACCGCAAATTTTTCCGACATCACCCCCCCTCCCCCCGTGACCGGGTCACCCCTTCATGCCTTCATTATGAAGATAACTATAGGCATAGCATTCCTGTGAACAAAACTTGGTCATAGAATCGCCTGTTTTATTTTAAAATAAATCTAAAAACTAGCTAAGATGATACTTAACCATACTTTAGGGTTCCGTAACTAAAGGATAAAAACCGGCCAAGTGCGTGAAGGGCCACTAGGGTTCTATAGTTGCAAATGCCCACTTTGAATTTACGCCACTAAAAACGTCTAAACACTAATTTTCTTCTAAATTTGTATTAACCTTTCCGAGTAAATTTTATAAGTTGGTCGCTTATAACTTTTTAATTTGCTTACCCTACTTAGCTCTGATAGTTTTCCTTTAAATTTCATTATATATCCTATAGCTGTGATTTTTTTAACGTGTCCATTTATAACCGTTTAGCAGATAGAGAGGGCCACCTGACTCTAACAATTTTTTTTCACTTTAAAAGCAAATATTTCAGAAATGGATCCCAAAATCGAAAGACAGTGTTCACAAAATCATAATATTTTTAAAAGACCTATTCAACGATACCCAACATGATAGGTTAGTCGAGAAAAAAAAAGACTTCACTTTACTTGTATGGGAGGTACACTAAAATTTTTTTTTTCAGTGTTTTATTTTACCGTTTTTCCTCCTAATTGATATACATATTCATGCCAAAATACAGCTTTCTAGTACTTATAGTCGCTGAGTAAAACCGCGGACGGACAGACAGACAGACAGACATTGTTTACTACGGAACCCTAAAAATGTGTGTAATAATCTGCAAAAGAAGTGCAAATGGAAATTGTATAAACTATCAAACATTGATAACTGCGCTTTGAAATAAAAATCTTATGTAAATAAAAATTAACTTATAAAATGTACTTGGAAAAGGAAAATTTCATAAAAATGCAATAGAAAATTTGTTTTTAGACGTTTTTAGTGCCATGAACTCAAAGGTGGCGTTCTTAGCTACGAAACCCTACTGCGCGTGGCCCGACACGCACTTGGCTAATTATTTCTATTCAATTTTTTAAGTCTTATGTAGGTTCTATTTCGAACTAAGCAAAGTATTACAGCGTAATCTATTTGGGGGTAACGATCCTTATCACGGTTGTGTACAATATCAGGCAACAATTTAAAAATGTACAAATCTTACTTAATTTTTAATGCATTAGAATATTTATTGCCTTGAATAATGGCAGGCCAACGTTTCCTACATCTTAACTTTCACATTAAAGTGGCAACTCAGTGTTGACACGAGACTACATCACCACAGGAATAGCAGTGTACGGTCTATTGCTAAACCACACACCTTTAGTTGATAGAAAAGATTTGTAAATGTTTTAAATGATTTATTGATAGATTTGATAGTAATAAGTAAATGATGTGAGTACACGCGATGAATGATATTGTGGTACTAAGTAGGTCGCGGCGCGGTGCGCGTAAGATGCTGACACAAGCAAAATGTACGCTGTATGCATCGGTACATGCTCCGGGGGCGAGATGAGATTAGTGATATGAATTATAAATGATAAGATGACCTTAAGATATTTCATTTTACAATGTAGTTATAAAATTTCATTTTACAATGTAGTTATAAAACCTGTTTTTTTGGATCATGGTTGGATCATCGCTGCGTCACACGTATATCTACCTCCAAATACAGGTTAAAACTTAAGTTGTACATACTATCAAAGTACCACCGTAATAACAAATATAAATATGAGAAAAAGAAATACATTTTGAGCTTGTCGCTAACAACTATACAGGATGTTTTTTAAATCATTGGCAACCTTTCTACTGGTGAAAGTACTCATGAATATGTGCAACATTTTGTATGGGACAACTCAATCCAACCGAAAAAAAATCTGCTGTTCCATACTATTTCACAATACTTAGAATCCCAAAATGTATGGAACAGCTGATTTTTTTTTGGTTGGATTAAGTCGGTCTCATACAAAAAGTTGCTCATATTCATGAGTACTTTCACCAGCAGAACGGATGCCAATGATTTTTAAAACACCCTGTATTTCAAAATATAAAATGTGCGTCGGCCGGGAATCGAACCCGGATCAACTGCTTGGAAGGCAACTATGCTGACCATTACACCACCAACGCATGTGATTTAGTAGTTCCTTATGTCAGTCAGTACAAATGAGCTGTTTTAATTTGCACAGCTGTTTTCAGACTTCGATTGACAATTTTGAAGATGTATCTAAATATATATAACTCAAAGGTGACTGACTGACTGACATAGTGATCTATTAACGCACAGCCCAAACCACTGGACGGATCGGGCTAAAATTTGGCATGCAGGTAGATGTTATGACGTAAGCATCCGCTAAGAAAGGATTTTGATCAATTCTACCCCCAAGGGGATAAAATAGGGGATGAAAGTTTGTATGAAACTTTGTCAATTTTAAACCGTTCGGGCTGAGACTTTGCACGCATAAAGCTACTATGACGTAGGCATATCCTAAGAAAGGATTTTGATAAATTACACCCCTACGCGAGCGAAGCCGCGGGCAAAAGCTAGTTTAGTATAAGCACAGAATAAGTACTAGTACTGACGTACAGAAGTCTTACTCAGAAAAGAAATTCGAAGAAATATTTCTTCGAATTAAGTAGATATCTACTTAATGTGGTTAGCGCAGTGGTTGAATTTAGCTCACGTCAGAATTTCTTACCTCTTTGTTTAGATATCTAGACATCCATTGCAAGCCAATTTCGTTTTTATTACTATATTACTCTTGTCAAACGAAACAAGTAACTTTTTCCCCTTCGAAATGGTCGCCGCGCGCATAGTAAATATTGTAGGTATATTTTCGATACCTAAACGAGGAGTGAATCAAACCTGGTATAAAGTTAAACAATGTGTAACGAAAAGCGAGTATCTAAAAGCAAACGTTCTCAACAATGTGAACAACTTTTACTATGGGACCATCTTGCATCGCAAAACAATTGCAGCTTTTAGTAGTTTGTTTACTCCTAGTTTAAGTTTGAATAGAAAATTACAAGGTACAATTTTGCCCTTTTAAAATTTTCCTGAGTCTTGGATATATCTCTATATATGTATCTATATACAATGTCCTTTTTAATTAAGTACAAATATTTTAAGAGGTGATTCAGTCCATCATTTTGAACAACTTTTCCCAATAAATATATAACGAATTACGAAAATTTTTTTTGCATTTTTCATAGTAACGATATCACGTGACTACTTCGATTTGTATGAGAACCTAAATATTTTTTTCGTATTTCGATATACATTTATTGGGCAAAGTTGTTCAAAATGATGGACTGAATAACCCCTTAAAATATTTGTACTTAATTAAAAAGGACATTGTATATAAAAGCGAAAATCACTCACTCACTCACTGACTCATCACGAAATCTCGAAAACTACTTAGCCTATGAAGATGAAATTTGGCAGATAAGTAGATTGTGACTAGGAGACATACGTTAAGAAAGGATTTTTGGAAATTTCATCCTTAAGGGAGTGAAATAAGGGTTGCCAGTTAGTATGAAACTTCCTAATTTTAAAGTGAGAGACTCGTTTTTTTTATTTTTTTAAGTAGTTGTATAAAATAATAATGCTTTCATTAGATTTTGAAAATCACATCCCTATAGGGGTAAATAGAAGAGAAACATGACGTGTTTGAGCGGAGTGGGAGCGGGATCGGGAGTGGGAGCGGGAGCGGGAGCGGGATTGAGAGCGGGAGCTCGACAAGGTTCGTCGGGTCCGCTCACTAGGCCTTTAAATCCCTACACTTTTATAAAGATTGTTATATTGAAGAAGTATTCACACATTCTAAATTTTTAACATAATAATTCATATGTCATAAGTCATAACAAAATTAATAACGTAAAAAACAAATAAATATCATATTAGAAACATTTTCTAGACTTCTACGCGAACGAAGTCGCGGGTTACAGCTAGTTTGTTATAAATGTATTATCGTTGGGTTAGTATCCCATAACACAAACTTTGGGGCTAGCTTAATATGAGCGATTTATCGCTATATATTTATTTATTCTTTAAATTATATATTCCTTTTATGCCGGTGTGGGAAAAAGAAAAACTTAGAATGTACTAGCTGCTCTCATCCGATCGTGGAAGCCGATCGAGGGAATGGTCGAAAATGTGAGTCATGCGGCTAGCATTATAGAAACAAATCACTATTTTGACTCTTTTTTTCTACCTTACACCCACCATCACGCTAAAAGTTGATAAAAGATAAGTCGCGAGTCACCCGACCCGCTGAAGTTTATCGGATAAAAAATTTGTTCAGACATAAAAAGTTGTTAAGAAAGTTGCGTCTTAATAAGGGTAAGTAACAGAAAAGGCGGTTTTGGAAATTTTTCCAAATGTCTGGAATATCATATTTTTAAAGGTTTCAACTCCCGTATTACCGCCATTTTGAAAAATATCGAAAAACTAAAACGACAAAAATTCTATAAGTATAATTTTCAAACGTCACAAAATTTCAAAGCTAATTATAATGTGGAAGAGACATACCCGTAATAAATCGAACCACGGTTAATCCTAGATCACTATTGTACAATAAAATTAAAATAACAGCAAAATAATATACCGGGTTATTTTTAATTAACTAGCATCCCTTTAGGTCCAAGTTCCGTCCATGATACTGAAGCACTTTCCATAAAATAAAGCTCAGCCAAATGAATTTTTCGATAATTATTTATTTTTAGTTTTTCGATAATTTATTTTATGGATAGTGCTTCAGTATCATGGACTGAACTTGCACTTAAAGGGATGCTAGTTAATTAAAAATAACCCTATATATTCGGCATTTCCATACAAGTTTTTTATTTTGTTTTTTCGTTGTTATTTTCATGTCATTATACTACAGTGTTCTAGTATAGCCCGTGATTCTATTTATTATGGTTATGCCCCTTTCACGTTGTATATTATTAAATGAACAAATATATATGAACAACAGTAACATAATTCAATCGACTCCCGCGGTCGCAGGTGCTCTGCGCGTCTGGCGCAAATTGAGTTGCGACAACTTTCCCGGGAAGGAACTCGTAAATACGGTTTAAAGCAAACTACGTATGTGTTTTATAAAGCTTTTTAATTGTTTTTACGTGTAAAGAGGTTTCAAATTTAATGTAAGTGGTAGGATACAGTTTCGAACAGAATAGAATAATAAAATCAGTGGACTGGCCAATATCACCATATGACTTTTAGAATCGTAGCGCTATTTTAGAACGTCTGTGAATATTTTATTCCTCTTATTCATCTGTTTTTTTCTTTCTTTTTTAGGATCCCGTATAAAAAATTAAGAAACAGAACCCTTAAAGAATCACCCGTGCGTCTGTCTGTCCGTACGTCTGTCACAGCCAATTTGCTCCGAATCTACTGGACCAAATCACGAGAAATTTTTAATTTTTTTTTTTTTAATAAGGTTCATATCGAGGGACAAATAAGGAAATTACAAATAAAAATTGCAATCCTTACTGTGTCATATATCAAATGAAAACTTTCCCCAAGGAACATATATTGAATTTTTTCTTTTTACGGCTCTCCCTCATTGAGCTAGCCCCAAAGTAAGTTCAAGACTTGTGTTATGGGATACTAACTCAACGATACTATATTTTATAACAAATACATAATTATATAGATAAACATCCAAGACCCAGGACAATTCGAAAAAGGCCATTTTCAACTGTCCCTGACCGGGGATCGAACCCGGAACCTCTGGGTGGCGGACTAGCGTAGTGACCACTACGCCACGGAGGTCGACATATGAAAAATATTTTTTGGCTTTTTTATTAAAGCATGATACTGCAAATCTTTTTTAGTTATTTTTTATTTTTATTTCAGGATTCTAAGTTTATTCAGTGTTTTCACTGGTAGGTTGGTTTCAAAACTCTTAAATGGCTTTGTTTAATCATTTAAAAGGAAACCGAGATATAATTTAAAATTTTGTTTTGACCAGGCTCTAGATAACCCTTCAAACTATTTTATGAACTATTGTTTACAGTTTCAATTGAGAACGTGAAGCTTTTCTACGCACATACGCCAAAAGTGGCCGTTTTTCGCCATTGTACGTAGAAAAGCTTCACGTTCTCACTTTAAACTGTAAACAATAGTTCATAAAATAGTTTGAAGGGTTATCTAGGGTCTGATCAAGACAAAATTTTAAATGATATCGCCGTTTCTTTTCGAATGATTTGTTTTAAACGGGGGCAGCACTGGACCCCGGAAAATTCAGGTAGTAGATATTTCTTTGAATTTATTTTCTAAGTAAGACTTCTGTACGTGACTACTAGTACTTATTCTGTGGTATTATATATCGCATTTGACTAGTATGGTCTTTTCAGCAGTAAAAATTCAAAGTCTATGCTACATACCTACGTTAAAAAAACTCAAATCGGTGCGTAGTTACTAGATAAATACACCTACGTTTACGCTTGAAACATTACTCTACTTCGACATTTGAGTAAAATTACAACTGATTAGTATGATTGACATGTTTCAACACTGCGATAATTACTATATTTTCTACATTTTCTGCGATAATTGTCGCTCGGCACGCTACCTGGTTTTTTCACTTTCATCATAATTGACATTGAAAGTCATACCATACATTTTTACTAAAATTCTCGCGTTGATTAATGAAGACATTAAGTATTTGTAGACTTTCAAAATAACTTCGGTGTTCCAACTAGGTATTGAGATGTTATTAGTTGAAGAATTTAATTGAGAGTGACGCACATTTTACATGTAACTATTATTTTTCTTTGATCGTAGAAAATGGACCAAAATGGTTATAAATCAACCTATTTTTATTTATTTACCAATTTATGTACACGGAAAATTTATACAGAGAATACATCAAATAAAAGTTGTACAAAGGCACTCCTTATCTCAAAAGAGATCTCTTTCAGTAGGTCTGTCAGAGGAGATGTTTATGAGAGAGTGGCATACAGGCGTGTTTATAAACATAAGATAAAGGAAGAAGATAATTAAATCAAACAATTTTAGTACAATTTATACTCGTAAAAATGTCGTGAACTGCGTGTTCATGTTTTGGTACATTATTTTGTAATAAAACATTACAAACTAATAAATAAATAAATAACTACAAAAAATGGCAATAAACCCCAAGTTTATTTCGGTAAAGTTTTGTTCTTTGGCAATAGGGAATATGCATGAAACAAATATTTGTTATCTAACCAGTTTATCCATAAATGTTCAAAAGTCAAATACTAACAATGAAAACAGAAAAAATTGTTGGAAAAACGAACGAGATATGCCGATTATACGAAGATACGTCTATCTCACTCGCAAAAACGCTATTTTCTATGGCAAATGTATAGATGATATGGACTTTGACGTCACCAGTCCACATCGGACTTCTCTTTCAAATTAAAACTTTAAAGTATCACATGTTCGTCACTGATTAAGATATTTTACTATTTCTTTCATATTTGTTTACTGTGGTTAATTAGAATTTTATTAAGCAAATAAGAAAAATTCGTGCATATTCCCTATTGTTTGTGCTGATACTGAAGACTCATTCCGTCTTATTATAAATACAGGACTAACTTTGTTACAAGGTTCATTGTTTATTTATATTTTTTTATTTATTTAAGTTCATACACAAATACAAGTGTAATGGCGGACTTAAAGCCTAAGGCCTTATCTACCAGTCAACCAAACGGGTGATATAGAGAATGACAGGGGTAGTGCAAAACTTGAATAGGTACATGAAAAAAAAAGACTATATGTCAAAACAATAAACTAGATACAAAAAAAAATACACGCTATTAAGTATATACTATGATAAACAATACCTACATATACTACATAAATACACTATGATCTATCTGACAGTTTTTGAAGAAAGTGTGCCTTCACCTGTTTCTTAAATGAAAAGCGGGTTTTAGCCTTCCGGACATCAACTGGTAAATTTATTCATTGTTGTAGCAATACATAAACTAACTAGTTTAATAAGTTTAATAAGTTTTATTTATTTATTTGCTCATTCACTAGCTTACCTCAACAGATATTTTTTTTTTCTTTTGTCTTTCCGCTGAAAAATAACTAAGCTATAATATGTATAAAAGTTTATTACCTACTCTTAACATACTATCCAAATAACTGTTACCCTTATTTTTTGTGTGTTCTCCTTTTTAGTAAGGCACTTAATGCTCATTCGCTTCTGCTACAGTAGATTCTTACAAAAATTAATATTGTTAAAAAAAAATACCGAAATTACTGGCACTGTTTAGGTCTATTATGTAAACATTTTTTATTTATATTGTTATCACCTGTATATTACTGTTTGTTGCCATTTATAAAAATAAATAAAATAGGTTTAAACCATTATCCGCCAAAAACGAAGTTGACATTGTCAGGTGAGATAGTGTGATATTACTAGATGTCAACTTGATTTGGGCGGATAATAGTTTAAACCAAGTAACAAAGTTAGTCTGGGTTTAATAATAAGACGGATTAAGCCTAACTTTCTTTTTTAAAGTCGGCTTAAACTAAAATTTCTTTTTTTTAATTTCTCTATTCTGGAGCTAGAAAAAAGGCTGTATATACTTACATGTTTAGGTATATATTTACAAATCGAAATAAAACAAAAATGTGCGTCGGCCGGGAATCGAACCCGGATCAACTGCTTGGAAGGCAACTATGCTGACCATTACACCACCGACGCAGATAGCAATGTGATCATACTTTGTACTCTGTTTATTTAAACAGTTATACATAATTATTTACACAAGTGTTACAAACCTAACCTAGATATTCCTTACAATTCTTGTTTGTTTGTTTGTAAACTCTTTATTATACATAAAATATTATTTAGGAGCAAACAATGATTATACATAATAAGTACAAGGGCGGGCTTATCCCAAGAAGGGATCTCTTCCAGCAAACCAAAAGAAAATGTGTTTTTAAAAAAAAGAAATGGTAGAGTTGAAGAGTACAATAGAGACGATATAATATAACAATATACATAAATAACATTAATACATACTACCTCACTATGTAATAGTTTAAATATTCCTATAAAAAAATGACTTCATCATATCAGCCACACGAAGTCCACTGCTGAACATAGGCCTCCCCCAAGGATTTCCAAAACGACTAATCGGAAACGGCCTACATCCAGCGCCTTCCTGCAACCTTGCTCAGGTCATCTGACCATCTAGAAGTGGGTGTCCTACGCTGCGCTTGCCGGTACGTGGCCGCCATTCGAGAACCTTTCTGCCCCATCGGCCATCGGTTCTTCGCGCTATGTGCCCCGCCCACTGCCACTTCAATGATCTAATCCGCTTGACTATGTCGGTGACCTTCGTTCTCCTACGAATCTTCTTATTTATGATTCGATCCCGTAAAAAAACACCGAGCATAGTCCTCTCCATAATAACATATACCTAACATACCTATATCTATCTATACATACCAACCTAAACTTGATGAACAACGGAATTTTTATATAAATGCCTTAGTTTTAATTCTTATGGATATGAAGTAATTTATGAAATAAAAACACCAAACTAGCTTATTGTTTTCAACTGTAGATACTACAAGATGTTTTCACATTGGATTGGAACGATAACGACACTAGATATCGTCAGTTCAGACGATAACGATATCGTCCGACGATAACGGTACGACATCGGCCGATGTAATCAAAGCTGACAACTGTCCGGCTTTTTCTCTACACAACTGATTGGAGTGCAGATTTTTTAGGGTTCCGTACACAAAGGTCCGTAACCGGCCAAGTGCGTGTGGGCCACCCGCAGTTTAGGGTTCCGTAGTTGTGAACTTTACGTTCACGCCACTAAAAACGTCCAAAAACGATTTTTCTATTGAATTTGTATGAACTTTTCCTTTTGGTTGGAAGTTGGTCGCCTATAACTTTTAATTTATTAACCCTGCTTAGCTCTGATAGTTCTCCTTTAAACTTCGTTATATATACAACTGCTCTGTTTTTTTTTCACATGTCCATATATAACCATATATTTCAGAAACGGATCCCTAAATCGAAAAATGATCTTCACAAGCTCAAAATATTTTTAAAAGACCTATTCAACGATACCCCACACGATGAGTTAGTCGAGAAAAAATACTTCTAGTTTACTTGACTGGGAGTTAACCTAAAAAAAAATTTTCAATATTTTATTTTACCTCTTTTTTGGTGGTTTATACAATGTCCTTTTTAATTAAGTACAAATATTTTAAGGGGTTATTCAGTCCATCATTTTGAACAACTTTGCCCAATAAATATGTATCGAAATACGAAAAAAAATATTTAGGTTCTCATACAGATCGAAGTAGTCACGTGATATCGTTACTATGAAAAATGCAAAAAAAATTTTCGTATTTCGATATATATTATTGGGAAAAGTTGTTTACAATGATGGACTGAATCACCTCTTAAAATATTTGTACTTAATTAAAAAGAACATTGTATACATACTTGTATTAAATTACAGCTTTCTAGTAGTTTTAGTCTCTGAGTAAAACCAGACAGATAGCCATGGCGAAACTTTAAGGGTTCCTTGTTTACTACGGACACTTGTCTAGTACCGAATCTGGAATACCTAATACATATACATATAACCCGTAATAAATCGAACCACGGACTGTTTTTTTTTTTTTTTTTTTTTTTTGACGTGACAGACATAGGTTGCCTCGGACGGCATTTCCTATTTCACCCGGACAAGGTTTGAGGAGCGGGCCAGAGGCCCGGCTTCCTATATTTTTATACTACTAGCAGCAGCGCAAAGGGCTCCCAAGGGGGAAACCTCGGCTTTGGGCGCGCTAGGGATTATGGCAAATTTTGGGGTGCTGCAACACCCATGTTTTGCCGGAAGGGCCGAAGCTACGGTGCCAGAAGGGCCTACTTAGGACGCAAATCGTCCAGGTACCGCCGGGCGGTACCTAGTGAACGGGCTAATGTTCCTACGCCTACGTATTCGATTACGACGAATGCGGGGGGGTCGGACCGCGCCACGGACTGTACTAGATCACTATACTATAGTGAGATTAAAATAACAGTCAAAAAACAAAACAAAAGTTTGCCATTTCCATACTAAAGTATGCTGCCGCTCGGGCAATTTTTTTTGTTTTTTAACTGTTATTTTAGTTTCATTATTCTATAGTGATCTAGTATAGCCTGTGGTTAAATTGATTCGGGTATGTTCCTTCCATGTTGTATAAACCTATATTTTATTGTAGTATTTACGTCATTCCTGTTATATTCCAAACAGGACCTTTCAAACGGTAAACCCATAAGGAAACAGACCCCTTAAGGACGGTTATTAAATCGAACACAATGCCAGTGACCATTAAATGTGAACGGGACAGGATCGTCTGGATACTGAGGTTTTATGGGTTACTTACCTTGAGTGTTTGTTTGTTTCGTTTCGTTTGAATTTCGTTCAAACCAAACCCGCTATTTACCAACAAGTCAAATCAGATACTTTTGTCTAAACGTCAAAACAAACATTTCTATGAGTATGAAATACAGGCAGATGACGTCATAGTTTCTTGGAGTCAAAAAGCGCTCCTATTATCAGTTTTTCTGTAATAATAAATCTAAAATCACGTTAAAATGGATATGGTCAAAGACAAGCGACATTATTTTGCGACATTTTATATTCTTATCAGAACAAAAAAACCTAGGAAAATACCCAAAGTGTTTAGTTTCTTCAAAAGATTTAAAACTTGAATGAATCAGCTGCTTCCCTTCCCTATCAAATAAGCCGATAGAGGCGTTAAAATATGAAAACCAGTTGATTTGCTTGCAAATAAAAAATACCCCAGCAATCGGAACACCATCTAGTTATGAGTAGCTGAACAACTGAAGTCGTATAGCCAGTTCCGCTACTTATCAGTAGATGGATATCCTTAGCGCCATCTATTAATATTATAACATGTGTCTAATGTACTTGTACCAAAAGAATATTTTTCTCTCTGTCTCTCTTTATTATTTTGCTACAGAAAACCCCGACTCATCCTTAACTTTTAAACGGCTCAACCGATTTTAATCATTAAAAAAAACCGCATCGAAATCGGTCCGTCCGTTGTAGGATGCCACAGACAGAAATTAGCGTCAAACTTATATATTTTTGTCAGGGATTAAATATATAAGCGATGCGGCTATCAACCCATCACTATTTTAATATCTTTTTCTACCTTCTCGCCCACCATCACGCCTAAAGTGGAGTTTAAACTTTCGGTCCTGGGCTCCGCCTGATTAGAGCCGTAAGACTCAAAATGCCCTGTTTGCCCCGTAAGGAATAAAAACGTGTATGTCCAGATCCAGAGGTCGGAATTAGGTAGAGTTATTTATGTACTTGCATCGAAATGTTGATATTAATATGGGATTTTTAATGGACAATCCCGTGTTGTCAACAATATTACAAATAAATAATAATGAAGACCTTAGAGAAACTATTTTTATCAGATACAATTTTCACTAGTATTTTTATTCGTTTTTACATATTGGAAACGTCGCGCGTGCAGTGGTCTAAATTGTGTAAAAGTAAATAACTTTTTTATTCAAGAAATCACGGGATGTTTTGCTCTTTAAAATTAATCCCGGGATTTGAGGCATATCCACTTTATTCTTTGGCTGTATGAAATTAGTGTTAGTATACATACATTACTCTACCTAATTCCGACCTCTCCTCATGACCCTAAGGTCTGTTTTTATAACCACGATAAAAAAGAGGGGTATTATAAGTTTGACGCTAATGTCTGTTTGTCTGTGTGTCTGTCTGTGGCATCCCTGTCTGTGTGTCTGTCAGTGGATGGACCCATTTCGATGCAGTATTTTTTTCTGAGCTACATTTGATGAAAATCGGTTCCGCCATTCAAACGTAATTGAGGATTGAAGCTTTATTGTCGGGGTTTTTTAAATTTACCCGGCAAATAATGAATGGCGGTATGGATATCAATTCCATTTAACATCGGTTGTAATATGTAGTTCCGTCACTCGCCACTAGATGGTGTCGTCGAGGGATTTTTAATTTGCCTGGTAAATAAACATGTATTAATTTTTTTTATTTAAGATTTATTGCTCAATAATCTATAGATAATAAATCTACAAAAAGTAAAATGCTAAGCATTGTCAGGCCTGTGTCACTCTTCGTTTAGGTATCGAAAATATACCTACAATATTACTATGCGCGCGGTGACCGCTTCGAAGAAGGGGAAAATTCAGTAACATGAACCGTTTGTCCAGAGTAATAAGAACGAAATTGCCTTGCAATGGATGTCTAGGTATCTAAACGAAGAGGCGAGGAGTTCTGACGCGAGATAAATTAAACCATTGCGCTAACCAAATTGAGTAGATATATCTTCGAATTTTCAAAGAAATATCTACTCAATTTAGAGTATTCTTTTCTTCTTTCAACTTTTCTAAGTAATATTATTACTTTTTCTGTGGCATTGTCTACATGTTCACCTTAGAGACGTAGCAGAGAAGTTAGTAAATGGGATGCAGTTATGGGTGCGATTATGGGTCTATCTACCTCAGGTACCCATAAAGTGTAAACGGGACAGGATTCCCAGGAAACTGAGCTTTTATTGACATGAACCGTTGCAGAGTGTGTGTTTGTTTGGTTCGGATTTCATTCGGAGGACTCCGTATTGATTTCAAACGGAGTTTGCGTTAGCGCTTGCCCTGAAAAATTCATTTACCCCTTACATGAATTTTTCGGAATGAGCTTTTCTACGCAAATTAGCCATAAGTGCCGTTTTTCGTAAATGTGCCTTTAACCAGCGTACAACCAAGACGCTTCTAAAAATACCTCATTGGTTAGGGTACCATATGGATATCAAAGAAGATACAAATTCAAATTCAAATATATCTTTATTATCATAGGATATTTATAATATCTCTTAATAATCGTCACTTTGTTTTCTTGCACAATAATTGTTGACGTCAAAACGTTACTTAGAGCTAAGTTTACTGTCGTCTCCAAAACGCTAGTGCAGAAGAAGCGGTACCAACTGCACTGCAGCATTTTCTCCAAGAACGTCAACTCACAATGAAATTAATATTTATAGTTGATATGTGGACAGAAAATACATTGTTTGTTGTCATAACTTAAATTTAATTTTTAAATGTCAATTTTAAAATAATGTCAAATCAAGTTGTAGATTCGGTATGTACCTAATATACCATATTATAACATTTCTGAGTATACAAACCTTTAAGAGGGACCCGCGCCAAGCTCAAACCAGACTTTGTTGTCTTTAAGATAGTCATCGGTCCTATAATAAGTCTTGTCACAGAGTACCTTCTTTACATAAGCTTTACATAAGCACAGTCCGTCTGTCACAGCCAATTTGCTCCAAATCTACTTGACCAAATTAGATGAAATTTTCTAGGATTGTGTAATTCTATGACCAAACACAGATGTATAAAGTAAATCAATAAATAAATATTTCTTGTGAAATAAGGGTCATTTTCGAGGGACAAATTAGGAAATTAAAAAAGAAAAGTTTTTCAAGTCTTACTGTGTCCTATATCAAATGAAAGGGCTCGTTATGGGCATTTCAAATATATTGATGTTATTATTGTCAAATAAATAGTTTTGATTTATTCATGAAAGAAGATGAAAATTGACCATTTTCTGTTGACCCCTGATCTCCAAAAGTACCGAGCCTAAAAATTTGTAAAAAATACAGAATATATTTCATCACTTGTAAATTACTGGAAAAATATAAGAATTCTATCAATTGAAAATAAAGTGGTAAACTCAATATAATACGTTCGCTTACGGAAAACCTTTGCCATTGTACAGCACCCTCTCGCTCTTGGCCGGTTATTCAAAACTAAAATCGACTTCACTCCCAAACTACTCAACTTATTTTAATAACATTTCTATGGGACCACCTGACAAGAATGCCCTTTTTAAACTATAAATAAATAAATTAAAAAAATATAAATATATAGGGACAAATTACACTGATTGAGCTAGCCCCAAAGTAAGTTCGAAACTTGTGTTATGGGATACTAACTCAACGATACTATATTTTATAACAAATACATATATAGATAAACACATTCAAGACCCAGGACAATTTGAAAAAGACCATTTTCCATATTGCCCTGACCGGGAATCGAACCCGGGACCTCCGGGTGACGGACTAGCATGGTGACCACTACGCCACGGAGGTCGTCAAAACTAATAAGAAACTTAAACTAATAAGAATTTTCAAAAACGTCTTTGAATAATCGGTGAACGTACATGAAACAAAAAACTTTAAGGATTCCGTCGAAATGATAACCTCTTCCTTTCTTGAAGTCGGTTAAAAAAAAACGGAGTCTACTTTCATTGTTTCCAATTCCATCCAATCACGAGCCTAATTATTCGTTTACAGGTGTAATCGATTGATCAATGGCATCCACTCGAATTAGTAAATAGTCGATCGAGTATTCTGTGGAAACGTGCAGGATTTAATGCTGCAGATAGAGACGTACCTACCTACACATATTGTGAGAATGTGTAGAATATGTTCGGTGGGCATGCATGAAGAGAGCGATGAGTGTCGATGAAGAGAAAGAGGTCGGTCAGGTTCTTAGCAAGTGAAGGTCCTCTCTGCCTACCGCTGAAAGAAACAGGCATGCGTGTGTGTGTACTCGCGTACCGCTATGGTTTAATTTACCTCTCTGAATTCAGCACCTCTTCGTTTAGATACTTAGAAATCCATTGCAAGCCAATTTCATTCTTATTACTTTGAATAAACGAATCATATAACTGAATTTTCGCCTTTGACGTGGTCACTGCGCGCATAGTAATAATGTAGGTATATTTTTGAAACTAAACGGGGAGTGACACAGGCCTGCTACAGAAAGATAACTCTTTATTGTACACCAAGAGAAAAATGTAACACAAAGAAATAATGAGTACAATGGGCGGTCTTATCGCTCGCGATCTCTTCCAGACAACCAGTGGACGGAGAGGAATGTGAGATAGACAAATATATATACAATACTAGCTTTTGCTCGCGGCTTCGCTCGCGTAGGGGTGGAATTTATCAAAATCCTTTCTTAAGAGATGCCTGCGTCATAGTAGCTTTACGCATGCAAAGTCTCAGCCCGATCGGTTTAAAATTGACAAAGTTTCATACAAACTTTCATCCCCTATTTTATCTCCTTGGGGGTAGAATTGATCAAAATCCTTTCTTAGTGGATGCCTACGTCATAACATCTACCTGCATGCCAAATTTCAGCCCGATCCGTCCAGTGGTTTGGGCTGTGCGTTGATAGATCACTATGTCAGTCAGTCAGTCACCTTTGAGTTATATATATTTAGAAGAAGAAGATAGAAGATAGATGTAACAAAAATCCTGTCCGATCCTTGTAGGAGCAATTCAGACCGTCAATATGAACAACTTTTCCTATGAGGCCAATGCCTGAAACTCGAAGAAATTGACATTTTCATACCAATTGCTGGCGCAGACAGACACTTTTGTATGAAATTTCGATTTCAAGCATTGGTCCCGTAGGATATATTATTTATATCGACCGTCTGAGTTGCTCCTACAAGGATCGGACAGGGTTTTTGTTACATATCGCTTATGACCTCCGTGGCGTAGTGGTCACCATGCTAGTCCGCCACCCAGAAGTCCCGGGTTCGATCCCCGGTAAGGGCAAGTTGGAAAATGGCCTTTTTTAAAATTTTCCTGGGTCTTCGATGTTTATCTATATGTGTATTTGTTATAAAATATAGTATCGTTGAGTTAGTATCCCATAACACAAATCTCGAACTTGCTTTGGGGCTAGCTCAATCAGTGTGATTGGTCCAAAAAAACAAAGGTGCTCGTTCGATGCTCGTTCGTGTATAGATATTTGTTAATCTGTATATTATATTTTCCATTCCTAAGCTCAGCTAAGGGCGGCGTAATTCCTCAGTCCCTTTTCATCGTGTACAGGTGATAGTAGTTCATTGCCACTATCGATTTTAGCATCGGCCGCCGGCACTGCGCCCTACTCTCAAATTCGGCATATTTCCAACAGCTGAATAACTTTGTTACTGGTATCGGTAGCTTTTTTTTTTTAGAATAAAAAAATGGTATACCATTCCCTCTCTTAAAAGTTTATTTTATTCATAGAAAACAGTGAATAAAAAGCACTTTTAGATTATCACTATTTCGGTTTTTTTTTTTTTATTGACTGTTTTTAGTGAATAAAAAACACTTATTACTATTTTTGTGTTTGAATTAAAACAATTACTACTTATTATTAATTTTAGTATTTATTTGTTCCAATTTTTTTAATTTAACCTTCTTTTTTCTTCATTAAATGTCTATTTTAGCTTAAATGTTTATTTTTCTCGTAAAATCATAAAGTATGCAACTCTTAAATAAAACGGATATATATCAAGGGCCTTGAATTACTCGCGTCGCTGAGGATTCTACCCTACGGTCGTGCGATTCAATCGTTAGAATCCTTCACTTGCTCATGCTTCGATGTAAATCCGTCCTTTATTCACTAATTGCGTAATATACCTTCTATTAACTCTTCATCTCTTGCAAATAATGAAACTAAAGATAAACAATTGACCTGGGCGGAATTCCTCCCAGTGACAGGTAAGGGGTTAATATACACTACACATAATGTAAATTATACTTATTGACGTGTAAAAATGCCTATAAAAAACCGTACGGTTAACTGTCTGTCAATAAAGAACAATAGTAAAACAATGGCGTGTAACCCGTCTGACCCTCCTCACAGCATATGCTGCCGAACTAAGTTTCTTTGGCAGTGGCCTCAATATGTTTATCCCATTTTAAGTTCCAGTCTACAGTTATGCCTAAAAATTTGGTGTTGGGTGCCCATTCTAGAACTTGGCCATTAAGACTCAAATTATATTAGACTGCCTCCGTGGTCCAGTGGTGAAGGCCATCACCTTTTGATCCGGAGGTCGTGGGTTCGAATCCCACTGGGAAGCATACTTTGTGAAAAGTTGTTTCCTTTCTGGTTACGATATTGCAGGCTTGAATGACGCGATTATCCGAAAATAAAGATGATTATCCGAAAATAGAGATGATTCCGTGTTTCGGAAGGCACGTATAAACTGTGGATGCTGAACGCCATCTAGAGTTTGCTCAGACCTGTCCAAGGATTGGTTTTGGTCTACCCTTTGGGTTGCGGAGGTCAGACGGCAGTCGCTCTGTGTAAAAACCAGTAACCTCGTCAAATCTAGTAAAATGTAATATGATCCTTGTTGGTCTTTTAATTTATTACTTAAATGTTTTTTTTTTTTTCCCTAAGTTCTTTTCCCTAAGCATTCCTGGTGAAATTCCGAAAAGGTTTCAGTGGCATTGTTTACTTACCTGTTTTTTTTTTACTTAATCAGTGAAAAAAGTTTTTTTTTTTTTTCAATTAAATACCGTACCTCAAAGTGACTCTCCGTTTAAAACATGGGTTCACTATATTCGGAATTTCACCAGGAATGCTTAGGGAAAAGCATAAAAAAATATTTTTACATGCTTGTCCCATTTAACTTGTAGGGACAAACATGTAAAAATAATTACCTTGAAACAAAGCTTACTAAAAAAAAAATGTAAGTACCTGTATCCATATGAATAAACGAAATCAAGAATACAACAAATATAACTCTTTAAAGTCTATGTATAAATGTTATTTCAAACTATCTCAGAACGTACCTAACTCGACTAAAATGAACTTCGCAGGACGACATTGTGACCACATTTCGAACTAGTTTCGCTCTAATGAAATGGCATATTAGACAGAATGAAAAGCCGGAAATGCCAGCCAAATGGGGGAACTGAAGCTGCTCATTTAGTTCTATCAACATCATGTGCGTATAATAGATAATTCTTATTTATCTTACGGATTTGAAATAATTAAGGTACTGGTCATAAGTATAAAGATACAATTATTATTGCACCAACTAAGAATGACAATAATCAAAAGTACATTTAAAATATAGAAGGTAAAAAGGCGGGATAATCACTATAGCTATCAGCCAACCTTTGGGTAAAGAAGACTATAAAAGATGTGGGGGAGTTGGTGCAGTTAGAGTATTACAGTGTAGAAGAATATAATTTTACCAAAAAATAATAGGAATACATACTATAACAAATAAATGAACAATAAATGAATATAGCTGCAAAAACTATAAAATTTGTACGAACATTAAAGAACATTAAAGTAAAGAGATATTAGTTAGAGCTAGAGGAAAGGTAATTTGACGTCACTAAATCACAATATAATAATATAAAGATACATTTTTGGAGTATACCTCGAAGCGCAACCATTTTGATTATTGAAACTATTCCTCGGAGCGCACCTTTTTAAACGTAGGTGCGCTTCGAAGAATAAAATGTTAATATTTTTGACGTATTCCTCGAAGCACACCTTATACTTGCACTCACGACAGCAATTAAAAATATAAAAATTTTATATAGAGGAATAGCTAAGGTGCCATTAGGTGTGCCTCAAAATGGCTGTGCTTCAGGGAATACTTATATTGTGATATAGTGACGTCACATTACCTTTCCTCTAGCTCTAACTAAATAACTCTTTACTTCTTTTCTTTTTACTAGCTACTTTCATTTACTTTTCTTAATGTTCGTACAAATTTTATTTGGTAAAAAAAAATGGCATTACCTACTACCCGACTACGGTGAAACTAAAAGGAGGGTTATGTATTTCGGCGCTAGTAATTATGTGTATGTTCGTGTTCCTTCTTGTATCTTCACCGATATGAATGATACCTTGAAAAAAGAAGGATCGTTAGAAGTGTCTTGACTGTCCGCTGATGCTATGTGACGTCACAGTAAATTCAATATGGCGCCCTATAGTGGCCAAAAAAATTTAATAAATTTCATTCATCTACTTCAACATCTACAAAACATGTATAGAGAAAATCTCAAAAAAATTGTAAGATTAATAAAGCAGTATTATTTACCACCATATCATAGCGACTCGCCGAAACACAGATACACCCTGCGAGGTTTTCGTGGTTTGGTATTATTTCAATGTACCTATATTATTTTGTTAATTTTGAATAAAAGACTTTAAAAAAGAAATTCCATGAAGGCTATCAAATGAAAGGGTTTAATTAGCACATTTCAAAAATATATACATTATAAGCTATTTCTCTTTGCTATACTTTGATTAACTGTATAAACGTACTTTTCAGCAAGAAATTTTCCCGTAGTCGGCGGGTTTTAATTTCTTAAACTCCATAAGGTATAAATAAATAAATAAATATACATATAGGGTTAAATAACACTGATTGAGCTAGCCCAAACGTAAGTTCGTGGGATACTAACTCAACGATACTATATTTTATAACAAATACATAGATAAATATCCAAGACTCAGGACAATTTGAAAAAGGCAATTTTTTCAACTTGCCCTGACCAGGGATCGGACCTCTGGGTAGCGGACTAGCATAGTTGCCACTACGCCACGGAGGTCGTCATGGTCACGGAGGAGGTATGGAAATTTTATCAGTAAATTTATTCTTTGGTTAAAAGCTTACTTTTAAATTTCTTATCTATCTTTTTACCAACAAGATAAATCACTACCTGAGGTATGACGACGGTCAGTTTTTGTGGCCAATTCTCATTTGTCATGTCGGGGACAGTGATACAAATATGTGCTAATATATACTTACCTTATATTAAAATGTTATAGGACTGCCTCCGTGGTCCAGTGGTCAAGGCGTTCGCCTTGTGACCCGGAGGTCATGTGTTCGATTCCCACTGGGAAGCATACTTTGTGAAAAGTTGTTTCCAGTCTGGATAGGATATTGCAGGCTTGAATCACCTGATTATCCGAAAAGAAAGATGATTCCGTGTTTCGGAAGGCACGTAAAACTGTGGTTCCCGAACGCCACCTAGCGTTTGATCATCAAACTATCCAAGGATTGGTTCCTGGTATGCCCTTTGGGTTGTGGAGGTCAGACGGCAGTCGCTCTGTGTAAAAAACCAGTAACCTCGTCAAATCTACTTGGTTAGGTAGCGGGCCCCGGGCTCTGAAGCGTTACTGCTGAGGATGCAACCGGGAAATACGCTCGGATGATGATGAAGGATAAGCCGCAAGACCCAAAATGCTCAGTCTGTGCCATTAGGGATTAAGGCGTTGTGTGTGTATTCTCTTGGAGAACGAAATAAACAACATGGACTGAACTTTCTGTATCTTCCTGTTTAAAAATAACCAGCTAACTGTTGGTCGAACTCGCGCACGTAGGGTTGCGTACCATTATACAATATATGGTACGCAACAAGAAACAGAAGAAAAAATCGTCATTTTCATACAAATTGCCGGACCGGCCGAACACTTTTATATGAAAACTAGCTTCTGCCCGCGGCTTCGCTCGCGTAGGAGTGTAATTTAACAAAATCCTTTCTTAGGGGATGCCTTCGTCATAGTAGCTTTATGCATGCAAAGTCTCAGCCCGATTTGTTTAAAATTGACAAAGTTTCATACAAACTTTCATCCCCTATTTTATCCCCTTGGGGGTAGAATTGATCAAAATCCTTTCTTAGCGGATGCCTACGTCATAACATCTACCTGCATGCCAAATTTCAGCCCGAACCGTCCAGTGGTTCTGGCTGTGCGTTGATAGATCACTATGTCAGTCAGTCAGTCACCTTTGAGTTATATATATTTAGAAGATGTCGCTTCTTTTTCGAGTTTCAAGCATTGGTCCCATAGAAAAAGTTGTTCATATTGACGGTCTGAATTGTTCCTACAAGGATCGGACAGGGTTTTTGTTATATATAGTATATAAAAAAATCGCGTTTGTTGTATGGGAGCCCCACTTAAATATTTATTTCATTATTTTTAGTATTTGCTGTTATAGCGGCAATTGAAATACATCATTTGTGAAAATTTTATACTTTTTAGCTATCACGGTTCCTGAGATATAGCCTGGTGACGGACAGACGCATGGCCATCGGAGTCTTAGTAATAGGGCCCCGTTTTTTACCCTTTGGGTACGGAATCCTAAAAAAATTTGAAAATCAATATAGCCCCATTCACACCCCAACTCGAAG
The DNA here is from genome assembly GCA_943193695.1 of Acrobasis suavella. NCBI lineage: Eukaryota > Metazoa > Arthropoda > Insecta > Lepidoptera > Pyralidae > Acrobasis > Acrobasis suavella. The sequence goes on from OW971950.1 coordinate 2,404,415, forward strand.
GCTATGGGCCCAGGGCCCATAGCCTTCGAGCACGGATCTGTAATAAAGTTTCCAACTATTGGTTCTGCTTGTGGTATACACACCCTAAAGTTAGACAACTTGTAAGTTCATAACACACATTTTCTGCGAAAATATGTTATGGAGGAAGGTTTTTGTGTGTATTCTTTATTTCGTGAATTCCATTTTAAGGGGCTACCTGAGTTTTCTGGGGTCCAGTGCTGCCCCCTTTTGAAATAATCATTCAAAGGAATCATTAAAAAAATTGCGAAAAACCGCAACTTTTGGCTAATGTGCGAAGAAAAGCAATAAATTTTACTACCAAAAAGGTAAAAATGCAACGCAAGCCGCGAAAAAATTTGCGATGTTTATGGACCTAGTGCAGTGTCTGTGAGAGTAGCACAAATTTGGTTTAAGCGTTTTCAATCCGAAAATTTTGATGTCAAAGATGCACGTCGCTCTGGTCGCTCTGTTACGGATAAAATGGATGCTATTTTTGAAAAAGTGGAGCAAGATCGGCATATCAGTAGTTACGACGTAGCTGAAGAACTGGGAATTGACCACAAAACAGTTTTGGCGCATTTGAAAAAAAAGGGGAACCCAAAAAAGCTCGATATTTGGGTACCTCACGAGCTTTCTGAAAGAAACCTAATGAACCGTGTACTCATTTGTGATTCTTTATTACGACGTAATGAGACCCGAACCATTTTTGAATGAAATTGATAACTGGTGATGAAAAGTGGATCACGTACGACAAGAACGTGCGAAAAAGGTCATGGTCAAAGGCCGGTCAGGCTTCACAGACTTTGGCGAAACCCGGGTTAACTCGCAACATGGTGATGCTGTGTGTGTGGTGGGATTGGAAGGGCATTATTCATTATGAGCTGTTACCACCAGGCAGGACCATCGATTCAGAACTCTACTATGAACAACTGATAAGATTAAAGTAAGAAGTTGAGAGAAAGCGGCCGGAATTAATCAACAGAAGGGGTGTGGTTTTTCATCATGATAACACTAAACCTCACACATCTTTAACCATTTAGCAAAAATTAAGAGAGTATGGCTGGGAGGTGTTAATGCATCCGCCGTATAGTCCTGACCTGGCACCTTCAGATTTCCACCTGTTTCGGTCTCTTTATAATTCTTTAGGCAGTGTCAGGTTAACATCACGAGAGGACTGCCAAAACTACTTGACGCAGTTTTTTGATCAGAAGCCCCAAAATTTCTATGCTGTTTTGGCAATTTTTAAGTAAAATATATATTTTCTTTCCTTTTTTCAAAATTAATTAAAATTAAAATAAATCTTTTATTCATAATTATTATGGCTCCCTCAGGCTGCTTCTATAAAATGGCTTTAGCCTAAACATAAGCCTATTACTCTAAAAAAACCTATAGGATTTTTAGGCTTTTAAAAATGACGTAACCCTAAAAAAGGACCAAGAGGCTTCAATTTAGGGCTAAAAGCCTATAGTCCTCGGGAACACTAGGAGCAGCCCTTTCATTATTCATGTGTAGGTGTACTAAATTAAGAATGTTCTAATTAGTAAACTCTTAGCTAATTATGACATAGAATTATACTAAAATGTGCGTCGGCCGGGAATCGAACCCGGATCAACTGCTTGGAAGGCAACTATGCTGACCATTACACCACCAACGCAGCTGTTATACCTTCCAAATTTACGTATGATATTGTCCAAATTCCATTTTAAATGAGGATCATTAGCAGCTATTGTTATTTTTAAAGAATGAGGACCACTCATTACTTCCATTATGAAAGATACAATGTTAATTACGTAGATATTATTCTTTTCACGATTTCCCGAGAGAAAAATAAAGTAAATTGTTCCAGCTGATTTCTTTTTGTGCTCGTAAAAGCCGGTCAAAGTATCAATCAAATTGAAGGTAACATACATGCAACAAAGTAAGCCTAACAGGCTTCGAACCCCTGTCCCTATAGTACCAATTAAGGTCTAACACTATAACCCTTTCAGGGGATAATCCGTCAATCAATCCAATCAATCGTTACGCAATCGAACTGTAATCTATCGGCCGCCATTTTATCCGGAACCGTTGGTTTGTTCGCGTTAGCACCCAATTTAAAAGTCAAACTGAAAATAAGTACCTATTTTTATATTATTCACGCAGACATAGAACCCGATCAAAGGAAAATAGCAAAAATGCAAATCCTTAAGCGGAAAAACTGTTATGTATGCTAGACAAAAAAAATATTTTAGTTTCTTAGGAAGATTTACAGCATCATTACTATTTAAGGGGCTACCTGAATTTTCCGGGGTCCAGTGCTAAGAGTTCCTAAAAATAGGCTCGTCCAAGAAAAAACTTTCTTGCTAACCCAAAATCTCTTTAATGATTAAGGGTTTTCACTTGAAGTGCAAGTGAAAACCCTTAATCATTAAAGATCACTGGTTAGATTGCAATACTCTGTCGCCCTGGGAGTCGAAAAGACTTTGCAAGTTAGAAACTCAAATTTATCTAAACCATTTCCACTTCCATTCCAAATTACACAACCGATTTTGATAAAATTTGTAAGTCAAAGCCCTTTCAAATCAAAAGAAAAATTTTCCAAATCGGTCCAGCTGTCTTCGAATAATCGGTGAACAAACATAAAAAATAACCAGCCAAGTGGGAATCGGAAAAGCGCACGAATAGTTCCTTACCATTTTTTTTACTACCCTGTAGGTATTGTGTCCCACTGCTGGGCAAAGTCCTCCCCGTTATCCTTCCACACGTCCCTATCTTCAGCGATCTTCTGCCAGTCGTACAAAAATTTAGAAAACCTTGAGTTTGGACTTTTGAGCCTCGGTCAAAGACCATGTCTGAGAACCGTACGTCAGAATAGGCAGGATGCAGACGTCGAGAAGCTTTCGCTTGAGTGTAATTGGAAGGGAACCTTTCATTACCTCCTTCATGGACCAGTAGCTCTTCCAGGCGTTATTTACAAAAAACCTATTAACCTAACCTCACGTTTGTTACATGGAAGTTTCACTAAAATATTTACTTTACTACTGCTTTTAGTGTTTTTACAGCGGCAAGAGAAATACATCATATGTGAAAATTTAAACCGTCTAGCTATCACAGTTCAAGAAATACAGCCTGGTGACAGACAGACAAACGGACGGATGGATAGCGGACAGCGACAAATTGATAACCTCCTCCTTTTTTGGAAGTCGTTTATTAATACATCAAATCTTAATTCAATTGGTACAGTGCAATGCATTCAATATTGGATACACAAGGAACATATCGCCGTAACCGGATGAAACCGGATTAAACCGGTATAATCAGGTCCGTGTTAACGTTGAAATGGAGTCCGCTGACATGTCACGTTAATTCTGTAAATGAATTGGAAAATGGACGACAGAATGACTCTACGTAAAATACATGGAATACGCTTAATTTAGGAGAAAGAAATAGAGTTTTAGAGAAAGATCAGTAAATCGGCCCTGTTTTAAAACTAGCCAGTATGCATAAACTGAAAATACTAAACACTACTTAATCGCACACAAATGATTAGTGAGAGAATAAAGAAGGTTTGGCAGTTCTAAGGGTCTGGGTCTGAGGTCTGGGTCCATTACGTTTTCAACACGCTTTAAAATTTGAATGTATACAACGTGCAACGAAAAAGGAGTATCAACCCGAAAGGGAGTAAATATACTAATCAATGTGAACAACTTTTACTATGAAACCATCCCTGAAATCGTACAAAAAACAACTTCACCTCCATACAAAATTAAATACCTACCGTGCCAAAATGTATAGAGCTGCAGATTTTTATTTTACGATTTCAGGTGTGGTCCCATGGAAAATATTGTTTACATTTATTAGTATGTTTACATCCTTTCGGGTTGATACTCCCTTTACGTTAACGCTGTATATTTCTTTTTTTAGGGCGTGTTTAGACGACATGCGCATTCCAAGCTCACGCTTAGCGTATTTGTAGCATATGATTTGAATCCTACGCGCAACACCCGCACTCCTCGCCTACGCTACGCGCCTTACCTCCGCTTTGCGCCCGCCCGACTCTCACCCCTAGACTTCGGTAAATGCAATTTGAGTTGTATTGATGTGTGATAGGACTCAAATTATTTGCAACAAATTCAAACTGCGCTTGTCGTGCGCAAGACGCTGAAACTCCTTTACCTTAAGGGTCTCAGGACGGGAGTTCAGCCTAATACCGACCTCAAATATTTGGATTGTCATAAGGGAGCAGTGTGGACTGAAAGAAGATGTGATGGTGTGACTGGAAGACTGGGTCAGCGTCGTTCTCGACGAAAGTACCGCGATCAGATTGCAGACGTTCTTAAAAAAGGAGAGGTCAGAAGTACCCGTAACCGGCGGGCATGCATGAAGAGTGATGAGTGTAGATGAAGCGAAAGAGGTCTGTCAGGATCGTAGCAAGTAGAATCCTATATCTCTGCCTACTCCTGTGGGAAACAGGCGTGATAATATGTCTCTTGTCATCGTCCCGCGCGATATCATTAGATTCGAGAATTTCTGGCACAGCGGCACTAGGAAGAGCTTGTAATAAATTCGGCTTGCACCTCTATATTAAGATTCCAGATAATGTATTAGCGTTACAATTATCTAAGTTAAAGACTATCGTTAAAAATCATTGATTTAAAAATGCGTATTATCATGTAAATTTCTATTTAGTTGAGTTAGATGTATAATATTATAATGTATTATAAAATATAGCTTAAGTGTAAATCTGTATTGTAACTATAACATAGCCCATCAGGCTGGGCAGGGACCAATACTGAACTGGGTTTCTTTCGGCGTAATCTTCCCAGCAGTGGTCGTTCCGAAACGCTAGTAGTAGTATTTAGTTTTTGAACTAAAATAATATTAAAAAAAAATTACCTTCTTATGAGATATATTTATCCTTCATTGAACAAATTTATTTGAATTTGACTTTGACTCTGAAATGACTAATATATACTAAAAACATTAAATTAGATAATTAGGTAAACCAAGAAACTTGGAATTCTGAAAAGGAATACATAATTTTGTCTTAAACGAAACTAAGAACGATGCCATTTTCTAAGGGGAGCGAATTCTAAAGTTATGTTGCTATATTAAACGTTGCTCTTGGGTTTTCCCACGCAGCAGACGTAAGAAAAATGGATTTATTATCAAACTAATCGACTTTCGTGTCGACTAATCATGCTCTATTCACTGATTTGCTGTTCATCTCTAGGTTTATCTGAACGAAAGTGTATTCGAGTCACGTGCCTATTGGTATTCATGTCGCTCGATTGAGTAAAATATCGATTGGAAAGGGACTTTAGGTCTACAGCAAAGAGATATATCTAAGATACAAACGCGGATTATAGCCTAGTCGAATTCTAATAGGTGCGTAAGTATTCTGTTAATTGATTTCGGATATTATTTTAAAGAGGACAATGTCGATAATAATTTGACAGTGAAAAGTGCTCTGCGCTGCGCTTCGCCATATGTGCGCCGGCCCTTATGGTGCAAGTTATGAAATTCTATGGTTATGAACGGTAAGCAATGACAATAATACTATAGTCAAGTGGTAATTGTTTACCAGAATTTGGTCTGTCATTTTTGATACACAGCTCTATTTCCGTATAATTCAGTTTTCATGTTTGCTGTGTTTCAAATCTTGACAAACACCCGTAACAATATGGAGATGATTACAGCTTGTTTCAAACTGGTCGAGGTTACTTATTGATCGAGCCAGAATGCTCGCTGAGTAACTGTATTTACTTATGTACAAAGAAAACTTTAGTTAAATCAAAACAAATTAAAGTAGAAACGTTTATGAGGTTACTGAAAACCGTAGTGTAAGTAACTAAATTACATCTTTTATTCAGAAATTAAATTTTTAATATCATGTATTTTTTAGATCTCATAAATAAATCGATTTAGAATTTTTATATTACTTACACCGTCATGCTTAACGTGGCCTTTCAGTTTGACGGCATACACAGTAAGACAAACAATTTATTTATGATAAAAACAAAAAATATACTGATTTATGATAAAAACATAAATTATTTGACGACCTCCGTGGCCTAGTGGTCACCATGCCAGTCCACCACCCAGAGGCCCCGGATTCGATCCCCGGTCAGGGCAAGTTGGAAAATGGCCTTTTTCAAATTGTCCTGGGTCTTGGATGTTTATCTATATATGTTTTTGTTATAAAATATAGTATCGTTGAGTTAGTATCCCATAGCACAAGTCTCGAACTTACTTTGGGGCTAGCTTAATCAGTGTTATTTGTCCCCATATATTTTATTTATTTACTCAGGTGCTAAAAAGATACTGGTAAATTAATCTAAATTATAGATAAAATATATATTATACTCAACTATAAAACTAAAATAATAATTTTATATTTAACTGGAACTAAATTATGTCTAAAGTATAAAAGAATCAAATATTCCGCCTCAGCAGATCGTACCTGGTTCAAAGGTGCCTCACGCTAGCTGCGTTCTCTCTCCTTCTTGTATAGCGATGGCAATTCTTTGAACCAGATACCATTCGAGGTTTTCCTTCTGGATGTGTACGTGGGTTTATATTTACCTAAATTATTTACAATATTTGTCATAGGATTTTTTTTTTCAATGCAATTATGGTGTTTTTTCACTACGCCACTCTACTCGCCTCTCGATTAAACATATCCAGTTTAACCAATGTAAATAATGTCGAGAAGGCAAGTTTGCAACTGAGTTAACATTAATCAAATCCGCTTATTCACATTCAAATACGAGAATAATTTCATATTGAATATTTCGTTTTTTTTTTTAAAGTATTTTTAAATATCAGCGACTCGCTTCGAAAGTGTTATTATTTTTGGAAAAGAATGAGTTTATTAATAGAAAAAAATCTACTCATTAATCATTTTTAAAAATTTACCTTCTTATTATAAAAACAGGACTAACTTTGTTACTAGGTTTAAACCATTATCCACCCAAATCATGTTGACATTGACAGGTGAGATAGTGTGTGATACTTGACGTCAACTTGATTTGGGCGGATAATGGTATAAACCTAGTAACAAAGTTAGTCTGGGTTTTATAATAAGACTGTTAATAATTATAAAATTACTATAGGTAGTTCGCACTGACCTTGGAACGCTATATCTCGGCAAACCCTCAAACAGTGTGGCATAATTATGTTTTTTTTTTTTTATACGCTTGCCCATTGTAGGGCAAAGGCCTCTCCTCTAGTTTTCCACAAACTTTTATCCAGTTATATTATAGTACTCTATGCTTCTATCAGAGGCGATACTTCGCCAACTTTTGAAATGCCCTTAGATCGTCTGGACTCTAACCACCGTGTTTGAGGGCGGCCTCTTTTTCGTCATCAGCATGCAGTGACCTTGTTTGTTTTTCGTGTGTGTAAGTGGCCAACACTGGTATCAGATTTTTCAGGCTGCCTAAGGGCATCTGACACAGCTTGACTGCCATACAATGATGACAGCCGGGACCAACGGCTTATACGTGCCTTCGTATGGAAGAGCTCGAGAAATGTTTGTGCCACTTGAGGTCACCCACCCATCCAAGTGCGGACCACGCCCGGTGTCGCTTAACTTGCGAGAGCACTAGGAATGCGCACTCCGTTCTCCTAATCCGTTGACCGTTGCAGTGACCTAATCCGTTGTTATTTTAGCCCGTTTTATTATGTAAAATGTCATAACAATAATTTTAATTTAACTATTGTTGTTTGAGGGGCCCATCTAGTGGGCGGCGAGCTACCACCTGCCTACAATAGTCAGTAATCATGATTCTAACAAGTGACGTTTCTATTGCAAAAGACAAGCGCTAGTCCATCCTAACCTCACTCAGTAACCCATAAACCTTTCCTTTTTTTGCAATAGTTTCATCCCAGCCGAAAATTATTCAAGGTTACACCTGTATATCCAGGAACGGGTTTTGGCAAGAGCGTGTTGGATCCACGATAAATCAACTTCTCCAAAGGGCCTCTACGTGTTGGATCTGTATCCCCACGCAAGTCTCTCAAAGGACTGGAGTAAAAAGACCCGTAAATCTAAAGGAGATACATAAATTTTTATTTAAATTTTTGTATATAATCAGGCTTCGAAGATTGAGCCGTAGTTTCTCATACAATTAGTAGGAGAGACTGTGACTCCATATTAAGACGAAGTGGTAGCTAAAGTGACGCCCTCATTTGAAATAAATTGTTTAAAACTAAATATGGTGATAATTAAAATTTTGATTTGTAATACTGTCTAGAAAGACCTTTAAACTATTTTATGAATAACCTTTGATAGTAATATTGGTAGTCCGTCTAGTTTTGAAACGGGTTTTTGCCAAAAGTGGCTACTTTTGGCGAAAACCCGTTTTAAAACTAGACTGACTATTAGTAATAATTTCAAAGGTTATTCATAAAATAGTTTAAAGGTCTTTCTAGACAGTGATATAAATCAAAGTTTTAACTATCACCATATTTAGTTTTAAACAATTTATTTCAAATGAGGGCGCCACTTTAGCTACCACTTCGTCTTAAGACATGCCACTTACTCATAGGAAACCTGTTTAATTAAAACTTATTCATTAATCTGTGGTATTGTAGTAGGTGACACAATTAAATGTATTAGTTATTAAGCTATTAGACTTGATCTTTTTAAGTATAATTATGTATTGTGTCATTGTTTGATATCCAAATAAATGAAAAAAAAAGATATTCATAAAAAATATTAAAAAGAAATTGGTGTCTTCTTCTTTTGCTTCTACATTTAAGAGCTAGGCTCTTGTCTGTATAAACGTGGTTTTATAGACTGGAATATAAAACCACGATTCTAAACGTTCCCCAAAATAAAAGGGTTTATCTCCAAAAGATTTGCCCTAAAACCGTCCATGTTTGTCAAAGTTTGCAACATCATTTCAGTTTTTGAGCCTCTAAGTCCTTCGACCTACTTTCTGACAATCACAATGGCTTAAGTAAAGCTAAGTGGTCACCATTGTTGGAGGCTTATGGCGTTTTAGCTAAGTATACATATATGTCCGAATATAAATGTTGTTTGCTCTACCTTTCCACTTTTTTAAACGACTTCCAAAAATTGGTTGGTAATCAAGTCGGCGGAACCTTTTTTTTGTTGTATATTCATCAATTACTCAAAGACGCCGCGACCGATTTGGTAAATTCTTTTTTGTTTGAAACGACAACCTTGTCAGGTGGTTCCACAGAAATTTTATCAAAATCGGTTGTATAGTTTTTAGTTCGGGTGAAGTCAGTTTTTAGTTTTTAAAAATGATGTTATATTTTGATCATAAATCGGTTTAAAATAAGGTACGGTACGGGATACGGTATTTTATTCATTTTTTTTTAACAAATTAATGGTACTTAACATGTACCAGTTTTAAATGGCAATAAAGATTTTTGTCGTTTTTGTAAAACAACGTAGAAAATCGAAAATGAAAATATTAGTTTGTTTGTCAGTTCTCTATCGACCAGTGTCGCGACCGTTATCAACGAGTGTTGCGATTGTCGGCAACTAGTGTTGCGACCGTCGGTGACTAGTGTTCCGACCGTCGGCGACTAGCATTGCGACCGTCGGCACCTAGTGTTGCGACCGTCGGCGACCAGTGTCACGACCGTCTGCAACTAGTGTTGCTATTGTCGGCAACTTGTGTTGCGACCGTCGACGACTAGTGTTGCGACCGTCAGCGACCAGTGTCGCGACCGTCGGCGACTAGCATTGCGACCGTCGGAAATTAGTGTTGCGACCGTCGGCGACCAGTGTCGCGACCGTCGGCGGCTAGTGTTGCGACCGTCGGCGGCTAGTGTTACAACAGTCGGCGACCAGTATCGCGACCGTCGGCGACTAGCGTTGCGACCGTCGGCGACTAGCTTTGCGACCGTCAGCGACTAGTAATACGACCGTCGGCGACTAGTGTCGACCTTCGCAAAATGATGACCTAAATAGTCACCGACCAGGGTTTCTAGCTAGTCCTTGTCTATCTGTTCTTTACAATCGACCAACTGTATCAACAACATATATGAACAATACAATAAACCTGCACTTCAATATATAATAACATTTTTGACATCAATATGTGTAGCTGAGGTGTCCGAGTGGTTAAGGAGTTGGACTTGAAATCCAATGGGTTCTGCCCGCGCAGGTTCGAATCCTGTCCTCAGCGATTGTGTATTTTTTATTTTGCTTATTTAAGTTGATAGCAACCTATTAATTATGTGCCAAGTCGCCATTTTTTTTGGAATCAAGTCTACTCGAGTCATTTTGTATGGTACCTATTCGGATCCTTCGACGAGTCCAGGATTCGAGTCTTGACTCGAGTCAGGACTCGAGTCAGAGTAAACTGGGAGAACTTCGCTGACTTCATTCACTTGTCCAATAACTTAGCTAAAGTAGGGTAAACTTCCAGTCAATGGACGCTAACAGTCATTAGTCAGAACACAATAAAACCCTTTTTATTGAGGTTTTATTGTATTTTGTCCAATGCAGCTGATACTTAGCTACTGATTAGCCTATACTCTGTAGCTGCAGTGTTCCCGTTCAGAAAGCAACCGTAATAAATAAGTTCACAAAATAAGTGCTTAGTAAGTCTTACTCAGAAGATAAATTCAAAGAAATATCTACTTAATGTGGTTAGCGCTATTGTTTAATTTAGCTCGCGTCAGAACTCCACATCTCTTCGTTTAGATACCTAGAAATCCATTGCAAGCCAATTTCATTCTTATTACTCTGGACAAACGATTCACGTAACTGAATTTTCCCCTTCGAAGTGGTCGTCGCGCACATAGTAATAATGTAGGTATATTTTCGATACCCAAACGGGGAGTGACACAGGCCTGATAAGGTTTCAGAATGTTCAGTCCGATAACTGTGAGCGTCCAATGACTGGAAGTTTACCCTACAGAAATAATAGACCCACCACACTACAAAACCAAAACCTTGGGGTCATAAAAGGTTCAAAGTTCGTCAACCTATCATTTAGCATCCCATACACGTCTCCCTACGATGTACCTTCTTTCTATTTGCTCTGTGCATTGACAAAGGGCCGTTTAGCACTATGATGATAATAATTCTACTTAGAAAAGAAAATGTATGTGGAAAGGTTAAAAACTTTTTGTTTGGTTTACTTTTCTAATAAGTTTTAAAAGTGTCTCTCATACAAACGATAGGGGTTCGATTTTAGTTTTTAATTTAAAAACTTAAAAAATGCTACAATAATAAAATATAATGAAGGTAAATATTTTTTTCAAAAAGCTTAAGAGGGGCCAACCCGTCTTACTTTTCATAAAAACGCTCATACGTGAATATCGCGTTGTAACCGATCTTTCTTGAAATCCTTTGAACTAACAGGTATCTTGCGCGCTATTTCTAGGTTTCCATTGAAATAAAAAATAAAATTTGGGAAAACCAATTCAGTATAAGCCTCCAAAAATTTGCTTTTTTGCACAAATTTTACCTGAACTTGGATCGATCATAAAGTACTCATAAATAGTAAATTTTAAAAAAAAACTATAAATCCTAGCAAATTTAATGAAAATTGTAAATTTAAAACATTTATTTCACACACTTGTAAGCCTTACTGAAAAACACGTATCACCTGGTTTATGAAATTACCGCACCCTATGAATAGTAAATATTCGTTCAATGTATAGTTAATAACAATTATATCAATACCCTACGGCTCAAAGGGCGTAACCACCAAAACACAACTTTTCAGGAGAGCCAAAAAACTAAAATTAAAATATTGTATTTGTCATAACTTTGTGGTTATTTATCCTATAAATATGATTATTACACCAAAAGCCGCTAATTTTTGTGGTGCATAATATTGAAACATAACGTTTTAACAAATATTTGTAGTGTAAAAGTTAGCTGGTGAATACGCCTCACAAAATCAAACATATATGTCTTTTATGCCCCATAAAATGACTGCTGCGTTAGTAAAGAAGGGTGTAATCACCAACACTCAAAATTAAAATTTGAGTTTTTATCATTTTTTGAATCTATTTTTTTGGATCTATATTACAATACTTAAACAATTTTTAGTAAAATAGATAAATTTGGCATATGGCAACCCTTAGTCCATCAGAGGCTGATAGACTAAGGCTGATATTTTATACTAATATTACCTATATTTTTCTTGATGAATGGAATGAAGTATTTAAATTCTTGATGTGGATATTTTTCGGTGTAGTTTTCGTAAATGTTTGACTAGCTATGTCTCCTAGATCTATAAAATTGAATGATAAAGAACATTATTTTGTAGGGGGCAGTTTTTTTTTGAGCTGATTTAAAAAAAGACGCCCATTGCACTGGGTTTCATCTATATGGCAGAATCTTGATGTCTCGAATTTTATTTGGCATTTTAACTCGGTAGAATATTCTTAAAACAAATATTTTTAAACATAAACATAAACATAAATATAACTTTTTTTTTAAATTTTTATCATAAAAATTTATTAATATAATTATCGTTTGATTATTTTTTTGATTTAAAGATGCGGAATTGTATTAAGGACAGGACCTTTAACAAAATTTAATGCGTTTAGCATAAAGTTAATTTAGGTCAGAAAAAGTAATGGATTGAAAGTTAATTAAGATGAACAAATGAATACGTTGCAACAATAACCTATCAATTATTTATCCCGCATTACTCACGGAAGTTACGTTAGGTTATGATTGTGCAGTGACCACCACAGGAGTGAGTGAACAAGTGACAGAAGTGACTAATTTGGCTTTCATAAATTAGTCACGGAAGGTACGTTAGGTTATGGTTGTGCAGTGACCATCATAAAAGTGAGCGAGCCAAGTGAACAACCGTGGACCAAGAGATAAAAGCGACCAATTTGGCCACTCCAAATTAGTCACTGAACGTAGAATGGTTGTGCATGTACAGTGACTATGAAAAGAACGAGCGAGCCATAAGAAATGTACGCCAAAAGTGATACTGTAAACTTTCTGCAATAAACTGTATGGTTCTATTATTAAGTTATTAAATACGTGAAATCCAAACGATTTTCTGGGAAATTAAGTTAATGCCATCTGCTGTTATGCATAATAAATATTTTTTATGAAGTTATAAGTTTTGCTATAAAGGATAGACCCGTCTTGCCATTCCATTTCACGTGTTGTAGTAACAGAATTACTTAAAAGTTGTGCGTTAATTCATTACTTAGTTTCAAGTTTGAAAGAATTATGGAAGTTACTACCATTTTATTTGTACCTAATCTAACTGACTGGGGCGTAGAAACCAAAGTTAACATAAAATTTAATAAATGTAGAAGCGTACATTCTTCAGTTAGTTTAATGTTAATAAATTCCGCATCTTTTAGACTCATTTGCATAAACACCCTACAATTTTATTTCATAGTGTCGTTTACGCCCAATATTTCGATGATGCCTAATAATGATTGCTTTTACGCCCTAAAATACAAGATAGTCTCTATTACCAGCATAAAAAATTAAGGTCGTATTCACCATTGTTTTCAGAATTTGAGAACAAACTTTAAATATACATTTCGATAGCGGAACAAAAACTGAATAAGATGGCATTTAAAACTCATTTTGGCCAAAATGGTGGTTACGCCCTTTAAGCCGCAAGGTATCAATATAACCAATTTCATTTAATAGAATGCAAACCGAGCCTTCAGGCGCTATCTCCCTCTTTTTGCTTTACTTCTTTTTTTAGCATTTCCCTGGATGAAACAACAGTCTTTTCAAACTATGCTCGTGTTGACGATAGAGCGGCCGGAAAGGGCCGCCTTAAGGTACTTTACGTAAGTATAAATGATACCGTTTTTTAAATTATCGGTTCATCCATCTTTGATTTTAAGTCAGTACTTACAAGGACTTTTGTTAAGAACAAAATATAATAAATGTAAAAAATAACAAATAATTCTAGTTCACTTAAACTAGATTAAATACAACAATAATTATATTTTTATATACTTAATAAAAATAAAAATATACATCCATATCAATTTCCGTATAACAGATTTCTATTTGTATCTTGAATTATGAGAAAAGTAGCAAATCATGTATTGTTCTTAACGCAAATACATTAAAAGTATCATAAAAATCAAACTTAATTTAAACCAATAGAAATACAAAATAAAGGAAAAATTAAGAAGACGAACAGAAATTAAAACAAATATCTACTTACATAAAATATAAAGTAAAAAAGGTTTCAATTCATTAAAACATAATACCCTATTGTTAGCGACGGAAGCGCGCAAAAATCTCAAAACCGACATTACCATCATGCTAATAACACCATTACCTAAATTGTGGTGAAATGTCGCATCCATTATAGTCTTGAATAAATTGCCCTGAATAAAAGTCAAGCTCGAATTTTAACGTATAAGGGCGTAAGCTGCGTCAAGCGGATCCACGCGCTGTGTTCAGTCTCTCTGTCACAAACTTTATTTGCGACAGAGACACGTAACGCGACGTATTCAGGGGGGTTACTCCATAAAATAAAACGATAGCCATCCGAAAGTGACGTCCTATTTCTATGTCAAACCAAATTATGCTTTATCATTATGCATTAATGCTCAATGTTGCTTGACATTGACCGCAGATGCGCAGTGACGTCGGTCTTGCGTACCACTTTTAGAGTAACCCCCTGGTATCAAATGACGATCAACGACGATATTTGACGACCTCCATGGTGTTAAATGCCTATCCGAAGCGCTAGGATCGGTAGCTTTTCTTAAAAAATAAATTAAGGTAATGGTAGTAAACCTAAATTGTGGTGAAATGTCGCATTCATCAAAGTCTTGAATAAATTGCCCCGAGTAAAAGTTGAGCTCCAATTTTAACGTCTAAGGACTTAAGCTGGGTCAAGCGGAAACAGCGCGTGTTTCCGCTTGACGCAGCTTAAGAGCGGCCTTCCCGTCTTACTTTTCTTACAAACGCTCATACGTGATTATGGCGTTTTATCTGATCTTTCTTGACTTTTGAACTCATAGGTATCTTGGGCACTATTTCTAGGTTTCTATCGAAATAAAAAATTGAAATTTAGAAAAACAAAGTCAGTATAAGCCTCCAAAAATCTGCTTTTTGCACAAATTTTAGCTGAACTTCGACTGTTCATAAAGTACTCATAAATTGTAAAAGTCAAGAAAATATTTCGATACAAATCTCGCAAATGTAATGAAAATTTTGAATACTAAGCATTTATTCCATATACTTGTAAGGCTTACGAAAAACACGTATCTCCTGGAACAAGTTTTATGAAATTTCCGCACCCTATGAATAGTTAATATTTGTTCAATGGATAGCTAATAATAATACTCATTTCATTTAATAGAATGCAAACCATGCCCTTAGGCGCTATCTCTCTCTTTTTGGTTTGCCTTTTTTCTAGCATTGCCCTGGATGAAATACCAAGCTTTGCAAACTATGCTCGCGTTGAAAACAGAGCAGCCGGTAAGGGCCGCCTTAAGTCCATCTTGTCAGTCCATGTTCAGTCCATCTCTGTCACAAACTGTTCGTACGACAGAGACACGGCGTCACGATTCACGCGACGTATTCCGCTATCAAAAAGACAAATAAATTTGTTTGCTAAGCAAATTACAAAAAACCCTGACTGTCAAGAATGCCATCTAGTGATGAATAGTGGAACTACTGATATCCATTAGCGTCATCTGTTATTGCTGGGGAAAGCCCTTACTTTCAAGCGTTAACCCCCTGTAACTTTTAAGCGGCTAAATCGATTTTCATCAAACGTAGCTAGGAACCACCGGAAGGAATCTTGCTTTTACTAAAAAAACACGCATCAAAATCGAGTATATGAGTAATAGTTTGAGTGCTACGATGCCACAGAAAAACAGACATACCGACAGACATTAGCATCCAACTTATAACACCCTTATTTTTGTCCGGGGCTAAAAACGACGTACCTACTAATAGATGTAGTGTACGCCCAAAATCAGATAAGAAAGGCCTAACTATTCTTTTTTGTGTGTTGATAGTTTTACTATACTTAAACTATTTTATGGCTTAATTTGAAAAATCTAACTCATATCATGACATCCAAGAAACAAATATTTATCCAGTAATAAGGCATTTATTTGTACGTCACTAAAATAGGTACCTACACAATAATTTAAATATATATTAACTTTACACATTAAAGTTAATATATATTTAAATTATTTTTTATAAAAGCTAGATACTGGCGTTTCGTCACGATTACTGCTGAAAAAAACTCCGAAAGAATCTCATTTACGCAGTTTTGGTTGCCTACGTTAATTACACACACAAAAAAACAAACAAACAGCCTATGGTTTGTCATGCTAGTCCCGTCCACTGCCAATGATACATTGGGTCTTTTAATGCATAAAGGGCTTCACATAAATACATACATACTATTTTTAAGCCTGTTTCCCATGGGGGTAGTGAGAGACTAACTCCCTTATTCATAAAAAAATACAAACGGTTGCTAAACCTGTTTTAGTTAAAATATGTTTTGTCTCTCTCTTGCAAAGTCAAATATTGAAAGGAGTGAAAAGGACAAAACATATTTTAACTAAAACAGGTACAGCAAACGTTTGTAATTTTTTATGAATAAGAAGGTAAAAATTTCCACTTGCTACGATCCTTGCAAACCTCTTTTGCTTCGTCAACAATCATTACTCTTTTCATACATGCTCTCCGGTTATAGGTACTTCTTACTTCGCCTTTCTTCAGAACATCTGCACTTTGGTCGCAAAACGTTTGTCGATCCGATTTTCATATCCACATCCGCACGATAAATATTTTTAGTTAGTCTTCTTTCATCCATCCTCTCAACATGTCCAAACAAGCTTATCTTTCCTTTCTCATTTTTTGTCACTAAACTCTCTTTCATGTAAATATGTACATTATAGCACGATACATCTCATTACCTACATCTTTTCATAAAAATCATTAGGAGACCACACACGACAGCTATAAATGTACAGTACTGTACTAATCTAATGTACATTTATATAAAATTATAGCTGCCGCGTGTTAAGCCCTTAATTTTAAAATACCCATGTATTTTAAATGAGAACAGCATTGTCTTTCATTTACATCCTTAAGGGGCTACATGAATTTTCCGGGGTCCAGTGCTGCCCCCATTTGAAATAAATCATTTGAAAAGAAACGGAGACATCATTTAAAATTTTGTCTTGACCAGGCACTAGATAACTCTTCAAACTATTTTATGAACTACTGTTTATAGTCTAAAGTGAGAACATGAAGCTTTTCTACACACAATTGCGATAAACGTCCACTTTTGGCATATGAGCGTAGAAAAGCTTCACGTTCTCACTTTTAACTGTAAACAGTAGTTCATAACATAGTTTGAAGAGTTAACTGGTGCCTGGTCAAGACAAAATTTTTATTGATGTCTCTGTTTTCTTTCAAATGATTTATTTTAAATGGGGGCAGCACTGGACCCCTAAAAATTTATGTAGCCCCTTAATGAAATTGTGGTAAAATTTGGAACCATTATAATCTCGAATAAATTGCTCCATATAAAACTCGAGGCCTAAATGCCTGATTCCGCGTCTCGGAAACAGATAAAGTGTTTCGGCTTCGGAATACATCT
The DNA here is from genome assembly GCA_943193695.1 of Acrobasis suavella. Classification (NCBI taxonomy): domain Eukaryota; kingdom Metazoa; phylum Arthropoda; class Insecta; order Lepidoptera; family Pyralidae; genus Acrobasis; species Acrobasis suavella. Next base: position 2,421,976 of record OW971950.1, read on the forward strand.
GTTCATTTAACGGAGTACGGACCTACGGAAATTAAGAAAGCTTGTGCAAAATTTTGAGGATTATCGGGATTAAATCTTGTAAAAAACGTTTTATATCTTAATGTTGGACAAATATATTTTACAGAAATATATTTAGTATCATTATAGGGACGTGGACTGGGTTTAAAATATAATGATAAAAAGAATAATTAATAAATTATAATAAAGAAAATAAATATAAAAATAATGGTTGGTAATTTTTGTCGAGTCCGTAAATTAGTCAAAAATAATGGACCCATATTTTTTCAATTAGCAAAGTAGAACAGAGATTCACAGAGTTTTGGTGTGTGTGTGTGATTTACGTCACCTTCTAGTCAAATCGTAAGTTCCTGATCGTGACGTCATGCCAATTCAAATTCTGTATCTTAGTTTTTATTTTAGTTTATATGAAAATTTAATATATAGGTATATTTTTTTTTTCGTTTTGATTAAATGAAGTACACTTCAAAATACCATCAAAAGATTTTTACGCTACAAAAATTGTTGTAATGTGTGAAACGAACCCAGTCACTAGTAATTGGCCAAGTGCGTGTCGGGCCACACACAGTGTAGGGTTCCGTAGTTGCCAAACTTGAGTTCATGCCACTAAAAACGTCTAAAAACTAATTTTCCATTCAATTTGTATGAAATTTTCCTTTTCCGATAACATTTTATAAGTTGATCGCCTATAACTTTTTAATTTGTAAACCCTACTTAGCTCTGATAGTTTTCCTTAAAATTTCGTTATATTTACTATAGCTCTAAATTTTTTCACGTGTCCATGTATAACAGTTTAGCAGATAGGGGCGGGGGGGGACACTTAACTCTAACAAATTTTTTCACTTTAAAACCAAATATTTCAAAAACGAATCCCTAAATTGAAAAACGGTGTTCACAAGCTCATAATATTCTTAAAAGACCTATTCAACGATACCCCACATGATTTGTTACTCGAAAAAAAATAACTTTTGATTTTACTCGTATGGGATCTACCTTAAAATTTTTTTTTCAATATTTTGTTTTACCACTTTTTCCGCATAATTAATATACATATCTATACCAAATTACAGCTTTCTTATTCTTATAGTCACTGAGTAAAACCGCGGACGGACAGACAGACAGACAGACATGGCGAAACTATAAGGGATTCTTGTTTACTAAGGAACACAAAAAAATAGTAAAAACGTAACTAAGTAAAAAGTAAAACATTTACAGGGTCTAATAAAAATACTTAAAATAAAATAAAAAAATTAAGATTGAATTCAGTGCATGATACCAAACAATTTATCTAAAAAAAAAAGAAAAATAATTTGGCAATCCGTTGATCAGATTTTCTATAGATTATAAAGAGTTTCGTTTTTTTTTAATGCATGGCACGCACTGAAGATTCAAATGTTTATTCTTACTGAATTGCCAAAAGTGCCAAAAGTGGCCGTTTTTCGCATTTGTTCGTAGAAAAGCTTCATGTTCTCACTTTAAACAGTAAACAATAGTTCATAAAATAGTTTGAACGGTTATCTAGGGTCTGATCAAAACAAAATTTTAAATGATATCTCCGTTTTCTTTTATGATTTATTTTGAATGGGGGCAGCACTGGACCCCGAAAAATTCTGGTATCCCACAAAGGATGTTAGTGAAAAACATTGCTGTTCTCATTTAAAATACATGGGTATTTTAAAATTAAAGGCTTAACACACGGCAGCTTCTTAAATCAATCTTAAATCTTGAGTCTTTATAAACAAACTTGCGATAGAGCACACAGAGACTAGTAAAAAAGACTCCCGTTTTGGTTGGCAATTTACAATCTTTTGAACATAGTTATTAGTTATCATTTCAGGCCTTCGGTCAAGCAGCTACATCGCATTCTGGCAGGGAGCCAATGGCGCGTCCCAATTAAAGCGGAGATTGACTAAACACAATGTTACGAGGTCGTACGAGGTCGTTTGGCACATTCGTTGTCAAGTTTTTAAGTAGCTGGCACTGAGATGTTAAATTAATGTTGACCTTAGAGTAAGAATTGTGCTCGTAAAATTATATGAGGAAAGTTTTACTTCCGGCACACGTTCAGACTTTTTAAAGAAAAAAAAAAAGAAGTTTATTTAATAACGCTCTATACTTAATTAGCAAGTTATTTCGGTTTATAAACCAAATTTACAGATAAAAATTGCTATGAGAAAGTAGGTACCTATATTCTTTCCAAAAAAATAAAGAAATATTGATGACGGAGTTCGGAGGTAACAAAAAAAATAAAAAATAAATAACCACAATCGAATTGATAACCTCTTATTTTGAAGTCCGGTTTGTTTTTTAAAACAATTTATTCAGTCTACTGTTCTATTTTATTCTATTTTCTATTTTTAGCCTATACTGTCCCACTGCAGAGCAAAGGCGTCCCTTCCAGCACTCCAACTATCTCGGTCGAGGGCCTTTGAGGCCCAATTCCTGCAGTAGGGGTCAAGCTCGTCCCTCCATCTCTTTCCGGGTCTACCAGCCTTCTACATAAAAAAAATAGCATAAGTAATATTTGCAAATATTACTAAAACTATTCTCTTTTTACTTTCTTAACGTACGTACATACTACAATTATTAATAAATAAATAAATACAGACAAATAACACTGATTGAGCTAGCCCCAAAGTAAGTTCGAGACTTGTGTTATGGGATACTAACTCAACGATACAATGTTTTATAACAAATATGTATTTGTTATAAAACATTGTATCGTTGAGTTAGTATCCATAAATTATTATTATATATTGGGATTTAAATGGATCAATAGATCAACATCCAAGACCCAGGACAATTTGAAAAAGGCCATTTTCCAACTTGCCCTGACCGGGGATCGAATCCGGAACCTCTGGGTGGCGGACTAGCATGGTGACCACTACGCCACGGAGGTCGTCGAAATTACTGAATAAGTATTCTGATAATATTATGACGATCTAGTGTATAAACTTAAGACTAATTAGTAATTTTACATTGACCTAGTTTTATAAGCAATAACTAGTTTTAGACGATAATTTCTAAAACGATTATTAAAAAAAAAGGTTTTAGAACGACGTTCTTTATTGCAGGTTTTATTAAACTTGTTGTGAAAAGCGCATTGCAGTGGTTGCATCGTGTATAGCGGCCATTATGTTTATGACATGAACACGTGTGCTGTGGCTTTTAGAACATTTCATTTTCTCAATTGGAATTTATATTATTTATGAAATTCAGATTCACATTCCTATCTTACGGTGCTCAGGCCTGGTCATTCAACAAGGATCAGAGGTCCAAACTCAAAGTTTGCCAAAGAGCCATGGAACGAAGTGTACTAGGTGTGAAGACTGGACAGAGTCCCAAACGTTACACTCCGTTCTAAGACTGGTATCGCCGATGTGGGCCACAAAACTGCTAAGTTGAAGTGGAATTGGGCGGGTCATGTTAGCAGAATGTCCCCTGAAAAATGGGCTCACAGGATAACTCCGTGGATAACGACCGTCCGTGGATAACCCGTGCGACGCCGACTGAAAACGGTCGGCGTCGCACGGGTAGGCCTAGAAAGCGTTGGCGCGATGACTTGGACGCTTTCCAGCGTGATTGGTCGTAAGCTGTTGTGGATAGAGAAAAGTGGAGAAAAATGGGAGAGACTTTTGCTCAGCAGTGGGACAGTATAGCTTAATTTAAAAAAAAGTTGAAATTCAGGTAACTTTATTTTAGTAAATTATTTAATATTCGAGTTTTGACACTTTTGTATTACAAAATATCGTGTAACTAAATATACATGGTACACAAGTACATGATACTATACAACTTACTCCAAGGAGAACAATAAGAAATAAACAAAGAAAGAAAAATGCTTCTTATGACTATTACAAGTTTATTTGTTAGCAAATAAAAATCCCCCGACCGTCAACAATGCCATCTAGTGATGAGTAGTTGAACTACCAATACGACTTGATATCCGTAGCGCCATCTATTATTTTCTAGAGAAAGCTCTTACACTTTCAAGCGTTAAACCCCAAAAATTTTTAACAGCTGTTCCGATTTTCATCAAACATAGCTAAAATCCACCGAAAGGGAACTTGCTTTCACGTATAAAAACTACATCGAAATCGGTCCATCCATCTGAGCGTTACGATGCTACAGACATAAACAAACATAGAGACGCACAGACAGATAGACTGACATACATCACCGTCAAACTTATAACACTCCTCTTTTTGTTGGTCAAATCCTCTGTTTGCTCTGGATAAGTATGGCTTGAGCTGGCCCCAAAGTTAGTTCGAGACTTGTATTATGGGATGGGATTTAAAATTGGGCCTTATCAGACCCTAGATAACCCTTCAAACTATTTTATGAACTACTGTTTACAGTTTAAAGTGAGTACTTGAAGCTTTTTTACGCACATACGCCAAAAGTGGTCGCTTTTCGCAATTGTGCGTAGAAAAGCTTCACGTTCTCACTGTAAACTGTAAACAATTGTTCATAAAATAGTTTGAAGGGTTATCTAGGGTCTGATCAAGACAAAATTTTAAATGAAATCTCCGTTTCCTTTCAATAGATTTATTTCAAATGGGGGCAGCACTGGACCCCGAAAAATTCAGGTAGCCCCTTAACGGCTGATCATATAGATAACTACGTTAATAAAGATATATTTGAATAAAATTAAAAAGAAAACTGAATGTATATTAATACTACTGCATAAGGCCGCAGTCTGGCACCTACTACAGTTTCTGGCTAGGTCGAAGGCCAATCGAGGTAGAAATTTGGCAAATGGTTTCGCTCGCGTCTGCATTGCGCCGTTCTGTTTCAACTTTATTACACATAAGTATATGACTGAAACACTTTCATTCTGTGCACAATTTTGAAATTAAATTCAGTTCTTGATACCTTCTGATATTCTCTTACGCGAAAGACTAACGTATATCAACTTTATAATTTTGGTAGGTACCTACCTACATATCTTTTGCTTGACTGAGCGCGAGTCACTGCTGTGGCCCCAGAAAAAAAAACATCATCAACATCCGAGTGAATTCCCGGTTATATCTTCAGCGGTAACGCTTCAGGAGTGCTATTTTTCATTTAAGGACTCACCGAAACACAAAACGTGTAGTTTTCCAACTCACCGCTCGCGTAATAAACCATTTGGTCGTATTTTTGAAACTATCGTGTAAGCTTAAAACAATATTCTTATACGCAAAAAATATCGAAAATATGTCTATGGTCTTCTAAGAATTTCACAATGAATAAAAAAGCAACATGAATCGGAACAGATTCTCCATGAAAGGTTTTTTTGACATAGCTGTCGCCACAAATGTCAAAATTACGAGTGTTCGCGACCACTCGTTGCAAATTTTTCGCAGACGATCATTTCAAAAATGCGCCCGTTTGGAAACGCTCGCTTAAAACCATTCGTAATATGACAGGTGATTTCAATGTGCGTCCCCAGAAGTGCCATTTTCAAACGCGGAATCACCTAAACGAATGGTTTTTTTCATACAAAAAACCATTCGTTTTGTGACTCATAAACATAATTATTTCTCTTCCTTGTCACTAGATGGTGCTATAGGTATTTATTAAAACAATAAAATCTTTTATAAATATTATTTAACTATAGTAGTACTCTTACAGATAAAATATGACTTGTATGATATGCAATAAATATTTTTAAGCATATTCAACACTTTCTTTGTCACTTTTTTCCTAGTCGTGTGCTGCCATCTCTTTGTGTCTACCCGCAACTTTCAGTTTTGCCTACTTACGGGCCCTACAATAGTTTCTACGGCGTTGGGTATCTGTTACGTCAAAAATAATATTATCTTTGGCCCGGGGTACCTACCTAACCTATGTGATTGGTTTAGGTTACTGATTTTTACACAGAGCGACTCCCATCTGACCACCGCAACCCAAAGTATAGACCAGAACCAATCCTTGGAAAGGCTTGAGCAAACGCTAGATGCCGTTCGGGACTTATGTGCCTTCCAAAACACGAAATTATCATTTTTTTGCGGATTGCGGAAATCAGGTGATTCAAGCCTAACCCGACTGGAAACAACTTTTCACAAAGTATGCTTGCCACTGGGATTCCAACATTTCCAATCCACGATCAAAAGGCGGCCCCAGAATAAAAATATTTAAAACAATGTCAGCAACATTACTTTTTATATTCTTTACATTTACAACATCAAAATTTGGCTGAAAATTCATGATTTTCTGCGACAAGCAACCGCTTGTACCATCTCGTTCAATTTCCATTTAATTGAATTCCACATGCAAATATGGCGGGGCTTGCAATGAATATGCATATACTGTCTATTAGACTCACCTTATCAGATTCTGTGACTACGGCGGTACAGCGAGCTGGTAATATGGAACATAATCAAGTGCGAATAGGTTTCTGAAAAAATTTCAATTTTTGTACAAGCTTTTATTCTAAAGCCAAAGTACTTATAGTGGGTGCTCTTCGATTTGTTTAAAGGTTTTGTTTCTATGAACTTACTTTGGGGCTAGCTCAATCAGTGTAATTTGTCCCTATATATTTATTTATTTATCCATAACAACACTAAGAAGTTCTTCATTTATGTTTCCAATTCAGCTTCCTGCCATTGCCAAGTTAGCTCTGAAGATGCTTAAAAGCTTAGCTCAAACTTCAGCTCGTGGTAACAAGCATTAATATTTTTCCTTAATCCTTCTAGCTCGCTACGAAGACGAAATAGTGATGAGAAATATAATATCGACAATGATGATATAAGTTCGATTTTTTTTTCATATTGAATGTCTTTGACGTCATCCTTAAAGTATTAGTAACCACTCGAAGGTTCTGGGTTCGATCCCCAGTCAGGACAAATTGGAAATAGGCGCTTTTTACATTTTCCTGGATTTGGGGTTTATCTGTTTAACATAAATATTATTTAACATAAAATATAATATAAAATAGTTAAAAAGCTAACTTTGGGGTTAGCTTAATCTGTGTGGTTTGTCCTTATCTATTTATTTACCATTCTTGTGTGTTGATTTGGACAAGTTGTATTGTTTTGTATATCCTGGCTGAAGAAGAAAAGAAAAAGAATTGCATGTGTGGAGAATAAAAGCTAAAACCAATACAATATTATACAATACAAATGAACTTTATTGCACCATAATAAACACACAGAAATTACAAAACAAAAAAAAACAAACTGGACACAAAGATGGTCAAAAAAGGGCGGCAAAAATCAACATTATTATAACCATAATAAAATGAAATAATTAACTTTGCAAATATCGACTATCGACAAACGTGTTCCCATCTCTTTATCTGTGATTGTGGCGAAGCGCACTGCGGAACAAGTCGTTAGATAATCTAGTTTGTGTGACTACGTTGTTGACGTCATCACAAGTACTTAAATAATTTTAATTTTATTCTTCCACATAAAATATGTATTCAAATTGAAAAAAAACTAATCAATCAATTTTAATTTCTAAATTAAAAGAAGATATCAAAGGCCATTTAACTAAATCATTCGTACAAAAAGTTTAACAACCAGCATTTACCCGACATCAACCGCTTATGAACGCAGTTATTGTAAGAGTGAGTCAATGCTTTAGTCCTTTAGTTCTCGCTTTATTCACAGGAAAAGATGGAATGGTCCTACCTAATCTAGGAAACCATACGGCACTATGAGTATGAATATATATTCCTTACAAACAATATGCAATAGTGCCGCACTCATTTGAAATAAATGTTAACCTACTTAAGAGTAAAATATGTGTGTCTAGCTTCAAAACGCGTTTTTGCTATTCAATACCTGTTTTAGGATATAAAAAAAAAATATTGAAACGAGGGCGCCACTATTGCATGATATTCTCCTTTGTCGAACTCGCATACTGCGCCTCTTTGGATCTTTCACGAAATGCTGGCCACTAAGAAAATCTTGTTAAGAAAAAGTTAGATTTTAGAACAGGTTACAAATTATTGCTTTTTCGACGCCATTTTTCGCTGGTTTTATTCAAAATACAAGTTAATTTATTTTCCACCACTACCTATGACCGCATTTTTATTTCCTAGTGAGTTCTACAGCCTAGGCGGAAGAATAGCTGAATTGAATATGATAAATTAAGTGATAAGTTCAACAAACTACGAGTATTTACCGCATCCAAGCAAGGCCGTCCGATACCGCAATGCGTATTGTATCTGTATTGTATTGTATTTGTATTGTTAACATTGCCATTAGTCGGCGGCGACAGACTGTTAATCATAACAAATTAATTGTCGGCGGCATTGAACGGAAGTTCGAATAGATTGCAAGTTTTCGTGACAAAAACTCTATTCATTTTGTGATTTCCGATTTGATTTGATTAAAATCTTCGCTTGGTAAAAACAAGAAAAAGAGGTTTTCCAGAAATGAAACCTACTTGGATCATGTTGCCGTTGGTTTCCGAGATCCTCATCACCAGGGCCGGATTACCCATAAGGTGGATTAGGCAACTGCCTAGGGGCCCAGTTAATGTGGGGCCCACATCAACTGGACCCTGTGCACGCACAAAAAAAATACTTTCCATGGATTTTTTTAATTTCTTTATTCCAAATTTGGAGTCTTACCGGATCTATTCGATATTTGTAATACAAAAAATATATTATAAAAGTAAGAAAAGGGTAAAAGGTCCCCGAGAATTGCATTGCCTGAAGGCCTTGATAGGGTTAAACCAGCCCTGTTCATCATGTAATATGTACATTATATATAAATATACACAAGAGTTTTTATTCCTTCCACAAACCCCTTTTAACACAATGGCTACTGACGCCGTCTGGCTCTATCTAAAACCTAATAGATATACATATTATAAGTCCAATGATAATACGCGGCCGTCTAATCTAAAATATAAAGATATATAAGCCCAGGGCAGGGCAGCAAGAGTCAAAGGCCACTTTAAGCGTGCGCGAAAAGGTGGAAAATGGAATCGAAATAGTGTTGCGTTGCTAGACGCATCATTTTGCCGATTGCCTCAAACCTCAGTCGAGTTGTTCTCTGTATGTCTAGTTCGACCAAGTCGACGCGAAAATTAAGGTAAATTAAGGTAACCCATACGACGACTTCCAATAATGTCGATTCTTTTAACCACCGACAAGAGAAAGGAGAATACATAAATCATGGAGTTGTGTCTATTTGTAAAAGCAAATCCACACTTATTTTCCAAATTCACGGAATCAAGAATGATATTAAATAATGTTAGAAGCCAATACAGACAAAAGTTGATAACGGGCGGACATAAAACTGCCATGATGAATAAAAATGTAATAGGTATGGCTCCTACTATTTACAATAAATTGCCAGATAATTTGAAAAAATTAGACATGTGACATTTAAAAAGAAATTGAAATTGCTCCCGATTGAAAAATGTTATTATAATGTTAAAGATTATTTCAACGATATTTTGATCATATAATTTAATTTTTATCGTATAAACTATTGCATGTTATAATATAATTTAATGGCTAGTTTTAATTTAATGTGCCTTGTATAATTATTTATTTTAATAACCATTTTAAAAAGAAGAATTATTTAGAACTTCAATTCACCTACGCTGGAGGAAAGTCGCCTACGCTGGTACGGTCACGTCCTACGAAAGCCGGCAAGTTACGTGGGAAACAAATGTATAGCCATGCCGCCTCCGCCGGGGCCCGGCAGGCGGGGTAGACCCAAGAAGTGCTGGCTTGACGTCGTCAAAGATGATATGCGTGCTAATCGTCTCACAACCAAGGATGCTCAAGACCGTGCAAAGTGGAGAAGAAAAAGTCGGAACGCGGACCCCGGGCTTCTCAGCATTGCAGCTGAGGACGCAACTGGGAAAACGCTGAGATGAGAGAGAGAGAGAGAGAGATTTAGGACTTCAATTCTCATATATTAGGCCAAATGTCATGAACTCTGCCCTTCGCATATTTCTAGGGCCAAGGGTCTTATGACGGATGGGACGTTTACAAAGTGTCCACGATTTTTGTCCCATTACGTAAAAGGGTCGCAATAGATTTATATTACTGTTATTCCATTTCATTGTAGGTCGCCTACTCTCGGTCGGACTCTTACCGGCTCAAACACGTGCTTGGAAAAACTACTTTAGTGCGTTGCCACTATGGGATAATGCGGCAATTTTGATACTACTCGTATATTTCTTAAACTTCTGGATATGATTTCCAGTGTTTTTTTAAGTAAAAGGGAAGATTACATATAAATCTGATTTTTAACCGACTTTAAAAAAGACCGATTACTCGAAGATGCCAAGACAAATGTTTTTTTTTTTTGGTGGATCGTGGTAATTTTAAGTTTGGGGTTAAAGTCGGTTTGTTATCTGAATGTATTTCAGAGCATTAGATACTTCTTAACTCTTATTTAGTTTCACATATACACGCTGACTTTTCATTGGTTTTGGAAAAAAGAATGTCATGTAATAAATAAATTCCTATATCGATATACGTAATCCAAATTTGTGTATGACATAAGATAAAAAAGTTTTGAAAATGATTTTCGATCGAGACCACGTAGTTACGCCCGTTCATAATTCTAACGCGTGACCCCGATGAACTCGAAATCTAGCCGGTCGGCGGTACTACTAATTGATCTCACGATTTTACTTTCGAGTTTAAGTCAGCATAATTTATTGCTAATGAAAAATCACCGTGTATACGGTATGTTTTGTAAGTTATCGTTATAAGTGAATTTTGCAGATTATTTAATGAGAATAAATGTATTTAACAAAAACTCCTACTTTGATTTGTTATGTTTTTTAATATGTAGAAAATTATGATACAGTGTGTTTCAGGAAGGTGAAATAATATTTCAATATTGAATTGTCTTTAATATTGAACAAGTTACCATACAGAAATAAAATTTCAAAATACGTACATACATTTTAACCCTTTTCTTTATGAATTATTTTGTAAATAAATATTATTCGACCATATTTTCTCTTGAACCTGAAACTAAATCAATATTCTAATATTTGAAAAATAATAATAATAAGCGTACCTTTACCCTAAATAATTTTTTACAATCTATTCTAGCAGCTTAGCCTTTCAGTACTATCTCTTTGTGCCGGATAAAACGTGATCCGCTCAATTTCGCGCCCCTTGAAGGAATCCGGCGGATGTCACAAAGCCACTCATTAATATGCGATCTTTCTTTGCAGGCGACGAAAACCTAATATCAGAAGAATGGCCGGCTCCCGGGAAAGATTACTACACGAAAGACGAGACTACGAATATAATTATAGAAGAAAATATGACTACGGAAGAGAAAGAACCGAAAGATACGACAGGGTCGAAAGATACGAAAGACCTAGAAGAAAGAATGGATATGTCTACGAAGACATCTATTCAGATTTCGATGAAGCTCAAGGAAGACTGTCACTCTTCAGACCAATAAGACCAGAGTATTTAAACCTACCTACTACTTACGACACGAAATATAACTCTTTACCAAGAAATTATTATAATTACGACGATAGAAATAGTCGTAGGAAAAAAGATTATTACGACTTTAGAATCGAAAGCGAAAGACGGAGACCAAGAGAATCTTATGAACCTTATAGGAAAAGAACTCCAGAGTTAAGAAGAAGGGAAGAAACTTACGAAAGAAAACCAAGACCTATTCTTGCTGAAGTAAAAAATCCTAACGCACCAAAAAATGTAGCAGTTTGCAAACCTTTAAGACTATCAGATCAAAATGCGCAATACTGGACAACTGAAGTTCCAGCCAAAAAGCGACAAAGAAGACCAGATGAAGTGAAGAAAATTGTTAAATTTTCCGAAGTGTCCGGCTGTAATAGAAAAATGGTTGTAGATGATCCAATATGTGGACGTAAAGTAGTGCCTGTACGTGAATTAGAGGTATCCCTTGACCAGATGATACAAAATGGTTATTTTGAGAAACATAACATTCCTATTTCGAGACCAACAGAGCAGAATGGTAACAAGGAAGAGATAGCGAGCGTCCCCAATGGAAAATGCTTATCAGGCGACGGGAAGGAAAAAGTGCCTCGGAAAACAAGACATCTACCGCAGGTGAGTTTTTATCTGATTCAAATTTATGTCAGAGTTTGTAGACACGAGTTTTGTGTAACGCGTTCTATTTTTACAGCATTTTATTTCAAATTTAACAAGAAAGAGATGAAAACACTTTGTAATTATAAAAATGTTTTGTAATTATTATTTTCGTCGGCTTAAAGATGCGCTAATGCGTTTTAGAATAATTATATTTTTATTTACGTTACAATTAGTCCAGTCAAATACACTTTTATGGTTAGATTAATTTGCATGAAGCTAATAATTTATATAAATATTCAGGACACCGTTATGGATGAAATGATAGAATTTCCTATCTATTTCACTTTTGAAAAAATATAGTTTTCAAGGTTATTCAAGGTCAGTCACGAGTAAGGTTTTTTTTTTTTGTAGTGCAGCGAACTACGTCGATAGAAGAAATGCAAATAAAATTGTAAATAAACCGTTTCATAGTATTCAAAAAAATATTACGTTAGCTTTTCCGTAAGTAAAGAACAATAGTCAAACAATTTATGTGTTCATATGTGATACTAGCTTTTGCCCGCGGCATCGCTCGCGTAGGGGTGTAATTTATCAAAATCCTTTCTTAGGGGATGCCTGCGTCATAGTAACTTTATGCATGCAAAGTCTCAGCCCGATCGGTTTAAAATTGACAAAGTTTCATACAAACTTTCAACCCCTATTTTATCACTATGTCAGTCAGTCAGTCACCTTTGAGTTATATATATTTATATAGATATAGATAGAGGACAGTAAAATAGGTACAAATTTACTTCAGTATTTTGAAATTGTTGCCTGAATCGGATTTTCACATATTTATTTGTACCTCCTTAATCAAAATGGACCTTATTCATCTAAATCTATATAGGAATATTATCTTGGCCTCTATTATTACAAACCCTTCAAATGAAACCAGTATTTGCCGACGTGAAGCCATGCCTTCATAATTCAGTGCTCTGGGGTTAATTCGGAACCCAACGCACGAGTTGGTAAATCTAAACAGATGTAAATCCTAAGCGACAGCGGATAATGAAATTCTAAGAAATTCTTCAATAAAGAAATTCATTTCTACATTGAGTAAAAAATAAAGATTACTGTCAATTGCTTTATTCGTTATCTGGGTACCTTTGATTTATGGCCGTCTTGTTGCAGTGCAGTTTGTTACCACTTCTCCTGCACTAGCGTTAGCAGGCGGCAGTAAACTTATTGTTAGCTCTAATCTAAGTAACTTTTTAACGTCAACCATTTTGCAACAAAACAAACTGACGATTATTAAGTGATATTATAAATATCCTATGATAATAAAGATATATTTGAATTGAATTAAGGATTAATTTATTTTCAACACATTAGCTCGGAAAGTGCTATTTACCACACTGATTTTACTTATGTAATGCCATTCATTACGCACACATTTGAAATCGTGCGGTAAATATCACTTACTGCAAAAGTGCAGTTAAGTGTTTTTTTTTTATGTTTTACGAATAAGAGTCTATAAATCCAAAATATCTAATATTATTTTTGAAACCTATAATTTATGCATGCAGCTAGCCTAGACTCATACCAAAACCTTGTTTTAATAAAATTATTCCATTTTATTTATTAATTATTATTATATTATTAAAAAACAGTAAAATAAACTTATAATTATAAATCAGTCCTGTTTAAATATTTTTAAATAATCGTTTGGTTGTTGATGGATTGATTTCTGTATCTCCCGTATCACTACAGACTCGCGCATGCGCGAAGTGCGCCTGAAAATGAAAATTTATAATTTTCTTTAACAAGATTTATTGTAAGTTTAAGTGAAGTGTTTTATTATTGGAATTTTTTTTCTCACTAATGTACTGAAAAACGTAGTATGGCACACGTGTATTGTTCATCACAAGTCTCGGCTCCATAGACATACGCGCGGGCTTAGCCCGCTTGTGAGTCATCCCGCCTCGACTGTAATGAACAACTTACCACACTTATATCATAAACTATTAATATTGAATCTTTATTGACCAAAAAGGTATCAAAAGGTGGACTTAATGCTAATGCATTCTTTGTGATTAGCTATAGCTAGGATTGCAGTTGCTGTGTTGGTCTTCAGTCGGTTTTGTGACTTCCATATTCATACTTAATACAAATTGAACTCCCCCGGAATATTTGTCTGTGTATACTTTATGTATTTACAAAATAAAAAGTGAAAAACCTGCTACAAAATATCTAAACAATCGTGCCCATGTGGCATAGTGCCAAGAAGGCTGGCCGCATTTGTTCGTTGAATCGCAATACTGATACGTTGGGTAGAAAAACAGCCAGTCCTCTTGTCACCAGCGACAGAGATCAGTCTTGGAGGTTTTGGAGACCCGTATCACCGGGGCCCCAAGGTCCGAAAGTCTATTGTTGCGCCTTTTAGGCCTATTTCGTTAAAATGTTATGCATGTACCTATATCTATGACAATGGACAAGCCTCATAAACGATGTGCATGTAAAAATGTATTTAGTTCGCAATAAACCCAGTCAGAGCAAGACGCGTGCTATTTTGTTTAAAATCCCAGAAAAGAAAGGGCCAATCTGAACCTTTTGTCCCGAACACTATTCTAGATAATTTATGAATCTCTTCGTCTTATATCAAAAAGCTGCGCTCCTGTCAGTAGAGTGCCAGGTTTTAAACTACTCAGCCGATTTTGATGTGGTGGTTGGCAACTATAACTTTTTTTTTTTTACTGAGGAAAGGTCCCTGTTACAGATACCCGTCAGCCTGCGGGGTAGGCTGTCGGGTTATGTGGGACTCCACGCCCGAGTGACGTGCCTACCCACTAAAAAACCTCCGGAGTTCCATCACAACCGCTTTTGCCGGGGACACGGGAACGGAAATACAACCGCGATCCCCGGCGCGGCTGGCCGCCAAAGCGGCCCCTCCGCGGGGACGTCACAGCGCCCCCCCACTCACCAAGTCGGCACGTCCGGAACTCACGGCCGCGCCGTACCTCCTCGGGCCAATTGAGAGGCGGCAGACTCCCACGCAGTCCACCGCCTGTGGACCCATGGGAGCCAGATAAACTGGCTCCCAGCGGCGGAGAAGATGAAAGGCTCCGCCGCTTGCCTCTCGCCGCAAACGCGGTGCTGCACCTTTCGGTCGCGGAGGATAGGGAGAGCGGCAACGTAACACCGACACTCCTCCTCCTCCGCGACCGATCTTCAACCACAGCCACGGCGGTGTGGCCCCGCCTGAAGCGCCGGGAGAGTAATGAAACATTGCCCTCCCGGCGGCCCCACCCCGGGTGGGGGGAGAACTTCCCACTCCCCCGCCGCCCCATTGGGCGCATCCCTACAGGCACAAGGCCGAAGCCGAGCCCGCGGGAGCGCCCCTCCCCGTGTGGGGGGAGAACTTCCCACTCCCCCGCCGCCCCATTGGGCGCATCCCTACAGGCACAAGGCCGAAGCCGAGCCCGCGGGAGCGCCCCTCCCCGTGTGGGGGGAGAACTTCCCACTCCCCCGCCGCCCCAATGTGGGCGCTCACTGCTGGTGGAACAAACAGCAGGAGCGCCCCCTCGCGGGTTCCTCTTAGCTTCCCCGTGGGTATCGCC
Source organism: Acrobasis suavella (assembly GCA_943193695.1). Taxonomy (NCBI): domain Eukaryota; kingdom Metazoa; phylum Arthropoda; class Insecta; order Lepidoptera; family Pyralidae; genus Acrobasis; species Acrobasis suavella. The sequence continues at coordinate 2,437,594 of OW971950.1, forward strand.
TACCACGGGTACTGAGCCCCCCCGGTACGACAAACCGGGAACCCATTGGGGGGTGCCAACTATACCTGAGCCAACTATATTTCTTCCGAGCGCAGCCCCGAGCTATTATGCCATACAAAATTTCGATGTCCTAACAATTATCAATCTTTTTCGAAGTTGGTTAAAACCTGCTAAAGTATCAGCCTTTGTACCAACCATCAAAACCGTAATTAATAACACGCCACCAGCAGTCTTGGCGATTAGTGATATTGTTTCCATAGCCTCTGTTCACGCAAATCATTCTTCGATGATTGTTCTTGGCCGTGGAAAATAAATGGGGGTTTCCTGCCATTTGTTCAACTCTTGACATTTTAAATCATTTAGCTTTTTATCAATTTATCGACGACCTCCGTGGCGTAGTGGTCACCATGCCAGTCCGCCACCTAGAGGTCCCGGGTTCGATCCCCGGCCAGGGCAAGATGGAAAATGGCCTTTTTCAAATTGTCTTGGGTCTTGGGTGTTTATCTATATATATATTTGCTATAAAATATAGTATCGTTGAGTTAGTATCCCATAACACAAGTCTCCAACTTACTTTGGGGCTAGCTCAATCAGTGTTATTTGTCCCTAAATATATTTATTTATTTCGTCAACTAGATTATCCAATAATAAAGGACCCATAGTTTTTCGTTTAGCAATGTAGCAAAAATTCACAAAGATTCAGCGCTTTGATGTTTCGGAGTGGGGGAAATTGACGTCACCTTTGGTTAAAAACTGTAGCTGATAGTTACGTCACTCGAAATTTAAATGCACGATATCTTCGTCCTTAATTGGTTATCAGAGGAAAGAAGAAAAAACAAGTATACCACACTTTTTAATATACAAACCAAGGAGCCAAAAAAAATTTTTAGGCCACATCCTTATCGTCTTATTTTCCTACTAGCTTTTGCTCGCGGCTTCGCTCGCGTAAGGGTGTAATTTATCAAAATCCTTTCTTAGGGGATGCCTACGTCATAGTAACTTTATGCATGCAAAGTCTCAGCCCGATCGGTTTAAAATTGACAAAGTTTCATACAAACTTTCATCCCCTATTTTATCCCCTTGGGGGTAGAATTGATCAAAATCCTTTCTTAGTGGATGCCTACGTCATAACATCTACCTGCATGACAACTTTCAGTCCGATCCGTCCAGTGGTTTAGGCTGTGCGTTGATAGATCACTATGTCAGTCAGTCAGTCACCTTTGAGTTATATATATTTAGAAGAAAGATGTCTCCTGGGTGGGGTAGAGGGCTGCATTGTCTGGCAGTCGTGAAGCTATATTAGATGTCTTTAGGCAGCTTGAAATCTAACACCAGTCTTGGCCAGATAAAAAAAAGGCCATTAAATACCCAGTAACTGTCGAAGGCAGTGTTTGATGCAGATTTGGATCTGCTTGAATCAATAGGTAAGGAGGTTTTGATTTTTTGTATACAATAGATCACTTTCATTACGATACGAGATTTTGTCCTTTAGTACAATTACCGGCACGTAAGTTGAACTAAAACGGCGGTCGTTGGCGCAGGTACAAATACTACTATATTTTATAAAAAATACATATGTAGATAAACACCCAAGACCCAGGACAATTCAAAAAAGGCCATTTTCCAACATGCACTGACCTGGGATCGAACCCGGAACCTCTTAGGCGGACTAGTATGGTGACCACTACGCCATGGAGGTCGTCAATTAGTGTCTTACATAATCTTCAGAAAGATGAAAACCACACGGTTAAATTTATGTATATTCATAAAGGCACTTTTGTAATTTAAGATTTTACTCTTGTCGGTGGAGTTAAGTGGAGGTGCCTGTATTTCTCTCTTCTCTTTACCATCCTTTTAATGTCCTAGTCGAAACATTAATAATTCCAAACTACTATTACATAAACATTAGAATATGCCATAAATTTTGCAGAGACATTATGTGATGTACACAACGTTGAAGGTTCAACCCCGTGTAATTGCAGACATTAAAGCAATCTGGGATGTTAATGGGCCAGAGGTTCTCAAACTTGACCTATAAAAGGTATTGATTTTGGTATTGTTGACGAGTGGGGTCGTATTTTGAGGGATATTATGCTTTTTACAACCCGTATATTGGTAATGATCATTAAATGAGACATATTTTGAATAGATATTATGAGTAGGTACCTATTCTATGTTGGTTGCTTTTGAAATACTTACGAAAAATTCAGTTTCAGGTTATCAATTCGTCGGGTTTTTTTATCTATGTTCATCGATTAAATAATTTGAAAATTGGAAATTTCTTTTTGTTTTATAGGGCATATTTTTCAGGTGGTCCCATATAAATTTTATCAAAATCGGTTGTTTTCGTTTGGGCGTGACGTCGGTTTTTAGTTTTTAAAAATTATCTGTTATAGACACTGATACCATCATAAAATTCTTATATATATATATATATATATATATATAGTGACAAGGCAGTTCATTATTTTTTATCAGTTAAAAGAATATAGATCCATTTGACGCCTGTAGCTGTTACACTATAAACAAATAAGGATACCTTTAGTCAAAGTTTTGAATGTACACTTTGAGCACCGTTGCCTAGACTAGAACCCACCCTTTATATTGTACATAAATATAGTAGTAGATTACGAAACTTGTATGTTATTACAAGTAGCAGCGAGGATCCGCTGAACCCTCAAATAAGACGATGATAGTATCTTTTGATGAACCTATGTACGGTTCGGCTTTAAAAATGGAGATATAATTTCTCATACAATTATTATGACATAGATTTATTTGATCTAAAACATTATACACAAAGAGAAAATAACATAGTTTTTTTTTTATGTGCACTTTAGCAGATCAAATGGGGTGTGGCTAAATGTACAGTTTACTCATATAAAATATAAGTAAAACACTGACATTCTGCCACACCTCTTGTAGGATCTGACTAACAGATATGTATTTGTAAAATACAATATGATGAACAGCTGAATGCTATAAGAATTTGATATCTACCAATTTAATAAATATAATGGTGTTTCATGAAAATGCTATAAATTAGATTAAAATTAAATTGACTCTATTTTTGAAGCGTACTGTACTTATATATTATGACGTGTTCAGCATTTGAGTCTTCCCACTCTAAGCAGACAGAGTACAGAATGCAATTGGGTATTTTCCTGAGTCAAAAATAAATTATTATGTACTGATAATAAAATAAAAGGTCGCAAAATAATGTAACTTGTCTGTGATGTGATGAAAGAATTAAGTAGGCTTCATTCTTAATCAGCAGAGGTCGGAATTAGGTAGAGTTATTTATGTACTTGCATCGAAATGTTGATATTAATATGGATCTTACCGGGATTTCTAATGGACAATCCCGTGTTGCCAACAATATTACAAATAAATAATAATACAAACCTCAGGGATAGATAAGACAAATGAAACAAAGATAATAAACATACAATTTTTATTAGTATTTACGTTAGTATTTTTATTTGTTTTTACGTTGTGTAGAAGTTAATAACTTTTTATTTAAAAAATCACGGGAATTTTTGCTTTTTAAAATTAATCCCGGGATTTGAGGCATATCCACTTTATTCTTTCGCTGTATGAAATCAGTGTAAGTACATAAATAACTGTACCTAATTCCGACCTCTGTTAATAAGTTTATGTCGGCTGTACATCGGGTACTTAAACAAGTAATTATTTATTAATATTTTTTAAAACAAACTTTCATCTAAAGTGCTCCTCAAGACGAATTAAACGAGCCCAAACGCGATGGGATTTCGTCGTTTCATTACAGAGTTCTATGGCCACCCCTTCCGGCTCCATCATCAGATCTGTTCCATGTCATCGTAATATTGCATTGTCACGCGATATACGTATGCGTGCAAAATTTCAGCTCAATTTGAAATAGGGAAGTGGGTCAAATTTAAATTGCAACATTTCATTGTAGACACACAGACTGACAGACAACGGGACAGGTGAAACTAAAAATAAAAGCTTGTGAAATCAGCCTCTTTCACTTATTTTTTATTCAGTATAAAGTAAGTTTAGTCTGTTCGCCTATAGTTGATGAATATTATAGTTCGTCTCCGACTAGCAACAGTCGCTCAATTATCGCAAACTCAATGGCGGCCGTCGTCGCTTGTCTCCCGCTTTTGCCGTTTGCGTGGTACGAGGTACGCAGTTGATGTCAATCGTGGCCCGAACGGGCGAGCGGACGCGGCGTCTATATATTGCCATTCCATTCTGGAATGCGCTTCGAATGAGACGTTTTGGTGATTGTGTGTTGGTTTCTGTTTTATACAGTTAATAATTGATTTTAAATTGTAAAAATAAAATTGAATAATTTTTTTAATCGCGATTCGCAATTAGTAATGCCAAAAAAGTTAAAAAAAATGTCAAAAGAATATCAACTCTCCGCGGACAGACTTTCGTTGATTTCTTTCTTGTCATTTAACGTGGATTTGCCTCCATTCTTCTCTTCTGTCACCAGCTTTTTAATGTCTTGGTAGGAACTTACTCCTACCTTATTTAATTTTTAGAACAACTTCTAAAAGTAGTTTAAATTAAAAACGTTTTCTAATGTATATCATTAATGTAAATGAAATACTTATTTCTAGCTCTAATTTGATCTTTCTAGAAATACTTTCCAGAGAGACTAGATAAAATTTGTCGCCATAAGCATGCTTGCTTATGGCGACAAATTTTATCTATCTAATTTGTCGCATTTCGCGTAATTTACCGCAACAAACATAGACAAAATTGAGCGCAAATATAACTTTCATTCATAAAACGAATTTTATCTCATGCCTAACTCCCGTGCGAGCATGGTTTTGACAGGTCAGAGTAGACATTTCTACGGTTGGCAACATGAAATCGTGTAAATTTGTCGCCGATTTGCCAGACCCACATAAGACTCAATTAAATTATTTTCAATCGTATTCTAAACAGTTATTCCATTGAACTAATATTAAATGTATATTTACATATTTAAATGTAGGCAGAAATGTTTAAACAATGTATTATTGAAGTTAACAAACTAAAAAAATATGTAATTACGAAACTATAGCGCCATCTTTTGATGAATCCAACAACCACTCCGGCGGCGGTGAATGCATCCGTACTCGGCGGCGGTATTTTCTTTAAGTTGGTTGTACGACATGAGTTGAAACGTTCCGATGCACATTCATTGTTATTATAACATTTCATTTTAATTATTTTGAAAACTCTTTGATTGCAATATTTTTTCTAGGAATTATTACGTACGTATGTAATTCTTTTATCTATCGTGATTGTTTCACGAAACGCGTGTTTCAATTTAAAATTATCATATTTTCTTAGCAGACATTAGATACACTGTTTAAACCTGCCTGCGTGTGACGACTCATTTTACTACGTGTCCATGCATGAATTTTATCTTGTCGTGTACATTTTTACAGAGGGAAGATACGTAAAGACCTCTCAGATAAAACATTATACTAAGGCCACAGTACCTCTACTTTGTTACGACTTTTATTGTTATATATATGTTATATTACTTTTGTTGTTATATACTTTTATATATATGTTATTTCAATTTATTAATGAAAGCTACAGGATATGTACATATTTTATTTTTAATCATTTTAATAAATTAATTATAATTACATTTAAATGTACACATTACAAAACGCTTTTGTTTGTTGACATTCGTTGGTACAAAACTATTTATACACCTATATCAATAAATATCATTTTGAAGAATGTATTCAAATGGTACCTAATTTCTAAACTTCGTTACCAGCGTTGGTGGTGTAATGGTCAGCATAGTTTCCTTCCAAGCAGTTGATCTGGGTTCGATTCCCGGCCGACGCACATTTTAGTTTAATTCTACTTATAATTAGCTAAATCCTCAGAATAGGTTATAAATATATATAGTTGACTAGTAGAAAAGGCCCTGGGCCTTAAATCCGTCGGTAGCAATCTTTGTTATTATTATTATTGTGTTGGTACGTTTTCTTATTATTATTATCCAAGGCTTTACAGCCACGGGTAGGCCTGGGTCTGGTCAAGTATTTTCTTCCAGATAGTTCTATTTTGGGCTTTCTGTCTCCTGCTTTTGACGCCAACATTTTTAAGATCCTGTTCGACGCCATCCAGCCATCTGAGCTTGGGTCTGCCTCGGTTTCTACGACCCTCAGGGCGAGTCTCCAGTAAGCGTTTTGGTACTCTGGCCTCGTCTATTCTCGCTGCATGACCTGCCCATCGTAGGCATCCAGTCTTAATGGTTTTAATGACGTTAGGCTCGTCGTACAACTGGTACAGCTGGTGGTTGTAGCGCAAACGCCATCTCTCATGTTCAAACACAGCTCCGTAGATCCGCCGAAGTATCTTTCGCTCGAATACCAACAGGTGGTCCTCATCCTTCCTACTCAGAACCCAGCAATCTTTGTAATGAAGCTAATAAATGAATATAGCATTTCGATCGCCTTTACATTTCAGCTATTATGTCAATTGAAAATAAACAATTTATTTCGTTTTTAGGGTTCCTTAGTAAACAAGGAACCCTTATAGTTTCGTCATGTCTGTCTGTCTGTTCGTCCGCGGTTTTACTGAGCGACTATAAGTACTAGAAAGCTGTGATTTGGCATGGATATGTATATTAATTAGGCGGAAAAAATGGTACAATAAAATATGGATTTTTTTTATGGTAGCTCTCATACAAGTAAAGTGAAAACGCATTTTTTTTCCCGGCTAACCTGTCATGTTTGGTATCGTTAAATAAGTCTTTTAAAATTTTTTATTGAGTTTGTGAACATCGTTCTTCGATTTAGGGATCCGTTTCTGGAATATTTGGTTGCAAATTTTTGTTTGAGTCGTGTCCCCCCCTCTATCTGCTAAACAGTTATATAGAAACACGTAAAAAAATCACTTTAAAACCAAATATTTGAGAAACAGATCCCTAAATCTTAAAACGGTGTTCACAAACTCATAATATTTCTGAAAGACAACGATACCAAACATGACTGGTAAGTCGAGAAAAAAAAACTGCCTTTTCACTTTACTTGTATGGGAGCTAACCTATAAAAACATTTTTTTTAAATATCATCAATTTACCACTTTTTCCGCCTAATTAATATACACATACGTGCCAAATCACAGCTTTCTAGTACTAATAGTTGCTGAGTAAAACCGCGGACGGACAGACAGACAGACATGGCGAAACTATAAGGGTTCCTTGTTTACTACGGAACCCTAAAAAAGGCCAAGCAGCTATTGTGTGTGCCATTGATTGAACTCTTATTTGTGACCGTAATAGCCACTATTATAAGTCTAGAACTTACTTTGGGGCTAGCTCAATCCGTGTGACTCAGCTAGTCGAAAACAAGTCAAATCAGTCACTTTTTTTATAAACGTCAAAACAAACATTTTCCACGGGTATATGTATAAAATACACAACTGTGACGTCATGCATTTTTGGAGCCAAATAGCGTGCTGAATTCTGCATTAATAAATCTAAAATCATGGTAAAAATTAATATGATCAGTGAAAATGGCCACTATTTTGTGACGTTTTATTTTATAAACTATACCGAATAATTTATTTTTAACCTCGTCTCCTACCCAATTGTCCATATATAAGGTCTAACAATTTATATTGAAACTATTTTAAGGGAAAATTCAGTTCATGATACCGAACAACTTTCCCCAAGGAACATATATCGAAATTTGAAAAGTAATTTAAGGCCTCCCATATAAGAGGAGGCCTTTGTAAGAAAGACAAGCTGTTAAGAGGGAAGATTAACCGAATGCCGAGAATATTATGCACTTAGTTCATTACTTTATTACCTACCTCTATTTTATCTTTTTTTAAATATTTATTGTCAAACAAATTTAAAAATAAGCCTTAATTGCTGCTACAATTAAGGATTATTTTTATTTATTTCTTCTTATTTATATAAAATGACCGATCAGCTGATCCTAGATTTTACGGGAGTTCCTTGTGGAAAGTTGATCACTTTCACGGACTGATTTCACCCGTAAAAAAAAATTCGGTAAGTATATTTTTTGTAAGACCTTATATACATATTTATATAATTATTACTGTAGTATGAGGTTTTCTAAAGATGTTATATAATTTTTACAATAATTTACGAGATTTTCTCGAGATATTTCCTTCGTCTTTTAGAAACTTTTAGGTGTACTGTTAACATTCAAAACCTAAAAGTTTCGGAAGGCACATATAATCTGTGGCTCCCGAACGCCGCGCCATCCAGCGTTTGCTCAAACCTATCTAAAGTTTGTTTCTGGTCTGCCCTTTGGGTTGCGAAGGTCGGATGGCAGTCACTCAGTGTAAAACCAGTAACCTCGCCAAAGGTTACGCAGCGGACCGGGCTCTGAAACGTTGCCGCTGAGTATATAATGGGAATACGCTCCGATGATGATTAAAAACCACAGTTAAAAACCACACACAAGACGAATTTGCTGAAATATGTAGACAATTTCCAACGCTACGTAGCAAAACGTAAAAAACATTATTAAAATAAGGTTTCTCCTCAGACAAAGTAGGTAATCATACAAAAGTAATGTTAATTAAGCAAAGCCTTGTAATGTAACAAGATATCTTGGTTGGGCGCCCCCGTCTTACAACCTATGTGGCTTCTCCAACCTAGTTTCCAGGGCAATCTGGCGACAAATAGGTACGAGTAAGATTTTTTATTACTTTTTTTTTTAAATGTTAGTTAGTTTACAATTTAAAATAAGAACGTGAAGCTTTTCTACGCACAATTGCGAAAAGCGGCCACTTTTGGCGTATGTGCGTAAAAAGCTTCACGTTCTCACTTTAAACAGTAAACAGTAGTTCATAAAATAGTTTGAAGGATTATCTAGAGCCTTGTCAAGACGAAATTTTAAATGATATCTCCGTTTCCCTTCAAATGATTTATTTCAAATGGGGGCAGCACTGGACCCCGAAAAATTCAGGTAGCCCCTTAAACTTAGAATGAAGTAGCTGTTTCTCTTCCGATTAAGATGACGTTAGACACCCACAGTTTTTTAACGCAAGAAGGTTCTCGAATGGCGACCACGCACTGGCAAGCGAAACGTAGCACATCCTGGGTGGGTGACTTTTGCTTCGTTTACCAGGTCAAGCCTGCAAGATGGTCTGACGACCTGACCAAGGATGCTGGAAAAGCGCTGGATGCAGGCCGCTATAGGTCATTTTAGAAATACTTAGTGGACATTATGCGGCTGAAATGATGAATATAATTCACGTTTTTATCTCTAACTAGCTTTAACCCGCGACTTCGTCCGCGTAGAATTCGAAAATGGGTCTTATAGGATTTTTAAAGGCTTTTTACGTTAAGTTAAATACTTTTAAATTATAACATTCTCAGTATAACGAAGGGATTTAAAGGCTTAACAGACTCGGCGAACCTCCCTGTCCCTGTCAAACTAATCTTTTTTTTTTTCTTGTTAATCCATACAAATTTTGGACCCCCGTTTCACCCCCTCAGGGGTTAAATTTTCAACGCAACAAATCGGGCGAACTCTGAGATCGAGATGAAGGATACTGCTGGCGCCATCTCATATGCTTCTTGTGAATTATATTGTCGGTTGTCTCTTGTTGTTATAGTTCCTCGTAGTGGCCGTAGAGGTCGCCACAAATAAGTACTCTTTCAATTTTATATGTTTTATTTACTTACTTCAACACAAAAAAAAACCATAAAAACGTACTTACTCATTTACCGCCAGGAGTACTCCTGCGAAGTTTCTGATAAAATGGTCTAACTTATCTTGTTTCTCCGAACAAACTTTGGACCCCTCCTTTTACCTCCTTAGGGTGTGAGTTTTGAAAAATCCTTTCTTAGTGCACCCCTAAAACCTCATAAGGAAACTACGTGCCAAATTTGGCATTTCTAGACCCAGCGGTTTGGGCAGTGCGTTGATCGATCAGTCTCTATCTACATATCTATGTCAGACAGTCAGTTTATTCTTTTATAAATATAGGTTTAGATGAGGCAGACAGAGAATTGAGAAGATGCAATTTGTTTTTCGTTTTGCTATGGAAAGAGTTCCAAAAATAGGCACAACCAAGAAAAAACAACCTTGCTTACCCAAAATTTCTTTAAGATATAAAGGTTACAGAGTCACTTCTGCCTTTGGACGGCGTCTCGGAGCGCCTTAGAAAGACCAGACAGGAGTGACGTCACTAAAATGCGACATACGCATTTGTAGGCGTAATGTAAGCAATATGTTCGGGGGCTATGTCAAATATTGCGTTTACATGATTGGCCTTTAACAAAAGTAGCTATATTTTTTAAGAAACTCCTAGAAAAATAATGTTACCAATTTTTTAAACTAGCTCCTTAGCAGAAAGTCGAATGAATGATTTATTTACAAAGTTTCTTGTTTATATTCAATCGTTATGAGACGAAACAATGGCTTAATATGGTTGTGTTCCCGTTCCTGTGCTGTGATTGGTTGGCTCTTCGCGCGACTGTTCCTGGGTCCTCTTAGATTCCCTAATTTAATGTAATGACTGACGGCGCGGGCGAGTGCTAGTGTTGATGGCCAAATTTTTTTTTTTTTAATTTTTTTTTCTCCAAAAACTTAAATCTAATTTACATTATAATTTATTTTGCCAAACTGCCATGCAGTTTATCGGCAAAGTGATATTAATCTAAAATATGTAACTTATAACAAATGTACTTATAACAAAATTTATATAGCTATATATAGCCATTGTGTAAACAATCGCAAAGTAAATTATCACTACTACGATTACCACACAATAGCACACCCACTTAATATACATGTAGCCGATAATGGAGATGTATTTGTAGCTACGCGATGTATACTGAGTGTAGCTACATTTTTATTACTTTTAATTGACTTTTTTATCAACTAAAAACCAAAGTTAATGATTCGATAAACAAATTGATTGAATTTTTAGGGGTACAGTGCTGCCCCCATTTAAAATAAATCTTGTGAGAGGAAACAGAGACATCAGTTAAAATTTTGTCTTGACCAGGCCCTAGATAACCCTTCAAACTATTTTATCAACTACTGTTTACAGTTTAAAGTGAGAACGTAAAGCTTTTCTACGCACAATTGCGAAAAACGGCCACTTTTGCGTATGTGCGTAGAAAAGCTTCACATTCTCACTTTAAACTGTAAACGGTAGTTCATAAAATAGTTTGAAGGATTATCCAGGGTCTGATCAAGACCAAATTTTAAAGGATATTTCTTTTCAAATGATTTATTTCAAATGGGGGCAGCACTGGACCCCGAAAAAATCAGGTAGCCCCTTAAAGGCCTTTTTTTACGTAAACGCTTACAAAATCAGAGACATTTATCAAAATCTACTCATTATGCATCTTCTCTATTTTGGCTCTTGCGGCGGCAGAGAAAGCCCAGGATCTCAAGACTCAAAGGCCACTTTTAGTGTGATGATGGGCGAGAAGGAGGAATTTATTAAAAATCGTGGTTCACGTGGCATGGTGCCAAGAACACTGGCTGCATTCCCGCACTGAATGGCTACTGCAATTTTCTGCGCGAGATATGAGCCAGCCCTCTTGTCACCAGCGGCGTCGACAAAAGAAGGTGTTATTTTTTTGATATTTTTTTTTGTACTTTGATTGATCGATTGATGAAATTATTGAGTTATTGAGAACTCCCGAAATAAGACATCAAATAAAAGCCTGTGGGGTGTTTACGTGATCGGGAACTTAGCTTGACCCGCATTCACCCGGGGCAGCCGGGCAGTGCAAACATACCCCAAACAAACCCCAAACTTCCAAATTAAAACGGCCCGATGAATAGTTTGTTTGCACAACATATTTCCTTTCATGTTCGTTGAGATAAAACAGTTTTATTTTGTGATTTTGTATGTTTTTTAAAATTCCGTATCCATAGGGTAACAACGGGTCTCTATTACTAAAACTCCACTATCTGTCTGTACATCTGTCTGTCATCAAGCTGTATCTTCTTTTGTTCACAGATGATGTATATCTGTTGCCGCTACAACATCAAATACTAATAATTTTTCAAAACTAAAAACCGACTTCTTCCCCAAACTACATAACCGATTTTGATAAAACTTCCATGGTACTACCTGGAAAGTATATCCTTTCAAACAAAAAAAGATTTTTTTAAATCGGTCCAGGCGTTTTTGAATAATCGGTGAACATACTTACATAAAAACAAATAAAGGATCGCGACGAATTGATAACCTCCTCCTTTTTTGGAAGTCGGTTAAAAACATAATTAAATAAATATTTAAGAGGGCCACCCCTCGTACAAAACAATTACAAACGTAATTTTTTGGCATTTTTTAAAAGATATTAATAATAACGGCAACAGACAGACGCTTAATATTTTCACAGAATATTTAGTTAAATATTCACTTAAAAGATAAATAATTAAATTTAAACAAATTAAATATTTAAGGGGAGCTGCCATACAATGAATGTGATTTTTAGGGATCCGTAGTAAACAAGGAACCCTTATAGTTTCGCCATGTCTGTCTGTCTGTCTGTCCGTCCGCGGTTTTACTCAGCGACTATAAGTACTAGAAACCTGTAATTTGGTATAGGTATGTATATTAATTATGCGGAAAATGTGGTAAAGTAAAATATTGAAAAAAATGTTGTTTTGTGTAGCTCCCATACATGTAAAGTCAAAAATCATTTTTTTTGTCGACTATCCAATCATGTGGGGTATCGTTGAATAGGTCTTGCAAAAATATTATGAGTTTGTAAATACCGTTTTTCGTTTTAGGCATCCGTTTCTGAATTATTTGGTTTTAAAGTGAAAATTTTTGTTAGTCAAGTGTGTGTCCCCCCCCCTCTATCTGCTAAACGGTTATATATGGAGACGTGAAAAAAATCACACCTATAGTGTATATAAGGAAATTTAAAGGAAAACTATCAGAGCTGAAAAGGGTTTACAAATTATAAAGTTATAGGCGATCAACTTATAAAATGTACTCGCCAAAGGAAAATTTCATATAAATTCAATAGAAAATTAGTTTTTAGACGTTTTTAGTGGCATGAACTCAAAGTGGCATTCGTAACTACGGAACCCTACACTGCGCGTGGCCCGACACGCACTTGGCTAATTATTTTTTTAGTTAATGGTTGCCTGGAAGAAATTGTTTAGCGATAAGGCCGCCTTTTGCGCATTTCCTAGTTTTTAAGATAATGATGTCCTGATTTATTTATTTTGTGCAATAAAGGGTATTGTATTGTATTGTATTGTATAATGGCACAGAATCCTTCTTGCGCGATTTCGACTCGCACTTGGCCAGTTAATAGTTTGTATTTCCTAAGTCGCCTTCTCGTCATCTGCGGTAAGACATGAAGTGGTCCTTTTCTTCACTGTCGGAAACCAATCGGCTAAAAAGTCTTTATTTAATCGGTGTAAAATTTTGCTTACTATTGTTTTGGTGCTTAAGGCGGCCCTTCCCGGCCGCTCTGTCGTCAACGCGAGCATAGTTTGAAAAGCTTGTTGATTCATCCAGAGCAATGCTAGAAAAAGCAGCAAACCAAAAAGAGAGAGATAGCGTCTGAGGGCTTGGTTTGCATTCTATTGAGTGAAATTAGTATTATTATTAAGCATCCATTGAGCAAATATTAACTATTAATGGGGTGCGAAAATTTCATAAAACTTGTTCCAGGTGTTAGATTTTTTTCAGTAAGCCTTACAAGTGTGTAAAATAAATGTATTTTATTTAAATTTTTTATTAAATTTGCGAGGTTTATATGGAAAAAAATTTTAGCTTTACAATTATGAGTACTTTATGAACGGTCGAAGTTCAGGTAAGAATCAGGCAGGTAGATTTTTGGACGCTTTTACTGAATTCGTTTTTCTAAATTTTTATTTTTAGATTGAGATCGATTGAGAAACATCACTTACAACGCCATAATTACGGACGACCGTTTGTGTGAAAAGTAAGACGGGTAGGCCGCTCTTAAGAAACTATAGCTAATTATTTCTAAATCAAACTAAAATGTGCGTCGGCCGGGAATCGAACCCGGATCAACTGCTTGGAAGGCAACTATGCTGACCATTACACCACCAACGCCTGTGATGATGCTGTCAAAAAGACTCATTATATTTATTCAAAATGATATAACCCTTTATTTACACAGCTGCTGTATTCTAAATTCCAGGGAGTTTACAATGTGTCTTTTCAATATTTTAATCTCATACTGATCTGGAAGCAACATATTAGTTGCTTCTTCGCAAAAGAAAATTGCAGAGCATTGTTTGAAGCTTGAAGTGCGTTTTCCCGCATTTTACTCTCAAATATAATATGCCTGCCAATAATAAATATAATATGACATTGGATTATTTACATAAATCGAGCCTTTAAGCTAATTATAATAGCATTTTACTAAAATGTGCGTCGGCCGGGAATCGAACCCGGATCAACTGCTTGGAAGGCAACTATGCTGACCATTACACCACCAACGCTTGTTACGACGATGTCATAATACTCATTAGTTTCATACAAAATTATAACCCTTTATTAACACAGCTGTAAATTCTAAAGTCCAAAAAGTTAATGCTGTTTTGGTTCAATATTTTAATTTCATACTGATCTGGAAGCAACATATTAGTTGCCACTTCGCAAACGCACATTTCAGAGTATTTTGTTTCTGGAGACTAAAATGCGTTTTCCCTCGTTTTCTTCTCCAATTAAAATATGCATGACAATGATTAATACAATATGACAGATTAGTTACATAAATTGGGGATTAAAGCTAATTATAATAGGATTTTATTAAAATGTGCGTCGGCCGGGAATCGAACCCGGATCAACTGCTTGGAAGGCAACTATGCTGACCATTACACCACCAACGCCTGTGATGATGCTGGCGAAATACTTATTATATTCATACAAAATTATAGCCCTTTGTTTATACAGCTGTAAATTCTAAAGTCCAAGAAGTTTATGATATGAAGGCTCAATATTTAAATCTCATACTGATCTGGAAGCAATATATTAGTTGCCACTTAGCAAACGCAACTTGCAGAGCTTTGTAGCCTGAGGTGTGTTTTTACATTTTATCTTCTCCAAATATAATATGCACGTCAATAATAATTAATATAATATGACACTGGATTATTTGCATAAATCAAGCCTTTAAGCTAATTATAATAGCATTTTACTAAAATGTGCGTCGGCCGGGAATCGAACCCGGATCAACTGCTTGGAAGGCAACTATGCTGACCATTACACCACCAACGCCTGTGATGATGCTTTCAAAATACTCATTATATTTATACAAAATTATAACTCTTCATTAACACAGGTGTAAATTCTACAGTCCAAGAAGTTTATGATGCGTTTGTTTAATATATTAATTATTTTTCGTACTGATCTGGAAGCAATCAGTGGCTTCCTCTCAGACGCTAATTGAGGTGTTGACCGTCTGTCCCGAGTTACACTTCCCAACGTTGTCTTCTCCAAATATAATTGGCATGTCATTGGTCAACACCCAAGGATGCTGAAGAGTACGCGAAATCGAGAAGTAATAAGAGAAAAAATAAAAAAGTAGGACCACGGACCACTCTATTTCTTCCTATAGATGTCTTAACAGGACTAAAGGACTAAGCACCTACCTACGTCTCGTGCTGTAATAACATCATTTCCAAGGAGCCGGTTGTAAAACTATCGTCAAATTGTTTAACGATACATGAATTTTTTAGGGTCCAGTGCTACCCCTATTTGAAATAAATTGTTTTAACGGAAACGGAGAATATGGAGATATCATTTAAAATATTAGTGTCATCATGCTCTAGATAACTCTTCAAACAATATAATGAATTTTTTATAATTTAAAGTGACAACGTGATACGAAGAAAAACTTCACGTTGTCACTTGAATTCACGTAAACGTGAAGCTTTTCCACGCACATTAGCCATAA
This sequence comes from Acrobasis suavella, assembly GCA_943193695.1. Classification (NCBI taxonomy): domain Eukaryota; kingdom Metazoa; phylum Arthropoda; class Insecta; order Lepidoptera; family Pyralidae; genus Acrobasis; species Acrobasis suavella. The sequence continues at coordinate 2,453,501 of OW971950.1, forward strand.
GTGGCCGTTTTTCGGAAATGTGCCTAGAATAGCTTCACGGTTTCTCTTTAAACTATTAACAGTAGTTCGTAAAATAGTTTGAAGGAGTATCTAGGGCCTGGTCAAGACAAAATTTTAGATGAAATGTCGGTTTCCTTTCAAATGATTTATTTCAAATGGGGGTAGCACCGGTCCCTGAAAAATTCAAGTATGTATAAACGATTTGGCAATAGTTTTACAACAGGCTCCTTGGAAATTATGTTATTATAGCACGAGATGTAGGTAGGTGCTTAGTCCTGTAGTCCTGTTAAGACATCTTCAGAAAGAAATGGAGTGGTCCGTGGTCTCTTTAACAAGCTTTTATTGACTCTCTAAATCGAGTTGGGCGAAAACACATTGTATGTTTGTACCGCGATAACTGTTGAACCGAAGGTCCGATTCTAAAGAAATTTGGTAGGCATCTAGGAAATATCAATAGAATTTTCAAGTTCGTTGGGCATCAAAATTGGCTCAGTAGTTTTTGAAATATTCATAAAAATATCGGCGATTATGTAGCAAACGAAACCATAGCGCGTTCTAACTTTGGATAGCGCCCTCTAGGTGTTAGTTAGGGAATTGAATTGTGTTAGAATTAAAACTAGTTTAAATTGCAATGTACTTTTTTATAGTTCTATGTTTGAATGTTTGTTAACCGACTTTCAAAAAGGAGGAGGTTATCAATTTGTCGCGATCTTTTTTTTATGTATGTTTCCCAATTATTCAAAGACGCCTACTTAGACCGATTTGGAAAATTCTTTTTTTTTGTTTAAAAGGGTATACTTGTCAGGTGGTACCATAGAAAATTTATCAAAATCAGTTGTGAAGTTTGTGAGAGAAGTGGATTTTTAGCTTTGAGAAAATTATTTATGTCAAATCTTGCAATAAAATTTTGAACCAGTTATCCTCAACTGATTGAGCTGTAATTTTGCTTAATTGCTGAATCGGATGGCAATACAATATTATGGAGTCAATGAGCTGTTCTGATGATGAAGCCGGGATATATTCGACAGAACTCAGTATTTAAACAACATAACCTCATTAAGTAAGACTCGTTTGATTTGTCTTGACAAGCACTTTATGAGAGACGATGTCTAGGGTCTGATCACGGAGACAGAAATTCGATGGGGCACAGTTATAAAACGACGGAACTCCACCGAGTTGGGGCTTATTAAATTTTTCTTAATAAGGTACTTTTGCCTCAAAATAAAAACTTGTACAGTCAAGTACCAAGATACCTGACCAGGCCCTTTACCTTTACCTTGAATTCTCTTTCAAATTTAAAATAATATTAACATGAAAGTTTAAGTTCAGATTGACTTAATTTAAATCTGTTTGAATATAAATTTTCATGTTAATATCATTTTTAGTTTAAGAGGTTTAAAATATAAGTAGAGGGCCTGGTCAGGTTGTTTGTTTTGTTTTTCGTGTGTGTAAGTGGCCAACACTGGTGTCAGATTTTTCAAGCTGCCCAAAGGCATCTGACATAGCTTGACGACTGCCATACAATGATGACAGCCGGGACCAACGGCTTATACGTGCCTTCCGAAGCACGAAGGAGCTCGAGAAATTTTTATGCCACTTGTGGTCACCCATCCAAGTACGGACCTCGCCCGGTGTCGCTTAACTTGCGTAAGCGCTAGTAATGCGCCTCCCGCCGGGCCACCGAGCTCTTTATTTCCTGGTCAGGTATCTTGGTACATTATAAAGCAAAAAAAAAAATTTTTTCTTTTATACTTATTTATTCTCTAGCATTGAAACATACTCTAACAGTTCTAACCTAGTCGAATAAATACGGCACTGATATAAAAATAGTTATAAAAAATTCTGTTTTCTGCCGATGACATCCACCGGTGACAAATTACGCGAACAATAGAACACAATCGACGTCGCAAACAAAGCGGGAGTTATTGAAAGTCACCAATTTCCTATTGTGCGAAGTTGGCGAACATAATTTGTTATTTCGTAACGATTTCCACGAAATACAGAAATTATGAGGAATTCAGACTTATTGAGGAACATCTATTGAGATTTAGACTTTATTTTTTAACTTCTGACAAATAGAGGGGATTTGATGTCTGTGTGGACGACGTAAACGAATGGGCTGATTTTGATTTCGATTTTTTTTTGAAGGCTGACTTAATCTATATGGCTTCAGTTATGTTTGATGGAAATCAGTTCAGCTGTTCGAAAGTTATTGGAAGAGAACGCTTAAAAGTCGTTTTTTTATTTGCAAACCAAAAGCCTTGTTTTATGCTAGTCTGGGGAAAGGAAAAAAAATGAATCTACTAGCTACTTCTTTTCTAGCGCAAATCTTAAAATCCATCCAATGGAAGGGGCGAAAATGTGAATCATATTAAATCGGCGATGCAACAAGCAATCAGTCCCTATTTTGTTTTCTTTTTCCTCTTACTCGCCCAACGTCACGCTGAAAGTGGCCATTGAGTTTTGCGACCTTGGGCTTTGTCTGATCAGAGCCAAAAGATCTATAATATTCTGTCTGCTCCAAAGCATAAAGATATGATAGTGTACCTGTGTTGCCATTCAGTTATATCACTACGAAGAACTACATCCACTAACAACGAAGGCACAACATCACACTTGGCGAGAAGATCTTCCCTTTATGGCGGACGACCATACCTACCCTACTACCGCTTCGTAACTATCTGTCTTCACGATCTCTTGCCATTCAGTGATACCACTACGTGAAAAATCACACACAACGAAGGTGCAACATAACGCCTCGTGGGAAGATCTTCCCTTTGTGGCGGTCGAACATACCTACCTCGCTCCCGCTACATAACTACCTATCTTCTGTGATCTCTTGCTATTCAGTATTTCAGTGATACCACTACGATGAACTACAACCACAAACAACATAGGCGCAAAATAACGCCTTGCGGTAAGATCTTCCCTTTGTGGCGGTTGACCATACCAGGCCACTTCCCGTTTAGGTATCGAAAATATACCTTCATTATTATTATGCGCGCGGCGACCACTTTGAAGGGGAAAATTCAGTTATATGAATCTTTTGTCAAGAGTAATAAGAATGAAATTGGCATGCAATGGATGTCTAGGTAACTAAACGAAGAGGTGAGGAGTTCTGACGCGAGCTAAATTAAACCATAGCGCTAACCATATTAAGTAGACATTTCTTTGAATTTGTTTTCTAAGTAAGACTTCTGTACGTGAATACTAGTACTTATTCTGTGACCATACCTACCCCGCTACTGTTTCGTAAGTATCGGTCTTCTGCGATCACTTGCCATTCCACTACGTGGAAAACCACACACAACAAAGGTTCAACATAACGCCTCGTGGGAAGATCTTCTCTTTGCGGCGGTCGAACATACCTTGCTCTCTCTACATGACTGTCTTTTATTTTATTTTATCACACGTAACAGATTACAATTGTTACAAAAATACACGGAAAAGAAGATATTAAAACTGGTTGCATTCCAAAACATGTGTGTACAAAGAACAATTTTATAAGGCAAAACTGGAGTTGGGGGTAGGCGCACAGAGATGGCGAAAGTTGAAAAGAAAGTGTTGAATATGCTTTATACATGCATATAAGTTACATTTAATTAATTAGAATTCCACTTTATTTAAATAATAATAATAAAAGCAAATACCTACAGCGCCATCTATACATATCTGTATAGCATGACCATACATATCTGTACCGTGACCATACCTACCCCGCTCTCGCCACATAACTATTGACGTCAATCCGTCATCTCTTCCGTAGTCTGCCTCTACTTCAACGTCCTTATTTAACTACGTAATACAGAATAGACAGAATTTCTCCAAATCTCTGAAACATTTACTTTGACTTACGTAAATACAATACAATACAATAAGTAAAGTACCCTCTCTACCTAAAACTGACATGCGCGCTCTGAGACCACGAATACAAACTAAGAAATTTACAGAACAAGGAATTTCCGAAGCCAACCGACCATAGTTTATGCTGCAGAAATTTAATTGCAAAAATTCTGTTTTACAGAAATTGTCAACTTTTATATTTATGAATTTTTTATGTTTATGTTCACGGAAAATGTATACCGAGAATACATCAAATAAAAGTTGTCAAGTGCACTACTTTATCAAAAGAGATCTCTTCCAGTAGGCCTGTGAGAGACGTTTATTTGTCTTTTTGTCGTCGTTTGATACAAACAAGGTTTTTGTATGAAAACGAATGAAGCTTTTGCTTTATGATTCTTATCTATATATTTTTTTCTACATTGTAAGGCCTTCGACATCTTATACCATTCTGTATCAAAATGATACACTACACTACATCAATATTATCGACATAATATCAAAAGTGTATAAATAACCAACTGCACCTAGTTCATTATAAGTATTTAATATGACTTCACATTGAACTTGTTGTAAAGTCATATTAATTTGCTCCCTAACATTAGACTGATTTGATTCATGGTGTTTCTGTATATGAGTTAAATAGCGATTTTAAGGCGGCCCTTCCCGGCCGCTCTGTTTTCAACGCGAGCATAGTTTGAAAAGCTTGGTGTTTCATCCAGGGCAATGCTAAAAAAAGAGGCAAACCAAAAAGAGAAAGATAGCACCTAAGGGCATGGTTTGCATCCTAATAAATGAAATTAGTATTATTATTAACTATCCATTGAACGAATATTAACTATTCATAGGGTGCGGAAATTTCAAAAAACTTGTTCCAGGAGATACGTGTTTATCAGTAAGCCTTACAAGTATGTGAAATAAATGTTTTGTATTCAAAATTTTCATTACATTTGCGAGGTTTGTATCAAAATATTTTATTTACTTTTACAATTAATTAGTACTTTATGAACGGTCGAAGTTCAGCTAAAATTTGTGCAAAAAAAGCAGATTTTTGGAGGATTATACTGACTTTATTTGTCTAAATTTCAATTTTTTATTTCGATAGAAACCTAGAAAGAGAGCCCAAAATACCTGTGAGATTAAAAGTTTTCAAGAAAGATCAGATACAACGCCATAATCACGTACGTATTTTTGTATGAAAAGTAAGACGGGAAGGCCGCTCTTAATATCAGTTATTAGAATTCCGTTCCCAAAGGATAAAAACGTGACCCTATTACTAAGACTCCGCTGTCCGTCCGTCTGTCTGTCACTAGGTTGTATCTCATGAACCGTGATAGCTAGACGCTTGAAATTTTTACAAGCACATTTTTTTTTTATATTGTCGCTATAACAACAAGTACTAAAAACAGAATAAAATAAATATTTAAAAAAGGTTCCAGAACAAACGTGACTATAACGTTTTATTATCTCATTAATAATAGTAAAAATAATGAAATTAATAAGTATTTATCTTTGACTTAAGATATAGGATATATAAGATATATATAAGATCCCTATTGTAGGGATGGTTTCTTAGGCGTCTATCAGAAAGTAGTTTGAATAGAAAAACGGTTTATAAGTATTTATGTATTTACTTTAAAATCTATTGATATTTTCATTTATATTAGATTTTAGTTTAATTTGTTAGTTTTTAAGTTTTATTTTCAGAAGCAGCGTGTACATCGCCTACACCTATTATAATACTCGTAAAGTCTCCAATATAGAATTAGGTAGCACGACGATTATCATCGCAATCCTAGAACACCACGGTCCAAATCCCGGTTCTGTACTAACTATAATTTGTAGCAAAAGCGACTGCCAGACTCACTCCCATGCGACCGCAGCCGTCATGTGTGTGTTTATCTTTATTTAGGAACAAAGGCACTAATGCGATTTACGTCACCAGAAAAGGGATTAAGAGCTGACATCGCTGATGTTTTAGATACGTATTTTGAGTTTTATCTTATTTTGCCGCAGAAAGGAAAAGTCGTTTCTACCAGTCCTGTGTCACTCCCCGCTTAAATATCGAAAGTATACCTATATTATTACTATGCGCGCGGCGACAACTTCGGAGGGAAAAATTCAGTTACATGAATCGTTTGAATGAAATTGGCTTGCAAAGGACGTCTAGGTATCTAAACGAAGAGGTGAGGAGTTCTGACGCGAGCTAAATTAAACCATAATGCTGACCACATTACGTAGATATTTCTTTGAATTTCTTTTTCGATTAAGACTTCTGTATGTGAGAACTAGTACTTATTCTGTGCTTTGGGTTGAGCCCTATAGACTGTGTACCCTAATGAATCACAATTACGTAAGAATAATATTAGGTTGAAGATCCATTCTTGAAAATGTTTGTGAACGTCATAAATATTTTCTAGATACAAATTTTAAAGACCTTTAAAAAAATTAAATTCCTATAACAATTGCCCCGTTAGCTGAAAACAGTTGTATCAACAAAGACTATCCTGAAAAGTGTTAATATGTTAGGTGTAGTGCGTTAGTTAGAAGAATTATATGTATGTATATGAAATACGAAAATTAATAAATCCTGTGAATAAATCGCTAGAAGTGACCTTTATTTTGCGGCCCTGGGCTCTGTCTGCCATTAGGGATGAAGAGGTAATAATGATATAGTCTTAAAAATACAATTTATATTCATATTACACTCATGACATGAAGCAATGAAATATCTTACTTCATAATCCACGGCTTTCACAAAAACGAAATAAAAATTTCAGCAAAAAATATTTGAATAAATCGTAAAACATAATCCACGTTACATGCAATAAAATGCCATTGTTTTCGGTTGTTCGTCCCAGCCGGCGAGGAGTTATGGGTCAGGGCCGGGACGTACGAAGCCCAAGATTTTGAAGGTGACATCGTCTGAATTGAGCATGAGAAAATAACTATGCGACCTTCTCATCTTAGCACAGATTGCGACATGGGCTGCTTCGGACGTATGCTATCCATTAGCTGGATGCAAACTCAGGCAGTCAACATAACAGCTACAGCTACACGATACATGGACCACCATCTATCGTGTCCGTGCTCCACGTCGTGTACAATCGAGGACTTAAATGAGACTAACGACACAGGGATCGCCGTGGCCACATACTGGTGAAATGTCATTTGAAATAGAAACTATACTGGAACCATTTTGACTCGACCAGAAGAGGCTGGACGCAGAAGGTTTCTACCGTCAAAGATCTGCAACAAATTGGCCAAAAGCGCACTATTATGCTAACGGTGAAAATGCATAAAATTTCATTCCTGGGTCATGTTCTACGACATCAGTGATACGATCTCCTTCAGCTTATAATGATGGGCAAAGTCACAGGGACAAGAAAGGTTGGCAGGAGAAAGAAATCCTGGCTACGAACCTTCCAGAAGTGGAAAGGAATAGCGAATGCTGATGAGCTATTCCGCCGAGCTAAGAATACAGAAGACCCTCATTTATCTTTTTTTCTTTAAGTCATAGTATATATTTATTTATTGTGTATCTATATGTCCTGCAGTTTATTCTTGTTTTTTAATTTAGTCTTTAACACGTAATTTAATAATCTTCACAACTGATCGTACTTGCACCTACCTAAGGTTTTAGCTGAAAATCAGCAAGACATATTTTCGCTGAGTCTTTTTGTGCTGCTGCAGCATACATAAATACATCACATCGCTAAAAATCTGTGTTTAATATACACAAAGTCATTCGTGTATTTTCTTGTGTGTGAGTGTGTGTGTGTGCAGTTTGCACAAATAAACGATTTATCGATTTATCTATCTATCTAAGACTACCATATACCAAGCTAATTGCCAACCTTCACTAGCCGGAGAGGCACCTAAAAAGAGAACCTGGGAAGCAATAAAATTTAAATAATAGGGGAAACAATTTTTCCTATCACTTCCATCTGGTTTCCGGCAAAGTAAAAGAGGACCACTTCAAGTCTTTCCGTCTCAAGAAGGCGACTTAGGAAATTTATTGTTTATTGTTTATTTATTTAAATTACACACAGATTAACAGTTTACATCAACCAAAGCATCCGCATGTTAGCTAAAATTTGACACAAATATAGAAAATAAAACAAAGTCAGGTTAGTCAGTTTAAAATGTCAAAAGATTAAATAGTAAAATTTATAGAATTTAAATACAATATTAACTTATTCATAAAATTATTAATAGAATCGTTAAATATGTCAATGTCAATTTGTTGAACGAGCATGTCACCGAGCAACTGCAGAGCTCTTGCCGTTGGAGCATTTTTTACATAGTTAGTGCCAGCGGGAGCAGTGAACAAGCGCGGACGTCTTCGCGGCGCTACAGCCGCCCCACCACCTCGATTCCAGCGCGCGGGAACACACAGTCCAAATCGCTCTAATGCCAATGCATTTTTAACTTTATGGGTGTTGTTTATTAGAAAGTAGTAGTGGATTAACACGAGCATTTTCCTTCGAAAGATTAATGTGTTAAGGCCCACCGCTCCCGAAACATACATTGAGGGAAATAGGTATGGATAATATCCGTAAGTCCTCTTGTACAACCAGCGGGCAAATTTCCTCTGTAACTTTTCGATCATAAGGGCATATGTGCTTTCATAGGGATCCCAAATGATCGCACCATACTCTAATTTACTTCGTACATACGCGTTGTAAAGTGCAAGCGCAACTTTTGTATCCTCGAACTGCGACGCTACCCTTAATATAAATCCCAAAGCTTTAGAAGCTTCCTTGCAAATTTTGAATATGTGATCGTGGAAGTCAAAGTTACTATTTAGGGTAACACCTAAATCACAAATCTCGGAAACACGTTGAATTGCCCTGCCATCGATTTGGTAGGTGGCGCATATTGGTGATCGCGAACGAGTAAATGTAATTGCTTTGCACTTATTAACGTTAAAATATAGGTTGTGCGCACGACTCCACTCCACCACCGCGTCAATATCCTTCTGTAGTTTGGCCGTGTCCGCCGCGCAGCTAACCCCAAGGAACAACTTCAAGTCGTCCGCAAAAAGCAAGCATTTGGCTGACGAAAGAACTTTAGGAAGATCATTAACCATGATGAGGAACAAGGTGGGACCCAGCGTACTTCCTTGACTGACTCCAGATCTGGTATAGTAGGTTTCGGAAGTAAAACCTCCCAGTTTCACTCTTTGTGACCTATTAGACAGATAGCTGGCGAAGAATTTCAGAAGCCCTGGGGTAAATCCGAAGGCTGAACACTGTCGTAGGAGCACATCGTTGTCGACCAAGTCAAACGCCTTTTGGTAATCAAAGTACGAAGTATCAACCTGCCTTCCATCACTCAATTCACCGCTGACATAGTCAACCAAATTGACGAGATTGGTAGTTGTTGATCTACCACTTCGGAAACCATGCTGAGATTCGTCAAGCCACGTATCAATCTGCCGACGCAAATGAGAGTCAATTATACTCTCGAAAATTTTGTCAAATATAGACATAACTGCAATAGGGCGGAAGTTCGAGATGTCATTGACAGAGCCTGCTTTGTGAATTGGTGTTACGTTACTTGTCTTCCAGGTGTCAGGGTAAGTACAAGTTTGCAGAGCAAGATTATAAATATATAGGAGTGGAGCCTTTAGGGCCTCGAGGCAGTCCTTGACTATAAATGCTGGTATACAGTCAGGGCCAGGCGAAGAATGGGGTTTCAACTTCTTCACAGCAGTAATTAAATCCTTACAATCTATACCCATGATACTCACGTGTTGTGAACAGCAGGGTTCCAATGCGCCACTATCGGCCCCACTCGCATCGAGCTTAGGCAGGTCGGAACGAAAGACAGAACTGAAATACGCAGCGAATCCATCGGCAGCCGCTTGACCTGTCAGTATTTGACCATTGTGGGTATAATTTGTACAGATCTCTCTATTCTTCCGCTTATTTTTTATATATTGCCAAAACTTCGACGGGTTTTCAATCAACGCTTCCTGAGTCGCTTTCATATATCTAGAATACGCTACGTCAATAAGCTGCTTAACGCGAGCTCTGTAGAATTTAAACATCTCTTTGTTAAATTCCTTGCCTTCTTTTTTGTATTTTTTATAATGAAAATGTTTTGTCTTTATATAGCGAATTATTTCGGCAGTGAACCACGTCGGATAATTATAGCGCTTACGAGTATTAGAACTGGACACGTTTCTACGAGGGACATGTGATTGTAGACATTGGTTGATTTTGTCATAGAAGAAGTCAACAGCCGAGTTGACATCTGATGCATTTAAGACTTCCGTCCAGTCAGTTTCAGCCATTGACGAATACAAAGCATGAAAATCCGCTTTAAAGAAGTTTCACTGTGGTAGGGTATTCTGCGTGGAGTTGGGCGGAGTCACCAAAGGCGTGCGTCCATTCAATGTGAAGTTGACTTCAACGTCCAATGGCGGATGAAGGACATCCATTGGCACCAAATGATGACAGGATGACGCAACAGTGACCTGCTCAGGGGCTTGCTCGCTCAACACTAGGTCTAACATAACACCAAATTTATTATATATTGTGTTATGCTGATTTATATTACATAATTCCTTGAATATACCAAATTGTTCTCTTACTTGTTCAGTACAAGAATTTAAGTTAAAATCGCCTAAAATTAGCACATCTAAGTCAGAGTATTTACATACAACGTTTTCCACGCAGTCAAGTACGCTTAGATATCGGTCTCTAGGATATCCTGGAGGAAGATACACAACACAGCAAATAAATTTAATCAGTCTAGAGGTTACTTGAACGACTAACAGCTCCTTATCATCTGAAAACCCATCAATATCGGTAATCATTTGTAAGTCATAGTAGTCTCTAGCAGCTAATAGAACACCACCAAATCCAGCTTCGTCACTACGATCATTGCGCAGAACTGTATAACCAGGTGGGAACAATTCACTATTGAAAACAGAACTTGTCAGGAATGTTTCAGTCAATACAATTATGTCAGAATTACAAAGAAGCATGTTATTATAAAAAATAGTAGTCTTAGTCCTTAAACCGCGAACATTCTGATAATAAAATTTAACACATTTGCTTCTAATTTTTGGGTTTGCCACGAAAGTTCTGTTTCCATGGTTTAATACAAATATCAGTTGCCCAGTTTTCTGGTAGCATAATTTTATCTGCTAGCTTAGATGGTACACACAACTTAAAGGAGGCATAATTGCCTCGGGCTTTAAGAGCCTCAACAGTACACACGTCGCTTCCACTTATTGTAGTTAGATGATTGCGTACCTCAGTCTCAGTAGTACCTTCCTTGACATAAAATAGGTGGAGATATGTCCGTCTCTCAGACGCCTGTAGGGGGGTTGTTCCTGGTAGCGCTGATCCGCGAAATATTGCTTTTCTTGCAGGCGTCGTACGTTTACTCTTAACGTCATTCCAGCCACCTTCTTGGGTGTCTTTGGTAGAGATGGATTTATTTAGGGTCATTTCAATCGTCGATGAAGGTGAAGTGGTTGCAACTGAAGTGGAGGCATTGGTTATATTTGCAGAAGGTGTGGCTATCTCATTGAGGTCGTCTACACGTTTGCTTCCCGAATACTTCGTTTTATTATTGGCTTTGGTTGTATTACTAGGCATGGGAATAGTGACTAATGTGTTCTCGCAGGACTTAGAAGCAGAAATTACAGGTGGTGAAGTAATCACTGGTTGATGGTGGTCATTTTTGCATGTCTTGACCGTATTCTGGAGAGTCGTAGTGCTGTTACATCTTTTCTTAGCCAGAGCATCATACAGATTTTCCTCAAGTGTGTTTATGTGATAAAATACGTCTTTTTTGATACTACTGGTAACGTCATTTAACGCCAATTTCAGTTCTTCACGGATAACGGATCGAATGCTGGCAAGGCTTGGGCAACAGCAACTAGGATTATTTCTTTGACCCCGACGAAATGTGACATTGCTCGATTTATCGGTAGGCGTTTCTGGTACAGTTTCAGGTGTGATTACTAGATAAGGCGTTTGGCGGACGGGAGTTAGGGTATTATCTTTCTTCGGAATCTTACTGTGGCAAATTACACATAGCCACGCTTTTATAAATTCTTTAGAAACAGACTTATACGCTTCATCGGACAAACCCGCACATATTAAGTCATAGTCTTCGTTGCATTCTGAACATCTCAAGAAAATGTCATTAGTGCCGATGTTATGGTTACACCCAGCGCATTTGTATAACGCCATACTCGCGATACGGGGGATTGAGATAATAAATAAAAAGTTAAGCAAAAAGAAAAATTACTCTCCCTCTCACCGGGCTCGAACCTTGCACCCCTAGATTACAAGCCGTTCGTGTTGACCGCAACGCCACGGTTACCGATGCGTGTAGAGACGAAAATAGTACACTGTAGCTAGTGAGCTTATTGCCGCGGATTCCGACGATTACCATATAAGGCAATGCTGTGATCACTGCACGTTACAATGAATCATCACTCACTTGGCGCTTGGTTTGTTGATGTTTCTTTTTGGGATGATTTAATTCAATATTACTTCCACTGGAGACCAGGTTTCGGCTCGAACTTTTCACTAGTTGATAATACTGTACTTTATGAAAATTTTGATACAAATTTAGGCTGATACAAACAGATTTTCTAATTTTAATAATTAAACAACGGAGGAGCTTCCAATCCGTCTGGCCAGCGTGGAGAGTGTAGGCCAAATCCTTCGGCTACTCTGGCCAAGTATGGCTCTAGTAGTGCAGAGAGAGTTGTGCAGTGATGACTAAAAGACCTGATGATAATGATGATGAAATTGGTAAGAATGTTAAGAACCATTAATTTCAGAAACTTTAGGAAAAAGCTCGTCAATTATACAAGGAGATTTCCGCACGTTTGATTGTCGTCTCTGGGGATCCTAGAGCTGATGCACATTTTGGCAAAGGTTAATTCTGGCCATACAGCGCGGAATTCGTGACAACCTCCGTGGCGTAATGGTCAACACGTCCGCCAATCCGGAGATTCTGGGTTCGATCCCCAGCAAGGGCAAGTTGGAAAATGGCCTTTTTCAAATGGTCCTGGGTCTTGGGTGTTTATGTATATTATGTATTTATTATAAAATATAGTATCGTTGGGTTAGTATCCCATAACACAAGCTTATGCTTACTTTGGGGCTAGCTCAATCTGTGTGATTTGTCTCTATATATTTATTTATTTATTTATAATTACCTCCAGCCTACTAGGGACCTTGCCTGCGGACAGCGGCGATCTGGACTTATGTTTTTTTATATCATTATCATCATTATTTCAGTCACATAACGACCACTGCTGGACATAGACCTCTCCCAAGGATTTCCAAAATGACCGATCAAGAGAGGCCTGCGTCCAGCGCTTTCCAGTGACCATGGTCACGTCAACTAACCACCTTATGGGTGGGTGTTTATATAAATCGATGGTTTTTTTTTATGTTTAAGGTATATATTTAATTATTTCATTTAGTTTTAGTTAATTTACTTATAGGTGCTTATTTAACTGTACAAGTTTTTGTTAAATAAAGTATCTCCACGAACACCATAACAAATGAAATGTCAAAAGTCCGACACTTCTTTGCACTCAGGCAAGCACGGAAAACCTTTTTCAATAAAAAAAATGTAGTCAAACGAGTTTGGGGAAAGTCACATCAATTCGTAATACATCATCCCTTCTCATTAGGCCGGCTTAACGAGCCAGACGGACTGACCGTACGATTTACCCGAATACGGATTTCCGCTTTTCCGTTTTGAACAGGATTATATGTTGTTGTTGTTTGCTAATTGACGCTTAGCCGGGGTGTTTCAGGAATGTGAAGTAATCTTTGGAGAATCTCTCTACATCTCTGTCCGCGATATGAGACAAATCAGAATTTTTTTTTACAAAATTTTATTTCACTTATTATGTAAGTAGAATATTATAGAATGATCTTTATTGAATATAACTTAACACCCATAAGCTGTTAAACCTAAACAAAAAACACATAAAAATACAGATATAGATGCAAAACCAATAGTCTGTGTGAGTTGAAGCAATTCAAAAGGTCAGAAACACAGACATATATATCAGTCATAAAACTTAGCGTCAACCTTTACTCACAGATGTAACTAAAGCCAAGCCTGTGTCAGTCCCCGTTTAGGTATCGAAAATATACCTACATTATTACTATGCGCGCGGCGGCCACTTCGAAGGGGAAAATTCAGTCACATGAATAGTTTGTCCAGAGTAATAAGAATGTAAATGGCTTGCAAAGGATGTCTAGGTATCTAAACTAAGAGGTAAGGAGTTCTGGCGCGAGCCAAATTAACCAATAGTGCTAACCACATTAAGTAGATATTTTTTGAATAAATCTAAAAAAAATCTAGTATTCTGTGGCGCAGCGACCACTTCGAAGGGGAAAATTCATTTACATGTAATGTTTGTCCAGAATAATAAGAATGGAATTGGCTTGCAATTGAAGTCTACGCGAGTTCTGACGCGAGCTCAGTTAAACCGTAGTGCTAAACACAATAAGTAGATATTTTTTTGAATTTATTTTCTGAGTAAGACTTCTGTACGTGAATACTTGTACTTATTCTGTGGCGTAGCGACCAATTCATTTATATGTATCGTTTGTCCAAAGTAATAAGAATGAAATTGGCTTGCAATTAAAGTCTACGCGAGTTCTGACGCGAGCTAAGTTAAACCGTAGTGCTAACCACAATAAGTAGATATGTTTTTGAATTTATTTTCTGAGTAAGACTTCTGTACGTCAGTACTAGTACTTTTTCTGTTGTAAAGCGCTGGTTTCCTGCTATGACCTGTAAGTAAGTAAGTTTCTCTGCGCGTCCCGGTTGCACCTCAGCTATGCTGTTTCGGAGGCCGGGGTGCGCCTTCCCGCTTTTTCTTCTCCAAATAGCAATATGTATTGAAAGTCAGACTTCAAAAATTGAGTCATCAATAAATATAAATATATACGGACAAATCATACAGATTGAGCTAGCCCCAAAGTAAGTTCGAGACTTGTGTTATGGGATACTAACTCAACGATACTATATTTTATAACAAATGCATATGTATAGATAAACATCCAAGACCCAGGGAAATTTTGAAAAAGATCATTTTCCAACTTGCCCTGACCGGGGTTTGAACCCGGGACCTCTGGGTGGCGGACTAGCATGGTGACCAATAAGCCACGGAGGTCGTCAAAACTCATATTTTCACATTCATTTAGTATGAGAGATTATGACTTCATTTTTGAACTGTGCCGTACAAGGTTACCTAAGTATATGTTCAGGTCAAATCACGCAAATCTAATTGGCTCCACTTCCCGGTTCCGATCGAGATGAAATTTTGTATGCAATATATGTCAAAAAGCTGATTTAATCATCATCATCCGAGCGTATTCCCGGTTGCTTCCTCAGCAGTAACGCTTCAGAGCCCGGGGTCCGCTACCTAACCAAGGAGATTTGACGAGGTTGCTGGTTTTTACACAGAGCGACTGCCGTCTGACCTCCACAACCCAAAGGGCAAATCAGGAACCAATCCTTGGATAGTTTGATGATCAAACGCTAGGTGGCGTTCGGGACCCACAGTTTTACGTGCCTTCCGAAACACGGAATTATCTTTCTTTTCGGATAATCAGGTGATTCAAGCCTGCAATATCCTATCCAGACTGAAAACAATTTTTCATAAAGTATGCTTCCCAGTGGGAATCGAATCCATGACCTCCGGGTCACAAGGCGAACGCCTTGACCACTGGACCACGGAGGCAGTCAAAAAGCTGATTTAATAATAGAGCCGAAGGGTGGCCAATGGCCATGGGAAATCTGTAATAACCCGACGCAATCCTATAAAATATTGACCTTACAAAAAAAAACTGTTCAGAGAAAATGTATCAGGAGGGCCGACCCTGTATAGCCAGGAGATAGTAGTAGTTCAGGAAGTTTGTGATTTGAAAAAATAATTATAAAAAAAAATATTTTTTAAAACAAGCTTTTATCTAATGGAGCTCGGTGGCCCGGCGGGAGTGCGCGTTACTAGCGCTTTTGCAAGTAAAGCGACATCGGGCGTGGCCCGCACTAGGATGGGTGACCACAAGTGGCACAAAAATTTTTCGAGCTCCTCCGTGCTTCGGAAGGCACGTATAAGCCGTTGGTCCCGGCTGTCATAATTGTATGGCAGTCGTCAAGCTATGTCAGATGCCTTTAGGCAGCTTGAAAAATCTGACACCAGTGTTAGCCACTAACATACAGGAAAAACAAAAAAAAAATCTAATGGGCTCCTCAAGAAGAATCAAACGAGCCCAAACTCGATGGGGTTGCGTCGTTTCATTACAGAGTTCCTATGGCCACCAAAAATCTACTGTTTTTTTTTCAAAAACTTATTTTTAATTCATTAAGAGTATCTTGTCGACATTTTTAAAATAAACTTGACGATCAGTCATTTTCTTGAGTGTTTGCAAAATTAATTTCTCTAACACAAGTACTTACTTAATTATGCAAAACCATTTACTTAAGTCAAATATTTTGCTATTACCCGTGAGAGGTTGGCCTTAATGGTTCCTCGAGACCCATTCATTAAGACTTGAATTTATAATTTTAACCAAAGAAAGGTCTTGTGGGTTTCAAGTTTAGAAAATTATACGCTAATAGAATTTATGCTTGAGTTTTTAATTTTGATAAAATGATTAAAACGTTACCCTGCGCACGTACGTCGAATAAATAAATTTCTTTGAAATTTTATTAAATTTCAGTTACTTAAAGCGCTGGACACACAGAAAAGACGTAAGACGAGGACGGGTCGCAGACAGTCTGTCCCGCGTCCGTTTCATACAAAATGTATAGAAGCGTCGCAAAGCAGAACACACAGAAAAGGTGGGGCGCAGACATGTCGACGCATCTGTGCGGTATGCTAGAACATACAGAACGGTAGGACGGGGCACAGGCGCAAGCGGGCGAACCGGGGTTGTGGGCGGATTGAGGAGACTCACGCGTCGCCAACGTTGCCATAGATACGGATTTGTTAGTATCTGTCACGTCAGAGCCTCGTCTTTTCTATTTGTTTTCAAAAGTCGCGACGGTGCCCCGTCTATGCCCTGTCCGTGCCCCATCCGCGTCTTACGTCTTTCCTATGTATCCAATGCCTAAGATTTTTTCTTTGTCGAGAATGAAATTTAAATTTATCTTTTTTTATGCATACGTAATGAATGAGACAGAGTATTTTGGTTCATGCAGTTCTAAGCAGACAGAGCCTTGGGCCATAAACGACCTCTGTGGCCTCGTGGTCATCATGCCAGGCTGTCACAGAGGAGGTCCTGAGTTCGATCCCCAGCCAGGTTAAGATGGAAAATGATCTTTTTCAGATTGGCCTGGGTCTTGGATGTGTATCTATATATGTATTTGTTGTAAATACAGTATTGTTGAGTTAGTATCCCATAACACAAGTCTCGAACTTACTTTGGAGCTAGCTCAATCTGTTTGATTTATCCGTATTTATTTATAAAACCCAAAGATCACTTAACGTGTAAGCAAAAATAATCAAAATAGTGATGGATTGCTAGCCGCCTGATTTACATTTTCACCCATCTGGATCGACTTTTACGATTTACGCAGGAAATACTGTCCCACTGCTGGGCAAAGGTCTCTCCCATTTTCCTCCATTCTTCTCTATCCAGAGCAGCTTCTGACCAATCACGCTATCAAGCGTCCAAGTCATCGCGCCAACGCTTTCTACCCCTTTCAAATAATCAATAAAATTATTTGGTACTTGCTGTTGTCCGCGACTTCGTCAGCGTGGACTTTAGTTGGTATTGAAATAAAATCGACCATGTGTAGTTTGTCGGGCCACCCGCAGTGAAGGGTTTCGTAGTTGCGAACGCCGATTTAGAGTAAAAATTCATTAATTAATTTCATTATTCAGTTTAAGTACTCAGTTTTTTTTATCTTTCATGCTGATCTGGGAGAAAGGAAAAACTTAGAATGTACTGCTTCTCTTCCCACGCAGATTGTCAAAGCCGATCGAGTGAATGGGCGAGATTTGAAACAAACAGCGATCGGTTACGATTAAAATATATGCATCGATTACATAAAAAAAAAAAAAAACTAACCATCGCTAGAGTTATAACAGGCACACGTGTCTTGAAATTTCTTAAAACCTTTTTTCATAAAAGGTCTCAAGAATGTTCTCCACACAATATAAACTTGAGTGTGTTTGTCTATCCATCTCGCCGAAACAGGAACGTGCCCAGGAATCACTTACTTTTACACCTCGTTGTGGCATGAAATTTTCAGATTTGAAAGGTTTTATGTATTTTTTATGGAAGGTTAAGTGGTAGGTGTGTGATACAATCAGTTAATATACATTATTTCTATTCAATGAAAATTTTATTTTTCATCGTAAATATTTTAATGTGGAATGTAAAATCATAAATGTTAATGATGAAATCACTTGATATATGTTATAAAAAGGGAGTCGGTTTTTTTTGTCTTTTCCTTTTTTAATCAATAATTTTCTAGATTAATATAATTACGTTTTTTATACCCGACTGCACCAGAAGGAGGGTTATGTTTCTCGAGTGTATGTATGTATGTAAATATGTATATATGAATGTTTGCATGTATGTATGTATAATTGTCTGGCACGCTCTGCAGCCTGATCGGCTCGATGGATTTTAGCTTGAGAGGTGTCGTTAGATTCGTATTTACTGTGAGAGTTACACTGGGTACATCAAAATAAAAATAAAATATAATAAAAATAGAATCAATCAATCAATCAATCAATCATTTATTTATCAAACATAGGTACAAATAGATAAGATGTTACAATATAATATTAAATAGTTCGCTATGTTTTGCCGTATACAAATATTTAGAAACTAAAAATATAAAAATAGGTATTAACTTTACTTAAATGTCAAGAAAATTGGTATAATAATAGTAATGTCATATAATAAAAGGGTAGTCTATAATTATGTCTATGAAATCATTGAATAATGGCAAAATTAAAGCTTGTCGGCTCTGAAAATTCTTGAACAGAATAGTACGATTTATCTACAAGTAGTCCAAAGAGTCGTTTTTTAAACATTTTAAAATTTAAATCTTTTAAGTCATTAGGTAGTTTATTGTAAATTTTTATAGCCATACCAAGAATGTTTTTTCTGACAAGAGCAAGCCTATATTTTTGTGTACATAGAGTATGCCTATCCTGTGATCTTGTGGGATTCTTTTTTACTTCAGATAACTTTGCAAACAATTCTGAATTCCTTTTACAAATAAAGCCATTTCAAATATGTACATTGCAGGAAATGTCAATATTTTAAATTGTTTAAATATAGGTTCGCAACTGTCTGTTGTGCTCAGGCCGCACATAGATCGAATACACCGTTTCTGTGCTTTGAAAATATTTTCTTTGTCAACGCAGTTACCCCAAAAAATATAATAAAAAAAAGTAAAAAGGCAGTCGAGTTTTTGTGTTTGTAATAATTACTTGTTTTTATTCACTTCGCAAGACCTATGGCATCTTTGAGCGACTATTGACATATGGCGAAGAAAAAGCGCACCCCGAGCTCCAAAGCAATACTACAGAGGATGCAACTGTGAACGCTCTAAGATGAATAAGATTTCGAAGACCCTTCTGCCGTCGTGGTCATAATATTTCCTTCTTGGTTTCAGGTTCTAGCTGCTTTAGCAGTGTCTCTGGCACCATTCTCCGCTGGGCTCGGCAAAGGGTACAGTTCTCCCGCCATAGCGTCCTTACAAGGCCCTGGAGCGAACGCCACTAGGAGAGATTTCCAATTGACAGACCAACAGGCTTCGTGGCTAGCGTCTTTGTCTTTCTTAGGTAAGTTGTTACATCTTCCACTTCATTCTATTTCTATTTTTAACCGACTTCTAAACGAGGAGGTTATTATTTCCTCCCGATATTTTTTTTTTCATGTATGTTCACCGAATATTCGAAGACACCTGCGCCAGGTGGTTCCATAGAAGTTTTATTAAAATCGGTTGAGTAGTTTGGAGGACGTCGGTTTTTAGTTTTATAAAATTATTAGCTTATACTGTCCTACTGCAGTTACAGGCCTCCCATCCACAGCCCCAAACCTCTCGGTCGAGGCCGAATCCCTACAGAAGAGTCAAGCTCATCCCTTCATCTCTTTTTGAACATACCGGACTTCTTCTTTTTGATTCAGCACTGTGATAGAGGGGGTCCTAGTTAACAGTTAGCGAGGTGTTTACTAAAATGACGTGAACACCTGTGCAAACAATTGAACGAATACTTACCTACCGGTGTAAGAATATGTGCAAGCAAGACGTGAGCGTTGGTGGTGTAATGGTCAGCATAGTTGCCTTCCAAGCAGTTGATCCGGGTTCGATTCCCGGCCGACGCACATCTTTAAAGAAGTTTTTATTTTAATTAGCTTAACAATTAGATTTGTAAGGTTATATAAATTTCGTTACGCACTTAAAAATATGGTTTCAAAGTGTTGGGAATTGTTCCTGAACCTCCTGCTGACAAGTTAAGGTAACAGAAATGTCTCGAAGGACACAGCATTGAGTAAGAAATTTCATTACAATTTTACCCATATAAATAATAGTAATATTATTATTGAAGCTCATGTAATAAGCTCAAACATTGTTCAATACGAGTATAATCGAGTCACGCGATGAGTTCGTTTGTCATATCGATTTACAAATAGAAAAACTATGTCACTGCAATAATTACATTGAAATGGTTAACGATAAAAGCCTTTAGTCGCATAAAGTCCATTATATCGAAATGTCTCCTTTATCAAAATGACCACAGTATCAGAATGGCCACTTTAAATCTAATAAATATAATTGGCCAAGTGCGTGTCGGGCCACGCGCAGTGTAGGGTTCCGTAGTAACGAATGCTAACTTTGGGTTTATGCCAGTGAAAACGCCTAAAAACGAATTTTCTATTGAATTTGTACGAAATTTTATTTTTCCTAGTACATTTTATAAGTTGATCGCCTATAACTTTTTAATTTGTAAACCCTACTTAGCTCTGATAATTTTCCTTTTAAGTTCGTTATATATACTATAGCTGTGATTTTTTTCACGTGTCCATAAATAACCGTTTAGCAGATAGATGGGGGGGGGACACTTGACTCTAACAAAAATGTTCACTTCAAAACCAAATATTTCAAAAACGGATCGCTAAATTGAAAAAAGGTGTTTAAAAGCTCATAATATTTTTGAAAGACCTATTCAACGATACCCCACATGCTTGGTTAATCGAGAAAAAAATGTCTTTTCACTTTACTTGTATGGGAGCTACCCTAAAAAAAAATTATTTTCTATATTTTATTTTACCACTTTTTCCACATAATTAATATACATATCCCTGACAAATCACAGCTTTCTAGTACTTATAGTCGCTGAGTAAAACCGCGGACGGACAGACAGACAGACAGACATGGCGAAACTATAAGGGTTCCTTGTTTACTACGGAACCCAATAAATGGTAATTATAAATAATTAAGAATTGTAATTAATTAGAACTGTGACGAGATTCCTCCTCTCTGTCTGCTTTGCAGTGCCCAAGAGGGTCCTTGAATGAGTGTGGGATCACACTCTGCCAAGGTTCATGTACTTATTTACTTACTAACCATGTTATGTATGAGTGCATGTAAGCAAAAATAAAGAAGTAAGGATATAAATAAACAGATACGGACAAAATCACACAGATTGATCTAGCCACTATTAATAAGTCACTTTAAAGTATCCCACTTCGAGTTGATACTCGTAGTGGGATACTTTAAAGTGATGATTAATCATTTAAATCATTTAAAGTAATGATCATTGGACCAAATTTACTGAAAATGGAAAACTGAAATAGAATTGAAAAGAGAGATCAGAGGAAGGGAGAAAAGGTGCTACGTATAAACACAGAACTCTTTCCCCTCTCCTCTGATTCTCTAATCTTTTTCTAGCACACAAATGTCTATAGCAAGGCCAATTTATAACACTGTATGAAATGACAAAAATAAATACTTAACGAGCTCTCTCTTATCTTAGCGTATTCCCAGTTGAATCCTCAGCTGCTGTGAATCCTGATGTCCACTATACGGCTTTTTCTTCTCCACTTATAACGGTCTTGAGCATTCTTCATTGAAAGACCTTTGGTACGCGTATAATTTTAATTGAAATCAAACCACCGTTTCTTGAGACGTGGTCCCTTCTAAATTTGATAACTCGATCTTAAGGTTCCAAACAAATGCTGAATTATTCAAGTAGACAGAGAAAAGATAAGTCAGTTGTCTAAAAAAACACATATTTTTAGTAAGTCAGTTGTCTAAAAAAAACATATATTTAGTAATACACTTGCTGATTTCAGGAGCACTCTTCGGAGGCATGGCTGGTGGAGCTGCGATGCGGCACGGTCGTCGCCGCGTGCTGTCCCTCGCTGCGGCCCCCTGCAGCCTGTCATGGTTGCTGACTGTCTTGGCTACCTCTGTCCGTATGATGTGCATCACTGCCTTCCTTGGAGGATTCTGCTGTTCTATTTTGACGATGCTCTCTCAGGTGGGTTAACGAGTTTTTTAAGATGTAGAAACGAAAATGTCACTCAGCTAAAGAAAAGATTTCAGTGCCATAAGTTAATTTACCAGAACATTACAATACCTTACACTCCTTACAGATATGGGATAAAATCATCTAGATACACGAAACATACGAAGTTACATAAGTATTTTCACACAATTTTATAGTCTTTTAACCAGTCTCACTTTTGAAATCAAACAAACTAAGTTCATGCACAATTCTAGGTATTGCAAGAAAATTATTAAAATATCTATCAACGTGCTCAAAATAAATTATATTTGCTTGTAACCCAATTCAAAATCGAATGTAAAAAAATTTTGCTCCTGAGAACGCTGAGATAAGAGAGAGAAAGAAAAGAGTATCCTACACATCAGTCCTTCGTCTGTTGCCTAACTGAAATCAAAGGAAAATGAGCCCTATCGCACTAGGCTTTGATCATGCCTTTATCAGGGTCTCTAGAAACTAATTTAGGGACGCCCGCATCCACCCTAGCGGCTGTGACAGTCAGTTTAACTCGAAACTGGGATAACATTTCAGTCTATTTCATAAGTACGCATCTGAAAGGTTCATTAAAAACATATAGCAAAATACGAAAAAGTAATTCCAAAAGTCAATCCTTATCATGACCATGACAGTATCATGACTTGAGGGATGTAAACAGTAATATCACAATTAAGTAACCAAATTTACCCTTTAAATTTACGCACTAGAATACATATTGTATATATTATATGATGAAAAGTGATAAATATATAAGTATTAAAAAATTTATTACTGTTAGGGAAAACTTAAACTAAAGAAAAAAACGAATGAAATTAAACTTAAAACTTAATATTCATCTTTACTCATACAAACATAAAAAAGGTAAACAAAGAAAAAAAAAGCGTAAATAAAGAAAAAACATGTTATAAACAAACTCATCTCAACTTTCGCCCATGAAATAATCATGCTTATCCCCGTAATCCCGAGACGGGGAACACCCTACACGTATAATTGATAAAGTCTAAAACTCCGCAAAAGTTTGGGCATTCTACCAAAATACCGGCAAAGTTCCTTCGATCCCAGCGAAGTTGTTAACGATGAAAATTATTATTTATAAGAAGATGAAAATAAAACGAGTTCTTGTTCAAAGTTACAAATTACGTTATAAAGTAGGATTAATTAAAAGCTATCAGTCATTGTTTACACTGGGCAAGATGATGGGGCGAGCTATATGGATAATAGCGAGATAAGGTTAGAAAAGTATAATTGTAATTAGTCTTCTTTTCCTCAAACACTAGGTTAGCTTGGTGGAAAAATAAATATCCTCCTGCACCATCTCATATTCCACCACCCGAGAAACTTCCACCAGGTTTCGATCTCCCCTGGGCAGTCTGGAAGTCTCTAAACAGGCTTCGGACTGGCGTTGGGAGATGTCACGAAAACCGAGCAAAGTGGGGTTTTCCAAACAACGATCGTTGTGACTGTGGAGCTGTTCAAACCATGGCCCACCTACTGTCATGTTCCAACTGCCCAACCCCCCGTACAATAGAAGACCTAAACTCCGCTAATGACAGAGGCGTAAATGTGGCCACACATTGATCCACACTCATGTAATATATATATATTAGTCCATTCCGACTCGCTAAGAAGAAGTCCGTTTTTTACATCACCCAAAAATAATGAGCCCATATTTTTCAGTTTGCCGAAAAAGAAAAATCACAAAGCTACGAAGCATCATAGTTCCGAAGGCTTGCGACGTCAACTCTATGTAAAAATCGTACTTAGCCGTGAAGTCATGCGAAATTTCAATGCGCTGTATCTTTGTAATTTTTTTTTCTAACAGAAAAGAAAAGATACGCATACAATATTTTTTAATAATCTAAACGATGAGCTTAATATATTTTTCCATTGGTCATGCCTATTTATTTTTACTAAATATGTGGTGTGTCGTGCTTGCTGTCCAATCGATAACTCTCTTCTTGTCCCACCCAAAATGCCCCATACTCTGTACAATGTAAGAGCTAAATGAAGCAAACGGGGAGTACACCATAGCCATGGAACACTGGTCAAGTTTATTATTCGTATTTGTAATAAAATTAAATAACCAATTCGACTTGAGAAGAACTAAAACATTTAGGTATACTAACGTGGCCACGTGACCATTTTGACGGAAAGGACAGTTTTATTGAAATTTCAAATTTCTTACAAAGAACCACATCATTTTTTTTTCTCACTTGTTTTAAACCGTTTTTCGAAGAGTTCCTTTTTTCTTTAGATTAGTTGTTCTAGAACGGGTACTATCTTTTAGCTTTATATTTTTACTACATACCACACATTTTTACTTAAAAAGAAATTTGGGAGCATTTTGTAACTGCTGAGATTGTGTTTTTAATTTGCAACTGTAATATCTGCCACTCGAGTATAATTCTCGGAGATTCAAAGTGACCATCATAAAGAGCATTAACAACAACATAATAATGACTTGACTAACTTCATTCACTCTACCAATGTAAGTATTGTTAAGGAACAATTCAGCGTCAGAAGATGGATTTTGTCAGCTATTCATTTCAATTAGCTTAACAAACGAGAAACCTCCCTGAAGGTTAAGGGTACAAACCAGGTTTTATCCTGTTTTAAAATACAATTTAAGTTTTATCAGTCTTTGAAATAAAGACATGTCCATTAAATAAAATTACTTGTTTTAACATGTTTACAAGCTTCATTCCTCTGTTTGATCAACTTTTAAAACTTGCATTATCAGCTTATGACAAATGTTCGTTTTTTTGTTGTGGCCAATACTGGAGTCAGACTTTTCAAGTTAGTTTTCGCATATGTTATACTAGGATAAAATAAAATTGATCATTTTATGTTACTCATTGGTGTTTCAAATATTTCCATTCAAAAATCACATTAATCAGTTGCTTCATCTTGACACACCGAAGAAACAAAACTTATTTTTGCATTTTTGATAGGTATTAAGGACTTCATTTTAAAAAAGCTTGAAAACGCATTGGAGATTTACAGAAACCTCATAAAGTTCTATAGTAAGAAGCGTTAAAATATCACAGAAGTTGACAACTTCGGTGATATTTTAAGACTAGAGAGAACTAAGTATTTTCTGAAAAGCCCGAGTACGAATAGTAAGTTCAAAAGGAATGTTCTCAACTTTCTTATTTCCAGTTCTCGAGTAATCTTTTCAAATGCATAACTTTGTAATATTTTAAAAGTAGAGGTTACCCCTTCTGTATTCTGAATAATATTTTATTGTAAATATATAAGAATGTTAGTTATTAAGAAATATTTTTTTTTACATCTCCTTTTCTCCGTTTTTGAACAATGCCCAGTCACTCAGATAATTATCCAGCTTGCGGCCAATCGTATTTTGTAACAAACACAAAAATAATCCTTTCATTAAATTACTTAAATTATTTTTAATTCATTACTTATTTATTAATTAATTATTTACTTAATTCGTTTCCATTTCCAGGTCTACATTAGCGAGATATCCGTGCCAGACATCCGAGGCTGTCTCAGTGCCGTCCTTAAAATCGTCGGCCATCTTGGCGTCCTATTCAGCTTCACCATCGGCGCCTACCTCGACTGGCAACAACTAGCCTTGTGCATATCTGCTGCCCCTTTGCTGCTCTTTTGCACGGTGCTATACATACCAGAAACACCAAGCTACCTCGTGCTGATAGGAAAAGATGAAGAAGCCTACAAAAGCCTCCTCTGGCTTCGCGGCCCCGACTCCGACGTCGCTCAAGAACTAGCCACAATCAGAACCAACGTCCTCGCAAGCAAAAACTTCAGTCAACGACAAAGCCAAATGTCAGGCAGTCAATTCATAAATTCTTTAGATGTCAGAACTATGAATCGATTACTTGGTCCTATTTTGGTGACTTGTGGACTTATGATGTTTCAGAGATTCTCGGGAGCTCATGCGTTTTCGTTTTATGCTGTGCCGATATTCAGGAAAACCTTTGGTGGTATGAACCCTCATGGAGCAGCTATTGCTGTTTCTTTTGTACAGTTACTAGCTTCTTGTCTGTCAGGTTTGTTGATAGATACCGTTGGTAGGTTACCTTTATTGATCGTCAGTTCAGTGTTGATGTCAATGGCTTTAGCTGGCTTCGGAAGCTACGCGTACTATGAAGAGGTCCATCGTAACCAAAGGATTCAGAACGTTATGTTTCACCAAACATTGGGTCAAAATGATTGGATTCCTTTACTCTGTGTCTTAGTATTTACCATCGCATTTTCGCTAGGAATGAGTCCGATATCTTGGCTTCTTATTGGGGAGTTATTTCCATTGGAATACAGGGCATTTGGGAGTGCAATGGCTACTGCTTTTAGCTACCTTTGTGCGTTTGTCGGTGTCAAGACTTTCGTCGATTTCCAGCAGGCTTTAGGTCTTCACGGGGCATTTTGGTTATACGCGTCCATAAGCGTCGGTGGATTATGTTTTGTGGTCTGCTGTGTGCCGGAAACTAAAGGCAAGGATCTCGATGAGATGGATCCAAATTACGTGCAGAGTTTATCACCGAAGAGGTAAATTGGTTAGAGAAGTTTTGGACAGTTGTACGGGGGACGTATGCCAAGTGTAATAATATATAATAAATAAAGGGTCATCCACAACACAGCGATAGGGGAAGGAAGGGGTCATGACAAACGTTAAAGAGATAGAAAAAAACTTGACAAAGTGGGGGCGGGGTCGAAAAGTAAAAATTAAGCGTGACGTAATAATAATATGTGGGGCCATCCAAGGTCTAAAAAACATACAACTACTTGAAAAATAATGAACAACTGTTCCCAAGTAACATAATAAAAATGAATATGGAAAAAAAGATGCTTCTAGAAACTGATCAGTTAATCGTTTGTATCTGATCAGTTAAATGCGAAATAAAATCTCAAGTTGTCCAGTATCATGATGCGAATCTATCTCAAGTCGTTTCAGTATACTTTGTTGTATGTCATCTTGATGAGTTTATATCATTAGTATGTATATTATATGTTATTAGACTCGGCATAAGTAGACCCTTGTAGGTATAGATCCGTGATGAAATGTAATAGGTAGCATTATTGTTTGATACCCTATAGGTGTTGAGAGTTTCGAAACCAAGGCTTGGAACCGGTACCAAAAGTACAGGTTCTGTACCTGTATTTACAGGTTCTTTTTATTTCGGTACCTGGGTACCTGTTCTAGATGGGTACCGGTTTTCTTCCTTAAAACTACAGGTACCTAATTTAGGTACCTGCTACTACCTGCTTATACTTGTACCTGCTGGTATCTGTTTTCTCACTCTGACGTGATTTGTTCCGGTACTGGTACCGGTATAGTACCGATACTGACGGAAAAATAGTACCGGTACGGGTAGTACAGGTTCTATGTCTGGCACCGAAGCCGCGCCAAGGTACAGGTAAGGCACGAAACTCTAGCGCTGACCTTGCTTGCGCAGAAGTCAAGAATTAGTATCCGTGCGCAGTACCCCCTCTACATGTCGCTCAGCGCTAAACTTACATGCCGCAATATGTAAACGGTACCGCTTCCCATAAATACCGGTTTTTCAAGACTTGTTCGAAACGTAAGTAGGATCAAAATTACGTCGAATCCACCGCAAGATTTTGGCTGTGCTTTTAAAATTTTTTGAAGAAGTACTTATAGTAAAACATTAATATCTCGACTGCCCTCGACTTAAATTTCCAAAATAGCATTTGTCGCTCGAGATGACGTAGAAATTGGATACCCCACAGACATATATAGTTCTGTGTGACATGCATTCAAATCAATAATTTTGAAGTTATGTAATAAAGAATATTTACTTAAAGTTTATTTGTTCAAGTGATGTGTACGCCGTCGGCGCGCCACTAAGGCCTGGCCTTTGAAAAGGTTCATTTGTTGAATTGGTGTGCACACCGTTGGAGAACCACACAGGCCGATAAAAAACCTGATTCACGCCGACGGCCTGCCAACCAATTGACCAAATGGATATATAAAATGTGTATCCTGAAAAAATTACACACCTTTTTTGGGCAGTCGTGTAATAACGCCACGTAATTTTATGGTGGTCCTCAATCTAGTAGTTAATTGTAAAATATACTCGCATATCGATAACCATATCTTCAAACTTTTTAATTTAATTTGTATCTTGAAATAATATTGTAAACTAAAAAGCGCCATATTAATAAATTTCTGCCTTCCTTAATCTGTTATATAGTGAGTAATCTACCAATTTAAAGAGTGCAGACTTTTAGTGAAATTGATAAAAAAATTAGCGCTTCCAAAATCGGATGCATTATATCTTTATTATTTACTGATTTAAGGCAAATACAGTACAGAAGTGGCGCCTTCATTTGAAATAAGTTGTTTAATCGTAAATATTGTGAAAATTATCATTTAGCTAATCGATAGGCTTAAGGTAGTCCTTAAATTTATTTTATTTAAAATCTTGGAAGAATAATTGAAAGGCCATGTAGCTTTAAAACGCTTTAAAGTGACCACTTCTGGCGGAATCACTAAAAAACTAGACGGACTGTCGTAATTACTTTTTACGGTTGCTCATAAAATAATTTAAAGGGCTAGTTATGACCTGACGATGAGCAAAATATTAATTATCACAATATTCACGATTAAAGAATTCATTTCAATTGAGTTCGCCACCTCTGCACAGTAATCGCCTTAAGAGGAGTAACGGAGCCCTAATACGCCGTGTGGACTCCCTTATATGAAGTACATCTCAAAGTACAATGTTATTTCAAGTACACGAACACCTTCGGATTACCACAAAAATTGTATCAAAAAAACTTATGTGCAGTTTTTGTAATCGTTCTTTCTTCATTGATAATTTATTTCTTTAATGACTATTATTCAGAATTTTTCATAGAGGCGAAAGATTATTATAATGGCACAGTTTGTAATATTCATACATCTAGATTTTTTTATAACATCTAACAGGTATTAAAATTTTGAAATACTTTTTTTTTATATTATTCAATATATTCATCACAGAATTGCAATCTTTGAAAAATTTACACTATAAAGATTGCTTCATTATCTGTTCATATCAATTACTCGATTGCTTTTCGAATTGCTTTCAGCTCAAACGATATATCCTTGTTTTTTAAGATATTATGTTACCGCCCTAGGTGTATAATATACTATTTCAAATACAGTTTTTGTGGTAACACCGCTTTATTTTAAGAGTGCAGTGGTCCATCATTTACCTCTACTCCTTAGATTTCCTAATATTACCTAATATTAGATATATTTCCTTCCAAAATAGCAGTTATATGATACTTTATCGAGCTTTCGTACATATGACAATAAAGTAAGACAATAATATACTTACTCATGATAATAATTAGATTTATACAATTATTCCCTCTATCGTAAGATATTTTCATGTGTTAAGACAGGGAAGAAGTGGCGCCATTATTTGAAATAAATTATTTTGTCGTAAATGTGGTGATAATTAATATTTTACGATTAAACAATTTATTTCAAATGAGGGCGCCATTTCTGCCCTGTCTTCGCCTTAAATTTAAAATAAATTACAGTTAGTTTCATCGTCATTAAATATCAAAGCATCAATAAAATAAATTAATGTGAGTTTAGTATAATAATTATTATCTGAAAAAACCAAGCGTTACCGTTATTTTATTTTTATTTAGAAGAAAATTAATATACGTTACTGTTATTTATTATACATTAAAATATTCACTTTGTCTTTTCTGTTGATGTTGTTTGTTGTATATTTTTATTGTACATAAACAGTTTACAATTATAGGAACAGTTACAAATCATATAATGTGTAAGTACAAAGGCGGACTTATACCATAATGGTATGACCATATGATTCTATTAGATAAAGAAACTACGAAAACCGATTTCTTGCCTACTTGAAATACTTTATTTAATTTAGGTCATTGCCAAAGTTTTATATTAACTGCTTTCTGTTCTATTTTTTTTTTTGTCGTGTCTCTATAGTATAGACATATTTCGTATATTTATCATTGCAATTTAACAGCTTAAGGGATACTTAAAATATTGTTAACTAACTGACCACAAATATTCAGATAAGTACCTAGATGTTTGACATTTACATAGGGAATCATTTTTACAAAATTCCAAATAAAACTATCGTTTGTAATTTTTTTTCAAGATCGAAAGTAACTTTTCAAAACTTCAGGAATTCAGTAATCGAGGAAAATAATCTTAAATATCCCGCTACTAGATGGCGTTCGCATTGTATTTATTTAACATTCAAAGTTAGCAATTTAATTGTCGTCTATCATGAGACCGATTAAAATGTCAAGCTTTTAAATAATTATGTAGGTACTCGCATTGTCCACAAAAAATAATACATAATAAATAACCCAGTAATAAAATATTTATCTCAATGTTTAGGATCGAAAACTGCGAAAGTATTGTTATTTCTTTATTATTTACATTATTACAAATGTAAATATAGTTCGTGTTAGTTAGATGCCTTTACTAGCTTATGCCTGCCAGCTCGAGTAAGATTATTATATCGATGTAAATCCAGAAGGCATTTGTTGCTTAAATTATGTTGATTGTTTTTCTTTATTTAGATATCAAAGTATCAGTATTATATTTTTGAAGTTGTGGCGTTTTATAATCAATGCAGTCATAAAAAGGAATACTTGTTTTATCTTATTCTTTTTTGAATTGGTATAAATAAAATGTGCAATTTAAAATACACCAGAGTATTAAAATACATGGATGACCATTTTTCTTAGATATAAATAATATAAAATGTATTTTTGTTTAAAACGTACATTATTTACATAGCGTGTTAAAATTTAGAAGGCCTAAACCCCTGCAAAATGTAAAAAAAATATATATAATTTAATAGAACTAATTACGTTGCCTAGAGAAATATTAAAATTAATTTGAAAATTATAACAAATCAATTAAATATGAATAAATTAATAGACAAATAATAGGTTGTGAATTTATACATTTTCTAGATTTTTATAATGATAATATTATTAAAAAGTAAAAAAAAGTCGCTTTATCAGTAAGTTCCCTAATTCAGCTTGATTGCATATTTAGTAAAAATTTAAGAGCTTAAACACACACATTTGTATTATTTGTTTACAGTAATTCGTGAGTAATATTTAAATTATTCAAAATACTTTTTAGTACTTGCTTGGTAACACGCTTGTTAAAGTAGTTTATATGAACAGTATATAATAATAATTAATTAAATAAAATAAAGACAAAAAAATGTTTAGCATTTTGTTATGCTTAAGTTAACATTTTTATTTTCTTCTAAATTAATAAAAAATTATTTATCAATATCATCCTATTTTTGTACAATATTTTGCAAAAAATTGAATAAGTTGTTATTTCGTAGGCGAAACCAGTGTGTGTGATTAGGCATCAATAGACATAATATATTGTTATATAATGTAAAACGTAATGGAAAATAAAATAAAGTTTTGAAACTTTTCTCATAGTCAATTATGCACGAGCAAAAAACGAACGTAAGTTATTAAAAAAAAAAAAAACAATTTTATTTTACATATTTTGTACGTCAACAAAGTAAAATATTAGTAACATATATCGCTTCATTTGTTTCACTTTTCAAAATATAATTTAATTAAAGTAATACTCGTAAAACAAAAATCTTTAAATTTTGAATTCCTACGTTTATTCAGCATCGAAGTTTTTATTTAAAATGTGTGAGATGTGTAAAAACTAGTATTTAAGGCTTAGCCTTTTAGCTTATGTGATTGTGGTAGCAAAGTGTGCCTGTCCTAGGTTTTATTAAATCTAGTTTTTAGAATATTGATGTTAATAAAACATCAATTGAAATAAATTTATAAAACTTTCTATTTGGTTTTTGTTTTTGTATAAACTGGTTTTTAGAATTTTGTAAGCTATTATTTTAATTTTTAAAATTAATAGATGTTATTGGTAACTCTTAATTTACACAATAAGTACTTAGTTCTTAAGATAGAAAGGCTTTAATTAGCTTAGTGTTTCCTTAAAAAGACTTTAGAATGTACAAAACTATCACAAAAATATACTTTATCTATTATTATACAAGAGAAACATCTTCTTTTGTCCATTATTCTTTAAATTTAATGATTTTCATGTAACTCTAAGTATTATTGACTAGATTATTTAAAAAAATACAAATTTATATTTTATTAGAGACGAATGAATATGACAATAATATTAAATTGTTTATCTAAATTCGATTATTATGACGAAATTTAATGTCATTATTTAAATAGTCAACTTACTAAAAGATTTTGGTGAATAAGAATACAATTTTTACTTTAAAAAACATTGAAATAGTATAGTTTTAAATAAATGAAATTGAAATTAAATTTCGTCAAATAAAATTCGAAAAAATACGACAATAATAAAAAAATCATATTTTCCTCTTAATTCCTCTCTAGTTAAAAGCTTATAATTACCTACTGTTTATGATCTAATTAATAATTTTCCTATAGATTGTTTTATGTAATATTGCTGGAAATGCCTAAATAAATTAGATTGATTTGTTATAGATGCAGTTTATTTATTTTTCAACTTGACCCTACTGTACGCCTCACATTAAAAAAATCAAAGGCAGTAAAGTAGCGAAAAACTGCATTAACAACAACTTACAACTTATACTTGATAACAATAAAGTAAGCACCTATTAAGTAAGCACTATTAGCTTTTATAATAATACGTAGGTAATTTCTTTCCAGTCTTCTGAAACTAAGAAATTAATCATAATTTTTTAAATTGCCATACACCTATTGGAATGTTCTGAAACCACTACGTACAAGAATATTTACGAGCTACTCTGCAAGCACGATGTTAGTAGTTTTGCTAGAAATAACATAGATGGCAGTACCATATACGTTTAGCCTTTATATTAGCGGTTTAATACTGAACTGCTGCCTCGGGGTCGGTTTTCGGCTTTTTAGGGTTCCGTACGCAAAGAGTTAACACGAGACCCTATTCCTAAGACTCCGCTGTCCGTGTGTCTGTCCATCTGTCCTTCTGGCTGTATCTCATGAACCGTGATAGTTAGACAGTCGAAACTTTCACAGATGATGTATTTCTGTTGCCTCTATAACAACAAATACTAAAATTAGAATAAAATAAATATTTAAGTGGGACTCACAACAAACGTGATGTTTTATAGATAATGGTACGGAACCCTTAGTGCACAAGGCTGACGCGCACTTTGCCGATTATTCTTCTCTACATTGTTCAGCCTTCGATAAGTAAGTAAGTACATAATATTTAAAAAAATATATGCAAAATGTGACAAAAACCCTGTCCGATCCTTGTAGGAGCAACTCAGACTATCAATATGACCAACTTATCCTATGGGACCAATGCTTGAAACTCGTCATTTTAATACAAATTGCCGGGCCGGCCAAACACTTTTGTATAAAAATGTCTATTTTTTTCGAGTTTCAAGCATTCGTCTCATAGGAAAAGCTGTACATATTGACGGTCTGAGTTGCTTCTTCAAGGATCGGAGGGGTTTTTTGTTACATCTAATATATAAAATTCTCGTGTCACAGTTTTCGTTGCCATACTCCTCCGAAACGGCTTGACCGATTTTGATGAAATTTTTTGTGCTTATCCGTTATCTATGAGAATCGGCCAACATCTATTTTTCATCCCCCTAAATGTTAGGGGTAATCCACCCCTAAATTTATTTTTTATTTTTTAGACAAAATTTTTTATTTCTTTTTTTTAATGATACAACATACAAAAATACATACAATCCTCAATTTTGGCAAAACAACGTTTGCCGGGTCAGCTAGTATTGTATATAAACTGATACTAGGTATTCTAAGGGAGAATTCAAACCATGATAGGTACCAAACCACTTTCCCCAATACAAAGAACACATATCAGAATATGAAAAATAGTTTGTTTGCTTTCCGTATAATATAACTCGAGTCAACTAATGATCAACAAATGAAAGACCAAAATCATTGTCCTCAGATTAAATTAAATCCACTGCCTTCATTGTCTGTTCGCCGCATGGAAAAAGAACAAATTTCTCTTTATAAGTTTTTAAACAATTCTTTAGATTCTGCTTACCTTTATGGAACACTAGCTTTTGCCCGCGGCTTCGCTCGCGTAGGGGTGTAATTTATCAAAATCCTTTCTTAGGGGATGCCTACGTCATAGTAGCTTTATGCATGCAAAGTCTCAGCCCAATCGGTTTAAAATTGACAAAGTTTCATACAAACTTTCATCCCCTATTTATCCCCCTGGGGGTAGAATTGATCAAAATCCTTTCTTAGCGGATGCCTACGTCATAACATCTACCTGCATGTCAAATTTCAGCCCGATCCGTCCAGTGGTTTGGGCTGTGCGTTGATAGATCACTATGTCAGTCAGTCAGTCACCTTTAAGTTATGTATTTAGATAGATAGAAGATAGGTTTGAGATGTAACATCGTCCACACTCTACGAATAAGAAATTGTTTTTTGAATCAGTACTTAAAACCAACACATTTATTTATCGTGCTTGTCATAATTATAATTCACTGTTTAATGACCTTGATATATTCATGTCGTCTATTGGTTTATATAAAAGGGGAATTAAGGTAAGCGCACCGTACTTCAACACAGTACACAACTTCGTCACTTTGGTTTCAAACGCTATAAATAAGATTTTAAATTTACTTATTAAATCTTTAAAAATTGTAACTGCATCTACACCATGTCTGTCACCGAAAACACATACCTCCAAAATTTTTGTGTCTATATTCAGGTCAGGGCGAGCCTCCAAATCCTCGGTTGATTAAGAACGGCTGCTAAGTATGGGGCGCTTTAGTTGATACCGTAAGGCTGGCGGTCAAATTCATAAGCTTATTGCGAGTAAATAATAAGTCCATTTGAAAATATTTTTTTACAGTGCGTTATGTAGACCTTGACAGTAAGTTTGGCAAAGACAAAATATTTTATACTTCTTTTTTAGAATCGCTAATAACCGTGTCACGAAATAAGGTACACGTTATAATACGAGTGTTTTCTATTTCGTGACACTGCCGAATTAGTAACTTTTGGGATTGTTTTTATTTGCTTTAAATAAATTATGTCAATCAAGATTTTTACAAATGATGTAATTCAGGTATCAGCTAAAGTAGGTAAGCATTAAAGATTATTATGACCTAAATTTGACATATGTTTTGTTCAGTAGATTTTCCGTAAAACGAGTTCGAAAGTTACCTACATTTCTATTTTACTATGAAAAAGAATTTATTTTTTTAGAATTTATTTGAACATTTGAAACATAGGTGCATTTAACAAATTATGATCGTAAACAGACCGCTATAGTATAAAACTGTGTTGCAGTTGTTTACGCCCAATTCTGGAATATGGTTATCAGCAAACATTTAACAAGGTTCTTACTTAATTAAAGTTTATAAGTGGTAAGAAAAATACAAATTACATACAATTTACATACTAAACTTGATCTATTTTAAGGTGGAGGGCTTTGGGAGGGGGATAGGGAGTTATATGATTTGTGTAGCTGAAAGTGTTGAGTGTATATGTGACAGTGTTTGTGTGTTTGTTTGTTTGTTTGTAATAACTTTATTGTACTATGAAAACACACAAAAAATACATAAAATAACAACATAAAGAGTAAATTGGCAGTGTGTATTTGTCTATAGGTAAAAAGGGGCATTAATATTAACAGTTCACATTTGTTTGGTCTATTTTTCGTAAATGTGATCGATAAATAGTTTTTGACGTACAAGAATAACATAGATTATGTCATAAGGAGCTAAATAGCCCGGTGGAAGTACGCATTACTATCGCTTTCGCAAGTTAAGTAATACCGGGTGTGGTCTGCCCTTGGATAGGTAACCAATAATTTTATCCAGCAAGTTCAGTCCATATTTAGTAATAATATTGATTTTGTTAGGTGCACAAGTCTTTTAAATTACCATAATAAGTTTTTTGGACAAATTGAAAATAAAATACAGATTTTTCTATATAAATACAGGTTATTTTAATCTAAAAATATTCTTATTTATAGTAGTAATCATAACCAACTGTTTATATATGTATTTGAGCAAAAACACTCGTAAATAACATGCCGAAATTTACGAATTTAAAAACATCGTCAAATTTTATGACGAAATAAAGTGCAAACTGGACGTTCACATAAATTTTAATAAAAATTAAATATGACCGAAAAAATATGATGATTGCATATAGTAAATGAGAAAACACCAATAAATATGCGAAAAATACTTTGGAAACGGTTTCTTCTTTACATTTTTCTTAAAAATTGTCAAAGTCGTACCATCCTTTAAACTCACGAAGTATGATGCTTAGGTCGCTAAGTGCTGACACCTAAAATATAATTAAATTAATATGTAACTGTCGGTTAAAAAAATAAGTTAAGACTACCCACTCCTTTTGTTTTCCCTCTTAATTTTTTCACAGTCGGTTCTCTATTTCTGTATAAGTTATCTGAGAAAACTTGATTGATTTATGCATTACTTAAGTTTATTGTTATTGATAATTTATGTACCAAACTGTTTGTAACCCAAATAAAATAAAGATTTCGATTTCTTTGGGGAAAGTTGTTCAATACTATTGACTGATAGTTTCAGTTCATTTTGCTAGACACTAGTGTTTAGACTAGATATATAAGTATGTCTCTTACGGCGTTTCTCTGTAATTAAGGTATAGATTTTCAATTCTTCAGATGGTACCAGAAGTGCACAAATGCAGGGATAGGCCAAGATGGATATTGACAAGCGTTAGAAAAAGACAGTGGTACAATATACAAAATTAAGAAATTATTTAAAAAAACTTGTCTATAATTTGTAGCCAAAAATCCGCCATTTTATTCTTCAAAACAAAACTTCCAACCATTCCCTTTCAAAATGTCGCAAGTCATCATGGTTGCATGTGGCACACGATCGAGATATTTGGAAGGAAATGGGGGAAACCTTTGCCCAGCAGTGGGACAGTAGAGGTTAATTAAAAAGAAGACACCTACACTTCTAACGATACGAGTTAATAAAGCAACTTACAAACAAACATACAAAATAGAAGACAAGATGCGAAACCGAAACACATTTCCTTTCTTTGCAGCCGGGTAAAAAAAAAACTTAGAATTATGCAAAAAATATAATATATTAATATATAAAATATAATATATAAAATATCAGTACTATCTAATCTATCCCGCCAAAAAACTAGTCAAGATTACAACAAGAGGGTCTTCCAAACAGATTTAGCATCATACAAATAAACACCACTGAATATTCATCTAAATATCAATTACGGGGGTTATCGCTTCCCAGGGGATTTCCACCCCATGTGTCAAGAGATATGGACCAGTTGGACAAATGATGGCACGTGTCGGGTAAGTAAGTTTTTTATTGTTTGATTTTACTGTTATGCAACTTTGACGCCTTTAAAGGCATTTTTTTAATTTTCTTTTAAGACTAAGTGGTAGCTAGGCAAAAAACCTTTTTAAAACTAGACGGACTACCAATATTACTTTCAAAGGTTATTCATAAAATAGTTTAAAGGTCTTTCTAGACATTGATATAAATCAAATTTTTAATTATCACCATATTTATTTTTAAACAATTTATTTCAAATGAGGGCGTCACTTTAGCTACCACTTCGTCTTAATACCTGAATTTTCCGGGGTCCTGTGCCCCTATTTAAAATTAATCATTTGATAGGAATCGGAGACATCTTTTAAAATTTAGTCTTGACCAGGCACTAGATAACCCTTCAAACTATTTTGTGAACTACTGTTGACAGTTGAAAGTGAGAACGTGAAACTTTTCTGCGCACGTTACGAAAAACGGCCACTTTTGGCGTATGTGCGTAAAAAATCTTCCCGTTCTTACTTTAAACTGTAAACAGTAGTTCATTAAATAGTTTGAAGGGTCATCTAGTGCTTGGTCAAGATAAAATTTTAAATGATATCCCCGTTTCCTATCAAATGATTTATTTCAAATAATGGCAGCACTGGACCCCGGAAAATTCGGATATTTAAAGAAACCTAAAAAAATGATTTAATTCAAATGGGGGCAGCACTGGACCCCGAAAAATTCAGGTATCACCTTGGGCAAACGGGTGAATTGGGCAAAAAGGAGTTTACGCCCAAATAGATGTCTGAAATAAATCATAACTTTAATAAAATAAATTGGTTATAAAATAATCATAGTTGCGTTTAATTACAATAAATTCCAGCTTCTCTTAATTACACTTCCATGTTGGTCTGGGGGAAAAGGAAAATCTTTGAATGTACCAGCTGCTTCCGATCGTGGGACTGGGCGAAAATGCCTTATCATGTTAATAGGCAATGCGGCTAGCAACCCATCACTAATTTGATCCCTTTCCACCTTCTCGCCCACCATCACGCTAAAAATGGCCTTCGAGTCTTGTTTAGAGTCGTAAGACCCAAAAGGTTCTGTCTGCCCTGTTTGAGATAAAGACGTGATATTTTGAATGTATGTATGTATTCCCTTAATAAATTCTAGATTCCATGCGCGTTTGCTAAAACCGCTTTAGGTGAAAATATTTTTCGTCTTACTTGCAATGTCAAATATTGAAAAGATAAGTACTCTACAAAAAGGTTATGCAAACGTGTCTGATTTTTATGTGGTTTTTTTTTACTTATGGTGCCGAGATATGGACTTTAACAAAAGAAACCAAGTACGGTAAGCCTTAAAAAATGGAGTCACAATTTCTCATACAATTAGAATGGGAAACTGGGACTCCACTGCTGAGGCGTACGGTATAAGATTGCCGTTTCGCAAAGAGTCATGGAACGAGCCATGCTCGAAACTACCAAACCGAGTTCGCAACGTGGACGCCGCGCCGTCGGATGAAAGTTCAAGACGTCCTCTATAGAATTGCAGCTCTTAAATGGAACTGGGCGGGACACCTGGCTAGAAGGAACGATGGTAGGTGAAATAAGGCGTTTCTCCAAAAACAATAAATGCGAGTGTGTTGCTATTCAATCAAGGACCCACTTATTGTCCTGTCCAAAAAGCTCCACTTCCTGCACATTGCAGGACCTTATTGAGGCAAATGATCGGGAAGTCACCGCGGCTAAACACTGGTCAAATTTATTATAGCCTTTCGACTCGAGAAGAAGAAGGAGTAAGGCTACCGAGTGGTATCCTAGAAATGGTAAGCGCAGTGTGGGACATCCAGTGGCTCGGTGGTTCGACGATATCTAGCAAGTCGCTGGAAAAAACTGGATGGCAACGGCCGCGGACAGAACGGGATGGCGCCGACAAAGGGAGGCTTATAAGCCCAGCAGTGGGTTTTTGAAAGCTGATGATGATGAAAGGGATAAGAAGAATATGATAGTGAAAACTTTCAAGGCACGTAAGTACCATAAGGGCGGACTTTTAAACACACTTCTTGACGAAAAGATGATTTAATTTTTTGTCATTTCCGTTTTTTACTTTACGTACACAATAACATTAACGACATACAACCCTAATTTGGCGCTCACACCCTCAACCCCGAGGGTTGTCTGGCCCCGCCCCTTTCTTATCAGCAGCTCGCACGCGCTAACCCCCCTAAATGGCCCCCCTCTCTTACCACAATAGAATCACTCAGGTTTATAGGCACGTGTCGATTTGATAATAATTTTATTGAGGTTTAAAAAAGCTATTTTTGTTACGTACAATCTTTTTTATAAATGTTTCTTTCAATTTCCCAATTTTAAAGTGGCAGCTTGAGAAATCTGACACCGGCGTTGACCACTTACACATAAGAAAAACAATTTTAACGAAGAAATGTTACATGGAATCTTTGGTGGTACTGACGACATCCGTGGCGTAGTGGTCACCTTGCTAGTCTGCCACCCAGAGGTCCCGGGTTCGATCCCCGGTCAGGGCAAGTTGGAAAATGGCCTTTTTCAAATTGGCCTGGGTCTTGGATGTTTATCTATATATGTATCTGTTACAAAATATAGTATCGTTGAGTTAGTATCCCATAACACAAGTCTCGAACTTACTTTAGGGCTAGCTCAATCTATTAATTTTTCCCTATATATTTATTTATTTACTGACACTCATAACAGATCTAGGTACTCATCTCTCTCTCTCTCATGTCAGCGCATTCTCATCTACAATGCTGCGGAGCCCGGGGTCCGCTTTCCTGCTTTTTCTCCACGGTCTTGAGCATTCTTAGTTGTAAGACGATTAACGAAGATATAACAGTTCTAGGCACTCATCTAAATATTTTATTCGTTCTTTAGCAATGGAATTGTAAGGTTGACGTTTTTGGAGAAAATGCTGCAGTACAGTTTGTTACCGCTTCTTCTTTACTTGTGCTTTGAAAGCGGC
Source organism: Acrobasis suavella (assembly GCA_943193695.1). Taxonomy (NCBI): domain Eukaryota; kingdom Metazoa; phylum Arthropoda; class Insecta; order Lepidoptera; family Pyralidae; genus Acrobasis; species Acrobasis suavella. The sequence goes on from OW971950.1 coordinate 2,494,202, forward strand.
AGTTTTAGTTGTAAGTAAATGATCTGACGTCAACAACTATATATTAAGAAATCGAAAGAAAAAAGAAATGACAATTATCAAGTGATATAAATATCCAAAGATAAATAAATGATTTTTTACTTTTGTGATTTTTGGAACGAGTGTGATTTTTTAAAATTCTAATATGTATTATTAATAGTTAATTTTGCGTATTTCGATTGATTTTTTCTAGTAATGTTTTTGATCCATTTATCTAATTGAATATTAGAATTTAAAAGTTACATTCAAAAAATAAACCATTCTACTTTTTATTTTATCAGATCTCGCAACGCTCCGCGGATGAAAGAAAATTACTCGGTATTTAATTAATGAAATTGAACTTTTGCTAAAAAGTTGTCGCAGGCGTTAAAGCAAGGATTAATAAGTTTTTAACTTTTTTTTACAATTTCTTAGCTACCATTTTCAACTTAAAGTATACAAAAAAAAAAAACGAATATACCGCTAACTTTAAATTAGATAAAATAATTGGAAACACTTTAAATTCTTAATCATCAATTTATTTAAGAACTATGTTCTTGTCGGTGGAGTATTTTCCATGCCTCCCGATCTTCAGCTAAATGCTTGACCTCCCTATACGACACGACTTCTGCCTTTTCCTTTACTTCATCCATGAACATCCTTCTTTAATTCTTATAAAAATAAAAATTGATTTTAAAAATTTTGACCTAAACTACAATTCTTCTTTACTCTTCTTCATTTTGCTAAACACGTCAACAGCTTTTAGCACATCTTCAGCAAAAGTTTCAGGCAGCTCCCAGGCTAAGAAATGCCCGCCTTCTTCCAACACTGAGATGTTGACTAAGTTCTTGTACTTCATTTTCAAGATGGCCGCCGGGTGGAAGAAGATTTCGTACTTCGCTTGGACAATCCATGTGGGTACGTGTATAGGGATACTAATTAGTGAAACAAAACAAATTTTACTTGATAAAATTAAAATAAATGAATGGCAAACGTGACAGTATCCATGTTAGTAAAGGGATCTAAAAAATGCGTGACATGGGGGGTGGAGAAGACTCAAAAAGCAGAAAATTTTGCGTGAATTATTTAAGTGCATGGGCTCCAATTGCGGAGCAATTTTTTAAGGAAGTAGACTTCATTACAATAATTAAGGTTTACAGGTAGGTATCCAAAGAACCTTCTTACAGGCCACCAGCAACCTCCTCGAACATTTACAAATTGGTTCTGGGTACATTAAACAGGATAACTTTCTATTAGATCTCCTTTATAACTAGTGAAAGTGTTCAGAAACAATACAATTGAATCTAAACATGAGCCAAATTGGTCAAGTGGCCAACGTGGCCATTAGTTTGAAGCTAACTGCGAATTGAGAAACAAGCAGCAATACCAATACTTACTTATTGTAGATGTCGTAAGAGGCGACTAAACAACCTACATAAGCACAAACATCTCGTGCAACAACTGCATTCCCAAGGAGTGACGTCCGGCGGCTTCCGATCGTAAAACTGTAGCCAAATCGCTAAAACTTGTAACGATGTTGCAATAAACGCTATCCTTCATGTCATGACATACCTTCTTTCTCCATCATTTCATTCTATCCACCTTTTTCTTTCATTTCTAAATTTAATTCACAAATTTTAGATATTTTCGTTCCTGATCATTCTGACTCATTCCTCCACCACCTCTCATACAATTTTATCAATTGTGACAAATGTCATAATAAACTTTGTCGTGTCTCTCTCTCTCTCTTGCTCTACGACTGTTTTGGATCTGCATATTTCATGTAAGAGCACACTTACTGTTCTGATTATTTGCTCGATTTACGAAATCGAGCAGATAATCAGAACCATGCGATAGTCGCATTCGAAGACCATGCGATGGTCTTCGCCATCCTTGGGTCGAGGGATACACATATTATATTTGGAGAAAAAAATCGGGAAAGTGGACTTAAGGCTCCGAAGCAGCATAGCTGAGGATATAACTAAGAACTATTATAATATTAAATAAAGAAGACCAATACTTACTGATGAAATCCTAAGTTCCCATGTTCCTTTGAAGAAGACTCTGCATATAACCGCATAGAGGTAGTAATTGATTTAGGAACCCAGTACATCATCAGATTATCAAGGATTTGGTCTTTGGTGAACCTCCAAGAGCCCATGCCACCGTCTTCGAGATTCTGGTTGAGGAGACAGGTCGCGGCTGAAGACTTTTCGAGGATATACGTGAGGAGTCCCACAGGGGAGTCTGTTAAGGCCACTCCTAAAATAATTCATAAAATTACTTGAATGTATTGATATGCTTTCTAATCAATGTAATGAATACGGATGTAGACAATCTTTTTTTATGGCTCTCTAGGTAGGTTAGAAAAGAAATATTGTAAACTTAATATTTCTTTTCAAGAAATAATGACGTTTTTGGAGAAAAGCTGCAGTACAGTTTGTTGCCGCCTCTTCTGTACCTACTTACGCTTAGGAAGCGGCAATATACTTAGCTAACTATTATGAAACCGAAAGACAAATTGTCAATTATCAAGTGATACAAATATCCAAAGATTAATAAATGATTTTGACTTTTGACTTTGATCTATCCACCAGACTGGCGTCAATGAAGGATGTGTGGCAGAAGGAAATCTGTTTATGTCATTGATAATTCAACTGAACGATGTTCAGCTACTTAGACCACGACTGAACTGTAATGCAAAACAGCTAGAGGTTTTGTCAAACAACGGATTATACAATCCAACTGCGATATAATGTATATAAACTACTTACCAATAGTATTAGGCTTGGTGCTCTGAAGGTGGAAATAACCCATCTCCCCAAACAATAACTTATTGTACTCCAATCTATCAACCAGGCTAGCGTTCATAAAGAACGTGGGGAAGAAGGTTATCAGGTATTGCAGCACCATGGCCTTCAGAGTCATGACGAAGGCATAGTTTATATGGAAGCCCAGAACCTCCTAGAACATGAGCAAAATCGTTTAAGAGTTGCCGAGGTATTAAGATGCCTTAATCAATCGATAAACTTTAAAACTGTACTGTTTTTATTTTATCGAAAGAGTAATTTCTATTTTTTCTTTTCTACTGCGACGAAACACTCACTATCTGACGCGCTCAAACGCTAGTTAGCTTCAAATCCGTAATGTATCGTATCGGATCGAATCGTATCGCATCGTATCGTATCGTATCGTATTTTAAGAACTATTTTCTGGTCTGTGGTGTTTATTCAATTTATTTCAATTTTCCTCCAAACACTTTAAATTTCTTTATAAGACACGACTCATGTCTCTTTCTTCACTTCATTAATGAAGGTCCTTTTTGGCCCCCCTTTCTCTCTCACCTCAAACTTTGCATATCATAGGTGATATTGGAAATTGTTTTGTGAAGTCTAATATTTGAAAAAGGCCTGCGATCACAATTGTTATGTGCATTGTGCATAACAAACCTATGTTGATCATAGCTTTATCAGATTCCCATTTCTTAAAATTTTCGTTTCAACAGTTTCCTTTATGCTGTAGACATAAATGGCCAAATGCGGTGCGCGTTACTCCAAAATATCTTCTAATCTGCTATGCAATTAAAAAAAACCCTCATTGCGTTATAAGCTTCATAAAACTTACCTTCGGAAACAATGTCGCCACAATATTGCAAATTTGACCACCCCAATCTCCGCCTTGAATGTAGAATTTCTGATGTCCCAGTCTTTGCATGAGGTTCCTCATGATGACTGCTATCTGGGCTGGACCCAAACCAGGACGGACCGCCGCCTGGAACCAAAGATAAATATCTGTAAAATATTTTGAAAGAGGGTTTCATAAAGATCGGAAAATAGATAAATACATTGATAAGGACAAATATCTCTGATTGTGCTTAAATCAACTCCGAACTGAGGAAGGCTGGCAAGCATAATTTATCCCGGTGGAGGTATATTGATCCAACTGCAACAACGTGCCAATTTGGCCATAACGACGGGACTATGACACATCTCCTCTTTTTACCATCGTGCCTCACCAGCTGCACTAAGCGTGGCAACCTAATTGAAGGAAAAAAAAATGTTTTTATTTTTGAATTTTTGACACGAGAAGAAAAAGTTTTAAACTTGTGTTAAGGGAACTAAGTCAACTATAATATATTGTATGATAGGTATATAAAGATAGATAAACACCCAAGCCAAGACCCTAGACAATTTGAAATAGGCCATTAACTTGCCCTGGCCTGGAATCGAACACAGAACCTCAAAATGGTGGACTAGCGTAGTTATCAATACGCCACGGAGGTCGGCAAGAAAAAGATTTTATAATCGTCATCATGGTAAGAGTAAAGGGGGCTCCATGTAGTTCTATTCACGTAGTTCCATCGTAAACCATGGGCTACTGAGACATTTGCAAAATTTGCATTAAACAATTAATAATGAAACTATGACTATTTTTACGCAGTAGGTCGAGGAAATTAATTGTTTTATTACAAACGGACGGAACTAGTTAGACCAAACAAAGACATTCGAATAACGCGTGTAACGTCAGAAACAATAGGTTTCCTTCTCGTAAAAGAACATCGTTCAAAAATGTGATCGCTTCAAATACATCTTGATGTGTCGTGGAGTAGGAACATATACTTACATCAGAAAACCCATATCCTGGCAAACTTGGCACAATGACTTCTAAAGCAAAGTCCCTGTCCTTCACGACAGCAGTGAGAAGTGGGATTGCCTCGTAAAACTCTCTAACAGATCCCGGCCAGCCATGGAGCAGAAGAATTGGGATCGTCTCCACATTTTGTGCCTGAAACAGCACATTATTTTAAGTTAATAGTGACTCAAAGGTTGGCTGCATGGAATCTTGAAGGTAGTCTATCTCTCTTTGTAGTTTTACCAATAGTTTAAAACAATTTTTCACTGTTCTTGTAACGATGCTATAAAGATATTGATATAGACATCTTATCTTATCTTTTTTATCTATACAATGTGTCTGGCATAGAGCTATCTATTAATTAAGGACATGTCGTCATTATAATATTACAAATGTCAAATTTAATTATTAATAGCGAGAAATAAATCAGATGATCGAAGGCTGTTCCATTCATTTTGGTGCGGTAGGTATTGAATTATATACGGAGAAGTAGTTCTTTTCAACCCCCAACTAAACACAGGGGTATTGTAAGTTTGACGCCAATATATGTCTGTGGCACTGGCTGTGGATAGACCGATTTCGATGCGGTTTTTTTTTTAAAGCAAACTTGATCGAGATGATTCTTAGTTATATTTGATAGAAACAGATTCAGCCATTTAAAAGTCACGGGGATGAACGCTTGAAAGTCTAGCAAATGAATTAATTGTTTATAATAGAACTATCTTATTTCACTCAATTTAGTACCAGACAAGCAAACTCACCCGTGGCTTAACCCTGATGAAATGTATATCCAAACCTTGTATATTAGTCTTGAACTGAGGGAACTGGTTTAGAAACTTTTCCCTTTCCTTAAACGGGTACTTTTCGGCCCAGTATGTCGTCCCAGACGTACCCAGTCGTCCACAGCTTTAGTGTTAAACCCGTATTCGAAGCCCACGCCCTCTAGTGGAGGCGTGAAGGGGACATGGTTCTTCAGTCTTGTTTTAAGATCTTTTATCATCTGGAAATTATGAAGCAAAACCGTGACAGACACGTGCATCCTTCCAACCCTCAAATATGAAGCTCAGATTTGGTCTTTAACAAAAGCTCTAAAGGAAACTGAAACGGTTTACCATCATTCGATTGATCCATGAGCCGTTGGGCAACAGAATCTTTAAACAAATAACTTTTCATCCAAAGGACTTTTCACCCACGAACGTTTCGCCAAAATAACTTTACGTTAGTGAATGCATAATCTGACTTTAATTGACAGACAATCAAAATTTCTTTGCCATTCCCAGTTTTAATAAATAACTTATTATGGAATTTATATTATGATTGTTGAGTATTATTTTAAACAACATAATCAATATGGAAGGGCACCCTTTTTATGCCTTTTTATACCTAATTCATCTTAAATAAATTACATTTTTTATCAAGGTCTGTTTTTGAATTATTCCCTTGAATATTTTTTCGCTTGACTGCATTCTTTTTGGCTTGAAAAATAGGTTTTTTTTTATTTGTAGGTGGTCCTAGTCACCGGAAGAAAAAAAAATTCTGAATCCGGCGACTCGGACCGTTATCCTAGTGAACTTTGGTCCCAGACGCCGGAATCCTCAATATACTTACATCATCACCAAAAGTTATGTTAAATGGTCTTATGCTCGAGTCTTGCTTTCCTTTCAACTCTTCTGGCCCCCACCACGCATTTAGATCCAGGGTGGGTACGGGTGGAGGGGGCTTCAGGAACAGCCAGTATACCAAGACAATTGTGATCAGGATTGGTATGACAAAGATGGTAGACAACAGCTGAAACAGAAAACAAATAATATTTTATATTTAATAAACAAATATTTTCCCAGAGGTTCCGGGTTCGATCCCTGGTCAGGTCAAGTTGCAAAATGGCCTTTTTCAAAATATCCTGGGTCTTGGATGTTTATCTATGTATGTATTTGTTATTAAATATAGTATCATTGAGTTAGTTTATATAGGACTATATTCTTATTATTTATTATATATAACTAATTACAAAACAACTCTCCCCCTAGGAACTATATGAAAGATTTTTTTTTGCTACCCAGGAAGAATCGGATCAGCTGATTAAATTATATGGGAGATCAATTTTCAGGTTTCCGTACCCAAAAGGGTAAAACCGGGACCCTGTTACTAAGACTTCACTGTCCGTCTGTCGGTCTGTCTGTCACTAAACTGTATCTCATAAACCGTGATACCTAGACAGAAATTTTCACTATTGATGTATTTCTGTTGCGACAAATACTAAAAACAGAATAAAATAAATATTAAAGTGTGGCTACCATACATACAACACACGTGATTTTTGTAGATAATAAGTACGGAACCCTTCGTGCGCAAATCTGACTCGCATTTAGCCGGTTAATTTAAGTTTATGTAATTAGTTACAATGTAAGTAGAAAAGTTAATCTATTCGGAAGTGATCTTTGTATTGACTATGGATGATAATTATAGGAAATTATAATTATACTGCCTTATAATAAATCATTGCAGTATTTACCTACTTAATTAAAAGTTATGTCGGACCAATCCTCTACGGTTCCACGTATATCAAAACCCAAAATGTTCTCTCAAAATAATCCAGTATCCATGATATCAAATTGTAGACATAATCATGGATGTTTATCTATATATGTATTTGTTATAAAATATAGTATCGTTGAGTTAGTATCCCATGACACAAGTCTCACACTTACTTTGAGGCTAGCTCAATCAGTGTTATTTGTCCCTATATATTTATTTATTTATTCAGAATATTTAAGAAAAATCCAAATGAAGAAACACAAAAGAACACACGAAGCAACAACAATCACATCGTGTCTTCTGAAATTACCTTGCTCATTTTGAAATATCGCTTTTCCTTTTTTTTTTGTAAACTTTTTTCGTTTTGTTGTTACATTTCTTGGCACACGTCTAACACTCAAGCAGAGTTTATCGTAAACTGAATGAAACGTTACCATCGGCATGATATACCTAAATAAAATCTGCTTCTGCGATAACTAATTGTACAGTTGTGAACATTTATTTCTTTTAATTTACCGGTGTTCCTCCATTCAGTTGGAAAATAACAGGTGACAAACGTTAAAACCGCGATTTGAAGTTGAGAATATTACCTATGCCGAATGATTTTGGGTAAATAATACTAGAAAAAAAAAATATTCGCAATAGATATAAAAGTCAAATATATTAAATATATTAAAACAATAAGTAAATTTATAAAAAGAGACCATAATTTCAAGACACCTGAAATTATCGTCACTGATAGAAGTTTGTAGAAAAGAGGCGATACCTTTGTTTGCCCAACTTTGGGACACCACAGGCTTGTAAAAGAAAAAGGTAAGTATAAAATAAATAAAATAAAATACGTTTATTTCGAGTTACAAAACTCATATGAGCCCAAAGGATTTTGAACCATAAGGTATACAGGGTGTTTTTTAAAACTGACATCCTTTCTACTGGTGAAAGTACTCATGAATATGAGCAACATTTTGTATGGGACCGACTCAATCCAACCGAAAAAAAAATCAGCTGTTCCATACTATTTTACAATACTTAGAATCTCAAAATGTATGGAACAGCAGAATTTTTTTTCTCATAATGAAGCTCATAATTTAAAAGACCCATTCAACGATGTCTCACACGATGGGTAAGTCGAGAAAAAAAAAACACTCACATTTTACATGTATGGGATGTATGGGAAGTTTACCACTTGGTTGGCATGATAAAATTACATACAAATGTCAAATTGCAGCTTTCTAGTACTTATTGTCTCTGAATAGAACAGATAGACAGAAAAACAGACAAGCAGAGAGACAGACAGGCAGACCGAAAGACATTATATCTTCCTGAAAGGCCGGCGACGCTACTGTTACACCCCTGGTGTTGCAGTTGTCCATGGGCAGCGGTGATCACTTACCATCAGGTGAACCGCTTGTTCGTTTGCCGAGCTATAACATAAAAAAAAATATTAGCGTCAAACTTATAACACGTACCCCTCTTTTTTCTCGGGCGTTAAAAATAGAAGGCCGCCTGCCAACGGTGCAGAAGACAGTAAATTAATTCGTTTTTACAGAATAATAGGTTGTATTGTAGGTATATATTCTTTTAAAATTTCATTAATGGGAGGAGTCGTGACGTCATGCATGTTATTTCCATATAAAATACTTGAGTTAGTTTTGTATGTAAGAGACGGACATTCAAAGAAATATTTTACATTTTACAGAATAAATCAATCTCATTTTCTGTTTCCAGTCACTTCGACCTTTTTTCCTAATTCGTTACAATTGGGTACTTTCCTGGGTCAAAAATAAATTATTTGGTAATAAAACGCCACAAAATAATCACTTGTCATGATCATATGAGAAAATGATTTATTTTTGCAGAAAAACTAATATTAATGTACGGTTACGTACAGTCAAGTACCAAGATACCTGACCAGGCTCTCTACTTATATCTTGAATTTTCTCTTAAACTAAAAATAATATTAACATGAAAATTTATATTCAGAAAGACTTAATTAAAATCTGTCTGAATATAAATTTTCACGTTAATATCATTTTTAGTTTAAGAGAAAATTCAAGATATAAGTAGAGGGCCTGGTCAGGTATCTTGGTACTTGAATGTATATTGACAGCGCGCGGTGGCACGGTCAGCAGATTGACACCGCGCCCGATTTTGTTTTAATTATTTTATTAGTCAGTACGCCACCAACTTTCCTACCATTCGCGAGTTCTTGTAAACCATTCACAAACACTCGTAACGTGTATTCATTACATTTCACCCTACTTTTTACCATCTTTCACCAACATTCCCATTAACTATTTATTGATTCGTTTTTCTTATATTTGTATAAGTCCTAGTGATTGTTGTTAATTTGTGTTTCACGCAATTAACTTCCTTTTTGTTACTTATATAAAATCTTTTCTATATACCAATTCCCCTGCACATCTACCATTAACTTTTTATATACACAACCCGTACAATTATGATCTCTATTTGACTCCAAGAGACTATGACGCTATTAGTCTATCATTATCAGAGGTCGGAATTAGGTAGTTATTTATGTACTTGCATCGAAATGTTGATATTAATATGGATCTTACCGGGATTTCTAATGGACAATCCCGTGTTGCCAACAATATTATGCAAATAAATAATAAGAAAAACCTTAGAGACAGATAAGACAAATAAAACAAAGTTAATTAACATACAATTTTTATTAGTATTTTTTATTCGTTATAACATATTATATTATGTTATAATATATTGGCAACGTCGTGCGTGCAGTGGTTTAAATTGTATAAAAGTAAATAACTTTTTTATTTAATAAATTACGGGATTTTTTTATCTTTAAAATTAATCCCGAGATTTGAGGCATATCCACTTTATTCTTTCGCTGTATGAAATCAGTGTAAGTTCTACTGGTTGTCTGGAAGAGATCGCTTTAAGCGATAAGACCGCCCATTGTACTCATTTAATTTAAAATTATTTCTTTTGGTGTCCAATAAAGAGTTATCTATCTATCTACCTACATAAATAACTCTACCTAATTACGACCTCTGTTAGTCATCAATCATCATCATCATTTCAGCCGCATCCATTGCTGGACATAGGCCTATATATCGTCTATATTTCATACATATCCTATAAAAAAAGATTGTTTTGACCTTTAGAAAAAAGTATCTGATTCGACTTGTTGGAAAATAGCAAATTGCTTATAGCTGTCACTTGAGCCAGGTGCTGGATGTAGGGTTAGAACATTTCCTTTATATTATCTAATTATTTTATATTATTATTTTTGTGTATGTATACAGGGTGTTTTTAAAATCATTGGCATCCTTTCTACTGGTGAAAGTACTCATGAATATGAGCAACATTTTGTATGGGACCAACTCAATCCAACCGAAAAAAAAATCAGCTGTTCCATACTATTTTACAATACTTAGAATCTCAAAATGTATGGAACAGCAGAATTTTTTTTCGGTTGGATTGAGTCGGTCCCATACAAAAATTTGCTCATATTCATGAGTACTTTCACCAGTAGAAAGGATGCCAATGATTTTAAAAACACCCTGTATACATACACAAAAATAATAATATAAAATAATTAGATAATATAAAGGAAATGTTCTAACCCTACATCCAGCACCTGGCTCAAGTGACAGCTATAAGCAATTTGCTATTTTCCAACAAGTCGAATCAGATACTTTTTTCTAAAGGTCAAAACAATCTTTTTTTATAGGATATGTATGAAATATAGACGATATATAGGCCTATGTCCAGCAATGGATGCGGCTGAAATGATGATGATGATTGATGACTAACAGAGGTCGTAATTAGGTAGAGTTATTTATGTAGGTAGATAGATAGATAACTCTTTATTGGACACCAAAAGAAATAATTTTAAATTAAATGAGTACAATGGGCGGTCTTATCGCTTAAAGCGATCTCTTCCAGACAACCAGTAGAACTTACACTGATTTCATACAGCGAAAGAATAAAGTGGATATGCCTCAAATCTCGGGATTAATTTTAAAGATAAAAAAATCCCGTAATTTATTAAATAAAAAAGTTATTTACTTTTATACAATTTAAACCACTGCACGCACGACGTTGCCAATATATTATAACATAATATAATATGTTATAACGAATAAAAAATACTAATAAAAATTGTATGTTAATTAACTTTGTTTTATTTGTCTTATCTGTCTCTAAGGTTTTTCTTATTATTTATTTGCATAATATTGTTGGCAACACGGGATTGTCCATTAGAAATCCCGGTAAGATCCATATTAATATCAACATTTCGATGCAAGTACATAAATAACTACCTAATTCCGACCTCTGATAATGATAGACTAATAGCGTCATAGTCTCTTGGAGTCAAATAGAGATCATAATTGTACGGGTTGTGTATATAAAAAGTTAATGGTAGATGTGCAGGGGAATTGGTATATAGAAAAGATTTTATATAAGTAACAAAAAGGAAGTTAATTGCGTGAAACACAAATTAACAACAATCACTAGGACTTATACAAATATAAGAAAAACGAATCAATAAATAGTTAATGGGAATGTTGGTGAAAGATGGTAAAAAGTAGGGTGAAATGTAATGAATACACGTTACGAGTGTTTGTGAATGGTTTACAAGAACTCGCGAATGGTAGGAAAGTTGGTGGCGTACTGACTAATAAAATAATTAAAACAAAATCGGGCGCGGTGTCAATCTGCTGACCGTGCCACCGCGCGCTGTCAATATACATTCAAGTACCAAGATACCTGACCAGGCCCTCTACTTATATCTTGAATTTTCTCTTAAACTAAAAATGATATTAACGTGAAAATTTATATTCAGACAGATTTTAATTAAGTCTTTCTGAATATAAATTTTCATGTTAATATTATTTTTAGTTTAAGAGAAAATTCAAGATATAAGTAGAGAGCCTGGTCAGGTATCTTGGTACTTGACTGTACGTAACCGTACATTAATATTAGTTTTTCTGCAAAAATAAATCATTTTCTCATATGATCATGACAAGTGATTATTTTGTGGCGTTTTATTACCAAATAATTTATTTTTGACCCAGGAAAGTACCCAATTGTAACGAATTAGGAAAAAAGGTCGAAGTGACTGGAAACAGAAAATGAGATTGATTTATTCTGTAAAATGTAAAATATTTCTTTGAATGTCCGTCTCTTACATACAAAACTAACTCAAGTATTTTATATGGAAATAACATGCATGACGTCACGACTCCTCCCATTAATGAAATTTTAAAAGAATATATACCTACAATACAACCTATTATTCTGTAAAAACGAATTAATTTACTGTCTTCTGCACCGTTGGCAGGCGGCCTTCTATTTTTAACGCCCGAGAAAAAAGAGGGGTACGTGTTATAAGTTTGACGCTAATATTTTTTTTTATGTTATAGCTCGGCAAACGAACAAGCGGTTCACCTGATGGTAAGTGATCACCGCTGCCCATGGACAACTGCAACACCAGGGGTGTAACAGTAGCGTCGCCGGCCTTTCAGGAAGATATAATGTCTTTCGGTCTGCCTGTCTGTCTCTCTGCTTGTCTGTTTTTCTGTCTATCTGTTCTATTCAGAGACAATAAGTACTAGAAAGCTGCAATTTGACATTTGTATGTAATTTTATCATGCCAACCAAGTGGTAAACTTCCCATACATCCCATACATGTAAAATGTGAGTGTTTTTTTTTTCTCGACTTACCCATCGTGTGAGACATCGTTGAATGGGTCTTTTAAATTATGAGCTTCAAATAAAACAATATGACGCAGTACAAATATGTACGGGAAGTGTAAAGTCAAAGTCAAAGTCAAATCATTTATTTATCTTTGGATATTTATATCACTTGATAATTCTCATTTCTTTTTTCTTTCGATTTCTTAATAGTTAGTTGTTGACGTCAGATCATTTACTTACAACTAAGTTTACTGCCGCCTCCAAAGCGCAAGTACAGAAGAAGCGGTAACAAACTGTACTGCAGCATTTTCTCCAAAAACGTCAACCTTACAATTATACTGATATTAAAATTAGATGTGTGGACTGAGAATACATTGCTATGTCATAATTATTAATTAAAAATGTCAAATTTGAAATTAATGTCAGTTTGTATAAAATACATGTATGTACTGATTGTACTCAAATAATGTCATTTGTGAGTGTACAAATATAAACCTTTAAAAGGAACCCGCGCCAAGCTCAAGCCAGACGTTTTTGTCTTTAAGATAATCATCGATTCCGTAATAAGCCTTCTCACAAAGTACTTTCTTTACATAAGCTTTAAATTTTCTATCTGGCATATCAAGGACCGATTTTGGCAATTTATTATAAAACTTTATACAGTTTCCCTTAAACGATTTACTGACTGTTTTCAGCCTATAATACGGGGTAACTAAAACATTTATGTTACGTAAGTTTCTACCCGTAATATCACCTGTTTTATTAAATAAGGCAATATTTTTCCTCACATACATTATATTTTCAAATATGTACTGGGATGGTACAGTGAGTATATCAATTTCCTTAAAAAAATCTCTTAGGGAGTCTCTCGATCCTAAATCATAAATAAAACGAATTGCCCTTTTCTGTAAAATAAAAATAGTCTGTATATCAGCAGCACTCCCCCAGAGAAGAATCCCGTAGGACATCAGACTATGAAAGTAACTAAAGTAAACTATTCTAGCAGTTGCTACATCTGTCAATTGTCTGATTCTTCTAACAGCGTAAGCCGCTGAGCTGAGCCTATTAGCGAGTTTAGAAATATGGACATCCCACTGAAGTTTTGAATCTACTGTGATTCCCAAGAAAGTAGTATTATCAACGAGATCTAAGTTTTGACCGTCTAGTAGCACATCAACATTGGCCTGCCTCACGTTAGGAAGACTAAATCTAATGCATTGGGTCTTGTTTGCATTCAACAGAAGGTTATTGGCAGAGAACCAATTAGAAATGGCCGATAATGTATCATTCACCGCAGTAGCATCTTCGCTATGACGGTCTATTTCAAAAATAAGAGACGTGTCATCGGCGAACAACACAATACCAGCCTGTTTTTCAACCGCGTAAGGCAAATCATTGACGTACACTAAGAAGAGGAACGGTCCTAGGATAGAACCTTGAGGTACACCCATTTTGACAAGAGATCCGTTTGACTTTATGCCATTTATATCAACAGTCTGAAGCCTATCCGTTAAATATGATTGAATGAGGTTTATAGATTTATCGTCAAAACCGTACTGACGGAATTTGAGCAAAAGTGTCGGGTGATCTACGCAGTCAAATGCTTTTGAGAGATCGCAGAAAGAACCGATTGCATCATGCTTGTTTTCCCATGCGTTGTAAATGTGAGTAACTAGCGCTACCCCCGCATCGGTGGTCGATTTCCCTCCAGTAAAACCAAACTGCTGGCTATAAAAAAGGTTATGGGTGATAAAGTGATGTTGCATTTGATTAAGCATTATCTTTTCAAACACTTTGCTCAAAACTGGCAAAATGGAGATAGGTCTATAATTACCAGGATCTGTTCTTACCCCCTTTTTAAATAAAGGAATCAATTTACTGCATTTCATTAAATTTGGAAAAATACCTTCATCAATGCATTCATTAAAAATAAAAGCTAGGTCTGCAGCAATGATATTTATGATGTTGCTTACTACATTAACGGACATACCCCAGTGATCTTCAGACTTTTTTAAATTTAGCTGTTTAAATGCATCGACTATATCTTAAGGGGTAATATGTTTAAATTGAAACTTGTGATTACATGGAGCTATATTATCTTTAAGTAAGGCTTCAGCATGTTGAGGACTTGAATTGACATCAGCAGTAAGTGCCAAGGGAATATTGGTAAAAAAATTATCGAATACATTTACTATGTCTTTAGGTGCGGTAATATTTTTGTCAGCATATTTGATTTCACGAATATTTTCTCTCGCTTTAGTTTTCCCTGTTTCTTTATTAATGACATTCCATGTCTCTTTTATTTTATTTGGTGCATTATTGATTTTTCTACTAATATAGATAGCTTTAGCCTTTTTGCAAACTCTTTTAAATAATTTTGAATAATTTTTAACATAATCAACAAAGCTAGGGTTAAAATTAAATTGTTTTTGAGCATATAAATCAAATAACTTTCTTCTACTTATATAAATACCTGTAGTAGCCCATTCATTAAATTTTAACCTTTTATTAACATTAACTTTTTTTTGATCCAATGTTGCCGAATATTCCTTAGACACGGTACTAAACAATTTATTGTAGTGATCATCAGGGTTACTTCCAGTGTATACGACTGAACATAATTTATTTTCTAAATTCTTCTTGAGCTTACGAATCTTTTTGGAAGTAATTGGCCTACACATGATTTTATCATCTTTCAAGCAGCGGGTTGACTTCTTGACAAAAGATACAAATACACCTGAATGATCAGATGGCAACTTGTTAATAACAGATTTGTGAAAATAACTTATATCGGTAAAGAAATTATCAAGACATGTGGCAGATGTAGCGGTGGTTCTAGTAGGTTCAAGAAAAACATTTTCTAAGTCATAACATTTAAAGAGGTTTAAGAATTGTGTACTCCTTGTATTCTGCAAAAGAATATCAACATTGAAGTCACCACAAATAATTAAAATCTTTTTACTATTTGAAGCTAACTTAAGAACCTGATCCATTACTTTCAAAAATCCCGTAAAATCGCTATCAGGTGGACTGTATACACATAAAATTAAATGATGTTCTAGCTCGGCACAGGCCACCTCACAACAGCGGTCAACAGAAAGTCTAACTATGTCATTCCTCTCCTTGCCGCGGACACCATTTTTTGAAAATATCATAGAACCGCCCCGAGTAGTAGACTTTCTGTTTGTAGATTCAATTACACTCATTTATGTATTTACAAGCTACATTGTAAGTTTGTAATGTGACGCCGAGAAATTCTAGGTTCTTGGAAACTTCTTTCCATTAAAATTTCCGGAAATTTTTAACTTTTTTAAACCAACATTTTTAAGAATTTTTGTTGAAAAATTTCCTAATTAAATTTTTGCAAGAAATTTTTTGGAAATTTTCCAGAACGTTACGGAAATTTCCTAAAATTTTCAAGAACGGCACATCACTATTTGTAAGACGTTAGTACGCTCTAAGGCCAAACGAAAGAATCTGTGAGCTATTGAATGGCCGAAATACAAATAATATACTAAGCCTTTCATCCCATGGGCCAAAATTGGCAATTAAGGGGATACCCGAATTTTCCGGGGTCCAGTGCTGCCCCCATTTGAAATAAATCATTTGATAGGAAACGGAGACATCGTTTAAAATTTTGTCTTTATCAGACCCTAGATAACCCTTCAAACTATTTTATGAACTACTGTTTACAGTTTAAAGTGAGAACGTAAAGTTTTTCTACGCACATACGCCAAAATTGGCCGTTTTTCGCAATTGTGCGTAGAAAAACTTCAGTACAGTAGTAACTGCAGTACTGGACCCTGGAAAATTCAGGTAGCCTCTTAACAAGTTTATCAATCAATCCGCTCGAGCGCTAGGATGCCACAGACAGACAAACAGGTAGACAGACCGACATATGTAAGTGTCAAACTTACAGCTATTCTCTTTTTTGTCGATTACATGACAGAACGAGCATTATGTTATGTTTAAACAATACACTTTAAGCTATGATTATCTTCGGTCTTATTTTCAATTGAGTTAGTAAATTGTTCGTGTATTTTACAAGCTTTTATTGAGTTTCACCTGTCCCGTTGTCTGTCGGTCTGTCTGGCTGTCTGTAATCAAAACTGCAAGTTAAATTTGACCCACTTCCCGGTTTCCGATTGAGCTGAAATTTTGCACGCATTCGGATATTGCGTTACAATGCAATATAGTGATGACATGGCGCTGATCTGATTAAGGAGCTGGACGGTGGCCGTAGGAACTTTGTAATGAAACGACGCAACCCAATCGAGGGACACCCATGTGGGCTCGTTTTATTCGTCTTGAGTATCACTTTAGATAAAAGCTTGTTTAAATAAATATTTTTTTAAATAATAACTTGATAAATGACTTTAAAAATAATAACTTGTTTTCTCTCTGAACTGATCCAAAGGCGTCATAGATAAGCCTCTAGATGTTCTTTACGTGTTGAATCTATCAGAAGTTTTTTATTGCGTAAAAAGACCGCACTAGCCGAGTGCGACATATAATACGATAACTGTCATCCTCACAAGAGCAAAAGAGATAGCGATCAATAAGAACAAGTTTTCATACAATATACATGCCTACTCGACCTCCGTGCGGTAGTGGTCATCATGCTAGTCCGCCACCCAGAGGTCCTGGGTTTGATTCCCGGTCAGGGCAAGTTAGGAAAGGCCTTTTTTCAAATTGTCCTGGGTCTTGGATGTTTATCTATATATGTATTTGTTTATTAATATGTATCGTTGAGTCAGTATCTCATAATACAAGTCTCGAACTTACTTTGGGGCCAGCTCAATCAGTGTTATTTGTCCCTATATATGAAATAAAATATACAATATGAAACTAAAACCCTGTCCGATCCTTGTAGGAGTAACTCAGACCGTCAATATGAACAACTTTTCCGATGGGTCCAATGCTTGAAACTCAAAAAAAAAACGACTTTTTCATCTCATACAAATTGCCGGGCCAGCCAAACACTTTTGTATAGAAATGTCGATATTTTTCAAGTTTCAAGCATTGGTCCCATAGGAAAAGTGGTTCATATTGACGGTCTGAGTTGCTCCTACAAGGATCGGACTTCGTTTTTGTTAATTGTATAAGCCATTAGCAATCTGGCTCGAGATAGTCACACGAAAACTGGATTTTTCAAATTGTTAACTGTGTTAATTTATACGTTATCTTACCTTGGAAAGATATGCATCGTACTGCATTACCGGAAGTTCTTGTAGTAGGTACAAATACAAACCTTTTAAAAGGCATTTCACATTAGGTTGGCTGTCTCGCTCGCACAATAAAACATTTTTAAAGATTATTAAAAAATGTGTTTCATTTGTAGAAAAGTGTTTCATTAACATTCAATATAATTATACTGATTTGTTATAAATTATAGTATCGTTGAGTTAGTATCCCATAACACAAGTCTCGAACTTACTTTGGGGCTAGCTCAATCAGTGTAATTTGTCCCTATATATTTATTTATTTATTTATTGTGGATATTTTAGACATGTTTGTATATTGTGTAGACATTTACTACATCGAGAACTAGATCATCAAAATTTTAAATTTTTGATGACCTAATTCTCGATACACAAACACATAAACAATAAAAAAACATGTCTAAAATATCTAACATATAATTATATTAAATGTTAATGAGAGACTTTTCTACAAATGAGGCACATTTTTCAATAATCTTTAAAAAGGTTTGATTGTGCGAGCGAGACAGCCTACCAAATGTGAAATGCCTCTTAAGGTCACACAAAAATATTTCGATTCTGTTCACATTTTACAATACGCTATATCCATCTTGTACTTCTAAATCTATGTAAATAACAGAATATAATATAATAATAACCAGAAATAATTGCTCGGTCACGGTTGTGTAACACATTTTATTTACTAATTAAGAACTTCAATAAATTATACAACAATTAAATTAAATGTACATATTTTAAACAGCCGAGCTATAAATTATTTAATTTGCTAGTAAATACTTATTTAACTTTCACAAAATTTATTCAAGTATATTCGAAAATAATAATTAGCAATTGTAGATTGTACTACAAGGGGCAAAGGTAATATTTTAAGGCGAGGGCGCTACTTTGAATCCTGAGTGAAGCGAGGAATTCATTTATATCGCCCGAGATAAAAATATTACCGTAGCCAAGTAGCACACTCTACTTTTCAACTCCATTTACGAGAAAAATATTTTCCACCTGGTCCAATGGTTGACTGGCAGAGAACGCCATATGGCGTTAATTTCGCAATTTGTATACTTTTTTGTGCAATAAAATTAGCAAATACGAAACAGAATATACTGAAAAGTAGCAAACACCTACGTATACCTAATCATTGTTAAACCGACGGTTACTAAATTTTATTTGGTGTCGTTTTAGTTCAATAAATACTAAAAAATATGTTTTCAAAGAGCACCAACTTCTGATATAGGTTCCTTTAAAAACTCTACGGTTTGGTGGTCCTTCATCGCTTATTTTTTAAATAATTAAACTTCATATTAACTATATGAGGAGCTCGGTCGCCCGGCGCATTACTAGCGTTTTCGCAAGTTAAGGGACACCGGGCGTGGTCCGCACTTGGATGGGTGACCACAAGTGGCACAAAAATTTCTCGAGCTCCTCCGTGCTTCGGAAGGCACGTATAAGCCGTTGGTCTCGGCTGTCATCATTGTTCGGCAGTCGTCAAGCTATGTCAGATACCTTTAGGCAGCCTGAAAAATCTGACACCAGTGTTGGCCACTTACATACACGAAAACAAATATTAACTATTGGTAAATTATGAAACAGTGTTCAAATTTACACAATTTATTCTCAATACCTAAAACATCAGTACCAAATTACTTCATATCAAAGAAAAAAATGGCGCTTTATTATTATACTTATTTATTTTTCAGAAGCGAAGAACATAAAAATGTTTACCTACATTTATCCACGTTGACGACGATATGTTTTTCAAATCGAAAGAATTGGAACAGCCATCGTCCGCGCCTGAGCCAATTATTTATTTTTGATTTTACAAAGATTACAATTGTGTTCAGTTTCCAATTGTTTTAATCCCTAAAGATTTTTCTTTTACTTTGCAGTCCGAGAATCAGCCGAATAACTTCAGTTCCATATGTTTTAGGATGAAAACATAGTTTTAGAATAGATGAGATGAAAAATATTTTGTCCCATGCTGGTCTGGGATAAAGGAAAAAAATTACTACTACTTCTCTTCCAGCGCAGATCGTAAAAGCCGATTGAGGGAACGGGTGAGAATCGGAATCATGTTATTAGACGATGCGGCAGCTCCCCATCACTCTTTTGATTCGATTTTCCATCTTCACGCCCACCATCTTGATAAAAGCCTTTAGATCTCATGGCCCTAGGCTCTGTCTGCTCCGAAGACGTGATTATATTTTACATCTATTTTTAAAATCTATATTTCCTTATGATCATTTTTCAAAACCTAAAAACTGACTTGTACTGTATACCAACCGCGTGCAGTTGGTGCGTGGCTAAGGAGCAAAAGAGGACTTTCCAAATTACTTTTTTTATGTATGTTCCCTGACTACACGTCTTCGAGTAAACAGGGAGCATACAATAAAAAAAATACTTACATTCAAATAGAAAACCTTCTTTTTTGAAGTCGGTTAAAAAGTATGAAATATCTGACTGTCCTACTGAACGTCGAAAGTCAAAACATCGATGTAGGTACTGTATCCAGAAAGTATATAAAAACGATTTGTATTACGTGGACTACAAAGTATGTAGGCTATAACGAGTTACTCAATATCGTATGTTTCTCATTGCGATATACCTACGTAACTTCGACAGATTACAAATCAACTAAACGTAGCTCGGATTTCTTTTCTACAGGAAGAAGTAAACAACAACTTAATAGCTATAATTGGTTGTTTTCGCACATTTAATAACGTTTCAATCAATGGCGCAGTGCAGTTGTTCCTCTGCAGTCTTTGATTTATTTTTCGTGTGTTTGTGTGGTCACCACTTTTTTCTCCCACGGGTGTCTTAGAAGCGACTAAAGAAGGTATATAATTATTATATAACTGAGAACCGAGCAGCAGTGTTCGACGTCTTAAGCTATGCCCCAGCATAAGTACTAGCACTCATACATACAGAAGTCTCACTCGAAAAAGAAATCAAATAAATATCTACTTAATGTGGTTAGCGCTATATTGTAATTAAGTTGCGTCAGAAAGTCAGAACTCAGCAACTCACACCTCTTCGTTTAGATACCTAGACCACGGTACTAGACATCCACTGCAAGCCAATTTCATTCTTATTACTCTGGCCAAACGATTTAAAACGAAGTGGTAGCTAAAGTGGCACCCTCATTTGAAATAAATTGTTTAAAACTAAATATGGTGATAATTAAAAAATTTGATTTGTATCAATGTCTAGAAAGACCTTTAAACTATTTTATGAATAACCTTTGAAAGTAATATTGGTAGTCCGTCTAGTTTTAAATAACTTTAAAGGATATTTATAAAATAGCTACCACTTCGTCTTAAGTAAATTAACCATTCTCACGGCGGCGTGATCTAGGGCCTGATCAAGACTATTTTTTAAATGATATCTCCTTTTCCTTTTGAATGATTTATTCTAAATGGAGGCAGCTCAGGACTCTGGAAAATTCAGGTAGCCCCTTAAGGGGCTACCTGAATTTTTCGGGGTCCAGTGCTGCCCCCATTTGAAATAAAAAATTTGATAGGAAACGGAGACATAATTTAAAATTTGGCCTTGATCAGACCCTAGATAACCATTTAAACTATTTTATGAGCTACTGTTTACAGTTTAAAGTGAGAACGTGAAGCTTTTCTACGCATTGCGTAAAACGGCCACTTTTGGCGTGTATTCAGGTAACCCCTTAATAAGACATTATAATCCATGTCCGTGCTGTTTGAAAAATGCCGGAACTGAGAGGCCAGGTGATTAAAAAGATTAAAATAATCAAACGTCCGGGCATTATTATAATGCTTATGACTTATGGGGCAGAATACCCGCCAACAGCAGACTCGTTCTTGCAGAGATGTAGACCATCCAGGTCATGTATTATAGGTTATATAGAGAGTCTACCCGTCTGTGTGAACGTCCGTCTGTCTGTCTATCTGTCACCAAGCCATATTTCATGAACCGTGATAGCTAGACAGTTGAAATTTTCACAGATGTTGTAGTTCATACAACAAACGTGATTTTTTATAGAAGGCTGTATGGAATCCTTGGCCGGTGATTTTTAGCGTTTTAACTTAAAAAACATTCACCTCACCTCACCTCATTGAGCTAGAGAAAGCCCAAAGAGCAATAATAAAAGCCATGTTACAAAAACCCAGGAAATATCCAACTAACAGACTCTACAGTGAATCAGACCTGCTAACAGTACGACAACTTTTTATCTACAACTCCGTGCTGCGACACCACAAAAAAATCGATCCCTCGCTTTTACCCAAAAATAAGAGAAGACTGCGCATCTTTGTACCATCATTTAACATCTTCCACACGTGTCGCCAAACATTTTACACCGGACCATACCTTTACATGCTTCTCAATGACAGACTAAAAATCTATAGCTTGAACAAAACCAAATTAAAATCAGCTCTAAAGGACACACTAAAACAACTCACATATGACGAAACTGAAAATATACTTCGACGCGTTTCATGAACCTGGTTTTATTTATTATTATTTCCCTTTATTTATGTATTTTCACACCCAGTCATATCATCTATCACTACATTCGTTTTCCATTTCCATACACAACACACAATACACAAAACACTTACACTCGCAGAAATGTACTATTGCAACCAAAACACGAAAAAGCATCTTTGTGTTCATATTCCTTCCGGCTTAAGATCTTTGTTTTTTTTTCTTTTTCTATCCTAATTGTACTTATTTTTTTTCTTTTTATACATATTGTTTAAATTATTAAATCTATAATTTTTATTTTTTTAATCACACTACTATGTAAGACAATCTCTTGGGGTGGAGGGTTGATAACCCGAGACTCAGGAATATTCCTAGTTCAGGTATCAATCCATCATATATAGTCTACTGTTTAAACTAAGATACTAAGTAGTTTAAGTTTTTACCTATGTATGTAAATGATTATGGTGAGCAATAAACGATTATTATTATTATTCTCTTTATTTATTTTAAATATTCTTAGATTAGATTTTTTTATACAATATCTATAAAAAGAAAAATATAAAAAAATCTACAAAATATACACACTTTATAAAAAAACCTAATCTAGCTGCCCACTGGCAGCGGGGCTTTAAGGCCCAAGCTACCGGTGGTTAGGGCCGCAGAGAGAGAAACCTCCTGACAATGCGTGCCGTGTCCAGGAGTACTGCCTTCTGTATCTGACCCTTGATCCAGCCATCTAGCGAGAGAGTCTTGAGGTGTTGATCAAGACTCTTCGCTATAAGACCGTTCGCCGATACGACTATCGGGACAACGATCGTTGAATCCACATTCCACATGGCAGTCACCTCGTGGGCCAAGTCAAGGTACTTACTAAGCTTGTCCTTCTCGGCCTTCACGAGGTTCTCGTCATGCGGAATGGTGATGTCAACAAGCACTGTCTGGCGTTTCAATCGATCTGTCAGCACGATATCAGGCTTATTGGCGACAATAGTCCTATCCGTGATGACAGATCGATCCCAATAGAGCGTGGCACGACCATTTTCGAGAACCGGCATCGGTGTGTACTTATAGTACGGTACCTCAGATTGTACAAGTCCGTATCGAAGAGCAAGCTGCTGGTGAATAATTCTGGCTACGAGGTTATGTCTGTGCAAGTACTCACCGTTAGCCAGATGAGAACAACCAGAGATTATATGCCTGATAGACTCTCCGGGACGTCGACATGCTCGACAGACGTCAACCGTACCGTCCTTCAGGATATATCTCCGATAGTTGTTCGTCATCATGACTTCGTCTGTAATTGCGCAGGCAAAACCTTCAGTTTCCCCAAAGAGGTCACCGAAACGTAGCCAGTTCACCGATGCAAGCTGATCCACATCGGGTCCTGTTAAGGCCCGATAGAACCGCCCGTGGAGCTCCTTGCTCTTCCATACGTTCATGCGATCCTCGGTACTTAACACCGTTGGTTTGCGCCAGTTCTCATTTGCCAAGGAGAGCGGCGTGAGGCCCTTGTCTACTGCCACAACATCACGATGCAAGCCACACTCACTGTTAAGGAAGTACTCCCTAAGGCTGCAAACCTCGCGGTTGTGGAGAGTCTTAGCATTTAAGAAGCCTCGACCTCCACGCATCCGCGGGATGTACAGTCTCATAACAGATGAGCGTGGGTGTAGCATACGAAATGTTGTGAGCAGTAGGCGGACCCTTCTATCCAGAGCATCCAGCTCAGTCTGAGTCCATCTTAGTATGCCAAAGGAGTATATGAGTAGGGGCATCACCCAGGCGTTGAAGGCACGCGTCTTATTTCCTCCTGACAAAAGACTTTTAAGTACTTTTGTCAGTCGGCTAAAGAAGCGTTCCTTCACCGCCTGTTTTATGTCCCCATCCATAATACCCAATGACTGTGACATACCAAGGTATTTGTAGGTTTCCGGCTCCGAGAGAGTCTTGATCGTTATTGTCTCAGAAAGCTGTAAATTTGTAGAATTTACAACCTTCCCCCGATGTACATGCATAACCGCACACTTATCTACACCAAACTCCATCTTAATGGCACTACTAAAAACTTCTGTAATTTTTAGTAGTTTCACCAAGTCAGCACGTTTTTGTGTAAATAGCTTTAGGTCATCCATGTACAGTAGGTGAGAAATAACTTCACCCTCTCTTCTGAGCCGGTAGCCCAGTCCTGAGTCCTTTAGCATAGTGCTAAGAGGATTCAGGGCTAGACAGAACCATAACGGACTTAAACTGTCACCCTGGAAAATGCCTCGCTCAATCCTTAAATAGTCTGACGGATCTGAGGGACTATTTCCACAACCCGGTTGACAAAGGACTGTGATCCACTGCCTCATACAAGTGCTCAGAAAGGATCTTAAAGTTGTATCAACTTTGTACAACTCCAATGTCCTTTCCAGCCATGAATGAGGCACCGAATCATAGGCCTTCTTATAATCAATCCAAGCAGTAGAAAGAGCCGCCTTATTCCGTCGAACTTGTTGGCTTATAGTCATTATTATTATTATTATTGTACGGAGGTACGGAACACTTCATATAAGAGTCCGACTTACGATTGACCGGTTTTGTTTATTTCAGATGTCACCTCTGCATTTCTTGTCTATATTAACTCTCGTCCATGGATATAACTTTCGATCGAATTTGAACCTATCTACTTGGATTTCGATGGTTGGTGGGGCCCACAAGAACAGAGATATGAGGATACAAATATTAGGGAGATCAAATTGGAATTTACTGATGAAGTAAGAATACTATTACATAATACCTAATCTTAAAAATCATACACGCAGCTGACAAATCACAATACTCGACAAATATCGTTATATTAAGGTTAATCTTTTATTTATTTTTGTAGATAGGTTTGTAGTATAAGAAGAATTAAATACAGGCTATGCAAATATGTAGCGAGTCCTGGTGACCCGTAATTACAGGTTCTTCGGAAACCTAGCATGGGCACCAGTCCTCCGCAAACACATTAATTTATTGATTGATTAAGTTTTTTTCATACAATTGCAAATTAAATAAAAACTTGTAAGATATTATACAATATGTAACAAAAACCCTGTCCGATCCTTGTAGATGCAACTCAGACCGTCAATACGAACAACTTTTCCTATGGGACCAAGACTTGAAACTCGAAAAAAATCGACATTTTCATACAAAAGTGTTTGGCCGGCCCGGCAATTTGTATGAGAATATCGATTTTTTTCTCTGAGTTCCAAGCATTGGTCCCATAGAAAAAGTTGTTTACATTAACGGTCTGAGTTGCTCCTACAAGGATCGGGCAGGGTTTTTGTTACATATTGTATAATTATTATAGACACTACATTTTACGGTTTATCATAAAAGTTAAAAATTCACAGAACACAGCAAGAAGTTCAGAAATTGTGACTTCATTTTTACTTAAATTGGAATTGCATAAAGGCATCTTTAGTCTGTAGTTCAAATTTCTTTCATCATCATCATCAGTCTTTCTTTCGTCTTTACTGCAGGAACACAACTTTCTCTGTACTACAAGAGCCATACTTGGCCAGAGCAGCCAGAAGATTTGGCCTACACTCTTCACGCTGGCCAGACGGGTTGGAGTGGTCTCATTGATGCTTTGTTTAGTTTGTATTTCCTAAGTCGCCTTTTACGACATCCACGGGAGGACTTGGAGTGGTCATATACTATATAAATACACAAAATTTTTACCTTCACACTATCTATCTGACAGTTTATGAAGAAAAATTTTTATTCTGCCGATAGCCGCACGGCATGTTTCACTATATTTCATTAAAGCGTATCTTTCCAGATGATTCACGACCTTAAGTACCGTCTGCATAACCGCCGTCCCATCACCCCGTCTCTCCAAGGCACTTGGTTCGAATACGGCATCAATTCCGACGTAGTGGAAGACTGGCTTCACTACTGGGAACATGACTACCCTTTCAAATACAGGGAGCGGGTCATGAATCAGTTCCCTCATTTCAAGACCAATATCCAAGGACTGGATATCCATTTTGTTTGGATTCGGCCTAAGGTACGTATTCAATATTTAAACTCCATCAAATAGGCTTACTCCATATCTTTCTCTCATCTTACAGCCCCGGCGTGGTCCGCACTTGGATCCACAAGGGGCATATAAAAAATGCTCGAGGTCCTCCGTGCTTCGGAAGACACGTATCTATAAGCCGTTGGTCCCGGCTATCATAATTGTATGTCAGTCGTCAAGCTAATTCAGATGAATATAGGCAGTTTGAAAATTCTGACACCAGTGTTAGCTACTTACACACTCGAAAAACAAACAAACATTAGCCATTGAGCCACTGTACGTAAGAATAGTACTTATTCTGTGGCGGAGTTCAACCACAGCACCACACTTTGATGCCAGCGCAGTAGATAACAGTCACTGAGCTGAATTGAAAACATGTAAACCAGTGTTAGCCATGATCACAATCAATAACATCGATAAATAAAATAAATAAATAAATGACACTGATTGAGCTAGCTCCAAAGTAAGTTCGAGACTTGTGTTATGGGGTACTAACTCAACGATACTATATTTCATAACATATACATATATAGATAAACATCCAAGACCCATGACAATTTGAAAAAGATTATTTTCCAACTTGCCCTGACCGGGGATCGAACCATGGTAGTCCGCTACCCAGAGAGGGTGGCGGACTACCATGGTGACCACTACGCCACGGAGGCCGTCAAGTCAAATCGATAACAGAAAAGAGGACAAATAAAATAATCTAACAAATTTCAGATACAAAAAAACATGGAAATAGTTCCACTATTGTACATGAACGGTTGGCCCAACTCTTTCGTTGAGTTGTACGACATTGTACCAAGGCTTGCACAGTCGAGTAAAGATAAAGATTTCGCTGTAGAAGTAATTTATATCACCATCCCAGGATTCACACTCTCTCAGGTAAGTTACTGTTTATTATATACGTTGATAGCATTAAGGTCCATTCAACGGTAAAAATAGTTGCATACGAATTAAAGCAATAGAAAACTTGCATGGTCTAAATGAAACTTGAACCATACAAATCTTTTATTGATTCAGTAAAACGGTTTGTAAAAGGCAAGAATTTTGTACCGTCTAAATAGACCTTTAGGTTACAGATCATGAACGAGCAAGCAAATCGTATGTATGGATTATAAAAGCAGTCTTATTTTAGTCTGAATAAAATAAGAAGACCTTCCACAATACGTCATGTTCTCTTTTGTCTCTGTCAACTTCATTTGGGTGAATAATGAAGTCATCAAGTTACTCTTTCTGAGCATTTTTAATAAGACGGTAAAACTTTACTCGTTTTGTTTCACACTTAACTGTAAACTCCATATCATTTCGACCGATTTAGCAAAAAAATACGTCGCACCTAGTTTATGCTCTTTATGAAGTTCCAAAATAATTGGCGTTCTAGTACCAATTAACAGTTTCTCAACTAAGCTGCGGACGGATGGATAAACAAACATGGTGAAGCCAGTTCCTTGTTTGGACTTTGGAACAATTATAGAATCACAAAAGCCAGATTATCCAAATAGATTCGAAGAACTTGTTTGTGTTTCAGGCTGCAGTGAGGCCTGGCTTGGGGCCTCCTGAAATTGGTATGCTAGTCAGAAAGCTGATGCATAGACTAGGCCACAAGCAATACTATATGGCCAGTGGTGACCTGGGATTCTTCGTCTGCAACTTTATAGCTACAGTGTTTCCTGAGGTATACCACTATAGATAGATAACTTATTAATTTTTTATCAGAATTTGTTTTCGGGCATTTTCAGTTGCATCCTTATAGCGATGCACCTCGTCATATAGAAATCAGTCAACCAAGAATGTTGAAGACCGTGCGTAGTGGAGAAGAAAAAAATGGAAAGCAGACTCTTGGTTTCTCAGCATTACAGCTGAGGATGCAACTGGAAAAACGCTGAGACAAGAGATGATAATCCACAAAGAGATATCTTTTTGTGGATTATCATCTCTTGTCTCGTCACATTCACATACCCCGTCTTTTAACGTTTCACTATATTCTTCGATCCGTCGGTTGTTTATAAGAAATCGCTTTTAGATTTCTGTGTGTATGTGTATTTATTATTTTGTGTACAATAAATGATTACTTCCCAACGTCAATAAAGTAAATAAAGACAAATAAGTAGAGTAAATTTTCCAGGATGTCCTAGGATTCCACACGCAGCTAGTCTTGCTACAATCCCTGGCAGCCAGGTTGCCCTTCTACTCTGCTTACCTTCTACCTTCCCTGGAGGACTCCATCTATGTTGGAAACAACACGAGGGGCAGGACTCGCGATGACGACATGAGACAGATTTGGTATCAGATGCAGCAAGCGACTACCCCTGATACCCTTGGTAAGTGTACTGGTGTTTTGGTGAGTGTATGTGAAACGTTTGTCAGATTTTGATCAAGCGGTTTAAAGGCACCTGACATAGCTTGATGACTGTCACTTAATGGTGATAACCGAGACAAATAAGAGGAACTCGAGAGTTTTGTTTTAACTACCAATTCAATGAGGGTTTTTTTAAAAATATGGGACATCAGATGGCAGCACAGTAAAGTCAAGTCCAATAAGCTGCTGGTATTGGGTAAATTTGACGGAGCAAAATAACCTGTCAACTGATGGTCCAATGGCAACAGTTATTTGGACCTGACGTCACTGTGCTAACATCTGAATTCACATATATTTCAAAATCCTCACCTGGGCTGACTGCCCTGCTCATGAAATTTCACGAGAATCGGTTAAGAAATGCGACCTGTTGACGAGAACAGCCGGACAGCCGTTCGAATGCAGTTTTGGTAAAGAAGAAACGGAGACGCTTCCAAATTTATCTTTATTTATTTATTTTGAACTAAGACGGTATAAATATAAATTTTAGGATTCCTCATGAACGATTCTCCAACCAGTCTACTCAGCTACATACTACAGATGTATTACTTCGGGGGTCTTCTGGACAGACGGGAGAATGCTGGAGCGAGGATCGAGAATATCATCCCCAGGGACCAGCTTTTAGACAACATCATGCTGTTCTGGATTACAAACAGCATCGGTACCAGCATGAGGATGTACGAAGAATCGTTTAATAGGAGGGTCTTTGCTATAAATATTGACGAGTAAGAAATTTCATACATACATACATTCTACCATGTCTTTATCCCTAACGGGGCTTCTTATCGAGTCGAAATGGCTCAAATTAGATATTGTTAGACCAGAACCTACCCATGGCAACCGTCCTGTCATTGGCCACATTCAGACCTGCCTTAATATGAGGAGTCGGGCAATTGGGACATGACAAAAGATGGCCCATGGAATGTGTGACCCCACAGTCACACAAACTGTTGCCAGAGTTCCAACACCAATGGCGCAGACAGAGCGGCTCTAAGCAAAGACCGCAGGGCCGCAATAGTCAAAGAACACTTTTGGCATGATAATGGGCGAAAAGGTGGAACAAAGAATCAAAATATTGATGGGTTGCTAGCCACACGCCTAATAAAATTATTAGCTTTTTCGAGCAGTTCCTTGATCAGCTTCTACGATCTGCGCTCAGAAGCATGAAAGAAGAAATTTCCTCATCATCATTGACAGTTTTCAGGGACCCATTGCTGTACAAAAACCTCTTTCTGTCTGCGCCATCTTGCTTTATCCCTTGCCATCGCAATCTAGTTCTTTCTAGCAACCTGCCTGGCATCGTCGACCCACTTAGCTACCGGACGTCCCACACTACGTTTCTCATTTCTGGGGTACCAGTCGGTGACGGCCTTTTTCCATGTCCCATCGTTCCTTTGAGCCAATGTCCCGCCCAGTTTCATTTTAGAGTCACAAACTTTAAAGAAATTTTTCATCATTATCACCATAATTACCATCATAAAAATCATCATGACGATAGCGGAGTAATGGAACTCCCACAATATGAGTCGCATGTCATGACTTGTCCACAGTATTAATTGAAGTCTTACGGCGCAAATTTTGTCTGTGCTAGTTGACTCAGAAACTAATTGTAGAAGAAACATGTAAGTCATGTCCGGCAAAGTTACATGCACCATACATATACCCTTCCGAAGCTGAAGCGTACCGCTAGTATTAGGAAAATACGAGCCGTATATGAGTTTTTTTTTTAATTCTTCTTTCAGAACTCCTTCTCCCGTACCAACATGGATAACCGAAGCCAAGAACGAGATCTCACAATACTCCCCCTGGATCCTGAAGACCAAGTTCCCGAACCTCATCAGCCATAATACTTTGGAATTTGGAGGACATTTCTTTGCATTTGAGTACCCTAAATTCTATGCAGACGATGTAGTAGCAGCCATATCAGCTTTCAGGATAAGTGCTTTGAATAAGATAAGGTGTGAATTGTGAAAATTTAAAGGAAAATAAATGAAGTCTGTTTTTGTTTATATTCTTTTATTTTGTCTCCACTGTGTGTCCACGCAAGTGGAGTTTTACGCGTGCTATGAAGTGCCATTTTTGAAACACGGTGTCACCTAAACGAATGGTTTCCCCATACAAAAAACCGTTCATTAAGTAGCTCCGCGTTTGGAAAATTGCACCACTGCTCTCAAAAGAAATAAAAATTTTGCACTCATACATAAACAACAGCTTTATCTCTTATTGGTTCGGGATGTTTCTTGTCCAATTAACTTAGGAGAATCTAAGAAGTGTCCATTCACTTTCAGGCAAAGGCCTGAAAGTAAATGGTTACTTCTTAGATAATTGTCCTAAAACATGAAGAACAAGTAACATATAATTGGCCAAGTGCGTGTCGGGCCACGCGCAGTGTAGGGTTCCGTAGGTACGAATGTCCTCTTTAAGTTTATGCCACTAAAAACGTCCAAAAACCTATTTTCTATTGAATTTGTGTGAAATTTTCATTTTGCGAGTGCATTTTATAAGTCGATCGCCTGTAACTTTTTAAATTGTAAACCCTACTTAGCTCTGATAGTTTTCTTTTAAATTTCGTTATAAATACTTTATCTTTTTTTCACATGTTTAGTACATAGAGGAGGGGGGGACATTTGACTTAAACAGAAATTTTAAATTTAAAACCAAATATTTCAGAAACGGATCCCTAAATGGAAAAACGGTGTTCATAACCTCATAATATTTTTTGAAGACCTATTAAACGATATCTAACATGACTGATTAATCGAGAAAAAAAATTGCCTTTTCACTTTACGTGTATGGGAGCTACACTAAATTTTTTTTTTTCAATATTTAATTTTATCACTTTTTTCGCCTAATTAATATACATATCCATGCCAAATCTTAGTTTTCTAGTACTTATAGTCGCTGAGTAAAACCGCGGAGAGACAGACAGACATGGCGAAACTATAAGAGTTCCTTATTTACTACGGAACCCTAAAAACGTATTCTTTGTAATTACTCTTCTATGCTTGTTCTTTTTTTGCGGGCTTGAATCACCTAGTTATCCGAAAAAAAAGATGATTCCGTGTTTCAAAAGGCATGTATAAACAGTGGGTACCGAACGCAGTCAAGCGTTTGCTTGAACTTATCCAAGGATTGGTTCTGGTTAGACCTTTGGATTGCGGAGGTCAAATGGCAGTCGCTTTGTGTAAAAACCAGTAACCTCGTCAAATCACCTAGGCTAGGTAGTGGACCCCGGGCTCTGAAGCGTCACCGCTAAAGATGCAACCGGGGATACAGGAGGATGATGGTTACTTTTCCATGCTTGTCTAGAAGAAAAGAAAAATAATTGAATATAGCTTAGGAGCAGCTATATTCTAAATTTGCTTTTCTTCCAGACAGAGAATCAGCCGAGTAACTTCAGTTCCAAATGTTTTGGGATGAAAACATCGTTTTTAGAATAGATGAGACGAATAATATTTTTTGTATCATGCTGGTCTGGGACAAAGAAAAATATGGAAAGTACAGGCTGCTTCTCTTCCCGCACAAAAAAATACAAGGGAATGGGCGAGAATCTTAAGTATATTAATAGACGATGCGGCTAGCAACCCATCACGCTTAACGTGGCCTTTGGGTCTTATGGCCCTGGGCCCTGTCTACCCCATTAGGGAACCCCGAGAGGGATGACCTCCGTGGCGTACTGGTCACCATACTAGTCCGCCACCCAGAGGTCCCGGGTTCGATCCCCGGTCAGGGCAAGTTGGAAAAAGGCCTTTTTCAAATTGTCCAGGGTCTTGGATGTTTATCTGTATATGTATTTGTTACAAAATATGGCTGGTCTGGGAGAAAGGAAAAATGTGGAATGTACAAGAATGTACAAGCTGCTTCTCTTCCGAGAGTCTCAATCATGTTAATACGCGATGCGGTTAGCAATCCATCACGCTTAACGTGGCCTTTGGGTCTTTCGGCCCCTGGCTCTGTGTACACCGTTAGCGATAGAGATGTGACAATGTTTCTGTATTCTTTGTAATCAATGTAAAGATGTGAAACTAGGGTCAAAGTTCAACTCAAATTGACAGAACAACAAAATTAAATATCTCCGTAGCCAATTATAATTATTTTGCATATGTTTTGTGTACAATTTAGTAGACGTGAAACAGTGGTCGTGTGAGGGTCGAAGTTTATCTTAACCGAGGTAAGAGTGTCAAATGAATATTATTATAAGTTCGTTACTCTACATGATTATGTAAGAATTATTAACATAGTGTTATTCCTTGCTGGCCTAAGAATGGAAAGGAAAACGTAAAATATATCAGCTGCTTCTCTTTCCTCGCAAGTCGTAAAAACAGGTTGAGATAGGGGGCCAAAACCTCGGATTGCTATCTATTTTATCTATTTAGAAAACCTTTTTTTTATTAACCTCTATTGTCCCACTGCTGGGCAAAGGTTTCCCCCATCTCCTTCCAAATATCTCGATCATGTGCCACTTCCAACCACATTTGCCGAATGCATCCTTATAGGTGGGCTACTTTGGTAACAAAGTGGTCTACCGAAGATGGCCGAAGGAATAGAGGTAGGCCCCGGAAGCGTTGGTGTGACGACTTGCGATAGTTTGAAAGAAAACCTTTACTAGTCGATAATACCTGCATTATATCACGTCTTATCTTCTTTTTCTTCCTCGTAGTCGGCATCTTGTCTTAAACGAGATTCTTTTAAAATAAACCGTGTAGGCGCTACCCTGACTATTCCTCACTGTACACGCACCTTTACTGCTAAGGTCGGGTACATCAGCCATCTCTAGGCACACGAACGAAGTCTTGAAGATAGAAATACTTAAGAGGCTTTTCACACTTGGTTGTCTGTCTCGCTCGCACAATCAAACATTTATAAAGATTATTAAAAAATGTGACCCTTTGAAGAAAAGTGTTTCATAAACTTTCAAATGTGTTAGATATTGTAGACATAATTTTTATTGTTTATGTGTGTGTGTATAGAGAATAAGGTCATCAAAAATTTAAAATTTGATGACATGATTTTCGATGTATTCAATGTCTACACAGTATACAAACATGTCTAAAATATCCACAATATAATTATATTGAAAGTTTCTGAAACACTTTTCTTCAAATGAGTCACATTTTTTAATAATCTTTAAAAATGTTTGATTGTGCGAGCGAGACAACCAACCAAATGTAAAAAGCCTCTTTATTATGTAAATAAACTGAGTCAGTCACTATAGCCGAAAACCTCTATTACACATTCTCTACTCATAATTACGACCTCCGTGGCCTAGTGGTCACCATGGTAGTCCGCCACAGAGGTTCCGAGTTCGATCCTCGCTCAGGGCAAGTGAGAAAATGGCCTTTTTCAAATTGTCCTGGGTCTTGGATGTTTATCTTAATATGTATTTGTTTATAAAATATTGTATCTTCGAGTTAGTATCCCATAACACAAATCTCAAACTTACTTTGGGGCTAGCTCAATCAGTGTTATTTGTTTATTTATTAATTACAAATTTCTCTCTTTCAGATGGCCAAACTCGTTCTCCCTTTCCTTGTCATCACCATAGTTGTGGCATGTTACATATACTTCAAACCCCCACCAACATTGCCAGAGCTGGACTACACTAAGTGGTGGGGACCAACTGAGAAACAGGGCCGCTATGATACTTCCATCAGACCTTTCAATTTCAATTTTAGTGAAACGGTAATGTATAAATAAATTTAACGATTTTGATGTATTTTTTGCCAGATACTACGTCAGCCATGAGATCGTATAGGTGCAAAGATCAAGGTCTTGACCTTTTTGCCAGTTTGTTGTCTAGAGACTCATAACTCTTCTGTCGATTCACAGTCGGACGC
Source organism: Acrobasis suavella (assembly GCA_943193695.1). Taxonomy (NCBI): domain Eukaryota; kingdom Metazoa; phylum Arthropoda; class Insecta; order Lepidoptera; family Pyralidae; genus Acrobasis; species Acrobasis suavella. The sequence continues at coordinate 2,528,972 of OW971950.1, forward strand.
GCATTTCCATTGTAAACTCATATTTATCTTTTTACGTGGAAATGCCTAGTACACCTCGAGACAAGCTTATTTTCCAGGCAAATTAAAAAAATCCTGACTCAGTAGTTTCATATGTAAACGCCATCTAGTGGTAAGTGTAGAAACTAAATAAAGTAAGTTATATCCCTAGCGCCATCTATAATTCGCCAGACAAACTACAAAAACCCCGACTTTCAAGCGTTAACCTCTAAATAACTTTTGAACAGCTGCACCGATTGTCATCAAACATAACTAAGAACCCCTGCAAGGGTATTTGCGTTCACTTAAAAAAAAACGCAGCGAAATTAGTCTATCCGTTCGAAAGCTACGATGCCAGGATGCCACAGACAGAGGGACAGACATAAGCGTCAAACTTATAACACCTCTCTTTTTAACAGGGGTTAAAAAAGAAAGAACTGCACCTGCCAGCGGTGTCTGTGGCAGAGTCACGCGTCTAACAGTCACCATGTGTTTCTGATCTGTAGCTATACCACAGAATAAGAAAGTACAATTAGAACATACTAGGCGTTCTGCTGATATAAATAAAGGTGAATTTTATTAAGTGTGGCAATCTGACTGTAGAATGCACACGTTGGGTCTAATCTCATCATGCCAGGCAGTCACACCGGAGGTCCTGGGTTCGATCCCCAGGTCAAAATGGAAAATGATCTTTTTCAGATTAAGGGTCTTGAATGTTTATCGAGACATGTATTTGTAATATAATATAGTATCGTTGAGTTAGTGTCCCGTAACACAAGTCTCAAACTTACTTTGGGGCTAGCCCAATCTGTGTGATTTAATCTATCAACTGATTATACGATCAGTCCAGGTACTGTCATTATAAAGTTCGCGTGTTTTCTATGGAAGGACGAGTCATACCATAGTATGCTCAGACGCGCGTTAGTCAGATTTCTTTTGTTAAAACTCTCGCATGTGTTTCGCAGATGATTCAAGACCTAAAATGGCGTCTTCAGAACCATCAGCCCTTTACGCCTCCTCTTGAGGGTATTACCTTTGAATACGGCTTCAACAGCCAAATTCTCCTGACTTGGCTGGACTACTGGGCTGAGAAGTACCCATTTGCTGAAAGGCAGGCCTTCTTAAACCAATACCCTCAGTTCAAGACTAATATCCAGGGGTTGGATATTCATTTTATCAGGGTCACGCCGAAGGTACGTAATCATAAACTTCATTTTCTCAGATTACCTTTTCCATTTTAATATTATGGTAAAGCAGAAAACAAGAAAATAAATAATGTACCATCAGCTTCTGTTCCCACACAGATATTAACCGAGAAAATGTGCAAAACCCGGTACCCTACAAATATATAGACATTTTATGTGGGAAAATTACACTCGCACAGTTTGACATGCAAATTGTCCAGTAATTTTCACCTGATCAGATTGCCTTTGCGAGCTACCTGATTAGCTCATTGTGCCCAGGTTTGCGAGCGTAAACCTGGGTACATAGCTTATGGGCATAAGCCATGATTTCTAACATTTTCAGGTAACGCCTGGTATCCAAGTGGTGCCAATTCTGCTCTGCCACGGCTGGCCAGGGTCCGTGCGAGAGTTCTACGAAGCAATCCCATACTTAACTACCGTCGGTAAGGACAGGGACTTTGCTTTGGAGCTTATCATTCCTAGTATACCAGGATATGGATTTTCAGATGTAAGTTGTATTGTTGTCATTACTTAGGAAATTGACAATGTACACGTAGTAATGAATAGTCACAATTTGAAAAAACATGACTACTGTCATCTAATAATTACAAGCGGATCTAGTCGTCTAGTATTATCTGGGCTTCTAATAATTACAGACGGAACCAGTCGATTAGTATCATCTGGACTTTGGAAGGCCTTAGCCCCGAATGTCTGTATATGCAGCAGGACACTACATTAACTATTGAATTTTTAAATTACTAGTAGATCTCGATAGCCCATATAATACGATAGCTCGATAGTTCCATAGAGCTTGTTCCACAACTTTACTAGGCAGATACAGAAACCATCATAGACGCGAAGGGTAAAATGCACACGGGAGTAAAAGTGATAAAATACTTATTTGATTACAGGGGGCTATACGCCCAGGGCTCAGCGCGGTGGATATAGCAGTAGTCCTCAGAAACCTGATGAGGAGACTTGGCTACCAGAAGTTTTACTTCCAAGGTGGAGACTGGGGAGCTTATATCGGCTCTAGCATGGCTACATTGTTTCCTGAGGTAAATAAAACACAGGATTAGCTACAGTTATCGGTCTAGAATAGTCTCCCGTGAACATCAAAGGCGACTCATCGCATTGCGGAAGGTTAAAGTTAGCGTATATAGTTTTAGATGAAGATAATTTAAATGACGACCTCCGTGGCGTAGTGGTCACCATGTTAGTCCACCATATTAGTCCACCACCCAGCGGTTCAGGGTTCGATCCCCGGTCAAAGCAAGTTGGAAAATGGCCTTATTCAAATTTTCCTGGGTCTTGGATCTTTATCTATATACGTATTTGTTATAAAATATAGCATCGTTAAGTTAGTATCTCATAACACAAGTCTCAAACTTACTTTGGGGCTAGCTCGACCAGTGTTATTTACACCTTATATTTTTATATCTAACATGTAGTTATGAAGCAAAAAAAGCAAGAAAGACGTGGAAAGCGTGATGTGAATACTGCTATCCATAATTTTAAATCTTTTTCTGTTTTAGGAAGTCCTTGGATATCACACAAATATGGTCTTTCCAACAGCTCCCATCGTCTCCGTTCTGACAGCCATCGGCTCTCTCTTTCCCTCATTGATAGTGGAAGACAAATATGCAGATAGACTGTACCCGTACTTTACTAAATTCCTGCCGAATATGCTGCAGGAGACGGGATATTTACACTTGCAGGCCACTAAGCCTGACACAATTGGTAAGACTGGTGTTGGGTAGTAATTTTCCAGCAGCTTCGTATATTTACATTGAGAGGAAGCTCAAATAAACCATTTACTTTTTTGTTTTTGAATCTATTGGTAACTTCTTCTTTTACTTTCTTTTCATAATTATCATCAACAACATCACTTCTTGCTTATGTATTCCAGGAGTTGCCCTGACAGACTCTCCAGCAGCACTAGCAGCGTATATACTCGAAAAATTTTCAACTTGCACCAACATGGACAACCGGTATCTGGACGACGGTGGCATAGAGAAGTATTACACGAAAGACCAGTTGATTGACAACCTCATGCTGTACTGGACCACAAACTCGATCACTACGTCTATGAGATTGTATTCAGAGACCATAAATAAGAGATTCATGGCGATGAGGATGGATGAGTAAGTAACGTTATATGTATAGAAATCATTAACACTAACAAATAACATAAAATCCCTAAATAACAAGAGATTTGATAATTACCATAAAAGTACCTTAATCTTCCATATTAATTTAAGAGAAAAGGTAAAATGTACAACATACCAGCTGCTCCTCTTCCCGCGCAGAAAAATTGGAATCATAGCAATGGGCGATGCGACTAGCAAACCAACATGACTTTCATTCCCTGTTTCAACCTTCACGCCAACTTATTCTATTTTATGTTCTACTAGCTAGACCAGCATAAAAAATGGAAGAAATGTATTGAAATCAATTTTTATTGCAGAATCCCAACCCCAGTACCGACGTGGGCCATCCAAACTCGCCACGAGCTGACTTTCGTCCCGCCATGGATGATGAAATACAAATTCCTGAACCTTGTAAACGCCACCATGTTGGACGACGGCGGCCATTTCCTTGCCCTGGAGAAACCTGAAGTTTTTGCCGAAGATGTGCTGGCAGCTGTTAAGGCTTTTCGGAAGTATCATAGAAATGCTAAAACTGAGTTGTAACATATTAAAATAAAAGAAGAAAACAAAAGATTTTTTTTTCTTTTAACGAAAAAACGAAGCCGCATATTTTTGGTAAAGCCAAGAAAACTTCTTTTCTCCACATCGGTATTGTTTTTTTTTGTCACGTACAAAATGTCCTTGACCAGTTTAACATTGTATCATTGTACTTTTTATCTTATCTCACGTTGCCGGGTTACATCGATGATATGATTAATTTTAGTGGCGATAATTTTCTGTACATACAGTCTTGTCCAGCAGTGCACTTTCTGTGGCTGATATGATGATGATGATGATGATAAGGACGTCAACGATGATCATAATGTCATTTTTCTTCTCATAATTTTGAGTTCAATTTATTGGCATTGGCAGATAATTTTTGAAAAAAAAAATTATGAGTATCTCTACATTTGTCTTGGTTAGTTTTAGCATACCACATATGTTTAATAAATTTATCATATTTGTGTTATATGCAAATTATTGTGTTAACTTGTAATTGTACGGGTCTATTGTTTTAAATATGTATTAAAATTGCTGGTAAACTACGCAGGTTATGTTGAGATTCTTATAAATAAACTTCAGGATTCTCTACACAACTTGGCAGCCATTTAGACCTCAATTTTTTTGTTGGATATTGAATTTGGCTTTCGTTTTCACATTTATATTTTTGGTGGGATAAATCTTACACAAGTTTTTACTTTCTATACTTAATCTAATCTTCTCATTTACTAACATTACACTTTTTGTTTAAATACTAGCAGCAGTGTCCGCGACTTTGTGCGGAAGTAAAAGTAGCCTAAATTGCTTCTTATATCATTATCAGAGATGGGAATCATGGGTGCTATTGTTATTAAAAGTATGGATATGACTATATAATCTATAAATAAAACAATCATAATTATGTGATTTCACGATATATTTTAATCGAAAAAAATATGCTTATCCTGTAATCACATAATTATGATTGTTTTATTTACTTAGTACCGAATTAGTTTATCGAGAAATTCCGGAACTTTTAGTCATATCCATACTTTTGATGGCAATAGCACCCGTGATTCCGATCTCTGATCATTATTCATTAGATATTTATTTTCCAGTGATTGATTGATGAGATGAACTAGTATGGTGTAAATAGAAACAAATTATGTATATTTTTATCTATCATACATTTAGATATTTATTTATTATTCTTTAATAGAAATAAATACTAACTAAACTAACTGACTAAACTATATCTTACCTTACTCATATCCACGTCTTCACTGCACTCTAGCTTTGCAATGTCGTCGAGCTATACGGGTGGCCAAAAAGTCGTGGATCAAACGAAACAGGTAGATAAAGGAGGTAATTTCCAACAAAAAATCTTTCCCCAGCATGGCCATAACTTCATTGCAAATAAGTGCTCTTAAAGTGAGAAGTAATTTTTTGTAACGCTTTAAAATTTACGGAAAAAAATTATTGCTCGTTAAGTTTGATACCAAGAGCTGCAATACAATTTTTGTAGTATTGATACATTATCGACTCATAATACAACACCTTTTGTTTTATTGTTTTTAATCAATTTAATTTTTTACTGATTAAATTGTAAAAAAACTCGGTAGTTTCATTGAAAAAACTAAAATAATTCATATCTTTTCGTGCAATGAAGTTATGGCCATGCTGGGGAAAGATTTTTTGTTGGAAATTATCTCCTTTATCTCCCTGTTTCGTTTGATCCACGACTTTTTGGCCACCCTAAGAATAACTTTAGACAGCTTAATAGAATCAAACACCAATGTTTACCACTTTTACGAAAAAAAAACAACTAGCTACTGCACTATATTACGAACGCACAAACACACTGCTCTGGATCTAGGTAAAAACTGATTGTTACCTCATGTACTATGTAACTTTCGGATCTAGCATTGTCATAGCGTAAAAAAGTTTTGTGGTTCTGGGCTAGATTTGCTTCCAGCTGCAAGATCCAAAATACTCTGGCTACTCCATAAGGCATAATTAAAGACGTATGTATGTATGTAGATAGAGGAGCTGATAAAAAATAAAGCGCTCCGTTTACAATGGCTTGGGCATCTGGAAAGTGTGAAGGAGGATCGAGGCGTCAAAGCAGCATATAAGGCAAGGGTATCAGGCCGAAGACCAGTAGGTCGACCCAGATGTCGCTAGAGCGATACGGTGCAAGCTGATCTGAGTGAGATAATAAATAAATAATTATAATAAATAAATAAATATATGGGGACAAATAACACTGATTGAGCTAGCCCCAAAGTAAGTTCGAGACTTGTGTTATGGGATACTAACTCAACGATACTATATTTTATAACAAATACATATATAGATAAACATCCAAGACCCAGGACGATTTGAAAAAGGCCATTTTCCAACTTGCCCTGACCGGGGATCGAACCCGGGACCTCTGGGTGGCGGACTGGCATGGTGACATATCGCTCAGAACAGAAAATTGTGGCGCTTTTTCGTCTGGACGCCAAGATCCACTTCGAGTCGCTGAGCCAGTGGTGTAAGTAAGTAAATGATAGTATGTATGTAAAAAAAACCAAGGTCGCTGGAAACCGCTGGAAGCAGGCCGCTTTTAATCGGTCCTTTTGGAAATCTTTGGGAGAGACTTTTGTCCAGCAGTGGTCTTTGTGCGGTTGAAATGATGATGGTGATGTAAAAAGTCTAGATCTTTGTGGATCTTTATCGTCATCGTCGTCATCAATAGATTTAAGAACTGGGTTAAGTATTTTCCACATCTCCCTATTTTCAGCTTGCTTGGTCTTGCTTTTATGTTTGGCCTCCCTGTACGAGACGACTTTTGCTTTTTCTTTTACTTCATCCATGAACGACCTTCTTGGTCTTCCTTCCTCTCTTGGCTTCCACTTTTCCTTCTATGATGTTTTTTATGAAGTTGTCTCGCCGCATACGGTGGCCAAACATCTTTCCTCGTCTTATCTCTATTGTCCGTCTCTTTTTAGGGGCATAGCTACGTAAATCCTTGAGAGGTAATGATGATATTATTGAAAAAAAATGTTAATAAAACATATACATAATCACATATACCTATGGGGGCAGACAGAGAATTTTGGGTCTTCCGGCCACAGAATTTTGGGACAGACCCCAGGGCCGCAAGAATAAAAGACTCTTTTAGCGTGATGGTGGAAAAACAAAATAACAACTACGCAAATCACATTTTTTTTTTTTTGTACAATTAAAAATAGAGGTAAATATTGTAGTATCGTTGAGTATAAATATTTCATAACGCTAAATTGTAAGTTTTTTTAACTCACTTCAAAAAAGGACAGGGTTATCAATTTGACCCGTATGTTTTTTTTTGTAATTACGCGATATTTTAGTCAACCGTGGACAGATTTTGATGATTCTTTTTTTCTTTGAAAAAAGAACCAAGTTGGTTCCATATTAAAAGAAGTTGTAAATGTGTAAAAACATGATGAAGAAATTTGGAGAAAGAGAAGGAAATCCTGAAAGAAAATGAAGACAGCTGTTTTTTTTTTTTGTAAAAAAAAGAATTATCTGTAGGCATAATTAATAATATTTATTCCAAAAAGAAGAATTCAATAATTTATATGCTAGTTCCTAAGTATTTTTTTAAACTATTAAAAGCATGAATTAAACTGGTTACTCAAGTAGAGAGTCAACTACTGGCCGTCATGTTTCGACCTCATCAGGAGGTCTTTCATCAGAGCGAATGTGACGAGAGGGTTGCGCATACACTTAATCACATTCGTCTTGATGAAGACCTCCGGATGGAGTCGAAACATGACGGCCAGTAGCTGACTCTCCACGTGAGTAACCCGTCATTCATGCTGATATGTCTGTGTTTCACGTTAGTTTTGAAAAAAAAAATATCCAAAGTAAGTTTTTAAACATGTTCGTACCAAAGTGAGTTTTTAAACTTAAATTACATGCTTTTATGAACTGGCATGAAATTTATTTAATTCTTCAATCTGTGGTCAACAAAATGACTACTAGCTCCTAACCTATGATAACGGCGTACACGCACGATAAACAGCATGCTTTGGTCAACATACTCGTAATAATTATGAGTACGGTGCATTCTTGGCGAGGATTGGTAGAACGGGTTATGCTTATTGTACGGGACGTTCAAAATTAGGTGAAAATTCTTGCTAGTTTAACACGTACAAAAAAACTTTATTCTGTGTGCAAATTTTGACGTAAAAGTAAGTCTGTGACGCTGATATTTATATCCTCTGAAAAAATGTCGAAATACAAAAACAGTTTTTCAAAAAATATCCGACCAATCAAATTTTTCCCGTTTTACTTATTAATTTCTATTTTGGTCAATTTAATTACTATACAGCGTTGGAATATGAAATAAAACGTTTTCCGTTCTATTTCTTCTTTAGTTTTGAATCTATTATTATGTTTTCTTTGTTGAACTTTTTCTAAAAACCAACTAAAATCCGAAAGAGTGTCAGGTTTCTAAGTCCTTCGCGTATACTAGGTACTGATACATTGACATAGTGTAAGTAATCTTCTTCTTCTTATTATTATTATATTTAAGAATGAATATTTACTATTGATAGGGTGCGAAACATAAAACTTGTTCCAGGTAATACGTGTTTTTCAGTAAGCCTTAGAAGTTTGTGAAATAAATGTCTTTTATTTAAAAATTTCGTTATATTTGCGGGGATAAACCTCGCAAATGTAATGAAATATTAAATGGCTGTTTTCTTTTTAATGTGGAGGCCTTTGCCCATAATTGGGATACAATAGGCTAGGAAGAAAAATATTGACAATATAAACAAAAGGCTGGCTGAGGACAGACAGGAATGAAACAAACTCTACCGACAAGAGCGTCGCTCTTAAATTTAAATAAATGAATGCAAAGAATACATACCTACTCACACTTTGACGACCTCCGTGGCGTAATGGTCAACACGCTAGTCCGCTAATCCGGAGGTTCTGGGTTCGATCTCCAACTAGGGCAAGTTGGAAAATGGCATTTTTCAAATTGACCTGGATCTTGGGTGTTTATCTATATATGTATTTAATATACAATATGGTATCGTTGAGTTAGTATCCCATAACACAAGTTTAAACTTACTTTGGGACTACCTCAGTCAGTGTGATTAAATAAATAAATAAATATATAGGGACAAATAACACTGATTGAGCTAGCCCCAAAGTAAGTTCGAGACCTGTGTTATGGGATTCTAACGATACTATATTTTATAACATATACATATATAGATAAACATCCAAGACTCAGGACAATTTGAAAAAGACCATTTTCCAACTTGTCCTGACCGGGGATCGAACCCGGGACCTCTGGGTGGCGGACTAGCATGGTGACCACTACGCCACGGAGGTCGTCACGATTTGTCCGTATATATATTTATTTATTTATTGCATACACCACTAGCTCCTGGGCTATGATAACGGGCTTATTCACGGGCACAGTCGTCAATTTAGTAGTTAGTTAGTATACCGGCGAGTGTGCCAGTGGCGAGACGCGATACTCTACTTGCGGTAAGTAGGTACCGGGTTTTATTATTTACTAGCCGTTACCCGCGACGTTGCACGCGTGGTTAGTGAGGCATGAGTTTGACAAACCATTAGAATCTTATTCTTTAGTATTACAACAGTTTTCCTTCAGTATCTGTTTCCATGTACCTATATTGCGTGTTTTGAAAGATGATGTTTGTAATTAAAAATTACATGACAAGTGAACTAGTGACGTAATGGTCCTGGGTCTAGATTCGATCCCCGGTCAGGTCAGGATGGAAAATTATCTTTTCCTGATTGGCCTGGCTCTTGGATATTATTTATGTATAGTAAGTATGTATTTGTTATAAAATATAGTATCGTTGAGTTAGTATCCCATAACACAAGTTTCGAACTTACTTTGGGGCTAGCTCAATCTGTCTGATTTGTCTCTAAATATTTAGTGGCTGTGAGCTGTGAACCTCGCGAGTACACTTTTTTCGCTAGCCCCCATCCGCCAAGTCCGTGCCGTCCGAAAAGGAACTTCGTTCCAAAACTTTGTTTCAATAAATATATAAGGACAAATCACACAGATTGAGCTAGCCCCCAAGTAAGTTCAAGACTTGTGTTATGGGATACTAAATCAATTGTACTATATTTTATAACAAATACATAAATAGATAAACATCCAAGACTCAGGTCAATCTGAGCAAGATCATTTTCCATCTTGACCTGACCGGGGATCGAACCCGAGACCTTCGGAGAGGAATGGTGACCACTAAGCCACAAAGGTCACCAAATAATGATAGTAATAACTTTAACCTTTTTGGTCTTAAAGTTTTGAGTTGTTTAATTCTATAGCTGTAAAATAAATTGTTCGTCTATTTCTATAAAAACTGTACCTCCGTTATTTTGATTAACATACATATTATTCATCGTCCATTGAGCTTTATTTACATGGCAGTAGATTCCATTTTGCAACGAATCAAAGAAATATCTATGATCTAACATTCTTGTAAGACTTGGTACAATCAGTCTCGCTTCAATTAACATTATTCAACTTTTTATGTACAATTGTGTTCAGTTAAAAAGTTCTAAGAAAACTCGACGGGAAAGAAATGTATTTCTGTTTATTACTATACAAAATAATTTTTCAAAACTAAAAACCGTTTTTACCCTCAAACTACACAACTAATTTTGATAAAACATCTATGGGACCACCTGACAAGTATGCCCTTTCAAATAAAAAAAGAATTATTCAAATCGACTCAGGCGTCTTTGAATAATCGGTCAACATACATAAAAAAAAATATTCAGAGGAACTGATAACCACCTTTTTGGAAGTCGGTTACAAAGTATTAAGAGACAGAATCAGACGTTCCCATACATAGTCTAGCTTTTATTTTGAAACGGCATGTCAGATATTGGCTAAGTTATGTAATAACAAAGAAATTGCATGTATTAAGGCATATAACTAGTTTTCACAGTCAAAATATAAACTTAAAAGAGAATATAGTGTATCATATCATATTTGACTATCAGTATGGAAAACTTCTACACTCTAATATTGTCTTTCAAGTTCATATTTGACTGTCAAAAATTAGTTATATGCCTAGATATATGCAATTCCTTTATTTTTTCTAAATTACAAAATAGGGGAAGGTGGTACAAAACGATCCCCGGCTATTATATCGACTTTAAAGCGCCATCCAGGATATTTTAACTGAATTTCGTGCTCCTGCCGTCAAACAGTACAATTTCTGTCAGTGTCATGGCGTCGTTAGTAATAGTAAATATTTTGTAACAAAATATCTGTGCTGTGTATATATCTTTAGTCTACGGACATATTATGTGATAGTTTTGTTTGTCCCAGTTTCTGTCACCAATCAGCCTTGAAATTAACTGTGATTCATTACAGTATTTGAAAAACATAGGTTATGTTTTGATGTTTTTTGTCAATATGACATTTGGGTCAAAACGATCCCCTTATAGGCTGGGCAAAATGATCCCAGGATCATGTTACCCTCTGCCTTTTTTTAAAACGTTTTCAGTTACCCTTATAGATATATTTATAGCTTTTTAGGGCCCCGTAGTAAAGAAGGATACCTTATAATTTCGCCAAGTCTGTCCGTCCGTCTATTTGTCCGTGGTTTTACCAGAGACTATTAGTATTAGAAGCTGTGATTTGACATGGGTATGCTATGTTTATTAATTACGCCGACAAAGTAGTAAACTAAAAATATGAAATAAACTTTTTTTGATATTACATAAAAGTGGGATTTTTTAAGGTACACAATCCTATAATATTAATGTTATTTATACTTTTTACTAAAAGTCAAGTCAAGCTGCATCTGACATAGCTATGTCAGATGCCTTTAGGCAGTCTGAAAAATCTGACACCAGTGTTGGCAACTTACATACACGAAAAACAAACAAATAAAGCCTAAGAACAGCTGCCACTTAAACTTTTCATCTAACGACGACAAAGATTCAGCCGTAAAATAGGGGAGGAAGGGTGAAATTCACTGGTTATTCTCAAGATACAAAATAGCCTGTACACCATCAGCTACATCATCATATCAGCTACAATAAGTCCACTGCCGGACATAGGCCACCCCCAAGGATGTCCAAAACGATCGATTGGAATCGGTTGCATCCAATGTTTTCCACCAATCTATTCCTATTACTGATATTATTATTATGTATGCGCTTGCGAGATTCTACATCACCTTTATTCCAACCTTCATGAAGGAGGACTTCTGGCCGCAGGGTGTCGTATTTCGGAGGTTCCGAGGTCGGCTGCCCGGCGACACCGTGTGTCACTCTTCGTATGTTAGTTATATGGTATTTATAATATGGGCCTCTGGCATAGTACAAATTTGTAAGTACAATGCTATTGCCTGAAATAAATGAATTATTATTATTATATATTTATTTAAGACCATATGTTCTTGTCAGTGGAGTATGAATCTTCTTCCATTTGTCTCCCTTATCTGTCTGTTGTTTTACTTCTCTGTACGTCACGACGTTCATCATATCAGCCACAAGAAGTCCACTGCTGGAGATATGCCTCCCTCAAGGATTTCCAAAACGACCGATCGGAGGTAAGGTTCTGGAATGGCGACCACGTACCGGCAAGCGCAGCGTAGGACACCTACCTGCTAGATGGTCGGATGACCTGAGCAAGTGTAGGGAGGCGCCGGATGCAGACCGCTTCTGATCGGTCACGACGTTCACCCTCTCGTTTATCCGTTTCAAGTAGCTAAGCCTGGGTCTTCCTGGTGCTCTTTTCCCTTCTAATTTTCGAGATTACACGTCTCAACAAATAACATCCTAAACCGGTTCTAGTATATATAAATAACACTGTCGTTTGCATATTTTTACTCGTAGATAGCGATTATTGACCTTTGCTCTACACGTCAATCCTTATCTCTTACCTTTCGATTCTCAACCCAGTCACCTACATCATAAGGTTTAAAATAATCTGAACCTAAAAGATTTTTTCGAAATATTTCTGCAACTTCACCTTTATGTAGTAAGTGATAAAGTTGATAATGATATTTGTGAGGAAGATAACTGGATCCATTAAGTATAGTGTATACAATGACGTATCAGAATTGAGCAGACGTGGCCGTGACATTGACCGTTTTGAAGAACTATAATTTATGGCACTTGGTATTAAATTTGTTTTTGCTCCCGCTTGTGCCTCGAACTAAAGTTTGGTTTTACACACGCTATGTAGATACGCGAAATTTACCACTTCCTACCACGAATAAAACGTGTTTAGTACCCCGAAAAAAAAGAGATGTAAGTTTGACGCTAACGTTTGTCTGTGTGTGTGTGTCTGTATGTGGAATCGTAGCGCTCGAACGAATGAACCGATTTCGATGCGGTTTTTTTACATCAAAGCAAGTTCTCTTGCGGTGATTCTTGGCCATGTTTGATGAAAATCTGTTGTGCCGTTTAAACGTTATTAATGCACTTTAAAGTCAGGGCTCTCTCTAGCAAGTAATAGATGGTGCTACGGCCTACGTATATCCATCTAGTGATGAGTAGCAGAACTACTGATAAGATTTCGGTGGTTCCGCTACTCATCACTAGATGGTGTTTTTGACAATCGGAGGGTTTTTTAATTTGCGTATAGCAAATAAACTTGTTTGATCTTATACCACAAATGGTGCGGCGATCAAGTAAATTTCAGATCAAATATTTATCATTCTCGCCTCATCATCATCAGGTCTTTTAGTCTCCACTGCAGGAGCACGACCCTCTCTGTACTACCAGAGCCATACGTGGCCTGAGCAGCCAGAGGACTTGGCCTGCACTCTCCACGCTGGCCAGACGGGTTGGAGAGGTCTCATTGATATTTATAAGCTTTGTTTAGCTTGTATTCCCTAAGTCGCCTTCTACGACATCCACGGGAGGACTTGGAGTGGCCCTATTCTACTCTGCCGGAAACCACACGGCCTTTCTCGCCTACTGGAGGCTAATCCCCGATCTGAGACATATGCCAAGTTGAGAAAAGCAATCAAATAAAGAAAGACATACTCGTAACCTTGGCACACTTTTCTAAAGGCAATTCAAGGCACTTTTGACACCCCTGTAGCTTTGCTGTATAATAATAATAATAAAAATTTTATTATTATTATTCACTTTATTTATTTATTTTAAATATTCTTAGATTCGATTTTTTTATACAATATCTATAAAAAGTAAAATATAAAAAAATCTACAAAATATACACACTTTATAAAAAAACCTAATCTAGCTGCCCACTGGCAGCGGGGCTTTAAGGCCCAAGCTACCGGCGGTTAGGGCCGCAGAGAGAGAAACCTCCTGACAATGCGTGCCGTGTCCAGGAGTACTGCCTTCTGTATCTGACCCTTGATCCAGCCATCTAGCGAGAGAGTCTTGAGGTGTTGATCAAGACTCTTCGCTATAAGACCATTCGCCGATACGACTTTTGGGACAACGATCGTTGAATCTACATTATTATTATTATTATTTCTGTATAAAGCTATTTAAACAATCTCCAGCTAAAAGCTGCTTAATTTAGTCACTGACTAAATTAAGCTGTGACTTCCGTGGCGTATAATAGTGGTCACCGTGCTAGTCAGGGTAAATTGGTAAATGACCTTTTTCAAATTGTCCTGGGTCTTGAATGTTTATCTATATTTGTATTTGTTATAAAATATAGTAACGTTTAGTTAGTATCCAAACACAAGTCTCGAACTTACTTTGGGGCTAGCTCATTCTGTTTGATTTGTCCGTATATATTTCTTTATTATTTATTTACTGACTCACTCATTTATCATCAAAACTCTAAGGTACTTCTAGCTTTTGCTCGACTTGATGGGAGCACTGCCCTGCCCTCAGAGCTTGACTCCTACCACATGGATTGGCCCTCGAAGGCCCTTGATCGAGACAGTTGGAGTGTTGGAAGGGAGGCCCTGCAATGAAAATATAAAAATGAAGGTCGTTCTAAGTTCCAAGTGGCATTAATGCCTTGAAGCAACATGCTTAACGATAAGGAGCCAGTCAAATACGCATGGAAGTTTCCCAAACAGAGGCCAGTATGTTTATCGTGCGGCCACCTCTGCAATCAGAATGCATATTTAGATAGCCAGCAATAGCTCTTCTGCGCATGTGGTTCAGTCACCTGTCTGCTTTGTTGTAGATAGTTCGGATTGCACCTTTTAGATCCCGTTCAAAAAAGCTTCTCTATCAAATTTAGATTTTTGTCAAACGACGTAGTTTTCGTGTGTTTGTAATGAAACCTAGAGACTGTATCACCAATCCACCTAGTCCATCTCTATCGACATTTCCATCAGTAATTTCTTCTTATGTTATGTAATGGATTGTTGACATTTTTGAATATGTCAATCCAATCTCTCTCAAGTTTATTATAAAATTGAGAAGATTCCTGACATCATATCAGCCACAGAAAGTTCACTGCTGGACATAGGCCTCCCCCAGGGATTTTCAAAACGACCGATCAAAAGCGGCCTGCATCCAGCGCCTTCCTGCAACCTTGCTCAGGTGGTCTAACCACCTAGCAGGTGTCCTACGCTACGCTAATATGCTAATCTGATTTCGTCTTTTTCAGAAATGGGGCGAGTGCTAACTATCCTTGCCGTAGCAGCCATCGGAGTTGGAGTGTGGTACGCCTTCCAATGCTGTGAACCGCGACAGCCACCCCACATGAACCTCGACGAGTGGTGGGGTCCTAACGAGATGAGGGGGAAGGTCGACAACAGCGTGCGACCCTTCCAGATCAAGTTTGATGAATCGGTATGTATTTGGAAAATTAATTGGTAGGTTTTTGGAAAATTAATGATTAAACTTATCTTAAGGAAGTTTTATCATAATTTATGAGTAATTACATCGAGTGTATAGTAAAGAACAGAAGTCTACTACTAAGTCAATAGTGTCTTTGATGCAATTTAGGAATTAAATAGTAATAAGTAAATCGGATATGGGCTCTGGAGGCTATAAATGGTTAAATATTTCAAAGATATAAATGGTATTTTCGTCAACATCTTTCTCGTCGTTCATGCCCATTATCACCTTCCTCCTAATTTTGTATTTTTCTTACAAAAATTCGACCTAATAAAAAAAAAAAAATTATTCAGACATACTTCCATTTAATGTTAGTATTACAAAACTTACGAACTTTGTTAGTATACATAATTAATTTAAATATTTTCTTGACCGACTGTGCGACCCCGAGACAACGGCATGAGTACGAGTATGTACCCAGTGCCGCACAATCGGACAGTCAAATTTAGTACCTATTACCTTCAGAATAGTGATGGCACTTCCGCGTACTCTGTGCATCAGCGATGCGATCCGCTTTATACGGCAAAGAAGCCATCAACGTGCGCATACGCAAACATATTGGATGCACTGTAGTGTCGCGGAAGCCCCAACATAACCCTGAAGGCATCATTATATTGTACTCGGAGAGCATTGTAGGCGCGCTGCGTGTAATTAACCCACAGATTCCATGTATACATGGACTGGCAGAAGGATTTAAACAAGGTTATTTTAACTTCTGTCCCAGATCGAGCGAATCTGCGGGCTAACATATTGCAGCGAACCGCCAAAGCCCTCCTTTCCCTTTCCATATCACTGTCGTCCTTCAAGTCTTCTGTTACCAAATGACCCAACTAATGACAGGCTGCGTAGTCTTATCAAGAACGCCTTGGCCAACTCTCTGTAGAAGTATCCCAAGGATTATGCCCATTCCTTTTAAAAACTTATATGCAAAAGAAATAGCCGGTTCTTTTACACTTTTCTTTGCTTATAATACTTTTTTATTTACAGTTAATACAGGACGTGAAGTCTCGCCTCAAGAACCACCGCCCCTTCACTCCCCCGCTAGAAAATATCGGCTTCGAGTACGGCTTTAACAGCAAAACCATTGAAACCTGGATCAAGTACTGGGCCGAGAAGTACCCCTTCAGCGAAAGGGAGAAGTTCCTGAACCAGTTTCCCCAGTTTAAGACTAACATCCAGGGTTTAGATATCCATTTCATCAGGGTTAAACCTCAGGTAGGTACCTATCAGTTTCCAGGTAACTTGTCAGTTGAAACTGACAAGTTACCTGGAAAACAAATGTATAGCCATGCCGAAGACGGCATGGCTATACATTTTTTTTCCAAAAACTTAATACCTATAAACAATTTTAATATTTTTATGATTCCAACAACCAACATAAAATATCTATTTTTGCACATTTACGATCAGTTTTCAGTGTTCAATGAACTCATACCACGACGTTCGGCATAAGATGGCTGTCGTTAAGTTTTGTCAGATGTTTTTAGTTTGTTAGCCAAGATACAGAATCAGAATCTCTTCTCAGAATATTTACGTCTAATAATAAATTATACCTCTTCCATGAAATGTAATTCCGAACTTGCTGCGGTGAGTCTGGCCTAAATCGACCCTGCCTGTTTTTTTTTTATGACGTCCTACCATTTGGGTACTTGGTTTGCCTAACCAGTATAGAACTCTCTGGTAGAGAATACCAACAGAATTTCGGTAAAAGCAAAACGCTGCTGCTCGTTCTCTGTTTTTCTCTTTACCTCCCATAGTCGCTCTGATGACACCCGGTGGAAAGGAAATGGGTTAACTTAAAAATCTTACTGAAGAATCTTATTTTTATATCCCCAGGTTCCTCAAGGAGTCCAAGTGGTTCCCATACTGCTGATGCACGGCTGGCCAGGCTCCGTCCGGGAGTTCTACGAAGCTATACCTCTGCTCACCCAGCAGAGAGCTGGATATGACTTCGTGTTCGAGGTCATCGTGCCCAGTCTGCCTGGATATGGTTTCTCTGACGTAAGTCTCCTTCAAAACAGGCATAATTTTTAAAGGGTATTTAAGACATTCAAGATGCAGTACTAAAGTATTTAAACTAATTAATGAAATAAGAAATTAAGAAAATATACCTTGTGAGACTTGAACTCGCCTACTGAATTACGACCATAGGAACTCTTTCAACTGAGCTATCACGTGTTCAATTCCGCACGTCGAAATTCTCCACCATATCCTATTCCCTACATGCATTAGGCTTGCATCACCTGACACTACTACCTACTATTACAAGTAAAGTGAGGTTCTTATTTCACTATTTCGTTTGAAAACAGGCATTTGAGGTGGTTAATCCAGTCATCTTTGATTTTTAAATTGATCTTAGTTCAAAGATCAGCCAATCTTTGTCCTAATGCCTGTTTGACGAATAAAATATGGCAGTAGCAGTGTCGGATTGATCATAATTAAAAGCGAAAGTGGCATTTGCCAGCATGACCCCAGTTTGCGAGCTCCTGGTGTACCTAATAACAAGTTGCAAATATGAACCGATGGAACAGAAATTTAAACCGATCTAACTAATACAATAAGTTATGGTACGTTTTGGCATCTATAAAGAGCTTAAATTAAAGAACCCTGGAACTTGGCCCTAGTGTGCAAACGGTGCTCTAAGCATGCATTTGATATAGATAGACTTTCAGTCAGATGCCATCGAAATGGATTTCGATAGATGCAGAGTCGTAATTCCTGTAAAATGTATGCCTGCCCTGTAGACACACACTTCTTTTTATATTTAAAAGCTGGACTATTGTCTGTAAACACACACTATCAAGTCTATATTTTAATGGGACAGACAGATCAAGAGTAAGACCCAAAGGTCACTTTTAGAGTCACCCACTCTAAAATTATTCTTTTCCCAAACTAGCCTGAAAAAAAAAACCAACTATAGACATAAACCTTTCACCTCCAGGGTCCAGTTCGTCCAGATCTCGCAGCGCCGCAAGCAGCCGTCATCTTCCGCAACCTGATGCACAGACTCGGCTTCAAGAAGTTCTACATCCAAGGAGGTGACTGGGGCGCGGTCATCGCTTCATCATTAGCCACATTGTTCCCTGATGACATCCTTGGACACCACAGCAATATGGCTGTTGTTCAGGTAATATATGCTTAGAAACTAAAACCTTTTTTCCAATGTCAGCGACGGGAGAGTCAAAACTGTTGATGTAAGTCATACAAATACTTCATTCCTCCAACATTTTTGCATCAAAATGGTGTACACTGGAAGTCTCACTCAATAAAGTGGGAACAGCTGGATGTTGTAAAAGCAATACAACAGACTTTAAATCCCGGAAAACTAAAACCCACGACACAGAATTAATAGAAGTAGGTATTACATACAGGTCGCAATCTTCTGAGGTCCCGTCAATATGCGTCTCCGTTCCCCGTCCTCACACCTTTCCCCCGTTCTCGCCTTGTCGAGCGGGCGGCTGCGAACACACTCACATTGCCGTGTGCACTGATGTATAGTTATGTTGTAGTAGTGTACACTTCTATGAAGTGCCATAACAGTGCAGCCAATCAAGACAGACGATGTCACACTTTCTCCATTATCCCTCATGTTCTGTTTCATACTGTTTGTAAGAAAGAAAGGGGGATAGGATATCAATTCGACGGAATCTTCTTTTTACGTATGTTAACCGATTCGAAGACGCCTAGACCGAATTTGCAAAAAATCTTTTTTGTTTGTAAGGGGAATGTCAGCTGGTGGTCCCAGAGAAAAATCCAAATCGGGAGTGTAGTTTGAGGGTGATCGGTTTTAAGTTTTAAAAAAATTATATTATTCAATGTTCAAATTCCAATATCATGTTAGCTCGTCGCACATCAAAACAACTTATCACGCTAACAGTAAAAATCTGTGAAAAGAGATAGCTATACACAAACCGAACAAGATAGAAAGAGATAGCTTGTTGTCTGTTGTATAATAATTTGTGCCGGCAACGACTCGCGTGACCACTCTATTTATAGGTTAGTCCAAGGGACTGACAACATTTTTGTTTCATTAGATTTTTTTTTTTTTAAGTGGAAGTAATATTTTTTTAAAAGAGTATTACGTCAAAAATTTTCACTTAAAAATAAAAAAAATCTGTAGGCGCGTTGGTCATTTTCACTTCTTTCGGCACTCTCTTGACGACCTCCATGGCGTAGTGGTCACCATGCTAGTCCGCCACCCAGAGGTCCCAAGTTCGATTCCCGATCAGGGCAAGTTGGAAAATGGCCTTTTTCAAATTGTCCTGGGTTTTGAATGTTTATCTATACATATATGTATTTGTTATAAAATATAGTATCGTTGAGTTAGTATCCCATAACACAAGTCTCGAACTTACTTTGGGGTTAGCTCAATCAGTGTTATTTGTCCCTATATATTATTTATTTACTCCTGGAGTGCCAGTTTTTTGTTTTAAGTAAGCAAATAATAGCGCCCGTTCATGATATAAAAGTTAGAAAACACTATACGATAAACTATCACAACCAAAGGCCACTTTTACAGTGTGAAGGTGAGCGAAAAGGTGGAAAACGGAATCAAAATAATGATGGATTGCTAGCCGCATCACCTAAGTTGTTCTTTTCTCCCACATCAACATAAAATGACAGACCAGAATAATTTTAATAACTTTAAACCTACTAACGTAACTAATTGGTCCATTTTCCTTCCAGACTAACTGCAACTACCTCAAACTGGTCCTAGGCTCTTTCATGCCCTCGATGGTGGTAGACTCTGGTCTAGCAGAGCGCATGTACCCCTTGGCAGACTTCATAGCTTACGTCTTTGAAGAGTTCGGATACATGCATCTGCAGGCCACCAAGCCTGACACTATAGGTAAGTGGGTTTTTTACCTTACTGCGCCAGAGGGAGGGTTATGTTTTTCGAGAGTATGTATAATTGTTTGGCACGCCCTGTAGCTTGAACGGCTCGATGGATTTTAGCTTGAGAGGTGTCGTAAGATTTGTATTTACTGTGAGAGTGACACTGGGTATATCAAAATACAAAAAAAAGGCAGTTGGGTTTTTTTGGTTTTGTAATAATTACTTGTTATTAATCTGATTGTGTGTCCGATTACTCTCAAGCTGGGAATACACCATGCTGAATTTACGATGCTGATTCAAATTAACTACACTGAAAAATTCCTGAAATACTCAATGTTATCTTGGCTAGCCTATGGTGTCCTGAAGCAAAGCTCTATTTGTGAGATAGGAGGTCGCTTACAGGACCAAGGATAAGACCACCGCTCCGAATGGTATTTGGTTCAAAGGATAACCATCCCTATCCCACGGGGAAACGTAGCCAGTGTAATGGGTAACTTTGAGCCACATTTATTTTAATTCACTTTCTTTAGTTTTAAATATACCTTATTCATATATAAATTTTTTTTTAAACTAAAATAAGAAAAAATATATACTCATTACACACTAATATTTACAAAAAAAAGGCCCGGTAATTCTTTACCCTGCGGCAACGTGCCCAGAAGGCTGGCAGCATTGCCCTGGATACAATTTGAAGTGACATTTTGGATTAGTATTTTATTTATTTCAGATACTGACTTACTACTTATTTTGATTCATGTTTTTTTTTAATTTAATCACCATATTATTTGTAAAACTACAAAACTAAAATCTTTCTTTAGGAGCTTTGTAAGATTATACCATAAGAGAAAAAGGGTGTTAGAAGAGCGAAGCCTGTGCTACTTAGAATACCTTTTTAGAATACCTTTCTTAGATTAAATAGAAAAGGTAGTTTAAGAGTGAAAGCCTCTATCTATGGGATACTTTAGATACCTGTAATGTGTACTTTTATGTAATGTGAGGTGACTGTAAAGTTGTCCGACAACAAGCAACATGTCGGCTGTATTTGATTAAAATTCTTTATTTGACGACCTCTGTGGCCTAGTAGTCATCATGCCAGGCAGTCACACCGGAAGACCCGGGTTCGATCCCCGGTCCAGTCAAGATGGAAAATGATCTTCTTCAAATTAATCTGGGTCTTAGATGTTTATTTATATATGTATTTGAATATATAGTAGCGTTGAATTAGTATCCCATAACACAAGTTTCGCACTTTAGGGCTAGCTTAAACTGTGTAATTTTTATTATTTGGAGTAGACTCTCCTCGTCATTCCTTGCCAAGCTCTTCGATTTATGGTCGTCATAACATTTATTTGGGCTTTCTTTGCGTTAAGTGTTTCACACACTGCTTTTAAAGAAATACAATAAAACTTCGAAAGAAAAACATTTTTATTGTCCCTAGTTCAAACCACCATTTTTACCATTCTTCCAGGAACAGCCCTAAACGATTCTCCAGCGGGGCTTCTCGCGTACATCCTAGAGAAGTTCTCCACCTGGACCCGGCTGGAGCACCGCTCGAAGGTGGATGGCGGCCTGGAGTTCCGCTTCACCAAGGACCAGCTGATCGACAACCTCATGATCTACTGGACGCCCAAGTCCATTACCACTTCAATGAGGTTCTATGCTGAGAACTTTAGTAAGAAACACATGGATCTAAAGTTGGAAGAGTGAGTATCCTTTTGTTGTATACTATGAATGAAATTCGTGAGTGGATGTATGGTTGTTGGTTCAGCTTTCACGCCAAAACGGATGAACAGATTGGAATGAAATTTGATATGTAGACAGCTTATTGTCTATAATTAATAAATAGAATATTTTTCCCGGGAAAATGTGAGGGTCCAATGGGGGTTTGTTCAAAATTTAACCCCGTGGGCAAAGCTGCGGACATTAGCTATAGTTCTTTTATAACAACATGGAGTACTAATGATACTAGTACTGACAGAAATTCACAAATCAGAAACCGTAAGGAAAGGCGTGTAGTCTAGTAGTGGTCTGATAAATGCTGCAAAGAAAAAGGCTAGATATTGCCGCGCCGTGCCGTGGTACGATTTATTACATGTCAATTCCACATTGTATATTAGTAAAGAAGTAAGGATATAGTATCGTTGAGTTTGTATCCCATTCTAAAAGTTTAAACTTAGTTTGGGGTTAGATCAGCGTGATCTGACCTATATACCTATTTATTTATTATCTATATACCTATTTATTTATTATAAAATATAGTATCGTTGAGTTAGTATCCCTTAACACAAGTTTCGAACTTACTTTGGGGCTAGCACAATCAGTGTTATTAGTCCCTATATATTTATTTATTTGTTATAAGTTTGACGTTAAGGTCTGTCTGTCTGTGGCATTTTAACTCTCGAATCTCGGTCCGATTTCAATGCTGTGTTTCAGTTTTCTTGAGGCGGTTCTAGCTATTTTTGATACAAAATGGTTAAGCTGTTTAAAAGTTATTGAGGGTTACCACTTGAAAGTCAGGTCTTTCTCTAGAAACTAACAGATAGCGCTATGGGTATCACGTCGTACTTGCGCTAGTCATCACTAGATGGCGTTCTTAAAAGTAGGATTTTTTTTAATTTACCTAGCAAATAAAGTTTATTATAATAATAGTATTTACCGTTTTCCAGGGTCAAGACTCCAGTCCCAACCTGGGCCCTGCAAGCAAAGAACGAGTTGTTCTACCAACCTGCAAGCTTCCTCAAAGTCAAGTATACCAACCTAATAAACACATCCGTGTTGGACGATGGAGGCCACTTCTTGGCCTTTGAGCTACCAAAAGTCTTCGCTGAGGATGTCTTCAAAGCCGTGAAGGCTTTCAGGGAATGGCACGCGAAGAAGAATAAGACTGAACTGTGATTTGGTTAGGTTCGTTAAGTTTAATAAAGTTGTTTTTTCTTTACTTTGACTTTTTATCAACCTTTTTAACCCAGGTCAAAACTGGAGGGTATCAATTCGAATGTACATATACGTAAATTCTTTTAAGGGTTCCGTACAAAAAATAAAAAACAGAACCCTTATAGAATCACTCGTGCGTCTGTCTGTCCGTCCGCCTGTAGCAGCCAATTTGCTCCAAATCTATTGGACCAAATCATGTGAAAGGGGATTGAAGATTTGTGGATACCTACTGCCGCCATTTCGATTTTTTTTCAAAATCGCGGCCGACTTGGACCCTTAATAAATCGATAGCTGGCATTAATGCCAACAAAAATATTATTACAATTACCCTCGTAAAGTGTTAGGTTTCAGAGATAATAGCCATCAAAGTTGATCACGTGACATCCGTAATTGTAAGGTATGTTTTCGAATGTATTAAGATGTTAAAAATAATATCTTTTAGAACAAATATATATGTTGCATTATATCTGGATGTTAAACATTTATATATTTAATAATCTACTCTAAGTAGGTAATCTACTTTTTGAACTTAATAACATATTTTGTGACTGTCTAACCTTGTGTAATTGTAATATCTTCATTTGATTTAACTATCAATACGACAGTAACGGGGTAAAGTAAATAAAAGAAAAGTATAAATATGTAAAACAATGTAATACATACGATAGGTATTACTCATACAGTCTAAAATACAATTGACAATACTCGTTACTTTTATATTGTGTGATGGTTCTTAGGTTACTACAATGTCTCTACTTTTTAGGTTATAACTTAATAAACTGACGTCAACTAGCGAAAATTGAAAATTGTAAACAGTGAAGGGTACGGTACTCGTGACTTTTTGCACCTTACATATGTGTAGCTTCTTTCCATATAAAAAATAATCAGAATCTTATTATATTAGCAAGGTGGGGCGGCCGGTTAGCAGCAGCGTGCGTAGTGGCAGTGGGGTGTGGGACAAGTAGCTGTTCATACATTTTGGTAGCGATTTCCACATTTTTAAGTTTATAGAGTTTTTTGTTTGATCATGGAGAAGTGTAGCTGCAACATTGTATGCCTATCATCAACAATTATATAAAAAAAAGACTGGTTTCACTCCAGGTGCCGGCAGAAGTGAAAACTTGAATATTAACGTTGTGCATTTTTGATATATTAAAATGGTTGTTCAATTTTCATATTTTAAACACTTTATATACACGAATTTTACGAATACACAGCACTGTGGCCACTACACAGACGGTCGAGCCATCAGCTGTCACCATCCATGGATGCGCGTGGCACGCTGTAACATGAACATTCGCGCAAGTTCCCTGCGCCGCCTAAACGAAACAGCAGGCGCAGGCATACATTTTCGCCGCGCCGTAAAAAGAGAGGGCGATACTTCGTCTCCTACGCCGCGCTGGCTACCTATTCTCCATCCGTCTTACGAATTTTTTGTGACGCGAGTTTCTTGACGCGAGTTTAACATTTTTTACCCACTACAAAAAAACTGTACAACGCCGCTAAAGAAGTTTTCACTTCAAAAAAACAATTAAATACCAATAATTACAGTAAGTAGAAACATGTTTTAATATCATTATCAATTATTTTATAAATATTTACTCATTGTTATTCCAAATATATGGGTTTATAGTTGCCATTCAAAAAGAAATGAAAATCACGTGGTCAACTTTAACTGTTTATATCTCAGAAACCTGACACTTTACGAGGGTAGGTGTCTTATATTTTTTGTTGGTATTGATGTCAATATCGATTTATAAAAGTTAAATAGATGGCCGCGATTTTGAAAAAGAAAACAAAATGGCGGCAGTAGGTATGCCACGCTCCATAGTAAAATCTATAAACCCCTTAATTTTATGACCCAAACATAGATGTGCAAAGGAATAAATATTTTGTGTTATTTTCGAGGAAAAAATTAGGAAATTAAAAAAAGTTTTGCAAACCTTACTGTGTCACATGTCAAATGAAAGTGCTCGTTATGAGGATCTCAAATATATTTTTGTTATATTCTAAAATAAATAGTTTTGATTTTATTCATGAAGGTAGACGAAAATTAACCATCCCCCAGATCTCCGAAATTATTAGGCATAAAATTTTGAAAAAAAAATATACAAAATATAGTTCCATTGCTGCTAGATTACAGAAAATATATATTTTTTTAAAATAAGCATCGTTTTTAGGCTAAAATAAAGAAATTAAAAAAAAATGACAGTAATGTCATATATCAAATGAAAGAGCTCGTCATGAGAATTTTAAATATAGTTTTGTTATTATTGTAAAATAAAATGTTTTGATTTTATTCATGAAAAAAGACGAAATTTGACCATTCCTTCCCCCCTGATCTCTAAAACTACTATCAATCCTAAAATTTTTAAGAAATTACAAGTTATAGTTCATTGCTTGTAGATTACAGGAAAATGAAGTGGTAAACTCCAATATAACGAAAAATCTTCGGTATTGTATGGAACCCACTCCACGCGAGTTCAACTCACTCTTGGCCGGTTTATTTTATGTAAGAATACGTTCTCCCATTACTCAAAGACGTCTGGAACCATTTGGAAAATTATTTTTAGTTTGAATGAGCGTACCTGCGAAGTGGTTGCATATAATGGCGTTGAAGTTGGTTATTAGTTCTTTTTTTACCCCCGACAAAAAGAGAGGTGTTAAAAGTTTGACGCTAATGTCTGTGTGTGAGTCTGTCTGTAGCACAGTAGCGCTTGAACGGGTGAACCGATTTCAATACGGTTTTTTTAAGTTAAAGCAAGTTCCCTTGCGGTGCACCGGTGGTTCTTAGCTATGTTTGAGAAAAACGGTTAAGCTGCTTAAAAGTTATTTGGGGTTGCAGTTTGAAAGTCAGGGCTTTCCTTAATAATTAAGATGGTGCTAAAATAGCGGAACTATCAATACGATATCAAATCGTACCGGTAGTTCCGCTATTCAAAACTAGATGGCGTTCTTGACATTTTCGGTTGGGGATTTTTTGATTTGTTGAGCAAATAACCAAGTTAATTCTTGTGTTTATACTCTATGACGACCTCCGTGGCGTAGTGGTCACAATGCTAGTCCGCCACCCAGAGGTCCCGGGTTCGATCCCCGGTCAGGGCAAGTTGGAAAATGGCCTTTTTCAAATTGTCCTGGGTCTTGGATGTATATCTATATATGTATTTGTTGTAAAATATAGTATCGTTGAGTTAGTATCCCATAACACAAGTCTCGAACTTACTTTGGGGCTAGCTCAATCAGTGTTATTTGTCCCTATATATTTATTTATTATTTATTTATTTCTATTTATGACTGTAGCTCTTAAGTCACTCACGAACTCATCAGCGGGACACCGAAACAGACAAAATCCTTTTGATCCATGTTTTTACAAATCATTATTAACAAGTATTTATTAATCAACTTTAAAAAATAAGAAATAGGTAAACTTTAAACAATTATTAAATTAAATAGTATTGAAAAATTGCGATCTATTAACGACCAAGATCCTAGCAAATCTCTTTTTTTTTGCTTCGGCAACACTAATTATTCTTTTTGTAATTGTTTATGAATTTTATGATAGTTTTAATAAAAAACGTTTGCCAACATACAAATTTTTCAAAACTAAAAACCGACTTCACTCCCTAACTATACAATCGATTTTGATAAAATTTCAATTACATATATACATATATATATATACCTGGCAAGTATACATCCTTTGAAAAAAAGAATTTTTTAAATCGGTTCAGGCGTCTTCGAATAAATCGGAGAACATACATTGAAATAAAACATAAAAGAACGCGACGAATTGATAACCTCCGCCTTTTTGGAAGTCGGTTAAAAATACAGTCTCATTTCTGAAACTTTTATTATTCAAATTACCCGGCTTAAAAAGACGGGTAATTTGTATAATAAAAATTTCACGTCCCAAAACACGGCCCCTGACTTCATACCCCTTCTTAACCCCAAAATATCGCTATTATACCCCCAAATAGTAATAAACGTGACACTTACCACGCACAATAGAATGAAACCCTCATTGATTTCGACGTCATATTAATTTAGAGCGGACGACGGCGCGACGCTTGGCTGGTCTTAAAATAAGTAGACTTTATCACCAAAAAAGTGATCTGGGAGCCACGTTTTTTTATTGTCTGATTAAATTTGCTCTAGATTGATAATGAGAATGGTGTGATCACTGGTACCTAGTAGTAGTACTGGACCTACCGAATTATTTTTTATCTACAACATTATTATGTTTATTTTGGTAAATGATATTAATTTTCACCGCATTTACGATAAATAGTAGATTATTCTACAAGGGGTAAAGGTAATGTTTTTAAGGCGAGGATGCTATTTTGAATCCAGAGTGAAACGAAAAATTCAACGGTTGAATACGAGCGTAGCACGTGATTCTAGAGTGGAATCTTGAGTGAAGCGAGGGATTCATGTATATCGCCTGAGATAAAAACATTACCGTACCCGAGTAGCACGCTCTACTTTTCATCTGCAAAACTAGCTAATACAAAACAGAGTTTAAAGAAAAGTAGAACCTACAACACCTAATCAGAGTACAACCGACAGATACTAACCTTTATTTGGTGTCGTTTTCATTCTATATAATGAGAAGTAAATTTTCGAAGAGCGCCAGCTTCTGATATAATGTTCACTCGTAACTTTGTTTGCGTGGTCCTTCATATCTTTTTACTTTTATAAGTAAACTTGATATTCACTATTGGCTTAAACTTACGAAAAAGAAAGTCAACACAAATAATTACATGTCAACACAATATAATCTAAAACTTCCGTAAGTAATTTGGTAATACTTTGAATCAAAGACAAAAATTACGCTTTTTTAATTATACTTATTTCTTTTTCCGAAGCGAAAAACATAATAGTACTTTATGCAACAGTTGTATATGAAGGTTCATTAAATGCGAGTGGCGCAAGTTACGATGCGAGCCTTGGCGAGCATCGAAAGGAGATGCCATCGAGCATTTTTTGACATACTTATACAACGTTGCATACAATACTTTCTCTACGACTACATTTACTAAAATAAATACAAAAATAAACAAAGAAAAGTACGAAATACTACCATATGTTTGGGAGATACTAGGTATCTATGGAAGACTTAATTTTTTTTTATTGACGTCTTCCTAGTGACTAAAAGTGCCATTTTTGAAACATGGAGTCACTTAAACGAATGTTTTTCATACAAAAAACCGTTTGTTCAGTGACTCCACGTTTGAAAAATGGCACCATATGTTAAAATAACGATTTTATTATGTTGGCAGTATGGTAGATCTAAAGTAAAAAAGTTATAGGTCTATGGCTAGGAGTATCGTTTTGGCGAAATAACGACACATGTGCTATTATATTAGGAATAGACTTTAGACTTTTCTGAAATCATATAATCTATGTTCTTATATTAGTGTTCGGGACCATTTAAAAGACAGATAACAGTACAGTAGTAGAAAAAAATGTTTACCTACATTCATCCACGTTGACGACGATAAATATTCCAAATTTTAAAAATTACTACTGTGCCAATTATTTATTGTTTTAAAACTATATTTTTTTTTTTTGTTTTTTTTTTGCTGGACTGCCAACAACATTCTACATAGAATTACACTCGTGTTCAGTTTTAAAATTATTTTTAATTCCTAAACTTTTTTCTTTTTCAATTTTCAGTCCCGAAAGAATCGCTCCAAATGTTTTGGGATGAACATCATTCTTCAAGTAGATGACATGAAAAGAATTTATTTCAAATGAGTGTTCCACTTGTGCCCTGTGTCAAAGATAATACTTATATAACCTGTGTTCACCTTACTTATCTACCTGATGGATGAGACAAAACGAATTTTTAATCCACAAGCCTATAACAAACATAGTTATCACTCAAATATTTTCTGATACGTTTGAATTATTCATTTATACGAGTTATTTTGGCCCCAAACGCAAATGAATTTGTGGCGAGCGACGCCGCGGCGCGTGCCCAAGCCTACCCACATACTAATATTGGATTAATCACGTTATCTCAAAGTGCAGATTATTTGTATTTAGGGTGTCAATCTCTCTCCAAAGGGATTATTTTTTGACTTTCGTTAATATAATTTCAAATTACGCACTTAAAATGTAATTATATTTTAAAATCTTTGGAGTCTACTTTACAGTGCAAAAATTTTCTTGGAAATTTTGATCTAACGCTCCGCACACCACAAAACGCGGCCATCGACCACTTTCATACTAATTCAATTCAATTCAATTCAAATCATTTATTGCATTTCATAAAGTAAAACAGTTTTAACTATTAAAAGTCACTGTCTTCTATAATAGGTACACTATGAACCCTGTCGGGTATCGTATTCAGTGGCCGCCACCAGCGTCACCGTAAGCGCCGAGCCCATACAAAATATGTGTATATATAAATATATGATTGTATATACGGACAAATCACAAAGATCGAGCTAGCCCCAAAGTAAGCTTAAGATTGAACTACCTACTTAATTAAGCGACCTAAAAGCCTCACATAACATTGAGTTCGGGCCTAAACTTTGAATGTACAATGTCAAACAGTGGAGGAAACCCCCTCCGAAATTTGTATAGAAAAAGTATCGACTAGTTCGCTTATCGACAGTTAGTTAAGGCGAAGTGGTAGCTAACGTGGCGCCCTCATTTGAAATAAATTGTTTAAAACTAAACATGGCGATAATTAAAAATTTGATTTGTATCAATGACTAGAAAGATCTTTAAACTATTTCATGAATAACCTTTGAAATTATTACTACTACCAATAATACTTTCAAAGGTTATTCATAAAATAGTTTAAAGGTCTTTCTAGACATTGATACAAATCAATTTTTTTTTTTTTTTTTTAATTTTTTTTTTTGAGGAACAGCAAACAGTTACTTTAATAAGGGCTTAACTATCTAAAATCATTATCACCATATTAAGTTTTAAGCAATTTATTTCAAATGAGGGCGCCACTTTAGCTACCACTTCGTTTTAAGTCGCTCTTAAGCTTGTGTTATGGGATACTAAACCAAATATAGGTACTAAAAAAAATATGAAAACTACAGGAAAGTGATAGGTGGCCACCATTTTCGGTGGCCCGTCTACACCAAGCCTGTAAGGAAATTGCCGTGTGGTTTCCGGAAAAGAAGAAAAGAACCACTCCAAGTCTTCCCGTCGATGTTGTAGAAGGCGACTTAGAAAATACAAGCTAAACAAAGCTTATAAACTTCAATGAGACCTCTCCAACCTGTCTGGCCAGCGTGGAGAGTGTGGGCCAAATCCTCTGGCTGCTCTGGCTAAGTATGGCTCTGGTAGTACAGAGGGGGTCGTGCTCCTGCAGTGTAGATGAAAGAAGACCGGATGATAATAAAAAAAAACAAAAATTTTAACAGCAGACACCTGCCCACAAGGTGGTCAGACGACCTGACCTGGGTCGCTAAAAAGCACTGGATCCAGGAGGCTCTTTTTCGATCATTCGTTTTAGAAATTCTTGTGAGAAGCCTATGTCCAGCAGAGGACTTTAACTAGCTGAAATGATGATCACTAGCAGATCTCCTTTTCCCGAGCACATCGTAAAATTCTATCGAGGAAATAGCGAAAATGCTAATTATGTAAATAGGCAATGCGGCTAGCAATTCATTACTATTTTGATTCTCTGTTCCACTTTATCAAAAACCTTACAAACGTGGCCTTTGGGTCGAAAGGCCCTAGGCTCTGTATACCCCGGAATAAAGACTCCAGATAAAATTTTGAACTCGATTGAGTTAAATGAAAAACTTTACCACACAGAAAGAAAACTCCTATATTGAGAGGGTCACACGTAATATGCGTCCCCGTTTCCCTTCCCCGCACCTCTCTCCCGATCTCTTCTTGTCGCGTGTGTTGAAGGGCGAACACACACACATTGACGTTCTGCACGAATGTATAGTTTCGTTTGTAGTAGTTAGTTAGGCATTATAAATTATACTCCGCTTCCATTAGTGCCATACCTGTGACCTTAACTAAATTCATGATTTATTTTAAAAACCTACTTCCAAAAAAGGAGGAGGTTATCAATTCGTCCCGATTATTCTAAAATGCCTGGACCGATTTAAAAAATTCTTTTTTTGTTTGAAAGGGTATACTTTCCAGGTGGTACCATGAAAATTTTATCAAAATCGGTTGTGTAGTTTGGGGGTGAAGTCGGTTTTTAGTTTTGAAAAATTATTATAAAACAAAGGCGTTGCCGGTTCCAAGCCCGGATGAGAAAGGAGGAAGGTTGGCTGGAGGTGACCTACCCAGCCGTAAACCGTATATGCCTAACATCGGGCAGCAACAACCCGATCCAAAGCGGCTACCACAAGCCATTAGGCACTAAATCCCCTTTAAAAGCGTGGACTCGCCAACACGCAATGGCCAGCGCGGCATTTTAATAAAATAATAATAATAAAGCTTTATTTATTCCATACACATTAATACATTTACATACATATTAATATTTCTTTCTTAAACTGTAGATTTATAATTCTATACAATAGTTAAGAAAAAAAATATATAATATTTACGCAAAATGTCAATTAGTTAATATTAATATTTTTTAAATATTAAGATAAAGATTATTGTTATCTAATTGAATGTTATTATATTTACAAATGTCGAGATATGAATTTATGTATGTATGGACCCCTCTCGGGTAAAAGCCTCCTCCAAAGATTACCATTTGTCCCTGTTTTCTGCTACTTTCATCCTGTTTTTTCCTCCGTGGGCTACGGAGACGGAGAGGTCGACCAAATGCCAGATGGGCAGACGAAATACCTCCAATAGTAGACTCAAAAAAAGTAGGCCGCTCTAGGACATTTTGGAAAGCCTTGGGAGACGTCCTGCAATGGACGTTATGCGGATGAAATGATGATGATGAAACAAAGCCAGAGGGTGTCACTAGTAAATCATAAAGGGGGCGTGGTAGCATTATTTAGTCAGACTCACTTCCCTTTCCCCTTTTGTTTTAATTTACTAGCGACGCAAAACATTTGAACGGACGTACTGGAAAGCTAAATGAAAATCTAAATAAAATGCGTTGCACGAATTGTATTATAATTGTATTTATTTAATTAAGTTATATATAAGTAACGGTAACTAATGGAGATCATAATTTATCAATTTAACCTACATAACATATCACCTAAAGATCTAAGAGATATATTTTTTGTTTTCAATTTTCTTTAAATTTTACTCCAACAACCTAATATGAAGATATTTATAAGTTAGGGAACATACCCAAACTACGTGACCGATTTAGGGGGGGGAGGGGGGTCTTCAAAGTACCACTCATGGTCACCGGGGGGAGGGGGGGGGGTTTGGTTTCTTGTCACGTAGTCAATAATTTTTTTTTAAGAACGCCACGTTTTTATTACCCCATCAATAAAACTTGTCCAGTATCGCCACATCACTATAAAATTTCCGAGAATCGCTGACGGCGGCCGACGCGCACGCCTGCCGACTGCCGGCCAGTGTTGGCAGTCGTACCATAATTATGGTACATGTACCATAATTTGACTATCTGTACCATGTACCATCCAAGGCCCACCATAATGCGGAAATGTACCATAATTCCAGAAGCTTCAGAAATTCTCCTGATTATGACATATTTGATTTGTCGCGAATTATTTTTTATATTTTTCTCAATAATTTCTCAATAATTTTTATCAAACATCTCACAACAAAAAAAAAGCAGCGCTGTAACAATACCAAATATTAAAAAATATGGAGAATATTAATACCAAATATAAATATTAATGTTATCATATTTATTATTTTTCAGATTATCTTATGAGCGCAACATTATTATTTATAAACTAATATAAAATAAATAAATAAAACTATAAATTATGATTGCAATATTTATTTTGATGACCTCAAATGCCTCTTTTTATTAATATTCAGTAATTACGATCGAGCAGATTGATTTGAAAAAAATAGCTTTAAATTTCCCGCCATGTACCATAATTTTTTTAAAAGTACCATAATTTTAGCTCCCGGGTACAATAATATCGTTCTACGGACCTGCCAACACTGCTGCCGGCCGCCATGTCAGTTTGACCCAAGCGATCGCAGAGTGTGGACGTCGCTTGTCGGCAGTTCGGTCTTTTTTTAGGTACCTATAATGTATATATACCAAGCCCAGATGAAGTCGGATCGGAGACATTTCCGTCATTGCTTGTGCGGCAGTGCATCTCATTGCGCCCTGATGTGACACGGGGCAAAGAAATGCCGTATGACACCTACTGCCCAACAATAAAGAAAAATATTAACGATAGGACATGCACCATCTGTGGCTTATATTTTGCGTCGAAAGTGTCAATGACCAGTCACCGCAAAAATATTCATGGCGGAGCAACGGACGCGTCTCGCGTCCGACCTCTGCGGGTTCTCTCCAGACGACCACAAGAGATATTGTGTGTTATGGAGGAAGATGTGGAGTGGGTAGACGTCGAGACCGTCGATGATGAGGCAGTTGATATCAACATGGATATTACCCCGGTATTAACCATCGCCCCCATTATCCATAACGTTTCCCAGTGGATTGATAGTGGTAACGTCTTCATTGAAGATATTTGATTTAATAAATAGTTTCTTGTTTTTGCTGTATTCTGATTTTATTTCTTTCCCCGCAAATGTGATGAAAATCATTATGAAGAGAAACGGGATGGCAGACTCGAGCCAATGAACTTAACAAAATTACATTTGTAAGTACTCGATCGTAATTCTT
Organism: Acrobasis suavella; assembly: GCA_943193695.1. Lineage (NCBI taxonomy): Eukaryota > Metazoa > Arthropoda > Insecta > Lepidoptera > Pyralidae > Acrobasis > Acrobasis suavella. The sequence goes on from OW971950.1 coordinate 2,563,162, forward strand.
TTTTAACGGCCCGTACATATACATTGTGCAATGTACTATTTTTTCTTGATATATTTTTTACTAAACACAATTACAACCGTATGCAATTATAGGTACGCATTCTGAAAGTACGCACTTTTAGGGGCCGTATAAGAAAATACAAACAAAAGCCATTATTTTGTAACTTTACGCAAAAAATATTGATAAAATATACTACGTGAAAACTAGGGGGGGGGGGGGGGAGGGGGTCTGGGCATATACTACGCTTGGTCACCGAGGGGGGGGAGGGGGTCAAAAAACACGAAAAAAAGGGTCACGTAGTTTGGGTATGTTCCCTTATAATATAATCGATTTGTCATCATCCAGATGAGTGTTAGGAGCGTCGCCCCGACTGTTTCACTCTCTCTGTAACCAGTGCGTCGCCTAAATCAATAAATAAGTGGTCGGTTTTTCCGACTATATTACCACAGTTTTTTTTTGCCATGTAGGTACTTATATTTGGGCACCCCTTCATGTTTCCAATATTCATAATTAAGGGGATAGTCGAATTTTCCGGGGTCTAGTGCTGCCCCCATTTGTAATAAATCATTCGATAGTAAACAGAGACATAATTCAAAATATTGTCTTGACCAAGCCCTAGATAACCCTTGAAACTATTTTATGAACTACTGTTTACAGTTTAAAGTGAGAACGTGAAGCTTTCCTACGCACATACGCTAAAAGTGGCCGTTTTTCGCAATTGTGCGTAGAAAAAGGTTCACGTTCTCACTTTTAACTGTAAAGAGTAGTTTATTAAATAGTTTGATGAGTTATCTAGGGTCTGATCAAGACAAAATTTCTGATGATATCTCCGTTTCCTTTCAAATGTTTTATTTTAAATGGGGGCAGCACTGGACGCCGAAATATTCAGGTAGCCCCTTAATATCAATTGTTTAATCTCTGACAAAATATTATACTTACGTTGATTTTTATTATTATTTAATTTGTAAAAATCAATCTTTATTTTTTTACTATGGCTGTATTAAAGCTATCAAGTTGCTGTTTGCAACTCCTAGTTGTGTCGTTCATTTTGTTTCCGACTGTGTTAGGTGTCAGACGTATACACTTTTTAAGTAAAAGTGAAAATAATATAATTTCTTAGTTCACCGAAAAAAATTGTAGTTTTATTTGGTCCATACCAAAAAGTTATTCCAACAATATACTTAAATTATTTTTAAGGTAAATTTAGATCATGATACTGAACCATTACCAAACAACTTTCCCCAAGAAACATCAAAATATGAGAAAAAAGTAAGGTTTTTGCTTTTCATACAAATTTGGATCAGCTGATCGGTCAACTTGTATGGAAGGCCAAAAATTATTTTTCATATTTCGATATGTTCTTTGGGGAAAGTTGTTCAGCATACAGTCTTAATTCACCCTTAAAATAGTATCAGGATATTTTGTAAGACACCGTGTATTAATTCAACTATTACAAAAATCTTTCGGGCTGCACATAGATTTGTACATACAACTTACTTTCGATTAAAACTAACGTGAGAAATAGACATTACGAGTATGCACGGGTTACTCACGTAGAGAGTCAGTTTTTGGCCGTCATGTTGCAACCACATCCGGAGATCTTCATCAGGGCGAATGTGTCTAGAGGACGCGCGTACTCGATGTCGCCTCGAGACGCACTGATGAAGACCTCTGGATGAGGTCGAAATGTCGACCATCAGCTGACCCTCTACCTGAGTAAACCGTTTAATTTATGCTAATTATACAATTTACTTTCCATCTTTCGCTTCGCTCTTTTCTTTACCATTCACAATTTTTCCATCACCGTTCTGCGCCGGCGCAATCATCAGCAGATTATTACTATTCCTGTCAGCCAAATTCCGAAACGGCACATTCTGCCGCCATCTTGGATGAAAATAATACTGGTTTCTCAACACCCTTAAATGCTCTTTTCCAAAATAAAATTCCGTTCTAGGAATATTTAGATTTCTTTGGAAATTCCTCTTTGAATCTTCGTTTTCTTCATTGCCATATTTTTGGTCTAGCTCGTGGTATTTGGGCCTCGGGCCTTCGTCTTCGAAGTATGGCCTTTTGAGGCGAAGTCTTCGTGACTGGGGACTAAGAGGGGACTCGCATTTGATGGCGAGGTTCGCTGTGTTTTCTTTGTTCGTGGATAAACCGTGGTTCTTTTGCCATTCCAAGACTTCGCAGAGGAGGCCTATATACCTGTGGAAAAATATATACTTGACTGAACGTAACCTTGATCACTGTTCACAATTTTCTATAGGTATATTTACAGAATACTTATATTGGTCCCTTTTATTCTATTTTAATTACTGTAGATTTTGTGTTGTGTGATAACACTGATAACCTACATCTTATAATAAGAAATTCATGGATCCAATATTTTTCAAACATTGACTCCAGTAAAGATATGACTACGGTCTTGTAAGCTTACAGTTTACATAAAAGAAGGAAAATTGAAAGTACACACAGGGGTACGTGAGTCTTTGGACCCTCCGCTTGCTACGATCCTGACAGACCTCTTTTGCCAACGCAGCTAGATAGGACTAAATAATTTTTGAATTTGAATAGTCAGGCAGGCAAAAATTATCAATTTTAAAAGCAATCTTTGTCAATCGCCACCAATGTAAAAGTTTTTATAGTAGATCGACTATACAAAATTTATATTTACCTTATAACCTTCCTAAAAATCTCATTCTTCGATAACTTCTCGTGGGTATTTCTTCGTTTGGTAGTTCTTAGCTCAGAAAACATCACACCGTTAATATAAAAACCCCCATTCACCTGATAACCATCCTGGTCCATCTTCTTGTCTGGCGGATGAGTAGCTATAAGTCTTCTCAGTTCAGCAAACGCTCCACTGACGCTCTGTTGCCTCCAGCGTTCTTGGCATGGTGAAGGGCTTCAGTGGCTATAGCACTCTATAAGGTTATAGAGCAGTACAGCTAATAAGACCACCGAGAGCGCACTAGGATAAAAGAAACAGTTTATAATATAAAATCCCCCATTTACCTGATAGCCATCCTGAGAATCTCATTCTTTGATAGCTTCTTGTCTGGTGGATGAGTAGGCACCAGTCTTCTCAGTTCAGCAAACGCCCCACTGACGTTCTGTTGCCTCCAGCGTTCTCGGCAGTTGGTGAAAAGTTTCCTTGGTGGTCGCAGCAGACAGGAGTTGAGAGATGGGAGATCATCGGCGTGACTCTGTTTACAGTGTACGGTAGGAATTAATGGTAATTTTTTTGTTGGCCTTAATGACGCACAGATAAAAACAAAAAACAAAAAACAAACAATCAAATTTTATTTACAAAATAAATGGTACCTATTTTTTGATTCCTCTCTTCGTAACCGCAAGGAACACACTAACAGCGTATACCAGGCTACCTACATCTTTAGCTGTGATGTTGTTACTAGATACATACTACTGCTATAATAGCTAAGTAGGTACCTTATTTAAATTAAAAATGAAGTTTGATCCCAAAACACATGAGAAAAGACATAAGATGAGTTCACGATATAGATAGTTAATAGATTCAGGTGTTACTTTGCGGAAGTCAAAGTTACATACTACATGATTTGAATTACTTTGTGCAATTCCGCCACCAGTTAGTTCATGCAAACTATTGCCGGCCGGCGCCCACCCACTACTGTTAGTCCCAGCATACCTGCCACCAACAGCCCGTGTGCACCCGCCACCAACAGCTGATGCATGCTCCCTCCGATACTGCTGCATCCGCTGCGGCTGCAGCAATATCGGACACCGCATACGCGACACGTGTTTCGCCTCTCCACGAGGCATCTTCAGGCACCAAACAAGTTGTTGATCGTTCGGCAGTCAAGCGTCGAATGATAAAACTACACCGTATTGCCATCCTTTTATACTGTTAGAGAAGAGGGTGGGGGAGCGGAGTTGCCCGAACTTTCTATAGTAAAAATATTTAATAAAGGGGAATTATTTACCTCAAGCTGTTTATTTATTAATTGAATATTAGATTTTTTAAATTTATTTATTTCTAGTTGCTCCCAAATACTCAATTTTAACCCTTTTTCTTCGGTGTGTAATATTTTGTAGGTATTATTTGATGATAAATTATGATTTTTGTCAAGAAGGTGTTCTGCAAAATTTGACCTTTCTGGGTGTTTGTTCTTATACGCATTTATGTGTTCATTATATCGAGTTTTAAAATTACGGCCGGTTTGTCCAATATAAACTTGTTGACAATCATCGCAAGTTAATTTGTATATACCAGATTTTTTGTCTGACTCAATTTTATCTTTTACGTTACAAAGAGATCTTAAAGAATTTTTTGTTTTTAAGGCTACGAATACCTTATTATTTCTGAATATTTTAGACACTTTATCTGTAATTTTACCTAAATATGTTAAACTTGCTGTATATTTAGATTTTATATTTTGTGGTATTGCATATAAAAGTGGTTTAATCATATTCTGTCTTTTCTTACGTATAATGTTATCTATTAATTGTGTATTGTAACCATTCGACTTAGCTATTTGATATATAATGTTCAGTTCTTTATTATAATTACTTTTGCTTAGAGGAACCGTCATTAATCTATGTATCATTGACTGGTATGCAGCTAGTTTATGTTTCCATGGATGATTAGATGACGCAGGGATTGTTGTATCTGTATGTGTTGGCTTACGATAAATCTCAAAATCATGTTTTGTCTTATTTCTTGTTATATTCAAATCTAAGAAATGAAGAGAGTTGTTTTGTTCAAATTCTACTGTGAATTTAATTTTGGGATGAATTTTGTTTAATTTTGAAACAAATATATCTAACTGACGATTTGTACCTGTCCAACAAATAATTATGTCATCAACGTATCTATAATAATAAAAAATATTATTTGATTTCCCAATAATATTTTCTCTTTCATAACTATCCATAAATATGTCAGCCATAAGAGGACTCAAAGGAGATCCCATTGCTAAACCTTCTTTTTGAATATAATATTTGCCATCGAATTGAAAGTAGTTTTGGACCATACATAATTCTGTTAATTTTAGTATATCATTTATTTCACCCGGGTGGACCTTTTTCTTTTCAAGTTCAGATTTTAAAATAAATAAACAGTCTTTATATGGAACATTTGTAAACAAACTTTCTACATCTAAAGAAACTAATTTCGCGTTGATGGGAAGCTTGACTTCTTTGATATTTTCAATCAATCGTAAGCTATTCTTCAGGCTATGATTTGGTCTAAAATCTATCTTTTCTCTAATAAAATTATTAAGAAACTTTGCCAGTTCATATGTTGGAGCTCCTATATAAGATACTACTGGCCTTACTGGTATATTATCTTTATGTGTTTTAGGTTGGCCGTATAACATAGGAGCATGTGTATTCATTGGTATTACTTTTGTTTTTAAATACGAATTATCTGGAAAAATAAATTTTGTACTATTTACAGTTAACTTCAATTGAGCCAAATACTTTTTTGTGGGATCATGGTCTAAATTTTGGAACTCATCTTTCTGTAATATATCATTTACTTTAGAAATATAATCAGAACGATTCATAATGACTACTGTGTTACCCTTATCTGCTTTTGAAAGTACAATATTGTTGGAATTTAACTTTTGTTGGACAGATACAAATGTCTTATTTTCGTTATTTATCTGGATACTTTTTAATTTCGCTGATTTAATATTTTGGGCTATTGTTTGTTTCAGTAAATCGTCTTTTTTATTTCGTATCACAGCAACCTCTGCGTCAACTGCTAGTGTTTCTAGTGACTTTTGAGACAATTTTGGAGTGATGCTGTATTTGAGACCTTTCTCTAATAGTTTATATTCATCTTGGGTAAATTGAGTATTAGTTAGATTTTTTACTCTAGGATAAAATGTGTGTAATTTACTATTTGAATTATTATTATTGCAATTACTATACACTCTTTGTTCTGAAATGAGTTTTGTAATTTTATTCTTCTGAGATAAATATTTTGAGGAGACTACATTTGAAGCTAGCTCCCTGGCTTTTTGATCAACCAGATCAAATTCTACTGGATGTAAATGATAAGCTAATTCGGTGTGTAATATTTTTAAATGTGATTTTAAATTATCCCTCGTTGTAAACCACCGACGTGACTCTTCGTTTTCTCAATTGCTTTTTGTGCTGCTATTCAAAAAGCAATTGAGAAAGCACAAAACATCTGGTTTAATGAAGAGTCACGTCGGTGGTTTACAACGAGGGATAATTTAAAATCACATTTAAAAATATTACACACCGAATTAGCTTATCATTTACATCCAGTAGAATTTGATCTGGTTGATCAAAAAGCCAGGGAGCTAGCTTCAAATGTAGTCTCCTCAAAATATTTATCTCAGAAGAATAAAATTACAAAACTCATTTCAGAACAAAGAGTGTATAGTAATTGCAATAATAATAATTCAAATAGTAAATTACACACATTTTATCCTAGAGTAAAAAATCTAACTAATACTCAATTTACCCAAGATGAATATAAACTATTAGAGAAAGGTCTCAAATACAGCATCACTCCAAAATTGTCTCAAAAGTCACTAGAAACACTAGCAGTTGACGCAGAGGTTGCTGTGATACGAAATAAAAAAGACGATTTACTGAAACAAACAATAGCCCAAAATATTAAATCAGCGAAATTAAAAAGTATCCAGATAAATAACGAAAATAAGACATTTGTATCTGTCCAACAAAAGTTAAATTCCAACAATATTGTACTTTCAAAAGCAGATAAGGGTAACACAGTAGTCATTATGAATCGTTCTGATTATATTTCTAAAGTAAATGATATATTACAGAAAGATGAGTTCCAAAATTTAGACCATGATCCCACAAAAAAGTATTTGGCTCAATTGAAGTTAACTGTAAATAGTACAAAATTTATTTTTCCAGATAATTCGTATTTAAAAACAAAAGTAATACCAATGAATACACATGCTCCTATGTTATACGGCCAACCTAAAACACATAAAGATAATATACCAGTAAGGCCAGTAGTATCTTATATAGGAGCTCCAACATATGAACTGGCAAAGTTTCTTAATAATTTTATTAGAGAAAAGATAGATTTTAGACCAAATCATAGCCTGAAGAATAGCTTACGATTGATTGAAAATATCAAAGAAGTCAAGCTTCCCATCAACGCGAAATTAGTTTCTTTAGATGTAGAAAGTTTGTTTACAAATGTTCCATATAAAGACTGTTTATTTATTTTAAAATCTGAACTTGAAAAGAAAAAGGTCCACCCGGGTGAAATAAATGATATACTAAAATTAACAGAATTATGTATGGTCCAAAACTACTTTCAATTCGATGGCAAATATTATATTCAAAAAGAAGGTTTAGCAATGGGATCTCCTTTGAGTCCTCTTATGGCTGACATATTTATGGATAGTTATGAAAGAGAAAATATTATTGGGAAATCAAATAATATTTTTTATTATTATAGATACGTTGATGACATAATTATTTGTTGGACAGGTACAAATCGTCAGTTAGATATATTTGTTTCAAAATTAAACAAAATTCATCCCAAAATTAAATTCACAGTAGAATTTGAACAAAACAACTCTCTTCATTTCTTAGATTTGAATATAACAAGAAATAAGACAAAACATGATTTTGAGATTTATCGTAAGCCAACACATACAGATACAACAATCCCTGCGTCATCTAATCATCCATGGAAACATAAACTAGCTGCATACCAGTCAATGATACATAGATTAATGACGGTTCCTCTAAGCAAAAGTAATTATAATAAAGAACTGAACATTATATATCAAATAGCTAAGTCGAATGGTTACAATACACAATTAATAGATAACATTATACGTAAGAAAAGACAGAATATGATTAAACCACTTTTATATGCAATACCACAAAATATAAAATCTAAATATACAGCAAGTTTAACATATTTAGGTAAAATTACAGATAAAGTGTCTAAAATATTCAGAAATAATAAGGTATTCGTAGCCTTAAAAACAAAAAATTCTTTAAGATCTCTTTGTAACGTAAAAGATAAAATTGAGTCAGACAAAAAATCTGGTATATACAAATTAACTTGCGATGATTGTCAACAAGTTTATATTGGACAAACCGGCCGTAATTTTAAAACTCGATATAATGAACACATAAATGCGTATAAGAACAAACACCCAGAAAGGTCAAATTTTGCAGAACACCTTCTTGACAAAAATCATAATTTATCATCAAATAATACCTACAAAATATTACACACCGAAGAAAAAGGGTTAAAATTGAGTATTTGGGAGCAACTAGAAATAAATAAATTTAAAAAATCTAATATTCAATTAATAAATAAACAGCTTGAGGTAAATAATTCCCCTTTATTAAATATTTTTACTATAGAAAGTTCGGGCAACTCCGCTCCCCCACCCTCTTCTCTAACAGTATAAAAGGATGGCAATACGGTGTAGTTTTATCATTCGACGCTTGACTGCCGAACGATCAACAACTTGTTTGGTGCCTGAAGATGCCTCGTGGAGAGGCGAAACACGTGTCGCGTATGCGGTGTCCGATATTGCTGCAGCCGCAGCGGATGCAGCAGTATCGGAGGGAGCATGCATCAGCTGGCGGGTGCACACGGGCTGTTGGTGGCAGGTATGCTGGGACTAACAGTAGTGGGTGGGCGCCGGCCGGCAATAGTTTGCATGAACTAACTGGTGGCGGAATTGCACAAAGTAATTCAAAACATGTAGTATGTTCACGATATAGTTAAAGACGCAGGTGGGACCTGAATGAAAGCAACATAAGAACGAGACAGGTAGCTTTGACGAAGAGAGACATTACTCAGTAGTGCCCAAGATGGTGAATTATTGTGGACTATCTGGCACACTCATCATCATCATCCGAGCGTATTTCCGGTTGCATCCTCAGCGGTAACGCTTCAAAGCCCAGGGTCCGCTACCTTACCTAGGCCCATTACCTTTGACGAGGTTGCTGGTTTCTACACAGAGCGACTGCCATCTGACCTCCGCAACCCAAAGGGTAAACCAGAACCAATTACGATACTGTTAAGGGCCATTATTCTTGGAAATACTAAGCTCTGAGAGAGGACTTGGTGTCTAGGGGGACCAGGACCTCGGTGATTAGAAAGTCCCTCTGGATATGGTAGAAGCAGGGTATGACGTCGACGTGTTTTGTTTCTTTTTTCAAATTTCGAACAAAACATATGGTAATAAACTCTTAATCTAAAACACACTACACGGATGCGCATGAGCACCATGTCATGTCGATTGCGTGTGTTCAAATTTTAAACTTTGCGTGTGGTTATGCGGCTGAAATGATGATGAAATTGCAACTTTATTTTATAGACATTTGAAAGACGCTTCGTCACGTGTCTGCCTTCACCATATCCAGTTTGAGACGACGGACATTCACCTGAACACTTCTTGTTTGGGGATCATCGTCACTGTCTGGCAGACATAGATCATCACTCAGCATCTCGCTATCTGGTTCCTCATCAGAGCACGACTCTTGGTCAGATGCCATTGATGCAACGTACACTAGAACAATAAGGAAAATTACAACAATATTAGATGCAAATGTCACGGTAGAGATGGGATATTCCTTCGAGATAAAACAAGTAAAGCAGTTTCTAAACCTAACCAGACCTATTATAAAATTCTGACTAACTTTGAAACTTGACATAAACTATTATCGGCTACAAAACAAACACTCTAATTGACAGCCTCCTCCTTTTTTTAAGTAAGTTAAAAATATAAATAACAAAGTCCAATTAGAGGACAATTGGAATATAATGAGAACATTGTGCCAATCGACAGGATATAGTTATCAGCGGAAGTCGCTATAAATATCCGTGACATTCATGTTTCTCATTGTTTTTTACTAAGACTGAATAATTATTTAAAATAATCTTAACCAAGAACTAAAAGTAGTTTAAAGTGCTCCTCAAGATCAATCAATCGAGCCCAAACTTGGTGGGGTTATGTTTTTTTATCATAGAGATAGCATGCTTCCGACTTCATTATGAGATCAGATCATTGACATTATTAATTAATAACTATGACATAACAATGAATTCTCAATCCATGTATCTACTTTTAATATTAGTTTAATTGTAAGTTGACGTTTTTGGAAAAAATGCTGCAGAATACTTTGTTGCCGCTTAGAAAGCGGCAGTAAACTTAGCTGTAAGTAAATGATCTGACGTCAACAACTACCTTTTATGAAACTGAATGAAAAACTGACAATAATAATTATCAAGTGATATAAATATCCAAAGATAATTAAATGGTTTTTGACTTTTCACTGCAAGGGTTCTTAGCTATAATTGGTGAAAATTGGTTAAATTTTCACCCCTTGCGGTGGCAAGGAAACTTACTTTTACGTAAAAAAACCTCATCGAAATCGGCCTATCATCTAGCTCTACGATGCTCCAGACAGACAGATTAAAACACAGACAGACCAACAGACCGACAGATATTAGCGTCAAATGACCGGGGAGTTGTCGTGGCCAAACACTGGTAAAATTTATTATAGCCTTTCGACTCGAGAAGAAAAAGAAGCGTCAAACTTGTAACACCCCTCTATTTTGTTGGGGATTCAAATATTATAGAGAATAAAAGAGGTCCAGGAAGACCGAGGCATAGCTATGTGTACAAGAAACAGATTTAGCGAAGGTGAACGTCGTGATGTACAAAGAGGTAAAACGGCTGGTGGACGAGGGTGGCAAATAGAAGACAATTCATACTCCACCGGCTAGAGCACAACCTCTGATGATGATCAGAGGTCGGAATTAGGTATAGTTATTTATGTACTTGCATCGAAATGTTGATATTAATATGGATCTTCCTGGGATTTCTAATGGACAATCCTGTGTTGCCAACAATATTGCTAATAAATAATTATTAAAACCTCAGAGACAGATAAGACAAATAAAACAAAGATAATTAACATACTATTTTTGTTAATATCTGCATTAGTATTTTTATTAAATAAATAAATATACAGGGACAAATAACACTGATTAGTTCTTACATATTGGCAACGTCGCGCGTGCAGTGGTGTAAATTGTGTAAAAGTTTGCATAACTTTTTAATTTATAAATCACAGGATTTTGCTGCTCTTTAAAATTACTCTCGGGATTTGAGGCATATTATCCACTTTACTCTTTCGCTGTATGAAATCAGTTTAAGTACATAAATAACTATACCTAATTCCGACCTCTGATGATGATACACGCCCAAGCCCAACATGTCGCTAAAATTACCTTTTTGGTCTGCACTCTATCTATCCCGTAAAGGATAAATATGTGATCAGTATTTAGACTTTTCTTCTTCGCTTCCTGTGTCCCCCTGTTAGGGCAAAGGGGGACACAACTCATCGCCAACTGGTTTAGTCAACTATTCAAAGATTTTCTTTCTTTTCTTTCTTTCTTTGTTTACTGCGCTCTTGATTTAGCTCCAGGATAATTGCGGCGCCAAGTTTGTTTAGTTTTGAACTAAGATTTTTATTTTAAATTTGTAATCTGTGAAATATTCGAAGAATCGTAGATCCATTCTGAAGCTTACCGCGGAGCGTGTTAAATAATAAATTACGATTTATTTATTATAAAGTACTTATTTTAGTTTTTTTCGTTTAAAGTTTAATAAAACAGTAAGAAGCCGCAGACAATTGTTTTTAATCGAGTTCCAAAAAAGAGGAGGTTATCGATTCGTAGCGATCTTTTTATTTTATGTAGTTATATTCACCGATTTATTCAAAGACGCCTTGACTGATATAGAAAATTATCTTTTTGCTTAGAAGGGTAAGTATTAACCACCTTTCCAGGTGATCTTATGGAAATTTTATCAAAGTAATTTGTGTAGTTTGGAGTTAATGTCGGTTTTAGTTTTAAAAAAAATATATAGTAATAACTTCATTTAACATACTAACCGCTACTTCCCGATATATCCGTAATGGTTGGCATAAAAGCAATATTTCAATACACACAAGACACAAAAATCACTTATTTTCAATGAACAGCGAACACTACAGTGTTTCCACCACAAGATCCGAATTGCGACTGAAGGACATTCTTTTATAATTTGAATTTCGAAGGGATGACCGCATGGCTTCTCATTGGCTGAAACTACTGCGAAAAGCAGCCAATCGGAGGTGTGAGGCGGAGTGTAAAGGATTTTCCCTCTTTGCTTTATTTTATTGTTTGGGAATTTGGGATATGTGTGATTGAGAAAACAATCATTTTCATTCATTCATACATACACACTTTCTATCACATCTTTATCCTTAAATGGGAGAGACAGTGCATTTATCTTTCAATCATTTTCAGTTTTAAATAACATGATTTTTAAATATTGGTTTTGCTAGCGTCCTTGATTATTTTAGTGTGTCACTTGTAGAGACGAACGACATGAATAACCAGCCAAGTGCGAGTCGGACTCGTGCACGAAGGGTTTCGTACAATTATTTAAAAAAAAAACATGTTTTTTTGTATGAGAGTATTTTATTATAGGGAGCGTTCAAGTATTACGTAACGCAATTTTTGAAGATTTTTGACCCCCCTCCCCCCACTGTAACGCTCCGTAACGTTTTTCTGTACCCCCCCACCCCCCTCTCTAAAGGTTACGTAACACTCAAGTCATCATTTTTACCCTGAAGTCGCAAAAAGTTGTTATAGTTTTTATCCTTCGTATAGTTTTAATTGCCTTATAATAAAACAAGAGATTTTTAATTCGCAACACCTGCGTATTTTGTTTATTTTTTTATAAATTTTTGGCTTTACAAAACACAATTGTTTTTCTCCTTCATTCTCCTAAGTATTTTAGCTTTTTTACTAATAAATTCTTCAAATAAAATAACATATTTATTTTAACCTTTGGCAATGCAATTATAAACAGAAACCCAACTGAAATTAAACATTTTACTCGAAATAAAATCGTATTCTTAACAAAATTAAAAAATAATCAACTATTAACCAAGTATCTAAGTAGGTCTATAAAAACAATTCGATTGAAATTACTGCTCCTCTGTCCACGGGTTTGCTAGCCACTCAGATTCTTTCATCACTGGCACCTGGAGTGCAGACGAAGACGGTTCTGGAATTGTTAAGCCACTTGCATCAACTTCGTCTTCGTCGAGCCAGTCAGCATCCTTAGACGATGTTTCATAACGACGCACAATGCAGAGAAGCTCATTTGCCCTTCTGGCAGCAAGGCGCTGTGGCCGTACTCTAGTTTCACAATGGTCTTGGACAGTCTTGCCATGCACGTAACGACAGTGCATTTGAACACTCCTGTGAGATGTGAAATAGATCCCACAGGTTGGACATACTTTTTTCTTTAGGTCGGATTGTACAGATGGACAAAAGAAATCGTAAGGCATCTGCTTAAACCCTTCTAGAGGAGGTGACAGATTAACGGACAACCTTACAAGAAGTGGCGAAAACTTGGATTTTCCTTTGTCTAACAAACTGGGTACTACGAGCTTGCTTGGGGTTTGAAGTATTGGGCAAGGTGGCGGCATGAAAGTATCCGTAAACACAGATTTCAATGCACTTCTCGGTGGTGAACAGCAGGATTCATCTGCGCATTTTATAACCTGTAAGAAATATTGCGATTCACGGACGTGAACGCTATACCACGCCAGATTTGGTTCTGCTGGATCCTGCATGCTATCTTCGGGCTGTCTATACTCCGCCGAAACGTCATAATTATCAATTTTCATTTCTCTCCACACTTCTGCAAGTGTTTCCCCAGCGTGCTGAAAATTGCGTTTTTCCAAATCATCATCCGTAGTCATTCCTTTGTCGTCGAGATGAGAACCAAAATGTTCATGAGGCAAAATGACGCCTGCCAGTCGTTTGCTGAGGGGAGCCATGCGACGCTCAACTCGGTTATATGCGCTCCGCCCAGGAGCATTAGTCGCTATAAACAGGGCGTCCAGGTTGTATTTTTTAAAGTGTTCAATCGCAAAGTTCTTGACTTTGCGATAATGCGGGTTTTCGTCCGGCCCACCATCTACAAAGATGATGATTACTGGCTTCACGGTGTTCGATTCTGTCATCATTAAGGATTTGAATGAAGGTATTGATAAAAGTGATTCGAAATCATAAGCGTGGGTGTTCGCTGTGGAGGATGAGTGTTTCCCGCTCCTTATGGATATGTGTGTCGGCCCGCTGTACCCAACAGCTTCTTCCCTACCGAAATTGTTAGGTTCTACGTTGACGCCGGCGTATACAGAAAGAATAAGTTTGTGCCGCTCTGCCACGACCCAGTCATGATCAGGTAAAAGTATTCTGTATTCCATATGCATTAAAAGAGGGCTCTGACTTTTTACTGCCGGTAAACCTATCGGTACACGTGCCTTATCGTCTTGTGAGAGAACGAATACTTGCTGCGGTCCCAGAAGCGAAGCGAGAGATTCCAATGACCTGATTGTAGCAGTGCAAAATTCCCCGTCCTCGTGTTTTTTGTGCATCTCGGTCTGTGGTCTTGCTAACTTTACGGGTACAGTACGTACGTGTCTTCTTCCCTCTTGTGTGTTAGAAACGCGTGGGAGTAAATGAAGATATGTGCCGCTTCGAGAAATTTGGAATCCCATTAACAACAGCCTTTCATGCAGGTCGGACAGAGTGAGACAACTCCTAATCATCTCTGTTCGGCGGCGTTCATCAGCAGCGCTGCCATGAATGGCAATATTAATTATGGTCTCTAGGAGAGCAGGTTGCGAGTCAACTAAAGAGGGCTGTCCAGGGCCAGTTCGAGGTTGTGCTGCAGCAGGATTGTTTCTCTGACGTTCAGTTTTCTCCAGTTTTTCTTTGGCTCGAAATTTTTTTGCACGCTTAGCAGAGTCTCTTTTTTTCTTCAAACATTTCTCTTCTTCTTTCAACTCTTTGCGTAGCTTTTTTATTTCGTCATGAACATCATCTTTGGCTATACCAGTGTCCCTTGCTTCAGTGAGAACATTTATTTTTTGTTGCAGTAGACCAATTTTCTTCATAAGAGTTTCTTGAGCCGGTTTGCTTGGAACATTTTTAGTGATGACCGAATCAACCAAAGTCTTGTCTGGTTCCGTAGACGATGTCTCCACAGTTTCCCCATCAGTATTCTGACTTTGCTCCTCGTGGATATCGCTCATCTTTCGTTTGACGGCAGTGCTTTCATGTCCAGCGACTGCGACAATCGATTCCATGAGAGATGAACACGTGGATGAAGCTACAACATTCGAATCCTATAGGCCAAGAGAAAATTAATTAAGAATAGGTATTATTGACACATGCGATAAAAAAGAACATAATATACAACACATATAAGCAGATGCACCTGTTTTTGTTGAGGAGCACGCGAAGTCGAGGGAGCATTGGGCCATAGTGTTGCTGGCGTGCTTGATGTTTGCATAGGTAGCTAGAAATATAAAATACTTATGACCAGTTCTTTTATGAAAAATCAAGGTTTGGACTAAATATAATACTTATGTCATTATTACATTTTAGTAGTAAACTTACTTGTGTAAAATAACTAAGCATTGTTGCTTTCTTCTTCGTGGCCTTCACCTTCAACTCTCGTATAACATCATTTATATGTTCTATAAACTTTTCTTTGTTTTTTAGTTTTTCTTTAGCCGTTTTCCAAATTTCATTGGCATTTTTTTGACATACTTGCGCTGGCAAGTCAGCATGAGAGCCTTTATAGGCCAAGAACAGCTGATGATACAAATCTCCTTCTTTTGAGGACATTACAGTATGAACACTATGAACTCACTTTAATAACAGCGACTACAGCAATTTGCTTCTGCATAAACACTAACGAATACTGACAACAAAAACAACATTAAATGACGTACAATACAATCTAGGGATTCCCCGTGAAATATAAACGAAAAGGTACAGCTCGGTAACAGACAGACAGACGGACGGACAGCGGAATCTCAGTAATAGGGTCCCGTTTTTACCCTTTGGGTGCGGAACCGTAAATGAACATTTTAGGTATCTTCAAAAAGATAAGCTCTTGTCTATTTAGTGGCGCAGTAGTGCCCTGCTAAGTCAAGCAAAATCTTTTGAAATATTCTAATTTCTTAAAGTAATTCGTGCTAATTTTGACACCCCTGTAAATTCGTTTTAACTTTTTTTTTTCTAATAATATATAAACTTTACTTCTCTCTTCACAACAGAATGTAGATACATAAAAGGTAGGTACTTGATAGTTCACTACGGTATATCTTGACATTCTAGTCCTTGTGAAGAGGCTAGTCCCTGAAATAGATTCCGTGGGATCTGTGGTACAGGTAACTAGGCCCTCCCTTCGGATTTTAACTATTTTTTTGACGAAGTTCTGTCTTTTGGAATATAGCTAGATAGCTTCGCTTTTTCGACTGATACTTAGTATTTCTTATTACGTAATTTATTTTTGTTAACTCGTTCGAAGGCATAATGTTATACATTTTATAATATGTCAACATTGTATTATATTAAAATAAATAAATATATAGGGACAAATAACACTGATTGAGTTAGCCCCAAAGTAAGTTTGATACTGTGTTATGTGATACTTACTCATCGATACTATATTTTACAAGAAATACATAAATAGATAATATTATAAGGATTAATAAATCAAACGTCATAATAATAATATGATTCGACAAAGCCCTTCCGGCGAGTAGGCTACCAATACTGAAAAAATAAGTTTCTTTAGGCGTTTTTTCTCAGCAGTCGTCGTTACGAAGCGCTGATATCGGTAGATCTTCTTTAAAAATAAATTTAATTTTAATATACACTACACGTTATGTAAATTATAATTATTGACGTGTAAAACTGCCTGTAAAGGTCTAATCACCGAATAAAAATTTGAACAACGAGCTCTTATGTACTAACGTACTAGAGTAGACGCCATATATCACAGTTTGTTCCGTTCATCATATGCTATCACTGTTCACCTCACATTAGTCGCTTGCTAGCATTAACCGCCAAGTACACTCCATAGTTGACAAAAGACAACACTGTCAACATAATCGAGAATGCTTTAGAGTGTGTTAAGATATTACACTAATAATTCAATGAGTAAGGCAAAATTTAACTTTATCATCGGTAAGTAACTAGATTTCATTGTCTGAAAATTAAATACGGATTGGAAAATTCCCGCCGCCGTAATAAATGAAATGAATGCTTTAGTCTATGACGTCTGTCAATCGATTGATTGAATGAGAATGACAATTACCGAATCTAGCGCTGTGCTTTTGAAGAACGACTTAAAAGCGGACTTAGCGCTGCAGCGCGATAAGTGTCAATTACAAAAAAATTAAATCATAAGATTGGGAATTTCTTTTTTAACCAACTTCACAAAAGGAGGAGGTTATCAATTCGACTGTCTTTTTTTTTGTATGTATGTAACGCGATATCTTACGATATCAACCGTGTATTTGAAAGCCGATTTTGATGACTCTTTTTATTTGTAAGCCTTTACTACCAAGTTGGTTCCATATTAATTTGGTGAAGATATGATGAAGAACTTTGGAGATATGGAAGTACTAAAAAAAAATGAAGACAGTTTTTTTTTGTTCAAAATTGATTGAAATTTCAAAAGCTGGATCGCCTACAAGAGAAGTGAGATTACCTCGAAAACAATTCCAGTCTCGCAAAATCGCAGTGGTCTTTTTCACCGTAAAAAGTTTTGAGATCACAATGCACATGAAAAACAAAGTCAATAAGAATCCCCTTACCCTAGACTTTTCCATACAAACGAAATCTAGCTTTTATTATAAAATGACATGCGAGATTTCGGTAGTATTTCGTAATTTTAAAGAAATTGTATATTAGACATATAACTAGTTTTCGACAGTTAAATATAAACTTGAAAGAAAATATGAGAGTGTAGAAGTTTTCTATACTGATGGTTAAATATGATATAATGCACTATATTCTCTTTTAAATTCATATTTTGAGTGTGAAAACTAGCTATACTATGTAACATAGTATATAATATGGAACAAAAACCCTGTCCCATCCTTGTAGGAGCCACTCAGACCGTCAATATGAACAACTTTTCCTATGGGGCCAATGCTTGAAACTCGAAGAAAAAATTGTCCATTTCATACAAATTGCCGGGCCGGCCGAACACTTTTGTATGAAAATGTCGTTTTTTTTACATAAAAGGGTTTTTGTTACATATTGTATGCCTTAATATATGCAATTTCTTTGAAATTACATAATTGCGTCAATATCTGACATGCCGTTTCAAAATAAAAGCTAGACTACGTTTGTATGGGAAAGTCTGATTCAGTCTGGGGTAAAGGAACTCTTAAGTATTAAAATTTCATGCCCAGTGTTGCAAAAAAACAATTATTTTTTTCTGACATGAAAAAAAAACATGACAAAAAATTTTTTTTCTAGAGCATGTTATTTTTTTCAAGATGAATACAGAATTCAAAATTGATAAGGCAGTTTCTGTAAAAGATTAATACTTAACAGTTTATAAGTAGAGTTTTTTATTTATTTATGTATGAACCCAATATACTTTTTTTGAAACAAATTTAGAAAAGAACAAGAGAACTTAGTTTTTTCTTATGTTTTTATTTCTACCTTGTGAAAAAGAACAAATTTGTTTTTTTTTTCATTTTGCATCCCTAGCAATGCCGTAGTAACATGTCCTTGAAACAATATACGAGTCAGCCTATATAAAAGACATTAGTTGCAGACTTAATCTACCTAATCGTTCATTTTATAATCAACAATGTTTTATCTAATAATCTTATTACTATAGTGCTATAATAAAACATCATTCTGCATAATCTTTTTATGAATTATGATAGTATACTTAGTTGTATCTTTTATGTATTTTCTTTAAGGAAATTAAAAAAAAAATCTAGTTATATATATTACTACCCCCAAATTACAAACGTTTGTTAAACCTTTTTTAGTTAAAATATGTTTTGTCTCGTTCTTTCAATGTCAAATATTGGGAAGAGGGTAAGAAACAAAACATGTTTTACCTAAAATAGGTTTAGCAAACGTTTGTCTTTTTTAAAATGAATATGAGGGAAAATAGAAACTGAATTAAGTTTATAAATAAACTTATACAACGTGAAAGGGACATACCCGTAATCAGGGCTGGGCAAAATACATGTGAGGTATTTGAAATATAAAATACAGTATTTTAGCTATTTTTAATTGAAATACGAAATACAAATTACAAAATAAGTAATCTAGACCGGCACGGCTGAAAAGTAGTGGAAAACAAGATTTATTAATCAGTCAAACCAGAGTTTCCTATCATGAACACTAGATTTTTAAAAGTACTGTCAGACGAACAGCCTTTTGTTGGAGAGTGAATATAACCTGATAAAGAAAACAATCTTTCTACAGATCCTGATCAGAACAAACTTGTATTAAATTGTATGAACACATTTTTTTTTATATTTGGATAGTACTCAAGAATAGAAAGCTATTTGCTTCTATCATTAAGGGAGCTGACTCTTAACTCCATTTGAGATGTCACACTCGCTAAATGAATGTTAAATGTAATTAATGTTAAAATGTATTTTGAAGCCTCAAGTATTTGAAATACTAATTACAAAACACCTCGGCGTCAGGTATTAGAAATACGAATTACAAATTACATTTTAAGGAAGTAATTGAAATACAAATACCAAATACGTATTTGTATTTCAATTACGTATTTAAATTACAAGTAATTCAAATACTGCCCAACCCTGCCCGTAATAAATCAAACCACGGGCTTATACTACATTACTATAGTATAGTGAAATTAAAATAACAACCAATTAACCAAAAAAAAATTTCGCCATTCCCATACAAACTGTGTGCTGTGTGGCTGCATACTTTTGTATGGAAACGTCGAATTTTTTTTTCTGTTTTGGTTGTTATTTTAATTTCATTATACTATAGTGATCTAGTAAAGCCCGTGGTGGTCACCACGGGCTATACTAGATATTATTACGGGCGTAATCATATCAGCTACAGGAAGTCTACTGCTGGACATAGGCCTCCCCCAAGGATTTTCAAAACGACCGATCAGAAGCGGCCTGCATCCAGCGTCTCCCTGCAACCTTGCTCAGGTCATCTGACCATCTAGCAGGTGGGTGTCTTTGCCCGTGGTTTGATTTATTTTGAGTACCTATGTCCCTTCTACGTTGTATAATGGAATGATATAGGTAAGTAGTTTGTCTGGGATTAACAAATAAGGTCGGTATTTTTAACCGACTTCAAAAAAGGAGGTTTTCTTGTATGTTTGTTGCTTTCCTGTTTTTTTTTTAGGTATGTTCACCGATTACTCGTGGACGTCTGAAACGATTTGGAAAGTTATTTTTTTGTTTACTTTCCAGGTGGTCCCATAGAACTTTCATCAAAATCAGTTGTAAACTAAAATCCGACTTCACTCTAAACTACTTTAGAGTGAAGTCGGATTTTAGTTTTGAAAAATCATAAAAGAAAAAATTCACTATAAAAGTCGTAAATAAGTCGTTTATCATAACTTAATAATAAAATCATTAATAAATTATAATAAATAAATAAAAAAATTATAATAAACAAATAATAAATATGGACATATAAAACTGATTGAGCTACGATAGCCCCAAAGTAAGTTCGAGACTTGTGTTATGGGATACTAACTTAAAGATAGTCAGTAAGCAAGTCAATAATTTATAAGGAATATTACCAAAGTTTGTTTAATTTAAGGTCTGGGTCTTGGATGTTTATCTATTTGTACAAACATACATACATATTATCACGCCTGTTTTCCACAGGGGTAGGAAGAGGCTATGGACCTCCACTTGCTACGATCCTGACAGACCTATTTCGCTTCATCTACACTCATCACTCTCTTCATGCATGCCCGCCGGTTACGGGTACTTCTGACCTCTCCTTTTTTAAGAACGTCTGCAAACTGATCGCGGTACGTTTGTCTGTTTATCTATATGTATTTGTAATAAAATATAGTATCGTTGAATTAGTATTCCATAACATACGTCTCGAACTTACTTTGGGGCTAGCTCAATCAGTGTAATTTGTCCCTATATATTTATCTATATATGTATTTATCTTAAAATATTGTATCGCTGAGTTTGTATCCCATAACACAAGTCTCGAACTTACTTTGGGGCTAGCTCAATCAGTGTAATTTGTCCCTATATATTTATTATATTTATTTATATATGTATTTATCTTAAAATATAGTATCGTCGAGTTAGTATCCCATAACACAAGTCTCGAACTTACTTTGGGGCTAGCTCAATCAGTGTAATTTGTCCCTATATATTTATTTATATATGTATTTATCTTATAATATAGTATCGTTGAGTTAGTATCCCATAACACAAGTCTCAAACATACTTTGGGGCTAGCTCAGTCAGTGTTATTTGTGCCTATATATTTATTTATTTAATCCACAGATTTTTATTAAAATAAGCAATTCTTGTATGTAATAAGGATGTTGAAAACAGCTTCAACAATTTTCTCTACTCTGAGCGTGGGCTGACACGCACTTGGCCATTTTATTTTAATTATGTACTTACTATTAGTTATATTTACTTATAAAATAGATTGTTTGTTCATTTTGAGATATGGACCAAGGAAAAATCAACTTAAGTTTTGCAAATTTTCTTTTTCGATATCTTGATAGGTAAATTATCGAGAAAACTAATAAATTTCTTCATGTATTTTCATTTTTTTATTAAATTACATATTAGTTTTCTTGATAATTTACCTATCCTTTCAAGTGCTGGAACGGAACTTTGAATTGTAATAGTTACAAAAAAATATATAATAAACATTTAAGGATGTTGTAAGTATATACTTACTAATTTAAGACTAAGTGACTGTGTATTTAACTAATAGATCTATAATGTGAAAAACAAAAAGATCAATTGAAATTAATATACCTAGGTATCCTTTCTGCCTTATACTAAAGTTACAGTCAAAAAGCAAAAAACAATCAGCATTACCATACAAATTGCCCGGGCGGCTGCACATCTTTGTATGGAAAAGCCCAATTTTTCTTTTAATTTCTGACTTATATTTTAATATCATTATACTATATTGATAACATACATGTATTAGTTTACACTAGACATATAGTCACTTTTTAAAATATAATTTAGGTACTTACAACATCCTAAAATATATATTTTTTTTTTTTTGGAATTATTAGGTACTCCTCAGAGATACGTTCAGCACTTGAAAGGCTAGCTAACTTGTATTTATCATACTTATAAACTTATAACTGAGTATAATATATGTTTGTATAACATATTGGTTAGCTATAAATAAGTAAATAAATATATAAGGACAAATTACACTGATTGAGCTAGCCCCAAAGTAAGTTTGAGACTTGTGTTATGGGATAGTAACTCAACGATAAAATTTTTGATAACAAATACAATAGATAAACGTCCAAGTTGGAAAAAGGCCTTTTTCAAATTGTCCTGGGGACAATTTGAAAAAGGCCTTTTTCCAACTTGTCCTGACCGGGGTTCGAACCCGGAACCTCTGGGTAGAGGAACTAGCATGGTGACCACTACGCCGCAGAGGTCGTCTTCGTCTATACCTATATATATTCATATATAACTTATCAAATATGTATAATTCAAATTCCTTCGTCAATAATTGACACAGCTATTAAGACACCATTTGTTCAAGATAAACTCCACTTCTTGATAACAACAGTAGAGACGGGACTTTATAAGCAATCGCACGTGCGTACGAATATATTATATCGGAAACCAACTTAAAATCAGACGCAAAATAATCTAAATTGACTGTTATGTTAATAATAATAAGGTTCACAGTGAATACAGTTTAAATTTGTTTCGTCGAGACAAGAATATAAAGTGATCGAATCAAAAATCCGTCAGTGAAGTTTAATTGTGTTTGTTATTAGTGTTTTTTGATTTCGTCGTGTGTTCTAGGAAACGAGTTATTTTTAAGTCACGCAATAGACGACGTTTCTAAACAATTGTTAATGTTAATTTAAACAGATGTTTCGAATTCGAAGCCAAACGATGGTTTTTTAGAGCAAAACGTTTTTTTTCACATAATTCTCTTTGATACATTTTATGATATGATTTCTCTTGTGCTCTCGGGGAATAGCGTTTCAGGAAGAGATTTTTATGTATAGTATTTATATTTTTGTTTTCAATCAAAATTCTAACCCTTTCTAATATGTATTATAAATGCGAAAGTGAGTTTGTACCTATATTTGTTTGTATGTTTCTTACTACTTCACGCCTTAATCACGGAACCTATTTAGATGAAATTTTGTATGGATATAGTGTAAGATCCAAGGTCATAGAATAGTGATTATTCCGAAATTTCCGCGGGGAGGCACAGCCAGTAAATAATAATTACCATACAACAGTAAATAAATAATCTAATGTATTTATTTTATTTTATTTATTTAACTTCATTACAATACACTTAAATGGCGGACTTAAGGCCAAGGGCCTTTTCTACCAGTCAACCTCCATGGCGTAGTGGTCACCATGCTAGTCCGCCACCCAGGGGTTCCGGGTTCGATACCCAGTCAGGGCAAGTTAGAAAATGGCCTTTTTCAAATTGTCCTGGGTCTTGGATTTTTATCTATATAAGTATTAATTATACCTATAATATATTATCGTTGAGTTGGTATCCCATAACACAAGTCTCGAACTTACTTTGGGGCTAGCTGAATCATTGTAATTTGTCCCTATATATTTATTATTTATTAACCAACAGGTGATGCTGAGAAAGTAATTTTCTAAAATTATTACTTATACAATATTAAGTGTATTAAAAAATGCCACTAGATCACGTCAACATAATTTCAGGCTACTAATTTCTCACATTATCAGCGTATTCTGCTGTATATATATACAGCAGAATACGCCCTATATATATGTATATATATAGGGATGTGCAAACATTTTCAGTTTACCTTGTATACCAAGCACTAAAGTCAATGATCTTATATCGCAGGCCGTCTTGCCTTCGATTGTATTTACTCTGTATTTATTATGTTA
This sequence comes from Acrobasis suavella, assembly GCA_943193695.1. Classification (NCBI taxonomy): domain Eukaryota; kingdom Metazoa; phylum Arthropoda; class Insecta; order Lepidoptera; family Pyralidae; genus Acrobasis; species Acrobasis suavella. Next base: position 2,587,171 of record OW971950.1, read on the forward strand.
AGTATATACGTAATATATATATTACAACGTAGAAGGGACATACCCGTAATAAATCGAACTACGGGCTATAATATATCACTAATGAATTTAAAACCAAATCAGCAGTTCCATACAAAATTTTCGACTTTTTTTTACTTAACAGTAATAAAAGGTCTTTTAATTTACACTTATTTTTGATGACCTCCGTGGCGTAGTGGTCACCATGCTAGTCCGCCACCCAGAGGTCCCGGGTTCGATCCCCGGTCAGGGCAAGTTGGAAAATGGCCTTTTTCAAATTGTCCTGGGTCTTGGATGTTTATCTATATATGTATCTGTTATAAAAATATAGTATCGTTGAGTAAGTATCCCATAACACAAGTCTCGAACTTTCCTTTAGGCTAGCTAAATCAGTGTAATTTGTCCCTATATAATTATTTATTATTTATTTATTACTTATTTATTACTATTTTTACTTGCCAATCCTGTACCCCAAAGGTAGCCTGTAAGAGATTGCCTTGGCGATAAGGCCGCCTATTGTACAGATTTACCTGTGTATTCAAATGTAATTTTCATGTGTTTGGTGCAATAAAGTGTTTTTTACTTTTACTTTACTTTATACTAAAGTGATCCAGTTTCTCCCATGGTTCGATTTATTACGGGTGCGTCCCTTATTCCACGTTGAATGTACTCGTATGTTTAATAAAGTTTGTTATGTATAAGACCAGAACGTGGATATTCTTAAAAAAACTGGTCTAATGCGTGTCGGACTCGTATTTCGGTACGGAACACCTTCAGTTCAAGTCAAAAATCGAGGTAAAACTCTCAAAATAAGACGTTTTTCATGTAACGAACCCATTAAATTTTTAACTTTATTTTATTTTTAGTACCTTTCACATTTGCAATATTAAAAGTATACCGCATCACAATAAAAACATCGAACTGTAAATATCATCATCAACAAGGGTGTGTAAGAAAACTGAATTTCACACAGGTGACGTCGCGGTCACTAGCTACAGATAATAAAGTATGTATTCGTGAGCAAAATATATAAAGAGTTACAGGACACTAAAAAGATTTTTAAGATTTTTGTTTGTATGTCAATGTCTGTATGCACACTGTACACCCGAATGTCCGAAACTGCTGAACGGATTTTCACGCGGACGAAGTCGCGGGCACAGCTAGTATGTAATACTTAAGTAATACTTTAATGTACACCAAAAAATAAAAATAATAAAAAGAATACACACAGAAAAGATTAAATGTACAACGGGCGGTCTTATCGCTAGAAGCGATTTCTTACAGACAATCTACATATAAAAGTATCAAGTTCATTCCATTAAAAGATCGAGTTAAAATCGCTGAAGAAACACGTTTCTTCTATGATGATCGACGACCCCTTGAATTTTCAACTGTATCTTATTTTTAGTAGTATGCCCTCACTGTACACGAACCTTTACTGCTAAGATCGGGTACATCAGCCATCTCTAGGCACACTTACGAAGTCTTGAAGATAGAAATACTTAAATTTTATCTAAATAAACTGAGTCAGTCACCATAGCCAAAAACGGTTAGGGATAATAAATATTTATTGTCTTAGCGGCCACAGTAAAGAATCGGTGAAATTTCAAGTGTTTAGCTATTACGGTACGAGATAGAGCTCTGTGACAGACAGACAGCGGAGTCTCAGTAATAGGATCCCGTTGGCACCTTTTGGGTACGGAGCCCTAAAAAGAGATGTCAGAAGTACCCATAACCGAGTGTACGAGTTGAATTTGTCCGATGAGATTGTGGCATATCGCTAATGTCTACTTGATTTGGGTGCATGATGATTTAAAATGTAAATTCTGTGTTTTACTATTTATTTTGACAAGAACTCTAAAAACGCTAAACGAAGTCGCCAACAGTATCAATATGAAATGTTGCTCCTTAAGACGAAGTGGTAGCTAAAGTGGCGCCCTCATTTGAAATAAATTGTTTAAAACTACATAGGGTGATAATTAAAAATTTGATTTGTATAAATGTCTAGAAAGACCTTTAAACTTTTTAATGAATAACCTTTGAGGGTAATATTGGTAGTCCGTCTTGTTTTAAAACTGTTTTTCGCCAAAAGTGGTCACTTTTGGCGAAAAACAGTTTTAAAACTAGACGGACTATTAGTAATAATTTTTTGACGTGTAAAAGTGCCTGTAAAGGTCTAATTACTGAATAAACATTTGAATCTTTGAATCTTTAACTGAGTTCACAAGGGCTACACTTTATGTTTTGTGTTATAATTAGACAAGATAGATGTAGATAAATTATATACGAATAAACTGTGCGTTATTGCATTAGGTTAAGCCTGTGATAATAGTATATACACATATATTGAACTATAAACAATTTTATACATACATACATACGTACTAATCACGTTTTAATCCCTATTATAATTTGGCAGATAGAGCATTCTGTATCTTGCGGCTGACAGAGGAAAATAGGAAAAGCAATCAATATAGTGATATTAGTTATTTATTTGATTATATATAAATATACATTTATATATAGCAGTGAATTGAGATCCATTCACCGTTTGCCATTTATTATTTATTTTATTTTATCAGTTTATGTTCACTTGAAAATTAACAAATAAAATCATACAAAAGCAAACATAGTACATAGGTGCTACTTATTTCTAAACAAATAAGCCATTGTGCGTTCAATCAGTGACTATCTTTGCCCAGTGATCATCAGACATTCGAGTGTCGTGAGCAGCTAGCTACTCTAGAGGCTACGTCGACAACGCGAGTCTAAAAGAGCGATGGTGTTCAGTACTCGATCTTTCAATTTAATAAAAAAAAAACTAAGCGTAAAGTCTATTCACGAGTTGATAAATTCTGGGCTTCTTAAACTCATTTATTTTTACAATTTTAAACAATTATTGACTGTATTTTTTTTTTATAGGAGTACCAACAGCACATTCATTAAATTAGGTAACAAACTAGATATTAGGAAGCCAATTAAAGGTCCTCACATATAGATACTGTATATGTTAACAATAAAATGAACAAAAGATAATTACACGCTACCTTAACCAATAAACGATGAACATATTAAACAGAAAACAACACACAAATGACTCATTTAATACGCATTACAGAACGCAATGGCAGTAGATGGCCGCTGCGGCCGCTAGCCCTTTCGGGCCGCGATTGACGGTAAATGCGTGCCTCGTACCACGCAAACGGCGAAAGCGGGAGACAAGCGACGGCCGCCATACAGTTTGCGATAATTAAGCGACAGTCTCTAGTCGGAGACGAATTATAATATTTATCAACTCTCGGCGAACACACTTGTCAAAGAATCAAATGTTTATTCAGTAATTAGACCTTTACAGGCACTTTTACACGTCAATAAGTATAATTTACGTTACGTGTAAAGTATATTAAAATTTACTTTATTTTTAAAGAAAAGCGACCAATACCAGCGCTTCGTAACGACCACTGCTGAGAAGAAACGCCGAAAGAAACTTATTTTCACAGTATTGGTCCCCTAGTCGCCAGAAGGGCTTTGTTATCTTTATTATCTTTTAATTAATAAATACTTATAATATAATACAATGTTGACACATTATAACATTTAATGCTTGTGTCTACAATAAGTCGGTTAAACTAAGTTTATTTATTATCTAACCTCTAACACCCGTCGAACATGAGGTCAATCAATTAGTATTATCAGAATTATCAGTACCTATGTATATCGTTATCAGGGAAATAAGGCCGAACTCGAGACGTTGAGTGTTTGTCTGTCTGTAGACTCGACACTTGAGACTTCTATCGTAAACACGTTAAATAAATTATTTATTTATACATGATCACGTCTTTTTATATAACGGGGTAGACAGCGCACAGGGCTCTCGCAATGGAATTTATTTATGGTTGTCGCATTATGTGTCTCTATCACTTGTATTCCTTCATCTACTCCAACGTTAACGTCAGTTCAGGGTTAAAACGCCATTGAGAAACACTCTTTATGGGATTATGTTTCCCAGATGACGTTCAACCAATAGGAGATTATGAATATTTCATGCTTTACGCAGTCCTTCCATCTCTTCTTCAGTCTTCTATAGTTGGTACTTAAAGGCTCTATCTTCCATAAACAACTTTTGGAATTTAAGTCTAATATAAGGGGTCTAACAAATGTTTTTCGGCGTAATCTTCCCAGCAGTGGTCATTTCGAAACCCTAGCAGAAAAAAATCCAAAGCAGTCCATGAGTCTTCGAATAATCGGTAAACATGCTTAAAAAAAGATCGCGACCAATTGATAAACTCCTCTTTTTTGGAAGTCAGATAAAAACGTCACAAAATAATGTCACTTGTCAAGATCATATCCATTTTCAATCATGCGTGGTCGCAGCCTGAAATTTTGGAGGGGGTCACTCACTACACTAATAAAAAATAGGTATACTAGATGTCATTTCCAAGTTATTTTGTCCATCGTACGTAGTTCATAAAAACACCACTAGATGTCAGCAAACTATAAATTTATCGCTGTTAGGGAATAGCTAGAAATTTCCTTTTATTATTTGGCAAATTTTTGAGATTTTTCAGTTTTACCTTAGTTTTGGGGGGGGGGGGGGGGGGTCATGTCCCCTGTGACCCCCCTTCGGACCGCGCCTTTTTCAATTTCATTTTAGATTTACTATTGCAGAAAAGCTGATATTAAGAGCGCCATTTGACTCCACGAAACTATGACGTCATCTGACTATATTTCATACAAATCCCATAATTTTTTTTTGTTTTGACGTTTAGAAAAAAGTATCTGATTTGACTTGTTGGACAGTAGCGAATTGTTTATTTACATATTTAAGTTCCAGTTCCTTCTCAAATTCCTTTCAACGCCAGTTAAATAAATTATATAAAAAAAATTTCTAAAACAATATTTTCCGTGACTAATAAATAAATAAATAAATAGGGACAAATAATACTGATTGAGCTAGCCCCAAAGTAAGTTCAAGACTTGTGTTATGGGATACTAACTCAACGATACTATATTTAAGTTTAATTTAACTAATAACCATTTCCTTGACTCATTGTGTTTTGATTACTTATAAAAAATATCATACTTTGTATCGTCGCTTAGAGTAATAAATGACATACTTTAAAGAACTAATAAATCATGATCTGTGATAGCTAGACAGTGAAATTTTCACACATGATGTATTTCTGTTGCCGCTATAACAACAAATATTAAAACAAAATAATTTAAGTATTGAGGTTAGGCTCCCACACAACAAACGTGATTTTTTATAGATATTAAAAAGGGTACGGTACCAGGCCTGTGTCACTCTCCGTTTAGGTATCGAAAATACATTACATATATATATGGCTACATTATTATAGCGGCGACCACTTTGAAGGGGAAAAATCAGTTAAATGAATCATTTTGTCCAGAGTTATAAGAATGGAATTGGCTTGCAGTAGCTTTGGAAGCAATAGTATAAAATATCTATAGTCTATCGATACTATCGTGACCTCGAAAAACAGTCACAATATCGATAGGACTATCGATAGTATCGATAGTTTTTAATTTATAAAATCGATACTATTGATTGTATCGATAGTAAAGGTACTATTTGTAATAAAAACTATCGATAGTATTGTGACGAATATCGATATTATAACACTGTTGATAATAGTTTAGCTACCGATAGTTTTTCGTACAAAAAGTAGTTACAGTATCGATACTATCGATACTATTGATAGTATCGATAGTATCGATAGTATCGATAGTATCGATAGTATGGATAGTATCGATAGTATCGATAGTATCTAAACGAGGTAGGTAAAGGTACTAAAGTAGATAGGTATCTAAACGAAGAGGTAAGGACTTCTGACGCGAGCTAAATTAAACCATAGCACTAACCACATTAAGTAGATATTTCTTTGAATTTTTTTTTCTAAGTAAGACTTCTGTACGTAAGTTAGTACTTATTCTGTGATTGTACCCTTCGTGCGCGAGTCCGACTCGCACTTGGCCAGTATTTTTTTTCCTTTTTTTAAAAAGAAAACACTAACGCCTTTAGTCCTCCATTCACAAGTGTTGTAATGAAGATAAATAAAAAAAAAAGTCGAGAGAATTGCAAATCAGGTTTTTGTAAAATCTATTGCTGTCGCGCTCTGCCCGAACCACTTGTCGCGATGTGGGATAGAGACATCTGCAGCTCGGACCGAATATACATATGAAAAGCACAAAAAATCTACCGATTTAACAGAAATCTTGACCGATAATTTCATTTGTGACGTTGTCTGTAATGGATGAGCCCACTAAGCAGATTCTTTAACTTTTTTTCAATCCAAGATGGCCGACAATTCTCAACTGCAAGCGATTTAGCTGAAATTCAATATTCTTAAGATTTTTCGGTCGCGGAATCCTATTCTATACTTGTTTTTTTTTTAAAAGATGTCCTTACTGACTGCTGTTTTTACCCATTTTCTCAACTGGACATGTAATTTAGCCCACCTCAACAGCTGCACGAAAACCGCGGGCTGCTTGCAGCCCGCGCACCGCCCGAAGTGCTAGTTTCACTTATAAAAAGCTATATTTTATCTTTCAAAATGCGGGCAATGTCGCTGGAATCCATTATTTTGATATATACATACCACGGAACAGAGAAAATACATACCATTAAAACAGTTTTGTGTTTTACAACCACAATTTTCAATTATCAAAATATCCTTGAGCACGATAGAAATCATAAATTTTCTATGGTCCCGCAAATATTAACCATTTATTCATAAAAAATAGCAATTTGCTAAAATAGCTAAAACATGTTTTGCCCCTTTCCCTCTTTTCATTATTTGTCATTGAAAGAACGAGACAAAACATATTTTAACCTAAATAGATTTAGCAAACGTTGTATTTTTAATGAATAAGTATAATGAACAAACTCTAGGTCATACCATAATATTTTGTGAAAAAAATATTGTGTTATAATATAAAGCATACCGAAGAAGACTTGCTGTACATACAATTTAATAAACTGTAGTAGTTTTTAAAGTATATATATAAAGTAACATACAGTGTTTATCAAACTCTCGGTGTATAAACTATAATTTTGGAAAAACTTAGTGAATAAAAGTAGTGTTAAACAAACAGAGAGTGTCTTTTATCGTGTATTGTGATGTAGAATACACACGTGACAATGGATCCTCAAGAGTTAGTGCCATTAGAATGTAAGTATACTTGTTTTAAATTTTTTTAAAGTGAGAACGTAATGCTTTTCTTCAGGAAGCGCGAAAAGTGGCCGTTTTTCGCAAATGTGCGAAGAAAAACTCCACATCCTCACTTCAAACTGTAAACAGTAGTTCATAAGATAGATTGAAGGGTTATCTAGGGCATACTCAAGGCAAAATTTTAATTGATATTTCCGTTTCCTTTCAAATGGGGGCAACACTGGTCCCCGAAAAATTCATGAATTTGACGTGCCTTCCAGAGGCACGGTAATCGAGATCGAATAATCGCTGTTGCCCTGTCTTATCGAGTTTGCCAAGGTAACAGTGGTATCAGATTTTTGAAACTGCCTAAAGACATCTGACCAGGCCTGTGTCACTCCCCGATTAGGTATCGAAAATATACCTACATTATTACTATGCGCGCGGCGACCACTTCAAAGGGCATAATTTAATTACATGACTCGTTTGTCCAGAGTAATAAGAATGAAATTGACTTGCAATGAATATATAGGTATCTAAACGAAGAGGTGAGGAGTTCAGACGCGAGCGAAATTAAACTATAGCGCTAACCACATTAAGTAGATATTTCTTTGAAATTATTTTCTGAGTAAGACTTCTGTACGTGAGTACTAGTACTTATTCTGTGATCTGACGTAAAGTAAGCTTTCAGGTAATGGACGCTAACGGTCATTGGAAAGAACACAACAAAAACTTTATTGTATTCTGTCCACTGCAGCTGATAGCTTTTTATACTCTGTAGCTGCAGTGTTCCCGTTTTAAACGCAAACTTAATGGCCCCATGGGTGTGCGCATTACTAACGCTTTCACAAGTAAAGCGACACCGGCCGTGGTCCGCATTTGGATGGGTGAACGCAAATGGCATAAAAAAATTTCTAGCTCCTCTGTGCTTCGGAAGGCACGTATGAGCCGTTTGTCCCGGCTGTCATCATAGTATGATGTATGACAGTCGTCAAGCTATGTCAGATGCCTTTAGGCAGCCTGAAAAATCTGATACCAGTTTTGGTACTTACCTACACGAATAACAAGTAAAATTAATATGGTTCTACGGTGCTCTGTTCAATGAATGTTAACATCCAATAACTGAAAGTTCACACTAGCTCAATGTAATATCATAGACCAAGAATTTTCTTTACTGTAATATGATAATGATGTAATTTTTACCCGTGACAAAAAATGAGGGTGTTTCAAGTTTGACTATATGTCTGTTTGTGACGAACGTATGGACCGATTTCGATGCGGTTTTTGTACGTGAAAGCAAGTTCCCTTGCGTTGGTTCTTAGCTATGTTTGATGAAAATTGATTAAGCCGTTTAAAAGTAATTGGGGTTTACGATCGCAAGTCGAATGGCTTGCTTAGCAAATAATATATGGCGCTGCGGATATAAATTGTATTATGACAAAAATATTAAATTTAAATAAACTTGGAGAAAGAAACCCGCTTGCCGATCCATCTTTTTTTTGCAATACCCAACAGGGTTCGTTATTTTGTATAGTATTTAAATAAAAACAGTGGTAACATAAGTGAGACTAAGAAAGAAGTGATATATATATATATATGAATTCAATAAATGAACTGAATTTAGTATGTAGTTCCGCTACTCAACTCTAGATGGCGTTCTTGAAAATTGGGGTTTTTTTTAATTTGCCTGACAAATAAACTCATTGTCCACAGCTGGGCAGCCCAAGCTCCCACGGCCCACTGTTGGGCGACACTGCAGCCGGCTAGCATCACAATCGTGCATACAGGGCCCGATACGTCTCTGCAGGATGCTGCTTCTGCTAATAATCCTACCTTCTAGTTTTATATTCGTGCCTTTATATTTAAGGTAAGTGTTGTTATGTTCACATACAACGTGGAAGCATGGTTACTATCATTATAACAACCAAATAACAAAACAAAATTCGACATTTTCATACAAATTGCCCGGACGGCTGCACACTGCCATGCCAACTTTTGTGTTTTGGCTGTTATTTTAATTTAATTATACTTTTGTAATCTAGTACAGCCCGTGGTTTCATTTATTACGAGTATCATTCTCCATTTCTCTCTCTTTTCCATGTTGTATATGTTAAAAGGTGATGCGACTAGTAACTTTCGCAATTTTGATTAGGTATTCGTACTTTTTCCACCTTCTCGCACATAATCACGCTAAAAGTGGCCTCTTGCGGCCCTGGGCCCTAAGAGCCGCATGTCCCAAAAATAATAAAATAAAAGTAAAAAAAATCTTTTTCACTTCCCATAGGTACTATACAATATGTAACAAAAACCCTGCCCGATCCTTGTAGGAGCAATTCAAACCGTCAATATGAACACCTTTTCCCTTGGGACCAATGCTTGAAACTCGAAGAAGAATTCGACATTTTCATTCAAATTGCCGAGCCGTCCGACTTTTGTATGAAAATGTCGATTTTTTTTCGAGTTTCAAGCATTGGACGGTCTGAGTTGCTCCTACAAGGATCGGACAGGGTTTTTGTAACATATTGTATAGTGGCCTTTGAGTCTTGCTTACGGCCATGGGCAAGCAAGGCCTTTGAGTCTGCGTAGAGCCGCAAAACCCAAAATACTCTGTCTGCCCATTTAGGAATATAGACGTAATAGTTATATGTCTTACGAGATCAAGTACTACAATTTGTTTGAAAACCAATTTTTTATTGTTTTTCAACATATATGACAATTATATGACAAAAAATAAATTAAATTTTAATATACTTTACACGTAACATAAATTATACTTATTGACGTGTAAAAGTGCTTGTAAAGGTCTAATTACTAAATAAACATTTGAATCTTTGAATCTTTGAATCAACAGGTATACATTCATCCCTTAATTTTCAAAAGCGTATTTGCTAATAAAAAGCCTAATTAAAAAGCCTTGAAATCTTGTATCGATTGGGTTATTCCCAAATATACTCCATTCTCCTGTTAGAAAAAGATTTCACCGCCGAACCACCTGTACCATTGGTTAGTACCGCTGATGGCACAAATGATACTGATTTATCCCACTAGTACCATTGATTATACAAATGGTACAGATGTATCCCATTAGCATCCTCCGGACTAATTGTACCATTGCACAGTACCATTGAAGTTAAATTTTAACATTCCATAAACATGATCATGATTTGCAACTTTTGTACTTGCTTCGGCAGTACATATACTAAAATTGGAAAGACAGACAAGATTAGCATGGCCCCTGCGCAAGGTTGAAACGCAAAAAAAAAATTGTTGTGTATATTTTTCTGTTTACATTTTGACGAAGCACGTTGCAAATGGTTTTCTGTTTACCTATTTAATAGTTAATTAAAATAAATAATGATTACATAATATAAAAGTTCTTGTAGTTCGTTGTAACTTTGATCGATGCTTATCAACTTGTTATCTTTTCATATGTTGTTCTAGATACCGAGTTTTCTCCGGACAGATGTACCCGATGAGCATGACCGACATGAGGTTGATAGACAGCAAGATTTCCACCACTTGGTGCCAGGTAGGTCGGTATTGCCAGGACACAATTTCTCCTTTTTAATCCCCGACAAAAAAAGGGGTTTTATACGTTTAATGTCTGTCTGTGGCATCGTAGCACTCGCATGGATGGGCCAATTACGATGTGTTTTTTTTTTACAGGAAAGCAAGTTTCCTTGCGATGGTTCTTAGCTATGTTCGATGAAAGTCAGTTCGGCCGTTTAATAGTTATTGGGGATTAACGTTCGCGTGTCAATTAAAAGATGGCGCCACGGATTAATATTCTACTATTTAGTTCCTCCGCCCATCACTAGATGGCGTTTACATACAATAGTCCGGAGTCTAAAATGCTTTATCTTTCGGAACACATTCGACAGGTGCGCCCCGCCCAGCTTCACTTCAAATAGGTACGCAGTTTTTACGCCTACATCCACAATCTTGAGCGCAGTTCAGTATTCTTGTACCTACATAAATTGCAATCCTTGATGCTGCTTTGCCTATTTTACAGGTAGGTATATCATAACATTTTAGTAATAGGGTCCCGTTATTACCCTTTTTATACGGAACCCTAAAATATTACCTATACGATCCTGCATTATCTTGTGTAACAAAATATATAAGCTATTTACACTACCTCTTAGATAATAAACGTGCCTCCTAAAACTTCAGCAGTGTATAAAAATTATCAACAAATATAATAACCGAACCATCGCGTTGCGACCGATAGCTTATCTTGAGTTTTTATCTCCCCGTTATAGACTAGGAGGCGACAGGCGGAAATATAAAACCTCTTAAAAAATATTCTAGCCCCCGATATAAAAGAGGGGTATTAAAATTTTATGCTCATGTCTGTCTGTTGGTCGGTTTGTCTGTCTGTCTGTGTCATCGTAGCTCTTGAATGGATGAAACGATTTCGATTCCTTTTTAAGTGAAAGCAAATTATCTTGCAGTAGTTCATAGTTAGGAAATATAAACCCTCTCAAAAAAAATCTTTTAACTCCCGATTAAAAAAGAGGGATATTAAAATTTGACGCTCATGTCTGTCTGTTGGTCTGTTTGTCATCGTAGCTCTTGAATGGAAGGAATGATTTCGATTCTTTTTTGAAGTGAAAGCAAGTTATCTTGCGGTAGTTCTTAGTTATGTTTGCTGAAAATCGGTTCACCCGTTTTTAAGTTATTGGGGGTTAACGCTTGAAAGTCGGGGTTTTTTAATTTTCCTGGCAATTATTTGTTACCCTCTAATTTTTGGACTTGGGACAATACTTTGATTGTTTAATACTGTTTGGGGTGTGTGTTGTTGTAATTAAATGTTAAACCAATGTTAGTTAAACTCCGCTTATTATGCGTCACAAAATGTTACAATTAAAATGTTGGATTGAATGCACCCGCCCGTCTTACGTATCAAAAGTGCACTGATTTACGTAAATACCTATGATAATGAGAGACGGAAAGAGAAGTCAAGGAAGACAATTCACAAGATGGGAGGACGAACTGAAACTGACAGTGGGTCCAAACTGGAGAAGAGTTGCAAGAGATAGAGAACAGTGGAAGTGGTTAGAGGAGGCCTTTGCCAGGAGGCACACTGAGCTCAGAGATATTTTATAGTAAACACAAGACTCAAAGAAAAACAATCTGAGTTCAGGATGAGGGGCTAATAGATAGATATATCAATTATATTATATAGTAACAAAAGTATTAAGGCCATTGTTTTCTAGTACCTATGCCAGGCAGTCACACCGAAAGTCCCGGGTTCGATCCCCGGTCAGTTCAAAATGGAAAATGGTCTTTTTCAGATTGACCCGGGTCTTGGATGTTTATCTCCATATGTATTTGTTATAAAATATAGTATCGTTAAGTTAGTGTCCCATAAAATAATGTCAAACTTACTTTAGGGCTATCTCAATCTGTGTGATTTGTCCGTAGATATTTTTAAATGTACGCGTGTAATTTAAGTCAAGCTTCTTGATAAAAGTAAATTCATATTTTGCTTATCTCTCTGTCTATAAAACAAAATAAAATTAGAGGTAAAGATTGCGATTGTATAACGCTTGCAAAAAAACGTCTGCACTACTCAAGTTTGCCATTATTTTGTATGAAGTGAGGTGTTTATACACAAAATAATTAAAACTTATAAGTTTTTTATTAAAATTTACTCACTTATGAATATTGCTATGAAACATAAGGGGTCCAGTGCTGCCCGTATTTAAAATAACTTCTTTACAAGATAACGTAGATAGAAATTGAATTTTTCTCTTGACCAAGTCTTATATAACCCTTCAAATTATTATATGAACTACTGTTTACAGTTAAAAGTGTGAAGCTTTTTTTCACACATTAGCCAAAAGTGGCCGTTTTTTGCAAATGTGCGTAGAAAAGTTTCACGTTATTACGGGACGTACTAGCTGTTCATATGACCGAACGTCCAAACACTGTGTGCACCGGACCCAGGAAAATTTAGTTGTTTAAAACTTAAAAATCTAAATTTAAACTAAACTAGATAATTAAAAAAATTATAATTAAAAAACTATAAATATAAGTTTTTATTGGCTAGAGCGAAAGAGAGCAACGGAATGCCGCGGAATCGCCGATGCTGATGCGTACTGTCGCTCTCTCTCTCTCACTCTAGCGAATGACGGTTCTGAGTGACAGAAAAGGATAGCAGCAAAGAAAAGTGCTGTTCCACCGAGCTGATAGATGTATCCCAACCCTTATCCGAATTTCGTATACTTAACAAGCTTTTTTTATCCGAAGTATATATTACTTTTATCTAAATCAATGAACTTAAAATAAATAAATAAATATACAGAGACAAATCACACTGATTGAGCTAGCTCCAAAGTAAGTTCGAGACTTGTGTTATGGAATACTAACTCAACGATACTATATTATATAATAAATACTTAAATACATAAACATCCAAGACCCAGGACAATTTGAAAAAGGCCATTTTCCAACTTGCCCTGACCGGGGCTCGAACCCGGGACCTCTGGGTGGCGGACTAGCATGGTGACCACTACGCCACGGAGGTTGTCGAAACATACATAGATAAACAACAAGAGCCAGGATAACTGAAAAAACCCAATTTCCAACTTGCCCTGACTGGGGTTGGAACCCGGGACCTCTGGGTGGCGGATAAGCATGGTGACCACTACGCCACGGAGGTCGTCAAACTAACAACTACATATTACATGTGGTTTTAATTATTGTAGTTAAATTAAATATAATTTCAGCTACTTGTAGTTGACTAACATGTAATTTTAATTTGTAATCAAACTGCACAATAGTCCTTAAGACGAAGTGGTAGCTAAAGTGGCGCCCTCATTTGAAATAAATTGTTTAAAACTAAATATGGTGATAATTAAAAATTTGATTTGTATCACTGTCTAGAAAGACCTTTAAACTATTTTATGAATAACCTTTGAAAGTAATATTGGTAGTCCGTCTAGTTTTAAAATGGGTTTTTGCCAAAAGTGGCCACTTTTGGCGAAAACCCGTTTTAAAACTAGACGGACTATTAGTAATAATTTCAAAGGATATTTATAAAACACACACACTCACACACAAGGAAATACACGAATGACTTTTGTGTATATTAAATATACAGGTTTAAGCGATGTGATGTGTGTATGTATGCTGCAGCAGCACAAAAAGGTCGTAGACTCAGCGAAAATATTGCTTAAAGAGCAATGCACTGGTTTTCAGCTAATATAAAATAAACTAGCTTTTGCCCGCGGCTTCGCTCGCGTAGGGGTGGAATTTATTAAAATCCTTTCTTAGGGGATGCCTACGTCATAACATCTACCTGCATGCCAAATTTCAGCCCGATCCGTCCAGTGGTTTGGGCTGTGCGTTGATAGATCACTATGTCAGTCAGTCAGTCACCTTTGAGTTATATATATTTAGATATGGATAGTACTCGTGTTGTGAAAATAATTGTGATTACAGCTACTTTTTGTAGTTTAGTTCAGCTGTATTTTTTAAATAATTTTTTTCATTATGTATTTGAAATTACTATCTACAAAATATAACTGTAGTTATAGTAATTTGATTACATTTTGCCCAATTTACTGTACGATTGTCCGACACAACACGTTGACCTCCGACACCTGACCGACAGAACGTCTTGATAAGTACTTCTTCTTAGCGAGTCGGATTCCGTGGCGAAAGGATCAGCCAATCTGCGTTACCGACTGGCTGTCCACGCAGATTGCCCAGGGTGCGCCGGACGTACAGTGGGGCTCAGTACGTCACTCGGAGAGGCTCCTTTCATGTACTTTAGACCAGACAAGAAAAGTTAAAATTCTGAACGAAAAACGTCCTTTTTTCCAGAGACAAGTTGTCAAATCCAACACGACTTTCAACGCGTTCGTGGTGCCAGGTCCTCCCGAATTCAGTCAAGAGTTAGTCCCGGTGTCAATGACGAGGAAGTTAGAACTGGAAGATGACATGAAAGAATACTGGGGGTTTTATTTACTGAAGGGATCCAGCGTCACAGTTTCTACTTGTGTCAGGTTAGTTTTTACCCTAAGACGAAGAAAAAAGGAGTGTTATGTACGTGTACACGGTGATTTTTCATTGGTTCTAGAGACGAAGGCCACTTCAAAAAATTTTTTTACAAAGCTCGAATGTAAAATCTTAAGGTCAATTTATTAAAACCGGCGGCTCCTGGTGGCGGCCGGCCGGCTAGATTTCGAGTTCATCGGGCAGTCGTCACGAAGCAGTTTTGAAAAATTCGATCAGCTTCTTAGATCTGCGCGGAAAGAAAAACAGTTGATACATTCTAAGTTCCTTTTCTCTCAGACCAGCATTGAAGAGCAAAAAATTAAAAAAAAAAACAATGTTGGAATTTTTCATCTTGCTAGTAAGATGAAAAATTCCAACATTGTTTTTTTTTATGCGCATACGCATGTAAAGCGACACCGGGCGTGGTCCATAATTGGATGGGACAACATAACACAAGTGGCATAAAAAAATATCGGGCTCTACCGTGCTTTGGAAGGCACTGATATGCCGTTGGTTCCGTCTGTAATAATTGAATCATCATCATCATCAGGTATTTTTGTCTCCACTGCAGGAGCACGACCCTCTCTATACTACGGAGCCATACTTGGCCAGAGCAGCCAGAGGATTTGGCCTATACTCTCCACGCTGGCCAGACGGGTTGGAGAGGTCTCATTAATATTTATAAGCTTTGTTTAGCTTGTATGCCCTAAGTCGCCTTCTACGACATCCACGGGAGGACTTAGATTGGCCCTATTGTACTCTGCCGGAAACACACGGCTTATAATCATAATCATTGAATGGCAATCGTTAACCTATATCAGATACCTTTAGGCAGTTAAAAAAAAACTGACACTAGTGACGGCCACTTGCACACACGAAAAGCAAGCAAAAGCAAGCAAGTAAGCAGTTCAAAAGCTACAAACTACTAGCGTTTCAGAACGATCATTGCCGGAAACCCAGTACAGTATAGGTTCCAACCCAGCTCTGAAGATACTCTTATATTTCCAGAAGGCCCGGCGCATCCCTCATCATGATCAAAGGCTACAAGCACCTGAAGGAGTGCGCGTACATCGGAGACGACTCCTCGGAAGAGCTGGATGAGCTGAAGGAAGCCAACAAGCTCGGCTTGCTGTCCAACGCCGAACTGGTGGAGAAGATACGGCAGTTGAACAAGGTCGATGGAAAGGCCAATAATCCAGGTAAAGTCCTTTTAGCACCAACATCGGACACCGCATACGTGGCATACGCGACACGTGTTTCGCCTCTCCACGAGGCATCCTCAGGTATGTAGTGCCTGAGGATGCCTCGTGGAGAGGCGAAACACGTGTCGGGTATGCGGTGTCCGATGTTGCTGCAGCCGCAGCGGATGCAGCAGTATCGGAGGGAGCATGCATCCTTGTAGCACCTTCACTTGCCGTGTGATTTCCGCATATGCGCATGATATGCAGGCGGGAACGAAGGAGGCCAAGAAAAGGTGGATGGAGGAGTGAATCTGAATTTGACAAGGATTTAAGGTTTAGAGAACTAGAATAATGAATTAATGAATTAATTAATTAATGAAAAACTCTTTATTGTACAAATAATAAAAAATACATATAAAGGAAGTTTTAGAATTTAAAATACATAGGTAGAATGGGCGGTCTTATCGCTGAGAGCGATCTCTTCTAGTCAACCGGTAGATAGAGAGGAATGAAAAAATAAGATGAAAGCGACTTCCTTCTTAAATTCTAACCACCCCTTTATTCCAAAACGTGCAATCTGATCGCAAATGGTAATGACTATTATTTCAAGTAATTCTCTTTCAACTTAGCTAATTGGCGGTTTCATCCTTAACTGTGCAGTTTTGGCAAGCCTGGGTGCACTTATTGGCGTCACTTCTATTGCATCTTCGGCCGTATCAATATTTGAATCTTATAATTGACACCAAAATATAAACAGAGTTTAATGTAATTCGATTTATTTATTCTTTTACTCTGGTCTTACCTCAGTCTGATGTAAAATACCCCTATAATCCTTTAACTAAACAGTCTGATGTGATTCACCCCTATAACATTTTGAAACTCCGTATTCATTCGGGTACTTTTGCAGTGATGATTTCTGAAGTAGCTGACACGTGTAGCCCATATCTTATCAATAGTTATCAGTTGTTAACGAGTTATTCAAACAAGTATTTGAGGCAATAGATGTTAAACGAACTACTGACAAACAAAAGTCTTGTGAGATTACATAATGACACGCTGTTCCAAGAAAATAATAACACTGTTATCTTTCTGAATTAAGATGTCATCCGGTCGTGTTCAAATTAATTTTTGAATCATACACAGCTACTAAACCCTTTCACCGTGAACGTCGGATTTATCCGACAAACATTATCGGGCCCATTCCGCGACCGTCGAATATTTCCGACAAAAAAAAATGCTCGTATTGCACATAACTTACGTATCCGAATCCCTTTTCGGTTGTAGGTATTTTTTTTAGATTTACTACCCCTCGCGCTGGGGGCACGACAACTGATATAAAGTCTCGCGGTGAAAGGATTAAGAAGATACTTGGATTTTTTGGGGACCAGTGCTGCCCCCATTTGAAATATATCATTTGAAAGGAAATAGAGATAGTGAGGACGTGAAGCTTATGTACGCTTATTTGCCAAAAGTGACCGTTTTTCACAAATGTGCGTAGAAAAGCTTCACGTTCTTACCTGTAACTGTAAATAGTTCATAAGATAATTTGAAAGGTCATCTTGAGCTTGGTCAAGATAAAATGTTAAATACCTTCATTTATTTCAAATGGGAAAGCACTGGACCCCTGAAAATTTAAGTATCCCCTTAAGGGACAATGTTGAACAAAAACCTCTTCCAAAGAGCAACACGTATTTCAAGTTCTGTTGGCGATCTATTAGGTTATGCAGCTAGCAACCATTATTTGTTTTTTTTTTTTCAATTTTTACGCTCGCCAGCCCTCTTGGCGTGGTTTTTGGGTGTAATAGCCCTAATGTTCTGTCTACAAGGGAATGTATCTGTAGCTCTCCCATTTTACTCCTTTTTTGTCTGTCCTTAAAATCTCTTCTCCACAACTTGCTCCACTTCTGTTATGGCGTCAAACGAGATCTATGTTTTTTTTTTCTTATGGTTCTGTAGTATCGATTTCACTGCTTAAAAAAAATAACAGCAGATCTCCGACCTTCAAAGGTCTCTAATCTGAATCAACTCGCGTTCTAAATTTCATGAAGTTTCATTTAAAACATTTAAGTCATCGAAGAACAAAATAATAATAGACTCGGAGAACGTTCCTTTGTTCCCTTGTTTTATAATAATTTTATTTCTAAAATCTTTTTCTTTTGCATAAACTATGAAAAGGCATAAAGCCGGTGTCAGTTTCCACGATCCCAGCCACGTGGCGAATGTCACATCTCCTGACACAGTTCCTACAGTCGACGTTACTGACCATGATCCAAAGGTAATAAATATTAATAAAAAAATCAATAGTTCGGTATCAACAGCAATCATGGTTTCTGGAGCTGTATAGGACCTTTCCATATCTTACTGTGATTTGATTATTTATGTAATTTCGTCCATGGCGACTATCCTAGCAGAAATATCGTGCAACAACCATCTCCATGGCGTATAAGTTACTGCCACGCTAGTTTATCGCTTCAGAGGTGTTCGATCTCCAGCCAGGGCACTTTGGAAAATGACTTTTCAAATCTAGTTCTTAGGTGTTTATCTTATCATAAAATATAGTATCGTTGAGTTATAGCACGTTAAAGTATCAAATTACACATGTTTCAACTTACTTTGAGGCTATTTCAATCAGTGTAATTTTTCTATCATCTATCTTATTTATTTATTCACTTATTTCTCATATTTCAGGAGCTCCGCGAGATTCTCGAACGCCTGTTGTACCGACCACCTTCTCATCTGATGGCCCTGCCAGCGCTCCACAGGCACAGGGACACCAATGTAGACAGAGATGAGTGGAAATTCTTGATTTTTAATGGTATTTAAATTTAAACCTTATTGCATACCTTATATTTATATATTAAATATTTGTATATTTCAGTAACTCTAATTTCACACACACAGCAGTGCTGTTTCTCTTAATTTGTAGATCGTACAAAACTATGAAGAGAACACAATCTAAAGAATCATTATAGAAATAGGTGATTCGACTAACGAGTCCGCGTTTTTTATTTCACCCACGTGCCCACCTTAATTACTACGAATACACCTACAAGGCATTTTTACTTCTAGGGCAACCCAATTGTTATATCGAAAAACTTTACATGCAAATAAACAGTTTCAGCAGAAGTAGTAATACATGAATAAAATAATTTTTCAGATATCGATGGTAAAAACAGCGAAGAGGATAAATCAGCTCAAAGTGAAACTACACAATTTCTTGAAACTACATTCACTACAAGTAAACCAATTACTACTATGCCTACTACAAAATCAACAGACATCAAAACAAGTACAACTGAAAAGGTTGAAACTCTTACTACTGCTGATGATGGAAAAAGAAAAAAGAAAAAGCCTGAAAGAGAAGAAACGACTACTAAAGGATTAAAAATCGTTGCTACAGAGTATACGACAGAGGTAAGAAATAGAAGAAAATTCCTCGAAACCGCTCGAATTCAGGGCTCGTTTAATCCCTTATGTCACTTAGTTGTTGCGGCTGTGTGGTGACGGTAGAGAAAAATACGTTTTTCACCATCAGCTACTGAGATCACCATACCGTCTGCTCAGAGTGGTATAAGTGTATATAGCCAAATCCTCCATTTATTGTGAGAGGCACTTGATCCGGCAGTGACCTGATATAGCCTATACAGAAACAGTGTAGGGTTATGTAGTTACGAATGCCGATTTTGAGTTTACCCTACTAATAACGTCAAATAACGAATTTTCTATTGAACTTTCCTTTTCCGTGTACTATTTTTAAGTATCCATATACAACCGTGTACCAAGTTTAGACGGAGGAACACAAAAATTTAAGAAACGGATACCTAAATCAAAAAAATATATTCCCAAGCTCACAATATTTTTGAAAGACCAATTCAAAGATACTCCACACGATGGATTTGGTTATGAAAAACAAATAACTTTTTATGTATGACAGCAAACTAAATTTTTTGTTTTTAATTTATTTCCACTTTTTTGTTATGATTAATATACATAACCATGCCTAATTACTGCTTTCTAGTACGCATAGTCGCTGATAAAAACTGCAGACAGACAGACAAACATGGGGAAACTATGGATTGTTTAATACGGAACCCTTAAAAGAACTAAACATATTTCCCAAGCAAATGTTTGCTCTGCGAATTATCTAATCAGACATTTGTCTAAATATTCTATAACATTCTTTGAGCAAATACAAAATTGTGGAAATTTTTCGGCAGACAGACTTATCTAGGATATGTGTTTGAATGATCTGCATTATGTAAATAGAAGTGTGTCATTTGAATTTGATAAGCAACAATGGATAAAATTGTATCAATGTTGCAATAAACGATATCCTTCAGGTCCTTACATACCTCTTTTCTCCATCTTTTCATTCCGTCCATCTTTTTTAAATTTAATTAAATTCATTAATTTTAGACAATCGCGCACTGCTGACTCATTCCTCCACCACCTCTCAGACAAGCAATGTATAATTGTTAAATTATATAATTTTATCAGTTCTAACAAATAAATGTGTTAACCTTTGTCGTGTTTCGCTCTTTCTCTTCGACTGTTTTGGATCGGCATATTTCATGTGGGAGCACATGTGTGCTCCCACAGGTGTAACCGGGACAGGTGGGGCTGCCACAAAGTTGTCCTCTTGGGGATTCTTTTACTATTAGGACAATAAACTGCGATGAGAAACTTGGCGACATGGTTAATAGAACAAGTGATTATTGAATAACAAATCAACAAAACCAACTGTTTGAAAATTTTTACTTAAAATTGAGCAAAAAAATCCTTCAAAATGTTATTTTCTCAACAGCTTCCCAACGCTGAGCAACCAAATTCCAGAGAAGTATTTGAAGATGTCCTGAGGAGGCTCCAAGCTTTGGGAGACAGAGGGAAACGAGTGCTCGCCAGGCTGCAAAATACCATGGGAGTGGAAGTTCAGGAGGTGAATATCTTTTTTTCCTATATTGACCGAGTGAGCGAAGCGAGCAAAGCGTCTCAGTTTCGAGATCAGCCCAGAATACTTTTGTCCGGCTGCCAGTTTGTCAATTTGTTTGTCCTTCAGGTCCCATTTCTCAGCCAATTCTCCCAGGACCTTCAGATCAGCATGGAAAAGTATCTTGGATCTTACCTTGCAAAATTTTAGTGCGCTCATTTTTGTTGTTAGTGAATGCATGAATTTTTAGAGTCCAGTGCTGCCGTCATTTGAAATAAATTATCTGAAACGAAACAAAGATATCCTTTAAAATTTTGTCTTGACTAAGCCCTAGATAACCCTTCAAACTATATTATGAATCTGCTGTTTACAGTTTAAAGTGTGTTTTGACAATTTTTGATGTGAAACATCTATAGGCGCACGTGAGACCGATTTCTGGCGTGGCGACGCGTCGCCACGCGCAATCGACTGTGCGTTTCTCTCTCACTCGATCCGGCGTTAAGCCATCTCTTTCGCTCCACTGAGCTCGGATACCTATAATGTATACTCTGTTTATTACAGTACTCATTGACATTTTTAGTTCCTACCACAATCTGTTCTTTTCTGCATACTACTTTTACGAAATAACGTCGATGTTTCACATCTACCAGGCGTCCCGTGACGGCTCCATTTTTATTTATTCATAACTTCGTTACCTTTCAAATAATTTATTTCAAATGGGGGCAGCATTGAACCCCGAAAAAAATATTAAATTTAGGGGAATCCTATGTTCAGAAGTGGACTTCCTGTGGCTGTGATGAAGAGGATGGTTAAGAGGGTTAAGAGAGATATACTAATATTAATTTAAACTCATTCCAGCCAATCCTGGATGCCAAGCCTAAACCCGATATAATGTCCAGGATATCAGGCAGCAGCGAGGAGCTGGACCATCTGCGGCAGGTTCTCGTTGAAGCCATAGACGAGGAGAAGACGAGGTACCAAAGACAACGTAGGTTTTTTTTAACATGATAGATATTTTAAAATATGTTGGGCAATGCTGCATCTACTCGTTTGAACATGTTTTCTAATATAGCTTTTCGAAGAAAATATATTATCATGAAAACCGAAATGATTTTCAACTTCCGTGCAGACTAAGTTGGATTTATCTTATTCCGTCTTTGGTGCAGGTTTTGTAATAAAACAGTTAACGTCTGTAACCTTATTAAACCCCGACTTAGGTAATACATACATATGTACATACATATTATCACGCCTGTTTCCCACAGGGGTAGGCAGAGACTATGGACCTCCACTTTCCCGCCGGTTATGGGTACTTCTGACCTCTCCTTTTTAAAGAACGTCTGCAATCTGATTCCGGCACGTTTGTCGAGGACGACCCTGACCCCCTCTACCACTCACGTTCGCTTGGTAGACCCTTTTAGTAAATCTCCTTTCATCCATCCTTTCTTCATGACCGAACCATCTCAACATTCCTTTCTCAATTTTTGTTACTACATCTTTCAGTCCACACCGCTCTCTTATGACATCATTTCTAATCTGATTTGTCAAAGTAACACCACACATACTCAGCGCTCTCATTTCAACTGCATTTATTCTACTTTCGTGCCTTTTCTGCCATACCCAATAGGTAATAATGGGACTAAACCACGATTAAGGCCTATTTTATAATAATGAATTTAATGCTGGCTCATCCGTGCATCAACTCGTGAATAAGTGCTGCCGGGAGGGACAGGAGGAGGTCAGCTCGGCTTCGCTTTTTAACTCAGTATTTCTTATTACGTAATTTATCTTTGTTAACAAGCATAACATGTTATAATGTATCAACATTGTATTATTATACTTATATAATGAGTATTTATAATCAAAAAAAACATAATAATAATATGACAAAGCCCCTCTGGTGGGCAAGCGACCATTACTGTTGGTTTCTTTTGGCGTTTCTTCTCAGTAGTAGTCGGTGCGAAGCGCTGGTATCGGGAATTTTTCTTTATAATAAACTAGCTTTTACCCGCGGCTTCGCTCGCGTACAATTATGACTGTTGAAAAATTGTTGTGTTTTTCTGAAATAAACTCAAAATTATTTCATAATTAGTAGCTAGACGACATCCCCACTCCGTATCGGTAGCATGGGAAGGTTCTACTATTTCGAAATCGACGATTTTACCGCCCTTCTTATTTCGCCGCCGGGTTAAGTGCAGTTCCTTTTAGTACTTAAACTAAATCGCTGTCTGTACATGGAAACCAATAAAACTACTATTCTTCTCATAACATTTGTACTGTCTTTTAAATTCTGAAGAGTCCCGTTCAAGGCCTGAATTACGATTGAAAACCGTAATTTGGTTCGCATAGCAATTGAGTAACTAATTCTGTGATTTGCTGTTACAATGCTGTGAAATCATAGTTAAATTGCCCAACAATCTCATCATCAAAGTGATTTCGTGTAATCGTTCTGAGTTTGCGATACAAAATAATGTAGTTTCTTTTCCACCATTGTAATACCCCTCTTTTTAAATTTTTTATCGACGCTTCCGGGTGGTCATAAAAAAATTACTTGAACCTAACTTCCTTTTTGCCATCACAGTTGTTCCGGTTGGTTATAAAAAAAAAAACTTGAACCTAACTTGCCTTCTGCTCTCACGGTTGTTCTGGCTGGTTATAAAAAAAAATAACTTGAACCTAACTTCCCTTCTGCTCTCACAGTTGTTCCAAGTGGTCATAAAAAAAAAATATTTGAACCTTACTTCCCTTCTGCCTTCACAGTTGTTCTGAGTGGTCATAAATTTATTGCATGAAGATTAAAAATAAAAACTTCAATATTACCTAATTCTGTTTCCTACTGTATGCCTACGGAGATAATGCGAATTTACATTATGCCAAAACATAAAAACTTGAACCTAACATCCCTTCTGCCCTCACAGTTGTTCCGGGTGGTCAAGAAAAAATTACTTGAACCTAACTTCCATTTTTCCCTCACAGTTGTTCCGGGTGGTCATAAAAATTCATTAAACCTAACTTCCCTTCTGTCCCCACAAATGTTCTGGGCAGTCAAAATAAATACTTAAACCTAACTTCCCTTCTGGCCCTCACAGTTGTTCCGGGTCATAAAAAATAACTTGGACCTAATTTCCCTTCTGCCCTCACAGTTGTTCCGATTGGTCATAAGGAAAAAAATATCTTACTTAATTTCCCTTGTTTATTTTTAATACTCATGCAATAAATATATGACCACCCGGAACAACTGTGAAGGTAGATACCTTCACAGTTGTTCCGGTGGTAATATATGTTGTGGTCATAAATTTATTGCATGAGAATTGAAAATAAACACTTCAGTATAACTTAATTTTGTTTCCTACTTTATGCCTACGGAAATTATGCGAATTTACATCATGCCAATACAAATTAGACCAAAAGTTAATTATTCCAAAATGTAAGTATGCCAAACAAAATAATGCCTAGGAACTATTATGCTGAAATATTTTATGCCAAAACTGGTATGCCAAATAAATTATGAAAACATAAAGAAGGAATCCCGTTTCATCCTAGTGGTTATCGTTCTCTAACAGAAGTAGAGTCTCATATGCTTTTTGGAACGAAGTTCCTTACGGCAGGCTTGGAGGAGATAGGGATTTTGCTGCGCGACCGAACTGAAAAAAATGTGATAGTAAAACCGTAAGGATGACCTCGTTAAATGAGACGTGCGCAGGAGCGACAGTCGTATACACATTGTTTCGATTCTACATCAGCCGAAGGAACTTCGTTCCTACCTGGTGTCCCACGACACCACATTCTTTTTTATCTTATTGAAGAGAACACGCTGTCAGTTTTCTAAGTGATAAGCTAGATGAGTGACAGTATGATGTCTTTTGTGTAAGGGAAAACAAAGAATCCGCCATGCTGCCTCATTACTACTGACATAGGTACTCGGACACTCGTATCGTCCAGCTTGATAGGTTTTTACTTTAATTAAGTAGCTGCGATGCATAGAGATGTATGCCCGGTATTATACCATTTGATCATGTTGGTATAATACAAATTATATACGTATATTACCGTATCCAACGGTATATTTGGAATTATTCATTTAATGTGTTTTAAATAGATACAGTACTTATTAAATGCGGGAAGAAGGGTAGGTTACGTATAATGACGACTTGGTCTCGCGGTACACAGTCTAAAATTACTTTTGTATGGCTACAATCTTGAATTAAAAGAAATTTTTATATAGTTATCTCTTGTTAAGGTGGTTGTAAGTCATTAAATATCTTACACAGGGTGTTTGGATTGGTATTTTTGTCTATTAAACCAAGAAGAACTATACTATTAGTTTTATTATCAATATAAGGATTGATTAATAATAAGAAGCGGTTGGTCTCAACGCAGCTTGCCGTTGAGCTTAATCACCTAAGCCTGTCTGCTTTTGAAGAGGCGTTTTAACAGCTCTCAAAGCTCCTTTACATTTAACTTGTTCTTCCGTTCAGACCAACCAAATAAATATGTGGCATCGCCTATTTATTTATCTACATACTTCTCTTACTATTATTTATCTACATACTTATCTACTCTTACTTACTAATTTACTTACATTCTTACTTACTTACTTACATCTAAAACATAATAATATTTTGTCATAAATTTATTGGTACACAAATCGAAAGACGATCGTGATCGTACGGCATAAATGCTAAAAAATCCCTGCTGGCCGCGAGAACAATAGGTGACGTCGCGCGCCTACCGCCGCACTCCGAGTACCGAGCAAAAACCAGTCCGCCGCTATCAGCCTGCGCACGCGCATGTCGCTTTCTCTATACCGCGCGCGCCTAACTTCGCCTTGCTTGCGTGATAGAACTGATGCTTTGTGTATTGTGCTTACTTCCAATCTGTGAACTATTAAGACTTTCTTCCTATCTATGCTTGTGCTCTTAAACTGTGCCTTCTGTGACTTTCTTCCGTGCCTTCTATGTATCCTGTTTTACGTCGAATATATGAAGTTAAAACGAAGTGAGTTGTTATTCATCGCCTAGTCGAGCCGTACCTACAACCACATTGGTGACCCCGTGAAGAATACCTATTCGGAATACCAAGAAGGTAGGATAATCGAGCACGAAAATGTCAGACAACGAATCTACCTCCAGTAAAAATGCCGACGATAAGGTAAAGCCGTTTACACCATACGATCTTTGTCGAGTCGGTGTCCGACTTCCCCCGTTTTGGCCTGAAGAGCCCGCTGTATGGTTCGCTCAAATAGAAGGCAGCTTCGCCCTATCGAAGATTAAAGACGACGATACCAAGTACCACTATGTCAGCGCTCAACTTGAACACAGATATGCGGCCGAAGTAAAGGATATATTAGTCAACCCACCGGCCACCAGGAAGTACGAAACTCTCAAAGCTGAACTTATCAAGCGATTATCGGCCTCCAGAGAAAAAGAAGTAACTCAGCTTCTGATGCATGAAGAACTCGGGGATAGACGACCATCACAGTTGCTTCGACAATTACGTCATTTAGCTGGCAAAAATGTCCCAGATGATCTTATTCGTACCATTTGGACCAGTCGTTTACCAGCCAACCTTCAGACGGTTATTGCATCACAACCTGAGTCTTCAATGGAAGCTCTTTCGGATCTAGCAGACAAGGTGCATGATATGGTGCCTTCCACGCCCCAAGTTGCATCTGCTGATGCCGCGCAAACATCCTTACTGGAGAAGCTTACCCGCGAAGTTGCAGAGCTCAGCCGCCAAGTCAAGTCTCTCTCCATGGGCAACTCGAGAGGATCACGTTCGAGACAGAGAGCCAATCAGCGAGACAAGAGCCGTACTCGTTCGAGCTCGAGCTATCGCAAGTTTCCGATCTGCTTCTACCACAATAAGTACGGTGACAAAGCACACACCTGCGTCAAACCTTGCGATTACCAGCAGGGAAAAGCCAGCGGCAGTCGCTGATGGCGACTAGTGATTGCCTCATCTCATCAGGTCGCCTATTTGTTTCGGACCGCAAATCGAAGACTCAGTTCCTGGTCGACACTGGCAGCGACCTCTGCGTTTTCCCTCGCTCGGCCTTGAAAACCAGACGACCAAAAACCACCTATGAACTCTTCGCAGCTAACGGATCACTGATCGGTACTTACGGGTTCATACAGTTCGAACTCGATCTTGGCCTACGCCGAATTTTCTCTTGGCGTTTCACCGTGGCTGACGTCAACAAGGCTATCATCGGTGCCGACTTCTTGTCACACTACGGCTTGATTGTAGACTGCCGCAACCGCCGCCTCATCGATAACCACACCTCGTTATCGACAACTGCAGCGCTTGCCCCTTCATCAGATGCCATATCTTCTGTCAAGACCATCGTCGGCGCTTCGAAGTACATCGAACTTCTTCGAGAATTCCCGGAGATTACTCGACCTCCAGGAACCCATCGCGTCATTAGCCACAATACAGTCCATTACATTCGGACCACGCCTGGTCCTCCTGTGCACTGCACGCCACGACGTTTAGCCCCTGAAAAACTAAAAATCGCCAAGCAGGAGTTCAATGAGATGCTAAAAACCGGAACAGCCAGACCTTCAGAGAGCCCATGGTCGTCTCCCTTACACCTAGTCCCCAAGAAAGATGACGGCTGGCGACCATGCGGCGATTACAGAGCATTAAACGCTCGCACAGTACCGGATAGATACCCAATCCGCCATATACAGGACTTCACGCAGAATATTGCAGGCTGTAAAATCTTTTCAAAAATCGACCTGGTCAAAGCATATAATCAAATCCCCGTTAACCCTGAGGACATCCCCAAAACCTCAATCTCAACACCGTTCGGAATGTATGAATTTCCTTACATGAGCTTCGGCTTGAGAAATGCAGGCCAGACATTCCAACGATTCGTTGACGAGATGACGAGAGACCTGGAATTCTGCTACAGTTATCTAGACGATTTTTTAATATTTAGCCCGGATCCGGAAACTCACATTCAGCACCTGCAGAAGCTATTTACCCGGCTGAAAGAATTTGGAATGGTTATTAACCCTTCTAAATGCGTGTTTGGAGCAGAAGAGGTCACATTTCTGGGTTGCTTAGTATCATCGGCTGGCATCAAACCCATGGAGAGTAAAGTAGAAGCTATCAAGCAGTACCCTATCCCGAAAAATGTCAGGGAACTTCGTCGATTTCTGGGGATGATCAATTTTTATCGTCGTTTCCTCAAAGACGCTGCTAAGTCACAATCCTTGCTCCACGACCTCCTCACAGGAACAGTCAAAGGTTCTCACCCCGTGACGCTAACTGGTGACACGCTGAACGCCTTTGAAGAATGCAAGCAAAGCCTATGCAACGCTGCACTTTTAGCACACCCAAACATGAATGCCAAGTTAGCTTTAGTCACAGACGCTTCGGATACTACTATCGGAGCCGTCCTGCAGCAACATGTTAATGAAGAATGGCAACCATTGGCTTTCTTTAGTCGCAAGCTCAACCCAGCTCAAAGAAAATATTCGCCATACGACAGAGAGTTGCTGGCCATATACGAGTCAATAAAACATTTTCGACATCTTATTGAGGCACGCCACTTTACAATTTACACGGATCACAAGCCGATATGTTTTGCGTTCCAACAGCGAAAAGATAAATGCTCACCGCGACAATTTCGCCATTTAGACTACATATCGCAGTTTACTACGGATCTACAACATATTTCCGGAAAAGACAATGTTGTGGCAGACGCCCTTTCAAGAATAGAGGAACTGGTGCAACCCGTCGACCTGGAAAAAGTAGCCAAGTCACAGACTTCCGACAAAGAGCTACAACTGATCTTAAAAGGCGACACCTCACTCCAACTTGTCAAAATAGTTATACCTGGAACACGGACGGAGTTATACTGTGACCAATCCACGCAGACACCTCGCCCGTATATACCAGCTGAGTACAGGAAGCAAGTTTTTAATAGCTTGCACTCGCTCAGTCACCCAGGGATCAACGCTACGACAAAATTGGTTACAGATCGTTACGTGTGGCCCAATATAAACAAAGACTGTCGTGAATGGGCAAAATCATGCCACGCTTGCCAGACTGCTAAAATCACACGACACGTAACTCCCTCAGTAGGCTCCTTCAATCTCCCACGTGCCAGATTTCAGCATATTCATATTGATTTAGTAGGCCCATTACCATTATCTGATGGTTTTCGCTATTGCCTTACCGCAGTCGACCGATTTACCAGATGGCCTGAGGCAATACCATTGACAGACATCACAGCAGAGACGGTTGCTAAAGCTTTTGTCAGCAATTGGATCGCCAGATACGGATGTCCTGCTGAAGTAGTCACGGATCGTGGCAAACAGTTCGAATCAGCTTTAATGAAACAACTCGCCGAACTCGCTGGATTTCAACGTAACAGAACCACAGCATACCACCCTGCTAGTAATGGCATGGTGGAAAGGATGCACAGACAGCTTAAGTCCGCCATAAAATGTCACGGAAGCCAAAATTGGACTGAAAACTTACCTTTGGTTTTGCTAGGAATGAGAACGGCTTTTAAACCTGATATTCAAGCATCACCTGCTGAACTTTTATATGGTGAAACGCTCAGATTGCCCGGAGAATTTTTCCAGCCCTGCAAAACCACACACACTACAGACCTAACAGACTTCACAGCTAGACTTCGCTCCATGATGAGTACAATCCGTCCTTTGCCCGCATCTAGACACTGTGGGAGAAACATTTTCGTCTTTAAAGACTTACCTTCCGCAACCCACGTATACGTAAGAGACGACACCGTCAAGGGACCCCTGCAACCAGCATACTCAGGCCCCCACAAAGTCCTGCAAAAAGGAGATAAAATTTATAAGTTGCTGATAAAAGGTAAAGAACGGACGGTAACCATAGAACGATTGAAACCAGCTTATTCACTTACCTCTGATGAACAGCTCATGAAGACGGAGATAGCAATACCTGAAAACCTGAAAGAAAATGTAATACTTACCACAAAAAGAACGCGTTCTGGAAGAGAAGTCAAATTTCCTGATTACTATCGCCCGTCCTAAGCCGGTCTCTGGAGGGGAGACCTGTGGCATCGCCTATTTATTTATCTACATACTTCTCTTACTATTATTTATCTACATACTTATCTACTCTTACTTACTAATTTACTTACATTCTTACTTACTTACTTACATCTAAAACATAATAATATTTTGTCATAAATTTATTGGTACACAAATCGAAAGACGATCGTGATCGTACGGCATAAATGCTAAAAAATCCCTGCTGGCCGCGAGAACAATAGGTGACGTCGCGCGCCTACCGCCGCACTCCGAGTACCGAGCAAAAACCAGTCCGCCGCTATCAGCCTGCGCACGCGCATGTCGCTTTCTCTATACCGCGCGCGCCTAACTTCGCCTTGCTTGCGTGATAGAACTGATGCTTTGTGTATTGTGCTTACTTCCAATCTGTGAACTATTAAGACTTTCTTCCTATCTATGCTTGTGCTCTTAAACTGTGCCTTCTGTGACTTTCTTCCGTGCCTTCTATGTATCCTGTTTTACGTCGAATATATGAAGTTAAAACGAAGTGAGTTGTTATTCATCGCCTAGTCGAGCCGTACCTACAACCACAAATACTTACAAAAAAAAACGCCTTTAAAAAAAAGGTAATCGCTTAGCAAAAGACACTCAGCGCCATCTATTATTTTTTTGCAATACTTAGTTCTTGCCGAATCGTTTATCGCAATTCCTACGGGAACAGTAGTTTTTTCCAGGATGAAAGGTACCCTATGTCCTTTTCAGTAGTCCTCACTATGTGTATGCAAAATTTCAAGAAGATAGCTTCAGTAGATAAAGCGTGAAGAAGTAACAAACAAACAAACAAACAAATATACAAACTCACTTTCGGATTTATAATATTAGTTTGGATGGATTGGATTAAATAAACATATACACTACACGTAATGTAAGTTACCAGCTGAGGCGCAAATCCGCGCCTCAATCGCTTTAGAACGTACTCGTCGGGTATCAAAGTGCAGCCCGCAGCGCCTTAGTGGTTACACTTATTGACGTGTAAAAGTGCCTGTAAATGACAGCGTGGCATGATTACCACTTGGCCACAGAGTCGTAAATTACTAAGTATTTAATAGGTTAACAAATACTTACAAAAAGTTTGATGTTATTCTCAGAAAAACGACGTGATGCTCGTGAAGCCGCTCGCGCTAAAAGAGAGCTGATGCTTGGCCAGATAGAGTTGGAGAAAACTTTCAATGAAGACGATGAAGCTAGGGATTATGCTGCTGAAGAAGTAAGTATCATAAAATTCATATCTCGTTAGTTATCTAGTGAATGCGTTCACAACAGGTCAAGCTTCATACCAGAATAGTCTGCATATTTATCATCATCAAATGTACTCTCTGTTTTTTGGGAAGTTTTATAAAATGATTGTGAGCCCACTTTAATCCATTAGTATGAAGGTTGACACCTTGCCTCAGCAAAGTACGCCTCCCTTCTTTTGCGATGCTGCCCTAGGACTATATCATCCATCGATTTTTCGTCTACCTCACACAATGTCATCTAACCAGAAGGAAAAGCGGTTTGGTCTGTTAATCTGATTGACGTGATCTCTTTTTATTTCTTGAATTAAACTTTATTTAGTTTTATTTATTTATGTGCAAGTACCTAAGTTTAATGCAATCACTGGGCGTCAATAAGCAATGGCCATCGAGTGCGTCACACGGTCGGGTGTGGCGATAAGATTTATTTAAAAGAAACAATATTTTTTTTAATTCAAATTTTAACAATTTAGGAAAAGAATACTGAACATAGTCACAGATAGGGGTCGTGGGTTAGCAGGCCACGAGATTCGTCGATCCAGGATAATAGGAATTACTCAGCTTTGTATGAAAAACGCCAAACTTCGTATGAGGGTATTTATTCGCTACGGAACCCTATGT
Source organism: Acrobasis suavella (assembly GCA_943193695.1). Lineage (NCBI taxonomy): Eukaryota > Metazoa > Arthropoda > Insecta > Lepidoptera > Pyralidae > Acrobasis > Acrobasis suavella. The sequence goes on from OW971950.1 coordinate 2,619,382, forward strand.
TGACACGTGAAGATGGTCTTCCTGATGTCCAAGTCCAAGTCGCGTAGCAGTTGAGGTCCAGGTATCACGCCGAGGTTGTCGCAGGTACTTCCACTTGTCGCACTTAGGTAGGTTTCCTTCGCTTCGGTTTCCTTTCGAAGTGATCGCTTTCGTAGCTCGTATGGAATTGGCGTGGTGCATTTTTTTTTAACTTACACTTAACTTGCCTCGGACAGCATTTCCCACTTCACCGGACAAGCCGGACAAGAGGCGTGGTGCTGCACTCGATTGCCTTTTTATATGCGCATTTATGGAGGTCTACATTATTCTCGAATATTCCCTATACTAAAACACTGTATTTCGATGACGGCGAAACGTCCAGGCGCCGGGACGTATGTGTGAATGCAACCATCCAAACAATTCTAGATTGTACACCAGTTTAGCTTGCACCATTCTGATGAATTTCTTTACGGTTCTGCTCGCGAATATTTTGCGTCTATCTCGTTCGCGACAGTATAATAAAAAATCTTATGCTTAGTATATTTAAATTCCAGGGTCTCCAACCCGACGGCTATGCAGAACACCACGAGCAAGTCAATGAAACCACCGCCTTCGACATGAGCAACTCAGAGTACTGGTCATCATTCTCAAGCAGTGAGGAGGCGCTTCTGGAATGTGACGGCTTGATACTGAATTTACCTCTAACGCCGTCCGCTCAATGCACTGAAGATGCATCAGAAGTGCAATCAAATAGTGCTGCAAGAACAAACGCTTTGACATACAGGTAATTATTTTTACTAGAAATTGCATTCTAGTGCCGATCAAAAGCTATATCAGTCAAACATTGGTCGAAGAAAATTGATTTCGAGCAATAGTACCGATCAAATGTTATGTCGGTTAAACATTGGTCAAACAATATTGATTTCGAGCAAAAGTAGTATACCGATCAAGTGTTATGTCGGTCAAAGGTCTGCCAGGCAACGGTTTGTCGCACAACTAAGGTACTTTCTGAAAGTATGATCGAAATAGTATGTGTATATGTATGTATGTATGTAGGTTTGCTTAGGTCAACTTGGAACTCAATCAACCAGTTATCTTCAAATAATCGAGCTGAAATTTGGCATACTTGTGTAAATATGTAAGTCGAATCATCATCATCACTTCAGCCACACAACGTCCACTGCCGGACATAGGCCTCTCCCAAAGATTTCCAAAATGACTGATCAAGAGCGGCCTGCATCCAGCGCTTTCCAGCGACCTTGGTCAGGTCGTCTGACCACCTTGTGGGTGGGTGTCCTACGCTTCGCTTGCCAGTACGCGGTCGCCATTCGAGAACCTTTTTGCCCCATCGGCCATCGGTTCTTCGCGCTATGTGTCTCGCCAACTGTCACTTCAACGAACTAATCCGCTGGGCTATGTCAGTCACTTTTGTTCTCCTACGAATTTCCTCATTTCCGATTCGATCACGTAGGGAAACACCGAGCATAGCAAAGCCCTCTCCATAGCGCGCTGAACGACCTTGAGCCTTCTTATGAGACCCATAGTATGGGACCACGTTTCGATAAAACCGGGAGATTTTCGAAGAAACACAACATAACCTCATTCAGTAGGACTCGTTTGATTTGCCTTGACGAGTACTTTATGGTAGACGATGCTAAGGGTCTGATCACGGAGACGGAAGATTGATCGATGAAACTCAGTACTAAAACGACACAGCTCCATCGAATTTGGGCTTATTTAATTTGACTTAATAAGTACTTTGGCCTTGCAATATAAGGTTACACAAAAAAGATTTTTTTTTTTAAACTTGTTATTTTTCACATATTTTGTCGACATCCATGGGGGTTCTCTCTGATTCTCAGCATGGGCAACAATAGAGTAGTATTCTTGTGGTGCCATTTATCAAACGCGGAGTCAGTAAACGCACGTTTTTTGTATGGAAAACCATTCGTTTAGGTGATTCCGCGTTTCAAAAATGGCGACACCATAATTTGACGTCAACAATTGTGTAACAAATCCCATACAAAGTGTTTGTGTGTTGGTATCTGATTTTTGAAAAATCTCTTCACTACATTGTCTTGTCTGTCGAACTAACTATGAATTACATTTGCCAAAAAATTCGCACATTTGCCAAAAGTGGCCGTTTTTGGCAAATGTACGAAGAAAAGCTTCACGTTCTCACTTTAAACTGTAAACAGTAGTTCATAAAATAGTCTGAAGGGTTATCTAGGGCATGATTAAGACAAAATTTTAAATGACATCTCCGTTTTCTTTCAAATAATTTATTTACAATGGGGCACCGGATCCCAAAAAAATTATGAGCAAATTGGTACCTATTCATTTTCAGCTGAAGTTAAACTGTAAACAGAAATGTAGTAATTGAAGAACAATCTGGTATTTATTAAGATTTCCTAGAATATCTACTGTGAAATATTGTTTCGACCCTGAAAAGTCTTGGAATGATGTCAGGATCACAGTAGCTGGTCTGACTGACATCATAGATTGGAAATCTGTTTAATTTGCAACAAGCAATGCATTTCAATTCTGTTTGTCATTGCCTAATGAATAAGGTCTCAACACGACTACATAACCTCTAAAAATATACGATGTGGAAGGGACACACCCGTAATAAATCGAGTCACGGGCTATACTAGATCACTATAGTATAATAATATTAAGGGGCTACCAGAATTTTCCGGGGTCCATTGCTGCCCCCATTTGAAATAAATCTATGGAAAGGAAACGGAGATTTCATTTAAAATTTTTGTCTTGATCAGACCCTAGATAACCCTTCAAACTATTTTATGAACTATTGTTTACAGTTTAAAGTGAGAACGTGAAGCTTTTCTACGCACAATATCGTAAAACGGCCACTTTTGGCGTATGTGCGTAGAAAAGCTTCACGTTCTCTCTTTAAACTGTAAACAGTAGTTAATAAAATAGTTTGAAGGATTATCTAAAGGCTGGTCAAGACAACATTTTTAACGATGCCTCCGTTTCTTATCAAATTATTTATTTCAAATGGGGACAGCACTGCACCCCGAAAAATTCAGGTAGCCCCTTAAAATAACAGTCAAGAATCGAAATAAAATTTTCGAATTTCCATACTAGAGTGTGCTGCCGCCCGGGCAATTTGAATGGGAATGCCAACTTTTTTTTTGCTTTTTGACTGTTATTTTAATTTCATTATACTATAGTGATCAAGTAAACCCTGTGGTTTGATTTATTACGGATTTGTCCCTTCCACGTCGTATATTTAAAATTATTTTAAGGGTAGATTGAGGCCATGATACTGAGGACTTTTCCAAAGGTTTCCATTGAAATAAGAAAAAAACTTTTTACTTTACACAAAAAATCGGATCAACTTGTATGGGAGTCCGAAAATTATGTTTCATATTTCGATGTATTGTTTGGGGAAATTTGTACAGTATCCAGGTATTAATTTCCCATACGACGACCATTTGACGACCTCCGTGGCGTAGTGGTCACTATGCTAGTCCGCCACCTAGAGGTAACGGGTTCGATCCCCAGTCAGGGCAAGTTGTAAAATAGCCTTTTTCAAATTGTCTTGGATTATGTTATAAAATATAGTATCGTTGAGTTATGTAGTATCCCATAACACAAGTCTTGAACTTACTTTGGGGCTAGCTCAATCAGTGTTATTTGTCCCAATATAGTTATTTATTTATACAGTACCTAGGGTAACAAAGTTTTTGGTGCAAGAAAATAACAGCTCTCTTTTATAAGCAAAAGACAGCTGTCAATTTCTTCATTGCAGTATGCGTTCTTAGTATTTGGTAGTAAAATATGCCTAACAGATCAAATTTTATTATTTCTGGTGTAAAAAACAAATGCAAAGTTTAAGTATCTACAATATAATGAAAAACAATCAATCCATATTATTTTGACCTTGAAATTCAAAAGATCATTATTTCGATCATTCCTAAATCTAACTAGCAATCATTGCTAATTCTAAACATAGTAATTCCAAATGGAAATCATCCGTATCATTCGAAACAAGTAATGCATGTCAATTCTATTGTTCCTCATACTGTTATGATCTAATGTTATGTGATGAAGTCTGACCTGTTTGACCATATCCTACATCCTGTAGTCATTATAGATCTACGTTACGCCTGTATGTACATGCATATATAACTACTACTCGTTAAAGGCAAAAAGGCAAAACCTTTAGCAACTATAGACTACAGAGAGACCGAAGTTGCCGAAGTCACACGATACACAAATACGAGTTAGGGCGCCTTCAGGCGACACGCGCACTCCGAGCCCACGCCTAGCGCGCTTAGTATTAGCATCGATTATCATGTATTAGTCATATACAGTGGCGGATTTACAATAGGCTGAGTGAGGCTAAAGCCTACGGCGGCACATTTGGGGGGGCGGCAAAGAGGCCAATTGCACCCTCTCCATCGAGAAGGTAAAATGGTGTTTCTATATACGATATTTCAGTAAACGCAGCTTAGGGGCGGCAAAATATGAATATCCTACTGGCGGCACATTTAGCAAGGCAACAAATTGGAGGCCAATTGTACCTCCAACGTTCCTCTTTCGTGCATCGCGGCATGAGATTGCGGCGTGTGATTGCATTTACCGAAGTCCAGTCGGACGCGAGGCCGGCGCAATATGTGATAGGACTAATTTATAAACAACAAATTGTAAAAATTTCAAGGATCGCTAGACGTGCTCTAAGCCAGGGACGTTACTCTAAAAGCGGTACGCAAGACTGACGTTACTGCATATCCGCCTTTCAGTGCCTAGCAACAAAGAGTTTGACAAAGAATTAGGAAGTCACTATCGTACAACTTACCTGTTATTTTATGGAGTAACCCCCCTGGGCTTCGCGTGCGCGTGTCGTCCGAACTCGCCCTTAGTCACAGAATAAGTTCTAGTACTCACATAAGTACCTTAGTATCAAATAGTCTTAAACGCAAATAGTCTATGTTGCAAAACGAGATGCTTGACCGACTTTTACGCTAAAGATGCTATTATACGCGTCATAAAACATGTGGTATTATTTTAGCCATGCCTCTAGGCTCTCTCTAGTGCGAAAAAAATGTACTTACTATGATTTACATAGCGGCCCCGTGCTCCAACCAGGACATTGTAACAATAAGTGTAAATAACATTATTTTCACAACACTCATGTAAGGAACATAATAATATAAAATATATTTTTTAAGACAAGCTTTTATCTAGAACTTAAAAGTTTGAAGTGCTCTTCAAGACTAATCAAACGAACTCATACTCGATGGGGTTGCGTTGTTTCATTACGGAGTTCCTATGGCCATTTTCGGCTCCATCATCAGATAAGCTTCATGTCAACATAATATTGCATTGTCACGCGATATACGCCTGCATGCAAAATTTCAGCTCAATCGGAAACCGGGAAGTGGGCCAAATTTATCTTCCAAGATTTGATTACAGACAGACAGACAGACCGACAGACAACGGGACAGGTAAAACTAAATAAAAGCTTGTACAATATGAAGCGCTTATAATTTGATTATAAAATGTTGGTGCTTAAGTATTATTAAATTGCCTGGTATTAAAATATATATTGGCTCTAAACTGTAGACTCGCGAAAAATAGAAATGAATGATTTGCTAGTGTTTTTTATAGAATTATATCTTTCAGTAGAATTTCTGAAAGGGAGGGGATTTTTAAAATTTTCAACTTTATCATACGTCTGCCATTTAAAAAAAAAACAATTGAGCGATAAAGAGTTTATATCGAACTTGCTCACATTTCAAGAGAATCGTTTGAGAAACATGAACGGTTATATATGATACGGATAGAAACATAAATAGCCGTATGAGTAAATATGGACATCCAAACATCCAAAATTCGGACACACGAAATAATTTTGTCAATAAGATGACATAAATAAATATATAGGAACAAATCACACAGATTAAGCTAGCCCCAAGTAAGTTCGAGACTTGTGTAAAGGGATACAACTCAACGATACTATATTTTATAGCAAATACATATATACTTAGATAAACATCCAAGACCCAGGCCAATCAGAAAAAGATCATTTTCCACCTTGACCTGACCGGGTAGCGAACCCACGACCTCCTGAGTAGCGGACAGGTATGTTAACCATTACGACACGGACATACATACATAATATTTCCGATTGTTTCAGAGTACCCGCCAATGGCTACTATTTCTTCGTATTCAACTCGGAAAACGAAGTCCAGACGAACTTCATCAGAGCCAAGTTCGACCTCCAGAAGACCAGATACGACGTCGCCAGAACTGCTCTACGGGAATGCAAAAACAGCACCGAGAGATGTGATCTTTCGTTGGATATATTCTCTAGTCAAAAAGTAAGTCGAAATTTGTTTTCCATTACTGTACAATATTTCAGCCGTCTCACCTACGTCTGTCGTCGTCCGAAATACATGAAAAGACATGTTTATTAGTGTTGCAAGCAATAGTATAAAATATCGATAGTCTATCGATACTATCGTGGCCTTGAAAAACAATAACAATATTGATAGGACTATCGATGGCATCGATAGTGTCGATACTATCGATAGTATCGATAGTAAAGGTACTCATCATCATCCGAGCGTATTCCCGGTTGCATCCTCAGCAGTAACGCTTCAGAGCCCGGGGTCCGCTACCTAACCAAGGAGATTTGACAAGGTTACTGGTTTTTACACAGAGCGACTGCCGTTTGACCTCCACAACCCAAAGGGCAAACCAGTAACCAATCCTTGGATAGTTTGATAATCAAACGCTAGGTGGCGTTCGGGACCCACAGTTTTACGTGCCTTCCGAAACACGAAATCATCTTTCTTTTCGGATAATCAGGTGATTCAAGCCTGCAATATCCTATCCAGACTGGAAACAACTTTTCACAAAGTATGCTTCCCAGTGGGAATCGAACCCATGACCTCCGGGTCACAAGGCGAACGCCTTGACCACTGGACCACGGAGGCAGTCCGATAGTAAAGGTACTATTTGTATTAAAAACTATCGATAGTATTGTGAGGAATATCGATATTATAATACTATCGATAATAATTTAGCTATGGATCGTTTTTCGTACAAAAAGTAGTTACGGTATGGATATTATCTATAGTATCAATTAAAAACTATCGATACTATCGATATATTTTCGAGGTCAACTATTGATAGACAAACTGTCGATACTTATGCAACGCTAATGTTTATTGTTCTAAAACCCATACTGTCTTCATCACCAATAAATCATCATTTCAGCCGCATAAAGTCCACAGCTGGACATAGGCCTTTCCCAAAGATTTCCAAAATGAGCTCATGTAATTAATGTATCTTTTTTATGTCCTGGTATTGGCACTTGCGTCCTTGTTTTAGTAAAGGTTCGCACTCTTGTCTTTTTCATCTTGGGTATATGGTTATATTACCTCTGCCTCGAGTATATATACGCTTTCAATTATACAGAGTAACTTTTATCAAACAGAGAATTTTTTCAAGAATGTTTAGTTCATGATTCTGAACTAATGTCTATAAAAAAAAACACATATATATCTTATGTATAAACACGCCTCTATGGTTCTCTCACATAAACATCTCCTCTAACAGGCCTACTGGAAGAGATCTCTTTTGAGATAAGTGGTGCCTTTGTACAACTTTTATTTGATGTATTCTCTGTATAAATTTTCCGTTTACAGTCAAGTACCAAGATACCTGACTAGGCCCTCTACTTATATCTTGAATTTTCTCCAAAACTAAAAATAATATTAACATGAAAATTTATACTCGGACAGATTTTAATTAAGTCTTTTTTCATCTATCTTGGTTTTCGTCAGCTATCTTGGTACTTGACTGTACGTACCGAAAAAAAATTGCTTTCGTTTGCAATAAATACAAATCAATGTCCTTTGACATAAAAATTACTTAGAAGATACTTTTATCTTCTAAGTATTTTTTTTTTCATCAAAAGAAATATCTAAACCAACAGCTGTTTAAATATTGAATTGAAACGCTAGTAAAATAAAAGTTTTTCTGATGACATCATACTAATGTTTATAGATATGCCCTGTTTAAATAAAACGACGTGGTTTCCATGCATATCATTTTTAAACTAGGGTTTAGAAAATTACCTATTTTGCACATGGGCCTTGGGCATTCAAAAAGGCATAACTTTTATGGTTTTTACTTTACAATGTTTTTTATGTCCTTATCTTTGGGGTACAACTACAGTTTTCGCCACAATGATTTATCTCTGATGTGCTTCCTCAAGGAACTTTTCATTTTCCGTAGAGCTACTTTGTCTCCACCTTTTTAGGGCTTCTGGGGTCTCTCCCTTGATCTTTGTTATTATGGTATTCAATTTGTTAATATTTTAAATCGAAACAACGTCTAGAATGTTTCAATTTACCATCCTATCAATCGTAGTAATTTGAGGCCTTTTTAAACGGTGCAAGTTTTCTGCCTGTTGCAAACCATTCAATTGAAGCAATAAATTATTTGTATGGCTTACGTTTTTTTAAACCATACAAGTAATCTGTTGCTGCAATAAAATGGTATTGCACAGGCAAAACTGGCACCGTCTAAATGGAACTTTACTTCACACAATCATTTCTTGATAGATCAAATCATCATGTCTGTGATTCACTCCCTATATATTTACTTATTATAATACCGGTAGTATCACACTAATCACACAGAATGAGCTAAAGCTTGTGTTATGGGATACTTACCAAACGATATTATATTTTATGATAAATACATATACAGATAAACACCCATTGCAACCATTTCACCGCAAAGGTCAGATTTTCCTGAAAATTAATTTTCTTACTGAAATTACAAGAAGACCTTGAATTCTTTGAGCCAATCTTAAAATGGGCACGAAAATTAAGAAGGTCATTTTCGTGCCTTCTCATTTCGTAAAACAAAAAAAGTAGGGCCCATCTATGATTGTCGTTAGACAAAAGTGTCAATACCCATAACGTAATACATATTTGCTGGAGGCATGCCAACTAGATATAAAATTAAAATGTCTGTTGCGCACATGCATAGTATGTGAAGGTCGTAATGTACTATACGTAGATTTGATTACATCATATCACATTCGCCCTATATTTCAAGCTAAGGTAGTGGACGGGAGGATGGTGAGATTTACTAGACAGTTTGCGCAATTCCATTTCCTGGCGACACAAAAATCAAAAATGGTTAGTTGGTAAAATTCCGTCATATCATAGTATTTAAGTTGTGGTGCCATTTTTCAAACCCGAAGTCACTAAACGAACTGTATTTTGTACGGAAAATCATTTGCTTACGTGACTCCGCCTTTCAAAAATGGCACCACTGAATTTTACGCAATGTTATTTGGAGTACTACCAAATGATCTTTTCTGAACAGCCAGACTGTTTCGATGGTTCCTGCATCTTGCCAGACGCATTAAAAGTCTGCCGTAGTCTGTTTAAGGGGGTACATCAATTTTCGAGGTCCAGTGCTGCCCCCAATTGAAATAAATTATTTGAAAGGAAACGGAGATATCATTTAAAGTTTTGATCTCATAGAGCTCTAGATAACCTTTCAAACTACTTTTTAGTACAGTTTAAAAAAAAACGGCCTCTTTTGGCTAATGTGTGTAGAAAAGCTTCAAGTTCTCACTTTTAACTATAAACAGTAGTTTATTAAATAATTCGAAAAGTTTTCTAGAGCCCTATGAGACCAAAATTTAAATGATATCTTCGGTTCCTTTCTAATAATTTATTTCAAATGGGGGCAGCACTAAACGAGATAATATATAAAATTGTATAGGTATTTGCTTTTTCGAATTTTTTGTACTTTATTTTGTTTTTTGGTAAAATAAAGTTATTACAAACATACAAACAAACAAGAAGGGTGAACGGTATGCCTGCCGTCTAATATTGTTTAAAAAATCGATGACCTAGGCAAACAATTTCAGATCGAAATTGATCAAAGTAATGTATCCTCAGTTTACGATACCATCCAGATAGCAAATTGTTAACTAGAAGAGATGCCATAAATTAAACGATTTATTGTTATAGTTTATTTTATGGCTACACTAATCACATCTAGACTCAAATTACGCGATGATATAAGACTTTGCTCACTTAAAACTATTATTAGAGCTGGCTAATTGCTGATGTCAACCCATATTGCTAGTTTTTAGGCAATACGAATCATTTAATCTGAGTATAGTCATAAATAAATCAATAAATATATACCGACAAATCACACAGATTGAGCTAGCCCCAAAGTAAGTTCGAGACTTGTGTTATGGGATACTAACTCAACGATACTATATTTTTTTACAAATACGTATATATACAATGTCCTTTTTAATTAAGTACAAATATTTTAAGGGGCGATTCAGTCCATCATTTTAAACAACTTTTCCCAATAAATGTATACAGAAAAACGAAAAAAAAATTTAGGTTCTCATACAAATCGAAGTAGTCACGTGATATAGTTAGCATGAAAAATGCATAAAAATTGCGTATTTCGATAAACACTTATTGGGAAATGTTGTTCAAAATGATGTTCTGAATCACCCCTTAAAATATTTGTACTTAATTAAAAAGGACATTGTATAAACATTTAAGACCCAAGCCAATTTGATTAAGGATGGCAGATATTGATGAACATGAGGGTACTGTGACATCGACGATTCTTTGCTAACGCTGGCCCGCTGGTCGCAGTCAGCGATTGTCAGCGACCGATGCGTGATAGTTAGCGACCGACGCGCGACAATTCGCGACCTTTGGTGACGACAGGCCGCAGTCTGTCGCCGCCGAGGTCGCAAGCCATCGCTGGCTGTACTCTAAAGACTATTCCCCATATTCATAAAAGTTATCAAACCTTTGCTAAACCTCTATCAGTTAAAATATGTTTTGTCTCGTTCTTACTATGTCAAATATTGAAAAGAGGGAAAGGGACAAAAGATGTTTTAACCAAAATAGGTTTAGCAAACGGTTGCTTATTTTTATGAATAAGAGGGTATGCCTTTGGGGTAATTGATGACCTCTGTGGCCTAGTGGACAAGTCTCGAACTTAGGAGCTAGCTCAATCAGTGTTATTTGTCCCTATATTATTAATATTATTATCCTAAATCCATTAGTGATAATGCTACCAATTTTAGGAGTACATGCTTTTTATGCAGTTGACAGAAAAATAAACATATTATTATACCTATCTGTCAAAACGTAAAAAATATTTTTTGTCCTATACAAATTGACCATCAGCTGATCCGAGTTGTAAGGAAAGCAAAAAAAAAATTGCACATTTTGATATACGTGCCTTGCGAAAAGTAGTTCGGTATGACGGACTGAAATCTCCCTTAGAATAGTTTCAGTATATTTTGTTAGACGTTATGTCTGACTAGCGGAAGCCTACGGCCTTCCCCGACGGTAAAACTTTGACAATCCTCACATTTTCCCGCTGTTTAGCCGTTTTTATATAGCTGAGCTCATACAAACTTTAGCTTCCTATTTTAACCCCTAACAGAACTTTTTATAAGTATTCGTTTGTTTGTTGTAAAATCTTTATTGTACATAAACACAGAACAAAAATACAGGTTAGAACTACAGAACAGTACTTATCCCGGACAGGGATCTCTTCCAGACAACCTTGAAATATGAGGACAATTTGACAACACAGGGTAGAGAGTGGGTACAATATACAGAAGACACACAACACAAAACAGAATTCAATTGCACTTAACTACTTACTACACTAAAGCTATTTAAAATTAAAACTTGTTATAAAATACTAAACTATAACACAGTAAATATAAATACATATATGAATACAGACAGAAAATAAACATTCATATGTAATAAATATATAACTAATCAATATATACAAAAAAACATATATAACTCAAGTCAACTCTACAGACGTTTAGGGATGCAAAATAATAAAAAAAAAACAGATTTGTTTTTTTTCACAATGTTGAAAAAAAACATGAAAAAAACTTAGTACCCTTGTTTTCGTTCCTAAATTTGGTTTATTTACAGATTTTTTTTTATAGAAAATTTAATAATTTATTGATGTATGTATGCTTTTATTGCTTTCTTATTTCTTACTTTTTACTAAAATTACATATCGAATTATTGAATTTAGACTTTTTTGATTTATTTAGACTGAATTTTTGTTTAATTAGTTCATTACTAATGAATGTCCCTGTCTTCCGGACCGGGAAATCCCCGTTGGGTTTATGTTTGTACCAAGTTGTACCGGGAATCCCGGTGCGCAATTTGAATGTTGCCAATATATTTATGTAAACTTGGTACTATTCCACCAAAAAAGTATGGTAGGTTCATAAATAAATAAATAACTCTAATTATAAACTGTTAAGTATTAATCTTTAGCGGAAACTGCCTTATCAATTTTAAATTTTGTATTCTTGAAAAAAAAACATGCTCCAGAAAAAAAAACGTTTTTTTTTCTCATGTTTTTTTTCATGTTTTTTTCATGTTAGAAAAAAACTGTTTTTTTGCTACACTACAGATGTTGCTACAAGATTCCTCAATCTTAACTTAAAAGAATGCAAAGATGACGACGTTTTGATTTATATAAATAGTACAGTAAACTTTTGTAAACCGTGAGAATTAAAAAAAGTCATCATAACATAAGTCATTTTTTACATTTCGAACTTTAAAGTTTCATACAAACTTTCAACCCTTATTTAAACCCCCGGGATGAATTTCCATAAAATCCTTTCTTAGTGCACACTCACGTCATATAAGGAACGTTTGTGCAAAATGTCATGCTTCTAGACCCAGCAGTTTCAGCGTTTTGCGTTTATCAATCAGTATACTACGGGGAAGGGACATACCCGTAATAAATCGAACAACGGGCTATACTAAATCATTATAGAATAATGAAATAAACATAACAGTCAAAAAACAAACAAAAAAATCCGCATTTCCACGCAAAAGTGTCCCACCGCCCGGGCAATATGTATGAGAACGTATTTTGACAGTTATTTCATCTTATTTTAGTGATCTAGTAAAGCTCGTGGTTCGATTTATTACGGGTATGTCCCTTCCCAAGGGCCTGACACGCTTTGATAGAGCGAAATAGTCTTATTGAGATTTCTAAAAGAAGAAAAAGAATAGAGCGCCTTGTTTTGTCTCTATCACCAACCTAACATTTTTTCATGGTCGGGTTGTAGGCACACTTCAAATTGACAACATTTCAAAAATTTTATATTCATATTTTATATTTTTTCCTTAAAGAACTTAAAAAAAAGGACATACGTATTTTTTATTTTTCATTTCTTTTCATTATTTCTCCTAAAATTAAATTGTTTTAAATCTCTCCATTCTAAAAGAGCGTAAGTACAAGAGTTAGGATGTAACGAGTTTACATCTTTGCCGTACATTATAATTAAAAAATAAAACTTTTACTGACGTCTATAGAGTTGTGTTTTGTAGCAGTAAAATATCGATATCGATACAAAAACTTACGTATCGTAAAGTAAAGGGTTACTTTGATTAATTTTAAAATTCGAACGCTTCTATCTCAGCTATTTTTGGCATAAAAATATTATATTGACGAATCGGTATGTAGAAAACAAATGGCATAAAAAATTACGCATGTAATACTCGACAAAAAAAATTGCCCTATCAACTCTATACTTGAAATGGGGTTTTTGGGTAACCCACGTTTTTTAACGGATTGTCATAGTCGCCCCTTACAGGAATTTAGAACACAAAGAAAAAATGTTTCACTTTTTACTTTTTAAGTTACAGTGTTTAAAAGTTAATTGGACTGAAAATAAAAACAAGGGTTCCGGCGTACACGCGTTGTAAAAAGATGGCGGACGTACCAGGATTGCTATTTCAAAAATATAAATAAATATGCGTTCAGAAATTTGGAAGATTTAATTAAAAAACAAAAAAAAGCTATCATAAATGTCACCTTGTGTTTTGAAAGTCGCCCCATTTTAGGGTAGCATTTTTCCTTACTTCATTTTTTTTTATAGTTTTTAAGACCTGGATGTCAATATTATTTTTATTTAACCTGAAATATCAATCATATAAAGGAATATAAGCATTTCGTCACCAAACTATGTAAACATTTTAATGCATGTGTATTTTTTCCAATCCTAATTCTACTTTACTGAAAGAACTATCGATATTAGATGGTCTTCCTATCGAACTGATACTTCTATAGACAACACTACTATTATCTCTCTCTCTCACTCGTGATGTCAGTTGTCAGATTGACGCACGTGTCAATTGACAGCTGACAGCTTTACATATTTTTTTCACTTTTAGATGTTCAAGCAAAACGTAACCTGTTAAATGCCTATATCCTTGTACTTTTGAGTTTTTTTCATTTATCTCTAAAAATATAACTCAAAAAAATCTGAAAAAATATTTTATTTGTTCAGAATCGCCAAATCTCGAAATGATTCTCGAATTTTCATACCTTTTAGAAAATGAAATGTTGTCAATTGCATTACTTAAAGTGTGCCTATAACCCGACCATGAAAAAAATATACGTAGTATCATTAATATGCCTTTCTCTTACCCCTGGACGCTCGGTGGCAAATCTACACTACTTGTATATTCTAAATCTTTAGTCCCTTCCAAGTTGTATATGTGTCAATGTCAATATGTCAGCCTGACAGTTTCTTCTTTTATATACAGATTTTTATGAATATTGTTGCGTTGTTTAAACTGGGCCACGGTTGTAAAATAAAGGATGTAAAATCATTATGGTGTCATAGTGCGCTGTTTGTTTCATAAACAATTAGTTACTGTTTTGTAATCTTTTATTACGTTTTCCATGAATAATTATAATTGTTACGATCTTAAGTCATAGGGTATTAAAGGTTATTGTTTAACTGCTGATGTCATATGTTTAACTAACTGCGTACCTTGTGTGAAGACAAATTTAAATATTTTAATACCTTGACTTACGTGGCATACAAAATTTAGCTCCTCCGTGCTTTGGAAGGCACGTATAAGCCGTTGATCTCAGCTGTATTTATTGTATGGCAGTCGTTAAGCTATTTCAGATGTCTTTGGGCAGCTTGAACAATCTGACAGTGTTGGCCACTTACACGAAAACAACAAAACAGCATGTAAATTTATTAAATACTAGCTTTTGCCCGCGGCTTCGCTCGCGTAGGGGTGTAATTTATCAAAATCCTTTCTTAAGGGATGCCTACGTCATAGTAGCTTTATGCTTGCAAAGTCTCAGCCCGATCGGTTTAAAATTGGCAAAGTTTCATACAAAATTTCATCCCCTATTTTATCTCCTTGGGAGTAGAGTTGATCAAAATCCTTTTTTAGCGGATGCCTACGTCATAACATCTACCTGCATGCCAAATTTCAGCCCGATCCGTTAAGTTGTTTGGGCTGTGCGTTGATAGATCACTATGTCAGTCAGTCAGTCACCTTTGAGTTATATATATTTAGATTGTCATTGGCAAAAACAGCCCATAATGAAAAACCTGGATTCTTTCAGCCGGGCAAGCATACTGACGGCGACAAATTCTTATCCTTGTAATTTGTCGCATTTCGCGTAATTTACCGCAACAAACAGATTAAATTGAGCGACCAAATATCTTTCATTTATAAAACGTATTTTATCTCATTCCTAACTCCCGTGCGAGCATTATGGTGTCATAGTACGCTGATTGTTCTTTCATAACCAATTAGTTACTGTTTTATAATCTTTTATTATGTTTTCCATGAATAATTCAAGCCATGACCGTTAACATTTTTGCGATCTTAAGTCATAGGGTTTTAATGTTAATATTTAACTGGTGACGACATATGTTTGACTAACTGCGTTCCTTGTGTTAAGACAAATTTAAATATTTTAATACCTTGACTTACGTGGCATACAAATTTCTTGAGCTCCTCCGTGCTTTGGAAGGCACGTATAAGCCGTTGGTCCCGGCAATATTCATTGTATGGCAGTCGTTAAGCTATGTCAGGTCACAAGTGCGATTTCTGAAACGCGGAGTAACCTAAACGTATGGTTTTTGTATGCCTTTAGGTAGCTTGAAAAATCTGACAGTGTTGGCCACTTACACACACGATAACAACAAAAGAACATTTAAATTATTGATCATCATCATCATTTGAACCTCATAACGACCACTGCAGGATATAGGTCTCTCCCAAGGATTTCCAAAATGACCGATCTAGAGCGGCCTACATTCAGCGCTTTCCAGCGATCTTAGGTCGCTGGAAAGCGCCAATGGGGCAAAAAGGTTGTCACTATTCGACAACATTTTTACCCCATTGACCATTCGTTCGTCGCGCTATGTGTTCCGCCCACAGCCGCTTCAACGAGCTAATCCGCTGGGCTATGTCAGTGACTTTTGCTCTCCTACGAATTTGAATTGATTCGATCACGTAAAGAAACACCGAGCATAGCCCTCTCCATAGCGCGTTGAGCGAACTTGAACCTTGTTATGAGATCCATAGTAAGGGACCACGTTTCAGAGCATAGACTAATGATTTCCAATTCAGCTGTCGCAGGTCCGGAAACTTTGCAATTGTCGAGATTTCCCAACCTCTACTACTATATTCTCCAAGAAAAAGTCTGATTGTATACGCACTTAAGAGTCCCCTTACCCTGGACAGAATCAGACTTTCCCATACAAACGTAGTCTACCTACGTTTTATTTTGAAACAACATGTCGGATATGGGCAAAATTATGTAATATTAAAGAAATTGCAATTATCTAGGCTTATAATTAGTTTTCTACAATAAAATGATGAACTTAAAAGAGAATATAGTGTATTATATCCTATTTGACCATCAGTATGGAAAACTTCTACACCCTTATATTTTCTTTCCAGTTCATAATTTTACTGTAAGAAACCAACCATAGATAATTGCAATTTCTTTAAAATTACAAATTTTTACCGAAATCTGACATGTCGTTTCAAAATAAAACGTAGACTACGTTTTTATGGAAAAGTCTAAGGTGAGGGGATTCTTAAATCGTTTCGCGAACCTGGGTTTTTCGCCATATGTTTAGAACCAATGTTTTTAGCCCTGTACACTCGTACTAAGTAGTAAGTGTCAGTGACCGAAATTCAGACAAGAATGTGCGAACCTACCGAAGGTCATCTTTTGCGATGCTGTGTATAACTGTTCATTGATCTTTTGAACCGTTTTCGCGAATAAATTGAATACACAACTATAGTAACGGTATTTGACATAAACAGATCTGTCAAGCGAAGTGAAGCGAAACCAACACAAAAAGTCTAACAGTTCCATCCCAACAAAGCGTAAATAGTGACCGAATGTTTTGGTTTTGACCTTTTAAGTGACAGCGGTCAAGCATTTGTTTGCAATTCGACACCACCACCAAATAGGTAATTCATTTTTGGCAGTAAATATAAATATAGATAAATATATGCACGGACAAATTACACCGATTGAGCCACCCCCAAGTTAGCTTAAGCTTGTGTTATGGGATACTAACTCAACGATACTACATTTTATAATAAAAAATACACATTGTATAGATAAACACCCAAGACCAGGACAATATTTGAAAAAGGCCATTTTCCAACTTGCCCTGGCTGGGGATTGAACCCAGAACCTCCGGATTGGCGGACTAGCGTGTTGACCATTACACCGCCACTGGGGGTCGCCGAGTACGTCCTACGTCGAGTAAAGTACCCAATTGTGTTTTTATCGTGTCAGTTGGATGTTTATCTATATATGTATTTGTTATAAAATATAGTATCGTTGAGTTAGAATCCCATAACACAAGTCTCGAACTTACTTTGGGGCTAGCTCAATCAGTGTAATTTGTCCCTATATATTTATTTATTTATTATTATTATTAGTTAAAGGGTTAAAAACAACCCCACATATCTCTTTAAAAAGTTTATGGTTTGGCTCGTGTTCTATTTAGAAATCGATGAGCCTCGTCTTCCTGCATACTTTTTAAAACGCTCCGATCAAATAATCGCACAACGCAAGCCGCCAGAGTGTGGTCAGGAAAAAATCCATAATCCATTGTTTGGGAAAGTAAACTAAGTCTTTAATAAATCCTCGTACTAAATGCCCGGACAATATCGACTGCTAACATAAAAAAATTACTAAATTAATCACTGCCAGAAATTCAAGAATAAATTAAATTAATATCTCTCATTACTACCAGTATAAATTCAACTAACGTACATACGAATGAGACTGAGTAATTTCAGCGAGTCTGTTTTCCATTTCCTTTGATCTGTCTCTCGTTAAGATACGAATTGCGACTCTCAAAATAGTTTTCATTTACGTTATTCCTTTTTATTGGGTGAATAACCTCTTTTTTATGTTATAAGGTCCAAAATACCTCAGTGCCTCAAGACGAATGTGTAATCAATGTGTGTTATCAGTGATGACTTATGGCCCTGAAACGTGGTCCCATACTATGGGTCTCATAAGAAGGCTCAAGGTCGTTCAGCGCGCTATGGAGAGGGCTATGCACGGCGTTTCCCTTCGTGATCGAATCAGAAATGAGGAAATTCGTAGGAGAACAAAAGTCACTGACATAGTCCAGCGGATTAGTTCGTTGAAGTGGCAGTGGGCGGGACACATAGCGCGAAGAACCGATGGCCTATGGGGCAAAAAGGTTCTCAAATGGCGACCACGTACTGGCAAGAGAAGCGTAGGGTACCCACCCACAAGGTGAACAGACGACCTGACCAAGGTCGCTGGAAAGCATGCTATTTAATAAAATAGCATGCAAATTAAAGTTTTCTAACGTAGTAGAGGCCTATGTCCAGCAGTGGACGTTATGCGGCTGAAATAATGATGATGATTTGTTAGGTTGGCATCTCCATCAATTAAAAGGTTAATTAAATGGCATCGTGACTTTATTAATTACAAACGAACACGATTGTTAATAAAAGTTTAAAATGGTGGTGCATGTCATCAATATTTTTAATTTTGGTCTTTAGTTGCATTACATCATTACTTACTTCGGCATGATCCGTTTCTAGGTTACTAGGGCTTACTACCCATGATGCAAGACAATTAGGGAATGGTAATCACCGGGAATAGATTTTATAATTAATTTACGGCTCTGGATACTTGTCCTTTAGAGCCTATCTTTATTTATTCACTTCTTTATTCCTAACCCTAACCCTAACTATACAATAAAAGGTTGGTGTAGGTCCTTCGGCATCAATAATGTCATAATGACGTTTCATATTTGAAACTAGTGTTTCACTGACGACCTCCGTGATGAAATGGTCAACACGCTAGTCCGTCAAACTGGAGGTTCTAGGTTCGATACCCAGCCAGGGCAAGTTGGAAAATGGCCTTTTTCGAATTGTCCTGGGTCTTGGGTATCTTTATACAGATATAGTATCGTTGAATTAGTATCCCGTAACACAAGTTTAAACTTACTTTGGGGCTAGCTCAATCTGTGTGATTTGTCGCCATACAAAGTGGAAGGGACATACCCGTAATAAATCGAATCACGGGCTATACTACATCCCTATTAGAACAATGAAATGAAAATAAAATTCCAAAAACAAACAAAAAAACTTCGATATTCCGATACAAATTGCGGCTGCACACTTTTGTATGGAAATGCCGAATTACTTTTATAATTTTTGACTGTTATTTTTATTTAATTATACTATAATGATGTGGTATAGCCCATGGTTCGATTTATTGCGAGTATGTCCCTTTGACGTTGTATATTTATTAATTAATATACTATTAACTACATACTCGTATATAACACGCAGAGAGTTAATGAGGTCAAGGCTCAATGAATTTTAAACTCTTATCGACTGTATAAAACAGAAAACAACACATAAACCCTCAAATGACTCACTCGAAGCGCATTCCAGAACGGAATAGCAATACTTATATATATGGTCGACGAGTCCGCTCGCCCATTCAGGCCGCGGTTGACAACAACTGCGTGCCTCGTACCACGAAAGCGGCGAAAGCGGGAGATAAACGATGGCCGCCGTACATTTTCGCTAATATTCAAAGACGAATTCTCCTTTCTAACCTTGGCTAGAGCGGGAAAGGGCTACGGAACCGGCCATGCTGCCATCGCTGTCTTTCGCTCTAATAAACGACGGTTCTAAGCTATAGAAAAAGATAGCAGCATCGGTAAGGCGGCCACGTACCGGCAAGCACAGCTTAGGCAGGCGTGTGTCACTCCCCGTTTAGGTATCGAAAATATACCTACATTATTATAATGCGCGCGGCGACCACTTTGAAGTGAAAAATTCAGTTACATGAATCCTTTGTCCAGAGTAATAAGAATTAAATTGGCTTGCAATGGATGTCTAGGTATCTAAACGAAGAAGTGAGGAGTTTTGACGCGAGCTAAATTAAACCATAGCGCTAATGACATTAAGTAGATATTTCTTTGAATTTATTTTCTGAGTAAGACTTCTGTACGTGTGTACCACTACTTATTCTGTGGCTTAGGACACCCACCTGCTAGATGGTCAGATGACCTGAGCAAGGTTGCAGGAAAGCACTGGATGCAGGCCGCTTCCAATGGGCCATTTTAGAGATCCTTGGGCCTATGTCCAGCTGTGGACTTCCTGTGGCTGATATGATGATGATGATTGGAAAGGACTGTTCCGTGCTAACAGATGAGTAGAATAAGAGACCTAAAAATCTTTTGTCTTGTCACAGGTGGTCCTCGAAGTACCTCTGCGCAACAACGACACCCTCTGGAACGAACAATTCGTCATCATATCGGAGTGTGAACCAAGAACGTCGGTGTACGTCGTGTGCGTAATTGCTGTGCCGATATTGATAATAATGTTCGCTTTTCAATGATGGGAAGCAGTGGAGACTTTTGGATTGAAGAATACTGGTTTGAAGATTTGGAACTGAGGTTTGACATTTTAGTAAGCATAAAGAAAATTTGAGAAAACAAGTTTTTTTGCTAGACAAATTAAAAAAACCTGATGTTCAAGCGTTCATTCCAATAATTTTTAAACCGCTGAACCGTTTTCCATCAAACATAGCTTAGAACAAATGTCAATCAGTTTTCATACAAAAATACCGCATCAAAATTGGCTCATTCGTTTAGGCGGTACAATGACATAGACAAAGACACAAACACGTCAAACTTATAACCTTTTTTCGAGGATGCTGAGATTAAGGCGTTTTTTAGTAAGCAAGCTGCCACCGCTCACCATGCTTACTTGATTCCGAATTTACATCGGATTTTTTCACCCTCTTTTGTTGCCTTTGACATTCCTACCCATCACCTTACAAACATAATTATTTCTCTTCCTTGTCACGAGATGGCGCTATAATAGCTATTTATTAAAAATTAAAATCTTCACATCCCATTATTTAAATAAAGTAGTACTCTGATTAATTAAATATGACTTATATGAAATGCAATAAATATTTTGAAAGCATATTCAATACTTTCATTGTCACTATTTTGCTAGTCGTGTGTGCTGCCATCTTTGTGTGCCTACCCGCAACTCCAGTTTTGAATACTTTCGGGCCCTCCAATAGTTTCTATGGCGTTGGGTATTTGTTACGTTGGTAGTTATATTATCTTTGACTTTGGTAAAATTGATTAATCTGTGATGCGAATATACTACTCGTACAAGGTAGGTGTGGTGTGCAGTGTTTGGAAAACCCATCCATAACGGTAAACCGGTTATATCGGTTAACCCTTTTTCGGTTAGTCCTTTGATTCGGTTAACCCACACAATAAGGGTAACAGTAACCGTTATCTGAATAGGTTAGTTAGGTTTTCGGGGATGCACAGCCGTTTGATTGAGTCATGCAAGCGCTTTTGTAGGAATAGGTACAGTGACCATGTGACGAGGAATGAAAAACGTGTAGTATCATGCAGAAATATATATGTCGATTCTGTTAAAGTTAATCGCAATTATAGGTTAACAGGCTATTTCGGTTAACCAAAATATATTTTAACCCATTTCCAATTGGATTAATAACAGATTATTTCGGTTAGGTTAACCTAAACCGTCCAAACCCTGGTGGTGTGAGGTATGATAGAAATATATGTGTATCCGTCCGTATGAAAATAGAGGTACGACAGAGTTAGAAAAGTACAATTTTAATTAGTCCGTCTTTGAGATGATTTAAAATTAATACACCTATATTTTTCAGTTTGCCAAAAAAGTAAAATTCACAAAGATACGAAGGTTCAAAGATCCGGAGTGGGGGCTTGCGACGTCACCTCTATGTAAAAATCGTACGTAGCCGTGACGTCATGCGGAATTTCAATGCGCTGTATCTTTGTAATTTTTTGTTTCTCAGAGGAAAAAAAAAATACGCGTACAATATTTTTTAAGACGAAGTGGTAGCTAAAGTGGCGCCCTCATTTGAAATAAATTGTTTAAAACTATTTAGTTTTAAACAATTTATTTAAGACGGACTACCAATATTACTTAATATTTTAAGTAATATTGGTAGTCCGTCTAGTTTTAAAACGGCGAAAACCCGTTTTAAAACTAGACGGACTATTAGTAACAATTTCAAAGGTTATTCATAAAATAGTTTAAAGGTCTTTCTAGACAGTGATACAAATCAAATTTTTAATTATCACTATATTTAGTTTTAAACAATTTATCTCAAATGAGGGCGCCACTTTAGCTACCACTTCGTCTTAATGATCTAACTTATGTATATATTTTTTACAAAATTTGTTGACGACAGACAGCGTGCCGCCTGAAATTTGTAAGAGGACCGACCAATCAGGACGCCTACATTTCAGCCAATGAGAGGCACACCCCTCCTCACGCACACTCGGGCGATCCCCGAGCGCGCGCCCTGATTGGTCGGGACACTCACGCGTATCGGCGCTACCTGCGAGTAGCGCCCATTGTATATATATAGCCCTAGCTTGTACAAAGTTTGTAGTCAGTCGTAGTCAGTCGTAGTCAGTCGTAGTCAGTCGTAGTCAGTCGTAGTCAGTCGTAGTCAGTCGTAGTCAGTTGTAGTCAGTCGTAGTCAGTCAGTAGTTCAATCGAGTTCAGACAGTGTACAAGCAGCAACAGTGAATATACCATCAGAGCGGAAATCTCTCCGGCGTTTCATTTGGAACCAGCATCTAGTGTATACAGTCCACTAAACATCCTTACAAGGACCTGCGTTGGCCCATCGTCAACAATATTTTTTATTAATCTAACCTAATGGGCCCAAAATATTTTTCCATTCGTCATGCCTGTTAGGTGAACTTTAACGTGTGGTATTTCAGTACTTCTGTTTGGTGTAAGTTATTTATATAAAATGGTGATGCCCTTTTTAAGAATTTGTATGAAATGCGGAAACGGAAATTTCCGTTAGTAAATAATTAGTTGACTATTTAATTAAAAAAAAGTTTTAAATATTATTTATTTTAAACAACTCAGAACACGTTGTTCCAAAAAAATATGCACCACATGAATAAATAAAAACAATTTTTTTAAACTAAGCAGCTTATTAAGTCTTGAATGAAGACAAAGGTAAATAAAACATATCAATTACAACCAAAACTAAAAACCAACTTCACCCCCAATCTACACCAACGATTTTGATAAAATGTCTGTGGGACCACCTCACAAGTATACCCTTTCAAACCAAAAAAAAGGAATTTCTCCAAATCGGTCCAGGCGTCATCGAATAATCGGTGAACATACATAGAAAAAAAAAACACAATATCGGGACGAATTGATAACCTCCTTCTTTTTGGAAGTCGGTTAAACACTGAGCAATTAAGTAATAAAATAAACTTTAATTAAAGAAAAATCCAAATGCTTCTATAAATAAACAGGTATTGAATATAAAATACCATAGATACAGGTGTGACAAAAAATTCTAAAACTATTTTATCTCTGGACATATATAACTCTGGATTACTAACCAACTTGTGGAAGATAATGTATGAAATATATATGCAAATATGTTTTTGGCGTCCCATACAAGTTGCCCCAATCAGCTGATCCGAATATCTATGGGAAGAATTTTTTTTTAATATTTCTATACAACGTAATAAATCGAACCACGGGCTATACATCACTTGAGTATAATAAAAAACAAAAAAAAAATGTCAATCTCATACAAATTGGCGGCAAACACAGGCGGCTGCTCACTTTGGAATGGAAATTCCGAATTTTTTTTTTTTGTATTTTTGCTGTTATTTTAATGTTATTATACTATAGTTGTTGACGACAGACAGCGTGCCGCCTGAAATTTGTAAGAGGACCGACCAATCAGGACGCCTACATTTTAGCCAGTGAGAGGCACACCCCTCCTCACGCACACTCGGGCGATCCCCGAGCGCGCGCCCTGATTGGTCGGGACTCTCACGCGTATCGGCGCTACCTGCGAGTAGCGCCCATTGTATATATATAGCCCTAGCTTGTACAAAGTTTGTAGTCAGTCGTAGTTAGTCAGTCAGTAGTGCAATCGAGTTCAGACAGTGTACAAGCAGCAACAGTGAATATACCATCAGAGCGAAAATCTCTCCGGCGTTTCATTTGGAACCAGCATCTAGTGTCTACAGTCCACTAAACATCCTTACAAGGACCTGCGTTGGCCCATCGTCAACAGCGCGTGGTCCTTCGAGCCGGATCAAGAAACAAGAATTGGCGTTCAAGAAACACCTAGGGGATCAAGATGGTCGTCACTCGAAGCCAAAGTGGAGTGGATGAGGGTCGTCGCGTATTCGACGAGCCACCTCAATCACCGTCCGCATCAAGCGCTGCGCCTGTCCTTCGAACTGGAGTTCCCACCGGCGCCCCACTACCTGGGCACTCAGTGCAATCTGAGGTGCCCCCCACCAACGTGCCTATACGTGATCAGCATCGTACACGTTTGGTGGCGCATTCCGGCCAGCCGACCGCAACCGGGACACGGTCACGAACTGCGCGCTCTACACGATCGACTGCGAGCGCCGTGGCACGTCTACAGTTCGAAGCCGAAGAACGCCTGGCCGCCATTCGACGCCAGGAGCTTCAGATCGAAGCTGAACTCATAAAGAAGCGACTGGCTGCCGACCTCGCCGAGCTTGAGGACGACGACAGCGTCGAGGAAGATGGGGAGCCGACCCAGAACATCAGCCGAGTTCACGCTTGGTTGGACGAGACGACGCCGAGCGCCGCCCTCACCGTACGGAGGGAGGCAACCGCCAACTTCGCGCCCGAACCCGGTCCAGTCAACGCAGCGCCTCGAATGGATGCCGCCGACAGCGCCGCGACACCCGCCGCCGCGACGCTGACCGCCAGAGGCAGGCGAATCGACTGGTTGCCTCAACAGCCGGAGCGACGGAGGGGGTCACCGACGCCACATAGCCGCCGCGCCGGGTCACCGACGCTGCATAGCCGCCACGCCGAGAGGGGGTCACCGACGCCACATGGCCGCCGCGCCGGGTCACCGACGCCGCATAGCCGCCGCGCCGGGTCGCCGACGCCACATAGCCGCCGCGCCGGGTCACCGACGCTGCATAGCCGCCACGCCGAGAGGGAGTCGCCGACGCCGCATAGCCGCCGCGCCGGGTCGCCGACGCCACACAGCCGCCGCACCGAGAGGAGGTCACCGACGCCGCACAGCCGCGGCATCGAGAGGCTTGCCGCCACCATGGAGAAGATGATGTCGTCTCGGCCACCGCCGCGCCAGACTACAGACTTGCCGCACTTCTCCGGGTCTCCGAGGGAGTGGATTTCTTTCGCCGCCGCCATGCGAGAGACCACGCAGCTCTACAAATTCACACCTACGGAGAACATCGCAAGACTTCGCAACTGCCTCAAGGGAGACGCCCGCGACGCCGTAGCGTCACTGCTGAACTCCGCCACACACCCAGACGTCGTGATGGAGACGTTAGAGCAGTGCTTCGGGAGGCCCGACCTCCTAGCCGATCAAGCCTTCGAAGACCTCCAGAATCTGCCGCGACTGGGGACAACGGCGATGGAGCTCAACACCTTCGCCGTGAAAGTGCAGAACATCGTGGCCGTCCTGAGCAACGTCAAGCAAAGCTGCCTGCAGGACTCGCTGTTAGTACGAGAAGTACTTGACAAGCTCAGCCTGCACCTGAAGCCCCGATGGTACGACTTCGCCGAAGCCCATCCGGGCCCCGAACCCGACATCGTCAAGCTGTCGAGGTTCCTGATGAGGGAAGCCAACATCGCCCTCAAGCACGGATTCTCCAAGGCGAAACCGAATCCGAGTCATCAAAAGCGAGAGCCGCCTCGCACCGCCGCCGCTGCCTCACGACCGGAGGCAAAGAAAAAACAAGTCTACGCTACGACTACGCCGAGCGAAGACGAAAATCGCTGCCCAGCGTGTGAAGAGCCGCACACGCTGCCCGACTGCCAGAAATTCAAGAAGATGCAGTACGACGAGCGCTGGGAGGTCATCAAGAAGAACGGGCTGTGCTTCAAATGCATGGCCAGCCGACACCGACGCTACAACTGCAAGAAGAAGACTTGCAGTATCAATGGCTGCAGACGACCTCACCACCGGCTGCTACACGGCGAGCCGAAACAAGAAGGTGCCAACTCCGCCGGCGCCACCGCCGCCACCGCCGCCGCTGCGGCGGCCGCCACCGACAGCGACACTGCAACCGTCACTGCCACAGCTACGCGCAGTGACGTCAAGCTGAAGATCTGCCCAGTGACAATCTCCGGGAAGCGCGGCAGCCTTAAGACCTTCGCGCTGTTCGATGAGGGCTCCACCATTACATTGGTGGACGACGACCTGGCGCGACACATTGGCGCCGACGGTCCAGCGACGTGTCTACAAGTGAAGAGCATCGGCAGCAAGAGACAAGACGTGAGGAGCCGACGTGTCAAGCTCACAATCAAGGGCGCTGGTGGAGAAGAGTTCAGCATCGCCGCCAGGACGATGGCGGGCCTTGACCTCACGCCGCAATCTATCTCGGCTGACGTGCTACAACTGCGTCATCTCAGCGACCTCAGCGCGGACGACGTAGTCTACAGCGACGCAAAGCCTAAAATTCTAATAGGCACCGACAACTGGCAACTCATCGTGACACGGGAGCTGCGCTGCGGAGGAGCAGAGGAGCCGGCCGCCTCGAAAACCGAGCTCGGCTGGGTGCTACACGGAGTAATGCCGAGCGCGATGCTGAGACGCGCACACGACGTCTTGCACGTGGTCACCAACGAGCCTGCCGGTGCCGAGCCGCTAGAGGACTTAGTGGCCCGACACTTCCAACTCGACGCTTTGGGGGTGTCGACATCTTCACAGCATATGAAGATCGAAGATAAGCGAGCCGTGAAGATCTTCGAGGACACAGTACGCTACAAGGACGGGCGCTACGAAGTGGGCCTGCCGTGGCGCAACGACGAAACCCAGCTGCCGCCGAGCTACAACGCCGCATTGAAAAGACTGAAGACACTCGAGGCCAAGCTTGAAAAGGACCCGAACGAGAAGAAGCAATACCACGCCAAGATCAACAGCATGATCGACAAGGGCTACGCCGAGCTCTGCGACGGGACCGAAGACGCCAGTCCTGTTTCGTGGTACCTGCCTCACTTCGCGGTACGCAATATAAACAAGCCCGGCAAAATAAGGGTGGTACTGGACGCGGCGGCGAAGACCCACGGGACGTGCCTGAACGACCATCTACTTCAGGGGCCTGACATGCTGCGGTCCCTCAACTCGATCCTGTTTCGCTTTCGAGAAGGCGACTACGCAATCACCGCGGACATAGAAGAAATGTTCCTGCGAGTGAAGATCCAGAGGAAAGACCAGCCGGCTCAGATGTTCCTGTGGCGGGAACGACCGACCGACCCGCCGAGCAAGTACAAGATGACGTCGATGATCTTCGGGGCATCCAGCTCACCGTTCCTGGCCCACAGTGTGCGCAACAAAAACGCACACCACCATCGAGACACACACCCGGCCGCCCTACGTCCAATAACGGAGTCGCATTACATGGACGACCTCGTCGAGAGCTTCGACGACCTCACGCATGGGAAGGAGGTCATCAGACAAGTGGATGAGGTCCACAAACACGCGGACTTTCACCTGCGCGGCTGGAACAGCAACAGCGCCGAGCTGCTCGCTGCTACGCAAGAAGACCGCCGTGCCAGCGAAGCAACAACGCAGCTGGGCGGAGCCGAGAAAATGCTGGGACTTCTGTGGGACTCCAAAACGGACAGCCTGAGCTTCAACACCGCCTTGAACAAGGTTCCTGAGGCGGTCCGGACACGCACAAGGGCGCCTACCAAACGCGAGGCGCTGTCAACAGTGATGAGCATCTACGACCCGCTCGAACTCCTGTGCTGCTACACCATCACAGCGAAGATCACGCTGCAGAAGTTGTGGCGCTGCCAGACTACATGGGACGAGCCGGTGTCTGAGGACGTCGCGACCGACTTCGACGCGTGGCTGGCCGGGCTCCAAGCTATCCAACGCCTGCGAGTACCTCGGAGCTACAACGGAGGGAGCGACGTGCGACGCAGAGAACTCCACGTCTTCTGCGGCGCGAGTGAGGACGCCTTCGCGACGGTGGCATACTGGCGGCTACAGCTGGAGTCCGGCGAAGTCAAGACCGTGCTAGTGGCGGCACGAGCTAAGGTGGCGCCTTTGAAGACGCAGACGGTGCCGCGCATGGAACTGCAGGCGGCGCTGATTGGCGCTAGACTCGCGAAAACCATCAAAGAAGACCATCGCATTCGAGTGGATGACACGTGCTACTGGAGCGACTCGCAGACCGTATTACATTGGCTGCGCAACGGGAGCCGCAGATACACTCCGTTTGTCGCACACCGTCTCGGCGAAATCACCGAGTCATCGAGAGCAACAGATTGGCGATGGGTGCCGACTCATCTCAATGTCGCCGACATCGCTACGAGGAGCGGCTACGTCCCAGAAGAAAACGACGTGTGGTTCTCCGGGCCAGAGTTCCTGAGACGGCCGAAGTCTGAATGGCCACAATGGGACGCATGCCGAGAAGACACCCGTGAGGAAGAAGCACACGTCATCACGAAGAGCCAGGACTCAGCGCTACCCGACATCGAGCGGTTCTCTTCATTTGACCGCTTGATAGGCGCTACGGCTCAAGTACTCCTGCTTCCTCAGCGCTGTAAAAAGCGAAGCGCCACGTTGAGCCAAGACCACATTAAAAGAGTGACCCTGGCTGTGGTTACAACGTGCACAAGAGGACTCCTTTTCACAAGAAATCCTCGAGCTCAAGAAGGGGCGCGCCGTGCCGAGATCCAGCCCGCTACGCCGATTCGCTATCAAGCTGGAAGACGGCCTAGGGAAAATCGACGGGCACTCGAACAAGGCAGACATCCCGAAAGGGACGTTACCTATCATCGTGCCACGCTCCGACCGCCACGGACGTCAAGAAAGAATCGAGGCTGGCGACATCGTGGTCATCGCCGACCACACCTTACCGCGCAACACATGGCCTCGGGGGATCGTCACACACACCTTCCCCGGGCCCGACGGCGTGGTGCGCAACGTCGAAGTCAAGACTGCGGGCGGAACTTTTCGACGACCCACCACCAAGCTCATCGCGCTCCAGTCATCGACCGCACTCTCCCCGGACCAGAGGGAGAGGACGCGCTGCACAACGGGCACGCAGTCGTCTTCCAGGGATGGCTACGGAACTCCTTCGCCGGAGGGAGAATGTTGACGACAGACAGCGTGCCGCCTGAAATTTGTAAGAGGACCGACCAATCAGGACGCCTACATTTCAGCCAGTGAGAGGCACACCCCTCCTCACGCACACTCGGGCGATCCCCGAGCGCGCGCCCTGATTGGTCGGGACTCTCACGCGTATCGGCGCTACCTGCGAGTAGCGCCCATTGTATATATATAGCCCTAGCTTGTACAAAGTTTGTAGTCAGTCGTAGTTAGTCAGTCAGTAGTGCAATCGAGTTCAGACAGTGTACAAGCAGCAACAGTGAATATACCATCAGAGCGAAAATCTCTCCGGCGTTTCATTTGGAACCAGCATCTAGTGTCTACAGTCCACTAAACATCCTTACAAGGACCTGCGTTGGCCCATCGTCAACAATAGTGATCTTGTAAAGCCCGTGGTTCGATTTATTACGCGTATGTCCCTTCCACGTTTTTTTTTAATGTTTTTTGTTTATGTCATAAAGCGGCAAACGAACAAGCGGGTCACCTGCTGGTAAGTGATCACCGCTGCCCATGGACAACTGCAACACCAGGGGTGTAACAGAAGCGTTTTCGGCCTTTCAGGAACATATAGACTCGTTTTTTGAAGTTTTCAATGTCGTATCGGTCCGGAAACACTGCTGCAGGAAGTTGATTCCACAGTTCGGTCGTACGTGGTAAAAAGTTCCTTTTAAAACGTACGGTGGTAAAATACGTATGTTCATAGTGGAAAGTTTTTCAGTATAATGAAGTGAATCTAACCTCAAAATAGTTCCAGTATATTTTGTTGCACGTTATATATAGGTGTATACATTTTAATACTCCCATCAGGGCACGTAACGAAGCTAAGTACGTGAACTATAAACGAAAATACATTTAAATAACCAAAATGGTCTGTCGTGTCGACGAAGGCAGTTTAACGACACAGTCAACCTTAATGTGCAGACTACAAGGCTTCACGAGTAACCTTGCTTTGAGAGGTACTAAATTAACCTAGACATTGGTGATCTAATATCAACATTGATAGACACACCTTGTATATAAAGACACACATGTACATAGTAAATAAATAAATTAATATATAGGGACAAATTACACTGATTGAGCTAGCCCCAAAGTAAGTTTGAGACTTGTGTTATGGGATACTAACTCAACGATACTATATTTTAAAACAAATACATATATAGATAAACACCTAAGACCCAGGACAATTTGAAAAAGGCCATTTTCCTACTTGCCCCGACCGGAGATCGAACCCAGGACCTCTGGGTGGCGGACTAGCATGGTGACCACTACGCCACGGAGGTAGTAAAATAAAATAAATAGAAACATACGGACAAATCACTTAGATTGAGCTAACCTCAAAATAAGTTCGAAACTTGTGTGGGATACCAACTTAACAATACTATGTTTTATATTAAATGCATGTATTGTAGAGGTGGGCCTCCGAGCTCCGGGTTTGCAGTTGAGATGCAGTTTGATTACAGTTTGCACGACTGCAATGTTTGCAATGCAAACTACATTAAAATGTAGTCTTTAATGTAGTTTGCATTGCAGTATGCAATGCAAATTATAATACAGAACAATAATGACTGGCCAAGTGTGAGGTGGATTCGCGCACAATGGGGTTCCGTGCCATTATCTGTAAAAATCACGTTTGATGTCTGGAGCAGTGGCGTAGCATGGGGGGGGCGGAGGGTGCGGTCCGCACCGGGCGGCACTTTGCGGGGGGCAGCGCTGCGGAGGTGGCAGTTAGAAAAAAAAATTAAAATTTAGAAAAAAAGTTACTTTCTTTCAGTGTTTTTTTTCGTAATTTTTTTTTATGTTACCTAACACCCAGGTACCTATGCAGGTTCTATGCATGGGTGATGCAAGCGCAAGGTTTCTCAATAAAAAATGTTAATTTCACTTTTCAATTCAATAAATCATTCAATAAAACTAATAAAAGTACTCTTTTTACCATGCCCAAATTTTTTATAATGGATTACAAAAATAAGAGGGCGGCAAATTTGGAATCCGCACCGGGTGCTAGTGACCTATGCTACGCCACTGGTATGGAGCCCCACTTAAATATTGAGAAGCTTGTTCCTCGGCGGGAGTGCGCATTACTAGCGCTTTCGCAAGTAAAGCAACACCGGGCGTGGTCCGCACTTGGATTGGTGACCACAAGTGGCATAAAAATCTCGAGCTCCTCCGTGCTACGGAAGGCACGTATAAGCCGTTGGTCCCGGCTGTCATCATTGTATGACAGTCGTCAAGCTGTGACAGCATGCCTTTAGGCAGCTTGAAAAATCTGACACTAACTAGTGTTTGGCCACACACGAAAAGCAAGCAAGCACTTAAATATTAGCTTTAGTCTTTTTTTATTATTTGTTGATTGTGCAGCAACAGAAATTCGATAGAAACACTGTGAAAGTTTCAACTGTCTAGTTATCACGGTTCATGAGATACAGCCTGGTGAACGACAAACAGAGGGGCGGATGGACGAACAGCGGAGTCTTTGTAATAGGCTCCCTTTTTTACCCTTTAGGTACGGAACCTTAATGATAAACAATTTGCAATGTTAACAAAGAATGGTTGCAATATAAATTAACAGTCAGCGTTTTTTTAAAAAATACACAACGTGGAAAGGACACACCCGTAATAAATCGAACCACGAGCTATACTAGATCACTATAGTATAATGAAATTAATGGTGGCGTCGCTGGTCGGGTCGTTAGATTCCCTCTAATATGGTTGAGTTTAACGATGGCTGATCCGTGCGTCAACTCGTGAACGGGTGCTGCCGGTAGGGACTGGTCAGCTCGGCTTCGCTTTTTTTTGACTAATTAATATTTTTTATTACGCAATTTATGTTTGTTTACTTGTTCGCAAGCATTACATGTTATAATGTGTCAACATTGTATTATGTTATAAGTATTTATTCATTAAAAGACAATTATAATAATATGACAAAGCCCTTCTGGCGAGTAGGCGACCAATACTGTGAAAATGAGTTTCTTTCGGCGTTTCTTCTCAGCAGTGGTCGTTACGAAGCGCTGGTATCGGTAGCTTTTCTTTAAAAATAAATTAAATTTTAATATACTTTACACGTAACATAAATTATACTTATTGACGTGTAAAAGTGCCTGTAAAGGTCTAATTACTGACTAAACATTTGAAGCATTGAATCAAAATAACAACCAAATTGCACGGGCGGCTGCACACATTTGTAAGGAAATGCCGATTTGTTTTTTTTTTGTTTTTTTTTTATTTTGTTTGTTATTTTAAATTCATTATACTAAAGTATGCATGTCCCTTCCACGTCGTATAATTTACACAAACTTTAGAATCGGAAGATTAAAGGTTATATTTACAACCAAACTGTATATACATACTGACTGTTGTAAAAAAAAACATTACACTACGATTTTTCACACCGGAAATAAACATACTAATTGATTACGTAGAGCCACTATTTGGCGCGTTAACTTCCTTAAAACACACCACCTTGAAACAAGATAAAAAAAGATAATAAAAAAGATAATTTAAAAAAAAAAGTCAAAAGTATATTTGATGTGCACTCTATGGTAAATGATGTCTAGAGTCTGATCACGCGGAGACCGAAGGTGGTCGATAGAACTCGGTAACAATACGACGAAACTCCACCGAGTTTGCCCTTATCTCATTTCCCATAATAAGTACTTTGGCTTTACAATAAAAGATGGTACAAAAAAAAATCGTGACAAATAAAATAACACTGATTGAGCTAGCTCCAAAGTAAGTTCGAGACTTGTGTTATGGGATACTAACTCAACGATACTATATTTTTAATATTCTATTATTAATATTTATTATTTTTTAATATTCACTTCTCCCTCTACCCAAAGGTTGACTGGAAGAGATTGCTATGCGATAAGTCCGCCTTTGTATCATAATTCTATCTTCTTTTTTTCTGTTAATTGTTTTTCCTTTTATGGTGCAATAAATAGTATTTGTATTGTACTGTATTTTAGATAAACATCCAAGACCCAGGACAATTTGAAAAAGGCGATTTTCTAACTTGCCTTGACCGGGGTTCGAATCCGGGACCTCTGAGTGGCGGACTAGCATGGTGACCACTACGCCACGGAGGTCGTTAACTTATAGATAGATAAAAAGTTTCATTCTTTTGGCATATGAGCGAAGGTCGACCTCGCTTCGGATTTTAGACTAGGAGATTAAGAACTAATTTTTGAAAGGTTCCTGATACAACCACAAATTTGTATTTATAGCATTTTTTATAATTCCTAAACATTCTCACGGATATATCAACCTAGAAACCACAGAAATAGTTGCAAGCGGATATGAGTTAAATAATAATAGACTAACATACAACAGAACACATTGTAAGACCAGCTCATTGTATGCGCAATGCAGCAAAAACCATTCAGGATCATTTAAATAAGTGATTGTGTACTTTTATCCCATTTTCTATATATGTATCTAAGTATATTAGTTTGTAAATGTCTGCTTCCTTGTCTTTTATCATATATTTCAAGAAAAATTATGATCCTATCATCGCTTAGAGTATCATCATTGTGAAGAATCATTAAGTTTGTATCTCCTTTAGTTTCACGGGTCTTTCCACCCCGGTCCTTTGAGAGGCGTGGGGATACAGATCCAACACGTAGAGGCCCGTTCGAGAAGTTGATGTTATGTGGCGCTCCCGCCAATACCCATTCCTGAATAAACCTAAAAAAAAGGTGTACCCTTGAATAGGTTTTGGCTTGAGAAAGATTTATTGCAAAAAAAAAGGGAAAGGTCTATAGGTTATGGAATGAGATTGGGATGGACTGATGCTGGGATATTGCAATAGGAATATTATTACCACTTTTATTTAGTTTCACCTGGCCCGTTGTATGTCTGTGTGTCTAAAATCACTTGCAATTGCAAGGTACATTTGACCCTTTTTCCGGTATCCAATAAAGCTGTAGATCGCGTGACAATGCAATATTATGATCACATGGAGCTGGGTTACTCCATAAAATAATACGTTGGTCGTACGATAGTGACGTCCTATTTCTATGTCAAACCAAATCAGACTTTATCATCATACAATAATGCTCAATATTTGCTTGACACTGAAACGCGGATACGTAGTCACGTCCGTCTTGCGTGCTGCTTTTGGAGTAACCCCCCTGATTTGATTATGGAACTGGAAGGCCATAATATAATGAAACTATGAAACTCCACCGAGTTTCGTTTTGTTCTGTGTCTTGATAAGTACTTAGGCATCACAATAAAAGCACGAATATTTTCAGATAACTTATTCTTTTAGCATTTCTCATTTGTTACCGAAAATCCGCTTATTTCCAACAAGTCAATTCATAATCATGATCATCATATCAGCCACAGGAAGTCCACTGCTGGACATAGGCCTCCCCCAAGGATTTCCAAAACGACCGATCGGAAGCGGCCTGCATCCAGCGCCTCCCTGCAACCTTGCTCAGGTCATCTGACCATCTAGCAGGTGGGTGTCCTACGCTGCGCTTGCCGGTACGTGGCCGCCATTGGAGAACCTTTCTGCCCCATCGGCCATCGGTTCTTCACGCTATGTGCCCCGCCCACAGCCACTTCAATAAGCTAATCCGCTTGGCTATGTCGGTGACCTTCGATCTCCTACGGATCTCCTCATTTCTGATTCGATCGCGTAGAGAAACACCGAGCATAGTCCTCTCCATAGCCCGTTGAGCGACCTTGAGCCTTCTTATGAGACAAGAAGTCAATTCAGATTTCTAAATATCAAAACAAATATTTTCTATGGGAATTGGATGAAATAGAGGCAGATGACGTCATAGTTTCATGGAGTCAAATAGCACTCTTATTATCAGTTTTTCTGCGATAATAAATCTAAAATCACTTTAAAATCGATAATTTCCAAAGATAGAAAGATTATTTTGCGACGTTTTATTTCCTCATCACTCCAAAATAAATTAAATTAATAAAATAAAATTTTTGACCCAAACGTAGAATTTAGCAGCTGCTTCTCTTACTGCGAAGATCATAACAACTGATTGAAGGAATGAGCGAGAATTCTGAATCAAGTCAGTATAGGCCAACAACGCACCACCATTTTAATTGCTTTTTCCTCCATTACTACCATTTTCGCCTTTTGTTCTTATGAGCCTAGGCTCTGTCTACTTTGTTAGGGATGAAGACATGATAATGCATCTGTAACACTCCTCATTCGTTACTGAAAACTAAATTGTAAATTTATTACTTATTCTTCGAGGTTTTTTTGTGACATTAATTTGAAACAGAACTCTAAAACGTCAACCGTTCATTTTAGAAACGTGCTAAAAATAGAGAAAGGTGTTCCCGAAATTCCTCAAAGATCGACAACCGTCCAAAATAAATATTTTGGCAAGTTGCTAAAAGAAAAATGAGTCATCAGTGTCATCACCTCGTCGCGTCACGGTAAATAAACTACGGTACTTTGGGCCCATAAATAACCATGACTTTGACGTTTATGAAGACCTTATTGCTTAGTCATAAAGACCTTTTTAAAACTGTTGATTTAAAGCAGACTGTATAAAACAATTTGCTTAATCATGCGTGGTAAAAAGTTTTGGTAAACAATAAAGGTACGGGCATATTGAGAGGAAATCGTTCCATACAAACGTAGTCCTCTGATACCTCGCCGGAGAGTGCCATTACAGCGATGATTTTTTCCATAAAAAACCTTTGGATATATTAGCATGTCCCTTGGTTTTCGTTTTTTATATAACTTTTTTATTAAAAGAGAAACGAACCTCCATGAACCTGAAAAAATTATGAGATTCTCCATTATGTTCCAATATCTAGCAAGCAAATCTGACGAGATTACTTTTCATAGATATTTTCGGTCCAAGCTGCAGTTATCTCTATCGTACATCGCCACAGGTAGTTCGGGCACAGGGCAACAGTTAAAAATATCTTTTTTTCAATTATGTGTAATTTGCAAATACATAGGTAACTACTATTATCGATGACAATTAAAAGATAGCTGAAACTCTGTATCGGTACTCGGTTGTTTGCTAGCGGAATCCGAATAATAGCTTAATTTATTGGATCCAAAATGTTTTCTTGATTTTAGAATTTTAACCGATTCCGTATAAACCCTGTTCGATCCTCGTAGGAGCAACTCAGACCGTCAATATGAACATTTTTTTCTATGGGACCAATGCTTAAACTCGAAGAAAAAATCGTAATTTTCATACAAATTGCCGGGCCGGCCGAACACTTTTGTACGAAAATTTTCGAGTTTCAGGTATTGGAAGAAAAAGTTATTCATATTGACTGTCTGAGTTTCTCCTACAAGGATCAGACAGGGTTTTTGTAACATATTGTATATGTACATTACGCACGACTGTAGAGGCGGATTCCCCGAAATTATTGTTTACTCTTACTCTAATTTCCAATACCTTTATGTTATTTTTTATCAATTGAACTATTTCCTACTAGATTTTTTTCACATAATCATGAATTTTTATTCGTTTTGGATAACAAGAGGTATTTTCATCCTTCTAAAATTTTCCCTAATCTTATAAATTGCCAATCGAATTTTTTCCAAACTAAAACATGGTAAAATGTGTTACCGATTATTCTTGCATTGTAGCATCATTGATCTCAATGGCTAACCATGAACCTATGTTTATTTTAAAGCAAACATCTGCCAGTCTTAAGAGCGGCCTTCCCGTCTTACTTTTCATACAAACGCTCGTACGTGATTATGGCGATGTAACTGATCTTTGTTCAAAACTTTCGAACTAACAGGTTTTTTGTGTGCTATTTCTAGGTTTCTATAGAAATTAAAAATAAAAATTTGAAAAAACAAATGCAGTATAAGCCTCTAAAAATCTTGCACAAAATTTAGCTGAACTTCAACCATTCATAAAGTACTCATTTGTAAAGGTAAAAAATATTTCGATACAATCTTCGCAAATTTAATGAAATTTAAATATAAAACATTTATTTTACACACTTGTAAGTCTTACTGATAATCACGTATTTCCTGGAATAAGTTTTATGAAATTTCCGCACCCTATTAATAGTTAATATTCGTTCAATGGATAGTTAATAATAATACTAATTTCATTTAATACAATGCAAACCATGCCTTTAGGCGCAATCTCTCTCTTTTTGGTTTGCCTCTTTTTCTAGCATTGCCCTGGATGAAACAACAAGCTTTTCAAACTATGCTTGCGTTGACGACAGACCGGTCGGGAAGGGCCGCCTTAAATCGAGTTTATAAAGCCGGCTATGCACTCAATAGTTCGCACAAAGCCTGTATTCATAACGTGGTTAGTACTATATTCACTATCTATGTGATAAGGTTATGGATTCTCCTCAATTTTACCCTTTTTAGAACGGAAATGGACAGCTGTATCTAACCAAGCCGATTATAAAGAACAAAGGTTATAAGAGAAGCCATTGTATCATACATACAAAACCATACCAATTTAAAGTGTGCAGAATTTTAATAAATTTGACAGAACAATCAGTTTCTAAAATAGGTTGCTTTACACTATATATTAGGTTGGGGAGTCTTTTCGCATATAGTATGTATGAACTTGTAATAAAACCACTTTGGCTATACTATTTGTACCTGGCTGGTTTTGGTATCATTTAAAAGTTTAAATTTTAAAGAAGATAATTCCAAATTCAAATTAGGAAAATGTGTGATTTTCATTTGTTTTTCTTACCGTCAAGATGAGTGAATCTAATGAAGAAATTAGATACATTTTAAAATTTTACTACCAATAAGGTAAAAATGCAACGCAAGCCGCGAAAAAAAAAATTGCGATGTTTATGGACCTAGTGCAGTGTCTGTGAGAGTAGCACAAATTTGGTTTAAGCGTTTTCAATCCGGAAATTTTGATGTCAAAGATGCACGTCGCTCTGGTCGCCCTGTTACGGATAAATGGATGCTATTTTTGAAAAAGTGGAGCAAGATCGGCATATCAGTAGTTACGACGTAGCTGAAGAACTGGGAATTGACCACAAAACAGTATTGGCGCATTTGAAAAAAAAAATGGGTACACAAAAAAGCTCGATATTTGGGTACCTCACGAGCTCTCTAAAAGAAACCTAATGAACCGTGTACTCATTTGTGATTCTTTATTACGACGTAATGAGACCGAACCATTTTTGAAGAAATTGATAACTGGTGATGAAAAGTGGATCACGTACGACAAGAACGTGCGAAATAGGTCATGGTCAAAGGCCGGGCAGGCTTCACAGACTGTGGCGAAACCCGGGTTAACTCGCAACAAGGTGATGCTGTGTGTGTGGTGGGATTGGAAGGGCATTATTCATTATGAGCTGTTACCACCAGGCATGACCATCGATTCAGAACTCTACTGCGAACAACTGATAAGATTAAAGCAAGAAGTTGAGAGAAAGCGGCCGGAATTAATCAACAGAAGGGGTGTGGCTTTTCATCATGATAACGCTAGACCTCACACATCTTTAACCACTCAGCAAAAATTAAGAGAGTTTGGCTGGGAGGTGTTAATGCATCCGCCGTATAGTCCCGACCTGGCACCTTCAGATTTCCACCTGTTTCGGTCTCTTCAGAATTCTTTAGGCAGTGTCAGGTTAACATCACGAGAGGACTGCCAAAACTACTTGACGCAGTTTTTTGATCAGAAGCCCCAAAATTTCTATAGCAATGGATCATGTCCATAAAATATGTTTTGAATTTTCATATAAAATGCGAAAAGACTTTTTCCCCAACTTATTATAATGTGAAAGTACAGTATAATGATAATAAAATAACAGTCAAAAAACGAAAATATAAGTTAGTTAGATAGTCTAATCCTTCCACGTTGTTCAACTAACGTAACAAGTGCAATTTTTTAATGAATATAGTGGAAAGTCGAACAAAATTTACTGAAATTAATTCCAAGATGCTAGAAAAAAATGCAAGAACACTTAAAGAAATCCGTATTTTTCGCGGTATTCAACCGGCCGTAACATATTTATGTTATTAATATTATAGCTAAGTATTTACAAAAGCAAAATTAAGATTTACATCTTCGGCAAGTACACAGACAGTACTTCTAATTAATTTAAGGTTTAAAAAATCTTTATACCTCACAAAGAACATATTCCACTTGAATGAGTTAAGGGGATACCTGAATTTTCCGGGGTCCAGTGCTGCCCCCATTTGAAATAAATCTATGGAAAGGAAACGGAGATTTTATTTAAAATTTTGTCAGACCCTAGATAACCCTACAAACTATTTTATGAACAATTGTTTACAGTTTAAAGTGAGAACGTGAAGCTTTTCTACGCACAATTGCGAAAAACGGCCACTTTAGGCGTATGTGCGTAGAAAAGCTTCATGTTCTCACTTCAAACAGTAAACAGTAGTTCATAAAATAATTTGAAAGGTTATCTAGGGTCTGATCAACACAAAATTTTAAATTATATCTCCGTTTTCTTTCAAATGATTTATTTTAAATGGGGGCAGCACTGGACCCCGGAAAATTCAGGTAGCCCCTTAATGAATGAGTATATTCAAAGTCTATCTAAAATCCACATAACAGTTATTGACGAGTGCAAGTTAGGGATGATATGGCTAACTTCATTAAGGGGATACCTGAATTTTCCGGGGTCCAGTGTTGCCCCCATTTGAAATAAATCATTTGATAAGAAACGGAGACATCAGTTAAAATTTTGTCTTGACCAGGCACTATTTTATGAACTACTGTTTACAGTTTAAAGTGAGAACGTGAAGCTTTTTTACGCATAATTGCGAAAAACGGCCACTTTAGGCGTATGTGAGTTGAAAAGCTTCACGTTCTCACTTTAAACTGTAAACAGTAGTTCATAAAATAGTTTGAAGGCTTATTTACTGCCTGGTCAAGACGAAATTTTAAATGATGTCTCCGTTATCTATCAAATGATTTTAATTCAAATGGGGGCAGCACTGGACCTTAGAAAATTCAGGTAGCCCCTTAAAGCTAGGTATAACTAATCTTTATTTATAGCTCTTCCGACAGGCTCATGTTCTCTCACTCGACGGTGATGACTGAAAATCAGTGTTTGCTCCCTGAGCAATTTTAACGCTGAGTTATTGCCTTTTTGTATCACTGCGGTTCACCTTATTTCTAAAACTTATTGTCAATGATTTTATGTTGATTTGTGTAAACATGTATATGTGTGTGCCTCAGTGAGACAAATAAAGTCTTTATCTATCTATCTATCTATCTATCTATCTATCTAATTATATCAGTAATATTGTTTATTATTTATTAAAATATTACATACAGACTTACAGTTTTACACCAAGAAATCTGCATGCTAGATGTCTAGTCTAACCTAGGAGCAGGGTTATCAAATCAATAAGTAACACTAGTGATTCGCAGCGAACTTAGACCCCGCGATTATTATTCCAAAATACGAGTAGGTACGTAAATATTTTGAACCAATTTCACTCAATATCTCCAAAACTGGTTAAACAATTTTGATATCCAATATACGAATAATAATATAAGAATACTATTTCGTGAAATGTTAAGTTTCATCCAAATCTGATTACTGCACGAAAATAGAGCAATATAATTATTTTCACCAAAATGCGTATAGGTACCTATCTCAAATTTCATCGATATTAGTTCGACGGTTCGAGAGCTATCGTGAAACATACATAGATACAAACATACATAAAACATATTATTTTTCACCCAACTCAAATTTGTAGCCTTCGCTTGCTTCGCTCGCTCGGTCAGTGACAATCACATTCTTGGGATTCCTTTGAAAATATTTGATAGTAATATTAAATTGCATATACAATGTCCTTTTTAATTAAGTACGCATATTTTAAGAGGTGATTCAGTCCATCAATTTGAACAACATTTCCCAATAAATGTATATCGAAATACGAAACATTTTTTTGCATTTTTCTTAGTAGCGATATCATGAGACTACTTCGATTTGTATGAGAACCTAAAATTCGTATTTCGGTATACATTTATTGGGAAAATTTGTTCAAAATGATGTACTGAATAACCCCTTAAAATCATCATCATCATTTCAGCCGCATAACGTCCACTGCAGGAAATAGTCCTCTCCCAACGATTTCCAAAATGACCGATCTAGAGCGGCCTGCATCCAGCGTTTTCCAGCGACCTTATTCAGGTCGTCGTCCTACGCTTTGCTTGTACGTGGTCGGCATTCGAGAACCTTTTTGCCTTTTTACCCCATAAATATTTGTACTTAATTAAAAAGGACATTTTATACATAATTTCTTATGATCGGACCGCGGTTTTGTGGGTTTATCGATTTTCAATATCAGTATTTTCTTCCTTTTATATTTAAATCAGTTTTGTTTTTATAGAAAATTGGTTGGCATCAGGGGCATAACTGGCTCAAAAAATTTGGCTGATGTTTAACCCTTTCACCGCGAACGTCGGATATATTCGACAAAAAAAATGCTCGTATTGCACATAACTTACGTATCCACATCCCTTTTTGGTTGTATGTATTTATTTTAGATTTACTACCCCTCGCGCTGGGAGCACGGCAACCGATATAAAGTCTCGCGGTGAAAGGGAAGGTCACCCTGTATAGTAAGTATATTTAAATATAATTAAATGTACTCATATTATGAGTACGTTTTATATCTACGATTACAAAAAGCATTTTATCCCGATTTAGTTCAATGAAAAGCAAACAATGACACTGTTTTCTTATCAAATACTTACTTTATCTCACACTATCATGGTATTGAAATAGCAGAAATTCTAGGAAATACGTTCATTATCTCACTTACCTACTCTTATGAAAAAATCTTCAATGAAAAAACATTTTCAGTTTTATTTTAAAACGCAGAATAACTTTAGGACTAAACTTTAAACACAGATTTAGAATATAAAATGATCTTCTTATCGAGTCGAAATAGCTCAAATTAGATATTATAAGACCAGAACCTAGTAATTTAAAACCAAATGATCTAAGATACGAATTAGGAAAGATCTGCACCCATCTGTTTAATGAATGCGATGTATTTTATATTAAACGTAGTATGTTAAAAAAAATTTCGCGAGCGGGGTGGCAAAACAATCCTGGCCAGAAAATGATTGAATTAAATTAAAAAAATTGTTCATTAAAAAAAATTGCACCCATTTGTTATTGATATGTATATATAAAAAACTTGCCATGAATGACGGTTGTCGAATTTTAAAACTTACAATTAGTTCGACGACCTTCATTCATGCCAAGTTTTTTATATATACATATCAAATCTTAGACCACAAACTTTAAACAATAGGGGTGACGAGGTTATCCAAAAATAATGGACCTATATTTTTCAGTTTGCAAAAAAAGTAAACATTCATAAAGATAGATATGTAGGGGCGATCTCCGAGCGACTTTTAAAAAAAGATTTTTATTTAAGCTAAAAATAATGTTATTTATTTGAAAACTCAACAAAGACTGACAATTCTGGAATATTGAAAATACATAATGAAATTGGAGTCACTGGGCCGGCTGTTGGGCAATCTGCTGACTGGACGGTCTTGCAGTACGTAGTGGTTGCTATTTCAGCGGTATAGCACGATTATGACGTGCTAACTCCTCCCTCCTTAAGATAGAACCGTGTTCCACCGGTTCGTTTGGCGGGCTTTTCTGATGCCGCTGGTCCAGGCAATGGGGTGGTTTTTCTTTCCAAGTAGTATTTATGTGTCTTCCAGGCCAGGAAAGTAGCTCCAATGATGTAAAGGATGATCGTGGTCCAGCTCGGAGTTAATGACACAAATGCATCTTCATTATAGTCTACATCTTGTATATTCTGAGCTTTATTTATAAGATTATGTATGTTGTCAAGTGAAATGTCTTCTAGTTGCACTTCGAGTCTTATTTCATTCGGCACGTATTGTTGTTCAGGTAGTGGGATGACGTCATGTATGGTCACGGCGTTACTATGTGTCTGTAATGTCATATTGAGTACTTCGGCGTGACATTCGTTCGAGATTGAGATGAGTTGCGTCTTCGTGAGAGTATGGTATAATACTTCGTTACCGCACGTCGCTCTTAGGACTTCATGTTGATTGGTGATGAGAAGCCAGCTGTTGGGGCTGATGTTCTGGATTTTTCCTTTCTTGAGCTCCATCTTCGCGTAGGAACATGTGAGATGATGCGGTTGATGTTGAACTATAGATGTCACGCAGTCTCCCGAGTCATCTAGTGGTCTCGTGATGAGTTGTTTGCAGACTTGGGCTTCATCCGTTATGTGACGGCATTCTTCATTGATGTATGAATACTCTCCGCTACCAAGTACTAGGTATTTGGACTTAGGAATTATAGTGAGATTTTGGTTATTGGGGATGGAGTATATATGAATGAGGTCGTAAGGGGTTGATTCTACACAAGGAATTTCTAAGATAAAATTTAGCGAGTGTTGAGTACTATAGGCTTTAACCTCTATAGATTTCTCTATGCCATGTATATTTTCTAAGCTAATTGGAGCGACAGCTGTAAAACTAAAATTTCTTTGTATGTCCAGCATGTCGGCTATTAAACTTTTAGAATTAACTATACTAGGGTGCATAATACCTATCTGTGCAAATGCCATTGCATCTTCTAATAACATAAGTTTGTCTAAAATTATCTGCAAGCTGAAATCTATTTGTATATGCACCTGTAAAAGATTAAAATGTTTGTAAACTAGGTTAGAGTTAATTGTTATATTTTTTATTAAAAGTTCTAATTTATTTTGATTCTCATTTATTATATTTAGTTGTTTAGCAAACTCTGTGATAGCCTTTTGAGCTATTACTATTGATTTTTCGTGAACGTTATGCATGTTATTCTTAATATTAGATATTTCTTGTTCTATTTTCAAAGCATCATTATAATCTAAATTACCAGTTATAAGTTTAACTACAGATCCTAATCCATTAAATAAACCACGCTTTACTCTACTGTAAGGTGCCAAAAATATTAATTTGTTATTAATAATATTTATTTTATGCTCAATCTGATCTGTATATGATCTCTGTAATTCTCCTGAAATAATGTTAGGATCTAAAGACTTAGTGCTTGCATATAGACCTGCAAGTTTAAGGGTGGTCAAATGAAGGTAAGTTATATTATAGCTACACACTAAATTAACAGTATCTATTTGTTTGAGAACAATGCCTTGTTTTAAGAGTAATAGGCCGTTGGAGTTATCTACTGGAGTAATGTTCACGGTGGCTGTTGCTGAGAGCACGAGGGCTCCGAAGAGGATTGCCCTGGAACAAGGTGAGGCCTTCGTAATAACTTGAAATGGACTCTTATCGATTTGGA
Source organism: Acrobasis suavella (assembly GCA_943193695.1). Taxonomy (NCBI): domain Eukaryota; kingdom Metazoa; phylum Arthropoda; class Insecta; order Lepidoptera; family Pyralidae; genus Acrobasis; species Acrobasis suavella. Next base: position 2,664,229 of record OW971950.1, read on the forward strand.
GTTAGGGTGGTTACCTATTATCTCAGCCACGTTGTTAGGGTGTAAGTGAATGATCTTATACGGACCTTTGAACACAGGCTTGGTCTTGTCGTTTCGCGCTGTCTTGGCTACCTGCTTATAAACTGTTTCACCTACCTTTAGCTGAGTTTCTTCCGCTGCTTGGTTCCGCTTTGCTATCACCTGCTCTTTGTTTTTAGAGAGGTGCGCCGCTACACACTCCTGCACAGCTTCTGCGTTCGCCCTATGCTTAAGCACAAAGTCTTGGTAAAATTCTTTAGGGTAGTAAATCTCTAAAGGGTTCCTAGCTGCTGTATGTCCATAGAGTAACTCATATGGGGTGTAACCTGTCGCTGAGTGTATAGAATTGTTATAGGCTATAACTGCATATCTCATTATAAGTTGAATAGTATCATCTTTATTGGTCATACGCTGGATTCTTATAATTTCACCAATGGTTGAATGAAAACGTTCTATAGGGGAATTTGAATTAGGGTTGTAAGGGGTAGTAAAGTGTATTTCTATATTGTGAGATGCACATATTTCTTTTAAAACATCGTTATCAAATTTAGTGTCTGAATCTGTTGTTATTTTAAGGGGTAGTCCTAAGATAGAAAATACTTTTAAGAGAGCATCTGCTACATGAATGCTGCTTGAGCCTAGCATAGGTACTGCTTGAGCAAATTTTGAGAAATTATCTATTATAGTTAGGAATATTCCACCACCTGTGGAATACAGATCCATGAAGAGATGTTGCATAGGTTTAGTTGGTGTTTCTGTTACCATTAAGGGTGGCTTTAAGGGGTTGCGCTCGTATTTAGCTTTAAGGCAAGTATCGCATTTATTAATATATGTTTGGATAGTTAATAACATATTGGGCCAATGATAATTTCTACGCATGTGTTTATAGGTCTCCTGTATACCACGATGTATGTTCTTTCCCTCATGATATTTCTTAATAAGATCTAATTGCTCAGATTTATTTTCTACAAGAGTTACACGGCATGTGCATCTTATTAGTTTAGGGCCTCTATCGTTAAAGATAGTGGTATATACTCTCGAGAAAGCAAGGTACAGATGTTCATCTATAAAGTAACAATGAAATACTCTATCGGCTATGGTATGTTCCTTAAGGAATCTAATTATCTCCTGTTCTGTGTTATTTACAGGGATAAACACGTCTTTAATCGTAGTTTTTGAGTTGGTAGTTCTAATTTCGACTCTATATGTAGAACCTGGGGTAGATCTTATATAAAACTGCTTTTGCTGTCTCTCTATAGCGTCATCTATTATAGGGATGCCAATGTTTTCATTGTCAGGCTGGGTATGGTTCGTAGAAACTAACTGATTGGGATCTAATGAAACTACACTCATACTATCAGATGTTGCATCTGTTTGAGGTGGGGCAACGGACTCTACTGGGTTAGGCTGATTGTTGTTATTCTCAGCTTCACGTTCCATCTCACGACGGACGTTCTCAAAAATCCTAGGTATTATCTCATCGTCCTCATTATCTTCAAAATTAACTGCTAGTGAGTCTACACTGTTATGAAATATTTTAGCTCGAGATAAGGCATCGGCATTTGTATTTTGAGAGCCCTTTTTATATACGACATTATAGTCATACTCGGCTAGTTTAAGTCTCCATCTAGTTAACTTTGAGTTTGGGTCTTTAAGGGACATAAGCCATGTGAGAGGGCGGTGGTCGGTATAGATAGTAAATTTACGACCGTACAGATAGGGTCGGAAGTACTTTACAGCCCACACAATGGCTAATAACTCCTTCTCTATTGTAGAGTAACGGGACTCTGTCTCAGATAGGGTCCTAGACGCGTATGCTACGGGCTTATCTGATCCTATTTTGCCTTGGGATAAGACTGCTCCTAGAGCGAAATTGGACGCATCTGTTGTTAGGACAAAGGGTTGATCGAAATCGGGAAACTGTAATATAGGGTCATTGGTAAGTACCTGTTTACATTTACTAAACGATTCTAGAAATTCGGGGGTGTGTTCTACTTTATGGTTTTTCTTAAGGCACATAGTCATAGGCTTAGTCATCTTAGCGAAGTCCTTAATGAACTTTCTATAATAACCCACTAAACCTAAAAAGGATTTTATTTCTTTTTGTGTAGTAGGGATGGGAAAGTTAAGAACAGCTTTAATTTTATCTTGATTAGGCTTAAGGCCATCTGAAGTAAGCTCATGACCCAAGAATTGTACGTGTTTCTGAAGGAATTCTGATTTATCAAGTTGAACTTTGAGGTTATGAAGTTTCAAACGATCAAATACTTGTTTAAGCTTGAGCATATGTTCCTGAAGGGATGTAGAGGCGATGATGACGTCATCTAAATACGTAAATACGTTATCTATGCCTCGTAGGATGTGATCCATCAGTCTCTGGAAGGTGCTGGGGGCGTTCTTAAGACCAAAGGGCATGCGAAGAAATTCGTAATGCCCTCTTTCTATAGAAAATGCACTTTTTTCAACATCGCGGGGGTGCATTTCCACTTGATGGTACCCGCTCGCTAAGTCGAGGGTGCTAAAGTATTGAGCGCGCCCTAACCTATCCAAGATGTCACTTATATTTGGTAGGGGGTATTTGTCCTCTATAATTCTGTCATTGAGCCTCCTATAATCTATAACAAGACGCCATTTAACCTTGCCAGAAGCATCTGGCTTCTTAGGTACGATATGGACAGGGGCTGACCATGGGGATACGCTTTCGCGAATAATACCTTGTTTCAGTAAGTTGTTTATCTGATTTTTTATTTCATCCCTTTGCTGCGGGGCCTGCCTATAACTGCGTACAAAAATAGGGGTATCGTCTGTAAGCCTTAACTCATGTTTCACAGCATGTGTAAAAGTAAGGGGTATGTTTTCCGAATAAAAGATATCTCTATATTGATAACATAATCTTTCTATCTCACGTTTCTCTTCCTCATTCAAATGTTTAGTTCTAATTTTCTTTAAATTTTCACAAAGCTCTCTATCAATATCCGGTTGTGTTTGAATTGAGTTTAATGTGCAATGAATATTCGGGGTTTCTTTTTCAACAAAGGGTTGTAAAACAATAGGGGTTTTATTTAAAATAATTTTCTTTTCCGGATTTAAGTTAAGAACCTCAGTAAAGAATGAGCCATTAGTTACTTGAACTATAGCTGAAGGGGATGTTAACCCTGGCATCCACTCATGGTCCTCGTGTATATAAGTACCATCGGTATAGTTAGTTTTAACTTTAACAATTTTCCGGCAATGAGGATCTACTCGGATTTTCTTAATAGGATAATCAAAATGAATAGGTATTATTGCGGTGGATGTGCGTAGTACCTTATTTTTTAAATCAATATTACTAGAGAGCGATTTCAATAAATCTAGCCCTATAAGACCTTTATATTTCGGATCAAACTCGAAGATGAGAAACTTGTGACTTATATCACTATTAAAGACCGGTGGTAGTGGTAAATATGCAACGTACGAGTGTCGAGTTACCGCGTGAGCTGTCTTTACCTCGAAAGGCTCGAAGTCGACGCAATGTTCGAATACTGTATTTTGTATGACGTCAGGTGATATCATAGAACGCGAGGCACCCGTATCTATAAGGAATTTACCTCGGAATTCCGGTATCTCGATGTATGGAAGATGATCTTTATCTTGATGGTTTAACTTTATCAACTCCGCTCGTCCGGCTCCTGGTCCTCTTGAAAATCCTGAGGGATAGTTGTTTGATCCTCCTCTGTGCTCGTAGAAGGGTAGTTTACATCTTGCTCGTCCGCATTAGGGTAGTACTCCATAGGGTAATAATATTGAGGTGGATAGTAATTTACATTACCTTCGTATGGCGAATAAAATAGTTCCTCAAATGCGAATTGCGGCGGCATCGGCTTGTTAACCGATCGCATGGTGACGTCAGAGGAAATCTGAGGCGGGTTGACTTGTTGCTGCGGAATGTTCGGCTGCCTTTGGAAATTTCCTGAGTTCCTAAAATTGCCTGAATTATTTCTAAAATTACCTTGAGGGTGTCTATTCTTCCAGGGTAACACGGAGTTTACTAACTGCTGTTTCTGTTCAGGGGTTAGGTTGTTACGCTGGGGTACGAAATTATTAGGGGGTGCAAAATGTGGCTGAGGTGCAAAATTATATGGTCTAACAAAGGGTTGGTTGTTAAAATGACGCTGAAAGTTATTTTGATTATTATTTGATTTAAAATAATTTTCAGGTTTCTTATTTTGGGGGTTACTAGAGGGGTTGTTAAAGTTAGGTCCCTGTCTATAACCAGTTTTTGCTTCCTCTGCCCGTGCAGTGACTATTGCAAGCTCTAAGGTTGAGGGTTTATTAATTCTCACCCCTACGGATACTTGGAACTCTAATTGATTTACATACTGTTCTATAGCCATGTTCTCGTAATAACTTTTATCTGTATGCTGACCTACCATATACAGAGTGTCGAGCACATCTCTAATACGTTTGCCAAAGGACTCAGCATCCTCGTTTTTATTGCGCCGGGTGCGCGTGAGCTCTTGCATAACCTGTATTTCGTTCCTAGGCTCTCCTAAGCGCGTTATTAAAGCACGTTTTATTTCTGACCAACTATTAAGGGTACCTTCATGTGCAAGGGCATCTATAGCTGCACCACTTATCTTACTTTTAATTAAACATACTAGTGCTAAGGGGGCTGCACCCTCATTGGGTCTAATCATCCCCATAAAATTATCCATTTCTTTAATATAAAACTGTAACCTCTTGGGGTTCCCATCATACTTGGGCATAAGTTCCGAAATCATCTTATAATCTGTTTGGAACTCCATTTTCTAAAAGTAAAATAGGCGTGTGCACTTAAACCTTAAATTGATTTAAAATTTTAGTTTATAATCTACAGCGATATGAGCCTATAGATAGACACACGCAAAACAATATCTTAAGATTAAACGAGAGGAAATAGAGCAGAAAGGAATGTACTTGGGAAGCAAAAGAGCACTCACCAACACAGCATCCTCTGCATCTCCTGCTCGGGTCTTGTTGAGTACAGGTCTCCAATTCTCCGGATTCCCGCAAGTTGAAGCCGCGATTACGTGACCGCCACGAGGTTCTTCTTATCGCGGATGACAACGATTGAAACCGTTCACTCTGGTCGGCGAAGAGTCTATTCACACGAGAGGACTTATCTCGAAAGTCCTAGAGTGCCGCGATCCTACCAAAGTCGACTGCGCCAGATATGTAGGGGCGATCTCCGAGCGACTTTTAAAAAAAGATTTTTATTTAAGCTAAAAATAATGTTATTTATTTGAAAACTCAACAAAGACTGACAATTCTGGAATATTGAAAATACATAATGAAATTGGAGTCACTGGGCCGGCTGTTGGGCAATCTGCTGACTGGACGGTCTTGCAGTACGTAGTGGTTGCTATTTCAGCGGTATAGCACGATTATGACGTGCTAACTAGATACGAAGCATTAAAGTTCCGGAGTGGGGGCTTGCGACGTCACCTCTATGTAAAAGTCGTACGTATGCTGTGACGTCACGCGAAATTTGAATGCGCTGTATCTTTGTAATTTTTTGGGTCTCAGAGAAAATAAAAAATTCAAGTACAATATTTTTTAATAATCTAACAATAGTACTAAATATATTTTTCCATTCGTCATGCCTATTATATTCACCCAAATAAAGATGACAGTGACGAAAGATAAGGTGGCGCATATCGCTTCGTTTTGACGTGAACAACAAGTTTTTTTTCATATTCACCATACTATATAATATTACCTACGGTCTACGGTCAGTAATCCTAACCTACGGTGCTCAAAATTGGTCGCTGACTAAAACACAAAAGCTCAAACTGCAGGTTTGCCAAAGGGCAATAGAGCTCAGTATGTTCAGTGTAAAACGTACAGACCGTGTCAGGAACACTACGCTACGCTCCACCACCCAAGTAGTCGACGTAGGAAGATGAGTGTCAGATTGAAATGGGACTGGGCGGGTCACTTTTGCCGAATGGCGCCGGACAGATGGGCTCTCATAACGACCATGTGGATTCCAGGAGACGGGAAACGATCAGGGAGAAGGCCTATAATGAAATGGAGTAAACAACTGAAAATAACAAGCCTTTGCCCAACTGTGGGACATGATGGCTAGTAAAAAAAAAGGACATAATAGTAACATTCTTGTCTACCATCACGCAAGTGGCCTTTGGGTCTTGCGGCCCTGGGCTCTGTCTGCTTAGAGCCGCAAGACCCAAAATGCTCCGTCTGCCCCGTTATGTTAAAGACGCATTTGTAATGCAGAAGAAACTAACAGCTAAAACGAAATACACTTCTAAAATCTTGTTAATTAATTAATGAAATTCTATTAATTTTGTAACAATATAAGCAGCAGTCACCTTGCTAGGGCCTCTATTATCAACTTATCAGACTGTAAAAGGGCCACTGTTTGCCAAAGGTTTATTTACCTACCATAGACTGTACACACTTCTCAAGGTAAAAATATAAATTGACATCCATCCGATTTCAGCCTGTGCTCAGCGATGGTTTACACGGGTTATCGCAATATTGTACTAATGTGCGTTCGTATTTATTTGGAAAATCAGTACGCCAATTTAACTATTATAACATTTATAAGGAAATCAAAGCTTTCTTTTAAAAAAAAATCAAAAGATAACCTACCAATTCCGAGATAGACTCGCTCACTCAGGCTTACGTTGTTGTCAAATTAATATTACTCATTTATGCATTCATGATGTGATTTTAATATAAATTTCCTAATTGAAATTTTCTAGTCTGTTTTTAAAGCGCTTTCTTTTGTTAGTGGAGTTAAGTAAAGTCGCCTTCGTTCCTCTATTCTCTCTGCCATCTTTTAAATAAGCGTTGCATAACTATAGATAGTTGACCTTAAAAAACCGTCACAATATCGATAGTATCGAATAACCGATACTATCGATAGTATCGGTTGTCATAATAATAATAATTTATTTTATTTTTTTATTTATATTCATGTACACAAAATACAAAAATAGGAACGAACAAAGTAAGAACATTGAGTACATAGGTACTGCTTATTTCATAAGAAATCTCTTCCAGCAGACCCAGGACAGGAAAAGAGAAGAAAACAGGTAATAGCAGGCGTGTACAAAATAGACTCAAGTTAAATACAAATACATGAAATAGGTACTTATCTAAAAGTTTAAACATACACAATAATCATATCTTTGTTTGCTTAAATCATGGTAATATATAGTCATGTCAATAGTTTGCAATACTATTTATGTAAGGTAAAACTATCGATAATACTATATTAATAAAGTAAGTAAGTAATAAGTAAGGTAAATATATCGATAATATAAATTTGACGACCTCCGTGGCGTAGTGGTCACCATGCTAGTCCGTCACCCAGAGGTCCCGGGTTCGATCCCCGGACAGAGCAAGTTGGAAAATGGCCTTTTTCAAATTGTCCTGGGTCTTGGATGTTTATCTATATATGTAGTTGTTATAAAATATTGAATCGTTGAGTTAGTATCCCATAACACAAGTTTCGAACTTACTTTGGGGCTAACCCAATCAGTGTTATTTGTCAAAAAAAAAATATCGATACTATTGTATTTAGATACTATCGACAGTATGCGATACTATTAATTCAATCGTATCGATACTATCGATATTGTGTCGCAGAAAACTGCCCCAAAAATACAGATTTCGCTCGAAAATTAAAACTATAACAATAAAAAATTAAATTACTAGTCTGCATAAAAAGTTTCTAAGCTGTTCATCTTGTTTGTCTGAAAAAACTATTTATATGTTTTGGCAGAGGTGATTTTGATGAACAAACTTGTGTTACAAAAATTACCCATCGTGTATCCTGTTGACAATAATGTTGAAAAAGCGGTCTAGTATACTGTTGTCAAGTATCGGTTCCAAATATCTAAAACTGGCTGAGAAATAAGGAATAGAAAACACCTATTTTCACTGTGTACCTTAAGTACTTAAAATGGAAAGAAGCACTAAAAATGTATGCATGTTTCACTACGCGGCGTCTTTCTTTAGTTTGTAACCTTAGCTAAATGTGCATGCATTGAAATCTTTCGACGTGAAGAAACGCAGCGCATCTTATGTCATCCAAATTACCGCTGGCATTGTGTCTTCGTTTAACTATTTTCACGTGTATATTTTACGTAATTTTGTTTGCGGAACATCCTACTAAAATTACAAAGACGTAACTCTGTCACAACAACGTTGTTAAAATGTCGTAAAGGGTAATAACTTTTAGCTATTTATCTAAGTACTTCCAAAATATAATGAAACTTTTTGATAGTAGATCCAGTCGGTTATGTAGTACCACTAGGAACATATAGTTTTTTTTTTCTTCTTACACATTACAAGTTGACAAATGAAGTACCTAATAACATACATTTTTATAATCGGCTAGATGACAACAAGTCAAATCAGACACTTTTTTCTAAACGTCAAAGAAACATTTTGTTTGGGATTTGTATGAAATACAGAAGCGAGACGTCAGTCGTGCTTTTTGGAGTCAAATGGCGCTCTTAATGCCATTTCTGCATTAATAAATCTAAAATCTTGTTGAAAATGGATATGATCAATGAAAAGTGACACTGTTTTGAAACGCTTTATTTTTGAACTGTTTTGAATAATTTAGATTTGACCCAATTGTATATAAAATATTCCTTGGAGAACGTTTTTACCGTGTTAAACGATACAACTTTTACCTGGCCCTTTGTCTGTTTCATATGATACAAACTGTACGAATTAAGTTGTTTGTTAAGTTGGTAGTTATGCTTTTTATTTGTTAAGTTAATGTTGATTAAGTAAAACCTCCATCTAAGTGTACTAGAGTGGAATAGAGCACAACTTTTCTGAAAAAAAATTAATAAGGTTTTTATATTAGTGTTCGGGACCATTTAATAGACAAATAATAGTAAAGATAAATGACACTAATTACAAATTTTAATATGCAGTTATGTCTCAGTCTTCCTGTCCCCGTTTCCCTTCTAATTTTTCTTCCGTGATGATTTTCATAAAATGGTCGTCGTATCATATGGTCGTATCACACTGTATAACTTATAAAATTGAATTACAACCAATAAATAATACAACATAGAGATAACAAACTTAGACCACCCACAAAACAATCAAAACAAAGATAACTCACCAATAACATCGTATCATAACTTATTTTGGGACGAGCAGACGCATAACAATTTAGAAGACAATAGGCAACGTAATGCATTATCAAATCATGCATGTCAAATTGTCAAGACTTAACGGCTCGGAACGGCCTGCATTCCATGTTAAATGTTATCTTGAAGGTCTCTCATCTGGCCGTATGTTTTCCGGGCTGGAATAGGACTGTGATGCCGCTCTAAGGCGATTATCACACTGCTCCGCATTCACACGCGTAACGCCGGGCCGCCATACAAAAATCAGGCGCGTAGGCGCGGTGACAGTGTGTTGTACTATGCGTGTTTTCTATACGAACTGAGGCACTTGCATACAATCCGGGTGCGGAGCAGTGTGTGAATCGCCTAATAGTCCACTATTGATAGCCGCCTATCGATAAACTATCGGTAAATAAAATCGATATAGTCTATCGATAGTACTTATAGTATCGGTTACCAACCGATACTATCAATCCTGACAACGAACAAACTAGCGGAACGTCGATAATATTGTTTTTATTTAATCTTTATTGTTCATCAAATACAAATTGTACAGAACATTAGGCGAACTTAACGTATAACGGTTTTAATATATAAACTATCGATACTACCGTTAGTACATAAACTATCGACTATCGATATATACACTGCTAACTATGAATAGTATCGGTGCATAAACTATCCATAGGATCGATTATAGTTTATGAAAAGCAATACTATCGACAGTATCGGTAGTTTTTCGTCTTTAGGATCGATAGTATCGGTTTTGATATATAAAATATCGATACTACCGTTAGTACATAAACTATCTATCGATATATTCACTGTTACCTATCGATAGTATCGTTACATAAACTATCCATAGGATCGATTATAGTTTATGAAAAACAATACTATCAACAGTATCAGTAATTGTTCGTCTTTAGAATCGATACTATCGATATTACTTAGGTAGTTAGTTAGTTAAAATCTTTATTGCACCAAAACATAATGTTACATAAAAATGGATAACATAAATAAAACAGATGTCAAAAGGCGGTCTTATCGCAACTACTACTATTATTACTGTTGGTTAGCTATATTATTAGCGATAGATACCGATTGGCTTATTTGTAGATTGGCATTTCTCGATTAAAACTATCGATTGTTCGGCAACACTAAATAGAACCACTCCACTTCTGTGGATGTTGTAAAAGGAAACTAAAGGAATACAAAGGGTTGATTCCTTTAGTTTCCTTTTACATGTGTGAATAACGTGAAGTGACAGTGTCATTCCCTCGATCGACTACAACAACCTGCGCGAAAGAGCAGCTGGTACCTTCTAAGTTTTTTTCTTTTCTCCCAGACCAGTATGGAAGGAAATGGAAGAGCCGTAAATGGAATTAATATGGATTCTTTATTTGAGATACCTAATTGAATATTTTTTAGTATTTATATTTGCCGAAAAATTTTTTTAGACGTTATACAACGTGGAAGGGTAACTCGTAATAAATCAAACCACGGACTATACTAATCCAATAGTACCTATAATAAAATGAAATTGTTATTTTTATATTATTATACTATTGGACGACCTCCGTGGCGTAGTGGTCACCATGCTAGTCCGCCACCCAGAGGTCCCGGGTTCGATCCCCGGTCAGGGCAAGCAGGAAAATGGCCTTTTTCAAATTGTCCTGGGTCTTGGGTATTTATCTATATATGTATTAGTTATAAAATATAGTATCTTTGAGATAGTATCCCATAAGACAAGTCTCGAACTTACTTTGGGGCTAGCTCAATCAGTGTTATTTGTCCCTATATATTTATATTTATTTATTGGAGTAGTATAACCCGTGGTTCGATTTATTACGGGTATATCCCTTGCACTTTGTATAAAAACTACAATTTCATGTGTTCTGGTTTTTAAAAGCCAGATGCTATGATACGAATGACGTATTTTATACCACGTATGGTATATAATCCCGCCTTATCGACATAATTATGATTAAAAGATAATATTACAATTCATTGTAGTACATTTTTGGAGTTTACGTATTTGGTCTTAGCAGCCAAATGTGATTAAAATAGTAAAATACTCCTAGTTAAGATAATTTTTATAGGTTTGACCTGACCTGCCTGATATAAAATGGCTTTTAATTGTTATTAAAACTATTCATAACAACCGAATCTACTTAATTTTATTATTATGACCATATCTTAAAGCATGTTGGTTGGTTGTGATTATTTTCCTTAATGAATAGAGTAAAAATACAGGCTGTTGCAAATAACTTGAACAAAACTTAAGAATTCGAAATGCCTCGCACAAATTGGTCAGTTGTTGAGGTTTGTAAAAAAAAATCTTCAGAATTGAAATTATCGAACAGTTGTTTGATAATTTCAATTCTGAAATACATAAAAAAAATAATACATAAAAAAATATTTTTAAAACGAGCTTTTATCTAAAACAATCGACTTAAAATTTTAAAATGCTTCTTAAGACGAATCCAACGAGCCCAATGGAGCGAACTCGATGGGGTTACGTTGTTTAATTTCAGAGTTCTTAAGACTTCCTTCCGGCTTCATCGTCAGGTCAGCTACACGTCATCATAATATTGCATTGTCACGCGATATACGTATGCGTGCAAAATTTCAGCTTAATTGGACATCGGGAAGTGGGTCAACTTTAACTTGCAAGATTTGTTAAGGACAGACAGGCAGACCAACAGTCAACGGGACAGGTGAAACTAAATAAAAACTTGTGAAAAAATCGTATTTCTGAATGATCAAACAAAAATAAAAGATCTTCTCAACATGAGCTCATTTTTAATTGATTTAGTTATTCAACTTTATTACAAAAATTGTAAACAGCGGAGTAAAAGCCTTGAGCTTTCTCTACCAGTCAACCGAATGTAGACAAAGACAAGTAAGACCAAAAAAGGAGCAAACATAACATTTTAATTACTGAACAGTATTTGAACTCTTCATAAGTCTTGGATTATATCGCATTTTTGTCACACCCTGTATTCAAATTCATTATCATTGACACTTTATTTTATTACGATTTTACGTTCGTTGTGAGATATATCTTTTATGTTTGGTTGTTTTTGTGTATGTAAGTGGCCAACACTGGTGTCAAATTTATCAGGTTGCCTAAAGGCATCTGACATAGCTTGACGACTGCTACACAATGATGACAGCCGGTACCGACGGCTTATACGTGCCTTCTGAAGCACGGAGGAGCTCGAGAAATTTTAATGCCTCTTGTGGTCACCCTTTCTAGTGCAGACCACGCCACACCCGCAATATATATATATATATATATATATATATATATATATATATATATATATATATATATATATATATATAAATACATATATAATTTCTTATTTTGTAGCTCTACTATACAGTATGTAACAAAAATCTTTTTTCTAGTTTTAAGCATTGGTCCCATAGGAAAATAAAAAAGGTTACATATTTTTTATATTGCATGCCTCAAAAGCGGAGCGTAGAGGTAGTGCTCTACTCTCAAAATGTCAGGGTCAAGCATTTTTTTTATATTTAAACTGACTCTATAAACTTTATTTATAAGGTAAAATACAATTTAAATTAAATTAAAAGTATGAATAGTAAAATTTAAATTAAAATTAAATAAGTACTAAAACAACCTAAAACTAAAAGAAATACAAATTATGTAGTCCCACTAAAATATCACGTTGTATGGCAATGCTGATTCTTTAAGCCAGGTAATTACCAGCTTTTTGGTCACGAGATACCTCGAGCAAGCGTTTTAAAATAAATTTAAATATATTATGAGCTGAAGGACCTCACGAACCAAAAGTTTCTACCCCAAAAGGCTCAAATATGTAGTTTTCTCCAATATCTACATACTTGCGCCTTTTGAGGCTCTCTGCTGCGGCTGCTGCTGCGCCAGCCTTTGACTTGAAGATGGGACGGTGCGAGGGTATCCACACAAGTAGCATTATATACACTTTCTCTATTATATTAACATTATTTGAGTACAATCAGTACATGAATTTTATACAAATTGACATTAATTTCAAATTTGACATTTTTAATTAATAATTATGACATAGCAATGTATTTTCAGTCCACACATCTAATTTTAATCAGTATAATTGTAAGGTTGACGTTTTTGGAGAAAATGCTGCAGTACAGTTTGTTACCGCTTCTTCTGTTCTTGCGCTTTGGAGGCGGCAGTAAACTTAGTTGTAAGTAAATGATCTGACGTCAACCACTAACTATTAAGAAATCGAAAAAAAAAAGAAATGACAATTATCAAGTGATATAAACATCCAAAGATAAATAAATGATTTTTGACTTTTGACTTTTTTGATTGCACTAATATTATACAATAATATAGGTAGAGAGATATGAAGAACAACCCTTTTATAAACACATTAAATACTTGTAGAAATATTTTTTAAGCACAATATAAAAAAATAATTGAAAATTTTTCGTGGATTTCGTGATGTCTGTTTGGACGAATGTGCCACGATTACGCTCGAAAAACTCATTGTATTTGTACCATTTTAGTTTAATAGCTTCATCACGCCACGTGATTGTTTTCTATTGAAAATTACTATCTAATTCCGTATCGTTTAATTTTTATTTTTATTTTTTAATAAGCGTTATGAGCCGTGCACTTTTGTATTTTCCAAACTCATTTTATACTTCAGTTAATATAGTATAATATTTATTTGTTTTCTAAACGTTTAGTATTTTATAAACTTTATAATTATATCCAAATACTAAAGAGTTACAGAGCTTTTTATATAGAGTATGTATGTTTATTTTTTTTAACTAGGAAGAATCAAGTTTAATTGAATAAACATAAAATATATAAAATTTAAAACAAGTTAGGTAATTAAAACATTTTTCATCACATGTTTTTTTTTCATAACATTTTAATTTGGATAATTAAAACATGGTTGATTCGCGATATCATAAACTAGCTTTTTAAAATATAAACATATCTAATCTGCATAAAATAATAGAATCGACCGGCAAAATAAATAATTAATAGACCAGAAGAGCCATTTACATTTTTATGTAATTTTAATTAAGTGTCGACTTCTAAACAAAATAATATATTTAAATAATAATAAATATAAACATAAAAAATAACATACAATATGTAACAAAAACCCTGTCCGATCATTGACGTAGTAACTCAGACCGTCAATATGAACAACTTTTTTTATGGGACCAATGCTTGAAACTCGATAACAAATCGACATTTTCATACAAATGGCCGGGCCGGCCACTTTTGTATGAAAATGTAGATTATTTTTCGAGTTTCAAGAATTGGTCCCATAGGAAAAGTAGTTCATATCGACGGTCTGAGTTGCTCCGTCAAGGATCGGACAGGGTTTTTGTTACATATTGTATAATATGTAATGTCCTTTAGGCTTAATTCGCTTGTCAAGTAATTTGAAAAAGATCAAATTCGTAAACCATTTCGAGGAATAGCCTCTAGGAGAAGCTTTCTCTAATCAGATTTTAAATAAAGGTCTTACTTATACTTATAGATATTTGCAAAAATCCAAATGACCTTCATTTTCAAGCAAGGTCAAGCTCATTTGAAGAAGTGAAGTCACGATGTAGATTGGCAATATCTGCTTTTAGTACTATACTGTCACTGTCACTGTCCTCTCTCTACAACAATATATGTCAAACGACTACAACCAACATAACAAAAGTAATATTTAACAGGCGACATTGATAGATGACATTGTTTTCTTTTTGTTCTTTCTTCTCATTGATTTCTTTTTGTTCAAGCTTAGGAAAAATGCAAACTTCGATTGCTGTGTGTCGTAACTTCTCGTGTAAAGTTTAAAATTAAATAAAAATACTTATAACACTTACATTTTTTTTACTCAAATTAACTTCTTAAAATGGTCTATATTTTCGATTAAAACCATGTACAAAACTTTTATATTATTTAGTTGACAAGCCAATTAAAGAACTTATATGTACACAAAAAATTAAGAGGCGCCATATGGATTAATTAGTACTATATTTTTATCCAATGCGCAATTTTTTTATAGCAATATCAAGGTCAAAATCAAGTTATGATTAGATTCCACAAGAATTATAATGATCCAAGAGCTGGTGGACATGTATTTGAGGCAAGGTTTTTGAAAATTTGTCTTATTCTTCCATAAATTCTAATTATACGTACCCATCGCCTTATAAACATAATTATGTCTCCTCCTTGTCACTAGATGGCGCTTTAGCTAAATAATGGCGCTATGTATTAACAAGTTGTTTCTTGATTTATTATTGAATAAAACAAGGTGTGTATGAACATAAATATTTATAATTAATTATGTTTCTATATTCATGGATCCTGTCAGCATACAACATTAATTAAATAAAATTAAGTAACAATGTTATTTTTTTACTTAGAAACTACAACTAAGTTTTCGTAACGAACTTAATACCTAAGTACCTACCATGATTATTTTATACGGTTACACATATTTTGAAAGAGTTTTTGTCTGTAAAAGTGTTAGTTAGCATATTATTATTATCATGTACCAAATTTTTTGTAACTGTCTATCTAATTATTACTAAATGTCTATAAGTTACAAGTATATAAAATCATTTTTAATTTAAATTTCAACATAATGAATAATTACATTTGCAAATGTTGTATATAACTGTTAGTTGATAATATTTTTTGTATGTGTATTTATAGCCAGAGGTCGAAATTAGGTAGACTTATTTATGTACTTGCATCGAAATGTTGATATTAATATGGATCTTCCCGGGATTTCTAATGGACAATCCCATGGTGTCAATGATATAACAAATAAATAATCATAAGAACCTCAGAGATAGATAAGAAAAATAAAACAAAGATAATTAAATACCATTTTTAGTAATATGTACATTAGTATTTTTATTCGTTTTTACATATTGGCAACGTTGCGCGTGAAATGGTTTAAATTGTGTAGAAGTTAATAACTTTTTATTTAAGAAATAATAGGATTTTTCTGTTCTTTAAAATTAATCCCGGGATTTGAGGCATATCCACTTTATTCTTTCGCTGTATGAAATCAGGGGAAGTACATAAATAACTCTACCTAATTCCGTCCTCTGGTTATAGCAGGAAATAAATACTATACAATTGTACACATTGCATTAGGCATGTTTGGTGTCATTATTTCAGTGTTATTTTTATGTCAATATCTTTTTTAAAACTTGGGTTAGCTGTATCTATGTCTATAATTCATAATTCATTGTAAAAACCACCACAATTGTGTATTATCTTCATAAAAGTTAACAAATGCCTAAGTATATGTAAGTGGTTACGCAATTTTCAATAATTAACAAAAAAAAAACAACCGACTTCATTTTCTATCAGGAGTTTTTTTCATATGATGAAGAACTTTGGAGTAAAGTTCTTCATCATATCTTCACCAAATTAATATGCAACCAATTTGGTAGTAAAGGCTTTCAAATAAAAATAGAATCATTAAAATCGGGCCACGGTTGACGAAGATATCGCGTAACTTACATACAAAAAAAAACATACAGTCGAATTGATTTGAAGTCGGGTAAAAGGGATCTGGAGGGATTAGAAATGGTTGCTTTTTTTAATGAATTTGATTCTGCGGTTTTTCAGATTTGCTTTGGTTTAATCAGATTACAAAAAAAAATCCCTTAAGGTCTCTGTTTGTGTAACCAATCACATGTTTTTTTACTATTTTTTTAGAATTTTAGTTAATATAAGTGCCTTTTTTTGTATTAAATACAAAACTTTAAAAAATATCGAATTTATCATATCGAATTACTGTTTTTAATGCCATAATATCAAAACTTTACGAGGCTGTTATTGTGATACTAGTCGTAAATATGAAATTATTTGTAAGTATTGTTAAACTTTAATAAAATTATTTATAAAATCTACAAAATGTTTTATTTGTCATTTATTTTTATATTTTGATCTATCTGTTCATTTTATCTTCCATAGACATAAAGTTCATAGGTATATATGTATAAAGAATGTAACAAACAACAACTTCTGTTGATGATGCCGATTAAGTATAGAAAATGACCCCGAACGACATTTTTTATAATACAAAAAAAAGTATGTGCTATGTGCGATCCATTATTTTTGCATTATCTATATGACGTACTATGTGAAATAATTTATTTACATATGTGCATAATAAATCAAACCACGGCGATATTAGATTGTTATAGTATAAAAAAATAACAGTCAAAAACAGAAAAGAATCGACATTCCCTTACAAATTGCCCGGACGGCTAGACACTTTTGTATGGAAATGCCAAAATTGACTTTTTTACTGTTATATTATCATTATACTATAAAGTAAAAATCTTGTATAGCCCGTAGTTTGCTTTATTACGTATGTTTCTTAGACGTTGTATACATAAAACTAGTAAGTCTATAAATAAAACAAAACGCGTATATAAAATATAATTTATTACCGTTAATAACATAATATTCGCGGCTAAACTGCCATCATCCGTAAATTTTACGAGTTTGTCATAAACCAGCACAATTTTACACCTAATGTTTGTTCAAAGTACAATGCATGTTGACATCTTTATATATTTAACACGTAAAGAACTATGCGTATATTATACATAATAATTTGTATATAAATATATAATGATATCTTATAAACTATTATTATATAAACTTAAATTAATTAATTAGTAAATATTTCTGTACAACCAATATGTAGTCTGTTTAATAATAATAATCTGTTACAAAGTAGTGGCTATTTTGAATTTCAATAACATACATTTATCAATATAAATCAGTATTTAAGTACCTTTATCAACAAAACGAAAATCGCTATATATTTAAAATGGGCGTCAAAGGAGGTGTTCATTCAAAATTAATACTATAATGGTTTAAAAAGTTTGTCTTGACACCAACCATTATTATTTTAATGCTTACTTGATACCTGTACCAACTGTCAAATTATTAATAATATTGAACAATCTTACATGTCTAATTAATTACGTATTATAAAAAAGTTAGGTAACAGAAAACATAAATCAAGTAAGCATCTCATTTAAATTGAGTTGTATGTTGTTGTACATAATTTCTATTAGTGATATTATTATATACTTATGTATGTTAGTAACAAACATGAATAAAAATTTGTTAACAAATAACTTTACATTTTCAGTGACTAGAAAACGATTTTCAAATACATCACGTTATAACTACTAAGTAATAAATATTATTATACTTGCAGGATATTTAAAAATAACAGGCCAAGTGCAAGTGGGAGTCGGGACGAAGTGTTCCGTACCATTACCTATAAAAAAATACTTTTGTTGTATTGGAGCCCTACCTCAATATTGATTTAATTTTGTTTTTAGTATTTTTTGTTAGGTATAGCGGCAACATAAATACATCATCTGTAAAAAATTCAACTGTACAGCTATCACGGTTCATGAGATAAAACCATGGTGACAAAAAAGACAGATGGACGGACACACGGCAGCGGAGTAAGACTCCGCTGCCGTCTGTCCGTCCATCTGTCTTTTAATAGCCCGTTATTACCTTAAAAAGCTCTTCATGTATTTTTACAAATTTGAAAATATAAGTTGTTTTTTTTTTCGTATGCGTAAACGGCTGTTACTGTATCAGATTTCTCATGCTGCCAAATGACATCTGACATCATAGCTTGATGACTGCCATACAATGATGACAGCTAATAGCTTAAAGTGCCTCCTGAAGCACGGAAGAGTTCAAAATTCAAATATTTATTCAGTACCTAATTACTGAATTAACATTTGAATTTTGAAACTACTATTCTAAACCTTTACAGGCACTTTTAAACGTCAATAAGTATAATTTACATAACGTGTATTTTATATTCAAAGTAATTTATTTTAAAGAAAAGCATCCGATACCAGTGCTTCGTAAAGACCACTGCTGAGAAGGAACGCCGAAAGAAACATTTCTTTCTAATGGCATAAAACAATTTTCACAGCTCGAAATTTGTTTTATGCCATTAGACATCGTGAGCTCTGGTAATGTATACTCCGGTCAGCAGGGCCACATAACTCCAAAACATGTACACAAAGTTGCTATCTCCGCTATAAAAATGCGTAGATACTGGAAAAGACTGTATACAAAGTGCAATATTTGTATACAAAGTTGCCACCCCCTCTCTCGTTGACGGTCATATATTAATTCATTGTTGACATAGTATTTTAATTTGATCCAAGATCTTACGCGTGCCAGACTAGACATCATCATCGTAGGCGTTAAATCCGTTGATGGACCGGGTCTAGTAAATTTTTGCCTTAAAGTTTACCAAATTTTTGGCTTTCTACCTACAGTCTCTGATGCTGATATTCTTCAAGTCCTGCTGAATACTATCTAACCACCTGAGCTTGGTCGGCCAGACAACAGCCGAGATGAAAAGGGTACGCTCAAACGTCTGGTAAGTCAGCATTTTTCTTTCTTCGACGCTGGTCTGGGAGAAATGAAAACAAACTGAGAATGTACCAGCTGCTTTTCTTCCAAAGCAGATCGTAAAAGCCGGTTGAATGTATAGGCGAACATGCGAGTTACAAAACAAGCGATGCAGCTAGTATTTTAGATAGATAGATAGATAAATTGTTTATTTGTCACAACTGACACACACACAAATAAAACTATACATACATATATTAGTAACACTTAGCTTAAAATAAAGAACTAACTCAACAAAACATAAATTACATGTGTATGTGCTGCAGTAACACAAATAAGTCAAAGCTCAGTGATAATGTTGCCTCGAAAGCAATGCACTGATTTTTAGCAATGGCCTGGAAAGGTGCGAATCAAATAAGATATATATATTTTGATTCCTTTTTTACGTTCTCGCCTTTTATTACGGTAAAAGTGGTCTTTGGATCTAGTGGCCCTCGGCTCTGGCTGCTTAGAGCCGCAAAACCCAAAAAGCCCTGTCTACCCCGTTAGGGATGAAGACATGATAGTATATTTATGTTCAACAACATACTTTCAAAAAGTTATGCTTTTTGGCTGGCTTTTTTATGGTTCCGTACCCAAAGGGTAGAACGGGACCCTATTACCCTATTATTAAGCCTGTCCGTTTGTCTGTCTGTCATCAGGCTGTATCTCATGAACCGTGATGGCTAGACAATAGAAATTCGCACATGACGTATTTCTGTTGTCGCTATAACAACAAATACTAAAAACAGAATAAAATAAACATTTGAGTGGGGCTCCCATACACCATACGTGATTTTTTATTAAAAAAATGGTACGAAACCCTTCACGCGCGAGTCCGACTCGCACTTGGCCGGTTTTATTATTTTTTAAGAAGAATAAAAGCTGGTAAATTGAATGCGTCATGATAAATTTTATTAATCTGTTCAACTGAACAACCGCATTTGTTTATGTAATTTTTTAGTCGCTAGTTAAGGGGCTACCTGAATTTTTCGGGGTCCAGTGCAGCCCCGATTTGAAATAAATCATTTGAAAAGAAACGGAGGTATCATTTAAAATTTGGTCTTGATCAGACCCTGGATAACCTTTCAAAATATTTTATAAACAATTGTTTACAGTTTAAAGTTTTAAAGCTTTTCTACGCATATACGCCAGGCCGTTTTTCGCAATTGTGCGTAGAAAAGCATCACTTTCTCACTTTAAACTGTAAACAAAATTTTAAATGATATCTCCGTTTCTTTTCAAATAATTTATTTCAAATGGGGGCAGCACTGGACCCCGAAAAATTCAGGTAGCCCCTTAATGATATATTTAAATACCTTTTAAGAATACACGACATTATAGTCAAGGATATTAAATGAATTTACAACGTGTAATTAACATACCTGTAATAAATCAAACCACTATACTAGATCACTATAGTATATTGATACTGAAATAACAGACAAAAAAAAATCTGCATAAATTTTAACCGGGCGGCTGCACACCAAAATAAATAAATAAATATATAGGGACAAATAACACTGATTGAGCTAGACCCAAAGTAAGTTCGAGACTTGTGTTATGGGATACGATACTAACTCAACGATACTATATTTTATAATAAATACATATATAGATAAACATCCAAGACCCAGGACAATTTGAAAAAGGTCACTTTCCAACTTGCCCTGACCGGGGATCGAACCCGGGATTTCTGGGAGGCGGACTAGCATGGTGACCACACCACACATTACGCCACAGAGGTCGTGGCGTAATGGTCACCATGCCTATTTATTTTGTTCTTTAACCCTTGTCAAAAAAGAGGGGTGTCATAAAATTTGACGCTAATGTCTGTCTGTCTGTCTGTGGCATCGTATCACTCGAACAGATGGACCAATTTCAATGCGATTTATTTACGTGAAAGCATTGCGGTGTTTCTTAGAAAACGCTTCAAAGTCGGTTTTTGTAATTTACCTAACAAATAAAAGATGGCGCTACGGATATCAATTCCACTTAACATCAGTTACAATATTATGTAATTCCGCAACTTATTACTAGATATTGGGTTTTATTTATTCGCTTAGCAAATTAACTCGTTGATTATTATTTTCATTTCATTATAATATAGCAATCTAGTAGGTATAGCTCGTGGATCGATTTGTTACCAGAGATCGGAATAAGGGTAGAGTTATTTATGTACTTAAACTGATTTCATACGAAAGAATGAAGTGGATATGCCTCAAATCCCGCAATTAATATAAAAAAGCAAAAAAATCACATTTATTAAATAAAAAAGTTATTTACTTTTACACAATTTAAACCACTGCACGCGCGACGTTGCCAATATGTAAAAACGAATATAAATACTAATGTTTACAATAAAAATTGTATGTTAATTAACTTTGTTTTATTTGTCTTATCTGTCTCTAAGCTTTTTATTATTATTTACTTGTAATATTGTTGGCAACACGGGATTGTCCATTAGAAATTCCCGTAAGATCCATATTAATATCAACATTTCGATGCAATTACATAAATAACTCTACCCAATTCCGACCTCTGTTTATTACGCATATGTCAAATAAATGTTATATTCTAGTTGTTTTTACAGTTACAATTGACACAATGATACTTTAAGCGTATAATCCTGATAGATAATATTATCTTGAAGGGGACGACTCAATTCATCAATATATGAAACACTTTTTGTTTGGTTAGAAAAAGTTGTATGATAACTTTTTTTGCATACCAGCATGGTTACATATGTTATTGTTGCGCTTAGTTGTCCTTGTTAACCGACTTCCTAAAGGAGGAAGTAATCAATGTTTTGCGATCTTTTTTTAAGTACGTTCGCTGCTTATTCGAAGACAACTGGACCGTTTTGGAAATTTTTTTTTTGTTTGAAATGGAATACTTTACAGGTGGTCTCATACAGATATTTTTTTTTAAAAATCGGTTGTCTAGTTTGGGGGAGAAGTCGATTTTTAGTTTCGAAAAATTATTGATCGCACTTTTACACTCTGTATCAATGGAAAAGTGCATTTTAGTCGCCTCAATATAATTTTAAGATCCTAAACTTATTGCAATCACATAGTACATACAATTCATTCATACTTAGTGGGTTTACTATAAATCCCTGCGAATAATATTAATTCTATTTCTTTATCGACTAACATGTAAGCAAAGGGTTTATTTGCAATAAAATCTACAATAGTTTGATCATTATGTATGAGATTCTCAGCTATCGATTTTGCTTCGACGCCTTCTTCTGTTACTTCTATACTAGATACTTGAGTCATCATAGATGTGAAAATTGTATAATCACTAATACCTTGGAATTCAGCTCTTGGATTAAACATTCTTCTAGCACCCATATCAAAAATCAACTCAGGAATGTTATCAAACTCATAATCAATTTTAAACCTTGGCATTTCCACATTCACGTATTTCATTCCATTCTTTCTAAACATGGTATACACTGACTTCAATTTTATTCTCCTTAATGCATAGAACAAATTCATAAAGTGTCTCAACTCTTTAGGTAGAAATATCAACATCGATATTCTACCATTCGAGCATGGTAACTCTAAAACTTTTGACTTTATAATAGGAATATATGTCATATTAAAGAATCCTGTTTGCCTCATCATATTCACTTCACCCATATTTGATCCATGGAAAGAATAAAAGTCTTTGACGGATGTATACTGCCTTTTAAACGTAGATTCCCACTTATTTTTATAATACACCGCTCCAACACTCACTAGCAAAGTAGAATTAAAATATTCTGGGTAAACAATGTTCGGAATCCTCCCGTCAGTTTCACTCTCAATAAAATTATTAGTCATGTTTGCAACTTTCTCCATATTATTAAAGTTGTATAATAACACGTCTATGTTCTGTAACTTCTCGACATGTTTCAAAAAGTTTGGTTTGACGTTTAACAATTTGTCTATGATTATTATGTTTCGCATTGTAAAATCACGTTTCAAATCCAAATTCATGTTGTTTATGATTCTCTTCCATCTTCTCTTTAGACATTGCAAAGTCGAATGTTTTGTGACTCTGACTATTTGTTTTAAAGTCCTGTTTCTAGCTCCTTCTGCTATAGACGTCAGTTGCAGCCAAGTCGCCAACGGAGAAAACACGAAATCGTCGCCTTTAGTATCTTGTATGACACTGTCTAATAACTTCACTGAAAATTCGTAAGTCGATCGCTTTAGTACGTTCAAAGTCCTGTAGTCATTGCAGTACTGGTTGCATTGGAAAACGGACACAAATGTCAGTAGTAACACTATTTTGAACCACATTTTTCCGTTGTTATTTCCCGGTACACAAATAATTTTGTTTTGAAGTTTTATCGCGTTCGCATTTTCACAGCGCGCATGTCGCGCTCTCGAGATTCGCCGTAGGTCTGCGAGTGCGCGCGCGCAGCCTATCCGAAACTCCCGAGAGTGGTTCTTTCGCTATTTTGCTCTTGCGTCGGCCTCAGACTATCTTATATTCAGATATGCTGATTTTGATACGTTGCCCTGTCGAATTATACATGATCTAACAAAATGTAGGTAGCTAGATTAAAACAATTGTAAGGGCAAGTACATCCATTGATACGGAACCACTTTTCTCAAAGCAAATAATGAAGAAAACTAACGGAGTGCTTCCATGTTCTTTTTGTAGTTTAATGGAAAATAAGCTTTCGTAAAATGGATGAATAGGCAAAATTCTTCGGGTTCTCGGTTGCATACCTACTCAGCTATGTTGCCTTGGAGTCTGGGTTGCGTTTTTCCACTTTTTTTTACAATTTTTCCGATGAGGTGGATTCTAGTTTCTATACAGGGTGACTTTTTACCCACCAGCCAAATTTGTGGAGCAAGTGCTGTCCACTGAACAACTTTCCATAAAGAAAAGTTAATGAAAAACGAAAACAAAAATTCGGCTTTCCATACAAATCAGCGCTCGGCCAAACGAATTTTGAATGTGAGAACAATTTTTTTTTATCGATTTTTAATAACTTTTATTATGGAAAGTAGTTCAATATCATAGACTGAACTTGCTCCTCAAATTTGGCTGGTGGGTAAAAAGTCACCCTGTATGGTAAGCAAAAAAACGTGCATTTTTCGAGATATTTCTTCGCTTCAAACGCTCGGTGGCCCGGCGGGAGTGCGCAGACGGCGCACACTTAGGGCCGTAACAGACGGGGCGCAAGTTGCGCCGCGTAACAGCTAGTGATGGGAGTTGCATAAATACTCAATCAACCTATTTTAATATTTACTCAGTAGATTGAGTAAATACCCGATAAATATCCTAATTTATCCATTTGGTGAGTAGATTGATTTATATGAGTTGCGACTTATATTTATTATTCCATGTTATCATGACAATTATGAAACTTAAATCTAGTATACACTTATAATTCTTCTCGGAAAGTGTGTGCATACGCCATAATATGCTTAAAATGTCGGTAAATCTTAAATGCGACGCTAAAATATATGAAAATACCATACTAATCAATTAATCATACACTGAAAGTAGGCTTCTTTACTAATTATAATTTTTTGCTGGTAGGTGTGCAAAGACGTAATTTTATGTTAAAATAAGTAAACAGACATCAAATGCGATGTCAATATGTGAGCACGCTCTATTTACTCTATTTATTAAATCTAGTGAGTAAATACTC
The DNA here is from genome assembly GCA_943193695.1 of Acrobasis suavella. Lineage (NCBI taxonomy): Eukaryota > Metazoa > Arthropoda > Insecta > Lepidoptera > Pyralidae > Acrobasis > Acrobasis suavella. The sequence goes on from OW971950.1 coordinate 2,689,502, forward strand.
AAAGGGGTAGATTGAATACTATCCACTGCCCATCTCTAGCTGTTACGCGACGCAACTTGCGTCCCGTCTGTTGCGGCACTATCCGAGCCGAACGCGTCGAACGAGCAGAACAAAACTAATTTTATATTCTTTAGATTCCTATGAAACCTCGCACACCTGACGGCGTCGAATCGTCCAAATCTAGAAGAAACTCAGAATCCGGTATTTTCCAACAAGTCGAATCAGATACTTTTTTCTAAACGTAAAAACAAACAGTTTGTATAGGATTTGTATGAAATACAGGCAGATAACGTCATATTTTCTTGGTGTCGAATAGCGCTCAGCGAAAACTATGACATGTGCCTGTTGCATCTGAATACGAGGCAGTGTGAGGCAGCCTTTCGCTATTTTGCTCTTAGAAAGCAAATGGTACTAACGGTACTACTTACCCTTTTACTAAATGTTGTACGATCGCGAAGCTTGCGCTTCAATGCACGATTAGAGGCAAGTCGGTGAAAATTAAATGCTCTGCAAGGTTAACTTGTAGTATGTTCTTTTTATTTCCTGTTTAGGCAATGCGCTATTCATTGTCTTAACAGGAAATAAAAAGAGCCTTTGGGTTTTACGGACTGGACTCCTGGACCTGGACTCTGTCTGCACCATTAGGGAAAAAGACTGATTACAAATAAGACAAGTAATTATTACAAAAACAAAAAACCCAGTGTCACTCTTACAGTAAATACAAATCTAACGACACCTCTCAAGCTAAATCCATCGAGCGTTCCGTTCAGGCTACAGAGCGTGCCAAACATTTGAATTTGGCGCCAAAATCCGTTATTTTTTTATATAGCCTGTTTCACTTTCACAGTAAGTTAAGCCTGTTTCACTCTCAAGCTAAAATCAGGCTGCAGAGCGTGCCAGACAATTATACATTGATACATACTCTTGAAAAACATAACCCTCCTTCTGACGCAGTCGGGTAAAAAAATGGCACTATAAGACTGTCTTAGCCGAATGCAATTTTTTATTAGATATTCGCGGTTTCTTTTTCCGGGAACAGAATACAACGTTTAAGGAACATATTATGCGTAATATATCAAACCACGGGCCATACTAGATCACTATAGTTATTGAAATTCAAATCAAACGGTCGAGAAACAACAAAATTTCGGCATTTCCATATAAAAGTGCGCAGCTGCCGAATGGGAATGTCTAGTTCTTTTTTGTTTTTACCCGACTACGGCAAAACGGCAGGGTAAAGATTTTTGCAATCTATGTTTTTATGTACGTGGGTATGTATGTTCCACCGTAGCAACCGAATCGCGATGTCAATCGATTCCTTATTATTGTCCGCGTGACATAGGCTACAATTTGTAAGCAATAAATGTATAAGGTTAGGTTAGGGATTAGCATAAGGAATGTTGTTGTTGTGCTGTTCGTTATTTTTAATTATTTTTTACTTTCTTAGCTTTTTAAACTTTGTAGCTTTCAAATGAGATCACTTTGAAGAAAATACACCGTTTACATAAAGAGAAAAAATAAAAAATCGAAACACGACCTTTACAAAAAAAATAAAAAATGTAAATAACGATTTTTTCCAGTTTTTATCGATACTATTTTGTCTTATATCCACACATTTCGTTTGATCAAATATAAAAATACACATTGTATAGCATTTTGGAATTCCAGCTGACCTGTATCTAAGAATCGCTAGAAAAATAACCAGTTTAGGCTACAGGTGGGTTATTGTATCTAGGTCTTCTCATAAATAACACATTGATCAATGGTGATATACGTTTGCAATAAACATTCCTTCTAATGTAGGTTTAAAAATAAGCTACTATCGACACTGTTTAAATATCCGGCTAAGTGCGTGTCGGGCACAGATATATAGGTGTCGGGTCTCGTGAAGTGTAGGGTTCTGAGTTGCCCGTTACAACATGAGAACTTTGTTTTCCGTAATATTTAGGGTTCTAAAAGGGTCAAAACGACACCCTATTACTAAGACTCCGCTGTTCGTCCATCTGCCCCTCTGTTTGTCGGTCACCAGGCTGTATCTCATGAACCGCGATAGCTAGATAGTTGAAAGTTTCCTTTGCCGCTGTAACAATAAATACTAAAAACAGAATAACTTAAATATTTAAGTGGGGCTCTCATGTAACGAACGTAATTTTTATAGACAACTATAATCCATTTGTATATTTAAAAATTGCAAATTATAATTATAGTATGTAATTTGTAATTTATAAAATAAATAGTTTGTAATTTTTGAAGAGATTGATTTATAAAAAGTACATTTCAATAAAAAGTTATATCAAGATTGTTTACATTCTTTTAAATACCTAAACAAATGGACTATAGTTAGCTTGTAAGTTTTGATATTTTGTTGTCATGTTCCCATTTCGTTACTTCGTTCTTGTCCGCAAGTTTCATATTTTAAATAAGTATTTTTACCCATATGAAATAAGTTACAATACACAACACATACACACAGACACGCACACATAGATACACAGTCAGATACTAATGGACGATATAGTGTGCTAATTTTAAATTTGCACTTTTATAATTCATTGAAGGCCTACGAGTAATCGAGTTTATAAAGTGTTACATATTACGTAAGTATAGGTCGTAATATTGGAAAGATGAAGTACAGTATGGGTTGAGCTACACCTACATCTGTCAGCACGTAACAGCACTTTTCTATGCTGCTATCCTTTTCTGTCGCTCAGAACCGTCATTTGCTAGAGCGAGAGAAAGCGACGGTACTCCTCGGAATCGCTGGTGCCGATGCGTTCCGACGCCCTCTCTCGAACGACGGTTAGGAAACGACGTAAATGCAAAAGTGCTTAAGTGTAAAATCTGTGTTTTAATTGTAACGTAGGCTACGTTACAATTAAAACACAGATTAACACTATTCCGAGGGGTACCGTCGCTCTCTGTCGCTCTAGCAAGTGACGGTTCTGAGCGACAGGCTGGGTAGGGACCAATACTGAACTGGGTTTCTTTCGGCGTAATCTTCCCAGCATTGGTCGTTCCGAAACGCTAGTAGTTTTTAGCTTTTGCACTAAAAAAATATTTAAAAATAACCTTTATTATGATATTTATCCTACATTGAATAAATTTTTTTGACTGTGACTTTAACTTTAAAGCTCCTTTCCGTGCTGAAAGATGAATCATCGGTCAGCACGGAAAGGAGCTTTAAAACAAGGAAAGGAATACCGATATTTTGTGTCGATATAAGATACAAATATTGATAAAATACCGATATTTTACACAAAATATTGGTGTTTTATTAATATTTTTAAAAATTGGTATCGGGTTAGATTTTCTTTTAGGCAACTAGGTGCGTAGCAAGAATATTAATTCCTTACATGCTATATGATTTGAATTACTTTGTGCAATTCCGCCACCGCAGTTAGTTCATGCAAACAACATCGGACACCGCATATGCGTATGCGGTGTCCGATGATGCAGCAGTATCGGAGGAAGCATGTATCAGCTGTTGGTGGCGGGTGCACACGGGCTGTTTGTGGCAGGTATGCTGGGACTAACAGTAATGGGTGGGCGCAGGCCGGCAATAGTTTGCATGAACTAACTGGTGGCGGAATTGCACAAAGTAATTCAAATCATATAGTATGTAACTTTGACTTCCGCAAAGTAACAACTGAATTTATTAGCTATATCAATTCTTTATTAACAATTGGTTGCGAAACATAGTTGCCGAAGCCACCGGAGGAATATATCGATACGAAATATCGGCATTTCTGTCCCTGCAGATGATTCCCTAAAAGCACCCTCATTGTGCACTACAGTTCGTTTGGTTAGCAGTCTGTCAGCGTTCTTAAAAGACAGCGTCTTTGAAAGTGTCCGCCGGCGCTGTCTATCTTCAAACGATTTGAACGAAAAAACTGTAGTATCGTCGCATCGTATCAGCCGCAGGAAATCCACTGCCGGACATAGGCCTCCCCCAAGGATTTCCTAAGCGACTGATTGGAAGATGCCTGTATCCAGAGTTTTCCTGCAACCTTGCTAAAGTTGCTAAGGTCGTTGTAAGTGTTCTACGCTACGCTTGCCGATACGTGGCCGCCGTTCAAGTACTATAGAAACTGTAGATGGCATATTTATCTCTAATAGTAATAAACAGTTTTAAGGGTCCAGTGGTTATTTTTTGTGTATGCCAAGCTTGGTCAGAGAGGTTGTGTCTTATTTTCCTTTTATTGGTTTATGTACACTTGCAAATAAACATTAATAAAAGTAAATATAGGTGCTACTTATTTATAAAGTGCTTTCTGTTAACATCATACATGAAATTTCGGGGTCCAGTGCTGCCCCCATTTGAAATAAATTATTTGAAAGGAAAAGGAAATATTATTTAAAATTTTGATCTCATCATGCTCTAGATATGTATGTTTTAAATTTTCATAAAAAAAATATATGGTTTAAGGATCTACCTGAATTTTCCGGGGTCCAGTGCTGCCCCCATTCGAAATAAATCATTTATAGGAAATGGTGATATCATTTAAAACTTTGTGTTGACCAGGCACTAGATAACCATAAAAAAGCTTCACGTTCTCTCTTTAAACTGTAAACAGTAGTTCATAAAATAGTTTGAAGGGTTATCTGGAGCCTGGTCAAGACAAAATTTTAATTTGATGTCTCCGCTTCTTTTCAAATGATTTATTTAAAATGGGGGCAGCACTGAACCACGGAAAATTTAAGTAGCCCGTTAACTAGAAGCTGATACTAAAAGTAAGGTACTAATTAAGTATCTAATCACGGTAGGCTAGGCACACTATCGCTCTATCTTACTGGTCCAGTATTAACTGATAATTTCGTGATTGGCCAGAGTACCGCTATGAGGTCGACAAACTCTGTTATCATAGTATGGACACGTCTGGAAGATGTTTACGTACTAAATAATTAAATATACATGGGCTTACATAATATACTGAAACTAGTTTAATAATGGATTCAGTGACCACTTTTTGCAATAAATTAATGTATGTCAAAATACAAAAAAAAAATCATTTTCCATTAAAGTACCTAACGATATCATGTGACTACGAGCGATTCGATTTGTTTGAGAACCGTCTTTATCCCTAATTTGGTAGACAGAACCCGAGGCCGTAAGACCGTAATCGAAATAGTGAGGGATTGCTAGCTGCATCGCCTTTTAACATGATTTAAATCTTTTAGACTATAATTTATCATTATTAGCACCAACTGTTTCTTGACACTACAACGCGGACACGTATATACGTATGTCGTTTTGCTTTTGGGGTAAAGGTCCAGAAGCGGAATTACCTAAACGAATGGGTTTTCCATACAAAAACCGTTCGTTTAGTGACTCCGCGTTTTAAAAATTGCACCACAGGCTTGCCACATACCTACCTACTAAAACCTATGTAAAATAAACATTTGCAAATTTTGCAATGTCCATATAAAGTCAACTATAATTTCATAAAATGACAGTCATAGCGATCGCTTGAGAAACCGTTATATTAACAAGGAAAGACCTCGAACTTAATTATATGCTCATTAAGTGTGCTTGGGTTCATTATTAACATGGTTACCTACTTTTTAGACAAGTTTATTTACTAGGCAAATTTAAAAACCCTGACTTTTAAGACCGCCATCGAGTGATCAGTAGCGGAACTACATATTCCAATTGATACCTGTAGCGCCATCTATTTGCCAAGAAAATTAAAAAACTTCGACTTTCAATATGGCCGAACCGATTTTTAGGCTATTGCATAGCTTTTATCGCGGGCTTTGAGCGCGGCAACCGAATCAAGAAATTCCGTAGCGAAAATAAAACCTAACACCCCTCACTCCACCTACCATGCAGACTTACAAGTAAATTCATCACAAATCCACATTATCCACAAATTAGATATCACAATCCAACACAAATCACAGTGGAGCGGGCGTTGAAAGCCGTGCATCGTCTAACGTCGTTCAGTTCGGCAGACTTCGGCACGGTGTTTGTGTGTGTGCGACTAGTTTTATCAAACATAGCTAAGAACCACCGCAAGTGAACTTGTTTTCACGTAAAACGGTCCATTTCGAGAGCTACGATGCCACAGACAGACATTAGCGTAAAACTTATAACACCCCACTTTTTGTCGAAGATTAAAAATATGCTATCAATAAAAGTTCAAATGCCATACAATGATTACAGCCGGGAACAACGTGCGTCACTCACATGCGATCCGAAGCGCGGAGTAGCTTAAAAATTATTACAAAACTTGTGGTCACCCATCCAAGAGCGAACCACGCAAGGAGTTACTTAACTTGCGAAAGCGCTAGTATTAATGCGTTCTATCACCGATCCACTGAGCTCTTAGTTAGTCGTTTTCGTTTTAGATGTATTATGTATCTGGTTTTGTGTGGAAGTGGAAAATATAAATGCATTATTTATACCTACCATTATTGGCGGGTTTGGACTTCCCAAAGAGGGTGACATGAGGCATGCAGCCAGTCGCGAAACTCAGCCAAACTGTTTCGGCTATTTGTTCTCCACTTCGCAAGATCTTTGGCATCCTTGAGAGTTGGGAGACTATTGGCATGCATACATTATATACAGGGTGTTTTTAAAATCATTGGCATCCTTTCTACTGGTGAAAGTACTCATGAATATGAGCAACTTTTTGTATGGGACCGACTCAATCCAACCGAAAAAAAAATCAGCTGTTCATATTCATGAGTACTTTCACCAGTAAAAAGGATGCCAGTGATTTAAAAAACAACCTGTATAGAGGAGAATAAGCGTGAAACCATACTGGGCTTCGAAGTAGCACAGCACCGCAGCTGAGGATCAAACCGGGAACGCGTTATGATGAAGAAGGTTCAGTGGCAGATTTTCTGTACTGGCTGTCTACTTACTCTTAAGGACAACTCAATAATTTTAACAGCAAAATACCATTTTAACAACCAACACGCCTAAAGCAAAAATAAAGCAAAAACTATTTTCTCTGACACACTACCAATCGCTGCATGTCTAAAATATCTTTGCTTAATATCTGTCAAATTAATCACTCAAAGTCATAACGTGTAAAATAAAATTAAGATAAAACTGGGTTGATAGATTAAGGGTATTTTTCCCAATTCTCGGGAAAATAAACTAGTCTTGGAAACTCTATGGGGCAATGAAATTCTTGGGAAATGGAACATTTGCATTGCAAATTGCAATCCACTAAAAGCAAGCGTTGATTATAAAATTATAGCATGAACTTTAATTAATCTATTTTTCCTTTTGTTCTTTCGGGCACGAATTCTTAATCAACCATTGAGTAGTCCTTATAATCCCACCAAATTGAATTTTACAGCAAGTTATTCCTAGGTTCAAATTTAATCCGCCAACAAATTTATTACTAAATGTATACTAGTCATGAAGTCGCAGGTAAGTAAAGTTTTTACTATTGTCTAAAAAATGGGGAAAAAGTATCTTTTGGTGGAAGACATATTAAAATTTAGGGAAAATTCAGAAATTTTATCTAGCAACCCTGAGGAGAACGTCAGTCAGTTCATTAGTTCAGACTTCAGTCTGCAGTCAAAAACAATAAAAAAAAAACAAATGGTTCAAAGTTCACAAAATAATTGTTTAGAAATTCTAAAGTGCAGTGCTTGGCATTATCTTGTTATTAAAGTAAACACATTGCTTATCATACGTCATGTCGTGCCATTAGAATTGTTCACGTCGTTTAATACGCAGGAAGCAAAGAAGGTCGTGCCTGTGTATTTAAAACTTTTTTAAAAGTTGTGAATAGTGTTGGTATTTAAACATGAATTTCTCCTGGTCTAATGTTAATGGGTCTGCGAAAGTTATTCCCAAGAAGTGAGTATTAAATAACAAATTTCACTGTAGGTACCTACATAAGGTAAGATCACCGTACTTCAACACATTACAGAACTTCTTCACTTTTGTTTCAAACGTTAAAAATAAGATTTCAAATTAACTTATCAAAATTTTTAAATTTGTTACAAAATCTACACCATGTGTGTTATCGAAAAAACCTACTCCCAAAATTTTGGGTCTATATTTAGGTCAGGGCGAACCTCCAAATCCTCACTTGACTAAGAACGGTGAATAAGTTGATACTGTAAGGCTGGCGGTCAAACTCATTAAGCTTATAACAAGTAAATAATAAGTCCATTTAAAAATATTTTTTATAGTACATTCTATAGACCTTGACAATAGGTTTGGCATAGACAAACATTTTATGATTTTTTTTAGAATTGCAAAATACCGCATCACGAAATAAGGTACACTTTATAATACAAGTGTTTGCTACTTCGTGATACTGCCAAATTAGTAACTCTTGGGATTGATTTTTTTGCTTTAAATCAATTATATAAATTCGGTTCTTGCAGCCCAAATGCCACTTTTAGTATGACGATGGGCGAGAAAGTGGAAAAAGGAATCAAAATAGTGATGGGTTGCTGGTCACATGGCCTTTAGAAAAATTATTTGCATTTCCTCCCATTTCCTCAATCAGCTTCTATGATCTGCGCGGGAAAAGTAGCAACTATTTTATTATAGGTATATACAATATGTAACAAAAACCCTGTCCAATCCTTGTAGGAGCAACTCAGACCATCAGTATGAACAACTTTTCCTATGGGACCAATGCTTGAAACCCGAAAAATAATCGACTTTTTCATAAAAATTGCTGGGTCGGCCAAACACTTTTGTATGAAGCATTGGTCCCATAGAAAAAGTTGTTCATATTGACTGATCTGAGTTGCTCCTACAAGGATCGAACAGAGTTTTTGTTACATATTGTATATCTAGTATGGTTCCATCTAATACTTTAATGTCTCTAGTTCTTTTTGTACTTTCACTGGAGGAGCTAAATATAGTGACGACCTCCGTGGCGTAATGGTCAACACGCTAGTCTGCTAATCCGGAGGTTCTGGGTTCGATCCCCAGCTAGGGCAAGTTGGAAAATGGCCTTTTTCAATTTGTCCTAGGTCTTGGGTGTTTATCTATCTGTGTATCTATTATACAATATGGTATCGTTAAGTTAGTGTCCCATAACACAAGTTTAGACTTACTTTGGGGTTAGCTCAATCAGTGTGGTTTGCCCGTATATATTTATATTTATTTATTTATAGTGTAATTTAAGCCCATTGACACGAAAAGAAGTACTTTCGTCCAAAATGTTGCTTTTATCAGCACCACCTGTAGGTTGACTGGTAGAAAAGACCTTGGGCCTTAAGTCCGCCTTTTAAAATTTTGGTAATAAAGTTTGATAAATAAGTAAATAACTGGCGCATTCTCAGTTTTTTACTTAAAGTATGCGAATAGGGATGTCTTTAGATGGTATAGGTAGAGAATATGTAAGCTTATCAGCATGCTTATGTTTTCAGTGCGTTTTCTGAACTGCCTCAGACATATGAAGTCTCTAAGGAGCAGATACAGTTCTACAACGACAATGGGTACTTGGTCATCAAAGAGTTGATTGACTTTGCTTCTCTATATAACTACAAGTAAGTATGTACGCACTTCCTTCCTATAAGCAGTACTAGCCTATTCATACATACGTACATAGTATCACCCCCGTTTATCACGATGGACCTCCACTTGCCCTACCATTATCTATGAAAAATCACATTTGTTGTATGGAAGCCCCTTACTTAAATATATATAATAAATACTTAAATATTTTTTCTTTTCTGTTTTTAGTATTTGTTGTTATAGCGGCAACAGAAATACATCATCTGTAAACATTTCAATTGTCTAGCTATCAGGGTTCATGAGATACAGCTTGGTGACAGACAGACGGATGGACGGACAGTGGAGTCTTAGTAACAGGGTCCCATTTTTACCCTTTGGGTACGGAACCCTACAAAATGAACGGAAAACGGAATATTTGTAGTTATTTCACAGTTTATTTATATGTAGCCGATGCCCGTGACGTTGCCCGCGTGGATTCCACCGTAGAATCACTCGCTCCGCTCGTGATTCAACTGTGGAATCCTTCGTTTCGCTCTGGATTCAAAGTAGCGCCCTCGCCTTCTAAATATTACCTTAGTCCCTTGTAGCACAATCTACTATATGTTACGTAAGTTTCTACCCGTAAAATCACCTGTTTTATTAAATAAGGCAACATTTTTCCTTACATAAATAATATTTTCAAATATGTACTGAGAGGGTACAGTGAGTATATCAATTTTAAAAAATCTCTTAGGGAGTCTCTCGATCCTAAATCGTAAATAAACGACTTGCCATTTTCTGTAAAATAAAAATATTCTGTATATCAGCAGCACTCTCCCAGAGAAGACATCAGAATCCCGTAAGACATCAGACTATAAAAGTAACTAAATCAAATCTTGCAAGTTAAATTTGACCCACTTCCCGGTTTCCGATTGAGCTGAAATTTTGCACCATACGTATGTCGCGTGACAATGCAATATTATAATGACATGCAGATGATCTGATGATGGAGTTGGAATCTGGCCATAAGAACTATGCAATGAAACGACGCAACCCTATCGAGCTTGAATCGAAGATAAAAGCTTGTTTTAAAAATATTTTTTTAAATAATTACTTGTTTATTGTTTGTTTAAATTGGAAAGGGCAAACAAAGAGAATTCAAATTGAGGGCAAACAATAAGATCTTATTTTTGGCATCAGTTGTCATATTATGATCTCGAATAATTATTATTCACTTGTTTGTGACACCAAATTTTTTTAAATGTTTTGATTTTGAAGCAATGTCACCTTTTTATGTATTTAAGTATGACCTATAATAAGCCTTATTACCACTAGCTGATGACCGCGACTTCGTTCGCGTGGACTTTATGAGTTCGGCGTATCTGCATCAGGTGTTCCAGATCTTCGATTGTTTTCACCTCAACAAAAAATGCTCATCAGACTGAACAACTTTTACTAAGCCGTAATTTTTATATTTCTTATAGTTTAGCTGGACCATTATGGTTCTGCATCAGTTGTCAATTATACCCTATATGTTGTCCAGGCTTAACAGCTATAAAACAAAAAACATTCAAATCCGTCCAGTATTTCCAGAGATTAGCATGTACAAACAGACTTACAAACAGACATTCCTACTCTATTACTGTCTCCATCGCACTAAATCAGATTTTTTTTATAAATAAACAAATTACAATAGGTAATATAAATTCTTTAATTTAACAATAGCTATTTTAAAAGTATTTTTCTCAAATCTCGCGTCTCGTGACGCACGGCCAAGAAAAAACTACCTTGCTAACCCAAAATCTCTTTAAGATATAGTTATAAAGTTACGTCTGCCTTTGGACGGCGTCTCGGAGCGCCTTAATAAGACCGGACAGGAGTGACGTCACTTATGTCGCATTTGTAGGCGTGATGTAAGAACATTTGTTCGGGTGCTATGTCAAATATTGCGTTTACAGGATTGGCCTACAAAAGAAGCTATATTTTTTTAAGAAAATCCTATTTTAATATTATTTTTCAAACATTTTATTAATTCTAAAATTGACTTTCCAACTAAAAACCAAAGAATCGATAAAAAAGTTAATGTTGTGCTTAAAGGCCTTTTTTACATAAATGCTTACAAATTCATAATCAAAATCTACTCACTATGCATCTTCTCTGTTACTTTTTAATGTTTACGATCTTGACAGGACAACATTTTTGTGTTGTTCTCAATATAAGAGCTATACTTTTTTTTTCTTAATTACAGAAAACGTTTTATACAAATCTGCAATGGCGTTGAAGAGAGAGGCTCCATGACCATCGTGAAACAACCAAACCTCGTCGATAAACAGAGAAAACCAGAAGAATATGTTAATAAGGTAGAATATGTATATTAAGGCCAGCGTGGAGAGTGTAGGCCAAATCCTCTGGCTGCTCTGGCCAAGTATGGCTCCGGTAGTATAAAAGAGAGGGTAGGGCTCCAGCAGCGGCGATTTAAAAAAAACGATGATGATTATAGTCTATGAGGTATTTTAGCAGTATATTCCAAGTCTTCCCGGAAATGACGTAGAATGCGACTTAGGAAATACAAGCTAAACAAAGCTTTATAAACATCAATGAGACCGCTCCAACCCGTCTGGCCAGCGTGGAGAGTGCAGGCCAAATCCTCTGGCTGCTCTGGCCAAGTATAGCTCTGGTAGTATAAAAAAGTGGGACGGGCACTTGCAGTGACGATTTAAAAAAAATATGATGATTATGAATAAAGTATTTCATCCATACTGAAGGATTTAAAAAAAAAAGATCATTAACCTTTCTGTGTCATATATATATCAAAGGAAGGGGCTCGTTATGAGGAGCTTAACTATGTTTTTTGTTATTATTGTAAAATAAATTGTTTTCATTTAAGAAATGAAATCCCCCCCCCCCCCACCCCACCTAATCTCAGAAATTACTGAGCCTATAATTTTTGAATAAAATACAAAATATAGTTCATTGTTTTTGGATTACAGGAAAAATAATATAAGAATTCTATCAATTGAAAATAAAGTGGTAATCTCCTATATAATGAGTTCAACTCGCACTTGGCAGTTTTTTTTTAATGTATTTCCTCCGATTACTCGAAGACGGCTGACTAATGTGGATAATTCTTTTTTTGTTTCAAAAGTCTTACTTGTCAGGTGGGCCCATAGAAATGTTATTAAAATCGGTTGAGTATTTTGCCGCTGAAGTCGGTTTTTAGTTTTGAAAAGTTGTAAATTCGGTCAATCGAAGGTCACCTTAGCACCTGCCGAAGATATGCTAATCGCCAAACTTTTGTATTCATAAATGATCGATCATATCTGAACATTATGACTGAAATCAATAGGGAATATGCACGTATTTTTTTTATTTGTTTAATAAAATCCTTATTTACCACAGTAAGCAAATATGAAAGAATTTATAAAATATCTTAATCAGCGACGGACATGTGATACTTTAAAGTTTCAATAAGAAAGAGAAGTCCGATATGGACTGGTGACGTCAAAGTCCACATCGTCTATACATTTTTCATAGAAAATGGCGTTTTTGCGAATGAGATAGACATATTTTCGTAAAATTATTATATCTCGTTCGTTTTTTAACCAATTCTTATTTTGTTTTCACTGTTCGTAATTTACTTTTGAAAATATATGGAAAAACTGGTTAGATAACAAATATTTTTTTCATGCATATACCCTATTACTCATTTATTCATAAACATGCATAACTTATCAAAAAACAGATCATAGTTATACAAAAAATAAAAAGAATAAAATTGAAATAAAACAAAAATACTAATCAATAAATCTAAAATCATGGCTGAAATTACCGATAACACCTTTGTTTGTTTGTGATAATGATTATCTTAATACAAAAATATCTCTTAGTAAACTGATTGAAACCATATCATTGTGTGTTGAGTAATGTTCACCGCGCCTTAAAACTCGGAGTTATGACGGTTTAAGCCACGGAAGACTACAAATTGACAGATTTCGTGCCTCACACGACTATCGAGCACATTGGAAATGAATTGGAAATGAATAGTTGTGAAGTAAAAGATATATTTACATTACAAAAGAAATGTGTTAGAATACTGGTAAATATTGAAGAAATGTCGCCATGTAGACCACATTTCGTAAAACATCAAATCTTGACCCTAATATCTATTTATATTCTAGAATCATGTAAGTTCGTTAGAAAATACGAAAACCTATACACGAGAAAGGAACATAAAAATGAAAGAAATAATAGAAACTTAAATTGGTAAGATCGCCCCTTAAAAAATGGAATAAATTTCATCCAACCCCCATCACATGGCAATAAAAATATATAATGATATCCCAAATAATATAAAAAATATTGTAAAAGATATAGAATTTAACAAAGCACTTAAAATTTTTCTTGTCAGTAAATGTTACTACACAATATCAGAATTCTTTCACGACAATCATAAAAAATAGGGTGTGCATTGCTTCTATTTCTCTATCTTGCTGAATATATAATTTACAATTAATTTTACTTTTAATATTTCTATTTATATAATACATCTTAATTTTGTTTAATACATTGAAATTTGTTGGATACTGTTTCTTTATACAATATAAAAATTGATTGTAATAATTTAATCTAGTATCTAAGTAACATGGCATCTAGTGGCCTCTCATGTTTGCTGTGCCCTTACAGGGCATCACTTGTAAAACAGTGATTTGCAATAAATTCTGATTCTGTTTCTGATTCTGATCTACGGAATTCGAAAAAATATTGTCGCTAGGCGACGAGTCGGGATAAGGAGAAGGTCACGAAATAAAACTACAACATTGAATGATAATTGTTTAACTTTTTTCAGAAAGGTTAGGCTACAGGGCAAACCCTTAACCCGATCGTCTTTGTTTTAAGCTCAATTTGTAGCTGACTACATTGTCCAGAGGAGGTTTAATATGTGGTCGAATTATTACAGATAATGGACATCCTCTTCGACGACGTGTTCGCGACATACGTGGAGCATCCTCGGCTGCTTCACGTCCTGACCCAGTTCATTGGAGATAACATCACGGCAGTCCACAGTATGCTGATTAACAAACCACCAGGCACAGACCGACATCCGCCACATCAGGTATTACTTATATATGCTCAGCTAAAGAAAAAGTTAACAGAAAGTTAGAAAAGTGGTAAATAAAGTTACATTTATGTAACTTTCTATTACCTACCCCTTTTTGAATCTCCTTACCATTTTTCGAAGTCTCTTTACTTCTTTTACACTTCGCTCTTTTGACTCTCTTAGCCCCATTTCCCGATAACTTTACCCTCATTGATAAATCTCTTTTCAAATCTCTTGACACCCTAACATACGTGGAACATCCGCGGCTGCTTCACGTCGTATCCCAGTTCGTTGAAGACAACATCAAAGCCGGCAACAGTTTACTGATCAACAGACCACCAGGCACTGACAGACGTTCGCCGAATCAGGTATTGCTCTGGTTTTTCCTAGTAAAAAGTCAGAAAAGGGTTAAATAAGGTTACCCCTTATCTAAGTTTCTTTTCCCCCTTTTTGAATCTCTTTACCCTTTTTCGACCTCTCTCTACCCCGTTTACACTCCGTCATTTTATCTCTCTTAATCCCATTTCCCACTACCTTTACCCCCATTAATCGATCTCCTTTCAAGTCATGTGATACCCTCCACATACGTGGAACATCCGCGTTCTGTCCCAGTTCATTGAAGACAACATTACAGCAGTCAACAGTATGCTGATCAACAAACCACCAGACACTGACAGACACTCGCCCCATCAGGTATTATGCTCTAGCTTTTCCAATTAAAAAGTCATAAAAAGGGTAAATTAAGTTACCTAATTCGGTAACTTTCTTTTCCCTCCTTTTGAATCTCTACCCTTATTTGAACTCTCTCTACCCCTTTTCCACTCCGCTCTTTTGACTATCTTAGCCCCATTTCCCGCTAAGTTTACTTACCCCCATCAATCGATCTCCTCTCGTAACTCTTGACACCCCTTTTTCGAACTGATTGATTTTAAATATGGCTGCCTTTACACACGTATTCTATAACAACTTTTTTTTTCTTCAACTTTGAACCTGACACTCAAAGAGAGATATATAAGGGGATGCATAAATTTTTCGGGGTCCATTTGAAATAAATTATTTGAACGGAAACGGAGATATCATTTAAAATTTTGCGTTGATCATGATCAACCTACAAACTATCTTATGAATATGTAGCTGTTTACAGTTTAAAGAGAGAATGTGAAGCTTATCTACGCATAATGGCCAAAAGTCGCCGTTTTTCGCAAATCTGCGCAAAAAAAACTTCACGTTCTCACTTTAACATTTTAATTTATTTATTTTGTCACTTGAAATCTTATAAAAATAAGTTTATAAACTGTATCTTTCCAGGACCTATTCTACTTTCCATTCCGGCCAGCCGACAAGATCGTAGCTGCTTGGACCGCAATAGACCATGTTGATTTAGAAAATGGCTGCCTCTACGTCATCCCGGGGTCACACAAAGAAAACAAGATTCATGAACATGGCAACGTTGGTGTAAGTTTGCTAACATTTTTTAAGAGTTCCGTACCCAAAGGGTAAAAACCTGGACCGCAATAGACCATGTTGATTTTGAAAATGGCTGCCACTACGTCATCCCGGGGTCACATAAAGAAAACAAGATTCATGAACATGGCAACGTTGGTGTGAGTATGCTAATATTTGTTTAAGGGTTCCGTACCCAAAGGGTAAAAACTTGGACCGCAATAGACCATGTTGATATTGAAAATGGCTGCCTCTACGTCATCCCGGGGTCACATAAAGAAAACAAGATTCATGAACACGACAACGTTGGTGTGAGTATGCTAATATTTGTTTAAGGTTTCCGTACCCAAAGGGACTTGGGTACGGAAACCTTAAACAAATATAAACTTGGACCGCAATAGACCATGTTGATTTCGAAAATGGCTGCCTCTACGTCATCCCGGGGTCACATAAAGAAAACAAGATTCATGAACACGGCAACGTTGGTGTGAGTATGCTAATATTTGTTTAATGGTTCCGTACCCAATGGGTAAAAACTTGGACCGCAATAGACCATGTTGATTTCGAAAATGGCTGCCTCTACGTCATCCCGGGGTCACATAAAGAAAATAAGATTCATGAACACGGCAACGTTGGTGTGAGTTCGCTAATATTTTTAAGGGTTCCGTACACAAGGGGTAAAAACGGGACCCTATTACTGTTTGATTTTTTCAAGATTTGATTGTTTAGAAGGGAGCTTCCGGCGACAAATCTATACTCATCTACTGGTTTTCAGCCGATTGAGTGGCGGACAGCTCCTAAAGTCGCCCACCACAGTAATGAATTGGCTATTCTACTTTATATGTTATTGGTTAATATTTTATACCAAACAAAAAATACAAAATATTTGTTTTGAAAACAGCAAGAAGTTTATTAATGAAGTAGTAGTAAGCATTTCAAATCATATGAGTAGGAGCGTGGCGGAGACGTCTCACTATCTCTTTCGTACGCGCGAGACCTAATAGGAGTGACGTCAAGAGCTCTATATGTGCATCCTTTTTCTGTTACTTGACAGTTACCCTTTCCACCAGATTTTAAAAGCTTATAACTTACTCATTTTAGGGCTTATTAAAAATAATAATTTTGTATTCGGTTTTGGATTATGTTACCTATTGATATGAATAATTATAATTTGGACTGTCTCCGTGATCCAGTGGTGCGTTCGCCTTAAGGCGGGGGGTCATGGGTTCGAATCCCACTGGGAAGCATACTTGAAAAGTTATTTTCAGTCTGGTAAGGATATTGCAGGCTTGAATCACCAGATTAGCTGAAAATAAAGATGATTCCGTGTTTCGCTAGGCACGTATAAACTGTGGGTCTCGAACGCCATCTAGCGTTTGATCATCAAACTATCCAAGGATTGGTTCTGGTTTGCCCTTGGGTTGCGGAGGTCAGACGGCAGCCGTTTTGTGTAAAAACCAGTAACCTCGTCAAATCTCCTTGTTTAGGTAGCGGACCCCGTGCTCTGAAGCGTTACTGCTTAGGATGCACCGGGAAAATACGGTCGGATGATGAAAATAATTATAATAAAAATAATTGATTAAAATATCGTATTATCTATTTTTGTAGGGCCCAAAGAAACTGTACCACGGCATTGTAGACGAGGCTACAGTGACCCCCGAGTCAAAGCGGGCTCTGAGTCCTGAATTGCCTATTTTTGCAGGGCCCAAAGAAACTGTACCAGAGCATCGTAGACAAGGCCGTGATGGCCCCCGAGTCATAGCGGGCTCAGAATAATGACTTGCCAATTTTTTGCAGGGCCCAAAGAAACTGTACCACGGCATCGTAGATGAGGCCACGGCGGCCCCCGAGTCAAAGCGGGCTCAGCTAGAGATGTCTCCCGGAGACACCGTTTTCTTCCATCCACGGTTGGTACATGGCTCAGGAGCTAATGTGTCTAAGGTAAGATTGTAGGATTTAGAAAATGTAAAGTAAACATTGTCGAATATGGATGACGTTTAACTGTCATACATATGTCAACGTCAAAGTGACAGTCTTTATGTTATTCATTTGCTGCTTTCCAAAAACTCAGTACACGGCTCAGGAGCAAATGTGTCTAAGGTAAGACTTGTTGGATTTGGAAAATGTAAAGTAAACATTATCGAATGTAGATGACGTTTAACTTTCATACATATGTCAACGTCAAAGTGACAGTCTTTATATATAATAATAATGTATTTTTATTTCAGATCATTTAAAAATCCATATAGTGTTAGTAAACTTAACCAATATTAGTACTTAAAAAGAAAAATAAATAAATTCAAGAGATTGTTAGTAAAGCTTTGTATCGGCATTCATGTGCGAGACACATGAATTTCGATCCAATGCCTCATCATCGGACAGTCTATCCTATTTGCTAACACACTTAAAATGCCGTTGTAGCTATTTCGGACACGCTGCATTAGCGAGGCGACTCTTTTTCTGACGATTGCCTGAAAGCCCTCAGTGTGCCTCTCCGCAAACATGCCCGAAGCACTACAATGTTTTGGCAACCCCAACAGCATTCTAAATATGTTATTATATTGTACACGAAGGGCGCTGAGTGACCGTTGAGTATAGCTGACCCATAGATTGCAGGTATAAAAAGACTGGCAGTATGCCTTAAATAGGGTAATTTTGACATCAGCCGTACATCTTGCAAACCTACGAATCAGCATATTCCCCGGGACAGCCAACGCCCTTCGCTCCCTCTAAATGTCGACGTCATCTGTGAGATTTTCCGAGACCCAGTGACCCAGGTATTTAAAATCTGCAACTCTCTCGAGTGGAGCCTTATTCAAAAACTATTTTTTTAACTAATTTATGCTATTAATTCCCTGTTTTCCAACAACTCAGTACACAGCTCAGGACCTAATGCTTCTAAGGTAAGACTTGTTGGATTTGGAAAATGTAAAGTAAACATTGTCGAATGTGGATGACGTTTAACTGTCATACATATTTCAACGTCAAAGTGACAGTCTTTATGTTATTCATTCGCTGCTTTCCTACAACTCAGTACACGACTCAGGAGCTAATTTTTTCACGTTTCGAATAAACATATATCAAGGCTTGGAACCGGTACCAGAAGTACAGCTTCTGTACCGGTATTTAGAGGTTCTTTTCATTTCGATACCTAGGGGTACCTGTTCTAGATGGCTACCGCTCTACCGCTTTAAAAGTACAGGTACCTCATTTAGGTACCTGCTGCTATCTGCTTATACTTGTACCTTGTGCTTTCTCACTCTGACGTGATTTGTACCGGTATTTACAGAAAAATAGTACTTACCGTTGCAGATAGTACAGGTACTATGTCTGGCACCGGTACCGCACCAAGATCAATGGTACCAGTTCACATTAATGCCGATATTTCAAGCCTTGATATACAATATATAACAAAAACCCTGTCCGAGCCTTGTAGCAGCAACTGAAACCGTCAATATGAACTACTTTTCCTATGGGACCAATGCTTGAAACTCGAAGAAAAAAATCGACATTTTCATACAAACGTGTTCGGCCGGCCCGGCAGTTTCTATGAAAATGTTGATTTTTTTCTTCGAGTTTTAAGCATTTGTCTTAAAGGAAAAGTTGTTCATATTGGAAGTCATTCATAATATGTTCAAAGCGCTAGTTTAAAAACCAATATTACTTCTTCTACTTTAACTTTCAGAACTACCGCAAATCCATGACCTGTCACTTCGCCAGCAGCGACTGCTACTATATAGATGTCAAAGGAACAGTGCAAGACCTGGTGGCCAAGGAAGTCGAGGAAGAGGCAAAGAGACGCGGGTTCGACCTCACTTTTGCTGTAAGTATTTTAATTACTATTGTAGCGGGTGCGAGGTGGTATGCTCGACCGCCACAAAGGGAAGATCTTCCCGCCAGGCATGTTGTTGCGCCTGGGGAACCGCGACTCCGACAGTGTATCGTCGGAAGTTGTATATATGCAGTGAATCGGGCGAACTCTGAGATCGAGATGTAGGATACTGCTGGCGCCATCTCATATGCTTCTTGTGAACTATGTTGTCGGTTGTCTCTTGATTGGTTTGTAGTTGTAGTTCCTCGTAGTGGCCCTAGAGGTCGCCACACTATCACCATCATCATCCTCCCGTATTCCCGGTTGCATCTTCAGCGGTAACGCTTCAGAGCCCGGGGCCCGCTACCTAACCAAGGTGATTTGACGAGGTTACTGGTTTTTACACAGAGCGACTGCCGTCTTACCTCCGCAACCAAAAGGGTAGACAAGAATGATAGGTTTGAGCAAACGCTAGATAGCATTAGGGATCCACAATTTATATGTGCCTTCCTTGATTTTTATTTTCGAATAATCAGGTAATTCAAGCCTGCAATATCCTAATCAGACTGGAAACAACTTTTCACTAAGTCTGCTTCCCAGTGGGATTCGAACCCGTGACCTCCGGATCACTAGGCCTTAATCACTGGACCACGGAGGCAGTCTAGCATTCCAATTTATACTATATTTCAGCCGTAAGCCCATATCCACTGCTGAACATAGGCCTCATTGACGTGAAGGCACGGAATTTTAACTGAGTTTCCACTATAAAAACTTCTACACACTTTTATTTATTTTAAATTCATATACGTGGAAATCTAATTAAAATATATACTAATCAAGTAAATATTACTATTCAAGTAAAGTAAATATATAATCAAGATATACATTAAAAAAACTAATACTCGACTACGGGTGCCACATACAGCTAACAATAGATATATTTTTAAAATGTGCTAATCAAGACCTTTCATTTGATACCCCAATTGATATCGAAACAAAAAAAACATTTTTGCTCCCACTTTTTTGAACGTAACTTTCGTTATATAAATTTTTTGCATACAAATTGTAGCCTTTGTCACCCGTACAATAATGACGAATCGATTGACATATCATTTGTGAAGATTGGACAAGCGGTTCGGATGCTACGGTGGAACAGAAATACATATCCACATAAACATACGCAGACTGCTAAAATCATTCATTACCCTTCCTTGTTGGCTTTGCCTTAGTTGGATTATGAAAAAAAATATATTAGTATGCAATTTCCTTTAAATATTTTTTTTCCAACATCTTAAATGTTTCAAATAAAGCTAGAGTATGTTTGTATGGAAGAGACTAGTGTCGTTCTTAAACTATCAAAAAGCTACAAACTGCTAGCGTACAAATAATTTGAGTCTAAAGTGTAAATGAAAAAAAAAACCTAATTATTCCAACACATAACAAAATCCTCTCGCATTTCAGGAATCGTGGAAATACAGAAGCAAGCAAGTCAAAGGAGTTCGTTCTAATTTATAACAAAACATGTATGAATTGTTTATAGTTCAATCATTCTAAAATATTTTACAACAAAAAGTAAATAATAGCTCGTTGCAATACAACGTGTAACGGAAAAGGGGGTATCAAACCGAAATCAAACATACTAATCAATGTGAACAACGTTAACTATGGGACCATCCCACAGTGTTTAAGAAAACCCTAAAATCGGACATGACTGAGTTATTTGTATAAATCGATAGTACTTTCTATTTTAAATACTAGAGTAGAAGTCCGGTGTGACAAATTTGCATACTTTCGGAGAAAAAAAAAATTCCAAAGTTGAAGAAATTTTAACTAGCTAAAAACGAAAAATAATTATTTCTTTAAAATGTAAAGTGTTGTTGTATATTTTGTAATTTATTACAACCCTTTATCTTAAGAAGTTAGCGAGAATTTAATTTTTTTCACTTTTTTCATTCGATTTTTTTTATCTTAAAATAATTTGAAATCGCATTTAAAAGTCATATTAAAAAACATAATTAAGTAGCCTCTTTTAGCCGTAAATAATTCAAGTGTGCATCTCGTCTAGGATTCGAGATTTGGGAATTTTTAGTTTTAAAAGTTACCCATGCAAAAATTGTATCAGAGAATACAGGCAATAATTGTATCAGAGAATTACTCTTTGGAAAACTTTAAGAACTTGCCATCGGCTGGTTAATGGCAATCAAATAAAATACTCTTATTATGTTGGCATATAATTGTTGCTCTTGTAGCGGGAGCGAGGTGATATGCTCGACCGCCACAAAGGGAAGATCTTCCCGCCAGGCATGTTGTTGCGCCTGGGGAACCGCGGCTCCGACGGTGTATCGTCGGAAGTTGTATATATGCAGCGAATTGAGCGAACTCTAAGATCGAGATGTAGGATACTGCTGGCGCCATCTCATATGCTTCTTGTGAACTATATTGTCACTTGTATCTTGATTGGTTTTGTAGTTATAGTTCGGTAGTGGCTGGCCAAAGAGGTCGCCACACTCTAGCAGGCGTAAAAATTAAATAAATTTAAAGTTATAGCATCATTAAAATTCACGTAATCTTCATAGAATTTTTTTAACGATCCCTTAAATCGTTAAATAAAATCTGCAGCAACATACATTTTGGCACGGTAGGTATTTAATTTTGTATGGAGGTGAAGATTTTTTTTACGATTTCAGGGATGGTCCTATAGTAAGGCTGGGAATCCATGTACGGAAATTCAGAGACTGATTTTGTATACATTGCTGGTTTTGTAATGATACAATTTTGACCGATCTTTACAAAACAGGCAATGTATATAGAAACAGTGTCTTAATTCAGTATAGTGTATTCCCAGCCTAAAAGTTGTTCACATTGATTTGTCCCATAGTAAAAGTGTTTACTCCCTTTCGGGTTGATATCCCCTTTGTGTTATACGTTATATACCTACGTAGTATTAAATGATATGAAAAAAAAATAAGTGTGATAGTAAATTTATAAATTAAAAGGTAAATTAAAGTACATTCCAAAAATTATGTTTACAGGGTTATTTTAGTAAAGTTTAAGATTTAATTGTAATTTATAAATAATTATAATACAATGTTGACTTTTAATTAAAAAAAAAAGTTTAAGATTTTATTTTAAAATATAGGTAAATTATATAAAAAACTATAAATATTAAAAGTGTGTTTTTTACATTGTAAGGTGTTGTTATTGTTAAACTTGTGTTAAGTATTAGTTTTATTGATAAAATAAATATTTTGTATACTGAAGCCGTGTCTCACTTTATGATTTACTTACACCAGCCAAATTTAAGGCGGCCCTTCCCGGCCGCTCTGTTTTCAACGCGAGCATAGTTTGAAAGGCGATGGTGTTTCATCCAGGGCAATGCTAGAAAAAGAGGCAAACCAAAAAGTGAGAGATAGCGCCTAAGGGCATGGTTTGCATTTCATTAAATGAAATTAGTATTATTATTAACTATCCATTGAACGAATATTAACTATTAATAGGGTGCGGAAATTTCATAAAACTTGTTCCAGGAATACGTGTTTATCGGTAAGCCTTACTAGTATGTGAAATAAATGTTCTGTATTCAAAGTTTTCAATACATTTGCGGGGTTAAATATTTTTTTTTACTTTTACAATTTATGAGTACTTTATGAATAGTCGAAGTTCAGCTAAAATTTGTGCAAAAAAAACAGATGTTTGGAGGCTTATACTGACTTTGTTTTTCTAAATTTAAATTTTTTATTCCGCTAGAAACCTAGAAATAGCGCCCAAAATACCTGTGAATTCAGAAGTTTTTAAAAAAGATCAGATACAACGCCATAATCACGTACGAGCGTTTGTATGAAAAGTAAGTAAAACGGGAAGGCCGCTCTTAAGAGCCAGTTTACTCCTTTATATTGAACTACTTTTTACAAAAAAGTTAGTAGAAGAATCGTTAAAGAATGTTTGTCTATTCGTACAAAATCCGTTTGATAAAATCGTGTTGTTGGCTGCGCGCTTATTTGTATGGGAAGCAGAATATTTTTTTGTTAATTGTTTTAAGGAATGTATAAAAACTTAAGAGGGATTTCGCATTTGGTTGGCTGTCTCGCTCGCACAGTCAAACATTTTTAAAGATTATTAAAAAATGTGTCTCAAAAAGGGTTTCATTAACATTCAATATTGCAATTGAATTTGAAACGAACGCGTCCTGGTTGGGTTCGAAAAACGTGGCGTTTGTATCAATACAAAGGCAAGGATCGAGTGTAAAGGTAAAATCGTGCCGGCTTCCTTGCGTTTGCTGAGCGTTCAACTTATGTTTGTATCGATACAAACGAGCGTAAAAAATACGTCGTGTGAAAGGACCCTAAGCAATTGCCTCGAAACAAATCGATAGATACCAATCCCTCTCCCTTATTTTACAGCCAAGGAATATTTTTTCTTAAGACGAAGTGGTAGCTAAAGTGGCGCCCTCATTTGAAATAAATTGTTTAAAACTAAATATGGTGATAATTAAAAATTTGATTTGTATAAATGTCTAGAAAGACCTATATTATTGATAGTCCGTCTAGCTTTAAAACTGTTTTTCGTCAAAAGTGGCCACTTTTTGCGAAAAACAGTTTTAAAACTAGACGGACTATCAATATTACTTTCAAAGGTTATTCATAAAATAGTTAAAAGGTCTTTCTAGACATTTATACAAATCAAATTTTTAATTATCACCATATTTAGTTTTAAACAATTTATTTCAAATGAGGGCGCCACTTTAGCTACCACTTCGTCTTAGCCCTTTCACCGCGAGACTTTATATCAGTTGCCGTGCCCCCAGCGCGAGGGGTATGAAAAATACCTACAAAATAATATAAAATAAATACCTACAACCAAAAGGGATGTGGATACTTAAGTTACGTGCAATACGAGCGGTTTTTTTTTGTCGGAAATATCCGACGCTCGCGGAATGGGCACGACAATGTTTGTCGAATAAATCCGATGTTCGCGGTGAAAGGGTTAAGATTGTGTTGTCATTTCTCTGCTTATTTGGAATATGTAATTTCAAGATGCCTAAAAAATTAAGCGCTAATTTGAGACTGCATTTTTATATCCGTGTTTTAATCGCGATGTAGGTCAAATATGTTTATGCAACTTGCTCTCTATTATCAAAACTTATGTCATCTTACGCAGCTCGGACTAAAATATAGGCATTTTCACAATTATCTTGACAATTCATGCCAAAGTCAAACTAGGGTTGCCAACCGTACTCTAATATAAAGTATTGTATTCTGTTTCTGTTTTCAGTAACAGTCTAGGAAAAATGCATGGTACGCAAAAAATACTATATGTCAGCCAAATTAATTATTCGATTTTTTTTTACTAATACTAAAATAATACATTTTTGTTCTGCATATGCGCAGTCAGGTACTTCAGTAAAAACCCAAAAGAAATTAAAAAAACCTTTTTTTTAATTTTGCATATCATGAAATTCTAAAACAAAGTAAATAAATAAATATATACGGACCAATCACGAAAATTGAGTTAGGCCAAAAGTTAAGTTCGAGGCTTGTGTTATCTATGGGATACTAACTCAACGATACAATGTTTTCTAACAAATACATATATAGATAAACATCAATTCCATGCCAATCTAAAAAAGATCATTTTTCCATCTTGACCCAACCGGTGATCGAAACCGGGACCTCCGGTGTGGCAGCCTGGCATAATGACGACTAGGCCACAGAGGTCGCCAAATAAAAGAAATGTTAAAATATTTCGGCTTTTCTTCTGAAATGTTTTTAGTATATTTGGATCAAAAAATGTTTGCAACCCTAGTCACCCGACCTTTATCTTCAGGTCAAACGATAACATTTTTTTCTGTCCATCTCAATATCTTGCCAGTAGATTCCTTGCAGCGGCAACAACATGGCGTTGCTTCACATTTTATTAATAATTAGTGCTATTTCACCTTCAATATTAGGGCAATGTACGACATCCACAGCGAAAGTTCAAGTGAAACGACCGGTGTATCATTTCACAATGGATCTAGCTACACGGCTGGCTCAAGATAAGGAATATCATTTCGTTTCCTCACCTATCTCTCAATGGATGCTACTCTCGGCGTTATCAACTGGAGCCTTAGAGGATACGTTAATGGAATTGAAGACAGTGCTAAAACTTCACCCTCACAAATGTTTCAATAAAAAGTATTGGGAAGTCGTCAACGATGCTATGAACTCTGAAGATAATGATTGTTTGGTGAAACGGGCTCCTTTAGTGGTGTTAGATGAATCGTTTGCCCCATACATTACCTCCACTTTTCTAGCCAATTTAAACCAAACTAACATGTGTAACGTTCTAACACTAAATTTCGATGATAACGCAATGACAGCAATGGTGATTAATGGAATAGTAAGTCAATCTACACATGGAAATATAAACGAAATAATTGCACCAATGGAACTTTATGACATTAATTTGATCTTACTTGATTCATTATATTTCAAAGGATCTTGGACGAAGGCATTTTCTTCAGTGAACACTGATGAAGCTGATTTCCACAACGATTTTGGAGCGGTTATAGGAAGAGTGAAATTAATGTTCATACACGAACAATTCAACTATGCAAACATAGACCAACTCCAAGCAAGCGTTTTGCAGCTCCCTTACGGTACAACTCAAGAATATTCAATGTTGATTTTCTTACCGTACTCCGGTGTTAGTCTATCCACCATGATTTACAAGATAAAAAACGCGAGTCTTGCAACAGTTTTTCGAAAATTCCGCATGGATGGACCTCGTACTTTGGACGTGCAGATCCCTTCTTTTGAGATATCTTCAGAGCTGGATAACTTAAGGGAATTATTGACAGATATGGGATTGAAGAGTATGTTTGATTACGACGCTAAGTTTGATATCGGAGCAGAGGTTTATGTGAATAATTTTATACAGAAGGCCAAGATAGAGGTGACAGAAGATGGTACGGAGGCGGCGAGTGTTACTGAGGCAGACTTGGGATGGAGATCTCTGGATGAATCCTTCGTGGCTAATAGGCCGTTCTTTTTCATGATTGTCGATAATGACAAGCAGCTACCCCTGTTTGTAGGAGCCTTCTCCAAGCCTGATTCGGCGTTATAAATCCAATAATACTTTCTCTGTAAAAAGTTTTTATAAATTAGAATTTGGCCTTTTATAACAATTTGATATGGCTCATATTACATTAAAAAGTTTCTTTTGTAAATGTAATTTGAATATTTAAGTAAATCAATTAAGTCCAGTTTTATAATCTAGGGGAAACTTCACCATGAATGTGTAAAATATAGGTTAACTATATACATATTATATGTAATATGTTTATATAGGTATGACAACATATATTTTCATATCGAAAGTTGTACATATGGTGCTGAATAATTAATAAATTAACGTTGCTTATATTAAATACTATTTTTATTTTACTATCCAGGTCATTCATAATTACAGCCCCAGAAACTTATGAATGGTCAAGGACGTGAAGATTTTCGAGAGGGGTCATTCATGATGATGACATCCAATGATTTTTTTACAGCACGTGTAGTGCAAACCCATGATTACGAGTAAGTAAACTCTACGAAAGAAATGGCAAAATAAGAAGGAAAATCTAAGTCCAATTTAGTCATTTCTTAAGTACCTACTCGTATATCTTTGTTTTGTGTTACCCGACCTTTCAACATTTTGAAATACATTAACAAAAAAAACATATAGTGCCATGACTAGTATAATTTACTGTACAAATTTTATTTTATAAAAACCTTTCAACAAGTGGAGTACTTAAATAAAATCAAGTTTATTATTGACATGTCTATTAAGATAAAAGCCCTTAAAAATAAAGAGAAAAAAAAAAGTTTATTATTAAAAATAATTTTATTTTGTCATAGTCTTAGGTTCGGTAAATACTTACAACTAATTCTAAATTTATTTCGTTGCCTTGTTAAACCGATTAAGTACATTGTTGTACATTTAAATTTACACGAATTCAAAATAATGTAAGTAATCTTTATACATCAAAAAATGCACAAGTACAATTTTGTAGGAAGTTCGCAATATTCAGTGTCATTTATTCCTTCAATATAAAATTAATAATAATATATTTCATTTAAAAAATAATTTGTGAGTAATTCTCAAAATTAATCCAAAATACATCTTTGTTGTTTTAATTGTAAACAACCTGTATATACTAAAGGGTCTTTCTAAAAATCTTACCGTACATTAAAAGTATATTTTTAAACCCTTCCATTCAGATGGGTTCAACATTTCGCAGTGATGTAAGTGACGCTAGATTGAAATAGATGGCGCTACTTGTATCACAAAATAATTATTATTTACAACTCATCTAATGCCGTTGTTAATATTTATACTTTATCATTAAAACATTATATAAAATATACTTCAAATATGCTATATTTGTGCAATATACAGCGAAGAATAAATCTAAATATACTATTTACATCATTAATATAAAAAAGAAAATGTTAATATTACATTATTAATAAGTGAAAATAACTTATTTTAAAACTGTGACACGAGACTAGATCTGGTTTGGAGAATTAATAAATACATATTGTGAAATATATCTTAAAAGGTACAATTGTTCGGTGCCAAGAAAATCTGATCTGGTAACTTAATTAATGTAATTAAAACTCTTCGGTGTCTCCATCAAAAATCTGTAAAAGAAGAAATTTATTAAGATATAAATACGATTTTGCAGATGATTTTTAGTTTTTTTTTTTTACTCCAATAAAAGTACATGGGTACTACCAATTTACTAACGTAAAATAATATAATCAATGGTTTCAGTTGTTCTAAAACAAAAAATAAATTTAAAAAATTAAATAATTTAAAAAAAAAAATTCGTGTATTTTTAATAAATTTAGTATTAGTGTGTTATTAACGTATTAACGTTAATTCATTTATTAACTGTTTCAGTGATACATCGCGAAGCGTTGTTCCCAAACATTTGAAACGTTATTTTTTCTATAATTTTTTTACGTAACTGCCTAATTTATACAAGTTTACCACCATATTACAAACAAACAATAAAATAGAGTATATTTTTAAATGAAAACACTGTACCGCTCACCGTTTTTCTTTTATATTTAATTACGGAAATAAAATTTTTTTTTGATTGTACGATTAATAATTATTTTGATTTTGTAAACTGTGTAACAAATATTGTAATAAGGTGGTCTAATGGTACCAACAAGAAATATCAAAGTTTTATGAGACATTTAAGCTCATCCAAACCAAATCTAACTACTTAAGCATAGTGTTGTGCATCAAAAGCGATTTTAAGCAAGCGGTTGTTACAAGAAGCTACGCCATGCTTAGTGTCACATTATGCATACTTACAGCCATTTTTACTGACGGTCATATTGGTATAAATCTCAAAACGAAAATAATATTTTGAATATTATTAAAATATACTATAGTAAATGCCAGTTAGGTATTCAATAACAAATACAACCTGAAGCCTTTGAAAATGCGTCGAGCGTTGTAGAAAAAAATGGCTGTTAGATATATGTAATACCTATATATTTAATTTATATCAAATATGATGTATACATAGATAGTCTAAAATTGAAACTGCGTGCTTATTTCTCTATTAGATGTCTGTTTTCGCATTTGTAAGTGGCCAACGTTGGCGATTTTTCGAGCTGCTATCCAATGATGACAGCCAGGACAAACGGCTTAAAATGGCTTCCCAAGCACGGAGAAGCTCGAAAATTTTCATCCCACTAGTAGTCATCCATCCAAACGCGGACCACGCCTGGCGTCACTTAACTTGCGAAAGCGCTAATAATGCGAAAAGGGCCACGGAGCTCCTCTCTCTATTGAATCAACAGCAACAAATGGCAGCAGAAGTTCGCACTTTCAATTTTAGGTTAGGTATTTCTACACAATTAGTAAACTATAAAACTAAATACCCCGCAACATTTGTACTCCAAAATTGTATAATTAAACATAAATATCTTTTTATACAATATGTAACGGAAAGGGGGTATCAATTCGAAAGGAGTAAACATACTAATGGAGAATATGCACATATTTTTTTTATTTGCTTAATAAAGTCCTTATTAACCACAGTAAACAAATATGAAAGAATTTATAAAATATCTTAATCAGCGACGAACATGTGATAATTCAAAGTTTCAATTAGAAAGAGAAGTCCGATATGTACTGATGACGTCAAAGTCCACATCATCTATACATTTGCCATAGAAAATAGCGTTTTTGCGAGTGAGATAGACATAGTTCCGTAAAATTGTTATATCTCGTTCGTTTTTAACCAAATCTTATTCTGTTTTCACTGTCAGTAATTTATTTTTGAATATCTATGGATAAACTGATTAGATAACAAATATTTTTTTCATGCATATTCCCTATTAATGTGAACAATTTTTACTATGGAACCATCCCTGACAAAAATCCTTACATCCATACAAAATTAAACGCCTACCGTGCCAAAATGTATGGAGGTGCAAATTTATTTTTTAAGATTTTGAGTATGATCCCATAGTAAAAGTTGTTCACATTGATTAGTATGTTTACTCCCTTTCGGGTTAATATCCCCTTTCCGTTACACGTTGTTTAACTAAATTAGTATTTTCATATATTTACAATAATATTTATTAGTTTAAAACTATTGGCACATACAAAGCGAAAGTCTAATTATTGCACAGTAAAATTAAAGCTTTAAACCCATTGCTTAGCACTGGCATATGATTTTAAATTTAATAAAAACAATTAATTTTTTAATTGCAAATTACTTAGATAGGTACCACAAAACTTAGTATTAACTTTAACCCACTCCCTATTTTTAATATACACCAAAATTATGTTTTGGCAATTGTAATTATATTTTTATGTTTAAGTATAGACAAAATAAAAAAGGACAGTGACCCATACAACCAATCAGAATCCCGTTTTTACAAAATAGTTGCTATAATTTATAAAAAATACTTAAGGGACACAGAAATAAGTCATGTACACTTTTTCAATATTCTTAAAATAAAATATCACAATGCAGAAAAAGAAACAGCCCTATAGGGTCATTGACCGATTTTCCACTAACTTTTGAAACATACTTTATCAGTGACATATCGGATCATTCTCTATCCATGATAGAAAATACTATCCTCAAGGAACATATGGTTAAATACGAAAAAAAATGATCTATCTAAATCGCTTAGGCGAATTGCACATTTATATGAAACAAAAAACACGTTGAGGTATTTTTCGTATCCAACCATATTTTGTTGTGAAATTTGTACCAAAACAGTAACATGGAGTTAATTTGTTACAATTTCAAAGTGTTACAGAACAGGGGTAATAATTCTTCAGGGTCATCAGTTATCAAGTCTTTGATATTTTGATAGAATGCCCTAGGGTTGAAAGACATTCAATATAACGGACTAAGCAAACCTTTTAAAGATTATTTCGCTCTTCTGTAACAACCTTTAAAATGCTGCACTGCACTGCAACAATGCACTACCTGAGTGTGGTTTCCGCTTAAGGGGATAATTGAATTTTTCGGAGTCCACGAAGATATCATTTAAAATTGTGTCTTGACTAAGCCAGATAACCCTTCACACTATTTTTTAAACTACTGTTTACAGTTTAAAGTGAGGACGTGAAGCTTTTATACGCACATGAGCCAAAAGTGGTCTGTCTCGTTTTGAAACTACTTAGTTTACGCCAAATGTGGCCACTTTGAGCAGAAACGCGTTTTAAAGCGACTATAGCAATCATACTTTCAACAGTTTTCAATTCAATAGTTAAGAGTATTTCTAATTTAATTCATTTGAGTATTCATATATTCAAGACTTAATGTCTGACGGTTAGCTAAATGTTTAATCATTTCGATTTTTACAATTAAACAATTTGTTTCAAGGGCGGCACTTCTATGTTGTGTTCGACTTAAAAAAATTAAATGTGTTTTTTGACTTAACTAAAAATAGTGTCAAACAGTCCTCAAGTTATTATTACCTCAAATCCCTAGTTCCTCAAATCCCTAGTCCATCAAGTCCCTAGTCCCTCAAGTCCCTAGTCCCTGAAGCCCTAGTCCCTCAAGTCCCTAATCCTTCAAATCTCTACTCCCTCAAGACCCAAATCCCTCAAGTCCCCAGTCCCTCAAGTACTTAGTCCTTAGTCTCTCAAGTCCCTGTCTCTATAGTTGACATAGACCCTAACCACTTCACCTTCGTATTTACGCTGCGACGGCATGAAGTAGAAGTCGGGGTTAGGCGACAGTGTCGCGTCGCGGTCGCGGCCGCCGCGCGGCAGCGAGTACG
Organism: Acrobasis suavella; assembly: GCA_943193695.1. NCBI lineage: Eukaryota > Metazoa > Arthropoda > Insecta > Lepidoptera > Pyralidae > Acrobasis > Acrobasis suavella. Next base: position 2,721,571 of record OW971950.1, read on the forward strand.
TCGCACGCTCGGGACGAATCGCGTAACTGGAAAAAAAAATAAGTATTTAAGATATTACCCCTCGGCAGCGTGGCCAAAAGGCAGGCAGCATTGGCACATTGTATGGCAATGCCCACCGCGTACTAGCACGCGAAGCGTAGGATCCCCACCCACAAGTTGGTCAGGCAACCTGATCAAGGTCACTGGAAAGTGCTGGATGCAGGCCGCTCTTGATCGGTCATTTTAGAAATCCTTGGAAGAGGCCTATGTCCAGCAGTGGACGTTATGCGGCTGAAATGATGATGGTGGCAATGCTGATTGTTGTGCCAGATAGTTACCAGCCCTTTGGTCACGGGATACCTCGAATAGACGATTTGAAAATAGATTATGAGATTAAAGACCCCCCCGGACCAAGAGTCTACCCCAAAAGGCTCAAATATGTAGTTTTCACCAATGCCGACATATTTGCGCCTTTTGAGGCTCTCTCCTCTTGCCAGCCTTGACTTGGTGACCTGAAGATGGGACGGTGCGAGGGTATCCACACAAGTAGCATCCCACACGAAAGGCTTTTCCAATTTAATATTTTAGTGGGACTACATAATTTGTATTTTTTTTTAGTTTAAGCTTATTTTCTCTTATTATAAAAACAGGACTTACTTCGTTACTAGGTTTAAACCATTATCCGCCCAAAATGAAGTTGACATTGACAGGTGAGATAGTGTGATATAACTAGATGTCAACTTGATTTGGTCGGATAATGGTTTAAACCTAGTAACAAAGTTAGTCTGGGTTTTATAATAAGACGGGTTTACTTTTAATTTATTTAAGGTTTTTCGCTTTTTCTTCTCTAAATTCTGTGCATGGACCCATAGATGCCGATGACGATGCGAGATCGAAAAAAAAAATAAGAAAGAAGTTTTTAATAAAAAGTTTGATCGACTTGGGTATTGTTCAACGACCGGCCGCCTGCTTGACTAAATATACCTACATACACTCGAAGAACATAACTTTCCTTCTAGCATAGTCGGGTAAAAAGCTTTACCACAACAGCAACAACAATGTTTTCTACACGACCTAAAAGTAATTAAGGAAACAGAAACTTACCCCCAAATTCATAAAAAATTACAAACGTTTGCTAAACGTTTTTTAGTTAAAATATGTTTTGTCTCGTTCTTTCAATGTCGAATATTGAGAAGAGGAAAAGAGACAAAACATGTTTTAGCTAAAATAGGTTTAGCAAACGGTTGTATTTTTTTATGAATATGAGGGTAAGTGTTTATTACAATTAAGTTACTAAATAGATATTCAATCTGGCTGAGTATTAAAGTATCCCTCCAGATTTTCAACCTGACTAGAATAAGGTTACTTGTTTGAACAGGAAAACAAGTTGATATAAGAATCATAAAACCAGTTAATCACCTAATCTTACACACATAAACGTAGAACAATCACAGATAAAGCAAAGTATTGGATATAGAAATAAACCTTCTTTTTTATGTTTAAAAATATTTTTTTCTTACCGTTTACAACCTAATATTTATGAGTAAATATATTATCTAGCACAGATCCTTGAAGACTAATATTTTGAAGAAAAACTACATTGAAAATCATGTGTGCTGTGAAAGCTTTGAAATTAAATTATATTATGTAAAATACGATAATATAATAGTATACTTAACTTTTGTATAATTTATCATTATCAATCATTAAAAAAAACAAAAGGATCGTCCGACCGTGACAGGACTCGAACCTGCAATCTTCGGATCCGAAGTCCGACGCCTTATCCATTAGGCCACACGGTCTCGTGATGGAGGTAGCGAAATTATGCGTCGCTTTCAATAGAGCTTTCCAACCCTTACATTTCACCCCTATTGTTATAGGGTGAAAGTGTGAGTGGGACATTAAATGTTATTTTGAAAGTGATTTTTTTTATATTTTACGAAGGAGAGATCCTTCGTTATAATTCGAACCAAGGACTATACTTGATCTCTATAGTATAATCAAATTAAAAAAACAGTTAAATCTAAAATACTTATAAGTAGCGATGCATCCGATACCAATACCGATACCGATATATCGGCGATACTTCGGGTTAGCCGATATATCGGTATCGACGATATTTTTATAACCGATTCAACGATACTTTTTTTTTAAATCGCCTTTCTCCGCAAAACTTAAGATTACTTTGTTTTTTAAATAAAAATGTTATTAATGTTAATTACTAAAATTTATAATAATTATCTAATATCGACCTATGTAACTACTTTTCATATTAATAAAAAAATAATCCGACTGGTGATTTATTTATTTTATCTTCATGTTTGATTCAATGAACGTATCGGTATCGGTATCGGTATCGCCGATATTTGTATAAGAGTATCGGTATCGGTATCGTATCGGCGAAAAGGCGTATCGATGCAACCCTACTTATAAGTTTTTATTATCTAATTATTTTTATTTTATTTAGTTTTAATTGAAGTAGTAATTTTATTCTTATTATTTTTCATCTTCTCATTTTCTATTTTTTTTTTCTTTTCATATTGTATACATTTTTGTGTGTTTAATAAATTCATGAAGATATTGCAAAAGTGTTAAATCTAAAAAAATCGACATTCCCATACAAATGCCCGGGCCGCTGCACACTTTTGTATGGAAGTGCCAATTTTTGGAAAGAAGTTCCCTATCGCGCGTTGCGAAAGGGAGCTAGACGGAAAAATTAAGACCAAAAGTTGTAACGACACTTTTAGTTCATTCAAATTTATGAAGATAATAAAAACTTGATTTAAGAACGCAGAAAAGAGTTTAAATGTAATTTAGACCTAATTTTACTTCGTTCCATCCGGTTGTCCCTTGACACCTCTCAAGTTTTTTTTTTTTGTATTTTGGCTGTTATTTTAATTTCATTATTATTAATGATTTAGTATATAGCCTGTGGTTTGGTTTATTACGGGTATGCACTACATTGAATAGAAAATAAAAGACGGGACAGGAAGTTTTTGTAGTTATTTTTTAAGCAAGTTCAGTCCAATACTACAGTTTGAAAAAACCTAAGCGAAACCTGAAATCAATTGGATTTTCCGTGAAATCAACTGATGGCACATTAATTTTGCTGTATGTTATTGATTGAATTTGCTGCTGGAGGTAGGTCACATATGGTCCTGTTATGTCGCAATAAACATAGTTAAAAATATAAAATAAAACTGCTGAGTTTCCCATTGCATTGACGTCAATGCAATAGGAAACCGAGGCTATTTTCGTTTACGAAATTTCGATAGTGTTCAGTTTGGATTGGACTCTCGTCGGACTTAAGGCTATTTACTAAGTTTTAACAATATATCATTTTAGTGTAATTAAAATTAGTTTTTTTTTAAAAACTAAGTCCTGACCCGCCCCGTAATAGTGGTGTCAGAAGTGGGATACCAGTGTTGATATCGCCGTTTTCGTTCCACTGGTATTCCATAACGGGTCGCGTAAATCCTGGAATGTTAAAATAAACTTGTGATTATTGTCACGTATTTACCAAACGTCCGCAATCCATCTCCGGGGTGCTTTTATTGTGAACTTGTTAACTACACCTCGTCAAAAACCGTAGACGATTCGCGACAATAAGTCTATTTTATGTGAGCCTGCCGAACGTCTCGCTGTATCCTGATTTCCGAGGGCTCATCCCGAAGCCCGTTGTCATCGCTGTTCCCTGATTCCCGAGGGCTCATCCCGAAGCCCGTCGTCATCGCTGTTTCCTGATTTTCGAGGGCTCATCCCGAAGTCCGTCACCACGAAGCTACCGCAAGGAGAGCGCTGACTCTGTCCTTGTCGCATTGGTTACAACGTGCCGCCACGTGTAAGCGCCGATCACGCGTGGTCGTCGTGTCACCGCTCCGCCGCTGTCCCGCCGCTCTGACGTCACTATCGCTGAACTACGTCATATCGCCACCTTCGCTGCTGCTTCTGATCCTGAACGCTTTATTCCAGTGCCAAGAAATGAAATTCGATATCCTGATGATCCTGTTTCTGTGAGTAAAGTATACCATTATCTGTTAACGCTACATTTTTATCGAGAGTAACGCATATCGTAAATCCTATTAGTCTATTCCTCTTATAATATTTAATAGTGCATCTATTATTTCCTTAACATTTTGTAATATTATCTTTTGAATAAATATACAAACATTTAAATCATAATGGCCACGGAAACTAAGAAAACCGATCTAACACTGAGCGAACAGTTTCCCATCAACGTATTATGCAATTTTATTAGTCCCTATAAAGGAGAACGCGAAACTCTTACAGCGTTTATCACTAACTGCCAGAATGCTTTAGATCTAGCATCCCCCAGTCAGAAAATTTTATTAAATAAGTATATCTTATCTCGCCTAGAAGGTAAAGCCCAAATCGCGTGTTCTAATAAAATATTTGAAGATTTCAATCAATTGAAATGTTTTCTTAAACAAAATTTTGGTGAAAGAAAACATTATAATCATCTATTGTTAGATCTACAGTCATGCCGGCAAACATCAAACGAAAGTGTTGCGCAATTTGCTCTTCGCGTAGAAAGCTGTCTTACCGACTTACAATCGGAGATTTATAATTCTGAATCATTAAAAAGGGATATATCAGGACGAGTCGCTATGACAGAAGATTTAGCCTTGTTCACATTTTGTTTAGGGTTACATCCGCGATTAAGTAATACTGTTAGATGTAGGAGCCCCAGAACTCTAAATGATGCGATTAACATCGCCCTCGAAGAAGAGAAAATACAAAATCTATTATATAAAACTACAATTAAACCCAAGTGCAGAGTATGTGGTAAACCCGGGCATTCAGAGGCTGAATGTCGTGAAAAACAAAAGCGCACGGGCCTACCACAGGTGTCTACAAATCACCAGCCTTCAACATCATCTAATGATTCAAGGTCTCTTTTCTGTAGATATTGTAAAAACAAAGGTCATGATATCACGCAATGCCGCAAGAGGAAATATATGTAATAACGAACGCCGCGATACATACAACCCTAATAATCGCGACAAGCCGGCTACCGCGCATCATGTTACTTACGAGCTGCCGTCATCGTCGGCACCTTCACCGATACCTTATCCTATTCCGAGTGAAGATACTTATGAGGCAGATGACTCTTTAAACTAACTCCGCGGATTTCGAAAACGTGCCGTCGTCATCCGGATAATCTAGGCACACGCACCCCTATGCGTAAACCTCATAACATTAATACCACATCTCAACACGCTCTTTCGAGAGTCTCTGTATCGTTGAGTCATAAATCACCCTCTCTCACGAGGTCCTCTGTATCACATCATGAAGATGAAACCAAAACTAACTCTAATATTCCTATATACGAAATATCCTCGTCCTCGAAAAAGGTGTCCTTGCCTCACGTATATCTAAAAACTTCACTTTCTATACAACCCTTACGTTTTCTTATAGACACAGGCGCAAGTATCAGCCTCGTAAAGGAATCAAGTTTAACAAAAATACCTGAATTATCTCATGAAATAGCTAAGATAAAGGGTATTAATAGTATTGACACTTATTCTGAAACGCTAGGTACATGTCTAATTGATTTCATCCTAACTGATAACTCTCACGAGTATAAATTTCACGTCATAAACGATAACGTCAACTTAGAATATGACGGCATCATAGGTAGTGACTTCTTAAGTTACTTTAAAGCCAATATAGACTACACTTCGCAATCAGTGCACATATGTGGTCAAAATCTAGATATAAATTATGTTCAACCAACTTACGTAATTCCCGCTCGCTCTGAAGCGGTCATTGAATGCGCAGTATCTAATTACACTCGTGAGGCTTATCAAAACAATGAAGGTTTATTATTAGATCACTCTATATGTGAAGGTGTTTACATCGCTAATTGCCTCGTTTCTATCAAACAAAATAAAAAAATTAATGTTACTGTTTTAAATACTACAAATTCGGATATTAAGGTCCATAACTACACAGTACAATTAACACCTCTTGAACATGATACTAACGCAGACTCATTCCAATCTGTCAATTCTATTTCTTATCCTAAATCCGATAGAGCGCAAACTGTGTTAAATCTTATACGTTGTTCCCATTTAAACTCCGAAGAAAAGAAATCCTTGTTAGAATGTTGTTCAGAGTACACCGATATCTTTCACATAGATGGCGAACCTCTATCATTCACAAACGCAATCGAGCACTCTATAGACTCGGGGGATGCACCTCCAATTCACGTGAAATCTTACCGTTTTCCCGAGTGCCACAAGGAAGAAGTGGACTCACAAATTCGTAAGATGCTCGACCAAAATATTATACGTCCCTCATTATCACCTTGGAGTGCCCCAGTTTGGGTAGTTCCCAAGAAAATTGATGCCTCTGGGAAACAAAAATGGCGAATAGTAATAGACTATCGCCGCCTTAATGATGTCACTGTTTCAGAGAGCTACCCGTTGCCCTTAATAAATGACATTCTAGATCAACTAGGCCACTCCAAATATTTCACTACCCTAGACCTTTCCAGCGGATTTCACCAAATTTTAATGAATCCCAAGGACGCGCCGAAAACAGGATTTTCTGTTAACACCAATTCTAGCACTTCTGGGCACTACGAGTTTACCAGGATGCCTTTCGGCCTTAAAAACGCCCCTTCTACCTTCCAAAAATTGATGAATACTGTTCTTTCCGGTCTTCAAGGTCTCCACGCTTACGTCTATCTTGATGACGTCATAATTTATAGCCATAACCTGACAGATCACATCACAAAACTCAAGTTAGTCTTTGATCGCATCCGGAAATTCAACTTAAAACTCCAACCAGACAAGTGCGAATTCTTACGACGCGAAGTCGCCTATCTCGGTCACATAATTACAGATAAAGGTGTCTGTCCAAATCCTGAAAAGGTAAAAGCCGTCACTCAATTCCCGACTCCTAAAACTCCCAAGGATATAAAATCTTTTCTAGGGCTAGTCGGTTATTACCGTCGTTTTATCAATAACTTTTCCCAAATCACTAAACCACTGACCTACCTCCTTAAAAAGGACGCAATCTTCCAATGGTCCCAAAGTCAAGAACAAGCATTTACTACTCTCAAGGACAAACTAACTTCAGCCCCTTTGCTTCAATACCCTGATTTCAATCAACCATTCCTTCTAACTACCGACGCCTCAAATTATGCAATCGGAGCCGTACTATCTCAAGGCGAAATCGGTAAAGACAAACCAGTCTCTTATGCGTCGCGCACCCTTAATAAACCTGAGGGTAACTATTCAACCATCGAAAAGGAACTTCTCGCAATCTTATTTGGTGTAAAAACATTTCGTCCCTACCTATACGGTCGAAAGTTTAAAATAATCACAGATCACAAACCCCTCGTATGGCTTTTCAATGTTAAAGATCCCGGCTCCAGGCTCATTAGATGGCGCCTGAAACTGGAAGAATATGACTACGAAATTGTCTATAAAAAGGGTAAATTAAACGCGAACGCTGATGCTTTATCCCGATTTCCTGTCAATGTCCTAGATGATGACACGAGTTCAGACTCAAACATAGCCAATCCATCCTTAACGTCCAATAATAACAATGATTTACATAATTTACCATCTACATCAGAAACCTATGAACAATTTCTTCAAATTATGAAACAACCCGGTGTGTCATTTAATACCGTTATACAAGAACATAATGAGTCATTACTGAAAGCTAAATGCAAACTAATTGCTTATCCTACATCTATTGATCTAGACGAATCTGTGCCTTATTGCAAGGATATCATAGACGCTTCTACTAGTGAACCAAATATCCATAATATAGAACGCGAATTAAACACCTGTTATTCTACGTCCAATGATAACCATGTTTTCACTCATTTATTTATTAAAGTTAATCATTATGACGAAATCTCATACAAAGACGTATTTAACCTCCTTCGACAGTACAGGGACTTACTAATAGTATACTGGTATCTAAAAGAAAAAGAATTCGCAATATCTGATTTTACAGATCCGTTTACAAAATTATCATACACAAAGATTTACAACATTATATCATTCTTATTTCACAACACAAACATCAAGGTCAATATCTATCGTAATTCAATACGATACCCTACACCGGATGAAGTAAAACGCATTTTAAAGGATAATCACGATTCTCCTCTCGCGGGCCATCCGGGTATATCACGCATGCTTGAAAGAATTAAATCCCAGTTTTGGTGGAAAAACATGCGTCAAGATATCGAGGATTACGTTAGAAATTGCCGCTCATGCCAAATTAATAAACCCCTAAGACAAACGAACAGGGCCCCTATGATTATCACTTCCACGGCATCTCGGCCCAACGAAAAACTTTATCTCGATTTAGTTGGTCCTCTACCAGAAACTCATGAACATAAATATAAATTTCTACTTACCTTACAGGATGACTTAACTAAATTTTCTCAAGCTTATCCAATGCAATCGTGCTCTGCTGAAGAAACAGCTAGATTACTAGTTTTATTCATATCTCATATGGGTATTCCCAAATTTATAATTACTGATCAGGGCACCAACTTCTGTTCTGATGTTTTCAAACAACTCGAGAAGTTGTTTAGTATCAAACATATTTTTGCCTCCCCATATCATCCCCAGACGTGTGGCGCCCTTGAACGGAGCCATTCTACCCTTAAAGAGTATCTCAGATCATACATTGGCGAAAATCAACATACTTGGGACCTATACATCCCTAGCGCCATGATTGCATATAACTCAAACGTCCATAGCACTACAGGTTTCTCACCCTTAGAATTACTTTTCGGGTACAAACCCTACTTACCCACTAGTATCGATACACTTGACACAAATACCTACACTGACTATATTCGAGCCCTTAACCACCGGCTATATTACAGCCGTCAGAAAGCTCTTCAAAATATACAATCTTCAAAAGAGAAATCCAAAACCTATTACGATTCTCGTGCAAAACCCCTTTCATATAAATCTGGTGATATGGTATACGTCCGTTGCCATCATAAACAGAATAAGGCCTTATCTCCAGTGTGGAAAGGACCTTATAAAATTATAAGGTTGAATGGAAACCATTCAGTAACACTCCTCATTAATCGTAAACATGTACGTCATCACTATGACGAAATCAAACCAGCTGCTGATAATACGACTCAATAATGATGACGCAACGATACACGAGCACCTTATTGTTTATTCCAGATCGACGTCGCCGCCGCCGATCTCGTGCGAATATATATCATCGATAGTCAGCAGTCCTGGTCTCTATTTCGATAAACTTTTAGATGTTAAGTTTACTAATAACGATTGGAATGTCATAGCATATGTAGATATAAGTCACATACGACCTAACTTAGATAAGGTTGAATTTTTATTCGAAAAACTTAACGTATTCTGTAATACTCTAGTATCCTCTAAAATACAGTGGGACTGTATTAATTCACTCTCTGCTTTAAAAAACCAGCATATTCTGAATGTTAATAAATTCTCTTCTATATCATATTTATTAGTAGACGAAAAAGCTAATACACGTTTTAAAAGAGGTCTCATGGATCTCGGCGGCTCACTGCTGAAAACTATTTTTGGTACTTTAGATTCTGACGATGCAGTAAAATTCTCAAAAGCCATCGAAGAGGTACAGACGGATGAAAAACGTCTCGCTCATCTCATGAAAGACAACATCCACGTTATTAAATCCACAATATCATATTTCAATAATACTATTTCTAAGGTGAATGAGAATGAGAACCACATTTTGAAAAATATGGAGATTATTCATGAGATCTTAGAAACAGTCTCGAATAGTAACGATAAATTGGAAATTAAGTCTCAATTAAGTTCCTTATTAAATTCATTAGAATCCATAATAATGACTTTGTCTTTTGATATAGAAGATGTCAACAATGCTATTCTTTTCGCGAAACTCAACGTTTTGCACCCGACTGTACTTAGTCCGCACCAGTTATACAATGAGTTGGATAAACATAGAAATAATCTCCCAAGCCATTCTGAACTACCTATTCCTCTAACTTTACAGAACATTCATAATCTTATAGATATATCTAAACTCGCATGCTTCTTCCATTCAGATAAAATTATAATTGTTGTTAAGATCCCCCTAGTATTACCACAAGTCTATGACCTATATAAAATCATTCCTTTACCTGTCCCGTACGATATGTCGAAACCTGATACTTATGTCCTTGTCGAGCCAACTAGCTCTCACGTAGCAATAACAGCTGATCGCATGTTTTACTCGCCGATAGCGGACATTGACAAGTGCAAGCTTATTAATGAGAAATGTTATGTGTGCGTGCTCATAAATGTATTTTCAGCGATCGCAAACCCTACGTGTGAAACAACTCTATTGAGTGAAGTGGTCAATAAACTTCCTGACATATGTGTTACTAAACTGATACACGGGTCTATCGATTTATTTTATAAGTTAACCTTTAACCGTTGGATTTATGTACAATCGGAACCAGGGAAATGTCATATAACCTGTACTGACAAAAACACAAATTTTGATGTTATCTTATTTGGAACTGGCATCCTGACATTGCCTAAAACTTGTAAAGCGTTTTATAAAACTCTACAATTTACCGCTGTTGGTGAAACGATTATCAGTAATATTACTAATAAGGTGTCTAATTTCAACATTCTACAAGATGATTGCTGTGAAAGATCTAGATTAAATAAGACCTTAGATCGCTTACCTTATTCAAAGTTAAATAATTTAGATAACCTCGATGCATTGCTACATGCTAGTATCCATTTAAACTCTTTTGAAGAAGAGATTAACAAACTTGAGAATCCCTCTCATTTTGATACGTATGGAACTCACTATTTGTCTTTAAGTTTATTTAGTACTAGTTTGATTTTACTATACTTATTGTATAAGAGTCGCAAGCATTTTTGTTCAAAGTCCCCATGTTGTATCCAGATATTTAATCAGTGTCACAATACTAAGAATACTTCTGTTCCAGCGTCTCATACAGTTATTTATAAAGATACAGTAACACCTTTAGAGAATGTTGAGTGTGAATCTAGGGACTACAGTCATATAACACCAACCCCTGTAAAAAGAAATATTCTTATTTCTAAATCTCATGATTCTTAAACCCTATTGTTATAAAGACCACACGAATTTGTCACCCTCAGTTTAAATTAAATCTTATACATAAGTAATTATTCAGAATTTTGATAGTTATATTCCTTTTGTTTCTTTTATGTTGTAATGATGTTTTTGAATCTATTTACTTCAATTTTCTTTCATTCCTTTTACATGTTTATTGTTAAATATAATATTCTTAAATCTTATTTACTTTATGAAATTTCATTGTAATGTCAAACGAAAATCCAATCCTAGTTCGATCGCGTTGATATCTCTCTCATCACTTTAAGATGTGATGATCGATCTTAACGGGGGGGTTGTTATGTCGCAATAAACATAGTTAAAAATATAAAATAAAACTGCTGAGTTTCCCATTGCATTGACGTCAATGCAATAGGAAACCGAGGCTATTTTCGTTTACGAAATTTCGATAGTGTTCAGTTTGGATTGGACTCTCGTCGGACTTAAGGCTATTTACTAAGTTTTAACAATATATCATTTTAGTGTAATTAAAATTAGTTTTTTTTTAAAAACTAAGTCCTGACCCGCCCCGTAATAGTCCCTTACACCAATAACGCCTCGGCATACGTACGTAGCTACGTGTCGGAGTCGCAGTGTCAAGCAAAATCGAACGCTGAGAAATAATGATCTAATTTTATTTCAACGATGATCTAATTTGGCGTGTCATTAAAATCAGCCGACACTATCGGATGACTGTCGTGTTATTTTATGAAGTAAGGGTCCTGTATCATGAATTAAGTCGCAGACTGCACTGGAAAATGAAGTTAAACTTACAAAATAACGTTTCAACGACATTTTGTTTCCGTTGGTAGCCATCTTGAGTCATCTTTTGGATTTTTACGCAACGCCATAAAAGTGCTACTAAAATTTACGCGCGGTTGGCAGCCATCTTGCAAATAAACATGATAAAACTATAGTTACCCGTTTTGTCTAAGCCCTGAACCCCAAACCCCACGGTCTCCTGCAGCGACTTGCTCTCGTGGTAGTATTGGGCTTTCGTGTAATATGTTCCGGTGTATTCTGACCGTTGGTGCCGTTTACCGGCATTTTGTGCCCCTTGCTGGCCATCTTCCAAATAAATATGATAAAACTATAGTTACCCGTACTGTCTCTCCCCTCCTCTCTCGCCGCCCCTCGGTCTCTGCAGCGACCTGGTCTCATGGTAGTATTGTTGCTGAGGTGTACTATGTTTCGGTGTACTGCGACCGTTAGTGCCGTTCACCGGCACTTTGTGCCCGTTGGCGGCCATCTTGTGACCGTTTGCTGACGGCTGGAAAAAAGAGATAAAATAAATATTTTTAACGAGTGAGTGAAGCGAGTAAACTTCAAGTTTACTTAAATAATCTAGCGTTTGTAGTAGGTGTCTTGAGTGTCAGAATCACTTGAGTGATTTCGATCAGAGTTTTATGAAATTTTGTAAACGTGTAGACAACTTTTGATTTCTTCTCGTAGAGGAATACCGAGCATTGGGTTCACTGTCAATTTAATATAATAAGAACGTAAACCATGAGTTTAAAACGCGTAAGTTTAAAAGCTAAAGCGTACCCTTAGGGCGTATTTTGCATCAAAGTATCTATTCGTTTTACCTTTCTCTACGTTTTAGTACAGAATAAGTACTAGTACGGTTTTAGTAGCGTGTCTATACGACATAAAAATGCAAAATAAGGCGTTTGGGTGATCAAGAAATTTCTTTCAGCTGAATTGATCATTATGACTCAAATATGGATTTAAGAAGGGGAGCGGTACAGCCGCCGGGCGGTACCTAGTAAACGAGCTTCCTTCGCCTACGAATTCGATTACAACGAATGCGGGGTCGTCGAACCACGAGGTTCCTCTGGCTGCTCGGAGCCGCAGAGGTATCGAATTCGACCATGTCAGCCATAATCTCGGACTCAGAGAGAACATGCCTCGGACGTCTGCAGCTGCCTCTCTAACTAATCGGTTCGGATGATTCGTAATGCCTGATAAGGTAGCATTCAGATTCCGGCGGCAGCAGCCAGGCAGCCGCGACAAGCTGCCGCGACCCACTACCGCAGCTGCGCGGCGCTGCCACGTCCTTTCGAATAGTAGCGACCGCAACCCGAGCCGCGACTGCCACGTGCAGTAGTCAAGGAGTCAAAGAGAACAATGTTGTCCTTATACGATCTAAGTTGAGAATCGTAAAGTGGTGGGTTTTTAGCAACTAATTCAACTAAAAATATAATTTTCATCAGTAAATGACGCCATTTTGACTACCGCAATGACAAGCAGCGCTACCACCCTGCCTCCGGAGCGGCCTTTGGAAAGTGTTTCATACAATTCCCTACAAAGCGGTGCGGAGGCGACAGGGTCGCGGCCGCCGAGTCGCTGCTGCCGGGCCGCGGCCGCCGGAATCCGAACAGTGTTTTGAAAACCCATTCATAACGGTAAACCGGTTATATCGGTTAACCTTTTTTCGGTTAATCCTTTGATTCGGTTAACCCACACAATAAGGGTAACAGTAACCGTTATCTGAATAGGTTAATTAGGTTTTCGGGGATGCACAGCCGTTTGGTTGAGTCATGCAAGCGCTTTTGTAGGAATAGGTACAGTGACGAGGGATGAAAAACGTAAAGTATCATGCAGAAATCTATATGTCGATTCGGTTAAAGTTAACCGCAATTATAGGTTAACAGGCTATTTCGGTTAACCAAAATATATGTTAACGCATTTCCAATTGGGTTAATAACAGATTATTTCGGCTAGGTAAACCTAAACCGTCCAAACCCTGAATCCGAATGCTACCTTTACTATGGGCGCTTACCTTAGGGGTGGGGCGATGTGCGGAGTTGGGTCGCGGGGGCGGCGGGCCGGGCGGGCGCGACGGCGGCCGCGAGCGCAGCGCCGCCGTCGACGCCGTGCCGCCGAACTTCTCCTCGTTCTCGAACGGCTCGAAGGCGTAGTTCGTGTTGGAGTTAGAGTAGTCCTTCCATGCTGCGTTGGGGATTAGCTGGTCCTAAAAGGATACATGTAACATTGTTGATGACCATTTGAGAAAGTGACATATTGCGAAAAGGCGAAGTGCGAAAGTGACGATTTACGCACGAAAGACCTTTTGCGAAAGTAACAAATTTTCGAGTGATGACCATTTGCGAAAGTTACAAATTCCTTTATAACCGTTTTTATCCCTAACGGGGCAGACAGAACCGTCATACCCAAAGACAACGGACGTGAAGATGGACAAATCGACTCAAAATAGTGATGGGTTGCTAGGTTCATTTTCTCGCCCAATCTGCGTGGGAAGAGAAGCATGAGGTACATTCTACTTAGAATACTCTTCAGCTACCAAGCTACCAAGCTAGCAACATTAACGCTAAAAACAGTTTGTATAAAAACTCTAAATTCTAATTCTTAGTTGATTTTAGAATACCATGAACTAACGCCGGACGCCTTTCCTAATCAGGGCTCATAACCTGACGCATAACATTTTTGCCTTGGACTTTGACTTTGAACAGATCAAGGATAACTGTATTAGGAGACGTGGGTACTCCTTTCAGATTTTTCTACTTCCAAACCTACGTACCACAATACCTCTTTTCTGCTATACACCTGTATAGCTCATAATAAGATTGTCTTTTGAAACACAAAAGGAGCCAACGTCGGACGCTTTTCTTAATCCTTAAAAATCAGGGCCCGGATAAGCAAAATTGACATTACTTAACTAGGGACATAAAAATACTTAGTACCTTACTCTTGGTCCCGCTCGTCCTGCTCCGGTACAGCGTGCAGTGGACCTCCATTACGGCCACAAAGAACGGATCAAGGACAACTGTGCTCTTTAGCAGACGTGGATACTCTTTCCAGCTTTTTAATCACAAGAAAGAGCTAACATCGGACGCTTTTCTTGATCAGGGCCCATAACCTGTTGCATGAAAGTTTATGGGTCCTGACTTATAAGAAACTCTTTGGTACCTTAGCCTTAGTCCCGCTCGCCCTGCTCCGGTACAGCGTGCAGCCGGCCTGCAGCACGGCCACCAGGATAAGGGCGGCCACACACCCCACCACGACGTACAGTTTGGTCTCCGCCAGCCCGAAGAACGTGCGCGCGTTGCCTTCGTCATCATTTACGGGCCGGTTAGAAAGCACTGAAAATTAGATTTGGCATTTTAGTTTCTCTCTCCCAGTGCTGTTGAATGAGATAACACAAATCTTTTTTCATAAAGACTTTCAGCTCTTACATCAAGACACTTTGGAGTTATAGATCATATATCTGCCTCCTTTTCTCTTTCTGTAGCGCTGTTTGGTAAGATGAGACGGAAGGTCAAACAGAGCTACAGTAACAGCGCTGCAGAGCTCAAATTCCAATGTCCCCGTGAAAGGTTATAGCAGTCTGCAGAAATAAGGTGTCGCTTCTGCTTATCGCTATCTCCTTTCCTCCCACAGTCACTGAGTGAGACAGAACACCAAACAATATTAAGATCTGTCTTGTAAATAAATAAATAAATATATAGGGACAAATAACACTGATTGAGCTAGCCCCAAAGTAAAATCGAGACTTGTGTTATGGGATGCTTACTCAACGATACTATATTTTATAACAAATAAATATATAGATAAACACCCAAGACCCAGGACAATTTGAAAAAGGCCATTTTCCAACTTGCCCTGACCGGGGATCGAACCCGGAACCTCTGGGTGGCAAACTAGCATGGTGACCACTACGCCACGGAGGTCGTCAATATATCTATCTTGTATATCTATCTGTCTAGCTCTACCGTTTAATAGAGGTGACGACAGTGTTAGAAAATTATAATTGTAATTATTCCTTCTTTCAGATTATCCAAAAATAATGGATACATATTTTTCAGTTTTCAAAAAAGTAAATTTCACAAAGATACGAAGCATCAAAGTTCCGGAAATAGGAGGCTTCATCATTTCAGCCGCATAACGTCCACTGCAGGACATAGTCCTCTCCCAATGATTTTAAAAATTACCGATCTAGAGCGGCCTGCATCCAGCGCTTTCCAGCGACCTTATTCAAGTCGTCAGACCACCTTGTGGGTGGGTGGGTGTCGTCAGACCACCTAGTGGAGGCTTGCGACGTCTCATCTCATGTAAAAATCGTACGTAGCCGTGACGTCAAGCGGAATTTCAATGCGCTGTATTTGTGTCATTTTTTGTTTCTCAGAGAAAAGAAAACATACGTGTACAATATTTTTTAATAATCGAACCGATAGGCTTAACATATTTTTCCATTCGTTCTGCCTATTACTTAGAAATCACGGTTTTCTTTTCCATATCTCTGTCTCCTTTCCTCTTGCTAAGACTAGATGAAACAGAAGACCAAACCAACATCTGTACTCACAGCTCTGCGGCTCAAACACCAAAAACTCCGGGTCCACGTTGAGATTCCCAACTTTGCCCTGCGCCAACGTGTCACGAACCACTCGCTCCCATTTCTCCATATCGCTGTCTCCTTTTGTCTCGTTGGCGGCGGATGAGATGGAAGAATCGAGGGACCGAGCGCTGGAACCTTCGATGAGGTTCGAGTCGATGGACTTGAGAGTGAGTTCGGCGATGATTGCGCTTGTTTCATTCCTGAAATGTCAAATAGTGTTCATTACATGAAAGAGTGTCGTGTTAGGAAATTGTGTAAGGAACTCAACTGAGAGGTGCGTTTACTTTTGATTCTCATGATAATACAAGCCAAGCATAAATAAATAAATATAAATAAATATATAGGGACAAATTACACAGATTGAGCTAGCCCCAAAGTAAGTTCGAGACTTGTGTTATGGGATACTAACTCAACGATAATATATTTTATAACAAATACATATATAGATAAACACCCAAGACCCGGGACAATTTGAAAAATGCCATTTTCCAATTTGCCCTGACCGGGGATCGAACCCGGAACCTCTGGGTGGCGGACTAGCATGGTGACCATTACGCCACGGAGGTCGTCAAGCAGTAAGTCGCAATCAGACCTGTGCTACATATTGAAAATGAAAGTGAAAATTAAAAATATAAGTTAAGGAATAGGAATTTCTTACAGTAAACATTGGCTAAAGTCGCAGATAACAACGCCCAACTCCAAAATAAAGGTACAATTTTAACTATTTCATTAAATGGACAACGTACTTAGAACTTTATAATTACATGCATTAGATATGTACATACATTTTAAATCTTCTTGATCAATTTCGTTACAATAATTTTCATGTCAATTATCCCTTCAACAGTCTACGACCGTAATACGGTCGCGCGCCATTGTTTTACTATTGTTCTTTATTGACAGACAGTTAAGCGATTATTAATTCGCGGAGATTATTGGTAATTGATATTTGAATCTATTCATTCAGAACGCATTGCTCCGTCGCTCTCTCTCTCTCTCTCTCTCTAGCAAATGACGGGTCTGAGCGACAGAAAAGGATAGCAGCGTAGAAAAGTAGTGCCACGAGCTGCCAAATGAGTCCCAATCTTGATATATGTCTGTGTTCCCAAACCTAAGGTAGTAGCTCCTCATTAGTAAGGAGTCTAAGGGCGTAAACTGCATCAAGCGAATCCACGCAACGTGTTGAGTGTAACAAACTCTACGTGCAATGCGTAACGTGATGCCGTGTCTTTGTCGCACGTAGAGTTTGTGACAAAGATAGACTGAACACGTCGCGTGGCCGCAGTTTACGCCCTAAAGATATTTCTCCACAGAATAAGTACATGGTACTCACGTACGGTAATCTCACCCAGAAAATAAATATTTAAGCAATGTGGTTATAGCGACATGGCTTCATTTAGTTCGCGTCAGAACTCAGCACCTTTTTGTTTAGATACCTAGAAATCCATTGCAAGCCAATTTCATTCTTATTACTCTGGACAAACGATTCATTTAACGGAATTTTCCTCTCGGAGAGGTCGACGCGCGCATAGTGTAATAACGTAGATATTTTCGATACCTAAACCAGGCCTGTGTCACTCCCCGTTTAGGTGTCGAAAATATACCTGCAATGGATTTCTACGTATCTAAACGAAAAGGTGCTGAATTCTGACGCGAGCTGAATTAATAGCGCAAACCATATTATACCAGAGTGGCCGGGAAGGGCCGCCTTAATGTTACATTTTACTACGACCTCCGTGGCGTAGTAGTCACCATGCTAGTCCGCCACTCAGGTCCCGGGTTCGATCCCCGGTCAGGGCAAGTTGGAAAATAGCCTTTTTCAAATTGTCCTGGGTCTTGGATGTTTATCTATTTATATGTTTGTTATAAAATATAGTATCGTTGAGTTAGTCTCCCATAACACAAGTCTCGAACTTACTTTGGGGCTAGCTCAATCAGTGTTATTTGTCCCTATATATTTATTTATTTATTATTATTTATTTATATTTCTTTGAATATGTTTACTGAGTGAGAATTCTGTACGTGAGTTCTTATTCTGTGCCTAAACGGGGAGTGACACAGGCCTGATTTCTCTTGCACTATTTTCACGGTAGTTAGAGTATGAATGAAATAGTACTAGTGAAATATCTTTAGGCTTCTGCCGCAGAATTAATATCAGTATCCCTCGTCCCCGCAGCCCTCCCCCGTTCGCGCCTTGTCGAGGGTGTTGAGCGGGCGGCTGCAGGCGCTTACAGCCTGCAGCCGCCCGCTCAACACCCTCGACAAGGCGCGAACGGGGGACGGGAACGCATATTGCGTGAGACCTTGGGAGATTTCGTTCTGTATGTACTACTTTTATATTTCTGTGCTTCAGCTTAGATTTTTGTTGGATATTGACGTGTAAAAGTGCCTGTAAAGGTCTAATTACTGAATAAACATTTGAATCTTTGAATCTTTGAATCTTTGGATACTCACTGCATGAACCCGTTGACCTGCAGTCCATGGTACCCCTTGTTCCTCTTGAGCTCCCTCGCCAGGCTGTCTGTGACTTGCTGACTGAGCTCTTCGTACTCCTTGCTGCCGGCGGCTGGGGGCTTGAAGCTGTCTGCGAGGCCGGTGATGCGGATCAGTACTGTGTAGGCTGTTTCTCCTGGGAGAGTCTTCTCGGTGGTGACTTCTTCTTCTGGCGGTTCTGTGGTATATGAATGAATTTATTTGCTAGGCCAATTAAAAACCTTTGACTTTCAATGAAATGACATATTCCAGTTGATATCCGTAGCGCCATCTATTTATTTACTAGGGAAAATCCTGACTTTTAGACGTTAACCCCCAATAACTTTTAAGCGGCCAAACTGATTTGCATCCAACACCTAAAAAACACCGCAAGGGAACTTGCTTTCACGTAAAAATAAACGCATCGAGATCGGTCTATCCGTTTGAGAGCTTCGATGCCACAGACAGACATTTAGCGTCAAACATAGCTCCCCTCTTTTTGGTGGGCGGTTAAAAAAGTGTAAGAATGAAGCTTTTTATGGCCATGCTTGAAAGATAGTCGCGGCACACGACATTCCATAAGTCTGTTTGTTTCGGCCAGGAAGATACAGGCTTTTGTACGTGAAATTAAACACTCGAAACCCCAGACCGTTTCGGCCGGTTCCACGGCCGAACCTTACAGGCGTTTGGAGTAAGTAAATATCTGTCAAGTGAGATTACAAGTGCATGTTAATTTCGGCCAGGCTTTTGTAGTTGAAGCTCACACTCTTAACCCCAGAACGGTTCGGCCGGTTCTACGGCCGAACTTTACAGGCGAATGGTGTTAGTAAATATCTATCAAGTGAGATTACAAATGCATGATGATTTCGGCCAGGCTTTTGTAGTTGAAATTCACACTCCAAACCCCAAAGCGTTTTGGCCGAGCAGTTGTAAAAGTACTAACCTGGTCCACAAGGCTTGATGCACACTCTGTCCTCGCTGACCACGGGTACTTGCTGGTGCTTGCTGGTCCTCTTGTTGACGGCGTCGAAGTTGCCGCCTTGGGTCACGAACATCATGTAAAGGCAGTCTGTGTCCGTGAAGGCTAGATCCTGAAGAACGAAAAAGTTTTAGGTAGAATTTAGTTTTGGCGGTCCCTTGGTTTTTTGTTTTTTATGTGTATAAGTGGCCAACACTATTGTCAGATTTTTCAGGCTGCCTTAAGGCATCTGACATAGCTTAACGACTGCCATACAATGATGACAGTCGGGACCAATGGCTTATACGTGCCTTTCTAAGCACGGAGGAGCTCGAGAGATTTTTATGCCACTTGTGCGGACCACGCACGGTGTCGCTTTACTTGCGAAAGCGCTAGTAATGCGCACCCCTACCGGTCCCAGGCTTCCAAAGATAGTTCTTTGAAAGCCGGTGACCGCCAGAACTAGATCCTAAAGGAAACATTCAATCATTTATTTGCTATGAGTTATACCTTATATATACAGACAGCACAACACAGATAATAATGTTACCAGGAACACGCGCAAAACGACATTTTTTGTCAAAGCGAATCTTCTAAAATATGGCTTTTACTTTTCTGAGGTTTGAAAAACCCAACACTAGGCACAGATTTCATATACTTCTCAAGAGTCGAGGTACTCATTGTTACCACGTCATTTCACAACCTCCCTAGGTTGAATAAGAAGTCAGTAATTTTAGCTAGCACTTTGTTCGTAACGAAATACTTATCTAATAGGTATGGAAGACTGATACGAACAGAGTGCTAAGCTGAAAATCTTGACTTCTTCTTGTTCTTCTTATTATATTTAAGACGAAGTGGTAGTTAAAGTGGCGCCCTCATTTGAAATAAATTGTTTAAAACTAAATAAGGTGATAATTAAAAATTTGATTTGTATAAATGTCTAGAAAGACCTTTAAACTATTTTATGAATAACCTTTGAAAGTAATATTGGTAGTCCGTCTAGTTTTAAAACTGTTTTTCGCCAAAAGTGGACACTTTTGGCAAAAAACCGTTTTAAAACTAGACGGACTATTAGTAATAATTTCAAAGTTTACTCATAAAATAGTTTAAAGGTTTTTTTAGACATTTATACAAATCAAATTTTTAATTATTACCTTATTTAGTTTTAAACAATTTATTTCAAATGAGGGCGCCACTTGAGCTACCACTTCGTCTTAAGAGCTGGGATCTTGTGGTGGTTTCCATATCACTCTTTCCTATGCCCAGTTTTTAACCTCCGTAAATGTTTATACGTTTAACTTTTCTTTTATTTGATCGAAAACAATTCTTCTGGGTTTGCCTACTCCTATTTTTCCTTCTATTTTTTTAAAGAACGCATCGTGTCATCATTTTATAAATTTGAAATATAAGAAATAGTGTCATGGGGTCAAGGATCGAACACACAACCTCAAGATTTGCAGGCCATGTCCGTGGTCAAGTAGTCTACGCAATGTAGACCACTTGACCACTCTACGCGTTATGTTATTGCCGAAAACAAGTCTTACCTTCTGATCTCCCGTGTTCCTCTTCCTCACAAAACTAAGGGTAGTGACGCCGTCGACTGTGCTGCCGCTCTCCTTGGTGACGTCCTGTCGCTGGTCAACCCTGGGCGCGGAGTAACCGCTGACCCAGGTGTCCATGATGAAGGGACGGCCTGAGCGGGTGTCTACCCAACCGATGATCGCGTCAGTTTGGGACTGGAAAGACAAGGAAATAAAAGGTAAGATTTTAGTCATAAAATAGTAATGGCAATTGCTTGTTTCATGATTTTACACGAAACAGCGTGGGAAACGATTGTATGAATAGATCATCGCAATTTTTCTAACTGGTTATGGAGTGCCACCTTAGAAGGGCTAACCCATAGAGCAAAAAAATTGTTGCTTTAACTAACTAATCACAGAGTGAGATTATTACTTAAATGGTTGTGTCAAAAACACTGGTGCGGCGATCTACGATTGGGACTTCAGCAGGGGTTGAAAATATGAACGACTCGTATAGGAATGCACTTTTAATTATAGAAATTGATACAGTTTGTATGCACTGTTAACAAGCAAAGTGTCCACGCGCGAGTGGTGGTGGTGGGGACCGGCCGGTGATGGCTACTCTGCGGGATGCTTGTGTGTGTCTGTGTATGTGTGTGCGTCAACATGCCGCCCCTCATTGAAGCGTTGCTACTTCAATCTTCTTGATTTGGCAGGGGACAAATTCTCGAAAATGATCTCCTCAATGTTCCTGATGTGGTCCTAATGTCGGCTACTCTCGCTACTCCATCGGTACCTGGATACAGCTTGACAATACGTCCCAAGAGCCACTTCAACGGTGGTAGATGTTCGTCTTTGATTAACACCAGGTCTCCAATGTTCAGGGTCCCTCGTGATGTTTTCCATTTCCTTCTGACCTGGAGCTCAGTAATATACTCTTTATGCCACCTAGACCAAAACAACTGTCGCAGCTGCTCAATTCGCTGGAAATGGTCAAGGCGATGAGACGATACTGTAGCGTAGTCAGGCTCTGGTGTTGACGTGAGTTCTTTGCCGATGAGGAAATGACCCGGAGTTAGCGGAGTTAGGTCTTGAGGATCGGAGGATAAAGGACAAAGGGGTCTGGAATTTAGTATCGCTTCTATTTGCGTCAGTGTTGTGTATAATTGCTCAAAGGTTAAATTTGAATTTCCTATAACGCGTTTCAGATGATGCTTAGTGGATTTGACGCTGGATTCGTGCAACCCTCCAAAATGGGGTGAGTGGGGGGGACAAAATGAGAATTTTATTGATTGTTTCGCAAGATCGCTTACAATATTGTCACCGTAATCTCTAACCATTTTTTTTATTTCATTGTTGGCGCCGACAAAATTAGAACCGTTGTCGCTATAGATATAAGACGGTTTGCCTCTACGAGCGATAAACCGCTTTAACGCTAACAGAAAATTTGCTGTAGTTAAATTACTTACTAATTCTAAATGAATGGCCTTTGTTGTGAAGCACACGAAGACGCAAATGTAAGACTTTATAAGTCTGCAGCCTCGCCCCTCCTTATTCGCAACCATAACGGGTCCAGCGTAATCTAAAGCTGTATATTCAAACGCGAAGCTAGTGCTAAATCTCTCTTTGGGCAGATTTCCCATGACAGGTGCCACAGTTTTACCACGAAAACGATTGCATGCGGTGCAGTTTCGGGACACATATCGAGCTAAATCACGACCTCCTATAGTCCAAAATTTTTGACGAGTTGATTACAGTATATGCTGTGGACCAGCATGCATCAAAATTATGTGCTCATTTTTGAATAATAGTTTTGTAAATATATGTTTTTTATGCAATAAAATTGGATGTTTTTTATTATAGTCGTAATCTGAATTGAAAAGACGCCCACCTACTCGAATCAGTTGTAACTTTTCATCAAAGAATGGGTTTAAAGAAAGTAATGAATGGCTAGTTTTTAATGATTTATTTGATTTTAATGTTTCATATTCGTTTGAAAAGGTTTCTTGCTGTGAAAGACTAGCTAATTTACATGTTGCTATTCGCAATTCAATACATTGTAACGGCCCTAAATATTTATTTTGTTTATTACGTGAGTTATGTATAAAACGTAATGTATATGACATGACTCTTTGTAAACGTAAAAATGTTGAAAACCTTTGAAATGGAAATTGTGACTCGCAAGTTTGAGTAGTCATGCACGTGATTTCTTGTTTTAACTCTGGTAAATCAGAATTGGTTGTAAATTTTGCTTGACGCCATAATGAAATGTTGTTTTGAAGAAACTGGGGGCCCGTCCACCATTTCTCACAATCTTTCAGCACCTCGACTGGCATGTGACGCGTCAAATGATCAGACGGATTTAGATTTGTCGGAACGTACCTCCAAAAACTAGCATCTGTAGTGGACTGTATTTCTGCTACTCTGTTCCTGACAAACGTTTGTAATTTATGAGTCGAAGTGCTAATCCAACCGAGAACGATGGACGAGTCCGTCCAATAAAAACACTCATCGAACTTTAAACGTAACGCTTTTGTGATAGTTTCACTGAGCCTTACTCCTAACAACGCCCCACAAAGTTCCAAACGCGGAACTGTCTGTGGTTTGAGTGGCGCAACCCTATTCCTGGAGCATAGTAGATGCACGTGGATATCTCCACTTTCGCTTACAGATCGAATGTACGCACAAGCCCCATAAGCTTCTTCAGAGGCGTCAGTGAAAATGTGTAGTTGCAATGAAATGTATTTATTCGCTATGACTAATCTAGGAATTTTGAGGTTATTTAATTGTGTCAATGAATTTATATATTGTAGCCATGAATTACGTGTGACCTCCGGCACGTGCTCGTCCCATGAAAGTTTACACAACCACAATTTTTGTAAAGTTAATTTGGCATATAAAATGGCTGGGGTGACCAATCCCAATGGGTCAAATAATTGTGAAATTGTGGACAATATATTTCTTTTTGTTATTTTGCCACATGATTTGAATTTGATATCAAAGGAGATGTTGTCGGTTTTGTGATCCCAATTTACTCCTAAGGTTTTTGAACTAGTATTGAGACACAAATCAAAACGCTCATGAGAAATATTACTATCTTGGCTTATCCGATTGAGAACTTCTGCACTATTTGAACACCATTTTCTAAGTGGAAAACAGCCAGAATTTAATTGCTTGGTGGTTGCCCTAAAAATATGCATTACTTGATTGACATCTCTACCGCCGGTGATAAGATCATCGACGTAGAAATCTCTTGATATAATTTCTTTAATAAATGGATCAGCACATTCATCTGCTAGTTGCTTCAAGCACCGTGTCGCGAGGAACGGTGCTGAAGCGGTACCATAGGTGACAGTACAGAGTTCATAAGCTCTTAACGGTTGACTCGGATCGTCACGCCAGAGTATTTGTTGTAAAGGGCGCTGAGATTCATGAATTTCGATTTGGCGGTACATCTGGGCGACGTCAGATGTCACTACGACGTTATGCTGACGGAAACGCAACAAAATGGAAAATAAATCATCCTGTATCGTTGCACCTACCATTTGTAATTCGTTGAAAGAGTAACCTGAAGAAGATTTTGCCGAACAATCAAAAACAACTCTTAACTTTGTCGTTAAACTGCTTAGACGTTCTATGCCATGATGAGGTGCAAAATAACATATCTCACTACCATCAGATTTCTTTGATTCCCTCATGTGACCTAATTTTATGTATTCATCAATGAATTTCTTGTAATTATTTTTGTATTCCAAATTTTTATTAAATTTTTTCTCTAATTGAAGAAAACGAGATTTAGCTAACGACAGTGAATCTCCCAAAATATTTGGAGAAGATTTCAAAGGGATTGTAACACAAAATCTGCCATTTGGAAGGCGAGTGGTGGTTTTTGTAAAATTTTGTTCGCATTGAGCCTCCTCCGGAGACCAATCTAAATGTTTATTAGTCGTAGTTACTATATTGTCAAGTTCCCAGAACTTCTCTAATTTTTCGTTCAATTGCTGTGTATTTGACAAATGACAAGAAGTCAGATTGCCGCTGTGTATTGACCCAGCGACAATCCAACCTAATTTAGATTTTTGGAGTGTTATGTTATGAGACTTTAATTTTATTTTTTCATTTTCCATTAAATCCCAAAAAAATCCGTTCCCTATTAACAATTCTATGTCCGATGTCTTATGAAAATTAGGATCAGAAAGTTTAATATAGCTAGGAATTTTTAATTCATGTTTGTTAATAGGGGAACTCGGCCATGGATTTGTTATTTGAGAAATAATAACACAAGTTATCGTAAGACTGAATTTAGAGTGCAACGAGTTAATGTTTATATCGCAACATTTTTTTGCTACCGATATACTTTTATCTAAACTGTTAATTATCGTAACCATGTCACGCGTAGGTAAGTTAAGCTGCTTACAAAGTCGCTCCGTTATAAAGTTAGCCGTGCTGCCCGAGTCTAACATAATGCGCACGCGTTGATGTGTATCACAGCGAGCGGCAGCGCCCGGGCGTGCGGCCGATGCGGTAACTAGCGCGGTCGAGAGTACACCTTGCGACGATACCGCCGCGCATGATAACGTGACCTCGTCGCGCGCGCCGTCCACACGGGAGCTAGCCGGACGTTGCAACTCCGGACATATTAGGCTGTTATGTTTTTTGTTACAGCGTTTGCATGAACCCAGCTTACATTTTTTTGTGGCGTGTCCGAATTTTAAGCAATTCAAGCACAAGTTCAATGTTTGTGCCTTAACTTCCCTTTCTTTTGTGGATAAACTTAAAAATGTGTTACAATAATATATTAAATGATCTGACTGACAAACAGGACATAAGGAAAATTTTGTATTATTTGTTGTGACCAAACTATGTTGTGAAGGTTTCGAATATTTATTTTTGCCTTGCTCTAAAATTTCTAATAACTCCGATCTGTTTCTTGTGAACTGAATTAATTCATCAAAACTTAATTTTTCTTTACCGTTGGATGATTTGAATTTTTCCCATTCGAACAAAGTATTCGAATCAAACTTACTTGAGAGTAAATAAATTAATAATGTGTCCCATTTGTCCGTGGGCTCCCCCAACGTATGTAAAGATCGAATATCCTTAACAAAACTGTCAATTAATCTTTTGAGATTATACGAAGTCTCTTTTTGTATTGAGTGTACATTATTAAATAATGATTTGACATGATTTGCAATAAGCATCTTTTTATTGTCAAATCTATCACAAAGTAATTTCCAGGCAATTTCATAATTTGCTGCTGAAAATTCTAACGATTGAATAACTAGTAGGGCACTGCCTTCTAATGATGAACGAAGGTAATGAAATTTATTTGTTGCACTTAGGTCTGGATTGTCATGAATTAGTGATACATACGTATCCTTGAACTGAAGCCAAAATTGGAAATTTCCACTGAATTTTCCTAGGTGAATGACCGGAAGTCGTACACTAGCCCTCGTGTGCTGGCTGTGCTGCACAACGCTTCCCGTTTCCGAATCTGAATCCCGAACCGGTGGTTGTTTACTATGCACCGTACCTAACTTTGACTGGCCAATGGCTACCGTCTTAAAGTACATGGTCTCGAATGCGTCCCGTTCATTTAACTGTTCCGTAGGATTCGAGGTAACGCATTCTATCTCGCTTTGAATATCATTATAACTATCCAACAACGATTCCAACTTTGATATGCGTAATTCAAGTTCTAACTTTAGTTCATTAGTCAAAATGTCTGGTAAACTGTTAACATAGTTTTTAAATAGCGTTAAACGACCCTTAATAGTACCTCGTTTTTTAATTAATTGAGATTCGGCGTTTTCGTCAGTCATTTCAACTACTTTTATTAGTAAACAAACCTGGGAAACAAACGAATACGCTAAGTTAAAAAGGACGTTTCGATGCAGTGATAAGGTTACTGACAAGGTCAAGCCACCGAGCGACAACTCGGTAACGGTGGCTCGAGCGAGTTAACTATGTACCCACACTAACTGAGAGCGACTAATATTCGTTATAATTTTAAGAAACCGTGAATGATGCAACTAATAAATCTGTGATAGGTACTAAATGTGACTAGGTACCTATCTATGTTTTATTGTATAAGCAATATGTAGTGAAACAATATTGGTTTTTGAGAATTATCGTCGTAATAATCGTGCAATAATGTGAATACCTACTGCGAGTGTATGTGTATGATAGGTAGGTAAGCTCAATGATTTATTGATGATGGGACACTGTTAATGAACGGCGGGAATGTATGGCGTCGCATCCACAAGCACCAAAATGATATGATTTAACTTTGAATAGGTAATTCTTGTAGCAATAGGCGCCAAACAAGAATAGTTAGAAATTCGAATGTTATTTGTTGGAAATAACTAAACGTAGTCTTATTTCTTGTTGCAATAGGTAGCAAGCAAGAATGTTCTAGAGAAATGGTATGTGTAATTATACGTAAAATAACACTGGTACAAATGACGCGGTTATGTTAAAGATGTTAATTTATATTGAAAAGGAAGGATAGGAAATCGGCTTTCTATCTTTAAACAGTCTAACCAGTTCGCCACTCGCTTACTTGCAATGTTGTCCACGAATGATGATGATGAATGAAATTCCAAATTTCGTAGACCTCCACTTCGTCGCTGGTTCGTTCGTCACAAAGAATCTTCAATGACCAGGCTTGCTTAGATCTTCGGATGGTTCGTAACATCCAGTACCGTCGAGCGTCTGGTTCCAATCTTCGTAACCTGTTGGGAGTAGGTACTGTCCGATTCTTCAAGATCCGGTGAGGAGGACCACTTTATGGTGCGGCGATCTACGATTGGGACTTCAGCAGGGGTTGAAAATATGAACGACTCGTATAGGAATGCACTTTTAATTATAGAAATTGATACAGTTTGTATGCACTGTTAACAAGCAAAGTGTCCACGCGCGAGTGGTGGTGGTGGGGACCGGCCGGTGATGGCTACTCTGCGGGATGCTTGTGTGTGTCTGTGTATGTGTGTGCGTCAACAAACACAGACATTCTTAAACTCATGACAGCATATGACAGAGAAATGTCACGCCAAGCGGGGATGTTACTTGTCTCTTAATAGATCCATATAGTAAGAGACTGATCGAGAATGGCAATGTCCAGGTAGTTACTCCAGAATCACTGGAGCTATTTGGTCTGATCTGTAATCTGGCAAAATATCGCGCATCTTAGAATAGCCTAGCGCTCTCCAACTATCCCAAAATATCCACAAGCCAATATCCACTTACTTTTGCTAACTTAAATCTTAGGGTTCAAGATTTGGAAGAGTTGATAAGGATCTCTACTCACCATCTTCTTATCCTTGCTAAACCCAATCCCAGTCCAGAACTTGCTCTGTTTCGTCTTGATGGTGAACCTGACGGAGTCCTTGCCCCTCTTCTGTCCGAGATACTCCCACGAGGCGTAGTAGTCGCAGGTGTTGTTGGCAGGGTTGCAATCTGTGGGGAACTTCCACAGGCCCCCGCATTTGTCTTCGAAGGGCTGGATGCCGCCCGATATCGAGGATTTTTCTTCTTCTATGGAACAAAATAAAACATGAGGTACTATATTTAGAAGAAAAACTATAACGCTGTCCTTAAATTGAGTCCTTGTCCTCATGACCACTGATTCACTCGGTCAATAAATTACTCAATCCTACGAGTATTTGCAGCATTAGCGTAGTAATATCGGGTAGTCCCTTGGTATTTCAGATCTTACTAGGTACGTTCTTTCTACATTCTCCTTTTTATTGCGAGTCGGTCTCGAATGGTCTTAATCGCAAATAGTCTTTGTAGCGACTCGACTAAAACGCTTATTATCTAAATCGCATGTCGTCATATTAGAAAGAGGTCTAATGATTTATCTCGTACAAAAATTAAGTGGTTTAAAGTAACATTTCGTCAAAAGACATACCTTGAGTACTATATGAGTACCTCGACTGAACTAAAACCTTCTGCAATATCTAGACTTACCAAAGAAGTTGATCCTGGTCACGCCTCTCTGGCTACCATGTCCGTGGTATTTCAGCTCGTCTTGCCGGTAGAAATCTGCTACGGCTGCCGTACCCTTCTCTATCCCTGATGGGGGGTTGTGCACGTATTTGCCAGGTTCCTGACCTCGCGCCCAGATGATGTGCATCAGGTCGTCCACGAGGGAGTGGTCTGTAGGTTCTTTGGCCTGAGGAGGAATACGAAATATTTCAACATTCACCAAATTATTTTGAGCCATAGTAAATAAAAATTGAGCCTTATGGCGTTTTTGTGCCGGCCTCTATCTCCACTCATCGACACACGTCCAATTTGACGTAGTTTACGCCCCTAGGACTTGCAAGTAGGCTAAGCAATGCTTCAACTTTTATATCCTGAACCAAAGTCTGAGGTACGAGTAACATTGTATTTCGGGCAAAAAAATCAAACAATTAAAATCTATTGGCCCATGAACTCGCAACTTTGACTATGTCAACCCAAAGACCTTGGTATCTATGGTATCTCTACTACCCAGAAAGCCTTACAAAAGTAGCCCATTTAAAACAACTTGAAAGCAACATATTCCAACGAGTAGTACCTTTATCTTCTTCCTAAATATGATGGTGGTGACTCCATTCTCCTCGTACCCTGAAGCAGCGGTAATGTCATCATGTCCACCCCAGAACGTATCAACTCGAGGAGTAGACCTGTTAAAAATATTACTTATATATACTTATTGTCAGGAGCTTTGTTCTGGAACAAATACTGAGTTAGGTTCTGGTTTCGATTTAAGCTCATGTTTAGGTTTAGAACTAGGGTTGGTTATCCCTGAACTACCGTCATTTCCTCACCTATCACGAGTGTAATAGTCCAGAACCCTGTGGTAGTTTCCTCTGGCGGTTCCGATCACAATGTCGGTGCAGTCCATGGGGTTGAAGTCAAATTTGGGAACGTACTCGTGGGCTGGGTAGTAACCTGGAAAGCATCTCTTGTTATACCAAACTGCTTAAATTGTACAAACCTATGAAATCCTGAATAAGTAACAGACGTTGAAGCTGTAAGGGGATCAAACCCATTTTGAACAAATTTTACTTCAAGACAAACACTGAAAATGTTTAAAAAAATCGGACGTCCCATTTATTAATTATTAATTATCTGTCACTCCGATAATTATCTGTCACTCCGAAAAATTAGATGTAAATTCAGTCTTCATTATTAATTTCGTAGATTGTAGATATTTTGTTCTTAATGATAGACAAATATAGCTAAAGTATGTTTTTTATAGATGAAGAAGAAAAATGAACCAAGATATTTAAGACAATATTTACACTCCGAACCACACCTAAAGGAAAAAGAAAATTGTGAAAGTTAAAAAGAAATGAAAAATGTTAAAACACGATCCCAGAGCTGAAAACAAGATAAGAAAAAGAACAAACAAAAAGAAAACCGAAGTGGTCGAGGAGTAAAGGATTAAGGAAAATCAGTTGAAAGTGCAAGTCGCATTATACAAGCAGGTTCATTCGAAATAGGGATAAATACACGTACATACTTATTTTTGACTCAAATGAACCGTAAGCAAAGCAAGAATTCGTAAAAAGAAGTAAGACGTTAGTGAAAACAAAGTAAAAGATAATATTAATAGTAAAGTAAAAGTAAATAAGAATAGTGTATTCGGAATTTATATAAAATGATTAATGTTTATGGATGAATGAAATAAATGTCATGGTAAAAGATGTAAAGATACTCATTTGATTTTTAAATTTCCTGAGAGATACCGTAGCCGTAGTAATAACAAATAAAATTACAACCAAAAAACGAATAATAAATAATACATTCAGCATTATAATGATTGTTATATGTTTACAAATATATCAAAATAATACAATAATACATATACTACCACCAAACTAGTCAATGTGCTTAAAATTGCTTTACAAATACTTATAAATATCCTCATTGGAAAAAGGTTTCTTTTTATGGTTGCGAGTATGTTATTTGTCTTCTTTAAGACAAAAATAATAAAAGACTCTCCATTTAGATTTTTTTTCCTTTTACGATTTTTTTGGAAAACCGAAAAAAAGCAGTTTGTTTATTGGTATTGTTTACTTAAAGATATTTAATAACCAAATAAACTCCAGTGAAAATATTTTCTAGACATAAAAATGTTGTGCGAAGCGTAGTGCGTTACCTGCTTCTTCAGTCAGTCCCCTCACTAGCAATGTCTCGGGTTCTTCGGCAAGGGGTTTTGGGGAAGGTTCTGCTTTGGGTTCGGGACTTGGTTCTGGTTCTGATTTAGGCTCAGGAGTGGGTTCTGGTTCTGATTTGGGTTCAGGAGTGGGTTCTGGTTCTGATTTAGGTTCGGGACTTGGTTCTGGTTCTGCTTTCGGTTCTGGTTGTGGTTCGGGTACAGTGTCAGGTTCTGGTTTCGATTCGGGTTCAGATTTGGGCTCGGGACTGGGTTCGGGTTCAGATTTAGGTTCTGGGGTTGATTCCGGCTCTGATTTTGGTTCTGCAGTTGGTTCCGGTTCAGATTTAGGTTCTGGAGAAGGTTCGGGCTCTGATTTAGGTTCAGAGGTTGGTTCTGGTTCTGATTTTGGCTCGGGAGTAGGTTCTGGTTCTGATTTTGGCTCAGGAGTAGGTTCTGGTTCCGGCTTTGGTTCCGGAGTCGGTTCTGGTTCTGATTTGGGTTCCGGAGTAGTCTCTGGAAGAGACTTAGTAGTGGTGGTGGAATTAAAACGTAATTGTTTAAACTTTGGTGTGAACTTTGGTTTGGGCGAGAATTTTGGTCTAGGCTTAGGTGTGGTACTAGATGGTTCAGACTTTGGTTCTAGGGTTTCTGTATTAGGTTCAAGGGTAGGTTCTGGGCTAGGACTAACGTTATGTTCATGGATAACTGTGGTCGAAGTTTCCACATCTGTAAAAATAACGCAACCATGCAAAATTATATACATGAAATCCTATTCAAGGCGTAATTAGTTTTAAAAGTAGCAAAATACATATCAAATTGTCTTTATTGCAATAACCATAACGTTTTTATTTAGGTCGCTTATTTCAAAAGCGAAAAAACCGATTTACCTAGTTACGTGGCCGCAGTTCCGTGTCAAGCAATAATAGAACTTATGAAATGATGATAAAGTCTCATTTAGATTGACATCGAAATAGGTAATTCTATCGAACGAATATCGTGTGGATTTCATAGAGTAACAACATGAAGTAGTTTCATGATTTTCGTGGATAAGGTACAACTTAATGCTAAACATTGTCTATCTTACGCTTGGGACTTGTTCAGTCGTATATAATGCAATTTTTGATAAGGCAATAAAGACATACGCATTTTGTATCTTTATAAAAACAGATTAACACCTTGAATAGAAACTAGGTGTATATTACAAATTGCCGTTAGTTTTGACTGTTTTCGTGTCGTGTGCTGTCGCATGTGCGTGACTGGTTGTGGTTTTAGCATTTAATTGTTAAATGTGTGCTGTGATGCTTTGTTATTTTTTTTATTTATTTATACTTACTCTCGGAGTCGTTGGCTGCGCGTTTACGACGTCCTGTAAATTTTATTTTTACATCATTTTATCAAATGTTAAGATTCTTATAAATAAATTTCAGGATTCTCTACAGAACTTGGCGGCCATTTAGATCTCAATTCTTTTGTCGAATAACTTGGCTCCCATTTTGACTATTTATGTTTTTGGTGGGATTCATTTTACATCATCTTATACTGTTAGATATTTTTATAATCAAACAAATTCACCTTTTGCTGCCCTTGAGCCATGTGAAAATGAAGTCGAGACATGCCCATTTAGTTTCATTAAAAATTATATACCTACGCAGTGTTGCTCGTACACATCCTATCATGTGAATCATCCCCTTCTTATTTACGAGCTTAGTGGCTCTTATCAGTGGAGTATTCTTTTCCTTTTTTTTCACAGTCATCCAAGAAGCAGCAATGAGGCAAAGAAGTCTTTCTTCTTCGTTAGGAAAAGAAATAGTTTTTTTACAATGTCAGTATTATTTTACAAATATATTTTTTATTCTTAGGATTATATTTTGTTTATCAAGTGGTCTGGTATGCTTGTGCTAACAGTGTTAAGAAATAGGTTAATAACCAAGTTAGTGATTCTGAAATGATTGCGCCACAGAATTTTTGGGACCATCCATAAATTACGTCAGACATGAAGGGGGAGGAGGGGTCAATAAAAGTGTGACCTGTGTGACAATGAGTAGGAGGGGTCATAAGGTTCGTGACATGACAATACAAAATCTATATCTAAGCAATAAAACACAAAATTATAACAACTTAATAATAAATGAACATAAAAAAAAATTTATCAGTAAAACATTTAGTACCTTCGCTCGCTTGTTTTTTTTTATATAAATAATTGGTATCTGTGGCGTCACACTAGGGGATGGGGGTCTCAAAATTGTGACCAACTATGACAAGTAAGAGTCAAAAAGTCATGAAATTCGTGTGACATAATGTATGTATGGTTTCTTTCTGTCTTAATTTAGTCTCGATTTTCTCGCAATATGGCGCGGATCACTATTTGTTAATATTTCACATGTTTCCACTTACCCTTAGAACTGGACACTTTATAAGAGATGCTAGTTTTGACAGTAACGTCGTTTCCAAGGTTCTTGAAGTCGATTCCGTCCAGAGAATGCATCGCTACTCGTTTGTTTCGGCTGTCGTTCCCTGGAACCTGCGTCGTTGGTTCTGGTTTTGGTTCTGGTTTCGGTTCTGCTGTTGGTTCTGGCTCGGCCTATAACAAATTAAATAATCAACGTATTAGCGTATACATATCAAATTATTGATTTTGAAGATATTAAAGATCTGCTATTAACCAATTTAATTTAATAATTGAGGACACAGATTTGGCTTCTAAACTTGTATTGCAATATAAAAAAATCCATAGCAACCAGATCACATGACCACTGCAATTTGTATGGGATGATAACAATTCAAAAGGGAAATTTGATTTACAATCGTATAAGAGACTATTATTTGCATTAGAAAAAAATCCTTTAAAGTAGTCGGATGTAAAACAAAGAGTCAATTTTACCTTAGGCTCTGCCGTTGGTTCCGGCTCAGAGCTTGGTTCTGGTTCTGCATTTGGTTCCGGCGTTGGTTCCGGCTCAGCCTTTGGTTCCGGTTCTGGTTCTGGTTCTGCGTTAGGCTCGGGTTCTGGTTCTGGTTTCGGTTCTGGTTCTGCTTTTGGTTCCGGCTCTGGTAAAGGTTCTGGTTTTGATGTGCTTGCTATAAGGTTGATCACAAGTCGATATATTTTTTCAAAACTAAAATCCGACTTCACTCCCAAACTACACAACCGATTTTACCAACAAAAGAAGAAGAAAAAAAAAAAGATTTTTTTCGAATCGGTTCTGGCGTTTTTGAACAATCGGTGAAAAAACATTAAAAAAAAGAAACAAGATCGCGACTATTGATATCCTCCATCTTTTTGGAAGTAAATTAAATTGAAATTTATTATCAGATCTAACAAAATACCAATACTGAAACCTACCACCCATATTACTAAACAACTTTCTCAAAGAGAGATATATCAAAATACTAAAAATAGCACTAGACAATTCAATTTTAAATTGAAACAAATGTTAATTAATAAATGTTATTATGGCCTAGAGGAGTTTATATCAGACAAATTAAAAACTACAGATTTTTAGATTAGATTGATGGATTTGTTAATTTGTTATTATTTCTTTCTGTTATTCTGTTTGTTAATTTGATTTTTTATTTACAATTCTTTGACAATTATTAATTATTACTTGTTTAAAATTTATTATTATTATTTTTGACAATTAACTTTGACTAAGTATTTTATAATTTTTGCACGCCTTACAGAGGCAAAATTTACTGGCACTTTTAAATAATTTGTACCATATTATGTACCTACATTTATGCAAATAAAGAGATTATGATTACGAAAAAAGAACTGCCTTCTATTCTATATATAACACTAATTAGCTGATAATTTTAAGCCTTAGCCAAATATTTTTTTAATTCGACATCTTCATGGGTTAAAGTAATTTTAAAATACTAGTTTAATTGTGTTGTTTAAAAATAATATAAAATAAATTGGCATTTTTTTTTCTTTCTCCTTACGTTTGTGTTCAGTAGACGGTCCCAATACAGGGAAGTTCTTGCATTCCTTGGTCAAGCCACTGGGTCTCCAACCAACAGCTGAAAAATGATAATATTGACTTAGAAACTCATTTTACTTTGTGATATAAAGTAAAAAATCCTGCAACACATTTATTACATCGACTGCCACAGCCACGGCTCTGCAGGTACGAGGTAAAGGGGGAGCTACAACTTAGTTGGGGTGGCTACCTGAATTTTTCCAGGTCCAGTGCTGCCCCCATTTGAAATAAATCATTTGATGGGAAACGGAGACATCATTAAAATTTTTGTCTTGACCAGGTACTAGATTCAAACTATTTTATGAACTACTGTTCATAAAATAGTTCTTCTCTACGCACTTACGTAACGTTAATCAAACATGACTGAATCCGTGGTCCAGTGGTCACGGCGTTCGCCTTGTGATGCGGAGGTCATGGGATCGAATCCAACTGAGGAGCATACTTTGTGAAAATTTGTTTTCAGTCTGGTTGGGATATTGCAGGCTTAAATCACCTGAATAACCAAAAATAATGATGATTCCATGTTTCTGCAGGCGCATGTACAAACTGTGGGTCCCGAACGCCCCCCGTCTAGCATTTGCTCATTAAACCTATCCAAGGATTGGTTCTGGTCTACCCTTTGAGTTGCGGAGGTCAGACGGCAGTCGCTCTGTGTAAAAACCAGCAACCTCGTCAAATCACTTGGTTAGGTAGCGGACCCCGGGCTCTGAAGCGTCACCGCTGAGGATGCAACCGGAAATACGCTCGGATGATGATGAATCAAACATGAATCTTTCGTAGACATTTCAGAACTTTAGAACAAACAATTGATCTTCCGAATTGTTCATACTCACCAGCATAGGTGGTACCGTTCACCACCATCACCACTTCAACTTCGGCCTCTTGTTTCAGGATCCGCCAGTAAAGCCGGAACTGCTTGGAGAGATCCTTCTTGCTGTACAAGGAGAGGTTGATATTCTTGTCTTTCCATGGTGCCTCTGAAAATAATAATTTTATCATTTATATCCATTTCTGAAGATTACAAAGCTTTCCATGAACTATGACGTCAGGCGTAAGGCACAGCCTAGACTAGGCTGTGGCTATATCGTACGCTACGTCAAGCGGGATAACGCGACTTGTTCTTTAAACTCTGTCACAACCCCTACGTGCGACAGAAACGAGGCATCTATATCTATCGCGCATAGGGTTTATGGCAGAGATAGACAAATCTGGATATATTTTGTAGTAATTAAGTATGTTATTCTAATACAACTGACGGTAGCGTTGATGTCCACACATTTCCCTCTAGTTAGTGTCTTCAATGCACTCATCACTGATCTAACAGTGAGGGGTAAATTTGAAATCATCATTGATGCTCCATATACATACATCTTAGAAACGATTAGTTATATCACAATGTTTTCTATGAGGCATTTGTTGACAATTTAACAAGGAACAACTTTGTCTTAGACAGTTTCAACTTGCCATACGCCAGTTTCGAGAAAAACCCACAAATATAAACTCACTCTTATAGCACCCTTTTCTATAGAACCCATACGGACAATAGCACATCTTGCTTGGTGCTTCAGCACATTGATATCAATGCATTTTCCTCTCAAGGCCACAGTCAGTATCTTCAATGTACTCAATCTCAGAAACTATTAGTTATATCGCAATGTGTTGATTTATGAGACATTTGTGGATAATTTAATGAGAATAACTTTGTCCTGTACAATTTTAATATTTCCGAGAAAAAGCTACAAATATAAACTCACTCTTATTGCACCCTTTGCCGTAGAACCCATACGGACAATAGCACATCTTGCTTGGTGCTTCCGTAGCGTTGATATCAATGCATTTCCCTCTAAGGCCACAGTCGGTGTCTTCAATGCACTCGTCGCTGAACTGGCAGCGGGGCCCGGAGTACATCTTGTTGCACTTGCAGCGGCCCAGGATGTGGAATCCATGCCCAGAACAGGTTTCGTGGTAGTCTTTACCTGTAAAAGGACAGTAAATTAATAAATTCAGGTGTTATGTTACGGAAGTCAGGTTTACATGCCCTTTGATTTAGATAACTTTTATAAGGAGCATCTAAAATCACAATTATAATAATATGACTCTGTCTATTGGAAGCTTTTGTTGGTAACTCTAATTCGTAACTCTCCCTCATTACATCATTCCCTTTCATTATTGCTCTTTGCTTTTTCTTTAAATTTTATTTATTGATATAAATTAGACAAATAGCCCTAAAATAAGCAATAAAATTTCTCAATGATAATAAGGATATTTTATAATAAATATATATCCAATTTTATAACAATTTTATAAAAGTACTGCTGTAAGTAAGAGTTATTTTCGCATTTCAATACAGCAAGTCATTTAAATTTCTAACCACCTTCACGACAGCAACGTCCTTCCGAACCGGCACCTCATTATCGTTTGAAAGGGCTTTCGACGGCCATATTTGAATAACAGATAATTATTGACCAAGGAATAAAGGCCTAATATATTCAAGGTTCACAATGTATTTGACGAATACTTTCACTGACCTAGACTACGGAGAAACAGAATAGCATGGGTAAGGTATGGGTTTCTCTACTTTCCGACAACACAAAATCAGAAACTTTTTACTAAACGTCAAAACAAACATTTTTCTATGTGATTTGTATGAAATACAGCAGCAGTTGGGTGAGAATTAATGTTAGTACAGCTATAAAACTATGAAACGAATTAACTATCTATCTAATTACAATCTAAAAAGGTAAACAAGCCGTGCAATGTCCGGCTTATAATTCGCATTTTTTTTACTTAGTGTGAGTAAATTGAATCGTGTTTATACATAATTTATCATTGTGAGTGTATTTGAATGACCAGCAAAAATTTTCATATCCTGAATATGTGATTGTGTGTAATCCCATCATGCTGCCAGTTGACGGCTTATGAAAATAGTAAACGGATAAAATATCCAGAGTGGTGCGTCGGTATGCCTGGGTTATATCTGTAAGAGCGATTTAAAAAACATAACAAAATCGCTGGCATCCTTTCTACTGGTGAAAGTACTCATGAATATGAGCAACGTTTTGTATGGGACCAACTCAATCCAACCGAAAAAAATCAGCTGTTCCATACTACTTTACAATACTTAGAATCTCAAAAATGTATGGAACAGCTGATTTTTTTTTTCGGTTGGATTGAGTCAGTCCCATACAAAAAGTTGCTCACATGCATGAGTACTTTTACCAGTAGAAAGGATGCCAATGATTTTCAAAACACCCTGTATATTAGAAACCCCTAAGGGATGGACACTCTATGGGAATCGGCTTCAAAGGAGGTTCCGCAACTCATATACAGGCTATGACGTCATAGTTTCTTGGAGTCAAATAGTGTTCTTTATAGGATTTTTTAACTCAAGCCTTTATCTACAACAATGACTTTAAAATGTTAAAGTTCTCCGTAAGGGGGGGCTACATTAATTTTTCGTCCAGTTTTAAGTCCAGTGCATGCCCCATAAATAAATCATTTGAAAGAAAACTAAGTTATCATTTAAAATTTTGTCTTGACCAAGCCCTAAAAAACCCTTCTTACTATTTTTTAAACTACTGCTTACAGTTTGAAATGAGAACGTAAACCTTTTTAAAGGGGCTACATGAATTTTACGGGGTCCAGTGCTGCCCCCATTTCAAATAAATCATTTGAATAGAAAAGGAGATATCATTTAAAATTCTGTCTTGATCAGACCCTAGATAACCCTTCAAACTATTTTATGAACTATTGTTTACAGTTTAAAGTGAGAACGTGAAGCTTTTCTACGCACATACGCCAAAAGTGGCCGTTTTTTGCAATTGTGCGTAGAAAAGCTTCACGTTTTCACTTTAAACTGTAAACAGTAGTTTCATAAAATAGTTTGAAGAGTTATCTATTGCCTGGTCAAGACAAAATTTTAAATGATGTCTCTGTTTTCTTTTAAATGATTTATTTCAAATGGGGGCAGCACTGGACCCCGGAAAATTAAGTTAGCCCCTTAAGCACATAAGCCAAAAGTGGCGGTTTTGCTCAAATGTGCGTAGAAAAGCTTAACGTTCTCACTTTAATCTGTAAACAGTAGTTCATAAAATAGTTTGAGGTGTTATGCCTGGCCCGGTCAAAACCAAATTTTAAATGATGACTCCATTTCCTATCAAATAATTTATTTAAAATGGGGGCAGCACTGGACCCCAGAAAATTCAGGTAGCTCCTTAAACTGTAAACAGTAGTTCATAAAATAGTTTAAAGGGTTATCTAGAGCCTGGTCAAGACAAAATTTTAAATTATATCTCCGTTTCCTTTTAAATGATTTAATTCAAATGGGGGCAGCACTGGCCCCAAAAAATTCAGGTAAGAAGACGAATCAATGGAGCTGAAACTCGATGGGGTTATGGTCAATCGGAAACCGGGAAGTGGGTCAAATTTGAATTGCAAGATCTGATTCATCATCATCATCATTTCAGCCACATAATGTCCACTGCTGGACTTAGGCCTATCCCAAAGATTTCCAAAACGACCGATCAAGAGCGGCCTGCATCCAGCGCCTTCCAGCGATCTTGGTTAGGTCGTCTGACTAACTTGTTGGTGGGTGTCCTACATTTCGCTTGCCAGTCCGTGGTCGCCATTCGAGAACCTTTTTGCCCCATCGGACATCGGTTCTTCGCGCTATGTATCCCGCCCACTACCACTTCAACGAACTAATCCGCTGGGCTATGTTAGTGACTTTTGTTCTCCTACGAATTTCCTCATTTCTGATTCTATTACGTAGGGAAACACCGAGCATAGCCCTCTCCATAGCGCGTTGAACGACCTTGAGCCTTCTTCATAGTAAGGGACAAGATCTGATTAATTACAGACAGACAAACAGCCAACGGGACAGGTAAAACTAAATACTTCTTGACGGCGGAGTATTAAGAACAGTAACAGGAATAATTAATTTAAATTTGACCATGCTCTTAAATGACCATGGTCAAATATCTATACAAGATTGCCACCGTCCTTTTAGATCAGAATTAATTCTTTGTTTAGATTGGCAGGATTCAATTGCCTTTGTGCAAGTAGTGTAATTAATGTGCATATTTAATTGTGGTATTCGGACAAACGGACTTTGAAATAAGGTTTAATGTGAATAGAAAGGAAATAAAAAAGAATTGCGATTACCATTACATACAAAGGATTGCTTATTTTTGCAACTAACTTGTGCGATTACTATTAGGTTGGGGAAAAAGTCTTTTCGCATATAGTATATATGAACTTGTAATAAAACCACTTTGGCTATACTATTTGTACCTGGCTGGTTTTGGTATCATTAA
Organism: Acrobasis suavella; assembly: GCA_943193695.1. Lineage (NCBI taxonomy): Eukaryota > Metazoa > Arthropoda > Insecta > Lepidoptera > Pyralidae > Acrobasis > Acrobasis suavella. The sequence goes on from OW971950.1 coordinate 2,762,434, forward strand.
AAAGTTTAAATTTTAAAGAAGATAATTCCAAATTCAAATTAGGAAAATGCGTGATTTTCATTTGTTTTTCTTACCGTCAAGATGAGTGAATCTAATGAAGAAATTAGATACATTTTAAAATTTTACTACCAAAAAGGTAAAAATGCAACGCAAGCCACGAAAAAAATTTGCGATGTTTATGGACCTAGTGCAGTGTCTGTGAGAGTATCACAAATTTGGTTTAAGCGTTTTCAATCCGGAAATTTTGATGTCAAAGATGCACGTCGCTCTGGTCGCCCTATTACGGATAAAATCGATCCTATTTTTGAAAAAGTGGAGCAAGATCGGCATATCAGTAGTTAAGACGTAGCTGAAGAACTGGGAATTGACCACAAAACAGTTTTGGCGCATTTGAAAAAAAATGGGTACACAAAAAAGCTCGATATTTGGGTACCTCACGAGCTCTCTGAAAGAAACCTAATAAACCGTGTACTCATTTGTAATTCTTTATTACGACGTAATGAGACCGAACCATTTTTGAATAAAATTGATAACTGGTGATGAAAAGTGGATCACGTACGACAAGAACGTGCGAAAAAGGTCATGGTCAAAGGCCGGTCAGGCTTCACAGACTGTGGCGAAACCCGGGTTAACTCGCAACAAGGTGATGCTGTGTGTGTGGTGGGATTGGAAGGGCATTATTCATTATGAGCTGTTACCACCAGGCAGGACCATCGATTCAGAACTCTACTGCGAACAACTGATAACATTAATTCAAGAAGTTGAGAGAAGCGGCCGGAATTAATCAACAGAAGGGGTGTGGTTTTTCATCATGATAACGCTAGACCTCACACAACTTTAACCACTCAGCAAAAATTAAGAGAGCTTGGCTGGGAGGTGTTAATGCATCCGCCGTATAGTCCTGACCTGGCACCTTCAGATTTCTACCTGTTTCGGTCTCTTCAGAATTCTTAAGGCAGTGTCAGGTTAACATCACGAGAGGACTGCCAAAACTACTTGATCAGAAGCCCCAAAATTTCTATAGCAATGGGATCATGTCCCTACCTAGAAGATAGCAAAAAGTTATCGAACAAAATGGTACCTACATAAACTATATTAAAAAATATTTTGAATTTTCATATAAAATGCGAAAAGACTTTTTCCCCAACCTATTAATTCCGCGTATAAAATATAAAATAACCAAAAAAAATACGACATTCTCATACAAATTGCCCGGGCGGCTGCACACTTTTGTATAGAAATGGATCTAGTATAGCCGGTGGTTCGATTTATTACGGGTATGTCCATTCCACGGTATACACCGTGGAATGTGTCACTCTCAGAGTCTAATGACACTTCTCAAGCTTATATCCATAGAGCCGTTCAGGCCGCAGAGCGTGCCATACAATTTATACATACTCTCGAAAAACATAACCCTCTTTCTGGCACAATCAGGTAAAAAAGCATAGCTAGATGTAAAAAGGAAGTGCACTCACGTGGGAGGATATCGATGTCAGCACAGCTCCAGAATCGGTAGTTGGCGCCCCACTCCCCCGCCTCCCGCTGCAGCTGGAGGGTGCAGTTCTCGCAGGTGAAATCTGAAGGCAGCCGGACCTCGTACTTTTGTGCCCTGAAAAAGAGAATATGCACGTAGTTTTTTAACCGACTTCCAAAAAAGGAGGTTATCAATTCGTCGCGATCTTTTATGTTTTTTTTTATGTATGTACACCGATTATTCGAAGACGCCTAAACCGATTTGGCAAATTCTTTTTTTGTTTGAAAGGGTATATTTTCCAGGTGGTCCCATTCAAATTTTATCAAAATCAGTTGCATAGTTTGGGGTTGAAGTCGGTTTTTAGGGTTCCGTAGAACAAGGAACCCTTATAGTTTCGCCATGTCTGTCTGTCTGTCCGTCCGTCGGTTTTACTCAGCGACTATAAGTACTAGAAAGCTGTGATTTGGCATGGATATGTACATTAATTAGGCGGAAAAAATTATAAAATAAAATATTGAAAAAAAATTTCTGGTGTAGCTCCCATACACGTAAAGTAAAAAGGCATTTTTTTTTCTCGAATTACCAGTCATGTTAGATATCGTTGAATAGGTCTTTCAAAAATATTATGAGGTTGTGAATACCGCTTTTAGATTTAGGAATTCGTTTCTGAAATATTGGGTTTTAAATTGAAATTTTATAGTTTAAGTGTGCCCCCCCCCCCCCCCCTCCCCTCTATCTACTAAACGGTTATATATAAACACGCGAAATTCACAGCTATAATACATATAACGAAATTTAAAGGGAAACTATCAGAGCTAAGTAGGGTTTACAATTTAAAAAGTTACAGGCGATCAGCTTGGTAATCATTTCAAAGGTTATTCATAAAATAGTTTAAAGGTCTTTCTAGACATTGAAACAAATCGAATTTTTAATTATCACCATATTTAGTTTTAAACAATTTATTACAAATGAGAGCGCCACTTTAGCTACCACTTCGTCTTAAACTTTCACAAAAGGATTCTTACGTAACATCATCTCTGACGAACTCGGACCCGCCAGCCCTCGGTGTCAAGTCCAGCACTGGTCTCTCCAACTCGTCCAGGATCCGAAGGCTGAAGCCGCCCTGAAGAGAAGCAAATTAGTTACTTCCTACGAGGAAGGCTGAGCCGAGAGGATCATAGCGGCTAGTTTGGGACCATTCAAGTATTACGTAAAAAGGAATGTCACCAAAAATAAACAAATAAAAGACTCCCTTTTAGTGCTTACGTTATACTTAAACAATCCCCTGTGACATTCAAAAAAAATGTATAGAAACAGCACAGAGTACTATAGAGTAACAAATTGAAGTTCTACAAAATTTTGTATATATACTTTTTTTTGACAATTATTGAGAAAAGAAATAAAACAATTCAAGTTTTTGGCATTCATTTATTTAAAGTTTTACTTAACGCTTGGTTCATTTCATACCTATTTAAATCGAATTATACTAAGTTGCTGGTAAAAAAAAAATGTTTACTTACCCGATGCGCATACGCCAAATGCCAATGCACTGTGAACGCTGATCCCGCCAAAAACGATGTTTTCAATGTTCCTGAAACAAACAAACAATAAAAATTTAACACAACATAAAAACAAAACAAAATAACTATAAACATTAATATCGCCATCTGTCACCGAGTAGCTGAACTTTGACCTGACCTCACACATTATCTAGTTACGCAACTCCCCACCAGATGTCGCAAGTAGTCTGTCGTCAATTCATTGTGTACGTGAGAACGAGATTTGGGCATTTCTTACTTTTTTACCGCATAAAATACCTAGTTACGTCAAGAAGCACAATTCACATGCATAATTACCTATTTCCCTCGTTTTCGAAACCGTATTAGATAACTTTTTATTTATGGAATGTAGCATACCTAGATTATCGTGAATGTCGGTGAAAAGGTCGAATTACGAGGACTTGTGCAATTTCTAATACCTAATTAGGTATTTTATATTAACTGGATATTTTGATTTGTTTTCTATTTCTGTATTTTGATTTACATTTTTTATATATACAATATGTAACAAAAACCCTGTCCGATCCTTGTGGGAGCAACTCGGACCATGATTATGAACAACTTTTCCTATGGGACCAATGCTTGAAACTCGAAAAAAAACTCGACATTTTCATACAAGTATTCGGCCGTCCTGGAATTTTGTATGAAAATGTCGATTTTTTCTTCGACTTTTAAGCATTGGTCCCATAGAAAAGTTGTTCATATTGACGGTCTGAGTTGCTCCGTAAAGGATCGGATAGGGTTTTTGTTACATATTGTAAGTATATTGATTGATTGACATTAGATTAACTGAACTTAAACATTCACTCCTATTCTGTGGACGCTTATCGAGCTACTGTGATCCAAGATCGGCCATGCCGGCCAATGAGAGAGGAGGGACGGTTTACAATTTTACGAGTGATAAAATCGGAAACATCCCTGTCAGTAAGTGCATTTTTATTCACAGTTTGACGCGGTAAGATTATAAACTACAGCAGATTCACGGGAAGAGATCCCTACATGGGATAAATCAGTCTTTGCATATTTGCTTTTTCGTATGTTGTCTTTGCGCTGTATGCAGGCCGCTCTAGATCGCTCATTTTGGAAATTCTTGGGAGAGGCTTATGTCCTGCAGTGGACGTTATGCGGGTGAAATGATGATGATGTCGTCTTTGTAATGTTTTATTACAAACAAACTTTCGTAAATGAAAACGATATATTGTGAGCAGTAGGTACGGTACAGTCAACAATTTATCGACAGTTTACAACTTACAAAATCGCACGATAGTTTATGAACTATCATATATTATTTATTAATTTGAAGAAAAATTCGACATTGTCATACAAAGTGCCGGGACGGCCAAACACTTGTATGAATATGAAAATGACGAATTTTTTCGAGTTTTAAGCATTGGTCCCATAGGAAAAGTGGTTCATATTGATATGATTGAATTGCTCCTACTAGGATCGGGCAGGGTTTTTGTTACATATTGTATAATAGTCTTATTAATTCTGTGATAGTAGTTATCATTTATTATATTTGCATTTAAATTAATATAATGTAACGTCCGGTTGTAATAAAATTACGTACCTATTTTATTCATAAAAATTATAATGAAAACCAATGTAACCGAATAAAAATGTACACTAGAAGTGCGACCGTGACAGGACTCGAACCTGCAATCTTCGGATCCGAAGTCCGACGCCTTATCCATTAGGCCACACGGTCAAGTGACGTAGATGTCGATAGTACATATTATTTGCTACAGTACTATTTTGTGATATACTCGACTTTGAAAAATTATTTTTGAAGATTTTTATGCTATACTCGACTTTCAAAAATGTGTTTGAAGGTTTTTATGCTATACTCGACTACAGATTTTTATATTTATATAGCTTTTTATAATATTTTAACACATATAGGAACAAGTCTTCCTCTTATTCTTCCACTCTACTCTTCTGCTACTTCCTACTATTAAGGCAAGAATTTATCAACATCAAAGCGGTGGTTGGTAACCAAGCGGTTTTAAGGTAGGATTTTTTCCGTATATATTTTCCGTATATATTTATTTATTCTTGTTAGGTTGTACATGTATATAGTTGTACTCATGTAAGTATGGTCATTTTCAACTTTAACCACATGCTTCCGGTAAAGGGAAACATCGTGATGGGAACTTTCAGTTATATTATAGTACTAATATGAGTTTCCTTTACCATCGCCAAATAAACATTTTTATTTCTCTTTCTTGTCACTAGATGACGCTATAGCTATTTATTAAAACTTGAAATATTTTGTTATTTAACCAAAGTAGTACTAAATTAATTTAAATATGACTTATACGAAATGCAAAAATTATTCTTAAAGCATATTCAATACTTTCTTTATCACTTTTTTGTTTGTCGTGTGTGCTGCCATCTCTGTATGCCTACCGGCAACTCTAGTTTTGCCTACTTTTGGGACCTCCAATCGTGTCTATGGCGTTGGGTATCTTACGTTAGTAAATAAATTATCTTTGCCTTTACCCTAGGACCTAAGACCATGGTCTTTCGAAAAGAAAATGTAATTTCAAAATTAACTTTAAAGATAATAATTTAAGTACACAAAATGCCTTCATTTAGCTGTGACTGGGCTTTCCTCACCCCCTTCTTCCTTCTATTTGCCTTCTATTAAAATGCGCATAAAATTTTCATACCGTATCAAGTGTCCCAACATATTGCCTCGCATATTTCTAATGATCTCTATATAGAATGTGTCTCTTTCCACCTACTCTAGCATAGCAAGAAAATGATGACTAAGGTGACAGCAGTGTCGTATCAAGATGTCAAGAGGTTGGCGGAAAACAGAATAGAATGGAAAGAATTCCACCACCACGAGCATCGCTCTTAAAAGCGAACTAGTTGATACTTTTTCTATACCTATTTGACATTGTACATTGATATCGTTTTTTCTGACTATAAATCTGTAAAATAAACGGCCATTAAAAAGTTATGAGCCATCAGAGATTCGTTTTTTTTTTTGCTTATTTTACGTAACTTTCGGCGTAAATAAGTAATAAGAGAAGTATGAAATCTACAAAACTAAGTCCATACCGACTCGGCTTATTTATCGAAGATTTGAATAAACTTTATTTGTAATCGGTTACTGCTGTCGTTTTTGCATAAAACCCCTTTTCCCAAAGGACTTTACGTATTTTTACGCGCTCGGTTTAGAATGAATTTATCGTGCATTTCACCTCACTGCTTCGCCCGAATCCAATGTTAGGTGAGACGGCATGCTTTTAGGCCGCGCCCACCTGCGAGTTTGGACCCGCGACTAGTTTAACCTTAAATTATGTAAGTGTAAGTATATTTACTGATTATACCTTCAGCAGTTTTTTTTTTCTTGGTTACCTAAACTTTGCACCTCACTTGTTTTCATCAAACATCTCCAAGGTCGCCTGGAAGAGATTGCAGTTGCGAGAAGGACGCCTTTTGAAATCTGTTTTAATTTATCAATTTTTAACCGACTTCCCAAAAAGGAGGAGGTTATCAATTCGTCGCGATCCTTTATTTTTTTTTATGTATGTTCACCGATTATTCAAAGACCGATTTGAAAAGTTATTTTTTTGTTTGAAAGAGTATACTTTCCAAGTGGTACCATGGAAATGTTATCAAAATCGGTTGTGTAGTTTGGGGGTGAAGTCGGTTTTTAGTTTTGAAAAATTATTATGTAACATTATGTTTTGTCCAATAAAGATTTTAACTAACTATGATGATGATGATATAGTGGCTATGGCTAAGCATACTTTTACGAGCGGCCGATAGCCTGACCACAACCCTTTTTCGGAATGTATTTGTGCGAAAAGTTTTACAGTCCGCCCCATGACGTCATCCTTTCTTGGGAATGCAGTGATAGCATTCGTTTAGTCCTTTTAGTCGCCTCTTATGACTTCCACAGGAAGAGATGGAGTGGTGGGAAGCCACACGGCACAATTTAATACTTCCGACTCCTAGAGAGTATTTTGATTTACGAGTATATTTTATGAGTTTGTCTGCATCCGGACGGTTTTATTTTGCAATCAATACAAGAAAAGGCAAAAGGGAACATGAACGAGGAATACCATAAACCTTTGGGTCAAAAAACTACGCAGCCGGTAGGATTCGAACCTACGCTCCCAGAGGGAATCTGATTTCGAGTCAGACGCCTTAACCACTCGGCCACGACTGCCTTTCAAAACTTTTTGAAATTACGCAACGTGTTGTATATGACATTTTTATGACTTTATTTAAGGGAAATACAATAATTTTAATATATATTTATGAAAAATAACAACATTTATTTTTACATTTACAATTAAGTCTAGTTTTTTTCGAGTATCCTTCTCATCATAATTGCAAGTGGCCAAGACAACAATCAGTCTGATGGTTAGTATTTAAGGGTCTACATGAATTTTTGGGGGTCCAGTGCTGCCCCCATTTAAAATAAATCATTTGAAAGAAAACAAAGACATCATTTAAAATTTTGTCTTGATCAGACCCTAGATAACCCTTCAAACTATTTTATGAACTACTGAATGCAGTTTAAAGTGAGAATATGAAGCTTAAGCTCATACGCCAAAAGTGGCCGTTTTTCGCAATTGTGCGTAGAATAGCTTCACGTTCTCACTTTAAACAGTAAACAATAGTTCATAAAATAGTTTGAACGGTTATCTAGGGTCTGATCAAAACAAAATTTTAAATGATATCTCCGTTTTCTTTTAAATGATTTATTTCAAATGGGGGCAGCACTGGACCCCGAAAAATTCAGGTAGCCCCTTAAGTGAATTTGGCTGAGTTTTATACTCCTTGATAGTTTCGTAGATTTGTTTTGCAATGGTTTTTTTTTTAATAATTTTGGGTCAGGGTTCGAAAAATTCGATTTTTATAATAACTATCAAAAATCCGATTTTTTGATATAAGAATATAAGTTTTTCGCTACGTGTTGTATTGCCAGTGTAAACATTAATCTCCAAAATTTTAGTTCAAAAGACAGGAAAAAATCAATTGATAGATATATATCAAGATATATATCCGCTGATATATATCAGTGAACCCTGAATTTTTGATCTATCTATTCATGCCGAAATTGTAGGTAACTAGGTAGCATAAAATTTCCTCTATTTATTTTCTCTATTAGCATAATATTTTCTAGTACAAAACAAACGTTTAGGCTTTAACTAGCGGTTTTATTAATTAAGTAAAATCTATTTAAATTCAATTTCAAACATTCAATTAAATAAATAATTGCACTCTTCATATTTAATATTATCAATTTATCTAACAGTAGCAATTTCAAAATGTCAATTCACCTAAAATTGCTGATAAATTAGACTTATTATAGACACAAAAAAGCTTGACTCATTTCATTCATGCTGGCAAATCAACGATTTCAGACGGTTCAAATTATTTCAAATAAGGTAATTTGATGTGTTGAGGGGTCAAGAAATTACCGATGCAGTTGCAGTGGTACCAGGGCTGTCGCGTTTAGAAAGGAAGATTTTCAACCAATAATATACTTGATTATTGTAGACCGACTGTCGGCGACAACGAAGGGTGTATCTCCTAAGAAATATTAGACCAAGTAAAAAAGACCGAGGTTCGTTAATGTACATTTATATATTTATCATGTGTGCCCAGAACGACCATTTCAAGAAATAATAGAAACCTACTGATCGTTTTGATGGTAAAGCAAAATTGGATTAGCGCTCCACAATATCCAAAACATTAAGAAATAAAAAAATAAAAATATATTACAATAGGATAAATCACACTGATTGCACTACCCCTAAAATAAGTTAAAATAGGTTTTATGGGATACTAGAACTAGAAGAAAAATTCGACATTTTCATACTAATTTCCGGGCCGGCCGAACACTTATGTATGAAAATGTCGATTTTTTTCAAGTTTCAAGCATTGGTCCCATAGGAAAAATTGTTCATATTGACGGTCTGAGTTGCTCCTACAAGGATCGGACAGGGTTTTTGTAACATATTGTATGTATAGTAATCATTTATTATATTTGCATTCATTTATACAAAGTGTAACGGAAAAGGGGGTATCAAACCGAAAGTAAACATATTAATCAATGTAAACAACTTTTTACTATGGAACCATCCCTGAAATCGCATAAAACATCTTCACCTCCATACAAATTAAATACCTATCGTGCATATCGTGAGGTGCAGATTTTTTTCAGTTACACATTCTATAATGTAATATTATGTTTCAGAGCCATAAGTCATCACTGGTAACACACATTGGTTGTAGACTTTAGTCTTTAATTTAACGATACTATATTTTATAATAATAGATAAACACCCTAGCTCAGAACAATTTTAAAAGGCCATTTCTCAACTTTCCCCTTCCTCGGAAAAAAAGTATATTCGAAAAAATTATGGGATTGTTCATTTCAGACTTCAGAGACTCTAGCCAAGCCCGGAAGGAGCAGCCCTAGAGATAACCATTGCAGTATGCAATTAAGTGATTTACGGTTGGTTTCTCTCTCAAAGTTGCACAATTTATGCAAAAAATTAAGAGATTTCGCCCCAGACGTCACGTCTCGAAAGTTTAAGTAAAAATGCGATGAATTGATTTTCTTTCACGTGAATTTGAAAAAGTAAAAATACATACGTAATAATTTTTCGAAACTTAAAACTAGACCGATTTTGATCAAATTTCTATGGGACCACCTGACAAGTATTTCAATTCAAATTTCAACATAAAAAGAATTTTCCGAATTGGTCCAGGCGTTTTTGAGTAATCGGGGAACATACATAAAAAAACATACATTCGAATTGATAACCTCTTCCTTTTTTGAAGTCGGTTAAAAACACTAGATCTTTTACAGTGATTCGATATAATAACATCCATTAGAAGTATTAGAACTAAGTGAGATATTTTGGGAATTTCGAATGCGTTTTGCTTTCACAAGTTAAGTGCGAAAGAAGTTTGTTTGAAGCTATTTTTTATTTACGTAACTCTTCTTTTATTTATCTTTCTTATTTTTTTGGGTGTATTATTTGGGCTGGGTTGGCCACATATACCTCAGGTCAAATAATTGCTGAGCAAAGGTGACCTTTTGCTGACTTTCTTGTAATACTAAAAGATCCGGCAGACCAAGAATGTGATGGTGCGATGAACTGGATACATTTAAGAGCGAATAAAAGTAAATGATCAGAGTAGGACAGAATGGAAGAAATGGAGGGAGGCCTTTACCCAGCAGTGGAACACATGATGGCAAATTCGATCGTAATAAATAAATAACGTAATATTTCATAATAACTTGAAAAAAATCATTATTTATTGGAATCATCTTAATTGTAATTTATAATGTTCATTTTAAGTAAATATTATATTTCCTTCAAAGTTCAAATTGACATGTGTATTTACTTAAGTATAGGTGTAATAATATATGAATGTTTTTTGTAGTTTGTGCAGTTTTATGTCATTTTAATTTTCTTTCTCCTTTATTTTATGTATTAACACGCCTGTTTGCCTCTCTTACATAAACATCTCCTCTCACAGGCCTACTGGAAGAGATCTCTTTTGACATAAGTAGTGCCTTTGTACAACTTTTATTTTATGTATTCTTTGTATACATTTTCCGTCTACATAAATTGATAAATAAATAAACTTCTTATAAATAAGAACGTAATAACTACAATATCTTATAGAAAAATAACTGGCCCAAACGGCCTAGGTAAAAATAGACGCAAGAATTGCATTGCATCTGTTTACATTCTAGACTTCAGGCCGGCCTCGAAGCCTAGGTCATTGCTCTCTGAGTCACCTGTAGTGATGGTTTGAGGTAGGTCAGGTACACGCTCTAGTGTTTTGGCTTGTTGACCTGGATCTTAGACATATTCGTGATTTTTTGACATGTTATCCTTTAGAATATGTTTTCTTTTTATTTCAGAAACAAATGTTAAAGATTTGATTTATATATGTTTACTTTTAATAATAGTTTTTTTTTATAATTATAATAGCTTACATTTCTTTTAATTTAAATAGATCTGTGTGTCTTAGTGCTGGTCAAAAGTCTCGCCTATTTTCTTCCATATACATATTATTCTTAGTTTTTTATGATTCCGTACCCAAAGGGTAAAAACGAGACCCCTATTACTAAGACTCCGCTGCACGTCCGTCCGTCTGTCCGTCTGTCTGTCACCAGGCTGTATCTCATGAATCATGATAGCTAGATAGTTGAAACATTCACAGATGATGTCTATTGCTGCTTTAACAACAAATAATCAGATTTACAGATCTTCTCGCACTTGGCTGGTTCATTCAAGTTTTGGAATCGTTGAAACAGTTACATTATCACATCTTTATTCCAGGGCCGTAAGCCCCAAAGGCCACATAGCGAGATTGCAGGCTTTAAAATGGAAAAGGAATCAAAATAGTGATTTGTTTAAGATAGTTGGACCATAATATTTCAAACATTTCCCTATAAAACATTATTTCTCCAGCGTTCTCACATTTCTGTTTAAAGATTGATTCCATCCTCCAAAAATATATTATACTTGTAGAAGTCAAATCCACTTAAATAAATTAAAGTAATTTACATAAAACACGGTAAAATATATGGCTGTAGTTTACTTAATATATATCAATGTATTGCCTACTAATTTATTACTTCCTACGACACAACTGAGTAAAGAACAAAGACAAATTAATATATCTTTTGGACATATTATTTTAATAAAAATTTAAATGATTATAACGTTTCATGGTCAATTGTGTTTAAAGTAAATTTATGCGAAATTCGTTTCCTACACAAAATTTAATATTATTACGATAGTGTTACGATTAGTTACTACTTTTGACTTTTTAATATAACCTGATGTTTACATCTGAAACAATGTCAAATTTTGACATTGTACAAAAACTAAAATTTTGCGATGACAACATTTCCCATAAAATTGACGTCAAATATATTGATTTAAACGTTTATGAGTGTTAAAAATCTATTCCGATATGTTATAACATTACCATGCTTATTAGGTAACTGTAAAAGGTTAAATAAGTCATCTGTAACAAACACAATAAAATCTAAACTAAATTTCTAGAGCCCACCAACATGCCAGTGGCCACATGGGCATGGACTCTGTCTACCTTGTTACGGATAAAGACATGATATTGTATAATTAATCGTCTTATGTGAGATAAGTAAGAGATAAGATAATAAGAAATTATTAAGAATTTACCCTTAGGCATTCCACATGGTGGCTTTGTCCTCGAATTGTCCAGGAAGTCCAAATCGAACCTCCTCGCAGGCGGGTACGTCAAGGCAACATGTCCGTACACACACACTAACACTACACTAAACACAGCACAAAGTAGTGTCACTTTTACCGCCATCTTCACTTTTTCACTTCGCCTGCTTCACTTAAAACCTTTTCCACTGTTCTTCATGTCAGAGTTTAACGTCCTGCTCATATCAATATGCACTTTTTGGTTTCAATTTCTAGTTACCTATCTTGTCATGTTGCTTGCGCTACCTCGATCTTAATTACCTGTAACAAATAAAAAAAATATTAGTAACCATGAAAAAAAATATTTTTTGTTAACTTTAAAAATATTCTATCGCTTCGCCATAACGTCATTTAGAAAGATATTTAGCAGCATAACCCATTCGTCAAAAATAAAGGTATTTGACTAAAATTTACAAAAACACTTTTTGTTTAAATTTTTTTCAATCTTATTTGTTATTATCACTCTCCTTCTTCCCGGTTGCATCCTCAGCTGTGCTGCTTCGGAACCCCGGAGGAGATGATCTTTTTCAGATTGACCTGGGTCTTGGAAGTTTATCTATGAATTTGTTATAAAATATAGTATCGTTAAGTTAGTATCCCATCACACAAGTCTCGAAATTACTTTGGAGCTAGCTTAATCTGTGTGAATTGTCCGTATATATTTATCTATTATTATATTTATTATTGATTCATTACTGCCAATTCAATTGTATCTATCATCTTATTTTAAAAATGTGTAATCATTATATCATTACATAAACTTCGCGTTAGCTTTCTAAGAAAGTTTCCCCAGCAGTTGCCGGGATCGTTTCGCCAAGCCGCGACAAAATTGAACCAATTTTCTAAGATAATGATACCTTGTCGTAAGACAACGAGATCAGGCGGAATTGGAATCTCAACAACTGTACTGCAAATTACTAACTGTTGCATTAGAGTCGAACAGTTTTTTTTTCTGCTGCAAACAAATTTACAAAGTCTAAACGAATTATTTAACTTTGGATACTTTAATCACCTTTAGTTTACTAAATCATTTGACTTAAGGGGCTACCTGAATTTCCCGGGGTCCAGTGCTACCCCCATTTGAAATAAATCATTTGAAAAGAAACTGAGATATAATTTAAAGCACCTTCTTAGTAGTTTTACATAAATGTTTAAATTTATATTGGATTTTACGAAACATGTACGAGTAGGCGTACATTTTACGACACAACATTACTATGCTTATCCGAAACATATCGTCTTCTTATAACACCACTCTATAATATCATTATCTTATGCATTCATTACAGTTCAAGATGCAATATCATAAACCCATTTAAATGTTATAATTTATTTCGTATTGAAACCATTCGGATCTTTCGTAATATTAAAAATTAGTGTATCAATCATACCCTGAATATCATAATCAGGTCCAATTGGCATTTCTCAATGCCGTAAAAGCTTTTAAATTATCGTCCGTAAGAAATAAAATCGTAATGAGACATTCAAACAATATAACTAGGGCTATCATAACGAACACAAGAAAAAAACAACACAGGTGTACAATAATTATTGTTGTCAATTTTTAAGAAACACTTGCTTTTAAATGCTATTACGACACAACTGTATTGGACTCCCAACCTTATTACTAACACGTTAAAGATGAAAATATGTTAGTGATGGTGTGAAGGAATAATATGTTAGCTATCACAATAATAGGCTGTCTGTGTGTCCGTCACACTCTACGGACATAACTTTCACCGCAACAATGAACGTCTCTTGTTATTTTATATTAACTTTTGTTTTCACTTTGCGTTCGGGAGCTAAGTAGGTTTGACAGTTAATTTAAGCCATTGAATCGATAATATAAAAATATTTTTTATTTATACAATCCGTTTTATTGAGAGAGATATAGACACTAAGTATTGCAATAATATTTAGTGGTTTTAATTAGTTACTTAAAATCTTTGTTGCACCAAAATTAATGATACAGATGGTTTTATTTTTGATGTTACTATGATCAATGGATAATCTGCAAATTAAATAACTCTTTTACGTGGATCAAACTTCAATTTGTATTCCTTTGATCATATAAGTATGGTCAACATTTTTATTTTTAATGTTATAGCTAGTGCAATTACCAACAATACTTAAAACGCTCTCACCGTAGAGTACATTAAAACATAATTTTCAATGATTGTCTTGATTATACTACTTCCTAGTTTACTAATCTCAACCATCTTTTCACACTTTTTTCTGCAAATAGTAATTCACAAATCACGCCGGAAAGATTGCGTTCAAGATAATTTAATAGAGCCGCAGTGCCGTAACTTTGAACAATAAATTACACTTGCATAAGACAACAGCTAGAACAAAAATAAATCAGATAAGAAGTAATAAACATTGATGTATAGTTATGAATTTGATTAGTATCGCGACTTACATGGCTTAAACATTTTCTAACCTTTGAAAAATGTCAACATTTCTTTTACATTTGATTTATTAATCTTTAGAATGCCTGTTACTAGTTTATGTATAAGTACCTTTTTCAAGTTTGGTGACATAATAAATGGTACCGCATTTGCTTTTTGGTATGAGAGTATTATTTGTTGACGGATTGGAGGCCCCTAGATGGCAATCGTAGTGTAAGTCGTTCAAGAGATACATGGATCATGATACGAGTATATAAGAATAATCGTGGGTCAACATTGGTTTCAAGTAAGGCGCAGGTAGGACTGACGTGACTGACGGTAGGGGCCTCTCTACAGTGGAATATAGAAGGCTGCCAATGATGATGAGATGAATGAATGAACTATGGACATTTTCTATATATGGGAGTCTATAATATTAAAGACATAATAATAATGAGGTCTAACATATTCTACTATGTTAGACCGCACAAGCAATACTTCTTTAGACATTTAAGTAACCTTTTATACTACCTATATTTTAAGGAAAGAAAGTTTCTTCAATTATCTGGGAGATATGAGCCGCAGCCCAGCTAGTAAAATGTACGCAAAGATGGAAAATAAAGATTTACTACTCTTGAATATCAGACATAAATTTCTTACATCTTCGTCTTACAATGAAATCCCAATGTTTAATTTTGCAGTAAATCTAAAACTCATTTGAATCCGTCATATTTCTCATTGCAAATATTGTACAAGGAGTGGGCGGTACGTTATCAGGGCCTGTGGAATTTGAGAGAAAGTTGGCATCGCCACCTGCTGGGTGATCACTTTAGCGGCTCTTTCAGTTTTATGAGATCTTCAAAAGTGTTGTTTAATGGCTGAGATTTGTTGGATATATTATGTTGATGATTTATTTATTATGATTGGCATTCTTATTTCAAATTGCAAATATTGGTACAAGGAATAGGTGGTACGTTATCAGAGCCTATTGGAATTTGATCGGCACCTGCTGAGTGGTCACTTTAGAAGCTCCTTCAGTTTTGTGAGATATCTTGAAAAGTGTTATTTATGACTGAGAGCTGTTGAAGAATATTATATTAGCAATATATCCAAATATAATACTTTGGATATATTAGCATTATATCCAAAGTATTATATGTCTGTTGAAAAGATTCTATTATGTTTTGATTGGTCAATATTTTATCTTGAACACATAAAATAGATGTTTCAGAAGGTCAACGTGAAAAGGAATGCTTAAGAGAACGAGAATGACCGAATGTGATTAATGGTGTAAAATTCAAAATATAAATCACAAGCAGATGACCCGAGTCACCCTAGTCAAAGAGACAGTGGTCAAGTTTATTATATATGTATTATACTTAAGTAAATTAAATCAAATTCAACTCAAGTAAAAGAAGAAATCAAAATGACATCGTTAGAATCGTAAAGGTTTTGCACACTTTAAGGGTCCCGCCCACGTCAGACTTTTTGTAGGACCGATAGTCTGGCCAATTTTTTTTTTTTTTGTAGGAATTTCCGACCTACTTTTTGCAGGGATGTGTGCATTGCACTATTGCAATTAGAACGTTCTATTTTTCTCCTACAAAAAATTGGTTACCCATTATCGGATGTGGACGGGCAGCTTAAAAGATGAAATTTCTAATTTTTTTAAGGAATTTCGACCAAGTCGTCTCATCATGTGTCCATGAATAAAACTCTACTGTGTCAGGCATGTCTCACTCCCCGTTTAGGTATCGAAAATATACCTCCATTATTATTACTTAGCGCACGGTGACCACTTCGAAGGGGAAAATTCTGTTACATTAATCGTTTATCCAGAGTAATAAGAATGAAACGAAGAGGTGAGGAGTTCTGACGCGAGCTAAATTAAATCATAGCGCTAACCATATTAAGAAGATATTTCTTTGAATTTCTTTTCTGAGTAAGTCATCTGTATGTGAGTATTAGTACTTATTCCGTGCCTGTGTGTCAACATTTATCAGAACGCGTACACCACTTTCATCTCAGGGTATGGTATATAAACATATCACGCAAGTACATCTCCAGTTAGCTTAAACAATAACCATGTTACTTCCATAACACAGAAGAGTTTCAACAAGCGAATAACGGAGTGTCAAAATACCATTGTTATGTAAACGAGATTTCAATTCAAAGCAAATAAGAACTGTGGGACGGTTCTGTAATAACTTGTAGACGTACAAAGGACTATGTTATCGTGAGTATCATCATTCATCAAAATTATTTACTTTTTTGTGTGATTATCAATATCGTATTCTACGACCACGAAATTGATATAAGTACTGGGACTGGGACGTCTAACCTTGTTCATGCCTACCTACCCATCGCCTTATAAACATTATAATTTCTCTTTCTTGTCACTAGATGGCGCTATAGCTAATTAATCAAAAATTAAAATCTTTTATTACTGTTATTTAAATAAAGTAGTGCTATAATTCATTAAATATGACGTATATGAAATGTAATAAATATTTATACAGCATATTCAACACTTTCTTTGTCACTTTTTTATTCGTTGTATGTGCTGCCATCTCTGTGTGCCTACCGGCAACTCCAGTTTTGCCTACTTTTTGGACCTCCAATCGTTTCTATGGCGTTGGGTATCTGTTACGTTAGTAATTATATTATCTCTTTGCCTTTGTGGAGAGGCGACCTGAGCTGAAATACTCAGGTCTGAGAAATAGTAACATTTTTCTTCCATTCGCAGTTGAGTCCTTGGGGCCCTGCAGCAAAGTTGCTTTTTAATAATACCACACCGCGTCTCATCAGAGAAGAAGCATCGCTATCCAGCGAGGGAATGCTGCCAACATATTGGGTACGTTGCCTCGATGTGGTGCTTTGGAAGAAATATTTTATTTATAAGCAGCTGTATTTTACAAGTAATCATTTTTGTTTTGATTAAAGATATAGTAGAGTACTGGGAGGCCAACTAAAACTGCTACTGGCAACGTTGCTGACTCTCAGCGTTTTTTTTTTTCTATCGCATCATCAAAAAAATATAAGAATTACTTCTCTCAAAAAATAGGAGATGTATAAAGAAAGTACCTTTAAAATTGAAGTCGTTTTTACGAAGTTAAAAATGTAACAGGTATAAGATGAAAAGATTAACATTTCGTTATAAAATCCTGTGCGTATTATTTTAAAAAGAACTAGCATTGTCTTTAAAAGTCGCTTCAGAATCAGCCTTCACATCTCGTTCTCAAATACATTACATAACTGTAAGGGCGTCTGCATTAACTCCAATTTGAAGGTATGTGTCAACTGTGTGACTGATCCCTGAGTAAAACCCGCGATTCGAAAACTTGTACTTTATTCTCTTCACTTATTAACTAATTGACACTAGCACGGCACGACACAGTATGAGCGTTTGCGCTTCTATTTATACCTTCTTGAGGTATCTAAAATTCTACGTCTACCTCCGAAAATAGCGGATAACTGAGGTGCAGGGAAGACCAAACCGCTTCCCCCACTCCCGGGTTTCATCCCCACCCGGTCAACATTTTAAGTCTACCCTCTATCCGCGCATAGCCCCTCATACCATGTCTTACAAAATCAACATTACAATCTAGGTCTCGTATTTACATCCTTAACACTAACCAGGACCTAGATGTCCTAATTACCTTATACCTAGGCTGAGCGAGAGGGCCTACAAAGTATGAACCCATTTTACCTAGTATGAACCACAATCCTTTTACCTCTCCGTCGTCTCGCTTGCCCATGTCAATAAAACAACAAACAGTGTGTATGTTTATTT
The DNA here is from genome assembly GCA_943193695.1 of Acrobasis suavella. NCBI lineage: Eukaryota > Metazoa > Arthropoda > Insecta > Lepidoptera > Pyralidae > Acrobasis > Acrobasis suavella. Next base: position 2,780,901 of record OW971950.1, read on the forward strand.
GCACATCCATACCCTAAGAACATAACTAAACTATAATACTTATCTATCTACGTACTTATTATCAAAACGTTTACAATATCTCTAACTAATGGGCTTTGCGCCTTTATTTACATAGTAATAAATCAATGCCTACTCTAACCATTTCTGCTATTAACGTGTGTGTTCGTCTGAGCGCGCTTCTGTCCTTAACATTGAGTCTTACACCCGTATTCATAAACGTTACCTCAAGATTTCCTCGACTCAAACTTATTGGAGGACACCTTAAGGAAGTCCTCGAAACTTCCTCAATATTCGTATTCTTAAGAATTGGTAACCGTTTTTGATTGCATAGAATAAAGATACAAGTTCCATAGGTACGATATTATTGTTTTGTAAAATTGTAATTGTGTTTACAAATGTATAAATAAAGATTCTGGTCCTTAAATAAATAATGTTTGCAACTTATCTACAAATTCGTAATTGCTATCGCCAACGTCCATACCACGTTAAAAACACCGGTTCTCGTCCGATCACCGAAGTTAAGCAACGTCGGGCGTAGTCAGTACTTGGATGGGTGACCGCCTGGGAACACTACGTGATGTTGGCTTTTTGGATTACCATTTTTTAAAATTTTTTTTATACAATTTTTTTTTTAGAAAGTAATTGATATTATTTTCTTGCATCGTTTTTCAATTAGGTACAATGAGTCTTAACCTCCTTCCATTTGACTCTTATTTTGCTTTGGGAATTTTACTGTGCAATAACCTCAAGTCCGCATCTGCTATGCAGCGTTTCGGAAAATTATTCAAATAAGTAACCATAAATTGCAAAAATACTTTTGCACTTGCCTATTAGGTACCTACATCAGTTGAAATTACTGAAAAAAGTGGCATACCGTAATGAGTTGATTGACAAATCGTTTCTCATACTTTTTGAAGAGATATTGCAATGGCGTGCCTCGTTTTCCCATACTGTTTTATAGTGAACTCAATTAGCGGTACCATTGTTGCCAAATCTAACTGCTGTTACTGTATTTATGTTATGTATGTCATCTTACACCGAAACCGTGATTTATGCAGAAGTGAGTGTGATTCTAGTTGGTGATTTAGCTTTAAGTCAAGAAAGCTGTTAATAAATAATAATGCAAAAATCAAGGATTTTTCACTGTTTCACTAAAATCGTAAAAAACCCCTCTAAATCATACTATGTAATATGTCATCGAAGCTTACTAGATATCGCAATGGAAATTAAATTTTAATTTCAAATTCTCTGTCACATCCGATATGGTCTAGTGGCTAGGATACCTGGCTCTCACCCAGGAGGCTCGGGTTCGATTCCCGGTATCGGAAGTCTCTTTTTGTGCGTTATAATTTTTCTGCCGTTTGTTGATTTGGTACTATCATGTACTATTCATAACTACCTACTTATTTCCTCATCTTCCACCGGTGTCGTAGGAGGGATTCATTACGGGGATGAATTTTTTGGGGTCCAGTGCTGCTCCCATTTGAAATAAATCATTTGAAAGGAAACTGAAATATCATTTAAAATTTTGTCTTTACCAAAACGGCCACTATTAGCTAATGAGCGTAGAAGAGCTTCACGTTCCTGTAGTTCATTAAATAGTTTGAAGGGTTATCTAGGGTTTAGTCAAGCAAGACAAAATTTTAAATGATATCTCTTTTTCTTTTCAAATAATTTATTTCAAACGGGGGCAGCACTGGACACCGAAAAATTCATGAATCCTCAGATTGATATTATAGCTATCGAACGATTATAAAAAAATTAATAACACGTGTATATAAAGGAACAAAATAAGTGAAGTCCCCAATTAACACCATAAATATTTTATTTCTTTTATAAAATATAAAAACGAATAAATAAATTATTACAAAATTAACACGCTTATTGCACAACGCCATCTGCTAGCGAGTAGCGGTACTTAATTACAGGTTAATCGGGTGCATATCGGGGTTCTTATCGAAGCGCAACCATCATGGTTTTTCGCAATGAATGTATGAGAATCTAGCTCACCATTGCAGTTCTCATGGTATTTCTTTTGAAATACATAGTAATCTAACGTTTCTTTACATTATCGTATATACCATATATTACTGTATGAAATTATGTTGCTGTTTTTTGTAATAATCGGAGATGGAGATGCCTCGATTCCTCTTTTGTCTCTGCCATCCTTTTTTATCAATATAAAAATGAATAAAAATTAGGCAAGTTTATCTTTTAATTTCGGTAAGGACACCAATTTGACATCAATATTCAAAAGGTATACGAATATAGGAAATCAATAAAAGTAAAATTGGCGGGAATTTGCTATGATTGTGCATTGGCAAGGACAGTACAATATGTATGTAGCTAACAAAAACCCTGTCCGATCCTTGTAGGAGCTACTCAGCCCGTCAATATAAACAACTTTTCCAATGGGACCAATGCTTGAAACTCGAAAAAAAATCGACATTATTATACAAAAGTGTTCGGCCGGCCCAGCAATTTGTATGAAAATGTCGAATTTTTCTTCGAGTTTCAACTATTGGTCCCGTAGGAAAAGTTGTTCATATTGACGGTCTGAGTTGCACCTACAAGGATCAGACAGGGTTTTTGTTACACATTGTAAAGAGACATAGATAATATTATTAGGTCGCCTAAATCCAAATTGACTTATGTATTGATTAAGTAGGTCTATTGTCTTCCATTTCCTACATTCTACACGAAATTACACGAATTATCAAATATTACAAAACACATTGCGGGTGTCAATAAAATTAGTACTTAAGGGGCTACATGAATTTTCCAGGGTCCAGTGCTGCCCCCATTTTAAATAAATCATTTGCAAGAAAACGGAGATATCATTTAAAATTTTGTCTTGATCAGACCCTACCTGAATTTTTCGGGGTCCAGTGCTGCCCCCATCTGAATTAAATTATTTAAAAGGAAACGAAGATATCATTTAAAATTTGGTCTTGATCAGACCCTGGATAACCCTGCAAACTATTTTATAAACTACTGTTTACAGTATAAAGTGAGAACGTGAAGCTTTTCTACGCACAATTGCGAAAAACGGCCACTTTTGGCGTATGTGCGAAGAAAAGCTTCACGTTCTCACTTTATACTGTAAACAGTAGTTCATAAAATAGTTTGAAGGGTTATCCAGGGTCTGATCAAAACAAAATTTCCTCAAAATGATATCTCCGTTTCCTTTTAAATGATTTATTTCAAATGGGGGCAGCACTGGACCCCGAAAAATTCAGGTAGCCCCTTAACTTACACCGTCTTATTATAAAACCCAGACTAACTTTGTTACTAGGTTTAAACCATTATCCGCCCAAAATTAAGTTGACATTGACAGGTGAAATAGTGTGTGATAGTAGATGTCTACTTGATTTGGTCGAATAATGGTTTTAACCTAGTAACAAAGTTAGTCTGGGTTTTATAATAAGACGGACAAAGTTTATTTAATCGTGGCATTATTAGGATAGTTCAAATTGGTCGAGTACCTATCTCGTGTCTTGAGAATACAAATCGAGTGAACTTAGGGAATGCAATCTCGATGAAGTCTGAACGGGCTTTCGGAATATATTGCTACAGATTTAGGTGTCGCATGGTTGATGATACCTTGAATAAAATATGCTTCCCGAGAAGTTATTTACAAAACAATAACATTTAATTCATTTTGTTGTATCTCTTGTAATTCTTACCTATTTTTCAATAAAATTAGATTTTAAAATTTTTCTCTATTGTGTTTTATTTACAAAATATTATTTTTTGATCAATGAATAAGGTATTTTTTAAGGAAAGTAAGTCTAATCTCGACGAGATCTCGTCGGATAATTGGACGAGATCTCGAACGACTCAATTTCGTATTAAAATTTTATGACGAGATCTCTTAGTGAACTATCAGTTGTAAGTAAGTATCGTTACGTCACTAGAAATAAAATTAAAAGTTAAAACCCCCGACACAACTGTAGCTAAGAATACTTGAACCACCTCGATGACGTCAGCTTTTAAACTAAAAAAATCGCATCATAATCGGTCTCTTTTTTTAGGAGCTACAATTTAATTTATTTAAGACTTTATTTACCAGTCATAAATGGTACAAAAGGCGGACTTAATGCAAATAGAAATTTAGCGTAGTAGGTATAATGCCACAGGCAAACACACAGACAGTAGACACTCGCGTTGCAAGCAATAGTATAAAATATCGATAGTCTATCGATACTATCGATAGTATCAATGGTTTTAAATTTACACAATCGATAGTATGGATAGTATTGATATAAATAAATAAATATATAGGGACATATAACACTGATTGAGCTAGCCCCAAACTAAGTTCGAGACTTGTGTTATGGGATACTAACTCAACGATACTATATTATATTATAAATACATATATAGATAAACACCCAAGACCCAGGACAATTTGAAAAAGGCCATTTTACAACTTGCCCTGACCGGGGATCGAACCCGGAACCTCTGGGTGGCGGACTAGCATGGTGACCACTACGCCACGGAGGTCGTCGCGTCGATTAATAGTAGGGTACTATTTGTTTAATAGTATCAATTAAGAACTATATCGATAGTATCTAAATTTAATAGTATCGATACTATCGATAGGTTTACCTTTTATCAATAGTATTGCCAACTATTGACAATCGATAGTCCTATCGATATTGTGACTGTTTTTCGAGGTCACCTATCGATTGTTATGCAACGCTAGTAGACACGTCAAACTTATAACACCGTTTTTTTTTGCGTGAGGGGGAAAAATCTAAATATCTACATAAGCAGCGGCTTATTCTCCCACACAAGTCATAACATTTAATCATAAAAAATTGTAATGTAAAATTGAACTTGTAAATAGACAACTAGGATAGGAAATATGGCGACGTATTTGACTTTTAATTTGAAGCGAGTGTTGATTTGATTATAATAAGGCTCCGCCGAAGCAAAACCATCAAAAATTTTAAAGACTCATTTGAGTGTTCCCCTCCACGGAAATCTTTAGTAAAAGGCGAAAGATTTATGCGTTTTGAAGGGAAACCAGAGATAACATGTTTTATCATGGAGCAGACCCTACGATAAACAAAAAAATTTTAATAGCGCGTTGTAATATTGACGGTAGCGCCATCTATACGTTGTTGCTAAAGGTAGTATGGCAGTATGGCAGCCACTGTGTGTGCATGTAGATTGCAGTGTTATATATAGAGTTACCGAAAATCGATAGTTTTGCAATCGATAGTTTCAATCGAAAACATGCCAAACCATCGATAGCTATTTTAGAGCAATACTTTTGACAACCAACAATAATATCGATATTATTATTCCTGACGACGAACAAACTATCGACATATCGCGTTTTATAAACTAACGATAGTTTATGCACTATCCATTGTATCAATAGTGCATTATGAAAATCAATACTATTGATACGAGTAGTTTGCTCGTCGTCAAACTCGATAAAATCGGTTTTATTTAAAAAATCGATAGGCTATCGATGGTGGAAAATCAAGCGGCAACAGCAATTTATAATCTGTCTCTTTCGCTCTCATTTTATTTTCTCGCCTCGTTTTCTTTTCTCTGTAACTATTATAAATTTCAGAATAACAACATCAGAAGCGAATTTAACATGTGTTTATCAGCTCGCATAACTAAGCCTCTCCCAAGGATTTCCAAATGCCGCTGGTCTACCCTAAACTCGACTCGCCCATCCTACTTGATCAATGTAAACCAGTTAGTAATTAACCGCCTCAGCCGAGCGAAACCGGCGCAAACTGTTATGTCAGATGACACTTTCCACTGTGTGATCTATGTTACGTGTGTTATGGCATCGATCATAATTGACAGTTATTGTTTCGGTCACACATTGCTTGTTGAAAGTATACTGGAGCAAAATTTATAGCTAGCAAAAAAGTATAAGTAAACATAACATCATTCTTCCATGCTGATCTAGGAGAAAAGCAAAAACTAAGAATGTGTCAACAAATTCTTATCTCGCGCAGATTTCTTCTATTCTTCGCGCAGATAGGCCAAAAAAAAACAAACACCGGAATCAAATTCTAGTTTAAAAAAATATCTAAGTGAGCCAAAATGGTTTTGGTTTTGTTATATTGTCCAGGATTTCTTTTTATTTTTATTTTTTTATTTACATATATAAGAAACGAACAGCTTTTTACAATAGTAACTTAACAACTCTCAATACAAGTATAACAGAAGTGTACAAAACTCAGATTAAAAGTATAATATAAGTAGTTGAAAGAATCACAACCTTCGTGCTTTACTACCATTTACAGGTTCTTACTAGAATAAATTGTTATTTATTTAAATGAACTAAATACTCCTAATGTTTATTACAGTATAATGTGCAAGTGACATCGGGTGTCCTACTTGTATTTCTTTTTTGCTGGTACTAGTGGGATAAATCAGTGTCATTTGTACCATCAATGGTACTGTGCAATGGTACAGGTGGTCCGAAGAGTACTGATGGGATGCAACGGTACCATTTGTACAATCAATGGTACTTGTGGCATATATCAGTGTCATTTGTACCATCGGTGGTACTATCCAATGGTACAGGTGGTCCGGCGGCCATTTTTGGACTGAAAAAGGAGAAACGGAATATTTTATCTCTGGATGGAAACGCAAGTGACATAACTGACAACACCGGTCACGCTGTCAGTTTCGACATTGAGATAGTGCCGCCGTAGTTTGTTAAATGATATACCAAGTGAAATCAAAATAATTATACAAGATTTAACGAATCCCCAGATTTTATTTAAAACTATTTTGATAAAGAATTATATAATACTCGGCGTTTGTAACAAGGGTCAATGACTATGTTAATTTAATCTAAACACTGAAGAATGTAGGAAAGTTGAAAGACCTCATAATTCATCAACACATGCAAACAAACCCAAGAAACCAGTCAAACTTGACCACTTCCAGTTTACCACAAGGAGCCATTCACACACCTGGATCTTTACTCCACAAAAGAACACGATAATCGCCCGATAGTGTCAAAAAAATCTTAAAATCTTATTTCTTTCAGGGTTTTCTTCCATATCTCCAAAATTCTTCATAATATCTTCACCAAATTAATATGGGACCAACTTAGTACTAAAGGCTTTCAAATAAATAAAGAATCATCAAAATCGGTTTACAAATGGTAAAGATATCGCGTAACATAAATACAAAAACAAAACATACGGATCGAATTGAAAGCTTTCTCCTTTTTTGAAGTCGGTTAAAAATTAACACACTCGATAAGAGAGAGACCGTAAGTATAATGATACAATGTGACACATATAAGTTGAACAAAAATGGCGGACTTCAAAGCATTTTTGTACAAATTCCCGACACGTAAATTGAACCAAAATGTCGGTCGTCGGCGCATTATTTGTACCTGCGCCGATAACCGCCATTTTGGTACAACCTGCATGCCGGGAATTTGTACAAAAATGCTTTGAAGTCCGCAATTTCTGTTCAACTTATTTGTGTCACATTGTACTAGTACTAGTTTGTAGTACTGTTCCCGAAAAATCGATAGTGTCAATCGACAAATGCCATTCGATTTGAAAGGTCTATCGATAGTTTCGATAGCTGTTTTATAGCAATACTATTGATAACGACGATACTATCGATAGTATCGATCCTACAGACGAAAAAACTATCGATACTATAAATACTATCGATAGTATCGATCAATATAATAGTACTGAAGTAAAGAAGGACACTTTAGGATAGGAGACTTGTCAAATTAAACCTAGTTTCAGCGTTCTAAAGTCTATTTTAGTTTGCACGCCGCAGAAGCTGCGCAGATGTGTGAATGTCCCCTAATAGACAAGCAAGATTTTTTTTTAATTTCTCACGGTAACGGCCACATAAAGCGACTATTGTGAAACGTTATCAGTGGGTTGGTCACACACTCGGCTTCACAAACTGGGTATTGCTTTAAAACTGTAATTAAATACACATTGACCAACTCTGTTACGTGTACAACGCAAATCGATTTTTGCAATCGATCAATCGAGTGATTCTGGACGATCTCGTAACGGGTCATTGTTTTAGGTATACGGAAATCAATAATAACAAGTAATTGATATGTATTATTACTAAAAAAAATTCTTCCATGATGGTCTGGAAGACAAGAAAAAAGTTAGTACCTACCAGCTTAGTTAGTGTTTTCTCGAGCTCTCCATGCTTCGGAAGGCACGTATACAATATGTAACAAAAACCCTGTCCGATCCTTGTAGGAGCAACTCAAACCGTCAATATGAACAACTTTTCCTATGGGACCAATGCTTGAAACTCGAAAAAGAAATCGTCATTTTCATACAAAAGTGTTCAGCCGGCCCGGCACGGCAATTTGTATGAAAATGTCGTCTTCGACATTATTTTTCAAAAGTAAGAACCGACCTTAACACCAAACTATACAACCGTTTCGATAAAAAAAAAAACCGACGGGTTGCACTCCGGGAGAGCCGACAGAAGTGAAAACTTGAATAATAACGTTGTGCATTTTTGATATTTTGGAATGTTTAGAGAATAATTTTGAACGTATTGCTTTAATTATTAGTATAAAAATACAATATTTATACTATTATATTTTGTGGTAGAATACAATATTTATTTATTTACAGCGTGCCACGCGCAAGCGCCCTGCGCCGCCTAAACGAAACAGCAGACGCAGGCATACATTTTCGCCGCGCCGTAGAAAGAGAGGGGGATCCTACGCCGCGCCGGCTGTCTACGCTCCATCTGGCTTACGAATTTTCGATCAGTGTCACGTGTCCTGACGCGGGTTTCCAGACGCGAGTTTAAAATTTTTTACCTATTACAAAAAAGTTTACAACGCCGCTAAAGAAGTTTTCACTTTTAAATATATGGGACCACCTGGAAAGTATACCCTTTCAAACTAAAGACTAATTTTCCACATCGGTCCATGTTCCTTTGAGTAATCAGTAGTGAACACACATGAAAAGAATATTCCGACGAATTGATAGCCTCCTCCTTTTTTGAACTTGGTTAAAAAGAGTAAACGTTTTTATTCATTTTCTCACAAGCATCGAGAAAAAGTAAACAAAACTTAGTGGTATACTTTCTATTTCGACGTAAAAGTTAGAAAATGTTACGTCGATCTGTCATCTTTACGCTGCTACGGTGGGCTGACATCTTAATCTGATTTTATCAGGATTTTATACCATTATACCATTACAATGCGATGGAAACTCATTCTCTCTTCGATAAATATTCTTATGGATATAAAACATTGTTGCTGCAGAGAGAAATGTTTTCTATTACGGTCTGGGAGCATAGACTAAAGCTTATTTCAATAGAAATAGAAGAAGTCAAATTTGGCTCTTTAGGTACAAAGTAAAAATCCGTAACTCTCTAGGCTTTTTCTTTATTTCTTTCTTATCACAATTATGTACCTTGTATGCATGCATGTACAATTCATGTATACAAGGTACATAGGATTTAGTACTTGATTGGTCAAGTGTGCTGATGGTTTTAATTGGGTACCTATTTTCCTGGATCATGACAATTTTTTTGGTATTGTAAAGAAAACAAACGTGTCAAAATAATATCACTTGTAATTGATCATATCATTTTTAACATGATTTTATATTTATTATTGCAGAAGAACTGGTATTAAGAGTCCCCTTACCCTGGACAGAATCAGACTTTCCCATACAAACGTAGTGTAAGTTTTATTTTGAAACGACATGTCGAATATGGGCAAAATTATGTAATATTAAAAAAAAAATGGCAATTATCTAGGGTTATAATTGGATTCCTACAATAAAATTATGAACTTAATAGAGAATAGACGACCTCCGTGGCGTAGTGGTCACCATGCTAGTCCGCCACCCAGAGGTCCCGGGTTCGATCCCCGGTCAGGGCAAGTTGGAAAATGGCCTTTTTCAAATTGTCCTGGGTCTTGGATGTTTATCTATATATGTATTTGTTATAAAATATAGTATCGTTGAGTTAGTATCCCATAACACAAGTCTCGAACTTACTTTGGGGCTAGCTCAATCAGTGTTATTTGTCCCTAATAGATATTTATAGATATTTATTAATATAGTGTATTATATCCATCAGTATGGAAAACTTCTACACCCTTATATTTACTTTCCAGTTCATAATTTTACGGTAGGAAAACAATTATAACCCTAGATAATTGCAATTTCTTTAAATTTACAAACTTTTACCCATATCTGACAGGTCGTTTCAAAATAAAACGTGGACTACGTTTGTACGGAAAAGTCTAGGGTAAGGGGATTTTTAAGAGCGCTTTTTCACTCCAAGCGGTTTTCAACCGCACATTTCACGCTTGTTTTCCACAGGGGTAGGCAGAGTCTATGGATCTCCAATTGCTATAATCATGCATGACAGTGAGAGACCTCTTTTGCTTCACCTACACTCATCATCACTCAGCGGGCTCAAGCTTTTAATTGAAAAATAACGGGGCATTTCATTTTTGGAAATAGTTCAAAAGCATCGTGTTTTAAATTCGCTCTTTATAGTTTTCGAGCAAAAAAATCTTACTTGATACAGATCAGCAAGTGTATTACAAAATTGATAGAATTATCTAATTCGGTCACGGTGTCCGCGGTGACCATTGTTCTGTTAACGGTCGCAAACCTCGAAAAGGGATAAAAAATACTTTACGCAACCGATGGTGATCTTGAGTAGTTTTTGTAGCTTACGCTTTTACTTGTAGGTTCGTCGTGATTTTTGAGTAAAAAGGACACAGGCGACTTTGGAGAAACAGATTTTGAAGGTAGAACGTGTATTTAATAGTAAATGTAAATGTTGATGTTGTTAGGTTATTGAAACATAATTAAAATGGAAATTTGGAGGGAATTATTTCTTTGAAATTGTTACGATTTATTTGCTTTACTTTGATTTAATGAACTAATATTAAATCATTAAAATAAATCTTATTTAGTATCCTATTATTTAGTATCCGATTTTTATAAAGCTCCGCCGAAGCAGAGCCATCAAAAATTTTAAAGACTCATTTGAGTGTTCCCCTCCACGGAAATCTTTAGTAAAAGGCGAAAGATTTATGCGTTTTGAAGGGAAACCAGAGATAACTTATGATGTCATGGAGCAGACCCGACTAAATGTGAGAAATCTTTAATAGCGCGTTCTTAAAAGCTGCAACGCCATCTAGTGATAACTGAGTTACTTAAAATTGCACAACAACGATATAAAAACATCAAGGTGAAATCTACGAGTACGGATGCATATTTATATCTCATTTCCGTTGTTCTATCTCTATGTGTCCAGCAATAACGACATCACACAGCATTGTATCGTAAATATTCATTAATTTATTTACAATAATGCCTAAAATAAAAGTTTACAAAGGCACTTATCTCAAAAAGATTTCTACCAGTAGGTAGTAGTAATCTAAAAGATCTAGAAAAAGAAAGGCGTAAGTGTCTTATGAAGGCAGCACGGGTAACCCCGAGCTTCACTCGATAAAAAAATTACATATTAACTAAATTTCTTGAACTTAAGATAAAATGGGAAATAACTAAAACTGCACTTGACCTTTATAACCACTTCAACAATGTATTATTAAAAAACTGTACTGATCTTAAGTATACAATGTCCTTTTTAATTAAGTACAAATATTTTAAGGGGTTATTCAGTCCATCATTTTGAACAACTTTGCCCAATAAATGTATATCAAAATACGAAAAAAATATTTAGGTTCTTATACAAATCGAAGTAGTCACGTGATATCGTTACTATGAAAAATGCAAAAAAAAATTTTCGTAATTCGTTATATATTTATTGGGAAAAGTTGTTCAAAATGATGGACTGAATAACCCCTTAAAATATTTGTACTTAATTAAAAAGGACATTGTATAACAATCGGTTTTCTGAACTCGTAACAATATATCATGCAACATTTCCGCCACGCACTGTTTTTTTTTTTTCTTTCTTTTTTAATTGTAGATAAGAGTACAGTCATTGTTCATACAGCCAAAACTTTTATATTAGAGTGTGGTTTCAAAGCTTGCGAGTTTATTATCGCATTGAGATCATGGGAATTCTTCTTCATTGGTTTAAAACATTATGCAACCAGTCAAGTGGTAACGCAAAATAATTAGTTTTTCAAGGACGTTGAGTCATGTTGAATGATTAATGAGAATGTCAAGGCATGAAACACCTGTCACAGACGGTGTTTAAATAATTTCAACTCATGTTGCATTGGAGTCGAATGAGGTTCTCTTCTTGGTGTGTTTACTTTTAGTCACCATAGTAAAAACAAAACAAAAAACATTTTTTTTTCTGAAAAAATATCAGTGAGGTATTTTTGACTTTGAATTGATTGTTTCATTACCAAAACATTATACTACACAAAAATGTGTGTAAATAATGCTTATTTTTTTTAATTTATTCGTCATCATTATTCATTTTTGCCGTCTATTTGTCAATATTTAATCCATGACTTTTTATATAATTAAATTACATTCAAATTTTGATGTTTCTATCAAACATGAGACTATTAACTTCGGATACGGAAAAGAATTCCGGAACCACACAGGTTTGCATAGATGCATAAAATATTACGATCTAATATGTAATTTGTCACGCAGTAACATCAATTTGTCGATCACTACGCAACCATGAAACTTTGAAAATAGTGTAAAATCCAGTCAATGGCTTGAAACGGTCGTGGCGAAGTGATTCGACCCACCAGCACTTCGCGGTTATTTGCAAACATAGTCATGCACTTATCTTAACCTTTATAACAATTCAGTAAAGTTAAAATTGAATTATCTATTAACTAACGAGAAAACTATCTCGTCTGTGACAACAATCAATTTTATTCCTTATTAGCTCTTCATATCAAGTAGATTTTAAAATGTATTATAGAAACCGCAAAAAAGGAAGTGAATAGCTTCCGTAAATAAATGCTGTCCGTATTGCATAAGAAATAGAGTTGATAATTGAATGGGAGTAGCAATGACCTAAGAGGAACGCCTGGGAAAGAGTTAATGGCGTATTTGTTCGCATCGACCTTCGGTAGACCTTTCATCGTTGTTATTGCCTTTATAATCATTGTATCTATTATTGTTGGATACTCTCTACCACGAAGTCTTGATTTTCTATAGCTTTTTATGTTAAAAGATTAAATGGTAATATTATGGTAGAACAAAAGATCTCATGTCATTGTCAAGTTACCTATCATAGCTATAAAGATTTGCGTGGAAGAAGTAAAAAATGGTTTTCATTTTTTGATTAAACCTGTCGGCCTGTAGCTGTCTTTTTACGTGAGTAACCCGTTTTATTCATTCTAATAATGGTTTTAATTTTTCGATATAATTTACCATTAATAAACATACTTAATTTCAAATCTTCATATTAACTGATTTTATCCAAATGTATGTATCCAACTACTAAAAACCTTGCCTAGTTGCCTTCCGACTATATAGTCACTGCTAGTTACTTAGACTGTTAGACAACATTGAACAATCCGAAAAATATTATTTTACTAAATATTTAAGCATTAAAGTACTTACAGTACTTTTTACGAATCAGACTAGGCTGATAAAATACTCCTCGTCTCCTATTTAGAAATTAAGTTTCCAGCACGTACCTAGATGGCGCTGTTTAAAATTAAAACTCGGTATGGTTTGTTTTTGGCGTTTGGTTGGGTCTGCTCGATGTAATATTCAAGTTATCTCTGGTTTCCCTTCAAAACGCATAAATCTTTCGCCTTTTACTAAAGATTTCCGTGGAGGGGAACACTCAAATGAGTCTTTAAAATTTTTGATGGCTCTGCTTCGGCGGAGCCTTTTAAACTCGAGTAACAGGATAGGATACTTATTTCTTATACTTAGAATGTGAAGCGATTCCTGTATGTACGCTGTCACAAACAAGTAAAATATTTTAGGACTGTTGAAATTATATCGTTTTAAAATAAACTATATATAAAAAAGTTCGCACGCAATGCACGCTCAGTGGTGGGAATATTTCTTATATTTGACACTAAAATGTGGAACTAAAAATTTAAGCTTTATCAATTATCATAAATCTACAAAATAAGTCTTCCATACAGTTTTAAATATCTATTGACATTAATAATCTCAAAGTATTACTAATCGAAAAAAAAATGCTTGAAACAAAATTTTTAGTGACCATCAAATTAAAAACCATAAAATAAATGTCTAAAATTCGCGAATAGGGTGTGTCGATTCAAAGTTTGCATGCGATCGGAACATCGTCGCCGAAAGGAAACACTGACTTTCCAACTGACGCAATGTTACGCGGAGAAATGTGAGAAGGATGACACACCGTTTATTTTACTTGCTAATACACACAATTAAATAGCAATGGCTTGGTTAACTAGTACTTAGTATGGTCATTTCATTTAATTACTTAGAGAAGTGCTTATTGCTAAGTTATTCCATTGCACGGTAATTGTAAGTGAAGACTTGGACATACGCATACTAAAATTAACAATGAAACAATATATCATTTAGAATATAAACTAGGTACTGAAAACAAAACAAAAAATGCTTAGACGTCAAGTGAAAATATACCTACATTATTACTATGAGTTCGGTGACCACTTCGAAAGAGGTCCAGTTAGGTACATGAATCGTTTGTCCAGAGTCATAAGAATTAAATTGGCTTGCAATGGATGTCTAGGTATCTAAACGAAGAGTTGAGGACATCTGACTCGCTAACAACATTGAGTAGATATTTCTTTGAATTTCTGTTCTAAGTAAGACTTCCGTACGTGAGTACCTACTAGTACTTTTTCTGTAGTTTAGCTATATAGGTGTACTGTTAGTCATAGCGCAGAGTTTTAACTAAGTATGTAGTAGGTAAGGAGGTACAATAAAACTTTTACCAAAATTATTTTTTTATAATCTAAATCTGACGATGTAGTAGGTACTTATCTTTCAGCGTTTTTCCATTCAATTAAATCCATAAATCATGAATATCATGATACATTATCTACTTTAGATTTAAGTTGTGTAACAATATAATTTGAGTGTCATAGTTCAAGCATAGACAAATCGTTGAGCATCACTGAGATCCCACGTGGCGTGACGCAACACTGCCTTGACTGCATTCATGGGTTTGAAGGGTTTTACAAGTGGATAGAGTTGTTACGTACCTTCCATGCGACTTGCTATTCAACAAACATCAAGTGAGAAAAGCTGAGAATGTTGAGAATTTTTTGTTACGGTGGGGTTTCCAATTATATAAATAAAGTTGTTTAACATTGATTCTGCCGCTATAAATGTTAGTACATATATTATTAGAGAACAATTTATAACTAAGTTGTTAAATAGTTGCCTTCATACGTAGGTACTAATTAAAATTACAATGCGACACAAATACGATGAACAAAAATGGCGGACTTCAAGCATTTATGAACAAATTCTCGACACGTCAATTGAACTAAAATAGCGGTCGTCGGCGCATTATTTGTACCTGCGCCGATAACCGCCAACTTATTTGAGACGCATTGTTATTGATATGGTTTTAAGTTCTCCCGACGTTGTGGTAGCTAAAGTGGTATTACCACACAAGAAAAGAAATATTTTAATAGGATATTATTTTTCAAAAATCTACTGGTAATTAACGAAGAAATTATTAATTCTTACAAAAATGCGCATTCTCCTTTACAGCAAGTTTCGGTTGTTTCGCCAATTCGATAATAGATGGCACTGTAATTTTTTTTATATTATAGTGATTTAAATAATAGTAAGCAAATAAATATATTTTATATAAAGCAAGATTTTTAAAAGAAAATTCACTAGTTCTCTATGAAAATCGATAAACACGTGATTAATTTTATATTACCAAGTTTATTAACTTATAATATAAAATAATAAACGAATGAGTAAAATAAATCAATGACTACGTAATTAAATATTTTCCCTGAAAATTTATTCTTTACAATATTGTTATACTTACTTACTTACTTTGGCGTATTGTTTAAGACGAAGTGGTAGCTAAAGTGGCGCCCTAATTTGAAATAAATTGTTTAAAACTAAATATGGTGATAATAAAAAATTTGATTTGTATCACTGTCTAGAAAGACCTTTAAATTATTTTATGAAAAACCTTTGAAAGTAATATTGCTAGTCCGTCTAGTTTTAAAACTGTTTTTAGCCAAAAGTGGCCACTTTTGGCGAAAAACAGTTTTAAAACTAGACGGACTATTAGTAATAATTTCAAAGGTTATTCATAAATCAAATTTTTAATCATCACCATATCAAGTTTTAAACAATTTAATAAATTAGGGCGCCACTGTAGCTACCACTTTGTCTTAACTCATTACTAATTAATTATATAATTGTTCCAGGTAAGTTTCTCGTAAGGCATCTTTTAATTAGTAAGTAAATCAATAGCAGTCACCTAAAATATAATTACGGGTTGAAAAAGTATAATTGTCATATTTCAATAAAAACAAAATAAAAAAATGGATATGGGCACACTGAAATAAGAAATTTGTTAAAAAAGAAATTAAGTTAAGTTTAGATAAGTTTTTGTTTTTGTGTAAACTTAGATTTAAATGCATTTTCAATTATTTTATGTTAAGTATAGTACAAATGTAACAAACACATACATAAAGAGTATTTTGGGTCTTGCAGCTTAAATAAATTTTGTACTTAGAGCTATTTAGGCTACTTAGATTTTAATTCATTTTCTTTAATTTTGTAGTATAGTACATATATAACAAACACATAAAATTCTTCAAAAAACGACCATTATTTCATTTTAAACCTTTTGTTTTATTAATGACTTACTTCTACGTACGTAATATGAAATGAGTATTGAAATAGAAACGATTTCAAACACTTTGTGTAGCACGGATTGTACATACATACATAATATCACGCCCATTTCCCACAGGGGTAGGCAGAGACTATGGACTCCATTTGCTACGATCCTGACAAACCTATTTCGCTTCATTTTCACTAATCAGTCGCTAGATAGCACGGATTGGGCCTAGAAATAGACTTGAACACACATCACATACCTAGCTAACTACAGGATGTTAATTTACTTTCCCATGACCGGCAAAATGTATGTTCGGAACTACGCAGACACATAAATCTCGTAAATTTTCGGCAATCGCTAACCTGATTGGCGCACTACTGTAGGGTGGCAACACTAATGACTTTTTAATTTTGTGAGACTAACTAAAACGAGAGATTTCACTTTCTTATTTAAATGAAAAACTTGTATTTTCTTTCAGATGAGGCGCGTAATTTTTATTTTATTTAATAAAACAAATTGTAATGCTCGTGGCCGCCGAAGCGTAAAAATTATTTGCTTTTGTGCGCATTTCGCTTTCAATTTAAAATATTTACCACCGACAATGAAATAATATTTTTCTTACAATAGAAACATCTTTTTTACTAGGTTTCTAGTCTTTAAACCTATTCTTCTGTGAATATTTTTTTTTTTTGATTCTATTTCATCTGCGGTAAAATTTATTATATACATATTTTATAGGTCTAAGTGTACATATTATGTAGGTGATTTAGGCAGCCTTGAAAATCTGACACCAGTGTTGGCCACTTAAATACACGAAAACAATAAAAAAAAAACAAAAAGGTGTAAGTTACCTACCTGCCATTTATATATCTTTTGCTAAGTAGGTTTTTAAGCACTTAATTAAAATTTTTGACAACATCATTTACTCATTAATTATTCATTATAATCATTATGCACCCTAAAATGAGACTATCTTACGGTCTGAAAACCAAAACTATGTTTTTTTAAACGACTTTCTCGAAGGCTAATAAGATGCTGTTACGCTTTCATCTCGCTAAGTAGGTGATTACCTACCCACATGTGACACACATTACTTCTATCTTCAAGGTCGGTTAAAGATATATTGACAAATGGTTTGTAGGACAAGCGGACAAGACGTTTCGCAAGTCTTCAACTGGTTAAGATGCAAGATGAGTTAATTTGGACTGAACGTGTACCTACCTCTCTCGTTCAGGTGTTAAATAAACATCTATTTCAAACTACACTAAACTAGTTGTTCGCCCCGAACTGGGAACTTGTGAACCCCATATCCGATTACCATAACCCCATAACCCATGACCAATTGGGCTTGTCTTCAAATAAAAATATTATACTAGCTAAATCTACACGTCTATCAAATTCATGAAAATCCGATCAAATGTACTAAAGTTATCGTGGAACAAAAATCGCATAGATACATACAAACGCCGGAATGTTCAAGTAGAGTCAGAGAACCTCGCTCGTTTCGCTCGCTCGTACAATTACATAAGTTGGATAAGATAAGCATAGATTGAACCGAAGAAACACTTAATTTGTAAGAAAATTGTTAGTTTATTTCTTGTTTGTAATAATTTTATAGTACCAATAAACAAAATTGTGTTTGTTTATATCAAATGATTTTCACTCTTTTATAAATTTTACATTGAAAGGTGAAGTAGGGAGAGCATGTATGGTAAGAGTAAAGTAATGAGTGTTGACGAAGCAAGAGGTTAGCAAGGATCGTAGCAAGTGGAAATCTATAGTCTCTGCCAACCTCCATGTAAAAACAGGCGTGAAAATATGTATGTCTGTATGTATATACATTATAAATTGCTTATTGCTAGAGTAATTGAATAATTATGTTCTTTTCCTATTCGGTCTTGTTCCTAAAATGCTAAACTAAATAAGGCATGCGGTTTTAGAAAATAAAAAAGTTTATTTTGTTAGATTTAAACTAACTAAAATTTTCCTACTTTACTACTAAATAACGTAATATAATTAACAAGACAGCAACCAGGTTTAATGAAGCGTAAATTTCACAAAAATTAAACTAATTAAAATTTTCCGCTATCCGCCACCCGCAGCGCTAGTAGTCTCCAGATAGATCACGTTCTATTTTAAAGGAAAATGCGCGTTTTCGACCAACCACGTCACACGGCATTGACGGGCGTGACAAAAACTGCATACCAGTACGTGTTGATAGATTCGGTAATATGGCGTTAAATGCGATAATAAGAATCTGGTGGGACACGTACTTGAAAAGCTTTGATTATTTTTACAGTTAACAACCGGAGATAATTATTTTTTTATCTAATTTTATCGCTAACATGACAAGAAATGAGATCTTAATTCATTTTTATCTCTAAATATATATAACTCAAAGGTGACTGACTGACTGACATAGAGATCTATCAACGCACAGCCCAAACCACTGGACGGATCGGGCTGAAATTTGGCATGCAGGTAGATGATATAACGTAGGCATCCGCTAAAAAAGGATTTTGATCAATTCTACCCCCAAGGGGATAAAATAGGGGAAGAAAATTTGTATGAAACTTTGTCAATTTTAAACCGATCGGGCTGAGACTTTGCATGCATAAAGCTACTATGACGTAGGCATGCCCTAAGAAAGGATTTTGGTAAATTACACCCCTACGCGAGCGAAAAGCAAAAGCGGTCAAAAGCTAGTTTGTAGATAAGTATTTTATTAACAATAAAATAAAATGTGTTCTACTCATAAACTAGGGGAGGAATTTTGTCGATTAGGTTGGGTATCATTTATAAGTACATATAAGCTATTAAACATTACGATACAAATAGTTCTACAAATATTGCCTTTGTTGCGCTATAATTATATTGCTTAGGTATTTAATTTACAAAACTGTGTAACTGATCTTCTTCTTTTCGTGTCGATTGGCTCAAATTACAATAACTTTTGTCCCTCCAGTAGGTTGCCACTCTTATGCCTCTTTCCGACGCCGCGTAAAGGTCGAACTTCGTACAGCTGGTCGGGCATGGTGGGCACGAGAGAAGGTGCTACATGGTCTCATCGGCGTGACCACATTGGCAGCGGGCCTCCGATTTTTCAATATATCGCCACTTCGCGAGCTCGTGACCGCATCTGCTCTTCTCAGTACGTAATTTAGGCACTTCCAGGTTGCCCAAGGGAGGTTTTGGCCCGGAGGCAGCTCTTCCGACAGAGGAACAAAGTTAGGGTGAGAGGCGTATTGCCTGTTGCGCCACATTTGAAGCCGGGAGGTCTCCGGGTGGCGCAACAGGTCTCCGGGTGGCCTTCAAGTGGTTTTGCACACTTTATAAAACTGTTACGGCTTTTGAGGCGATAAGCTGTGGGTTGAGTTCCAAATAAAGGGTGGTGTGTAACTGATAAGATAACTGAAATCAAGGTAGATATAGGTATCGCTATAGCCTTGATTCCCAGCAAAGAGGAAAATGTAATGATTTGATGCAAACTTTGCTATTATTTAGTTAAATAGGTATTTTTTCTTATATTTTATTTGCCTTTCGAACCGTTAAGGGGCTACCTGAATTTTCCGGGGTCCAGTGCTGCCCCCATTTGAAATAAATCATTTATAAGGAAACGGAGACATGATTTAAAATTTTGTCTTGATCAGACCCTAGATAACCCTTCAAACTATTTTATGAACAACGGTTTACAGTTTACAGTGAGAACGTGAAGCTTTTCTACGCACATACGCCAATAGTGGCCGTTTTTCGCAATTGTGCGTAGAAAAGCTTCACGTTTTCACTTTACACTGTAAACAGTAATTCATAAAATAGTTTGAAGGGTTATGTAGGGTCTGATCAAGACAGAATTTTAAATGATGTCTCCAATCATTTGAAAGGAAACGGAGATATCATTTAAAATTTGGCCTTGATCAGACCCTAGATAACTCTTTAAACTATTTTATAAACTACTGTTTACAGTTTAAGACGAAGTGGTAGCTAAAGTGGCGCCCTTATTTGAAATAAATTCTTTAAAACTAAATATGGTGATAATTAAAAATTTGATTTGTATCACTGTCTAGAAAGACCTTTAAACTATTTTATGAATAACCTTTGAAAGTAATATTGAAGCTGTGTATTGAAGTCCGTCTAGTTTTAAAACTGGTTTTTGCCAAAAGTGGCCACTTTTGGCGAAAATCCATTTTAAAACTAGACGGACTATTAGTAATAATTTCAAAGGTTATTTATAAAACAGTTTAAAGGTATTTCTAGACAGTGATACAAATCAAATTTTTAATTATCACCATATTTAGTTTTAAACAATTTATTTCATATGAGGGCGCCACTTTAGCTACCACTTCGTCTTATAAAAGTTCTTGTAAGAAATTGCCTTGGAGCCTTGAATAAGGCTACCCGTTTTTTTAGTTAAGTTTACTTATTTTATTTTACTAAATCATGTTACTGGCCACGAATGTTGACACCAAAAGTAAATATAACTTGCACGATACATTACATATGGCCTTCAACTGACCTTACGACCGTTTACATAAAGGCTTCATTGTTTGAAAAAATAAGTTAAATATACAAAACACACGCTAAAGTAGGCCATATTGGTATTCAAATAAGATCTAATAGTGCTTATTATTACTATAAGTGTATGTATAGCTACAATTTACTTAAACGCTATTACATATTTTTGATCAATATTTTTTAATAAATTATGTCATATGATAGCCTAAAGGTGAAATTATAAGTAGTACTTAATAACATGTTTTATTTAATTTTTGTTAAGGATAAAAAGAGGCAATATTCTATAGCCCAATAGGTACAGTAAGCTTAAAAAAATAGAGTCATAATCTCTCATAAAAAAAAAGAAAAAAAAAGATAAGGACAAATCACACAGATTGAGCTAGCCCCAAAGTAAGTTCGAGACTTGTGTTATGGGATACTAACTCAACGATACTATATTTTATAACAAATACATATATAGATAAACATCCAAGACCCAGGACAATTTGAAAAAGGCCTTACTCCAACTTGCCCTGACCGGGAAACGAACCCGGGACCTCTGGGTGGCGGCCTAGCATGGTGACCACTACGCCACGGAGGTCGTCATAAAATTATTCTCCATTTTTGAAGCCTGAACGTTGACTGTACATATGTAAACCTTGTTTTTAAAATCTTTTTACGTGTTAAACATTACTACTATTTTACTACGTAATACTATTGATAAATAATATGTCAATACTACCTAATAATTGATAATAATTTGTCACTACTGCATGCCTGTTGAAACCATTGGTCGAAAGAAACATACCATATTATTAACCATCTCGAAAACAATATAGTTATGCAATAAATGATTTGGCTTTGACTTTAAACGAGATTTAATTATGTCTTACCTAATTACTTGAAAAATTTGTAACTTACTTATTTTCTATAAGTAGCCAGTTCCTGAAACAGAGAACAAAACATCATAAGAAGAGTGTATAATTTGAAAAATTAATAGTAAAAATATTTAGGAAAAACTATTTAATTATATATGACTATTTTATTTTTATAAAAACTAAAATGCGTTACTGTAACAAGCAATGGTCTTAGAAACAACGAAAATTTATTTGGGACAACACTAATAAAATAATATTTAAATGTAATATTCATTTAATATAAAAATATAAGTATACTTTTATTAATTTGCAACCCAATTTTCCGAATATTTTAAAATAGAAACATAAAAATCAGGCACCATGACTATTTTAGGTCAGCTATTACTCAATAGATGGCGTTAAAAGTGATTTCCATAAAATTACGTAATGTCACACAAGTCACAATCTCATTCGAAACCTCCCAAGGTGGTATTTAGCAGCATTACTATTTACAATCGAAGACAATCGTAGATTCCACTGTGAAATGTGGGCTGACTGGTATATCAAGTAGATTTCATTGTTTAGAAGACGAGATTTGCATACGCTTACTTTCGTAATAAACGCCCATGGCGCATTGAACAGGTACAAAACAGGTCAAAACCTTGAAATCTAATTTGTGAAAACTAACGCACACTGAATTTGAAAATAAAAACTGCGAGTACAAAAATAGAAAAAATGTGGCAAAAGAATTTGCCCCGGGTGAGGATCGAACTCACGACCTTAAGATTATGAGACTTACGCGCTGCCTACTGCGCTACCGAGGCCGGTATACACTTGTTTGAAATAGGTCATCTAGTAAGATGTAAAGGATTAAAATAAAAAGAACTTACAGATTAAAAATTTTTTTCAACATAGATTTGCTAATTACGTAGACAGGATCATCAGATAATTTTTTTTTAAATATGAAAGTATCTACCATATTTTACCATGTCTAGAACCATGAGCAATGGTACTACGGGCGGTCTGCGGACCATACTACATTCCTATTCCTTCTCACGTCTTGCTTAGTATATCTCACGTAACTCACTTTCACTTAATTATACCGTGTTAAACGATCCACACCCATAATGTTCGATACGTTTGCTTGACGCTAATACACTAATATTGAGAAAAAAGGAAAAACAACATTACACACCTATAAAGCCTGGACCATTATACAATACAACATACATTAAATATTATACTTATTATAATTACCTACTGTATAGTATTTGGTTTCACTAACAAAAATATAACTTTAAAATATTTTAAAAAAGATATAAAGTGCCTAAGGTAAGGATGTACAAAACTCAGATTAGGTATATAAACACTTTATTTGTAACAATGAGCCACACACAAATTAACACAAAAACATTGACAATCAGTCGTAGAAATGAACCTCAGTGATACAAAAAGGCAATAAAATTGCCCAGGAAGCAAATACTGATGAACATTGACGTTGATTTGAAAAATATATCTGTGCTGTTTTAAAGCTAATTGGGCACACACAAAGTTTCAACATTATACTTTTCATTTGACATGATTAGCATTCTATACGAATACAAATCAATAAAATAGGTAAACTGTGCACTAGTGGGTTTCCTTTTGGGCTGCTACCACATATGGGCCGCTCCATGTTAGCAGCAAACGGTATTTAGTTCCATCAGTTTTAGTCACCGTTCTAGAATTTATTTAGTTTGCCTTTGCCTGTAGCAAAAACTAACAGGACTTTTTTAATATTAAACTTCTCTTTGCAAACTCTTAAAAATTGTAATAATTGGCTCTCTGAGGTTATTATTAGATATACTTTTAGCCCAGTGCTTATACTAGACACACTGACTTTATGTATGTAACTATCTAAGTAATAAATTTTACAGTAAGTTCAATCAATGATGCTGATGAAAGAAATAGCAAAATTCAATACTAATCTAGTAACAGCTTTATGAAAATAAAAATTAGGGACTTTCATGTCCAGATAAGGGTCTAATTATGAAGTCTGTGGTGCGAAAGTAGTTATTTAACTGATCCAAATTCACAACTCCGTCTTCGGCGCAACAAATGAGAAAACAGAGAGCCCATATAATTTTGTACAATTATACCAAACGTTGTTTTTGTACACACATTACGCATGATTATAAAGCGTTTTGACGCCTACACCATTACGTTAATGACGTAATACCTCATAATTCATAATAATGTAATATGCGTAATCATTTTTAAGTTTGAAGTAGGTAATTATTGAGGAAATAGAGAAAGTAGCTATAAAGCTCTTCACACGTACTGATTATCAGATAGATTTTATGTGTTATGCAATCTATTTATATATATTTAAGCGGTGATGTGATACGGTTCCGAGAAAAGTACAGGCCGAGAAGAGGCTACATTCAGCCAAAATGAGGACGTTGTGGTGGATGTGTGGGGTGACACGAAGGGATAGGTTTAGAAATGTATATGTGCTGGGAGGTTTAAGGTAGCAGAAAGTAAGAAGCAATTAGTTGTCATGGTTTGGACATGTGATGAGAAGAGAGGATCATCACGCAACAAAAAGAACTTTAAGTATGAAGGTAAATGGGAATAGGGGAAGTCAAAGACCAAAGAAGAAGTGGATGGAATGAGGCTAATAAGAGTAGATTTAAGTATGACGGGAAATAGAGGACTATGGAAGGAGAAGACATACTGCGCCGACCCCAGATAATGGGACAAGGTGAGGCAGATGATGATGATTTTAAACTTTATTGAGCTAAATGCAATAAGTGACTTAAATACCAAAGCATTCTCTCACTTTTAACCTTTAGGAAAAGAAAAAAAAAAGAAAGTTGGCGTCTAGATGAAAATCTAATTATTTGGCAACCTTTAACGCCTAAGCAGGACAAAAGGTAAGCAGGTTTCTTAGGTAGTCAGTGTAACATACATGTAACATTATTAACTATTAGACGACAACCGATAATTAAGTTTGAACTAGTCGCTGGCCCGAACTCACAGGTGGGGCGGCTTAAAAGCATGCTGTCTCACCTAACATTGTGTTTGGGCTAAGCAGTGAGCTGAAATGCACGATGATTTATGATTAACCGAGCGAGTAAAACATACGTAAAGTCCTTTGGGAAAAGGGGTTATATGCAAAAACTACTGCATTAATCAATTACAAATAAAGTTTATTAAAATCTTCGATAATTAAGCTGTGTTGGTGCGGACTTTGTTTTGGAGATTTTTTACTTATTTTATTACTTATTTACGCCTTAATTTGCGTAAAAATAAGCAAATAAAAACGAATCTTTGAATGCTCATGACTTTTTAATGGATTTTTATTTTTCCATTTTGTTCTTTGGGGCCGTTCAATTATTACGTAAGCACTATGGGGGGGGGTCTTTGTTTTGCTTATTTTGGATGACATGGGGGGGTAGGGGAGTCTAGATGATGATTACGTCATCGGTAGTTATTTACTTTTTACACGAATGGTAATGAATGGAATGGTATGAGAATCTTTAGCAGAACCCATAGAAAGTTTTTATTTTTAGGCAACGACTACCTGTAAACTGTCAGGAAGCTATGAAGAATAAGATTGCTTGACTTGGTTTTGGATGAAGGAGGGCAATTTCTTGATCTTCCAGTCAATTTAGCTCTGCGCTTAAGTGCTTCACTCAAAGATTTCCTGCAAATGTCCTACGATTATTTTTGTCCGACAGTAAAATTGAGGCTATCAAGTCGAACATGCAAAACGTGTGTTCTTTATCATGCTTCCGTCAAGTCACTAAATCGTCACATCGAGAAGATCCATAAAAAATAAACACGCACACTGATAGGAAAGTTAGACCTGTAAGAGTAGCTGCTTGCCGTGCTAATGAACTGATGTGCATTATTCAAAATTTAGAGCACCATTATGTTGAATCGCTCGATGAGAACGACGTAGACATTCCAAAATCTCGTAATAAATAAAGGCTCGTAAAAAATATAATCTAATAATAATCTAAATATATATAACTCAAAGGTGACTGACTGACTGTCATAGTGATCTATCAACGCACAGCCCAAACCACTGGACGGATCGGGCTGATATTTGGCATGCAGATAGATGTTATGACGTAGGCATCCGCTAAAAAAGGATTTTGATCAATTCTACCCTCAAGGGGATAAAATAGGGGATGAAAGTTTGTATGAAACTTTGTCAATTTTTAACCGATCGGGCTGAGACTTTGCATGCATGAAGCTACTATGACGTAGGCATGCCCTAAGAAAGGATTTTGATAAATTACACACCTACGCGAGCGAAGCCGCGGGCAAAAGCTAGTAAATACATAAAATAAGTCGCCATTGTGCGTGCAGGATCTAAATACAATACACTTGAGGCATTCAGACACGAAGATTAATGGGTTAGTTTTTGTTGGATTATTTTCAGTAAATTAAACCAACGATTAATAACCCACGTTGCAAAAAATGATGGCAAAGAATTTACAAAATGGTTTTGGGCGAGATGAAAGCGCACACTTGCGTTTATTAATATTCTCATATCACATACATACATTCTATCAAGTGTTTATCCCTAAAGAGACAGATAGTTTTCACAGTACTAGAGCAGCATAATACTTTTCTTGCTACTGTCTAAGGAATAATAATAATAAAAAATATTTTATAGCAGAAAACAGAATTGGGACTACCCAAGCAGATTTCCACCATGCCTCAGTTTATTATATTACTGAATATTTTTGTGCCCATAAATACCTTAAAGGTTGCCTGGAACAAATTGCTGTGCGGTACATAAGGCTGTTTTTTGCATATTATTTTGTTTATTATGTGCAATGAAGAGTTAAAGAAATTATATTTATAGACCAATAATAACTAAACAATTCGTTGTTTGACATGCTCTATTAGGTATTGTCTGTGTCTATGGTTGCTCGTGGCTTTGGCAAGCTCCAAATGGTCATGAATGATATATAATTGGGTATTTTGCTGGGTCAAAAATAAATTATTTTGTACTGATAAGAAAATAAAACTTTGCAAAATAATGTCTCTTGTCTTCGAACATATCATTCAATTCAAATATAACATATATTATAAACATATCAAACATATCATTCAATTCAAATATATATCCATTTAAACCTTACCATACCTGAATTTTCTGTGGTCCAGTGCTGCCCCCATTTGATTATTTCAAATGGGGGCAGCACTAGACCCCGAAAAATTCAGGTAGCCCCTTAACGTGACTTTAGATTTGATATTGTAACAGCTCCAAGAAACTATAACGTCATCTGACTGTATTTCATATTAAATTCCATAGGAAATGGTTGTTTTGGCATTTAGAAAAAGTATCTACTTTGACTTGTTGGAAAATAGCGAATTATGATATATGAAACACGGAACCTGATTATTGTTTATCGTTAATAGTTGCCGGTAGAAATATCTAAATGATAATGAATACTTAGTCTATTTTTTTGTCTAAAGTGTGCGGTATCGTAAGCCACGCTAAGCACAGTTTTTGCGAGGTGCCATCATCGCTTAGATCATGCAAGGTCGTCGATCAACGGCCAAGTTATATGCTTACCGCCATCATAGGATTTGTATATACAATACATGCTACATAGCCATACCTATATATACTACCTAGAGGTGCAAATGGCCTGTCCAGCGATTCTACTTGACGTCTACTAAATGTTAGAATTTTTTGATTTCTGAATTAATTAATATAAACTCTAGCAAGTTAATGATGTCATATCACAATAAGCATAGCAGCAGCAGAAACCACGGAATAGGTCCCTGGCCAGTGATTAGGTAAAAGAATAAATAAAAAAAAAAAGTTTTAGTTAAAATGAACTACCGCCACGAGAATGTAGAGCAAGGGAGGCCTTTGCAATTAAAATTTGATATGTGCCAAATGCTTTATAAAAATGATTTTATTTGTTGTTTCAAAAGTAATTTTACTTTGGAGTTAATCCTGTAAATATTCCTTTCAACTAGGAGCATACTTTTAGTGCTAGTTAATTAATAACATTTTGATTTAATAAAAAAGATGACGAAACATGAAATAACTACTTCCAATAAGTTATTAATAAGTACGTGTTCGATCGTTAACCGTAATACACTTTCAAAAAAGAAATCAATCAAAATTGTCCTCATTTATTGTCCGAAAGACGCGTGTTTTTGCACCAAAAAAAAAAATCCAAAATTACCCACGTTCGTCAACTAGTTCTGTCCAAAAATGATTTCGTAACCCATTACCCTGAATTACGTAGCGGTACTGGATGCAGTCACGGTCAACGCCGAATATGACTGCTTAAATGATGATTATCGTGATGATTAGCAGTGGTTAACAGTAAGCAGATGTTCCGTTTCCGTTATGAGATTTTAACCATCTTTAACCTTTTGCACGCTAGCTTTTGTTAACGTTGCTTTACCCCCGTCGCCAAGCCATTTCAGGGATGTTATAATGTAAATTGTGTGATTAGAATGTTTACTCCCTTTCGAGTTGATACCCCTTTTTCGTTACACGTTGTTTAGTAAGTAAAAAAGTCAAATTAATATGATATATGTATAACTATGTAAATTATATTTTTTTTTACACCATTACAATGCGCGGATTATTATCCAAATTAAACCATGTGATGAAAAATTTCGTCAGGAAAATTCGAAACCACGGTAGCACAATTGGTAGTGCACTCACGGCGTTAAGGGCTGCCTTAATTTTTCGGGGTCCAGTGCTGTGCCATTTGAAATAAATCATTTGAAAAGAAACGGAGACATCATTTAAAATTTGGTCTTGATCAGACCCTGAATAACCCTTCAAACTATTTTATTAACTACTGTTTACATTTTAAAGTGAGAACAGAAGCTTTTCTACGCACATACGCCAAAAGTGGCCGTTTTTCGCAATTGTGCGTAAAAAAGCTTCACGTTCTCACTTTAAACTATAAACAGTAGTTTATAAAATAGTTTGAAGGGTTATCCAGGGTCTAATCAAGACCAAATTTTAAAAGATATCTCCGTTTCCTTTCTATAGATTTATTTCAAATGGGGGCAGCACTGGACCCCGGCAAATTCAAGTAGCCTCTTAACGTGAGGGATGCGGGTTCGTATCCCACTCGAGGCGAAATTTTTCATTACATGTTCTAATTTGGATAATGTATGACAAATATAAAATATGCCCCACTCACAAAATCTTACATTTTGATTCGGGGCGGACACTTTGACAGTTAATATTCTGACTGTATTTATTTTATTTCTCAATACAGCAATACTATATTGATATGTAATAAATACCATTTAAATACATATAACTACAAATATAAAAAGAAACTTCCCGCGAAAAACTAATTTCTGATTAAGTAGGTACATTATTTGCTTTAAGAATATTTGCAATTAGGTATTTCCATCGGAATGAACTTGCGGTCAAGTTGATCTTCTAAGGCACATACGCGTATTAAATTAACGTTGTATGTGATACAAGGTTGGTCTTAATGATTGTACACCTTGTACGGTTCAAAGGTATCATGTTTGGTATGTAATTGGTACAAATATTCTAGCGGTCTTCTGGATGACGGGTCAACTTGCCTATAACTTACCAAATTTGAAATAAATAAATATATAGAGACAAATCATACAGAATTAGAATGAGAAAGCTAAATAAAGAAGTCTGCGTAGTTCTCTATACTTTGGTCATATAGCCAGAAAACCATCCGATAACATTGAGAAACTATTACCGGTAGAATGGAAGGAAAAAGATCAAGGGGTCGTAGCCCGATACGATGGTCTGACCAAATAAAGGAACACCTACACACCAAGATCTCCAAGGCACTAGCGCAGGCAAAAGATCAAAACAAGTAGAGAGAGATCGTAAAAAGTTAGGTCAGGCACATCACGACGCTCAGCAGTGAGCAGACGACTGTAGGAGGAGCGTAGTTCTCTGAATTCTTTTTGACATTTCAGCGTTTGTACGAGTATGAATGAATGTCCGACGATAACTTGAGTATCTTTGATCGGAAAGTTCTCAAAATGCGGCACTCGAGTAGCAATCAACTAAAAATTTATAAATAAATATACAATGTTCTTTTTAATTAAGTACAAATATTTTAAGAGGTGATTCAGTCCATCATTTTGAACAACTTTTCCCAATAAATATATATCGAAATACGAAAAATTTTTTTGCATTTTTCATAGTAACGATATCACGTGACTACTTCGATCTGTATGAGAACCTAAATATTTTTTTCGTATTTCGATATATATTATATACGACTGAATAACCCCTTAAAATATTTGTACTTAATTAAAAAGGACGTTGTATAGGCACAAATAACACTGATTGAGCTAGCCCCAAAGTAAGCTCGAGACTTGTGTTATGGGTTATGGGATACACGATTAACTAAAAAAATAAATAAAAATAAACTGGATAAATAAATCGAATAAATCTTTACTCTTTATTTAAGTTTATTGCACACAATCTTATGACGGATTGATTACAATGGGTCAAACTTAATGCTAATGCATTATCACACATTTAGGTAGTAGGTAGGCACATTTCAGAATTATGATCTGAACTGCCTTTTAAAATAAAAGTACCTTAAATACCGTTTACTTGTTTCGACTTATCGTGTAGCATTAAACAAGTATTGCATTACAAAACGATTAGAAGCCCCTGGCGATCGCCATTCAGATAAAAGACCTTGGAGGTAGTCACGAAGCGAGATGAGATGATCCCTGGCATGGTGTTTTTATATGCAAATTGTTTTCCGTGTTGCCGTTATTAATTGCTACCATTGGTGTAAAAAGCGAATGAGGCAGTTTGATGAAAGAAGGCTTAAAAAGTCGTTGTACAAAGGCTGTATGATTGATTACCCGAATATAATTACATGTTTATGTAGCGATTAGTGTTAATTAAAAAATATATTTAAGTACATCTAGTTTTTTTTTTCATTTTTGCTTTTACTGATTGTGTATTTTAAGCAGGACATCTAAGATATTTTTTGGCGAAAAAATATATTTAATTTATTCATCTTCAACATTTTCCTAGCCACTTCCCTATTTGGGGTCGGCTCTGTATGTCAACTGTTTCCACTTCTTTCTGTCATTCACCATATTTGCACTTGCCCCTCGTTCCTTCATATCTGTCCTTGCACATTTTCAAATTTATTATTTTGGCAAAATATATATTAAAATTAAAATTCTAGTTTAGCAATAAAAAAATGTTAGTTCAGAGACGTAGAGTAGAATCTACAGTTGTAAAATAAGCTCGGTTTCCTTATAAGTACCTCTACAACATTTAAACCTTGGTCGCGTGTATCTATTATGAAGTATATGTTTTTACGCACAATTTATTTCGTGTGCATTTACAACCATTTTTAACAGACTTCAATAAAGAAGGAGGTTATCAATTCGACTCGTATGTTATAGTATCGTATGTTACACGATATATTCGTCAATCGTGGACCGATTTTGGTTCTTTTTTTATTTGAAAGCCTTCACTACCAAGTTGGTCCCATATTAATTTTGTGAAGATATGATGAAGAACTTTGGAGATATAAAAGAAACTCCTGAAAGAAAATGAAGTCGGTTGTTTTTCCTAGGTTAAAATTGATTCTGAGCATTATTACATGACTGACAAGTTTGTATACGATTAAGAACCTATGTATCTACTATCATTACCGAGTATATACATACGTACCTTTATGATCAAGCATGAAGGAAAGGCAACCAGTTAGCAGGCCGAGTACGAAACTCCATAAAAACTCGGCTAATTAAAACGACACCATTCCGCAAAGCCACATACCTATAGACTTTGATTTTTATTTCCACACCTTATCGTAGGTACAGTACAGTCGACTAGCATAGACACGAACTTTGTTACGTTGGAGTTGAGTCCATTTTACCACAAAATTGTAATAGTTCATGTGTAGTCCCTATACGTAGTCTGTGCCCTATACACTGCGGACAGCGAGGAGAATCAATTAATGTAGGTAGAGGTATTGCAGAACACACAATTATATTTCAAATATTGTGTTTAGGCGGACTTAGTATCTTAGTAAAATCACTAAGCATCGCATCTTGTCTCTGTTTACTAGTGATGGATTATTATCATTTATCTGTCAGCTATTTAGATATATTTTTCTTTGTGGTTTCCTCATGAAGGTCGTGGATCATATCTATCACATATTTTCTTCAGGCAAGACTTTTCTTTCTTCTTTATCTTTTATTAGCAAGAATTAATGAGATAGGTCCAGTAGTTTCGGAGTCTATTCAATTCAAACAAAAATACAATCAAATCTCTCCTCTTTATAATATTAGTATGATAATGTGTGAAGTGATGGCAGTCGTCAAGACTCACGCAACATAGACAGATGTTTTAAGCATCTAAATATATATAACTCAAAGGTGACTGACTGACTGACATAGTGATCTATCAACGCACAGCCCAAACCACTGGACGGATAGGGCTGAAATTTGGCATGCAGGTAGATGTTATGACGTAGGCATCCGCTAAGAAAGGATTTTGATCAATTCTACTCCCAAGAGGATAAAAAAGGGGATGAAAGTTTGTATAAAACTTTGTCAATTTTAACTTTGCATGCATAAAACTACTATGACGTAAGCATCCCCTAAGAAATGATTTTGATAAATTACACCCCTACGCGAGCGAAGCCGCGGGCAAAAGCTAGTTTTATATAATCCGGCACAACCTATGACCATTAATAAATACCAAAAAAAGACGGCCTGAATATATTTTTGTGCATTCTCATATACTTTTAAGCTACTAAGCTTGTCTAAAGTCAGCTTCAAAATACGTTCCGTTCCACAGGGCTGGCGTAATCCAAATTCTTAAGTGATACATTGCGCAAATTATAACAGATTTGTTTGTAATTGCCGACATTTATCTTCGTAATTGATATGTGCCTAAAAGCGCTTTAACGCTGCCCAGCCGGTTATTATTTCTATGAATGAAATTAATAATAACAATTAAACGCGTTTTATAGTTGTAAAATTACCATGACAAGCTTCTTTTTTATAATTTGCCGCCTCTAGGTGTATTTTACGGCATTAATCACAGACCCATAGTTACAGATATTTTTTACTAATAAAATATAATAATATAAAAATTACTAAAACTTTTTACTTATAATAGGTACTTTAGATACGGGGCACGTTTGCCGAATGCATCCTGATAGGTGGGCTACTTTGGTAACAAAGTAGACTCCCGAAGATGGCCGAAGGAAAAGAGGTAGGCCCCGGAAGCGTTGGTGTGACGACTTGCGACAGTTTGAAAGGGAATGGTTGGAAGTGGCACACGATCGATATATTTGGTGGGAGATGGGGGAGACCTTTGCCCAGCAGTGGGACAGTAGAGGTTAAAAAAAAAGATACTTTATATTTTAGAAACCAAACCGCCAAACTCACGACTGATTTTGATAAATTTATTATCAGCAGGCCTGTGTCACTCCCCGTTTAGGTATTGCAAATATACCTACATTATTACTATGCGCGCGGCGACCTCATCGAAGAGGAAAATTCAGTTACATGAATCGTTTGTCCAGAGTAGTAAGAATGAAATTGGCTTGCAATGGATGTCTAGATATTTAAACGAAGAGGTGAGGAGTTCTGATGCGACTCGTGAGCTAAATTAAACCATTCCGTTTCTTTGAATTTCTTTTCTGAGTAAGACTTCTGTACGTGAGTACTAGTACTTATTCTGTATTATGGGACCACCTGACAAGTATAAAAATAATTCAAATCGGTCTTGGCGTTTTCGAATAATTGGTGAACATACTACATATAAAACAGGATATCCACCTCTATGCTATTAAAAGCAGCTCACACTGCAAGAGTAGTACTTTCTATTGTCTTTCACCAAAGCATACCTACAACTTGGGAATTCCTAAAATCTTATTGACAATCGATATCCTTAGAGCAACACGCGCTTTACAAAACGTGTCTTCATTGAAAATAATAAATTTATAGTTAAATAAATTAATCAAAAAAAAAACTTTTTAATTACAAGCTTTTATTTAAATGTTCTGAAAAGAAAGAAATAACTTTATAGCTAATCAAACCCATTAATTAATTACCTCATACGATTTATATGTAAGTACTTATGAAAGCCTGTCGCTAAACTTATTTAATAAAATTCAACAACATTATTTAAAACTTTTATATTTGTATTCTGATTTTTGTCTTCAGAGAAAATCTCGCGACAAGTTTTTAAATTGTTTGAGGTAATTAATTGATGGGTTTGATTAAATATAAAGTTATTTCTTTCTTACAGTTTAAAAGACCTAAAAAACTTTTAACCTAAAGATTGTCATCAGCTATATTGATACTTTATCAAAAAAGAAACAATATTTCACCTAACGATTTCCTCATTAAGCATAGATTGTTAATAAAAATTCTAGGTCTACGACTTTAAGGGGCTGCATGAATTTTACGGGGTCCAGTACCGCCCCCATTTCAAATAAATCATTTGAAAAGACATGGAGACATCATTTAAAATTTTTTCTTGACCAGGCACTAGATAACCCTTTGAACTATTTTATTTACAGTTCAAAGCGAGTACGTGAACTTTTCTACGCACATACGCCAAAAGTGGCGGGTTTTTTGCAATTGTGCGAAGAAAAGCTTAACTTTAAACTGTAAACAGTACTTCATAAAATAGTTTGAAGAGTTATCTATTTCCTGGTCAAGACAAAATTTTAAATGATGTCTCCTTTTCCTATCAAATGATTTATTTCAAATGGGGGCAGCACTGGACCCCGTATAATTCAGGTATTATGCATTGCGCAACCATAAACACTCGACAAATATTCTCAACTATTAGCGTTATTAGCTTACAACACCGTCATTTGCGAAGTCGGTTAGAGCGTAAGAGCTTTACTTTTGCTAATCACGTCTTTATCTCTAATGGGGTAGATAGAACCTAGGGCTATTAGACCTAAAAGCCACATTTAGTGTACTACTAGCTGCGCCCCGCGGTGTTACTCGCACCTAACGTAGCGAATGTGTTAATCAAGGGTTTCAGCTACCTGCATACCAAATTTTATTAAAATTGGTCCAGCCATTTGAGCGTGAAGAAGTAAGAACATACACACACACAGTCACAACTTTCGCCTTTATAATATTAGTCTGATTAATACATTGAGAAGTAGATCAATAATTATTCAAAATTAAAAACCAACTTCACCCCTAAACTACGCAACCGATTTTGATAAAATTTCTACGAGACCACCTGTTAAGTATACCCTTTCAAACAAAAAAAGAATTTATCAAATCGGTCTAGGATTCGTCTAATAATTTTTGAACATACATAAAACAAAGATTCCGATGAATTGATAACCTCCTACTTTTTGGAAGTAGGTAAAAAGTAGTAATAGCCTGCCACAGCTATATTGCTTGTTGTTTTTTTTAGATATCCCCTCCATCTGCTTTTACGATTTGCCATACAAAGAAAAAATATTTGAAGAAAAGCAGCAGATACATTCTACGTTTTTTTTTTCATTTCTTCTAGAAATTTACATATTTATTCAAAAATTCGCTTTTGTATCAATTCGAATATGTTTTTTTATGTATGTCCCCCGATTACTCGAAGACGCCTAGACCAATTTGAAAAATTCTTTTTTCTTTGAAAGTACATATTTGTTAAGAATCCCCTCACCCCAGACTTTTCCCTACAAAAGTAGTCTAGCTTTTATTTTGAAATGACATGTGAGATTTCGGCAGTATTTTGTAATTTTAAAGAAATTGCTTATATCTAGGCAAAAATACACTATATTCTTAATATATGCAATTTCTTTGAAATTACATAATTTCGTCAATATCTAATATGCCGTTTCAAAATAAAAGCTAGACTACGTTTGTATGGGAAAGTTTGATTCTGACCAAGGTAAGGGGACTCTTAAATTGTCCCGTAGAAATACTATTAAAATAGGTTGTTTAGTTTACTGTCGAAGTCGATTTTTAGTTTCGAAAATTATTAGCATCGAACAACTGCAAACACACGACAAATATTTCTCGACTATTAGCGTTATTAGCTTACAACACCGTCATTTGCGCGGTCGGTTAAGCGTTAGAGCAGTTTTCCTTTGCCGTTTTTTTCTGGCGAGGCATGCGAGTGACGCAAGCCGCTGGTTTGTACGAATAGGGCTGGCAGCTTTCACAAGTGAAAAAAAGTTACTCCTAAAGGTCAGGCACACTTATCCGAGCCGAACGCGTCGAACGAGCCGAACAATACGAATTTTAGGATTCTTTATATGAAATCCTATGCAACCCCGCGAACCTGACCGCGTCGAATCGTCCCAATCTGGAAGAAACACAAATATCCTAGACGAATTCGGATGACGTCATCAAATTCGGCGCGGGTGATGCGATCGAATCGCCTGCATTTCGACAAAGACAAGTGTGTGCGTAAGAGCAAGCAACAAGAGTTATGCGATCGAGTAACAACTTATTTTAAATGTACCAAAAATAAGTGATTCTCATGATTGATAAAGCACTGACAATAAAAATCTCGCCAAGATTCATCACTCATCACAATTTACCTGTAATTTACAGTGCGACAGGTGTAAAAAAGAAATGAAAACAATTGACAACATTTCATATTCTAAAAGGTATGAAAATTCGAGAATCATTTCGAGATTTAGCATTCTGAACACGTAAAATATTTTTTCAGATTTTTTTGAGTTATATTTTTAGAGATAAATGAAAAAAACTCAAAAGTGCAAGGATATAGGCATTTAACAGGTTACGCCTTTGCATGAACATCTAAAAGTGAAAAAATTATGTCAAGCTGTCAGCTGTCAATTGACACGTGCGTCAATCTGACAACTGACATCACGAGTGAGAGAGAGAGAGAGATAATAGTAGTGTTGTCTATTGAAGTATCAGTTCGATAGGAAGACCATCTAATATCGATAGTTCTTTCAGTAAAGTAGAATTAGGATTGGAAAAAATACACATGCATTAAAATGTTTACATAGTTTGGTGACGAAATTCTAATATTTCCTTTATATGATTGATATTTCAGATTAAATAAAAATAATATTGACATCCAGGTCTTAAAAACTATAAAAAAAATGAAGTAAGGAAAAATGCTACCCTAAATGGGGCGACTTTCAAAACACAAGGTGACATTTATAATAGTTTTTTTTGGTTTTTTAATTAAATCTTCCAAATTTCTGAACGCATATTTATTTATATTTTTGAAATAGCAATCCTGGTACGTCCGCCATCTTTTCACAACGCGTTTACGCCGGAGCCCTTGTTTTTATTTTCAGTCAAATTCACCATAATTAACTTAAAAACGCTGTAACTTAAAAAGTAAAAAGTGAAACATTTTTTTCTTTGTGTTCTTAATTCCTATAAGGGGCGACTATGAGAATCCGTTAAAAAACGTGGGTTACGAACAAAAACCCCAAGTCAAGTATAGAGATGATAGGGCAAATTTTTTTATGTCGAGTATTACAAGCGAAATTTTTTATGCCATTTGTTTTCCACATACCAAGTCGTCAATATAATATATTTATGCCGAAAATAGCTGAGATAGAAGCGTTTGAATTTTTAAATTAATCAAAGTAACCCTATTTTACGATACGTAAATTTTTGTATCGATATCGATATCTTACTGCTACAAAACACAACTCTATAGACGTCAGTAAAAGTTTAATTCTTTAATTATAATGTATGGCAAAGATGTAAACTCGTTACATCCTAACTCTTGTACTTACGCTCTTTTAGAATGGAGAGATTTTAAACAATTTAATTTTAGGAGAAATAATGAAAAGAAATGAAAAAGAAAAAAATACGTATGTCCTTTTTTTTGAAGTTCTTTAAGGAAAAAATATAAAATATGAATATAAAATTTTTGAAATGTTGTCAATTCTTTCGGCGCGGTCGTTTTAAAAACTTCGATAGATTCGACGCGTTCGGCTCGAATAACTGTGCGTTTACCATAAATGTGGGTTTCCAAAAAATATGGGACACCAGAATGGCAGCATAGTGAAGTCAAGTCCAATAAGCAAATAACATTTAATAAAACAAAAGAACCTGTCAACTGATGGTCCAATGACAACAGTCGATTGGTTGGACAACAGTCGATTCATCTACTTTTTGTAAGCAAAAATTAACAGCGCCTCTATCTTATCTAAAAGGAACTTTCATATCTGCATACAAATGTAGACGAAGGCGATACATATATTTTATTTTATTTATTTTTTTGTTTTCATGGGGAACCCACAGATAATATACAATAATTATCAAAAATTTGCATGAATATCAGAAAGACAAAAAAGAAGTACAAATATTTGCGTCAAAGTTTTGGGCTGCTGTCTTAGGGCTCTTACAGACCAGCGACAGTGTGCCCACGGTACTTGTCGCAAACGGTCGCGTGACCATTTCAAATTGTCACAAACTGCAGCGTCATCGTTTGCGACAGTCGGCGACTGTCGCACAGGTCGCCGACATGTATCGCGGGCTTATTGCCTGGACTGTAAGAGCCCTTAGACAGCAGCCCAAAACTTTGATGCAAATATTTGTACTTTTTTTAACACAAATACCTATCACGAATATTTCAGGCAAGGTCTTGAAACATGGCATTTTCGACCCTGTATGTAATCTTTTCACGCCCTTTTTAACCAACTTTCGAAAAGGAAGAGTTATCAATTCGTCGCGATCTTTTGTCTTTTCTTTTAGGAATGATCACCGATTTTAAAAATTCTTTTTTTTTTGTTTTTAAGGGTATTGATATACTTTTTAGAGTGGCACAGAAATTTTATATGATTATAAAATCGGTTGTGTACTTTAGGGCCGTAACAGACGGGGCGCAAGTTGCGCCGCGTAACAGCTAGTGATGGGAGTTGCATAAATACTCAATCAACCCATTTGAATATATACTCAGTAGATTGAGTAAATACCCATTAAATATCCTAATTTATCCATTTGGTGAGTAAATTGATTTATATGAGTTGCGACTTATATTTATATTAATAATCATTATTTCATGTTTTCATGACAATTTTGAAACTTAAATCTAGTATACACTTGCAATTCTTGTCGAAAAGTGTGTGCGTACGCCATAATATGCTTAAAATGTCGGTAAACGTTAAATACGACGCTAAAATATATGAAATATCAATACTAATAATACACTGAAAGTAGGCTTCTTTGACTAATTATCATTTTGATAGTCCCAGCAAAAAATGATAATGGTAATGATAATGGCAAAGACGTAATTTGATGTTAAAATAAGTAAACAGACATCAAATGCGATGTCTATATATGAGCACGCTCTATATACTCTATTTATTAAATCTAGTGAGTAAATACTCAAATGGGTAGATTGAGTACTATCCACTGCCCATCTCTAGCTGTTACGCGACGCAACTTGCGTCCCGTCTGTTGCGGCACTTTAGGTTTTTAGTTTTATAAAATTATTGTAATCTGTTAGTGAGATCTTAGTACCTATAGTTTGACGAAGGCATGACAGTGACGCAAACCTCTGGTATGTAGAGCTACCTTTTCTCAAGTACAAGTAGGCCTGTGAATTGTGCTCGATTCAATCAAAAGACATTTCTGCGCCTACTCTAATCCTACATTGTAATTGAATGACTCGCGAGCGAAGTTGTATCAAGTGATACGTTATCAAATGATTAGTCTTTTTTTTTTCTTGTTTCCTTTTTTAGATGCTCACTTTCAAATGTTTCGAATCAAATTTTTAGGGTTCCGTACCCAAAGGGTAAAAACGGGACCCTATACAAAGACTTCCGTCTGTCCGTATGTCACCGGGTGATAACTAGCCAGCTGAAATTTTTACAGATGATGTATTTCTGTTGCCGTTATAAAAAAAATACAAAAAAAAAACAGAATAAAATAAATATTCAAGTGGGGTTCCCATACAACATACGTGATTTTTAATAGATAACGGTACGGAATCCCTCGCACTTGGCCGGTCAATTAATTTCTCCCTACTTCTATAAATAAAATAAATTATTATGTAACAATAGCCGGTGCCTGTGACTTCGCTCGTTTCAAATTTTAAATTACCTTTTTCAATGATTATCAGATGCTCCAAGATGAGCTCCATTTTTTGTTGAAAAACGCATGCAATAGTTTTGAAGATTAGTGTCTACATACATACAGGCAGACAAAAACTTTTTTTGTGTTTTATCACTTTTTGCTGACACGCGATTTTACTATTTATTATATATTATATCGACAACCCTAGTTGTGAGAGAACAGGTTTTTACTCATGTCACTCATTTCACTAGCCGCGTGTCCGGACTCCGGACACAAGCAGCTGCGTGAATACACTCCTCGAATCGACATTATGTGTGGATATGTTATGGACGAAGTAATAAATTGGGGGTTATAATGCCCGGGCATTATGTATAATGACAAGCTTATTTGGATGACGTAAAAAAATATAATTAGAATTTTTTTATTTGTCACATTGCCTAGACATTATGATTATTGTCCCCATGACAATCTGACAATACACAGAACAAACGGGAGACATACATACGCGTGCTGACAAAAAATAGACTCAAAGGACTTTTCTTTCCAGAGCCGTAAAATAATTAAAAAAAACAGACGAATGTCGATGGTCTCGTTTGTTTATGTTATTTGAAATAGTGTTCGGTAGTTTTAATCGATGAATGCCAAACTATCGATACGCCTATCGTTTATTCATCGTCACTAATCAATACTATCGATTCTATCGATAGTTTATTTGTCGTCATCGACCGATACTATCGATAGTAGACTACGAGCAACAAAACTAGACTTTGCAATTTTCATTGAAATTGAAAGCGAATTCATTTGAACGCAGGTTATATATACTACTTTCGTGATTCTGTGTTAAAATATTCTGCCTCATAGGTGATAAGCATTATGATAATACCTGAACAATTTGATAATTTTGAACGTTTTCATCATACTCCCGCCTCATTTCGGGCATTTTTCATACTGCGCGGAAATTAATTATAATGTCTAATTAATGACTTGTTCCATAAAAGATACACATATTTATGACACCTTCTTTCTTATCTTATTTATGTACGTCGCTTCCATTTTATTTTTTCTTTTGTCTTCTCAACCGTTACATCTTTTATAGATAGTTATATTCTTAACCCTAGACTTATGCTACTTGCCCTTGTTTTATGCTACTTGTGGTCAAATCCAAGTACTCGTATGACCCAGTGCCAGGCTTTCTTAACGCTCTTTGCTTTATATAATAACGTGTACTGAGTAGAAAATTACTCGCTAAGTAAACAAGATTGTATAAAGCTATGACAGGAAAATTCACATAGTACGTCACATCAACATAGCACTATGTTTATGAGCTGTCGTTTCCTGTAATCAGCCTGTTTAATTACATAACGGACAGGTAAACTACAAACATAGATTAGCGAGGGTACAAAAGTAAGAACCCACTTCACTGCTCTGCTGGTTTTTGGGTCTGCTGGAAGAAATTTCTTTAATATAGAGTAGAACCTTTGTACTATGTTACTTTTATAAGGTTTTATTTGTAAATTTTCAAGTGTACATGAACCAATATAATAAAATAAACATAGATATAAAGATCATTTATTTCCAAAGAGGGGAGAAAGTGGCATTAAAATACATTTTTCATTTTCTTGACGTAATTTGAAATTTAAAAATGCAGTATTTAAAAGTGGGTATAGCGATGGAGCGTAGAATAATAAATATGTACGTAGGTATACTTAAAATATTTGTAGTGCAGCTTTATCTAGTTAAGGGGATGAAGTTTTTTGAGGTTCAGAGCTGCTCCCATTTTAAATAAATTATTCGAAAGGAAACTGAAAATGTCAAGCTTTTCTATGCATATTTTCCAAAAGTGGCCGTTTTCCTCAAATGAGCGTAGAAAAGCTTCACGTCTTCACTTTATACTGTAAACAGTAGTTCATAAAATAGTTTGAAGGGTTATCTAGGGCTTGATCAGGACAAAATTTTAAATGATATCTTCCTTTCCGTTCAAATAATTGATTTCAAATGAGCCAGCACTGGACCCCGAAATCATGTATTCCTTTAACTAGATGACAGTAAGTAGACTATTTATTTTATATCTGAAAGTAAATTTGTTTAAGCCATCACACTAAAAGTGATATTTTGTTCTTACTTACCCCATAAAGACATATCTTTTACCGTTTTGTTTGACGCATGTAGTCATTTTTACTTACGTGATTTTTGTTTAAAGGGTAAGTGTGATACTCCTTTCATTTCTTCTTCTATACTTGCCTTTATCACAATCCAACCACATTTAATTTTCGTCAAAGTGCCAAATAATGATAGGAGTGCACGATAATTGAACTGCATCTTCTGTAGCTTATTATATTTTGAATATATACAACAAGAAAGTTATTATTACGCGGCGAAATAACAAGACATACAAAAATGGACTTGAGCCTGATTTCTTGCCTTGATATTTGAGGTGATTATTTATCCGAGAAATTAACCTTTAAGAAATAATTAACTAAAAGAATGTACCTATAATTTATCAGATTTACACATTTTTTGCAAGAAAGTATGTTTAAAATTATGGAATCTTATTTCTTACTGTTACTGTACCTTATGTGGTCAAAACTCTCCTGTTTCTTCTCGAAAGACGGTGGAGTCTCACTCTGATAAAGCTTATAAGTGGAATATAACTTACCCAGTTTAAAATATTCAAAAATTGAATATTGGGAAGCTGATTTTTAAGTGATGGTATTTTTTTAAGAATGTTAGTATGAGGTACTGAATTTGGTACTAAAAATTTACTGTTGGTTGAAAAGTCATGCTGTATATTTTTCTTTACATAAGTACACTAGCAATTTACAAGATCCGGTTCTTTGAAAACGTAAACACCGAGCAATCAAAGTAAATAATAGACCAGATTCCGCCTTGTTATGACTTGCCTCAAAGGCCAATAATCTCCGCTGAGATCTCCAATCAAGTTCAAACAAACGCTATTGTTACCGTTCAGACACAAAATAAGGAAACTATAGATATTGTTTTTTTTTTACCAAACAATATACAAAGCAGCTCTAATTATCATTCCAGCGTATTCCCGGTTGCATCCGCAGCGGTAACGCTTTAGAGCCCGGGGTCCGCTACCTAGGTGATTTGACGAGGTGACTTGTTTTTACTGAGCAACTGCCGTCTGACCTCCGCAACCCAAAGGGTAGACTAAAACCAATTCTTGGATAGGTTTGATGTGCAAACGATAGGTGGCGTTCAGGACGCGCAGTTTATTTGTGCCTTCAGCAACACGGAATCATCTTTATTTTCGGGTAATCAGGTGATTCAAGCCTGTAATATCCTAACCAGACTGGAAACAACTTATCACAAAGTAAGCTTCCCAGTTTGATTCAAACTAACGACGTCCGGATAACAAGGCGAACGCCTTGACCACTGGACCACGGAAGAAGTCATACACAGCAACTCTCTTCAGTGTCAAAAAACTCACAAGACTTTTTGGCAGAATTCGAAAAAAGAAATGGGATTTTATACAAATAACTTACGTGTATTGTCAAGACCTTTTTACTGAAAAATGACCAACCCACACCACTCAACCACGGTGATGGGGAATGGCAGTGTGAACCCACTAAACCTCCAAATCATTTTAAATATTTCAGCAATTTCTTCTCCACTTTGAAAAGTCTTAGGCATCCTTCTGTACCTATTTTGATACATATTTACAGAAGCAGCTAAATTAAAGACGTTGCATTATTATAATATAACTTGCTTTTTTAACACGTGATTTAACGCGAAACAAACCTTTTTATTTATTTTCGCTGACATTAGTTTTGCGCTACTTCTGTCCATTGTGTTGTTTGTGCTCGTGCGAAATGACCGAAACTGATACAATAGACGCGAATGGATTGCACAATGAGATCTGTTTATCGATTGTTTTGATTCTTCACGCCCTATGACTTTTACCTTGGACGAGAAGAAATTTGAAAGGGATAGACCATAAAATACAGCTCCATGATATGACTTTGGTTTACCCTTAGGCACAGAATAAGTACTAGTACACACGTACAAAAACCTTACTCAGAAAATAAATTCAAAGAAATATCTACTTAATGTGGTTAGCGCTATGGTTTTATTTAGCTCGCGTCAGAACTTCTCACCTCTTCGTTTAGATACCTGGACATTCATTGCAAGCCAATTTTATTTTTATTACTCTGGACAAACGATTCATGTAACTGAATTTCCCCCTTCGAAGTACTCGCCGCGCGCATAGTAATACTGTAGGTGTATTTTCGTTACCTTAAGGGGGAGTGACACCTGTCTTAGGCAGAAAATATCTTTCATGCTGGTCTGCGAGAAAAGAAAAAACTTATAATGTAAGTACCAGCTAGTTCTCGTCCCACGCAAATCATGCCGATCGTGGGACTGGGCGAAAATGCGAATCATGTTAATAGGCGATGCAGCTAGCAACCCATCACTATTTTGATTCTTTTTTCCACCTTCTCGCTCACCATCACGCTAAAAGTGCCCTTTGGAGCTTGCGGCCCAGGCCTTTATCTGC
Source organism: Acrobasis suavella (assembly GCA_943193695.1). Taxonomy (NCBI): domain Eukaryota; kingdom Metazoa; phylum Arthropoda; class Insecta; order Lepidoptera; family Pyralidae; genus Acrobasis; species Acrobasis suavella. The sequence continues at coordinate 2,825,547 of OW971950.1, forward strand.
TTCGAGCCGCAAGACTTAAAATACTCTATAATCATACTATACAATATGTAACAAAAACCCTGTCCGAACGCTGTAGGAGCAACTCAGATCGTCAATATGAACAACTTTTCCTATGGGACCAATGCTTGAACTAGAAGAAAAAAATCGTTATTTTCATTCAAATTGCCAGGCCGGCGGAACATTTTTGTATGAAAATGTCGATTTCTTTTTTCAAGTATTGGTCTTATAGGAAAAGTGATTCATATTGACGGTCTGAGTTGCTCCTACAAGGATCGGACAGGGTTTTTGTAACATGTTGTATAATATGGCTAAATACACTAGAAACATAATTAAAAAATCTCTTATTTAGATATTTTTTTTGAAGCAAACTCTTACATAAATTCTTAATTTACCTTTTCGCCTTATTTTTCATATAGAATACAATCAATATCATGAATTGAAATTTAAGGAAAAATAACGACTCACTGGAAAAAAACATAATGATTCAGCACTTTTCCAATGTTAAAATTTCAAAATGGTCACCCTGGTTCTATTTATACTGTGGATGGAAAAAGGTGAATCTATGTACTTATCTTAAAAATGTGGCCGGCATCCGGTCGGCAGATTACGGAGGACCAAGTAGGACTTTAATTTACGTGGTGCTTGTAATCTGCGTTTTAAACATCACTTGTGTTAATCATATTTAATTACGACAGTTTGCTAAGTATTTTTAGAGCGTTGATTGTCGTATTCTTAAAAAGTCTGCCTGGTTTTTTAAATTGCGCAATTTTTCTACAATGCTCAGTTATCTCGGTCCGTAGTATAAAATAAAATGTTTAAATAATAAAGAATTGATATGTCCCCCATCACATGTACAATAAAACACTGTTTTAGTGCTAAAGCCTTAATATCAAGTAAACCAATTCCAATTCTTTATTTGCTCATAAGAGTTTTACTTAAGGTCTTATACATAATTAAAATACAATCCATCTTATCAACCCTTTCGGGTACAGCAAATATTTCGTAACAAATAAAACAATGGTATATATACATACATACATACACACACACACACATACATATATATATATATATATATACACATACACACATATATATATATACATATATATATACATACATATACATATACACACATATACATATATATAAATATATATCATTATTTTATAAGTTGGTTATATAGATATTATATATATATCTGCTACAGTGTATACTATATATTTTTTTTACAAAATTATTTATTTGCATCTAGGTACTCATTTACAGAGTAATAGCAACCACTTTGCAGCATTTTTTTCGATTTCCTTTGAAAAGGCTTTATGTTTCTTTTTTTATATCTATTGGTAAACTATTATATATTTTGACTGCCATGTGAAATGGGCTTTGGCGTAGCATTTCAATTCTGGAGGGAGGGATGCATAATTTTTCTTTATTTCTAGTATTATATTGGTGGGTGTCTTTTAGTAGTAGATACGTGGATTCAGTTCAGGTCACATCATTATTAGCCGCCATCCAGCAAGGAATAAAATGAATATTATTGGCATCTTATTAATTATAATATATAATATTGTTAGCATAATTTACTTATTAAATATAAGTTATTTATTTCATATATAAAATATTTATTTATTTCATCACATTTTCATGAACATCATTTATATATCATTTGTGTCCTACCATTTCTGCTTTGAGAATATAAAGTCTGCTGCCATCGTAGGGGTGTACACTTGTACAGTAAAGTCCACCTCATTGCGTTAGGACTAGTGATGTGCCGTTCTTGAAAATTTCGAAAAATTTTTGAAACGTCTTAAAAATTCTCGTAAAATGTAGAAAATTTTCGGAAATTTCAGAAAATTTTGAGAAGTGAGAAATTTCCGAAAACAGAAAATTTCTCGACGGCACATCACTACTTAGGACACAAAATAAGACGTTATAAAAGTAATATAGGTATCTAACTTAAGTTTTTTTTAACTGTAGGTAGACTTAAAGGATGAAGTTCGCTAGGTATGTGCCTAACATAGACAGTTTTTATGTCACGGTTAACACTTAACAGAAATATGCGAACCGGTTTTACAATTTAGGATGACGATAACTAGAAGCGATCCGAACATCCTCGAAATTGCTTGCTACGAAACCAATTAAATGATTTTTCGGTTTCGCGACACGTTTTTGCTATTAAATAAACTTGAGATTAGGTAAATGATTAGATGAACATTTTTAAGTAGGTGGCTTTATCATCATCACTATCCGCAGGCTTTAACTGTCCACTGTTTGTAAAAAAAGACTTTTCTTAAGAATTCTTCTATTTGCCACGGTCCGCAGCCGCGGCAGCGGTTTTTTACCTCTGCGGTGCCGCGTGCTTGGATTTTGTTATTATGCATTTGCAACTGCTGCTCTGTCCTAGGCTTTCTGCAGAAGCAGGGCTGGTTTGAAAACTGAGGCCGGCGCCAGATGACGCAAAACGGGTCCTGATGATGCGGACCACATTGCAGAAAAGTTGGTCCTTGAAAAAATAAGGCTGCCGCTGCCGTGGCGGCGTACATGTATATAAACGCTCTTAGGTGACAGGCCTGGACACCTTCGTCTCCCACCTGGCGAGGAAGATGTACCGGATCGCTCGGCGCACCCCCACCTTAGGGGGATCGCGCCTCTGCATGCCCCAGCCGGAAGGCAGATACTGCCAGCCGAACTGGGCGTCGCGCCAAGAGCGCCGCCCCACCTGAACCCCCAGTAACATAAGAAAACTCGATGTGGCCGCCACGGCCACTTCCCTAAAACCCGCCTGTAGTTACAGGCGGCGGTAGCTCACCGCTGAAGAGGGCCACGGCCTTGAACAGCAACCCCGCTCCCGCCGAAAGGTGGGAATCGAGAAGAACTAGTTGGACCGCCAACTAATATCGTTGCGACTCTCTGGAGACTAATGCAGGCAACCACCTTAGTATGTGTTACAATGTCGTGAAAATTTTGTAGTATAACCTCAGGGACCAAATCTTCATCGCAGAAAATTGCCGAACATGATATTGCTTTCATGTATGAACGCAACAATGCTCCAAATTGTATCCCAAAACATTGAGCAAATTCCAGAACCGACAATAGAATCTGGTGCAGTTAGCAAACGCACGATCACGCACGTGATAAGGCGTGAGAGACGGTGTGGTTTCTCAGGAGTGTTGTAATTAGGTTTACATTGGAGTTGTTGCTTTCCGGGGCTTTCTTCAGAATTTACAATGGTTAACGGTGGGTCTCGGCCTTTAGCCTTTTGCTTTTGCTTTTGCTTTTCTTCCTTTTTAACCCCTGACAAAAAAGAGGAGTGTTTGAGTTTTATGCTAATGTCTGTCGGTCTGTCCGTCTGTCTGTCGGTCTTTCCGTCTGTCTTCCTGTAGGCATCGTAGAGTTTGAACGGATGGACCAATTTTGATTCAATTTTTTTACGTGAAAGCAAGTTCCCTTGCGGTTGTTCTTAGCTATGTTGCACGAAAATCTGTTCAACCATTTAAAAGTCAGGGCTTCCCCTAAAAAAAAATGGCGCTACGGATATCAAGACGGTAGTTCCGCTACTCATTAGTAGTTCTTGAGAGTCGTGGAATTATTAATTTGCGTAGCAAGTAAACTTGTAGTTTAGATTAAATGTTTTCTTCAGACTTAGGTCAAATCATCCAAACTGAAATTCCAAGGACAATAGATCATGTAATAACTGCATTACCAAGGCATAACTGTATTTTTCTTTTCAGCGAAATCTTTCGATATAATCAAAAGTATAGCCACACTAAAGTGTAAATGGGCAGGTCTTATCAGTCGTAAAAAGATGAAAGATGGACCAAAACAATTGACTGGCGACCATGGATAGGCCGCAGAAGTCGCGACAGTCACGATGAAGAGATCGTCAAAGCAGCTGGTCCACTTTGGAAGAGAAATCGCAACATCGTGAGGAATGGCGTGCAACAGAGTAGGCCTATATCTTGCAGTGGACAGATTAGGCTGTAAAAAAACGAATCTTTCGATGAGAAAAAGCTGCTGAGAGCTTCGAAGCAGCACAGCTAAGATCACGATTCACGCGTAAATGAGAGTGAAGGAGTTTACAAAATGCATTATATATAAAAAATAATACAAATTATAATTCAAGAACAATAACCCAACGTCCATCGGATGTTTGCTTGTTACAAAAACTGCAATGTCAGAATCGAACCTTGATTCCTTATAATAATAACACGGTATCACCATTGTTACCGTTCCGGAAGCCAGTGGGAGAAACTTGAGATGGCGTGGGAACGATCGGCAATTAAACAATGTGTAATGTGTATTTACAGCAATTCAACGGTAGGGTACTATTGCTTCACTACACGGCAGGAATTTGAGCATTGCTCACACGTATTGTAAGCTGGTGTGATGAAATTAAAACCACAATAAAATGTTGCATATATCAACCTCAATGGCTATAAACCTAGTCTAAAAGCATTAGTCCCTGTTGTACTCGTACTACACGAGTACAACAGGGACTAATGCTTTTACTAGGTTTAAACCACTGTCCATGTTTAAATCGCTTGTGTATCTACGAGTATATGTAGTCCAAATATCAAATACTTACTGTTAAGTATCTTCTTTCTTCGTTTTCTTTCAACCTCTCTTCGTCTACTGAAGAGAGCCTTCTCATATGCACACTATTCGATCTTGAGCTTTTCTCGTCCAGGTCTTTCTTATTATTTGGGTTACAGAGGTTCCCAAACTTATTTTGTCGAACGCCCACTTTAAACAATCAGTTATTTTGTAGCGCCCCCCATTTTTTTCACCATAAAAACCTGAATCACATATTTGTCTTGCCTGTAGTTTAATTCAACCTATATTCTAAACTAGACTTTTTTTACAAGAGAGAGCAATAATAATACATACACCAGTATATAAGAGTATCTTTTATAAAAAAATAACAATAATCAACATTAATAATTTTAAATAAAAAATAGCAATAATAATACAATTTTACAATAATAAAGAGTATCGGAAGTGGGGACCTCACCTGCGAAACTTTTAAACACGAAATTTTTTCAGTGTTTGATTCCTTTAACGATATAAAAAGCGTTGTGAACGCATTAAAATAATAAATATTAATTACATTTTTAGTATATATTTGTACAATAAAAAAGGATATAAATATGAAAAAATAAATGGATGTTGTGTAGTAAGAGGATTTTAATTTCAGTGAATTTTAAAATATGAAATAGCTGAAGTTATAAATCACTCATTACTTAAATCACATCAGCGCCCCCCAACTTTATTCTGGGCCCGTTACCGCCCCCCTTAAAGCCTCCAGCGCCCACAAGGGGGCGTTATCGCCCACTTTGGAAAGACTGGGTTATGGCATCGGCCCATCTCAATGCTTGTCTTCCTACAATCATGTGGCCCTGTCTCGGTCTCCGATCCACTACATTCCCGACTCCATCTTTCATCGTGGCTCGCCCACTTTTATATTTTCTGAGCGCAGATATACTCCGTGTTTCTCACTCTGTTCAGCAGTGTAATTTCAAGCATAAATCGCTCAATTTTGCGTTGGATCGTGGGCTTCCGTAAGTATAATCATGAAAGATATATTCATTATAGTTCTGTTTATTAAATCCAATAAGCAAGCGTAAAGGAATTGTAATATACTTATGCGCTTGCTTACAACACTAATATTTAAATTCGCAGTAGAAATTAATTTAATCGTATGGAACCCTTGATTGCTAAAATATCTAGAATATTCATCTCTTTTAGCATAGGTTTTATAAATTTCGCATTCTGTATGTGGATAAAAAGTTGAATTGAATATCTATTAATTACAGTGAACTTACTTTGCAAAATAAAACATAGTTAACATTTCAAAAAGAAATTGCGCGTAAATTAATTTATTTCAAAACAATTTTTACAAAAATCCGCTAATTGCTAGTTGCGTGGTCACCCTTTCGTACGGTAATTTCGTCTACTCAATAGCAACATAACAACGTCAAGGACAACTGATATTTATTTTCACATTAATTAATGCCGAAGCTATTAGGAAATTAAATTTAGTAGGTGGTTTACATGACACTATAAAACTTTTAATAGCTTTATCTTTTAATCAAATATTGCTATTGATTTATTTACTTTACGCGACATTGAGGCAGACAAAATCAAATTAGTTACAGTAAGTGGCGTACCGTCTCTCACTCGACAACCTCCGTGGTCACCATGCTAATCCGTCACCCAGAGGTTCCGGGTTCGATCCCTAGTCAGGGCAAGTTGGAAAATGGACTTTTTCAAATTGTCCGGGATGTTTATCTATATATGTATTTGTTATTAAATATGGTATCGTTGGGAGATTATATTAAACTGTAAAGATCCCGAAAAATCTGGGAAATTTACGAAATTTTACATAAATTTTCTGAAAATTGACGAAATTTATGTAAAATTTCATATTTTTCTATTTTCAAATTACATTAATTTTAACAGTGTATATGACTATAGTTTTTATAAATTTAATATATTTAAAAGTGCTATTATAAATTGTAGTAAAATTACAGAATTATTATAAGTTATTATTTATATTACATAGTTTTAAAATAAATTGTATTTTTATGGACAACATCCAAAATGATGGAATATTTATTTATGTGTTTAATAAATATTGTAATGCAAAGATAGGACGCAGAAAAAAATATGAATGATCCTGAAAAATTACGCTGAGAATTAGTCATATTTCGCGTAGTCATTAATCGTTAATAAAATTTAGTTTATTTAGCATTGGGACAGAAATGGCTTGTTATAATAATTTAACATACATTTTTAAAAAATTAACAAGGAACCAAGAATCAATGCCAATCCAAAGATATGCCGAAATACTTACTGAATTATGTATTGGGCAACTTTACACCTTACGGCACCAACGAGATTTTATCTCGAAAGTGCTGGGTGTGCAGGCAAGGCCTTGTGTAGTTCGACTGTGTGTCGGTGGCTTTATTTATTAAGTTATTAGCGGTCAAAAAAGAAAAGATAAATCTATGATGGAAATGATAAGGATAAATTATCCATGTTTATAAAGAACTCACACCATAATATAATGTGGCCAAAGCCCACGGCCTCGCCCATATTTTAATGCAGTTTAGCCATCCTTCGCTGAGTTTTTTTTACAAACTAAGGTAAAATAGGGTAGGTTTATACAAACTTTAAACCCTTATATCAACCCCCTTAGTTTTCAAAAATCCTTTCTTATTGTACACTCAAGTCATTCTACATTCTAGACTAAGCGATTTTAGCTGTGCCCTGATTGACCAGGCAATATGTCAGCCAGTAAGTTCCTTTTATTAAAAAAAAGTATTAGTTATGTATACATTATTATTTAGGTTAGTATTTTGGTAATTAAGTAACCAAATGAAAAATGAAGTTCGCCGTATAAAGATATATTTTTGTAGAATATTAAATTTTATACTCGGGGCAGAAGTAATACTCTTTTGTTTATGGCAATACTGCAATAATAAAGTGCTATTGAACTGTCTTCCGAACAATTCATGGTTACGAAACCGCACTTCGAAACCAGCAGGTGTACGTGGACCCTTAGTCTCGAGAATTTACATAAAAAGCGGTTACGTCAGAGAAAGTTGTTTAACTTTACCGAAACACATATAACATGAAAGTCACGCCGCGCGAAATCACGAAATTCTCTGAGAATAAAAAAAATATAATTAATCAGTGTATTGTATAAGGTTTGCTGAATGAATTTAAATATCGGGTAATATTCTTTGAGAACAAAATAAATAAAAGTGTAATTTAAAAAAAAGCAAATACTATGTTGGAAATTATTTACGATTGTATCTTTTATAAATGTTTTTCGACCAACACTGTCCACAGTAGAAACCGAACTGTGGAATCCACTTCCTGCAGCAGTGCTCTCGGACCGATATGACATTGAAACCTTCAAAAAACGATTCTATATCTTCCTAAGAGGCCGGGAACGCTTCTGTTACACCCCTGGTGCTGCAGTTGTCCATGGGCAGCGGTGATCACTTACCATCAGGTGACCCGCTTGTTCGTTTGCCGAGCTATAACATAAAAGTTGATGATGAATTTTTGAAGCTTTGCTTACTTTTCTAGCCTAAATGTAAATAGTTTCTGATAAATCTTACTAACAAAAAAATTCTTTCAGTACATGTAAAAAAAAATTCGTTAGTTCAACAAGAATTATTTTTAGACTCAGAAATAAATAAGCAATTACAAAATACATAAAACAGAAATATAACAAAAAATAAACAATAACTAATTTAAGTAAAACAGACCCGAAAATTATCCCATAATTTTACATTGGAACATTTTATTATAGACAAAATGTACTAATGTGTCCACAAGATACATGGCAGTGCGGACACGATAATTAAAAACTCAAAGCTGACAGTGGCTTGTCGTTACGTCAATACTTATTTATTTTAACTAATTGCATTTTACAAGTAGTTGTTTGCGTTTACGTTTCGCGACGAGTTACGTAAGTTGTTCAAGTTGTTTTACAACTGGTTTAGACTTAATGTCTAACGTCGACCATATGTCACGGAATAAATGTACCTACTGGTTAAAGGATTTACATTTAAAAAACCGGTGAAGTGCGATTTTTTTAAATTTCCTATTTTTAGCCCAAGAAAATATATTTATTCCATTTGTGTGTGGGATTACAACCAAATTTTACCTGATTTGGTAAAGTTGCACGAGTGATCCAAAAGGGTTCCGTTTTTTATTTTTGTACGGAATCCTAAAAAACTGGTCAAGTGCTAGTCGGACACGAAGGGTTCCGTACCTCCTTACAAAGTTAAAAATAAAATTAAAATTCGGTAAAAATTTCAAGTTCTTTGCTATTACGGTACAAGAGAACCTTTGGGTACAGAACCTTTGGGTATATGTTAAGTAAAAATTAAAAATTTGATATAAATATCATAAAAGTGATAAATTTTATTAGGAATTGTATCTTCTTTCTTATTTCATATTAAAACACGATGTCAATTCACTCGTTCATTTATTACATACTTAGTTACATTTCAAAATATTAAATATGTACTTTTTTTAAATTATTGTCACAAAAAGAACAAAATTAGATCAAGATTTCAAAATCACATATAATTTTTGAGAGTATATTATATTTTTGGTGGCATCGTTTCAAAAGAAGATATGTTTGTGTTGTATTTTATTTTTACGACTGCCTCCGTGGTCCAGTGGCCAAGGCGTTCGCCTTGTGACCCGGTCATGGGTTCGATTCCCACAGGGAAGCATACTTTGTAAAAACTTGTTTCCAGTCTGGATAGGATATTGCAGGCTTGAATCACCTGATTATCCGAAAAGAAAGATGATTCCGTGTTTCGGAAGGCCCGTAAAACTGTGGGTCCCAAACGCCATCTAGCGATTGAACATCAAACTATCTAAGGATTGGTTCCTGGTTTGCCCTTTGGGTTGCGGCAGTCGCTCTGTGTAAAAACCACTAACCTCGTCAAATCTCCTTGGTTAGGTAGCGGACCCCGGGCTCTCAAGCGTTACCGCTGAGGATGCAACCGGGAATACGTGAGGATGATAATGATGTTGTTTTTTTATTTTTAGACACGTAGCGCTTCCTAGAGCTCCTAGAGGTATGCAAATTGAAGTAGTAAAACTGCACCTAAATCAGTTCCGTGTTTTTCGAGAATAGAAACGGACAGACGACCGAGTGTGATCGTGAATACTAATATCATGTAGCGAATTTACTTTATAAATGGTTTTTAGGGTTCTGTACCCAAAGGGTAAAAACGGGACCCAATTATTAAGACTCCATCACAGAATTAATAAGAGTATTACAAAACACCACTGTCCGTATGTCGGTCTGTCTGTCTGTACCTCATGAAAAATTAGAAAATATTTAGAATGTACCAGCTGCTTCTCTTCCCGCCTTATTCCATTTTTATGCCAACAAATACACTAGCCGTGGCCTTTAGCTCTGTCTGCCCCGATAGAGATAAAGGTGTGATAGTTTGTGTGTGCGTGTTTTATGGAGATATTTATTTAACTTTATTACAATACCATTGAGTTACAAATTAATAATGCTTCATGTGACTCACTTATGACTACATTTTCAATGTCAAGGATACCGTGTTCTTTGTACAAAGTATATATTTGCCCTCAATATTAGCGCAGGTGTGGGCTTCAATGTGAGATGAATTACTCATATATGTGTATGGATGTGTGATGTTTTTATCGAAAAAATGATACATACCCCTTTCACCGCGAGACTTTATATCAGTTGTCGTGCCCCCAGCGCGAGGGGTAATAAATCTTAAATAAATACCTACAACCAAAAAGGGATGTGGATACTTCAGTTATGTGCAAAACGGGCATTTTTGTTTTGTCGGATATATCCGACTCTCACGGAATAGGCACGACAATGTTTGTCGGATAAATCCGACGTTCGCGGTGAAAGGTATTAGTATATATGTATGTATATGGAAAATATTATATTATTGTGTTTATCTGTATATACTTTTATTTACATCTTTTTTTTTAAATTGCTTTACTTTATCTTGCAAGACTTGCAACCCACATTTAGACTATCTGTATATCCCAAAGGTTGACTGGTAGACAACGCTTTTAGCGTTAAGTTCGCCTATTGTTCTATACAATTTGTATTTGATGAACAATAAAGATTAAATAATTAAATAAAATTAATAAACATTTATTTTTGAAAAATAATATTCATAATACCGAATAATTACTTTATCTGCAAATGATTCGTAGAAACTCATTTGCAGATTCTCCAGCGCAGTATGATGACGAAATGGCATGCTTTGATACGCCATAAGTATGGTCGGTGATTTGCGATTTCGCACACGTTTATATTAAAGAAGTTTATATTAAGAAGAAGAAGAAGAAGACGTCATTTTACACTTTTATTTTTATTGGAGATATGCTTTAGCACCTCAAATTGGTTTTAAGCACTCATTTAGTTTGTATTAGGCATAGACCTATAATGTTTTATTGCGTAAAAAGACAACACTAGCCGAGTGTGACAGATAATACGAAAACTGTAATCCTCTCAAGAGCAAAATAGCTATTATACAATATACAATATGTAACAAAAACCCTGTCCGATCCCTGTAAGAGCGACCCAGACCGTCAATATGAACAACTTTTCCGATGGGACCAAAGCTTGAAACTCAAAAAAAAAAACCGACGTTTTCATACAAATTGCCGGGCTGGCCGAACACTTTTGTATGAAAATTTTGCGGTGCAATTTCCGACCTGGAAGGCTAGAATAAGCCGCTCTATATCTTCCTGTAGATGTCCTAATAAGCGACTAAAGGACTAAGCACAACATTTCCTGTTCAACTGCATTCCCAAGGGGGACGTCGGGCGGCGGCGTTGTAAAACTTTTCACACAAATACATTCCCGAAGTGGTTTGTCGTTGGGTAGGCAGCCGGTCTTAAAACTATAGCCAAATCGTTTAAACCAAAAAAAGTTAAATATCATTTATTAATCTTTGCATATTTGTTTCACTTGACGACCTCCGTGGCGTAGTGGTCACCATGCTAGTCCGCCACCCAGAGGTTCCAGGTTGGATCCCCGGTCAGGGCATGTTGGAAAATGGCCTTTTTCAAATTTTCCTGGGTCTTGGGTGTTTATCTATATGTGAATCTGTTATAAAATATGGCATCGTTGAGTTAGTATCCCATAATACAAGTCTTGAACTTACTTTGGGGCTAGCTCAATCAGTGTAATTTTTCCGTATATATTTATTTATTTATTCTTATTTATATTTGTCAGATTTTTCGGTCCGGCTATTTAGTCTCTATTCATTTAACATTTAGTTACGAACTCTTTTGCCTTGTGAAAAGATTCCGTAGATGCGCACGCGCACTGGACAGGTCGTTCTTAGCTAAAAATCAATGAGCCTACTCTCTGAGCAGCACCAAGCACTGGAGCTATGATCTTTTTGGAATGCTACAGCAACACACAATACACAAATACAAAGATATTGATATAATATGTTCCCATTACGACGTTTTATCACGTTTTGTTTTGTAATTTTGTATGTGTGTGACTATAGCTAAAAAAACGTATATTTATCTATTTTTCACTTAGATTAAAGTACATTTTCAGCATTTTGGAAAAGACAAAGCGCACTCCTGGCTTCGAAGCTAAATGCTAAGATAAAAAATCACTTGTCATTAGGTGGGCCATATGCTTTTTCATACCAGTCGCACGAAACAAATATTTTTATTCGTAACCATTCGTTACCGTATTTCAATCACTCGATTCACTCTATACAAACGACTTCAACGCGCTCGCTTCAGTTACGAACGACTCTGAAACTCGCGTTGCAAAATAGAACCTTCAAAGACAAAACAATAATTTGCAAGTTTGAATTAAGATTGAAATTCCAGTAATTCATTTTTCATGAAAATTATCCAGTGTTTGCCAAAATTCTTGTCACCCTAGCAAATTGGTTTAACTTTTTTTAGCTGAAAACAATGAAATGCCAGTTTCACTCCACGCTCAAGTAAATTAAGTAGGTATTTAAGCTAGGTATAAACTTACTAATTTGACCTTCGCGGTGCATTGTTAGGTGCTTACTTAGTGCTTGGTAAGTGTTTTATTTAAGTCTGTTTTATTTACCTAACTTGGTAAGTAAGTAGTTAGTTTAAATTTGGGAAGCTATACATTATACATATCACGTCTTTTCCCTCATAGCATAGACAGAGCCTTGGATTTTGCAGCCCTAGACTTTGCTTTTTCACCATCTCGCTAAAAGTAGTCTTTGGTCTAAGACTACTTTTAGCGAGATGGTGAAAAAGGGGAATCAAAAGCCGATTCTAGCCCATTCCTTCAATTGACTTTTAAAATGTGCCCAGGAAAACAAGCAGCTGGTACATTCAGACAAGCATTACAGGAAAACAAACCTACAACTTTGGTTACAAAATACGTGACTATATCTATGACTTTACGTAAGCGTAAACATCATCGCAAGGTAAGAATAGAAATAGAAATATTATACAAACAATTGCATATTAAATTCAATGCTTTATAGCCAACGAAGCAGTAAACTTGTCTAGAATAACTTGAATAACAAGATTGTTAGAAGCAAGACTTACCTTTCCACTTGGAATCCAATAGATGTTTTTATACAGTCAAATCACTAACGCATATGGAAAATCCAATACATTATAATAATATGCGAGTTACAAAATCCATAATAAACAACCGATGGGAAACCAGTTTACGTGTTAAGAAATTCCTTTCGTTCCTACACAAAACTAGTTAAATCTCACATAAATATAACTTAACTGTTATTTAAAAGTAATAAAATTCTTGTCTATGAATAGTTTTTATTCACACAAACGCACTCACTCGGAATGTTATTTTTTTAAACATTTAAAATTCGAAACATTCACTACAATACGCGCATGCGCGGAACGATCGCGCCTTCGTTCGTCGAGGCAACGACTGTCTTGGGCCAATCGGCGTCTTGCATTCTCCGAAGATTGGATTGTAACACCGACAAATTCAGATGGTCATCTGATATGCTACGATTAATCTAACTGCAAATACTTTTCATAAAATTGGGTTATAGTTTAACTTATCAATTTGCTGATTGAATTTAGACCGTAAAGTTACTGGAATAAAATTTATTTTCATGTTTTTAAACGGCCTTTAGAAGGCTGTATGCAATTGTCACAGATAATTGAGTTTATTTCTGCGAGTAGTAAGACAGATTTTTGTTTAGCCAGCAATAAAATGAATGGAGTTACAAATAAAACGGAAAGTAAACTTTATTATTTCAATCGTAAAGTTTAAATTATTTTGGCAGGGTATTATGGAGTTGTTCACCTTAGAAGAAATGCTATGGCCTCCGCTGGTATGTGGCATGCATCGAAAGCTCGAACAGAATCATGATTGGTATTTTATCGAGTGATGTAAGGTAATGCGCAGCGCAAGTATACGACTTTGCAAGTGGTTGCGATTCTTGTTTTTTTTATTGGCGGTAATAAAATGTTTACTGTAGTGACATCTGTTGACGAGTGCAATAGAAATAAAAAAAAAACTTTTTCCACAATTGATTTTTAATGTCATTTTAAGGTATGAAAAAAGCTAAGCTAATAAGCCAGGCCCAAAAAAAAAAAAAAACAAAAAAAATTGATTTAGTATAGATATTATTTTGTACACTTACAAGGTACTCACCTATATTTTATGACATGACAAGATAGTCCATGAATTTGCCAGACTTTGAAAAAAAAAAGATGTGAAAAGCTTTAAGTTCGATATCCCGTTTTTCCCGGTGATCTGGTTACCCTACAGTTTATTATTTTCTAGACTCCATCAATGGACCGGTTGGGCACATTTCCCGTACAATATTTTTTCTTTAAAAAAGGAACATAATATTAACCAACATTTAGATGGTAGTAAAGATATTAAAAAATACAATATTTCAAGATTTTACCTAGACCTCAATGTAAATGCCACCTTGAAAATTATTTTCCTTATTTATTTAAAACTAGCTCACGTAGGTACGCAGGTTAAGTATTTAAGACAGAACGTAGGAGTTGGTAATACCTTTTCTTTCTTTAATTGCATCATATCGTTTTCTTTCTATGACTGAGAGGAAAAATTACATGGAAAGAGATAAGCGCTATTACAAGAAAAAATATGATAATAAGCATATATAAATACAAAAAGTACCTAATTTAAAGTGGTAGTCGTGTAGTTACAGATAACATGTGATTTTGAAGGTTAGGGTTAGGGGGGATACCTGATTTTTACGGGGTCCAGTGCTGCCCCATTTAAAATAAGTTACTTTAAAGGAAACAGAGATATAATCTAAAATTTTGTCTTGACCAAGCCCTAGAATAACTCTTCAAACTATTTTATGAACTACTGTTTACAGTTTAAAGTGAGAACGTGAAGCTTTTCTACACACATTTACTAAAAACGGTCACTTTTGGCTAATGTACGCACATAAGCCAAAAGTGGGCGATTTTCGCTAATGTAAAGCTTCATTCAAATAGGGGCAGTATTGGACCACCTTTGTACCACCTTAACCGTAAGGTCCCGGTTTAGATCCCCGCCCGACCCGACTTGTAGGTACCTCTGAATTTGTAGTAGGTATCTATAATCTAACACATGTACCTACGGTCATTTCTGTAGACCACTCTAGCTTCCATAAAAGGAAACATCTTTAGGAAACCAGCACAGTAGGTGTGTAAACAAGATATAGGTATGTTTAAAAAAGTAATACCCGAACTACGGGAGCAATTAACGGCTAACAATGTATATATTTTTGAAATGTGCCAATTAAGACCTTTCATTTGCTCAGCTCACTTGAGGCCTATGGAATAAGAGGCAATGTTCTCAATCTAATAGAATCATATTTGAGTGGTAGGCAACAAGTTACGGAAATTACAAGGATCTGCCCGGAGAAAAAAATTGAAATAAAATACACCTCAGATGAAAGGAATGTAGTATGTGGAGTTCCCCAAGGAAGTGTATTGGGACCATTACTTTTCATACTCTACATCAATGATCTGCCTAATGTTACTAACCAACCAATGGTACTCTTCGCTGATGACAACACCATATGTGTGAAAAGTAATGATATAGTTGACCATGAAAGAAATATAAATGACGCAGTGAATGACGTAGTAAAACGGCTTAATAGAAATAAGTTGACAATTAATCTGAAGAAGACTAACATAATGCTCTTCAAACCTGTACATTCAGCACCCAACATGAATATAAAATATGGGAACACTAATCTAGAAACTGTTAAAAAAGCTAAATTTCTGGGACTTACTATTGATGACCAACTTAAGTGGAGAGAGCAAGCAGACAACATATGCAAAAAACTAAGTAAATCAGCATTTGCCTTGCATCAACTAAATAAAACTACAAAAACAAACGCGATGCTTACTGCCTATCATGGTCTTGTCGCGTCAGTGCTTAGGTACGGCATTATTTTTTGGGGTAACTGCGTTGACAGAGAAATTATATTCAAAGCACAGAAACGGTGTATTCGATCTATGTGCGGCCTAAGCACAACAGACAGTTGCGAACCTATATTTAAACAATTTAAAATATTGACATTTCTCGCAATGTACATATTTGAAATGGCTTTATTTGTAAAAATGAATTCAGAATTGTTTGCAAAGTTATCTGAAGTAAAAAAGAATCCCACAAGATCACAGGATAGGCATACTCTATGCACACAAAAATATAGGCTTGCTCTAGTCAGAAAAAACATTCTTGGTATGGCTATAAAAATGTACAATAAACTACCAAATGACTTAAAAGATTTAAATTTTAAAATGTTTAAAAAACGACTCTTTGGACTACTTGTAGATAAATCGTACTATTCTGTTCAAGAATTTTTCAGAGACGACAAGCTTTAATTTTGCCATTATTTAATGATTTCATAGACATAATTATAGACTACCCTTTTATTATATGACATTACTATTATTATACCAATTTTCTTGACATTTATGTAAAGTTAATACCTATTTTTATATTTTTTAGTTCCTAAATATTTGTATGTTAAAAACGGCAAAACATAGCGAACTATTTTATATTATATTGTAACATCTTATCTATTTGTACCTATGTTTGACAAATAATGATTGATTGATTGATTGATTGATTTGATACCCCACTCGATATCGAAACAAAAATTATGACTCGTACTTTTTGGTAAGTAAGTATGTAACATTTCATAAATTTATTGCATACAAATTGAAGCCTAAGTCAACCGGACAATAATGACGCATCGATTCATATCTCATTTGTGAAAATTGGATGAATAAGCGGTTCGGATGCTGCGGTGGCACAGACATATATACACATCTACATATTATACAATATGTAACAAAAACCTTGTCCGATTCCCGTAGGAGCAGCTCAAACCGTCATTATGAACAACTTTTCCTATGGGACCAATGCTTGAAACTCGAAAAATAATCGACATTTTCCTACAAAAGTATTCGGCCGGCTTGGCAATTTGTATGAAAATGTCGAAATTTTCTTCGAGTTTTAAGCATTGGTCCCATAGGAAAAATTGTTCATATTGACGGACAAGGATCAGACAGGGTTTTTGTTACATATTGTATATGTATATAGTATATACATACATAGACTGCGCCATCACCTTTCCGATTGTCTTTTGCGTAGTCGGGTAAAATGTTTCGAGTCGAAATGGTTTTAGTGTGGTTCAATTTCAAATCATCTTTGACTAGTATGTGGCCACGGCGATAACTCTGTCGTTGTCACTAAATGTCAGTCACTGCGCTACGTCAGATGCTTTTAGGCAGCTCGAAAAAATTACACCAGTGTTAGTTTTTAACTTGACAAGTTTTGGCATCCCGTACTATAGGCTATTTCACTTAGTTTGTTTTTTGACAATATTTTATACGAATAACAAATAACACTAACAAGAGGCTGTTTTCCGAAAATAGAAAATAAATTGCTCTTTCGTAAGCGTGACACCTAATGACAGTGACGTCACGCGGGTATGTGTATCCTTTTTCTGTTATTTGACAGTTTTCTCTTCCACTGGATTTAAAAGGCTTACAACTTGCTTATTTTTGAGCGGAGTAAAATTATTATTTATGTTTTCGGTTTCGTATCATGTTACTTTTTGATATGAACAAAAAAAATCGCGTCAAATACCGAATACAAGTTGACCGATCAATCCCTGCGATCAGTTGATCCGATTTTGTATGGAAAGCAAAGAAATAATTTTCATTAAAACTATAGCGAGACACAGACATTATTAAAAAGCACGGGTTACTCACGTAGAGAATCAGCTATACTGGCCAACATGTGTCGACCTCATCCGGAGGTCTTCATCAGGGCGCATGTGACGCGCCTACACGAAGCCGCTACGCGACACACTGACTGACTCTGTGACCAGTAGTTGACTCTCTACGGCTACGCGACACACTGACTGACACTGTGACTACCAGCTGACTCTCTACGGCTACGCGACACACTGACTGACACTGCGACCAATAGCTGACTCTCTACGGCTACGCGACACACTGACTGACACTGTGACCAGTAGCTGACTCTCTATGCGAGTAACCCGTGCTTGTTAATAATATTTTTCATTTTAAAAATATTTTTTTCCGTGAGGAAAACCTATCATGGACTGAATTTGCCCTTAAAATAGTTACAGTATATTTTGTTAGAAGTATATCTACGCTCTAAAACATAAGCTATTTCAACTCAAGTAAAAAGTATCCACGTCTAAATATACTTGTTTAAGTATATTTCCGGACGAATCATCATGGCTGGCATACATAGCAAACAACCCAGCTCATTTAGGATACAGAGCGGAACAAATGAACACATAAACAGACGTTTTTGGGGCAAGCTTACAGCGCACGTTAAGATGCGCTGACGCATGGCAATTGGCGAAGTTGAAAGTGAAGACTGTGTCAATAAGCTGTATTGATGAAAGTGATGGCCTACTAGCAATAAATAACACTTAAGTAAAAAAAACTAGTGGTTCTGTGCGCGTAAGACCTCACCAGTCACCCCGACCCGTTGAAGTTTATAGGAAACAAAAGTTGTACAGACAAAAAAGTTGCACTTAATAGGGTAATGTCATAAAACTTTATTTTATGACATTTGAAAATTTATCAAAATGGCTGAAATATAATATTTTTAAAGTGTTCAACAAAAATTTCGACAAAAGGAATCGACTAAAAATTATACAACGTGGAAGGGACATACCTGTAATAAATCGAACCACAAGCTATACTTGATCACTATAGTATAATGAAATTAATATGAAAGCCAAAACACAAAAAAAAAATTCGTCATTTCCATACAAAAGTGTGCAGCCGATCGGGTAATTTGCATGGGGATGTCGAATTTTTTTTGGTTACTTGGTTGTTATAATAATTTAATTATTATAACATATAAGTAACCAAAAAACATTCGTAGTTTTGTATGTATGGTACAGCCGCGCAATGCTAGTGTATCCAGTATATCGATAAAAATGTAATTTCGATAGCTTCATGCACAATCGACCCTCATATAAAGTAGCGGCAGGAAGTCACGTTACCAGCCTAGGCCTGCGGTCACGTCGCACTGTTGACGGAACTAGTGTACGTGAGTGACAGTCAATTTCTCATTCACATTTTTTTAACTCAACGTCGATAGTTTTATAATCTTGATATTTTATCTTTTATTTAGACGCCGACTTTATCTTTCTTCCATGCTGATAAGGGGCATGCTTAAAATGAGCTACCTGCTTCTCTTTCCGCGCTGATTGTAAGAGCCGATCAAGGGAATTGGCGGGAATTGAAATCGAGTTAGGGCCGGCACACATATAGCGAAGCGCAGCGCAGAGCATTTTTCACTGTCAAACTATTATCAACCTTGTCCTCTTTGAAATATTATCCAAAATCAATTAACACTATACTTACGCACATATGACAAATTTCGGCTAGGCTATAAGTATTGTGTTAATTGATTTTGGATATTATTTCAAAGAGGACAATGTCGATAATAGTTTGACAGTGAAAAATGCTCTGCGCTGCGCTTCGCCATATGTGCGCTGGCCCTTAATAGGCGATACGGTAACCCATAATATGATGACTATTTTGACTCCATTTTCCACCTTCTCGCCACCATCACGGTTAAAATGAACCTTTGAAATTGGGTCTTGTGCCCCGGGCACTCCGCGCAAGCCTGTGTCACTCCCCGTTTAGGTATCGAAAATTACTTTACGCGCAGCGACTACTCCGGAGGGGAAAATTTTTTCACATGAATCGTTTGTACAGAGTAATAATAATAAATCTTTATTGTTTTTTTTATAATTAAATAAATATATAGGGACAAATAACACCGATTGAGCTAGCCCCAAAGTAAGTTCGAGACTTGTGTTATGGGATACTAACTCAACGATATTATATCTTATAACATATACATATATAGATAAACATCCAAGACCCAGGACAATTTGAAAATAACCATTTTCCAACTTGCCCTGACCGGGGATCGAACCCGGGACCTCTGGGTGGCGGACTAGCATGGTGACACTACGCCACGGAGGTCGATGGTGTCTCTTAAATTCTAAATAGATTGTTACAAAGTGACTTACATATCTAAACATGTTAATTAGTCACATCAAAGGTTCCCTCACTCGGCAGCTCACCATCGAACTAGGAATAAACCTGTATCTCGAGTGGTAGGTAGCGTTGCGAGGGTTCCTGGGACATGGATGGTTACATCGATAACTAAAAAATGAGAGACTGATATTTTTGGAAGTTTTCTTAATTTGGAACAATAACACCCAAACTAGATTTTATCTGTGATTTGGGTATTCGTGCATATAGTTTCCTGAAACATAATTAAAATGTAATAAGAAAAAAAGGGTATATTAAAACAAAAGCTACGGAGAAAAAGCTCTTAGCCGGGTAAAAGTACAAAATAAAAAGGGTAAAAGTACATGCGCGTGGGAGTGCACACGTGTGTGTGTGTGTAAGAGAGAGAGTGTGAAACAGAGGGAGTATCAGTGAGAGGGAGTAAGAGAGTAAGTGCGTGTTGAGAGTGTTTAATTGTGCGTAGGAGTGACACTATGTAAAGTGGCTTTAAGAAGCTTGAAAAGTCTGGTGACAATATACTGCCACATAAAACCCGAAAAAGATTAACTACAAACCATTAAGTCCAATTTATTAATAAGAATAATATTGGTTTGCAATAGATGTCCAGGCATCTAAACGAATAGGTGCTAAGTTCAGACACGAGCTAAATTAAACCATATCGCTAACAAAATTCGAGTAGATATTTCTTTGAATTTCTTTGCTGAGTAAGACTTCTGTACGTGTATAGGTTCTAGTACTTATTAAGTTTCCTGGGCCTCTGCCTAGAGCCGCAAGACCTAAAATGTTCTGCCATTAGGCTCAATTTACATTGCAGCAGAGTTGCAGTGATTCGACGAAATCGTTCATAGCATAATGAACTTTCTGTCAATCGTATGTTCAAACTATGGCGTTGCCGGTAATTTAGTCATTATGCTACTTAGTAATAATGATATAAAGACGATCTGGATACATAGTCTTTTTGAGATATGTACTTTGTGTTACTTAGCCATTCTGATATCTTGTCCTTCTGATACTAACCGCCGGCGGCGACCGATTTGCCGCAGTGTAAATTGATCCATTAGGATAAAGAATGCGGTATCATTACTCCCGCGTTATAAAATAGGTCTCCAGAAGGATTTAAAAGTTGGTGGTATATTAGGGCTATTAAATAGTCGAATATAAGACTTAAAACACACTTATTATTTTCAAAATTGCATTTATTTCTGTATAATGTAAGCCTACGTGTATACAATAAACAATTACAGACAAAAACAAGGAACACCTAACATTTTTGGAATAATTAGCCGAACATGAGATCCTTTAACGATGTTTTTATTTTTGTAGATCCAACATATTAAATAAAACATTAATACTCGCTAAAAGCGTAATACAATAATTTTCCAAAACTAAAAACCGACTTCTAAACCAAACTACACAACCAATTTTATTTTATTTTATTTTTGTTTATTGATAAACCAACAGCGATACCACGGTTCTCTATTCTGTGGCGATACAAATTCTTATAGTTACAAAATATACGATATACCTAAAATTTTGATAAAATGTCTATACCCCTTCAAACAAAATAATTTTCCACATCGGTCCACGCGTCTTCGAGTAATCAGTGAACATAACATTCATAACAAAGAGATCCCGACGAATTGATAACTTCCTCCGTTTTTTGAAGTATTAGGGCCGGCGCACATATGGCGAAGCGCAGCGCAGAGCATTTTTCACTGTCAAACTGTTATCAACATTGTCCTCTTTGAAATAATATCCAAAATCAATTAACACAATACTTACGCACATAATGCACATATGGCGAATTTCGACGAGGCTTATAAGTATTGTGGTAATTGATTTTGGATATTGTTTCAAAGAGGACAATGTCGATAATAGATTGACAGTGAAAAATGCTCTGCGCTGCGCTTCGCTATATGTGCGCCGGCCCTTAAATAATAATA
This sequence comes from Acrobasis suavella, assembly GCA_943193695.1. Taxonomy (NCBI): domain Eukaryota; kingdom Metazoa; phylum Arthropoda; class Insecta; order Lepidoptera; family Pyralidae; genus Acrobasis; species Acrobasis suavella. Next base: position 2,847,605 of record OW971950.1, read on the forward strand.
CTTTTCAAAATGATTACTGTATACAGATACTGTATTAGGAAATGGGGTAAATGGAGCTTAGGTCCATCAGACCCAAAAGCCACGCTCAGCTCCATCCTTTTTCCGTCTTTAAGCGAGCTTAAAGACGGAAAAAGGATGGAGAAAGGTTTGCTAACCGCATCGCCTAACATTATTCATTTTCTTCCATGCTGGGCAGGAAGAAAATAAAAACTTTGGAATTACCAGCTGCTTTATACTTGCGCAGTGTAAAAGCCGATCTAGTTTAGCAACCGATCACTACCTACAAGTATTTTTAATTCTGTTTCCACCTTCAGCCCGCCATCACGCTAAAAGTGGCATTTGGTTATTGCAGCCCTGGGCTCTGTCAGGCCTGTGCCGTTTAGGTATCGAAAATATACCACTTCGGAGGGGAAAATTCACTAACATGAATCGTTTGTCCAGAGTAATAAGAATGAAATTGACTTGCGATGGATGTCTAGGTATCTAAACGAAGAGGTGAGGAGTTCTGACGCGAGCTAAATTAAACCATAGCGCTTACCACATTAAGGGGCTACCTGAGGTCCAGTGCCCCCATTTGAAATAAACCATTTGAAAAGAAACGGAGATATGATTTAAAAATTGGCTTTGATATAATCCTAGATAACCCTTCAAACTATTTTATGAACTACTGTTTATATTTTAAAGTGAGAACGTGTAGCTTTTTATAGCATTTTTGCAAAAATCGGCCACTTTTAGCAAAAGTGCTATAAATATGCTGTCTGCGGGACAAACATGTCATAGTGCATGTATTTGTGGTCTTATATTGTATATCGTTCCCTAAATACAACCAAAAATACCCTGTCTGACCCATTAAGGGGCTACCTGAATTTTTCGGGGTCCAGTGCTACCCCCATTCATTTGAAACGGTGATATCATTTAAAATTTTGTCTTGAACAGACCCTAGATAACCCTTCAGCCTATTTTATGAACTACTGTTTAACAGTTTAAACTTTTAAAGTGAGAACGTGAAGCTTTTCTACGCACATTTGCGAAAAACGGCCTCTTTTGGCTAATGTGCGTAGAAAAGCATCACGTTCTCACTTTAAACAGTTGCTAATAAAATAGTTTGAAGGGTTATCTAGGGCCTGGTTAAGGAATTTTTTTTAACAATATCTCAATTTTCTTTCAAATGAGTTATTTCAAATGGGGGCAGCACTAGATCCCGAAAACTTCAGGTCGTTCCTTAAGGATAAAGACATTATAGTGTTTGTATTTGTAACGCTCAAAGACCAAAAACGCTCATTGAGCAAAAAAATATTCATAATATATTATTGTGGTCGATCTGTGATTGTCACACGTTGTGGACAAGTTTTTCACGTAAAAGGCGTTTCCGGTATTTAAGTGTCACATAAGGTAAACTTCCAGTTATCGGACGCTAACTGTCATTGGACAAAACACAATTAAACATTATTGTGCAACATTATATTGACACTGCAGCTGATAACTGTTTTATACTGTGTAGCTGCAGTATTCCCAATTTGAAAGCATCCTTAATAAATAAGGTTTTCTTCTGTCCAATGACTATTACCGTCCAATGACCGGAAGTTTACCCCATACATGTTTCTATACAAATTGAACAATATTACAAAAGTTACATTGACTATTAATGTGAGAGATCTACAATAATAAAAATATCAACGTCACAATTTTGCCGTTAATTTTTGAACTTCAAACAATTTTGTACTACGCAAGTGTCTTATTCTGAAATAATACTTTAAGCTATTAAGTAACTAAGGTTTTATCGACTAGATTTACACCGACATACATATATTACTATTTAAAATACAACACTTACATCAATTCAAAATATACATGGAATACCTTAAACTAAACAAGGAAATAAGTCTTAGACTTTGTTATGGGGTGAAAAATACTCTCGAGCAGTAGAAATACAAGACTTTTTTACCCGACTGCGTCATAAAAAGGGTTATGTTTTTCGAGTGCAAGTAACATAAATTATACTTATTGACGTGTAAAAGTCTTATTACTGAATTTTTGAATTTCGAATTTTGTATAGGACGCTCTGCATCCTTAACGGTTTGATGGACTTGAGAGGTGTCGTTAGATTCGTCTTAATTTTGAGAGTGACACTGGGTATGAAATTAAACAAAAGCGAAATAGCGGATTTTCGGAATTTTTCAAGCAATCGAGTTTTTTTTTAAATAAATTGTTGTTTTATTAGTTGGGACTAATTTGGCATTGAGCGACGGAAAACTTCAGCATGACCGGTGCTGATGCGTTCCGTCGTTCTCTCTCGCTCTTACTAATGACGGTTCTGAGTGACACAAAAGGACAGCAGCATAGAAAGTGCTGTTCAGTGCTGCCAAATGAGTCTCAACCCTTAAACTACACACTGCAGGGCAAAGATCTCCATATCCTTCCTCGTCCCGATTAAGCGCGACATTCCTCTCAAAACATCTGATATCATCACTCCATCGTTTCCTATGCCTGCCCGGCTTCCTACGGCCAAGCAGGAATTCACCCTGTGAATAATTTAGTATCCTCTTCCCGTGACAGCTAATGATTGGCTTAAGGGGATACATGAATTTGTCAGGGTCCAGTGCTGCCCCCATTTGAAATAAATTATTATTAGTAAACCCCGTTTCTTTTCAATTTTATTTTAAATGGGGGCAGCACTACACCTCGAAAAATTCATGTATCCTATTAAGAATACGTTCTCAATTAAGAGTGTTGCCACTGTGTGCTTGAATTACCCTACCAAAATGCATTTATTTAACTTAAAATACCAATTATAAACTAAAAATTCAAGATACGAATATCATCATCATCATTTCAGCCGCATAACGTCCACTGCAGGACAAAGGCCTCTCCCAAGGATTTCCAAAATGACTGATCAAGAGCGGCCTGCATCTAGCGCTTTCCAGCGACCTTGGTCAGGTTGTCTGACCACCTTGTGGGTGGGTGTATACGCTTCGCTTGCCAGTACGTGGTCGCCATTCGAGAACCTTTTTGCCCCATCAGCCATCGGTTACTAATATAGGTATATTAAATATTAAATTATGAATCATACGAGATACTTAATATTTAAAAAAGTATTTTGTTTTATATTCATTGACAAAGCATAAGAATAAATTTGCTCAAATAGAGTACCTTACATCAAAAGGTTTTTAAGGATTGGTTCCGGTCCACCCTTTGGGTTGCAGAGGTCAGACGGCAGTCGCTCTGTGTAAAAACCAGTAACAATACAATACAAAATTAGCTTTATTGCACCATAGTAACCTCGTTAAATCACCTAGGTTAGGTAGTGGACCCCGGGCTCTGAAGCGTTACCGCAAGGATGCAACTGGGATACGGGAGGATAGTGACTAAACAAGAAAGCGAACTTGTAGACAATTGTTCGCATTTAGAATTACCTTCCATGTTATAATCTTAATATTTTAAATGCAATTAATAAAAAAAGTCTCTTAATTAACTGAAATAAACAATCAGTGGTAATACTTAACGTGATGTAGTCTTTCGCCATCGTGGGAAGAGAATACCTCATATTATTATACCATGCATCGGGCAAACGATAAAGTAAACCTTAATACATAATACAAACTATAAACACTATGCTTATTTCTAGTATATCTCACTATTAAGTTGTATGTTTTAAGCTCTATATCATATTCCCATTTGGTCTGCAACAAAAGGAGAATTTCCATTTTCCATTTGTTCAAGAAATAAAGTTGTCTTGTTTTTTTTTTATTGTGAATAAAACTATTCTTCAAGAAAACACGAAATAACTTTTTTATTATGTTGAAACCAGGGAAGAAAAAAAAAGGTTGAAGTTCAAAGAGGGCGTGGCCTGCGTGTCATAATTAAGCACAACTGCACTCAATCCCGACAATATATTTTAACGCAAATTAGACTTTATGTTAATCGCACTTAAGTTTATAATTGCTTCTTTTGAAAATAACACCCTCTATGGTAAAGTACCAGAATTTTCTCGCAAAGTTACACATAAACAAAGCAACACAGATTGCAAAACATCGTAAGTACTTAAAAGCCATTATTGAAATAAATAAAAACGTCCAATTAAATGAATTGTTTATATGTGTATTGTGGGAGTTTGGCAACAACGGTTCCGATACAAAAAAGTTTCACGTACATAGTACTTCCACTAGTTTTTTCTCTTCCGTGGTTTGAAGTTCCTTCCAAAATCATGTTAATATTGACAAAAAAACATTGTTAACCTTAATAAGTAATTAAAACAAGGATTTCTTAAAGTATAATAACTTTGTGGTAAATAAAATACTAGTGTTTTCTTTTTTTTTTTACTTCCACCGCCCGATCCCGATAATCTGGCCTGGGTACATCTATGATACAATGTACAGTGTGCCTCAAAGGCAGCGCCGGCTTCTTCAAAAACGCCGCCTTAGTGGCACGGTGACAGTCTGTAAACCATTTGAGCAAGCGAACGACATTACCAAAGGCACATAGGTATTTTTGCCACTTTATCTATTTGGTATTTTTTGTCAGCAAAATCATAATTGTCATGCTTCTTCGCGCATTTCTATTATCATCATTAAAATGCCTTCTTTTAAATCACTTAGAGTTTAGAGATGTACATAAATCAAAATGTAATATAATAGTTTTTTGTCGACAGTTAGTCACGGTAAACAACTTTTGTTCTTATGGTCATAGTATTAAAGTTTATTCTGGCAGTATCCAACTAAATAAGGATGGTTTAAAATGTGGAAGTATTACAGACGAGTTTCATCCTTACGGCTATGACTTTAAGGATCAAGCCGGCACTAACCAGCTTAATATGGGTGTTTTCTAAAAAAATGTTGAAGTACTGCAGACGAGTTTCATCCTTACGTCTATGACATTAAGGATCAATCAGTACTATCTAGCCTAATTAGGGTGTTTTCTAGAAAAATGTTGAAATACTTCAGACGAGTTTTATCCTTACGGCTATGAGTTTAAGAATCAATCAGCAGTTTCTAGTTTAATACGGGTGTTTTCTAGAAAAATGTTGAAGTACTGCAGACGAGTTTCATCCTTACGGCTAAGAGTTTAAGGTTCAATCTGGCACTATCCAGCTATCGTATATTTCTTGCCAGTCGATGTGCTTGAAGTATGGGTGTTTCTTGATCTCTTCTATGCCGTCTTTGCCGGCACCCAATCGTTCTGACGGCTCGTAGGTAAGGAGCTGAAAAAAAAATTATTAGCGATGATGACAGAGTCGAAAGTATTATACTAAATAGTCCATCTTTTAGATTATCCAAAAATAATCATCTGGCAGCGGACTGTCTTGGCCAATCTAGAAGTGCCTTAACAGGTTGAGAACCCAGGTTGGCCGATGTCAAGATAATCTAGTCAGGTGGAAATACATACACAGAGACCGCAACGTTTGCGGCTGTGGAGCATCTCCACAGACTATGGCCCACTTGCTGAGTTGCCCAGCGTGCCCCTACTCTTGCACGCTGGAGGACTTGTACAATGCAAGCCCTAACGCAGTTCAGGTCGCTGATTACTGGGCCCAGAGAAATATCTAATCACATCAACATCGACACGCTAAGAAGAAGAATTATCCAAAAATATTGAACCCATATTTTTCAGTTTATCAATAAAGTAACAATTCACAAAGATACGGAGCATCTAAGTTCCAGAGGGTTGCGACTTTCTGCTATGTAAAATATTTAGGCGTGACGTCGTACGAAATTTAAATGAGCCGTATCTTCGTAATTTCCCGTTTCTCAGAGAAAAGAAAAAAATACGTGTACAATAAATTTTAATAATATTAACCGATGGGCGTATTTTGAAACAAAAAATTGTATTTTAAGACCAAAAATTTTACAAGCGGATCATTAAATTGAAAAATGGTGTTCACAAACTCACAATATTTCCAAAAAGTTATTCAACAACAACGCACACCAAGATTTCGTCGAGAGAAAAAAATTATTTCCACTTTGCATGTATGGGGAGCTACCCAAATTTTTTTTAAGGGGCTACCTTAATTTTCCGGGGTCCAGTGCTGCCCCCATTTGAAATAAATCATTTGAAAGGAAACGGAGATTTCATTTAAAATTTGGCATTGATCAGACCCTAGATAACCCTTTAAACTATTTTATAATCTACTGTTTATAGTTTAAAGTGAGAAGGTGAAGCTTTTATACGCACATTAGCGAAATATTTTGGCTATTTGCGTAGAAAAGCTTCAGATTCTCACTTTAAACTGTAAACAGTAGTTCATAAGATAGCTTGATAATAAATAAATATATAGGGACAAATAACACTGATTGAGCTAGCCCCAAAGTAAGTTCGAGACTTTTGTTATGGGATACTAACTCAACGATACTATATTTTATAAAAAATATGTATATAGATAAACATCCAAGACCCAGGACAATTTGAGAAAGGCCATTTTTCAACTTGCCCTGACCGGGGATCGAACCCGGGACCTCTGGGTGGCGGACTAGTATGTTGACCACTATGCCACGGAGGTCGTCAAAATATGTGTCCATTATTTCTGGATAATCTAAAAGCCGGACTACAATCATAACTTTCTGACCCTGTCGTCACCCCTATTACCTGCGTCAGCAAAGACTCCACTTCCACCGACAGTCCGTCGGGTAGCTGCAGTATCGTGTGACTCGTGAATATACTCCGGTGGTAGTACGACAGGGGCTGGAACAATCGTGATGGAGTTTCATATAAATGAGAATCCGTAACGAGTTTCCTCGAGAATGCAGGTTTATAGAGCTAATAAATCCATAACATACAGTTTAAGTAATTGCACGTGTTATAACATGTCCACATTGTTTTATATTAGAAGCATATTTTTTTATAACTTTATTGTACAAAAAAAATACATTAAAAAGACAACATACGAAAGAGCAAATATACAAAGGCGGACTTATCCCATTAGTCGTGTGTGCTGCCATCTCTGTGTACCTACTGGCAACTCCAGTTTTGCCTACTTTAAGCCCTTCAATAGTTTCTATGTGGCGTTGGGTATCTGTTACGTTAGTAATTATATTATCTTTGTCCAAAGGTAAATTAATGATTTTGACTTTGATTAGATCAAATAAAAAGAAAAGAAAGAAAATACTCACCACTCCACACAACAGCTCATACATAATAGCCCCGAAACTCCAAAAGTCACATATTTTGTCATCACAGTGCTCGCTGTCCACAAACGTGTGGACATACAGCTCTGGGGCTATGTACATATTGATAGAGTTGTTCAGTTTGGATAGCGTCATGTCCAGGCCGGGGTAGGATATGAAGTAAGTCAGAATGATTTGCCCTCGGTCGCCTAGCAGGATGTTTGACGGGCTTAAATCTCTGAAACAGAATAAAACATATACTTTATCAAAACTAAAAGCCGACTTCACCCCCAATCTACACAACCGCTTTTGATAAAATTTCTATAGGACTAACAAGTATGCCATTTCAAACAAAAAAAAAAAAAACAAAATTGGTCCCGGCGTCTTTGAATAATCGGTAAACATACATGAAAAAACATATTCTAAACGTTGACAGGGTGTTAAACACAAGCGCCATCTATAAGGCTTGCATTGCATTAAGTACCCTAGTATTAAAAATAATATCAATGCTTGATGCTAGAAGCAATAAGTGATTCAAATAGTCGCCACTAGATGTCATATTGTATTATTATAGAAAGTTAGTATAAAAGAGAATTGGACAATGTCCGGTCTCTGTTTCAACGCGCCTTAGCTAATAAGCATTTACAAATAAATAGATTTATACCAATTTCCGTCTTTTCTCTCGGGCACCTATTTTACACAGGGAGAGAATGCTTTAACATTAAGTCCACCTATTGTAGCTCAATAAAGTTTTAAAATAAATATAAAATAAATTCGAATTGAAAACCTTCTCCTCTTTTGAAGTCAGTTGAAAATATTGTTACTAAATCACAAAAATTCAGAACTTTAAGTTTCGGCGTGGGGGCTTGTATAAAGCATACACAAAACTCGCTCCTCAAACCTTGTCCGGTGAAGTAAGAAATGCGGTCCGAGGCATAAGTAGGATGTCAATTCAAAAAAAAATCAACCACCCTCGTAGCCACGTTTCCCGGCACAACACCATGCCTGGCGGGAAGATCTTCCCTTTGAGACGGTCGATCATATCACTTCGCTCACGCTACAACATAATAGCCGTTTGGTGTTGTATGATGTCAGTATTTACCTGCAAACGACTCCGCTGTTGTGTAGACTTTCTAACGCGGTCAGTATTTCCGCACCCCACTTGCACACGGCCGACGGGGGTAACACGTCCACAGGTCGCGGCGATAGCTGAAACATCTTTATTTATTACTGTTTCTTGCAGGGACAATAATACCGATATATTTTTATTGATATATCGATACCCAATATCGGTATTATTCATATATAAAAATTTCGATAATACATATACCGGTATTTTATACAAAATATCGATATAACACCAGTTCTTAGTATCGATATATCGAAATTTGTATCGATATATTGACATATCGATAAAAAATATCTACCGATATCGGGTACCGATATATCGATAAAAAATATAGGTATTCCTGTCCCTGGTTTCTTGCGGCGTTACTCGCGTTTTAAAAGATACAATAATGCTTATGTTACTCGCTGATAATTCAGCTTTCTGGAAGAGATCTCTTTAAGCGATAAGACCGCCCATTGTACTTATTTAAAAATTATTACTTTGTGTAACATTTTTCTTTTGGTATACAATAAGAAAGGTAATTTATTTATCTATCTTTGTATAAGTGAAAATTCAGCTTGGTGAAAAGCAAAAAGACGGACAGTGGAGTCTTAGTAATAGGGTCCCGATTTTACCCTTTGGGTACGAAGCCCTTGAAGCTATGATAATAGACGATGCGGCTATCGACCCATCATTATTATGATCCTTTGTCCATCATTTAGCCCGCCATTACGCTCGGCTGGGCAGCGTTTGGCAAGCTACCCAGTGTCTTCTCGTCCAAAATACCTCAGTACCTCAAGACGAAAGTGTTTAATCAATGTGTGATGACTTATGGCTCTAAAACGAGGTCCCTTACTATGGGTCTCATAAGGAGGCTCAAGGTCGCTCAGCGCGCTATGGAGAGGACTATGCTCGGTGGTTCTCTACGTGATCGAATCAGAAATGAGGAAATTCTTAGGAGAACCAAAGTCACTGATACAGCCCAGCGGATTAGCTCGTTGAAATGGCAGTGGGCGGGGTGAAGAACCGATGGCCAATGGGGCAAAAGGTTCTCGAATGGCGACCGCGTACTGGCAAGCGAAGCAAAGGACACCCACATACAAGGTGGTCAGACGACCTGACCAAGGTCGCTGGAAAGTGCTGGATGCAGGCCGCTCTTGATCGGTCATTTTGAAAATCCTTGGGAGAGGCCTATGTCCAGCAGTGGACGTTATGCAACTGAAATGATGATGATTCTAAAAGTGGCCTTTGAGCTTTGCAGCCCTGGGCTCTGTCTGCTTAGAACAGCAAGACCCAAAAAGCTCTGTATGCCCCGCCCATTATCAGGTTGAATGTTGTCCTTGGTTTGGGTCTGGTCTTTAGCTGACCCGTAGGAAATAAAGACGTGATTAATATGTAACAAAAACCCTGTCCGATCCTTGTAGGAGCAACTCAGACCGTCAATATGAACAACTTTTCCTATGGGACCAATGCTTGAAACTCGAAAAAGAAATCGACATTTTCATACAAATTGCCGGGCCGGCCAAACACTTTTGTATGAAAATATCGATTATTTTTCGAGTTTTAAGCTTTGGTCCCATTGGAAAAGTTGTTAATATTGACGGTCTGAGTTGCTCCTACAAAGATCGGACAGGTTGTTACATATTGTATACACGATACGATACATTACGTCTTTATTCCTAACGGGGCAGACAGGGCAATTTGAGTCTTGCGGCTCTAAGCAGACAGATTCCAGGACCGCAAGATCCAAGGGCCAGTTCGTAATGGTGGGCGAGATGGCAAAAGGAATCAAAACAGTGATGTCTTGCTAGCCGCGTCGCCTATTAACATGGCTTGCATTTTCGCCCATTCCCTCGATCGGCTTTTACGATCTACGAGAGAAAAGCAGCTGGTAAATTTTAAGTTTTTCTTTTCTTTCAGAGCAAAATGGAAGAATACATATGATGATATAAATACTAACCCTCATATTCATAAAAATTAACAACCGTTTGCTAAACCTATTTTAGTTAAAACATGTTTTGTCCCTTTTCCTCTTTTCAATATTTGACATTGAAAGAACGAGACAAAACATATTTTAACTTAAACAGGTTCAGCAAATGGTTGTAATTTTTTATGAATAAGGGGGATAGAATACATACGTATGAAAACTTACCCTATTCATCACTGGCGTCTCCACCCTCTGATTTTCCACCTTCACTCCAACATTCTCCACCTTCTCCACAACAGTCTCGCTCAACACCCGATCAACATTCTTCAACAACTTCTGAGAATTGACCACCAGTTCCTTCACCGAAATCTCCACGTTGTCCATACAATCAGTCTTCACTTCAACTATTTTATTATTATTGTCAATTCTATCGATATTTAAGTCTATGTTACTCTCAAATTCAATTTTAGGTTTAGGAAACACGTTTTCTAAATTCAACTCTCTTGCTGGGGTATTAGGGATGCTTTTCGCGTAATTTTTTATGTAGTCGAATAGCTTTTCGCCTGGGGCGTAGGAAAGAATTAGGAATATTAAGTTGGTCGTTTCGATATACGCGTGGAGAGGGACCATGTATGGAATGACGGTTGGTAGCATTGGTTGCCGGGTTTCGTTGGTACGTTGGAGAAAGTACTCGTCGAATTCTGTTAGGTTATTTGGTACTTTTTGGATAACCTGTAAATAAAATAAAAAGAGATCTTAGTGGGAACACAACAAGCTTTACACGTCACGACTTGAAAAAGAACACTTTTAGCTAATTTAATAAGAAATACTAGCGGTACCCGTGCGAATAATTCGCACTAAATAAGTATGATAATAATTATCACTTTACCGTCAATCATGTTGACGTTGTTTCAAAATTAAAGCCGATGGCAGCATTGTCTTAATGTATATCTATATATATATATATAATTTTAATAATTAATTAATTTACAAAAACAAAAGCAATAATAATTTTTTTTGTAGTTGATGCCGGTAGAGCAATCCATTATCTATAAAATGATATAAAATTTATATGGAGCAATTGTGTTGTTTTTTCTAAAAAGGGAGGCAAACATCTTAATCTTAGCGTATTAATATATATGATATTGTTACAAAACTGTTGTTCGAGATTTGGAGAAAAACACCAAACTGCGTACAGGGGCTTTATTAACTACGGAACCCAAGGATTACACGTGAAGATGGTCTTCCTGATGTCCAAGGCCCATGTTGCGTAGCAGCTGATGTCCAAGTATCCGGCCAAAGTTGTCACTTGTCGAACTAAGGTCATTCGCTTCGGTTCTCTTCGAAGTGATCGCTTTCGTAGCTCGTACTGAACTGGCGTGGTGCGCACTCAATCGCCTTTTTATATGCGCCGATATAAAGGTCTACATTATTTTCGAATATTCCCTATGCTTGACGAATGCACTTCGATCGGGAAACGTCGAGGCACCCGTATATGTGTGAGTGTAACTTATCAAACAATTCTAGACTTTATGCTATAATGTCATAAGGCCTAGTTTTGCTTGCAACATGCTGACGAATTTCCATGGCTTTCTTGTTCGCGAGCATTATGCGTTTATCTCGTTCGCGACAGTATGTATATCTGAATGTGATTAATGAATAAATAATAATAAAGAACACACACCTTCATAGCATAACAAGTCTGCTCCGTTTTATGCAACACCAGCATCATACTCGAGCCCAGAATAGCGAGCACCCTGTATAGAGAGAGGTCTTCATACGGCCGCTTCAGCATCGATATGGGTATAGGGCAGTGGAGGGAGCGAGTGTTGTCCTCTCGCTCTGGCAGCAGCTGTTAGAAAGAGAAAAAACCAAATGAAGTAACGTACTTTTATTATTATGTACATTGTTTACTTGATGATCCTATGGGTGCTCCCTCACAGCAGTTATACAAAGTATAAAGGAAAGGGGGTATCAACCCGAAAGGGAGTAAACATACTAACCAAAAAGTTGTCATGGCAGAATCGATGGAGGACTTAAGTAAGATGCTTGAAGACCTAAATCGAGTCTCCCAACAGGTCGGCCTAAAAATGAATATTGACAAGACGAAGGTCATGTCAAATGTGCACGTTGCGCCTTTACCTGTTTCTGTTGGGAGCTCCACCCTTGAAGTTGTAGACCAGTATGTCTACCTGGGTCAATTGATCCAGGCAGGAAGTTCCAGCTTCGAGGAAGAATTCTTTCGGCGAATCCGACTCGGCTGGACAGCGTTAGGGAAATTACGCAGTGTTTTATCGTCTAAAATACCTCAGTGCCTCAAGACGAAAGTGTTTAATCAATGTGTGTTACCAGTGATGACTTATGGCTCTGAAACGTGGTCCCTTACTATGGGTCTCATAAGAAGGCTCAAGGTCGCTCAACGGGCTGTGGAGAGGACTATGCTCGGTGTTTCTCTACGCGATCGAATCAGAAATGAGCAGATTCGTAGGAGATCGAAGGTCACCGACATAGCCAAGCGGATTAGATCATTGAAGTGGCAGTGGGCGGGACACATAGCGCGAAGAACCGATGGCCGATGGGGCAGAAAGGTTCTCGAATGGCGGCCGCCGGCAAGCGCAGCCTAGGACACCCACCTGCTAGATGGTCAGATGACCTGAGCAAGGTTGCAGGGAGGCGCTGGATGCTGGCCGCTTCCGATCGGTCATTCTGGAAATCCTTGGGGGAGGCCTATGTCCAGCAGTGGACTTCCTGTGGCTGATATGATGATGATGATGATACTAATCAATGTGAACAACTTTTACTATCACATTGATTAGTATGTTTACTAGATAGATTAGATTTTTTTTTGGTCCTATGGGACCATCTTTAAAATAGTAAAAAAAAAATCTTCACATCCATACAAAATGAAATACATACAACTGCAGATTTTTTGAGCATGCAATAAGATTCGGGAATAGGGGAGGACGATGAAGGGGTATGATAAGAAACCATAGACAACTTTAGGCAGGGTCACAGAATTAATATAAGAATTACATACACAACGCGTGGAGGGTGTAGAGCGGTCAGCTGCAAGCCTCGACAAGGCGAGAACGGGGGAGGTGCGGGGACGAAAACGGGGACGCATGTTGCGCGGGACCTTAGGGGATTCCCTTGTGTATGTAATTCTTATATTAATTCTGGGACAGGGATAAAAATAAATTAAAATAAAATAAAATGCTTAAATATGGTGTACTTACACTTCGTTCCGCATCACAAAGGTGATTCTTATAAATCGCCTCAGCGTACGAGAGGTATTTGTTGGTTTTCTCTTTTATCAGCGCCTTCCTTTGAGGATCCGAGTCATCTGGAAATAAGGTATTATTTTTATTGCATACAACATTCAAGCATGTTTGTTTGTTTGTAAAATCTTTATTGTACATAAACACAGGACAATAATACGGGTTAGAACTAGAGAACAGTACAAAAGCGGACTTATCCCAGATAGGGATCTCTTCCAGTCAACTTTGAAATATGAGGAAAATTTACAACACAGAGTAGGTACAATATACAGAAAACACAAAACAGACAACAAATTCAATTACACTAAACTACTTACTACACTAAAAACTATTTAAAATTAATACTTGTAAATAAATACTAAACTATAACACAGTAAATATATGTAAATACATAGGTATTTGCAAACACACATAAAATATATATACGCCTAATCAATATATTATACTAATATACATCTATAACTCAACTCAAGTCTTCAGACGTTTCTACAAGATGCATGATACAAATTACACATATAACGGTTGGGGATCATTTGGTAGCTCGGAACAGCTTACAGAATAGTCGTTTGCTAGAGCGAGACAGAGCGACGGAACGCATTAGCATTGCTGATACCGTGGCGTTCCGTGGCTCTCTCTCTCATTCTAGCAAATGACGATTCAGAGCGGCAGAAAAAAATAGTAGCATAGACGACCTCCGTGGTCACAATGCTAGTCCGCCACCCAGAGGTCCTGGGTTCGATTCCCGGTCAGGGCAAGTTGAAAAATTGCCTTTTTCAAATTGTCCTGGGTCTTGAATGTTTATCTATATATGTATTTGTTATAAAATATAGTATCGTTAAGTAAGTATCCCATAACACAAGTCTCGAACTTACTTTGGGGCTAGCTCAATCAGTGTAATTTGTCCCTATATTTATTTATTTAGTTATTTATTACAGGAAAGTGCTGACAGATTAGTCCCAACCCTAATACTTAATTCGAAAGTAAATAGCAATTACAGGTATATGCGACATTGACTGAAATGTTTAAATTTCTATTTATTTACTTTTCAAAAGGAAAGAAAAAGGACGACCAAATAGGTCGTTCATGGATGAAGTAAAAGAAAAGGCAAAATCCGTGTCGTACAGGGAGGTCAAGCATTTCCCAAGTAGCATTTTATTCTCTTTAAAAGGCCACATTTAGTTCACTGGTGATCTCTTAGCATTAACAGTGGTCACACGTGGTTCATCGGCTGTAATAAAGGGAACATGTGTACCTTTACCTGTTTAAGGAATCTATAGCGGTGAAAATGTAGCTTATTATGTGACTATTGGCGTTTTGCAAGGACAACATTACTCTACTAGTCAGCTTTCATTTTCAAAGCTGAACAAGAGCCTTTTAAGATATGTAAAATTCGGCATGGGCTATTCAGAGGTTCACATGTACGTTGTTAGATTGCTGGCATTGTAATAAACACATTTGAACATTATTGCAGCCCAAAGCTGTTATATATAACCTTTTATGAAGCGTTATGCAATCGTTGGTGTTAGAAGGTCTAGTTTGTGATATATTATAATCAGCTAACAAATAAGAAAGTTTAATGAGTTCACATGTACAGTAAGGTATATTAGACGCACCACTACTGATATCTAGTAGCACTGATAGCAGTTTATTCGTTCACGAGGACCACGCTGTTATCATCTAGGCTGAACATTTATGTGAACGTGTTTTACTTAACACGCGTTGTAGTAATTAACCCAAAATAAAAAAATGAATAAAAGCAATTGGAAACAGAGAGTGAGGACTGGTGGAATCAGAAGAAAAATCTTATAAGAATATTTACAGATAGTAAAACCGATTAATCAACTGAATCTACTAGAAAAGAAATTTGTTATTATTACAACATTGACTTCAAATTTAAATAATGACGGTTCCGTACACAATATAGAGAAAGAAGTGCCTGAAGCTGAGACCAGTAACACAAGTTCAAACTTTATTTATCACGGTTACACAACTTAGAAGAAACTGAAGGTGATTTTAGATTTTAGAGGTTGTTAAAATTAACTACATAGACAATGACAACAATACTATTTATTAAGAGGGATTATTATAAATAACACAGAAGACGTTTTTACATATCCAATAAAATCGACGCATTTTTCCATATATAAGTCCAGAAGGCAGCATAATAATGGTGAACATGATTGTTTTAGAACCCAAGGATATTAAGTGTAAATTAGTGTGCGTTGAATATAAACAATTTCAGTACTTCATACCTTTGTTACATACACTGGAAAAATAATACAACATTATGAATTTTTCATAATTTTTATTCAAAAATCACATGACGAAACGTAAACTTTGAATCTCTTACATTTACGAGTATCTCTTTTAATTAATTAAATACAAAATTTTCTTAGGAAACTTTATTAAAAAAACCGTAAAACACTTTAAAAAGCTAGGATTTTGCAATACTTTGGATTTTACCTTCTATTTTTCCAGAACAAAACAAAATATTTTTTTGGTTATTAAACTACTATTTAGTTTAATATGGAGAGTCCTAAATGTACTATTTAGAGTGTTTTTAATTTGAACTTTATAATACGCGTCTACACTACAACCAACTTTTGGTCTTTCAGCAAAATTTTAGTTTTCAATGCAGATCCCTAAAATGTAGTATGCAAAAAATATCTAACAGGACATTTACGTGAACTATTGAGGAAATGAATATCAGCTTAGAGCTGAATATGTGCCCAGCTCAGATTTTGTTGTACAGAAATTGGCATTGTAATGTTGCACATGTGAACCTTTCTAGAGCTGACGTCATTATGATGGTACACGTGTTTAACTATAAAGAGGTCGCAACACTTATTTTGAGTTACAATGGTTCACTGTAGATGGAGACAATGACCACCATTTTTTAACTCTTAATAACCAATAATATTTTTATATTAACTATGATTTTGTCACTTAACACAATTTTTCGTTATTGATTTTGTGGTTAATGTTTGAATACAAAACCAAGAAGTGTTTTTAATGCCATTAAAACACAAATATGAAATATTGCTTTGTTTGTTTCTACTTATTTTGATACATTTATTTGATAAAAATGGCATATAGTCGAGGCGCGTGAAAATTTTAACTATAAATGTGTATGTACTTTACAATAAATTTAAATTACCCCGTGATATTAACACAATATCATATATAAACACAGTGTAATACCAGTAACTAAAAATCAAATCGCATCAAAATGGCTTCACGAACACACTCCATTAATAATATTGTTTTGCATGCCGTAAACATTTATGTATTACAAAATGTGATACTTAAGTGATTATTTGAGGAAAAAGCGGCCTAATAGCTAATTTTAGGGTACACTTGTGATAACGAGTGTTAAAATTCGGCTCTATGATTGTTCACTTGTTACTTATTACAACTCTCTAGTCTGTATGAATAACCACACGGAATCTAATATAGTACCATTCATCAGCTTTAAAACCACAGTTTTCTCTTTAAACTACCATTAAAGAGCCACTATTCTGCTATCGTGTACCTTTTGTGAACTTATAGCTGAAAAATTTGTGCCCAAATTGGTGGTACAAGGGCTGTATAGCATGCTATACAGCTCTTGTGCTGCTTACATAGGCAGCTTAAAGAATAAATGTATACCATTAGTCAACCCCTATAGGACTCCCAATGCTACTTGGGTTAGCAGAAAATAGGGAGACATGGAAAATACTCCGCCGATAAGAAACTAGTTCTTATATTCATTGATGATAATTGTGAAACTCAGAAACAATATGCGAAATAATTTCCAAGGGACGTAACCCAAACAATAATAACCCTGTGGACAGACGTGATATTATGTATGTACTTCGTCGTCTATCATGAATTTGTTCATATCTTACGTTTATTCACCAAATATTTCCCATCACTATGCAGCAAATAATCGCACAAGTACAGAAAATCCATGTTCACAAACCAGCTTACTCAACTACACCACACTAAAATATTAGTCAATATTCAAAATGGTCTCATAAAACAACGGAAAATACAGAACACCGTGCGAAATGAAAATCCAGAAAAGTTGATTCTGCGAAGATACTCGTACGTACGAGTAGCTAAGAATGCAACAGAGAGCGCTAACATGAATGGACGTGATAAAGAAAGAGAGAGAGATATATAGAAAGAGATAACGGAAACATTCGACTATGACACACCAAACTGATCGAATAACTAGGTAAAAACCAACTAACACAATCGAAGAGTCAGGCGATAAACTTATCGGTTGTTTGAATATGCTTCATGAACTTTTACAGGCTGATTCTATTAAAGACAAATAAGCCTATTACAAATATATTGGCGATAAAAAGAAATATTATTAATTGCTTAGTTTAGAAACCAATTGATTTGATGAGGATCAAATTAATTTGATGCAAATTGATGAGGATCAAATTGATTTGATGCAAATTGGTAAGGATCAAATTGATGAGGATCAAATTGATTTGATGCAAATTGATGAGGATCAAATTGATTTGATGCAAATTGGTGAGGATCAAATTGATGAGGATCAAATTTCTTTGATGCAAATTGATGAAGATCACATCATTTCAGCCGCAAAACGTCCACTGCTGGACATAGGCCTCTCCCAAGGATTTCCTACATTACCGATATAGGACGTCCCGCATCTGAAAATTCTTCGTATGCTACCAATTAAAGCATTGCAGACTTTTTGATGCAATTGACAGTAAAGACCTACGAGTAAAGACAATACTTTTTAAATCAGTTAACTAAAGATTGCATTTCTATTTATGAATAGAAATGTGGAAATGTAGTACCTATCTTAGTTTAAGGGGCTACCCCGGGGTCCCCCATTTGAAATAAATCATTTTATAGGAAACGGAGACATCACTTAAGATTTTGTCTTGACCAGTCACTAGATAACCATTCAAACTATTTTATGAACTACTGTTTACAGTTTAAAATGAGAACGTGAAGCTTTTGGCGTATGTGCGTAGATACGCCAAAAGTGGCCGTTTCTCGCAATTATGCGTAGAAAAGCTTTACGTTCTCACTTTAAACTGTAAACTATAGTTCATTAAATAGTTTGAAGGGTTATCTATTGCCTGGTAAAGACAAAATTTTAAATGATATCTCTGTTTTCTCTCAAATGATTTATTTCAAATGGGGGCAGCACTGGACCCCGGAAAATTCAGGTAGCCCTATTCAGTAGGTTAATCACAAAGCCTATAACCGTGTAGGCACCTTAATTTTTAATAACCATCTTGATTTGAAATAAATAAGTATATTTTATACCAAATCGTTAATAACGATAACATAGTTGTTTTTTACTGTTGATAAAAGGGCCTCGACCGATACGATTACTAACATCAGGAATGTTATCAGTTACTTGGAAATTGTGTGCAGTTTGTATTTGAAACAAACACGAAGTAGAATAACATACATACATATTTCCACGCCTGTTTCCTATAGGAAGTGCTTTTATTAAAACGTGAGACACCTAAACGGATGGTTTTTCTATACAAAAAAACAGTTCGTTTAGTGACTCCGCATTTGAAAAATGGTACCAAGGTGTAGGCAGAGTCTATGGATCTCCACTTGCTGCTATCCTTGGCAACCTCTTCTGCTTTTCTTTTTTAACCAACTTCCAAAAAGGTTGAGGTTATCAATTCGTCGTGATCTTTTGAGGGTTCCGTAGTAAACAAGGAACCCTTATGGTTTCGCCATGTCTGTCTGTCTGTCCGTCCGCGATTTTACTCAGCGGCTATAAGTGCTAGAAGTGTAATTTGGTATAGGTATGTATATTAATTATGCAGAAAAAGTGGTAAAGTAAAACATTGAAAAGAATTTTTTTTAGAGTAGCTCCCTTACAAGTAAAGTCAAAAGTCAATTTTATTTTGTCGACTAACTAATCACGTGGGGTATGATTAAATAGGCCTTTCAAAAATATTATGAGCTTGCGAACATCGTTTTTCGGTTTAGGGATCCGTTTCTGAAATATTTGGTTTTAAAGTGAAAAATTTTGTTAGAGTCAAGTGTCCCCCCCCCCCCTCTATCTGCTAAACGGTTATATATGGACACGTGAAAAAATTCACAGCTTTAGCAAATATAACGAGATTTAAAGGAAAACTATCAGAGCTAAGTAGGGTTTACAAATTAAAAAGTTATAGGCGATCAACTAATAAAATGTATTCGGAAAAGGAAAATTTCATACAAATTTAATAAAAAAAATAGTTTTTAGACTTTTTAGTGGCGTGAACTCAAAGTTGGCATTCGCAACTACGGAACCGTACACTGCGCGTGGCCCGACACGCACTTGGCCAATTATTTTTTTTATGTATGTTCACCGATTCGTAAAAGACTGGACCGAATTAAACTTTTTTTTTTAAATTGTTGGACTATACTTGTCAGGTGGTCCCGAAATTTTATCAAAATCGGTCGGGTAGTTAGGGGTAGAAGTTGGTTTTTAGGTTTGAAAAATTATTACAGTAGAATTAATCTTGTATTAAACACATAAAAACGATACATATTGATTTGCTCTAAACATGTATCGTAACAAGTCTCGATCTTACTTTGGAGCTAGATCAATCTGTGTGATTTGTCCGTATACATTTATTTATAGTTTCTACCTAAATGTTTCCATAATGTTCGCCCCATATAAGATTATTACATCATTTGAAATTCGGTTTAAACCTAACCTAAAAAGAAAATTAAATCTTCATTAATGCTCGATCACAGCGAACTAACCTAAGTAGCCATACCGTAACCTAAGCAGTTATAAAATTACCGCACAAAAAAAATCAAGCGCAAGAAGCTAATTAAGCCAACATTTTCCATTAAATATTTCAAACAACCTGTACAAAGGTTTTGATAGATTTCGCAAGAAATGTGTCACGTAGGGTCAGTTCAGACAGAGAGGAGCGCAGCGAAGAGGATTTTTTTATGACACTCGAAAATAAACTTTAAACTATTGGCATATCAGTGCAAGATGCGAGTGAGCTCGCGCGGGCGGTCACGAGACCGTGCGAACATTTTGTGAACGTTTATACACTTTAGGCTATGATGATACGTTCTTATTTTCAATTAAGTTAATAAATTACTCGCGCATTTTTCTTACTCTATATATGAACCGACCCCATTCTTTATCCACTTCAATAAATAGGCGTAGAGATAAGAGAAAATTCGGCAGTTATCTTTTTTTATTCGTCGAATTGTTATCAATTGTAAATGTGAATCATTCAAAGGCGGCGCAGCAACCCATCACTATTTTGATTTCTTGTTAGGTTTCCGTACCCAAAGGGAAGTACGGAGTAAATGTACACTACATAAACCGGCAGGGTCAAGAACAATACATGACGATGCGCGAGTACCCACAGGAGCTCGACATAGAAATGAAACTGCTCACATACTCCAGGAGATATATGACTGATTCTATTACAAAGACTTAAGTGTCCGTCCATCTGTCTGTCTGTCTGTCACCACATTTAGCGTGGTTGGTGAAGGAGATGAAAAGTGTAATCTACAAACGAAACTCCAAGGAAAAATAATTTACCGAGCGAGCGAAGCGTCTCAGTTTAGAGATTGGCCAAAAATGCTTTTGTCCATCTGTCTGTCCAGCTGTTCTGGCCAGGTCGCATTTCTCAACCGATTCTCGAGAAATTTTGTGAAAAGTTTCGAAAATAACATAGAATTGGATTCAAATTTTCGAACTTTTTAATAAGCTGCTCCTTCGACCCGCTTAGTTTTGAACCTCTTATTTTGTAACTTCGCTTTGAAAGTACTGAAAATCATTGAGCCGTAACTCATATTTTCAATACATAATCCAAAATATTACAAAAAATTCACAAAGTAGTTATAAATTGTAATGAATGCGCGTAACCCACCCAGAAACAGTGAAAATTGACATTTCAGAGATCTCATGCTACACTAGCGCCTCTAGCGGCGAATTCACACGCGATAATACAACAATTTTCGTGTGATTATATTCGAGCCAGGGTTATAATGGCTTATATGTTTTGCGTGAAAACTTGTCTCACTGTCAAATGGATCACTATCTCTTTTGCTCTTGTAAGGATGACAGCTATTGTACCATCTGTCACACTCGGCTAGTGTGGTTCCTTTACGCAGTAAAAAAATTCTAACCACCCCTCTACGAGTTACCTTTAGCGCACTGTCCATCTCGATTACTATAGACTGAATAAGGCTGATAAACAAGGAAAAGCAATATAAATATGTTTAGGATTGGCTCGTTGAAGTGGCAGTGGATGGGACACATAGCGCGACGAACCGGTGGCCTATGGGGAAAATAGGTTGTCGAATGGCGACCACGTACTGGCAAGCAAAGCGTAGGACACCCTGATCAAGGTCGCTGGAAGGCACTGGGTGCAGGCCGCTCTTGATCGGTAATTTTGGATATCCTTAGGAGAGGCCTATGTCCAGCAGTGGACGTAATGCGGCTGAGACGATGATGATTATATAAAAATGTTACTCACTCTGCACTCCAATAAGCATCTTCTCAATGCCCGACTTGTAACACTCGAACGCCCTCTGATAGTCCCCCATATCTTCACACCTCGCCGCTAAATTCAGCATATAACCAGCTTCGAACACATAACTATCTTCCGTCTTCGTCTTACTCTCAACATTAGAAAGAGACAGAACACTCCTTTTACTGTACAACGACACTCGCGAACTACTACGTCTCGAATCCGTTTCGCAAATGGAACTCAAAGAGTTTGTATCCGAATCTTTAGGCATAGTGTGGTAATCTTCAAATTTGGAAGTCGACGGCGCGTCGAAGTTTATTAAGTCTGGCAACACTGATTTATTTTTCACTAGCGTTTTTTTCTCGACTGCCAGTTTGTTTAGTTCGTCAAAGAGGTCGCTATCGATGCTGTCCAAAGAGTTTATGGACTCGAAGCTGTCTGATTTTGATAGTTTTGGGGATGTACGTATTTCGACGTCGGCGGCTTCGTAGATGGGTATTCGGGAGATGGAGTCTATTTCGTCTGTTTGGGGGCTGTCGTCTATGAGGTTGCTAGGTGCGGGGCGTGCTGAAAGCATACGTTTTAGTGGTTAATGGCTGCGTGAGTGACTATGGCAGATGTTGAAGGTAGCAGTGAATGACGAATTTAATTTTAGAACGTAGTTATTTATCGTAGGTAACGGGGGAAACCGGTTATGCATTTCGCGTTAGAGAGTTACATGGATGCGTTAATATGTAACGATGTTGCAATATACCCTGTCCTTCACATGAAATTTTAAAAGGTAAACAGAATGAGATATCGGAGAAAGAAGGTGTGTAAGGACATCCTTACATACCTTCTTTCTCCACTATTTCATTCTGTTTACCTTTACAATTTCACTCCAAATTTAAATTTCTAAATTTTTTACACATTCATTTCATTCTTACTCATTCCTCCACTACCTCTCATACAAGCAACTTATAAGGCTCAATTCACACTGCGGCGGAATCGAAGCGAAGCGACGAAATCGTACATAGCATAATGAACTTTATGCCAAGCGTATAATGTTCAAACTCCGGCGTTGCCGGCGGCGACGCGACGATTCGCTTGACTTCGGCGCGACTCCGCGCGTCGCCGCCGGCAACGCCGGAGTTTGAACATTATACTATTGACATAAAGGTCATTATGCTATGTACGATTTCGTCGCTTCGCTTCGATTCCGCCGCAGTGTAAATTGAGCCTAATTGTTGAATTATATAATTTTATCCGTGCTGACAAATCAATTAACCCTTGCCGTGTCTCTCTTGCTCTCTTCGAATGTTTTGAGTCTATATAATTCATGTTGGAGCACACCTACTAGCTGGGAAAGGTAGAGTTCCCACAAATATGTACCATTCGCGGTATTTACCATTAAAGTGAGGCATCATTGTATGGGGCAGGAATGATGATAATTTTTTACATTTACCTGTGTGTTGAGGACTCCTGGAGTCATCGTCGTCTGTCTGGTACTCCAGCGGCGGATTTTCTTCAATGGGTAGATGCAAAGAAGACCTGATGGCGTTAATGACGCCCCCTGTTCCCTCTGGTGCGGGGTAGCCGGTCTAAGAGAAGGTAGAAACACATTATTTGCTGCTTTATAGACTTTAATGCTGAAATAATAATAATCTTTTACATCTTCATCCTTAACAGGGCAGACTTTTGGGTTTTGCGGCCCTAAGGAGGCAGAGACCAGGGCTGCAAGACCTAAAGGCCACTTTAGCGTGATGATGGGCGAGGTGAAAAAAAATCGAAATAATGATGTGTACTGCTAGCTAGAAAATGCTGCAGTGCAATTTGTTACCGCTTCTTCTGCACTAGCGCTTTGGAGACGGCAGTTGACTTAGCTCTAAGTAACTTTTTGACGTCAACAATTGTGCAACAAAACAAAGTGACGATTATTAAGTGATAATATAAATATCTTATGATAATGAAGATATATTTTCGAATTGAATTTAATTGAATTGAGCTGTATCGCCTATGAACATGATAAGCATTTGCCCATTAATTCGATCGACTTTTACAATCTGCGCGGGAACAGAAGCAGGTGATACATTCTACGTTCTTTTTTCTCTCAAACCAGTATGGAAGAAACCCACCTTAAATAAGTTTTTCTATTATTATTTTTTCTAGCCTGTAGGTATTGTGCCCCACTGCTGGGCAAAGGCCTCCCCCTTATTTTTCCACTCGTCCTTTCTTCTGCGACCTTCTGCCACCCACATCCCACATAAAAATCTGTCTAAGTCATCCCGCCATCTTGTTCTAGGCCTACCCTTGCCTGTCTGGAGTCCAGAATGTAAAAAATTGGCCCACATTTCTAACTTTTTTAAAGTTTACCTAAAAATAAATTAAATAGAAACGATTTTAATAAAAGGGAATTGTTAGCATACTTCGAGAAATGTGGTGAAATCTGTGCTGGTGACCAACAGCCGATGTTCAGCTATGAATTCCAGCAATGCCTTGGTTGACTTTGCCCTTTCTTCTATCACCTGTAGGATAAAAAAGCATATTAATCACCAAAGACCCAGGATATTTTGAATAACAGGCCAAGTGCTAGTCGGACTCGTGCACGAAGGGTTCCGTACCATTATCTATAAAAAAATCACGTTTGTTGTATGAGAGTCCCATCTAAATATTTATTTTATTTTGTTTTTAGTATTTGTTATTATAGCGGCAACAGAAATACATCATCTCATGAAAATTTCAACTGTCTAGCTATCACGGTTAATGAAATACATCCTGGTGACAGACAGACGGACGGACAGCGGAGTCTTAGGAATAGGGTCCCGTTTTTACCCTCTGAGAACGGCACCCTAATAAGGTCGTTTTTCAACTTACCCTGGCCACAGATTACTAATAAGTTACTATGTCCCTGGCTGGGGATTTAACGCAGACCCTCCAAGTGTTGGTCCAGAGACAGAATTAATACAAATACTACAAACACAATGGATGCTCCCAGCGACCTGCAAAATGGCGTCCCCGCACCTATGTAGGTATAAAGCTTTAGAGTCCATTGTCATTCATTGAATGCATATGAATACTAAGGGGATACATTATTTTTTTTGGGGTCCAGTGCTGCACCCATTTGAAATAAATTATTTGAAAGATAATTTTTCAAAACTCACCCCCAGATAAACGATTTTGATATAAAGTCTATGGGACCATCTGGAAATTATATGCTATCAAACAAAAAAATATATTTTCGAAACCTGTCCAAGTGTCTTTGAATAATCGGTTAACATACATCAAAAAGAGATCACGACGAATTGATAACTTCCTCCTTTTTGGAAGTCAAGGAAACAAAGTATTAACTTTTGGTCTTGTAGGGCTCTGGATAACCCTTCAAACTATTTTTTAGGGATCTGTACATATAATGAAAAAACGGAACCCTTAGGATCACTCGTGCATCTGTCTGTCCATCCTACTATTGGAAACTTTTCTTCGCACATTTGCGGAAAATGGTTACTTTTGCAAATGTGCTTAGAAAAGCATCACATTCTCACTTTAAACTGTAAACAGTAGTTCATAAAATAGTTTGAAGGGTTATCTAGAGCTCTATGAGACCAACATTTTAAATGATATCTCCATTTCCTTTCAAATAATTTCCCCTGAAAAATTCATGTAGCAAAAGGAGCGTAGGACACCCACCTACAAGGTGGCCAGACAAGCTGACAAAGGTCACACTGGATTCAGGCTGCTTTAGCTCGGTCATTTTGGAAACCCTTGGGAAAAGTCCAACCATGGATGTTCTTTTTCTTCTTATATTTGAGAGCTGGGTTCTTGTTGGTGGAGTGCAAAGTGGAAGCATATAAAGAAGTTCTTAACCTCTTTATATGCTTCCACATTTAATTTATCTTTTATTTGATAGAAAAATTATGTGGCTGAAATGGTGATGAAAGATAAAATATTGTATTCACCTGTTGTTGGAAGCGTTTGAAGTAACTGCTCTTGCTGAGCTCCGGGATGGTTCCTCGCAGATGTAGCCCGGCATGTAACACCTTCATGCTCTTGTGAAGCCGCTGGATGTCACTGTAGCGCTTCCATACTGACACCACTGACACCGCCTCAGGAGACTCTATCGGGAATAACTGGGAACAAGAAGCTTTTTTACATTTTTTACATTTCCACTCTGTAATACAGGTTAAGAAAACAACTTTGTCCCTTGCAGTGTACACAGCCTAGGACCATAAGACCCATGACCAACTTTCATTGTTGTTTGGTCTGTCATCATTGCATCAAACAACAATGAACTTGCTACTGTGTTTCGTAAAACCTATTCCTTTCAATCCAAAGTTATAAATAAATAATAAATAAATATATAGGGACAAATTACCCTGATTGAGCTAGCCCCAAAGTAAGTTCGAGACTTGTGTTACGGGATACTAACTCAACGATTTTATAACAAATACATATATAGATAAACAACCAAGACCCAGGACAATTTGAAAAAGGTCATTTTCCAACTTGCCCTGACCGGGGATCGAACCCGGGACCCCTGGGTGGCGAACAAGCATGGTGACTACTACCCCATGGAGGTCGTCAAGTTGACTGTAAGACATCCCTATCTGGGATAAGTCCGCCTTTGTAGGTACTGTGCTTTTTCTGTTAAATTGTATTTAAGTATTTATGTGTGTACAATAAAGTTTAATCAAACGAAACAAAGAAACAAATGGTGGGTGGGAAAGGTCATCAAAGGAATCAAAATAGCGATGCAATGCTAGCCACATGATTCTGCAAGACTGTCATACATCGCAAAAGCCATATTCCTTTTCTGAGGAGCTATGATGTTGCACTGACGAAGTTAGATACGCTAGTATATAGTACTCTGTGATATTATTAACCCGTCAACAATCGCAATTTTGCAAACCCATTGTTATCTATTGTTCTCTCGGTCGGATCCGACTGTCTGGAAGCTGACGGGTTAATTCTCTCATTCATGAGAGACTTAAATTACCTTAAGTTATAGTCACAATGTGAACCTGAGCCTTGAAATTTTTTGACGTGTGGCCTTTCAGACGTAGGATCAGACCTCATAAAGACAATTTCCAGAAGGAGGTTCCTAGAACACCCGGGAACCATGGTGGATGCGTGCAAGGCGCCAGCAGGCATTTTTAACTTTCTGCACAAGCTGGCCTGGTTCAAGAAATGAGGCTGACATTAGCTCCTCATCCGAAAAGGGTAAGGCCAATCAAGTCAAATTGTGGAAAAACATACTCGAAGGAAGACAATTGCCAGAAAAAAAGGGCACACGTAACTTTCTTCATACAGAATACTATGGACGCTTCACTGCCTTCATGTGATGTGGAGTGATAAGCCAGATGGAAAGGCACTGCGAACATGCAATGTCATATGATTGGCAATGAAAGTGTTAAGCAATAAACCTTGTGACGTTAAATTTATTTAAAGGAAACAATATGAAGGAATCAAAGGAAGAATTCGTCGTTACAACCTGCCTTATTGATATTCAAAATTATTGATAAAATGACAGAAGATAAACTGTTTCATGATTGATCTAATGTCTCGAAACAAGATCTAACTAGTTGTTCAAGAATTGTGCAACCATGAGTCATAATAATGTTGATTCAATACTCGAAAAACAATCAAGGTTAATAAGGAAATTACAAGCCAGATAAACGAGTTCTAATAAATAATAGAAGTTTTAGTTTATTTTGTTAGATCTCAATGGTATATCTATTGATCAACTTCAATGTAAAGAAATTGTATGAAAGTAATTGGACATCATTTTAATAAGAATAGAATTTCACATTGCAAGAAAGTTATAATAAGTGAAATAGAGAGTTGATTTAATGTGTAAATACCTAATGTAAAACACTTTTAACCTACTTACAAAGATATTGCTGTGAAAGCACTGTAAACACCTTGCTTGATACCTTTCTACTTATGATTATGTTCGCTTTAAAATTGTCTTGTATAGTACATTGAAAACCCTTAAACACAATAAATATCGAAGGAAATATTGCCATCATTCTGTACTTACAACAGAAGTTATTTTGTAAATTGTAAATCCATTCTGATGCCTCGATGTCTCGTCTACAGAAAACCGGTGTACCCACTTATCTTTCCCGGCCATTTTCACGTTTGAACAATCATCAACACTAATAAAACACTATGGACTAAGTGCAATACTTAAATAAGACACAACCAACATGATTATATCGCTTTTTTTCTGAAATATCCGCGAAAATATGCAAAAATACCGTCCACTATACACGACTTCAAATACCTACTACTATTTTGACATTTCATTCAATTCAATGTTGACGTTACATTCATTAATTGTCAACACAAATTAATAAGGCTAGTGTAAAAAGTAAGCTGTGTTCAAGTCAGCAAAAACAATTTAATAGCTTTTAAAAATGGCAGGGTTATTATTATCTCGTACGTTATTTCTATTTACACAGCACTCTATTTTTTTTTTTTACATTAATAATAAACCTGAAAATTAATTTATTAAAAAAGATTTCTTACTTTGCCTCCATTTTAAGCAATTTTTTTTAAATACCAGAATAAAAATTACTTTTTAGTAAAGAAAGAGATGTGCAGACGACCTTACTCAATTTGAAAAAAAAATGGCAGATCTCATCTATGGACCACGAAAGATGGAAACAAAGAGTGATTTTATTGCCTAACGATGGTACACCTATTTTAGCTAAACATAAAAAAAAACTAA
This sequence comes from Acrobasis suavella, assembly GCA_943193695.1. Taxonomy (NCBI): domain Eukaryota; kingdom Metazoa; phylum Arthropoda; class Insecta; order Lepidoptera; family Pyralidae; genus Acrobasis; species Acrobasis suavella. The sequence continues at coordinate 2,876,207 of OW971950.1, forward strand.
ATTATTGTACTCTAAGAATTTAATTCCAGAATACCCCTCAAGATGTCGATACTTTACCGGAAAATAATTGAATCACATTCCGGTAACTAGATGTCGCTAGTTGTGACTTAAGTTGACTTACTTGAAACTTGAAACTTTTTCTTTACGGTTTTAACTATATTTGTTACCAAAATATGTTTCGATAATTATGTAACTTTGTAATCAAAATTATGTTCTAGGTTTGTTGCGGTTCTTCATGATATTTAACTCGGGAAAATCTTTCCCAGAAAAGGCAGAGGCAGAGGCATGGCAATAGGTCAAACTTGTGGCTTCATTACATATCCCCACCTCCCCTCACTCAACCGAATGGCGCGCAGCGAGAGGTTGTGTTGAGTCGTTTTAAGTAATCTGTGAGTCGTTTGTAGCGTGTTTCTCTTGTCCTCGAGTACATTGCAACAATACTTTTCCTTCAAGACATGAATGGGACTATTCCCTTGTGTGGCTTATAGTTTTAAAAAAAATGTGTTGTTGACAACTAGTGAAGTGAAAAGTGATCGAAAAAGTACAAAAACAACCGGATATCAACAAGATGGGTTCAAAAATCGAATACGTGGATTCGTCACATTTATACGCGACGAATTACGTTCGAAATTCGAAAGCTATTGGTGTTCTTTGGGCGATATTTACTATTTGCTATGCGATAATCGCCGTTGTTGCATTTGTTACTCCGGAGTGGATTGGGGATTTAGAGACTGAATACCCAAGAAAATTTGGATTATGGCAAGTGTGTCGTGCTGAAGATGCTCTGGAAGACTGTAAAGGCAGATTGGATGACTTTTTATCGATAAACGGGTTGGTGTTCAAGATAGCGACTGTGTTAGTGGGTATAGCGGTTGCCCTGGCTCTGTTTACAATATGTGCGATGCTGCTGTTCTTCTTTTGTCAATCGACGACCGTGTTCCACATCTGCGGCTGGCTGCAGCTTTTGTCTGGTGAGTATGTTGTTTATTTAAGTGAAAACACTAAAGTTTATTGTATCTACTTGACTTCAAAAGTATTAAAGCTTTAGTCTGTTTTATTTTCCAATTAAATAATTCTATTTACGATTCTGCTGTAGATGATATATTGCTCAATTTTTTGCATATAAAAAAAATCTTGATGTCTAAATGAATAGTCTTCTGGGGCTGGAATCCTGAACGTGATTTCCATGAAATTACAACATACTTACAACAACGTTACGGAATAACTACAGGATTATTAGCTTCTTGTTTAAAATTTTATAAATGTAAAAGGTAAGTATTGTTTTAAAAATTACAGTTACAGGTTGTTGTTAAAATGCTTTAAATAAAACCTATCTCATTATTACTTATTTCCTCTTTCCATATGAGAGAAAATAAATTTCGATAAGTAGATAACTACTTAATAGAAAAAATCTCCCATCAGCGTATTACAATTTCCGGAATTCCGAATATGTTAATTCGCAATTACAACCCTAAACCAACGATGTTGTATGGCCGGAGAATAGGTATAAATTCTAGTTTATCCAGCCTATATATACCTGATACTACCTGTGAATATTTTCAAATGTCAACATCGATGATTCTAATCCTCTATTTTTTAAAAACAAACTCCACTATATTTACTATGACTTGGTTTACATTCTGATTGCTCCACTGCATACCAATTGAATTGAATTCGAGAATGCATTCAATTCAATAGGTAATTGTATGTACCTATCGTAGGTAGTAAACAAAGGACCTTACAAAGGCCAATCGTCGAAGCGAAAGTTCAAGCTAAATGTCGACCTTGCGAAAACAAGTCCAAAGATATCTATAAAAGCTATAACACCGAATGCAATAGTTATAAAGGCAGGTGCAACATATCCGCTTACTAGTGTGGAGGATGCAGCTCGGTAGGAGGAAATAAGATAGTTTTAATAGGCTTTTTATTTCAGTCTCCTATGAGTTCTATACCACCCATGTCAAGAGGCATCTTTTACCTAGTACATATACACTTTCCTATCACATAAAGGTTTTCTTTATATCCCGAAGATTGACTGATATCGAATGCTAATAGCATTTAATCTGCCTTTTGGTACGATTTTGTTTGGGTAAAATAAGTTAAGAAATATAAAAATAAAAAATACTTTCACATTTTTACGGAAACAAATAATAGCATCAATTTACAAAGACACCGCATGACCAAGTAATTTGGTGGCATCAGTTATTATTTCCAGAAAATTATTATCTATATGTATATCTACTTTAACATAACCTAAGTATCTATTTGTAAAGTTTAAATATTAGTAAATTAAACTAAACTAAAGATAATACATTACCTATTTGTTACCGATGAACAATTTCAATAAGGTCAAATGAATTTAACCTTTAAACATTAGCACATTCGAACACACATGTCTCACCCTCACCTTTACGAGACAGCGTTGTATAGAGGACATGAAAGTGTCAATATAGATACCGTTTAAGGTTCTTAGGATATCTAGTTCAGGCACCAGTCCTCAACAACAACCCTGTACACCTTCACTATAATGTCATGCCAATACTGTTACTGTTACATTTATTTCTCCTATTCTAAATCGCAGTAGATATGGATGTATCTTTACTCGTACCATACGTGAAAAGTCTATATAAAACGAGTTAATGAACAGAAGTTCTTTTCATAATCCAGATATTTAAATTGACTCCTAAAAATATTAATGTAAGATCATAATATTATGTTATGAGTAAGAAGTATTTCTTTTCTATCATAATCTCTACTTCACAGTTGGGTTTTAAATGTCTAACGCCGTTTCAAGGAATATATTTGTACTCAGATACTTGATACTTAGAGATAATGGGTTATTCAATATGTAGTATGTATATTGTATTTTAGCACCGCGTCTTTCTTAAGGCTTTCTCTAACTTTTCCTTTTCACACCGCTTTTCTAACTACTGAACCACGTCCCGTAAGGTCAAGCTTGAAGATTGATTATCACAGCAGTACTACCACCGTACTATAGAATGCCAACGGCTTGAGGTGCCTCCTCTTTTGGAAGGCACGTTAACCCATTAGTCCCGGTAATGTATTATAGTCATCAAGCTTTGAAAGATTCCTTTAAGCAGTTTGAAAAAACTAACACTAGTGATGATCATTTCAAACACAAAAAACTATAACGCATGATTAAAGTGCACAGTTTAGATAAACAAGATTATCAAACGTGTGAACTATCGGGAAACAAATCTTCAAATGAAAGAAGCTATTGTAAGAGACCTCGCAGCGTTCTTTGAAGAACTTGTTCTTACTCTGAAGTAATATTATGTAAAAGTAATACTCATTACTTCATTGACAGTTTTGATGGAATATTTTATTGCTTCCTCTTCAATTATATGCGCTAGTACAGTCAGGCTAATAGTACGTCAGTATTAGTACATCTATTCTATTAATTCTGTTCTAATAGGTACTTCTAGATACGGAACCAAAATTTATTAGATTTTTATAGTTATCTATTGGTAACATGTTATTTACGTACAAAATATAATTGCAATCACTATTTACTTTAAAGGCCATGGCGCTCCTATTTATTAGAATTGCTGGATGTGATTGGGAGCCCTTAGCGAAGTACTTAGGTACTTCACAACTAAAACATATCCTTTTAAACAGGGTAGATTGTTCTACTAAACCGCATTCAAATCCTTAATGTCGGCTCAAAATATCGTCCAATGCCTAAAAACATTCAAAATGCTTTGTAGGTCTATGTACGTATGGTAGTACGGTATGGTACGGTACGGTATACTAAATAGAGACAAAAAGAGAATAACGTTATCCAGTCTACAGTATAATTCTAGAATTAACTCGTATTAAAAGCGAATAAAAAGCATGACAAAGATCTTTCAATTTCAATTTCTCGGAATATCTAAATTTGCATGTTAAGACGAAGTGGTAGCTCAAGTGGCGCCCTCATTTGTAATAAATTGTATAAAACTAAATAAGGTGATAATTAAAAATTTTATATGTATAAATGTCTAGAAAGACCTTTAAACTATTTTATGAGTAACCTTGAGTGAAATTATTCCGAATAGTCCGTCTAGTTTTAAAACTGTTTTTCGCCAAAAGTGGCCACTTTTGGCATAAAACAGTTTTAAAACTAGACGGACTGCCAATATTACTTTTAAAGGTTAGTCATAAAATAGTTTAAAGATCTTTCTAGACATTTATACAACTCAAATTTTTTATTATGACCTTATTTAGTTTTAAACAATTTATTTCAAATGAGGGAGCCACTTTAGCTACCACTTCGTCTTAAATGACATAATTTTTTGATGTAAGTAATATTCTGTTAATAAGTTATAATCTAGTATGATCTGACTTAACATGCAATAATATAATAGATTAACTGAGAAAAGTTTTAAGCCTGCAATTTATCTCGAAATATGGTTGTAAAGACTATAATTTTCCAGGCCGCCATCCAGTGCAGTGAAAACTCGACCGGTTCAAGTTAGACGCACTAATGTCGGTTTTCTAACGAAAGTTTACTGAACCTCAGTATTTACTGTATAATTTCTATATTGAAAATTTACTTTAACCTTATTTCATTAGTCTTCGAATCAAAAAAACTTGCGAATTTTACAATACTTAATCTTTTTCATATATACTAAATATAGACCTTAAGAATCCCCTTACTCTTGACTTTTCCACACAAACGTAGTCTACGTTTTATTTTGAAACGACATGTCAGATTTCGGTAAAAAATTGTAATTTTAAAGAAATTGCAATTATCTAGGGTTATAATTGGTTCCGATATTAAAATTATGAACTGGAAAGAAAATATGCGGGTGTAGAAGTTTTCCATACTCATGGTCAAATATGATAAATTACACTATATTCTCTTTTAAGTTCATAATTTTATTGTGAGAAACCAATTATGACCCTAGATAATTGCAATTTCTTTAAAATTACATAATTTTGCCCATAACCGATATGTCGTTTCAAAATAAAACGTAGACTAAGTTTGTATGGAATAGTCTGATTCTGTCCATGGTAAGCGGACTCAAGGTTAAATTTGATTTTTTTTAGTAATTTGAAGTGTATTAATGTGTCTATCAAAACACTAAATGAACAATCAAATACTTAAACTTAATACAACTTAATACGTACAACGACTAAGGTATACAACATTAACACTTGATTGTAGCAGTGATACATGACACGTTATTTAATCCAATTGTTTCCCTGACTAGTTGCATTTACTTATGTGATAGGATGTAATACTCTACACTACACGCACTCACGAAAGGTGATCTTTTTTCGAAGGTTACCCATAATCTTTACATGACACTACATTACTCGTTACACTGTATGCAGTACTCTAGTTTCTTGCTTTAAATTTTCAACGCCAATTCAAAAGGATCCTGTTTATAATTGTATTTTCAAATTAGGAAACAAACCGTTCTCTACAATAAACTTAACTATAAATAAATGATCTGACGTCAACCACTATTCTCAAATCAAAAGAAAAATTGATAATTGAGTATCAAGTGATACAAATATCCAAAGATACTTAAATTAATAAATGATTTTAAATGACTGAAAAATTTTGCATTTTGAAAACAAGAATACGATTTCGAGAAAAGCGTTATTTTTTCTTAAGTTTGTTCTTACTTATTTACTCGTAGGTACTTAAAAACATTTCGGCCATCTCATTATCCAAATAACTTTCCGAAAAAAAGTTAAGGTATTTCCGGAAATTCCGAAAAATTTGTAAGAACTATATGCGCATGCCGTTTAAAAAAAATAACAAGATTCCTTAGGGTATTTTACTCTAAATTTAGGGCATTTTTACGCGTTTAGGGTATTTTGAGGGTAGAAATTTATTTAGGGTACTTTTTAATATTAATAAAATATAATGTTTTAATAAAAAAATATCTTAATAACTAAAATAGATACATTATGCAGACATTAAGTATCGAAATACAATGTTTGCAAGGAGTTTTAAACATTCTAGTTCTACTATGGATGCATTCCAAGAATGTTTGAAAACGGTGTAGTAGTTTAAATATTAGGTTATTTATAAATTGCATTTATAATTACATTTATTTGTTTTTTTTTAATAGTGAAAATACATGTAAAAGTGGCTAATTCAGGGTTATTTCGCGGAGCGTTAAGGTAAAAAAAATATATATGAGGTTTACAATAATCAGAAATGTTGCATTGTAATTCCGAGAAAGCAAGTCTGTCGATATTTATTTCACTCCAATTTTGCGCAACCATATGACATTGCATTTTCTGTAATTCTTTTGTATCACACCTACAAACATTAAGTGTGCTGATTCAGCAATCCGTTTTCGGTCAGTCAATAAGATACTCCGCATTCCTTTGCACTGAACGACCTACTTAAAGTTGTAGAGTAGCTAGATGACGTACCTAATAGCCATTTAGGGGTACTTGAATTTTCCGAGGTCCAGTGCTAATGTTTTGTTTCAAATGGGTGCACCATTTGAAATAAAACATTTGAAAGGAAACGGAGATATCATTAAAATTTTGTCTTGATACTAGATAGCCCTTCAAACTATTTTATGAACTACGTTTACAGTTCAAAGTGAGAACGTGAAGCTTTTCCACGCACATGCATTAGCCAAAAGTGACAGTTTTTCGCTAATGTGCGTAAAAATCCTTCGAAAAATTCAGGTAGTCTCTTAATAAGCTACTTTAAAATTTATAGAGGACATCATACAACTAAGAAGTAATTAAGTACCCACTTAGTTTGATCCTAATTACAGCTTTGAGAAAACCCATTGCAACTCAAACCTCTGAGCTCTATATTTACAAACACCATTGCCTACGTTTATAAACAAAGCCCCAAACCCGCATGGAGACATACGTAAGTAGGACACATTCTACGTACAGTCAGTAGCGGTTTTAGGGTAGGGCGCGGTTGGGCGACTGCCCCGGGCGCTAGATATAAAAGTGCGCCACGACCGCCCCTGTATATCCCTTCACTCATTGATCGAGGCCTATTTACTTTAGCGAAAAATCATTACACATACATATTCAAATTTTATGTTTATTTTATTATGTCCTTCTCGATCGAGAACGGGGAAGAGGTGTGAGGACGAAGAACGGGGATGCATATTGCGCGGGACCCTAGGAGTTTCCATTCTGTGGAAAAGGTTTGACTTGTAATTAGGTAGGGGGCGCCGAAGAAAACTCGCCCAGGGCGCGGGTAGTGCTAAAACCGGCACACAGAATCAGTACTATTAGTACAGCCAACAAGATCTACGTGTAAAAAGGGGGGTTTTAACAGGTATTACTTTTTTTTTAAAAAATTATATACATTGTTAGCCGTAATTTTATAATGCACTAATTAAGATCTTTCATTTGATACCCCACTCGATATCGAAACATAAAAAGAATTTTCGGCTCGCACTTTTTTGTATGTAACATTTGTTATTACTTAATTACGTTTATTGCATACAAATTGTAGTCTATGTCACTCGGACAGCAATGATGAATCAATTGACATTTCATTTGTCATAAATGCCCTAATTGAATTTGTGATTCGAATGCTATGATGGAACAGACATAAATACCCACATACATACATACATAGACTGCTAAAATCATGACCCTTCCTCTTGGCTTTGCCATAGTTCGGGTAAAGCCGTTACGCGCCCACTAGTCAAGCTGTTACTTTGCTCAACGCCTTTTTTTTTGACAAATAACACTGATTGAGCTAGCTCCAAAGTAAGTTCGAGACTTGTGTTATGGAATTCTAACTCAACGATACTATATTTTACAACAAATTCATATATAGATAAACATCCAAGACCCAGGGCAATTTGAAAAAGGCCATTTTCCGACTTGCCCCGACCGGGTATCGATACCAGGACCTCTGGGTGGCGGACTAGCATGGTGACCACTACGCCACGGAGGTCGCCTTGATTGCTCAAATACCAAATACAAACATTTTTTACGACAATTAAAAAAAAAATGTTAATATTTGTAAATGTTATTTGTCCATTTAGTGTTAAGTATTTAAGTTTTTGACTCAAGTGTACGTTTTGGGTAACTGTATGTGCACGGGGTAATGTTTATCAATAAATAATAAAACAGCAATGTAATGTAACCACACCCTATGCAGTGGTAAATTGGCAAAATTGTAATGTGCTTCTCATGTGTTGACTTTACCTTTGGCTGCCGGTAGCTGCCAGATGATGACGGAGGCATGACCTCATCACGGTTCACGAACCGCTATGTGACCGGAAAACTGAGTGAAGACAGCATTCCATGTTAATTAAATGCTAGAGAGCTTTATTTTGTTGTCAAATGCAAAGTAATCGTAAATAATTGTATCATGGATATGTTTTTAACCGACTTCCAAAAAAGGAGGAGGTTATCTATTCGTAGGAATCTTTTTTAGGTTTCCGTAGTAAACAAGGAACCCTTACAGTTTCGCCATGTCTGTCTGTCTGTCTGTCTGTCTGTCTGTCCGTCCGCGGTTTTACTCAGCGACTATAAGTATTAGAAAGCTGTAATTTGGTATAGGTATGTATATTAATTATGCGGAAAAAGTGGTAAAATAAAATATTGAATAAAAATTTTTTTTAGTGTAGCTCCCATACAAGTAAAGTCAAAAGTCAATTTTATTTTGTCGACTAACCAATCGTGGGGTATCGATGAATAGATCTTTCAAAAATATTATGAACTTGTGAACACCGTTTTTCGATTTAGGGATCCGTTTCTGAATTATTTGGTTTTAAAGTGAAAATTTTTGTTAGTCAAGTGTCCCCCCCCCCTCTATCTGCTAAACGGTTATATATGGACACGTGAAAAAATTCACAGCTATAGTTAATATAACGAAATTTAAAGAAAAACTATCAGAGCTAAGTAGGTTGACAAATTAAAAAGTTATAGGCAATCAACTTATAAAATGTACTCGCCAAAGGAAAATTTCATATAAATTCAATAGAAAATTTTTTAGACGTTTTTAGTGGCATGAACTCAAAGTTGGCATTCGTAACTACGGAACCCTACACTGCGCGTGGCCCGACACGCACTTGGCCAATTATTTTTATGTATGTTCAACAGTTACTTATTCGAAGACTTCTAGACCGATTTGGAGTATTCTTTTTTTATGTGAAAGGGTATGCTTCTCGGGTGGTCCCATAGAAACGAGACGAAGTTGGCCATCGTTGGCCCGGGGAGTACCCAGGATTACAGCCAATTTTCATACTTACACAATTTTATGTATTTTTTAAATCAAAGCGCACATTCATTACCTTATTTTAATTAGTTAGTTTTCACTTGGATGATTTTAGAATTGTGAAATAAAATGGCCATGACAGCGGATCTTTTGGAGATAAAATTCTGCACGCAGCAGAAATGCGATAAAAAGTAAAAGCGGTATGACATAATAAGACATATAAATAAATATATATAGGGATAACACTGATTGAGCTAGCCCCGAAGGGAGTTGGAGACTTCTGTTATGGGATACTCACTCAACTATACTATATTTATAACAAATAAATGTATAGATAAACATCCAACAAGACCACAGAATAAGTACTAGTACTCCCGTACAGAAGTCTTGCTCAGAAAAGAAATCCAAAGAAAGATCTACTTAATGTGGTTAGCGCTATGGTTTAATTTAGCTCGCGTCAGAACTCCTCACCTCTTCGTTTAGATCCTACCCCCACATTCATAAAAGTTACCAAATGAGCTAAAGCTCTTTTAGTTAAAATGTATTTTGTCTCTTTCTTACAATGTCGAATATTGAAAAGAGGGAAAGGGACAAAAGATGTCTTAACTAAAACAGGTTTGGCAAACGGCTGTTATTTTTGATGAATACGAGGGCTAGACATCCATTGCAAGCCAATTTCATTCTTATTACTTTAGACAGACAGTTCATGTAACTGAATTTTCCCCTTCGAAGTGGTCGCCGCGCGCATAGTAATAATACAGGTATGTATATTTTCGATACCTATACATAGGGAGTGACACAGGCCTGACAAGCAAAAGATCATTTTCCATCTAGACCTTATCGAGGAACAAACCCGGGACCTCTGATGTGACAGCCTGGCTTGATGACCAAAACGCCACAGAGGTCGTTGAATAATACATTAACTACGTTCATATGTTTTACTCAAAGTACCTATTATTTAATTTGGTTCTTTGTTTCGTATTCCCATTCGCACGATAATATTTCAATCGCTACAAAAAATGCCATCGCCTACATAAAAACTTTCATATAATTAAGTACGAAGGTACCTATCTATTACGTGCACCTACCTTCTTGCTATTCACTTTTATTTGACGCCAATCTCTGTCTGTGTGTGTCTGTGACATGGTAGCTCTCGAACAGATGGACCGTTTTCGATGCAGTTTTTACTCAAAAGCAAGTTTCCTTGCGTTGGTTCTTAGCTTTGTTTGATGTTCAAAAGTTATTTAGGGTAAACGCTTGAGAGTCGGGGTTTTTGTCTCAGAGGCTATTACGGCATGGCATCCATGAGTACCTATAAATTACCTTCTTTGTATCACTATTACACCGAGCAATTCTACTTAATTTATATCAATAACAACTCAAATTATAATTTATAAAATGTCGGAAACAATCAATTTCGAATTTAGCGTAACCACTTCAAACCAGTTTTTGCCCGAATTGCGCGGAAAACGTGAAAGGGCCATTTGCATTCGGAAACCATTGAAAAACCGATTGATTTTTCAACGCCCATTGAGTGGCTCCATTCGGAGTGAACTGGAACGAAATTGGCGATTTAAATATTGAAGAGGCTATTGTAAAACTGTTAATTTGATGTGTCATGCATTTGCTGCGCAAAAAGCAAAAAAAAAAAACAGAAATTAATTTCATAGATTGCGTTTCCTCCGTAGTGTGGACGTCCCTAAATATTCCCGGGGGAGAAGCGGCGGATACAAGGCTTTTCTGGCCCTGTTCTGTTCTGTTCTGTTGTGAGTCCGCCCAGCCAGCAGTTACGCTGCAAGAGCGTATGAATGAGGTCTACCTTGGAGAGTACATCATCACGCTTGCAGACCAAAGCCGATGCATGTATATCGTCCTCAGTCCCTAGAACATGGCTTATAGCTCAAGAAACCAGTTGGACTCGTAGATAGGGATAAAGGAGTGTAGGAGATATTCGCAGTCAGGAAGTAGGGGAGAGAGAGGGAGTTGAGAGAACCGACCGAATACTGGCATCAAATCAGTATGGGGAGGATAGATATAATACTTGGTGTGTGATATATACTTAGAAGGATAATAGAATGCTTTGTTGTTTTTGTATCAGTCGCGCGCGTTGCTTTGCAGGGGCCTTACTGGTCTTCTTTGTAAGATTAGATATTTGTTGACACTGTCGTAATAGTGCAGCCTTCTGGTTTCTGTCTTCTGGAATTTGACTTCTGACTTCAGTTTACTGGTCTTGACTTCTGGCTTCTGGGTTTTCTGTTTTTGGCAGCCGAATTCCTGTTTCTGTTAACTGATTTTTCTGGTTCCTAGGTACGTTTTTTTGAAGTTCGATTTCTGTATCCTGCTTCTTTGTTATACAAGGCTTTTCTGGCCCTAACAAGATAGGTATTACAAAGTAGAATTCATAAGAATAAGAAAACCAGCAATGCAGGATATGAAATGAGATCAAACAAGTAAGGGTCTGCTCGATTAGAAAGTAGTACTTAGCCGGACGTATGGTCAGATTGTCACTAGACTTGCGATATATCAACGCTATACTTACTCTTACACTGTTAAAAATAATGTAATTTTACTTAAAACTTATGTAATTTTACACCTATAAAATATCCAAAAAAATGTGGGTGTGGGAAAAATATGAAATTTTACATAAATTTCAAATTTCCAAAAAAAAAAAACTAAAAAATTTCCGTCATTTTCAGAGATTTTTCGGGAACTTTAGATACAGTTTTATATAATTTTCTGCATGTAAAATTACATAATTTTTAAACAGTGTAGTAAGTATAATTAAGTAGCTGTTTTTACGGCGTTGGCACAAATCCCACAGGAAATGTCAGTTTCCTGTGGTAATGTAATAAAAAAGTATGACACTAAGGTCAAGAGAATTGAAAAACAGGTATTTGTAAAATCTAGTGCTGTCACGCTGTGCTCAAACCACCTGTCACGTGTGCGATAGAGACAAGCTCGGACCGAAAATATCTATAATCGGGTCATCTAATTTCTCTTCCAAATTTTGACGACCTCCGTGGCGTAGTGGTCACCATGCTAGTCCGCCACCCAGAGGTCCCGGGTTCGATCCCCGGTCAGGGCAAGTTGAAAAATGGCCTTTTTCAAATTGACCTGGGTCTTGAATGTTTATCTATGTATGTATTTGTTATAAAATATAGTATCGTTGAGTTAGTATCCCATAACACAAGTCTCGAACTACTTTGGGTCTAGCTCAATCAGTGTTAGTTGTCCATAAATATTTATCTATTAAATATTAACCGATTTAATTTCTTTTTTCATACAAAATTCAGAAATTTTGTGGTCGTGTTCTTATGTTTTCTTTTTGTTATTATAATCTTGTCAAATTTGGCTAGATGTTGGAATACAGTTGAAAATTTTACCAATTTTCAGGTTTATGGAGGTTCGTATTTCGTATCTCTCTTAATAATAAAATTATGAATAAAACTACAGCATAGAGACATGCTAATTTTATTTGGTCGACATCATTGCATTACTGGCACTATCCGGCGAAAAGTCTATGTTTATATGGAAATACGGCCAAACGACGTAATAGGGTCCCGGTTTAACCCTTTTTGTGTGAGCTGGAGTGTTATTAGTACTCATTAAGATAGGTACCTACTAACTTTTGACTTACTTGAAATAATTTAAAACAATATTCGGGAGTTTTTGGCGGGAAGTCAAGGGGTTTAGTTGGAGTTTGCTTTAAATTATTTTGCAAATTGATTCTAGTGGACTTTATAATATAAAATCGGTGTAGTTTAGTGTTATAAATGCTCATGCTCATGGACAATATGTAAGATGGTTAAAGTGGACACTTTTTTTTTACATTTTATATCTTTATTTCATTATAAAAATACATTTCAAATACAATTATTAATAAAAAATATACAAAATTTACAAATAACATAGAGATTCCAACGCGTCGCCGCGAGGCAGGGTGCCCAGTAAGCTAGCAGCATTGCCTCTCTGCACTGCGATAGAAATTCTTTGGGCGAAATAACTGCCAGCCCTTGGATCAGCCGTAACCTCCCGGAGGCGCGCTGAGATCTCAGTCACCAGGGTTCTTGCTTCTGGGCCCCACGGACCCATTGTCTCAACCGCGAAGGGCACAAAAATATAGTTCGCCTCGAGGTGCTCATATTTCCTTCGCTTAACGGTTTCAGCAGCAACTGCAGCCGCCCCCGCCCGTGCGGAGGTAGATAAATAAAAAGCACTCATAGTGCGGCTGTAGTGATATTTATTTGCGGACTGTGGTGGGCGTCTTTAGGCGCCGTCCGCCACTCATTTGGCTATGAAAACCAGTGGACTCGTATAGATTTGTTGCCAGAAGCTCCCTTGAAGCAATCAAAGGACCTACACCAACCTTTGATTGTATAGTTAGGGTTAGGATTGGCGCCCGCGCCATCGGTTAACTAGACACTGGCAAAATAAGCTTCAACGAAGTTTAATCGCCAACAATAAGAAAAAAAAAACAATATTCGAAAATGACACTTTCCATGTCTATACTTTATATGACAGCTAAACTTTACTAGCAAATCAAATGTCTTTTTTGCAATTTATTTTCGTATTAAAATATTTTTTCTAATAATTTACTAAAATGGCTCAAGTTCCAACAAGTTTCCCCGAAGATGACAAATGCCCAACAATATGTGCAGACATTGGAGCATTCAAGAAAGCTGAGAAAAGTCCTGAAAAGGCTTTGGAGGAAGTCAAAGAGGCTGAAGAGACAAAAGCAGCTCCTCCATCGGAAACAAAAGCAGCTCCTGCTGTTACATTGCAGGAGCCTTTAGAATCAATAAGGCCTCCACCATCTGGAGAAGAATATTTACCTAATCTTCGACCCGGAACAGATGGTAAAGTAGACTGGACTCCTTTAGCAGATATGACAGGCACAAGACCAGAGGTCAATAAATACTCCATTAGTAGATACTCCTTGAATGAATGGAGAGCGCATAATAATGAAATTCTAGACCCTTCGATAATTACGGAATCGAATATCATAGATTACAACGCTAAGACAGCTATGATGCAAGCATTTGGCAACGTCGATAAAAAACAGAACGAAAATAACAAGAGACTAAAGCAAAAGGCAAAAGATCTCTTCAGATGGAAAGTCGAAGTTGAAAGAGCTTGCAAAGCAATGACCGAAGAGGTAGAGCTACTTGAAATTGAAAGAATGCGACTGAAAGGAGCTTCAAGAACACTTATGCTACCTGAGGCCATTTCCAGAGAGTGTCTCGATCTTCGCTCTAACCGTTTTGTGCCTGACTTAGTAGCTGACTTAGCAGAACAAGAGCTGATCAAAGAAATGAATTTAGTAAGCGAGGTAAGAGCGACATTAAAATCTACTTTAGAAAAGATTGAAGAACAACTAGCTATTGACAAAGCAGCGAAACATAGAATAGAATATGACTGGTGTGACAAAACTCTGGCTTATAATACGGAAGCCATGAACATAAGTCTCAACCCTAAATCTAATACAATAATGTTTCGTCCTGGAGCAACTAGATTTGGTGAATACAGCGCGCCTCTTGAATACTGGGAGTACTTTTGTCGAGAAAACGTTCAGAGCTGTGAGGCTGCTCGACAGAAGTCTCAAGACCTTCGAAGCAGTCTCAATGCTATATTAGTACAAGGGGGCAGAAAGCTGAGGAATCAAGCAGACAAAACGGACATGGCTTTAGCTGAAACTGTAGCCATCACTCAAGAGCTATGCACAAAGTTAGAAGAATCTTTAAGAAGCACGTTGCAAAAGATTGCTGATATGGAATCGTTGATAGCTAATTTACACGAGTCTATAAGAAAGATGGATGCTGCTATGAAATTGGCGCAGACTCGACTTGATAATCGGAACAATGGGAGGCCTCATGGAGAAAGTGTAAGGGACCAACCACACTTAGGACTTATAGAAGAAGTGAAGACAATTCACGAGACGGTGACGTCACTTCTTGGACAGTTGAATAATGTGGAGCGAGTGAGAAATGAATTGCTTAACAAGAGGATTGTACTAGAGAGGGATATAGCGTCAAAGAGGAAGACTTTGAATATAGACAGAGACAGATGCGGGATGATAAGGTCACATTATCCTTCAGCTTCGGAATTGGCTGGACACTAACTATTTTTTATTTATTTGTAGATATGTTAATTTTGGAAACATTGATGCAAGTTTTGTGTTTTAAAAATTTTCCATTACTTAATAAATATTAAAATCACCGTAGGTTTATTTTATTAAGCGAAGTTACGACTATGTATAATATATTCAAATCCAAAGAGCTTTTCACTTTCATAGACAAAGAGATGTCGATGTTTGCTGCACCTATTTTAGTTAAAATATCTATATTCATTATGTCTATCTTCAAATCTATACACGTTTGTACTTAACGGTTCAAGAGTATAGTCGTTACTGAAGCTTTGTACTTGCATGCTAATGAAATTGTAACTACAAATAAGTACAAATTCATTATGGAGATAGAATCTGACAATGTAGGCATTGTAGGCTCTAACGATCCTATCGTTGACATAATGAGTACAAGTGGCACTGCATCAACTGCATTGTGAACAAGAAATCTATGAAATACTACATTGGCTCTGCCTTTCACTCACATTGTCTCGTCTTCCTTGTTGTGCAATTTTAAGAGACATTAGAAATAATCGGTTTTTTTTACAATGACTGGTTGTAGTCTAATAAGTGTAATAACAATAGCGTTTTGCATATTTGTGCTTCTGCTGTGTGGTTTCCGACCTTGAATAGACCATTAACATTTAAGAGAGAACTAGTCAATATTTTTCCTATAGAAATTTCGAAGGGGATTTCCTCCACTGTTTGACATTGTACATTCAAAGTTTAACATGATATTGTTTAGTTTGATTATGAATTTTGTCTCTATGGATACAGAATCGTAAATAAAAAGCCATTAAGGGAAAGAAAGAAAAAATGTTTATTTTTTAGAAATTAAAATAACAAAACGATACATCATTTTCTAAAAAAATGGTCTCCGCGCAGCATATATCGGAGTGTGAGCTACGACGCTGGTCTTCCGCGGACACCGTTCATAAAATTACAACAAAAGTAATCATCACACTATCACACTAGGTATATAATATGTATGTTTGTTACTTTGGCTTTTGGCTGGACCAATTTTGATAAAACTTTGTACGCAGGAAGCTGACATCCTGGATTAATACATAGGCTACTTTTTCCGCGGGTGTAGTAAATAGGGCTTTGTAGGCACTTAGATACAAAGTTGAGCCTTTTCTACATCTATGGAAACACGGGCGCCATCATTCCAAAAAAATTATTTGCTTGAGGACAAAGAAAAGTCTACATTTATGTCCAAATAGATTCGGAGAACTACGCTTTCTTCGTCGTTCATAGATTTTACATCAACTCGCTGATATATATTTAACTAGATGCTAATATTATCATCCAATCAGAATTGAACGGTCGCAAAAACAACAGGCACAGTGGCTCCCACAAAACTGTAACACCAGTTATTTGACTTCAATGACTTCACACACAAAATAAAATTTGTGTAGAAATGGGCATCAGATAGAGGTTTTTGGGTGTTGCGGCTCTAGGCCCTGTCCACCCCGTTAGGGATAAATATGTGATAGCTTATCATCAAAAAAGGTCTGTGAAAGAAAAATTTTAACGTTGAGATGGTTGAGGCGATCTAACTCCTCGAAATCACAGACATTGGGATATGTAGTTAGAAGACTAAAACGAACTACACCGTCCGAACTGGTGTGTCGTGCAGTGTTGAGTTCCGAAGTTACGAATGCCGACTTTTAGTTCACGCGACTAAAAGTCTAAAAAAAGAATGTGGTGTCGTGGGACACCAGGTAGGAACGAAGTTCTTTCGGCTAATGTAGAATCGACACAATGTGTATACGACTGTCGCGCCTGCGCACGTCTCATTTAACGGTTTTATTTAACGAGGTCATCCTTACGGTTTTACTATCACATTTTTTTCAGTTCGGTCGCGCAGCAAAATCCCTATCTCCTCCAAGCCTGCCGTAAGGAACTTCGTTCCAAAAAATAATTTTCTATTGAATTTGTATAAAATAATCCTTTTCAGAGAACATTTTTTTAATTTGTAAACCCTACTTTGCTGTGATAGTTTTCCTTCAAACTTGGTTTTATATATATATTACGGCCGTGATTTTTTTCACTTGTATATAACCGTTTATCAGATAGACGGGCGGAATAAACTTTTATTAAAGTTAACTCTAATAAGTGTACACTTCACTCTAACAAAAATTTTCACTATAAAAACAAATATTTCAAAAACGGATACCTAAATCAAAAAATGGTGTTTATAAAGCTCAATATATTTGAAAAACCTATTCAACGATACCTCACACGATAGGTTAGTCGACAAAAAACATTGACTCCCGCCTTACATGTATGAGAGCTACCCTAAAAGTTTTTGTTTTTTTTTCAAGATTTATTTTACCACTTTTTTGGTATTACTGTTAATTGGCATGGGTTGGTATGTATATTACATACCCATGCCAATTAATAGCTTGCTAGTACTTATAATATCTGAGTAGAACCGCGGACGGATAGACAGACAGATATGGCGAAACTATAAGGGTTTCTTGTTTACTATGGAACCCTAAAAAGGCTCAGGTACGACCAGCGACAATCACGAGAAGCTATACATCTGCCAGCTCCTTGTTTTGTGTTGGCAGGCTCCCACGACTAGGTAACAATGCTGTGACCTTTTCTGTGAAGTAACCTAAGTACTTGTCTAGCCTTTTTGCTGGATCGCCTTGGTCTAAGTAGGAATTGCTTACATAATATGTATTACCAGTAAACTACAAATACTTCGTAATCATTACAAATAGCTCAAGTACGTACGGTAAGAGTGGTAACATAATCTATTGTCTGGACACATAGAAAAGATGTAAGAAGCAGACGAGGCACAGACAGGGCACAGACGGGGCGCCGTCGCGACTTTTGAAAACAGATAGAAAAAGCGAGGCACGGACGTGACAGATACAAACAAATCGTAATCAAAAAACGTATCTATATCAACACCGCGATGCGCGAGTCCCCCACACCCGCCCATAACCCCGATTCGCCCGCTAGCGTCTGTACCCCGTCTGTTCCGTATGTTTTACCATAGGGCACAGATAAGCGTCATGTCTGCGCCCCGTCGCGTCGGTGCCCCGTCTCTTGGTGTGTTCTGGTTTGCGACGCTTCTACATTTTGTATGAAACGGACGCGGAGCAGACATACGTCTGCGCCCCGTCCACGTCTTACGTCTTTTCTGTGTCTAAGGCCGGCGTGTAAATAAAGCCGAAAGTTCGAATATCAGCCAAATCAGTCACGGCGTTGCCGAGTTAACAGTCCCGGGCAAAAGTTATCAGATATCAAAGTTGTTTTGTAAACTTCTTACAGGAGGATTCACGGCGATTTACTGATTTGCTGATACGATCTCGTTTTCTTTTTTATTAATGGCATCCATAACCATTTAGAAAGAGTGGTTGACACAATTGTCATTTTGACCTCTTGTCAGAGGTATGTTTTTTAAAGATATTTTTATTTTTACCATATTATTAAGCTAAATTACCGTTAAAATGGCAGTAGACCCGTCCAAAACATGTCCCGCAATTTGTCCCATGAATGCTATGGCAGAGCCGCCCAAGGAATTCTTGCAGGCTGGCCAGACGAGGCTCAGCGAAAACCCATACGCGTCACCCTACGTCCCAGGTATGATCAGGCCTCCAGAGCCAAAAGTGTACCCACCTGGAGCCCCACCCAGATACCTCCCTCAACCAAGTGATAGCACGAGTGGAGACTACCTGGGAATGAGCGCCATAGGTCCGTGGGCAGCAGGACATCTTGACTGGACTCCGCAAGCAGGCATGACCGGTGTCCGACCAGTAGTAGACAAATATTCAATGACCAGATATTCAACTGGAGAATGGAGAAAACACAACGAATTTATGCTACAAGCTAAAGGTACATGGAAGGCGAAAGATTGTGATACAAGCATTAAGAGAGATGTCAAAACGGCAAATGATAGTTTGAATAAAAAAGAAGCTGAAACAACACAGACTTTAGAAAAAAGAGTCAAAGATTTAAGTTATTGGAAGAAACAAGTAGAGAAGACACTACGCGCCATGGATGACGAGATAGCCTTACTGGATCAGGATAGAGCCCGGCTTAAAGGGGCTTCCAGAATTCTTAATATGCCGGAAGCAATATCAAGGGAATGTTTAGAATTGCGCACAAACAGATACGAACCAGATTTAGTGAGGGATGATGCTGAACAAGAATTGATTACAGAAGTGTCAATTGTTGGCGAAATTAGAAGAGCTTTTAATGAAACTTTAGCAAAAGTGGAAACGCAGATGGCTAATAATAGAGCAGCTAAAACAGCGATTGAATCAGATTGGAACGACAAAATGGTGGCTTTAAAAATAGACAAACTTTGTCTGAATCTTAATTCGGGTTCTAGCATAATATTGAATCACCCGGGCGTAGCTCGATGGCCGGAAAATGCTTCGTCGTTGGAATATTGGTTGCATTACTGTGCCGAAAGCATCAAAAATTGCGATGAAGTTAGACAAAAATCGGAGAATCTCAGAGGAGATCTGATGACAACAATAGTTAAAGGTGGTCAAGATATGAAGATACAAGCAGATAGAACTAACGCAGCATTAGCTGAAACTGTTTCTGTCACAGAAGAGTTATGTGACAAGTTAGAAGACACACTGAAAGAAAATTTGCAAACTATAGCTAATATCGAAAATACGATTACATATCTAAAGGACGAGTTAAGAAAATTGCACGAGAGAACAAAGTGTAATTTCACGAGACTTCATGCAAGAAACTATGATAGACCTAATGTAGAAAATTGCAGAGATGAAGCGCAGTACGCTTTGATGGCAGAGGCAAAGTTCATAAAAGAAACAACTGATTCTTTTAACGGGAAATTGCGGGAAGCAGAAGCGATTAGAGCCGAGTTGATGAAGGAGAGAGGAAATTTGGAGAAGGAGATAGCGTGCAAGAGGAAGAGTCTCAATATCGACCAGGACAGACTGGCGAGAGTTCGTGCGCATATGCCTAAACCTGAGGAATTTGCTGCCGGCTGATTCTAAGTTATTGTTTTTTATTTATTTTGGTTTGTTGCTTTTTGAGAGATTTTAATAAACTGTTTTTCATGAAATGACTTCTCGTCTTACATTCATTGTTATAATAGGCTTAACAATATAATAATATTTGTAAGCCTATCCTTAATTTATTTTATTTATATATTTAACTTTATACAAATGTAATAGGCGGACTCAAACCCAAAGGCTTTATCACTTTATCTACCAGTGAACCCAGTGGCGAAGCCGAGAATAAGAAGGAAAGTCTTTGGAAGGGGAAAATTTTTGAAAGATATAATACTAATACGCCTTGATGATTCCAGCATCAGTCCATCCGAATCTCATTCCATAACCCATAGATCTTTCCCTTTTTCTTGCAATAGTTCTTTCTCCTGCCGAAATCTATCTACACCTTTCATATGTGTATTCAGGAATGGGTTTTGGCGGGAGCGCCACATAACATCAACTTCTCCAAAGGGCCTCTACGTGTTGAATCTGAATCTCCACGCAAGCCTCTCAAAGGACCGGGGTGAAAAGACCCGTGAAACTAAAAAAAAAGAAAGGCCTGCCCCTCGTACACCACCGATCTCTATCGTGCGCGATAGATTTCCAGGGCGTCGTCGTTTTGAAAAGAAGCCAGCTCGTTACAGAGGGGTGTAATACGAAAATTCTCCATAAAATAATACAAAAGTCGACTAGTCTAGACTAGTCGACCGATAGTGACGACCTATGATATATCAAACCAAATTAGACTTTATCGTAATATCATTTATGCTCAATGTTGCTTGACACTGAGACGTCCCTCTTGCATAATACCGCCTTTGAAGTAACCCTCTACCAGTGATGTGCACTGCTATTTTTATAGGAAAGGCTCTGTGATCAGTGCTTTCCCTATAAAATATGGAGCCGTTCTTGTAAATTAGGTAGGATTACCTAAATAACAAGAACGGCTCCATATCGAAGAAAATAATTACATTTCTCACTTTGCCGTAATTATTAGGGTGGCTCAGGGTAGACGAATTTCTATTTAAATTTGTCTGTATGGAGTGCATGCCACTGCCTCTACGCTAGTCCATACAATATGTAACAAAAATCATGTCCGATCTTTTTAGAAGCAACTCAGACCGTCAATATGAACAACTTTTTCTATGGGACCAATGCTTGAAACTCGAAGAAAACATTGCCGCACCGGTCGAACACTTTTGTAGGAAAATGTAGAATATTTTTCAAGTTTCAGGCATTTGTCCAATATGAAAAGTTGTTTATTTTTTTTCCTACAAGGACCGGGCAGGGTTTTTGTTACATATTGTATATGCAATGCACCAATCCTGTAGCAATCATAGAGGCTCGCTTCCAACGTTAGGTACCTTATTTGTTAAGGTACCATGTGTATCTTAGAAGATACGAGGGTACAGTTGAACACTACAAACAGCGGCGAAACACATAACCCTCCTTTTGTCGGGTAAAACAAGATACATAAGACATTGCATGGGCAATGAATGTTGATATTATTCAACCAAATTACGTAAAAGTTCGTTGTGTATTATAAATTATAACTATCACTTCTCATCGCAAATTTTTGTTTCTGTTATCTATAAAATCTCTTTTGTTGTTTGTACTTATTAAATATAGTTGGGCCATCACGACCTACTTTTATATTATGTAATTGTATCGTCATTTACCAATTATTTGATGGTCATTATGTTTTCGAAAGTTTTTTTTTTTTGTTGATTACTTATTTGCCGATTTGGTAATTTTACTTGTTTTTGTTAGAAGTTTGTATTATATTCTGCTATTACTCTGTTAGGGTCTTACTTTGCAAACGGAGATTGTTCATTGTTTATTAAGGCCGCATACAAATCAGGTGACCATCATTTTACGGTCATTATGTTTTCGAAAGATTTTTTTTTTAAGTTGATTACTTATTTGCCGATTTGGTATATTTACTTGTTTTTGTTAGAAGTTTTTGTATTATATTCTGCTATTACTCTTTCAGGGCTTTACTTTGCAAATTTCGGAGATTGTTCATTGTTTATTAAGACGAAGCGGTAGCTAAACTGGCGCCCTCATTTGAAATAAATTGTTTAAAACTAAATATGGTGATAATTAAAAATTTGATTTGTATCACTGTCTAGA
This sequence comes from Acrobasis suavella, assembly GCA_943193695.1. Taxonomy (NCBI): domain Eukaryota; kingdom Metazoa; phylum Arthropoda; class Insecta; order Lepidoptera; family Pyralidae; genus Acrobasis; species Acrobasis suavella. The sequence goes on from OW971950.1 coordinate 2,898,627, forward strand.
AAGCCACTTTAGCTACTACTTCGTCTTAAGGCCGCATACAAATCAGGTGACCATCATTTTATCTATTAGAATTAACAGGCACTTTGTTTTGACTGCGACCCAAAAACGTGCACGCCATAATGCCATACACCAAAATTCTAGGTTTACGTAATTTGTAATATTTTTATACACTCTTTTTAGCAATAGAATGTATAAAAATATTATTATAATACACCTTGTACAGCTATATACAAAAGAATATATAAATAATACACAAGGGAAATATGTACTGATATATAACGTCTAACATAATATACATAGCTATTTTAAGGGTAATTTCAGTCCATGATACTGAAAAACTTTCCTTAAGAAACATATATCAAAATATGAAAAATAAATTTGGGCCTCGCATACAAACTGATCAGGTGCCACGAGTTTGCATGGAATGCAAAAAACATCATATTTAATATATAAATATGCAAAAAAAAAACACATTTCAATATATGTTCCTTGGGGAAGGTTGGCTGGAAGAAATCGCTTTAGTGATAAGCCCGCATTTGTACCGACTTCCAAAAAAGGAGGAGGTTATCAATTTGTCGCGATCCTTTATTTTTTTTTATGTTCACCGATTATTCAAAGACGCCTGGACCGATTTAAAAAAATCTTTTTTTGTTTGAAAGAGTATACTTTCCAAGTGGTACCATGGAAATTTTATCAAAATCGGTTGTGTAATTTGGGGGTGAAGTCGGTTTTTAGTTTTGAAAAATTATAAATGTTGGGATTTGTACAAAACAAGGTTCCGTTTAGTACATTTTGTTAGACGGTAAACAACGTGGAGAAACAGGAAAAAATCTAGACATCTTCTACTGCAAAAGCGAGACGTCCAAAAAACTGTATAAGTAATCTCAATCTAATATATAAAATTCTCGTGTCACAGTTTTGTTGCCATACTCCTCCGAAACGGCTTGACCGATTTTGATGAAATTTTTTGTGCTTATCCGGTATCTATGAGAATCGGCCAACATCTATTTTTCATCCCCCTAAATGTTAGGGGTAGTCCACCCTTAAATTTTTTATTTTATTTTTTAGACAAAATTTTTAATTTCTATTTTTTTATGATACAACATACAAAAATACATACAATCCTCAATTTTGGCAAAACAACGTTTGCCGGGTCAGCTAGTTTATTATATTTATCAGTAACTGCAGTTTGATTATAATCATTATCGCAAATCTCAACGTGACCGAGCCGAGCATAGCGTCACGTACGTGAACCGTACGGTAATGTATGTTTGAGAGTACGTTTTGTACGTGCGGCGCCTTAAATGGCAGCCGACATGTTGTATGTAGTTGTATGTTGATAATTACAATTAGATATGAGTGTGAATTAAGGGGTCGAATTTTCCGGGGTCCAGTGCTGCCTCCATTCGAAATATATTTTTTTAAAGATATTATTTAAAATTTTTGTTTCATCCAGCCCTAGATAACCCTTCAAACTATTTAATGAACGACTTTTAAGGGGATACATGAAATTTCCGAGGTCTTCAAGCTTTTCAACGCACAATTGCGAAAAAAGGCCACTTTTGGCGTATGTGCGTAGAAAAGCTTCACGTTCTCACTTTAAACTGTAAACAGTAGTTCATAAAATAGTTTACAGGGTTATCTAGTGCCTGGTCAAGACAAAATTTTAAATGATGTCACTGTTTTCTATGGAATGATTTATGTCAAACGGAGGCAGCACTGGACCCCAGAAAATTTAGGTATCCCCTTAAAGTGAGAACGTGAAGCTTTTCTTCGCACATACGCCAAAAGTGGCCGTTTTTCGCCACAAAACCTTAGAAAATTCAAAACCTTAGATCAAGTGATCAAAGAATGACTGAACTTGCTCATATGCGTGTGTTATGTACATCGTGCATTCCATTATGACCAGAATCTCTTTTTAACCAACTTCCAATAAAGGAGGAGGTTATCAATACATCGGAATCTTTTTTTATACATGACTGATATTTGAAGACGCCTGGAAGGTTTGGAAAATTCTTTTTTTAATTCTTTTTTTTTGCCTTCAGGTGGTTCTATAGAAATTTTATCAGATTCGTTTGTGCAGTTTGGGAGTGAAGTCGGTTTTTTTTAGGTTTTGAAAAATTATACAATATGTAACAAAAACCCTGCCCGATCCTTGTAGGAGCAACTCAGACCGTTTATATAAACAATTTTCCCTTTGGGACCAGAGCTTGAAACTCGAAAAAAATCGTCATTTTCATACAAAAGTGTTCGGCCGGCCCGGAAATTTGTATGAAAATGTAGATTTTTTTTTCGATTTTCAAGCAAGGCCCCATAGGAAAAGTTGTTCATATTGACGGTCTGGTCTACAAGGATCGGACAGGGTTTTTGTTACATATTGTATAACTAAATACTGTCACACTCGACACGCAGCCCACTGTACCATTTCCCACACAGCTAGGTAGACCGTGACGTAACGACAAACACTGCGTAATTACAACTATTTCCCAACCCAGCAGTAATTATTATTACAACTACTTTCATTATAGCATTGTCCAGACACTTTTACTTCACATACGTCTGCCCTTATGTTATGTACCAGTAATTATTATTAATTATACTTTGTTGTAGAATAATGTAAGCTGTGACGTAGCTAGTACCCCCAAAAGTACCGGGTGATAGACATTCTGAGGGGCAAAATTCAAAAATATTGTCCAGTGTCCGATTGTCTAGTACAATTTTTGAAATTAATTTTTTTGTAAAACACTTTCCCGATCGGGCGACTGCCTCCGTAGTCCAGTGGTCAAGGCGTTTGCCTTGTGACCCGGAGTCATGGGTTCGATTCCCACTGGGAAACATACTTTGTGAAAAGTTGTTTCCAGTCTGGATAGGATATTGCAGGCTTGAATTACCTGATTATCCGGAAAGAAAGATGATTCCGTGTTTCGGAAGGCACGTTAAAACTGTGGGTCCCGAACGCCACCTAGCGTTTGATCATCAAACTATCCAAGGATTGGTTCCTGGTTTGCCCTTTGGGTTGTGGAGGTCAGACGGCAGTTGCTCTGTGTAAAAACCAGTAACCTCGTCAAATCTCCTTGGTTAGGTAGCGGACCCCGGGCTCTGAAGCGTTACTGCTAAGAATGCAACCGGGAATACGCTCGGATGATGATGACTTTCCCGATCGGGTGTCACCCCTAAACAGGTGGCGACCGCCAAAACCAACGGCTTATAATTGCTTCGGATTCGGAAGGCACGTATAAGCCGTTGCTCTCGGTCTTCATTTTTGTATGGCAGACTTCAAGCTATGTCGAGGGACCACACAAACATGAATTTTTGACTCCCCCGCCTCCTTATCACAGTTGGTCACAATTTTGAGACCCCAACCCCTAGTGTGACGTCACAGACAGGTACTGATTTTTTATTATAAAAAAATACAAACAATTTTTACTACTAAATATTTAACTGATAAGCCGGAAATATTTTTAAGTTTATTTATTATAGTAAAAAATTGTGCTTTATTGTTTAAATATTTTTTATTGTGACATCACGAATCTTGTGACCCCTCTCACCCCTTGTCACACAATGTCACACTGCATTGACTCTCTCTCTCCCCCTTAATGTGTGACGTAATTTATGGATGGTCCCAGATGCCTTTCGGCAGCCTGAAAAATCTGACACCAGTTTTGACAACTCACACAAACAGAAAACAGAAGCAAGGCAAATAGTGGCATGATTCAGAATCTCGCCCAAGAAGCCACTGGTACAACCAAGTTTTTCATTTCTTCCAGACTAGCATGGAAGAACTGTTACCTACATATAAAAATAATAATAATCATTTATTCTCAACAAACAGATTTACAAGATAAATGTAGCCCTGGCTCTCGGACTAGGATAACCTGTATCCCGAGAACCAGTTCTTCCCTATTATAAGTTCTAGATACAAAAATTTTGTTGTCAAGATCAAATTTTGAATTTAATATAGATGATTACAAAATAATAATGACATGAGATTACATAAAATGTGTATAAATTTGATTTGCATGCATAACCATTAATTACTTCGACTCATTTTGCTAAATTAATGTGTTTGAAATATAAATGTATTTTTGTGTTAACTTGGGTGCTTGTATGTGTAAATAGGTGGGTGTGTACTAATTACTTCAGTACAACCAATATTTTCTCCGTACTGTCATAGTCTAAGTAATTACATATGTCTGTTTTTTTGTTAAGTATCTATAAAATAGGTCCCATCGTTGGATAAAAGCCTTCCCTTACTGTTTCCATCCTTCGCGGTCCCTAGACCTTATCCGCCATTCTTTTTCAAATTGAGTCATAAGCCATATTAAGCAGATATAGGTATCACGGGTGCTATTGCAATCCAAAGTATGGATATGACTTCCCGGGATTTCTCGAGACCTTAGTAACTAATAAAATATATCCTGATAAAATATATGAATAAAATGAAAATATATCCTGAAATCACATAATTATGATTGTTTTATTTATAACCCGGTACTTTCAGTCATATCCATACTTTTGATAGCAATAGCATCCGTGATTCCGATCTCTGGTCATAATGTCATTTATTCATTTGACTGCTTCCGTAGTCCAGTGGTCAAGGAGTTATCCTTGTGACCCGGAGGTCATGGGTTCGATTCCCACTGGGAAGCATACTTTGTGAAAAGTTGTTTCCAGTCTGGATAGGATATTGCAGGCTTGAATCACCTGATTATCCGAAAAGAAAGATGATTCCGTGTTTCGGAAGGCACGTAAAACTGTGGGTCCCGAACGCCACCTAGCGTTTGATCATCAAACTACCCAAGGATGGTTCCTGGTTTACCCTCTGGGTTGTGGAGGTCAGACGGCAGTCGCTCTGTGTAAAAACCAGTAACCTCGTCAAATCTCCTTGGTTAGGTAGCGGACCCCGGGCTCTGAAGCGTTGCTGCTGAGGATGCAACCGGGAATACGCTCGGATGATGATGAAGTCATTTATTCATTTATGAGTAAGGTCGTCTGCCCATCTCTTTCTTGGGCTTCCTTTCTTTCTTCTACCGTCCGGAGCCCAGTTGGTTATAATATGTACCCATGTTTCAGGATGCATGCGACAGACATGACCTGCCCAATCCCATTTTAATGTAGCCGCTTTTACTCCCACATCAGCTATCTTGGTAATAGAGCGCAGTGTGGTGTTTCTCACGCGATCGATTCGCCTAACACCAACATGCTGCGCTCCATTGCTCGCTGGCACACCTTTAATTTGGACATCTGAGATTCTGAGCATCCATAAGAGACCACGTTTGAGCACCGTAGGTTAGGATGGGCAAGATACAAAACACATATCGACAAGTCTCTTCTTAAGGCGATTTGGTAGAGTAGAAAAACTCTTCATAGCGTTTTCGATTTGATTCTGCGGTCGATTTCTTTCACCTGGCGATTAGTGAAGAAGACAATTTGTAATGTACTCGTCGACATACTGTCTGGTTATAGAGAAAATATACTTAATTGAGTCTTTCCTTTATTATCTCTTATCGATTTTAGATACGACAAGAACCGCAGTATCGGCAAACCATTAGCAAAGTTATGGACATTGGAAACCGCAGGAAACTGGAGAAAGCTCTTACAAAAACATACAACATTAGCTGTTGTTTATTCATTACTTTCGATGTTAGCGTGGAGTCTTCCACTCGATTCAGACAAACAAAATCTCGGTGAACACTATACCGACAGTTCAATTACTTATCGTGAATTAGAAATGATTTTAAAATTATTTTATAAATTTAGACATTTAAAAAGTTTAATTTAAATTATGACAACAAACAATGTATTCTCTGTCCACGTAACAACTATAAATATTAATTTCATTGTGAGTTGATGTTCTTGGAGAAAATGCTGCAGTGCAGTTTGTTAACACTTCTTCTGCACTAGCGGTTTGGAGGCGGCAGTTAACTTAGCTCTAAGTAACTTTTTGACCTCAACAATTGTGCAACATAACAAAGTGACAATTATAAAGAGATATTATAAATATCCTATGATAATGAAGATATTTTTTAATTTGAGAGCTACAGCGACGGAATCGAAATAGTTAATCCCAACTGAAGTCTATCTCGACTGTTAGGTGGACCGATACAGTATTAAATCGATAAACTATTGATCGATTGAATCTTAGGAATTGTTTACACAGTGCGAGCTGCTGCTTAGCTCGGCTCGCCTTTGCATTGGCTCCAAATAAGCGTGACGTACGAGTACGGTTGTGTTCGTCATACAAATCCCATAGGAAATGTTTGTTTATAAAACAGTGTCTGATTTGACTTGACATCTAGCGGATTGTCTTAAGGCTCTGACTACCCTGTTAGGGCTAAAGATGTAATAATGTATGTATATCTGTATGTTGAAGAACACATTGAACGCACCTACAACAGACCACAATCAAAAAAAAAAGCCCGGTGCGAAAACTATTGTTCGTCAAATATCATCGCAAAAATAATCCTTACGCCGATTGTGTTAAGGTTTGTTATAGAAATTTAGTTAGGGCAGGTGCATTTAGTGCATTCCATTGTTAGACGCCAACCAAGGACTTGCGAACGTCTTTCTTGGCGTGGTCTTTTTACCTTTCTGCTTATCCTTACCATTTTTTTTTTTACACAATGTGGACTGATGTAGGTACCTATTAAAAAGTACCAATTACATTGATTCTGTATTTTTCGTATTTTAACCCCCGACAAAAAGAAGGGTGCTATGTTTGACGCTAATATCTGTCATCCGTCTGTGGCATCGTAACGCTCGAACGGATCTCGATGCGGTTTTTTTTTTCATGAAAGCAAGTCCCCTTGCAGTGGTTCTTAGCTATGTTTGATCAGAATCAGTTAAACTGTAATTGAAGGTTAACGCTTCAAGCGTTAACGTAAGTCAGGATTTTTTAAATTTACCTGGCAAATAAAAGATGGCGCTACGGATTCACAATAAAAGAATATGAAAGTATTTAATTTACGTGCTTAATTATGATATATGATGATGGCTATTGAGGCTTGAATTGTATTTTTGAGGAGCTTGTATTGCTTGGTGTAAATCGTAAAATAGTGATGAGCTGTTAAATCCGGGGCTGAGTTAGTAAATTTGGTGGCAATGTATAAATCAGAAGGACAACTTAAAATAATTGCTGATCTTTATTTGACGCTTTCTTTAGAATATGTAGTTGGCGTCGTACAAAAGAGGAATTAGTTTATTAGATCTCATTTTCCCGTCGCTTAGATATAAATTAATAAGCTTATTATTTCTCTTAAAATTCATCCTTAAAATTGATTCATTATATTGTTGGACTCTGCATAACCTCTATTAAAGCCTCTTCTAAACTTCATAAGATAAATCAGATAAGGGTGTTCTCAGCTGACGCCCGCGGGCGGCTTTGCTTGCGTTTTCAAATTTTTGACAATTCCACGGGAACCTCCTCATTTCCCTGGGATAAAAAGTATCCTATGTGTCAATCCAGGTAATAAACTATCTACATGCTTAAATCCGATCTGTCGTTTCGGCGTAAAAGCGGAACAAACGTCCATACAAACTTTCGCATTTATAATACAACATATGTATCTAGTTTATACAATATGTACCTAACAAACACCCTGTCCGATCCTTGTAGGCGCAACTCAGACCGTCAATATGAAAAATTTTCCTATGGGACCAACGCTTGAAATTCGAAAAAAAAAGACATTTTCATACAAAAGAGTTCGGCCGGCTCGGCAATTTGTAAGAAAATGTCGATTATTTTTCGAGTTTCAAGTATCGGTCCCATAGGAAAAGTTGTTCATATTAAGGGGTCCGAGTTGCTCCTACAAGGATCGGACAGGGTTTTTGTTACATATTGTTTTTATAAAATGCCCCGAACCATGAACTCGCGAACCCCACATCTCGAGAACTCCTTGACAAATTATGTTCAAGTTCGAACTTAAAAATTATGTTGGCTACTTCTACACCTCTGCCAAATTTCATGAAGCTCCGATCAAAACTATTCAAGTTATCATTAAACAAACATACATACAAACATACAAACGACGGTTTGTTCAAGTAGACTCGGAAAACTTTGCTCGCTTTGCTAGCTCGTTCATTACTTAGGTTCTCTACGCGATCGAATCAGAAATGAGGAGATTCGTAGGAGAATGAAGGTCACCGACATAGCTTACTAGACAAGCGGATTAGCTCATTGAAGTGGCAGTGGGCGGGGCACATAGCGCGAAGAACCGATGGCCGATGGGGCAGAAGGGTTCTCGAATGGCGGCCACGTACCGGCAAGCGCGGCCTAGGACACCTGCTAGATGGTCAGATGACCTGAGCAAGGTTGCAGGGAGGCGCTGGATGCAGGCCGCTTCCAGCGCTATGTCCAGCAGTGGACTTCCTGTGGCTGATATGATGATGATGATGACTTAGGTTAGGATCCTTGTTGATGTTATGATATCACGACAGAATGCATCGGTGAACTAAGGTTACAAAAATGTCGATTAATTACAATGAAATACAATTTCACAACGTTCGCCAACCGATTTCAGCTGTTTGAGCGATGTTTCCTCGACTTGGTTTAAAAAAGGAATCACAGACAATTTTTTTTTTTTGTAAAAACATTTTGTGTCGAAAGTATACCTACAGTATTACTACGCGCGCGGCGAACACTTCGAAGAGGAAAATTCAGTTACATGAATCGTTAGTCCAGAGTATTTCAGAGTAATAAGAATGAAATTGGCTTGCAATGGATGTCTAGGTATCTAAACGAAAGAGGTGAGGAGTTCTGACGTGAGCTAAATTAAACCATAGCGCTTACTAAATTAAGTAGATATTTATTTTTTGAGAAATACTTCTGTACAAGAGTTCTAGTACTATTCTGTGAAACAGTGCCAACGAGCTCGTAAATGAGAAATCTTTTAGTTTTAATACGTACGTAGAATTTTGCATTATCTTTCTTTATTTATTAATTATAATTATGAATGCACCGTGATCAAATTTCTCCGTCCGGAACACCGGACGTTTTCCCTTCATCAGCGGATGGTGAAATTGGCATTATAAAGGCTTTCTTAGCCGCAAGTCGAGCGTGACGGTAATTGCTTTAAAATCGCTCTCATAATGTTCAGTGGAATAAAATATGGCGTTAGAGAATCGGTTGTAATGACTCCATCATGTTAGAGAATAGTGGTTTTGCTGTTTTTAACCCCTTACAAAAAAGAGGGGTGTCTTAAGTTTTACGTCTGTCGGCCTGTCGATTTGTCTGTGGCATTGTAGCTCGAACGGATGGGCCGATTTCAATGCGATTTTTTACGAGAAAGCAAGTTTTCCTGCCGTTCGTGGTTCTTAGCTATGTATGATGAAAATCGTTTTCAGCCGTTTAAGTTATTGGGGGCTAAAGCTTGAAAGCCACGGTTTTATACATAGCCAGGGTGATATACGTGTAAGCAAAATTCATGCGTTTCCCATTTCTGGGCATTTACCAGCGTTACTTCACCTATTACCGTCCCTTCTAGCCAGGTTTCTCAGTTCCATTGAAGAGTTTTGTCATAGGTAGATTTTATTTTAAGACTTCTTTATTCAATGTCTCGAACTTACTTTGAGGCTCAATCTAAAAACCGACTTCACCCCCAAACTACACAACCGATTTTGATAAAATTGGACCATCCGACAAGTAAAAAATAATTTTTCAAATCGGTCCAGGCGTCTTCGACTAATCGGTGAACAACAAAAAAAGGTCGCGACGAGTTTACAACCTCCTCCTTTTTGGATGTCGGTTAAAAATGTGCTAAAGCTGATAATCGCTTGTTACAGCGGTGTGCCTGGTTGCTGGAGTGGCGGTGTACCCCGCGGCATGGAGCGAGACCTCAGTGCAGGAGACCTGCGGGCCCACCGCAGACCAGTACAATATTGGTAAGACCAAAAACAAGCTTCTTTCATCCATACTTCCATACTGTCCATCAGTGGCGTTTGGAGAGAATTTTGGCTAGTACATCTTACTATGAAGCGAATTATATACGTACCTAATTAGGTTCTATAAGCCGTTCAATGTTCGGCTTATAATTGGCATATTTTTATTTTTATTGACTTAGTGTGAGTGTGGCAATTGGCACACCGCTCCGCATGCCGCTGCGTAGCGCGGGGCCACCATCCAAAAACGACGCTTGTAGACGCGGTGTCAGTGTGTTGTCCTATGCGTGTTTTCTATACAAATTGAAATACTTGCATACAGTCTGGCCCTGCTCTACGCAGCGGTCTGCGGAGCAGTGAGCGAGTTTATACAAAAAAATTATCATTGTGGGTATATTTGAATATTAAGCATAAATTTCCGTATTTTAAATATGCGGATGTGTGCAATTCAGTCATGCTGCTAGTTACGACTTATGAAAATAGTAAATGGACATTTTAATGCGTGGTGCGTCGATATACATACGTAGGTTATATTATAATTGTTGTTAGTAATAAATGCGTATACAACATGGAAAGGACTTACCCGTAATAAATTGAACCACAGGCTATACTAGATCACTATAGTATAATGAAATTATAATAACAGCCAAAACACAAACTAAAAATACTGCATTTCCACACAAAAGTGTGCCGCCGCCCGGGAAATTTCGTTTTTTGTTTTGTTATTTGGTTGTTATTTTAATTTCATTATACTATAGTGATCTAATGTAGCCCGTGGCATAGAATAAGTACTAGTACTTTGTTTGATTCTTACGGGTAAGTGCGTTCCTTCCACGTCGACCACGTCGTATAACCCCCAAGGGAACTCGATGGGAATTGGGTCCTAAGGAGGCCCCGCGACTGCTACCAATACTCCATAAATATATTTATTCAAATAAACTGATAATTAGAACACTATTTGACTCCATAAAACTATAGCGTCACGAGGTCACGACATGCTACTCGTATTTCATACAAGACGGACAATGTTTATTTGACGTTTGAGTTGTAGGAAACTAGCGAACAAAAAGCAATAAGTACTTATCGTTTTTACCCGCCTACGCCAGAAGGAGGGTTATGTCTTTCGAGAGTATGTATGTATAATTATTTGGCACGCTCTGCAACCTGAACGACTCGATGGATTTTAGCTTGAGAGGTGTCGTTAGATTCGTATTTATTGTGAAAGTGACACTGGGTATATCAAAATAAAAAAACAAAATGGCGGGTTTTTGGCGCCAAATTCAAATGTTTGGCACGCTCTGCAGCCTGAATGGCTCGTTGGATTTTAGCTTCAGAGGTGTTAGATTCGTATTTACTGTAAAAGTGACACTGGGTATATCAAATAAAAAAAATACAAATACAAAGGCAGTCGGATTTTTTGTTTTTCTAATAATTACTTGTTTAAATGATCATTATTTGATTAGACTCTCTACTCTACCCATGTTCTCACTCTTCTTGACTTTTATTTAATATGACACTCTTCTGGATTCCAGGTCGCTGTCACATCCGCTGGGCGTACCTTCTGGCCGTCATCGGCTGTCTGGACGGCATCGTGCTAGCAGCTCTGGCTTTCATCCTGGCGACGCGGCATGTTCGTCTCCAACCCGACAGTGGATACCCGCCCCCCTCGCTGTACAAAGGTATATAAATTTCCATAGAACCTGATTCATCAGAATTGATGTACAGAGTCAAACATATCCAAGGATTGGCCAAACTTGGCCAAGGCTGGTTCTGGTTTACCCTTTGGGTTGCGGATGTCAGACGACGGTAACTTTGTTTAAAAACCAGTCCCGGTCTCGCCCCGGGCTCTGAAGCGTTACCGCTGAGAATGCAACCGGGAATACGTGAGAATGATGATGTTCAGTTTTAGTCACTTAGTCGGAAACGCCGACTTTGCTTACTTTCTTAGGGCCTCAGCACACGGCGTATTTTTAACACGCCGACGACGCGCATATGACGCGCGTATACGCGCTTCAAACGAGATTCGAACACAACCTTGTAACCTAAGCACACGGAGCCATCGTGAAAAACGCGTCTACTGCGCGTATACGCGCGGACACTGCGATACAGACGCGCTGTAGTCGCTCGTAGCTGCCGCATTTGACTTTCGACAGCTGTACGATGGCGTCGTTTGAGACAACACTACTTACGCTGGCTTTAGTACTACTTTTAAAGAGAAAAAACTTTAAAAATAAGCGAATGTATAGATCCATTTACAAGTGAAAGAAGATTGTGTGCTCATTATAACATAACTTTTAAGAAACTAGTACAACATAGACGATTTTCATAACTGTTATCGAAATTCATATTCGTCATTCCAAGAACTTCTTTTAATTTTAAAACCGGAATTAACTCGTCAAAATGTCAAAAGGAATGAGATCATGTATATCTGCAGAAGAACGTTTACTTATCACACTGAGGTTAAGGAAACGACCAATGTACATCGATTCAAATGCTCGTATACGCGCGTCATACGCGATTCATGCGCGCGTTTGTATTGCGTTTTAAGCGCGCTTGAATCGGACAAACGCAAAAATCGACATCTACGGCGTCGTAAACGCGCGTTCCTGAAACGCGCGTCGTCAGCGCGTTAAAAATACGCCGTGTGCTGAGGCCCTTAGGCGCTTCTTTTGCTTTCGATTGTCTCTGGCTTGTCTTCTCCATGCTGTTTACTTTCCTATTTTGACAACGAGGAGGGATGTTATAAGTTTGATATGGGTACGTTTTGCATAATAGCGCTCGAACGGAACGACCGATTTCGATGCGTATTTTTACGTGAAAGCAAATTGCAGAGTTACATCCTTGCTGTGGTTCTTAGCTATGTTTGATGAAAAGCGTTTTAGCCGTTTAAAAGTAATTAGGGGTAACGCTTAAAAGTCAGGGCTGTCTCTGGCAAATAAAAGATAGCGCTATGGATATCAAATCGTATCGGTAGTTCCGCTACTCGTCAATAGATGGCGTCCTTGACAGTCGAGGTTTTTTTAAATTGCCTTGCAAATAAACTTGTTTGTAGGTATTCTTCGAACTCCATCTTCCTGGGTGTTCCTCGGAGGACTTCCTATCTTTACTGCCCTACCAGTCGTCCATCCTTTCGAGATGATTCTTTGAGTAACTATGATTAGAACATCAATATACCTAAGATCTGCATGTATTGTGACTTCTAGTTAGCAAATAAATGTTTGAGCCTTTGAATCTTTGAGGTGTCCTGCGCTTGCAGCCCAATTGTTTCTTGATGGATCAAACCATCTTCCCTGCTCGTATAGCATTGTCTAAACACCGTGTACAAAATCAATGTGTATGCAAAATCCTATGTCATTTAATTCGTGCCTAGTTTGTTGAGATTTAAATTCAAATTACGCCAAGTAGTAGTGTTCATGAAATCCAAAAAAATAATACTTATTTTTAACCGACTTCGATAAAGGATGAGGTTACCATTTATGTTCAATTGTTCACGGATTATTCGAAGACGTATAGACCGATCTTGACTTTTTACTTAAATCCGTTGTTCTCGTAGTTGAGCTAGTCCCAGTAGTCCTACCAAGTTTGTTCTACCATTAGGACTACTGAGATATTTCATCCCAATAGATCTACCGGTTGGCTGTGACTGTGACGTAACAGCAGTTCTAGTTAACGTTATTAATCCCAATAGACTTACTAGATATTTTTGTGTATGAAGTTTGTTTTAAGTTTTGAAGAGAATAGGTATATAGCCTACATTACGTCTGTAAAACACTTATCATCGACTAATTGCCAAAAGTAATGTCTTCATTCGTAACTTGCCGCCATAACATAGTCATATATACGTTAAGTAAATCATAAAGCGCATAACATGACATAACCAAGCCTGGTTCCAACCTGGTGGTTCCACCACGCCGGAACGACCCACATTCACTGCATGGGTGGCATGGATTGCTGAAAGTGAAGAATTAAACATGGAAAGTTAATTGTTCTGTTATTTGCTCGGTTGAGGAGATAACATCGGAATGATGTGCAGATTCGCTTTATTAATTGTAATATAATCGTCTCGTTTCTGTTCTTCATGTTGCGTAGTCACGAAATAGAACTATGAATTATAAGTTGTTAGCTTAGCACAGTACGTGCAAATAACTCGGCGGCTCTGAACTTCGCGCGGAATGCTGCGCAGTAGACGAATACATGCGTGCTCGGGGACGGTGCGCCGGGCGTCAGCTACCCCACTGTCACTTGCAGCTAACTTCCGAGCCGCCAAGTTATTTTGCGCGATCGGTAAGCATGTGTTAAGAATCCCCTCACCCTGGACTTTTACATACAAACGTAGTCTAGCTTTTATTTTGAAATGACATGCTAGATTTGGGTAGTATTATGTAATTTTAAAGAAATTGCATATATCTAGGCATATAACAAAAAATAGTGTAGAAGTACTGATGGTCAAATATGGTATGATACACTATATTCTCTTTTGAGTTTATACTTTGACTGTAAAAACTAGTTATGTATATGCCTTAATATATGCAATTTCTTGCAAATTACATAATTTCGCCAATATCTGACATGCCGTTTCAAAATAAAAGCTAGACTACGTTTGTATAGGAAAATCTGATCCTGTCTAGGGTAAGGGGTCTCTTAATTTGTCCATATTTATTTTGAACGAGTTTTCTGAATGAATGATAGATGATTCAACATTTTTGAATTTTCTGCTGCCTAGCAGTATTAAGAACTAATGTTCTAGGTTGTCTTACTTACTTCTTAGTCCTACTCACTGGTCCGTCTATGAATTTTTAAGAATAAGTTCTTCAGGGATACTCCCATGATCTAGTTGGGATTCTTTTCAATAAAAAAAAATGTAGATAAGGTGTACCCGTTCCGTTACTTTGTAAATTGTAATATATTCTTTGTCACTAAAATAAAATTATCTGTTGGTTGTTATTTTCATAGAAATGTGATAGGCGAATGGTGATCAACATTCTCTCAGACGTTTTGAAAGAAATGTTGGAATTACATGAATGTGGACTCGCATTTAGCAGGGCTGTCGGTATTTAGAAATAATTAGAAATATTTCATCCAACAGTCAACTTATTGGAGCAAGTTCTGTCTACAATACAATACACAATACAATACCCTTTATTGCACTAAATAAATACAGGACATCATTATTTTAAAAACTAGGAAATGCGCACGTTTAGGTTCAAATGTCCAAATCCCAAAATGTCCAAAGGGTGCAAAACGTGCATATCCCAGAATGTCCAAATCCCAAAAGGTCCAAATCCCAAAAGGTCCAGATCCCAAAACGTGCATATCCTAAAATGCCCAAATCCCAAAATGTCCAAATACACTCTAGAGAAAAATAAGAAGCAGGATTAATATTTCCAAAAAAGAAAATATCAGTTTAACCAATTTATCCCACTGATTGTCGCTCATCATTAGTTCTTTCTTTACAAAAATAAATTTTTGTAACAAATTTTATCCTGAGAAAATTCATACTGTAAAATTTGGTGACCGGGCTGTATAGTAATGAGGAGATTTTCATCAGCAGATCAGCTCACTGACGTTATAATATAGCATTATCATATACGCCATATACATATGCATATAAAATTTCAACTCAATCGGTTGAAGATATCTGCTTCACAATTAAATGGCAAGATTCCACTGGAACAAACATAGTTACATTCCCATACATACATTGCAAGTTAAATGAAAGCTTGTAAAATACTGTCTAATCTCTTATTTATCCATTACATGTATTTTTCATTTTAATCCATTAAAGATAATACAATAGACACTAGTAACACTACTAATACTTACAATAAAAAACATACACTAGCATATTATGTGGAAATTTTGGGATTTGGTCATTTTAAGATATGGACATTTTGGGATCTGGACCTTTTGGGATTTGGACCTTTTCGGATTTGGACATTCTGGGATATGAACATTTTGCACCCTTTGGACATTTTGGTATTTGGACATTTTGAACCTATACGCCCTTAATGCGCAAAGGGCATAAGACCGCCTTTTAAGCTAAGCAATTTCTTCCAGGCAACCTGCAGTCTGTAAAGGACAAGAAGATCGAGCAAAACTGATAAATTCTTTTATAGGCGTGCTGTGGCCTAAAAAATATTATAGTTTAACGTAATACAGTGCTATCCGTGGGAACCTTTTATTGGCTTACTGATATCCATTAAATTTTTTTTTTGATTATTGTATTAGCTGTTGGATCCCCTTTAAAACAAATAAATAAATTTACGAGGTGGCAAAGTCAAGCAATGAAATCTCCAGACTCCAGTGAGCACAGGTAGGGACGGCAAAATATGAATAACCTACTGACGGCAAATATGTTTATCCGCTATTGCCATCCAGCGCTGATTAATCCACAAAAATGGTAATGAGTAGGATTGAACAACAAAAAAACCTGAACTTCTCATTTCGTAACTGTTTTCTGTTATACATAGGTCTTATAGTTGGAATCTAAACATTGTTTTTTAACCAAGAGGTTCATATAACCTCTTCCTTTATGGGACAGTATTTTTGAAGTAAAAACTTCTTTAGCGGCGTTGTACACTTTCTTGTAATGGGTAAAAAATTTTTAACTCGCGTCAGGACTCGCGACCGCGTCACGACACGTGACCCTGATCGAAAATTCGTAAGACGGATGGAGCCGCCGCGGCGTAGGAGAGGAAGTACCTATCCCCCTCTCTTTCTACGGCGCGGCGAAAATGTATGCCTGCGTCTGCTGTTTCGTTTAGGCGGCGCAGGGCGCTTGCGCGTGGCACGCTGTAAATAAATAAATATTGTATTCTACCACATAAATGATAGTACTTTTATACTAATAATTAAAGCAATTCGTGCAGAATTATTCCCTAACCATTCCAAAATATCAAAAATGCACAACGTTAATATTCAAGTTTTCACTTCTGCTGGCACTCCCGGAGTGCAACCCGTCTTTTTTTTTTACTGGTCTTTTCACATGATAACTTTTTTATCGTCTCAAACACTATTTTACTGGAACACTTATAAATAATTTTTCAAAACTAGAAATCGACTTCAACAACAAACTAGGAACACCACGCTTCTTCGAGTAATCGGTGAACGTAAACAAAAAAATCAAAGATTTCGACGAAATGATAACCTCCTTTTTTTAAGTCGGTTAATTAACTCGATTCAACGGGCGGGACAACCCTGTCACGGTAGTGACAGCTAAACGAGTTTGGCGCATCGTAGGTAGGTACACAATCAGCTCATGAATATGGTAACGGTGACACACATTCAGACCGACAGGGGCGATTAGGCAGACATTTTACAACATTGTAGTCTACCTAGAAAACAAGTTTATTCCGAAAATGTCAAGAACGCCATCTAGTAATGAATAGCGGAACTACCGTTACATTTTGATGTCTTATAGATGCTTATAGGAAGGTAGTTCAGGTATAATAGTGCCATCTATAATTTTTAGGTAGAGCCCTGACTTTCAAGCTGTAACCTCCAATAACATTTGAGCGGCAGAACCGATTTTCCTCAAACATAGCTAAGAACCACCGCAAAGCTTTTGCTTTCAAGTGAACCAACCGCATCGAAATCGGTCCATCCGCTCGAGCGTTACGGTGCCACAGACAGACAGACCGACAGACATCAGCATCAAACTTTAATAACACCTTTTTTTGTCCGGGGGTTAACAAATGCAAAAGGCGCGCCCGTGCGCGCTTCTTGTCCACCCGTGTTCATCAATGGCATTGACTTGTGTATTACTGGTGTAAATCATCAACACCATCACCTAACAGAAGTCAGACTTGTTGTTAAAGCAATGTGCAAGAAACCGTGGAAGTCTGAAGACACTGGATGAAGTGTTCCACTTAAGGGGCTACGTTCTCACTTTAAACTGAAAACAGTAGTTCATTAAATAGTTTAAGACGAAGTGGTAGCTAAAGTGGCGCCCTCATTTGAAATAAATTGTTTAAAACGAAATATGGCAATAATTAAAAATTTTATTTGTATAAATGTCTAGAAAGACCTTAAAACTATTTTATGAATAATTTTTGAAATTATTACTAATAGTCCGTCTAGTTTTAAAACTGTTTTTCGCCAAAAGTGGCCACTTTTGGCGAAAAACAGTTTTTAAACAAGACGGACTACTAATATTACTTTCAAAGGTTATTCATAAAATAGTTTCAAGGTCTTTCTAGACATTTATACAAATAAAATTTTTAATTATTACCATATTTCGTTTTAAACAATTTATTTCAAATGAGGGCGCCACTTTAGCTACCACTTCGTCTTAAAGGGTTATCAAGGGTCTGATCAAGGACAAATTTTAAATGATATCTCCGTTTCTTTTCTATAGATTTATTTCAAATGGGGGCAGCACTGGACCCCGGGAAATTCAGGTAGCCCCTTAAGGCACCCGTCTGAATAGCACCTGGGCGAATAGCACCAAGCCTGTTCCACAAAGAGCACCTAATATTCGCAGGTGCTCTTCGTGGACTTAAATTAATTATTTTTACATTTTTCTCCAAATCTAATAAATATCATTACATATATAGAAATTTAAATCCTAAACAATTTTATTGAGGTACGCTTCTAACCTCCCTTTTTCTTATTTTCAGGTGAAGTGAACAACGCATACGTGACTGACGCGACATCTGTCTCCGGTTCCCGAAAATCTCTTGCTCTTCAACCTGTGCTTATAATGCACCCACACGCTCCAATGGACATGGACACCTATTCCCACTACTCAGGAAGGACCGCGCGGTCAAAACACGGCATTTACGCTAACACCATGCACAATTATCAGCTGTAAACTCGTAATTTCATCCATTTTACGAGATAAGAATTCGGCGTGCTCGTCTTTACGTAAAAGTTCCGCTACTTGCCAACAGATGGCGCTGTTGCGAATAATGGCATTTTAATTTCGAAATCTCATGAAATTTAAATAAATTGTTAGTTTGTAGTTAGTAATTTAATTACTTGAATTAATTTAAAGTAATGTAAGATATTACAATAACTTAATAGTTATGTAAATATGTGTAATAATAATTGCAGTTGTTTAGTTGGTAACGTTAGAATTAAATAATGTTTTTGTAATAAAACTCGACCGATTTATATGTACAACGAAGCAAATAAATACCTAATACTTATTTTTAGAAATATTTTGATACTGTTGTTGTATTTGAATTATCGAATTAAATAATTTAGCTTTAAGGTTTTGTTTTATTTTTGAAAAACACGTTTGATACCTACAATTAATGCAAGCACAGCAGGGAGAAATAGCTAACAATGTACTTACTTATATATTTTTATAATGCTAATTAAGGATTTTCATTTTATACCCTACCCAGAAAAAATCGATTAATTTTATTACTTTTTGGTGTATAGAGGGCGCTATATTGAATTTATAGTGTGTTCGGACATGAACTAGCGATAATTTAAGGACATGCTGTCGTCATCTATACGAACAACTTCAAAAAATTAATTGCTCCTCAAAACAAATCAAACGAGCCCAAACTCGAATGGGGTTGCGTCGTTTCATTTACAGAGTTCCTATGGCCACCTTCCTGCTCCATTATCAGATCGGCTCCATGTCATTATTATATTGCATTGTCATGCGATATAGGTACGTATGCGTGCAGAATTTCAGCTCAATCGGAAACCGGGAAGTAAAATTTAACTTGCAAGAATTGAATACACACAGACCGACAGACAACGGGACAGGTGAAACTAAATAAAAAGCGTGTAAAAACGTTAAGTGCTATATTTTATCTAGCTTCCATAGCGTGGTCTCCGAGAAGCCGTGGTTCTCCTGGCGGCTGTCCGCCGGCAGTGGATACCTGGCTAGGAGGCTGAAGTGTTGTCGTCGTTTTTCCGTCAATCCGTGCCTACCGGGGTCTCCTGTCAGAACCTGGAATTCCGACACGCGAAAAAGAAGTAGTTTTAGTCTTGTATAAATAAGTTCTTTAGTCTTCTATTTTTACCACCGACAAAAAAGAGGGATGTTGTTATAAGTTTGACGCTAATGTACGTCTATGGCATCGTAGCGCTCAGCCTTTAAAAAATATTGGCGTTAACGCTTGAAAGTCAGGGCTTTCCCTAGCAAATAATAGATGGCGCTACGGATACCAATTGGTTTATGTAGTTCCGCTATTCAGCACTAGATGGCGTTCTTGAAAGCTAATGTTCTTTTTTTAATTTGCCTTCCAAATAGTCTTGCGTTATACTTCTGCCTGCCACCATTTAGTTTAAACTTAATTGCGTACATACTCACTAATCACAATTTCTGTCTACCCTAAAAGCGAATAGGAATAAGTACTCCACTTAAGTATCTTATTTTAATATCAGTATAATTGTAAGGTTGACGTTTTTGGAGAAAATGCTGCAGTACGGTTTTGTTACCGCTTTTTCTGTACTTGCGCTTTGGAGGCGGCAGTAAATTTAGTTGTAAGTAAATGATCTGACGTCAACAACTAGCTATTAAGAAATCGATAGAAAAAAAATTACAATTATCAAGTGATACAAATATCCAAACATAAATAAATTATTTTTGACTTTTGACTTACTTTTTCTTATGGAGTGAACAGCACCGGAGGACGAGTGAAACGAGAAAGAGAGTACGATGCCATAGACAGAAAGACATTGGCGTCAAATTTATAACACCCTTCTTTTTGCGCCAGGGATCAAAAAGGGCTATAAGATCCAAAGCCACCTTCTAATAAAAAATAAAAATTTAAATATAAATATGTAATAATTTATGACAACTAAAAGTGTTTGAGAAGAATTAAACAGTAAAGACCAAAGATAGAGAGTACTGGAAGGAAAGAAGGGAGGGAGAATTTGCCTAGCAGTGGGACATACATAGCTAGTAAAAAAAAAAACATTTATTTAGCAAAGCGCTAAAAAGTATAGTTTAATTTTGAGTTCGTGAAAGGTGTACTCACGGTTTTCCCATTTGCTACTAAACGAATGAGCCATTCAAACAACATATTAGCAAAATCCTCATCATAAAACATATCGCCGATCAAAATCGTATCAAATTCTTCACATTTCGCGCCAATAAAGTTTTCTGTGCTGGTTTCTATGGCAACATTATTCATTTCACAATTTATTAGTGTGGCTGTTACTGCATCTGAAACCAACCGTTAATTTTGACTCAATACTCATCAGGGGATGTAGCTCAGTGGTAGAGCGTTCGCTTTGCATGTGAAAGGCCCCGGGTTCGATCCCCGGCATCTCCAACTTTTTGATCGATGATTTTTATTTGTACTTACATTGATCAATATCATTTCCAACAACTTTCTTTGCTTTCATTTTTGCAGCTGCTATGGATCCTGCACCACATCCACAACCAACATCCAGAACTCTTCTATTTTTGATGATTTCTCCATTGTCTAATATGTATCTGTAAGATATTTAAAACTATAAATTAATTGAACGAGCGACCGAAGCGAGTAAAGTTTTCCGAGTCTACTTGAACAATCCGGCGTTTGTATGTATTTTTATTCGTCAATTACTTTAGTACCTTTAATCGGAGCTTTATGACATTTGTGCGTGTAGGTATGGACAATAGAATTTTTAAATTCAAACATTTGCCAAATCGATATAGGATTCGAGAGTACACAGTTTGGGGGCGAAGTACTAGTTTTTTTTTCTTACCAATCTTACTGTTTAGCGAGATATACCAATAAAATACGTGTTTATTACGCAAAAGCGCCATCTTTATATTTTACAAGACACTATTCAATAATTGAACAATAAAACAACCGTGCTACTTAGCATTAGCAAACGACAAATTGCTTAGAAAAAGTACATAATTAATTGCTTTTAATGTTCATAGATGGCGGCAGTATCGTATAAATGGTGTGAAAATGCTACATGTACAAATTATTTTACACTACTATGACTCATTTGAAAGGAGATTGGAGGAGATACAAAGAGCAAAAAAAACTTTTTATTTGGGGATACATTTGCCTAAAAGTGGGTCAGTAAGGGTTAATTTAAAAAAAATACTCTTCTGTGGATGTTGTAGTACAAAGGGGCTACCTGAATTTTCGGGGTCCAGTGCTCCGTCCCATTTGAATTAAATCATTTAAAAGAAAACGGAGATATAATTTAAAATTTGATCTTGATCAGATCCTAGATAACCCTTCAAACTATTTTATGAACTATTGTTTATAGTTAAAAGTGAGAACGTGAAGCTTTTCTACGCACAATTGCGAAAAATGTATGTGCGCAGAAAAAACTTTATGTTCTCGTAGTTCATAAAATAGTTTGAAGGGTTATCCAGGGTCTGATCAAGACAAAATTTAAAATGATGTCTCCGTTTCCTTGTAAATGATTTATTTCAAATGGGGGCAGCACTGGACCCCGGAAAATTCAGGTATCCCCTTAAGTACCTAGGTATTTATTTATTCAAATTAATCTAGTATAGACTTCGCCGAACTACCCTCTCCATCGTCGTGACGCGATAAAATCTGTTTTCTACGAAAACATATCTTTCCGAGAACGCGGGGGCGTTCCACCCTCATCCCGCCATTTCTAGGAACTTTCGCAGAATCCAGTTGGATTTGCTGAATATCTTTTAATGTTTATTACCCGGTTTGTTTCAGGGAATTCTGTTTTGACGATTCAATTAATTTACTTTACGATTGGCATTGAAAAGTTTTTCTTGGGATGCAGGGGACATTGTTGTTCAAAATATTGCTTTTCTTGAAATGTATAAAATTTGTCAGTGTGATCGATCGCTCACGAAATATGGAAAGGACAAGGAAGCAGGAAGGTAGCACCCCACGATCATACACATTTGATTATTTCTTTAATTTTAGGTTTCAACGAATGCTCTACGGTTAACAAATAAAAAAAAATCTTGCATACATTGTTGTCCAATAATGTTTTTATTATGAGGTAGGTATGAGGTATGTAGATGAATTTTTAAAAGACAAGTTTAGTAAATAAATAAATAAATTAGTTTGTAGCGTGTTACCTCAATCTTACGTCCACGGAAAAATAAATTAAGTAGGTAGATATAAAATAAATTAATTTAATAAAGAGTATACTTATATCTAAATAAAAATACTGTGTTACATGTTGATCTGCACAATTTGTTAACTTTTTCCTTACATTTTGCGAAATGAATGACTTATGAGTTGATACGATTTTTGTCTAAATAGAATAATCATTAGTTTACGCATGTTTGAATCCCTACATTTAATTTGATTTCACTTCTCCCTCTACTCAAAGGTTGACTGGAAAAGATATATGGATTCGAAGAGCTATGCGATAAGTCCGCCTTTGCACCATAGAAAGGTAATTCTGTCTTCTTTATTTTTCTGTATTTTGTATTTCTTTTTGTTTATGGTGCAATAAAGCTCATAAATAAATTACTCGTTGATTTGTGTTGTATTGTATAGTATTGAGCACAGCTCGAAAATTATTTTCCGGATTCTATCTGGAACTGGCTCTGTCTATCCCACAATAGTGACACTTCTAAGGTAAGGTACACGAGTCCGTATGACTCATTGTTTTGGTGGGAACCAGGATTAGTAGGACACGGTGAAAAGTACGCGTGCGTAAATGAAAACAGGATGAGTCACGCACGCACCCCCTCCCCCGGTGCGTGCCCGGGTGAAAGTTTCAGCTGTTCAGGATTCAGGACGCGGTGAGTCACAGGCTCACAGCTACAAGGTCAATTATAGGGAAAATAGAGATGCGAAGGTAGAGAGCCATCTTCTAACGAAATAGGGAGGTGGTCTAATTTTTTTTTGTACATTATATAAATTATTATAAGTATTTTATGAGTTTTTTTTTTCTTTTCTTTGATAAGCAAATAACTAATGACGAAGACGCAGCGCATATGAATTTTGCATGACGTCACGATAAGCTACGATTTTTAACCAAAGGTGCCGTAAAAAATCCCCACTCCGAAACTTCGAAGCGCTGTATTTTTGTAAATTTTTACTACTAACGTCCTTTATTCTTGGATAATTTAGGTGACGGACTTAGTAAAATAAAATATATTTTACCAAAGGTGATATAATTACTAACTTATATATATATCATCGATGATTTTACCTAGCAGACGACACCCTATTATTTTTTAGACAAATTAAAAAAAAAAAAACAACTTTCAAGCGTTCACCATCGCCCCCCATAACTTTTAAACCACTTAACTGAAAAGAAACCGCATCGAAATCAGTCCATTCTTTCGAAAGCTACGATGTTACAGATAGACAGACAGTTAATCTTATAACACGGGGGGTGTTATAAGTTTTTGTCAGGGGTATAAAATAAAAAAGCCTGACTGCGCTGAATTAAGCCGGAAAAACCGGTTATGAATACTTTTACCGAAACTTTTGAAATGATTTTTAAGATTTGATAGATCTCTTTCCTTATAGTACACCAAAAATTAAAAATATTCATTATCTTCTACTATTATTCACCACTTGAAAGTTTTGAGACTTTTGAGGTTATTTAATTTTCGAATAAAATAAGAAAGAATTTTGATAATTTCTTTTATGGACATCAATGAGCCGCAAGTACCTATACTATGACTCATGTTCTGTAATTTTCAAGAGGCCGTGTTTCATACATTACAGGACTCGAGTGTCTCGACTTCGGCAAACGAACGGTGACTCAATTCAGAGAAATTGGAAACAATCGAATATACCAACTAAGTAATGTTGATGACAAATTGGTGGAACTCCGCACAACTTGAATTTATTAAACTTTATAAATGTTAGGCCTTACTCTCACACTCCTAAAGAATAATACCTGCATTTTCCGGGGTCCAATGCTGCCCTCATTTGAAATAAATTGTTTGAAGGTTTAGCAAATCTTTATGAATGCGATGGTTAGGCTTTATCTACCAGTCAACCCACTGGTACTGCCGGGAAAATGACTAGCCCAGATGACAGGAGAATATACTTTCTGTGGGACACTGTCAAAATTACGCGGTTATTTACCTAAATTCTCCGATAAACAAGAAACCGTTATAGTTTCGCCATGTCTGTCTGTCTGTCCGCGGTTTTACTCAGCGACTAAAAGTACTATAAAGCTGTGATTTGATTTGAATAATTATGCGGAAAAAATGGTAAAATGAAATATTGAAAAAAAAAAATAGGTTAGCTCGCACGAAACAGTGAAAAACACTGTTCTGTGGTAGCTCCCATACAAGTAAAGTGAAAGGTCACACCCACTTGGCCAATTATTCATTAGAAAAATTGGCGACTCGCCATATCCCTAGTAAAAATTATGTTATTATCTCCGTGGTTATTATTTTATTTTAATCTTATGTAATTTTGTTTATATGGTACCTATAAGGTAGTAAAATATTTTTTTCTGAGCTATATTATGTATACAATGTCCTTTTTAATTAAGTACAAATATTTTAAGAGGTGATTCAGTCCATCATTTTGAACAACTTTTCCCAATAAATATATATCGAAATACGAAAAATTTTTTTGCATTTTTCATAGTAACGATATCACGTGACTACTTCGATTTGTATGAGAACCTAAATATTTTTTTTCGTATTTCGATATATATTTATTGGGAAAAGTTGTTCAAAATGATGGACTGAATCGCCCCTTAAAATATTTGCACTTAATTAAAAAGGACATTGTATTGTGACCTTGCGAAGAGGAGAAGAAACAGCCTGGAGTAGTTTAAATAATTTTGTTGAGATTTTAGTTTATGTTTGATAGGAAGTACCTGTGTTCACAATTTTATTTCTTATGCTGAAACACAAAACGTTGCTTCCCTAGTCGGTTTAAAACGGTCACCAACCTCTCCCTCAGTTATAAAATAGCCAAGCTAAATGCATTATATAGATAAAAAGCTTTTCAACAGCATTAATCCTAGTTTAAATCATGATATTGTTGAACTCGTCACTTGACTCATACCATACATACAGGTCATACACCTTTGCATGAGACTCACCATAAATTATGTAATATATTATCTTACTATATAAAATATAAAGTGTGCGATTAATAAATATAATAAATATATACTGACAAATTACACTGATTGAGCTAGCCCCAAAGTAAGTTCGAGACTTGTGTTATGGGATACTAACTCAACGATACTATATTTTTATAACAAATACATATATAGATAAACATTCAAGACCCAGAACAATTTGAAAAAGGCCATTTTCCAACTTGCCCTGACCGGGGATCGAACCCGGGACCTCTGGGTGGCGGACTAGCATGGTGACCACTACGCCACGGAGGTCGTCAAGCGATTAAGTATGTTATATAATACTTATAATAGTGTTGAATCATTATTTTGGACTGAACTTGGACTAGACATTATTGTTTGTTTACAAACAGATGATAGTAAGATTTAATTCATTCCTGACCTGAAAATATGCTGCCATCGAACGTTTTTGGAATGAAGTTCTTTCTCGCAGGGCACGGTGGAGGAACTCTAACAAATCCACGATTCGCGAACGAATTGACATTTTTTGAAATGCTGATTTGCACGTGTTCCGTTGTATGTCCGTGTCTGTCTGTCTGTAGTCAAATCTTGCAAGTTGAATCTGACCTACTCCCCGGTTTCCGATTGAGCAAAATTTTTGCACGCATAGGTATATCGCGTGACAATGCAATATTGTAATGACACGGATCTGATCTGATGATGGAGCTAGAAGATGGTCATGGCATCTCTGTGATAAAACCAAATAACCTCACCGCGTTTGGGCTCGATTGATTTGTCTTGACTTATTAGTTTAAAATCATAGACAAAAGTTTTTTCTTTTTAAATAATTACTTGTTTTATTTATGCTATAGACGCGGTGCCAAGCTTTTGGTTCAGATTTTTTTGCAATATAGCGAAGTCCACTTACTTAAATGCTTTACTTAAAAATTAGCGATTTTCGGTAACATTACTTTTGCCATTAAATTATAATTTATAAGTTTTACACAAAATATCCCATTATCAGTGTTTCATATGACTCATCGCTCGCAACAAATTCCTGAATTCCTTCAGGATGACTCACATACTCCCGTCTCTTTCTTTTCAGATGCAATGTATCGCTTTCCCTTTCTTCCACTACCGTAGTGTTCCGTCCTGCTCTAACCAATGGAGTATATTCTGTCTCCTCTTCGAGAAATGGAATTGCTTGAAACTTGGAAGGGATTTATTCATAGTCTCATAAATATTTTTACCACACTATAATACCATGTGTTTATCAAAATAGTGATGGGTTGCTATTGCCAGCTGTATCGCCTATTGACATGATTTAAATCTCCTTTTTCCATCTTAACGCCCACCATCACGTTAAGCGTGGCCTTTGGAGTCTTACGGCCCTGGGCTTTGTATATCCTTCCTTATTTAAAGACGTAAAATGTATTTGTAACCCGTGTTCATCCCTAATGTCTGTTACATTAGGGATAAACACGTGATACGGATTACAGAGCCGTTTGAGCCAAAGCCGCAAGAGCCAAAGGCCACTATGTTTAAACCAATTTTAAAAAAGGGGAGGTTATCAATTCGAAAGTAAGTATATGTTTCCCGATTACTGAAAATCAATTTGAAAAAAATATATATATATATTTTCAGTGCTTACTATATTTGTCAAGTGGTCCTATATAAATTTTATCAAAATCGGTTGTGTAATTCGGTGCTTAAACAGTTTTGAAAAAATTTATTAGAAGTCCCGACTATTTTTCTTAAAAGCTATAGTGTAACTAATTATAAAATAACACTAACATAATTCATAACATTCATAACAAAAACATAAACATCTAATTAATTATCATTTAACATGTAATAAGCACGTGATGTGCCAGACTATGAATAAATTCCGAGAAAACCCCTCAATGAGTCAGACTAACACACTCATACATAACGCAAACCTAAATATCAACCTTATCACTATCACAATAAAGCTGAAAATATTGTCGAATTTTGTTTCACCCACAGCATTAAAAAGCCGTAAGAGATGAATAACTATCAAGGAATATTGTAACTTATAAAAATAAAAATAAGGTAGATATTAGAATGAGAGATTTTTTACGCAACATAGTAGCGTACTTTCATTGATAAACCGGACTCGCATTGAAGGATTTGAAGGCAATCTTTGAAGTAGGTATAATGCAAAATAGCGACAGGTGAAGGTTTCTGGTTTTAGTTTTGGGGAAAAACGCTTCTATTGCAATATAGCTCCGCCTTGGCAGGATGTACTTTTACTTCATCAAGAGTTTTAAGTAGGTGACGTAGGTATTACCTACTTTGCAATCGTAAGTATATTGTATTATTTTGATTACAGCGCCTTCATGGTTGCAGCCTTAGCTCTGCTGATTTGGAAGATATTTTTATGAGGCATTTCACATTTGGTTGACTGTCTTGCTCGCACAATCAAACATTTTTAAAGATTTTTAAAAAATGTGTCTCATTTGTAGAAAATTGTTTAATTAAAATTCAATATAATAATTATATATTAGATATTTTAGACAAGTTTTTTATTGTTTATGTGTGTGTGTGTGTGTGTGTGTATCGAGAATTAGGTTATCAAACCTTTTAAAATTTTGATGACCTAACTCTCGATGTAGACAATGTCTACACAATATACAAACATGTCTAAAATATCCACAATATAATTAGGTATATTGAATGTTAGTGAAACATTTTTCTACAAACAAGACACATTTTTTAATTATCTTTAAAAATGTTTGATTGTGCGAGCGAGACAGTCAGCCAAATGTAAAATGTCTCTTTATACCATAACCTTTATCATTTTTAGCTCACATAATATCTTTTCAATTTTCAATTTATATGGAATAGGCAGGATCTGCAGGTTTTTTTCTCACATTTACTCATAAAAGTTTTCAGTATAAATAAGAAGTATACATCTGTCCAAAAAATAGTTTTAGAGTATGTTGTTTAGACCTTTTTTGTGGTTTGCATTGCACCATGTTTAATAATATTTTGTAACAATTGCATTCCGATTTCGACCACCATACCATCGCACACCACCGTCCGACGTCTGTCTACCGCATGCGAAAAGAGTGCGTGTGTGAGTGCGCGCGTGTGTGCGTGACCTTCCTGCACACATAATCATTGTTGGATTCCAATTATCCAAACTCAAAACTTTCTCGCGTTTATATTTAAAAATACGCCGTATTACATAATGTTTGAGGAAAATATTGAAAATAGAAACGCGACTGCGTTTTAGAGTTAGCTCAAGTCTATTTATAAGACCACAGCAAAAGGCATGACGAATGTATGGCTTTAAAATCCGCCTAATACATTGGTAATAAAGTTATAAGCATCACCCTTTTCATAGACAAAAGCATTTTTTTTTTCATTTTTATTATTTCACCCATTCAAAGATGTCCTAGAAATTCCAACAACTAAACCTGTCCCGACCAGTGATGTGCAATGCTTTGTATACAGCAACTTGGCAACAGGTTATGGCCCGTGCAAATATATTGCCGAGCCACAAGGGATAAGTCTTACAATACACTCGTACGGTTTTCCTTAAAATCTTTTTTCCTCTCATACAATGGCAAACAGGTAATAAATCGTATTTAATAGATACTATAGCATTTACTTGAATATGGATGTGGACAGGGCTGGGTTAAAAATATATTACAAAAACAAGTCATTTAAAAAAAACGACTGCCTTTTTATACAATATGTAACAAAAACCCTGTCCGATCTTTGTAGGAGCAACTCAGACCGTCGATATGAACAACTTTTCCTATGGGACCAATGCTTGAAACTCGAAAAAAATAGACATTTTCACTCGAACTCTTTTTAAGACCCGAGTTCTTTATGAGACGTCTCGAGCTCTTTTTGAAATACGAGTTCTATTTGGGCGCTAGAGTTTTCGAGAAAGGACTTGAGCTCGGCTCGACTCAAGGCTTTGAGTTTTGTTAGTACACCGAGTCTTGTAAAATTGAGCCGAGTCTATCGAATTAAGACTCAAAGACTCGAGTTCTTTACATCTCTAGTTGCAATAAACCCTTCATGTCCTTACATACCTCCTTTCTCCATCATTTCATTCTGTCCACCTTTTCAAAAGCCATTTTTAAATTCAATTTCAAAATTTTTGGCAACTTCATTCCATTCTGACTCCTCCACCTCTCATACAAACTACTTATATTATTGAATTATCGATTATTTTATCAGTTCTTTCTGACAAATAAATTTATTATTAACCCTTGTCGTGTCTCTCTCTTGCTCTACGACTGTTTTGAATCTGTATATTTCATGTAGGAGCAAACCTACTAGCCGGGACAGGTGGAGTTCCAACAAAAAGACGAACTTACCTCGCGGTGGCTTGTCCTCCAGGCCAATAGAACGCCCAGAACGGATCTTTAAAAGGGATCTCCTCTTCCTTAGCCCTCCACAGCGGGCATGACGGAGTCACCAGCCGGAGCGCCAGCTCAGGGGTGAGATGCCGGCGCGTCGGGACTGTGTGCTTGATGATCAGAGAGGCCAGGTCCTTAAGCATAGTCTAGAAAGAAATTAAACAATTTTTCAAGACTAAAAGCGACCTTAACATCAACCGATTTTGATGAAATTTACTTTATTTAGGACTGACGAGTATCAAAAAAGATTAAAAAAAGAAACAGTTTTTTTTAAATTGGTCCCAGCATAAACGACTCATCGGGGAACATACTTAAAAAAAAAACAAATACATTCCAACAGATAATCTCCTCTTTTTATGACGTTTCTTTCGGCGTTTCTTTTCAGCAGTGGTCGTTACGAAGCGCTGATATAGGTAGCTTTTTTTAAAAAATAAATTAATTTTAATATACATAAATTATACTTATTGACGTGTAAAAGTCTAATTACTGAATAAATCTTTGAATGAAGGTAAAAAATAGATTTTATAAACGAGAACCACTTTAAAGAGATGTCTTTGAGTATTGGTTATAAATACCTAACGTTTGTTTATTTGCGGTACGAAACTTAAGGCGGCCCTTCCCGGCCGCACTATAGTCAAGCGAGCATAGTTTGAAAAGCTTGTTGATTCAACCAAGGTTATGCTAGAAAAAGAGGCAAATAAAAAAGAGAGAGATAGTGCCTAAGGGCACGATTTACATTCTATTAAATGAAATTCGTATTATTATTAACTATCCCTTGAACGAATATTACCTATTCATAGGGTACGGAGATTTCATAAAACTTGTTTGAGGAGATATGTTTTTTCAGTAAGCCTTTTTTATTTAAATTTTTCATTAGTTTGCGAGGTTTCAATCGAAATATTTTTTTACTTTATAATTTATGAGTACTTTGTGAACGGTCGAAGTTCAGGTAAAATTTGTGCAAAAAAGCAGATTTTCAGAGGCGTATACAGAATTTATTTTTACAAATTTTAATTTTTTATTTCGCTAGAAACCTAGAAATAGTACACAAGATATCTGTTAGTTCAAAAGTTTTTAAGAAAGATCATTTACAACGCCATAATTACGTACTAGCTTTTGTATGAAAAGTAAGACGGGAAGACCGCTTACCAACCAACCTTACCCACCAACCACAAACCAAGTGATTACTAGATTAGATAATTTGGGGTATTCTAGTCAAAAACTACTTCGTTCCTATAGGTACTAAAGTATTTCCTTTTCATTAATATTCCTGTTTAAGGATACATATAGAATCATAACAGGAATATTTTGGAATGTAATATCAAAATTCCTACCTGGAATTACCTCTAAGGGTTTATTTCCTTCTGATTATAATAAAAACAATTCTGACTAAATAAACCTTATTTACAAACAAGATAGGTAATTTATGACAAAACGTCAAACAAATTTACATATTACAGGAATGCCTTTAATCAAATCAATTTAACGGGAAAATACATAAATGAGGAATAAAAATTTGAACTATTTTTAACCAAGGATTTATTTAAGGAAAATTCGATGTATTTTTTGTAGGTACCTACTATAATAGGGGTGACGACAGGGTCAGAAAAGAATAATTGTAATAAGTCCGTCTTTAAGATTATTTAAAAATAATGAACCCATATTTTTTAGTTTACCAAAAAAGTAAAAATTCACGAAGATACGGAGCATCAAAGTTCCGGAGTGCTTGCGACGTCACCGCTATGTTTTTACATATTACGTATTTTATATTACGTATACTAGCTGACTCGGCAAACGTTGTTTTGCCAAAATTGAGGATTGTATGTATTTTTGTATGTTGTATCATAAAAAAATAGAAATTAAAAATTTTGTCTAAAAAATAAAATAAAAAATTTAGGGGTGGACTACCCCTAACATTTAGGGGGATGAAAAATAGATGTTGGCCGATTCTCATAGATACCGGATACGCACAAAAAATTTCATCAAAATCGGTCAAGCCGTTTCGGAGGAGTATGGCAACGAAAACTGTGACACGAGAATTTTATATATTAGATATAAAATACGTAGCCTTAACTTCACGCCAAATTTCAATGAGATGAATCTTTGTCATTTTTTGTTTCTCAAAGAGAAGAAAAAATACATGTACAATATTTTTTAATAATATAACCGTTGGGCTAAGAATATTTTTCCGTTCGTCATGCCTTTTTTGATCTTTATAATTTTCATTACTTCTCGCCCATCAACCCCCCCAACTGGCCTAGGCTGATGATGATGATGACACCAAATATTGTCGGAGCCACTAAAACTTCACTTCTCTTCTCTCTCTAGACCTTATCCCATTTACTTGGGGTCGGTCACTCTTGTCCTTCTTTTCCATTTTGCACGGTCCTGTGCTGCGATGTACCTGTTTCAGGTCATTCCTGACCGTGGCTATCCTGATGGAAGGTGGTCTTCCCGGTCCCCGCTTCATCGTCGGTAACCTAGCAAGCTATATGGTTTTCTGGATCTCTCTGCTCTGCATGAATCCATACCATCTCAGATAAAATTTGTCACATGATTTACTAGTCAGACTGACACACCCACTAATCAACGCTCAAATATTTACGTCGCCACTACGTCACTGCAGATCTTACAGAACTTTATAAGAAATAAAATAAGGCATACTTACACTGCGCAGCTAGCACTGAGGCACAGAATAAGTACAAGTACTGACTGAGGTGACATTGGTAAAATATTTCATGAAATATCTGGAAACTATATCGAAATATCTTTAAGGAAAATGCAGTGTATGTCATATGCCCCTTTCGACAATGCGGACCGATTCTATAGTCCAATAATATACAAAGTGGAAGGGACATACCCGTAATAAATCGAACCACGACCTATACTAGATCAGTATAGTATAATAAAATTAGAATAACACACAAAAAATAAAAATAAAAATTGGCATTTCCGCAATTTGCAGCCGTCCGGGCCCCGGGCAATTTGTATGGGAATGTTGTTTTTTTTTTGGTTGTTATTTTAATTTTATTATACTAAGTGATCTAGTATAACCCGTGGTTCGATTTATTACGGGTATGTCCCTTCCGCATTGTATAAACATCAAACCATCGACACGAAAAGGTGAAAATTTGTTAAACTAACCAAACCATAAGAAGCCACAAATTTTAAAATCTCTTAGAAGAAATTCTAGCTTCGGTCGAGCCAAACATCCTACCAGACGCACATTATCTAAAGCACACACGGTCTGGCAGGATGTTTGGCAAGTCTGGCTGCTTACAAAAAGTATTGAAATATTTGCCAGAGTAACTAATATACTTATGTTACATATGAAAATCAGCCCTGAGACTTTAAGAGAAGTGAGCTACATTTACCCTCATCAGTGATTTGATGTTTGCTTGTTTGATTGGTCTGGCTGCTTACAAAAGGTATTGAAATAGTTTTCTTAGTATTATAAATAATAACCAGCCAAGTGCGAGTCGGACTCGCGGACGAAAGGTTCCGTACCATTGTCTATTAAAAACCACGTTTGCGTTATGAGAGCCCCCTTAAATATTTATTTAATTACACTTTAATTAATTATTTTTAAAGTGAATATACAACTCAATATTCTGTGACAGAAAATAATAAAAGTCTTATCTTATTTTGTTTTGGGGTAGAAAAAAAGTTGATAATTACTGTTTCAACCTATCTTTTTACTTGGGACAGACAGACGAGTAAATATGGACAGATATCGTTCAGCGCAGCTTAAGAAAATAAGCAATAACTGAAGTTTTTGAACTAAAACAATAACGTACACGAGACACACCTACTGACACCAAAATATTGACGAGGCCTCTGCGTCACCCAAACAATAATCCACATAATGATTGATAAGTGATAACAGTGCGTCGCTGCGAAGCAAGGTAAAATGCGCAGTTACTGCGGTGAAATAGAGGACAAACTAACGGTGTGATTGAGGTCAACTGACTTCGAGTAGGACGAAGTAGTAGAGACGAAATTTGACTTTGTTTTTTGTTTTTCGTATTTCTTTCACCATCATAATAGGTTTCCTCAATATTTGTTACTACATACCGTACGCTTCAAAAATGGAGTCATAATCTCTCATACTAATTTTTATAAGAAATTATGACTCCATTTTTGAACCCTGACCGTACGTTACGTCTTTATCAGGGCCGGATCTATCATATGGCTTTTTGGGCTTAAGCCCAGGGCCCCGTGGATTCCAAGGGCCCCCAGCCAAGTCAAGTCAAAGTGGAAAATAGACGATAAAGAAATGTAGCTGTTCTTGATCAAGATTGGCAACCCTGAACACTAAAGCATTAAATATTACAATATAAATCAAATGTTTTATTGTCTCATTTTTTCCTATACTTTTAGTAATTAGGTGGGCCCCTAAGTAGTGTTAGCCCAGGGCCCCCTAAACTCACTGTCCGGCCCTGGTCTTTATTCCTAACGGGGCAGACATAGCTTTTTAGGTCTTGCGGCTCTAAAGACAGATCTCAGGGCCGTAAAACTCAAAGATCAATAACGAGTAATTTGTAACGAAACACAAATAATTTTTCAAATCTGCAAAACAACACCTAACTATACATTCATAATATCACGCCTGTTTCCCACAGGGGTGACAGAGGCTATGGACCTCCACTTGCTACGATCCTGACAGAGCTCTTTCACTTCATCTACCCTCATCACTCTCGTCATACATGCCCGCCGGTTACGGGACCTCTCCTTTTTTAAGAATGTCTGCAAACTGATCGCGGTACGTTCTATATATATAAACTAGCTACACAACCGAATTTGATAATATTTCTATGGAACTACTTGACGAGTATGCTCTATACAAACAATATCCAAACAAAAAAAAAAAAATTTTCCAAATTGGTCTGGGCGTCTTCGAGAAATACATAAAAAATATCATCATCATTTCAGCCGCATAACGTCCACAGCTGGACATAGGCCTCTTCCAAGGATTTCCAAAATGACCGATCAAGAGCGGCCTGCATCCAGCGCCTTCCAGCGACCTTAGTCAGATCGTCTGACCACCTTGTGGGTGGGTGTCCTACGCTTCGCTTGCCAGTCGCTTACG
Source organism: Acrobasis suavella (assembly GCA_943193695.1). Lineage (NCBI taxonomy): Eukaryota > Metazoa > Arthropoda > Insecta > Lepidoptera > Pyralidae > Acrobasis > Acrobasis suavella. Next base: position 2,933,913 of record OW971950.1, read on the forward strand.
CGGTCGCCATTCGAGAACATTTTTCATCGGTTCTTCGCGCTATGTGTCCCGCCCACTGCCACTTCAACGAACTGCCGCTGGGCTATGTCAGTGACTTTTGTTCTTCTACGAATTTCCTCATTTCTGATTCGATCACGTAGAGAAACACCGAGCATTGCCCTCTCCATAGCGCGCTGAGCGACCTTGAGCCGAGACCCATAGTAAGAGACCACGTTTCAGATCCATAAGTCATCAATGGTAACACACATTGATTAAAAAAAAACATATACCTACATATAATCGATAAAATAATTTTAAAGATGGTTACAAACCGGTTTCATCCGAATTAAACTTGCGTAATTAGGTATTCGTTTTAAGTTATCTTTAGATAAAGAACTATTTTCTGTATTTTTTTTACACGTGTTTCGTCAAAGGGGCTAAAATTGAGTCAGTATCGAATGGTAACATGTAGCTACTCGTCAAACGTTCAATGTCTGAGCAATCCAAGTACGACGGGTTGCGTATTGCCATAATGTCAGGGGTTGCTCTGAAATCGCACGCAATATGCTCTTGTAGCTGGAAAGCATACTGCATGTCAGTACAGAGACAGACTGAAATAAAATACACTTTGCTCTAATCTGTTATGCTTCGGCCGCACTTGTGCCTATCGTCCCGAAGCAATTCGCGGCGAATCTTCGTACGTTTTGTACACTAAAAAGTTATCGTGATAAAGCGCTGGTCACACTAGCGGCTTCGTTATTTTTCACGAACTATCTGGCAATAATCCAAGATGGCGTCATTTACGTGTTTTAAATATGGACGACGACTTTCTTTTCTTTAACATGTGTGCTAACAATTACGTAATGCATTTATTGAAACCTAAAAAGAAACCTAGAAAGAAAAAGCTAAAAGTTTTAACACCATTTTATCGTTCCACTCCATTTTTACGCATTAACAACCGTGGCACCGTCACACAGCACGCGTCTAGACAAGTTGAAAACAAACGTCAAAATGAACAACAACGCAAGTGCGACCACGCAGAGCGAATTGTTAGCGTGGTTAAATCGTTTGATGTATCGCCACCCGCGCGATACACGAAGTCCGAATATTCGGGACGATACCCGATAATGGCTGGTCACATTTGCGTGTATCGTGTAATAGCACGAAATTTCGTTACGATAGGCGCAGGTCCGGCCCAAGCATAAGAGCAAAAAACATACGAGTACACAATTTAGCCTGCTATGTAGAATGTAGAATGGCATGCTTCAGGTTGAGCAAAATACATGCGAGTGCAGACACGTTCTATCTCTTTCGTACCAAATATCGATACATTCTTATTGCACTCTTCGCTTTTTGGCAGTGACAGTGACCTAATTAGACAATACCTGTATATTCTAACCCCCATATTCATAAAAGTTATCAAACCTTTGCTAAACCTCTTTTAGTTAAAATGTGTTTTGTCTCCTTCTTACTATGTCAAATATTGAAAAGAGGGAAAGGGACAAAAGATATTTAACTAAAATAGGTTTAGCAAACGGTTGTTAATTTTTATGAATAAGAGGGTTAATCTTTGAAATTAAACGATAGTATTTGGTTACTTGACAAGCAAGGAAAGCGCTAGCACATACTGCCGCTGGGCCATCGACTTCTACTAAGGTTAAACAAAAACAATAACATTGGAAATTCCAACATTCCCAACACTATTTCATCTGTGTTTCTCCTTTAAAACATTCTTGAAATATGCATAACATTATGTAGACAAGTTAACGCAATTGCGTACGTGAGACTAATATAAGTTAACTAGTCTTACGTCTTGAAAACAGTAAAAATATTATTGAACGATGCCGACGCACGACACGTATTATTTATTAGACAATCATAAACCGTTAACAAAATGTAAAAATTAGAAATAAAAATATAAAACGTAAAAAAAACAACAGACTGGAAGGAAATAAAAGTATACTGACAAGGTGTTCAACAAACTAAAACCCGACAATTTTTTTTATCTAAAGGTCGTGGGCCTAGCAAATGAAGGAAATGTAAATATTTTTAATGATTTACAGAGTTTCAGAAACGCTTGAGATTTGTTTACATATTTTCAGTTTACAGCAATGAATCTCAATTATTATCGTCACTATGAACGTCAACCGAATTGTTGATGGACGTCAGATGTATCCTGATGTGATTGTTTTATGAAGACTTGAAGAGTACGAAAAAAAAATCATAATATAGTTACTATCCATTGTTTTTAACCCGCGACGAAAAAGAGGGGTATAATAAGTTTGATCCTAATGTCTGTCTGTCTGTCTTAGGCATCGTAGCTTTTGAACGGATAGACCGATTTCGATGCGTTTTTCTTTCATGAAAGCAATTTCCTTTGCGTTGGTTCTTAGCAATGTTTGATGAAAATCTATTCAGCCGTTTAAAACTAATTGCGTAACGCTTGAAAGTTTGGGTCTTTACCTGGCAAATAAAAGATGGCGCTACGTTTATAAATTCGCATGTAGTTCCGCTACTCATCACTAGATGGTTTCGTCGGGGTTTTTTAAATTTGCCAAGCACATAAACTTGTGAATGATGAGATTCCTTAAGGCGGCCCTTCCCGGCCGCTCTGTCGTCAACGCGAGCATGGTTTGAAAAGCTTGTTGTTTCATCCAGGGCGATGCTAGAATAAGAAGCAAAGCAAAAAAGAGAGAGATAGCGCCTGAGAATTTGGTTTTATCAAAATTGGCCAAGCCGTTTGCGCGTGAAGAAGTATCCAACATACACACACTCACACACTTTTTCGCCTTTATAATATTAGTGTGATGTGATTTACAAGACGACTTGAGCTAGTTTTCTTAGCTATATAACTGAAAAATTTTGGTCGATGGTTTTTAAATATTTTATTTATTTAATCTAATTAGCATAGCAATATGTGTGTCGTACGCATTTATAATTCATTGATGAGTAATTCTGAAATTAAATCCAAGGGCAGGACAATCCCCTGGTATATTACCCAGACGTGAATGGTATACTAACATAAAAAAAAATCCTATTGACATGCAATGTTACGAGCGCTAAGAGGATAATGAGATCATATCATGTGGTTATAGTATTCTCATCCTTAATATAATAAAATATTCAATACTTTAGAAGACAATTTTTCCATCTCTCTGATGGGCTTAAGTTTTATGGCCAACGAAGTTTTCAAGGTACGTGAAATTTACTTTTTGTATTTCATCAATAAGTATTTTACCCGACTGCGCCAGAAGGAGGGTCATGTTTTTCGAGAGTATGTATGCATGTATATATGTATAAATGTTGGCACACTCTGCAGTCGAACGGCTCGATGGATTTAGCTTGAAAGGTGTCGTTAGATTCGTATTTACTGTGAGAGTGACACTGGGTATATTAGAATAAAATAAAAAAACACTAAAAAAAAAATTACAAAGATAGTCGGGTTTTTTGTATTTGTAATAATTTCTTGATATGAAAAGTAGTTTAGAATGATGGACTGCTGGTAGTTAAATCGTTGCCTCAATTCTATCCTTAATGTATTTTATTTTTGCAGCACATATCAAGGCTTCTTCCAATAAATGGAGGATTTACGCATAATCACCACTCTGGGCAGACCGCAGCGGTTGTTGATCGCAGTAGATGGTATAAAGTCTTATAAGAGAAGACCTGCTGCCGACCGTTCCCTGTCACCTATAACTTAGTCGCCTCTTACGACACCCGTGGGAAAATGGTGGTGACGAAAACCAGCGTCGTAGCTCACGTCTCACGCTACGAGTGCTATGACATATGCTGAGCGAAGACCATTTTGGTGGAATATGACGTAACCATCTCGTCTGATATGTTTTGTTATTTTTATTTCTGCCAAATAAACATATTTTCTTTCTTCTTTCTAAGTCGTATTCTTCTCTGCCGTCACTAAATCGATACAGTGATATATTATCGACATTATCTACGTACATATTTTCACGCCTGTCTCCCATGAGGGAAGGCAGAAACTATGGATTTCCACTTGCTACGATCCTTGCAAACCTCTTTTGCTTCGTCAACACTCATTACTCTTATCATGCATGCTCTCCGGTCAAAGATTCTACTTACTTCACCTTTCTTCAAAACATCTGCAATTTGGAACGCTCGTCAAGGTTGACCCGGTCCGGTTCTCGCATTTAGATCTGCACAATAAATATTTTTAGTTAGTCTTCTTTCATCATCTATATTATCATGTACTTACATTGTACATATCATATATCATCATGTCATCATCTATATTAGTATTTTTAAGAGCTATGGTTTTGTCGGTGGAGTTTAAATTGTCTTTCATTTGTCTCTCTCATCCGCCAGCTGTCTAACTTCTCTATACGTCACGACGTTCACTATCTCCTTGATCTGTTTCATGTAGTTATGCCTAGGTTTTCCTGGTCTTCTTCCTCTTCTCCCTTCTCATCATCATCATCTTAGCCCTTCTTCCGCCCACTGCTAGCATAGGGCTCCCTTCGTCGACGCCGCCATCCATCTTGGTCCTGTGCTGCTCTTCTATCGTTAATATATTATACCAAAGCCAAATCTAAGATACGAATAATTACATTGAGTTTCAAGAAGGACGGATGCGATTAGAAACTGGAAAATCACAGTGCCAATTTCCTTTTCTCGGTCATTTTCCACGAAAACTGAACAAGACCCAATTTCCATGTATTTCGCGAACAGTCTCCATTCATCGTACAATACGCGATAATTAGTTTTGTAAACGCCACGCCACTGTAGTCTGAATTCTGCTATATTAAGATCAGATACATCAGGACGGTATCGGTACACTGAACTTTGCGTCGCGATCTATTTTGAGCTAGCTGTGAGCCCCCGACTTTGTCCGCGTGAACTTTAGTTTATAAACACATCTCATCGGCGACGTCAACGAATCACGTGATAGGTGACATTGACCTACTTTACAGCCTAAACTCCTGATGGACTATAGGCTACTACTATTAGGAATAAAACTGTGATTGGATAAGTATAAATTAAGACTATTGTAGACGTGATGTGCCTAAGGAAATGTACCTATGTATTTCAATTTATTTCAAATTAATAATCGATTTAATATATGTCAATTTAGCACATCACATCCTCATACGTGTCTTATTGCATGATTTCAACTGTTATGACAACACTATTGAAATAAGTATCTTCTTTACAGCCTTTATGAAACACCTGCTGGCTTAAGGAATAATAAATAAATAATAAATATATAGGGACAAATTACACTGATTGAGCTAGCCCCAAAGTAAGTTCGAGACTTGTGTTACGGGATACTAACTCAACGATACTATTATTTATAACAAATACATATATAGATAAACATCCAAGACCCAGCACAATTTGAAAAAGGCCATTTTCCAACTTGCCCTGGCCAAGGATCGAACCCAGGACCTCTGGGTGGCGAACTAGCATGGTGACCACTACGCCACGGAGGTCGTCTACATATAAGGAATACATATATTTTTCGTGGTCTGGTGCTGCTTCCATATAAAATAAATTATTTGAAAGGAAACGGAGATGTCAATCAAACAAAAAGTCTTGATCAAGCCCTAAATTTAACTATTTTATGAACTACTGTTTACAGGTTAAAGTGAGAACGTGAAGCTTATCTATGCACATTTGCCAAAAGTGACCGTTTTTCACAAATGTGTAAACAGTAGTTAAAAAAATAATATGAAGGGTTATCTAGGGGCTGATCAAGACAACATTTTATAAGATATGTCCGTTTCCTTTCAAATAATTTATTTCAAATGGGGGCAGTACTGGACCCATGAAAAATTCATGTATTCCTTTAAAGGGCTCTCCGTCTAGAGGGAGGTTTATGATCGCCACTAAGGTAACAGAGAACGAGCAGCATCTTCCGCTATGCAAAGGTTTTATACTATGGCACGGTAGGTATTTAATTTTGTATGGAAGTAAAGATTTTTTTTACGATTACAGGGATGGTCCCATAGTAAAAGTTGTTCACATTGATTAGTATGTTTACTCCCTTTTGGGTTGATTTGATACTTCCTTTCCGTTACATGTTGTATGTACTTATAATAGATGCAGGGTATTTTGGACGAAATATTTAAAAGTGTCTTGAGGATAACAATTAACTATTCAATAACCGTACAGACTGGTCCTATAAAACATTTTCCCGTCCGCTAAAGCAAACTTTTATGACGTCTATAAGATTTCCCTTAACCCACAATGTTTTACTAATGACGTCAATTTAAATGCTATAAAATTTCAAAGCACACGCTTATAATTTATGTTATCCTGCTCTACTGTAAATAGTATGAGCGAGAGACGAATATATCTGTACTTCTGTAGTTAGGACTGTTAGGTTAGATTGTGATTGTGTGCGCATTCGCTGTAATGTTTGCGTGTGTGCGTTATCCGAATCAAGTTTCTTGTGTAAGTAGTTTTAAATAAATAAACCTGGTGCATTTAATGCAAACTTTTAGTTTTTCCTCATTTTTTCGTGGGAATTCTAAGATGTTGTCTTATGAATTCTCAGGATCATTAGGGAATTATAATCGACAAAAATCGGGACAAAAAAGTCTTAAAAGTAACTTATACAACGTGGAAGGGACATACCCGTAACAAATCGAAACACAGGCTATACTAGATCACTATAGTATAACGAAAATAAAATAACAGACAAAAAAGAAACGACATTCCCGTACAAATTGCCTGGGAGACTCGACACTTGTAGAAGTACCGATTTTTTTTTGTTTTTTGACTGTTATTTTAATTTCAATATATTATAGTGATCTAGTCAACCCCATGGTTCGAGTAAGTTTGTAAGATCCTTTTGTAGTATAGAAATAAACTGCAAAGCAAACGTCATGCATGACACTCATGACAAGCCTCCGAACTCCGAGCTCTAGTAACTGTGTAATCATACGTATGTATGTGTTATTAACTGTGGATGTGTGCGTGAACTGTCCATGTAGGTGGGTGTGCGTAGAGTGCAAGGTTGACAAACGTGGAAACAAGGTTGCAGGAGTGTCTGAAGTTCCCTTGTAGGGCTTATGACGTCCAAGACTAGTGTAGGAGTCTAGGAGTTTCTAGTTGCAATAATTGGCTTAACTTTTACGTTGTTGCGTTTTATAACTGAACTAAGTGACGAGCTAGAAACTACAGTATTATGTATATTGTTATTATGACGTCAATAGCGGTAGAAATAAGAAGTCTAATAAAATATCTTTAAAAAATACGCTGTTAAAACTATTTTTAGGGTGAAAGAATATATTTTTTGGGCCCTTATTATGAAATTTTTGAACTGAAACACTAACCTAATAATTTAATTAAACGTGGTTATTCCCTCAAAAATACAAGTATATTGTAAATTAGTTATTTTCGGTGTTTCCTCTCAGCAGTGGTCGTTGCAAAACGAAACATTCGGTACCTACTATAAAGCTTTTTTTGAAATAATTATTTAAATATACCTAAATAAAAACATTACAGGGGGGTAAAACATAAAGAATCCACAAAACAACATGTTTAGACATCTCGAATTGCAGAAAAACAATTGCTGACGCAAACCACCCACTTCCTGGCACAAACATCGAAATATGTATAATTAGGAAGCTGATAGAGTCGAATTACTGGTATTTCACTTGATAAAGGTTCATTTACATGGTACAAGTTTATTGTCTGTTACAATAGGCATGACGAATGGAAAAATACTTTTAGCCCATCGGTTCGATTATTAAAAAATATTGTACACGTATTTTTTCTTTTCTCTGAGAAACAAAAAATGACAAAGATACAGCGCATTGAAATTTCGCATGACGTCACGACTTCGTACGATTTTTACATAGAGGTGACGTCGCAAGCCCCCACTCCAGAACTTTGTTGCTCCGTATCTTTGTAAATTTTTCTTTTTTGGTAAACTGAAAAATATGGGTCCATTATTTTTGGATAATCTAAAAGACGGACTAATTACACTTGTACTTTTTTAACCCTGTTGTCACCCCTATTTGATTGATGCAATGGATGCATGGTCTAAACAAAACCTTTCACGACATAGCTGTAAACGTCAAACACAACACAAATCTTAGCTTCAATCAAATTGTATGCTACAGGCAAAAAACTAGCCCTGTTAAAATGGGTCTAAACGGCCAGGCAAAAAAAATTGTATGTATATGTAATGAATTAATGATACAAGATAAATTAATGAAAAATGTTGACGTCCTGTCTTTAGGAGGATCAAAAGGATGACTGAGAAGAGAGAGAGACGTGGAAACTACTCAAGAACATACTTGTAGTTCTAAAATTGTTATCTAGAAAAAAAAAAATCTAGTGCCAAATTTTTTATTAATTTATAAAAGGTACATCACATCCCTAAAGAGAGCCAAATAAAATTCCTTTTTAAAGCCAATTTCCGAATTATCCAATTTCTTTCTTTTTTTTAGAGTGAATTTAAGGAAGACCTTTTTTAGGTTGTCTCAGTAGAACTACCTAAATTACTCGTATCAGTTGTTAAAAGTAATATTCCCGAAAGTAAAAACAGTAACCATCTTATTTATAAAACCCAGACTAACTTTAGGACCTTAAGCAAAGAAAAAACTTGGAATGTACCAGTTGCTTCCCTTCCCGAGCCGATTGAGTAAATGGGCGAAATTGCAAATCATGTTATTAGGCGATGCAGCTAGCAACCCATCATTATTTTGATTCCTTCTCCCACCTTCTCGCCGATCATTAGGCTAAAAGTGGCCTTGGAGTCTTGGAGGGATAAAGACGTGATAGTATGTTTATATGTAACTTTAGGACTTAGTGATCCCATTATTACCAAAATTAAACTGACAATGACGAAAGAGAACGTGGCATTTGGATTGAAAATGGTTTAAACCAGCTAATCTGCGGTTTATAAAAAGCCAGTAAAAATATTACATAAATAACTTGTAACACATTTGCTGGTTGGATGATCAGCAACTGCGCAAAACGTTGATTATCAACAGATGCGGAGACATCGGTGCTAGGATCTGGCATTTATTTCAAACGCATCCACTCTGGAGTATGTATTGTACTTTGGACTACTTATCTCCTCACTGCATAACTGCGTTATAGTTTTCAATATATTTTTTGTTTATTTTGCGTTATAGGGAGGACGTTATGTGAATGAAATACTGCGAAAGATCTTTTTAGAATTGAACTTCAAGGGTTTGAGATATCTCATGTCTTTAGGAATCTCACTTTCGTCATTCAATTTATCTTTAATATTTTGTAAACTAATAGATTTACAACAAACAAACTAGTGTGCTAATGTCTTGTTCTATACCCATTTAAGCTTAAATTCTTGTTCAAAACATTATCTTTGTAGCTTTGACGGTAAAATATTCCACATTCCCAATTCTGCCGGAAGGTCTGAATGAGGACTCCAGACTTCGAAGCAGCACCGGTAAAAACGCCACGGAACCATGCTTAGATGATAGAAGAGAGACTTAACTTAAAGCAAGATAATATACACACACATTCATTCATTACCTACATAATATAGGACGTACCAAAAATTACAACCAAAGATACCGCTTCTGGTCTGGAAGAGATCGCTTTAAGGGGCTACCTGAATTTTTCGGGGTCCAGTGCTGACCCCATTTGAAAAGAAACGAAGATATCATTTAAATTTTTGTCTTGATCAGACTCTAGATACCCCTTCAAACTATTTTATGAACTACTGTTTACAGTTGAAAGTAAAAACGTGAAGCTTTTCTACGCTCACTAGCCAAATGGGGCCGTTTTTCGCAAACGTACGTAGAAAAGCTTTAAGATCTCACTTTAAACGGTTAACAGTAGTTCAAAAAATAGTTTGAAGGGTTATCTAGGGTCTGATCAAGACAACATTTTAAATGATATGTCTTTTTCCTTTCAAATGATTTATTTCAAACGTAAGACCGCCCATTGTACTCATTTAATGTAAAATTATTTCCTTGTGTTACATTTTCTTTTGGTGTACAATAAAGAGCTCTATCTATACCAAAGAACGTTTATAGTAAGAAGAAAAAGCCAAAAGCCAGACAACAGACTTCTAAGCAGCACAACTAAGGATGCTAACATCAGAAAGACCACATTTCCAATCTTGAAACGCTGGTCTACTTTTTCCTCACTCGTAAATCACATGATCGTTTGTTTTGCCCCACTTTTTTCTAGGTAACTGGTGAGTGAGATATCACAACAGATCCTCGTGTGGACAGGGGGCGAGATGCCGGTGCTAGGTACAGAACAGCTGATAACTTTATCGCCACACGCTTCTAGGAATCAAATTGTTTTTGTTTATCCGCGGCACGAGGCGACAGAGCAAAACATGTTTTGGTGGAGATATACTTTAATGATGTTTGGAGTATATCTAAGCAATTTGTAAATTCCTTTAATAGTTGTTATTGTTGCTGTTGCTAAGAAAGTCTGAGAAGCACAGTAACTGAGATCTTTTGACCGTAGTCGTATTTGTTCAAACGCAAGATTTGACCTAAACATACATATAAATATATTGCTAGTGAAATAAAAGCTTGAAAAAAGAAACGAAACTATGTTTCTATATCAAACTAATCTTCAATTAGGGCCCCGGCGCGCATTTCGGACAGCGTCTAAGTATTGCTATCCAACGCGGAAATGCCGCCAGTCTCTTGGGTACTTTGCCCTGTAACGGCAGAGATTGGCCTCCATTTTTTTATATAATTTAATATAAGTTTTTATTATTTGCTTATTTTTATTTATTTATAATTTTAATTGAAGTAGATAGTAGATATTTTAGTTTAGTTTTAATTAAGTTTTTTTTTTCTTATATTGTATAAATTTTTGTGTGTTTAATAAAGATTTCCTATCTTCAATTTAACCAAAACTTATACATTGTAAAAATATCTTATTTCATGTCTGCTCTTATCTGAATTGGATAAGCACACCGAAGCATGCGGGTGCAAGGATTGCGTTGTGGGTTTTTCATTTACATTGCAAAATGTCCCTTAGTTTGGTTTTCATGCGGTTTTTCACCGAGATAACTAATTGACGTGATAACTTAGAAATGTGAATTCCACATTCTTATTGATAAGAGCATAGAATTGAAGCAAACATAGACCGTTACTCCATATAAAGACTTAATGACATGATAGCTGTCCGATGATAAAGGCATCCTATTTCAATGTTGAACCAAATTAAACTGAAAATATCCTAAATATTTTCGTAGCGCTCAAAAACAAGTTGTCTTTATTGTGGAACACAAGTAAAATGTACATAGGTCTTAACATTATTAAAGTGCCTCCGTGTTCTGTCCTAAATTCCGTCTGTAAAATTCCTAAAACGCACGGTGTTGCTGTGAGTTTTGGGAATTTTACAGACGATAATAGGACATACAATATTATTATTGTAAAATTATTATTAAATGTAATGTCAGCATTAACATTCAAACAATATAAATTATAATAAAAATCAAATTATATTAGTCATTTAAATATTCTTTTATAGAATAACGTTGGTTGGTATAGTATAGCTACGAATGTCTTAGAAAGTGGCAAATTTAAGGGACAAGTAGATATCAGAAAAGAAAGTGACAAATATAATACTTTAGTACGTACATAATTATGTACATAGATGTAAGATAATTTAAATTAAAGTTATTTACTTGCAACATGGATGGGTCTCACATACAAAGATGCCGAAGACCGTAAAAAGTAAATAAGAAAAGATCAGACACACCATAGAACACAGGCGGAAACTCGTTTAATTGAGAGAGAGAATCATTGTTCTGCAAAAGTACGAAGAGAATAAGTGTAAGCGATAGAAAATCATAGAAAATGCTGTAAGTTACCTACTTATAATCAAAGGCAAATCTTCCCTTCATTAGAAGCGGCCTCTTGTCCAGCAGTGAACTGTTATACACTGATGAAGAAGAAGAAGGAAAAGTTGAGGGAGGATTCAACAAAAGTTTATCGTTTGTATACAAGGACAACAACAAGCCATGGTCCCATTTCATTTGGGGTCGGCTCCCTTTATCCTTTCGCGCCAGTTTTCCCTATCATAAATCATGACCGCGGTTACACCCATCGTCTTCATATCTTTTTAACGGTACTGGACCAAGTCGTGGAAGGGAGTCTTCTGTCTCTCCGTCCGTCGGCTACGCTCATCACCTTTTTTGTCATGTGGTTATCTCCCTACACATTACGTGACCATGACATCGCAGTCTGCTTGTCCTGAATCTTGGCTAGTTCAAATGACCCGCGGATATGCCTGTTCCTAACCTTATCCCGCAACGTAATGCCTTCCGCCCATCTTAGTATCCGCATTTCCGCACAGTACATTTTTTGCTCTTCTTAGCAAAGCAAAAGCGGCTTAAGTTTAAATAAATGAATAAGGACCACAGAATTATGTGTTCTTTAACATACATATATTTAAAAAAAAATGAAATCGTGAATGGTACTCTGAAATTGTACGGTGGAGCAAATGAGTATTACCAATAATTTAGATCAAGTACTTATAATATTTGCAGTGAAACCGTGTTACAGTAAATACACATTGAGCTCTATTGGAATCAAAACATTGTTATCTACATATATCTGAAATCAAATGCAAATATTTACAAAAAAAAAACGCAATCACATGACTGGATGGTTTACTGACCCACATATTTGTTTAGAGGTACGGCGAATAATTATTAAAAACATTGAAGAAGCTTTACATGAAAACATTCGTGTTGACATAAATTGCAGAAGAAAGAAGTCATACGATGTCTATAAATTTTAAATACAAGGCATGTTTGTTGCATTCTGACATTATCTTCTTTACTTAATGCCGATAATAGAATTTAGGAAGCCAAGTGCAAAACTTACAATTACAATCAAAAAGAGCTAGCTGGTCTAAATATTAACAAACAACTACCCAACAAAGAAGGGGCAATATAGGAGAGCCTCTCCTTTCATCTTGAATGTCTACTTAGATTCCTATTTTTTCCTGGATAAGGTTCACTGAGAAACAAAGAATATTGGCTAGTAGGAAAAATGATTGCTACACGATACTAATACCGAGTGACAGCTGAACTCAGGGCTACTAGTATGTTTTAACTAATAGTTGTAGTTTGGGATATGCAACTACATGATGCTGCTAATTAAAACAAAAGTTTGGTATCTACTAACCGAACCGAAGTAGCAAAACTGGTTCAGCTATTCCTTTTTCGTAGTGTAGGTACAACTTCATCTTTATTAGCTCAAAAATACACCAGGTAATCCAGGTATAATCCAAAGCTACATTGCTACAGCTAACAACAAAAAAAATGAATATAAAACTAGGAACGTGGTGTTCGATTTCTACGGCAACGAATGGTAGGTAAGATACTAAGCAAATTAGACCAAAGTGTACACACTCATAAACATTTAACTTCTATCTAATTTCTATCTGACTAGGTATGAATCCTATGATAATATAATTAGTGTTTACGTTCAGAAAACTCATATCTGCCAAAGCGATAGCATCGACGTGGCCGATAATGACTCGACAGCACGTGACACGTTGCTACATGATGCAAATGCTACCTGGGTTGTGGTGTTGGATTTAATTATAATATGCCGTAAAGCACCAAATTGTTACTGCAGATTGTATGCTAAATTGTGTTATTATTATTTTTTGTGTCAATTTGGCATACTATCAGCAATCAGCCTTTAGCCAAAGAGTGTGCTCCCCAGATTCTGACTACTCTGAAGCAGCTCAGCTTACCATTCAGCTGGTTCAGCATTCTAATACAATGCAATTGGGAGAAGATGGATTGAAAGTAAGCTGTAAGCACGTATTCTTTCGTTTCGATGGCAGCTATACATTTTGTCATTCCAATGAAAAGCTACTTCAATGGTTCTTTGATGACCATCGGATCTTTCCTATTGTTAGGTTAGGACACTTGGATAATTAAGACAATTCATCCTCCAGATTAAATTATTTTTCTGCTATAAGTACTAAACATTGTTGTTTATACACGAGGTCTCTGACCCTCAACCATTTCTTAGGGATGTACACCATTTTTGACCAGCAGGTCAGAAGTTGAAAAATTCACAAATAAATATTTGTAAGTTTATTTCAGAATTTTCAACTTCCGTAAATGGTTATTGGTAAACATATTAACATGGTCCGCCAATGTGAGGATTATGGGTCCGATCCTCAGCTATGTCATTCTAACAAGCAGTTATAAAAAGTAGATATAAAATCTGAATATGCTATTTCTACGCCTTGATCTTGGTAATCCAACAAATCAAGAAGTTTCTATTTACATATAAGTAGGTATTTTTTTAGTTAATTATGTAACCAAATAGAATAAATATATTTTACATTTGTTGTCTCACTATTGTTATTTTTATTTCCTTCATCACTAGACTCCGACCTTGGGCCACGTGGCAATGGTATTAGCCAACGCGGCCGGTCATTGTCATGAGTTGACGAGACTCGCACTAGAATGATGCAACGCTACAGATGCTACATTAACAAAGCTACATGTATTTTAACGCATTTTCACACAACAACAACACTAAGGACACAAACATGAATAAAATCAGGTATTTTCTAGTGATTTGTTATTTTGTAGTCGTGTTTTTACAAATAAAAACAGTGTAATATCAAGAAATCATTAGATTTCCGTTCATTCCTCTTTTTATTTATAGTTCCACAGATAGATAACTAGATCAATTAGTAATTTAACCTCTGGAGACCCTAGTTTTTTTAAGGTCTCCAGGCGTTAAGTTGTTAGGAGATAAGTTCAATAGGGCTAGAACAATACTAGTAAGCGAGGGTAATGCAGAATTACAGTCTCATTATTTTCAAAGTAACGCATCTTCAAAATTTCAAGATTAAGTAAGTATGTTTTTATTTCTCGAAGCTCCGAAAATCATATAAGTCAACAGCGTAGCTAAGCAGCTAAAGATGTTGTAAGCAACGCTCAGATTTTCGTGGTCTTCTTTTGAGATTTATAATAATCTATTTGCATGTATTTCTAATAATTGTAATGTGTGATAAATGTAATTGGTTCATATCGTTTTTATCACAATAAACAAATAATACTGAAGTCTAGGAAAAAAGAAAAAAAAGTAATTTCAAATTTAATAAACGCTCAGTGAACTGATCGAATAGCATATCATCTGTACAATTAGTTACCAACTGTATCTCCTCTTTTATTATTGTTTGCAAATAACAATCATAATTACGGTAACGATTTCGCAACGTTGTGAATCATTGCGCACGCGCCGGCAGCGACGGTAGCAAAACAAACTGAATCATAAGCTATTTGTGTCAAGTGCGAGCCGGCTTTGCTAGATAAAGAGGAGTTCGAGGAAATTCATATTGCTTGATAAGATGCTTAGGAAATTATATGCATTGCTTCATACAATGCTTAGTACAGATAAGTGAATTCTGGCTTTAAAATAAATAAATTTAGCAGTCGATATAACAGTAAGTCGTGGTAATACTAAATATTTTTTATGACTACAAGAATTACTTGTAACTTAAATGACGTACCCAACATTACCCTTTAGTTTCATGGCAGGTGATGATATATTTTTGGGGTTTTAAAGGTTTATGATGTAGGTAGGTATATTGATGTTTATTATAAGATCACGTAGATTTTCACTATTCTTTAAATTATGCCTTATTTCATTATTTATTAGTATGAGGTGGGAATACCCCAAAATTTTATGACTGCCAGGTTGCACGAAGGTTTTTGACGTCATTAATGAAGACCAAAAAGTTTATCGCTAAAATATTACTATTACTACCAGATGAAGTAGGAAACCAAACATTTAAAAAGGGCCTTTCAGAAATCAGACACTAATAAAAAGAAAGAAGACTGAATCTAAATATATATATCTTATATCTAAATATATATAACTCAAAGGTGACTGACATAGTGATCTATCAACGCACAGCCCAAACCACTGGACGGATCGGGCTGAAATTTGGCATGCAGGTAGATGTTATGACGTAGGCATCTGCTAAGAAAGGATTTTGATCAATTCTACCCCCATGGGGATTAAATAGGGGATGAAAGTTTGTATGAAACTTTGTCAATTTTAAACCGATCAGGCTGAGACTTTGCATGCATAAAGCTACTATGACGTAAGCATCCCCTAGGAAAGGATTTTGATAAATTACACACCTACGCGAGCGAAGTCGCGGGCAAAATAAATGATAAATTAAATGATAAATTTGAAACAGTCTTCTAATAGCCTGTGAAATGATCATGGTGACCTAGCAGTTTAATTTGCTGTTTGTATGCGTGCGTATTCTACGTATACAATGTCAAATGTCACTAACACCATTACTTCAGACTTTGAGCCTCCGTGTCTCTACTGTTCAAAGAACAAACTTTCAAGAGACATTTCTTATATATCTTCGTCATACTATGATTTTATAATTTAAAAAACCTATTGTTTTTTTTTTTAGGTCAACGCGTTTGTTCTTGAAACGTTACATTACTACTCTTTTTTTAGACAAATCGTCAAGGTCTCCAGTTTAACGGAGTCATGCAATTGCAAATGAAAAACATTTTGAGTATATCATAAGAAACCCTCATATTGGGCCAATACTCAATTTGAAAACTTATCCAGTAAAATAATCCCCAGGCCTTCGCAGTACCTCACGTCATGGTTGCAATGCAACTATAAATAAATAGACTTCAATACAGGACAGAGAGAATTTAGAGAAAGAACATTCATTGGATAAATAACGGCTAAGTGCGTGTCGGGCCCACAGGCAGTGTAGGGTTCCGTAGTTGCGATTGCTGAATAACTTTTTGATTTGTATAATAAAAAGGGGGGGGGGGGAGGAGGACAACTAACAAAAGTTTGCAATATAAATTTAAAAAAAAATGTTTTTTACCACTTTTTGGCAGGATTAATAACATACCTATACCAAATTACAGCTTTCTAGTACTTATATTCTCTGAGTAAAACCGCAGACGGATAGACAGACATGGCGAAACTATAAGATATATTTAACCATAACCTATCATATGTTTTCTGTTGACCTTGGAAAATATAATAATTTTTACAGAGCATCGTATCGCAAGAAATATGTTAAATTTTTTTTTATACTTAATGCCACAAGACCCAAAACTTTCATTTTAACGATAAATAAAGAGATATATTTAACCATAACATATCATATGTTTTCTGTTGACCTTGGAAAATATAATAATTTTTACAGAGCATCGTATCGCAAGAAATATGTTCAAATTTTTTTTTATACTTAATGCCACAAAACCCAAAACTTTCATTTCAACGATAAATAAAGAGATATATTTAACCATAACCTATCTTATGTTTTCTGTTGACCTTGGAAAATATAATAAGTTTTTCAGAGCATCGTATCGCAAGAAATATGTTCAAATATTTTTTTATACTTAATGCCACAAAACCCAAAACTTTCATTTTAAAGATAAAATGTAACGGTTCCGTAATAGGAACAGATTTCTAGAAGGCATCATCGGCTATAGTGCGTTTGTTGAGGTATTTAAAAAATGTAAACAATCTTGACATGTCTTTTTATTGAAAATTACAATTACAAAGTATACATTTCATAAATTATTAATTACATAATTGATTTGTAATTTGCAAAGGTATTGATTTACAAACTGTATATTTCAAAGACATGACAAAGACATGAAAGATTGTTTACATTTTTTTAAATACAAATGGACTATAGTATCAAAAGACCACGTGTGTTACATACAGCACGTGGTTCTCCGAAGTCGTAATGGCATTTTCGGATGTCATAGTTATGAAAGCGACTGCGACTTGCCTCAAAATTCGGGTCACTGACGTCGTAAGCTTGCATGTTATGTGTGTTTACATGGTTTAATGCACGTTACTTTTTTGTCGTATCTGATACCAAAAGGCAGGATGTTTTTGTATCTTGTTTTTTTTTAATTAGATCTGTAGTCCTCCCTACAGTATCTTACATAGATTAATGACTCTGTTTCATCGAATGTTTCTGTGGCTTGTGGCTAGCAATGGCATCTGATTTTTCAAGCTACCAAAAGTCATCTGAGATAACGAGCGAGGACCACGAAGAGGTCTGGAATGGAGTTTTTGTAAACAAGTAAAAAAGAGTCGCGATTCGTGCGTAGTTGATTTAAACCCTAGATTTACTAAGTGGTAAGACATGGCGTCATATTAAACTAGTATTAAGTAATTTCATATTAACTTGTTAGGCATCCAATTATTATTAAAATATAATGATTTACTATTTATCTATTTGCTTTACAATTTGAAAATGAAATGAATACTTCGTAAATCTATGGATTTAAATCAACTACGCACGAATCGCGACTAATTTTCTTGTTTAGAAAATTTAACCGATGCACGAAATTCGTTCAGACCCACGAAGAAAGACACGAAAGGCACGATGATTAACTAGTCTTAATTTCTGTCTAGAATACTCGGGATACCTTTAGACAAAGTGATATGTTCTTTATGAAGTGTTTTGAATTATATTGTAAACTTGTATACAGGGTGGCCAAAAAGTCGTGGATCAAACGAAACAGGGAGATAAAGGAGGTAATTTCCAACAAAAAATCTTTCCCCAGCATGGCCATAACTTCATTGCAAATAAGTGCTCTTAAAGTGAGAAGTAATTTTTTGTAACGCTTTAAAATTTACGGAAAAAAAATCATTCCTCGTTAAGTTTGATACCAAGAGCTGCAATACAATTTTTTTAGTATTGATACATTATCGACTCATAATACAACACCTTTTGTTTTATTGTTTTTAATCAATTTAATTTTTTACTGATTATATTGTAAAAAAACTCGGTAGTTTCATTGAAAAAACTAAAATAATTCATATCTTTTCGTGCAATGAAGTTATGGCCATGCTGGGGAAAGATTTTTTGTTGGAAATTACCTCCTTTATCTCCCTGTTTCGTTTGATCCACGAGTTTTTGGCCACCCTGTATAATTCTCATGTTTGGCATGTTTGGCATGACATGGCTGTGTCTCAATGAGAATCAAGTTCTTTAAACTGATTCTGTAACTCAGTGTCAATAACATAAACATCGACTTTGAAGAATGAGTAATTAAAATTCCTTTAATGTAATACGAGATCGATGTCACTCTTCAACATTCTTGCAGAGATTGGCATAAACAAAGAAATGAAGCATAAAGCTACAAGGACACATAGCATGAAATGGATTTCCCCTCGCCATTGAATATCCGCAAGTCTGATTGAATTTCAAGCCGAATTGTCTTGTCATCTTGATAGGAAAAAACTTGGATAACC
Source organism: Acrobasis suavella (assembly GCA_943193695.1). NCBI lineage: Eukaryota > Metazoa > Arthropoda > Insecta > Lepidoptera > Pyralidae > Acrobasis > Acrobasis suavella. Next base: position 2,953,148 of record OW971950.1, read on the forward strand.
CATAAATCAATTGTCTAGAGATACCGGAGATGAGATTGATGTATTTTATACAAATCCGTGTTGAAAACTACATATTTGAGCGTTTTGGAGTATTTGGGTTCATGGGGACAAGGACATAATCTGTTGAAATAGATAGCAAAAAGCCTATTCGAGATATCTTGTGTGACCACCAGCAAGGAATCAGCATTGCCATACAACGTGGAAATTCTTCCAGCTTTTTAGCCACGCTGCCGACTGGTTATATTTTACTGGGACTACACAATTTGTAACATTTTGCACTCGTGTTCTATTTGTCTGTTTTTGACTAGAATTTTTTATAAAAAAAAAATGCATTTCATTGTTATTTGAAAATATACTGAAGTATAGGACGCGCTGTTCATTTAAAACGTATTTTTATCGTTTTACGAGGCCTCATGTCTGCAACAATACGTTTAATAATATCGTAATATTTTGATAATTACGTAACTTTAAGAGAATTAGAAACAGTAAGTATATAACCATTTTTAAAACTATGCTAAAGTAAACCACTTCTGCTGGCGATGCAAATGTAAACATACAAGCAGTAGTCATCAAGTTCTAAAAATATCTGTAAATACCCTGTACATGATAATGAAAGTAAAGTCCACGAAGCTTGCAAAATAAGTCAATTTTATATATTGGGTAATTTCCACTGTTTGGGAACTCCAAGGATGGACTGATACTGGATTTAAACAGGATACGGCGGCCTCGCCTACTATGTCAGATAGTTCCTCGTACCAAATAAATTGAATCAGACATACACGAACAAAATTCATCTTGGGAGCAAAGAAATCGAAATTCCAAGTTACATGTTAGTTTGTATGTTCAGATTTTTCACTTCCCGGCTTTTGGATGAGATGAAAAATTACAAGTACTTGAGAAATTAACAAAATTCGAAATACGTAAGGGTTCTACGTATGTATTTGAAGTGTTGTTGAGGCAAATTATTGTTTACTGTAAACCAGTCTTTCCCAAAGTGGGCGATAACGCCCCCTTGTGGGCGCTGGAGGCTTTAAGGGGGGCGGTAACGGGCCCAGAATAAAGTTGGGGGGCGCTGATGTGATTTAAGCAATGAGTGATTTATAACTTCAGCTATTTCATATTTTAAAATTCACTGAAATTAGAATCCTCTTACTACACAACATCCATTTATTAGTTCTTATTTATATCCTTTTTTATTGTACAAATATAAACTAAAAATGTAATTAATATTTATTATTTTAATGCGTTCACAACGGTATTTATATCGTTAAAGGAATCAAACACTGAAAAAATTTCGTGTTTTAAAGTTTCGCAGGTGAGGTCCCCACTTCCGATACTTTTTATTATTGTAAAATTGTATTATTATTGCTATATTTGTTTAAAATTAACAATGTTGATTATTGTTATTTTTTATAAAAGATACTCTAATGTACTGGTGTATGTATTATTATTGCTCTCTCTTGTAAAAAAGTCTAGTTTAGAATATAGGTTGGATTAAACTACAGGCAAGACAAATATGTGATTCAGGTTTTTATGGTGAAAAAAATGGGGGGCGCTACAAAGTAACAGATTTTTTAAAGTGGGCGTTTGACAAAATAAGTTTGGGAACCTCTGCTGTAAACCAAGGGAAGGAGGAGAGTTAAAACACCATAAAAGATTACCTAATATTCTATCATCGAGGATTTGTCTGGCCAGTGAAGTATCTAGAAACACTTGATTCGGTAATGACCTCATTTAAAAGGGTTACTGCCGCAAAATGACTAACCACACCACGCCGGGTTAAACAACCCAAAAGTTCGTCCGATAAGGCGTGCCCGACCCTGACCGTGACCTCTTAAAGTAACCGTACTTCAAGGGCATGCCAGGTTTCCGCGACATGATTTTGTGGAACTTTCTCATCATAGGTTTGCAGTTTGATTCAATGATTCAAATGTTTATTCAGTAATTAGACCTTTACAGGCACTTTTACACGTCAATAAGTGTAATTTACGTTACGTGTAAAGTATATTAAAATTTAATTTATTTTTAAAGAAAAGCTACTGATATCAGCGCTTCGTAACGATCACTGCTTAGATGAAATGCCAAAAGAAACTCATTTTCACAGTATTGGTCGCTTGCCGTTGGCTTATTATTATTATTGTCTTTTAATTATTAAATACTTATTATATAATGTAATACAATGTTGACACATTATAACAAGAAATGTCTGCGAACAAGTAAACAAACATAAACTGCGTAAAAAAATATATATTTTGTAGTCAAAAAAGCGAAGCCGAGCTGACCAGTCCCTCCCGGCAAGATTTGCAAGAAGAATCGAACGATTGCCATCAAAAAGTTCACCCCAAAAAAATATGTTGTGTAAACACTTACACTTTCATGTATTTTTTTTTTCTGGTTCTAACACAAAATTGTAAATTATGTTCCTTGTTGGTCGAAATAAAAACATTTTATTTATTTTATTTATCCGTAATGGGACTGGCAGAGAATTTTGGATCTTGCAGCTCAAGGCCCAAAGGCCACTTTGAGGGTGATGGTGGACGAGAAAATGAAATAAAGAATCATAATAGTGATGGATCAGTTGCATCTTTAGCTGTGTTACTTCGAAGCTCAGGATTCGTTTTTTCCTCTCCATAGATGAATCGATGAACGCATGTCAATCATGACCCAAGAAAGCCGAAGGCCACGCAAAGAGAGATAAAAAGAAAAAGAAGGCCCTTCCAAAAAGATTTGGCTGTCATTTGTCTGTCTGTTTCATTCAGTAATACTTTATAAAATAAGTATAGTTCGTACAACCATTTTTGAAATGAATAATGTGTTGGTATAAGATACAAGGTTTTGCAATAAAAATCTTATTTCGCGCCAGAGTAAATTCTACTAAAAAGACATTAAACTTGTAATTTATCGAACATGAGCGAACATTAAGTTTTACGATAAAACAACAATCGCGTATAGTGCGTCATGAACATAACTTGAGTGCGTCAAAGTCTACATGTGGGCAACGATGTGAGAATTTGAACCGTTATGTCTGCATCTGTAAAAAATAAAAATGATTAACGTAATAAAGTTCTTCTACCATTTAAACCTTAAAAACATACTTATTTCTAGATAAGCCTTGCCCCAACGTTTCTCTGTGCAGAGGAGGCATAAAATTTTTGGCATGTGATCTAACATAGTCATAAAAACTATTGCGTATTTTGACAATTTAGACACAGCTCACGCAGCCATTCACGTGCATGGGTAAAGTATCGGTTCGTCGAAGAAAATACTTCGCTGGAGTGATTATAACAAGAAAATCTCAGAACTGTGAAGAAAATGCGGGATTTCGTCCACAACATGAAAAAAACGTAGTAATGCTGGCTATCTAACTCTTTAAAAGATTACTACAAAGGGCATAACTAATAGTTTAAGGTAACCATATGTACCGTATTTTTTTAAATTTTAAATGCGGGTGAGATGTCGCCATCTTATGAGAAGTAATTTATTTTTATTATTTTTCTTTTTATGTAACGTCTCTTTTTACTTTTAAATGCGGATGAGATGATATCATCATAAAAGAAAAGGCATGTAGTTACTTGATAAAAGGAACAAGTCTCCTTCGTCAAATTCATTTGGTTACAAAGTTCTAAAGTCTGCGTTTTATAATAGGACGAATATTCCTTAGCCACCACATGTGTGTGCTAAAGTAATCTTTCAGTAGCTGAATTCTGTAGATCTCAAAATTCCGACTGCCATTCTGTGCCAATCAATCATTCTGATTCAACGACCTACAGTTATACGCCGGTGTAGGTCAAAAGGCAACTCATTTTAGGCAATGTTAGGTGTCTGGCCTGTTACCAAGTAGGCTGGTGTTACCTGGCTGTTACCAGGGGCTTGATAACAATACTTCCTTTCTTCTCACCTTCGGAATTCTAAATAAAATTAATAATCACGAGCTAGCTCACTATCACTGCTAGTGATTTCAGATAACCATTTTCGTTTTGACGTTTCGGGTCTATTTCTTGTTGTCTTTTCTGGATTTAACGACTTCTTGAAAATACTTTTTGGATGGCTGACATCAACATCGGTTTGAAGTTTATATTGTATGGCACGAGGGGTTGCTATATAAAATGTCCGCATCGCCTAATCCGATGCCCCATAGACTGCTGAAAGATAAGGGTGGCGGTCGAAAACACCGAATCGACAGAACGCCCCGTGCGGGCTGGTGTTGGAAACTAGCTTTGACGGGACAGTGACATCAGCGAAGATAGCCAGTGAAAGACTCCGCCCAGTGCTCTCCTCACGCCTCCCGCTAAGGACGCGGCTCGGAATCCCGCCTCACCCCTCGCGGCCTGCGTGGTATGCATTCTGCTTGGAGACTAACAAATGACGTCTCCGCGCTCAAAAGAACCTAAGTCTCCGGGCGGCCGTCGGGGCCGGCGTTACGTGAGGAACGCCGTGACCCACAGGGACTTGAAGTGGGAGGGCCTGGACAACTTTGTCTCTCGCCAAGGCGGACCGCTCAGCGTACCCCCATCTCATGGGGATCGCGCCCCCGCACGCTTACCCACCGGACCGCAAGTACAAACCCTCGCCCCGTGATGCCATCATCCCGTCGACAGCCAAGCTCGGCGCTGCTTCAACAGTGACGACCGACCTGAACCCCCAGCACTAAGAAGTTTGATGTGGCCGCCACGGCCACTACCCTGTGACCCGCCTGTAGTTGCAGGCGGCGGCAGACATTCACTGTAGAGGGCCACAGCCCTGAGCAGTAACCTTATTTCCACCGAAAAGCGGAGGGTGAGACGACCACTTGATAAAAAGTACACGAATACTTTAAAGAAAACACGGACAATGCTGAGGGTAAAATGTATAAGTGTGGTTTCTGTGGTCACAGCTTTACTTTAAAAAAATTCACAAAACTTGTGTTACATCTTGCTTGCAAACATTGCCCAGTGACGGTATCATCTGAATTTAAAAAAAAGAAGCAGGCAGTGAAAACCTTTTATTTCTTTTATTTCTTTCTCTCTTTCTTTATCTTATTAGTCATTTATTTAATAAGGCAATAAAGGTTAGAATTTTTAATTAAATCTTAGTGAAAATTGTAGGACATAGTAAACGGGCAATCTCTTGGGAATACTGCCGGCAGTTTACTGGAAATTTTGCCGGGAATATTGCCAATGCACTGGGAATTTTCGTATATATGATATTATATAGATAACTTATATTACCAGTATACAGGCGATTATAATCTTAAGTGAGTTCAATATAACTGACTCTAATAAAATGAAGAATTAATCAATTATCCCAGTAAATTCCCACTTTGGGAACATTGCAGGCAACGATTCCAACAAAATTTTCAGTCCCCGGCAATGTTCCCGGGCACGGTACATCATTAGTTGAATATTATGTTCAATTCGTTTTTATGCATCATCTATCGTATGAGTATCAACATTCATCTGTATCTGTATCACTTGGAAAACTTTCGGCCAGTTGCTCATTTGCATTATGTGAAACCATTTAACCTAAAAGGGTACATCAAAGTTTCTATCGGGCGCCAGATAACCCTGTAGAGTATCACGTACTGATAATAAAAGATAACACAGATAACGGGGACGAGACTATTTTTACAACGTAGGTGTGTGACATTTTTATTTGCGAATTGTCTGGTGAACTTTACCTCGACATTTTCTTCTTTGACGCATTTTAATGGGACATGATATTTAAAGATGAAATTTTTATTACCCCATTCTCTTTAGGGGAAAACACCCGCAACAATACATTTCTCATTGACTTTGACGCGTTTTTCACAAGGAGGCCCGCTAGTTTTTCCTTGCACTTTCCTTAAGAGCACCATGTGCTTTCTAGGCTCCGAGGGCCGACCGTGTTCATCAATGCATTAAAGTTAAACCCTACACGTACTACCTACTTAGTCGCCATCTTCCGTCTGACTTGCGCAACTAATGTATTATAACATCTATACTAATACATTTTAAACAAAAAAGATTGATTATTTGTTTGTAATGGATAAACCAACTTTTTCATAAAAAAAAACTACAAACTTTTGCTAAACATCGTTTATTTAAAAGGTGTTTTGGCTTTCTTTCAGTTTCAAATATTAAAAAGAGAAAAAGGGACAAAACATGTTTTAACTAAAATAGGTTTAGCTAACGGTATTTAGATTTTATAAATATAAGGGTAAAACTATTTATCCGATTTTAAAAATTCTTTCACCTATAAAAATATACCTCACCTATAATAAATTATCAGCGAGTAACACGAGTACATTTTATCTCTGAAAACGCGGCAAAAAAAGAGTCAACAATAAAGTGCAAATTACCTCAAAAATCAAGTGAGTAAACTTAAGGGTGCTTAACCCCTATCGATCTTGCTTCTCGGTATGAGTAATGTCAAGGCCGGCCTACCCTACTGCGACCGACAAGCATACATAACTTCACAGAACTATTGTTTTGCCGATAATCGGGTTAGTTCGTTGGAAATGGAATGTATCGATTCTAACGGGAACTTGGTAAATAGATCAGTCTGTCTAAGAAATAGGTGATTCGAGATTAGTGTTGTGATTTTGTTGAGCGTCTAGGCGTTATTGAGAAATCTACTATGATTGAGACAGCTAAGCTGACACGGGTGAACAGGATGTAGCTTCTTTCGGAGACATCTGGTAAAGTCTTCTGCCAAAGCTCAATACAAAAAGAAATGTGTTAGTTTTTAAAATGCGGGAACTATAATGGCAAAGGGAAAACTGAAGTTTAACGAAAACAGAGGTTTATTAATTTTCTAACACAATTTAATTATTTCGCATCTCCTTTCTGCTTGGCCATTTAGTGCTGGATGAAAAGGTAGTGACATTTGATGAATAAGTGACAATAAATGCATTGAAATCTCTAACTATCATGTTTATTATATTGTTAAAATCACAGAAGTAGGTCAAGAATACGCTGGCAAAAGATATCAAGATAGTTGGAGTCTCGCCTTGAAAAAGGGATAAGTTAAGAGAGACACTTTAGATCAGCGATAGAACAAGACAGCTCAAAAAAAAGAAACTTTGTATCTAATATACAGGAAAAACATTACAACTTACACTTAGTCTGAACACATCGGAGGTGTTTAACCCTGCTATTGACCAGAGCTGAGTCAAAGGTCAAGGACGCGACCTTTCGCTGGCACACTCATACAAGGAGCTATAATCTTGTTTACTATAGGAATTTCTAAGAAAACTAGATTAAAAGGCTTTCTTGTTGAGTGGGTGGTTAAGTATGTTTGTAAGAAAATGCTTTTCAATTTGGAAATATCGTTGAAATGACAAAATTATGCTAGAAGGTTAAGATCTTAGTTTAAAAGTGCCGTCATGTCATAAACAAAAGTGATATGTAATTAATTAAAATTATTTTTAGACATGACAGGCGTGTAATTTTTCTTTTTCTTAATTACATTTCAAAATTTATGCTTGGTTTTATTTCTGTTCATCTCGAAGAATGTCTTTTATTAAATTTTAAATATCAAGTAATCAGACAGCATAAGGCAAACAAGGAACAATTTTGGCTTTACAACACAAGCACACCTACACATGAAGCCATATAATACGAATCTTTAAAAACATTGCACAGTATTATGTCAAACCATTGCAACAATATTTTCTACAGTTATCGATAAATAATGTAAATGTGTTATTCTAAATTATCTTCATGATAATATCTTCAAGACTCAATAAACATGATTAGTGTTTATTATATATATAGTATTTTCCATTTATGAGTTGAAATTTCCTTATAATAGATCTCCCCATCAATATCCAAACAAGAGTCAAGAAAGGAGAATCGATATAATATAACGGTAATAAATGCTTTTGAGAACTCGATTAGCACCTGATTCGTCCTTGACTCGATTATTACTACAAAGAAATTGGATCAATACTTATATTCTTCTTATTTGCGTCTCGAATCCACTGAGACTAAATACAAGTTTCGTTCAACTGATAGGTACCTAACAATGTTTTATTAAAGTGAAGATCATACAATCCATAATAGTAAACAATGCTCCCTCTACTTTTTATCCTCGAATGTAGAATAAGATATTTTCTGTAAGTTTGCTCATCTCGAAACTGCCAAAAATTATTTATGATAAAATCTTTTCTACGAGATTTTAGTGAGTTTATTAGTTGGTGACCTTTAAGCGAAATTGACCTTCAGAACGTGAATCAGCCTCAATTCGTCACTGTATGTTTGTACTAGCGTTATGTCAATTTAAATAATTGATACGTCAACGACTATAAGCCAAGGCCATTATAAAAAGTGACATAATTTTCATCGGAATACAAAAACTATTTAATTAATTTCCACCTACTACCACACTGAACGTAGCCATTGGGTCTTATGCCCCTAGACTCTGTCTGCCTAGCAATGGATATAGTCGTGATTAGTTAGTAGGTAAGAAATTATTTTTGTCTATTTTCTTTGTCCACTCCAAACTCGTTTATCATCAGTCAACTTGATTTTATTTGAAATTTTCCTTTCCTGAGCTTATACAAAATATATTGTGCTTAATTATGACCTACTATTATGTATGTTACACATTATATTTATCTAGATACTACAAATTGTTTAAACTATGTATTTTATCATTAAACAACAAACAAAAAAATCTAAAAATTAGCCACCTATAATATTTTAAAGATTGTTAGTGCAAAAATAATTCAATATAAATTTTCCTGACAGGACAACGATGTACTCAAATACTAAATTTATGTGTAAAACCCAGGCGGATAAATAAACAATAATTTTGTAACTCAAAACATTTCCTGGCTGCAGATAATATGCGGTAAAGCCGGACAAAACAATAATAACAGTATTAATTGATCTTTTAATAATGAGATAAGAATATGTTTCCTTCCTTGGAAACTTTGTTGTTGTTAATTTGCATTAGAGATGCAACCAGGCATAAACGCCACCGCTAGTGGGGGATGGGCTTTAAACCATTAACCAACTGAGAAGCGAATTTGTATATTTTGTTTATTACCTCTTCGCGCTTCAACCACTAAATCTAATTAGATAAAATTTGGTACGGATTTAGTTTGAGTTTAGCCAAGGTAGGACATAAGATAGTTTTTATCCCGAAATTATTATCTAGTTTAGTAAATATTACAACTTACGTGTTTATAGGTCAGAAATTTAGTGGGCTTGAAATGATGGCGCTACCGAATTTTTTAAATCTGTGTAATGAAAATTGAAACAAATGACATGTTAAATTTAGTTCTATTCTTTTTTCACAAAATGGCGAAGTTCACTTACTTATTCGTTGACCTTCGCAAATGAACTAGTTTCTTAAAGAATTGAAATTCTTTCAAATTATTTAATGTATGAAGCCCTAAACTACCTACAATACATTTCAGGGTCTGCCGGGTTGAGTGCTCTGTGCCAAAATAAGCTTTTATGCATTCACACAGGTCCGTATCATGAGGACCCTGAAATTTAAACCCGCAGACTCCCACCAGGGATCCTAACCCGAACTAGAGCCAGATTCTAACCTAACCTTATTATAAGCAGAGGGCGCTTAAAATTTTCAAAATGAAAAAAGGAGTATTATATTTTATAGATGACCGTGTACCTGGTGACGGCAAAGTAGAATAAGATTTATCGATTTGTGACCATCGTTTTCCTCTCCCACGGATGTCGTAAGAGGCGATTAATGGAGTATTAGAGCATCACTGGGCAAGAGCATAGTGTTTAAACATCTATGGCAATCATCAACCCGTCGGGCCATCGTCATTATGGGCAAATTCTAAATTTGTTGGCCTTTAGTCCAGCAGTGGACTAATTGATGCTGTAAAGTCAGTAAGATTTTGTGGAATACATTGAATTCTTGTGATAGCACTGATATAATATGTATTGCAACTTTATCAGTATTAAAGAGGAATCTAGTTCTTACCGCAACAACCATGTTATCTAAACGATTAAAAACGATTATTATATCAAATACTACGACTGATAGCAAATGACGAGCGAAATTCTTATGGAAGAAACCATTTGAAGATATTTCTGTAAATAATTCCATTGTCATAAATAGAGTAGTGACGTCTGAAGTCAAGTACTGCGTGGAATTTCAAGACCATTTTTAGTATGCGATTAAAGGGGTAAATACGTATAAGGGTTACATGATTGATTGTTTCAAGAGTTGCAGGAAATTGTTCTAATATTTGTGCATCATATAAAGAACCATTGTTCTAAATCGAAACAGGAATATAGAGCAATAGATAGATAGACCGATAGGGATAAATCACACTTATTTATTTGAAAATTTTGTATTTCAAATTGACCCCAAAAATACAAAATGTACTGTAATAGTGTCCCATATATATAATACTAGCTAAATTGTGGAATCAGGATTGAGTACAAAAGACCAGCTATCATTACCTTCACTTTAAAGTTTGCTCAGTCGGTAGGGAAAGAAACCGAATTTACAGTTCCGTTAACACAGTGTCTTCCTATTGATTTATAAAATGCAAGGTAACAAAAGTCTACAAAAAAGTGGTCTAGTTGTCACGAGACTATGAAAAAAGTGATAATAGGTATGTCTTTGTCTATATTGTCTATACATATAGAGAAAAATGCAATCAATTGCAACCCTATAGTCCTTTTGTTTAGGTTAGATTAGGTCTTTTTATTAAAACATACACTTTATATTTTAATAAAAGACCTAAATCAATACATTTGCAAATTACAAATTATTTATTTTATAAATTATAAATTACATAATTTATTTGTAATTTGCAAAGGTATTGATTTATAAAGTGTATTTTTCAGTAAAAAGACATGCCAAGATTGTTAACATTATTTTAAATACCTAAACAAATGGACTATAAGTGTTTCGACTTTTGTTGTATGTGAGCAACAAGAATGTTTTTGAAACAAGTACTTTTTCCAACAAACTTTTAAATTTTACAATTATGTTTCGTGAGCAAAACGTTCCTTACAATACTATGCATACAGTGAATACTTTTGACCATCACAAATTATGAGACCGTACATAACACGCGTAAAACCACATTATCATGTATCACAAAAACAAATTGCATAAATTCCGAACAAAATACGTCTGTCCACAGATTGTTTTCGTCATTATCACGTTTGCTACACTGGATTCTGCGGAAACCGCATTTATCTTTGTAAACAATATTTTTATGACGCTATCAAAGCGTTGTTTAACCACCGTTTAAAATTGATTAGAAAGTGGATTCCTAATGTATTATAAATAATGTATTTGGAGTATGAAGAGCCACGTGATTTCAAGCATGGGCGTCAAAACTTTTGTCAGATTATTCAAGCAGCCTGACCCAACTATGTACTCGTTAACTTGTGCTAAAATGTTCACAACATACACATAGATGTTAACATGTCTCAACATGAGCATCTCATATTTTATGGTGTTGGAGAAAACCCATTCAACGAAGATGTACTAAAACCCGAAAACAATAACTGACTAAAAGGAAATAACTTCAAATAACGGCATTTTGTTGCGCATTCAACTTGACCAATAAACGTCTTAAACTCGTATGTAACAGATTTGACGTCTTTCAATCAAGTTTTACTACTATGCAATTAATTACCTTTACACATATACGCAAGACTCTACGCACTCAAAGACGATGGCTGGTGTTTACTGTGTGGAACTTTATTATGAGGAAGAAACATCCTAATATACCTATTCGTATAATTTTACTGTCCGCATTTGATGCAAGATGAGTGAATCTAATGAAGAAATTAGATTCATTTTAAAATTTTACTACCAAAAAGGTAAAAATGCAACGCAAGCCGCAAAAAAAATTTGCTATGTTTATGGACCTAGTGCAGTGTCTGTGAGAGTAGCACAAATTTGGTTTAAGCCTTTTCAATATGGAAATTTAGATGTCAAAGATGCACGTCGCTCTGGTCGCCCTTTTACGGATAAAATGGATGCTATTTTTGAAAAAGAGGAGCAAGATCGGCATATCAGTAGTTACGACGTAGCTGAAGAACTGGGAATTGACCACAAAACAGTTTTGGCGCATTTGAAAAAAACTGGGTACACAATAAAGCTCGATATTTGGGTACCTCACGAGCTCTCTGAAAGAAACCTAATGAACCGTGTGATTTTAATGAATTTTAATGAATTTGTGAAGAACATTTTTGAAGAAATTGATAACTGGTGATGAAAAGTGGATCACGTACGACAAGAACGTGCGAAAAAGGTCATGGTCAAAGGCCGGTCAGGCTTCACAGACTGTGGCGAAACCCGGGTTAACTCGCAACAAGGTGATGCTATGTGTGTGGTGGGATTGGAAGGGCATTATTCATTATTAGCTGTTACCACCAGGCAGGACCATCGATTCAGAACTCTACTGCGAACAACTGATAAGATTAAAGCAAGAAGTTAAGAGAAAGCGGCCGGAATTAATCAACAGAAGGGGTGTGGTTTTTCATTATGATAACGCTAGACCTCACACATCTTTAACCACTCAGCAAAAATTAAGAGAGTTTGGCTGGGAGGTGTTAATGCATCCGCCGTAGTCCTGACCTGGCACCTTCAGATTTCTACCTGTTTCGGTCTCTTCAGAATTCTTTAGGCAGTGTCAGGTTAACATCACGAGAGGACTGCCAAAACTACTTGACGCAGTTTTTTGATCAGAAGCCCCAAAATTTTTATTGGCATGGGATCATGTCCCTACCTATAAGATGGCAAAAAGTTATCGAACAAAATGGTACCTACATACTTTAGTTAAATCTAAATAAACTATATTAAAAAATGTTTTGATTTTTCATATAAAATGCGAAAATACTTTTTCCCCAACCTATTAATAAATGCAGTGATTTGCATAAAGAGCTGACTCCAAATGGGGAAATGTGAATAATAGGATTTACGTTTAAATCTAAAATGTATGTGCTAAAATGAACTTGTCTACAACGCCTTCATTCAACAATCCAAGGTCATTATGTGTCCTACGATCAAAAGTGTCACGCATGGCATACCAGCCATTACTAAGATCAACGGCCCAAAGACACACTGATATCAAAATCAATTGTATAATCATTAATCACTTAATCAGCATGTGATGAGTGAATGACCAAGTTGTAGGATAATGATTTGTTATGCATGCGACTGGCGACTGATAGTGCGACGAGTGCCGATGACTTACAAGAAGTCGTGTCAAAAAACAAAATTTGCCATTGTCCCTAGCGCGCCCAAAGCTGAGGTTTCCCCCTTGGGAGCCCTTTGCGCTGCTGCTAGTAGTATATAAATATAGGAAGCCGGACCTCTGGCCCGCTCCTCAAACCTTGTCCGGTGAAGTAGGAAATGCCGTGCGAGGCAAACTATGTATGTCATTTTAAAAAATAAAAAACAATTTTTTATTTACATGAGAATGATCGACTTGTTTTTATTAGGTCACATTCTTGTTAGGTTACTACGCAAATTTTGAAAAATATCTCAATTTTGACAACTATTCAGCACATTAGTAATGGGAGTCACTGACCTATATTTTGTACGCTTAGTTATTAGTTGTAGACGTTTTAGTGGCGTGAACTCAAAGTGGGCATTCTTAACTACAGAACCCTACACTGTGCGTGGCCCGACACGCACTTGGCCGGTTATTTTTTAATGTATGTTCATCGATTATTCAAAGACGCCTGTATTATAATATTTTGGCCCTTCAAACCAAAACAGACAGACTTTTGACACTGCTGACAGCCGCTTTTCAGTCAAAATATATGACGGCGAAGCTCACATATCTAAATACGATTCTCACACTAAATCTTCAGGTAGATACTCTTTTTCAGTATGCGTATCTTCCTTTTCCTCTTCTTGACCCTGGCCTTTCTCCACGTGACCCTCGCCTGCAGACGTACCAGTGACTATTCGAGGGGGAACACCTGCCGACCCTGCGGCACTAAGACCTGTACTATCAACAAACACAGTCCATACCTGAAGAAAGCCTGAACACCAATCAGATTAGGTACATTTCGTTCTTATTTTAAATCACGTAACGGTCTTCTGTCGTTTGGGAGAAAAACTGATCACCAATATTGGTTATTTTTCGTTTTTATTTTGAATTACATAACATTTTAATTACATTAACATTACAGCACATTATTATGTGCTTCTAGTGTTTAGCATCATCATCATATGAGCCAGAGAATGATGGACATAGGCCTCCTCCAAGGATTTTTAAACTTATTCCAATTTATGTGATCTCGTTGTTTCTTTTAACAATTTTCATTAAAACTCATCTCATTTTTTAATATCCTTTCTTTTTCTTACTCTTCTATTTGAGGCTTTCTTTTGCGATTTGAATATGTAAGTGTTTAGTCTACTTCTCTAATATTTGAACTGGAACTTACGTCCAGTTACAAATGGGATACTTCTTACTTTTTTTTTAGAATCATGGGTCTATTCACCCCGGTTCTTTAGGAGGCTTGCGTGGGGATACAGATCTAACGCGTAGAGGCACTTTGGAGAAGTTGATGTTGCTTATGTGGCGCTCCACCAAAACCCATTCATAGATATACTATACCTATGAAAGGTACAGGTTCCCTTGAATAGGTATCGGCAGGTACTTAAGTAAGTACCTACTTAAAAGATAGGGAGATACTAGTAATTGGAAACATTATCAGATTATCTAAATACAAAACAATACAATGTATACTAGGTACCAGCCTATTACCAAAGCTATATAGACCTGCTACTTTCCTACCTGGTGATGCGTTTTTTAAAACTAGGTCAAAAAGAACTTAAATCCTAGTTACATGTAAAGCACAAGTTAAGTAATCAACGTTATATCCGTTCAAGTTAACCCAATTTGAAAATTCCTGCAAGCTGTTTCCTCGGCTAAAAACCCAAGCTAGCGGGAATTCCGATTTCTGCAGCAACATACATATAACCAATTCACCACAACATTTGTAGTTTCTCAGAAAGCCCCCTCTGTCGCCTTGATTCCAGTTTACACGGGAGGCAGGGAGGACCCAGCTCAAATGGCGGTCAAGCAAGCACGTTGAGACCTGTATGAATGTAAATGCCCAACGCACACAAACAATGTACTTATCTTTCTGTCCATGTGTTTGCGGATTTCCGAAGAAACCTCGTGTACATCATTCAGGCGCCACGCAAACATTCAAAATAGCTACGCATGTGTGAATAGGTATAAAATAGCGACTGCGTCACACTATTAAACATTCACCGCTGAGCACTCGAAGCGAACCACGTTCCTAGCGCTCGTGCAGTTGTGAAATTATTGTGACATAGTTACGGATTGAACCTGTTGACACTAGGCACGCGACTTGGATTGCATAACAATATTGTGACAAGTGATAGTGAAACAGTGAAAATTACGCACAAAACCTGGAAAGTTTCCCAAATTAGTGAAAATTATAACCTGAAGAGTATCAACATTTCAAACAAAATGTACAAGGATTCTGTAGTGCCAGTGAAAATGGAGACGTTCAGTGGAGTTGCGGCTAAATGGTAAATATTCTTCTCTTAATAAATTTTAAATTTAAATATTTCTTTTAAATATATACTCTAATAATTAGCTAGATTAAAATTATTGACTTTGCTACTCACATAAATCAGTTGGTAGATTTTCTAGAATAAATAATTATTTTTGCAATATTAATTAAAAACTTGAGGTATCTTACATTACTGAAAAGAAAAAACAATTGAATACAGTGACGTTAACACGTGCTAATACTTGAAGGCAAACACCAAATTGAACGAACTTCAGTCGGGTTGATAAACCAAGTTCAATGTCCTACACAAGTAATGCTTCATTTCGCCCCCTACGTCACAATCCTCGGTAGTATAGTGGTTAGTATCCCCGCCTGTCACGCGGGAGACCGGGGTTCGATTCCCCGCCGGGGAGAAATTTCTTTTGATAAATGGTTTTTTTATTTTTATTATTCTTTTTTACAGCCCAATAGGCCAATGCCTAAAAACTGTGCTCCGACGAGCACATGCTGAGAAGAGGTTGACCATCGGCCTTCTTCCAGCCGTCCAGTACTTATCGAAGAACAGGGATGCCGCTCTTTTCTGTGTGACTGCAGAGGCGCCACCTGGAGGTGCCACGCACATGCAAGAGGTCCTGTTGCAGGCCTTCTGTGCAGAAAACGACATTTATGTCATTAAGGTGAATATCTGTTTTAATTTATTTAATCCTCTCTCAGTACAAGGTAGCTTTAGGTATAAACCCAAACATTTGAAGTACTTACTAAAATAAAAAAAAGTGCCTGCTCTTCTACTTAGAACTAGTTAATAGAAGCGAACACCTGGATAAAATAAATAGTTGAAACCTACTTAAAAAGTGCCAGCAAAAGCCTAGTTTGCGTATTCACGATTGCAAGTTTTTCCTGTTTTTCAACTAATTTTGTAAATATCCAAATAGCGCCATCTATTTATTTGTAACGAAAATTAATTCTCTTTTTCTATTGCCTACAGGTTGACTCACAGAACAAAATGAAGTCGCTGATTGGAGACCGAAGCACATCATCAGACTACAGCTGCGTCTTAGTACACTACCCCTACATAGACCCGTTTACAGACAGCCAAGAGATCGACCTAACAATCTTATCACCGGCCGAGAGGGACTTGATTGAACACTGCGAATCAAACTGGCTCTATCCCCAACCACCAGTCGTCAAATTACCGGAGAAGTGAATGCTACGGAAGAAGAATTCGTAGAGAAAAAAAAATGCATTCTAAGCAATGCTAAAAAAAAGCACCGATTTTCGGTTCAGCTTCGGCGTACAACGCCATCTAGTGTTCATTTTGTTAAGTCCTAGAGGACTTTATGGACATTATATGTTGAGAAGTTGGTTAAAATTGAGGTTTTAATATATAAAGAAAACTTTGAATTGATGTTAGATGTGACAGTAATTTTAAAGATTTTTACAGAAAAATGTATAGCTAACTGTTATCAGTAAGATAGTCTAATTTGTCATAAGGCCAAAATGTAAGCCGTTTGATGAGATTTACATCAATACATTTCTAGAAAATACACTTTTGTAAATGAGTAGGTTCTTATAGGAAAAATATGTTTCAATTGTATGGTATGACTATTGAAAAAATATGTAAAAATTGTTAAAAAAATAAATGTCTTCAAGATTTTGTAGATTTTGCTCAGTATAAGGCATTTTGGCCAATTGTAAGACTTGTAAAAAAACCTCTTTATGGCGTAGAACGAGCAGGGAGATAAAATCAGATTTTTTACATACCTTTTCTAATGTTTAAAGATACTAAGATACGATTATTAAAGACAATTTTATTACAATAAATGAATTGTTAAGATAAAACATCGTTTTACTTTTATCCTCTACTGTGAACACCAAAACTAACTTAATTCACGAAACTTGTGGTCAGGCTGACCACTTGTAAAGTAAATTGTAGCATCATGTATAGATATTGTATATTTATTCTTCCTAGACAAGAAAGAGAAATCTGGACGATAATTAGTCGTTGAACCGGAGAGTCAAGAACCTAAAATCAATAGAAGAAAACAAAATGGAAAAATAATTTTACAACAAAAGTGGACGTTTTTCGCAAATGTGCGTAAGAAACCTTCACGTTCTCAGAGTTCATAAAAGTTTAAAGGGGAATTTTTCGGGGTTCATAGTGCTACACCCATTAGAAATAAATCTTTTTAAAGGAAAGGAAGATATCATTATTTTGATCAGACTAGATGATACATTTTCGCTAATGTGCGTGGAAAAGCTTCACGTTTTCATTTTAAACTTAATAAAGAAGTTGATAAAATTTTTCAAAACTAAAAACCGACTTCACCTCCAAATTACACAACTGATTTTGATAAAATTTCTATGGCAAACCATTTCTAAATTTCTATACCACCTGAAAAGTATAACCTTTCAAACATAAAAAGAATTTTATCGGTGAATTGATAACCTCCTCCTTTTTTGGAAGTCGGTTAAAAATAGTTTGAAGGGTAATTTACTTTTATTTACAGGGGACAGCACTGGACCCCGAAACATTTTTCGGGGTTACCTGAGCTAAGCATCATAAATTAATTTAGTAAGTAGTATTACGTATTCTGTGCTGATATGAAAAGTCGGATCGGATATACATTCGTCAACGTCCATTAATACCATGTTGAAAACACCGATTCTGGTCCCATCATCACCGAAGAAGCAATATTGGACTTTTAGTACTTATACTTTGAAAAGGCCACTTTTTGCTTTTATTTACGTAGTTGAAAAATGCGAATCCCGAGAATATTTTTTACATAGGCACTTAGATTACATACATCTCTTATTTTTTAACAGAAAGATAGTCCATGAATTTTCCGGGGCCCAGTGCTGCACGTGAGGCTTTTCTACGCACAATTGCGAAAAACGGCATCTTTTGGCGTATGTGCGTAAAAAAGCTTCACATTCTCACTTTAAACTGTAAACAGTAGTTCATAAAATAGGTTAAGGATTACCTAGAGCTTTTAAATTATATCTCGGTTTCCTTTTAAACCATTTAATTCAAACGGGGGCAGCACTGGACCCCGAAAAATTCAGGTAGCCCCAGTGCTCTTTATTTTAACTATATTAGTACTTAACCAACCAACAGATGTCGCCACTTCAAAACAATGAATTTCTACACCGCGCTATGGAGTTTTTTTCACGCTGAACGACCCTATCTCGATCGTCCAAACTGGTTATCGCTTCTCGGCCTTTTGGCTAAGATCAAAGTGTAGTATCTGTTCTTTTCAGCTTAATATCTGAAAGTTCCCCCACTGGGGGACCAGTATATTAAACTGATTTTTGTAAATCGACGGGATGTTCGGGGCTCGCTCCACTCCCGTCACGGGTCGGCCCGGCATTGCAGTGCCGCCGGGATCGGCCCACATAAATACATGAAATTTCACAGCTGGTTACTAGAAATAATTTGATAACTTGTTAGTTCTATTCAAACGAATACATATTCCATCTTCACGACTTGTGTCCAGTACAACTAAAAAACGCATAAAATCATCTATAAATTATGTGAAATTAGTCTTTAAAACTTATCTGGAAAAAATTATCAAAATAAACGCTAAATTAATAAAACATAAAAAAAAAAAAAAATAAGTTTAAAAATAGCAGCATATGTTATTCATTGCACAGCTGACTGGCGTTACACAGTTAAAGCAGCAAATAAATAAAGCACAGATACAATAAACTATCATGGCTGTCTATTTCCCGAACGGGGTAGATAAGGCCGAGGCCACTTTAAGCGAATGCGTGGGGGCAAAGAAAAAAAAAGATATTAAGTAACACAAGCACAAGCGATTTTAATTAACACTAGCAATAAAATTAAAGGATTGATGGTCAGGCGATGGCGATTGAAGTGAAGATGAATGGCAGTTGGCTGACGCATACGAAACGTAGCCATTCTTCTAATCAATGAATTTGCTTACCTGAAAAAATAAAAGGAAAATAAGGATTCATTAATAGAAGGTTGATGGTGTATAACATAATGATCATGTATTTTTATATAAGAATGTGGTGAAAAAAAATTATATGAAATGAAAACAGCACCAAAAAACCAACATCACGTGGTGTTCCCAGGCGGTCACCCATCCAAGTACTGACCACGCCCGACGTTGCTTAACTTCGGTGATCGGACGAGAACCGGTGTTTTCAACGTGGTATGGACGTTGGCAACAGCTAGGATCAATAAAATATAAGCATTCGGCACAAAATTAGGTATTTTTTTGAATATTTTGATATTATATAACTATTTAAAATTTTAGACATCAATAGTTGATAAAAAAAACAAGCCCAGAGAAAAAAATATATAAAATAGGTTTATCGTTAGCTACGCCATCTATAGACACCAAGAAATACAACATATTGGGAGCTGTTGCCACAATGCTTTTTAAAACCGTGCTGTTTGACGAACGCCCTCCACAGATTTCACCTACGAGTACAATTATAGAAGGGGAATTTTATCGTAAATTAACACAAAAAAGGTGATGTAATAGGTTTATGAGAATCGACTCTAGGTTTTATTAATTCTGTGCCCTAGGTTCGTACTATTTGCTAGTTTGCGATCTTATTCCTATCTCTCCTTTGTCGCGGCTTTTTGCTTGAGGTCCTACCACAAGTTGTAATTATATACAGGGTGGCCAAAAAGTCGTGGATCAAACGAAACAGGGAGATAAAGGAGGTAATTTCCAACAAAAAATCTTTCCCCAGCATGGCCATAACTTCATTGCACGAAAAGATATGAATTATTTTAGTTTTTTCAATGAAACTACCGAGTGTATTTGTTACACATTTTGGTTCTATTACATTATGAAGGAACAAAGATAACTTATACGGAATGTGAATGTACCGTAAAAAATAATTTTAAAGGGCTTACTTCATCGAAAAGAGCCAGAAGATGAAAAAGAAAGAGATTTTGGTGTGTGAAACAAACTATGTGCAGTACAAGTACACACATACGTGTGTGCGAATTTGTTTTGCAATTTGATTTGTAATTTCACTGGCCACAACATCGCCTCCGTGGCGCAATCGGCTAGCGCGTTCGGCTGTTAACCGAAAGGTTGGTGGTTCGAGCCCACCCGGGGGCGTACCTTTTTGATTCCATTTCTTGTGAAAGGAAATTCCTTGTTATTTTTTTTTTGATAATGATAGTTTTTCTTCCTGTTTCTTTTGTGATATTAATATATTATGTATTGTTGATTTAACTTATATTTTCATTAATTTTTTATCTTACGAAAATTTCTTGATCAAACTACCATGTTACTAACTTATGTTTGTCTAAAATAAGAACGGCACTTTGCCGATACTTTTAGCCACATCGTCATCGGGGATATAGCTCAGTGGTAGAGCATTCGACTGCAGATCGAGAGGTCCCCGGTTCAAACCCGGGTGTCCCCTGGAACCTCTATTTTGATTTTTATTTTTTGTCTTTTAATTTACAATGCTTTTTAAGGCATAGGCTCAAAATTTGATTAGGCTTGGCCTTAATAGATAAGAAAAATGAAATGTGAATTTGTTTGGTTTGAAAATATTGAACCTTTTAGAAACTTGAAGGCAAACGCGCACATAAGCGTCAACAATCAAGAAAAAAAAAGTCGATAAACTGAAACAAGGTAGGCTTTCTTTAGTAACATTGAGGCACAAAATTAACGTCAGTACAGTCAAGTACCAAGATACTCTACCTATATCTTGAATTTTCTCTTAAACTACAATTGATAACTTATATTCAGACAGATTTTAAGTCTCTCTGAACATAAATTTCATGTTAATATTATTTTTAGTTTAAGAGAAAATTGAAGATATAAATAGAGGGCCTAGTCAGGTATCTTGGTACTTGACTGTACCTTTGTATGAGGCTTTATAACAAACCCATTGTATCCTTCATCGAATGTGGCTATCAAATGTTAGTACACAGCTAGATATTTGGCAGTTTTTATTCGGGAGTTAGTTTTTTGGAGAATGTGGGACGTTGCTGGTATACTCTTCAAATGAAATCACTTGACGTAGTAGAATATTAATTACTCTGTGTTATCACAGAGTAATTAATATTCTACTACGAATCGTGTTATATATAAGTAATGTATGTATGTATATATACCATTGTTTTATTTGTTACGAAATATTTGCTGTACCCGAAAAGGTTGATAGGATGGATTGTATTTTAATTATGTATAAGACCTTATGTAAAAGCAAATAAAGAATTGAATTGAATTGAAAATGCGATGTGAATTCAAAGTGATAACAAAATGTCCGAAACGCCTTCATGTAAGCCAAGAAGATTGCTTAAAGGTGTGTAAAATATTTATGTGATAAATTCAAAATTACTATAATTATTTTTACTTATTTTACACTACAGTATGATAGGTAGTTTGATTTATTTATTTATTAATCTTTATTGACCAAAAAGGTACAAAAGGTAGGTGGGTTTATTTTGTAATTTGCAAAAGTATATAGTTGTATCACATCATCAAGTACCAGTTTTGTTCTGCGTGACTGCTACAGTAACCAATGTGATAATTCGGAAGAGAGTCATGCAGCAGTCGTGGCCGAGTGGTTAAGGCGTCTGACTCGAAATCAGATTCCCTCTGGGAGCGTAGGTTCGAATCCTACCGGCTGCGAATCTTTTTGTTCCAAACAAATTATTTATTTGCATCGTCGATCAGTACAAAATAATTTATTTTTTGCCCTGGATACAACCCATTTACCAAAATTGCGTGATTATTTAATTTTAACTTTCACAAATCGTATTTTTCTTAAAAATCGAAAAACTTGAAAGTAAATCCACAGAGTACTATATACTAGCGTAAGTAAAACGGTCGGTTGTAAAACCGTCCGTACCGAAAATTTTGAATCCCCTGTATTAACCGGAATTCAAAAAGTTCGGTTAAAACCGGTTCGATCCCTAATCGTCGCTCATGCACTACGAGTACTGCGACAGTTTTCACTACAACTGTTTTCTTTCCATATATTACTTTTTTGTTCTTAGATGAAAGACGTTTCGCTACTGCCTTTCGTTCGGCCCGTATTGTTCTGTTTTGTATAAATGCATTTTTCATCAATCCATTAATATTATAATTTCAGTATGTATGTTTGGCTGTAAACAATGACCTTCTATTGTGAAAGTTGGTAATGGGGTACTCTGTACTCCGTACTAGACTATAGTTATACTACTTATTATGTATTTTGTGACTATAGTACGTAGTAGTTACATTCATTCTAAGACTATAGTGCAATACATAAGCCTTTAATATCATTTTTTATTTATTTATCCTACGTTTTCGGATTTGGTTGTTCCATTATTGGACTAAGATTATGACATGAAAATCAGTCATTTTGGGTAAAGGTATTTATGAGATCAGTACAATCTTACACAGTAAAAAAGACGGAGTCTATGAGTACTATACATTATATTATAGGAATCAGTCATACATAACTGCAGTCCAGCCGGAGGGAAAGGGATCACTCGTCTTTATAAATCAATAATTATTAAGCAAATAACTACATTTTCAAGGATTTATGTGGGCCGATCCCGGCGGCACTGCAATGCCGGGCCGACCCGTGACGGGAGTGGAGCGAGCCCCGAACATCCCGTCGATTTACAAAAATCAGTTTAATATACTGGTCCCCCAGTGGGGGAACTTTCAGATATTAAGCTGAAAAGAACAGATACTACACTTTGATCTTAGCCAAAAGGCCGAGAAGCGATAACCAGTTTGGACGATCGAGGTAGGGTCGTTTAGCGCGAAAAAAA
Organism: Acrobasis suavella; assembly: GCA_943193695.1. Lineage (NCBI taxonomy): Eukaryota > Metazoa > Arthropoda > Insecta > Lepidoptera > Pyralidae > Acrobasis > Acrobasis suavella. Next base: position 2,976,380 of record OW971950.1, read on the forward strand.
CTCCATAGCGCGGTGTAGAAATTCATTGTTTTGAAGTAGCGACATCTGTTGGTTGGTTGAGTACTAATATAGTTAAAATAAAGAGCACTCCGTGGAGAGTACTAAATAAATAAAATTATCTGAGACAGCGGCGCTACATTGCTGCAAGTGTGCTTCCATTCTTTTCACAAGTCCAACTACCTAGTTCTTTCTTGCATTTTCTGCAACGCACCCTATTGGTCTTTAGTGTAGTATTTTCTTCAAGAATCGATGTGAATTGTTCCCAAATCGCACGCTTTTAGCGTCCTGGAGTTGTCAAATAGTTGTCATCAGTCGCAGAATTAATAACGAAATGAAATCACATTGCGGACAATGTCTCCTATAAACATATTAAAAAACTCATCACTAACATCACATGCACCACAGAGATTGTACCACACTCTCATTGGTCTTGTTTGTGGTGTGAATATCATCATCAAATCTATGTCAACTTTCGCCAACGTCCATACCATGTTGAAAACACCGGTTCTCGTCCGATCACCGAAGTTAAGCAACATCGGGCGTAGTCAGTACTTGGATGGGTGACCGCCTGGGAACACTACGTGATGTTGGTTTTTTGCATTTTTATTTATCAATTGGGACTTGAGCATTTTGGGTTTTGAGGCTTTAAACAAATTGAGCCTTGGGGCCGCAAGACTCAAAGGCCACTTTGAGCGTGACGGTGGGCGAGAAGGTGGAAGGAATTGAAATAGTAATGGGTTGAATGGGGAAGGCAGCTGTCATATACGTTGGTTCCTATCCTAACCTAATTAAATGTCAAAACTAGAGGCGGGCTGGATTAGGTAAAAACGGTACCAGTTCCAACTAATACTAATACTTAAAAATACCTATTCGAATAATCCCTTCTAACCCCTGCTGTTCGCAGCCAATTTTCAACCTTATGTCTTACACTCCATTCAAGTGTAACTATTGTTTGTAACACGAAAATATTAGAAAACACTCCCGAGATGTAAGTATTTCACGCAATAGCTAATCTTATCTAATACAGCTAGTACACTGCTAATACTTTTTTCGCATCGGATTTTCGATCTTACTGTTGAGACGTGTAAAGTTCATTGTTGTTTATAGATGAAATAATTACATAAAAGTAGACCTAATCCAGACAATACCACTGGCGAATATTTTTTCGCAACAGATTTTCTATTTTATTTTTGATAACTTTAAGGATCAGTGTTCTTTGATGACGAGAATATTCAACATTATTACAATTATCGTCACGTAGGGGTTGAATTTGGGCTGCGAATAGCAGGGATTAGGAAGGAATATTTGGATTAGGTATTTTTAAGTATTAGTACTAGATGGAACAGGTCTCGGTTTTACCTAATCCAGCCCACCTCTAGTTTTAGGTTAGGAACCACAGCTGCCTTCCCCATTATATTCATAATTTTGTAATTATGAGTCACTCATCATAGTAAGCTTGGAATAGATATATATCATATTGCAAGCTTACTTACCTGACTACCTGAATAGCATCTAACTGAACATGTACATTTATTCCAACTGGGTCTTCCGAGGCAGACAGCGAGTAGGTACGCGTACTTTCACCACTACCAAAAATATCCGAGTTATCCGAGTTAGAACCAACCGCCTTCTTGATCACGATATCCCCTAGGCCAGGCAAAGAGAATTCAAATACTCTGGAGTATTCGAATTCTCTCGAGCGCATAAAAAAATCTAGGTCTATGTATGGTCGAACACGTCACATTTGCTTGACACAGTTTCGATACTTTCGATGCGATCGCGTCCGCAAACAAAAAGAGGATCCAAAAGTAAGAGCAAAAAAAAAATTTTAGGTTTAGAAAGAGATATTCTGACATAAAATCCATCTTGTGTCCCTTTCTCTGTTAAGGGAATTTACTGTTGCAAGAATAAGACTTCGTTAAACGTTATACCTCCTATATCTTTGGCCCAAAAATCTCCATAGTAGATAGCGAGAAGTAAAAACAGATGTAAACAATACAGCGACATCTAGCAACGCATGCTGATACTATTGTCTATCTACAAGCACACGATGAACAAGCATCTGCGGCACAGAAAGCGCCGGCAAGCTGATTATGGCTGGTAAATAGTCCCTGAATGTGTAAATAGATAGTAAAATTAAAAATAAATAAATAATAGAAAATAAAATTTAAATAGTAGTAGTTCATCTAAATAGAATAATAAATAATTCTATTCTATTCTAAATAGAAGACAATTTAGTTTTTCAATTATTGGGTGGATTGCAAAGCTAAAAATGACCGGACCCAAGAAGTCGCCTTGCTGACAAGTGACAACCTATTTTTGAGAACCAGACAAAATTGTAAACGGAAGAGATTTTATTTTTTACCTGTGTCAGCATGGGGCCCTTAAATACCGACTTCTCTATTGTGATTACGTAATTTTATCAAGACGTCACTATGAAACATTTTGCAGTACTTATAATAACATTTCATTCATCCACTCATCTCCCGTATGGTCTAGTGGCTAGGATACCTGGCTTTCACCCAGGAGGCTCGGGTTCGATTCCCGGTACGGGAAAATACTTTTTGTAATTTTAGATAGCACCACAGAAGACATGTATATTGTGAGCACCCAAGGATGATTTATTATAGAAAACTGTATACAATTATTGTGATGACGACGTCGTCACAAAAATGTGTATGTTGTGTTATGAGAACGTGAAGCTTCAAAAACGTGAAAAACGGTCACTTTGGCGTATGTGCGTAGAAAAGCTTCATGTTCTCATTTTAAACTGTAAACAGTAGTTCATAAAATAGTTTGAAAGGTTATCTAGGGTCTGATCAAGACAAAATTTTAAATGAAATGGGGGCAGCACTGGACCCCCGAAAATTCAGGTAGCCCCTTAATCAAATATGTTAGAATCACTCATTTTTAAAACATTTAAAATAAATCGAAGTAGTTATTCGATCGCGTAACTCTTACGCACACTACTTGTAATTGTCGAAATGCAGGCGATTCGATCGCATCACCCGCGCCGAAACTGATGACGTCATCCGAATTTGTCTAGGATTTATGTGTTTCTTCCAGATTGGGACGATTCGACGCGGTCGGGTGTGCAAGGTTTCATAGGATTTCTTACAAAGAATTCGAAAATTTGTTTCGTTCGGCTCGGATAAGTGTGCGTTCACCGTATACCTCTTAGATATACCTACAGTCTACACCTACGTTTCTTTCTATCATAAACCATATTTGCGCTAGCCCCCTCATGTAGCATTTTATATAGAATAATTTTTCAGCAATAAAAAACCGACTTAACCAAACTATACATCCGATTTTAATAAAATTTCTATATGGGACCACCTGACAAGTAGGTATGCCCTTCCAAACAAAAATATAATTTTCTAAATTGGTTCAGGCATCTTCGAATAATCGGTAACAAACTATACGTAAAAAAAAAGAAAGATTGCGACGAGTTGATACCCTCCTCCTTTTTGGAAGTCGGTTAAAAAGTAGTTAGTTTTCACTTTTCAATAAAAAGAGGAATCGTAAAATCAAAAAGTATTGTCAGAAGTGGGATTCGAACCCACGCCCTCAGAGAGGACCAGAACCACTCATACCCACGTTCAGCAGGCAAGGTAAACCTTGAGTCTGGCGCCTTAGACCGCTCGGCCATCCTGACAGATGACAAGAAGTTTGAAATTACACTATGTATGCTATACTGCATATTATAAGCCGTTTTCTCAAAATTCGGTTTCTCAATTTGTTACAAGTAAAATCTCACTAGTGCCAGATTATTTGTGTGGCTGGCGATTTTGTTTATATTAGGTATTTTGTCTATCTATATACCTACCTACAATTAATCAAAACGCCATCTCTAGGTATCTTTGGATACTAAATAGGTTCCAGTCCTGCTACACGCCCGCCCGAACGCTAGCCGCCAGTCCTTTTTACTTCGGAAATTTTCCACTAGATGGCGTAATTTAAACTACTCTGGCTCTAGGTTAGGGATGATCGATGTTAGAAAAACATCGATGTTGACATCGATGTCAACATCGAATCAATAGTATCGATGTACGATAAATATCGATTGAAAAACATCGATATGTCTAATCACATCAATGTTTTCGGTAACAAATATAACTGTCTATTATATTTTAATTAAACATGTTTATTGTTTCAAAAATTACAACATTTTAAGAAATAAATTATTGAAGTTGACGACGTTGACGTTGACAGTATTTGTTTTTATCACTCGAGAAATGCAAAGAAATAACTATTCGTACGGCTTACTCTGATTACGTTGATCAGTGTCATCTAGTGGAAAAAAGTTGAACTTGATAGCCACCTAGTATATCCAATGCCCGCTAGATGACGCCCTAACGATATTTTATTCTCAAAACATCGATGTGCCGATGATATCGAAGTAAAAACATCGATGCCAAAATATCGATGTATTCCCGCTAAACATCGATGTTTATTCACCATCGATGAATATCGCTCATCCCTACTCTAGGTATTTAACAACTCGGACTGGTCAGAAATTACCATAGAATGAAAAAAAAAAATGGAGCCGTCACGGGACGCCTGGTAGATGTGAAACATCGACGTTATTTCGTAAAAGTAGTATGCAGAAAAGAACAGATTGTGGTAGGAACTAAAAATGTCAATGAGTACTGTAATAAACAGAGTATACATTATAGGTATCCGAGCTCAGTGGAGCGAAAGAGATGGCTTAACGCCGGATCGAGTGAGAGAGAAACGCACAGTCGATTGCGCGTGGCGACGCGTCGCCACGCCAGAAATCGGTCTCACGTGCGCCTATAGATGTTTCACATCAAAAAGGCAATATATAAAGGGTACAAGGATAGAAGCAAGTGCATAATTACTCTATGAGCACGTGCTAACACTTGTCATGCAAAATGGCTAGTACTTTTACTCTGACGAAGGAAGCGCGCGGACGCGCGACGGAGCGACAGAGAGACGAGTAAATTAATCTTTTGTCTTGTGCTAGACCTACTTATCTTCTTAATTTGGGTTCTAGTAACACATTTGGTGAGAAAACCGTAGTAGTTAGGTCAAAATTTAGTTTTACGATGAAAATAGGTTATAAAAGTACTTACAGTTGATTTTCGTTGATTTAATCGCAGACGTACGTATTTCAAATCAGTCCCGTCATTACACTTTATAAATATAATATAAACAACGCAACAGTCACATCACATACAAACTTATTTTAGTTATGAACTGCGAAAGAAAAGAAAAACAAGAAATCTAATACTTTTGACAAGAACGCACATTTTCCGTCTTTCCTCACGCAGATCGACACAAAAGCATTATGAAATCACTTTTCTTCAACACACATTGAGATTTTAAATCGAAAACCACTAAAATTGCCCAAAACACTTGTTTTTCTTGGACATCGTTCGTTCCTAAACTTGACAAAGTTCAAAAATTTGTGTGTGTCTGTGTGAGTGATGGATGTGATTTTATTTGTCGTGTTAGTGATGTGCTCATTCAAAACTTACAAACGAAAGTCGAATCGAAAATATTAGGTTGGGGAAAAAGTCTTTTTGCATATAGTATGTATGAACTTGTAATAAAACCACTTTGGCTATACTATTTGTACCTGGCTGGTTTTGGTATCATTTAAAAGTTTAAAATTTAAGAAGATAATTCCAAATTCAAATTAGGAAAATGCGTGATTTTCGTTTGTTTTTCTTACCGTCAAGATGAGTGAATCTAATGAAGAAATTAGATCCATTTTAAAATTTTACTACCAAAAATGTAAAAATGCGACGCAAGCTGCGAAAAAAAATTGCGATGTTTATGGACCTAGTGCAGTGTCTGTGAGAGTAGCACAAATTTGGTTTAAGCGTTTTCAATCCGGAAATTTTGATGTCAAAGATGCACGTCGCTCTGGTCGCCCTGTTACGGATAAAATGGATGCTATTTTTTGAAAAAGTGGAGCAAGATCGGCATATCAGTATTTACGACGTAGCTGAAGAACTGGGAATTGATCACAAAACAGTTTTGGCGCATTTGAAAAAAAAAATGGGTACACAAAAAAGCTCGCTATTTGGGTACCTCACGAGCTCTCTGAAAGAAACCTAATGAACCGTGTACTCATTTGTGATTCTTTATTACGACGTAATGAGACCGAACCATTTTTGAAGAAATTGATAACTGGTGATGAAAAGTGGATCACGTACGACAAGAACGTGCGAGAAAAGTCATGGTCAAAGGCCGGTCAGGCTTCACAGACTGTGGCGAAACCCGGGTTAACTTAACCACTCAGCAAAAATTAAGAGAGTTTGGCTGGGAGGTGTTAATGTATCCGCCGTATAGTCCTGACCTGGCACCTTCAGATTTCACCTGTTTCGGTCTCTTCAGAATTCTTTAGGCAGTGTCAGGTTAACATCACGAGAGGACTGCCAAAACTACTTGACGCAGTTTTTTGATCAGAAGCCCCAAAATTTCTATAGCAATGGGATCATGTCCCTACCTATAAGATGGCAAAAAGTTATCGAACAAAATGGTACCTACATACTTTAGTTAAATGTAAATAAACTATATTAAAAAATGTTTTGAATTTTCATATAAAATGCGAAAAGACTTTTTCCCAAACCTATTATTCATTGATTTATTATTTGATTGTATTATTTTCTTGTAGGTACATCCATTGATTTATAAATTGGTATTAATAGATAGATACCTAACGTGCCAAAATGTATGGAGTTGCAGATTTTTGTTACGATATCAGATAGTAAAAGTTGTTTACATTGAATTAGTATGTTTACTGCCTTTCAGGTTGATTTTGATACCCCCTTTCCGTTACACGTTGTATAGCAAAAAGAGTTTCATTCGAATCCATCCATTATTTCCAGAGATTAGCGTGTGCAAACAAACAGATTTTTTTTTTTAATTCTTTCGCTATTACTGTTTTTATCGCCCCAAAAAATGAGTTTGATGAGTATATTCAATATACTGAGTTACTGACACATTCTTTTACTGTTTTAATATAGTATTAGTTTAGTAGATAATGAATGATTAATCCTTTTACTTTACCCATAATCCAGAGGTTCCCAAACTTATTTTATCAAACGCCCACTTTAAAATATCTGTTATTTTGTAGCGCCCCCCATTTTTTTCACCATAAAAACCTGAATCACATATTTGTCTTGCCTGTAGTTTAATTCAACCTATATTCTAAACTAGACTTTTTTACAAGAGAGAGCAATAATAATACATACACCAGTACATTAGAGTATCTTTTATAAAAAATAACAATAATCAACATTGTTAATTTTAAATAAAAAAATAGCAATAATAATACAATTTTACAATAATAAAGAGTATCGGAAGTGGGGACCTCACCTGCGAAACTTTAAAACACGAAATTTTTTCAGTGTTTGATTCCTTTAACGATATAAATAGCGTTGTGAACGCATTAAAATAATAAATATTACTTACATTTTTAGTTTATATTTGTACAATAAAAAAGGATATAAATATGAACTAATAAATGGATGTTGTGTAGTAAGAGGATTTTAATTTCAGTGAATTTTAAAATATGAAATAGCTGAAGTTATAAATCACTCATTGCTTAAATCACATCAGCGCCCCCCAACTTTATTCTGGGCCCGTTACCGCCCCCCTTAAAGCCTCCAGCGCGGCGTTATCGCCCACTTTGGGAAAGACTGCCATAATCGATTTTCATGCAATATCGATTGATGGTAACGAAAGGAAAGTATTAAAGCACTATGTAAATACTTCAAAGTTTTGCAAATTGCATCACTTCCGGAAAGTTAATTTATACTTTTTCAGCACATTTAACGTGTCTTAAGTTTCGGGTATTATAAGCAAGTTAAATGCAATAAATGCATACTTCTTGCATTCGTGGTGCCATTTTTTAAACGCGGAGTTACCATCGAACGGTTTTTGGTATGGAAAAACCATTCGTTAGGTGACTTCGCGTTTCAGAGACGCAGAATTGGGTACCTAGTATTCAGGGACAAAAATAAATTATTTTGTACTGATAAGAGAATAAAATGTTACAAAATAATGTCACTTGTCATCGATCATATCCATTTTCAACGTGATTTAAGATTTATTATTGCAGAAAAACCGATAATAGGAGCGCTATAAGAAGAAACTATGACGTCACGCCGTGCTATTTCATACAAATCGTTAGAAAAAAGTTTCTGATACGACGTTTAGAAAAAAGTTTCTGATTTGACTTGTTGGAAACGAAGGGGCTGCCTGACACGCTTTTGGAAACTAGCGGATTATCAAAAGGCGTCTCGGCGAACTAGTTTATTAAATAGAAGTAAATCTGCATCATGCATCCCCGCAGAAGAGCCATTTAGAAAAAAGCGAAGTTACCTAAACGAATGGTTTTACTATAAAAACCCTTCGTTTAGTGAATCCGCTTTTGAACAATGACACATAAACAGAATTAATATAAGTATTACATACAGAAGGGAATCTCCTAGGGTCCCTCGCAATATGCTTACTGGTTCACCGTCCCCGCACCTCTACCTTGGTAAGTGTGTTGGCGGGCGGACACACTTTGACGAGTGCACGGATGTATAGTTTCGTTTGTAGTAGTGTAGGCATAAATGATACTCCGCTTCTATGAAGTGCCATACTTGTGATAATGACATCACAGATGCGAGGCTGTCGGCGGGATTTTTACAGTACTAATGAGGCTTGTGGTTTCCGGCTTAGAATAGGATAGGAACACTTCTATCTCTTTCTGTAGGTAAACGTCTACAGCGACTAAAGGAGTAAGCACAAACATCTCGTGCTACAACTGCATTCTCAAGAAGGGTTACCGTCGGGCGGCGGTTGGCTTTAAAACTTTTCGCAGAAATGCATTCCCTAAGAGGGCTGACGTCAGGCACGCGGCCGGTCGTAAAAGTATACCCAAATCATATAAGCCGTTATTCTTTTCCCCAATTCGTTAGTCTTTGTCATCCTCGGGTGACCATTGTCATGCATAAACAATATGTAACAAAAACCCTGTCCGATCCTTGTAGGAGCAACTCAGACCGTCAATATGAACAACTTTTCCTATGGGACCAATGCTTGAAACTCGAAAAAATCGTAATTTTCATACAAAAGTGTGCGGTCTGCCGGCAATTTGTATAAAAATGACGATGTTTTCTTCGAGTTTTCAGCATTGGTCCCATATGAAAAGTTGTTCATATTGACGGTCTGAGTTGCTCCTACAAGGATCGGACAGGGTTTTTGTTACATATGTATTAGGAGAAAAGATGCATATTATTATATTTGGAGTAGTCGCGGGCAACAGCTACAGTTAATTTATTTATTCTTTAGCCTACACACTGATACAATATAAAAACAATATACATTTTTTATGGAGACTGCCAGAGATGGACTCTCAATCTTAAAAATAATATAAATAGAAACAACATTACAAATCAATTCTTTATTTCTTGAGGTTTTCACACCTTACATTTAGGTATTTATTCTTATAAATGCTACAAACTAGTGCTAACACCATTAACATATTTATAAAACTACAACTTAGTTTAGTCATGTTAAAGACAGGGTCGGACTAACTCTGAAGAGACCGGGGGCAGGGTTCTGATTTTAGTATGTACAGCACGCCCAGCTGCCAGTCTTAATTTAAGCGAAAGCGTTAATATTGAATAAGGTAATCCGTAATATTTTTATTGTATATAAAAATTAAATAAAAACAATTAAAATATACACACAGAAAACAATTGGCGGTTTTATCGCTAAACACGATTACATACATAATACCACGTCTGTTTCCCATTGAGGTCGGTAGAGATTATGGACCAGCACTTGGTACGATCCTGACAGACGTCTTTCCATTCTACACACACACATTTATCTCTTCAAACATGCCCTTTGGCTATGGACACTTCTAACCTCTCCCTGTTTTAAAATGTGCAATATTATTTATATATTTAATATAATATTTTTACCTTTGCCCAACTGAGGCTACAAAAAAAAAAGTGCATCATTCCAATCAGTTTAAAAAACGCAAGTATCATATATTTGCAACTTGATATTAGGTACAGCAGGGCCCGCGCAGACTGGGGCCCGGCTGGCAAATGCCACCTTGGCTCAATAATCATCATCATCATCATCATTCCAGCCTCATAACGTCCACTGCAGGACGGCCTCTCCCAAGGATTTCCAAAATGACCGATCTAAGCGGCCTGCATCCAACGCTTTCCAGTGACCTTTGTCAGCTGGTCATCAAATCACCTTGTGGGTGGGTGTCCTACGCTTCCCTTGCCAGTACGTGGTCGCCATTCGAGAACCTTTTTGCCCCATCGGCCATCGGTTCGTCATGCTATGTGTCCCGCCCACTGCTACTTCAACGAACTAATCCTTTTTTTTTTTTCAATTGACTCCATAATGAGTACTACATACATACATAATATGACGCCTGTTTCCCACACGGGTGGGCAGAGACTATGGACCCTCACTTGCTACGATCTGACAAACCTCTTTCGCTTTCATCTACACTCATCAATCTCTTCATACTCCACTCTTCAGTTACAAGTACTAACATACTTCTCTTAATATCTTTACCCTGTTAACTTGAACAATATCACACCCGCTACATTTCAGTTAAAAACCATCTTCTTTTAACTTATTACTAGATATACCCCATCACAATCATCATCATCATAATTTAAGAGCGGTGCTTTTTTCGGTGGAGTTTCTTCCATTCTATTCTGTTTTCCGCCAAACTCTTGACATTTTAATAAGACACTGCTGGCACCTTTTCCTTAACTTGCTTGATAAAGCTTTGCCTGGGCTCTCCTCTTCCACGTCTTCCTTATATTTCGCCTTCTATTATACTTTGCATAAAACTGTCATGCCGTATCAAGTGTCACAACATATTTCTAATGACGTCTTGGATGTGCCTTTTTTCACCTACATATTCTATTTAGGACTTCTATGTTTGTTACTTTGATAGCCCCCAGATATCGAAATTTTGATTGACTGAGCGAGCGAAGCATCTCAGTCTCCAGATTGGCCAAAAATGCTTTTGTCTGTCTGACTGTTTTTGTTTTGTAACCCTTAGATGCAACATTTGGCTTAACTAGTTTTTTACCAGATAAATTTCATCGGGTTGGGGGTGATTATCAAAGTCTATCAAAGTCTATTAGCTCAGAGAGCGACTGGTTTACATTTTTAAGAAAAAAAATTGGGCTTGCCTTCGTTAGACCTTCTAAACGGTGCCATTTGGATAATTTGTCTTGACTTTACCATAGCACATAGTTTACCTGACTAAATTTTAATTGTTTCCTATTAACTGGGTGTATCTTAATTCTATTAAAATTTTCCCATATTCTATATGTCTTGATAAGGCCGCTTTATGCACATTTTCTAGTTCTTTAAGGTTATTTCTTTTATTTTTTTGTGCAATAAAGGGTATTGTATTATCTTCTTCAAATTCCCCTCTGCAGCACTCTTATGGGTCTTCCTCTAAGCCCCATTTGAAGTTGAAAACCAGTAATTTTTGAACTGTCCTGCTATAAAAGTTTTTTTAAGGTGTCTCCATCGCCACATAATTAATATAAGTATTTCATACAGAACAGAAACTCCTAGGGTCCAGTGCAATATATATTCACGTTCTTCATCCCCGCACCTCTCCCTCCTCACATTGTCGAGTGTGTTAGGTGGGGAAACTCACACATTGATGTGTGCATGGATGGTGTTTTGTTTGTAGTAGTAGCCATAAATGATGCTTCGCTTCTATGAAGTGCCATACCTGTGCGTATTGTAGATGTAGTGACTTGCAGTTCTATATATTTCTAAATGAATCAAATCATCAAGCTCATGACTCACTCATTGGTGGGTTTAATTGTTCTCATATCATAAAAAAGATTTATTGAATTACCTACTTTTCTGGCATCAGTGACTCAAAACATTTGTATTTTTAAATCTATTTTATGATCTCAAAACATGCCTAATGTATGGTGGTTTGGTATTTCATAAAACTATTTATTACCAATAGATTCAGTAAATAATTATAAATGAATACCTGCTTTTTCCAAATCTTTGGTTGTAGTGAACATTGTGCTCACAAAGTCAATAATCAGTGCCATGAAGAGAAAAAAATTGTCTTCGAATCTTAAGCAGTAACATCACCATGTCCCCAAAACTCCTTCACTCCAGCACTTGACAATCATCGTCATCCACAATCCCTCCGTTCAACGCAGCGTTCATAATCTCATACCGGTGCCTTGATAACTCACTGTTGATGAAACTCCTTCGTTCTTCCTTCTTGCGAAGCTTACTGACCGCGTCTGGGGATTGTCTGTCAACCAAACCCTTGGTAAATGAATAAATAACTATAGTAGAATCTCCTTCGATGAAAGCCAAATTGATAGAGGGCCCCGACTCAACGGTGCATAAATTTTCCTGCATTTTATTAATGAAATCCAAGCTTATGTCGTCGTAAGTGCGAATAGGCACGTAAATATTAAGTTTCTCGTTCTTCCTAGGTCTTGCAACGACGTATAATGTGTCCACATCTTTGTTATAACAATATTCGGTGTCGTACATGAGTTTTTCGTCCACCAAATGGATGTATAATTGATAGGCGAGTGATATCTTCATGTCAGATTCACAGCCGAGGGACTTCATATCTTCTTTGATTTTGATTTCCACGTCCATTTTATTTAAACTTGAATAACTGGATTATCTTGAGAATGAACAAAGTTTTGTTTGTTGTTGATCGAAAAATATATTACATACAACTGATACAACCTCAAAAAAACAATCGATTCGGCGGCTCAGAGTATTCGGCGGTCATTCAACTGACATTGACATGATGACATGTCATATTTGACATTGATGTTTAGAGGATAGGTTTTTATAATGACAGAGACAAATAACAACACGTTCTTAACAAAATATATATGGCTTATTTTGGTGTAGTGTAAGTAGGTACTTAGCTATACAATTTGATTTTTAAATCCATGGAGTACCTAGGGTACCAAAAAAAAAACTTTTGAATAAAGGTTTTGCCCATGGTATAATAATATATTTTATCTACGCACATATGATATTGTCGCGAACGAGATAGACGCAGAATGTTCGCGAGCAAGAATCGCGTAGAATACATCGGTATGGCGCAAGCGAAACTAGGCCTTATGTCCTTACTGCATAAAGTCTAGAATTGTTTGGCCGGTTGCACTTACACACACGTACCGGCGCCTCGATGATTCCCGGCATCGAAATACATTCTTCAAGTATGGGGAATATTCGAGAATAATGTAGACCTCTGTACCGGCGCATATATAAAGACGACCGAGTGCGCACCACGGCAGTAGTAGTATAAAAATATAGGAAGCCGGGCCTCTGGCCCGCTCCTCAAACCTTGTCCGGGTGAAATAGGAAATGCCGTCCGAGGCAACCTATGTCTGTCATATCAAAAAAAAAAAAAAAAAAAAAAAAAAAAAAAACCACGGCAGTTCATTCTGAGCTACGAGAGCGATCACTTCGAGCGAATCGAAGCGAAGGAAGCCTACCTCAGTGCGACAAAGTAGAAGTAACTGCGACAACCTCGGCGAGATACCTGGACCTCAGCTGCTACGCGACTTGGATTTAGACATCAGGAAGACCATCTTCACGTGTCAACTTAGGGTTCCGTAGTGAATAAAGACCCTCATACGAAGTTTGGCGTTTTTCTCCAAATCTCGAACCCCAGTTTCGTAACAATATCATAAGTGCTCTAAAATGCTTTCAGAAACTAAAGGCAATGACCAGCATTACCAACCATTAGGAATTAACGAAGACGTAATGCTAAAATTACCTCCTGAAATCAGTAGGTAATGAGTTTAAATTTGGAACAGCTCTCAAATTTAAATGGGTGTCTATTCTAGTATCTATAGATATTAAAACAGTTATCAAGACGAATGCCAAATTCAGTATATATATAAATCGCACGATATTTGATATCGAGTGACACAAGAATAGGGGCGTTTATTCGTTTGTCTATGATTATAAAAAATGACAGATTCAAATTTCAAAACTTACGAGTGTTTGTGAAAAGTTGAAACGAATTAAATATAAATATGCCACCGTCGTCAAGCTCTTCAGCTCCAAAACAATACCCCAATTCAAATGCAACTCAACCAGGACCGTTAACTGTATCTCACTGTACAACTGTTAATATTAATTACAATTATTATAATAAATAATTTATTCTGTATGTGTTCAATTAGTTTTTTATTACATTATTTTTTAATTACAATGTAATTCAGGTCAATTCTCTAAGGTTCCTGAACCTATCTTAGAGCACTATGATAATTATGTGTGTAGATAAAGTAGTGTATGCATAATTATTAGGCATTACAACACTCATGTGATGTTATCAGAAACTCTCCTTCGGCTCGTTTCATAAACCCACATTCCTGTTGTAATGCCCTTCATTATGCACAGTCGCATAAACTACTATTGCCTAGTATTTTTTAAATCAATTGTGGAATTTTTAATTGGTGAATTAGAGCACCGCTTAGCTGAAAAGAATGGGGCTCCCGCTCCCACACGTTTATGGTGCAAAGGATGGCTATTGCAATACAGCGCGGCAATGCCATTAGCGTATTAGGCACCTTTACGCCAGAAACGTTAAGGGTCCCGCCCGACTCTTAACGTTAACGTTTTAAATGTTGACTTTGTTATAAATTAATTTAGAATGTATGTAGTATAGTTGGCAAGTTTTTCTGTTTCAACTTTTTATGAAAAAAGGAAACTTTGCACTCAATTTTGTTTGTGTTGATTGCTGAATTTACTACAAAAAAAAAATTGAGTATACCAGTAGTGCTGTACTACCTATTTGTACCACCATTACCAACACATCATAATCAATCATAATGTTATATTTGCAACACCATATGTTGCACAAAGCCGGGATAGGGTGGGTGTAAACTGTAAGGTAGATGTACCATATTACATAAGTGTACGGAATTCCGTAAGTTTTCGGTTTAGGCTCAAAAACAAGAAAACTACTAACTGTTTTAAAATGTATGAAATTATCTAACAAGTATAAACAATAATGCGTCAATTAAACGAGGTCAAAAATAACTGTAAACATTGTCGACTCAGTTATGACCTCTCCCGAGGTAAGTCAGCGATAATCCGCCATGACTGTAGCGCGTATGTTGCGTAGCCGCAAGATGCCGCATGGATTTTCATAAGGGTTTTACGAGTGATAAGTAATATTTTCATAACAAAGTGTCGTAATTTTATTTAAGAATTTTAAAACATACTGATTGATTACCGTTTTAACTTACTTTAGTTAGCTTTTAGTGACTTAATTGTTAAATTACTGACTGCCGCAATAACATACATACACCATAAACTAACCATGTCCATTATTACGTAACAATTACAGAATTGAGGAAAATAAGGGGATTTAGTTTTTGTAATTTGCCAGGAACTGAGATGAGATAAGAAAAAACAAAATGCTGTTAAGGTTCTAATGTAAAACATAGTTTCTTGGAATCAAATTTCGTATTATGTTTCTTTTTTCTCATGGTCATAAAAAAACTTGTGTAAAATAAAACTTTTTTTTTATACTTTGAGCAGATTCGTCACAAATGACTTCGTTACAAAATCATTTAATTTGTTAGAAATATTTTGATGTTCCAGTATAATTTTTGGTACCTATTACTAGTATGATTATATTACTACAGAATTCAAGTCATTTTATACTCGTTGGAAATTTCTGTTTGTCTGACTACCGCAATTACCTACACGGTTCTTGGCTGTGTTTCTTATTACGGTATATTACTTACTCTGGTCTCGATTAAAGGAATTGTGAAAACAAAATAAGGTTTATCATTTTGTTTCGAATTTTCCGTTGTCAAATACTTAAGTAGTTAATCAATCACTTTCTAGTTTTTTAGAGTTCTGTACCCAAAGGGTGAAAACGGGACGCACTTGGGCGGTTATAAATAAAATTGCTAACATCAAACTTTGTAATCTAATTACGTTACATGTTGAAGAGAATTTTGCGTTAATAAGGTACGTCAAAGTACGAACGAATCAGGGAAAGATCGGACTATTCAAATTAAAAAAATATTATTATTATTAGTGTACCCAAACTACTTAGTACAGAAAATCCTTTTGTGTGTTCATAACAGGGATAAAGCCGGTTATTTCTCTAATGAAAGCTTTACGTTTTTAGCTACACAGTCGCTTTAAGATAGTAGTTCGATTTTACCCCGTTATGTTCTTTATCTGCAACTCCTTCAACTACCGGAAAAATAGTTCAGCCTTATCCCAACGTACCCTAGAATTACGTAAATAAATATAATATTGTTTACTAAACCCTCAGGCTAAACCTTGCTAGAATTTGATGTAAGTTCAATTTGGTCTCATTAAATTTTAAACTTCCTGTAAATATCTAAAATGTAAATTAACTTTATTTCTTTACTTATAAACAAAGTTTTTATTGCAGAACACATCACATTAAATGTATATGTTTCATACAAGTAATCCTGCAGCAAAACGGCATTTTACAGTGTATACCGGAATTACCAGCACACATTACCGGAATTAACTCGAAAGTCAAATTTTATACCAGGCCCAGAAAAATGACGATAAGTCTTATAAAAAATAGTTTAATACAGTAATATTAGCATCAATCTCCTCTCTGAAAACCTCTCAATACGACTGAACAAATTTCAATTTGCTGAGTTTTACTGTTATACTGGAAATTGCTAGGAAAGACAAGAATGCCTTAATACTCCGGAATTACGTACACTTACCTTAGGCAAATGTAATACGAAATCTTCCGTCGGTTTTTAGGAGAATAACACAACAACCACTTTTATTAAATACTTTTATTTCTGTAATAAAAAATACACTCAGGCGCTAAGTAAACGTACAAAACATCGTTACATACATTCTAATTTCTAACTATTATGAATTTATGATACATTCATAGAAAAGGACAGCTGTGTATTTAATTAAACATTAGTTTATATTTAACTTTGGGTGGGGTGTATTCAGAACATAGTGGTAAGTACTCATGAAAATGCCCTAAATTGCACAAAAAATAAAAATTATAAAGAAATAAATAAATAAGTAGGTAGAAAACTATCTAAATCGTTAAATGTTTCAGTCGAAAAATCTATTTTACAAAAAGTATAAAAACTAATACCTACGATTCTTAATTCTATAATTACTTTAAAGTATAAATTTAATATATTACATCGTGTAACTTCTAGTTGTGGCCACAAAACTAGGAAGTTAACAATTATTAATTAAAATTAGTTAAATTAGGTGGAATCGAGTAAAGAGCTTAGTATTTTGCTATTTACAAAATTTCACCAACAATTATAATTAGACATTCTAAGGGTTACATTATTACAATGACTCAAATATTAAAGGGAAAACAAATATATTTGAAACCGAGTCACATTATTTTTCTAATGTCTTTCTTTCACTTTGAACACTAGTCTATAGCACCATTTTTTTTTTATAAAATATCTTTGCTAGTTTTGATGCACTTTCCTCTAAAGCATATTTCTGTCTCGTGTGAGATTTCTGTAGACATAGACGTGCTTACTACGTCAGATGGATTCATGAAGCTTGATTCCGATGTAACTGCATTAACTACTGGTGGTTCTGTTGCTTCAATTTCTTTAGCTTTATCATCTTTAACTACTTTTTTGATATCTGCATATTGTTCATTATCCTCACTATCAACTTGCTCTGAAGGTATGCTAGTAATTTCTTCGGGAATGTAAGAGGTCTCAGTGGTTACAATCTTGGGTTTAAGCTGTTCTGTTGTAATTTCAATATTTTCTACATCTTCTGATCTTTTAGGTTCATCTTTGACTGTTTCATTTTTGTTTTCTACTTGGCTGTTGCTATCACTAGAAGTAGTACCGAATAGATAATCCATTATACTAAATTCACCCGCCTTGTTTAACATTCCAAACATATCTTCACTGGCTGTAGGCTCCGTAGGAGTGCTTTGATACATGTTGTCAATTAAAGTCGGATCAGGCGATCCAGTTCCAAGATCTACATCCCCGACACTTGATGGTTTCTCTGTAGTGATTTCGTTTTCAGTAATTGTCTTTGTTTGTTTTACTTCTTGAACATTTTCATAATTGTCTTTTTGCGTTTGCTTATCTATTTTGGTACTTTCAATATCTACAATCTGCTCAGCTTCTGGCGAAGACAGATCATCAGCTTCAAACATATCCTTGATGAACTGGAAAGTAGGTTTGTAAGTTGTTACGGAAATTCTAGGTTTTTCTTCCTTCTCTAATTTATCATGCACATTCTTTTGAACTGATTCTCCAAGACGATTGACAGTGTTAGGGTAGTACTGAGATTCAGCAACCTCGATCGACTCCGTATTCACGGGACGAACTTTGACTTTCTTCCAAAAACCACGGCGGCGACCTTTGAGACCTTTCTGATGTAGTTCCTGAAAATAAGAAAAAGAGGTTACTTTTAATATTAACAAATTGCCTAACTATTTGAGGTTAGGTCGCCAAACGATATGTTATTACAATAATTAGTACTCATGTATGATGTATATTTTTTTTGGAACCTACTGCAAATTATTGAGCTGTATTTTCTGTTTAATAATTTTGTATTGTTTACTTTCGACTATTTGATGTTCAAACCAAGATGTGTCTGTCAGACAAAATTGTATAGTTACCTCGTTTACACTGGTGGAATCCTCAGCGGCAGGTTCAGCTGTAGTAACCTCTTGGTCTAACGCCGTCGTCAATTTGGATGAGTACTCGTCATCGGACGGAATTACTTTTTCTGGAGGAATTTCTCCAATTTCACCACCCTTGTGTTTCATCACATTTGATGTATATTCATCTTTGTCTTGTTCTTCTAAACTTTTCATTACTTCTTCTAGCATGGTTTCAAAAGTAGACATATTATCGGTGGAATCACTTTTCGTAGTCTTACTTTGTTCTACTAATGCTTCTAAAGTAGGTGGGATATCAGGAATCTTCTTAACACCCCTGGTATTTGTTGCTGGTGTAACAGAAATAAGAATATCGTCGTAGTTATTCCTTGCGGTGATAATGTCCAAATCCCCGTCTTCTATTACATCTGACCGACGTTCAGTTGTTGCTAATTTTGTTTCATCGATGATGTCGTTGGGATTGAAAGGTTTAAATGATTCAGATGTTATCTTTGGAGACCATTGATCAGAGTCTGGTGCGACGTACTTTGGCCTATTGATTGAATAGTTGGAGTCTTGGTCCTCACTTTCATCATTTTCCGGCTCTGGTTTTTTGTTGTATCTTTCTGACAATCTCGGTCTGTGACTGTATCTGCTATAAGGTGTATTTCTTACAGTTGTAGATGTTGTTTCAGCTTGAACGTCTAATTTGTCCACGGGTTTTTCCGTGGTAGGACGACGGCCTCTGAATCGATTTTTAACTTCATATATTTTCTTCGTGCTTGCAGATTCAGTAGACGTTGTTGTGTAAGTGGGTCTGCGGCGTTTGAAATGCCCACGCTTAATAGCTTCTTGAGTGGAAGAGGTGGTAGTACTTTCAGTACTAGGATCTGGTTTATAAACAGGATGCCTGTAATCTTGGACTTCGGGACGAGAATGTACTTGTTTAGTTTTTAAGTCAGCCTCAATTTCATCAATTCGCATTGTAGTTCGCCGCCTGTCAAAAGCTGGTCTGTAAGTAATAGCTTGAATAGGTCGTCGTCTGTCAGATTTAATTTTAGAACTCTCAGTAGACGACGCTTGGTGATATTGTCTGATTACGCCTGGTCGTACACGTACGCGATTATAAGACGGAGTAGTTTGAACAACATTTTCTTCAGGCTGGCTTTCTCCGTTACCTTCTTGGCTTTCAATTTTTGAAATCTCAGTGTCTTGGATTGTCGTGATGTCCTCAGGGTTCTGTTCAATATTTATTGAATAGCTGGGTTGCTCAGTGTTGATGCTACTTGACTCCGTGGCATAAGACGAAACATCAGTCTTTTCGATTCTTTGAGGTGTTGTATGTCTTGGGAAATCTTCCTGTTTTTCCATTGATTCTTCACGATTTGCCAATGACTGAGTTGGTGCTGCACTGCTGCGAGATTGGTAAAATTCTTCATTTCTGGTAGAATATTTAGGAACAGATATGTCTTCGTATTGTGTTTCTATCCTCGAAGTATAATTAGGTATTTCGTCTCTCACCTCAGAGTTGCCTAAATGACTCACTGCGGCAGATTCATGAGCATAAGCGTTCTCGTTATCATAATTATCTGCCGCTGTCTCTAATGTTTTCGTTGAAGAAATTCTAGGCTGAGATGGTTCAGTAATGGCTTCTATATCAACAGTACTTGTTCTTTCCATTAGAGTCACTGGATAATTTTGATGAAGGATATCTCTTTGATAAGCTAAATCAGCCTCTTTACTATTTGGTCCTTTATTTCTTTTGTCATAGTATTCGTCATTGTCAGATGGTTTGTACTGGATACGGCCTCTAGTTCTAGTTCTAGAAGACTTGGTTGTGCTTTCATTAGAATCAAAGGATTTCTTGGTTGTCTTTTCAGATATGATTTTGTTAGGTTCATATTTAGATCTTGGTGGTAATGGGCGTCGTTCTCTTAAAGGTTTGCGAGTGTATGTGGCTCTAGTTGTCGAGTGGGTGGCTTCGTTCGTGTCTGGTTTAGCGGTCGTGTATCTCGGTCTGCCTCTGGTCCTGGAAGCCGGTCTCCTAGTAGTCGTGGTAGTCGTACTAGTAGTTGAGGAGCTTGAGTATTCGTTGGAATTATAGCTAGTTTCGTATTGTTCGTATCCTTTGGAGTTATCAATGTCAGATGAAGGTCCTGTTATCTTGTTAATTATAGTTTCAGTAAGATTTTCGTAGCCTGCTTGAGATTCAACATTTCCTAAGTACTGTGGTTCGGGAGTTTGTTGTATTGGTTGAACATTTTCTCCACTCACTGCCCTGTTAGGTATTTCTGGTTTTTGCGTGTAGTCATTATTGTAGACAGAGTATCTGTTGCCTTGTACTTCAGATTCATGTTGTATTTCTGGAGAGTAATTCTGTACGTATGTGGGTGATGTTGCTTGTCTTGGTTTTTCTGTTACTATTTCCTGAGGTTTTGTTGAGGACGGAGTGGAGCTTATTGGCACAGCTGAAGATTTTGGCACCTCAAGGTTTACACCTGGTGGAGCATAGGTTTCTTTGAATTCATCGAAGTAGCTGTGATAATCCAATGGTGTGCTGAAGTGGAACGCTTGGTTTATAGAGTATGGATTATGAGTTTCTAACAACTGGCTCGAGTAGGTCGAGGGTTTAGGGCTGGTCGTTGTAGTCGTGGTTCTTGTAGTCGTCGTCGTTTCTAGTTTGGGAGCTACGTATTGCTTGACTGGTTCTGGATTTCTATATTCATTCTGCGCTGGGAAATTAACATATTGAGAAGGATTGTATTGATCACCGTTCACGTCAGATAGGAAATAGCTTCCTTTGTGTGGGGCTTGATTAACAGGCTGTGGTGCTGGTTGATTGTATGGGCTTAGAGATGTAACTGTTTGAGGCTCAAAAGAGTAGTAGTTTGATTGTTGATTCAATGGAGCGTTTGTTTTTGGAGAGACTGTACTGTAATAATTGAAACTAGGCTTCTGTGTTACAGGTTTCTGCTCTTGTTGGTATAATGGTTGCTCTTTATAAGAATTTAGCGAAGGAGTTGAATAGGCTGGAGGTGTAGAGTACGTTTGCTGTGGAGTATGGTGAGTAGATGGGTTTTCTTTTATCAGAGAGTTGATAACTACAGAACCCACGTGGGGAGATGGGAATGGAATCTTGGCAAAACCATTAGGCGTATTGTAGCTTAACGGCGCCACAAAGAATGGAAGTTGTTTCAATTTCTTGTCACTGTTCTCGATGTTTGACAAGTATGGTAATTCAAATTTCACAAAGCCCTCAGGTGCTGTCAAAGAAGAGGGTCCAATGAATACTTTAGGTGCATTTAGAGGATTAACTGTATCCAAGACAGCGATAGAGTTTGCATTTTTCAGTGATGACAGTACATCTCCAACTTTATTTTGACCACTCTTCTTTGCTTCTTGGAAGATAGCTAGCGGTGGTTGATGTGGTTTCAATTTCTTTGGTTTCGGTGTAGTTGGGGCTGCTGTTGGGAACGGTGAAGTCAAAGTGGAGAATTTTGGCACTTGATCGTAATCCTTTATAGCATCAAATGTTCCGAAGTATTCTTGTCCAGATGCGAAGTTCTCAACTGGTTTTGATTTAGGTCTTTGGAAGTCAGATGCAAATGGCTGTTTTAAAGGTTCAACTTTAGGTAATCCTTGGGAGTAGAGATCAGAATTGATGGTATGGGGATAAGCCATAGGACCACGGAAATTGAGCTGTCCTCTGTTTAGCTGTTCTAGTGGCACATACAGTAACTGAACTTCTTCTTTTTGGGCTTTTGGTTTAGGTGAGATTGGTTCCGTCTTCGGTATTTTCTCAAAAGTGTCAAACTTCAGCTTCTGAAGAGATTGCGCTTTTTTCTTCGAGTTGCTTTCTTCAATGAATTTAGGTTCTTCTGGTTTAAGTTTTGGGGTTTGATTAATGAAAGGCTTCGTTTGAGGAACAGGAGCGATGCTTTGTTTCGGGTAGGTTTCGAATTTTATCGGGTTTACTGGAGGCTGAAGAGGCCTTTGTTTCACCGTTAAGGCGCTTTCGAATGTATACTGAGGAGCAACAAAACCTTGATTTAGTGGGTAGTTCGGCTGAGTGAGACCAAATCTGAGACTTTGTCCAAACCCTTGGTCGTTCAAATAGTTTTGTGGAGCTGAAGGTACGGATTGTAGGTACATATGTCTGTTAGCTGGCGAATTAAAGTAAGTCCTTGATGGGAAGGTATCTTGACCGAAGCCCGTAGGTCTTGCAAAGCCTGGGAAAGGTTCCGTGAGTATTCTGGGTTCTGCAATAGCTTGTCTCTTGATTGGGGTATTTATCTTAGGCGGAGGGGGTTCCCTTTGCACGGGTCCTGCCAGGGGGACCCAATCACTGATGTCTGACGTGTAGGAGCTGATCTGTCGGGACCATCTCGACTGTTCCTTCTCTGATGACGTTACAGCTAGGAGCACCACCAGGCAGGCCAGGGTATGCGTGTGGCGAGCCATCTGAAATTAAGAGAATTTCGTTGTAAGTTTTTGGTTTTGCGAAGTTATTGACACGTAGTTGATCGACGTATACTCGTGAATAGAAGGGTCAAGTAATGTATTGTCTAAAGAAGACAAATCATATAGATTAGGCTAGCTTAATCTATATGATTTGATCAAGAACCTATGTTGTATACTTGTCACATACTAAACTTTACAATAAATGCATATATTTGTAAACGTAGACATATAATTTGGAAAAGAATTACTTTCATGTTGTAGTGTCCGAAAATGAAACACGAGACCCTGTGGTTCTAAGGCAAGAGCGTTATTATTGGGTCACAAATCCATGCTTGTTTGGGAGAAAAGAAAAAACTTTGAATGTATCAGCTGCTTTTCTTCCCGCGCAGATCGTTAAAAGCCGATCGAGGGATCGATTACTTTCAATACATTGCCAATTGCCAGATCATTTTAAAAATTTAGATCCTATGACATTTAAAACTAATTTGAAATTACTCTTGAATGAAAAATGTTTTCAAACTGTTAAAGAATACTTAGATAATTTGACTTGAATTTTAATATTATTTTATTTTATTATTAATATTGAATTGTATAATGATAATTAATTACTAGATTTTATTTTGTAAGTTGTTTGTTTTATGACAAATTTTTTATTTTATTTTTTACATGAGAATTTTACCTAATTTAATTATGTTAAAATTATTATTGTACGTCCATCAAGGGCAGGTCACAGGGGTAGTTTCAATATTTGTTTTAGGATCTCTTGTAACCTGTTTCCACAGTAAAAATAATTTGATTTGATTTGAGGGATTTGGCGTGATTTGAATCATGTTATTAGGCGATGCAGAAACAATCTATTTTGATCCCTTTTTGCATATTAACGCCCACCATCACGCTAAGTTTTCGGGTCTTATGGCCCCGGGCTCTGTTAACCCCGTCAGAGATGGAGACGTGGTCATGTCATTGTATCTGAAGTGCCATTTTTGAAACGAGGAGTCACCAATGATTTTTCTTTACAAAAAACCGTTCGTTTTGTGACTTCGTATTTGAAAAATGGCACCGCAGATTTCGTCTGACGGCGATAATTTCCAACTTTCTGATAATGCGATATTTATATGAATTGTCACATATTCTTAAAGATGTGATACTCATAATAATCATTCGTTTCCCAACATGTTAGGATGTGAAATGAAACAATGAGAGCATCTAGCATGAGAAAAAGTTACACCATGCAAGTATTGCACGGCGTCATTATAATTTTACATAATGCTATGGTTTATGGGTATTACAAATGATGGTATAACTGGTTATGCTTATGCGGACCGGTAGTTTGTAAACATGGCGTATTTTTAGATCTGCATCCCCGGGCGTTAGTTTGGCGTCCCTTATTTTGACGATTTTTAACCCCGACGAAAAAACAGGGGTGTTATAAGTTACCAATGTCTGTCTGTGGCATCGTAGGACTCTAACGGATGGACCATTTCAATGCGGATTTTCTTGCATGGAAACAAGTTTCCTTGCAGTTATTCATAGCTATGTTTGGTGAGAATCGGTTCAACCGTTCAAAAGTCGCCTTTTCGAATTTGTTGAGGGTCTAACACACACACACACACACAGTTCTATGTATAGTTTCGTTGCGATTTTGAGTATTTTTCCACTCCCCCACTCAGCCTGGTGAGATTTTGTGAGATTTTCTTCGACCACCTTCCCCCTCCCCTAACATCACGTGAGACGTTTCAAAAAATTTTATTTTGAGTGCAAATATGTTGTTGTTGATTCATTTATAAAGACATAATTTGTTTCACTATTTTATTAAGACTACTAAAAACTAGTATTTGAAATAATCTAAAATAAATAAATAAATAGGGGCAAGTCACACAGATTGAGCAAGCCCCAAAGTAAGTTCGAGACTTGTGTTATGGGATACTAACTCAATGATACTAAATTTATAACAAATACATGTACAGATAAATATCCAAGACCCAAGATCATAATATAAAATCACAGTGATTAAAATTACGTGATATTTGTCGAGACTACCCCCTCCAGGTGAGATTTGGTAAGATTTTGCGTGATCCCTCCCCCTCTGATCAACTCATGTAATTAATGGGCGTTCCCTAATCGATACTCCGTTTCTATGAAGTGCCATACCTGTGAGTCTGTGACAAGTACGAAACCTTAAAGGGCTACCTGAATTTCCCGGGGTCCAGTGCTGCCCCCATTTTAAATAAATCATTTAATAGGAAATGGAGAACATCATTTAGAATTTTGTCTTGATCAGGCACTCCATAATCCTTCAGACTATTTCATGAACTACTGTTTACAGTTTCAAGTGAGAACGTGAAGCTTTTCTACGCACATATAATACACCGAAAGTGGCCGTTTGTCGCAATTGTGCGTAGAAAAGGTTCGTGCGTTCTCACTTTGAACTGTAAACAGAAGTTCATAAAATAGTTTGAAGGATTATCTAGTGCCTGGTCAAGACAAAATTTTAATTAAAACTTATTATTGTTCTATTATAAAGAAAAGTTTGTAGATTGTGAATCCTAGATTCAGTCTTGTTTATCTTTCTCATTTATTTAAATAATCGTTATTTTATAATAATAAAAATTTGCACAGCACAGTAAGCATTTCAGCTTATACGGTTCGATGTTCTGATATGGTAGGCAGTTTGTTGCCCCTTTGGCCGTCGCCCCAGGTGATGGTTATTGGGTAAATACGCCATTTATTCAAAACCGTATCATTATATATGTGTTTTTAAAAGTATTGCATGCCAACGACACGTATTGTTTCGCGCCAAAATTGGGCAAGTGTAGCAATTATGATTGCAAATGTAATAATTTTGAAAGACAAGGTGTTTCAGACGCAGTGCATAAGTAATCTTATCCTGCGTAGTGTGTTTGGTTCGAACCACCATGGTTGAAAAAGTAGTTTCAATTTTGTACTAAAATTGCTTTTATGAGAATCTATCATTATTCATAACTAAAAACCTACTTCACCCCTAATCTACAAAACCAATTTTGATAAATTTCTATGGGACCACTTGAAAAGAATAATCCTTTCAAACAAAAAAATAATTTCCAAATCAGTCCAGGCGTCTTCGAATAATCGCGGTAAACATACTTAAAAAAAAAAAACAGGTCGCGACGACTTAGAAACTCCCTCCTTTTTGAAAGTAGATTAAAAAAGTTAAAAAGAATAACGGGTTAAGAGCGTACAAGAAATCACGAGGCAAAAAATAAGTGAAGAAAAAAGATGATACTTCTTTGTGTATCGATGGTATTTTTATCCCTTTATATTTTTGTAATTAATGGTGCTAAAGAATATTTAGTAGTATCGTTAGCTAAACAAAGAGCGTAATTTCTTAATCA
Organism: Acrobasis suavella; assembly: GCA_943193695.1. Classification (NCBI taxonomy): domain Eukaryota; kingdom Metazoa; phylum Arthropoda; class Insecta; order Lepidoptera; family Pyralidae; genus Acrobasis; species Acrobasis suavella. Next base: position 3,002,876 of record OW971950.1, read on the forward strand.
GCGTGTTAACAAGCGACGTGATCAGAATCCCATGTCCAAGGGTCAGGAGGTCCGATGACACAATGGCTACCATACGTGTGAAGATTCACATAACATTACACATTCCGTGTTGCAAGGGCGTCGCCAAGGTTAGGGAAGGGGGGTTCAGCTGCCTAGAGTGACGGAAAAAGTGACCCCAGTTTAAGATGCTACATGAATTTTTCGGGGTCCAGTGCTGCTCCCATTTAAAATAAATTATTTGAAAGGAAACGGTGATAGAATTTTAAATTTTGCCTTGATTAAGCCCTAGATAACCCTCCAAACTATTTTATGAACTACTGTTTACAGTTAAAAGTGAGAAAGTGAAGATTTTCTTTGCATATTTTTAGCAAGACTAAATGTTGAAGTATATATCTGTTTCCTTTCAAATAACTTATTTCAAATGGGGGGAGGAGTGGACCCCAAAAAATTTATAAAGTAGCCGGAATATAAATTCTACGTAGCCGGAACGTTTTCCGCCAATATTGTTACAAACGTTACTGCACGATAATTGCTGCTGGTCTAATCAGAGCTGCATGACGCTTTGTCAAGCGAACATTGGTCGTCAGTTCACACTGCGTCATACAACAGTCATTTTATCCAAATTTCGTAGGGTCATTTTCATAGAGCAACACGGGGTAATTTTGCGCGATGATAATGTTTGAATTTATTTTTCTTCATTTTGTTTTTTTTTTATTATTGTGCAGTCAAGAACACAAACATTTTCACACTGAGATTCATAAAGTCCCTATTATAATTGTGGTTGAGGTAAAAGAGTGATTTTACGTCAACCGCAATTATAATACAGTCGTAAGAAAGTGTCAAACTTGTCTTGACAGCATACACATGCACAATAGACAAGGGCTCACCATCAAACGCGAACGTATTTTTCTGCTATAAGGTTCCTCTTTACTATATAGAAAAAAAAACGATTTTCTGTTCAGTCACTGTATTTGCAAAATTATTATTAGCTTTTATACGGTTGTCGTCGCCATTTCTTCTGCTTTGACCGTCTGTCATAATTTGTCTTACATATCCTATAATATAGTTACGTATAGTTATCAACTCCACTCGGCGGCTGCCCCCCCCTGCCCCTAGACCATCGGCTAGCGACGCTCTTGCCGTGTTGTAACGCTTTCGGTTTTGTTTCACTTTATAAGCAATGTTTGTTAGGTTAGACAGCCGTGGTAATGTTTTATTTCAAAGTCGCTACAACCAGCATAAATAATTAGGTGTTGCGTGCGATGATCATGACACAAATCATGTACAATCGGCTAAACATCAAGAACGTCATGACAGTGTACCACATATTACTTAAGTTACTACGATCAGGCCTGTATCAATCCCCGGTTAGGTATCGAAAATATACCTACATTATTACTATGCGGGCGGCGACCACTTCGAAGGGGAAAATTTAGTTACATGAATCGTTTGTCCAGAGTAATAAGAATGAAATTGGCTTGCATTAGATGTCGAGGTATCTAAATGAAGAGGTAAGGATTTCTGACGCGAGCTAAATTAAACCATAGCGCTAATCACATTGAGTAGATATTTCTTTGAATTTCTTTTCTAAGTAAGACTTCTGTACGTGAGAACTAGTACTTATCCTGTGCTAGGACTGTGTCTATAAAGTTAATACACGCCGAAACGATAAGAGTTCCTTCTGGAGCTACAAAACTTTAAAAAGGAATTGTTTTGTATGATATAATATTCATATTACGTCTTCTTTTCAAAATAAGTACTATAAATGGAGATGTTTTTACCTAATAAAACATTGTTCGTTTATCTGCCTACCATCTTCTCGTAGTTCCATCTCAGGCACAGACACCAATTTTTTGGCTTATTTACCGAAAACAATGACATCAAAATAATTGAGTAAGCTTGGTAATACTTTTAATGACTTCGGTATGGACTAAGTTACAGAAGAAAGCCTTAAGAGCAGCCTTCCCGTCGTACGTAATTATGGTGATGTAACTGATCTTTCTTGGAAACTTTTGCAGTAACAAATATCTTGTGCACTATTTCTAGGTTTCTTTTGAAATAAAAAATGAATATTTAAAAAAACAAGTTCAATATACGCTTTCAAAAATCTACTTTTATGCACAAATTTTACCTGAACTTCGACATAAAGTACTCATAAATTATATAAAAAAATATATATTTCGATAGAAACCTCGCAAATGTAATGAAAATCTATACTATAATAAAAGAGTAAAAAAAATGTGTCTGTACATAGAAAATTTTTCAAAAAAAAATTTGGGGCGATGGAGATATAGCAATAGAGTAAGAATATAAAAAAAAATGTCTGTCTGTTTGTCTGTTTGTCTGTATGTGTAGTATTTCCGGAGATTAGCGTGTACGCTAATCTCCGGAAATACTGGACGGATTCGAATGAAATTTTTTTTGTTATATAGCTGTGATGCCTGGGCAACATATAGGCTATAATTGTTTTTGGAAAATGGAACACATGATGCAGAACTATAATGGTCCAGCTAAACTATAAGAAATATTAAAATGCCGCCTTAGCAAAAGTTGTTAAGTCTGATGAGAACTTTTTGTTGAGTTATAATACAACTGGCCAAGCGCGAGTCGGACGCGCGCGAAGGGTTCCGTACCATAATCTATGAAAAATCACGTTTGTAGTATGGGAGCCCCCCATCAATACTTATTTTATTAGATTTTTAGGGTTCCATAGGGTAGGGTAGAAACGGGACCCTATTACTTAGACCGTCCGACTGTTTGTCTGTCTGTCTGTCACCAGGCTGTATCTCATGAACCATTATAGCTAGACAGTTGAAATTTTTATAGATGATGTTTTTTGTTGCCGCTGAACAAAAACATACTAAATCTATACTATACTAAAAGAGTAAAAAAAATGTGTCTGTATATTGAAATTTTTTCCAAAAAAAAGTTGTTTCGTCCGAAGAATTACTTATAAGTTCAGTATTTGCGGACCTTCAGAGCATAACACACCAGAAAATTCTTGGTTATGTGAACGCGCCATATTGACACCAAAAAATTAAAAATCAGTTAATTATAGAACTTATGACGCAAATTATTGTTAACTAGCTTTTGCCCGCGGCTTCGCTCGCGTAGGGGTGTAATTTATCAAAATCCTTTCTTAGGGGATGCCTACGTCATAGTAGCTTTATGCATGCAAAGTCTCAGCCCGATCGGTTTAAAATTGACAAAGTTTCATACAAACTTTCATCCCCTATTTTATCCCCTTGGGGGTAGAATTGATCAAAATCCTTTCTTAGCGGATGCCTACGTCATAAAATCTACCTGCATGCCAAATTTCAGCCCGATCCGTCCAGTGGTTTGGGCTGTACGTTGATAGATCAATCAGTCAGTCACCTTTGAGTTACGAGTATATATATTTAGATTTCTTGGATAGTGTTGTTGACGACGCCACCAATTATCCAGTTGAGTTTCTTAATTCACTTGCAGCAAATGGACTCTCGGCTCACAAAATAAGTCTTACTGTCGGAGGGCCAATAATGCTGATGCGAAATTTGACTCCGCCGAAACTGTGTAACGGAACCCAACTTAGTGTCTCAGCACTGTATGCCGAAGTTCAGCGGCTGAATTTTAGCCAATGCATGCCTGCAATGTTATTTGCATTACTAGCAACACATAATGCCGAACTTCCGATGCTCTTGCCTGAATCGGACCCGTACCCGTACCCGTACCCGTACCCGTATCCGTACGCGTACCCGTACCCGTACCCGTATCCGTACCCGTACCCGTACCCGTACCCGTACCCGTACCCGTACCCGTACCCGTACCCGTACCCGTACCCGTTCCGCTCCCGCTCCCGCTCCCACTTCCGCTCATACTCCTGCTCCCGCTCCCGCTCCCTCTCCCGCCGTACCCGTACCCGTATCCGTACCCGTACCCGTACCCGTATCCGTGCCCGTACCCGTACCCGTACCCGTACCCGTACCCGTACCCGTACCCGTACCCGTACCCGTACCCGTACCCGTACCCGTACCCGTACCCGTACCCGTACCCGTACCCGTACCCGTACCCGTAACCGTACCCGAACCCGTACCCGTACCCGTACCCCTACCCGTACCCGTACCCGTACCCGTACCCGTATCCGTACCCGTACCCGTACCCGTACCCGTACCCGTATCCGTGCCTGTACCCGTACCCGTACCCGTACCCGTACCCGTACCCGTACCCGTTCCGCTCCCGCTCCCGCTCCCACTTCCGCTCATACTCCTGCTCCCGCTCCCGCTCCCTCTCCCGCCGCCGTCGCCGCCGCCGCCGCCGACGCCTCCGCCGCCGCCGCCGCCGCCTCCTACGCCGCCGCCGCCGCCGCCGCCGACGCCGCCGCCGACGCCTCCGCCGCCGACGCCGCTGCCGCCGCCGCCACCGCCGCCTCCGCCGCCGCTTCCGCCGACGCCACCGCCGCCGCCGCCGCCGCCGCTACCGCTTCTGCCGCCGCCGCTTCCATCGCCGCCGCCGCCGCCGCCGACGCCGCCGCTTCCGCCGCCGCTGCCGCTTCCGCTCCCGCTCTCGCTTCCGCTTCCGCTCCCGTTCCCTCTTCCACTTCCGTTCCCGTTTCCGTTCACCGCAGACGCGCCAAAGACGGAAGATTAAATTCTCATATCGGCACATCACTACTGTCCAGCGTTTCCACCGAACTTTAAACACTGAACTTTAGCCGCTTAACTTCGGCATAGTCTGCTGAGACACTTAAAGTTTACTGTGAGTGGTGCCAGTGAAACTGTATTAATTTATTCCGCGTATGCCACTCATCCCCAACAATTTTCCTTTTGAAAATACACACACAGTTCCTTAAGTTTACTTGCTTTGCTATGAAAATAAGTCACAGTTTTAGAGGCTTTAAGCTGCTGATGTCGATCTAAGGACTGGTTTTTCGCATGGCCAACTTAATGTGACTTTCTCTAGGGTTAGTAACACTTCAACTCTTTTCATATTGGCTCCCGAAGGAAAGAATTAAAATAATATTGACTTTTAACTCCTGTTACAAGTACTTTCTCCCTCTGTCTCTCTCTCTCTCTCTCTCTCTCATTAGTTTTTATTTATATTAATACGCCGGAGTCATAAAGTCCACGCGAACGAAGTCGCGGGCATCAGCTAGTTTTAAATAAAAATCATTTATTTCACAAACTTGTAAGGCTTACTGACAAAAACGTATATCCTGGAACAAGTTTTATGAAATTTCCGCACCCTATGAATAGTTAATATTCGTTCAATGGATAGTTAATAATAATACTAATTTCATTCAATACAGTGCAAACCGTGCCCTAAGGCGCTATCTCTATCTTTTTGGTTTGCTTTTTTTTCAAGCATTGCCCTGGATGAAAAACAAGCTTTTCGAACTATGCTCGCGTTGACGACAGAGCCGTCGGGAAGGGCCGCCTTAAGCGGAAGCGTGAGTATAATAAGAGTGACACTGGTGAATACGATATGTTGGTAGGTAGGTAGATCTAAACAAGAAACAAAAAAAGTAGTGCGTCCCCGTTCTCCGTGTTCTCCGTCCCCGCACCTCTCCCCCGTTCGCGCCGTGTGGAGGATGTTGAGTGGGCGGCTGCAGGCGCCTGTAGCCGCCTCGGCAAAGCGAGAACAGGGGAGAGGTGCGGGGACGAGGAACGGGGATGCATAAATACTAAAAATAGAATGAAATAAATATTTAAGGGGGCGCCCATATAACAAAAGTGACCTTTTTGCCCAATCGGCCATCGGTTCGTCGCGCTATGTTTATATCATTATGTACTTTTTTATTCTTAAGACGAAGTGGTAGCTAAAGTGGCGCCCTCATTTGAAATAAATTGTTTAAAACTAAATACGGTGATAATTAAAAATTTGATCTGTATAAATGTCTAGAAAGACCTTTAAACTATTTTATGAATAACATTTGAAAGTAATATTGGTAGTCCGTCTACTTTTAAAACTGTTTTTCGCCAAAAGCGGCCACTTTTGGCGAAAAACAGTTTTAAAACCAGACGGACTATTAGTAATAATTTCAAAGGTTATTCATAAAATAGTTTAAATGTCTTTCTAGACATTTATACAAATCAAATTTTTAATTATTACCATATTTAGTTTTAAACCAATTTATTTCAAATGAGGGCGCCACTTTAGCTACCACTTCGACTTAAAAGCAATACCATTGATATAATCATTTTCAGAAATAAAAACACCACTTCATCCTCAAACTAAACTACCGATTTTGATAAAATGTCTACGGGACCAGCTGATAAGTATATCCTTTAAAAAAAAAAAATTATAATTTGAAATCGGCTCAGGCGTTTTCGAATAATCGGTTAACAAACATAAAAAAAGATCACAACTAATTCAACCTTCGGTTAAAAACGCATTATCTTATCTACTTAGACCACTCACATCTTTTTGTAGTATGTAATTGAACGTACTTGGCGATGCTTTCATATCTTATACTAATTGGCTATGTATTGTATGTTGTGAAAGTCTTATACTTAATATAATACCTTTGATGATACATCGAGTGAAAATAGCTTTATTATGGCCTTTTTTTAGCGGGAAATCAAACGAAAATTTATAAATTTTATATCAACTATTTTTTATACAACGTGTAAAGGAAAGGGGTATCAACCCGAAAGCATAGACTAAGTAGTAGTACTCATGTACAGAAGTCTTACTCAGAAAAGAAATTCAAAGGATCAGCGCTATGGTTTATTTAGCTCGCGTTGTCTCCACGTCTCTGACTTCTAGAGTTCGTGAAGACCTAATTTTCTTGGGGTTTGGTTAGAGCAAAGAAAATAGCGGCCCGCCTGTTACAATTCCTTTATTCGCATCTGAGTACATACATTCGTTGGGTAAAGTACAGTGTCCGGCACACTAGTGCCATCTTTCTAAATATGTATGAACTAAAATAGTATACTTGTGGAGGTTGGAAAGGTGTTTGCTAAGCTTTAACTTAGTTGTAAATAAATGATCTGACGTCAACAACTTGCTATTAAGAAATTGAAAGAAAAAAAAATGACAATTATTAAGTGATACAAATATCCAAATATAGATCAATGATTTTTGACTTTTGAACTCCTCACCACTTCGTTTAGATACCTAGATATCCATTGCAAGCCAATTTCATTCTTATTACTCTGGACAAACGATTCATGTAACTGAATTTTCCTATCGAAGTAGTCGCCGCGCGCATAGTAATAATGTAGGTATATTTTCGATACCTAAACGGGGAGTGACATAGGCCTGGCGAAGGGAGTAAACATACTAATCAGTGTGAACAACCTTTACTATGAGACCAACCATGAAATCGAAAAAATAATCTATAGCTCCATACATTCTGGCACGGTAGGTATTTAATTTTGTATGGAGGTGAGGATTTCTTTTTTACGGTTTCAGTGATGGTCCCATATAATAAAAGTTGTTTACATTGATTAGTATGTGTACCTACTCTCTTTCGGGTTGATACCTCCTTTCCTTTCCACTTTGTAAGGATTGATGATTTTATTTTGAGTATTAGTTTTAATTTATAGTATAGCTTTTAGTTTAATGTAATTATTATTAAGTTTGATTTGTTTGTTTGATTTCAACTTGTTTGCAATAGATATAATGGGTTACACATTGTAATAAAGTTAGCCCGTAGCTATATATTAAAAGAAGAAACTGATCTGATCGATCAACGTACAGCTGAAACAGTTGGGTCTAAATAGAAGAATCAAATTTACCAAACGTTTGTTTGTTTTAACTCTCTCTCTCTCTCTCTTTCTCATCTCAGCGTTTTCCCAGTTGCGTCCTCAGTTGTAATGCTAAGAAGTCCGGGGTCCTCTTATCGCACGTTTGCTTTAACTCTTTATTGCATATTTAAATATAAAAAGTTACAAAAAATGTGTTACAAAAATAAAAAAAAATATAGGAACGATTTTTATGAGTCTTAGATCAAGTCAAAACAGCTGAACTATTAATTGAACATTAAATTAATAAATATAAATCAATAAAAATAAAAGTACCGACAAATCACATAGATCGAGCTAGCCCCAAGAAAAGCTAGAGACTTGTGTTATGGGATACTTACTCAACGATACTATATTTTATAAGTTTTTATAACAAATACATATTTAGATAAACACCCAAGACCCAGGCCAATCTGAAAAAGATCATTTTCCACCTTGACCTGACTGGGGATCGAACCCGAGACCTCCTGAAGGACAGCGTGGCATGATGAACACTAGGCCACAGAGGTCATTACATAACGAAAAGAAAAAAAAATACGTGAGAACCATCGGATATTTTTATTTTATCTTTAATCGGATTCGAGCAAAGAAAGCATTTTATAAACGACTCACTGTCATTATCTCGAAAGCGTAATAAATGTTAACATCTCAGTTGCGGCAAAAAGTTCGAGTTAGAGTAACGCAGGCGCATCATTAATACTTCGAAAGTTTGATAAATTGTGCGGTTTTGATATTTATTTTAATCATGTGGAGTAAGTAGGCGAACAAAAGGGTAAGAGAGCATTTTTTTACGAAATTAAATATTTATGTGTCTATTGATATTAACGCAAGGGAATTAAGGGATAAGTCCGCCGTTGTATGTTTACTTTTTGATTTGTGACTGTGTTCTTTCTTATGTACAATAAAGCTTTATAAACAAACAAACAAACAAACGCACGCAGCTGTAGTAGACAATTTTAAAACTAGTGGCTCTGTGAGCTCTAGACAGATCCTAACCCAAAGTTTATTGAATAAAAACTGTAGTTTATAGGTAAGCGTAACAAAAAAGTTTTGTGTTTTTCGATATGGCTGAAAATGTTTTGTAAGTTTTCAACCCGCATATTTCCGCCTAATCTGATTTGACATAAAAAACTTATGTAATTTTTTATGTCAAATCAGAGAAAAAACTTATGTAAAAACCTGATCAGAAAATTTCACAACAAGCGGTTAAGAAATGGGACCTGTAGATAGCTGAAAATCGGAACAGGAGCTAAAAAAAGTCGGGATCGTGGCTTCCAAATCGGGATGTAATAAAAACAATATAGGAGATTAAATATCTTTATTTACCTAATAACCCCTAAAACTAATGTCACCGCAAGATAAGTTTGAATGAATGAATGAACAAATAACTAGGTAAAGACTATAATTGGAGCTGCCCAACGTTACAAAAACGTTAAAGATGACAATCCCGTAACTTTTACTAACTTTTATAACCTTGTAATAAATTTCTGCGACCAGTCAATATATCGGGTTATTTAGCGTCCCGATCAAGGTGTAATCGGGACATGTCCGTATACTCCTTGAAATCGGGACGTCCCGCTCAAATCGGGACGCCCAGCAACGCTATTGAGAACAGACAGACTGATAGACGGACAACTTTGACCGGCTTTTTGGTAATTTACACCTGTTGCGCTGCAGCGCTAAGAAGTTTTTCTTTAAAACCGCTGCGCTGGATTTGATGAGAGAATCGATGAATCATCAAATTGTGAATTTTATAATGAAACTCCCAATAAGATATTACACCCATTTTTGAAAAGTGTCTAAGTTAGATTCCATGGTGCTAATACACTACTTATGCATTAAAATTTTACATTTTCAGATTTCACGCGTACATTACCGAAATCGTTGGAGCAGTGGACGACGCCAAATTGCACTATGATCATGACGTCAGATGTGTATGTAAAGAAATGCGACAATGTATGCATTTTGGCAGTTGACGCTTTTTAATTTACATAGGCGTAGGACGTAACAACATGACGGCTACTCGTTTGTGTTTAAAAACAGATTATAAAGGCCGAAAACTTTAAATTGAGTTATAACATTTATTTTGGTATTTTATGAGTTAACTAACATTTTCCAACTGTTTTTAGCATAAAGCGCTGGACACACAGAAAAGACGTAAGGCGTGGACGGGGCACAGACATAAATCTCCGCGCATAGAGTACTATAATCCTCCGCGTCTGTTTCATACAAAAAGCAAAAGACGAAGAGCATACGGCCACCCCGTCTTTTCTGTGTGTATTGCTTTGCGACACATTTTGTATGAAAAAAACGCGGAGAGACATTTAGAAAGAAAAGAAAGAAAAATCTTTATTTGGCAAACAAAAATCTTATAAGTCTTATAACTACTAGACTTTTATTCATATGTATGCGTCCCGTCCTCGCCTTACGTATTTTCTGTGTGTCCAGCGCCTAAGCTATCTCAAGAATATATTTTTTGATTTTTTGACATATGGACTAAAATGCCATATTTAAGAATCTGAGGCTATTTTTTTCACCGCCTGTGGTGTGTTTTGAGTAGTATTGACCAACCGTGTGTAAATTGTGTAGTGCACGAAGTTGTATGATGTTTTTGTCATCTCTTGGTTATAAAATGATTTTTTACATCAAGCCACATTTTCACCTAAGATGTAAGTAAACATTTGATTCTATCTCATCTCACGAAACACTGGCGAAAAGTGTTTATTTACAGCAAGTTCCGCCGCTTTTCCTTTTGCGGTGAGGTTATTACGGCGCCACTTTCACTGAGATAAATCAATATAGAGACAATTTGACTGTATCTTCAGAGGCGACGCGTCGGCTTCGGTAACAATGAGTAAGGTTTGACAAAAATATACTTAGGTAAATTGTGGTTTTAGGAATTTGTACAAAAAATACTTTGAAGTCCGCCATTTTTGTTCAACATTTTTGTGTCGCATGGTACAGTCAAGTACCTGACCAGGCCCTCTACTTATATTACATGTAATTATACTTATATTACTCTACGATATTGACATGAAATTTTTTATTCAGACAGATTTTAATTAAGTCTTTCTAAATATATATTTTCATGTTAATATTATTTTTAGTTTAAGAGAAAATTCAAGATATAAGTAGAGGGCCTGGTCAGGTATCTTGGTACTTGACTGTATGAATGAATGAATGAATGAAAAACTCTTTATTGCACCAATACAAAAAAAAATAGCAAAAACAAAAGAAGATTTAAAATTTAAAATACATCAATACAATTTTACACTTCTACCACTTACACAAAATAACGAATTTATTGATTTATTCCCAATCGAGAAGAAATAGCCGGAACATTTAAAACTATTTGTTCCTTGGGGAAAGTTGTTCACTATCACGGACTGAAACCACCCATATAATAGTTACAGGATATTTTGTTAGACCTTATATTTCAGTTTGCAGCATGTTTTATACAAAAATATGTCACAAGTCGTGGGAAACCAAATTTTTCAAATTGTGGGAAAAGTTAAGTGTGTCTTCAAACAATATTAATTAGTTTAACAGGCAGTTAAGAATATAATTATAAACAATTAAGTATGCGTTATGTTTTGGCTATTATTCTCTCACTGAGAGTAAATTAAGGCTGAAAGTGTTTTGCACTTGACATTGTTTTTTTGCACACAAAAGGGTAAAAACGGGACCTTATTATAAGACATCGCTGTCCGTTTGTCCGTCCGTCTGTTTGTCACCAGGCTGTATCTCATGAACCGTGATAGCTAGGCAGTTGAAATTTTGACAGTTGATGTATTTCTGTTGTCGCTATAACAACAAATACTAAAAATAGAATCAAATGAATATAATGGTACGGAACCCTTCGTGCGCGAGTCCAATTGGCACTTGGCCGGTTTTAATCAACGACATTTGCCGTTTCTCTTGCTTTTTCACATTTTTTACGTCCTGTTTGTGTAAAATTCAATTTCTCACTTCATTGACAACGGAATAACTTCCCATACCGCCACTCCTACCATTCAATACACACAATACCCAATTACCTTAGTCCGTAGACTAGACACACAGATGGACAGCCCTTTGTTTGGTGTAATTGGCAGTGAAAGTCTAAGATTATTTAGCTAGAGAGTCAAGTATATTCAATTATGCACAGTACTTATTAACTACTATGTTAAATAAACATAGCAATATGCAAATTCCTTTCTCTCTATTAGCTGTTGGGATTGTCTTCTGCCCTTGGAATGTCTTAGTTGTAAGAGATTTCCCTTAGCAATTAGAATTTTTAATTGTTGGAGATAGGTAAAATATTATTAGTAGATAATTGACCGAGCGAGCGTAGTGATTGCGTTTCTAGATTGTCCAAAAAATGCTTTTGTCAGTCTGTTCTGTCGTAAAATTTTGTAAGTGGCTTTAATAATTACCTGAATTTTCCGCCCCCTGTTTGAAATAAATCATTTGATAGGAAACGGAGACATGATATATTTTAAATTTTATCTTGACCAGGCACTAGATAACCCTATAATGTAGCGCGCTGGGTGTGTTAAATCAAACACATTCGGAGTAGGTTCGTAGGTAACTGCTCTTTATTGTTGGTTTTTCTCGGCTTATATACAAGTTTTTCACAGCGTAGACTTTCGTCACTTGACATTGAACTTATAAGATAATAATTAAGACGAAGTGGTAGCTCAAGTGGCGCCCTCATTTGAAATAAATTGATTAAAACTAAATATGGCAATAATTAAAAATTTGATTTGTATAAATGTCTAGAAAGACCTTTAAACTATTTTATGAGTAACCTTTGAAATTATTACTAATAGACCGTCTAGTTTTAAAACAAGACGGATTACCAATATTACTTTCAAAGGTTATTCATAAAATAGTTTAAAGGTCTTTCTAGACATTTATACAAATCAAATTTTGAATTATCACCATATTTAGTTTTAAACAATTTATTTCAAATGAGGGCGCCACTTAAGCTACCACTTCGTCTTAAAACAATTCTTTATCTAGGTCGAGTGACTTTACACTACGTTGGTGTACGAAGAGATATAAGATAATAAAATAATGTTATTTATTTATCGAGGTCGTGTAACGTCACATTACGTGGATTTACATAGATGTGCGTACACTACAACCCTTCAAATTATTTTATGAACTACTGTTTACAGTTTAAAGTGAGAACGTGAAGCTTTTCTGCCAAAAGTGGCCGTTTATTTACAATTGTGCGTAAGTAGTTCATAAAATAGTTTGGAGGGTTATCCATTATTTTATGAACTGGAGCCTGGTCAAGACAAAATTTTAAATGATATCTCCGTTTCCCATCAAATGATTTATTTCAAATGGGGGCAGCGCTGGACCCCGGAAAATTCAGGTATACCCTTGACGAAATTTTTCAAATTAGCAGAAAATTTTTGCTTATATTAGCGCCTGTAGGTTGACTGGTAGAAAAGGACTTAAGTCCGCCTGTTACATTTTTGTAATAAAGTTTAATAAATGAATAAATAAGTGATGAAAACTTTGAAATTATCATATTTCATAAATCCTTTTTGTTAGGTACCCTTATTAAGACGTGACATTATTGTCTGAACAAGTACTTTTTTATTCGATAAACTTTAGTTAGGGTTGGGGGTGACTCGCGAGTCTAACAGCTCACAGAGCCACTAAGTAAGTATTATAACTTTTTATAGGCTTACTTTAACCAACTAGTCAAGTTTTTGAAGTAATTCTAGACCATGATACTGAACTAAATTAAAAAACAATTAAAAAAAAAACGAACATAAAATCAGCTTCACATTCTATTTGGCCAAACTGAATTTGTCTGAGGGAACGAAAATTTTTATAGATAAATGTATTTTTATAGAAAGAAGTTCTGTATCATAGACCGCATTTGCGCTACAAATTGTTTGGTGGGTAAAAAGTCAACCACCAAGAGCCCTATGGATGCCTGCCAGACCCTTAATTTGACGTGTAAAAGTGCCTGTAAAGGTCTAATTACTGAATAAACATTTGAATCTTTGAATCTTTGAAATTTCATTCATAATTTGTGCATAATTTGTGCGCGATTAACTATAAATAGTGTGAGTGTCTACTTTCAAACTACGCATATTGCACGGTTGTAGTAGACTTACATGTCATTTATCAATAAAATCTATGGGGGTTAACAATTACGTATAACGGAACGCACGCGCAACACATCCCGTTTCGTTCCACGCAGCCGATTGCCCGACTAACTCAACAGCGCATGTCAAAATGGCGGTTTTTCGCGGCTTAATCGCTGTTTAACAAATTTATGATTGTACGCGACCTACAAGACCTAACTTTATCAGCTTGATTGCTGGTTTTAAAAGAAAGTCTCTTTATAGTGTTTGAAATTGGAACGTCAAAGACTTTTTATTTCCTTAGGTCTTTTTAACCCGATTACCGCAAGGTCAAGAGAAAGGGTAATGATTTTAGCAGTCTATGGATTTAAGTATGTAATATGTATGTGTGTTCCACCGTAGCACCCGAATCGCTTATCCAATTTTTACGAATTATACATATATCAATCGATTCGACATTATTGTCCAAGTGACATAGGCTACAATTTGTTTGCAAAAATGTATATTACGAATGTTAGATATAAAAAAGTGAGAGTCAAAAGATTTTTTAAAGTGAAAACTTCTTTAGCGGCGTTGTACACTTTTTTTGTAATGGTAAAAAAATGATAAACTGGCGTCAGGGCGTCAGGGCGTCAGGGCGTCAGGACACGTGACCTGATCGAAAAGTCGTAAGACGTATGGAGAGTAGACAGCCGGCGCGGCGCGGCATAGGAAGGGAAGTATCCCCCTCTCTTTATACGGTGCGGCGAAAATGTATGCCTGCGCCTGCTGTTTCGTTTAGGCGGCGAAGGGCGCTTGCGCGAATGTTCGTGTGTGTTTATGTCACAGCGTGTCACGCGCATCCATGGAAATGCACAACGTTAATATTCAAGTTTTCACTTCTGCCGGCACTCCCGGAGTGCAACACGTCGTTTTTTTTTGTTTCTATATCAAGTGGGGTATCAAGTGAAAGATCTTGATTAGCACATTAAAAAAATATATACATTGTTAGCCGTATATGCCTTCCGTAGTCGGGTATAAGTTTTTTAAACGTATATCTTGTTACAGCCTATCAGTTCACTCGCCGTGTGGCGTCCAGCAGAGTACATATATATATCCACTAGAAGAAAGGACCACTGCAAGTCTTTTGGATGTCGCAGAAGGCAACTAGGAAATACAAAGCTTAAAAAAACTTATAAACATGAATTCATTAATGAATGAAAGCTGATAATCATCATTTCTAACCCGTCTGGCCAGCGAGGAGAGTGTAGGCCAAATCCTCTGGTTGCTCTGGCAAAGTATGGCTCTGGTAGTACAGAGCGGGTTGTGCTCCTGCAGTGGAGACTGAAAAGACCTGATGGTGCTGATGATCATAATCACACATGCTGGGCAAATGGGTTGGTGATCGCAATAGATGATATTAAGTCTTCTTAGAGTAGAGGCTGCTATCGTTTGGGTGGAATTGGGTAGCGACTGGATTGATCGTACCTATCCTACTCTGCCGTGATATCTTTACAAGAATAATGTAACGGCATCATAAATTGAAAAAAAAATTGTAAATTTTGAAAGAAGAAAAACCTTAGTGTCTATAATCTTTTATTTGTGTCAATAGCATACTAAAAATCATTGAGATAAGATAACATTTAGGGGACGAAAAAAGTTTCCTTCGTCTACTTTTTTATGAACGAAGTGCGTGCTATACTTCCCTCAGCAGTAACCTCAGGTAAGTGACTGAAGTGAGGTCATCATCATCGAACTTTAATTCATCTTTACTTGTCACTGTGTGCACAGAAACTACAAACAAAGCCACCTGATCACTGCATGTTTGTTTGTGCAGGAAGGAGTCCGGTGACCAGTGATACTAAGAAAAGTAAGATATCGTTCGGTGTAAATGCATCATTATTAATTCAAGATCCTTCCTTGTGCGTTATGTCAGTCACTAACACCGTATGAAAGGGAGATTGTAATGTGTAGACCCTGAGCCCTGCCCGTCAGGGATAAAGACGTGATAATGAAAAGTATAATTATATACTATTTATGCAGTTGTATGAACTAATCAGCTGTTTGACAAAACCTCTAGCTGTTTGGCATTACACCTCGGTTTTGTAAAACAGCTCAAAATTGTTCAGCTAGATTGTCAATTGTCAAAAACCGAGCTGTTATGCCAGACAGCTAGAGATTTTGTCGAACCTTGGATTGGTTCATCCAACTGCGACATTTACGAAGTGTAACGAAAAGGGGTAATAACCCAAAAGGGAGTAAACACCGATACACTATCCATCTAATCTGAAATTAAGGCGCTGTGCATCAGAAAAATACCGTCAAACGTCTATTTTATCATCGCGCAGTTAGCCTTATTTTTCATGGAATACTAGGATGAAAAAATATGAAGTACAGTTCAAAGATCAAAATAAATGATTACATCAAAATATTTTTAAACAAATATTTAAAACCTAACAAAATAAAATAGCAAAAAAGCTATATCCAGAAAGAGTTTCGTCGCTAATTACTTGATATTTTCAGCGACAAATACCAACTTTTTTACGTCTATAAAAAGTATAAATTAATAAGCAAGAGGGATACCTAAAAAAATACAATATTTGGTTATAATTATTGAATTATTTAATTAAAACTAAAAAATAACAACTGAAATGGCATCTGGTTTGAACTGAGACTGGTGACAGGCCAAACGTTATCGCCACTTTCAACCTTATTTCATTAGGAGTACGTACTATATCGCGCGATTTTCAGGTTGACGGATACAGCGCCTTAAATTATTATGACAACTTACTTCGCATTACTTATATTATAAAATTCTCTTTCACCATAAAGTAAATTGTGTTACAAGGAATAAAATCACTTATGAACTTGCGAAGCGAGGGATTCTGCGGTTGATACGTACCTACACATTATTTCTCATTATAAAGCCTGCTTTATTATGCAGATAAGTAATTACAAGACAAAGACTATCCTTGTACCAAAAAACAACTGACATTTGGTCCTATCATTAATTATCTGAACAAGTTGCTGACATTTGAAATCCCATTGTTGCGAAATTCTAGAGCAAGACTTTGAAAGATGTTTGCATATGGCATTGTATATGGAAGCTTATCTCCCAGGCTTATTATCTTTAACAGCGTTTTAGGGCGTGCGTTGCTTAAGGTGGGGGTACGCGACGTGTTCTTTCAGTCTATCTCTGTTACAGTCCGTATGTCCGACCACGATAGCAGAAGACGTCGCGTGATGCCGTGGCTCTGTCTCAAAGCACTGCCTCCATGGTCCAGTGGTTAAAGCGTCCGCCTTGAGATCCGGAGGTTGTGGGTTTGAATCCCACTGGGAAGCATTCTTTGCGAAAAGTTGTTTCCAGTCGGGTTAGGATATTCCAGGCTTGAATCACCTGATTATCCGAAATAAAGATGATTCCGTGTTTTGGAAGGCACGTATAAACTGTTCGCCCCGAATGCCATCTAGCGTTTTCTCATCAAACCTATCCAAGTAGTCCTGTTCTACTCTTTGGGTTGCGGAGGTCATACGACAGTCGCTCTGTGTAAAAACCAGTAACCTCGTCAAATCACGTTGGTTAGGTAGCGGACCCCGGGCTCTGAAGCGTTACCGCTGAGGATGCGACCGGGAATACGGGAGGATGATCATGACGATGCTTTGTCTCTGTCGCACGTAGAGTTTGTAACAGAGATAGACTGAACACGTCACGTGGTCAAGCTTACGTACGCCCACGCAGAAAACACTTTTGGAGACAACTTCAGTCCATGACACCGAGCTGATCGCATTGTCTGAGAAATAAGAGCAGGTTATAGTTGAATGACCGGCCAAGTGCAATTCGAACTAGCGTACAAAGGGTTCGGTACTTAAGAGGTTTCCTGTAGGTAGGTGTTAACCCTAAAAACTAAAAACCCTCCGAAAAATCTCTCACAGATGATGTAAGTATTTCTGGTGCCGCTAAAACACAGATTAAAATAAATATTTAAGTAGGGCTCCCATACAACAAAATATTTTTTATAGATATTTGTTTGAAAGGGTATACTTGTCACTGGTCCTATAGAAATTTTATCAATCTCGGTTGTGTAGTTTAGGGGAGAAGACGGTTTTTAGTTTTGGAAAATTATGACACAATATACTCTTGGTTACGCTGCATTAGGTTTCATGATGCCGTTATTCAGACCCGATTTCAGATTACTATTTCTACAATTTATGTCGTCTATTGCCGTGTTTCTATTCTATCAGATGTCCCTTCAAATAATTTGCATACTTTAAGGGTATTACTCGTTTCCATAAGATCTGGGTCGCGATTTGCAAGTAGAACCTAGCCGCAACGCAAGTGAAACCAAGCCGGTTTGGTTTAAATAGATCTCTTAAATGTGTTCTAGCTTCTAGATCACGTTGGCTTAGTTTATTTTAGTAATTGGGTCTAAGTTTATGCCGCTAATACGAGTTAGTAGTAGATATAGTAATGCATCTACAATTTGTAACATAACCCTGTACGATCTTTGTAGGAGCAACTCAGACCGTCAATATGAACAACTTTTCCTATGGGACCAATTCTTGAAACGCGAAAATAAAAATCGATGGACGATTTTTTGATTGGGGGGAAAAGGAGGGAGTTTGCTGTAGCGTCATATATCGACGGATTTCAATCAAATTTGAGAGGCGCCCTACTTCATTCTGCACAAATTTCCAAAAGGCGGTACTGGAGGGGGGAGGGGGAAGGGGGAATGTTCTCACGGAACCACTCATGACTTCACTACGGGACTCATTCTTAGTATTTCATGGTTAACTCCATATAATCGTTTACAATTCGCTTTTTTCCGATGAACTCAAATCAGATAATTAATCGACACGCACTTAGCCGGTTATTTCTCAACGTTAAAACAAGCTTTTTTTATGGCATCTTTGTATGAACTAGAGACTAATGACGTCATAGTTTCATGGAGTCAAATAGCGCTTTTAAGGCGGCCCTTCCCGGCGGTTCTGTCGTCAACGCGAGCATAGTTCGAAAAGCTTGTTTTTTATTAAGGACAATCCTAGAAAAAAAAAAGCAAACCAAAAAGAGGAAGATAGAGCCTGAGGGCACGGTTTGCACTGTATTGAATGAAATTAGTATCTCCTTTAAATTCACGGGTCTTTTCACCCCGGTCCTTTGAGAGGCTTGCGTGGGGATACAGATCCAACACGTAGAGGCCCTTTGGAGAAGTTGATGTAATGTGGCGCTCCCGCCAAAACCCATTCCTGAATATACCTATGAAAGGTGAACCCTTGAATAGGTTTCGGCAGGAGAAAGATCTATTGCAAGAAAAAGGGAAAGGTCTATGGATTATGGAATGAGATTGGGATGGACTAATGCTAGGATATTGCAATAGGAACGTCACCTGCCATAATCATGATTACTGACTATTGTAGGCAGGTGGTGGCTTGCCGCCTACTAGATGGGCCCCTCAAACGCGCCGACAATAGTTGCCAGCAAAGAAGCAACACCGGTGCAGGCGACTCAGGGGTGTCGAGAGGTGTGCTGCGCTTTCTCCGAAGTTACTCGCGGCGTTATGCCCTTTAACACTTCCACCCCTGGAGCAACAGCTCTAACGACTCCTCTCTGTACGGCCAATTAAGGCAATGCAGAGCTGAGAGCCCTGCGAGCCCTCTTGGGTCTCCACCCCGACCGATGAAGACACGTCGGGGACGAGGGCCCTGACCGGCTCCTTATTAAGTATCCTTTGAACGAATATTAACTATTCATAGAGTGCGGAAATTTCATAAAACTTGTTCCAGGATATACGTTTTTGTCAGTAAGATTTATAAGTTTGTGAAATAAATGTTTTTTAGTTAAAATTTTCATTACATTTGCGAGGTTTCTATCGATGTGTTTTTTTAATTTTTACAATTTATGAGTACTTTATGAACGGTCAAAGTTCAGGTAAAATTTGTGCAAAACAGCAGATTTTTGGAGGCGCATACTGAACTTATTTTTCCAAATATTCATTTTTAATTTCTATAGAAACCTAGAAATAGTGCACAAGATATCCGTTAGTTCAAAAGTTTTCCAGAAAGATCACTTACAACGCCATATTTACGTACGAGCGTTTGTATAAAAGTAAGACGGGAAGGCTGCTCTTAATATCAGTTTCTCTGCAATAATTGAAACTAAAATAAAATCACGTTAAAAATGAATATGATCATGACTAGTAACATTATTTTGTAATGGTTTATTTTCTCAACAGTACCAAATAATTTATATTTTAATTACCCATTTATGCCAACTTACCTGTTATTCTAAAACGCCACGTTTTTTTACCAACTTTACAAAAAGCCGTACTAGTTACTCCAATTACCTGGAAAGAGGAAAAAATAGTTAGTATCATAGGTCGGGCATCGAACTCGTATACTAACCACTGATCCGCAACGGTAATTATTGAATCATTAACTCATTACTCAATTAGTGAGGTAATGATGCCGTTAACGTTAAGTAGCGTAGATTGCGGTCAGTGATAGGATGGGTTGGTGCCGTGTGGGGCTAGAATAAGATCACTCCATCTTTTATTAGCTTTTATTCAGTTTCACCTGTCTCTTTGTCTGTTAGTCTGTAATCAAATCTTGTAAGTTAAATTTGACCTACATCCCGCTTTCCGATTGATCAAAAATTTTGCAGGCGTACGTTTATCGTGTGACAATGCAATATTATAATGACATGGAGCTGATCTGATGATGAAGCTCGAAGGTGGTCATAGCATCTTTGTTACAAAACAAAAACCCTACCAAGTTTGGGCTCGATTGATTCGTTTTGAGGAGCACTTTGCTCTTTTTAGGTCATTGTTATAGATAGATTCTGGTTTTTAATTATTTTTTAATTACTTGCACCTGTGTATGTGGTAAACTAGCATTGAACTAAGCACAAACATCTCGCAACTGGTGCAATTTCAAGGAACGTCCCGCTGAAGGGTTGATTCAGTGTACTCCAAATAACTTTTTCAAGGAATGAAATAACTGTGTATTACGAAATATACTCAAACTATATTTGAGGGGATCTGGGCTTTGTCTGCTTAAAGCAGGAAGACTCAATGCTCAAATGCTCTGACTCTCCCATTAGGGATAAAACATGATGGTATGTATTTGATAGTTGTGAATCATAGAGCTGAGATCTGAAGTCTGAGAAAGAAGGATAGAGCTAGATTGAAAGCGTTGAGATGTGGGAAGGCATTAGCTGGATAGAAAAGAAAACTAATGAGGAGGTGTTGTCACTTGTTGGAGAGAAACCACAAACTATAAATTCTAGGAGAGGAAAAATGTTAGCACTTTCAAGACATGTTGTGTTTTTAAAAGTAATATTGAAGGGAAAAATGTAAGGAAGAAGAGGCAAAGGGTGAACTAGAGATAGTTTTACAAAGCAAACAAACCATCAAATCAATGTTTTAACCTACAAGGATGTAAAGGAGTTGATTTTAGAGAGAGAGAGAGAGAGAGAGAGAGATATATATATATATATATATATATATATCTCTCTCTCTCTATATATATATATATATATATATATATATATATATATATATATACAATGTACCTTTTTAATTAAGAACAAATATTTTAAGGGGTTATTCAGTTCATCATTTTGAACAACTTTGCCCAATAATAGTATATCGAAATACGAAAAAAAATATTTAAGTTCTCATACAAATCGTAGTAGTCACGTGGTATCGTTACTATGAAAAATGCAAAAAAAAATTTCGTATTTCGATATATATTTATTGAGAAAAGTTGTTCAAAATGATGGACTGAATCACCTCTTAAAATATTGTACTTAATTAAAAAGGAGATTATATATATAAGGCATTGGTTGCTCCACAGACAAGAGCTTGGCTCTTAAATAATAAAAACAAGAAGTTATGTATTCTGAAATAACTTTTCCAAGAAACAAAAAGCAAAATATGAGAAACTCTTTTGACTGATCAGCTGATTCGGGTTTCTATAAAAGCAAGAATATATTTTTCATATTTCGCTGTAGGTAGGTACTCGTATGTATGTCAGATAGAGCTTTTATGAACGAAACATTTTGTTTTCAATAAAAGCATGAATTGATTAATTGGTAAATCTTCTAATTGCTCGGTGATTTCGGAAATATATTGAAATCACTAAACATTTTTCTGTCAATACCAAATTTAAACAATATTTGAAATCAGTCGATTTGAAATATGTTGCACATTCGAAATTCGAAACATTTCAAACTTACGATGCGTATCGAACGCAATCACATACAGACAATTTACTTGTTACAACACGGAAGTCATCATCACAAACTAAATAAAAGTCTATCTAAAAGAAATAGAGATGAAAATCATTTGTGAGCTATCGATTCAAAAAATCATATAAAATTTCTGTGAAAGGTTTTATATTGGGGAAACGGTAGAATTTGAACTTTATATGTGGTGCATTAAAGATGTTATTAGAAAGCAATTGAGCGCAATGAGAGTATTCTTGTTAACAAGTAGAGCATTGTATCATCTGTTTATGAATGTACTGCTGAATGAGTTTCCAATAAGATACATGGAAGGTGTATTTTTAGCAAACTCATTAATAGGAAGACCAAAGAAAAATCTGAGATATGTATATAAGAGTGTTATGAGTTATGAAGTACGTAGTTAAGTACATGGTAAAGATGCTAGTGACCGTTGCGTATTATCATTTGTCTTATTTGATAATTGCATAACTTTTTGATTTGTTTCTATAAACACGTACCCTTGTATTTATAAAAGAACTCCTTAAACTAGTTATAAAGTAATTATTAAGCTATTGATTTAAGTTGCATTTTTGCATTTGTTGTGTTAAATGCACAAGATATCTGCACTCCTTAAATTGGTAGCATTTTCACTATATGACAGATTTAGGGAGGTAGTCTTTTTAAATATGAGGGTTGATGTGCAGGCATTAATACGAGTACATAAAATATATTTATTAATGTACCGGTCAACATAAAGCATTTGAAGGTGATTTGAGTCAGTCAAGCAATTCATACCTACATGTTTTCCTATTCAATGCCGGGATCCAGGAAAAAAATCCTATTCCCAGTCCAGCCAGCTGAATACTTTATATGAGAAAGCCTATTTTTTTTCAAAAACAAACCTTAACTGAGATAAAGTATGATTTAAAATTAAATCATGACAGTTCACAGTAATTGATTGAAGATTACGTATTTATAGGAAGAAATTAAAGCCGTGCTTATTGAACCAGTTTAAGGTCATAAACATTTCACTAAACACACAATTTTAATCTTTATGACATTTATATTAAGGGCTTGGAGTCCGAACTTACGTGTTTATGTTATCTTAACAGAACCGATCTCGTTTTCATAAAAACAAGTGAAATGACAGGAAGAGTGACCGGTCCGGTTGTTGTAACTGGATGAAACTGGTTCGAACTGGATTGCCTAGTTGGTTTGAATTCTCTTAATACGGAGAAGTTTACACTAAAATACATATTTATGTTGTTTGTTAGTTTATTACATTCATTTAATTAATTTAGATTAATAGTTTATTAGATTTTTTAATTTGGCTGATATTTTCGTAGCTACCTACATATATACTTAGGTGTACCTACAGGTGTATATCCTATAAAAAATATAAAATATGAAAAAAAGATTTAGTCTTTTTTTAAGTTTTGAAGATTTGTGTACGTCAAAATCCTAAAGAATCTGGGTTTTGCTGGATGTAATAATAATTACAATTATTAAAAATAATCATATTTTTTTAAAAAGCTTATAATTCATTAAGTGTAATTATTATTTCAGTAAAATAATACTTCATTATAATTTGCGAAGTAATTGCTACAATATAAATAGAATAAGTGCCTCGGATTACCATAAAGACAGGTGCGGATGTAAGAGTGGTTTGCCTATAAACTATATAAAATCCGCACAGTCAGAACCATCCTGTATTTTCAACTGCTTTCTAAGGAAGTGGGACAGGTATTAGCAAGAGGGTGCGTATCATTTCACATAAAAACATTTCTCATACATTTTTATAAGTCTTTTAGATGCATTCTTAGCTGTGTTGCTTTAGTGTGTTCATTTTGACGCTCATGTTTGTCTGTTTGTCTGTCTGACTGTTTGTCTGTTGATCTGTTTCCCCATCTGTGCATGCACGGATGCACCGATTTCGATGCGGTTTTTACGTAAAAGTAAATTCTCTTGCGGTGGCTCTTAGCTTACGTTTGATGAAATGCGGTTCAGCTATTTAAATGTTTGTAGGGGTTAACGCTTAAAAGTCGGAGTTTTTTAATTTAACTGGCAAATAATACATAGCGCTACCGATATCAATAGAGAAGAAGCATAAGATTTTTATAAATATCTCTGATTTTATAAGCATTTACGTTAAAAAGGATGTGCCTATTTTTAGGAACTCTTTCGAGGAAAAAAAAATTTTTGCATTTTCTCTTTTCTACTTAACATCAGTTGGAATATGTAATTCCGCCACTGATCACTCGATGTTGACGACGGAGTGTTTTTTTTTAACTTGTCTGCCAAATAAGTTTGCTGCTATTATCTTCTCCAAAGATCTTCTTAGTCTTAGTCCGTCCGGTTGCATCCTCAGTTCTGCTACTTTGGAGCCCGAGGAGCGCTTTCTTGCTTATTCTTCTCCAAAGATGCCGAAGGCCTTGCCAAATCGAAAAGAAATATCCGCAACAATTCAAACAATTTTTCTATAGTTTTACGGGACGTGCCGCGTGCCTGACCTCAATCCTCTTTTTGAAATGTCAAAGTCAAAATCACTTTAATTTCTCTTTGGATGTTTGAATCGCTTAACGATTAAAGTGGTTATATTTTCTTTGATTGTAAATTTTCACGTCAGTCGTCAGACGTTGACGGCAGATCATTTACTTACAGCTCAATTAACAATACAATACAATACAATACAAAAAAATTTATTGCACCAAAAAACATTGACACATTCGGAATACCTACGAATTAAGGGGAACATAACATACAAGAGGCGGCCTCATCGCCGAAGCAATTTCTTACAGGCAACCAAAAAGAGGAGTGCGAAATATAGAATAAGATAACATTGTAGTTAGAATTTTATTCACTAAATTAATATAAATACAATAACCAGTTAACATTCTAAATATATATAAAATATATCATAATCTCACATCTTAAGCGCAATTGCAGAAGAAGCTGCATCAAACTGCACTGCGGCATTTTCTCCAAATACGTCAACTTAAAATTACACTGATATTGAATGCATTTGACCAAACGTTGGCCAAGGTCAAAGTTCACAAAAGACAAACTTATTTTCGGCTTCTCGTTTGATTTGGAAACAAACGTGAATCATCCACTTTCTCGATTGCATACATTAAAATGTCATTTTGCAACCATCACTGGCGGATCTGATTTCTTCTGTCTCCTGAATTATAAATTCAAATGATATAGTTATATACAGATGAAAGTATACTATATTGTCTTCATTTGTGAGAGAGCCTTTCAATTATGAAATGCTTTTAATCTAAATGCAAAGTTAGATGCGTAACATTCACAGTTTCCAAGTCTAGGTATATGGACAGTTTGGTTTTGTTATAGTCCATTTGTTTAGGTATTTAAAAGAATGTAAACAATCTTGACTTGTCTTTTTATCGAAATATACTCTTTTTAAATCAATACCTTCGCAAATTACAAATTATTTATTTTATAAATTATAAATTACATAATTTATTTGTAATTTGCAAAGGTAATGACTTATAAAGTGTATATTTCAATAAAAGAAATGTCAAGATTGTTTACATTCTTTTAAATACCTAAACAAATGGACTATAGATGAAAGTAAGTCTATTACAATCAACCGGAAAATTTGGAGAACGAGCCTGGCTTCAGAGAGTTTCTATGTTCCATGATAATTTGAGTATTTCATCGGAACTTCATGAAAAGCAGTTAGATCCGATGGATTTTTTAAGTACAAACACGAGTCAAATCTTTAGTCCTCCCAAAAAACGAAGTCTCGTCAATTCTTTTATTGACCTAAACTGATTGATAAGGTTTTGATTACTTAAGGGTTTTGATTTAAAAACTTCGGGGTGACCCAAATAAGCTCGTTTTGTTTTAGTTTAAGTTTGATGGCAATGTCTGTCTATCTGTTTGTCTGTGGCAAAACAGCTCTCGAGTGGATGGACCGATTTCAATGCAGTTTTTTTATGTGAAAGCAAATTTCCTTGCCGTGGTTCTTAACTATGTTTGATGGAAATTGGTTCAGCAGTTTAAAAGTTTTGGGGGGTGAATGCTTAAATTTCGGGGGGATTTTCAATCCACTCAATCAAGTTCAATCAAGTGAACTGGACAACTGAAATAGTGACAACAAGTGATATAAGGCATTATTTAAAAAAAAGAACAAACCCGACTGCTTTTTATATACCCAGTGTCACTCTCAGAATTAAGACGAATCTAATGACACCTCACAAGCCTAAATCCATCGAGCCGTTCAGGCTACAGAGCGTGCCAAATATTAGAATTTGGCGCCAAAAATCCGCCATTTTGTTTTTTTTTTTATTAGGTCTATATACTCAGTGTCACTTTCACAGTATATACAAATCTAACGACACCTCTCAAGCTAAAATCCATCGAGCCGTGCAGGCTGCAGAGCGTGCCAAATATTAGAAATATATGTATAGGGACAAATCACACTGATTGAGCTAGCCCCAAAGTAAGTTCGAGACTTGTGTTATGGGATACTAACTCAACGATACTATATTTTATAATGAATACTTAAATAGATGAACACCCAAGACCCAGGACAATTTGAAAAAGGCCATTTTCCAACCCGGGACCTCTGGGTGGCGGACTAGCACGGTGACCGTCGTCACCGAAGTTGCATATACATACATACATACTCTCGAAAAACATAGCCCTTGATATATGTCTGTGACATAGCCCTTCTGGCGCAGTCGGGTAAAATGTCTGCATTGGAAATAAATATAACAAACCTGGTTACATAACAAAGACAACAGTAATATAATCAAAACTGTACCGTTAACGTTGTAAACCACGTAATTTTCATGATATTACCGACCATGATTTTGGCACTTTTCGCTTCCGGCAAGAAAGCAACTTAAGTATTTGCACGTGACCATTTATATCAATATGGTTGTACAATGACCGAAATAAATGATTATTATTATTATTATTATTATTTACGTCGTTTCCTGTTGGATTTTCGAAAAACATTACGTGGTAAGTTACCTAAATCTTGAAGATAATTCACTGATTGAATTAAGAATAACTACTCTGAATAACACGAACCAAATTTGTGTGGAAAGATAAACTTAAAAATTGTTTTTATCAAGAAACTACGACGTCACAGTTCGGTAATTCATACAAATCCTATTGAAATGTTTTGTTTTGACGTTAAGAAATAACGGACGGTTGACGTCAAATGTCACATAATTTAAAAAAAATGTAGGTCTATGTTTTCATTAGTGATAGATTCATATAAATATATAAATAATAAATGAACATATAGAGACAAATAACACTGATTCAGCTAGCCCCAAATTTAGTTCGAGACTTGTGTTATGGGATACTAACTCAACGATACTATATTTTTATAACATATTCATATATAGATAAACATCCAAGACCCAGGACAATTTGAAAAAGGTCATTTTCCAACTTGCCCTGACCGGGGATCGAACCCGGGACCTCTGGGTGGCGGACTATCATGGTGACCATTACGCCACGGAGGTCGTCTAACGTCAAGGAGTTATGTAATAATTCTACTACTCTGTCACTCTCCTAGGAAAGATGAGAAAACTTCTCCAAAATTTTTTTTCACACATTGTTTATCAGTTGTCGTTTCAGGGGATTACTTCGAAAGTGGAACGAAAGACGGACGTAACTGCGTATCCCCGTTTTAGTGTCAGGCAACATTTAACATTCATGTTTCATGAATTGATGTCAAATTTGGTTTAACAACGTGGTATGGAAAGAGGGTATCAACCCGAAGCACGAAAGGGAGTAAACATACCAATCAATGTGAACAACATTTACGATGGGACCATACGTCTCCGCCGGAATACTCATATTCTAAGTACAGTAGAACTCCAATTATCCGAACTCCGACTATCCGAATCGCCGATTATCCGAATCACTTTCAGAAAAAAAATTGTCCAAAAAAAGTCTAAGTGCGCTATTATTCTTCCCCCCGCGAAGCCAGTGTTTGCGCGTTCGCTTACTATTGTCCTTCCACCGTCAAGCGAATGCGTGACCTGGCTGCCCGAAAACGGTTGAAGACCGCAAAACAGCTTACATTGACGGAGATGTTTAAAAAACAATGATTTTTATTTCTAAACTTGTACATAAGTAGATTTTATTTATATTTAATACATGTGAAAATATCATGTTTCTTTCATTTAATTCAATAAAAAAATAGTGCAATATCAAAACGTAACTTTTTTTCTCTCCAATGGCAATTTTTTAAAAAAAACTCCGATTATCCGAATATTTGATTATCCGAATGGGTCCCGGTCCCCATTAATTCGGATAATTGGAGTTCTACTGTATACTATATAATGTATTATTTAGTTCCACATCTCCACACTACCTTCTAGAACGTTTTCAATTTCAATGCTGTAGCCATACACGTGACTTGAGGTCATCAGACAGTCTTAAGCTTAATATGCCGATGCATCGGTCATCCTTCTACGACAATTCGTTCACAGTTCAAGCTGTGCGTTTATGGAACGAACTGCCTGAGTCTATTAGACGTGCACAATCTGTCTCTATCTTTAAAAACAGACTTAAAGAATTTTATCTAGCTCAGTAATCGTAATTTTTTTTTAATAATTGTATTATATTTATTTGCATGTATGTTATATTTACTAAACTTATTTATGTAGTTATATTGTATTATATATATGTAGTTTTTTGTGTAAGTGTATTATAGAATATATGTGTAGTGTATTATGTAAATTAAAAAGTAACCTTAGCTACCTATTGATTTAACTGATAGTTTTCTTTGCACCACCGTTATTTCTGACGAGCCTACATTCCTCTCCATCCACCGGTTGTCTGGAAGAGATCGCTTTAAGCGATAAGACCGCACATTGTACCTATGTATTTTAAATTTTAAATCTTTTTTTGTTGTTGCTATTTTTTTTGTATTGGTGCAATAAAGAGTTTTTCATTCATTCATTCATTCATCTCTGAAATCGTAAAGAAATAGGACGTCACATAAGGACGAATATCGTAGTATTTTATCCCCAAGTTGCAGTGGCGCAGCATGGGGGGGGGCGGAGGGTGCGGTTCGCACCGGGCAGCACTTTGCCGGGGGCCGCGCTGCGGAGGTGGCAGTTAGAAAAAAAAATTAAAATTTAGAAAAAAAAATTAAAATCTAAAAAAAAGTTAATTTCTTTCAGTGTTTTTTTCGTCATTTTTTTATGTTACCAAATACCCAGGTACCTATGCAGGTTCTATGCATGGGTGATACAAGCGCAAGGTTTCTCTATAAAAAATGTTAATTTCACTTTTCAATTCAATAAATCATTCAATAAAACTAATAAAAGTACTCTTTTTACCATGCCCAAATTTTTTATAATGGATTACAAAAATAAGAGGGCGGCAAATTTGGAATCCGCACCGGGTGCTAGTGACCTATGCTACGCCACTGCTAAGTTGTGACTTGTGGACCATATTCACGTGTCGGCCGGCGCGTACGCACGTCATATAAAAGTGATAACAGGCGGAGCAAGTTCGGCGAAAGTGAAAACGGAGTCGTCGAGCTCGTGTACCTTACATGATACCATATACAGGTGTACGTTCGCATATACTGTAATGATAGATTTAAGTTTGTTGAAATAAATAAAAATTAAATTTATGTTACAGACTACATATTTTTTATCTTTTTTAACCGATTGCCAAATAGGTGGAGGATTTAGATTTAACGGAATCTTTTTTTTAAATGTATGTTCACCGATATCATTCGAAGACGCCTGGACTGATTTAGAAAATTATGTTTGTTTTAAAGGGCATACCTGTCAGGTGATCCCAAATTAATTGATTTAATCAAAATCGGTTGTATAGTTTGGGGGTGAAGTCGGTGTTTGGTTTAAAAAAATTATGACTCATAGTAAGCAAATAAATGTTGGAATCTTTGAATCCCAAAGCCAAATCGGTCCGGCCTTTCTGGAGTTTTAGCGAGACTAACGAACAGCAATTTATTTTTACTTATACAATGTGGAAGGGGCATACCCGTAATAAATTAAACCAGTACTAGGTCACTATAGTATAATAATAATAAATCGTTTGTTTCGGACAACAAGATTCATACAAAGGGTTAATAACAATTGATCTTAAAAACTAGGGTGTTAGTAACAAAAAAATAAAATAAAAATAAAAATAGCAGACGGACATTACTAATGCAAAATGAAATTACAATAAGACTCAAAAAGCAAAAAGAAAATTCAACATTCCCATACAAATTGCCGTGCGGCTGCACACTATTGTATGGAAATGCTATTTTTTTTTGCTTTTTGACTGTTGTTTTAATTTCATTATACTAAAGTGATCTAGTATAGCCTATGGTTCGATTTATTACGGGTTTGTCCCTTCCACGTATAGATAAAAATTAAATGAAAGACTTTCATTTCAATGAAGGAAAAATGCCAAGGGTCTACCTGATGAAATAAGATGTCGCAACGTCTGGCCAGCTTTCTCCATGAATGATGAGACCTCATGAAACCGGTTGCCGATTGTTTTATTGCCAGGTTGTAAATACGGTGACGTAAGCTTTGTTGGAGCTGGACAAGATGCTCGGTACTTATGGAAAAGGCTCAATAAATATCTACACTGATGTTTATTCTTTTATGTTTGTCTAAATTTAGCTTCGGCTCTTCTTTTTTAAAAGATCGTAAACCAATCACCAAAAAAAAAAATTAGGAATCATTTGATTTTTCGATCTACGAGTCATCATCATCATCATCATCATCATCATCATCATTTGAGCGTATTCCCGGTTGCATCCTCAGCAGTAACGCTTCAGAGCCCAGGGTCCGCTACATAACCAAGAAGATTTGACGAGGTTACTGTTTTTTACACAGAGCGACTGCCGTCCGACCTCCACAACCTAAAGGGCAAACCAGGAACCAATCCTTGAATAGTTTGATGATCAAACGCTAGGTGGCGTTCGGGACCCACAGTTTTACGTGCCTACCGAAACACGGAATCATCTTTCTTTTCGGATAATCAGGTGATTCAAGCCTGCAATATCCTATCCAGACTGGAAACAACTTTGCACAAAGTATGTTTCCCAGTGGGAATCGAACCCATGACCTCCGGGTCACAAGGCGAACGCCTTGACCACTGGAACACGGAGGCAGTCTTTTCGATCTGCGAGTATATTTCCTTTATTATTCAATTCTTAATGCACAGCAAGAGATGGGCCAGAATCACAACAGAGTGGTTGCTTAAAGATGGTTACCGTCGCGCGGGTAGGCCAAGAAAGAACAGGCGGGATGATCTCGACTCATTCCAAAAAGAATGGTGGAGCCTAACACAAGAAAGAGATAAGTGGAAGCAGATGGGAGAGATCTTTGCCCAACAATGGAACAAATTAGATTAATAAAAAAAAACATTTCTTAATTTAAGTTGATTTCTTTGGCTACTGTAGCAGTTACTTCATTTCCAGATTTCTTTCTAGACATGTGTCATAATTAAAAATCCTTTCTTTGTCAGAACAACCCAGATTATAGTTTTTTTTTTTGCAATAGGGATGAGACCTGCGTAAAAAAATTTTTTTGTATTTTTTTCGTTTAGCAAAGTAGTAAAATATCACAAAGATGAGCGTTTCGAAGTTTTGGGGTGGGGGTAATTTGCGTCACTTTTGGTTAAAAATCGATTTTTTTAAATAATCAACATTTGAATAATCCATCTATACTAACCAAAAAACCTTTTTGCTTTACATCCCTATTGATACATGTTCCGCACTTATATATTTGATATTCTAATTTTTATCAGGTTTCCGTACCCAACGTTACTTTTTTAATTAATTGCGTAATGCTACGTACACACCAGGCCAAACGAACGCCACGAATGTAATGCACTAATGCACTTTTGGGTTCCGTACCCAAAGGGTAAAAACGGGACCATATTACTAAAACTCCGCTATCCGTTCGTCCGTCTGTCTGTCTGCCAGTTAATATTTCATGAACCGTGATAGCTAGTTGACATTTTCACAGATGATGTATTTACCAAACGTTACTTTTTTAATTAATTACATAATGCTGCGTACACACCAGGCCAAACTAACGCCACGAATGTGATGCACTGATGCACTTTTTTAGAGTTCCGTGCCCAAAGGGCAAAAACGGGACCCTATTACTAAAACTCCTCTATCCGTCCGTCCGTCCGTCTGTCTGTCTGCCTGTTAATATTTCATGAACCATGAAAGCTAGTCGACATTTTCACCTTCCTTAAATAACTATTGCTACCTAAAAATACTAAATACAGAATAAAATAAATATTTAAGTGGGGCTCCCATACAGCAAACGTGATATTTTATAGAACACTTCGTGCGTAAGTTCTACTCGCACTTGGCTGGTTATTATGTGTTTAGTCACAGAATAAGTACTAGTGCTCACGTACAGAAATCTTACTCAGGAAAGAAATTCAAAGAAATATATACTTAATGCGGTTAGCGATATGGTTTAATTTAGCTCGCGTCAGAACTCCTCATCTCTTCGTTTAGATACCTAGGCATTTATTGCAAGCCAATTTCATTCTTATTACTCTGAACAAACGATTCATGTAACTGAATATTCCCCTTCGAAGTAGTCGCCGCGCGCATACTAATAATGTAGGTATATTTTCGATACCTAAACGGGGAGTGACACAGGCTTGGTTTAGTTCAATAAAGTATCAAATAATCGTGATGGTATATTAGTTAAATAAAAATATCTAATTAATTAAATAAAATTTTAAAATTAAATAAAAAATTAGTTAAATAAAAATAAAAATAGCAATCTATTTAAAAATCCCCAATAATATCTAACACAAAATCGTGATACACAATCGTGCTCCCAATCGAAGGGTGTGGATAATCGCCGCTTGACCTTTACAGTGGCCTTCGAGCGTGGAAATTGAGTGTTTATAGCAATTTATGGTGAACGGTGACTGCCATGGCCCGTGGGTATCTACGTGTTTAGTCTGTCTTACCCGACTTCAAAGGAGCAGTTTTATTAATACATGACCGCTTGAAACCCACAAAGGAAGGAGCCAATCTGATTTGATTTTTGGTTGTCAGGTTACAGACCCAACACGTAGAGGCCTTTTGTAGAAATTGATGTTGTGTGACGCTATAATTGAATATTACTGATATGTTATATATAAAAAAAACCAGCCAAGTGCAAGTTGAACTCGCGTGGAGATGGTTCAGTACAATGCCGAAGATTTTTCGTAAATGAACACATTATATTGAAGTTTATCACTTTATTTTCAATTGATAGAATTGTTATATTATGTTTCTTGTAATTTACAAGCAATGAAGTATAATTTGTATTTTTTTTTTAAATTTTAGCATCAGTAGTTTTATTGAATGGTCAATTTTCGTCTACTTCATGAATAAAATCAAAACTATTTTATTTTACACTAATAACAAAAATATATTTGAGATCCTCATAATGAGCCCTTTCATTTGATATGTTATGATGACACACTAAGGTTTGCAAAACTTTTTTTTTAATTTCCTAATCTGTCCCTCGAAAATAAAAAAAAATATTTATTTCGCACATCTGTGTTTGGGTCATAGGATTACACCATCCTACCTCTTCTGATTTGGTCCAGTAGATTCGGAGCAAATTGTCTGTGACAGACGCACTAGTGATCCTATAAGGTTTCCGTTTTTTTTTGTACGTATCCCTAATTATAAAAACAAAAATTATTTAGTATGCCTTAAAGCTGCTCTAAAAGTTTGACACCAGCTACTAAGATACTCGATAAGAAGAATAGCTTAGCCACATCATTGAACGTGTGGAGCTCGGTGGCCTGGCGGGAGAACCTATTACTAGAGTTTTTGCAAGTTAAGCGACACCGGGCGTGGTCCGAACTTGGCTTAGTGGCAAATAAACTCGAGTTCCTTCCTGCTTCGAAAAGCATGTAAAGACGTTGGTCTCGGCTGTTATGGCCGTCGCCAAGCTATGTGAGATGTCTTTAGGCCAAAGATTTAGAATACACAAGTAGTGCTTTAGGCTGTTTGAAAAATCTGACACAAACAATCAAACGTGAAGTCAATACGGTATTTAAACAATTTATTTATATTAATACTCGTAAGTAACATAATCCGAAACCGAAATCATTTTTTTTTAATCTGCCCAGAAATACGTGGGGCGCACTATAAGTTTCCGGAATGAATATGAAAAAATACTATTAAAGGTACAAAATTAATTTATTGTTTTTCAAAATAATCTCCCTTGGCGTCTATGCACTTTTTCATTCGATGAAACCAGTTTTGAAAACTTTTGTGCCACTCCTCTGTGGTGACCTCTGAAACGTGTTTTTCATACTCCTCGACAGCCTCTTCTGGTGATGAAAATCATTGACCGCGTAATTGGTTCTTAATTTTTGGGAACAGAAAAAAGTCACAAGGTGCCAGGTCGGGACTGTATGCAGGATGACTCATGAGTTCTACATTTTTCGCCTTCAAAAAGTCGTTTGTCTGTCTGGCCGTGTAAGAACTAGCATTGTCGTGGTGCAGGATGATACGGCGTTTACGGTTATTTTTACGGAGTTCGTCAATAACTTCCGGCAAACAAATGGTCGTGTACCAGTCACTATTCACTGTATGACGATTCTCTAAAGCAACAGTAGCCACGTGTCCAGTTTTATTAAAAAAAGAAGCAATCATCCGCTTAGATGCACTTTTCACGCGCGCCACTTTGGTTGGTTTCGGCTCGTCTTGAAAGACCCATACGCTCGATTACTGCTTTGTTTTGGGATCGTAGCAATAAATCCATGTTTTGTCACCTGTTACTATGTCCCACACCAAATTTGACGCACCTTCGTTGAATCTGGTAAGCATGGCACTGCACCAAGTGACGCGGTCCGTTTTTTGAGCCTCGGTCAAGTTGTGTGGGATCCACCGCGAGCACAGCTTTCTCACACCCAAATGTTTGTGTAGGATTAATTGTATTTGACTCATGCCTATTTCTAAGGATGCGCGAATTTCATGGTAGGTCACATGCCTGTCTGTTTCAATCATACGGCGCACAGCATCGATGTTTTTGTTGGTCACAGCGGTGGACGGCCGACCATCGCGAGATTCGTCACTGAGATTGATACGACCACGCTTGAATTCTGCAAACCAGCTATCTAAGAGCTGTCTTGCATGGTGCTTCATTGCCAAAAGCTGTTTAAAGCCGAGCGATGCTCTGTTGAGCTGTCAAATTACACTTAAAATCGTAGAAAATCATACTACGAAAATTTTCCCGAGTTAAATCCATGTTGATGCAGACACACAATTTTTTAAATGGCGCCACAAGGTAAAAACAAAAGACAGTCAGATGAAACAAACTGCATTCTACAGCCAAAGAGTTCTATTTTCAAATGTTGCAATAAATTTTTAAATATTGTTTATGTAAGTGGCCAGTTCCGGAAACTTATAGTGCGCCCTATGTAAGTAAGTTTTAAGCTTTTAAAATCTGATGGAAGGGGAGACTATCAAGTAACAGAAAGAGGTTGCACGTACAGCGCTCTTGACGTCACTGCTATT
Organism: Acrobasis suavella; assembly: GCA_943193695.1. Taxonomy (NCBI): domain Eukaryota; kingdom Metazoa; phylum Arthropoda; class Insecta; order Lepidoptera; family Pyralidae; genus Acrobasis; species Acrobasis suavella. The sequence continues at coordinate 3,038,414 of OW971950.1, forward strand.
TGGTCTCGTGCGTATGAAAGAGATAGTGAGATGTCCCCACCACGCTCCCACTCTTATAATTGAAATGCTAATTATTACTCCATTAATTAACCAATTTTCTTCCTGTTTGCAAAAAATATTTGTTTTCAGTGGTATTTTTTGTTTTATTTAAAATATTAACCGAAAACATGCACAGTAAAATATCCTAATGTATGTATATTAACTAGTTAATGGACAAAAACCTCGTGCCCAGATTGAGTCATAATCGATGTACCAACAATGGCCGACCCAGCCAATCGACCAGATCGGAATGCGGGGTCATCGACCACTTTCATCACTTTCCACTTCTACAGCCTCTGCCACCTGTTTAGATACTGACCTTTGCTCACTCGAATATTTAAAAGGCTTTTTTTGCGACTGGAATAGTTTTCATTTGAATAAATTAATTGAATTTATTATTCATTATGTCTACATCTTTTCACGGCACATTTATCACTTTTGTTTGGTTTAGGCACAGATAATACAGTAAAAAAATATTTGTTTGAAAAATGACTTGTTTCTAAAATGTTCTTGGGAATTAGGTACGAGGGGGGGTCAAAAAGTTCGCGGAATGGAGGGGATAGCGGGGGGTGGGGGACCTGCCGCAGGTAGTAACTAATGAGCAACTCTTTGTGAGTATATATGCCAAGTTTGAACCTGATTGTGTCAATAACCTTTGACCTGTCGTCGATCAAACAAGTGAATCCGGAAGAAAAACTTGAACATGGAAAAAATCGAGTTTCGTGCCGTCATAAAGTTCCTCACTAAGCAAGGAAAACCACCTCAGAAAATTTTGGAAGAAATGTTATCAGTATACGGGGACTCTTGCCCTGGGAAAACCATGGTGTACAAGTGGAATAGCCTTTTCAAGCAAGGCAGAGAGTCTCTTGAAGACGACCCTCGCTCAGGACGGCCGATTGAGGCCACCACCTCAAACATCGTTGAAAAAGTGGAGAATCTTATACTGGAGGATACTCGTTTGAAGAAGAAACAACTTGCAGAAATGGTTGGAGTATCACCTACAACCATTTTAAATATTCTACACGACAATCTTGGGATGTCAAAAGTCAGCGCAAGATGGGTGCCAAGAATGCTCACACCACCACAGAAACAGCTGCGCGTCGAGTATTCAAAGGAGTTTTTAGACCTCTGTAGCGCCGACAAGGAAGGAATTTTTGCAAGACTTGTTACTGCAGATGAAACTTGGGTTCATCATTATGAGCCTGAGTCGAAGCAAGAGTCTATGCAGTGGCATAAAAAGGGTCAGCCCCCCCCTAAGAAATACAGGGTGTCACAATCGGCTGGAAAAATCATGGCAACTGTTTTTTGGGATACAGAGGGTATTTTATTAATAGATTATAAAGATAAGGGTGTTTCTATAACGGGAGAATACTACGCTAATCTACTAAGACAATTAAAAGAAGCAATCAAGGAGAAAAGGCGGGGAAAGTTGACAAAGGGTGTGCTGCTTTTGCATGACAACGCACCGGTACACAAGAGCCGCGTTGCGATGGCTGCCCTTCATCACTGTGGCTTCGAAATGTTAAACCATCCTCCCTATAGTCCAGACTTAGCCCCCTGTGATTATTTTTTATTTCCCAAATTAAAAAAAGAGCTTCGGGGGAAGAAATTTTCCGATGATGAAGAAGTCAAGTCGGCGATTTCGGCCTATTTTGAGGACAAAGACAAATCATTTTTTTTCGACGGTATTAATAAGTTAATAGAGAGATCTGAAAAATGTATTCGACTTAAGGGGGAATATATTGAAAAAGAAAAATAGTACAGTATTTTATTTCACCCCCCTTCCCCTCCGTTCCGCGAACTTTTTGACCCCCCCTCGTATATAAGAAAAAATGAGAGGGTTATTTTCAATGTTTATTTAAAAAAATGTTTTAAATAGACATTTTTTTAAATATAATTCGATTTAAAAATAGTCTGTTTTATATAAAACAATAAGTTATTATGCGAAAATAATTACACTAGCTACAATTATTTTTTATAGCATTCGTTATTTCTAACGAAGATAATGAATAAATAAGAACATATTGTATAAAAGGCGATTTTTTTTCGTTGTGTGCCTGATACCCGATAATAAACAATTTCCTTCCTTGTTTCTTTAATTTAAATTTTACTAAACAATTTTCTTAATACTTACCTATAGACGTTAGTTCGGCTTATTTTTCAAATTTAACATGTTTTGTTTTTTTTTTTACTTTTTAACCAATTATGGTGAGTCTTTTTACATTGCTGTGATAAAAAAAGCAAAAGATCGAAACTTCCTTATATATTTTCTTATATTGAGATATAAAAAAAAGAGATTACACAATCTCAATTTTTAATAAAAGGCTGATCAAATTATTCAAAAAACATGAACACGATAAATTTAATTACACTCCAAAAGCATTACACAATACCGAACAATTAAGATATTACTTAAACTGTTTACGTCATTTCAATTAATTATTGTACACGTTTGCGGAAACATCTAAAAATATATTTACTTGATAAAATCTACACCTCTTGGATATTAGTCTTAAATGAGAAAGTATGGTATATATTCTTACATATACAATTTACATTTTAATAATCATAAGATCGAAATCCTTTAATGAAATAAGTAGCATGTAAATCTCCATTTAGTTCACGCTTCTTGGCTTTTAAAACCGTGTCAGTTTCCTATAGTTTCGACCCAATAAGAATTGTATGGTTAGTCACTTTCTACGGTCTTTGACACCTTGCTTACTTTATAATTTAGGAAATTAATATTTCCCAACATTAGAATTATTAAGATTTGTATGAAATACCAAACTGTAACGGCACAGTTTTCCGGATATATAAGTTTAAGATCACGCTGAAAATGGATATAATCAATGACAAGTTACATACTTTATATATTTTATTTATAAATTAAGTTTGACGCTAATGTCTGTCTGTCTGTGTGTCTGTCTGTACCGTCGTAGCGCTCGATCGGATGGACCGATTTAAATGCGTTTTTTTTTCGTGAAAGCAATTTCCCTTGCGGTTGTTCTTAGCTATTGTTTGAGAAAAATTGGTGAAGCCGCTTTAAAGTTATTGGGGATTACAGCATGAAACTCAGGGCTTTCCCTAAAAAATTAAAGATGGCGCACTGGATGGATATTCATCACTAGATGGTGTTCTTGACATTTTCGGTCTGGGGTTTGTTTTTCAAATAAACTTGTTGACGTGTGTGTCATGTAGTACAACCTTATTCTAACTCACACACAGAAACGATTAATTTCTGGTCACATTTTACATTACGCTAGTGCTAGCTTGTTACTTCTAAATCTTCTAAATCTGTGCATTTTTCATCTTGACCCGACGGGGGATCGAACCCGAAACCTTCAAAATTCAAATGTTTATTCAGTAATTAGACCTTTACAGGCACTTTTACACGTCAATAATTATAATTTACATTACGTGTTGTTTATATTGAAATTTAATTTATTTTAAAGAAAAGCTAACATGTACCAGCGCTTCGTAACGACCACTGCAGAGAAGAAACCGCAAAAGAAACTCATTTTTACTGTATTGGTCGCCTACTCGCCAGAAAGGCTTCGTCATATTATTATTACATCTTTTTTTAAATAATAAATACTTTTATTTAATAGTACCCGTTCACGAGTTGACGCACGGATCAGCCATCGTTAAACTCAACCATATTAGAGGGAATCTTGGGTGACAGTCTGGCATGGTGATCACTAGGCCACGGAGGTCGTAATGTTGAATTAAATAAATCTCTTCATATTCTCTCTCTGTCTCACTCTATGGTTTCGGTCTAATAATAACTCTACGGTTCGTTACTTTCCATGGTCTTTGACATCGTAAACGCTAATTAGGGGCTTTATGGGAGCCGAAATCAGCATGTCAACGTTCGCTTTCTACTTGAAACTTTCTATTGATTCAGTTTTCTATTAATTGCGGATTAAAATAACGAATGATAATATCTTAGATCTTCATATCATAGATAGGAGAATGTTTAATGAACCCATGAGCAAAGTATTTTATGTAGCAAGTAGAGTTCGTGATTTTGATCTGGACAGAATTTTGAATTATGAAACTTTTTTATCGACTTCATGAAAAGGAGGAGGGTTACTGGGTATGGAGGATTGGGTACTTTCCTGGGTGAAAAATAAATTATTTACACTGTTAGAAAGATAATCTAGTCAAGTGAAATACATACACAGAGACTGCAAAGTTTGCAGCTGTGGTGCATCTCCACAGACTATGGCTTACTTGCTGAGTTGCCCAGCGTGCCCCTACACCTGCACGCTGATAGACCTGTACAATGTAAGCTCCAACGCAGTTCAGGTCACTGATTACTGGGCCCAGAGAAATATCTAATAACATGAACATCGACACGCTAAGAAGAAGATCATTACAAATTGTACAGAACAATAAGCAAACATAACCACAGAATAAGTACTAGTATTCGCGTATAGACGTCTTACTCAGAAAATAAATTTAAAGAAATATCTACTTAATGTGGTTAGCGATGTGGTTTAATTTAGCTCGCGTCAGAACTTCTCCTCTTCGTTTAGATACCTAGACATCCATTGCAAGTCAATTTCATTGTTATTACTCTGAACAAACGATTTATGTAACTGAATTTTCCCCTTCGAAGTGGTCGCCGCGGGCCTAGTAATAATGTAGGTATATTTAGGATACCTAAACGGAGAATGACACAGGCCTGAATTTACGCTAAAAGCGTTGTCAACCAGTCAATAATGAATGTTCACCGATTATTCAAAGACGCCTGGACCGATACAGAAAAATTTTTTTTTTAATAATTGTCACGTGGTCACATAGAAATTTTATTAAAATTTACATAAAAAAATATTTTCTCAAAAACTTATTTATATAAAAGGTTTTTGTAGCCTCTCAGTGGAATTCATATCAGAGCAATCTATCATTTCATAACAATGACGTCATTACCCTTTACATAACCTGGTCATCGCCCCGAATTAACCTTGACTGCTGGTTTCCCAGAGAAACAATGCTGTCGTAACTTTCATTGCATCACGCTGTACATTAGACATTAGACATACAGGGTGTTGTGGGTGTTGCGTTGGCGGAATAATGATTTTGTTTGTTGATGAAATGATGTTTGTACGTAAGTGTGAGTATAGAATTTTTCAAAACCAAAAACCTACTTTAACACCAACCACACTAAACCACCGATTTTCATAAAATACAATCATTTTAAGTATTTTTTATTATTATTATTTTTTTGATTATAAAATATTAAGCATTTTAAGAAAATTTTCGTTGTAGTTACGAAGTTACGAAGCCACACAATTAATGGACATCCACACACAAATCTTTTGTCTCAACTGCCCGACTTCTTGTACGTACTAAGGCAGATCTGAATGTGGACAATTACAGGACAGTTGCAGTGGCTAGGTTCTGGTCTAACAATATCTAATTTGAATTGATTTTCCATTTAAACTCGATAAGAAGAAGTTAACTAAGTAAGCAGAATTTACTAAATAATGTTTTTTTTTCAATTATTGAGGTAAAGTCTGTAACAAAAAGGGTAAAGTATGTATTAAGATGGACCTACACTACAAACAGTACTTCTAAAAAGCGGCAGCGACTCGCATAACAAAACTTTAAATTCTAAAGCCTCGGTTTTTAGGAAGACTATACAAAAGATGTCCTCCTAATAATTTTTTTTTTTTTCTCATAGCGCGGCATACGAACAAGCTGGTCACCTGATGGTAAGTGATCACCGCTGCCCATGGACAACTGCAACACCAGGGGTGTAACAAAAGGGTTGCCGGCCTTTCAAGAAGATATAGGGGGAGGGGGGAGGGGAGGGAGAGGGAAGGGGCTCCGGCTCTCTCACTCACCGAACGAAGCAAGAAGCGGTGACGCTACTACTTAGACGTCGATTTTCTGTGAGAGTGTGGTACTTCCCCGGACGAGCCGGCCCGTTCATGCTACCGGCAAAACAGAGTTTTGCCGGTAGCGTGGCTCTACCACAAACTAACATACTTACATTTATAGCAACTCCATTTGTTTATTATATATACGTAGATATTAACCGCCGGTCGAAATGGTTTTAATTGTCTTTTTTTTTTAAAGGCCCGTCCAATAATTTGATACTTTGGGAAAAGCAATATTTGCAAGCAAAAACCAGTAAATGCTTACATAAGAAGTGCTTCCCATGACCTTCCTCTGCGACCAATTGAGCGGTGCGGTCGCTTTCACCTGGTCATGATCATTGCCAATGACTTGCCCACAATTCGGCGACTTGACCTTTGGTAATTACTACCACAAAACCACAGCCTGTAGCTAATGAGTTTGTATATTTTTTTTTCTACTCCTGTACTATTATATGTCTTTTAAATGGTCCCGAACATTAATAAAAGGACATAGATTATATGATTTTCTAAAAGTCTATAGTATATTCGTAATATAATAGCACATGTGTCGTTATTTCGCCAAAACGATACTCCTAGTCATAGACCTATAACTTTTTTTCTTTAGATCTACCATACTGCCAACATAATAAAATCGTTATTTTAATATATGGTGCCATTTTTCAAACATGGAGTCACTGAACAAACGGTTTTTTGTATGAAAAAACATTCTTTTAAGTGACTCCATGTTTCAAAAATGGCATTTTTGGTCACTAGCAAGACGTCAATAAAAAAAAAATAAGTCTTCCATATATACCTAGTATCTAGCAAACATATGGTAGTATTTCATACTTTTCTTTGTTTATTTTTGTATTTATTTTAGTAAACGCGTGGATACTTCCTAAACATTTTCCATTACACTCCACACATGAAACATAAATAAATAAATAGCTGCATTTTCTGTTACCATAATAAGCTTACTGTAAAAACATGTAAATGCTCTGCGATCAATAAGTGACCAACATATAATTAATATTTTCTCTTGACAAGGTCTGCGAGTTCGGGTTTATCATGCTCACTAAAATGTCCAATCCGGTGGTGGCGTCGCTGGTCGGGTCGTTGGATTCCCTCTAATATGGTTGAGTTTAACGATGGCTGATCCGTGCGTCAACTCGTGAATGGGTGCTGCCGGGAGGGACTGGTCAGCTCGGCTTCGCTTTTTTTGACTACTTAATATTTTTTATTACGCAATTTATGTTAGTTTACTTGTTCGCAAGCATAACATGTTATAATGTGTCAACATTGTATTATATTATAAGTATTTATTAATTAAAAGACAATTATAATAATATGACAAAGCCCTTCTGGCGAGTAGGCGACCAATACTGTGAAAATGAGTTTCTTTCGGCGTTTCTTCTCAGCAGTGGTCGTTACGAAGCGCTGGTATCGGTAGCTTTTCTTTAAAAAATAAATTAAATTTTAATATACTTTACACGTAACATAAATTATACTTATTGACGTGTAAAAGTGCCTGTAAAGGTCTAATTACTGAATAAACATTTGAATCTTTGAATCTTTGAATCTTTGAATCTAAATGTAGTCGTAGAAAAAGTATTGTATGCAACGTTGTATAAGTATGTCAAAAAATGCTCGATGGCGTCTCCTTACGATGCTCGCCAAGGCTCGCATCGTAACCTGCGCCACTCGCATTTTATGAACCTTCTTATACAACTGTTGCATAAAATACAATTATTTTCTTGTCTTATGTTTATCATGCGGGAAAGGCATGATGGCAGAAAAAAAAATTGACCTTTGGTAATTACTACCACCAAACCACTGTCATCAGCTATTGAGTTCATATCTTTTATTTTCTTGGCTTTTGATCGGCATTTAGAATTGGCATGATAACAGAAAAAAAAATTAAATTCTATTTCTTTTTCTTTACTTTTTATTTATAAAAAAATATTGTACACGCATTTTTGAATTCTCTGACTAACAAAAAAATATGAAGATACAGAGCATTTCTAGTTTACACTACGTCACGCCTTTGTAAAATTTAACTGAAAAATGACGTCACCATTCCCTGTCATCCAACATCTTTGTATCAAATCAAATTTATAAAATCAAAGTTAGTAATCATTGACATTAATTAATTAAAGATGACGACCTCTGTGGCCTAGTGGTCACTTTGGCAAGCTGCCGGACGGAGGTACCGGGTTAGATCACCGGTCAGGCTAAGATGGGAAACGATCTTTTTCAGATTGACCTGGGTCTTAGATGTTTATCTTTATATGTTTTTGTTATAAAAATAGTATCGTTGAGTTAGAATCCATTGACGACCTCCGTGGCGTAGTGGTCACCATGCTAGTCCGCCACCCAGAGGTTTCGGGTTCGATCCCCGGTCAGGGCAAGTTAGAAAATGGCCTTTTTCAAATTGTCCTGGGTCTTGGCTGTTTATCTATATATGTATTTGTTATAAAATATAGTATCGTTGAGTTAGTATCCCATAACACAATTCTCGAACTTACTTTGGGGCTAGCTCAATCTGTGTGATAGTCCATATATATTTATTTATTAAAATGATTAAATAAAGGTACTTCAACGTATGTATATATAATATTGAATGTTTATTCACCTTGCTTTCTTTCCACACCATCAATCATATTATCCGGTAAAGATATCAAATTCGCTTTCAGTGTAAAAACACCGGATCTAGAATGTAGGTCTAAATGACCATGTAACATTATGGACCATTCATGTAGTGAAAATCTTACGTCGATTATCCTAGATTTCTAAAAGGGGAAACTGTTCTAACAGCGATGATTCTAAGACATACTTCGTTTCACGTGTCTTTATAGAAAATACTTAAGTTCTTTTTTGTAAAATAATTAAGTATGCATTGTCTATTTTAAAGTAATAAATACTGACTACGACCGACGAAATCCACAAACGTAGCAAGTGTTTATTGAGAGAAAAAGAAACAGAATTGGAGTTAAAATAAACCACAAAATTAACCTTCTGTTTGTTATTCGTGAGTGTAAGTGGCTAATACTGGTGGCAGATTTTTCAAGCTGCCTAAAAGCATCTGACACAGCTTGATGACTGCCTTACAATAATGACAGCCGGGACCAACGGTTTATACGTGCATTCCGAAGCACGCAGGAGATCGAGAACGTTTTAATGCCACTTTTGCACATCCAGGTGCAGACCATGTGTGATAGTGTTGATTTTCTTGCGAGAAATGCACTCCCGCTCGGCCACCGAACTCCTCACTATAAACCTACAGTGTATTTTGATGCTTTCCATTGGAACTTAGTTACTTTGACAAGCAAATCAGTGAAATTTGTTTTATTTTTATTAAAAACTTAGACTTGACCATATTTTTTACATCAAGCCTATTGGTGTATGTTCAGGTACATTATTTTACTTAATAATAATAAGTTTAATCTGGTTGGCAGATGGGTGAAGGTCGATGTAGTTCTGAACCTGTATAAACATGCAATAAAACTTTATTTTAACAAACTTTATTGTTCCAACGCCTAATATTCTTTTGACAAAGAGCATTTTCTCCCAGTCAACAATAGGGATTATATTATATATCTATTATACAATATGTAACAAAACCCCTGTCCGATCCTTGTGGGAGCAACTCAGACCGTCAAGATAAACAATTTTTCCTACGGGAGTTACGGGACCAATGCTTGAAACTCGAAAAAATCGTCATTTTCATAAAAAAGTGTTCGGTCGGCCCGGCAATTTGTATGAAAATGACAATTTTTTCTTCGGATTTCAAGAATTGGTCCCACAGGAAAAGTTGTTCATATTGACGGTCTGATTTGCTTCTACAAGGATCGGACTGGGTTTTTGTAACATATTGTGTATACATATCTACTTATACAGAACACATATATAAATTTACTTATACTAACATATAAGAGAGAATTTGGTAGAAATTTCTCTGATGTCAACGGTAAAGTATTCCAGAGCCGTGAGGCTTGAAAAGAAAAAGAGTTAAACACTAAATTAATCCAGAAAAGGGCGAAAAAGCTAACGTGTCTCATAAGACTGAAATTGTTAATACAGCTAAGAACAAAACCGAGAGAGATTTTATGGAGACATAAATATGTAGAAGTATATAAACGATTTTACAAGTTAATCTTCACCGTATATTGTTCTATACGTTAGTGAAACCCACATCTAACCAAAAGACCGATAAAACCGCTGGAAGACTTCAATTTAACACAATAAATCCACTAAGAATTAACAATAAAACCCTATAAACAAGTAGGAAGCGAGCGAAATGAGTTCCGTTCCATTCCAACTCGTATAGCTCTGCGAATGATGGAAAGTGCAATTTACTACTGAAAGCTTTAAGCTTCCTTATTCTCGGCAGATTGGATGAAAGCTAACTATTTTAATGACTCGGATGATTTGAATCGTAAAGTTGAGCTTCCAGTTAAGATGTCATTTGCCAAGTGACATTACGTTAGTTTAGTGAAGAGTTTGGTGATCCGGCGGGAGTGCGCATTACCAGACCTGCGTCACTCCCCGTTTAGGTATCGTAAATATACGAGTACCTACATTATTACTGTGCGCGCAGCGACTACTTCGAAGAGGAAAATTCAGTTACATGAATCGTTTGTTCAGAGTAATAAGAATGAAATTTACTTGCAATGGATGTCTAGGTATCTAAACGAAGAGGCGAGGAGGTCTATCGCGAGCTAAATTAAACCATAGCGTTAACCACATTAAGTATATATTTCTTTGAATTTCTCTTCTGAGTAGACCTCTTGTACGTGAGTACTAGAACTTATTCTGTGGCATTACTAGTGCTTTCGGAAATAAAGCGACAGGGTCTGTATTGGTTCCTCTAATTTTTTATATTCCTAATATAGATTGGCGCACAAACTTTACTTCTTAAGACATGTATGACAATCGATTTTAGTCCATGTTATATTAGAGATTCTAAAGTTAGGGCTAACAATTGATAGACTAAACTAGTAGTAGTAAATTATCGTTTAGCCTTATTAATATTTTTGTACAAATATTAATAAGGCTAAACGATAATTTTACATGACAAGTCTAGACCAATAGGGTTCGGCGAAGTGAAATTAGGAGTTGACATTTTACGCGAACAAACGGCACCAGGGCACCCCCGGGCGTGGTCCGTACTTGGATGTGTAACCACAACTGGTATAAAAATACTCGAGCTTCTCCGTGCTTCGGAAGGCACGTATAAGCCGCTGGTCCCAGCTGTTATTATTGTAAGGCAGTTTGTCAAGCTATGTCAGACGCTTTTACACAGCCATTAATCTGACACTGGTGTAGGCCACTTACGCACACGAAAAACAAACAAAAAAACAGTGATTAGTGACACGTCGAAAATCATATCTCCATTATCGAAGTTCTTTCATGCTGGTCTGGAAGAAAAAAAATCTTTGAATGTACCGGCTGCTTCTCTCCCCGACTATCAAGGAAATTATCAACCTATTATGTTGATTCCTTTTTCCATGTTCTCTTCCACTATCGCGCTTAAAGTGGTATTTGGATTTTGTCAGCGTTAAGTTGGTTAAAAATTGAGTTGCGACATTTGACCTAAACCAACATACAACATCGCAAGTTAAATAAAAGCTTGTAAAACATAATGAAAATCCATAATAAAATTGTTTAATTTGTATGTGAAGGCGGATATGAAGTTGTTGAACAACATATAATTAATTTCTAAAGGAAGACATAATCTAAATAGGCCCAGGCGTTTGGTTAAGCGAGGTGATAAGTGAAGCTTATTCAAGTTGTTTACCTTGCGCCTACGCAGGTTTAGCTTGTGTTAATAGAAACTTGCGAGGTTTAGTACCTACTTGTAGATCATATTACTGTGATTGTATTTCCTATATGTTAGAGAATGTATAACATTTTTGTCTGTCTGTTCATTCTCCAAAATTTTTAATTCATAATGTTTTTATTTTTATTCATATCATAACCATAGTTTGAAATTAAGTTCTTTCTCAAAAGGTTTCTGTTGTCATATTCTTCTTTATCCTAAAGTTTTTTGACATAATTTTGAGTCTCAAAATATTACAAATGATACCTGACGGAATGATAATGGAAGAGCAATGCTTAAATTTACAAACTACTGTGTAGTACTTACATTGTTATTAACTTCATTCATAGGTATTGTTTTAAAGACCCCACTTACCTGAAAAATAAAAATAAAAACTTTGTTAGAGAGATCATTTCACAAATGTGACGTAGGAAGTGGTAGAATTATATAGATTAAAATATTATGAGAGTTTAAATTAGTTTATTGCAACTAAAACATGTAAATAAAAACGTAACTAAAAACTAAACTGTACTTAAAATAAACTTGTACTAAATTTTATAAAGTCCGCTTGCCCATTCGGCATGGCAGCAAGAACGCTGGCTGTTCACTCGTTTCACCCAACGCATAGGAATGCTGATGCGTTAAGTGAAAAAGCAGCCAGTCCTTATTATACACGTGTTGATACTAACTCCATATTACAGCAATGAACTTAGGAGCTCGGTGGCCCGGCGAGAGTGTATATAACTAGCGCTTTCGTAAGTTAAGCGATACCGGGCGTGGTTTGCATTTGGATGGGTGGACCACTAGCGGCATAAAAATTTCTCGACCTCCTCCGTGCTTTGGAAGGCACGTATACCTAAGCCATTGGACTTGGCTGTTATCATTGTATGGCAGTCTTCAAGCAATGTCAGATACCTTTAAGCTGCTGGAAAAACCTGTCACCAGTGAGTGTGTTGGCCACTTTGCAAACACGAAAAACAAAACAAAAACATTTAATAACTAGTCCAAACTAGGAACCATTTAACCACGCAACTAAGTCTCCATAAAGATATAAAAACACCAAATTTATACGTTTTCGCAAGACTTGTCCTATTACAAACAAACCCACAGACGGGTTATATTACTAGTGCCGAATATGGTATCGGTATTAAAGTAGTCATGCATCACTAGTTGCAAAATACCACAAAATACCACCAAATCTTTTGTCTTTAAATGCTTTTTGTTTTAGAAACTTTTAAACTACCGCGTTGCAACATTACTAGATTAATGCACACGGAATTGTTTTTTATCTTCTATCTATCTATATATATAAAAGCGAAAATCACTCACTCACTTATCACGAAATCTCGAAAAATGCTTAGCCAATGAAGATGAAATTTGGCAGGAAGATAGATTGTGGCTAGGAGACCTCCACTAAGAAAGGATTTTTGGAAATTCTATCCCTGAGAGGGTGAAATACGGGTTGCCAGTTTATATGAATCTTCGTCATTTTTGTAGCGAGATCCATGGCATTTTTGAATTAGTGTTTAGTAAGAAATAATAAACAATAAATTGGATTTAAAAAAAAATTGCTTTTTTTTGCTCTAGCAAATGACGGTAGTGGGAACGGGAACGGGAAATTTTTAACATAATAATTCATAATTAAACTATGATAACAAAATTAATAACGTTAAAAAAAAACAAATAAAAATCCTATTAGAACCATTTTTGACTTCTACGCGGATGAAATTGCGGGTTAAAGCTAGTTATTTATGTCATCAAGTTATATAAACCCGAAACCGAAAACATGTCCTTTTTGATCTGCTCAAAAATAAGGAAGTTATAAGCTATTGACAAAATTTCTTTTTTTGAAATTTGGTGATGAGGAATCTGTCAAGTAATGAATAAAAGATGCACGTACAGCGTTCTTGAACATAGAATAAGTACTAGTACAGGAGTCTTACTCAGAAAAGAAATATATACTTAATATGGTAAGCGATGTGGTTTAATTTAGCTCGCCGCAGAACTCCTCACCTCTTCGTTTAGATACCTAGACATCCATTGCAAGCCGATTTCATTCTTATTACTCTGGACAAACGATTCATGTAACTGAATTTTGCCCTTCGAAGTGATCGCCGCGTGTATAGTAATAATGTAGGTATATTTTCGATACCTAAACGGAGAGTGCCACAGGCCGGCCTTGAAGTCACTGCTATTAGGTCTCGCGTATATGAAAGAGATAGTGAGATGTCCCCACTACGTTCCAAACTCTGTCGGTTTTGAACTTTTTTGCGGTTTTGAAAAAAATATTTCTTTTCAGGTTATTCTTTTGTTTTATATAAAATATTAACCAAAAACATACACATTAAAAAGCCTTTATAACATTAGTGTGATGGTCAGTGATCGGATAATCGGGCGCTTATTTGCCTAAACTTGACGCGGCACATAACACAGCGTTGATACAACCACCAACCAGATAAAAATAATTATGTTTCGCAGCATCATTCTAGCGATTTACATTAACTACATGTAACTTTAAACAAGTCGTGCACGGGCTTGTAGTGGATCACACAGCTACATGTAGATAGATGAAAATCAAACTTCAAACTCAAAAATTCTTTATTTCATAAACCGTGTAAAAATAGGTGGTACTATACATACAATATTAACATAAAATAGTATTAACATTTTACCCTTTCAGGCCTATAATGATGTTGCGAATTTATTATTACTTTTATCACGTTGGTGGTTGTATCAACGCTCAGTTATGTGTCGCGTGAAGTTTACGTAAATAAGCGCTCGATTATCCGATCAATGGTGATGGTACACTACAGATCCCTTCTTTTGGGAGTCCGACTCGCACTTGGCCATATTCATATAATTTCTAGTGCAAAAGCTACAAACTGTTTTGTATTGCACGGAGATTGTGTGTATGAATCTACCATGGTGTTAGTGGGCGTGAAGGTTGTCCTTGTAATACATATTATGCGCGTGCGCACGCAAATAGTATAGTTACGAGTATGTTGATATCTTTAGTGTCACATTCGCATGGTAATGTGCATTATAATTCAATTGCTGTTTCGACAGTATTAAGTTTAAGATTTACATCATATGTACGTACATTGTAACACGATTTTATCATTCGTGGAAGTGGTTTTGTGCATTTAGAATAGATACCGTGTTTATTACAATCATAATCAGATGTTGGAATTAGGAAAATGTATATATGTAGATGCATCGAAATGTTGATGTTAATATGGATCTTACCAGAATTTCTAATGGACAATCCCGTGTTTTCAACAATATTACAAGTAAATAATAATAAAAACCTTAGAGACAGTTATGACAAATAAAAAAAAGTTAATTAACATACAATTTTTATTAGTATATACATTAGTATTTTTATTCGTTTTTTACATATTGGCAACGTCGCGCGTGCAGTGGTTTGAATTGTGTGAAAGTCAATAACTTTTTTATTTAATAAATCACGTGATTTTTCTGCATTTTATAATTAATCCCGGGATTTCAGACATATCCACTTTATTCTTTTGCTGTATGAAATCAGTGTAAGTACATAAATAACTCTACCTAATTCCGACCTCGGATCATATACATCGCTTATGGGACATAAGCATCAAAAATCGAACCACGGGCTTTATACTAAATCACTATAACAAAATGAAATTAATATAACAGTTAAAAATAAACAAAGTGAGCAACCGCCCAATTTGTATCGGAATGTCGAATTTTTGCACGCCTCATAAACGGAGCGTTGAGGTAGTGATGTTAAATCGACTCACACAAAGTGCCAGGCCAGCCGAACACTTTTGTATGAAAATGACGATTTTTCAAGTTTTTGACGATTTTCAAGAAAGTTTCAAGCATTGCCACGTACAAAAAGTTGCTCCTACAAGGATCGGACAGGGTTTTTGTTACATATTGTATAAGTTCCCATAATGAATTTAAAATTGATCTTACGTTGATAATATTTAAACAATTAATAAAATGAATATGTAATAGGTAGGAAGCTAATTAACTTATCACAATATCTCCTTGCAGGTGCTTTCAAAGCTCAGCAGTGGGCGTGGGCTTACTTTGGAACAACCTTGTCGTAATGAAGTAGTGGGTTATAAGTGTAGGACTATAATTAGTATTTGTTTTATTATTTAGTTTGTATGAATCATTGAGAATAGTACTTTATGCAACAGTTGTATAAGAAGGTTCATAAAATGCGAGTGGCGCAGGTTACGATGCGAGCCTTGGCGAGCATCGTAAGGAGACGCCATCGAGCATTTTTTGACATACTTATACAACGTTGCACACAATACTTTTTCTACGACTACATTTACTAAAATAAACAAAGAAAAGTACGAAATACTACCATATGTTTGGTAGATACTAGGTATCTATGGAAGACTTAATTTTTTTTTATTGACGTCTTCCTAGTGACCAAACGTGCCATTTTTGAAACATGGAGTCACTTAAACGAATGTTTTTCATACAAAAAACCTTTTGTTCAGTGACTCCACGTTTGAAAAATGGCACCATATGTTAATATAACGATTTTATTATGTTGGCAGTATGGTAGATCTAAAGAAAAAAAGTTATAGGTCTATGGCTAGGAGTATCGTTTTGGCGAAATAACGACACATGTGCTATTATATTAGGAATAAACTATAAAATTTTACCACAGTTAATCTATACTATAATAAAAGAGTAAAAAAAATGTGTCTGTACATTGAAAATTTTTCAAAAAAAAATATTTGGGGCGATGGAGATATAGTAATAGAGTAAGAAAATAAAAAAAAAATGTCTGTCTGTTTGTCTGTTTGTCTGTTTGTCTGTTTGTCTGTTTGTCTGTTTGTACACGCTAATCTCCGGAAATACTGGACGGATTCGAATGAAACTTTTTTTGTTATATAGCTGTGAAGCCTGGGCAACATATAGGCTATAATTGATTTTGGAAAATGGAACACATGATGCAGAACTATAATGGTCCAGCTAAACTATAAGCAATATTAAAATGCCGCCTTAGCAAAAGTTGTTAAGTCTGATGAGAACTTTTTGTTGAGTTATAATATAAATGGCCAAGCGCGAGTCGCACGCGCGAAGGGTTCCGTACCATAATCTATGAAAAATCACGTTTGTAGTATGGGAGCCCCCGATAAATACTTATTTTATTCGATTTTTAGGGTTCCATAGGGTAGGGTAGAAACGGGACCCTATTACTTAGACCGTCCGACTGTTTGTCTGTCTGTCTGTCACCAGGCTGTATCTCATTAACCATTATAGCTAGACAGTTGAAATTTTTATAGATGATGTTTTTTGTTGCCGCTGAACAAAAACATACTTAATGTATACTATAATAAAAGAGTAAAAAAAATGGATATGTGTCTGTACATTGAAATTTTTTCAAAAAAAGTTGTTTCGTCCGAAGTAGAACTTATAAGTTCAGTATTTGCGGATCTTCAGAGCATAACACACCAGAAAATTCTTGGTTATGTGAACTCGCCATATTGACACCAAAAAATTAAAAATCAATTAATAAAGAACTTATGACGCAAATTATTGTTAACTAGCTTGTGCCCGCGGCTTCGCTCGCGTAGGGGTGTAATTTATCAAAATCTTTTCTTAGGGGATGCCTACGTCATAGTAGCTTTATGCATGCAAAGTCTCAGCCCGATCGGTTTAAAATTGACCAAGTTTCATACAAACTATCATCGCCTATTTTATCCCCTTGGGGGTAGAATTGATCAAAATCCTTTCTTAGCGGATCCGTCCAGTGGTTTGGGCTGTGCGTTGATAGATCACTATGTCAGTCAGTCAGTCACCTTTGAGTTATATATATTTAGATATATAAATATATATTTAGATTTCTTGGATAGTGTTGTTGACGACGCCACCAATTATCCAGTTGAGTTTCTTAATTCACTTGCAGCGAATGGACTCACGGCTCACAAAATAAGTCTTAATGTCGGAGGGCCAATAATGCTGATGCGAAATTTGACTCCGCCGAAACTGTGTAACGGAACCCAACTTAATGTCTCAGCACTGTATGCCGAAGTTCAGCGGCTGAATTTCAGCCAATGCATGCCTGCAATGTTATTTGCATTACTAGCAACACATAACGCCGAACTTCCGATGCTTTTGCCTGAATCGGACCCGTACCCGTACCCGTACCCGTACCCGTACCCGTATCCGTACCCGTACCCGTACCCGTACCCGTACCCGTACCCGTACCCGTACCCGTACCCGTACCCGTACCCGTAATCGTACCCGTACCCGTACCCGTACCCGTACCCGTACCCGTACCCGTACCCGTACCCGTACCCGTACCCGTACCCGTACCCGTACCCGTACCCGTACCCGTACCCGTACCCGTACCCGTACCCGTACCCGTACCCGTACCCGTACCCGTACCCGTTCCGCTCCCGCTCTCACTTCCGCTCCCACTCCTGCTCCCGCTCCCGCTCCCTCTCCCGCTCCCGCCGCCGCCGCCGCCACCGCCGCCGCCGCCGCCACCGCCGCCGCCGCTTCCGCCGCCGCCGCCGCCGACTCCTCCGCCGCCGCTGCCGACGCCTCCGCCACCGCCGACGCCGCCGCCGCCACCGCCGCCGCCGCCGCCTCCGCCGCCGCTGCTGCCGCCACCGCTGCCGCTTCCGCTCCCGCTCTCGCTCCCGCTTCCGCTTCCGCTCCCGTTCCCATTCCCGTTCCCTCTTCCACTTCCGTTCCCTCTTCCGCTCCCGTTTCCGTTCATCGCAGACGCGCCAAAGACGGAAGATTAAATTCTCATATCGGCACATCACTACTGTCCGGCGTTTCCACGTTTCTACCGAACTTCAGCAGCTGAACTTCGTGAGTGATGCCAGTGAAACTGTATTTATTCCGCGTATGCCACTCATCCCCAACAATTTTCCTTTTGAAAATACACAGTTCCATATGTTAACTTGCTTTGCTATGAAAATAAGTCACAGTTTTAGAGGCTTAAAGCTGCTGATGTCGATCTAAGGACTGGTTTTTCGCATGGCCTACTTATTGTGGCTTTCTCCAGGGTTAGTAACACTTCAGGTCTTTTCATATTGGCTCCCGAAGGAAAGAATTAAAATAATATTGACTTTTAACTCCTAACACTGTTACAAGTACTTTCTCCCTCTGTCTCTCTCTCTCTCTCTCTCTCTGTCTCTCTCATTAGTTTTTATTTATATTTATACGCCGGAGTCATAAAGTCCACGCGAACGAAGTCGCGGGCATCAGCTAGTCTTTTAATAAGAATCTAGATATATATTTATACATCATGATCATTACTGATACATATATCGTCAGATAAACAGATGATTCTAAAGGAAAAATAAATGAAAAAAGTTTTTCTTATTTAATTTTACTTACTCTTATTAAAGAAAATTCCGATTCCCTTGATCGTCTTTTACAATATGCTATCTGTCTTAACTATATTTGATGGCGGAAGGACTCAAAATAAAATAAAAGTTGTGATAAAAAGCATTCAAAGTTAGCATTTTAACTGTTTCATACAAAAGACATCAACGGGCATCATTATTCGTTCCAATTCCAATAGTTTCACTCAGTACATTAAATAATCATCAACATTTCAGCCGCATAACGTCCACATTAGTCAGGTCGTCAGACCAACTTGTGGGTGGGTGTCCTTCGCTTCGCCTGCCAGTACGTGGTCGCCATTCGAGAATCTTTTTGCCCCATCGGCCATCGGTTCGTCGCGCTATGTGTCCCGCCCACTGCCACTTCAATGAACTAATCCGCTGGGCTATGTCAGTGACTTTTGTTCTCCTACGAATTTCCTCATTTCTAGTACATTAAATTTATGCGGGCAAATATGACTAACCCCAAAGTAAGTTCGAGACTTGTGTTATGGAATAATAACTCAACGATACTATATTATATCACAAATACATATATAGATAAACATTCAAGACCCAGGACAATCATGTTTTTAAGTATATGTTTTAGACATTATACATAGGTATAAAAAGTATTCTAAAAAGTTGAAAGTATTATTAATTGTTCAATGCGAAAATAAAGTGTATTAAAGCAATAAATATAAACATTTACCCCTAAATTCATAAAAAATTACAAATGTTTGCCAAACCTATTTTAGTTAAATATGTTTTGTCTCGTTCTTTCAATGTCAAATATTAAGAAGAGGAAAAGGGACAAAACATGTTTTAGCTAAAATAGATTTAGCAAACGGTTGTATTTTTTTTATGAATATGAGGGTTATTGTTTATTAATGGTAGCGCATATTTACCTTAAAATTATTTAACTAATTATTTATACTGTGTTTTATTATGAAATTATTTTATATAATCAATGTATAACCTCGCTCATCAATGTTAATTTTTTCCACACATTATTTACGTTTCTGATTTTTTTTAAAAAGAAAAATACTGTACAAATTTTACGAACAGACATAAAAATATTATAAAAATTATTTAAAAACTAAAACTAGTAGCTAAACTAAATATGAGTACTAAACTAAAAAACGGACCCCAAAATTATTTAATAATTACTTGCTTAATCAAACCAATAAAATTGTTAAGTTATTTAATTGCATATCAATTCTGAAAACGGAAACGTTATTCAATACTCAACATTATATTTATATAAGGTGCTAATTATGATTACATCCGAATTCCGGGTATCAATAGCTTAATAATAATTTATATCGAGTAAGCAGACAAAATAATAACATTATAGAAAGATAAATCGGTAGCACGTAATCTTTTTACCCGACGTCCGCAAAGCCAAAAGGAAGGGTAATGATTTTAGCAGTCTATGTATGAGTGGGTATGTATGTCTGTTCCACCGTAGCATCCGAATCGCTCGTCCAATTGTCGCAAATGATATGTCGATCAATTTGTCATTATTGTCCCGGTAACATAGATTACAATTTCTATGAAAATGAATGAAATGAAAAAATGTACAAGGCGACACAAATAAGTTGAACAAAAATGGCGGACTTCAAAGCATTTTTGTATAAATTCCTGGTACGTAGGTTGAACCGAAATGGCGGTTATCGGCGCAGGTACAAATAATGCATCGACGACCGCCATTTCGGTTCAATTTACTTGTCGGGAATTTGTACAAAAATGCTTTGAATCCGCTGTTTTTGTTCGACTTTTTTGTGTCGCATTGTATATAACGTATTAGCATACCAAAAAGTGAGGATCAAAAAAAATTTTTTTTCGATATCGAATGGGATATCAAATGAAAGGTCTTGAATAACACACTTAAAATATATATACATTGTTGACCGTATATGGCTCTTGTAGACGGCTATTGTTTTTCAAACGTATATCTTGTTTATCTATCAGAAAAGCATGGAAGATTATTATCATTATTCCTACTTTTTGCTAGTAGTATTATATTTATTTACAGTACATATTATATCTATTTACAGCAATATTATGATTTTTAATTATGATTCTTTTTATTGAAATATACACTTTATAAATCAATAATTTGGCAAATTACAAAAATAAAAAATGTGTAATTTATAATTAACAAAATAAATAATTTGTAATTTGCAAAGGTATTGATTTATAAAGTGTATATTTCAATAAAAAGACATGTAAAAATTGTTTACATTCTTTTAAATACCTAACCAAATGGACTTTAATAACTATAGTGTTAACTGTTAAGTAAACTTACATCAAAGTCAAAAACATTACAACAGCGGTTAAGGATATCGATACTTTTAAGGGTTCCGTAAATAATTTATCTAAATATGGATTTCACGATACTCTAAAATATATGTATAATATAATACATACAGTGATATAGCTTTGTAAATTTGATGCTACTTTTGTTCCTCGTTAGTTGGAGTCATGACACAAAATTAATATTAATGTAACATACAAAACAGAAACTCTATGGTCCCGCGCAATATGCATCCCCGTTCCCCGTCCCCGCACCTTTACCCGGTTCTCGCGTTGTCGACGGTGTTAAGGGGTGAACACACACACATTGACATGTGTACGGATGTATAGTTTCGTTTGTAGTAGTGTGGGATAAATAATACCCCGCTTTTATGAAGTGTCATACCTGTGGCCATGACGCCACTTCTGTTACACATTATATTTTCTCCAATCAATTTGAGTAGGCGCAAGTAGAAAACTGGTATATTACATAAGAAATTGAATCAAATTTTATGACTCATGATATAATATTAAGTTTTATTGACTTCTTGTTTGAGTACCGAGGAAATGGTTATATTTTTGGTACATTTCAACATTTTATGCTTTGAAATGAGTTAAAAAGTTCTGATGTTTTTTTTTAATTTAAATCTTTTTGCAGTAGGCTAATCACGAAACGGCGAAGAAAAGTCCGCCCAACGATGCGCAGATGATTTGTCTGCGTATGATAATACTGGCAAACTGTTGCTACTGATAGAAATAATTGGGGAAATAGAGTGGATTTCTTTGTTTCAATTTCAATTGATAGGGCATTGCAACAGAAAACAATGGAACGGCACGCGGATTTTTGTATTTTTATAGACTTTTTATAGAACACAGAAATACGATAGGCTAGTAAAAAATGAAAGTTTGTTTTTGAATATATATATATGGGTCCCGGACGCCACCTAGCGTTTGCTCTGGGTGGTGGACTTGCCGTTTCCTCTGGGTGGTGGACTAGCATGGTGAACACTAGGCCACGAAGGTTGTCCAATAAAAAAAACTTAATAACGTTTTTGAAGTCAAATCTAATGAAAATTTAATTAGGTTTTGTTGTAAAGCATACTGCCATACTTATCGAAAAAGATCACCTTCTATGCATACTCAAATAATATTTGCTACGCTTAGAGTGATGTTGGGCGTTAAGATGAAAAAAGGAATCAAAATGGTGATGTGTTCCTAGCCAAGCCACATCGCCTATTAACATGATTCAAATCTCGCCTGGCCCTCGATCGGCTTTTATGATCTGCGTGGAAAGAGAAACACAACAACTTTCTCCCAGACCAGCATAGAAGCAAAAATAAATAAATTTAAGCAAATGTCCTAGCCACCTCTGTATGCACCCCGTCACCCGTCACCATTTGTACGAATGCGTTTGGTAACCTTAACCTTGTCTCACTCTCAGCCCCGGATCTAGGGGGAGGGTGGGCAAGCCGGGGCCTATGCTCCGGGCGGCGAAGTCAGAGGGGCGGCAAAATAATATATACACCCCTCTTATGCTACCGATACGGAATGGGGGCGGCGTCTGGTTACTTTTAAAGAAGTATAAAAGTTGTTTACTACTAGGCTCAAGGGGTGGCATTTTCACATATTTTGCCCCGCCTCAATAAAATTCTAGATCCGGTACTGCCACTCTTGATTGGTCTACAAACTTATTGATGCCAAAATAATGGTCCTATTCACATGTAGAAAGGGGTAATGGGAGTCCGCGGACAATCTGACTAACGCTCATATTGCCCGATATCTATAGAAATACATTCCAAAAATGTAATCTAATAAATACCCTCTCCGCTTTTGTATGCGTACGCGTTACCAAACGCGTTCGTAAAAGTTGCTGTGGGTACAGCAACTTTTACGAACGCGTTTGGTAACAATAAACCTTGTCCCCCTATTAATTGGTCTACAAACTCATTGTTACCAAAATAATGGTCCTATTCAAATGTACATATCGCAACGCAAGTTATCCTTCACGGAAGCCGATCTACATACAATGAGAGCTTGCTTTTGATGGGGTGTACAGCCTTGATGTCAGGTGAACTTGCATCGAACAATTTTAACAAGTTTTTATGTAGTTTCACCTGTCCTGTTGTCTGTCGGTCTGTCTGTCTGTAATCAAATCTTGCAAGTTAAATTTTTTGACCCACTTTCCGGTTTCCGATTAAGCTGAAATTTTGCACGCATACTTATATTGCGCGACAATGCAATATTACGGTGACATAGAGCTGATCTGATGATGGAGCTGGACGGTGGCCATAGGAACTCTGTACTGAAACAACTCAACCCCATCGAGTTTGGGCTCGTTTGATTCGTCTTGAGGATGACATTAGATAAAACTTATAAAATATATATTTTTTTTAATTAATGACTAGTTTCAGTGTAATTTAGTAAAATAATACGTTAATTACATGAATGAGGGTTTTTAAAAATGTGGGGTTCAACAATTAACCTGATTCAAATCTCGCCCATTCCCTCAATCAGCTTTAACGATCTGCGTGGGAAGAGTTACAGCTGTGAAATTCTAAGTTTATTCTTATCTCCCAGATCAGCATGAAAGAATAAATAAATAAATAAATACGGACTAATCACCCAGATTGAGTTAGCCCCAAAGTAAGTTCGAGACTCGTGTTATGGGATTTTTGATAAATGTCTCAGATTTTGTAAGCAGTTACGTAAAAAAAGCCTTCAAGCACAATGATATTATTTATCAATTTATTAACTTTGGTTTTTTGTTGATTGAAAAAGTCAATTGTACGAGTAATAAAAACTTTAAAAAAATATATAACCATAGGATTTTCTTAAAAAAATATAGCTACTTTTATTTTGAGGCCAATCCTGTAAACGCCATATTTAAAATAGCACCCGAACATATGATCTAACATTACGCCTACAAATGCGACATAAGTGACGTCACTCCTGTCCGGTCTTTCTAAGGCGCTCCGAGACCCCGTCCAAAGGCGTACGTGACTTTGTAACCTGTAGTATATCTTAAAGAGATTTTGAGTTAGTAAGGTACTTAGTTTTTTTTGGACGTGCCTATTTTAGGAACTCTACGACTCAGGTAAATCCGAAAAAGATCATTTTCTATCTTGACCTGACCGGAAATCGAACCCGGTGTGACAGTATGGCATGATGACCACTAGGCCTCAGAGGTCGTCATAATATAATAAGAATAGCTAATGAATTCTTAGTGTATTTGCTTTTTCGTATATTGTCTTTGTGATGTTTTTTTTTTGTACATAAAGTTATTACAAACAAACAAATTCTAGTTATAAGCCTTTAGGCGAAAGTAAGCTCTGTCAGTGCATAGTTTTTCATTTATTCATCTCAGCCCTTCTTCCGCCCACTGCTGAGCACAGGCCTCCCTTCGTCGACGTCACCCATCTCGGTCCTGTGCTGCTCTAATCCAGGTGCGACCCATGACTTTTACTATGTCGTCAACCCATCTCATTGCATAGCTTTAAAGTCTTTGAATTATTCGATTGTATTTAAGTAAGTAGGTACAGTCGAGTACGAAGATACCTCACCAGGCCGTCTACTTATATTTTGAATTTTCTCTTAAACTAAAAATGATATTAACATGAAAATTTATATTCAGACAGATTTTAATTAAGTCTTTCTGAATATACATTTTCATGTTAATATTATTTTTAGTTTAAGAGATAATTGAAGATATAAGTAGAGGGCCTGATCAGGTATCTTGGTACTTGACTGTACATTGGTCAAATAGCCATTGGAATGGGAACGTCGACAAGGAATCTGTTGCACTAATCGGTTTCCCAACATCTCGGTACCATAGCGTACCATAGCTGGAACCAAATTAGGTTGCGACATGTCTGTCCGTCCGATTTTATCTACTAAGCAACTATTACATGTTTCCTAACAGAGTTTGGATGGATTTGTGGATGCTAGGGTTTGTTTTTATAAGATTTTTATGATAAAATATGTTCAATGATGGCTAAATAGGTTGAAGCTACTTTTTCAGATTGTATTTTTTGAAACACCTGTACTGAACACTTTATTTATTGCAAATAAAATATTATCTTATCTAAAGTCAAAGTCAAAGTCAATTTTTTTTATTCAATGTAGCATAAATTTATCTCTTTGTAAGGTAATTTTTTTATATATTATTTTAGTGCAAAAGCTAAAAACTACTAGCGTTTTGGAACGACCTCTGCTGGGAAGATTATTGATCCCTACCCAGCCTGATGGGCTATGTTTTACTTATAATACAGATTTAGTATACTTTATATGATACATCTAAATAATATTTATATCCTGATCCTAATGTGAAAATAAGTTTGTATATTTGTCTGTTTGTTACCACTTCACGCTTCAACCACTGCACCTATTTAGATGAAATTTGGTATGGACTTAGTTTGAGACCTAGGGAAAGACATAGGATAGAAAGACATAGAACAGCCAAAACACAAAAAAAAATTCGACCTTCCATACAAAAGTGTGCAGCTGCCCGTGCAATTTGTTGTTGAATGTTTTTTTTTTTTTTTTTACAATATATTGGTTTAGGCATTTGTCCTCAATCTCACCTGATGGAAAGCGACGATGAAGACTAGGATGTAGCATGCCTATCCAAAAGATACCCATTCAATCTACTTTTGAATGTCCCGGGGCTGTACTTCTCTGGGAATATAGACGCAGGCAGTTCATTCCACACCTTAGCTACTCGAACCAAAAAGGAATTGTCAAAGCGTTTAGTTCGAGACTTAGGTATTTCAACGACAAAGGGGTGAAACCCCTGTCCTCGTTGTCCGATGGAGAAATGGTGAGGGTTTCACGAGATCAAAAAGAGCCTTCGAACACTCTCCAAAATGTATCCTATAGAAAACCGATAAGCAGGCTACTTTGCGACGATGCTCTAGAGACTGCAATTTTCTATTCGAAAGCTCATCGCTGTTTATAAGCCTGCGGGCTCTTCGGTCAACAGAGTCTAGTGCCTCAAGTTGGTATTTAGCGGAGCCATTCCACAAGTGACTGCAGTACTCCATGCAGGAGCGAACCTGGGCTGTATAAAGATTAAGTAGCCATTCAGGGCTGAAGTACCGCCGGACCCTAGAAATGACGCCCAACTTCCTGGAAGCAGTCAGTGCCATCGACTCTATCTGTTGGCCGAAGTTGAGTTTGGCCGTAACGCTGATGCCTAAAAGCCCAAGATTGTCAACTATCGGCAAGGAAACACCTTGGAAAGTGGGTGTAAGTTGGAAGTTACTCTTTTTCGCAGAAAAGAGACACGCCTGGGTTTTGGACGGGTTGAACTTCACAAGATTGGATGTCAAAATATGTTTTGGTTATTATTTTAATTTCATTATACTATAGTGATATAGTGTAGCCCGTGGTTCGATTTATTACGGGCATGTCCCTTCCACGTTGTATACAGGGTGACATTTTACCCGCTAGCCAAATTTTTGGGGCAAGTTCAGTCCATGATACTGAACTACTTTCCATAATAAAAGTTATTAAATATCGATAAAAAAATTTCGTCCTCCCATACAAAATTCGTTTGGCCGAGCGCTGATTTCAGGATTTGTATGGGAAGCCGAATTGTTGTTTTGTTTTTATTAACTATTTTTATGGAAAGTAGCATCATGGATTGAACTTGCTCCAAAAATTTGGCTGGTGGGTAAAAAGTCACCCTGTATGTATTATATATGTCACCCGGACAATGATGACGAATCGATTGACATATCATTTGTGAAAATTGGACAAGCGGTTCGGATGCTACGGTCGAACATTTTATTATATAATATATAACTTATGTAATATAATATAACTTTATTGACCAAAAACAGTTTTACATCAAAATAATACAGTCCGTGTCTCCTAAACTAGGCAAAACCTGTATGTTAGGAGAAAGTTCCTTCCCAATCAGGGGATATAATCTTAACACTAGACTAAATTATTAGACACAAATACAAAAAAAAAAAATGGATTTTAAATTAAATTTAGTTTCAGATTCCTATAGTTTTGAAGTTTCAGATTGCATTTTGAATGATTACTTCTTTTTATTTAAGTAAAATAAGATTTCTTAACGTAAATTTCTCGGTCATGAGTCATGACTAGGGTTGCCACCCGTACTTTATAAAAAAGTATATACGTTATTTTGGGGTAATTGTACTCTTTACTTTATGAGGAACATAAAGTACGCAAAAATACTTTATTTCAAATGATTTGATTTTTCTGATTTTTATTATTATTTAGTGACAAAGCCGTATAGTACCTAGATAAATGGTTGGTTAATGACACAAAAGGGTTATTTAAACTTGACAATATAAATTTAAAGAAATATGATGAATTTGATAATATTGATCTTTATGGAGAAATTACTTTATTGAACAAACTGTATGATCAGATTGATCAGATATAATAATTCTAAGGGTCTTTTGAAATAATCAACTGTACAAAAATGCAGCTAGTTCTCAAATTAATTGAAAAGGCTGATGATAATTTTTCAAACTTGTGTAAAGTAATTTTATTTTTAATGTCCATTCCTTCGACATCAAACAAGAGTTTTTTTTTTCAATAAGTAAAAAATGGCGAGATTACCTCGAACCTTATAAAATACGTATTTACTGTAACTTTACAAGCAATTGTTAAGATGTTGTGCAATTGTGTCGCAATGCTAATAATTTAAGAACAATTTCGAAAAGGAATAAAAAAATCATTTTTAAATAAACTGCTAAAGATGCTAGTGATGGTACTTTATTCTGACACTACATATATGCTTTTTTTCTAACCCTTAATCACCAATGTACTTTAATTGCACAAAAAAAAAGGTGGCAACCCTAGTCATGACCGAGAAATTGAGTCATGACTCATGACTCAACTACAAATATTGATATATGTAAATATTAGGTCCTTGAAAATAGAAAGTATTCACACGTACCTAATAACTATAGTGTTAACTGTTGAGTAAGCTTACATGAAAATCAAAAACATTACAACAGCGGTTACAGGTTCCAGTACATTTTAGGGTTCCGCACAAACATTTTCTGACAATAAATTAGTCAACATTCTGTTACATGAGGTACTGGAAAAGGGCGTAAACAGTTTTCTTCAGACCACCTTAAACTTCTTACAATGTTCGTTGATATTTTATGGATAGTAAAAAAATATACAATTTTCATACCTACGTTAACTGACGGATTTAACTCTAACAATGCATTGGCGAGCATATTTGCGCGTCATAATCATCATTTCAGCCGCATAACTTACACTGCTGGACAACTGGACATACGCCTCTCCCAAGGATTTCCAAAATGACCGATCCATAGCGGCCTGCATCCAGCACTTTCCAGCGACCTTGGTCAGGTCGTTTGACCACCTTGTTGGTGGGTGTCCTACTGTATGGTGTCCTGCTAATCTGCGTTGAAGTATTTAAACAGATACTTTTCTTATACAATTCATGTACGAAACGATATGTCAGAAAACCTTCTTAGTAGAAAGTATTGATCATCATCATGAGGTCCTTTTAATATCTATAGGAGCACGACCCTCTCTGTACTACCAGAGCCATACTTGGCCAGAGCAGCCAGAGGACTTGGCCTACACTCTCCACGATGGCCAGAAGGGTTGGAAAGGTCTCACTGATGTTTAAGCTTTGTTTAGCTTGTATTTTCTAAGTCGCCTTCTACGACATCCACGGGAAGACTTGAAGTGAAGAAGTGGGCGGCAAGCCACCACCTGGCTACGATAGTCGGAAATCATGATTATGGCAGGTGACGTTCCTATTGCAATATCCCAACATCAGTCTATCCCAATCTCATTCCACAACCCATAGACCTTTTTCTTTTTCTTGCAATAGATCTTTCTCCTGCCGAAATCTATTCAAGGGTAAACTTTTCGTAGGTATATTCAAGAATGGGTTTTGGCGTGAGCGCCACATTACATGTAAGTACTTCTCTAAAGGGCTTCTACGTGTTGGATCTGTATCCCCACGCAAGCGTCTAAAAGGACCGGGGTGTAAAGACATGTGAATCTAAAGGAGATACATAAATAATAATAATAATTAATGTTTAAAAATAAATAAATATAATACAACAGAACCCACGCCGATTCAGCCCAACTCACGTTCCCTCGGTCTTCATTTTTTGTCGTGCTTTCGCCGAAAACCGGTCGACTTTCTTCATTACGTTTACTTGCGCGTTTGCCTTATCTTTTGTTTTTCATCGTCATACTAATCAACCGATTACGCAAACCCGCTATGACGTAACGTGAATTTGGAGCATTTGATTTAGATATTTCTCACTGTTGAATAGCGTATTTTTAGCTGTGTTTTTGGGAACTGGTGCGTGGTTATGGCGTTAAAACACGATTGTTAAGTCATATTACGTCTTTGTTTTGTAACATGGTATATTTATTAATGTTACTAGTTAATTAAGATAGTTGTCAATTAGTTTTAATTAGAAGTGAGGTAATGTTGTGTGGTTTCCGGATAAGTACAAAATAAATAAAAGTAAAATAAACTTTATAGTTGTGGCTCTTAAATTCAAGTGATTATTACAAGACTAACATATCTGAACATGTTATTTAGTCACATCACTTCGAAGGTTCCCTCACTCTGCAGTCCACCATCGAACTAAGAATAGACCTGTATCTCGCGTGGCAGGTACTAGCGTTGTGAGTGACGTCACAGACGTACGAGTGCCGTCACAGAATGAATATAAATACAGAACGGAATCTCCTAAGGTTCTGCGCAATATGCGTCCCCGTTCCCATCCTTACACCTCTCCCCCGTTCGTGCCTTGTGGATGGTGTTGAGCGGGCGGCTACAGGCGCCTGCAGCCGCCTTAAAATAGAGCCTGGCTCTATTTCCATTACCTTCATATTTTACCCTTTAAAGATTTTTTTTTATAGTGATACAGTAATATTTTGCTTTAAAATTTGAGCTCTTATCATTTTTTACACGGGTTCACTTACATTTCTAACCCCAAATTATTCGTTTCATACAAATTAACCCATAATTCCAAATTTCCAAAAATTCCTTCTTAGTGCACACTAGAACGTGCAAAATCCGGTAGAGAACAACAAGTCAAATTAGACCCTTTTTTTAAACGTCAAAACAAAAATATTCTATGGAAATTGTATAAAGTAAACAACCGTGACATCATACTTTTTCGGAGTCAATAACGCTCTTAAGAATCCCCTTACCCTAGACTTTTCCATACAAACGTAGTCTACATTTTATTTTGAAACAACATATCAGATTTCGGTAAAAAAAATTAATTATAAAGAAATTGCAATTATCTAGGGTTATAATTGGTTTATAAAAATATAAGGGTGTAGAAGTTTTCCATACTGATGGTCAAATATGATATAATACACTATATTCTCTTTTAAGTTCATAATTTACTGTAGGAAACCAATTATAACCCTTGATAATTGCAATTTCTTTAAAATTACATAAGTTTGCCTATATTCGACATGTCGTTTCAAAAAAAACGTAGACTACGTTCGTATGGGAAAGTCTGATTCTGTCCAGGGTAAAGGGACTCTTAATATCAGTTTTTCTGCATCAATAAATCTTAAATCTTATATAAAATAGATATAATCAATGTAAAGTTACATAATTATGTGACGTTTTATTTTATTACTGTACCGAATAATTTATTTTTGACCTAATTCTGACCTCCTAGTTTTGACTAAATTTCAGGTTTCTAGCTACTAGCTAAACACAGCGGTTCATTTTCATTTTTTATCTATCTATCTATATATATAAAAGCGAAAATCACTCACTCACTCATCACGAAATCTCGAAAACTACTTGGCCAATGAAGATGAAATTTGGCAGGAAGGTAGATTGTGACTAGGAGACGTCCACTAAGAAAGGTTTTTTGGAAATTCCATCCCTAAGGGGGTGAAATAGGGGTCGCCAGTTTTATAATATTTCGTAAGTTTAAAGTGAGACCAATGAAATTTTTAATTTATTTTAGTAGTTAGTCGAAAATAATAATGCATTGATTAGATTTTGAAAATAACTTCCCTATAGAGGTGAAATAGGGGTTGCAAATTTGTATGAATCTTCATCATTTTTGAAGTTAGACACATGACATTTTTGAATTAGTGGTAAAAACTTGCATTTCCGGGGGTGCATTAGGGGTTGTAAATTTATATTATTATGAAACATCGTATTTTTTTTAATTAGAGACAAAAAATTGAGGTAAATAGATCTGTCGGTCTCTTTTGCCCTTGCAAAGGTAATGGGAACGGGAAAGGAAACAAACGGTAAGAAACCAATTAAAATCCTATTACAAACATTTTCGACTTCTACGCGGACGAAGTCGCGGGTTAAAGCTAGTACATGTATATAGATGTACATGGATACAGGTAATTTATAAGAACGATTTATATGGGCAATATAGTTTATTACATTTCTGTCGGAGTCATATGAAAGTCCTATTACATTCTCGATTCATCGAGATGATGGATAGTTACCTTAATAAAATGGACGTGAGTTGTGGAAATGTAATTGCTTTTGTAAGGCTTGAGAAATAGTTGGAAGCCGTCAATGTTAGCTACACAAATAATTATGTGCTTTATTTCGTGATTAATGATTTTCATAAGAGTTTTAGAAGAAATGCTTCTATAATACACTGATTTGGTAAATGAAATACACACACTGTGTAAACACTTCTCGATCTGTTTTTTTAGAGACGTCATTATTTTAATTTCATTTTTCTTAGAAAATGATAAAAACTTGAAAAAAAAATAAGGAATAGAAACAATAAATAAATATACAGGGACAAATTACACAGATTGAGCTAGCCCAAAAGTCACCTTAAACTTGTTTTATGGAATACTAACCCAACGATACTATATTTTATGATAAATACATTACACCCAAGACCCAGGACAATTTAAAACAGGCCGTTCCAACTAGCCCTGTCTGGGGATCCAACCTAGAACCCCTTTTAATGTTGACTTCAATAGATAGAGTGATTCAAGAGAAAGGTTTACGTGTAAATCCCATAACCGTGCAAAGCTGGGGTGTGCCGCTAGTTTCATAAAAACGCACATCCGAAAAGTTTTCCGCCGCATCGAATTGCGACGTGCAGTGAAAACGGCTATGCTCTAGATGCGGCTTCCCGCGGAAAGCCGGCGGTCGATGTACCCGAGGAATTTGCGCGTTTCCATTCGCACACGATGCGTTCAGCTGTCTTATATTGACGATATGCGTGCTGTTGGTCTCAAAAACAAGATGCCATGCATTTTAATCTCTAAACCTGCAGATAAAGTAGAGCTATTGATCTTTATTTTGATTTAAGAAGCTCTGGCCCGGTGGGAGTGCGCATAGTAAGCAAGTAAAGCGACACCGGGCGTGGTCTGCACTTGGATAAATATAAATAAATATGACCACAATTGGCATAAAATTTTCCCGAGCTTCTCCTTGCGCCGGAATACAATAATAAGCCGTTGGTCCCGGCTGTCATTATTGTATGACAGTCGTCGAGCTATTGCAGATGCCTTGCAGCCTAAAAAGTCTGACACCAGTGTTAGTTGTTAGTTAGGACAAAGCTTTTCGTGTGTACACGCGAAAAACTTTGTTCTCACAACCAAAGATGACATCCTCTGTGGTCTAGTGGTCATCATGCCACGCTGTCACACTGGAAGTCCCGGGTTCGATCCCCAGTCAGGTCAAGATGGAAAATGATCTTTTTCAAATTGACCTGATTCGGGGGGGTTTATCTATATATGTATTCGTTATAAATATAGTATCGTTGAGTTAGTATCCCAAAACACAAGTCTCGAACTAACTTTAGTGCTAGCTCAATCTGTGTGATTTGTCCGTAGAAATAAAAAAAGATGTTGTGAAAGAAAAATATTTTTTAGTATAAATTAGCTTCTGTCATCAATTTCAGAAAAAAAAACGCGATCGAGGCCCTTAGTACTTCTTTATCTTCCTTTCAAGTCGACTGCCCTGTGGTCTACCTGTCGTCCTACGTCCATTCGATGGAATTCATTATGTGGTTATGTACACCCATTTTTTGATTGCAGACAGTTCAGGTGACCACTTAGAATTATATCTATTTCAAATGATCTTTGACCGGTATATAGCCACGGCGATCCCTCTGCTGCTAACCTCATTATGGACCTCGATGCCACTCCATGGCATATGGCGTTATATGGGCAGCTCGTACACAGAATTAATATATGTATTAAATACAGCACGGAAACTCTTTGGGTCCCGCGCAATATGCTTTCCCGTTCCCCGACCCCGCACTTCTCCCCCATTCTCAAATTGTGGATGTTAGGTGGCGAAACTCACACATTGACGTGTGCACGGATTTATAGTTTCGTTTGTAGTATAAGTAGGCATAAATGTTCTCCGCTTCTATGCCCGCATGATGTTACTCCACATATTTCCGCCCCATTCATATGGTTCGGATCAATCATAAGGTGGTTTCAAATAGGTAACGTAACGTGTGATTGTGGACACTGTTACCCCACTGATCTAAATGGCTGGCGAGTGTATCGCACGGCGCACGCGACGTTTACATTTTATTTAAAACGAACCTGTTATGGTATTTGTTGGGAAACACTTGTTATAACACTGTTATAGCACGCAGGATTTAGAGAATAAGTTTTGAGTTGCGTTATTTATTGGTTGTACAATATTTTAATTATATAAGTAAATACTCGTAAATAGTTACTTAAGGTTGTAGAAAGGCGCTGGATGATGGCCGCTTTTGATCGGTCGTTTTGGAAATCATTGGGGAGGCCTATGTCCAGCAGTGGACTTCCTGTGGCTGATATCATGATGATATATAGTTAGTAAAGTAACTTTATTTTAATAAAATTGGAGTAAAATGTTTTTCCAGTTAGTTGTGGACAAAGATTTTAGAAATGTAAAAAAGTATTTTTTTTCGTTTCTCTATGTTGTTACAAAGATCTATATATATTTGCACCTTAACATTATCATGTCTTGATCCTTAACGGGGTGGACAGAGCTCAGAGGCGTAAGACGCAAAATCGGTGTGTGATAAGAAGTTAAAGTTGGTTCTTAGTTTTAGAAAATTATTAAATTTATTTAAAAAGGTACTCAACTTTGTTTGAAGAAAATAATAAATGTTTAATTTATTTAATTATTGCGAGCTCCTTGTTTTGAGATCAGACTACGTACCTATTGTATGTACCTATCAATACCTATATTATATTAGAAAATTCAATGGATGAGAATCATAATGTCTCATGCATTGAATTTGATTATAATTCATACAATCAATTAGTTTACATAATATGCGTAATGTTCTCATTCAAATGGACTTGGATAGGATCAGAGATTGGGATGTACTTTTGATAGAAGTATTCTTTAGTAACGTTTAGTTTGACGCATTTTAAACAATCAAACCTTCGTGTAGTTTTCGGCAGAGTAGAATAGAACCACTCCGAGGCTTCCCGTGGATGTCGTAGAAGGCGACTTAGGAAATACAAGCTAAATAAAGCTTATAAACATCAATGAGACCTCTCCAATCCGTCTGGCCAACGTGAAGAGTGTAGGCCAAATCCTCTGGCTGCTCTGGCCAAGTATAGCTCTGGAAGTACAGAGAGAGTCGTGTTTCTGAAGTGGAGACTAAAGACCTGATGATGATGATGATGTTGATGAATTAATCGATTTTTTTTAAATTATTGTTTACTATCTATTGAATCTGGAATGCATAACACAAAACTTTATAAAAATGTTTCATAAAAATGATGAAGCATGTTGTGAATAGTTTATCCAGGCAAAATGT
This sequence comes from Acrobasis suavella, assembly GCA_943193695.1. Lineage (NCBI taxonomy): Eukaryota > Metazoa > Arthropoda > Insecta > Lepidoptera > Pyralidae > Acrobasis > Acrobasis suavella. The sequence continues at coordinate 3,073,563 of OW971950.1, forward strand.
ACAAATTTACAAAGCGTGTTACTGATACTATTTATTTATTTATTTACCAATTTATGTACACGGAAAATTTATACAGAGAATACATCAAATAAAAGTTGTACAAAGGCACTACTTATCTCAAAAGAGATCTCTTCCAGTAGGCCTGTGAAAGGAGATGTTTATGTAAGAGAGGCATACAGGCGTGTTTATATATAAAATAAAAGAAAAAGAAAATTAAAATGACATAAAAAATAAACATATATATATATATATATATATATATATATATATATATATATAAATATATAAATATAAATATTTAGTTTTTAGTTTAATTATTTATTTTATGTATTGTGCTGTGTATAATTTATTCTGGAATAAATGAGTAAATATACCTATACTTAAAATGAACATTATAAGTTACAATTTACTGTACTGTTTAGTACGCTTTTTCAGGAAGCTTGGTACTGATGAATCTTTATTAACCTTTGACGAAGCCTGATGAGGGTATTTTCTTTGGAAATATACATCGAGAGGATACGTCTGTGGAGTGACTTGTGGTCTGGGGCAAAACAGAGGGCACAAGGGCGCGCGGTAGACCACCAATGCACTGACCAAGTCAAAACTGCACTAAATGGTTTACTCCACGAATGCACGAGGCAAGTTACTAGAATTGTGACTCTGCCAAGAGTGTGACGGCAGAAAGAATAAGATGAGGATAAACTGATTTTATGTGAAAATAAATAATTACAAATACAATGTTTTACTGATAGTTTTAGTTCCCTGTAGCCTACGAAGTCAAATTGACAATATTATATTTGGAGACTATAAAGATTTTATTAGAAAGAGAAATAAAAATTTGGAGAAGAAAAAGCAGGAAGACGTACCCCGGACTCCAAAGCAGCACAGATTAATGCAACTCGGAACGCGCTTAGATAAAGATTTTTGCTTGTATGGATGCCTACAACATCAGACTTCAAAAACGAGAAGGCTATAAATTCGAATGTATATTATTTTTTATGTATGTTGACCGATTACTCAAACACGCATAGACCAATTTGAAAAATTATTAGTTTGTTTGAACTTTCATAGTTTGGGCACATGATGAGAAGAGAGGAGGCTCATGTAACTAAAAAGGTGTTGAACATGACTGAGTATAGGCAAAGAAAAGATGGAAGGAGTGCATAAGAAATGATATGAAAGCCTTGGGAGTAGATGAAGGTATGACTCGCCACAGAGAAAATTAGAAAGAAAGGATATTTTGCGCCGACCCCATATAAGAAGATGGGAAATGGTAAGAAAGGAGAGAAGATTAGTTTTTTTGAAAGAACATACTTGTCAGGTGGTTCGCATATAAATTTTATGAAAATCGGTTGTGTAGTTTGTTGTAGAAGTCGCTTTTTGGTTTTGAAACATTAATTAATACAGTATTTTGCGATTTGGAAAGTATTTTATTATATTGAAACGTCAGCGGACATCCGTGAACATGCACTGTAGTGATAAGAATACATTAATAAAATTAATAAATTAATATGCATTTTTATAAATAAGGGAAATCGCTTGCAAATTTTTACAACATCGCATTCCTTCGTTTACCGCCAATACCAGACACAATAGAGAAGATGCATAATGAGTAGATTTAGATAATTTTTTCTGATTTTGTAAGCATTTACGTAAAAAAGGCCTTTAAGCACAATTATATTTTTTTATAGATTCTTTAATTTTGGTTTTTGGTTCATTCGAAAACACAATTTTAGAATTAATAAAAAGTTTCAAAAATAATATTACCGTAGGATTTTCTTAAAAAAATATAGCTACTTTTGTCATTAGGCCAATCCTGTAAACGCAATATTTGACATAGCACCCAAAGAAATGTACTTAAATCACGCCTACAAATACGAGATAAGTGATGTCACTCCTGTCCGGTCTTTAGAGATGCCGTCCAAAGGCGGACGTGACTTTGTACCCTTTATATCTTAAAGAGATTTTAGTTTAGCCAGGTAGCTTTTTTTTAGAAGTGTCTATTTTTAGGAACTCGTACACAACGAAGAAAAAAATATGCATCTTCCCTTTTGTATAAAAATGGTATAGTATGAAGACATGCGGGTCTCGAGAGGTGCCCACCCAATGGTTTTAAAAAGTATGAATAAGTTAACTATATTCGTAATCTTAATTTCATTAAAATAAAATTCACTGTCAATGTTACTAATAGGCATAACGAATGGAAAAATAATTTTAGCCCATCGGTTAGATAATAAAAAAAATATTGAACACGTTTTTTATTTTCTCTGAGAAACCAAAAATGACAAAGATACAGCGCATTGAAATTTCGCATGACGTCACGGCTACGTACGATTTTCATAGAGGTGTCGTCGCAAGCGACTCTGCAACTTTGATGCTTCGTATCTTTGTGAATTTTTACTTTTTTGGCAAACCGAAAAATATGGGTCCAGTATTTTTGAATAATCTATAAGAAAGAATAATAATAATTATACTTTTCTAACCTGTCCTCACCCCTATAGTTTGAGTAGCTATTGGCTACAAGAGATAAGTGGCTTGTATCCAAACATCCACTATCACTTCTTAATCCCTTATGAGGCAGATATAGCTCTATGGGTGCTGGGGCCCAGGTTAGACAGAATCCAGAGTCGCAAGACTCACAAGGACCCTTAGCGTTATGATCAGTGATCGGATAATCAGGCGCTTTTTTGCCTAAACATCACACGGCACATAACACAGCGTTGATACAACCACCAACCTGATAAAAATGGTAATAGTTATAATCTCGTTTGGAAGTAGCTCAATCGAAAGTGCGTAAGCAATATTCAATAAAAAATATTATTTAGTCACAATGACTTCTAAAAAAATTATAAGAAGGAAACAATATTAAAAAGTCAACACTAGGTACTAATAGTATAAGATAGATTGTATCTAGCGTCTATTGATAAACCATAAAAGCAAAGTTGCATTAAAAGAGATTGTTATTTATGTTTATCTGGTTGGTGGTTATACAACGCTGTGTTAGGTACCGCGTGAAGTTAAGGCAAATTAGCGCCCGATTATCCGATCACTGGTTATGATGGGAGAATAAGTGGAAAAAGGAATCAAAATAGTGATGGGTTGCTGCTGCATCGCATGATCCACAAGGGGCCAAGTCATTATGTTTCCTTTTCTTTTTTTCAGGTTATTATTATGTTTCCTTGGCATACGTTACGTCCTAAAACCATGGACTAAACTTGCGCTGAGAAATGTGCGCATCAAATAATCTTTTATATTAGATAATTTTTAAAAGATTTTTTTATTTGATCATTTTTTTATTGAATTATCTAATATCAGTTTATCAATGACGTCACTAGACTTTAAAAAAACCATGAATAAACGAAACGTGTGAATTTCCAAATATGATTAGAGTCCGGGTTTCACTGATTTCTGAATATTCCATAACCATATTAGCAGCTTTCTAGCGAAAGTGGGTTCGTTGACACTATCATAGACCACCTGTCTGACCAACTGACCATTGTCACATAGGGTTGTCACATGTTCAGTGTTCCATAGAGCTTCGTATAATTTTACAAAAGAGATGTAGACTTGGGTCCAAAAATTTTTTTGCCCGTAAAATTAGCGTAGCCAAAAAAATGAAACCATACTTTTTCGTTTAGTAAAGAAGTAAAACTTCATACACATACAGCGTATCGAAGTTCTAGAGTGGGGGCAATTTAAGTCACCGTGTAGTGAAAATCTTACTCGATCGTGACGTCATGCGAAAAATCAATGCGGGGATTCTTTTTTTTTGACTTTGCTTCTGTAACGATGATCACATGTCAGATGACGATGACACAAGTACGAAAAGAAGTGAGATCCCTTTACAAAAACAATACTTGTTAAAGAATGTCTGTTTCTCAAAATGGCAAAGCAGTCGTTTTCACCGTAAAATTTTTGGAAACACTTTGTTTAGAGATCACAGTCATCATGAAAAACTAATATACTTGTGTGTTATAATAATGTTGCTTTCTGTTATATCTAGTTTAGTTTTATAGTAATATTTAGTTCAATAATAGTTTATAATACCGGGTCGACCTTAAAGAACGTTATGCGACCAAATTGCAGATGTTCTGAAGAAAGGTGAAGAAAAGAGTAACCGGAGAGCATGTATGAAAAGAGTGATAAGTGTTGACGAAGCAAAAGAGGTTTGCAAGATCGTAGCAAGTGGAAATCTATAGTCTCTGCCTACCATGGGAATCACGAGTGAAAATGTGTATTATATATAATATTTACATAAAAATAAAAAAAGTACAACTTTTCAGATAGATTTGATGACGTTGTCAAAGTCAAAAATCATTTATTTATCTTTGGATATTTATATCACTTGATAATTGTCATTTCTTTTTTCTTTCGATTTCTTAATAGTTAGTTGTTGACGTCAGATCATTTACTTACAACTAAGTTTACTGCCGTCTCCTAAGCACAAGTATATAAGAAGCGGTAACAAACTGTACTGCAGCATTTTCTCTAAAAACGTCAACCTTACTTATACTGATATTAAAGTTAGATATGTGGACTGAGAACACATTGCTATGGCATAATTATTAATTAAGAATAGTGTCAAATTTTGAAATTAATGTCAATTTGTCAAGTTGTCAGTTGACAACCTTGTTGTCATGTGACCAGTCGGCACGACTGTTCTCGTGTTGTTTGGTTTTGGAGATATAACTGGTTAGGTCACGCTTGGTGTTATGTTGATTAAGTAAGGGATCAGAGAAAAGGTTGTTTTGGAGGATCCGGGATTATTTAGGTTATGTAAACGCTTGTTTGAGGTATTCCGTGAAAAAAGGGCTGGTAACTGCCTGGCTCAAAGAATCAGCATTGCCATACAACGTGGCAATGCTGCAAGTATTTTGGCCAAGCTGCCCAGGGGTAATAGTTTAGTCGGACTACATAATTTGCATTATTTTTTGTTTTGTTTAGTTTTAATTTAAATTTTACTTACTACAGTATTAGTTAAATTTAAATTTTATTTTTCTGCAAATAAATTATATTCACGGTCACGTTACATTTAAAAAAAAAACATAGCCGTATGGTCTGCTTTTCGCAAATATCGTAGAAGCCGATCGAGGGCATACGAGCAAATATTGAGAAATTTTAATATGCGAAGCGGCTACGGCGGAATTTCGTCTCAGCAGTGGTCGTTACAAAGCGCTGGTATCGGTAGCTTTTCTTTAAAAATAAATTATATTTTAATATACTTTACACGTAACGTAAATTATACCTATTGACGTGTAAAAGTGCCTGTAAAGGTCTAATTACTATATAAACATTTGAATCTTTGAATCTTTGCGGCTTGTAACACGTCTCTGTTTGAATACCCTTCCCCACCCTTACCAACGATGGCCCTAGGCACTGTCTACCCCGTTTGGGATAAAAAATGATGAGACGTCATAAAATTATTTATTTATTTATGGGTGTACTGGTTTGAGAGAAAAGAAAAAAATTGTACATTTTGTTAACCGACTTCCAAAAAGTAGGAGGTTATCGATTCGTCGGAATCTTTTTTTTATGTATGTTCACACATTATTCGAAGACGCCTCGACTGATCTGGAAAATTCTTTTTTGTTTGAAAAGTATACTTGTCAGGTAGTCCCGTAGAAATTTTATCAAAATTAGTTGTGTAATTAACTTTATTTTATGTATAAACACGCATGCCTCTCTTACATAAACATCTCTTCTCACAGGCCTACTGGAAGAGATCTCTTTTGAGATAAGTAGTGCCTTTGTACAACTTTTATTTGATGTATTCTCTGTATAAATTTTCCGTGTACATATATTGTTAACTAAAGAAAGGGGAGAAATTTGATTTCGTTTTGAAAAATTATTAAAATAAATAATAAAATCCGGCCAAGGGCGAGTCGGCCTTGCGCACGAAGGGTTCCATTACATTATCGATTAAAGTCACGTTTGTTGAGAGAACAACTTAAATATATATTTTAATCCGTTTTAAGTAATTTTTGTTAAAGCGGCTACAGAAATACATCATCTGTGAAAACTTTAACTGTCTAGCTATCACGGTTCATGAGATACATCCTGGTGACAGAGACGGATGGACAGACAGACGGATGTATAGACAGACGGACGGATAGCCGACTCGTAGTAATAGGGCCCCGTTTTTACCCTTTGGGTACGGAACCCTATAAAGCATTGAAAATTATATTTATGGTTGTGCTTTCATTGACTCACATAGAAAGCTTAGGTCGAAGCTTTATGACGGTTATTAAAGCTACATAATCACAGAGCACAACACATATTCGTCAAACATATATTATTGTATGCACGAGAACAATATATAACTTATGGAGAAAGTTTAATAAGTTTGCCAAAAGAAGGAAAAATTACGAAAGTTACTTTCAAACATAATAAAGCGATCATATAGATACTAACAAGTCAATTTTAAAAATAAAAAAGTGGATAGGACATGCCAGTCATAAATTAGACCACTGTCCATACTAGATCATCTTCTTCTCCTTTTCCTAAATATATATAACTCAAAGGCTGACAGACATAGTTATCTATCAACGCACAGCCTAAACCACTGGACGGATCGGGCTGAAATTTGTCATGCAGGTGTCCGCTAAGAAAGGATTTTGATCAATTCTAACCCCAAGGGGATAAAACAGGGGATGAAAGTTTGTATGAAACTTTGTCAATTTTAAACCGATCGGGCTAAGACTTTGCATGCATAAAGTTACTATGACGTAGGTATCCCCTAAGAAAGGATTTTGATAAATTACACCCCTACGCGAGCGAAGCCGCGGGCAAAAGCTAGTTATAGTATAATGAAATTAAAATCAAAAAGCAAAAACAAAATTCGACATTCCCATACAAATTGCGCGAGCAGCTGCACACTTTTTTATGGTAATGCCATTTTTTTGCTTTTTGACTGTTATATTAATATCATTATACTATAGTAGTCTAGTATAGCCCGTGGTTCGATTTATTACGGGTATGCCCCTTCCAAGTTGTATATACCCAGTGTCACTCTTAGAATTAAGACGAATCTAATGACACCTCTCAATCTGAAATCCATCGATCTGTTCAGGCAGCAGCGCGAGCATTTATACATACATATAGACTCTCGAAAAACATAACCCTCCTTCTGGCGCAGTCGGGAAAATAGCAGGTTGTTAACCTGTCAGTCACGTAATATGACTGATGACTATGATGACTGCGCCAGAAGGAGGGTTATGTTTTTCGAGAGTTTGTATGTATGTATGTATAATTGTTTGGCACGCTCTGCGGCCTGAACGGTTCGATGGATTTTAGTTTGAGAGATGTCGTTACATTTGTATTTACTGTGTAGTGACACTGGGTATATCTAAATAATAAAAAAACAAAATGGCGGAGTTTTGGCGCCAAATTGAAATGTTTGTAATGCTCTGCAGACTGAACGGCTCGATGGATTATAGACTGAGAGGTGTTGTTAGATTCGTATTTACTGTGAGATTGACACTGGGTATATAAGAAGGCAGTCGAGTTTTTTTTTTAATAATGGCTACTTGTTTCGCCATATACCTATTCAACATGTGGCAGAACCTTGTCATTCCACATCACCCGTTTGGTTGACTAAGTAGATAAGGCAAGCTTTAAGTCCACCACTACACTTGTAGTTGTGTATAAAGTTAAATAAAAAGGATACATACATACATACATACTATTACGTCTTTATCCCTAATGGTGCAGACAGAGGCTTTGGATCTTGCGGCTTTAATTAAGGACCCAGGACCGCAAGACTCAAAGGCCACTTTTAAAAAGCGAAGGTGGGCGCGAAGGAAGGACAAGATTTCTAAGATTTTTACCCATTCCCTCAATTGGCTTATACTATCCACGTGGGAAGAGAAGCAGCTGGAAATTCTGCGTTTATTCAGGCATGGAAAAATCACGCTATATTATACAGCTTTTTAATTTTTTTTTAATAACATCTATTTCCACTCCAAACTCAAGCAACCGATTTTTACAAAAAAAGAATTTCCAAAATTGGTCCTGGCGTCTTCGAGTAATCGGGGAACATATACATAAAAAAAACATAAACAGCGTGTAACAGACCATTCTAGTATAATAAATTAAAATAAAATAATAATAAGCTTTTTTGAAAAAAAAAAAAAGTCATTTTTCGTACAAGCTTTTATTGTGAGGCCAAAATACTTATAATATCTCCCGGCTCCATCATCAGAACAGCTCACTGACTCCATAATATTGTGTTGTCATCCGACTGACACAAGTGTGCAAGATTTCAGCTCAATCGGCTGAGGATAACTGGTTGAAAATTGAGTTGCAAGATTTTACCTAAACACACATACATACAAGATACATTGGAAGTTAAATAAAAGCTTGTAAAAATTCGGCATCTCCATAAAAAAGCATGCTGCCGCCCCAATTGGTATGGGAAACGAATTCTTTTGCTTTTTTAATTGTTATTTTATTATCAATATACTAGAATGATCTAGTATAGCCCATCGTTCAATTTATTACGGGTATTTCCATTCTACGTTGTAAACATACGAATTGAAAATCTCTTTTTTTAAGGCGGTTAAAAGCCATTGTGTTACTGCAGAATGGCAAGTGCACGCTTACTTTCACCTTCAAGGGCGAACAGGTTTGCGAGAAAAAGCGATACATCACAGATGGGCAGATAAGGTGCGGTCACCGCGAAGATAAGGTGCGGTTACCGCCGGACATGGTCGCTTACACCATCGTCACCACCCATTTCATCTGATATAATGCTATGCATTTTCTCAACCCGTCTTTTTCATTGTATTGAAGAGTTTTGTTTTAAAATTTAAATGTTTATTCAGTAATAAGATCTTTACAGGCACTTTAACACGTCAATTATTATGTGTAGTGTATATTAAAACTAAATTATTTAAAAAAAAAGCTACCGATGCCAGCCGTTGTGGATTGTTAAATTATTTGTAGACTGCGTTAATAATGAATTAAAATATAAATAAAACTACGATCAGTCGAATATGGGTACAGAACGAACAACCATTTTTATTAATATTGATCGACAGTCAAAAAATCATAAAAAAACAAATATGAAAAAAGAAAGCGCTTTGCAAAGAGTTTGCAACACCAGCGCTTTTCATTTATTTTAAACTATTTAAATGACTTTGATATATTCTCGAATGGCAGGGGTAGCGACGGATAGGGACAAGTGGAAGAATTGTGGGGATGCCTTTGCCCAGTTATCATTGGGCACAACAGCCATAGGCTATATAAAAAATCTCTCATCATACTTATTTGTATAAGAAAAAAGCAGGAAAGTGTACCCCAGGCTCCGAAGTAGCACATCTGAGGATGCAACCGGGAAAGCGAAGATGAAGCAAGTTCGCCTAGCAGAACGTTAACTTAGGGGATAACTCTCGGAAAAGGGCTAGATATTTTCGAAATAAAATATTAAATAAATAAATATATAGGGAAAAATAACACTCATTGAGGTGACCTCAAAGTAAGTTCGAGACTTGTGTTATGGGGTACTTACTCAACGGTACTATATTTTATAACAAATACATACATAGATAAACATTCAAGACCCAGGCCAATTGGAAAAGGGCTATTTTCCAACTTGCCTTGACCGGGGATCGAACCCGGAACTTCTGGGTGGCGGACTAGCATGGTGACTATTGAGACCACATTGATGTTTCGTTTTTCGTGTGTGTAAGTGGCTAACTCTGGCATCAGACTGTTGTAGCAACCTAAAGGCATCTGACATAACTTGACGTCAGTCATCTAGTGAAGCTGTGATCAACTTGCCTTCCGGAGAACGGAGCTCGAGAAAATCTAAAGTGCCACTAATGGACACACATCCAATTGGCGACTAAGCCCGGGGCTGCTTTATATTACATAGGGTTACCAGATGAATAAAATCAAAAGTACGGAAAAAAGGCCTGATTTCCATTGAAAAATCCTGAGATTTCTTTGCAGTTTGAGAATTTTTTTCTCAAATGTACTTAACAATTTAAAAAAGTCATTATCATTTTATACACAAAATAGGATAAAAAACAACAAATTATATGATAATAGAAGATTATTTTTAATTATATCTATAAAATGTATTTTATTGCTAATTCTAAAAATCATGAGATTTTTGAGTGTTACAAAATCCGGCCGCAATCCTGTGAAAAGTCCAAAAATCTTGAAATATCAGGACAAAGCCTGAGATATGGTAACCCTACATGCGAGAGCGCTACAAAATGCGTACTGCAGTCGAGGTCGACCAACGAAGTCTTCAATATTGATTATTGCCTAAATAAAGTATGTTTTTGTTTACTATAAAAACCGCATCTTCGCAAACTTAGAGCTTACCAGCCAGTAAGCTGATAACACCATGGTTGCTCTAGAAATCTACACAAAAATATCTATTACATCCTACCTAAATACTGTCTTGCCTGCTTAAGTAATTTTTATTTTTCTCAAGTAATAATAAAAAATATCCATGGTTCACTATGAGATATTAAATAAACCTTAATTTTGTTTACGGATTGAGCATTATTTTATTTTTAAAATTTAAAATTTTTAACATTAAAAATAATATTTACATTCATATACCTAAGTAATTATTTTGAAAGTTGGCAATTATTTTTCTTACCTAGTATAGTGAGTGTTAATCTAAAATAATAAAATTTTCATAACAATGTAACACAAAGGAAGTAGAAAGTTTCATCTTTTAATTTATTATATTGAAATGTGAAATCAAAACATAATTTTTATAATATTATTTTCATTTTTATTCCAAACCTGAAAAACTTACCTTTAAAAAGCCACAAAAATTCCAAAACACCGCCAAACTCAATTGTCCAATGCACAAAAAAATCCAAAAAATTAAAAAAAAAATCGTTAACCAAAAACTGACTGAATCACATTTTCCGTCCAACAAAAATGGTTCATCATCACTCAACGACCAGTTACGAAGTTACGTAGTTACGTGGTTACCAAGCTACGTGTGTCTGCGACGACTTTCGTCTCCCAACTGGCTCGCCGGAGAAAGAGCCAAGACAGCGTAGGCACGACAGGGCCGCACTCGGAATTTCAAATATGGTAATTAAATTATAAATCAGAAATTCGCGAGTCGATTAAAACTGATATTTATAAACTTATATTGATAATGTCCGATCAATTTTAAGTGAAATTTTGTGTAATATAAATGAAATAATTCTTCTTACATCTTTAGATGGACGTTGACTTTTGTTCTCACAGTGCAAGTGCTTAGATTTTTTACAGTAATTTTTTATAGTTTATTTTCATGCAGTATTTGTTATATTTCAGTAGTAGTACAGTATTGCGAAATTTATTATAAAAAAAGTATTTTCTACTATTCCTTAAAATAACAGGATAAAAGGGCTAAAGAGCTAGCTTGTGAATATCAATGAACTAAGTTGTTGCAATTTACACAAAAACTAATGATGCAATATCACGGAACTCTAGACACTCCCTTTGGGAAACGTTGAATTAAACTAGTTTTAACCGCGATTAGTTAATTCAGAATACGTAATGACGACTAGGTGTTGAAAAAAGGATGCAATTGGTAATAGGATGCTTAGAGGATGTTTCACGTAAAATTATTGTGATTCAAGCATTCGATTAGGTGGAGTTGCATTAATTACATACATTGTTACATTTATGCTAATTACAGATACAGTTATACAAACAAAATGATGCTAGTAATGTTGAATTAAAATGTGTTTTTTTTTTTAACATTTTGGTCGAGTAATCATCAATCAAGTCTAGTGATTTCTCCAAGTAATTTATTTTTATTAATTAAGTCTTATAATTATTCAATGTACTTTCTATTGTCAATCTATTATTTATTTCATTTTATACAGACTTTTGAGAAACAAAATCTGGTAATAACAAAAAATTACTTACTAACCAAAAGCTACATTCACGGGAATAAAAAAAAAATACAAAAAAACACAACTCAGGTATGTTGGGTGTGATCCGTCCCTGCGTTGAAAGGCGTCGAGCGCTATAAGTTTTTTTTTTTATCATATTTATTTATCCCACAATATTATCGTTTTTTACGTTTCCTTTAACGTCTCGCGGCCGACAGATTGCTGTGGAGATTAACTTTTTAGGGCTGTTCCAGGCTGATGGTAATTTTACTACCGTGAGTCACATGGAACTAGTCTAATGAATGATCAATCATTTGGCGGGAAAGAACAACTGTCGCCGCTTTTCTTATTTTCGTTTCAATCGTACAGTGGGCCAACGAGATACCTGGGCTGGCCCTCTACCTATATCTTGATTTTTTTAAAACTCAAAATAATATTAACATAAAAATTTATGGTTAGTTAGTTAAGAGTCCACTAAATCCCATTGTTGGGCAAAGGTCCCCTCTCGGCTCTCTATTTATCCCTTTTTTGTCTTTTTGCGTGCCAGTCTATTAAGTAAAAAGAAGAAAAAAAATAAATAAAAAAAACCTAAGTAACACAAAAATGTATACTCAAAAAATTTTTTATGTAGTCTTTCTAAATATGCATTTTTATTTTAATATTATTTTGAGTTTAAGAGATTTAGGTAGAGGATCAGTGCAGATAATTCGTTGGCCCACTGCACTTACAAAAATTGGTCACTACAGGCTCCAGTATCGGGCCGCTTCAACAGTTCCGTTATTTGCAGCCATCAGGTCTTCCCAAGTGCAGGTGGTCGAGCACCTAAGTACGTGCTCCATAGTTTGCGGAGAGAAACAACACTGGCTAATGTTTTGCAAACTGTCTATTCTTCCACCTGACCAAATCATCTTTACAACGGACCCTGCAGGTCGTGACTCTATAGCCAAATATCTACAATACAAAAAAAATATCACTAAAAGACATTTACATATTCCGAATACTTGTATAATAAGTATTGTATAATGAGGTACAAGAGGCGGCCTTATCGCCGAAGCAATCTCTCACAGGCAACCAAAAAGATGAGTTCATAAATAGAGAAACTCATAAATACGTTGAAACACATTTTAATTAATAAAACATAGGTACTACACAATGGACGAGTTTTTTAATGATAAAAAAATAAATTGAAATTGATGTTCTGAATAAAAAAACTGACATTGACTATGTTTATGACTGACAGTAAACACAAATGATAAACATTCGCAAAAAATAATAATATTACAAATACCTACCAGTTATATTTAAATACATTTATACTAGGTAAAATACTAGGTTTATATTTATAAATTCACCTCTGCATTATATAAAATCCGCTTAAAGTTACATTTTTCTATTGCGATACCCGACAGGGTTCATAGTGTAGGTACCTTATAATATGACAATGACTTTTATTATTATAAATAAATAAATTTAAATTTAAATTCGAGTGCGAAATATATAATATGATAACAGGTGGCGCGGTTTGATGGTTTATATAATAAATTAAAACAGTAAAAACAATTTTTCTTTTTTTCTTTCTTTCCTTAAATACAATAACCAGTTGATAATTTAAATATTCTTTCCATTTTTCCTATATGCAGCTGAAACATGGACATTAAGACGAAAAATGGATGCCGTAGAAATGTGGTGCTGGCGTCGACTTCCCAGAATAAGTTGGACTGCCCACCGCACTAACATCTCCATATTCAAGGAATTACGAATTAAGAAAAGGCTCTCGTCGATTGTGCCGTTACGAATCCTTAAATTCTTAGGCCATGTCACCCGCAAAGAAAACTCTATGCAGCGCTTTGTGATTCAGGGCCGTATTGAAGGCAAGCGTTCACGTGGTCGGTCTCCAACACCTCGTTGGCTAGATCTTGTCAAAGCTGTAACAACTTTCCAGCAACGGAATACTCCAAAAAAGCCGCAGACAGAGATATGTAGAGAAAAATCCCAAGAGCAGCGGCCATGGACGAACAACCTAATCCATAATCACGATCACTCTGCCAAGAGTTTAAGACTAAGAAGAATTCTAAATATATATTTATATCAATTTACATAGCGTGACGAAAGCATTACGAAACGGTGACATCATCATATAAAATTTTGACTTGACCAGGCTCTAGGTAACCCTTTAAACTATTTTATAAACTTAACTGTTTACAGTTTAAAGTGAGAACGTGAAGCTTTTCTACGCACAATTGCGAAAAACGGCCACTTTTGGCGTATGTGCGTAGAAAAGCTTCACGTTCTCACTGTTTATAAAAAAGTTTAAAGGGTTATCTTAAATTATATCTCCGTTTCCTTTTAAATGATTTAACTAAATGGGGGCAGCATTGAACACCGTAAAATTCAGGAAGACCCTTAATAAAATCTTTTAAACTGTTTCGGCTATTTCTCCATTTCGTAATAAATAAATAATAAATATATAGGGACAAATTACACTGATTGAGCTAGCCCCAAAGTAAGTTCGAGACTTGTGTTATGGGATACTAACTCAACGATACTATATTTTTATAACAGATACATATATAGATAAACAGCCAAGACCCAGGACAATTTGAAAAAGGCCATTTTTCAACTTGCCCTGACCGGGGATCGAACCCGGGACCTCTGGGTGGCGGACTAGCATGGTAACCACTACGCCACGGAAGTCGTCAATGATAAGATGTTTGGTATCCTTAGATAAACGTTGACATTACTTATATTTAGAGCGGGAAAGCGCACCCACTGGCTACAAAGCTGAGGAAGCAACCGGGAATGTGCTAAGGCTAAGGTGAAAAACATAAGTTAATCATCATCATTGTAGCGACCTCTACGGCCACTACGAGGAACTACAATAAAGATACAACTGACAATATTGTTCACAAGAAGCATATGAGATGGCGCCAGCAGTATCCTTCATCTCGATCTCAGAGTTCGCCCGATTCGCTGCATATATACAACTTCCGACGATACACCGTTGGAGCCGCGGTTCCCAGGCGCAACAACATGCTTGGCGGGAAGATCTTCCCTTTGTGGCGGTTGAGTATATCATCTCGCTCCCGCTACATCATCATCGTCCACACGTATTCCCGGTTGCATTCTCAGCGGTAACGCTTCAGAGCCAGGGGTCCACTACCCCTAACCTAGGTGATTTGACGAGGTTACTGGATTTTACACACAGAGTGACTGCCGTCTGACTTCCACAACCCAAAGGGTAAACCAGATCCAATCCTTGAAAAGGTTTGAGCAAATGCTAAGTGGCATTCGGGACCCACTGTTTATAAGTGTCTTCCGAAACACGGAATCATCTTTCTTTTCGGATAATCAGGTGATTCAATTCCTGCAATATCCTAATCAGCCTGGAAACCACTTTTCACGTAGGATGCTTCCTAGTGAGATTCAAACCTAACTTCAAATTATATATTTATTACACAAGTATATATATTTTATATGTGTTTTCATATATGTATTTATATTTACTGTGTTATAGTTTAGTATTTATTTACAAGTATTAAATTTAAATAGTTTTGAGTGTAGTAAGTAGTTAAGTGTAATTGAATTCTGTTTTGTGTTGTGTGTCTTCTGTATATTGTACCCACTCTTTACCCTGTGTTGTAAATTGTAAACCCTCATATTTCAAGGTTGACTGGAAGAGATCCCTATCTGTACTGTTCGTACTTGTACTAGTTCTAATCTGTATTTTTGTCCTGTTTTACTGTACAATAAAGAATCATCTTTAAACACACGGAATCATCTTTCTTTGTTGTTTGTAAAAACAAACAACAAAGAAAGATGATTCCGTGTTTCGGAGGGCAGGTTTAATCTGTAGGTTCCGAACGCCATTGCTCAAACCTATCCAATGATGGTTTCTGGTGTACTTTTTGGGTTGCGGAGGTCAGATGGCTTTTGCTCTGTGTAAAGAAACCAGTAACCTCGTCAAATCACCTAGGTTAGGTAGCGGACCCCCGGGCTCTAAAGCGTGCTGAGGATCAACCGGGAATACGTGAGGATGATGATAATGATTGGATGTTTCTG
Organism: Acrobasis suavella; assembly: GCA_943193695.1. Taxonomy (NCBI): domain Eukaryota; kingdom Metazoa; phylum Arthropoda; class Insecta; order Lepidoptera; family Pyralidae; genus Acrobasis; species Acrobasis suavella. The sequence goes on from OW971950.1 coordinate 3,089,480, forward strand.
GAAAACGATACATGTCCAATAGTGGGTTAGATTTATTATAAATAAATAAATATATAGGAACAAATAACACTGATTGAGCTAGCCCCAAAGTAAGTTTGAGTCTTGTGTTATGGGAATATGAATAAAAGTATTGCGTAAGACAGTGACAGAAGATTGTTTACTATCTACTCGTAGCAATAATAGACAAGACCGAACAGTAAACAAACACAAGTGAAACAATGACATGCCATCATGTCTAGTGTTGCCGAAAAATCGATAATTTAAAATCGATAGTTTTGAAATGCCAAACTATCGATAGTCTTATCGATAATATCGATGATATCGATAGTATCGATAGCTGTTTAAGAGCAATATTGTAACGATGTTACAATAAACCTCATCCTTCTCGTTCCCGTTTACCTGCTTTTCCATTTTCTAAAAAATAAATTCATTTCAGTTTTTTAATTTTAGATCCCTTCCTCATCATTCTGATTCATTTCACTACCATCTCTCGAGCTGACTACATCTATATCAGTATTGTAAATTTATATATATCAGTATTGTAAAGTTATAATTAATAAAATAACTCTGTTATTTCTCTCAAGCTCTCCACTACGTACCTTACCTACCTCTTCATGTAATCTCCAACTGCCTTAGCTAGTGCGCGGCTACCTCCCTAAAATACTATTGAAAACCAACAATACTATCTTCCTATTAAATTACCTCTTTTTCCTATTTCAATAAGCGGGTAGCTCGAAAATAATTTTTATAAATAAGTAGCACCTATGTTCAATGTTTACTTTTATAAACTTTTATTTGTAAATATTTCAGGTGTCCATGAACCAATGAAATAAAATAAAACTACTATTGATAAAATTGATCGATGACGATGAACAAACTTTTGATAGCATCGATCGATGACGACGAGCAAACAATCATTAGTATCGATAGTATTGCGTTTCATAATCTATCGATAGTATCGGTGGATAGAGAAAATATCGATAGAATCGATAGTTTATACACTGTATAAAATGTATTATGAAAATTATTATTTAAAGATATGTATTATTATATTATTATATGTATTATTATTTAAAATACCGATAGTCTATCGATAGGCTATCGAGCAACTACACTATATTCACGTTTGGTACCCAATTGGAAAAACTACAGCTACAAGAAACGTATCTTACGTCAGTCTGCATCTGTCGAGATAATTATCATCAACATGATAGAGTAAAAACGCTTTCGCAAGTTAAGCAACCCAGGGCGAGGTCTGCACTAGGATGGGTGGCCACTAGTGGCATAAAATTTCTCGGCCCTCCATGTTTCGGATGGCACGTTAAGCCGTTTGTCCCGACTGTCATACATACAGCGTGATAGATAGAAAGTGATAATTTGGTCTAGAGCGCAACGTATAACTAAATGGTCCCAGGTTTGATCCCTGCCTAGACCCCTGAGTTTGTAGTGGTTTGATTTTCGTCAGTAAGTGGCCTACTCTGGTGTCAGATTTTTCAGGCTAAAGCAATCTGACATAGTTTGACAACTGCCATACAATAATGATAGCCGGGAATCAACCAACTAGATAGATTATAAAAAAGTATACGTACTTTTTAGGGTTCTGTAGTAAACAAGGAACCCTTATAGTTTCGCCATGTCTGTCTGTCTGTCCGTTCGCGGTTTTACTAAGCGACTATAAGTACTAGAAAGCTGTGATTTAGCATGGATTTGTATATTAATTATGCGGAAAAAGTGGAAAGTTAAAATATTGAAAAAAAAAAATTTTTAGGGTAGCTCCCATACAAGTAAAGTGAAAAGTCTATTATTTTTTCTCGACTAACTAATCATGTGGGGTATCGTTGAATAGGTCTTTCAAAAATATTACGAGTTTGTGAATACCGTTTTTCGATTTAGGGATCCGTTTCTAAAATATTTGGTTTTGAAGTGAATTTTTTTGTTAGAGTCAAGTGTCCCCCCCCCCCTCTATCTTCTAAACGATTATACATGGACACGTGAAAAAATTCACAGCTATAGTATCTATACATAACGAAATTTAAAGCAAAACTACCAGAGCTAAGTAGGGTTTACAAATCAAAAAGTTATAGGCGATCAACTTATAAAATGTACTCGGATAAAGAAAATTTCATTCAAATTCAACAGAAAATTAGTTTTTAGACGTTTTTAGTGCCATGAACTCAAAGCTGGCATTTGTAACCGACACGCACTTGGCCAATTATTCTTTTCTATGATTAGCAAAGAATGACGTCATGATGTCACGATCAGGTTCGATTTTTAACCAAATGTGACTTAAATCACATCCCTCCGAAACTTCGAAGCGCTGTATCTTTGCGAACTTTTATTAATTTGCTTAACGAAAAAAATATAGGTACTTTATTTTTGGATAATCTATTTGACAGACTTAATAAAATAATATATTTTTACCATCGATGAAATATTACTACTTTTTACCCAGTTTGCAACCCTAATGCTTCTCCAGAATTGAAGTGGAATGTGGGGCAAAGAATGAAATAGGGATCTTCGAAGATATAAATGAATTAATATTTAGGGACAAATTACACTGATTGAACTAGCCCCAAAGTAAGTTCGAGACTTGTGTTATGGAATACTAACTCAACGATACTATATTTTATAACAAATACATAAGATACAATATGTAACAAAAACCCTGTCCGATCCTTGTAGGAGCAACTCAGACCGTCAATATGAACCACTTTTCCTATGGGAATAAAGCTTGAAACTCGAAGAAAAAATCGACATTTTCATACAAATTGCCGAGCCGGCCGATCACTTTTGTACAAAAAGGTTGATGTTTTTCGCGTTTTAAGCATTGGTCCCGTAGGAAAATTTGTTCATAGTTGTTACTTATTGGTTTTTGTTACATATTGTATAGATAAACACCCAAGACACAGGACAATTTGAAAAAGGCCATTTTCCAACTTGCCCTGATCGGGGATCGAACCCAAAACCTCTGGGTGGCAGACTAACATGGTGACCACTACGTCACGGAGGTCGTCATATGAAAATAGAAATCAAAAATGAAATTCGAAATTTAATTGCGAAGGAATGAGATGCTCATAATCACTTCTTTTGCTCTCTGTTCACTTATAAAAATATTATCAATCGCTTTTAGAAACAATGGACTATCTCACGTTTAGTACTGTTTAGATAAGATATTTAAAAATTGTAGCGCCTATGTTTGAGGCAAACCTATCAAAACAATAGACTTATAAATATTTTGAAAATCGAGTCATGACATGACATCACGAGGTTTTGAACAAGCTATACTTTTAAAAAAAACGACGGTTGCACTCCGGGAGTGCCGGCAAAAGTGAAAACTTGAATATTAACTTTGTGCATATTTGATATTTTGGAATGGTTAGGGAATAATTTTGCACAAATTGCTTTAATTATCAGTATAAAAATACTATCATTTATGTGGCAGAATACTATATTTATTAATTTACATCGTGCCACGCGCAAGCGCCCTGCGCCGCCTAAACGAAACAGCAGGCGCAGGCATACATTTTCGCCGCGCCGGCTGTCTACTCTCCATCCGTCTTACGAATTTTCGATCAGATCACGTGTCCTGACGCAGTCACGTGTCCTGACGCGAGTTTAACATTTTTTACCAATTACAAAAAAAGTGTACAACGCCGCTAAAGAAGTTTTCACTTCAAAAACGGATACACGACTATGGTAGCCATATATGGCTAGGGATGTATACAACGTGGAAGGGACATAACCGTAATAAATCAAACCACGGGCTTTACTAGATCACTATTGTATAATGAAATTAAAATTATGTAAAATGTGACACTCCCTTCACTGATTGTGACACTGTGTGATATCCTTACATATCTATCCGTACTTACTCATAAACGATACACAAACAAACATACACAAACCGCACCTTATACTTACATAAACACTCATTTCATTCTCGCTCGCCCCTTTGTATACATAATATGTTAAGTTTGAAGGCACCAGTACTTATTTATCTTGTTTTATATTATGTATAGTAATTACCAAATTCATTATGTATACTTAGGCCCAATCACAGATAAGACTAGCTGGGCCTAAGTAACCTCAACCTTTAATTTAAGTAGCCTTTTGTCGATAGTGTAGTGTAGGTACACTCGATTTAAAAATGTACCGCTCTCTTTCCATCGACTGTCCGGTTGTTCATCACCCGAGATACAGACTATGTCTAGTTCGGGGATGGATTTCCGGATGGGATATGGACTGGGCGCCTTTAGGTCTTAAGCACGCTTATGGTATAGTACCTACTTCGGTTGCCTACGCTATAATATTATAATTATATACACTGTCATGACCCAATTGCCCAACCACCTGTACAATGGAAGCCCTAAACTTGTCTAATGACAGAGGCGTAAATGTGGCCACATATAAATCCACACTCATATGTATATATATATACACACACAGACATATATATATATATATATATATATATATATATATATATATATATATATATATATATATATATATATATATATATACGCAGACGGCCGAGTAAGAAGAGGTGGGGAGAGCATGGCGTGATCGGCATCTGACATCCCGAGTGACGTGAACTACCCACTTAGTTACTTACAGTACGAGAACAGACTATAATGTCAGGATGAAAACTTACTTACAGTCACGTCACCTTATCGATGCCGCCACATGAGAGATCTTACGTGAGCCATATAAAAATGGGACGGAAATCCAGTGCTCCGCCTCGCACTGAATCATGAATTCCAACCACCATGTCTGAATTCCCTGGCCCCACAGAATTGAATACTGTGTATACACCTGGGCTTACCGTCTTGCTGAAACAGACTGTCATTGTAATAAATCGGTTCATCAATCCACATCTATTACAATAATCACAATTGAATGAGTCATGGCCAAGCCACAGTAAACCACACAAATGAGTTGTGCACAGTACGGCCACTCGAACAAGACTCGACATGAACCCATATCGTGTCACCTATTCTGTTCTGTCAACTGTCCAAAATGACATTGACACGGAATTGCTGCCAAACGTCATCGAATTATTCAAAGTAAAGGAATCTAGTTTTATACAGGCATTGCATATTACGCTCCGACATATATATATACCTATATATATTATCATTATTGTCATATAATAACAAATATATATGACAATAATGACGAATGGATTGACATAGTATTTGTGAAAATTGGTCAAGCGGAACAGACATACATATTACATACCCACATACATACGTACATACATAGACTGCTAAAATCATTACAGCTTAATCAGCTCTAGGGAACGGCTGTAGCTGCTAGAAGGAGAATATTCGGGAAGAATGTTCTAGAACAGTCTATGTGCTCGACGACTTGGATATAAATGGACATCGGATGTTTTGGAGAAGTGTGGCAACCGTTGGGTTCCGTAGACGACCTCCGTAGCATAGTAGTCACCATACTAGTCCGCCATCCAGTGGTTCCGGGTTCGATCCCCGGTCAGGGCAAGTCGAAAAATAGACTATTTCAAATTGTCCTGGGTCGTGGATGTTTATCTATAAATGTATTTGTAATAGAATATAGTATCGTTGAGTTAGTATCCCATAACACAAGTCTCGAACTTACTTTGGGGCTAGCTCAATCAGTGTAATTTGTCCCTGTATGTTTATTTATTTATTCCTTAAGCAGAATGGTGGCGTTTTGCTCCAAATCTCGAAACCCAATTTCTCTACAATAAGATTGAGCCTTACTTTCTTTTGCGGATATGATATTTCAGTTTATACAAATGGCTCTGTGAGCTGTAGACCTCCCGAGTTACCCCTACCTGTTGAAGTTTATCGGATAAAAAAGTTGTTCAAACAAAATAGTTGCGTCTTAATAAGGGTAACAAAAAAGTTTTATTACATTTTTGATTTTATTTTTCGAAATGGCTGAAATATGATATTTTAAAGTTTTTAATCCCCATGTTTCCGCCATTTCGAAAAACTGAATCGACAAAAAAACTATATAATCTTCGAACATTTTCACAAAATTTTACAAAAATTGGTTGAGAAATGGGACCTTTAGGCGAGAACAGCCGGACAGACTGAGAGACAACTAGACAACCGGACAAAAGCATTTTAGGCCAATCTCGAAACGGAGACGCTTTGCTCGCTCGGTCCATAACAAGTTATTATTAAAAAAAAAAAACCCGACTTTTTATACACCCAGTGTCACTCTCAGAATTAAGACGAATCTAATGACACCTCTCAAACTAAAATCCATCGAGTCATTCAGGCCGCAGAGCGTGCTAAACAATTATACATACAAACATACTCTCGAAAACATAACCCTCCTTCTGGCGCAGTCGGGCAAAAATAATAGTTAAAACATTTCATAGTCATATAACGTAGCTGACAGGTTAACAACTCGTTTTTACCCGACTGCGCAGAAGGAGGGTTATCTTTTTCGAGGGTATGTATGTATGTAAAATTGTTCAGAGCAAGCCAAACATTAAATTAGGCGCCAAAAACCCGCCATTTTGATTTTATTTTGATATACCCAGTGTCACTCTTATTTTAAATACAAATCGAACCACACTTCTCAAGCTAAAACATAACCCTCCTGGCACAGTCGGGTAAAAAGCGAAACTGGGTTTAGTTTTTGTATAATGTGACGCATATGGGTGAGTGTTACATAGTGTCTGGAGGAATGCGGCTCGTCAATTATGGCGGTTTTCGTCTCCGAGAGAAATGTTGACACAAGTTTCTCGTCGGTACTGTCGAGGACAACAGGTTTAGCAGTTTTACTCGTTTTGGGAAATTTTTTACGAGTTCATTTATGAAAAAAGAAAATATTTAGACATAACTTTCCATAAAGTTTTTCTATATCGTTTACACAAGACATTTCCTGCAAGTAAAGGCTGCCACCACCCTGTACGAATTGTGAAGCTTGCCACCACCCTGTCATGACGACCACGACCACTCTGCCAAGAGTGTGACGACAGAGAAGAAGAAAGGCTGCCAGCTGCCTTTTGCACATGTCCTAGTTTTTATGTCATGTATTATTATTTTTTGTGTGTTAAATAAGTATTGTTTTGTATTATTGCATGTACATATTTTCTTCATACGGTTTCTCCTAGTTACTTCATGATTGAAATAAAAAAATATCTTCCGGGTACCGCTGTTTATTGCGGTGCCTCTTGATTGCGGGCGGTGTTAGGTAGGAATTTCGGTCTTTGGGTTGCAGTTGTACAGCCTAAATTAAACATAGATTAATGAAATATAAATCTTTCATGCTGGTCTGGGAGAAAAGAAAAACTCTGGATGTACCAGCTGCTTCTCTTCTGGCGTAGATCGTAGAAGCCGATCGAGGGACTGAGCGAAAATGCTAATCATTTTAAAAGGCGATGCGACCCATCATTATTTTATTCCTTTTCCCCCTTTCGTTCACCATCACACTAAAAATGGCCTTTGAGTCTTGCAGCCCTAGGGTATGTCCTGCTTATATCCAAAGCGCTCTGTCTGCCCCGTAAGTGATAAAGACGTGATAGTATGCATGTATATAAGAGATAGAAATAATACCTTTGTATTAAATTGTAATAAAACCGCGGTAGATATAATTTACTTTTACTGACATTCAAAATAAAGTAGTGCGATTTTTTGGGAAATACTTAACTATGGGGTTTAAAATCGGTCTCTTTTTTAAAAAAAATATTTAATTAGGTATAACGATTTGAGTATAACTTTCCTCTGAGGAACTTCTCGCGAGATGCTTAACTTCTTCTTTTATAAAGAAGGGTAAATATAAGAAGTGTCTCTCTTTCTTCCCTCCTTTTCTTCCTCCTTTAGTTATTACCTCCTTATATGTTGTCACGTTTAATTTTTCTTTTATTTGATCGAAAAATATACTTCTGAGTTTTTCTACTCCACTTTTTCCTTCTATTTTCTTTCCATTATTATTTTAAAGAAAGCATCTTTTTCTGTTTTCTGTAAAAGATGATTAACATTGAGACAAAATAATTCGTATAAAAAATAATGAATTATAAACAAAAACGACTAGGTCTATACCCACTTAAACCAAATCTGTTACATATATTATTTGCTTGTTTAATCAATGTAACAAGCAAACTATAGGAAGTGTGATCAATGACACACACACACTTAGGAACTTTCTCAACTGCCATATCGTTTAACAATTGAATGGCTGTAACATTATAGTGCTTAAATATAATACTAGTATCGTAATACCCGTAGTTACGTAACACTTTTGTGTGTCAGTATACTGGAATTAATGTGATAAAAGCGACTCTCTTTGTACGAATGATGTTGAAACTTTATTCTGAGACGTGTTAGCCTTTAGCACTTTCTTGTGTAAATATTATAAATAAACCTTTGGTAGTAATACTCAACGAAAAACGACGATAGGGATGACGACAGGGTCAGAAAAGTATTATTCTAATTAGACCCATATTTTTTAGTTTATTCTAGACCCATATTCTAGAGTGTGCGACGTCACCGTTATGTCACAAAATTTAAATGCGCTGTATATTCGTATTTTTTTGTTTTTTAGAGAAAAGAAAAATACGTGTACAAAATGTTTGATAATCTTACCGATGGGCCAAACACATTTTTCTAGTCGTCATGCCTATTTTACTCGCAGGCACATAAAAGCTAGAAGATATCACACTAAGCCAAAAGACCCGCTATTGTGCCCGAGTATATTCATATATTTTTAATAAACATCCTTTATGTATAATATATTCTCACGGAGTTGTATTTTTGTAACTTGGCACCCTCGGTTGCGTGTGAAGTGGAAAGGGAAATGCAGGAAAACGAATCTATTACTCCCAAGCGATAAAGTTAAGTTACAGTCGGTAATCGGAGCGATATTCCTGAATGTATCAAGAATAATAAACAATAAATATTACAACAATGCCTCAGATCATAACTTTGATCATCTAGATTTAACAAAACCCATTCTTAATAACATTTATCAGCCTGACTGTACATCGTCCACATAAGTAAATAGTCACTTTCTTCGACGCCTGTTCATTACGTAACGCAGACTGGCCACTGCCCAACAATGGTGGGCTTTTCTCTAATGGCCATGTTCAATTAAGTAGGTCTCTGGTATTTAGATGACGGACTTACAAGTGACCATTTGTTTTTAAGATGTCTGTGGAAACAGATCGACAGCGGGGCATTCTTTGGCAAATTCCAAGCCAAATATTCTTTACGTTCATGAAAAAGACTTACCTAATATTCATTATTACCACACATTAAACATTATTATCATTCTTATTTTGTATTGTATATGGGTCAAAGTTATCTGCAATAAATGTATTTTATTTATTTATATCTTTTAGGCTTTTATATTATATATATGTTAGTCTTTAAGGTATTTATAAATATTGGCCTTCAATGTAATTCATTTCGTTGCCTGAAATAAATGGTTAATTATTATTATCATGTTGATACGCTTTTCAGCCACGGGTCCATAGGGACCCGGTCCTTTGAGGCGTTCATGGGGCCAAAGCCAACATGAAGAGGCCTTTTAGTACCTTTTTTATCTAAAAAGTGAAATGGCTACATCTATAGAGGTAATAATGTACTATTGAGATGCACTAACGGACAGTCCTCCACAGTTGCCGAACTATTGCCAGGGAGGGATTTACTTGGTTTGGGCTATATGGATGCGATGTTAGTGGATTGGATAACTGGGTTATGGAGTAAGATACGGACATCTACCTAAAAATCTTTCACAACAATTTTCGCCTGGAAGATGGTGACTTGCTGCTCATTGGCTACACTGCCTGTGGGCACCCTTACTAGCCACAAAAATGCGGCCAGGGCGCATCACAATGTGAGCAGCTGAGGGTGTCGAGAGGTGCCGCTCCGGTTTCACCATCACGGGGCTTACCCCCTAGAGCAGGTTTCCCCGTTATTACGTCATTACGTGCAATACACTTCCGCCCTCGAGCGTATAATGTTCTGCTCTTGCGACTTCACTCTGGCCGGCCAGTTAAGGCAAGACAGAGGCGGGGATAGTAGAGGTAGGGTATGTCGTGTCGCCACTCACCATCAATCAGCTCGCCACAAGCTGCCCTGCGTTGACTGACTGCACTGGGAATCCAGTGGGCGATGGGGTCGTCACGTCCCGACGCCTTTATTATTATTATTTTAATATTTGTAGTATAATGTAGTTAAGACATCTTACCCAAAATTTCGGTAGATGGAACGTTTTAGTTGGCCGATGTCCCACATAGAGGCTAACTCATTGCATCTTGAAGATACTAGGAAACATACGTAAATAGGCACTTTCCTCCATGCATGTTCGTTGCGTAACGCAGACTGACTCAGTCCTACGGAGGTGAGCTTTTTTTAATTAAGTAGGTCTCTGGTATTTAGACGACGGACTCACATGTAGCAATGTTATGTAGGTAGGTACCTTTTAGACTTGTTTCTGAATATGCCTACTCCATCTCTTCCTGTAGATGACGTCACGGGCCACCAAAGGATTAAGCATAAACATGTCGTATTACAACTGCATTCCTAATGAAGGTTGACGTTTGATTGTAAAACTTTTAGCTACACTTTTGTACAGCTAAGGCCCATCACAGACGTAGCTTATGATATACTAGCTTTCACTCGCGACTTCGTCCGCGTAGAAGTTGAAAATGGTTCTTATAGGACTCTCCCTCTCCCTCTCCCCGTTCCCGTTCCCCGTTCCCCGTTCCCCGTTCCCCGTTCCCCGTTCCCCGTTCCCCGTTCCCCGTTCCCCGTTCTTCGCTCCCCGCTCCCCGCTCCCCGCTTCCCGTTCCCCGTTCCCCGTTCCCCGGTTCCCCGTTCCCCGTTCCCCGTTCCCTGTTCCCTGTTCCCGATCCCGTTCCCGTTCCCGTTTTCGTTTCCGTTCCTGTCATTTGCTAGACCGAAAGAGAGCGACGGAACGCTTCAAAATGGTTAAACTTATCTTTTTCTCCATACAAACTTTGGACCCCCATTTCATCCCACTAGGGGTTGAATTTTGAAAAGTCCTCAATAATGTTTTACTTATTTAGTGCCGAAAATTCTTTTGCGAAGTTTCAAGCGAACAAATATCTACTTATTTACCGCCGAGAGTACTCTTGCGAAGTTTCGAATAAAATGGTCAAACTAATTCTGTTTGTCCATACAAACTTTGGACCCCCGTTTCAGGTTTTAGGGGTGAATTTTGTAAAATCCTTTCTTAGTGCACGCCTAGACTTCATAAGAAACATATGTGCCTAATTTGGAGTCTTTAAACCCAGCGGTTTGGGCTGTGCGTTGATAAGTCAGTCAGTCATTCCGTTTCTTCTTTATATATATATATATATATATATATATATATATATATATATATATATATATATAAAAAAGAAATGTGCTGTCGTGGGACACCAGGTAGGAACGAAGTTCCTTCGGCTAATGTAGAATCGACACAATTTGCAAAAGAAAAATTGTGCTCAAAGGTATTATACACTACTCGCTTGTGTATACGACTGTCGCGCCTGCGCACGTCTCATTTAACGGTTTTATTTAACGAGGTCATCCTTACGGTTCTACTATCACATTTTTTTCAGTTCGGTTGCGCAGCAAAATCCCTATCTCCTCCAAGCCTGCCGTAAGGAACTTCGTTCCAAAAAGAGATATACGTCACTAAAATATTTGGACAGATATAGCAAGATATATTAATATATATTTTAACGCAGAAGTAAATAAAGGCGAAAAAATATAGCTACCGAGCCACCCCAGCTTGGTATATTAAATGCACAATGACACAAAAATCTTCAAGGCAAATGAGTAGAAATCTCAATTAACACGTCGCACGCTGACCTCTATTTAGGTATAAACATTTCTCGTATCGACACGACATGATACAATATTACTTGTGGTTACAAAAAAATACAATACAATTTGCCCGATGGGGCAAAAAGGTTCTCGAATGGCGACCACGTTCTGGCAAACGAAGCATAGGACACCCACCCACAAGGTGGGACGACCTGACCAAGGTCTCTGGAAAGCGCTGGATGCAGGCCGCTCTTGATCGGTCGTTTTGGAAATCTTTGGGAGAGGCCTATGTCCAGCAGTGGACGTTATGCGGCTGAAATGATGATGATGATGATGAAAAAAAAATACAATACAATAATAAAAACTTTATTGCACTAAAAGACATTAACATACAGGGATACTTATAAAATAAGGATAACATATAATGAGGTACAAGAGGCGGCCTTATTGCCGAAGCAATCTCTTCTCCTTCTTATTATTAAAGAGCTAAGCTCGTGTCTGTGGAGCAACCAATGCCTTCCATCTCTCTTTGTCTAAAGTCAACTCCTTAACATCCTTGTAGGTTGAAACATTAATTTAATCCTTTAGTTGTTTTATAAAACTATCTCTAGGTCTTCCTTTACCTCTTTTTCCTTCTTCTTTCAATCTCTTACAGGCTACCAAAAAGAGGAGTGTGAAATACTTATATAATAAGATAAGAGGTGGCGCCTTAGATCATTAATAATCCTAGGGTGGCGCAGTTCAAATTTTTAATACTAAATTAAGTAGTTCACCCTGAACTGTGAACTTGCGGAACCCATATCTCGTTAACTCTCTGACCGATTTGTCTTATGTTTGAACTTAACAATTCCATCGGCTACTTCTACAGGCTTATCAAATTTTATGAAGCTCCAGTCAAAACTACTCGAGTTATCGTCAAACTCGATACATACCTACAAACGCCGGATTGTTTAAGTAGTTTTGGAGAACTGCGCTCGCTTCACTCACTCATTTAAATTAGATACTACGGTAGTTAAATTTCGATTTTGCAAAATCTTTGGCATACTTGGGTTGACATTGACATGCATATAATATTTAGAGAAGAAAAGGTGGGAAAGCGCACCCCGGGCTCCGACAACTCCGAAGCGGCGCAGCTGCCAATGCAACCGGGAACACGCTGTGATGAAGTTAAGGTAGTCAAAGTATACTTAATAAGGTATGTATATATGTGTGTCGGTTAATCCTGATAAAACAATGACAAAGTGAGTTGAGGAAGAATAAGCCACCGGTACCGTTAACATAATTTGGTTGTGTTGTGCAACCGTCGAATGCCAGACGTCAATCTTTCTCGGGAATGCTTTTGCAGAATAAACCTTTGAAATACTTAGGGGTTTCTTGGGGTTAATCATTTCTTCTAATAGTTCATGAAATTTCGATCTTTTCTGATAGACGACTGAAGAACAGTTGAGTTTCCTGAAGTCTTTGGTTTTCCTCAGGTAGGGACAATGCATTTAAACTCGAAGATTGTATTCCATAGGGAGTTCTAGCGGAGGAGGCTACGACACACCTCTAGGGGGACTCTATAAAAAATTAATAACCACAAACACACAGATTGCGTTAGCCCCAATGTAAGATCGACACTCGTGTAATGGGATAAATGATATAGAAAAAAGGAACTCAACGATACTATATTTTATATCAAATACATTTATAGATAAATAAATATATATGGACAAATTACACAGATTGAGCTAGCCCTAAAGTAAGTTCGAGACTTGTGTTATGAGTATAAAAGCGATACTATATTTTATAACGAATACATAAATAGATAAACACCCAAGACCCAGGTCAATCTTAAAAAGATAATTTTCCATCTTGACCTGACCGGGGAATGAACCCGGGACCTCCGGTGTGATAGCGTGGCGTGATGACCACTAGGCCACAGAGGTCGTCAAAAACATCATGGTCTATAATTTTGAAAAACTCGGGGCTCTAGAGCCATCTTAGTGAAGAATTATGAAACAACTCTAGGAGGTCCTTGGACACAGGTTTGGCAGTTCATAGAAGCGGGGTATCATTTATGTCTACACTACTACAAACAAAACCATACATCCGTGCACACGGAAACGTGTGTGTGCTCGCCCGCAGCCGCCCGCTCAACAACATATGTGCGAGGAAGGGAATGTGAACGCATATTACGCGGGACCCTAAGAGATTCCGTTCTGTATGTAATAATTATATTAATTCCGGCCTAGGGTGTGTTGTGTCTACCCCTTTCTGTGCTCCATGACACCATGGTCGCTGCGTGAGTCTCCCGCGTTGGTCAGTTCCCTAATGACAGGGTAGGTGGCCGGACCTTTCCAAAGGTTCTAGGGGGTCCTAGCGGAGGATGCCTTGACAGGGTAGGCGGGAGGACCTTTTCAAATATTCTACGGGGTCTTAGCGGAGAGGGTCTCGTACACCCCTCTCCATAAACAGATCATGGTACGTGAGTCTACAGCGTCGGTCGGTCCCCAAATGACGGGGTAGGCGGGCGGACCTTTCAAAATTTTATAGGGGGTCCTAGTGAAGGGGGCCTAGTCGGCCTCTCCATAAACAAATCATGGTCGCTACGTGAGACTCCAGCGTCGGTCCCCTAAGGACAGCGTAGGCGGGGGACCTTTTCAAACGTTCTACGGGGTCCTAGTTGAGAGGGCCTCGTAGCCCTCTTTCCATAAACAAATCATGGTACGTGAGTCTCCAGCGTCGGTCGGTAACTTAATTACAGGGTTGGCGCGGAGAAGTTTCCAAACGTTCTACGGGGTCCTAGCGGAGAGGGCCTCGTACCTCTCCATAAACAAATCATGGTACGTGAGTCTCCAGCGTCGGTCGGTCCCCTAATGACAGGGTAGGCGGGCAGACCTTTCCAAATTTTACTTTCGAAAAGCGCCGCGGGGCTCGAAAGCTATCAGCACTCGACACCTGTTGCGAGTACACTCGCTAACATAAATTAGTATCCAGGGTCAGAATATAATATAAATCAGAATATAATTTTGTACTAATAAGAGAAATAAAGGGTTTTGTACCATTACCTCTAAAAAATCACGTTTGTTGTATAGGCTTACATATTTATTTTATTCTGTTTTTAGTAATTGTTGTTAAAAAATTTCAACTGTCCAGCTATCACGGTTCATTAGATATCGCCTGGTGACAGACAGACGGACGGACGGACAGACAGCGGATTCTTAGTAATAGGGTCCCGTTTTAACCCTTTGGATACGGTACCCTAAAAACGTCACAAAATAATGTCACTAGTGCATGCACACTTCAGCACCTAAATAACAGTCCACTAGGAACAACCACATGGACAAAGCGCAAGCTGCGTCCGACAGTCATAATCATAATCATAATCATTTATTTGTCAGACATGAGTACAAAAGTTGTTAGTTTACAGTGTAGGGCTTCATGCCGCGCCGTCAGGCATACAAATTTAGTTTTTTAAAAGTTAGTTATAAATTAAGTAAATTTTAGTGTCGTTACAATTGTATAAAATTTTATGAATGAAGAAATTATTACATATTATTTTTCTCTTATTTGAAACCAATTTTTACATTATATTTTGTTCTGGGCATAATAAAAGATTCAATTTTAGTCCGAGTTTGTCAGATAAGGATTCATCAACAGAATAGTATGCTTTGTCAATTAAAAATTTATGTTCAAGTCTCTTAAAATGATTTGTTTCCTGGCAAGATTGAATATGATATGGCCGTTCGTTGAATACTTTTGGTGCCATAGCGTATATACTTTTGAGTAGGAACTTACTTTTGGTACATATAAGTTGCAAATTACTGGAGCGAAGTTGACTTTCTACTCGACTAAATAAGTTGTAGTTCTGTTTAACAAACAGTACCAAATAATTTATTTTTGACCCAAGAAATTAGGTACCCAATTCTTAATTTGCATAAAATACATTTATTTAACATTTACTTAGGTAAGTACCTTCTTGCGTAGGTAGGCTGGGTGTGCAATTTTTTCAAAGCTGGCTTTAGTTTAGTAAAGTATAATAAACCCTTGGTAACCAGCTATTTATTAATATGTTATTAATGATTTGCGACATTAATACCTCATTAACGATTACCGTCAATTCTGGTCTACGTTCTGGTCTTCTCATTACTGTTACTTTAAATGTAATGAACTGTACACCACGCTTCAATGAGGTTGTAGATGTACCAGTTATGTCGCTATTATTTGTGAATTTCAATTAACTGGTTACGTAATTAGCTGGTTGCGAATTACGTGGACTTGAACTGGAGTATGATTAACTGTGGTATGCAAAGTATGCATTAGTTAAATGCAGATAATGAGCTTGTAAATTAACTGTAAGTTTTAATACTTGAAATTACGTTAGTACCTAATGCAAGCATATGCTTTCATACTGGTCTGGGAAAACAGAAAAACTTAGTGTACCAGCTGCTTCTATTCCCGCGCAGATTGTAAAAGCCAGTCAAGGGAAAGGACGCCCATTGACATTAGAATCATGTCAATGGGCGATACGATCAGTTTTTTGATTTAATTTTTCGGGTTCTGTACCCAAAGGGTATAAAATGGGGTCCTATAAGAGTAACGATAACTTTGTACAACTATTTTTGAAACAAAACGATAACTTTGTACAACTATTTTTGAAACAAATATTACTTACTATAATACATTATATTTTCAAATAATTATAATATAACTTAGAAAGACTGTTTGGGCAGAAAAATAGGTAGGTTAAGGTTATTTTTTATGACCACCCGAAAAGGCTGGTTGAGCAGGAAAATGGGCAGGCTAAAGTATTTTTTTTATAACCACCCGAAAAGACTGTTAGGGCAGACAAATAGGTAGGTAAGGGTTATTTTATTATGACCGACCGGAAAACCTGTTAGGGCAGAAAAGTGATTAGGCGTGACAGTTTTGTGCGTTTTCGTTTGTTGCGAAATATAAATTATTCATTGAGAATATTAGAAGTAATTAAGTATTACATGTAATTAATATTTTGAGAAATAAATAAACAACGTAAAAAAATTAAACGAAAAGTAATTCATTAGACACTACTAAATTAGTATTTATCAAAATGCTCAAAAAAATTTTATACGAAAAATTAGTCCGCCAATCCATATTAAGAATTAAAAAAATTGGGGGAACCAATATAGATCCCTCCCTTTCCGTTTGTCAGCAGGCTGTGTCTCGAACCGAGTTAGCTAGACAGTTTACATTTTTACAGATGATGTATTTCTGTTGCCGCTATAACAACGAATACTTACTTGTGATTTAGTTGTGGTAGAGCCACGCTACCGGCAAAACTCTGTTTTGCTTGTAGCATGAATGGGCCGGCTCGTCCGGGGAAGTACCACACTCTCACAGAAAATCGACGTCTGAGTAGTAGCGTCACCGCTTCTATGCTTCTTTCGGTGAGTGAGAGAGCCAGAGCCCCTCCCCCCCCCTCCTCCTAAATCTTCCCTTCCTGAAAGGCCGGCAACGCTTCTGTTACACCCCTGGTGTTACAGTTGTCCATGGGCAGCGGTGATCACTTACCATCAGCTGACCGGCTAGTTCGTTTGCCGCCCTATGACATAAAAAAAAAACTAGAAACAATAAAATAAATATTTAAGTGGATACAACAAACGTAATTTTTATAGAAATTAGTATGGAACCCTTAGTGCGCTAGTCCAACTCACACTTGGAAGGTTATTTTGACTTTACGCCCACCAGTACCTACGCTAAAATCGGCCTTGTATAAACGTGCCTTGTGTAAAAATGTAATCTATGGTTAAGGTCCAATGGCCGAAGTTCTGTCAACCCCGTTAGGGATAAAGATGTCATAATAGTATTTTATGCAACAGTTGTATAAGGAGGGTTAAAAAATGCGAGTGGCACAGGTTACGATGCGAGCCTTGGCGAGCATCGTAAACTGACGCCATCGAGCATTTTTTGACTACTTATACAACGTTGCATACAATACCTTTTCTACGACTACATTTACCAAAATTAATACAAATATAAACAAAGAAAAGTACGAAATACTACCATATGTTTGGTAGATACTAGGTATCTATGGAAGACTTAATTTTTTTATTGACGTCTTCCTACTGACTAAACGTGCCATTTTTGAAACATGGAGTCACTTAAACGAATGTTTTTCATACAAAAAACCGTATGTTCAGTGCCTCCACGTTTGAAAAATGGCGTCATATGTTAAAATAACGATTTTATTATGTTGGCAGTATAGTAGATCTAAAGAAAAAAAGTTATAGATCTATGGCTAGGAGTATTAAAAGACAATTATAATAATATGACAAAGCCCTTCTGGCGAGTAGGCGACCAATACTGTGAAAATGAGTTTCTTTCGGCGTTTCTTCTCAGCAGTGGTCGTTACGAAGCGCTGGTATCGGTAGCTTTTCTTTAAAAATAAATTAAATTTTAATATACTTTACACGTAACATAAATTATACTTATTGACGTGTAAAAGTGCCTGTAAAGGTCTAATTACTGAATAAACATTTGAATCTTTGAATCTTTGAGTATCGTTTTGGCGAAATAACGACACATGTGCTATTATATTAGGAATAGACTATATAGACTTTTCTGAAATCATATAATCTATGTTCTTATATTAGGGACCATTTAAAAGACAGATAACAGTACAGGAGTAGAAAAAGTATATTAATTCATACCTACTTTGATGGTATTTCATGGCGATTATGTCGCAATATGTATGACTACTTATTTCTATTTTCAGCCGCAAACAACCTAGATATCCTTTTAAGTTGGACCTTGAAGGCAGTTATTATCGCAAGATGCTTATTTTGCAACTTTACTGACCGTGGGAGTTTGTTTCGAGATGTTTTCATGAAGATTAAAGAACGTACTTTAGCTCTCACAAAAACTCTTTAGGGATGCAGTTGTAAAACGAGATGTATGGGCTTAGTCCTTGCCTTTTACAAGTCCCACAGGAAGAGTAATATGCCACTTGTGGTCACCCATCCAAGTGCGGACCATGCCCGGTGTAGTCTTATTTATCTATATCATCATCATATCGACCACAGGAAATCCAATACAATACAATACAATACAATACAATACCCTTTATTGCACAAAATAAATAAATCAGGACATAATTATCTTTAAAACTAGGAAATGCGCAAAAGGCGGCCTTATCGCTAAGCAATTCAATATCCACTGCTGGACTTCCTGTAGGCTTCCCCCAAGGATTTTCAAAACGACCGAGCGGAAGCAGCCTGTATCTAGCGCTTTCCTGCAACCTTGCTCAGGTCGTCTAACCATATCTAGCAGGTGGCTGCGCTTGTCGGTACGTGGCCGCCATTCGAGAATCTTTCTGCCCGACGTTATCGAGAATAAGTAGTGTCGAAGCTTACTTAAATTATTTTACAAATACAAATGCGTTTATTTATCGAACTCCTTAAACTAGTGATGTTTACTGGTGGCCCCACACTAGGCAACAATGCCTGTCCTGTGGAAGCCTTTATTAACATTTCCAAAAACTGATTTTATTATGTAAACTGACTTAAGCCTGCAATAGCTTATTATCAGAAAAAGCTTATAAGTAGTGTAGTTAATTCTATTCTATTATACTAATCAATTTTTAAGTTGGTATTTTATAAAATAAATGTGCATAGTTGTAAGTAAATGATCGGACAGTAACAATTATTATGAAATAGAAAGAAAAACAATTACCAAGTAATGGTATTAAAGTGAAATCAAAAGAAAAAAATAATTATCAAGTGATAATATTAAAATAAAGGGTACATTAGTCTTCAATGCGTAGGAACTTTTCGGTAAAATCATAAGTCCATGGTAACAAAAGTGATTGAATAGAAGATCTTGCTGTTCCAACTGAGGATTCTCTGATATTACACATCCTGCAAATACTATTATAAATAAATGAAGATGCAAACTGAGTGAAGCGGTGAGCAAAGGCAGTGTTGACGCAGTGGATAGAAATTCTAAACACTCTTCTCTTTACGAAACTGGGATATTTTGGAGATTTCAAAACTTGGCGATGAGTGTCTAAAGCTATTTTTAAAATATAAAGCTTACGTACACTTAAAACTTTTACCTCGTCATAAAGTGAAACTGTGGGATATAATAATGGCCTATGCATCATTGCTTTTAGGATGGCCCGCTGTGTCCTTTCAATTTTAATCATATAGCAAGTTGATGCGCCACCCCAGATGGAGATACAGTAATTGAGAATAGATTCGCAGAGGAAATGATACACTGTTATTAATAGATGTACATTGGCAGATTCTCTGAGAAGTTTCATAACGTGTACTAGTTTCCGAAGTCTTTTACAGGTCACTTCAATGTGTGAGGCAAAGGACAGTTTTTCATCTAGAGTAACCCCAAGATAACGTACAGTTGGTGATCTCTCAATGTTTTGCACAGGTACAGTTTGGATTATAATTTGTTTGTAGACTTTTGCAACTATGTAATCTGACCTGAGGATTGAAAGTAGGCTCTGATGCAGCAGTTTTGTGGAAACATAGCAGTTTGGATTTTTGGGCATTGAGAGTTAAAGCGTTATAGTTGAGCCAGTTTGATATAATCAGCATGCCCCTATTCACATTTTGAAAACAGTCTTCCCATTTTTTGCCAGAAAAAATAATAGCAGTATCATCTGCATAGCACACAATAGATGCACGAGGTATTTCAAGCGAAGCTAGGCTATTAATGTAAGCTAAAAACAAAGTGGGCCCCAAGATACTGCCTTGAGGCACACCGAATTTTACTGGTTTTAAGCTACTCACCTCCAAATCTACTTTAATACATTGTTGCCTGTCAGTCAAGTAGCTTCTGAACCATTAAGAGCCAGTTACCTCTGATACCTAGTTGCTCCAGCCTACGCATTAATATCGGTATAGACACAGTATCAAAGGCACTTCAAAAATCCAAAAAGAAACCAGCGCAGCGTCGCCCTTCATCTGGATGAGTTACAACAGTATTTGTAAGAAAGGATACTGCTTGTTCAGTAGATATGTGTCTTCTAAAATCAAATTGCCTATCAGATAATAAGTTATGTGATTCCAAGAAACTCATTAGTCTAGAATTGACCAGTCCTTCAAGTAGTTTTGAAAAAGATCTTAAAAGAGAAATATGTCTGTAATTTTTGGGGTCATTCATAGGACCACTTTTATGTATTGGCAATACTGCTGCTGTTTTCCAGTGGCCAGGAAATATTCCTGTTTGAAAGCTTAAATTAAAAATATGCGTCAAGGGTACCTACTGCAATGTTCTTTCCAATAATTTTAATGATGCGATTTGAAATTCCGTCAAGTCCTGGTGAACTATCAATTTCAAGAAGGTTGATTCGTGACTCTACTTCACAGGGATCAGTTGGGCTTAGAAAGAATGATGTAACCGGACCGGAAGAAACATTAATTTTAGATGCCAAGGATTCCTCACTTTCATTGATTTTGTAAAGAATTTGATCTGCCAGAGATTTTCCAATTGAAGTAAAGTAATCATTACAATGATTAAGAGAAGTCACGGGAGAGTCTTTAATTTGAGTGAGGTGGTGTGATGACACGTAGGATAGGTTATAGGATAGATTTTCGGTAGGGTGTGAGTGACTTGACGGATACTTTTGCAGAGCTTTTTGGGATTCTTATGATTTTCAGTAAGGATTTTTGCATCATGCTCATTTTTCAGTCTTCTGATCAAGTTCTGGTAAAAATTACGATACCTAATGTACACTTGTCTTTGGATCATTGGGATTTTTACGTACATCTGCATGTAGCTTATCTTTATGATTAGAACATCTTATCAGACCACGAGTCATCCATGGTTGAATAAGGAATTCAGAATGACTGACTTTAACGGATTTGGAGTTATTTTTGATAGCTACATCAATTTTTGTTTCTAGTCGTTCCGCTGCTTTAGTAGGACATTGGATTTGTAATATATCCGTCCAGTCAAACTGTCCCAATTCTGTCAAGAGCCCTTCATAATTTATTTTGTTTCGATGCCTAGATTTGGGTATTAAATGTTTGGACAAACTAAGTGAAAATCCGACCATATTATTTAATTTCTTGTTTACGATACAACAATCAAATAAGGTCAACATTGCTGTCTTTGCCTTACAAAAGGTTATATCAACGAAAACGTAAGTACATAGTTCAATAACTTTAATTAACTTTAATAACACTTTGACATTGATGGTAAGTTCTGATATATTTCCGGTACTTTTTAATTATGTAGGTTATTTATTATATATATTACCTTAGAACTTAGTAGGTATCTTGAACTTTGCTTTGTATTATAAAAATTCTAGACCTTTGATATACATATAGGGTCGCATAAGATATGTATGTAATGTATGTTCTTTTACCTTTTTTTAAATAAATAAATATACGGACAAATCACACAGATTAAACAAGCCCCGAAATGAGTTCTAGACTTGTGTTATAATTATGTGATACTAACTCAACGATACTACATCTATAACAAATACATACAACGTGGGAGAGACATACATACCCGTAATAAATAGAACCACGGACTATACTAGATCACTATAGTATAATAAAATGAACATAACAGTCAAAAAACAAAAAAAATATAAACGTCAATCCCATACAAATTTCCCGGGCGGCTGGGCACTTTCGTATGGTAATGCCTATTTTTTTTTTGTTTTTTCTGACGGGTATGTTCTCACGTTGTATAGATAATCAACATTTAAGACTGACCGGGACTTCCGGTGTGACTCCCTGGCATGATGACCACTAGGACAGAGGACGTCAACATTTATAGTATTTATTATTTTAATTATTTATACCCAGTGTCAGCAGCGTAATTATTATTAATTATTCTAGGCAATTCCTCCTTTTGTTCGGGGAGGCTTTTAGTCCAGCAGTGGACTGGACAACAACTAAGAAAATGTTGAGAATGAGTTAACCAAGTAGGCTAAAGCCTTTCGTAGTAAACTACTTACTACGAAAGGTTACTCATGTTTCACTAGGTATAATAATAAGTAGTAAGTACCTACCATTGACCAGGAAAGTATTCTACCAACGTACAAGGTACCACGTGAATTCACGTGATGTAACAGTAAGTGGTGGAACGTGATATTCACACATTACGTCGTAAACCGATACCTGTTACACCCTATGATACGCATGCCACATACTTAGTAAGGCGTGGCTTTTACATACATACGAGTATCTACACGAGGAAAGGGACATATATATATTTATATGTCCCTTCCATGTTGTATAAAATATGAAGGTATCATGGTTGTTAGATATGTAGATAGTTATTTGTTTCAGTAGACTTACTTCATTTTCAAGCCCGGATCTAAGGATAAACCCTGTCCATCATATTTAAGGAGTGGGGGGAGTGCAAAATCAAGTTTTTGCACCTCTCCTCCCTCCGCCCATCCCCATGGTACTCAATGGGACGACGGTTGCCCTATTTGATTCCCTATAACTATTTATTTAGACTCTGCCCGGTGCACTTTGTAAAGAGTACCTGGTTGGAATCGAGCTTCAAGTTTTATAATTTTATTAAATTCAAAGACGCGTAGGGACATCTACCGATCTGTTTGCAAACATTAATTTTTACTAAGTGGCGACATCTATGTTTTTGTTTTATAACTAACTTGTAAACCAGCATATGGCCTGACTTGTATGATAGACAGGCTGGTTGCATGACATCTCCAGAAGTTAGTAGGTAAGTACCTAGTAACGCACCTACCTATAAAATAATATCTAAACGAAATAAAATTATTTTTCATTTATTATTATTTTAGGCGCCATCTATATCTTT
Source organism: Acrobasis suavella (assembly GCA_943193695.1). Classification (NCBI taxonomy): domain Eukaryota; kingdom Metazoa; phylum Arthropoda; class Insecta; order Lepidoptera; family Pyralidae; genus Acrobasis; species Acrobasis suavella. Next base: position 3,113,044 of record OW971950.1, read on the forward strand.
ATAGCAGTACTAGTCAGGACGTTACAGTGCCATCTGGTTTGGTTTTTAGAACTATTTATTAATATTACGCCATCTGTAGAATGTCATAAAACGTTGGTTTATATAATTATATCCACAGATGGCGCTTTATGCGTCAATTGAAAATTCGGAAAACTGTTTTTATTTTTCCATATCCGTATGTGTGCCTGTACGTCCACGGACTTAGTATATAGCGTTAGACGGAGTTAGATATAATAATATGAATCACGCTGACAAAGTACTGGAGATTATATCCACAGAAATATTTAATTATTTCATAATTATGAACATCGACACGATAAGAAGATAAAGCCGAAAAAGTAGTAAAAGAAAATGTTTTAAATTATTGTTTGCAAGGTACCTACCTCCCCTATGGATAAAGTGGGAGTAATATTTTTTTTACTGTAATACCTCATAGTGTCTTTTAAAAACATTGAGGTATTTATACAGATCATTTTTCAAGACCGTGATGCGTTTGCGATATAATCAAACTTCTACCTTTGCAGCCATCTTCGTTAAAATTGACCTTTTAGTCTTTTCTGGCTCTAGTGAAAAAACCAAAGAAATACCACAGAAAAGTACTAGTACTCACGTAGCAATACCTAAATGCAATAATGCGTTCTTTGCCCCCTTACAACACAACGAGTCACGAGCGACGTCATAATAGCAGTATCATGTAGTCCCTTGTGACAGCGGAGATCGCCCGTAGGCCTCGTAGCTCAGATCGCTCATGGATTTTAGCTACCTATAGATATATAAACACCATACCACCTTTATACCTAATGGGACAGACTGTCTGTCCAAGTGCACTGGTTGTCTGGAAGATACGACCATTGACTCATTTAATTTAAAATATTTCTTTGTACCATTTTTGTTTTAGTGTACAATAAAGAGTTATTTATTTGCATATCTATCAGACAGAGTATTTTGGGCCAGCAGGATTACTTTGCTTTTAAAAATAGCTTCCTTTATCCTTCTTCCGCCGCCACATTGCGAGGAGGCCCAAACATGTTTTTTTCCAGGGGGTGCAAAGAGGTGCAATTGCACCCACTGTAAAAAAAAAACAAAAATATTTAATGCTCTCATATCAATCAAACCGTGTGGACGCGCTTTGCGGTACACAATGAAAGTCACCGCAGGGTCAACAAATGAGTATTCCATGTCACAGAGAAAAGCAGACGAATGAAATGGAGCGTCTCAGGGGCACAGCCGGGTATTCATGAAAAAAGAGGTTTAGTTAGAGCTTGCATGTAAATGGCACAGTAGTTCCTCCAATGGAACCACCAAAGGTTGTCAGCATCAACTGTTGGATGACGGACGCCTACGGATTTAGTTTTAATTCAAATTTTATTAAGTATAATTTTCATTTATTTAAAATTTAATTGATAAATGAAGGAACTGCTGGGAACAAAGTTATTTTTTGAATTAGTGAATATTTTTTTATAAATTATAATAAATTTACGTCCAAAACATGAAATGTACTTACATTATATTGTTTTTTGACAAGAAATATTAACAACCGCACATTTCTGCATTAAAATTAACTATTTTAATGCAGAAATGCGTTTTATTCTTCACAACTTCGTTTGATCTTCAATTTGTTCACAATTTCTTGCAACCCTCATACCATAGCATGTCATTGCCGACAGCGTTTATAGATATAGTGTGCCTCGCTATCTCGTCCTAGGTAATAATCGAGCGGGATGACACTAGTCCGTCGCGCGATATAAACTTTATCTGGGTGCCAGGCTGTGAGGGCTGGCCAGTATTAATATACTAAATGGGAAAAAGGTTGCTGCCTATTGCAATCTTTTTGCCATTTAGTATTATTGGCGACTGGATTTTTTTTTCCGTCGGTTTGTAAAAGTACTATACACGTATTTTTTTGTGTGACAACCAAATAGTGACGAAGATAGAGCGCATTTAAATATCGCATGACATCACGCCTAAGAAAGATTTGTAGATAGCGGTGACGTCGCAATCCCCACTCTGGAACTTAGACGCTCCGTGTCTTTGTGAATTTTTACTATTTTTAACCGACTTCCAAGAAAGAAGGAGGTTATCAATTCGTCGCGATCCTTTATTTTTTTTATGTATGTTCACCGATTATTCAAAGACCGACCGATTTAAAAAAATCTTTTTTTGTTTGAAAGGGTATTCTTTCCAGGTTGTACCATGGAAATTTTATCAAAATCGGTTGTGTAGTTTGGGGGTGAAGTCGGTATTTAGTTTTGAAAAATTATGACAAAATTGAAAAATATGCATCCATTATTTTTGGATAACCTAAAAAAAAATATTGAGTAATCCGTATTAATTAGAATTCTGCCCATGTCGTCACCTCTATTTTGACTACTAACAATAACAACATTTTTTCCACAATGAAAGAAAAGTTTTTTCTCAACTGTTCCCGATCCAGATAGAAAGAGCGACAGGTCAAAATAGCGTTTTGCAATCGGCCATCTACTTCACCGGGGCAGGCAACTAATGAATTTTCCGTGTACCGAGATGCAGCCCAGGCAAATGAAATGGCTCGTCCGTCTCAAGGGAACAGACGGGCGCTTTCATAAAATAGATAGTGGATTCTTTGTTGATGATAATGCTAGGCTTACACGTACTTGGACTCTCTTTATAATACAGTAACAGCAATAAATACCCTTTATATTACGTTGATGGTAACCTAGAATTTGAAAAGGTATTTAGCATTAGATAAATGCTAACAATTTTCATTACCTACGTTCATATCGGCATATTGCCTAAAATTTCACAAGGTTTTTGGCAATATTTATATAAATAAAACAAAGTGCTATAAAATTAAATTAAGATAAGTACGATTGAATAAAACTTTGTTTCTTTTAAATGGTCTTCATATGAATAAAGAAAGAAAGAAATAATATTATAATTATATATTATAATATATATTATATTATAAGTATAAGTACATACCCAAGCCAAATTACAGCTTTCAAGTTCATTTAGTCTTTAAGTAGAACCGCCGCGGACAGACAGATAGACTGGCATAGCGAAACTATAAGAGTTTCTTGTTTACTATGGAACCCTAAAAAGGACATTGTATATGTATACTTACTTACAATGTCCTTTTTTAAGTAATTTTTTTTAATGAAGTAGGTGCCTTTTTTAAATTATGCAACATTATTATATTGCTGAATTTTAGGTTCTGATAGGTATTTTATGTGATTATTCTGTATGACAATATATAAATGTATTAAAATTGTAGTTCTATTTAAATTTTAAATCAATAAGCAGGTTATTATTAGGTATTACAATTTGGTCTCAAGTCAAAAATCATTTAAGTATTTATGTTTGGATATTTACATATATTTGTATCACTTGAAAATTGAATATTGACATTATAGTGCAATATAGAGATTATTTACCAAGTAACTAGTTACAATTTGAAAAGACTTCATTCATCAATACCTATTATTATCTCCTAACCATACCTAACTTTTCTTAATTCTCCAAAACACATAAAAAGTAGGTACTTTATCTATGTATATGTCAATTAGGAAAATATTAACTGTCAAGTTTTCAACATGAAGCACCAGTTTCCAACCAAACATTAAGTAAACAGTCAAAAAGGCATATCAATTATCGAACTATTGTTACTCGCACTTGACGCTTTTACGATGTTTGCTTAGCGACAATTGAGGCATACAGCGGTGTTGACAGAGCCTTAAAGAAGTTAAGACATAGGAATGCCGAAAGGAGTTCGAATGTTAATTTTTAAGGTAAGTTTCAATGACATTGGAAATGTACCTGGGTCCCTAAGATTTAGTAACCCATTTAGAAAAATTTGGCAGTTGCAGGCCTGTGTCACTCTCCGTTTAGGTATCGAAAATATACCTACATTATTACTATGCGCGGCGACCACTCAAAGGGGAAAATTCAGTTATAAGTAAGTAATAAGAATGAAATTGGCTTGCAATGTATGTCTAGGTATCTAAAGGAAGAGGTAAAAACTTCTGACGCGAGCTAAATTAAACCGTAGCGTTAACCACACTAGGTAGATATTTCTTTGAATTTATTTTTTGAGTAAACGTGGTTACTAGTACTTATTCATTATGTGGCAGTTGGTAAGTTTTTTTTAGTCAAAGTTAATTATGGCTATAATGATAGTCACTGACTGTCAGATTCGTCAGACGCAACATTAAGGGCCGTAAGGGTCGAAACAAACGAGACGCAAGTTGCGTCGCGTAACAGCGCATGTTGCGCCGCGCAACTCGCGCTCCGTGTGGCCGCTTTACCCGCGCAAGATGCGCTAAGTACATAATGACGCACACAGTTTATTTGGTCAATTTAGCTGGCTAAAAGACAATATTGTCTTAGTGGATTGTCCTGTCAATGGTTTCGTCTGAATGAAGGCAATCATTGTCTAACTGGATTATCCCGTCAGTGGCTTTGGTTGAATGAAGACTCATTGACATGTCAATCCACTAAGAACTTGTTTGAATGAAGACAATCACTGTCATAGTAGATTTTTCTGTCAATGGCTTCGTATGAATGAAGATAATCATTGTCTAAGTGGATTGTCCTATCAATGGCTTTGTCTGAATTAAGACAATAAATTGGCTTAGTGGTTTGTCATGTCAATGGCGTTGTATGAATGAAGACAATCACTGTCCAACTGGATTCCACTAAGACAATTAACTGTTTAAGAAGGCTGTCCTATCAATGGCTTTGTCAGAATGAAGACAATCTTTGTCTTAGTGGCTTATCCTTTTAATGGCTTCATATGAATGTAAACAATGAAGTATCTTAGTGAATTGTTCTTCCAATGGCTTCGTCTTAAGGAAGACAATAAATTGACTCAGTATATTGTCCTGTCAACGGCGTATGAATGAAGATAATATTGTCTTGTGGATTGTCCTGTCAATGGCTTTGTCTGAATAAAAACAGTCATTATCTTTGTAGATTATCCTGTCAATGGCTTTGTCTGAATGAAGGCAATCATTGTCCAAATGGATTGTCCTGTTAATGGCTTCATCAGAATAAGTACAATGAATAGGCATGACGAATGAAAAAATATATTTTGCCTATATAATAAATATATTAAAAATATTGTACATTTATTTTTACTTTTCTCTGTGAAACAAAAAGTTAAAAATCATGGCGAGGTGCGATTTTTACTTAACGGTGACGTCGCAAGCCCCCACTCCGGAAATTTGATGCTCCGTGTCTTTAAGAATTTTTACTTTTTTGGTAAACTGAAAATATGGGTCCATTATTTTTATTTAATCTAAAAAACGGATTATAATAATGGTACGTTATTTACTTTTTGTTATTTTATTTCAACAAACTTATATTTACATATCTTTTATCTATATATCTTTGCAGATAATCATACCTTTTTCACCCTGTCGTCACCCCTATTATCTCAATATATTTCTCTGTCCATGGCGTCGTATGAATAAATACGACTATACCTAATATATTAATAAAAACTAAAATATAACATAGTAGGTAGGTAAAAGTACAACATATAAACACAAATAAGATACATAAACAAAGGTAAGTAAGTTATAAATACCTAACCTAGATGGCTGATAAGTACCTACCTAATTATTACTAAAAAGTGGTTCAGAAAAAAAAGTTGCGTCCTAATAAGGGTAACAAAAAAAGTATAATTAGTTTTTTTTTAATTCCGAATGGCTGAAATATGCTATTTTATTAAATTAAATATTAAGACGATTTGCCCGCTTTTTGCTATTTTGAAAAATTTCAATAATTTGAATTTCCCCGAAAGTTCTACATAATTTTTGAAAATTTCACAAGAATCGGTTGAGAAATGCGATTTTTAGGCGAGAACAGCCGGACAAAAACATTTAAGGCCAATCTCGAAACTGAGACGCTTCGCACATTTTGCTCGTTCGGTCTGTTATTTGTTACCCTACCCTACCTCTTCCTACTTCCTAACCGTGGGAGTTACGAGTTTGGTCATCCCGGTCCTTTGAAAAGCTTGCGGGGGGTGATACAGATTAATGCCCTTAGACCTTCGACCATAACCTTAGACCATACTCGAAGACTATAACCTTATGGTTATAGTCTTCGAGTATGGTCTAAGGTTATGATTTATATTAACACATGATATGATATTTATATTAAGGTTATGATATATATTAACACATGATAATGATATGTGCTTATATTACTTTCATTACCTAGTGAGGTGCCTATCTACTAAGTATGTAATAATATGAACTAGGTAGGTATAAACATAACTGCCTGGACTTTATCTACCAAAAATTTATAATAAACATTCAAACATTCGAAACTCTAAACATTTGCCAAAAATTAAACTTTCACACTGTACGTACATATCAGAGGGACCTACCTATTTTTAATAACGTTCATTGCCGGTTGATTTCTTATCAGAAATCGCAATCGCATCAATAAGCGGCAAAAGGATACCTATGAACCTAATACAGCGAGATGAAAAATGAAACTGAACGAGCCGTAACGTAACCAAAGTAACACATACGACGCCGCGGCGACACCAGGCACACAGCCAGGCAAGAGCGAAATAGAAAACTGTCTATCGCGTGTCGGTGTTTGCACAAAGAGTTCAAAAGTACCGCTTTCGTTCTCGACTGTCGCGGACGGCTATTAGAAAAGCCGACTAAGAAGCTATACCGCGGACAAAGAGTACACACAGTACAGATGCGACAATTGGGTATTTTCCTAGGTCGATAATACATTATTAGGTACTGTTCAGAAAATAAAACGTTACAAAATAATGTTACACTTTCCATGTGATTTTTTTATTTATTTATTTATTATTGCAGAAAAAAATATATTAAGAGCGCTATTTGACTCTAAGAAACTGTGACGTCACCTGCCTTTATTTCATACAAATTCCGTAGAAAATGTTTATTTTGACGTTTAGATATATGCGTCCAAGTGCGAGATGGACTCGAGCACAAAGAGTTCCTTTACCTTTGTTGTATGGGAGTCCACTGAAATATTTATTTTATTCTGCTTTTAGTTTGTAGTCATAGCGGCAATAGAAATACATTATCTGTGAAAATTTCAACTGTCTATCTATCACCATCACGCACGGTTAATAAGATCCTGCTTGGTGATAGATAGACAGACGGGCGGACAGACGGACAGCGAAGTCTTAGTAATAGGGACCCTATTACTAAGACTCCGCTGTCCGTCTGGTACCTTTTATTGAATTTGTATGAACTTTTCTGAGTACATTTTATAAGTTGGTCACTTATAACTTTTTAATTTGTAAACCCTACTTAGCTCTGATATTTTTTCCTTCAAACTTCGTTATTATTATATACAACTACTGTTAATTTTTCACATGTCCATATATAACCGTTTAATAAATAGAGGGCAAAATTTACAAATTTTTCAAGGGACACTTGACTCTAATAAAAATTTGCATAATAAAACCAAATATTTCAAAAACGGATACCGTAATCAAAAAATGACTCAAGCTCACAATATTTTTAAAATCCCTTTTCAACTATAACCCACACGATGGGTTAGTCGAGAAAAAAAAAGAGTTACTTTACTTGTATGGGAGCTAACCAATTTTTTTTGTTTCCAATATTTTATTTTACCACTTTTTTGGCATGATTAATATTCATACCTATACCAAACTACAGCTTTCTAGTACTTATAATCTCTGAGTAAAACCGCGGATGGACAGACAGACAGACATGACGAAACTATAAGGGTTCCTTGTTTACAATGGAACCCTAAAAACCGGGCAAGTGCGAGTTGAACACACGTGAAGAGGGTTCCGTACAATACCATAAATTTTTTGTAAGTGAACGTATTTTGAGATTTCCAGTTCATTTTCAATTGATAGAATTCTTTTATTATTTGTTTTGTAATCTACAAGCAATGAACTATATTTTGTATTTTTTTTTCAAAATTTTAGGCTCAGTCATTCGGAGATCAGGGGCAAATGGTAAATTTTCATCTTCTTTCATGAATAAAATCAAAACTATTTATTTGACAATAATAGCAAAAATATATTTGAGATCCTAATTACGAGACCTTTCATTTGTATATAACACAGTAAGGTTTGCAAAACTATTTTTTTATTTCCTAATTTGTCCCTCGAAAATGAACCTTATTAAAAAAACACAAAACGACGGGTTGCACTCCGGGAGTGCCGGCAGAAGTGAAAACTTGAATATTAACGTTGTGCATTTTTGATATTTTGGAATGGTAAGGGAATAATTTTGCACGAATTGCTTTAATTATCAGTATATAAGTTCTATCATTTATGAGGTAGAATATAATATTCATTTATTGCGGTATCGTACACAAACATGACAATTTATATTACATTAAGTAAACACTTTATATACACAAATTTTACGAATACATAGCAGTGTGGCCACTACACAGACAGTCGAGCCATCAGCTGTCACTGTCACTATCCATGGATGCGCGTGGTACGCTGACATAAACTCACACGAACATCGCGCAAGCGCCCTGCGCCGCCTAAACGAAACAGCTGGCGCAGGCAAACATTTTCGCCGCGCCGTAGAAAGATATTTCAAGGGATACTTCCTCTCCTACGCTGCGCCGGCTGTCTACTCTCCATCCGTCTTACGAATTTTCGATCAGGGTCCCATGTCCTGACGCCCTGACGCGAGCTTAACATTTTTTACCCATAACAAAAAAAGTGTACAACGCCGCTAAAGAAGTTTTCACTTCAAAAATTTTATTTCCTTATTATTCCTGTAATTTAAAAGCAATAAACTATATACTGTATTTTTTTCAAATTTGTAGACTCAGTAGTTTCCGTGATCAGGATCAATTTTCGTCAATTTTCGTCTTTTTTATGAATAAAAACAAAACTATTTATTTTATAATAATAACAATAATATGATTCTCATAAGGAGCCCTTTTATTTGATAAATGACACGGTACCTTTTTTTAAATTTCCAAATTCCTTCCTCGAAAATGACCCTTTAAAAAATTTACTTTACACAACTGTGCTTGGGCCATATGATTACACCATTCTACCGAGTTTCACCTGATTTGGTCTAGAAGATTTAGAACAAATTGGATGTGACAGACGGACGGACAGACAAATGCACGGCTTGCATCTGTCTGTCCGTCCGTCTGTCCGAGTGATCCTGTAAGGGTTTCGTTTTTTTAATTTTTTGTTCGGAAACCTAAAAATATTTAAAAAAATGTCCACATGGGTAAAGCTGTGGCCTGTGGACTACGGATAGTATTAATATATAAAGATATACTGGTGAAGTACTAAGTAGATTGAATGTGCAGTCATAAAGTTCTGAAATTAGTTATTTAACATTTTGTGTGTAGCAAAAACTAGACACAATAGTAAAACAATTTATTTATACCTGGATCCGGTATAGCCACACACAAAAAGTTAAGATTTATTTATATACGTTCCTCATCATTCTGCTTTCATTCTGCGCTTCCCGCTCCCCCGTCACTCTGAATAGGTAATTAACTGGGGCATCTCGCAGATCGCCTTGCAACTCAGCCGCCTCGAGTTTGCGAAAACCTCACCTTAAGAAGAAATTAATTTTAGTACTTTCAATCAAGCCATTTAAGCTGAAGGGGGGGATGCTTAAAAAATATATAATTACACTCGAAATACATAACCCTTCTTTTGGTGCACTTGGATAAAAATGTTTTGCTGTGTAAATGTACTCATTGCAATTTTCTATGTCTACTGTCGCATTTGTACTGTATGAATCTGTCTGTATCTACTCTATGCCGGCGGCGGCTTTGACCTCTTCTAGTATTCGACGGCGGCAATCGAAAAAAGAAGGCGGTGCTTCTTTGATTCTTTTGAGTTGCACAAGCCAACACGCAGCCAACGACATGAACATACTTAAGGTGTTATTACACTATCCGATTATAAAGAACTCTACTTAGCATCCTAACTAGGTAGGATGGTACGATGCGACACAAAAATGTGGAACAAAAATGGCGGACTTCAAAGCATTTTTGTACAAATTCTCGGCACGTAGGTTGAACCAAAATGGTGGTTATCGGCGCAGGTACAAATAATGCGCCGACGACGGCCGTTTTAGTTCAATTTACTTGTCGAGAATTTGTACAAAAATGCTTTGAAAACCGCCATTTTTGTTCAACTTATTTACGTCGCATTGTAAGTAGAGTTAGAATCGCTGGTGATTACACAATCTTTACTCGCATCCCAAATCGTACGCCATTTTTGAAAAGCGGAGTTGCCTAAACGATTTCCATACAAATAACCTATCGTTAAGCGACTCCACGTTTGAAAAATGGCACCAAAGATGCCTGATTGATTGATGATGATGATGATTTGCGTAAAAATATGCAAAAGTAACGAATATTTGATGGTTCATAACTTTTTAATGGCTTTTATAATTATTTTACTATTCCGTATCTGTACAGACAAAATGTATAATGAGATTAATGAGACATAACGATATCATGTTAAACTTTGCATGTACTGTATGTGTCAAACAGTAAAGGAAATCCCCTCCGAAATTTTATAGAAAAAGTATCGACTAGTTCACTCTTAAAATTGGATAGTGTAAAAACCGCTTTACTTCTTTCTCGCTTTTACCTCGTGTTATGCCCAACACAGTGGTTTGGAAATCGGATTGCGTACACATAGAAATAAAATTTTGGTTTTTGTTTGGATTCTTTACTGATTCAACTGATGTATTCCACTAAGGCCACCTATCTGAATGGCACCTATACCATTCCACATAGGACACCTAATATTCGCAGGTGCTTTTCATGGACTTTTTATTTTTACATTTTTGTCCAAGAAGAGCACAGCAGATGCGAAATTGCCAATTGTTTTACTCGTTATGAATAAAATGTAGGTACTAGTATATTTTTAACTTTTTCTTTAAATGACACCTAACACAATTCTTTTGTACTAAGTAATTGACGACCTCCGTGGCGTAGTGGTCAACATGCTAGTCCGCCACCCAGAGGTCCCGGGTTCGATCCCCGGTCAGGGCAAATTGGAAAATGGCCTTTTTCAAATTGTCCTGTGTCTTGGATGTTTATCTATATATGTATTTGTTATAAAATATAGTATCGTTGAGTTAGTATCTCATAACACAAGTCTCGAACTTACTTTGAGGCTAGCTCAATCAGTGTTAGTTGTCCCTATATACATATACATATACATATACATATACATATACATATACATATACATATACATATACATATACATATACATATACATATACATATACATATACATATACATATACATATACATATACATATACTTATACATATACATATACATATACATATACATATACATATACATATACATATGCGTAATTCGTATGGCCTTTGTTCTGACGACCTCGGGCTCTGTTTGTTCCGAATGTTATAAAGACGTGTTAATATGTCTGAATGTATGCGTAATTAATTAACGTTTTAGTGAATTATATTGCTTTATTTCATTACTAGCTGTTACCCGCGACTTCGTTCGCGTAGATGTCGAAATGGTTCTAATAGAATCTTTAATTGGTTTTTACGTCCTGTTCCCGTTCCCGTCATTTGCTAGAGCAAAAGAGAACAAATGATCTATTTGTCTAATTTTTTTTGTCTATCACTCAAAAAATGAAATTTAATAATAATATAAATTCGCAACCCCTAATGCACCCCAGGGAATGCAATTTTTTAAATGTAATTTCTGTAATGTTATTTTTAATTGTCCACTAATTTAAAAATGTCATGTCTCGCTTCAACAATGACGAAGATTCATATAAATTACAACCCCTATTTCATCCCTACAGGTATGTAATTTTCAAAATCTAATAAATGCATTATTATTTTCTACTAACTACTAAAATAAATTAAAAATTTTGTGTGTCTCACTTTAAAAATTACGAAGTTCCATACAAACTGGTAACCCCTATTTTACCCTCTTAGGGATTAAATTTAAAAAAATCTTGCTTAGTGGGCGTCTCTTAGTCACACTCTACCTTCTATATCTATATCTTTATTGGCTTGGTAGTTTTCGTGATGCGTGAGTGAGTTAGATTAATTATATATATATAAAAATTAAAATATTTAAATCCCAGCACTATGCTGCTGATGTATAGGTTCACTTCGTGGTCAAAAATAGGTGCCCTTCGTGGAATAGACTAGATTTCATTCGCGCAGATGCCATTCAGACGGGTGCCCTAAGTGGAATACCTCATTCAACTTTTATACAAGTTAAACTTCCATGGTTCTTATTATAAATTACGAGAAAAAAAAAATGTACGGTACCCAACATAATGATGAGTAAGCAATACTTTATTGAAGACCAAAAAATAAAAATAGTTAAAATGTAGCTCGGTCAGATCGCTAAAAGCACATTTCTTCCAGACAACCGATGTATGGAGAGAATATGGTGAAATGCCACTATTTTTTAAAGACAAGTCTCATAGACAAGGTCGGTTTTGTATTTCAAAAATAAGTTTTTCAAAACATTTTTGTCCCGCTTTCTAACACTACGCGACCTCTGTGCAGGCGCGTGCGAGCACGCGTAACGCAGCGCAAGTTGCGTTGAGACGCAACTTGCGCGTCGTGTGAACGATTGGTAGAAATTGTATGAAATGCTATGTAAGCGCGTAACGCGAAGCAACTTGCGCGACGCAACTTGCGTTCGTCTGGTCCGGCACTAACACACGGGGCGCAAGTTGCGCCGCGTAACAGCTAGTGATGGGAGTTGCATAAATACTCAATCAACCCATTTGAATATTTTCTCAGTAGATTGAGTAAATACCCGATAAATATCCTAATTTATCCATTTGGTGAGTAGATTGATTTATATGAGTTGCGACTTATATTTATATTTATATTCATATTCATTATTTCATGTTTTCATGACAATTTTTAAACTTATATCTAGTATACACTTGCAATTCTTGTCGGAAAGTGTGTGCATACGCCATAATATGCTTAAAATGTCGGTTAACACTAAATGGTTAAATGCGACGCTAAAATTCATGAAAATACCATACTAATCATACACTGAAAGTAGGCTTCTTTGACTAATTATCATTTTTTGCTGGGAGGTGTGCAAAGACGTAATTTTATATTAAAATAACTAAACAGACATCAAATGCGATGTCAATATATGAGCACGCTGTATTTACTCTATTTATTAAATCTAGTAAGTAAATACTCAAATGGGTTGATTGAGTACTATCCACTGCCCATCTCTAGCTGTTACGCGACGCAACTTGCGTCCCGTCTGTTGCGGTACTTACGCATAATTCGTAAATCTCGTTCTACAACTTTTCATTTTTCGGGGTCCAGTGCCATTTGAAATAAATTAGGATATGAAAGGAAATGGAGATATCATTTAAAATTTTCTCTTGAGTATGCCTTAGATAACCCTTCAAACTATTTTATGAATTACTTTTTTACAGTTTAAAGTAAGAACGTGAAACTATTTTTCCCACATTTGATAAAAGTGGCCGTTTCTTACTAATATGCAAAGGAAAGCTTCATGTTCTCACTTTAAACCGTAAAAACTAGTTCATAAAACAGTTTGTAGGGTTATCTAGAGCATCATAGCAAAGATCCAAATTTTGAATGATATCTCCGTTTCCTTTCAATTAATTAATTTCGAATGGCACTAGAACCCGAAAAATTCATATATCCCCGCATTCCTCGCCTCTTTTCTCCGATTCGCCTGGTTACTTGAGAACTAGTACTTATTCTGTGAATTGGAAATTTGGAATCTTTTAGTGATTCTTGATATTAATAATACCTACATGTTTAGGGAAAAGCGCGCGATCTGGGCTTCGAAACAGCAGAGCAAAAAGGATTATTCTATTCTATTAGGTAAATGTCTTTTTAATATTAGAAAGAAAGAAAAATTGTTTATTTGGTTACACACTTATAAAACTTAACAATTTAATATTTTTAATCGGCTTCCAAAAAAGGAGAAAGTTATCGTTGCTATCTTTTTTTATATATGTTCACCGTTTATTCGAAAACACCTGTACCTATTTCAAATTCTTGTTTTAAAAGGGTATACTTGTCAGGTGGTTCCATAGAAATTTCATCAAAAACTCTGTCGGTTTTTAGTGTTGTAAAATTATAATATATGTATTTGTACCGTGGAATGGACAAATAGGCAGGTATAAAACTATGGTCACTCCAATCAAAGATGGCGGCAGGAATCGTGCGCGGCGCATCGTTTCGCGCCTTTTAGCGCGCGAGGTGCGAACGCGGTAGTCAAACAAGCGATGTTTGTTCGTCCAGCGGCCAGTTACTCTGATTTCGAATTTCGAAATCGAGTGCATGAGCGTGGTCTATTTTCGAATCCGTAGGTTGGAGTTCAAAGGCCCATGGGTAACGAATATAAATCGCCCGTCTGTGTTTTAGGGTTCCATACCCAAAGGGACAAAACAGGGCCCTAGGCTGCGTTTCCACTGAAGCGGAGCGGACTAGTGAGCCGTTCAAGCAGTGGAGGTGTGACGTCGCATCGTCATCATCTGATTCGTTATCTTCATCTTCAAGTAGAGAAAGGTATAATAGAATTGCTTTCTTCTTTTTTAAAGACAACATAGCGTGTGTTCTCTCTGAGAAATTGACTGTGAACGATATGAACCGGTTTTGTTTTTACTCTGTCCCACCCTGCTCCGCTCGGTTTAGCTTCACTCCCCCCTTCTCTGCTACATTCCTGGCTTCACTCTAGTCCGCTCCGCTCCGCTTCAGTGGAAACACTCACCTCTTTTTACGTCTCTCCTCCTCTCCTCTCCGCTCTCCTCCGCTTCAGTGGAAACGCATCCTATGACTAAGACTCCGCTGTCCGTCCGTCCGTCTCTGTCACCAGGTTGTGTCTCATGAGCCGTGATAGCTAGGCAGTTGAAATCACAGATGGTGTATTTTTGTTGGCGCTATAACAACGAATACAAAAAACAGAATAAAATAAATATCAAAATGGGCTCCCGTATAACAAACTGATTTTTTAAAATAATGGTATGGAACCCGTCGTGCACGAGTCCGACTCGCACTTGGCTGGTTATTTTTATTTACTTTTCTATGTGAAAAAACTACCTATGCAGATAAATCGGATGTGTGAATTGAGAACGAGACAGATTTTAGTTAAATCTATACTTAAAAATTATAGTTGCAATACCATATACAAGTAGGTAGGTAAGTAATAAAAAAATAGCATCATATTGTTATTATCATCTATTCAATAATATTATCACTGAGCTTTGCCCTATTTGTCTTGCTGCAGTACACACCCATGCAATGTAAGTATTTAATGTTGCGTCTGTATTTCAAGCCTGTGTAAGTGTAACTTATGTATGTATAGTTAAATTTGTGTGTGTGCCGGGAGTGAAAAATAAACAATTTATCTATCTATCTATTCGTCTGCCAAATTTAATGAAGTTTTGATCAAAATTATTATACTTAGTCATTATTGTTAAACTTGAGAGCTGTTGATGATGATGAATATTAAACATATTCATCATCATCAACAGCTCTCAAGTACCCACGGCATAAGCCTCCTTTTGTCTGCACCATCCTGCTCTGTTGTTGGCCATCGCAATCCAGTTATTTCCAGTAACTTGCCTGATGTCATCAACCCACTTAGCCGCCGGACGTCCCACACTACGTTTCCCATTTCTATGATACCATTCGGTGACGGCCTTACTTCACCTTCCATCGTTCCTTCAAGCCAGGTGACCTGTCCAGTTCCATTTTAAACATATAAGGTCAAAGAAATTCTTTTATTAAATTCGTTTGTTTAACTAAGTAGGAAACAGGGATATTGTGAGATGGTAGCTGGTGGACCCTGCCTTCTTCTTCTTATCGTGTCGCAAATTTTGTTCTTCTAATACGTTGCCATTTTTACACTTTCTTCCGAGGCAGAGTATGATCAAGCATGGTACAGCTGGCGGGGTGCAAAGGGCATTAGAGGAGGTGCTGCATAGTCTGGTCGTCGTCACCACACGTACTATGCTTCTGCTTGGTCAATGAAGCGTATATTGTGCCTACTTCGACATACCTCAGTTCGGAGGCGATTCAAGTTCCTCCAACCCTGTAAAAAAATAACCCTACTGCATGAGGTTCAAGCGATGTGAAAAGGTAAGATACCACGATGATGCTACTGTCTCTATAACATCAGCATCTGGCCTTTTTTGGTCTCCACTGCAGGAGCACTACCCTCTCTGTACTGCCAGAGCCATACTTGGCCAGAGCAACCAGAGGACATGGCCTACACTCTCCACGCTGGCCAGATGGGTTAGAGGTCTCACTGACGTCTAAGTATACCTAAGCTTTGCATAGCTTGTATTTCCTAAGTCGCCTTCTACGACTTCCACGCGAAGACGCGAAGAAGTCCTATTCTACTCTGCCGAAAACCAAACGGCTGATTCTACGGTGGTTAACGCGATAATAAGTATTTACGCGTACAATTACCGCTTATAAGAAAACAGCAATTCACATAAAAGTAAAAAAAGATGATAATTTTACGAAGAAAGTCGCGAAAAATAGGCGAAAAGGCAAAAGGTGTGAAAACTGGTGTCTCCCCACTGAGCGCGATAGCCTATTAGCAATAAACAAAAACAGGGCGACAGTGCGCTGTTAGGGGACAAGACACAAGCGGCAGCGGGCAGCGAACTTCCTGAGTGAGAATGACAAAACAAGCGGCTGCGGAATTAAGTGAATTACATCTCTACATACTCTACATTATAAATAATTTAGACTCAAGAAATTCATTACTTGACTTGATTTGTGGTCTTTTTACGTGAAAGCAAGTTGCCTTGTGGTGCCTTAGCTGTTTTAACGAAAATTGGTTCAGGCATTTAAGAGTTATTGGGGGTGAACGCTTGAAAATCGTGTTTTTTTTTCGGTGAAATGGCAAAAAGTTATTTTTCTTAACGTTTATCTTAAAAAATAGGTAGTTAGTAGGGAAGTAAACAAAATCCAGGAATGCAGCTACCCCCCCTGCCCCTCCCATCGGGACCCCGATGGTAATATCCACTTGATTCGATCCGACGGACGTTATAGCTTGTCATTATATGGTCGCTCCTAACTTGCACCACCAAAGATAAATCACTAAGGTTAAAACATCATTAATATTAAATCACGGTTGTGATTTATACAGGGGGCGCGATTTGCTACGCTAACTCGGCTTAACCAGTGAATTATGTAGTTGGCTGGTGGAATTATTATAGAAAAAAAAAAGTAAATTCATAGAGTACTTGTTACTTAGTATTGTATTATTTTTTCTATGACAGATACTGATAGAAATACGTTATAAATACAGTAGTCATTTTACACGTTGTTGCACAGAATAAGTTGTGGTTGCTTCTTTGGTTATATTGTTTTATTTTATTTATTTTTATACACAAATACAAGTGTAATGGTGTACTTAAAGCCTTAAGCCTTACCTACCAGTCAACCAACCGGGTGATGTGGAGGAAACAAAACTTCAATAGATATATTGTAAAAAAAATAACACGTTGTACCGGTTGTCCCTACCACAGAATTAAAAGAAAAATTCTTTGCCGAAGGAAGCTTCCCTTCGCATTTTTTATACCTCTAGAAAAAAAAAAAATGGGTACATAATAAATGATTTATAAAACCCAAAAAAAATATTTTTAAATGGGGTATAGAAGTATGGTGGTTTTTGGCGGGAGATGGAGGGACCGGGGCAGGGTTTTAGAGTAAGCACATATTTTTTTTTATAAAAACCAACGTGTACATTATTTTTAAATGGAGAATATAAGTATGGTTGTTTTTGGCGGGAGTTGGAGGGAGCAGGGCAGGGTTTTTGGGGTACCTACATAATAAATGTTTTTTTTTCTTTAAATTTTATAAAACCCACCATGATAGAATATTTTTAAATGGAGAATACAAAGTATGGCTGTTTTTGGCGGGAGATGGAGCGAACAGGAACTTCCCGCGACGTGTGAAAACATACGGCGCGGCGGCGTGCGCGCTTCATTTACAACTACAGGCTGATGGAAAACTCAATGAACGTACAATGCTACATAATATCTTGAACAAAAATGGCAGACTTCAAAGCATTTTTGTACAAATTAACGACTCGTAGGTTGAACCAAAATAGCGGTTATCGGTGCAGGTAAAAATAACGCGCCAAAGACAATTAACGTGTCGGGACTTAGTACAAAAATGCTTTGTAGTCCGCCATTTTTGTTTAACTTGTATGTGTCGCATTGTAGCGGGGTGAAGCGTTCACCAATTATTCGGAAAACACGTAAAGGATGTTAAATTATTTTATATCTACTTCCAAAAAGAAGGGGTTATCAATTTGTCGCAATCTTTTAGTTTTTGTATCTATGTTCACCGATCATTCGAAAGAGCATGGACTGATTTGATTTTTTTTGAAAGAGTGTACTTGTCACGCGTGGTCTCATAGAAATTTTATCAAAGTCAGTTATGTTGTTTGGAGGTAAAGTTGGCGTTTTTTAGTTTAGAAAAAATATGATACTAGTGGTTTTGTCAGCTGTAGATAGAACTCATGTCTTTACCTAATATTTTAGTCATAACTAAAAACCGACTTCAACATCGAACTATACAACCAATTTGATAAAATTTCTATGGGACTAATTGACAACTATGCTCTTTCAATAAAAAAAATAATTTTCCAAATTGGTTTAGACGTGTTAGAGTAATCGGTGAACAAATAAAAAAAAAACATATAAGAAATCAAAAAAATGCTGTTTTCAAAATCATTCGAAAACTTAAATGCCCTTAATTATCATATAATAAATGAACTCGCTCACAAAAAAAAATCAAGGGAATCCGTCTAGAAATGCGACCAGTAGAGGAGGACATCCAGACACTCGGACAGACATACTCGTAAACTAAGAAAAAACTTTTTTGAAAGAGAGAATATACCTATTTAAAAAAATGCGTGAGTGTCGTGGTTGATATGGTGGGTTAATATAAAAAAACATTCAGTTGAAACAAAGTTTCAAAATTTAATTCGTTACGGAAAAATATTACAATTTTTCTGCCTAGTTCCGCCATGTCCGTACCAAAAGGAACTCTGTTTATTTTAATAAAAGAGTGTAATGTACATAATAAATTATTTTAGCGGTAGGCGTGGATTACTATAAAAAGAACATGAGAATTTCTTTCCATTTTAGGTTATCTTATATACATTTTTATATTTAAATATGTTTAAGTAAAGTCATTTAGGAAGTATGTTTTGTTTAAGTATATATATTTTTTTATATCTACCCAAGGCTTTACACAAAATAGTTTATCTAGTGCATTATTTTTTATCGTAAGTACCTTAGTTGTGCGACAAACCGTTGCCTGGCAGACCTTTGACCGATATTATCATATTTCCGTATCTATTTATTGAACAATCTAATGGATTGAAGTACTCAAGTTAAATAACGAAACAAGAATGCCTAACAACATTCAGGAATTCTTGCTGTGAAAAAAGTTCACAAAAAAGTACCTACCCACAAAGTGGGCGCGATCTATTTTACTATTATTATTATTCTCCTATTCGCCTCTCTCTCTTTTTAAAGAGCTAATGCTCTTGTCTGTGGAGAAACCCATTCCTCTCTCTCTGTCAAAAATCAACTAAGTACTTTACATCCTTGTAGGTTGGAACATAGAGTTGATCTTATAAATGTTTTATAAAACTATATCTAGGTCTTCCCTTGCCTCTTTCTTCTTCAATTTTTTCCTCTATATTGGAGAAAAAAATTTAAGAAAGACTTTTAAACTCCTATTCGTAGTTCTCATTTACATTTATTTATGGATTGAATAATTTCACGAATATATAAGACGAATGGAAAAATATCTTTAGCCCATCGGTTAAATTATTAAGATGTATTATACACTTTATTTTTCTTTTCTCTGAGAAACAAAAAATGACAAAGGTACAGCGCATTAAAAAGTCGCATGACGTTACGGCTACGTATGATTTTTACATATAGGTGACGTCACAAGTCGCAAGCCGCCTCTCCGGAACTTTGATACTTACGTATCCGTGTGATTTTTTACATTTAGAATTATATGTACTTTTCTAACCCTGTCGTACCCCTATTCCCAATACGAGTAAGTACATTTTATTCCGTAGTCTATGAAAATAAATAAGTTAAGTTATGAACTTGAGCGTAGAATTGTCTTAGCAATCAGCCTGTATACAATAGTGTAGTTCACATCGAATTTTGACATTTACCCGCTAATTGACGTATCAGCCCGCAGCTACCGTGCGCCCGCGCTTCCGGTAGCCATTCCAAATTCAAAAGTTTGAATTTTCAAATTCGAACGACAATCGAACGCGTGGGAGGTCTTTGTTCCTATAAATAAATCCTTTTTATAAAGCGAAAAGGTTTATATTTCTTCACCAAATATTACTATTTATAATCAATGGTACTCTTCAAAAGAATTTTGAATATGAAACCTTATTTGTAAGTGGATTGAGTGTGTTTTTCTCTGGCAAAAATATTTAACAGCGGATTTTTTGATTTTTCAAGTTTTTTGATAATCTACTTTAGTATCATAAATATAGGGTATATTTTTCTGTGTTTGCAGATAATCTAAGACGTGTTTTATAGATACAATTGAATGGATGTTGTATTATTGTATGGTTCTCATGAGAATGAGCTGTTCATGGGTTTCGTCCGTGTTATATCGAGATATGATATCAAAATGTGAATAGATAAAAAAAAAGAGTAAAAGAAGAAGATAATAGTAGCGATAAATTCAAGTTACTTTAGAATCAGCAGTGTTCAAATCTGCCGAGTACGAGCAGATAATTTTTTTTTAAATGTTATAGGGCGGCAAACGAACAAGCCGGCCACCTGCCCATGGACAACTGCAACACAAGGGGTTGTAACAGAAGCGTTGCCGGCCCTTCAGGAAGATATAGACTCGTTTTAAATTACATAAAAATTTACATAAAAGAAGGATTGTTCAATTACACATACCTAAGAATAATGTTAAACAAGTTTATGTATTTGCCACACAAATTAAATTCCCCGACTTTTAAGAACGCCATCTAGTGATAAGTTGTGAAATTTCATATTCCAGTTGATATCAAAAAAAAAAAAAAAATCTAATTTGAATCGTCAAGCTCCTAATAACTTGTAAACGGCTAAAAGGATTTTCATTAAACATAGGTAAGAAGTAACGCAAGGGAACTGGTTTTAACGTGAAAAACCGCATCGAAACCGGTCATCCATTTCAAAGTCATACAGACAGACAGGCAGAAATCAGACAAAAGTTTTGTATGGAAATGCCGATTTTTTTTAGTCTGATATTTAATTTCATTATTATAAAGTATATCCCGCGGTTGTTCGATTTGATATACATATTACACGTTGTGTATGTATAAAGTTTGACTGCCTCCGTGGTCCAGTGGGCAAGGCGTTCGCCTTGTGTCCCGGAGGTCATGGGTTCGATTCCCACTGGGAAGCATACTTTGTTAAAAGTTGTTTCCAGTCTGGATAGGATATTGCAGGCTTGAATCACCTGATTATCCGAAAAGAAAGATGATTCCGTATTTCGGAAGGCACGTAAAACTGTGGGTCCCGAACGCCACCTAGCGTTTGATCATCAAACTATCCAAGGATTGGTTCCTGGTTTGCCCTTTGGGTTGCGGAGGTCAGACGGCAGTCGGTCTGTGTAAAAACCAGTAACCTCGTCAAATCTCCTTGGTTAGGTAGCGGACCCCGGGCTCTAAAGCGTTACTGCTGAGGATGCAACCGGGAATACGCTCGGATGATGATGATTACACGTTGTGTATGTATAAAGTATATATTTTAATATTGTCAAACAAATACTCTTTCACAACTATCTCAGTTGTTACAACTATCAGATTTTGAGAAATTCCACAAATTTCGGCGCGACCTTTGATACTTCGGTCCAAATTAGGCGAAATTGGTGGAGTTATCGCAACAATTTCTCCATTCAAGATGGCGGACGATATTAATTGTTTCAGCACCCGAAACACACGGCTGAAATTCACGTCATTGCATTTTTTTTTATTATTTAAGGGTTTATTTATAATAAATCTTGATTTCAGTGTACAAGAAGTTTTAATACGACTTTTTTTTCGTTTTTATTAAATAAAATACAAATTTAGATAAAAAATGAAGGAATTTACACAGGAAGGGACACATAGCGCGAAGAACCGATGGCCGATGGGGCAGAAAGGTTTTCGAATTGCGGCCACGTACAGGCGAGCGCAGCGTAGGACACCCACCTGCTAGATGATCAGATGACCTGAGCAAGGTTGCAAGAAAGCGCTGGATGCAGGCCACTTCCGATCGTTCGTTTTGGAAATCCTTGGGGGAGGCCTATGTCCAGCAGTGGACTTCCTGTGGCTGATATAATGATGACATAATGGAAGATTAGAAGAGATCTCTTTTGACATAAATCGTGCCTTTTACGTCCTTGATTTTATGGATTCTCTGTATATTTTTTCCATGTACATTATAAGTATAAAATAAAACATTTGGCAGTGCGAGTATGCACCTAATACTTTGTTGTATATTTCAATATAGAAAGGTGTAAACATAATTAAATAAATTTCCAAAATAAAAACAGACTTCATCCCCAAACTACACAATCTGTAAAGTATACCATTTCAAACAAAAAAAGAATTTTTCAAACCGGTCCAAGCGTCTTCAATACTGTGAACATACATAAAAAAAGATCGAGAAGAAATGATAACCTCCTTTTCTAAAGTCGGTTAATAAATAAAAAATAATGACATGACACATGACTCAAATTCGCCCATTCCGTCGAATACCGATCCGTATGTGCACTATAGACAGAGCTACCTGTGTCTTAGCACCCTAAGCCTAGACTGTAGGGTCCTAAATTTCAGAAGGACATTCTTGGTCATCTTATGATTGACATCTATGCGTACTCTTCACTGGAGTGGCTCTTCCCTACACTACAGTAATTAGTACATAAGTCCTCATTTAAGAATGTGGACATCAATGTGAGGTCAAATTGTCATCATAAGGAAGGGATGAAAATTTAAAAACGCCTAAATCTTTTTCTAGTTTTTTCGTATTTCTAGTTATAGTAATTATACCGATATCAGATTATTCGGTCCAGTCAAATTAATTATAAGAAAATAAAAATATTTTTTTTAAGTCGTAACATATTCCAACCGATGTTAAGTGGAATTGATATCCGTAGCGCTATCTAAGATTTGCTAGATAAATTAAAAAAACCAATTCAAGCGTTAACTCATAATAACTTTTAAATGGCCTTTGGAACCGATTTTTATCAAACATAGCTAGGAGCCACCACAAAGGAACTTGAAAAAGAAACGCATCGATATCGGTCCATCTATTCTAGAGCTGCGATGCCACAGACAGACAGACCAATCTACAGACGGACATACATTAGTGTCAAACTAATAACATCCCTCTTTTTTGTCGGTGGTTAAAAAAAGCGGGAAAATGCTAGAAGAATTAGCGCCTTCATTTGCACAACCCATAATATTTAAACCATTCCACACCGTATAATTCTCCATGACTTGCAGCAAATAAGGGTGCGTCCACACCCGCCGCGATAATGACTGCGAAAACAGACTTCGACGTAATAAATAGATATTAGGAGATTAGGACGCGTGTGGGGCGCGTGCCGGCAGTTAGGGCGCCTATGAATGTTTTTATAAGCAACAATGATTTATTTGGCAGGCGGGAAGTTTTAATTTTGGACGGTGTCTTCGCTGCGTGAGCTATGAGATTGCAGAAAGGTGTGTGAATGCAGCCTATTTTTTAGTTTTTCTTTCAAAGACTACAGAGTGTTTCAGAAAGGCGGGATTAAGATTGAAAGGCACGCTCGGTTTGTAATAAATTGATAATGTTATTATTTGTTTGCTTTTCGTGTGTGTAGGTAAAGGTGTAATCTGATATAGTTTGACGACTGCCATACAATGATGACAGTCGGTATCAACGGTTAATACGTGCATTCCAAAGCACGGAAGAGCTCGAGAAATTTTTATAACATTTGTGGTCATAAAAACCATACATATCATAAAGCAGTATTCGTGTTTTTACATTGTAATGATCAAAATATGGGTGTAGGCGATAAGAAAGAGTAGCAGAAAATGAAAAAGATTGAAGTCAAAGTCAAAAATCATTTATTTATCTTTACATAGGTATTTGTAGATTTAGATTGCAGAATTTAGATTTCAGATTGCAGAAGTTCTAAAAAAGGAAGAAGTAAAAAGTACCCGTAACCGAACGGCATGTATGAAGAGATTGTAGTGTAAGTAGATGAAGTGAAAGTGGTCTGTCAGGCTCATAGCAAGGAGGTCCATATGAAGGTCCATAGTCTCTGCCTACCCCTGTGGGAAACAGGCATGATATATGTATGTATGTATGTAATAATTGTACATTTTTCTTTCGATTTCGTAATAGTTGTTGACGTCAGATCATTTACTTACAGCTAAGTTTATTGCTGCTTCCTAAGCGCAAGTATAGAAGAAGCGGCAACAAACTGTACTGCAGCTCCAATAACGTCAACTTACAATTATACTGATATTAAAATAAGATATGTGGACTGAGATACATTGTGAATGTCATAATTATTAATTCAACATGAAGTCAAATTTTAGAAATTGTCAGTTTGTAAATTTAGTACTTATAAATGTACTCAAATTTTGTGAGGGTTCAAATACAAACCTTGAGGCTTTGAGGGATCCGCGCTAAGCTCAAGCCAGACTTTTTGTCTATAAGTTAATCATCGATTCCGTAATAAATCTTCTCACAAAGTACTTTTTTTACATAAGCTTCAAATTTTCTATCTGGCAAATAAAAGCCCGATTCTGGCAATTTATTACGAAACTTAATACAGTTTTCCTTAAATGACTCACTGACTAGTTTCAGTCTATACAGGGTCTATATATATATACTAAGTCATTTTTATATTACGTAGTTTGTATCAGTAAAATACAAGGCAATATATTTTCTTACATACATTATATTTTCAAATATGTATTAGGATGGGTCAGTGACAAAATATTTTTTTTTTTTATTTCTTATGGAGCCTTAACCGCGAATACAATGAATTGCCTTTTTTTGTAAAATAATAATAGTCCGTATATCAGCTGCACTCCCTCTTAAGAGAATCCGTAGGACATCAGACTATGAAAGTAACTAAAGTAAACTAGTCTAGCAGTTGATCAAAAGAAAAGTCTGTGTATCTGTGCCTGCGTGCTTTTCTTCAAAACTAATTGATAGAATTACAAATACATTAATACATTAATTTCAGCTTGGAACAACATTGTTTCTTTGAAATCTGATTTCATTAAAAAGTAATGTACCTATCATTAATTTTAAATTTCACGCGATCGGTATCGTAGGCACAAGCTAGTAAAAATAAAATTTTAAGAATCCTATTGATATTTCTCATAGTTTTAGCGATACACAGCACACGCCAAACAGAATAACATCAAACGGAACAATATAGAGTAATTGACGCAGGAATTCTCACGAGAATGCGTACATCAGACGCACAGACAAACCTACAAAATACATATAGATAATACCAAGTTATCGTTTCACTTAACTCGCCTGAACTACAATCGAAAATGACCTTTGTTACAAGCAGATAAAGGTGATGTGTAAAGTTTTAAACTAAGTATATTATTTGGTATTAGGAGGTCAAATTGAATAGTACCCCCCGTTTAATAAACATCAATCAACCGACTATTAAATGCACCTTTGGTGTATGATATTGTAGTTTACTCCTCATAAGTCTATTGATTGCATCGTATATCCATATTCACGTTACTATTAGGTAACTCATAGTGTAGTATCCTGGTTCATAAATAAATTATTTTGCACTGATCATAAACGATAAATATGAGTAATAGTTATGTAAAATTGAAATTGAATTTTGGTGAATTTTAGATGGAAAAATACTGATCGTGAACTTATAATCTCCTATGAACAAATAACGTCTGCAATAAATATATATATTTTTTAAATTTATTATTTATAAACAGTTAGAAAATAATGTCATTTGTAATTGATCCTGCCTATCCATTTTAAACGTGATTTTAGATAAGCTAATACTAAGAGCGCGATTGGATTCCAAGAAACCATGACAGCACGGGTTGTTATTTCAAACAAATCCCATACAAAATGTTTGCATGTTGACAATAATAAAGTGTCTGATTTTATTTGTTTGAAACTTGCACATTCTATGGGAGGTTTGGAGGATACCTAATGGGGAAATACGAGGACAGATGATCTAAATAAACATTTAATATTAAAAAACACAAACTTTTATTTTACTTTAGACGAAATATAAATAAACTAGACTAAGAAAAAACCACACACATATGTTCCTGGGCGAGCTCTAGCACAATTTGATAAAGACTATTTTCCACTTGCCTTGGCCGGGGACGAACCCACAACCAAGTAACGGACTAGTCTGGTTACCAATACGCCACGTAGGTACGAATTGTTTAAAATGGAAAGAGGATTTAATCTCCAGTTATAAAGAGACTACGCCATTTTTAGCTCGCGCATCACCTGTCTGCCGCGCGGCCGGCACGCGCCCTACAATATTATTAAATTGTTACCCGATGTACCGAGCAATCGACAATATGGAGCGAACTGAGGGTTCAGGGGAAAATAAAATTGAGTGTAATCACTGCTTTTTCGTGCTTTAAATTTAAATTTAATTTATTCATAAAGGTACACTTGAAATCTTACAAAATACATTAATCAAAGTAAACATAGTATATAGGTGCTAGTTATTTCTAAAGAAATTTCTCACAGCAGACCCGTGACTTTGGTTAAGTTTGGAGAAGTATGTAAATTCTTTATTGTACAAAAAGGACACAACAAGAATACAAAATTAAAAAATAAAATGAAGTTTTTCTTTTAATTAAAAAAACGTCTACATGTTTCTTGTGTCCGACAGGTATTAGATATTACCTTTTTCTGTTCTTACACTGACTTTTACTAAGGTTTTTCCTTGTATATTCTAAATCTTTGTTTTTTTTTTTCCACATACATACATACATACATACATATTTTCACGCCTGTTTCTGATGGTGGTAGGCAGAGACTATGAATCTCCATTTGCTACGATCCTTGCAAACCTCTTTTGCTTTACTTCATGCTTTCTGGTTATTAATTTTTATTCCGGTATTACTTCTTACATCACCTTTCTTCAGGTCGACCCATTCCGGTTCTTGCGTCCAAATCTGTTTTTTTTTATTCTGGAATTTCTACGTTTTATAAACATACATTTAAACATGTTCTGGAGAACAAGAAGAGTAACTTTACTCCAATGTTAGTGAACCATTCTAGTAAGAACCTTGTAAATCTTCAGAAGAGCCATTTTTAAAACGCGGAGTCACCTAAACTAATGGTTTTTCCATACAAAAAACCATTCGTTTAGTGACTTTAAATTATTTTTGACAAAAAAATGTTATTACTTTATTGACGATTTTTTAAATGATAATATTTGATGTCTAAATATGATTAAGATAGTAACTTATGATTTTTAATTGCCTAATATTAATTGTATGTATTTAGTTTGTTTATTAACTATTATTGTATGTCCAGTATGGGTATAGTGGAATTCGTTAACCTGTAACACCGTATTTACCTGTGTTCTACAATAAAGAGATTTTGTATTTGTGTTTGACTCCGTGTTTGAAAAATGGCACCACAGTGATCAACTCACGTGCCGACAACTCGACCCAAATGCGAGGCAGGCGCGCTGAGCGCACGCGCGTTGCTCCATGTGAATAGCGTTGCCAGGCGTCCGGATAAAGCCAGACATAGTTTAGACAGGCTTTTTGATTGCGTGTCCGGCCAAAATAAACGGCTTTTCCGGATCGGTCGGGCTTGTCCGGATTTTGTTAGGCTTTTTACATTTAAGAAGAAATAAAAGATCTTCAGAAATTCATTTTACAATTAAGAATAATTTAAAAATGTTTATAATTGTTAATCTAGAATTTAATTTTGACTAATGAATTTATTTGACTGGTTAATAATAAGGCTATTAGACTTATTTGGCATTCGATTTTATTTCTATTTCATTAGAATTTAACATGATTTATGATAATAATCAAAAAGCATGATGTTTTATATTTTTTTTTGTCGTACGTACCTATTAACTGACACACAAAATCCTCAAAAATGTAGGGTATCCGGCCATTTTACCCAAATGTCCGGCCAAATTGGCTGGTCTGTCCGGCTATTAGGTTTGGTGACCTGGCAACCCTACATGTGAATCATACTTAATTAAAAACATCACTGCAATAAAAAACGCATAAACAATCTAATGAGGTGAAGTGCGAAATATCATGATGTTCATTTGAAATGCGTGAGGTTGAAATTTACAAGAAATTAAGGAATCGACCATGATTCAGGTTCAGGATATCATTTTCGAAATATTGTTATGATTTACAGGATATTGTTAATGAAATATTGTATAATGATTATAGGTATGCCGTGTGGTTTCGTGGAGAGTAGGATAGGACTACTCCAAGTCATCCCGTGGATGTCATAGAAGGTGAATTAAGAAAGATAAGAGTTGGACTCGCGAACTAAGGGTTCCGTAATATTATCTTTAAAAATCACGTCTGTTGTATGGGAGCCTCACTTTTTTTTTGTTTTCAGTACATATTTGTAATAATAGCGGCAACACAAATACACCATTTGTGAAAATTTCAACTGTCTAGCTATCACGGTTTATGACATACGGCTCGGTGACAGATAGACAGACAGACAGACGAACGGACAGCGGAGTCTTAGTAGTCGTTTTTACCCTTTGTGTACAGAACTTTAAAAAATGATTAGTCTTTAAAGTTGACAGTCATAGGTTTGGAGAGAAGACATTTAACATAGACTTTTAAGATAAAATTTATACATCTAAGATCTAAACTCTGCGGGTTCCCTACTTGAATTCGAAAAAAACTTCTGCCATATATTATTCATCCGTAGATGATACTTCGAATGAACTTGATAATGCGATGCTTTATTTATGCGAGTGTAGCATAGACATCAATCAGACCTCTCCAACCCGTCTAGCCAGCGTGGAGTGGAGAGTGTGGGTCAAATCCTCGCTGGCATATTATGGCTCCGGAGTACAGAGAGGGCCTTATAACCCAACCAGTTTGAAAACGTCATTTTATTTGGAAATAGAGAAAAGTTGACCACTTTTGATAAGGAATGAAGGGAAACTGCTGAAGATAGAAGTAATTGGAAATGAAAAGGGGAGGCTTTTGCCCAAATATAGGACCTAAAAAGGAGCCTACACTCAGGAGAGAGCCCACACACGTCCCGAGGCAAGCCCTGGAGTGGACTCCTCAGGACAAGCGAAAACTTGGCAGCCCCAAGCAGACCTGGTGGCGCACAGTAGCGGCGGAGATGAAAACAATCGGGCTAACCTGGCCTGAAGTGAAGCGCGTAGCCAGAGACCAATCGCGATGGAGAAACACTGCTGAAGCCCTTTGCCCCACCTGGGGGCCTTAGGACCTTAAGTAAGTAAAGGACCTAAAAACAATTGGGAACATCGCAGTTGCAGAAAGTTTTAATTCCAGTACAATTTTATATTCCTCTCTCAAAAATCGAAACAAAAATCCAGGTAAAACAAAACAGAACAAAATATTAACATTAACTTGACCTAACATAATCCAGCATATTATCCATAAAAATCCTGAGGGTAGATACGTGCGAATTTTTCCCCCATAAAAGCATTTTATAAATCAGGCTTTAATACTTTTTGAATTATGTTGGTGGGCTGTAGCAGCGTTGGGGTGTAGTACGGTGGGGCAAACGCCCAGGGCATCAGATATATAGGTTGGTTAGTTTTATATGTTAAATTGTAATAACATAAGACATATGTGTATGTAGATATGTAAATAATAGTAGGCCTATATCACTCCCCTTTTAGGTATCGTAAATATACCTACATTATTACTATGTGCGCGGCGACCACTGCGCAGTGGGAAATTCTCAGTTCATCATCATCATCATCAGGTATTTTTATCTCCACTGCAGGAGCACGACCCTCTCTGTACTACCAGAGCCATACTTGGTCAGAGCAGCCAGAGGATTCTCAAATTCACAGTTATAAGAATGAAATTGACTTGCAATGGATTTCTAAGTATCTTAATGAAGAGGTGCTGAGTTCTGTCGGAGTTTAATTATACCACATCGCTAACAACATTGAGTAGATATTTCTTTGAATTTCTTTGCTGTGTGAGCCTTCTGTACATGAGTACTTACTAGTACTTATTCTGTAGTAATAGTATGATCTCATTATTGAATTTGGACGTACTTACCTGCCTCTAGCTTATGATTGAGAAAATAACCTTTCAATCTAGCGCAGGTAGACAGGAAGAGATCTCTATATGGGATTAATCCGTCTATGTATATTTGCTCTTTCCATACAAATCTTTTTGGTACTAACAATAAAGTTATTGCAAGCAAACAAACATTGAATTGTTTTACGGGTGTCAGATTTTTCAAGCTGCCTTAAGGCATCTGACATCTCTTACAATGTCGAGTGCGCGGTCAACGGCTTTACGTGCCTTCCAAAGCTCGACAAATTTGTATGTCATTTGTGGTCATCCATCCACGTGCGGACAACGCCCGGTGTCGCAAAATTTGTGTAAGTGTTGTAATGCGCACAAGCGACGGGACACCGAGCTGTTGTCTTTGGGTTGGGCGTCATATGGTGGGGGTGGCGTTTAGCAGTTATGCCCAAGGGCCTTAGAAGTGCCATAGCCAGCGTTCTGCTTAGAGGCAGTTTGTATTCGGCCGCCTGTTTACCGCCGGATCAAATGGGTTTATTTGGGAAAAATGTTCGCGATTTGTAGTTTGGCGGCTTTGCCACTATTTATGATAAAGGGCTGGCTCGTGATTCTGCGCTTTCGCTGGCATTTTTCCAGTAAAACTATGTACTTAGTAGGTTTTAGTGATAGCCTATTACAAGGTTTGTTTTTAACCCTCTGCGACTGACGGTACAATTTTCCAATTCTGCTGACGTGTTAGATAGACTAGCAGACACCTTTTCTCACTAAAGTTATTATTACAATGTGTCATTTAAACCCAATTTATTTATCTTGAGGTAAAATGTATAAACTATAAAATATTCTAAATTAAAAAAGCAAAATAAAAGTCATTTATACGAAATAACAACCTTTATTGCATATGGCGCACTATGGACACAAATTTTAGTCTTCTGCTCAAAAACTTGAACTAAAAAAAAAATCTAAAAATCTTTTTAACATTTCTTATTATTTTTTTTCGTTAAGCGATTAATAATCAACATATGATAAAAGAAATCCTTGGAATTTAATTGTGAGATCTAAAATTACACAGCCTCAAAGTGTGACAAATTTCGCAAATATTAAAGCTTATTTGCATACAAATAGTTTTTGAACATTCACAACAACTATATATAGATTGCCCTTTTTAATTTACCTGGGCAAAAAGAACATGGCTTTTAGAGATTTTAGCGATTAGTATGTTCAAGTAATTTTTTTAACATAGAATGGCAAAAAAATTTGACCAAAGCTTTAAATAACCCTCAAACTGCGAAGTATTTTCTCGACGACTTGATATAGTTCTAGATGTCCTAGAAACCTCTCGAGTATTCCAAATAAAACTATTTTTACCTCTGAACACATCTAAGTTAGTTGATTGTGTTCAATCTTTAAATACTTCTTGGTTATCTTGCCTTTTTGTCCTCACGCTCTCATCTTCTTCTGCCTCCAATGAAATCACATCCTCTACAAACCGCACTGTACTCCGTTTAAAAATTAAGGTCCGCCAAGTCTTCGTCCCTACCGCTGACCTCTTCGCTTTCTTCTTGTTCCAACCATTCAACTATTCGCTGATTGCTCGTTGTAGTGGCAAACTTTCTGATGGCTGATGTTCGGAAGGTCTCTTTATTGTGTTTTATATGAATAATCCTCAAAAAAAAATATTAAAATATAGCAAACGAACAATTATAGTGACATCATAGTCTGTGAAACACTATTGCAATTTCACAAATTTACTCATGAGGTAGTTTGACAGATATTCATGTTAAGGCGCTACCTGAATTTTCCGGGGTCCAGTGCTGCCCCCATTTGAAATAAATCTATAGAAAAGAAACAAAGATTAAATTTAAAATTTTGTCTTGATCAGACCCTAGATAACCCTTCAAACTATTTTATGAACTATTGTTTACAGTTTAAAGTGAGAACATGAAGCTTTTTTACGCACAATTGCGAAAAACGGCCACTTTTGGCGTATGTGCGTAGAAAAGCTTCACGTTCTCACTTTAAACTGTAAACAATAGTTCATAAAATAGTTTAAAGGGTTATCTAGAGCCTGGTCAAGAAAAAATTTAAAATTATATCTCCGTTTCCTTTTAAATGATTTAATTCAAACGGGGGCAGCACTGGACCCTGAAAAATTCAGGTAGCCCCTTAATATTGACGTGGTAGATCGGTGGACACCGCAACACCTACACGCTCAAGTGTGGTTTCCGCTACCGCTGCCGCCAGACCGACGGGTGCCGCGGCTCAAATTAGTAAGGTACTAGAAACGCGGGAAACGAAACTCAAAATATAAAGTTTTTGGGAATATAATCTACTTCGTGGTGTCTGTGGGACTACCATGTCAGTCGTAGAAGGTGTGCGCAATTGGCCAACACTAGTGTCAGATTTTTCAAAGTGAAAAAACCGCATCAACATCTGTCCGGTTCGTTCAAGAACTACGATGCCGAGACACACAGACAGACATCAGCGTCAACTTCCTCTACCCCTCTTTTGGCGTCAAAGGTTAACAAAAAGCAGAAATTGCTTGCATGGCTTGATAATGATCAATTAGTTACTATGTACGTCCTATGATAATTATACAAGCTTATATTTAGTTTGACGTCCCTTTGTCTATCTTTCTGTTTTTATACAAATCTTTCAAGTTGAACAGCACCCCAGTTGAGAGCACTATCCTAATACGAGGTTGTTCTGGTGTGAACAAGGGTTCAAAAATGATACCACAGGTTCTGATCTGCGTAGACTGTATATTGTATTAGTTTAACACTAATACTCAAGTGGTTCGTGTACAAATCAGATCCAAAGATTTCAAATTTTTTAAGTATGAAAATAAAAACCATATCGCGTTTTACATTTTGCGCAACGCCATCTATTGAGAATTTTAAAAACTACTTATGCTAAGATATTGACAATATTTTGTTCTGATCATTAACACAAGTTAAATTTGACATCCCGGTTTCCGATTGAGCTGAAATTTTGCACGCATATGTAATCGCATGACAATGCAATATTACGATAACATGGAGCCTATCTGATGATGGAGCTGATATAACTGGACTCATAACTCCACCGAGTTTGGGCTCGATTGATTCGTCTTGAGGAGCACTTAACCTTTTAAGTCATTTACTTACTTACTTACTGCAGCCTCTCTTGCGGACGTCATCTGCTTTCCTGTTTTGACTGCTGTTGTTGGTCGTCAACTTGCCCCTTGGCAAAGGCAATCCTTCAGCTGTCTCTATAATATTCTGTTTCTAGTATTTCCTCTCCATAACCCTTTAGCTGCTTTCTTGATTTTCCATCACGAGGATACCACTCTGTAGGTCATTAACCTATAGATAAAAACTTATTTTTAAAAATATTTTCTTAAATAATTACTTGTTACTAGAACAAAACAGGCAATGTTACGAAATCAGGTTACTGATTTCGTAAAATTGTCTGTGTGATAAGTCCACGAAATGCCATAATATCTATAGGTAATTTTTTTCACACATTCTTTTACAGAAAATATTCTTTTATTCTACTAACTTTGTACCCAAAACTCTCCGTCATAATATCTAAAACGCTTTTGCACTATAAACAGCTGTATAGCTAATATTTCACAGTAGGTATTCCAGTTACAAATAACAATATATTAGTTCCCGAGGGACTGAGAACAGGGCTTAGCTCTTACGCCCGTCCGAGCCTAGTGATGAGGCGAAGATTTAAAAGTATCGACTTTCGATGAATGATAAACTTCATAAATAATTATAGGTTTTAAGCGTTATTTTAGTTCAGACTTTTAGTGGTGTATCAGCTAGTACACAGAATATAACGAAGAAACATTTTAATGTCAAGAAATAGTCACGGAAATTTTTACCATTTCTCCGTCGTTTGTAAGTATTTAAATTAATGAAACGCTCGTTAAAACTATCAAGCCAAAGTCTTACCAATAAGGCGACAAACCTTTGTGGAGATTCACAAAGAGATGGTACTCTGAAAAAGGTAAGTTTATAATATTTTAACGATTATCTTACAATGAAATATCTCTCTCAGCGAAGATCTATTATTCTATCGATATCGATAGTCCGTATCTTAAATATAAATAGTCACAACACTAGTGGGTAAACTCCGTCGCTACCGTTTATTTCACAATAAAATATTTCACTCAGCGGATATCTATTTTTATCGATATCGATAGTCCACATCTTAAAATATATACATTCACAACACTAGTGGGCAAACTCCGTCGCTACCGTTCATCTCACAATGAAATATCTCGCTCAGCGAAGATTTAATTAAATTCTGGCTTTCTTGCTTTCCGGGGAATAATTTAAAACATATTTTTCATTAAGCAATTGATTATTTAATTTTAGATGAACTTCGATCGTTTTTTGATTTATATTAAATGGTTAATTACTTTTTAAAGTCTGGTTTATAGGTTTTGAAATTGAACTGTTTTACATTATACACGATAATAAAATAAAATGTTAACCAAAACATACAAGTGAGAATTGGAGCCAAGTTTAACACCCGGCAAAAGACTTGAGATCTTAAGGGGATACCTGAATTTTCCAGGGTCCAGTGCTGCCCCCATTTGAAATAAATCAATTGATAGGAAACGGAGACATCATTTACAATTTTGTCTTGACTAGGCACTAGACAACCCTTCAAACTGTTTTATGAACGACCGTTTACAGTTTAAAGTGAGAACGTGAAGCTTTTCTACGCATATACGCCAAAAGTGGCCGTTTTTCGCAATTGTGCGTAGAAAATTGTTTCGATTTGTAAAGGGGTCAAAAGTAGTTCGAAATGGTTTGTGTAAATATACATATGGCTGTTGCGTTGCTAGTTCCATTCATTGGACTTGGCTGGATACGCTGGCGTGTGTTTTAATCTAGGCCTATGCCACGTCTGTCACGTCATATGGCTTGCTCTTATGGGGTAAAGCGGCTAACATACATGCTATCTCTGTGCTACAAAAGAGAGCAAGCTTGTTTGTTTGTTTACTGGTTCGCAAGCATTACATGTTATAATGTGTCAACATTGTATTATATTATAAGTATTTATTAATTAAAAGACAATTATAATAATATGACAAAGCCCTTCTGGCGAGTAGGCGACCAATACTGTGAAAATGAGTTTCTTTCGGCGTTTCTTCTCAGCAGTGGTCGTTACGAAGCGCTGGTATCGGTAGCTTTTCTTTAAAAATAAATTAAATTTTAATATACTTTACACGTAACATAAATTATACTTATTGACGTGTAAAAGTGCCTGTAAAGGTCTAATTACTGAATAAACATTTGAATCTATGCATCTTTGAGTCACTGCCAGCAAAAAAATCTGAATCTACAGCTTATGGGATACATGAATTTTTCAGGGTCCAGTGCTCATTTGATATAAATTAATTAAAAGGAAACGGTGATATCATTTAAAATTTTGTCTTGATCAAGCCCTAGATAACTCTTCAAACTATTTTATTAACTAATGTTTATAGATTTTAATCTATAAACATTAGTTAATAAGCAACTTTGGGTGTGGTTCACACTTGGATGGGTGACCAAAAGTGGCACAATTTTTTTCTGTGCTACACAAGGTACCATAAGTCGTTGGTCCCAGCTGACATCATTGTACGGCAGTCGTTAAGCTATGTCAGATGACTTTTGTAGCTTAAAAATATTGACACCAGTATTGGCCACTTACACATAAGAAAAACAAACAAATACTTTGAAAATCACAACAGCTGTTATCTTTCTCGGATTCAAATTTAAAAAGGTGTTAAAAATTAACTGCATCGCATGAATATTATAGTACATTGCAGTAGGGTCGGCAAAGTTAAAAAGCGTGTAAGTTTATGACAATAGCGAGGTTGTATTGGGGCGCGGGCTGTACACTGCAGAGCAAAATAAATGGAAAAATTGTAGACGAGTGTTACAATCCAACTTCTATTGGTATCGTCTCGTCTACACGTCTACCAAATGTGATGAAGTTTCAAGAGAGCTTGCTCGCTTGTTCAAAATATAAATGATCAACTGCTATATTCAAAAAAACTGTATTCCTTGTTTTTTTTTTCGTCTGTAAATGGTCAACACTGGTGTCAGACTGTTCAAGGTGCCTAAAGGCATATAAATCAGTTACATTGTATAACGATATTTGTTTAGGGAGCACTGGTTTTTCTGTAAATTGCATAAAAAGTCTTTGAATTGGTGGTATACTCACTACCTATATGACTTTATTTACGAAGGCAGACTTTTCTACAAATACGAGGAAAAAGCTCACTAATTTAGCTAGCGAACTATCATATAAATAAATAATAAATAAATATATAGGGACAAATAACAAGAAGGTTCGAGACTTGTGTTATGGGATACTAACTCAACGATACTATATTTTATAACAAATACATATATAGATAAACATCCAAGACCCAGGACAATTATAAAAGGCCATTTTCCAACTTGCCCTGACCGGGGATCGAACCCGGGACCTCTGGGTGGCAGACTAGCAAGGTGACCACTACGCTACGGAGGTCGTCAAACTAAATAACTGGCCAAGTGCGTGTCGGGCCACGCGCAGTGTAGGGTTCCGTAGTAACAACATATTTTTCGAACAGTATTAATTACTTCATCTGGTGATAAATTAAAGACAATAATAAAATAATTGACTTGCTTGCATATCATCCCGTTCAAGGGTAAGGAGCCATTAAATATTGATGTGGCTGTTTATAAAGCAAATGTATATTTAGGATAAAAAGAAACCACTTTCTGGCAAAAGGAAGATGTAAAAAAGTACAAAAGTATTCTACTGAAATCCAAGGATCTAACCTATCGGTGTCAGTAAAAAGTATTGATTTTAACGCAATTTTTTTCCATCTTGTGCACTTTAATATACCTTCAATTATACTAAACGCTATCTGGCGAGTCGAGTTAAGGCGGGTGCCGTATTAACTTATAATAAACTAACGCGGTTTCAACGTAACGATGCGTTACCCCACACAATTGTCCGTATTCGCCACACAACACACTTACCCTTATACCAACTACAATAAGACACAATTTCCTTTGCAACAGGAGCCGTTAAAGTTTATCCAATAGCGGTACAATGTTTACGCAAAACTGTTCCCTTTTTACAACCAAAATCAGTTTATTTTTGGGTACACTTTTATTTGCACTTAAGTGTTTTTAGCGACGTCGGGAGATAGGCCTTGACATGACTAATATTAAAATGAGGGTGGTTTTTTTTATTAAAAATCATCGCTTAGTGTATGGTATTAATGGGATTTGTTTGTTATTAGACTTTAGGGAACTTTCCTGCCTTAACGATAATATATTCAAAGTCACAGTCATAGTTTTTTTTTGCTCAATGTAAGGTAATTTATCACTTATAAAGGTTTTTTATTTATTTATTATGACTTTGTGCTTTGACAAAGAAGGGAAAAAAAAGATTGTTGTATTCCTAATCATTTCTTGAATTTATTAGTAAAATTTTATTAAACTCAATGGTACAAAAGTTGAACGCTAATGCATATACTACAAGTTAATTTTATTTCAATTATATATTTTTTAAAATGATGAAGATATTTTTTAAAATGGGAGAATATTAAAGAATCATTCTGAATTTCGACAGTTAAATATTTCAACAAACAATAGTTCGATGAAAATGTTTATCTACTTATATTCTCTTATTTTATAAAATCATATTTATTGCACGCTTCATAAGCGGAGCGTTGAGGTAGTGGTCCACTCTCAACATGTCAGGTTCAAGCATTTTTCTGGAATTAAACTGTCTCTATTATATTCATATTACACTAATAAAATAATATACCTACAGCAATATGAAGAACAACCCTTTTATAAACACGTTAATACTCGTTAAAAGTGCTTTTCAAGCATAAAATTAAAAAAATATATATATTTAAAGTAGAAATTCGTGGATATCCGGATGTCTGTATGTATGAATGTGCCACGATTACGCAATGTATTTGCACCATTTTTTTAATAGCCTCATCACGTTACGGGATTCATCATCATCAGAGATCGGAATCACGGGTGCTACTGCTATCAAAAGTATGGATATGACTATATAATCTATACTTAAATAAAACAATCACAATTATGTGATTTCAGGATATATTTTAATCGAAAACAACATACTTATCCTGAAATCACATAGTTATGATTGTTTTGTTTACTTAGTACCGTATTAGATTCTCGAGAAATCCCGGAACTTTCAGTCATATCCATACTTTTGATAGCAATAGCATCCGTGATTCCGATCTCTGATCGTTATCATTCAGACAACATGTGAGACCATTGACGTGACAACCAAAACCAACCATCTCAGTTTCATATACCATATATAATTATATATATGGTATATGAAACTAAAAAAAAAAATACTAATTCACCTTTCACCTGTCGATCTACCCCCTCCCTCACTGCCATACATTCTCCGTCCCTGTCTATAATAGCATTAGTTTTAAGTAAAGACACATTAGTGTTAACTGCTGGGAACACTGCTACAAATTAAACATAGTGCAGATGAGTCTCTTTTTGTCAAAAAAAAACACCAAATGCTTGGTTTATACAGGGTCAGTAATATGGCAGTACAGTAATCCGGCCCAGCGCAGACTTTATTCTCTATTGATAAAAAATTACCCCTTGCACTTACAGTTACCCAAAACGCGCATGTGAGTCAAAAACTTAAATACTTAACACTAAATGGACAAATATCAATTACAATAATTTACAATATTTTTAAAATTTGTCGTAAAATGTCTACATTTGGCATTTGAGCATTCAAGGCGCTGAACAAAGTAACAGCTTGGCTAGTGGGCGTGTACCTAGCGGTTTACGAACTTTTCGCGGACAACGGAAGCAACGGCCTGTCACGCAATTGCCTGAATACACACGAAACATAAAAACTTTATCGCGATAAAGCAAGTGGGTTATTTATCTTGCCATTCAGCAGTAAATAATTGTGGATAAGTAAGGCACATTTGCGCTTCACTTCACTTGTACTAGGCTCGTGCAAACACCCAGTCCAGTGCTGAATTCGCGTTCACAAACCAGTCCAGCTGACTAGCCATTCGTTCAATTTTCGGGCTCAGTAAGTCAATAATCCAAAGTCAACTGACTTACTGTCGATCCTGTCTACATGGACCTAGTTACTGGGTCCGAAATTCAGAGTCACGAGGTCCAGTCACTGCCATCGTATAAACCAGCCAAAGTGAAACAAGTGTAAATGTCGATTACACCTACTTGATACTGACGCTGCTTCGATTCAGCGTACAGTTTTGTTTACAGCATACAGTGTGTAATTACAGCATACTGTGTAACTTACCCATAATAGGGATGGAGACAATTTTTTTTCTGTTTCTACAATTTGTAACAAAAAGTATCAACCCGAAAGGTAATAAACATACTAATCAATGTGAACAACCTTTTCTATAGGACCATACCTGAAAACGCAAAAAAATCTGCGGCTCCAGATTAAATACCTACCGTGCCAAAATGTATAAAGCTGCCGTTTATTTTTTGCGATTTCAGGTATTGTCTTATAGAGAAAGTTGTTCACATTGATTAGTATGTTTACTCACTTTTGGGTTGATACCTTTTTCCATTACACGTTGTATAGATTATTAAAAAGCATGGTAAACATATTTTTTCTTAACTCTGATTAGCAAATAATGACGAAGATACAGTACATTTTTTAAATTCGTGACGACACAATCAGCTACAATTTTATACCGAAGGTGAAGTAATTCACCTCCACCCCGAAAATTCGAAGCGCTGTGAATGTTTACTATTTTGCAAAACAAAAATTTATAGGTCCTTTATTTTTGGATAATTTAGTGGACGTCAATAAAAGAATATATATTTTTTCGCCAGTCCACATCCCTATTACTACGTTTGGCAGACGAGTAGGTGATCGAAGTAGATGGTATAAAGCTAGGGCTTGGTCCGCGACCAGATCAAAAAGAAAATACTAATTTTAAACTGATATGAATCTTAGATGATCCTTCTACGTTGAAATTGTAATTGTATGTCTATAAAAAAATAAAAACACACACATAAATGACGAGGGTTACTCATGTACTTAGTCAGCTCGGGCTGACAAGGATTCCCCGTTAAATATTCAGTACCTGGACGATTGAGATTCGCTCGATGGAGAACACATTGATAAAGAGCTCATTGCATTAGCTGATAGTTTGTCTTCATCTCACGTTAAGTTGCATGAGCTAAATAACATGCATGAGCTCCATTTCTGGTTTAGATTCAGATTTCTATTGCAAGCCTCAAGTGCGAAGTTTTTTATAAATATAAAGGCACAGAAAACATGAGGGCAGCTAGATGCCACTTCACTTATTTTACAATTTACTGTTTAACATACAGTAGAGAAATAAAAGCGCATTTGCAGCAAAGTCATCATCGAAAATTCATATATTTTGTAACCCCATTATTTATGAGGATTTTATTTAGATTTTTAGCAAATCATGAAGATTTTTAGGGTTCAAACGGGTCTTTATACTACTAAGACTCAGCTGTCCGTCTGTCACCAGGCTATATCTCATGAACCGTGATAGCTAGACAGTTAAAATTTTCATACATGATGTATTTCTGTTGCCGCTATAACAACAAATACTAAAAACATGAAATAAATATTCAAGTGGGGCTCCTATACAAAAAACGTGATCTTTTATTGGTACGGAACCTTTTGTGTGCGAGTCCGACACGCAGTTGGCCGGTTATTCTATATTCTTTAAAAGTTAGAGATATGGTTATATATTTTTATAGCCATATGATGGATTCTGTACCGTAGCTATTTGTGTTAAAGCGTTAA
The DNA here is from genome assembly GCA_943193695.1 of Acrobasis suavella. NCBI lineage: Eukaryota > Metazoa > Arthropoda > Insecta > Lepidoptera > Pyralidae > Acrobasis > Acrobasis suavella. Next base: position 3,154,142 of record OW971950.1, read on the forward strand.
GTGAAGACGAGTGAATTGGAGGCCTGCGTAATCTTGCGGATTTAATGAAGAGGTTTGCTAATGTCGCTTCTTAGAAAGTTTTAACCCCATACATATGTCGCAGCTATCTGGTTAAATCAGCCAGCTGCGGAGAAACTCTTTTAATAAAAGATTAAAAACACTGCTTGTAGATAAAAATTACATTCTGGACGAGTTATTGACGAAATATAAAATTAATGACGAATAATATAATCTACAATGACATTGAATTAGTTGACATTTAAATCAATAAAAATAACAATAAGTAATTGAAATAGATATTATATTACGTTAATAATGGAAATATAGACTTATTAAACGAAATAAAAAATTGAAACGTAAAACTTAACTTTAAGACATTGGTAAAAAGAAATAACATTTTGCACATAATAATTATTCATAATAATAATTTTAGCATTAATATAAACTAATAAAAAATCCGCATGCCGTTCCATTGTTTTATGTTGCAATGCCCTATCAGGGTTCATGTTGTACCTACTACTTTAAGAAGTGACTGTGTGTAGTGTAAACAAATATATGTATAATTTGAAATTCCACCCAGAGAAGCCCGAAATACTAGATTGGCATGGTGGAAAGATAAATACTCCCCGTTACCAGCAAATCTCCCACCCGATGAGAAACTCCCACCAGGTAGTGACCTCCCCTCGGCAATCTGGAAGTCCTTAAACAGACTCCGAGCTGGTGTTGGGAGATACCACGAGAACAGAGTTAAGTGAGGTTTCTCAAACAACGACCTTTGTGAATGTGGACCTGTTCAAAGCATGGCCCACCTCCTGTCATGCCCCACCTGCCCAGCCTCTTGTACATTAGAAGATCTAAACTCGGCTAATGACAGGGGAGTAAGTGTTTCCACACACTGGTCTACAGCCTTATGAAAATGCCATTCCGACTAGCTAAGAAGAAGAAGAAGATTTGAAATGCAATAAATAAACTGAAATTGAAACTCCCACCTGATAGAGACCTCCCCTGGTCAGTCTGGAAGTCTCTTAATAGACTCCGGGCTGGTATTGGGAGATGTCGAGAAAACCGAGTTAGGTGGCGTCACGCTGATAACGTCCTTTGCGACTGCGATGCCTTTCAGTCGATGGACCACCTTCCATCGTGTCCGAATTGCCGTGTACCATCGAGGACTTAAATGAGGCTAACGACAGAGGGATCGCCGTGGCCACTTACTGGTCAAATGTCATTTGAATTAAAGAACTATATTGGAACCATTTTGATTCGACAAGAAGAAGCCAGCTAACTGGACGCCTAGCCCAATCTGTAATCCAATTAAATGGCTGACGGACGACTAGCCAAGTCGTTGAACGCAACGTTTATTACGAAATATATGTTTGTTTACTTGTTCGCAAGCATTACATGTTATAAAGGTCAACATAGTATTATATTATAAGTATTTATTAATTAAAAGACAATAATAATAATATGACAAAGCCCTTCTGGCGAGTAGGCGACCAATACTGTGAAAATGAGTTTCTTTCGGTGTTTCTTCTCAGCAGTGGTCGTTACGAAGCGCTGGTATCAGTAGCTTTTCTTTAACAATAAATTAAATTTAAATATATTTTACAAGTACCGTAAATTATACTTATTGACGTGTAAAAGTGCCTGTAAAGGTCTAATTACTGAATAAACATTTGAATCTTTGAATCTTTAACAACATTTGATAGTAAGTATAGTCATTTAGTTTAAATTGGATAATGATGAATTTGTTATAAACATGTTTTTTTTTCTTTTTGTTTCGGGTTAAAATTAAAATTCTACAATAAAATCATCTCCCCTCGAAGCACGCGCACTTATAATTCTGACTGACAAATAAATAGTGACGTCACAGTCAAAGGTACGATTTAATCTGACAGTCACGTGCCGTGACGTTTGATGATTGTCATTCTGATTAGTTGATTGCAGGTAAGATGGTTCTTAAACATTTATTAAAGTTTTTAAATACATAAATTGAAATATAGGGACAAATCGCACTGATTGATTGACTAGTTGTAATGTAAGCTTAAAATAGGGAACTTGTAGCTAGTGGACTAAAAAAATTTTTTGGTTCATTAGACAGATTATGAAAAAGTATGGCTTATGTATTTTTTCTATTCTCTGATTAGAAAATGTAAGTGTATTGTGTTGTAATTTTATTGTTTTATTTTTTGCGTCGCAACAATCTATCTGTCTTTCCCTATGGTTGAATGGGAGAGAGCACTTTTAGCGGTAGGTCGCCAATTGTTAACAATTTTTAATTGTGGATCAATCAAGTTTTATAAATAAATAAATAATGACGAAGATACAGCGCCTTTAAATTTCGCGTGACGTCACGATCAGCGACGATTTTTAACCAAAGGTGACGTAAATCACCCCCACTTTGAAACTTCGAAACGCTGTATCTTTGTGAATTTTTACAACTTTGCTAAACAAAAACAAATGGCTAATCTTGTTAACGGACGAAATAAAATAATATATTCTTTACCCAGTCTTCACCCCTATTGGGTTTTGGGATACTAACTCAACGATACTATATTTGATGATAACTATATTTTATAAACACGTCACCAACCACCAACACCTCGTGCTTACGCGACTGCTGCAAGTTAACCTCTTGGGAAGCAGCAGTTACCTCAACGCAAGGTAGAGGGTTCCAATAGTGGGACCTACTCCCGTATCAGTTCCTCAAAAGGGGCTTGCTGACCAGGATGGCTTTGTCAAGGTGGAACGGAAGAGGAAGAAGCCCAATTCAAGTAGAAATAAGTGCGGTACTGCGCTCAGCGGCCCAAATATGCTCCTGCGTGCTGCCGTGCCAACGACCTTGCTCTATGTATCTCGCCTACATTACTCCACTAAGATCGAGGAGTTGGTAGAATACATAAGAGTGAAGATTAACCCTGAGCGGTGGTAACGTTTGGAATCGCGTCACAACGTGAATTTTAATTCATACGTGGTGCAACTTTTCAGCTTGAGACCTTCACCAAGGAAGATTTCGCGGACCGAAGAAGAGAAATCGCGGACGGTTACCTGACATCAGTACACAGTGCAATGCGTCACAAAAACAATAAATAGTCAATTTAAGTTTTTATATTTTATATGTATGTTAGACTGGAAGGTATTTATAATATGGGACATAAATATTTTAATATTATGTTGCCTGAATTAAAGGGTTTATTATTATGTATCTCCTTTAGATTCACGAGTCTTTTACCCCGATCCTTTGAGAGGCTTACGTGGGGATACAGAGCTAACACGTAGAGGCCCTTTGGAGAAGTTGATGTAATGTTGCGCTCCCGCCAAAACCCATTCCTGAATATACCTATGAAAGCACCCTTGAATAAGTTTCGGCAGGAGAAAGATCTATTGCAAGAAAAAGGGAAAGGTCTTTGGGTTATGGAATGAGAGGGGGATGGACTGATGGTGGGATATTGCAATAGCCGCCCGCTAGATGGGCCCCTCAAACGCGCCGACCATAGTTGCCGGCAAAGGAGCAACACCGGTGCAAGGGACTTTCGGGTGTAGCGAGGTGTGCTGTGCTTTCTCCGAAGTTACTCAAGGCGTTATGCCCTTTAACACTTCCACCCCTGGAACAACAGCTCTAACGACTCCTCTTTGCACGGCCAATTAAGGCAATGCAGAGCTGAGAGCCCTGCGAGCCCTCTTGGGTCTCCACCTCGACCGACGAAGACACGTCAGACGAGGGCTCTGACCGGCTCTCTGGAGCACTCGGGTCCGTGGTGTCGTTACTCACTAACAGCTCGCCACAAGCTGCCCTGCGGAAATGAATGAATTTAATTATTATTATTATAAATAAATAAAAAAATCATAATTTCCCGCGGAACCCTAAAAATGTATCAAAAATGTAATATAACTGGAGTAGTCTGGCTCCGGTAAGGGTCTCCGCTGCAATATGCTCTTGCTTTGACATTTGGAATGCAATTAGATGGCTGTATCTCGGGCACCCTTCCTTTACCTCAGTACCTCTATGCTACCTACTATACATAAATAAATATATAGGGACAAATTACACTGATTGAGCTAGCTCCAAAGTAAGTTTGAGACTTGTGTTATGATATACTACTAACTATATATAAATAAATAAATATAAATACTCCCAAGACTGCACGTGAGACTGCGCATTACTAGCGCTTTTGCGAGTTAAGTGACACCGGGCGTGGTCCGTACTTGGATGGGTGACCACAAGTGGCATAAATAACTCTGGAGCTCCACCGTGTTCCGGAAGGCACGTATAAGCCGTTGATCCCGGCTGTCATCAATGTATTTCAGTCGTCAAGAATTATATTATTTCTGTGCCTACGAGTATGTGTCACATGACACGCAGGATAGACAATCTAGCGAGAGGGCTTAAGAGCGGCCTTCCCGTCTTATTTTTCATACAAACGCTCGTACGTAATTATGGCGTTGTACCGTTTTTTTTTTGATAACTTTTGAACTCACAGGTATCTTGTGCGCTATTTCTAGGTTTCTATCGAAAAGTAAATTAAAATTTAGAAAAACAAAGTCAGTATAAACCTCCAAAAATCTGCTTTTTTGCATAAATTTTAGCTGAACTTCGGCCGTTCATAAAGTACTTATAAATTGTAAAGGTAAAGAAATATTTCGATACAAACCTCGCAAATGTAATGAAAATGTAGAATACAAAACATTTATTTCACACACTTGTAAGGCTTACTGATAAACACGTATTACCTGGAACAAGATTTATGAAATTTTCCGCACCTTATGAATAGTTAATATTACTTAAATGGATAGTTAATAATAATACTAATTTCATTCAATAGAATGCAAACGGTGCCCTTAGGCGCTATCTCTTTCTTTTTGGTTTGCCTTATGTTCTAGCATTGCCCTGGATGAAACAACAAGCTTTTCAAACTATGCTCGCATTGATGACAGAGCGGTCGGGAAGGGCCGCCTTAATAAATAAATACAGTTAAGGGGCTACCTGAAATTAAAATAAATCATTTGAAAGGTAACAGAGATGTCATTAAAATTTTTGGCTTGATCAGACCCTAGATAACCCTTCAATCAATTTTATGACCGTTTATAGTTAAGTGAGAACGCGAAGCTTTTCTAGGCACATTGGCGAAAAACGGCCACTTTTGGCGTATGTGCGTAGAAAAGCTTCACATTCTAACTTTAAACTGTAAATAGTAGTTCATAAAATAGTTTAAAGGGTTATCCAGGGTCTGATCAAGGTCAAATTTTAAATTATATCTCTGTTTCCTTTTAAATTATTTTATTCAAATGGGGGCAGCACTGGACCCCGAAAAATTCAGGTAGCCCCTTAAACTGTAAATAGTAGTTCATAAAATTGTTTGAATTGTTATCTAGGGTGTGATCAAGACAGAAATTTAAACGATATCTCCGTTTCCTGTCAAATGATTTATTCAAATGGGGGTAGCACTGGACCCCGAAAAATTCAGGAAGCCTCTTAACAGCTCACAAAGCAGAACGTAATTTGGAAGACTCGTAGCGGGTGCTACGCAACGCTACGGCCTCGCTACGGCGTAGCACTTCACGATCTCGAAATGCCGCTCGTAGCACCGTAGCAGAGAATTTCATATATTTCTCAATTTCGACGTACAGGGAGTTGTTATGTTCCTATTACATGTTTATGAATGTTGTGGCTATTTTTTTTAAATATTTTTGTATACATTTATTCGGAAAAGTGTATAATGATGGGCGAAACTGCGTTTTGAAATCATTGTACTTTACTTATTTTTACCTGACTGTGCCAGGTTATGTTTTTGAAAGTGTGTATGTTTGTACTTTGGCACGCTAGCCTAAACGACTTGATAAATTAATTGTGGATTGTTGTTTCATTCAAAATGGCATAACTATTTCAAAAATAAAAATAAAATTGTCTTGATTTTTTATTATTTTGGGCCGTAATCAAAATACAGATTAAACATTCAAATGGGAGATATATTTGATGTTTATTATATAACAAGGTACTTATGACAGAATATGATTTTTTTCTACTCCTGTTTTTATCTGTCTTTTAAATAGTCACGAACAATTTTATAAGAACATTGATAATATATGATTTTAGAAAAGTCTTTAGTCTATTCCCCATAATAGCAAATGTGTCGTTAATTGCCCAAAAAGATAATGAATGAATGAATGAATGAAAAACTCTTTACTGCACCAATACAAAAAAATAACATAAAAAAGAAGTAAGATACTCCTAGCCATAGACTAAGAACTTTTTTCTTTAGATCTACCATACTGCCAACATAAGAAAAACGTTTTTTAAACATAGTCCATAGGAAAACGTCAATTTAAAAATAAAGTTATACCATAGATGCCTAGTATCTACCAAACTTATGTCAAACATTTATATATTTTTCTTTGTTTATTTTTGTATTTTTTTTTAGCAAATATAGTCGTAGAAAAAAGTATTGTATTCAACGTTGTTGTATAAATACGTCAAATAATTCTCCTTATACAACTGTTGCATAAAAAGCTAGAAAGTTGCCTAGCTTTATAAAATACATATTCTGTCATAAGTATAATCTTGTTTAAAAAAGAAATATTAAAATTATATAACTCATAATCACCCGTTTCTATTTTTAATGCTTTTTTTAACCGGCACGAAAAAAAAGGTATATATTTTATATATATGTACCCCGATTATTCGAAGACGACCAGACCAATTTGAAAAATTCTTTTTTGTTTAAAAAAGCATACTTGTCAAGTAGTCCCCTAGAAGATTTATCGAAATTGTTGTATAAGTTGATGCTAAAGTCGATTTTTAGTTTTGAATAATTATCTCTCGTATAATTATTGGGTTAAGAGATGAAAAAATTTAAACGAGCGAGCAAAGCGAGCGAAGCTTCCGAGTCTATCTGGACCATCCGGTATTTATTTTTATACCTATCTTCGTATATGTATGCAAAAGCCTAGATTATAAATTAATTTTGAAATGCTGAATTGCTTTAAAATATAAAAATTTGAAGAAAAAAAATTATTATCAAATAATTTATTTTAACAAGGTTTTCTTTAACTTACAATTAATTTATGATTGTTTAGGTCATATCTTGCAACTCCATTTTCAACTTGTTATTCTCAACCGATTGAGCTGAAATTTTGCATACTTGTGTAACTTGGATGACAATATAAAACTATAAAGTCAATAAGCTGTTCTGATGATGGATCCGGGAGGTATTAAACAGAACTCAGCTATAAAACAACAAAACCTCATTGAGTTGGACTCGTTTTATTTGTCTTGATGAGCACTTTATAGTAGACGATGTCTACGGTCTGATCACGGAGACGGATGGTGGTCAATGGAACTCAGTAATAAAACGACGTAACTCCATCGAGTTTGGGCTTTGGCCTTCTAACAAAAGCTTGACAAAAAATGTAGGTAGTATTTTTCTTTATCATTTCCTTTTAGGTAGGTATACGTTTGCTCTATCCGACACAAAATCCTGTACCCTATATTTACAACAGCGCGTGAACAAAAAAAAATAAGACAAAAAGAAAATAGCGCACAACCGAAAAAATAATAATAGAAATAGAAAAAGGTTCGTTCCATTCCATGAAGCCGAATTCCTTATTCAACAGCGTCCGAAAATTAAAGGCTGCTTTACAAGAAATCGCACTCAACCGGCGACGTTTGGACGCCCTGAAATATTTTCACCGGTTCGAGTGCTCTCATTTGCCCTACACAGCTATAGTCGCACTGTATTTGTTTTTTCCATTACAAAAGAACGGAACGCCTTGCTTGGACTATAGCAATAATATTTCAATATCACGGCCGTGCCAACCCTAGACGCTAAAGTGATTTCTCTGCGCTCCCATTGGACGATCCCAGGCAGCGGGGAGCGCGTTCGATATTCAAACTTTTGACAAACAGAGATAGAAATATACGGAATGTTAGGGTTTCGTTCGAATTAGACAGAGATGGGTATAAGAATATCAGCGTATGAATATTGTATGAATACGAAAGGCTCGTATCAATAATACGTGCACGAATGAAATAATAGATTATTCGTTTGTTCAAATCGAACATAAACAAAATGTAAGCATCCATTACTGATGCACCGCGCGAGTCAAGGATAGACTTATACAGGAATGCAAGAGTTGGAAAGAGGAAGCTATATTTTTCTTCGTTCATCTCTTCGTCGGTCTGACGGCAACAATGCGAGCTCTACATATCTGTTTTTGTACCAGTCGTCGGTCGGTTTTCACATTAAACGATCATTTTAAGGGCGAACCAATCAAACTGCAAATTTATACAAATTGATACTAAACGGGTTATATTAATTTTATAACAAAAATTAAGTGTGTAAATAAGTTTGAACCGAGTCGTAATTAAAACTAATTGGGGGTAATATAGCGATAATTATTTTGTATTAAGGCGGCTTTTCGCCGGAATTTGTCTTTTTTGACGTTTCGTTGGCGCGTTTTTTTGTAAACTGTGAAGACTTGTGTTCGAAATTAGAATTTTTAAATGTTCTTCGGTTGTTTGTGTGGACAATAAGGATGTTTGCTAAATGTGGGTGCAGCGAGTGATTTCGTAGGATTGCTAGGGTTGTGTGTTGATAGTTTCTTTCAATGGTTTGTGGTGCAGTGCAGGACACGATGTCGACATAGGGGGCGGCCAGGGTTGGCCTTTTGAGGCCATGCTCAACAACCTCACGGCAACAGCCTTAGGAGGTAAAAGCATTTTAAATATTTTGCATTTTCATTTAACTTTAACTATTATGTACCTATAAAAAAATATGAAAATAATTAGGTAACTAGCTATATTTATTCAGGAATTATCAATATTTATTAGGGATCCACACATAACAGATAAGGAACCTTTCTCAAAGAAAAAGAAGTTTAAATAGATAAATAAGACGAAACCAAACAGAAGTGAACACTAAAACAAAAATAAAAATTATATAATTTTAGTTAGTTGAAAGAAATTATCAATATTTATTAGGGACCTACACGTAACAGGCTAATTAAAGGAACCGTTCTTATACAAAAAAAAATTTAAATAGATAAATAAGATGAAACCAAACAGAAGTAAAAAGTAAAAGAAAAAAAAAATACATATATTTACTCAATGACGCTCAAACTTTTCATACTGAATACTTATGTAGATACCTTCTTACTGTTTGCTGCCTATCTTAAAGGATTTGTAGATAGGGTATTTATTTTATTTTGACACAACAACAAATAATTAAATATAACAATAATGTGATAATTTAAAAAAAAATTATTACCTCTACATTAGCTGCATTATTAAAAATAGATATTTGACAAATAATTTAAGTTAGTTATAAGAAATTATCAATATTTATTACACTTATACATAACAGGCTAATTAGGGAAATGTTTTTATAGAAAAAAAAGTGTATATTGATGAATAAGATTAACCAATTAGAATTAAACATTAAAACAAAATTTAAAAAAAAATCAATACAATCAATAATTATTTAATACAACAATGATTAGATTATTTTAAAAAAATTATAATATCAGACTACATTAGTTGCATTATTTTAAATACCTCTAGGTACTTACTTACTTTAAGTAAGCTGAAAGAAAATTCCATACAAAATTAGTAAATAAATAATTAAATAGTCATCTACGCATGTGTAACATATCAATAATATGTAATTGACCAGTTTACTTTTACATTAATTTAACTTTTTTCTAGGAAATTATTTATTGCAAAATAAAATTTGGATAAAATTAAAAAATGTTGTACAATTAATTTGGAATAATAAAAACAAATCTTTGACATAAAGAGCCCATAGTTAGGTACTTGAACCAACATAATATTACGAGTACAGTTTATTTATTTTAACTAAAAAGTTGTTACATTTTAATAAAACAGTTTAATTATAAAACTTTTATGTTCCCCAATAAACAATTATTTGCGGATTTAACGCTTAAAGCGTTCTCCCCTAATCAACCAGATAAACATTAAACTCATCTGTTTAATGTTGTGGTGCAAAATATTTTAATATAAGTTAAAAGTATTATAATTTTTAAACTATACAACTGATTGTAATAAAGTTTCAATGAGACTACCTGGAAAGTATACACTTTCAAAGTAAGAGTAATTTTTATCTACAGACTAATTTTTAATAACAAAGTAAAAACAGAAACGTACATAAATTCACGTACAACATACATAAAACATACATTCATACTATCAGGTCTTTTTCCCTAACGAGGCAGACAGAGCATTTTGGGATTATGCGGCTCTAAGCAGATAGAGCCTAGGGCCGCAAGACTTAAAGGCCACTTTTGGCTTTTTAACTTAAATTAATGAATGTACATGTATTTAAATAATTACAATTTAATAATCTTTCAAACTGACACTCTTATATCTAGTTGCTTTGCTTGCTTTTTGTGTGTGTAAGTGGCCAACACTGTGCAGATATTTCAATCTGCCCAAAAGGCATCTGACATGGCTTGACGACTGCCATATAATGATGACAGCCGGGACCAACGGCTTATACGTGCCTTCTGAAGCACGGAGGAGCTTGAGAAATTTTCATGCCACTTGTGGTCACCAATCCAAGTGCGGACCACGCCCGGTGTCGCTTTACTTGCGAAAGCGCTAGTAATGCGCACTCCCGCCGGGCCAACGCGATTGTCATCTAGTATAATTTGTCTATATCTAGTATAATTTATTTTCACAAATTGTTGTAACAAATCTCTTTAGCAGGTAAGGTAGAAATATAGTTTTTGTGTTCAGTTTTATTATTGGTGTTTTTTTTAAGTGATTTCACTTACAAACAAGGTACTTTCTTTAAAAAAAAGATGCTTGCTACGAAATAACAAGTGGCTCTGTGGGCTGATTAGGTGTAGACCTCGCGAGCCACCTCGACCTGTTGAAGTTTATCTGATAAAAAAGTTGTTCAGATAAAAAGTTGCGTCTTATCATGGGAAACAATAAAGCTTTATAATATTTAAAAAAAAATTGTCGATATGCCTGAAATAAGATATTTTTAAAGTATTCAACACTCTTATTTCAGCTTTTAAATTTTTTAAAATCTGTATCGTTATAAATATTTTGATAATTTTCGAACCTTCTCATAAAATTTTACAAGAATCGGTTGAAGCGACATGCGATCTGAAGCCGAAAACAGCCGGACAAACTGACAGACTGACAGCCGGACAAAAGTATTTTTGACCAATCTCAAACTGAGACGCTTCGCTCGCTCGGTCAATTAGATTAGTAAAACTTTTTTAAATACCTATTTTAGTTCTGAGTAGATTGAAATGCGTTTTATTATTTGTCTAAGTATGGGTATTATATAAAAATATATAATTAAAATAAAACCACTGCCCTGATTTAGTAAATTATAAATGAGTGAAAAACAAATTATAATTTTAATGAAACTTATTTAAGAAACATATACTCAACCTTTGTATAGTTCGGAGACAAATTAACAAACGGGTAAAAAAATATTTTCTATCTGTTTTATTTAATTTTATAATTTTTATTAATTAAAAAAGATTTAATACCTACGTACTGATCAAACCTTTTGCTCTAAAAAAAATTAAAATGAGTTTGTTTAAAAAGCCCTGAATCCATTAAACAATAATTTAATAAATGAAATAAAATGACAAAATCCGCATTTTTCAAACTTTTGATACACCCAGTATAACTCTAACAATTAAAACGAATGTAACGACACCTGTCAACCCAGATTTATTTAGCCATTAAGGCTGAGAATTATGCTAAATAGCTATACATACCCACACTCTAAAAACATAACCCTTGTTTCGGCGCAGTTGGATATAAAAAAAATCTTTCTGTTTTGTCTGTTGTTATATAAAAAGTATTTTTTTAGTTTAACCTAGCTTTTATTTATAATAAAAACCTAAAAAGATTAAAGTGCTTCTCAAAATCAATCAATCGAGCCTCAACTTGGTGGGGTTATGTTGTTTTATCTCAGAGATGCCATGACCACCTTCCAGCTTCATCATTAGATCAACTCTAGTTCATCATAATATTGCATTGTCAAGCGATATACGTACGCGTGAAAAATTTCAGCTCAATCGGAAACCGGAAAGTGGGTCAAATTTAACTTGCAAGATTTGATTACAGACAGACAGCGGGACATGTGAAACTAAATAAAACCTTGTAAAAAATGTTATTACGTAAAATTAACCGCCTAATTTGAAACTACTGCTGCAGCGGCCATTCCGCTAAATTGCAACTACCCCCGTAAAATCTTAGTGCCATAAACACTTCTCCCCCATTCTGTTTTACGGGATTCGATTCCATAAAAGCCTGTTTATGGACCGCCCTTAATCCCACTGAGCCAAGGGTGAAACCGAGACGTGTAGGTGGAGACAGTGATTTTAATAATTTAACTTTTGAGTCTGGATTTACATGTTTTAACTCCCCACAAAAATATTAACGTGGGGTATACCTATTGATGTGCCGCCGAGAATTTTTCTGTTCTCGGAAACATCATTCTTTGGAAATATTCGGAAATTTCGGTAATTTTCAACATTTTTCAAAAATTTTAGTTGAAAAATTTCTTGCGGGAAATTTCTCGGAAATTTTTCTGACCGTTTCGAAAAATTCTAGAAATTTTCAAGAACGGTACATCACTAGGTATACCTTATACGCAAAACGACAACTTCGCATTATGACTAAACTTCATTTCTTTATTCAGCCTAAGTGTCTGTTTGCCTAAGTCGCCATTTGTCTACTTCGCTTAAGAACTACTTCGCCATATACTTGAACCTTTTATGATCTACATCTCGTTATGCCTAAACATTTATGTATTTAGAGGGGTGTTATAAATTTGACGCCAATGCCTGTGTGTATATGTATATCTGTAGTATGTATCTATGTCTGTGGCATCGTGGCTCTCAAACGGATGAACCGATTTCAATCAGGTTTTTTACGTGAATGCAAGTTCGTCCCATTGCAATGCCTGACAAGGTGCATGTGAAGTTTTTGTATACTAGTAGTTCACCGCGAACTTAGACCTCGCGATTACAACGTTTAAATTTATTAATATTTCAAAAACTACTGAACCGCTTTTGATGCCCAACGAACTTGAAAATTCTATTGATATTTCCTACATGCCTACCAAATTTGATCAAAATCGGTCCATCGGTTTGGCAGTTATCACGGTACAAACATACATGCATAGGTACAAACAATGTGTTTTCGCCCCCAACTCGATTTAGAGACCTCGCTCGCTCGGTCAACCATAGATCATGTGCAATGCCATGTAATTATTGAATAAACTCCTTGGTTCTCAGCTATGTTTGATGGAAATCGGTTCAGAGGTTAAAAAGTTATTTGGGCTGAACGCTTAAAGTCGGGGCTTTTTTTTATTTTCCTGGCAAATTATAACTTGTACAATACGACACAAATAAGTTGAACAAAAATGGCGGACTTTAAAGCATTTTTGTACAAATTCCCAGCATGTAGGCGTAGGTTGAACCAAAATAGCGATTATCGACATAATTACCAGTAATGCGCCGACGACTGCCATTTTGGTTCAATTTACGAGTACATACTTTTGTTGTTGATTGTAATTGTTAAACAATGCCTTTCTTATTCGTTTGAAAAAAAAAGCATGTGTGTACCTACTAATAAAAGCTAATTCTTAACTGCAAATCGTAAAAGCCGATCGAGGGAATAGACAAGAAGCCGAACGTCATTAGACGATTCTCATATCAACTGTCTCTATAATTACGTTCTTCCTGCTCTCCCATCATAATCGTTTAGGGTAACTTTTGAGTCTTAGAACCGTAGGTTCTATCTACCCAGTGATCCCACTGAGTAGAGACAAATGATTTTAATACTTTATGTGCTCACTCTCATAATTTATTTCAAATGGGCAGCACTACACCTCTAAAACTTCATGTATTAAGCTCGTGACACCGTTTCTGTTTGATATTTTTCACCTAAATTACGGGATAACACACACGGTGTGTTTTCGGCAGTAGGAGACTATGAGACTACCTAAGTGAAAGTTAGCAAAAATCTATAAAAAAGAAATTGCAACTCAGAAGCCTTCAATAGCCTAAATTGGCAAAGTTTGCAAAAATGATCCTCCAAGGTTTTATTTACATACGTTTGAAAAAATTTGTTTGTATTTATAGATCATCCATAAATTACGTTACACATTAATGGAGAGAGAGGAGATCAATACAGTGTGACATTGTGTGACAAGGGGTGGGAGAGGTCATAAGATTCGTGACGTCATAATACAACATTTATATCTAAGTAAAATATTTAATGGCCGCGCTCGCTTGATTCTTTTATTAATTAAAAATCTGAATAAAGAAAGAAGTGGTGTCTCAAAATTGTGACCAACTGCGACAAGGAACACGGGGGTCAGAAATTCAGGTCATGAAATTCGAGTGACGTAATTTATGGATGATCCCTTATAAATATATTATAGTATCTAACAAAATATACTGAGACTTTTTAAGGGTGAATTCAGTTTATGATACCCACTGAGTATTTTTTTCAAAGGAACACATATTGAAAAAACAAGTAATTAATAAAAAATATATTTTTTGAAAAAAGCTTTTATCCAAAGTGCTTCTCAATAGGAATAAAACAGCCCAAACTCGATGGGGTTGCGTCGTTTCATTACAGAGATCCTATGGTCACCTTTCGGCTCCATCATCAGATCAGCTCCATGTCATCATAATATTGCATTGTCACGCGATATACGTATGCGTGCAAAGTTTCAGCTCAATCGGAAACCGGGAAGTGGGTCTTTAACTTGCAAGATTTGATTACAGACAGACAGACCGACAGAATGTCTTATTTCCATAGAATCTTCCATTAGCTGATCGGTCAACTTGTATAGGCAATTTTTATTTTTATTTTTCATTAATGTTTCTTGGGGAAAGTTGTTCCGTATTATATAATAAATTGGGTAGATGACTGGGTGAAAAATAAATTATTCGGTACAGTTCATAAAATAAAACGTCACAAAATAGTGTCACTTTTCATTGAGCATATCCATTTTCAACAAGATTTTAGATTTATTAATGCAGAAAAACTGATATTAAGAGCGCTATTTGACTCCAAAAAAGCATGACGTCACGCTTTCGTATTTCATACAAAATCCTATGCAAAATGTTTGTTTTGACATTTAGAAAAAGTGTCTGATTTGACTTGTTGTCATCTAGCGGATCCAATGATACTGAACGAATTTCATGAGGTCCAAATTACCAATTTAACTTTGCAACACCTTTCAGAAATCTTACCTAATTTTACTTATTTATTGACTCTTTTAATTCCTTAAATGTACTTATTTATTGTATACTTGCTGTTGCCCCGGATTTCGTTCGCGTGAAATTTATAAACGACGACAACAATTTTTCCTGACATCAGATTTTAATGAAACAAAGCTTATATGTTGCTCCAAGCTGAGCTTAATCTATTTCGAAAACCGCGTTGATATCCACCCAGGAGTTTTGAAGATAAGCGTGAACATACATACAGACAAACAAAACATTTTCTTTTGTCTTTTTTGTGTTCAATAACTTTTTTATACAGCCCACACCTTTTTTTCATAAATAAATGTACAGACACGCGATTTTAATGTTTTATTATATGTATTGAAATTGATATTACATTACAATGTAGTACTTATTTATTGAGTCTATCTATTAGAAGAATGCCCAAGCTTTCATTCAAAATACCTAAGCGAATCCTACTACCAAAGCCCTTCAATAGTCTAAATTGGCAAAGTTTTAAGGGCGATCTTCCCCGAAATTCGGCAAATGTGTCTCGGATTTTCATTTTCACTGCATTACCAAGTTTTATGGAAGTTTTAGTACTGATCGTAACAGAAGTTTCATCGCAAATAGAATATAAACTTTAAGCCTAAAATTGCTGCGCCGTGGGTTGTATTACATTCCCTCTAATGTGGTAAGAGTTGCCATTTTCTAAAATCAATAACCGGCCAAGAGCATGTTGGGCCACGCGCAGTATAGGGTTCCGTAGTTGCGAATGCCCACTTTGAGTTCACGCCACTAAAAAGTCTAAAAACTAATTTTCTATTGAATTTTTTATGAAATTTTCCTTTTCCGAGTACATTTTATAAGTTGGTCGCTTATAACTTTTTAATCTGTAAACCCTACTTAGCTCTGATAGCTTTCCTTTAAACTTCGTTATATATGCTACTGCCGTGAATTTTTTCACATGTCCATATATAACCGTTTCATAGATAGGGGGGGGGGGGAAGACACTTGACTCTAACAAAAATTTGCAATATAAAACCAAATATTTCAGAAACGGATCCCTAAATCGAAAGATGATGTTCACAAGCTCACAATATTTTTAAAATACACCACACGATAGGTAGGTGGAAAAAATATTGAGTCCCACTTTACTTGTATGGGAGCTAAACTAAAAATTTCTTTTTTCTGTATTTAATTTTATCACTTTTTAGCATGATTATATGATTTATATGATTACAGCTTTCTAGTACTTATAGTGTCTGAGTAAAACCGCGGACGGACAGACAGATAAAAAAAGACGGACATGGCGAAACTATAAGGGTTCCTTGTTTACTACGGAACCCTAAAAAGCCTGACTCTGTAAATAAAAATTTACGGACAAATCACACAGTTTGAGCTAGCCCCAAAGTAAGTTCAAGACTTTTGTTCTGGGATACTAACTCAACTTATAAAAAATACATATAGTATAAAACATCCAAGACCCAGGTCAATCTGAAAAAGATCAATTTCCTTCTTGACCTGACCGGGGATCGAATCCGGCATGTCTGTATAAGTCCCGACATTTTGCCCCATAAGCCATGTTCGGGGTCTGCCGAAACTAAGATGATAAGAAATGGTAAACTTGATAACTATTCAACACTATATTAGCAAGCCATGACTTAATGAGTAGTACAATATTGTTTGATGTAAAACGAGTACGCGCGGCGCTCTTGATGACCTATTGCGAACTGAATATAAAACTAAATGAAGTAATGAGTTGAGTAAAAATGCTGACACTGTACGATGATAGCTTGTACAAGCCAGACGATACGGTGACGAGGCAAGATCAAAGTTGTGTGTAAGAAATTGTAGTGAAGCCTAAAAAAAGCTCATGCGCATAGCTAAAAAGCCTAACAAATGCTTGACAGGCTGGACACATGCGAACCGAAAAAGCCAAACATGTCCGGCTAAAGCTGGATAGATGGCAGCTTTAAGTGGTTGAGTTGTTCTTCATAAGTAGTGGTCACCATACTAGTCCGCCACCCAGAAGTCCCGGGTTTGATCTCCGGTCAGGACTAATTGGAAAATGTCCTTTTTCAAATTGTCCATAACACAAGTCTCGAATTTACTTTCTGGCTAGCTCAATCAGTGTAATTTGTCCCTATATATTTATTTATTTATTATCTTACGTCATTCCCCGTTGCACCTTCAGCTGTTCTGCCCCGGTATATAATAATTCCCGGTAATAAGTCATTTATTTGCAACATATAAGCAAAAAGTTAACAATATATTGTGCAGATCGACATGTACCCAGTTTGGGTGTAGCAAAAACAAATATGAAAACAACATTATTATTTATACATATATACACGTTATTAAATTAATTTATTTTATACCTACTTAATTTATTTTTCCGTGGACGTGAGATTGAGATAACACACGCTACAAGCTAATTTATTTACTTATTTACTAAACTTGTCGTTTAAGAATTCAGCTACAGAATAATAGGCTTTAGCGATCACTTTAGTCAGGATTAAGTAAATAGCCAGGATAATTTAATCGATTTGACTGTAATTATTGACCGAGCAAGTAAAGCGGTGTCAGTTTCGAGATTGGCAAAAAGTGCTTTTGTCCGTCTGTCAGTCGTTCTCGTCTACAAGTCGCATTTCTGAATCGATACTCGTGAAATTTTAAATTTTGAACGAATTAATTCCTTCTAAATTCTTTCCCCCCTGTTTTGGAGTCGGTTAAAAAGGAAAAACATCACAACAGCCATCGAAATTCCGTAGATTTGTTCCGGCCCAAATTAGCAGAAATGGGCAGTTAATCAGGCAATCGTGTCCTATTTATTAGCACTCAATACTGAGTGCTAAGAATAGTGGGTATTTATAGGACAGGTATAATTGAGTATTAATTATAGCTGCACCAGTATTTTTCCCAAACCACTACAACTGGCAAAGAAACATTTTCACATTTTTATTCCTAACGGAGTTGACAGAGCCTAGGGCAATTATGCCCAAAAGGCCACGTTCAACTTAGTGGTAGTCGTGAAAATGAAAAAATGGAATCAAAATAGTGAGTTACTAGCTCCATCGCCTTTTAATATAAGTAGATTTTGATTTTCGCCTATTATTACCGATCGGTCTTTTCTTGAGATTTTCTTGTCCTCACTACGTATTTCAAATAAATTAAATATAAAAATTTTGTTTTGACTTGTTGAGAAAAAATATCTGATTTGACTTGTTGTAAACTAGCGGGTAGACAAAAAAAGTTTAACCTTTTAAATAATATAGCTTCTTTTTCTCAGGTCACAAAGATTCGTGCTCCGAAGAGAGTAAACAGCACGAGATCAAGCCGAACATCGAGCGACCACACCATGCGCTGGGCGCACGACTGCATATCGCTCATAACATACGGACTGAACACTTACAAGGTAAACCATTGTTGGTATTTAGACGATGGTACATTTAGTAGTTAAGTAAGAGAGGCAATGGATATGGATAAAAGAGATACAGTTGAGATCAAGGCGAATATCGAGCGACCACACCATGCGCACGGCGCACGATTGCATATCGCTCATAACATACGGACTGAACACTTACAAGATGAACCATTGTTGGTATAAGTAGGTCACGTTCTATTATTATTAGTCAAATAAAAGGAGCAATCAATGAGCAATAAAGACATATGATCGAGTAACCACACCATGCGCTCCGCACAGGATGCATATCTCTTACAACATACTGACTGAACACTTACAAGGTGAATGAACCATTGGTGTTAAATGTAGATGATGATACTACCAGTAGTCAAGTAAAAGAAGTAATGGATGAGAACGAAAGATATACATTTTAGTTCAAGCAGAACATCGAGCAACCTAAAATAGGGACAGAACACTTAAAAAGCCAATCGTTACTGCAATTCAAATGCTGGTTTTAGAAGTTGTGAAGTAAAAGCTGTAATGAAAGCAAATAAAGAGTTTTAGATGAAATATGAAGTACAAAGAAGAAAGGAATTGGTACAAATAGCGGGATATTATTTTGTATCTTCTTCTTCTCTAAGCTTTTAAAACTATTGCTGGTATTTAGATGATGGTATAACAGTTGGTGAAGTGAAAGAGAGAATAAATATAGTTGATATCAACTACCAATCAATATTGGTTATAATATTCAATTTTTATGACTCTACATC
The DNA here is from genome assembly GCA_943193695.1 of Acrobasis suavella. Lineage (NCBI taxonomy): Eukaryota > Metazoa > Arthropoda > Insecta > Lepidoptera > Pyralidae > Acrobasis > Acrobasis suavella. The sequence goes on from OW971950.1 coordinate 3,173,543, forward strand.
TTTCTCTTTCTTAGCTATCACAGATTAATAAATCTGGGGCTGAGTGAAGAAGTAGTAACCAGCCGTTTTTCAACATAGCATTGAAAAACAAAATATAAGAAATCCTTACAAGCCGATAGCAACTTTCTAGATACGATTTCCAAGTAACACGACCATGACACATTTCGTATGAAATTATGAATCATTCCGCAAGTTCCATTTACATAGAATGTTACAGAGTTTCACAAGAAGCTTGTTATATATTTCGATACTACTAGAATTTCCAAAACTATTCTTGTTTCATAAGAGCGATGATTTTTTTTACAATACCATTGATATTAATATCAATTTTAGACGGAAACGGAACCTTTATAGGATCAATCATGCGTCGTCTGTCTGTCCATCTGTCTATCACAGTTAATTTAATTTGCTTCAAGTCTTCTGGACCGAATAAAGTGAAATTTGGTAGAATGATGTAATTAAATGACCCAAAAACAGATGTGCAAAGTAAATAAATAATTTTTGAAAATAAGGGACATTTTCGGGGGACAAATTAGTAAATTAAAAAACAGTTTTGCAAACCTTACTGCGTTATATATCAAATGAAAGCTTGTTACGAGAATTTCAAATATGTTATTGTAAAATAAATAGCTTTGATTTTATTCATGAAAGAAGACGAAATCTGACCATTTCCCCCTGATCTCCGAAACTACGCAGCCTAAAATTTGAAAAAAAAAATACAAAATATAGTTAATTGCTGGTTGATTACAGTAAAAAAACCTGTAATAATTCTATGAATTGAAAATAAAGTGGTATACTCAATATTCTACGTTCACATACAGAAAATCTTTGGCATTGCATGTCTCCGCGCGAGTTCAACACGCACTTGGCTGGTTATTTAAGGAAATTGAATTTCTAAAGCCTCTTTTTTGTTATTTGTTAAACTATATTAATTTCTGATTTAATTAATTATTCGCAAACAGAAACGAGAGTTTAGTAACTTCGAGATTTATTTGATTTCTTGTAGCTACTCAATAGTTTCTGCATTTTCTGTCTACTACTACAGACCCACTTTAAAAATGTTGCTCAACTTTTTCTCTTAAAACAACAACTGAGTTAAGGGGAAAAAGCGCTCCTCTAAAGAGTTGTATTACGGGTATGGCCTTATATTTTTTATTGGTAGATTATCAAAAAATACAATATTTTTTTAAGTGCTATTATGTTATATTTTTGGAACAAAGTTCCTTATCGCCCGTTGCGAAAGGGAGCTAGACGGAAAAAATTAAGACCAAAGGTTGTAACGGACACTTTTTGTTCATTCAAATTTATGAAGATAATAAAAACTTGATTTTAGAAAGCAGAAAAGAATTTGAATTTAATTTAGACCTATTTATATTTATATTTACTTCATTCGGGTGTCCCTTGACACCTCTGAAGTTTTTTTTTGTTTAAGATTACAAAATAATGACGAAGATGCGCATTTATATTTCGCATGGCATCACGATCGAGTACAATTTTCACTAGGCGGCCTATTTTTGCCAGTTCATTGGAGTGGGTTCTTTACATATTATTTTATTCAAGCTAACTTCGTATACAGGGTGTTTTTTAAATCACTGGCATCCTTTCTACTGGTGAAAGTACTCATTAATATGAGCAACATTTTGTATGGGACCAACTCAATCCAACTGAAAAAAAATCAGCTGTTCCATACTATTTTACAATACTTAGAATCCCAATATGTATGGAACAGCTGATTTTTTTTCGGCTAAAACTGTGTATATATACGATATAATGTATAAGATTTACTAGTTGATGTCCGGAAGTCTAAAACTCGCTTTTCATTTAAAAAACCGGTGAAGGCACATTTTCTTCAAATCTGTCGGATAGATCATAGTGTTTTTACGTTGCATTATGAATGTATCGTTTATTTCAGTATATATTTAATAGTGTGCATTATTTGTATGTCGTTTATTGTTTTGATTTTTTTTTTACTTACTTATAATCTTTTCACCACATACCTATTCAAGTTTTGCACTACCCGTCATTATTAACATCACCAGTTTGGTTGTCTGGCAGATTGAGTCCGCCATAACACTTGTATTTGTGTATGAAGTTAAATAAATAAAAAAAGAAAAAAAAATCGATGCGCTGTATCTTTGCGAACTTTCAATATTTTGCTAAAATAGGCAGCGGTGATCACTTACCATCAGGTGACCCGCTTATTCGTTTGCCGCCCTATAACATAAAAAAAAGTAAAAATATATGTCCATTATTTTTGGATAATCTAATTAACGGACTAAATAAAATAATACTTTATGGACAACAACCCTATTTCCTTTCTATACATGAACATGTAAATGTGATTAATATATTATTTTTTGCAGGTGGCCTCCACCAGCAACACAGTGGGGGGCATATGGCAACGGTGCCTGTCAGTATGTCCTCGTCAGCGTCAGATAGCGATAAACCGGCCAAACAGAAGAGACATAGGACGAGGTAAGAATACTTCTAATTTTATGTACTCATTGAATTTAGTCAGCTTCTCAAGCAAAAGCAAACGGAAACGCAAAGACTTACTGACTAATGAAATAAACTCTCTGAAAGTATTCTATTTTCATATTCATAGAACATTGTCTCAATATGTTCTTGTTCAGAATCATTTTTTGTATCTGTCTTTATAATAGCTTCAGTATCTCATCATATGACTAAAAATGATTAAGTGGATACTTGAATTTTTCTGGGGTCCAGTGCGCCCCTATTTAAAATAAATCATTTAAAAGGAAACGGAGATATCATTTAAAATTTTGTCTTGACCAGGCTCTAGATAACCCTTTAAACTATTTTATGAACTACTGTTTACAGTTTAAAGTGAGAATGTGAAGCTTTTATACGCACATATGCCAAAAGTGGCCGTTTTTCGCAATCGTGCGTAGAAAAGCTTCACGTTCTAACTTTAAACTGTTAACAGTAGTTCATCAAATAGTTTGAAGGGTTATCTAGAGCCTGATCAAAACAAAATTTTAAATTATGCCTCTGTTTCCTATCAAATGATTTATTTCAAATGGGGGCAGCACTGGACCCTGGAAAATTCAGGTATCCCCTTAAGTGAATACTTGAATTTTTCGGGGTCTAGTACTGCCCCCATTTGAAATAAATTATTTGAAAAAAAAAGGAAAAAACTATCATTTAAAATTTTGTCTTGACCGAGCCCTAGATTACTCTTCAAACTATTTTATGAATTAAGTACTTTACAGCTTAAAGTGAGCTGAAGCTTTTCTTCCCAGATTAGCTAAAAGTCACTGGTTATTAGCAAAAAAATCAAGTATCTCTTTAAGATAAGCTTGTTATAACTATATATACTTATATATATATATATATATACTAAATCCATTAAGAAAATATGAATTATAAAAAATAAATATGTTTTTGAATGTTATATGCATTTGAAAGCTTTAATATCCACGAGTACATATTTTTTACTAGAGGTTATAAAAAATAGTCCTATCTAACTAAAAACCACAGACTAATCGATTTGTAAAACAAACATATAGATTTGTAAGCAGTAAAACATATGATTCATCATGGTCATCCTAAAACCGACTCATGATGTAACTTGATATCTTTTCTGCTAAAATAAACGCTACTCGTCTCTTTCCCACACAGGTTTACGCCCGCACAACTGAACGAGCTAGAGAGATGTTTCTCCAAAACCCATTACCCTGACATCTTCATGCGAGAAGAGATCGCGATGAGGATCGGCCTTACAGAGAGTCGAGTTCAGGTAAGTTCTATTTATAATTCGATATTCTGTTTGATTTTCTGGATAGCAATTATTGGTAAGTACGTAAGGAAAAGAAAAGAAAGTGTTCATTGATAGGAATGTTTTAATTAAACTAAGTCAAAAACATGAGGAAACAAAAAGTATAATATATCAAACGAGCAGGATTTAAATGTAACTACAGTACTGATATTACGAACTCTTAAATTTTTTTTGGTTATCAAATAAACAAGTTGTGTAATCAATATCTGTGAAACCAACAGTTTCAAACAAAGTGAATATATTTTAGTTCATTTATTGGTAAAATAGTGGTCTTGAGAAAGTTATGATCGTTGGGGTTTATTTTGTTTAAATATTCTTCCAAATCTTTATAACAAACAGGTGACTAAATTCCCAAAACCGTTACATCAAAAAACAACATCCGCTGAAAAATCACGGCAATAAAAAAACATAAAAAGCAGCGGGCCGAGGTGATCACCTTGCGGGCCCCTCTTCGCACGTTGCACACAAAAGTTGCACTATATTGATACATTTCACAGGACCTTCTACCTGAGCTGAGTAGCCGTGTAGATTTCGTGATATGAGCATAAACCTCTTTTTACGCGGAGGTTATGACCGTTTAAAGTCCTGTGAATGGGTGGTCGACGCTATCAAACGCATGTTAACGTTTCACTACTGGTTTTAGTATCGTTTTTACTATTTTGACGTTTATAAAGATATTTTGCGCGAATACTTAACAATACAATATGCTTAATTGTACTTTGATTTTAAACAGAATTTAGAACTAATCGCCTGATTAAAAATACTTATGAACATTTACTCTCTTTATCCGAGTCTGTAAGTTGAAAAAAAAAATGCAGATTTGCCTTATTGCTTTTAAAATAGCAAATTATTATATTCTCCACATACATTATATTTGACGACCTCCATGGCGTAAGTGGTCACCATGCTAGTCCGCCATCCAGAGGATCTGGGTTCGATCCCCGGTAAGAGCAAGTTGGAAAATGGCCTTTTCAAATTGTCCTGGGTCTTGGGTGTTTATTTATGTATGTATTTGTTATAAAATATAGTATCGTTGAGTTAGTATCCCATAACACAAGTCTCGAATTTACTTGAGGGCTAGCTCAATCAGTGTAATTTGTCAGTAAATATTTATTGTGCATATAAATGACTGATATTCAATCATAATCTTTTTAAGTGTTAAAAATACTTTACGATTATAAACAAAATATTGACCGCAAGTAAAATTTACAACATAACATAATAGATTTGATTCATAAACACCAATTCTCGTCAATTTTATCTAACTCAGTAACTGGCTCTGCTAACTGATTTATATTATTTACACCTTAATAAAATCGGAGGATTAACACGTAACCGTGTACCTTCTAATTCTATCGGCTAACCTTGGTTTGCTAACTGTCACTTTGGTCAAGCACTTAGTTTCAAGTTAAACTGTGCTTTGCATTGGGAATTAGCCTTAATTTGTGTCGTATGCTCACTAATATTTGTATTTCGTTAACATTCGTGACACACGGATAGAGAGCATCGCTAGCTTTAATAAAGCTTTTATTAGTTAGTATGTGTTTGATTAATTCAAGTCTATTTGCGTTATTGGACTATTTTGTCTTAGATGACTTTACATGGCTTTAACACTTTATTTTATACTAGCTTTTTCCCGCGGCTTCGCTCGCGTAGGGGTGTAATTTATCAAAATCCTTTCTTAGGGGATGCCTACGTCACAGTAGATTTGTGCATGCAAAGTCTCAGCCCGATCGGTTCAATATTGGCAAAGTATAAAATTTCATACAAACTTTCATCCCCTATTTTATCCCCTTGGAGGTAGAATTGATCAAAATCCTTTCTTAGCGGATGCCTACGTCATAACATTTACCTGCATGCCAAATTTCAGCCCGATCCGTCCAGTGGTTTGGGCTGTGCGTTGATAGATCACTATGTCAGTCAGTCAGTCACCTTTGAGTTATATATATTTAGATTATTGCATCAAAAGCAGCCTAATAAAAACTTAACTAAACTAAACTTCCTAGGTATATTTAACTTAAGCTATAGGTACATAATTAAGACAAAAGTTCTCGTGCCCATGCGGCATGGTAGCAAAAACGCTAGCTACGTTCCCTCGCTGGATAGTAATGGTGATCCTTTGAGCGAAAAGGCAGCCAGCCCTCTCGTCACCAACGGCGGCTATCAGATCTCCTTAAAAGTCTCCTCGCAACAGGGCTCCAGGGTGCAAATGTTTTTACACCAAACGACACAAATGTCAACAGTATGAATGCATTCCTTTTCACAACTGATTGATATAGGAGTTAACCGTGTGTCACATTTAAGATGGTCATTTTAATCCGTGAAAATTACCAAAGCCACGATAAATAAATTCTTAAACTTTAGGATTATACAGTTTTTGCAGATATTTGGTGTTAGTTGTAGTTTACTTATTTTCTTACGTCATACGTCTTGCACTTTTTATTTAGATTTTTATTAACAACTAGCTAATCCGGCGAACTTTGTTCCGCCCGTTTCGGTTCCCGTTCCCGTTTTTAGGGTTCCGTAGTAAACAAGAAACCCTTATAGTTTCGCCATGTCTGTCTGTCTGTCTGTCCGTCTGCTGTTTTACTCAGAGATTTTATGAACTAGAAAGCTGTAATTTGGTACAGGTATGTATATTAATCATACCAAAGAAGTGGTAAAAGAAAATATTTATATAAAAAAAAAACTTTTTTAGGGTTCTCTACTAGGGCTCCCATACAAGTAATGTAGTAGTCATTTTTTTCTCGACTAATCCAGTGTGTGGGGTTTCGATGAATAGGTCTTTCAAAAATTTTGTGAGCTTGTGAACATCATTTTCGATTAAGGGATCCTAAGGTAAGGTTTCTAAGATATTTGATTTTATATTGCAAATTTTTGTTAGAGTCAAGTGTCGCTCTATCTATTAAACGGTTATATAAGGACATATGAAAAAATTCACAGCAGTAGTATATATAATGAAATTTAAAGGAAAACTATCAGAGCTAAGGAGGGTTTACAATTTAAAAAGTTATAAGCGACCAACTTATAAAATGGACTCGGAAAAGGAAAAGTTTATACAAATTCTATAGAAAATTAGTTTTCAGACGTTTATAGTGGCGTGAACTCAAAGTGGGCATTCGCAACTACGGAACCATACACTACGCGTGGCCCGACACGCACTTGGCCGATTAATTTTCTCCATAAAATCCTTTCTCAGACTTCATCAAACACAACAAAAAAGAAATCAGCCAAACCGGTTCCGCCATTCCCGAGTTATGCGCTTAGCACCATTCGAGTTTTGCGCCTAGCACCATTCGTGTTTTGCACTTAGCACCATTCGAGTTTTGCGCTTAGCAACATTCGAGTTTTGCGCCTAGCACCATTCATTTTCATTTATATAGAAGATAGATTAAACCTTTATTAGAAGTCTGTCGTAGGTATAATATTTTCATTGGTTTTGAACTTCATGTCAAAGGCTTAATTTGATTTGGGAACTATTTTACGATGGCCCTTTTAAGGGTAATATTTTAAACTTAAAACCAGGGACAGAGAGTTATGGAAGGGAAGAGAGGAGGCCTTTTCCCAGCAGAGGGACGTGGTAAAAAAAAACCTTAACTATTAACTATTTATTGTGATAAGAAAACACAGTACATTGTTAAAAATATGTAATGTTACTTGGTAATTTTACATGTAAAAAATTATATAAACCTGTAAAGATCCCGATAAATCTGGGAATTTTTTCAGTACATTTTCCAGTTTTTTTGGAAATTTTTACACGTAAAATTACACAATTTTTAAGTAAAATTACACATTTTTAACAGTGTATTTAAATATGTGTAGGTACTGAATATCAGTGATGATTAGTTTCATTAACTAAATAGATGCTTAGGGTTGGGACTCGTCTGTCAGCACGGAGGAGCACTTTTCTATGCTGCTATCCTTTTCTGTTGCTCAGAACCGTCATTAGCTGGAGCGAGAGAGAGGGACGGAACGCTTCAGCACCGGCAATGCTGTTAAAAATATACTATAGTCTAATTTAAGAGATGACTGAAATTCCAAAAATAAATCTAAACAAATATTTCAAAGTAAACCGATACATGGTAGAATTTATCCAAGGTTATTTAATAAATCAAGAATAGGCTTCGGAAAATATAACACACGTACGGTCAAGCAAAACAAACAGAACGAGTAAAAACTTAAAACGTATAGTCAACAAAAAAGGCCTAACGTAAAATCACAGTATGGCGCGAAGTGGTGTTGCAGTATAAAAAGTGAACAAAAAATGGACAAAAAGTGTACAAAAATGTAACTAAGATGTTTGCCCCCGTGTGGCCGACTGGACAATCGGCTACTGTGGAGGTTTTAATTACTAGTGTGAAATAACTTGAATAGAACCTTTAATTCTCGTCGCGCTGAGTTTTGAATGGAAATAGACTTTGATGTTTTATTTTTAAATCACTGCTAAGTTTGATCTCTGACCTTGCGTGGTCACAAATTGTATTAAAATATGTCTAGGTAGGGTTTTAATCTAATATTTAAAAAAATACAAATTATGTAGTCTCAATAAAATATCACCCACCTGCAGCGTGGCCAAAAGGCTGGCAGCATTGCCAATTCGCAATTCAACGCTGGCTGATTGTTTAAGCCAGATAGTTAAGCCCTTTTTTCACGGGATACCTCGAATAAACGTTTCGAAATAAATTTAAAAGATTTTGGGCTGAACGACCCTATATGAAGTTTTCTATAATACGCACATAGTTGCTCCATTTGAGGTTCTCTGCTGCGGCTGCTACTGCGCCAGCCTTTGACTTGGTGACCTGAAGATGGGACGGTGCGAGGGATCCACACGAGTAGCATCCTACACCAAGGGCCGTCCCAATCTCCAAGGCACCAATGTCATCCTGTCCGGCCTCTGCCAGTATCTCTAGCCAGACCATTGGGTACTAGGGCCACGGGGATATTAATGATGGCGAGAGATCGCAGGATAGTATTGTTTTTATCCTATTCATAACCAGTTTTTTAACCTACGTTGTTTCACTTCTGGGCAAAGGTACTCCATATTTCTCGATTTTTTCCTTATCGAATTCAACTTGCGACCAATTGCCTTCTTGGCTTACCTCGTTTGTTACGTCAGTCTCAAGAAATCCACCCCATCAGTTTTTAGGGTTCTGTACCCGAAGGGCAAAAACGAGACCCTATTACTAAGACCCCACTACGTCTATCTGTCTGTCATCTGTTTGTATCTCATGAACCGTTTTAGCTAGATAGTTGAAATTTTCACAGATTATGTACTGCTGTTGCCCCTGTGACAAAAAATTCTAGAAACAAAATAAAATTAATATTTATATAAACGACGAACGAAAACGTGATTTTTTATAGATAATGGTACGGAACCGTTCGTGTGCGAGTTCCATTCGCACTAGGCCGGTTTTTTATTTATGGGTAGTATTTAAACGCAAATCAAATAAAATACTTTCTTTAGTCAAAAATAATAAGAATTCATAAAAAAAATACTGATTGCACAGCTAAATACTTAACTGAACATATTACTTAACAAACTGCTATTTATATTTGTATCGTACCAGTATTTATCTTAAAGTAAAGCTTTTTTATAAATGTACATCTAATATTGACTAACGTACATTATACCAATTAACTCAATTTTTTAAAATAGCTTCTATTTTTATTTAACATAGAGCCGTTTACCTAAATGAAACAGCAGTTTATTTGACATAATCATCTTATTATTTACTAGCTTTAACCCCCGACTTTGTCCGCGTAGAAGTCGAAAATGGTTCCAATGGGATTTTGAATTGGTTTTTTTAAGGATACATGAATTTTCCGGGGTCCAGTGCTGCCCCCATTTGAAATAAATCATTTGACAGGAAACGCAGACATCATTTAAAATTTTGTCTTGACCGGGCGGGCACTAGATAACCCTTCAAACTATCTTATGAACTACTGTTTACAGTTTAAAGTGAGAATGTGAAGCTTTTCTACGCACGAGTGCGAAAAACAGCCACTTTTGGCGTACGTGCGTTGAAAAGTTTCACGTTCTCACTTTAAACTGTAAATCCGCATTTTTACCCATTTCCTCAAACGACTTCTACGATCTGCACGGAAAGACAAGCATACATACATACTAATAATATCACTCCTGTTTCCCACAGGGGCAGGCAGAGACTGACAGACCTCTTTCGCTTCATCTACACTCATTACTCTCTTCATGCATGCCCGCCGGTTACGGGAACTTCTGACCTCTCCTTTTTAAGAACGTCTGCAATCTGATCGCGGTACGTTCATCAAGGACAACCCTGACCACTCTTCCAATCACATTCGCTTTGTAGACCCTTTTAGTAAATCTCATTTTATCCATCCTTTCTACATGTCCGAACCATCTCAACACTCCTTTCTCAATATTTGTTACTACATCTTATTTCAGTCCACATCGCTCCCTTATTACATCATTTCTAATCAGATCTTTCAAAGTAACACCACACATACTCCTCAGCGCTCTCATTTCAACTGCATTTATTCTAACTTTCGTGCCTTTTCTGCCATACCCAACTCTCACTTCCATATACCAGCGTCGCTATTAGCACTTCATTATGAACAGCCAAACGTGCTATGTTTGACAGAGAAAGAGAAGAGAAGCAGCTAACAAATATTCAATTTTGATTATTATATATGAAAGCGTTCATGAAGGGTGACCTTCCAATGACACTAAAACGCAATATCATCGACATGAGCATCTTGCCCGTCATAACTTACGGTGCTCAGGCCTGGTTATTAACCGAGGATCAGAAGTCCAAACTCAAAGTTTGCCAAAGAGCCATGGATCGTAGTGTACTAGGAGTAAAAAGACTGGACAGAATCCCAAATGTTACACTCCGTTCTAAGACTGGCATCGCCGATGTGGGCCACAAAGTTGAAGTAGGATTGGGCGGGTCATGTTAGTAGAATGTCCCCTGAAAAATAGGCTCACAGGATATCTCCGTGGATACCCGAAAACGGTCGGCGTCGCAGGGGTAGGTCTAGAAAACGTTGGCGCGATGACTTGGACGCTTTCCAGCGTGATTGGTCAAAAGCTGCTTTGGATAGAGAAAAATGGAGGAAAATGGGAGAGACCTTTGCCCAGCAGTCGGACAGTACAGGTTAAGTAAAAAAAAAGCCTTAATTATTATTTATCAAGGCTACACTACAAAACACGATCAAAAAGTGCGGCGTATTTGCAAACACCATATTTCCGTATGTTTGCTCCGCCACGAACTATATTAACTAAATACGCAGCCGGCTCCGTGCAAACACAACTCTACTTGGGAAAAGCTGGTGTAAGTACATATTGATTCAAATGCCTGAGATTTCTTGGTTTTGAGCGATTTTTGAAACGGGATGTTTATCTATACATATATGTATTGGTTATAAAATATAGTATCGTTGAGTTAGTATCCCATAACACAAGTCTCGAACTTACTTTGGGGCTAGCTCAATCAGTGTTATTTGTCCCTATATATTTATTATTTTATATATTACGTCTGTATCCCGAACGGGGCGGACAGGGCCCACGGCCAACTGCGAGTCAGACTCGCGCACGAGGGGTTCCGAACCATTATCTATAAAAATAATATATTATGCAATTAGTGAATAAAGGACGGATTTACTTCGAGGGCCATTGATGAATCACGAGCAGGTGAAGGATTCTAACGACTGAGTCACGACCGTAGGGAGTGATCGCGAGTAATTCAAGTGTTAGAATCCTGAGCAATGCGAGTGATTCATGGCCCTTCATGTAAATCCGCTTTATTCAAGAATTGCATACTATACTTTATACCATCACTACGAGAATAATTTTTCAAAACTAAAAACCGACTTCACCACCAAACTACACAACTGGTTTTAATAAAAAAAATATGGGACAACCTGACAGGTATCCTTTAAAAAAAAAAGAATATTCTAAATCGGTACAAACGTCTTCGAATAAATCGATCAACATATATAAAACATAAGATTCCGACGAATTGATAACATTCCCTTTTAGAAGTCGGTTAAAAAGAAAAATTTAAGCGAAAATAGACATTTAATCAAGAAAAAAGAAGGTTAAATTAATTAAAATGTACATTAAAATTGGTACAATTACTAAAATTAAGAGTAAATTGTTCTAAATTCAAACATCAAAATAGTAAGTAAAAGTGCATTTTATTCACTGTTTTCAGTGAATAAAATAAACTTTTGAGAGGGGGAATGGCATAAACATGTTTGTTGTATGGGAGCCCTTAAATATTTATTTTGTTCAGATTTTAGTATTTGTTCGTGGCTTAGTGGTAACCCTGCTTATCCACCACCTAGAGGTTCCGGGTTTGATCCCCGGTCAGGGCAAGTGGGAAAATGGCCTTATTCTGATTGCCCTGGGTCTTGGATGTGTCTAAAGAGACACATATATGTCATCATCATCATCATCAGGTGTTTTAGTCTCCACTGCAGGAGCACAACCCTCTCTGTACTACCAGAGCCATACTTGGCCAGAGCAGCCATAGGATTTGTCCTACACTCTCCACGCTGGCCAGACGGGTTGGAAAGATCTCCTTGATGTTTATAGGCTTTGTTTAGCTTGTATTCCCTAAGTCGCCTTCTACGACATCCACGGGAGGACTTAGAGGACTATATATACATATGTATTTGTTATAAAATGTAGTAGTATACTTATAGTTAGTATTAAAATTTCTCGAGCTCCTCCGTGTTTAGGAAAGCACGTATAAGCCGTAGGTCCCGGCTGTCACCGTTGTTTGGCAGTCGTCAAGCTATGTCAGATGCCTTTAGGCAGCTTGAAAAATCTGACACAAGTGTTGGCCACTTACACACACGAGAAAGCAAAAAAGTTTGTATTCCATAGCACAAATCTCGAACTTTCTTTGAGGCTTACTAGGAAACTTATAACTTGACAATAATTTACAAATAATAAATATTACACAATCTTGCTAATAAATACTAAAAATAATAATAATATACATATATACATATACTAAAAAATAATATTTTGTAAACATTTATATTTATAAGTTAACTGCATGTCATAAATGTCGCTTGCCGTTCCACTTTTTGTTTTGCGATACCCGACAGTGTACCTATTATAGAAGACATACCCCGTTATTCATAAAAAAATACAAACGTTTGCTAAATCTATTTTAGTTAAAATATGTTTTGTCTCGTTCTTTCAATGTCAAACATTCAAAAGAGGAAAAAGGACAACACATGTTTTAACTAAAATAGGTTTAGCAAACGGTTGTTATTTTTTATGAATTTAAGAGAGTGACTTTTAGTAGTTAGAACTGTTGTACTTTATGAAATGCAATAAATGATTTGAATTTGAGGGTATCTCAATCAGTGTTATTTGTCTCTATATGTATATCGGGTTACTTCAGAAGCCTACACTGAATGTAGTTACTTCATAAAAAAAGTTGTACAGGACCAAAAGTAGAGTCTTAATAAGGGTATTTTATGAAATTTTTGATTTTTTTTTAGAAATGGTTGTAATTTTTTTTTTACGTTTCAACTCCCAAATTCTCCCAATTTTGAAAAATTTCGAAATACTGAGTCAGCAAAAAACAAACTTGCTTACCAAATCTGGTTGAGAAATGCGACCTGTAGGCTGGGAAGAGGCAGACAGACTGACAGACAGACTGACAAACAAAAGCATTTTCGACCAATTTGGAAACTGAAACGCGTCGCTCGCTCGATGCACTATAAACTTCACAATCCTAATCCAAATAATAGTGTCCGGAGGCGACGGCCCGTCTACTGTCAGTCTAATGAAGGTTAATGAAACAGCTGGGGTTGTGGTTGTGCCCGATCATAAGAGGGGAAAAAAATCGACTTGAGAAGAAGAAGAGGTGACATAGTTCATAGGGATGGAGTTAGAGTATTTGAAGATCAAGATAAACGTTTAAAAAATAATACTCGACTACGGCTGTAACGATGTCACAATAAACCTCATCCTTCATGTTCCCGTTTACCTCCTTTTTCCATTTCATACTGTCCATCTGTCTAAAAATAATTTCATTTCCAAATTCAATTTTTAAACTTTATATTCCTTCCTCGTCATTCTAAATTTATTCCACTACCATCTCTCGAGCTGATTACATCTATATCAGTATTGTAAATTGATATATATCAGTATTGTGAAGTTATAATAAATAAATTAACTCTGCTGTCTGTTTCTCTCAAGCTCTCCACTACCTTACCTACCTCTTAATGTAGGAGCTCCAACTGCCCCAGCTAGTCCGTGGCTACCTACCTACTAGGAGTTCCTACATGGCTAACACTGCACAAATTTTTTAAATGTGCTAATCAAGACCTTTCATTTGATATCCCACTCGATATAGAAACAACACACTTTTTTGTATGTAACATTCGTTATATACATTTTTCGCATACAAATTGTAGCCTTGGTCACCAGGACAATAATGAAGAATCTATTGACAAATCATTTGTAAAAATTGGACATATATAATCACAAAGATATACATAAAATTCTTACCCTTCCTCTTGGCTTTACTGCAGTCGGTTAATAAAATAAGATTTTGATTTTTTCGTATAAGCTTTTACTGTGAGCCTTAAGTACTTATCAAGACAAATGTAGGTAATAAGCCCAAACTCGATGCGCTTGCGTCGTTTGCTTTACAGAGTTCCGATGTCCACCTTCCAACTCCATCAGATCAGCTCCATGTCATCATAATATTGCATTGTCACGCAATATACGTATGCGTGCAAAATTTTCAATCGGAAACCGGGAAGTGGGACAAATTTAACTTGCAAAATTTGATTACAGACAGACAGATAACGGAGCAGTTAAAACTAAATAAAAGCTTGTAAAAAGAATGATGACAGACACCCAGATTTGACAGACATTGTGGGCGTGTAAGCAAAAAGGGTCCAGTTTTAGGGTTTAAGTAGGTATAAAAAATATTAAAAAACTGGCAAAATATTATTTAATATTAAAGGTTGAAATTGCGAAAAAGCTTGATTTGAGAAAAACCATTTTCAAAGTTAGACTTTGCTTGTTTTTGATAAAAAAACATGGCAGGTACATACTTATGAACATCACAGATTCATTGTAGATAATTGACAAATCTTCTTTGTATATAATTGAGCAATATTTTTGCTTGTCTTGGTAAAAAAAAAGAAAAAAATAATGTAAGGTACAGTTAGGTACCAAGATACCTCACCAGGCCCTCTACTTATATCTTAAATTTTGTCTTAAAGTAATAATGATATGAACATGAAAATTTATATTCAGACAGATTTTATTAAGTCTTTCTGAATATACATTTTCATGTTAATATTACTTTTAGTTTAAGAGAAAATTGAAGATATAAATAGACGGCCTGGTCACGTATCTCGGTACTTGAATGTACATCTTCAAAACATCATAAAGTCATTTAATATAAAATTGTAGACAATTGAGCAATAATTAATTTAAATCGAGAAATGCATTCACCCAACGTTAAACTGTCTACATCTCGAAAACTAAATGCCGCTTGAATGACTCTTTTTGCTTGATGGTCCACCGACACACACAGACCAATATACAGGTGAAACTTAATAAAAGCTCTCAAATTTATTTGTTAATTCAATTATGTATTACACATAATCGAATTTACAAATAAATTCGACTATTCAAATTCAATTTTTTTTTATTAGCGGAACAAGATCCATTTGTTACAAAGTTACTTACGAGTATACCTGATTATTTTATTTTAGTAATAAAATTAAAATTAAAATCATACTTACATCCTTTGTTATGTATTACAAGCGCTTTTATTAAGTTTTACCTGTCTATCGGTCTGTCTGTAATCAAATCTTGCAAGTTAAATTTGACCCAATTCCCGGTTTCCGATTGAGCTGAAATTTTGCACGCATACGTATATTGCGTGACAATGCAATATTATGATGACATGGAGCTGATCTGATGATGGAGCCGGAAAGTGCATCGAGTTATGGCTCATTTGATTCGTCTTGAGAAGCACTTTTAAGTTCACTGTTTTAGAAAAAAGCTTGACTTAAAAATATTTTTTTAAATAATTTCTTGTTTCTTGCAGATGTATTGTGTAATCTGCTTTTACGTGTGTGTTACATATGCGTGATAAAAAAAATGATGATTGCTAAAAAAAACATCATATTAACCTAACTCCGCTTTTCGACTTTGTCTTACATCAATATTGTACGAAGACAAAGAATACTCAAAACCCTCAAAATGCTCCAATTCACCAATAAAAAATGAACAATCTTCCACACAGGTCAATTCACATCCACCTTAAACAAACATGCCACAAAGCCGCCGAATTCAAAGCCTTACGTTTATGGCCTTGCTAAAATACCTCCCAAAATGGTTCCTCATTCACTATTGTTTCGATTTGCTACGTTTTTGTAGTTTTTGTATGTGGCGAGTATTGGTGTCAGATTCTTCAAGCTGCCTAAAGGCATCTGACATAATTTTATGGCTTCCACTCTAAAACAAAAATGTATTTGAGCTGTCGAATTCAAAGCCTTACGTATATGGGTTTGCCAAAATTACGGTACCAAAATAGTTCCTTTTTACTAAAGTGACTTAAATTGCTACTTTAAAAATGTATTATATTTGTTTAACTTAAAAATATTCAGTAACTAATTTCAACCTGCCAAGAACAAAACCTTTATTCAAGTGGTTCACTTCACTTAACAGAAAACTTTTTTTCTGGTATACAATTATTTTTTTAACAATAGCTTAAGCCCATGATACTGATTACCTTCCTAGATAAACATGCTGTTGCCCGTGACTTCGTCTGTGTAAATTTAGAACTTTGTAATCATGTCTATTTATGTACGGCAGCCATTTTTCATTCCCTTAAAAGACGATTTTTGTGATAAAAACGTCCTTGGGATAAAACGGATCCTATATTCTTCTACAGATCTCTAACTATATCCATACCAAATTTCATTTTAATCGGTTCAGTGGTTGAAGCGTGAAGCGGTGAACAGACAGACAGACAGAGTATGGATAATATGGATTGCTTAATAGGATAAATTTTACTTTTTAGAACAATGTACGATCAGCTGGTGAAATTTATTGTGGAAAAAAGAAAAGACTTCCACCCCATTACGCGATCCTTATTCAGAGCAGTCATCTCAAAAGTGCAGATCGCAATGATGACTGCCAACCTTCGCTGAAGATGGCACTCGAAGAAGAAGACCCCATCAATCACTCTCTGTGGTTTTTAGAGTGTGTATTATCTTCTGTCATCATCTGCCTTTTGTACAAAAACTAAGTATGCACAGGTATGGCTAAACTAAATAAAAATGAACCCATAAGTTTTGTTTCGTATAATGGCTTTTGCATAATACCTGCCAAGATTTTCAACAAACAATGATAGGCACAAAATTTTTAGATTTCCATTGATCATCCTTAACTTGGCTTAATATAATAGAATCTCTCTTATCATTTCAGCTGCAAAAATTGCTGTACCCTTTCTTCCCACTTTTGTATTTCCTTCAAATAATTTTATTTATTCTCTCTTAGTAGATTTTTCAACAAATCTAAAATCAGGAAAGTAAAGACATCATAACGTGGCGTATCAGAATCGTGGTAAATAAGGAACAAGCCTAAAGGCACAGCTTGTGATATCATAACGTAACCTTTTAGGCGTGATTCAGCAGTTTCCTTCGATTAGAGAAACAATTTACCGTTTTTATATGGTAATGCCGTGTAACAGAATCATTTACCTACATCATAGAGCATTTTTACTGTATCCATGATCGTTGCCAAAAGTCTTGTCACCTCTCGGTCTAACATTGTTATGATGGCAGCCAACATCCTAAATGAGTCTTTCGAAGCTCAAAAGCTAGTTTATCACGATGTTAGGAATAATGTTCGATTCTCGCCTACGCGAAAAACTATGCATTATAAAATATGTGAAACACGGTTGAATTTTCTGCAATTTCACTAAGGAGCTCGGTGGTCCGGCGTAAGGGCGCGTTACTAACGCTTTCACAAGTAAAGTGACACCGAGCGTAATCTGCACTTGGATGGGTGACCACAAGTGGGATAAAAAATTCTCCAGCTTCTTTGTGCTTCAGAAGGCACGTAAAGTCGCTGGTCCCGGCTATCATCATTGTATGGCAGTCAACAAGCTATTATGTCCGATGCCTTGAGGCAGTCAGAAAAATCTGATATTTATACACAGAAAATAAAAAAAAATTAATTTCAAATATTCTAGAATAAATTATACACAGCACAATACCTACATAAAATAAATAATTAAACTAAAAACAAAATAACCTGCCTATAAATTAAAATATATATAATTAAAAATAAAACATTATATTATATAAAAAATAGACCCCAGGTCGCTACGGTCGCAAGGCAGGGTGCCTAAGAGACTGGCAGCATTGCCTCGTTTCAAATTTCAAATCTAAAATACCAACTGTGCTATTAGCTATTTAAAAAAAAAACAGCTTTCTATCCCATTAAAAATTCAGTAGGACATAAATTCGACTCGCTACTAAATAAGGAATGTCACCCCACTAGCAGTCACCGCGATTTGTTTACCAAATCCTTCCGTTATTAAAAGGATAGTGATGTAATTCGCCGCAACATTTTTATCGATAAATCACTTATCCATATTTTAATTAAAACCAACGGGAGATAAATTAATTTTATTGATATTTTCGAGCCTCTCTGACTTTATTACATGAGTTACCCGTTTTAGTGATAATAATAATAATGTAATAATGTATTTTTATTTCAGATCATTTAACAATCCATATAGTGTTAGTAAACTTAACCAATGTTAGTAATCAAAAAGAAAAATAAATAAATTTAAGAGATTGTTAGTAAGGCTTTGGATCGGCATTCATGTGCGAGACACATGAATTCCGATCCAATGCCTCACCATCGGACAGTCTATCCTATTTGCTAACACACTTAGAATGCTGTTGGAGCTATTTCGGACACGCTGCATTAGCGAGGCGACTCTTTTTCTAATGATATTAATCCATCCTTTTTTTTGTTAAAGAAATAAATATATACGGACAAATCACACAAATTGAGCTAGCCTCAAAGAAAGTTCGAGACTTGTGTTATGGGATACTATGTTTAATAACAAATACATATATAGATAAACATCCAAGACCAAGGTTAATCTGAAAAAGATTTTTCATCTTGACCTGACCGGGGATCAAACACACCTCCAATGTGACAGCCTCGCATGATGACCATGAGGTCACAGAGGTCGTCAAACTTGAAAACTATAAGCCCATTTAAACCGTTCAAGTTTCTTGGCCGTTGACCGATGGTTTGTATGGTTGACGTTTTGTTAAGACCATGCAAGGCATCTATTGCTTTAACTTAATTGTAACAACAGACAAAAACTTGCAATTGTGAATGGTCGTTAACATTCACACATTCAATACATTACAATAAAATATAATACAATACCATTATTTGCACAAAATAAATAAATACAGGATATAATTATCTTAAAAACTAGGAAATGCGCAAAAAGTCGGCCTTATCGCTAAGCAATTTCTTCCAGGCAACCTAGCTATATAGAAAATAGTAATGGGAAATTTGGTAGTGCGGGCGGTCAATATAAACATACTTATATACAATAATTATAATAAACATATATATACAATTTACACTGAAAAAAAAATGATATTAACAGTACGAGATGTAGGGAAATGGAAACAAAGGAAGGATATTTATTTACCTTTCATAAGGATAGAAAATGAGATTTAACTTGGGATTTGAAGCTGGCTAGCGTTTTGGCGCGTCGGATAGTAAGTGGTAGTGAGTTCCATAGGCGTACGGCTCGAACAGAGAAAGAATGCGAGAAAAAGTCAGTGGAGTGAAAAGGAATTCTTAAAGAAAGATTTTCTTGAGCTGCGTAGAAGACGAACTTGAGACTCACTAAAGAATTTCACAGTTGATAAAAGACACTATCGCGACTGTGACAAAACATCAGCCACTAGCCAAATCACCCAAGTTTCACCAAAGAAAGAGCGGCTTCTATGGAAAGGAATCAGTGGAAAAAGGTAGATGAGGCCTTTGCCACTCAGTGAGACATCTCTACAGGCTTAAAGCCAAGGCTAAGGCGAGAAAAACGAAAGGCACTTAATATTCACAAAGTTTCCAGTTGATTTGACATCCAAAGTTAACAAAAAAGAGTATTGCGAAAGAGTTACAAAACATCAAGCACTAACCGAGAAACTCACCCAAGAAAGAGTGGCTTCTTAAACAAGGGTCTGTAGAAATCGGAAGAAGAGGCCTTTACCCATCAGTGAGACACCTTTACTAGCTACAGAAAAAATCGTAATGCACTCAATACTCACTAAATTCTCAGTCGATTTGACAAAGTTAACAAAAGAGAGTATTGCAAAACCGTTACAAAACATCAGCCAATAACCGAGAAACTCACCCAAGAAAGAGTGGCTTCTTAAACAGGGGTCTGTAGAAAACGAAAGAAGAGGCCTTTACTCATCAGTGAGATATCTTTATTAGCTACAGAAAAAATCGTAATGCACTCAATATTCACTAAGTTGCCAGTCGATTTGACAAAGTTAACAAAATACAGTATCGCAAAACAGTAACAAAACATCAACCACTGACCATCTAACTTTATAAAGAGTGGCTTTTTAAACAAGGGTCTGCAGAAAATGGAAGAAGAAGCCTTTGCCCATCAATGAGATACCTCTACAGGCTTCAGAAAAAAACAAAAGCATCTCAATATTCACTAACTTGCCAGTCAATTTGACATCCAAAGTAAACAAAAAAACAGTATCGCAAAACAGTAACAACAACAATTTTTTTCTTTCTTTTGACCACTGGCCGCCACAGGGATCACTGGAAAAAGGAAAGGCTTTTCCCAGAAGTGGGAAGCCGCTCTAGGCTAAAGAAAAAATAGGCACTAATATTTAATAAAATTGCCAGTCTATTTGACATCCAAAGTTAACAAAACAGTAACAAAACATCAACCACTGGCCGTCTCGCCCTGAGTTATGGCTCCATAAATCTCAATACAAGATCGCCGGGCGCATGCTAATGTCCCTTAATGTCAGTCGATAATTATGTGAAGACAACTTTCTGATATATTGGGGGACTTAGCCGGCTTGATGTAACGCTGGAACAAAGCAGTTGAAGAAGTTTTTCATATTGTTGAGCAAAATCTTCTTACTAGTAATATTATAAACGCGAAAGTTTGTATGTATGGATGGATGTTTGTTACTCTTTCACGCAAAAACGGCTATACGGATTGGAATGAAACTTGGCATGTAGATAGCTTATTACCTGGATTAACACATAGTATACTTTTTATCCCGGAAAAATGTAAAGCTCCCGTGGAATTGTCAAAAATATTCCACGCGGGCATTGGCTAATTTTTCATAAAAGTGTCTATTTAGGCTTCTAATCGCTTCTTTAAAATGAAAACTTTAGTGTCACCGTATAAAAAATAACTTATTTATTTATTTACCAATGCATGTACACGGAAAATGTATACACAGAATACATAAAATAAAGGTTGTACAAAGGCACTACTTATCTTAAAAGAGATCTCTTCCAGGCCTGTGTAAAGGAAAGGAAGAGGAAAACTAAATTAAATTAATTATTTTCATATATACATACACTATCAAGTATTTACGATCTCTGTGGCGTAATGGTCAACACGCTAGTCCGCCAATCCGGAGGTTCTGGGTTCGATCCCCAGACAGGGCTAGTTGGAAAATGGTATTTTTCAAATTGGCCTAGGTTTTAAATATAGTATCGTTGGGTTAGTATCCCATAACACAACCTTAAGCTTACTTTAGGGCTAGCTCAATCTGTGTGATTTATTCCTACATATTTATATTAATAGCATTTATCCCTAATGGTAGTATATCATTACTCTGTACTAATGGGAAAGACTTGGCATTTTGGGTCTTGCAATGAGGCTCTAAGCAGACAGAGTCTAAGACAGCGAGACCAAAAGCCGCTTAGCATGAGTGAGGTGTTGGAAAAAGGAATCAAAAAGTTAATATAATACTTGAACATTTGACGACCTCCGTGGCGTACTGGTCACCATGCTAATCCGCCACCCAGAGGTCCCGGGTTCGATCCCCGGTCAAGGCAAGTTGGAAAATGGCTTTGTTATATTGTCCTGGGTCTTGGATGTTTATCTATATATGTCTTTGTTATAAAATATAGTATTGTTGAGCTAGTATCCCATAACACTTGTCTCGAACTTACTTTGGGGCTAGCTCAATCAGTGTTCATCATCATCCGAGCGTATTCCCGGTTGCTTCCTCAGCAGTAACGCTTCAGAGCCCGGGGTCCGCTATCTTACCAAGGAGATTTGACGAGGTTGCTGGTTTTTACACAGAGCGACTGCCGTCTGACCTCCACAACCCAAAGGGCAAACCAGGAACTAATCCTTGGACAGTTTACTTGAAAGAAAACGAAAATATCATTTTAAATTTTGGTCTCATCATGCTCTAGATAACCCTTCGAACTATTTTATAAACTACTTTTTACATTTTAAAGTGAGAACGTAAAGCTTTTACCCACATTTGCGAAAAACGACCAACGATTCGCATTTTTGCCCATTTCCTTTCGAATCGGCTTTTACAATATGTGCGGAAAGAGAAGCAGATGGTACATTCTAAGTTTTTTTTTCTTCCAGACCATCACAAGACCTAAAAGCTATACTGAGTTTGATAGTTCGCATGTATTTTATTAAAACTTTTTATTTATTTGAAACTAAATTAAGAATAAAACTAACACTCATTACACACTAATATTTTCAAATAAAAAAGGCCCGGTAACTGGCAACATCGCCACATTGTATGGCAATGCTTATTTTCTGACCAAGATATAGGCCAGCCTTCTGGTCACGGGAAACTTCAATAAGTTTCCTTGAGATAGCGTCGAATAATTTGTGAGCTGATGGCCCCCACGTTCTCAAAGTTTCGACCCCAAAAGGCTCAGATATGTAGTAATTCCCGATACCTTCATATTTGCAAGTTTATAAGAAATGAATGAGTGACGGTTGCCAGCCGCGTCACTCATTAAAATGATTCCTCTAAATTACTAATCGAATATAAAATTATTTTATTCTAAGTAAAAAATAACAGATAAATAGTTAAATCGTAGTCACAAGTTGAATTGAAAAATTAAAGTATCTATTTTGAGGAAATTGGAATTTGTCGCTAAGATTTTTTCTGATAAATCCTTAATTGGCAATGACACACAACACAAATGTTCCATTAATTCGTAAATATAAACTAATGTTCATCGTATATTCTGGTTTCGTCACTCGGCCCGCGTTACACGGGAAATCTTTTTCTATCGTTAATTATTCCTAGTGATTGCTTTTTAGTGCATGTGCGTGCAACTTTTATGCACTCCGAATTACATTTTGTGGAAGAGGGAATGGAAATATCTCTGCTATGTTTCATCCTTTAATTTTTGAAAATAAATATTCACAATTATCATAAATTATGTTTATTAATACTATCGTTATCATTATCTTAGAAATCTTTTTTTTACATGAGTATGGTAATTAAATTACTAGGAAGAAGTAATTTAAAAGCTATTTAGTCCTATAAGTTGACTATGATTAACGCTATGGTTATGGTTGGTATGGTTGACTGGGAGAGAACGCTTTTAGCGTTAAGTCTGCCAATTGTAAACAATCTTAAACAGAAATCTTTTTTTTACATGAGTATGGTAATGAAATTACTAGGAAGAAGTAATTTTAAAGCTATTTTGTGCTATAAGTTGACTATGATTAACGCTATGGTTATGGTTATGGTGTGTATGGTTGATTGGGAGAGAACGCTTTTAGCGTTAAGTCTGGCAATTGTAAACATTTTTAAGATCAATAAAGTTTAATAAATAAGTTAGTTACATTCTTATAGCTTAGTTTGTGGCAAATATTAAAATTATAATACCTTGTGTTAGTGATTTAAATATATCTAATTGGAAAAGATGACGTTTGGTCTTTTACGAAGTTCAAACAGATACGGGTTATGTTAAAGTTGACTATGTACGTACATAGGGTCAAAATCCCAAAAGCATTTTCTTTTTGAGACTATCAGGTGCGCGTCGCACTGGGTGGCCGAAGAAATTCAGTAGTCTTTGGAGGCACATTGTAGAAAGTCATTAATTGTGATTAATATTGCTTAATATTATGCTGGAAAATGATTTTTGACCTAGCCTTCTTTTTATCTAAATCAGTTTCCATTCATGATAAAAAATGTCGATGTGTCGCTACAACATTATCTGCGCTTTTTTCTAAAGAAAAAGATATTGATTTGTTTATTTAAAATCTTTATTAGGAAGGCCATTTTGGCGAAAAACAGTTTTAAAACTAGACGGACTATTAGTAATAATTTCAAAGGTGATTCATAAAAAAGTTTAAAGGTCTTTCTAGACAGTGATACAAATCAAATTTTTAATTATCACCAAATTAAGTTTTAAACAATTTATTTCAAATGAGGGCGCCACTTTAGCTACCACTTTGTCTTTAGCCAGAAGCTACATTAGGTGGATTTTTATACTAAAAATGTCAATCTATAGGAAAAGAATAAGAGTTAAGAAAATTGGCGTCTAAATTACAGAAAAGATATAAAGCTAGTTATTAAAAATATATTAAATGCAATAAATACATAATAAATCAATGCATAACAAGCTTACACGTAGTTAAAAAAGCATCAACCTATTTAAATAAAATCGTTTAGTACCCCCGTGTTAAAACATGGACAATTAAAGTTTTCGACAGTCGACACCTGGCGGCCGAGCCCAATATCGATCGACAGTTGTTATCGAAATTAAATTGAAGGCATCACTAAATATTAAAACATGTAGTTTACCAAGTTCAGATTTATTCATAATATTGATTTTTATATGTAAAAAAAGATAAACTTGATTAAAAACTGGGTATAGTTGTATAAAACAATTTCGTTCTGATAAAATATGTACCTTAAATAGAGAAAATCTCTCCAGAAAAAGAACTACTATTTATTTCGTATACGGAAGGTGAATCATAACATCATGACTATCATAAAAACCTGACGTCATCGTTGTCCACTTACACACACAGAATAAAAAGAAGTATCAATACGACTTGATATCAGTAGCGCTATCTATTATTTACTGGAGAAAGCCCTGACTTTCAAGCGTTAACGCAATAACTTTTAAACAAACCGATTTTCATCAAACATGGCTAAGGACCACCACATGAAGGTTTTACGTATAAAAAACCGCATCAAAATCGGTTCATCCGTTCGAGCACTTCAATGCCACAGACAGACAGACCGACAGACTAGCGTCAAACTTAAAATGACCCTCTTTTTTGTCGGGGGTTAAATCTTACTTAAGGGCTAGCTCAAACAGTGTGACTAGTCGCTATACCCAAGTTTACTTATTTAAGAAATAAAAAAAAAGAAATGTGGTGTCGTGGGACACCAGGTAGGAACGAAGTTCCTTCGGCTAATGTAGAATCGACACAATGTGTATACGACTGTCGCGCCTGCGCACGTCTCATTTAACGGTTTTATTTAACGAGGTCATCCTTACGGTTTTACTATCACATTTTTTTCAGTTCGGTTGCGCAGCAAAATCCCTATCTCCTCCAAGCCTGCCGTAAGGAACTTCGTTCCAAAAGTTTATAATAACCTTGCCAGCCTTGATTACTTTAACCACGCGTGGACCCCAACGTTCATAGCCAAACAAACAGCTAATTGAGCCTGTAATCCTGTTAATAATGAACAGCTGCCCCCCGGATTTAAAAGTCAATATTCTTGCTCCCAGCGGGGGTGAGGGGACGAGATTGGCTAATTTATCGTAGGACAGTGGTCGAAGTCTTTGGTAACATTAGTACGATTAATAACTTGACTTACCTTAGGTACGTATATAATACAATAAAAGAATAAATAAAATGTATTTATGTCCTCCAAAAAATAAAGTTACAATTTTATCACGACCCTTTATATGACGATGTAAAGGGTGTTTCAGAAAGGCAAAATAATATTTTAAAGACATGCGGTCTGATAATAATTTATTAATTTTTACTCGATAAGAAGAAGGGGGGCTAATGATACCATGGACCTAGTTTTTTTTAATGCCGTGATTTTAAAAAGTTATAAGTTATACCTGAAAGCAATGAGTTAGATTCGAATGATCTTAAACGCAAATAGTTTTTATAGCAACTCGTCTAAAACACTCATTGTCTAAATACATACTTCGAATATGAAATTAATAACAAATAACAGATATGAAACTAATAACATAGAGTTATAGGATACGTCTGCCTTAGTATATTTGCTCTTTCAGATTGTCTTTGTATAATAATTTTGGTACAACAAAGTTATTACAAAGAAACCTAAAGTATTTCTAGATAAAAAAAGATTCATTCATTTTAACTGACTTATTTTGGAAAGTTTTAAACGTAGCCGACTAGATTTTAAATCCTTTATACTTTATAGTCTAAAGTATTTTATAGAGTATTTAATTAATATAAAATGTTAAAACTAAGTTCTTAAATAAGGATATAGTAACAATTTACCCAAATTAATGTACACATTTAAATTACAATTTTCCAATATTATCTTTTTAAATATTTCGTCATATTTTATAATTTAAAAGATGTTTTTAAAAATCCTCATAGGCATATGTTTGTCGTTCATGAATATGACTGGATATGACTATATAATATATAAATAAAAAAATCATAATAATGTGATTTCAGGATATATTTTTATCGAAAACAATATACTTATCCTGAAATCACATTATTATGATTGTTTTATTTACTTAGTACCCAATTGGATAATCGAGAACTCCCGGAACTTTTAGACATATCTATACTTTTGATAGCAATAGCAGCCGTGATTCCGATCTCTGTTCATGACTGACTGTATTCACAACACACTGTAACTTTTAACGAAAAAATAATCACCAACTAAAACCAAATAAAAGACTCAAGCCTCCGGGGAATCGACCCCCAACCACCCCTAGTGTTGCCCGCAATATTAACTGCTATCCTTACACAATTTTATTGCAAATGCTTGCAAATAGTCTTATATCACTGCTAAATCCCTATAATATGCTATAGGCCAATTTTAGGGAACATTTTTTGGTGTGGCAACATTATCTTTTATTGGGAGTTATGTTTATAGGGTAATTTTGAAGGTTGTTAAATTAAAGTTAATATATGCTTCTTTGTAAAAAAACATTGAGAAGATTGATAAACAGTTCAACTTATAATAAACAATAAAACTAAAAACTAGAAATTAAACGTCTATAAATAAAAATACTATTAACAACTCCAATAAGAACCTAAAAATAAATAAATTAAATATTACAATTGAAAAAATATGAGCTATTAATTTTTTTTGCTATATTTAAATTTGATCATGTTTATGCATATAATACTGTTGTTACTATTATCTAGTTTAAATCAGAACTGTTTTTATTACGAAATTAAAGTAAAGAATTTAAATTTAGGCGCCAGATGAGTGTTCATGAATATTAAAAATAGATTTCTTTATATTTTAGTTGAGGTAAGGATTCTCCTGACACATTTGACATCATCATAATCGTGTTTAATTAAACTAGGTTTAGCAAACATTTGTCAATTTTTAATGAAAACGACCGGGTTGTTCATAAAAATGCTGCTTCCGATCGGTCATTTTGGAAATCCTTGAGGGAGGCCTATGTCCAGTAGTGGACTTTCTGTGGCTGATATGATGATGATGAGGGGAGTTCGGGATTTTACGGTAAAACAGACAAGATGTAAGGCGCAGTGGTAGGTACATACTTGTATTATTGTATGGCACGCTCTGCGGCCTGAACGGCTCGATGGATATAAGCTTGAGAAGTGTCATATGATTCGTCTTAATTCTGAGAGTGTCAATGAGTATATTAAAAGGCAGTTGGGTTATTTGTTTTTACTCAACTGCGCCAGAAGGAGGGTTATGTTTTTCGAGAGTATGTATGTATAATTGTTTGGCACGCTCTGCGGCCTGAACGGCTCGATGGATTTAAGCTTGAGAGGTGTCATTCGATTCGTCTTAATTCTGAGAGTGACACTGGGTATATAAAAGGCAGTCAGTTTTGTGATACCACTGATTTTATCAATACCAAAGTGATACAACATTCTTTATATTTTTTTAAATAAAGGGCTTGCCACGCTTTTATAGAGCGAAATAGTCTTATTCTGATTTTTAAAAGAAGCAAAAGATAAGAGTGCCCTGTTGTGTCTTTATCACCGACCGAGTATTTTTCATGATTGGGTAAGGCACACAGGGCACACTTCAAATTGCAAATACTTTTTGAAAAAAGGACACTTCCCTATCTGCTAACGATTTATAGATATGGGTTGACTGTGCTGGGAAGTAAATAAAAGGACTGTAATGCATTGGACTGATATAATGTAAGAAATAAGATTACAAAGAGTGTCTGGTGTCTGAGCCGTTAATGATGTGGTTGTAATAAGAAAGAAATCAAAGTTTGAATTTTTTAAATGTAATTTCCCCGGTTTTGCCCACGTAGAGATCGCGTTTGGTTTTCCTTAATTTTGCGTTTTGTTATCTTTAACAAATTCAATGAATAGACGTGATTCTGTACGATATATTTTTTATCATAAATGCTTAAACAGAACTCAAATATTCCATTAGGAACCCTAAACCGCAAAGACGCCCCGCCATTAGAGTTCCGTTACGACGGTAGACAGGGACATGCAAACAGAATTAAAACTCCCCGGAGACACAACTCGCGCTTATGAAGCCCTGGTACTTTGCATCTGGCTGCGTTGACCGATTTCATAAAATGGAGAGTAATGAGAGATAAAAATACTCTTTAGGGTTTGTTACCCAAAGAGTAAAAACAGGATCCTATTACTAAGACTTCGACGTCCGTCTGACCGTCCATCTGCTTGTCTGTCACTAAGGTGTATCTCATGAACTGTCATAGCTAAACAGTTGAAATTTTCACAGATAATGTATTTTTGTTGCCACTATAACAACAAATAGTAAAAACAATACCTCTAAAATAAATATTTAAGTGGAGCTTTAATACAACGAACGTGTTTTTTTATTGATAATGTTATAGAAACCTTCGGCCGCTAGGTTATTTAACAGTCTTTATTAGTCAGTCTTTAACAGTCTCAAAACTTATAATAGTTGAAATATTTTCAAATATTTAGTACGTAGTTACTTCTAAATATCCTCTCAATTAATCGCAGGTTGACTGGAAGAGATCCCTTAGTGGGATAAGTCTGCCATTGTATATTTGCTCTTTCGAGTTTTTTGTACCTCCTTATTTTGGTACAATAAACAAACAAACAAGTTTTTTGGTTTGTTTGTTCTTGCCATCTAGTGATGAGTAGCGGAACAACATATTTCAATTGACATCCGTAGCGCCATCTCTTATTTGCTAGGCAAATTAAAAAAACCCGACTTTCAAGCGTTAACCCCCAATTACTTTAAAACGGCTTAATCGATTTTCAGCTAAGAATTAGCACAAACAGTTCGTTTGTGCTAATTCTTAGCTGAAAATCGATACTTTACTATACTATTAATACTTTCACGTAAAAAAAACTGCATCGAAATCAGTCCATCCGTACGGGAACTACGATCTACAGACAGACTTAGCTTCAAACTTCTCCCCTCTTTTTTGACGGGGGTTAAAAAGAAGAGAAACTAAGTCATTGAGAAGTTAAATATAAATTTAATAACAAACAATTAATGAAAACAAAGACGATGTTACTAAACAAATTAAAGCAGGATTGTCTAAGCCGAGGTAGGGTTGCAATAATTTAAGTTGCTTTGAAGACGACAAACAGTCAAAGTTCATTCAATTTGTGTACGGCGGGGTCACCGTCTGCATTTACGAGGTAACTAATAGACTTAAAGTGCCTTTTGAAAACGTGAGAGTCACATGTTTTTTTTATAAAAAACATTCGTTTAGTGACTCGCGTTTCAAAAATGGCACCACTGCACTTTGTTTTTAAACTCCTAAACGGCTGGACCGATTTTGATTTTTTTGTGTGTTCAAGTGGATTCGAGAATGGATTAGATTTACGATTAGATGATTTTGCGTGTGTTTGTAATTAAACTCCTCCTAAACGACTGGACCGATTTTGATGATTTTTTTTTGCGAGTGCTCAAGTAAATTTGAGAATGGTTTAGATAGTTCTTTTTTAGTTTTTTTTAAATTGAATTGATAAAACTTTGTTCGTACCCAATTTTTCACGACACTCACGCATTTTTTTTTATGTCCGATAAACTTCAACGGGTCGGGTGACTCGCGTGATCTACAACTCACAGAGCCACTAGTCGTTAAAACCGACTACCTTCATTTTTTTATTTAGGTTTTTTTGGCCATTGTCCAAAAAATAATACTAATTACGCGTCTGGTTGAGACAACAGGAGACTTCAGAGCTGGTAGCTTCCTTGCCCAAAGAATTAGCCTTGTTATTCAGCGAGGCAACGCTGCGAGTATTCTGGGTACTTTGCCTCAATCAGATGCATTTGAGGAGGTATTTCATATTTAGTTTCTTTTATTTTATTTTTCTTTAGGTTTTAATTTAGATTTAATTAATAATTATTTTTATTTTTGTTTATTTTTCATTAAACAAAATCTTACTTGCCTTTACCAAAAAGAGCCGAGATCACACCTTACGTACACATATTTACCAATTTTTTTGGAACATTTTACATATAACGTACATACTAGTAAACACTTCATTACATACTAATTCACTTCTTGCACACTGGCTTCTAAAATAATTAAATATTCTTAAAAAAATGTTAAATTAGTAATTTAGATTTTCTTTTGTTTTTATTATCCCTCCACCCAGAAGTTATATTATGTAAGTATACATACATAAATATCGTTCACCGATTATTCAAAGACGCCTGAACCGATTTCAAAAAATCTTTTTTTGTTTGAAAGGGTATACTTTCCAGGAGGTACCATGGAAATTTTATCAAATACGGTTGTGTAGTTTGGGGGTGAAGTCGGTTTTTAGTTTTGAAAAATTATTTGTGCCGCATAATTTTTTCTGTTCATCCCTATGGTTCACTTGGTGAAAACGCTCTTAGCATTACGTCCGCCATTTGTTAAAAGTATATTTGTATTTTGGAACAATAAATTTTGATAGATTAAATAAAATAATTACAATACAGGTACAGGAATAAAAGGTTGGTATTTGTTTATAGTACAAGTTGCTAAAACCAATAGTTTATTTCTTGAGATTTAAAACCAGTCTTACAAACAAATATAACATAAATCTAAGAAAAACAATCATAATTTTTTATCGATATAGTTTTTTGATAAAATTATTGTTTAATTTTTGATCATCAAAAACACTTACAAACCACGAAAAACGTTAAAAGTTACAAAATCCGGATATTAATTGAGTTTTATGGAATAAATCGAACCACGGGCTATACTAGATCACTATAATAAAATGAAATTTAAATAACAGTAAAAAACATCGGCATTTTCAAACGAAATTGTGAAGCCACCCGGAAATTTTTAATGAATGTCTTTTTTTTGTTTTTGACTGTTATTTTAATATCATTATACTATATTGTATATAGCCCGTGATTCAATTTATTTAATACGCATATGTCAATAAAGGCAGTAGGTAGTTAAAAGTCGGCGTTGTGGGTATTCGCAGCTCGGGGGCGACCGGAAGTGACGCTTAGGCGGGCGGGGCCGAAGGGACTTCCTGATAGAACATTTTTATCGATAAACTAGATATACGTTTAAAAAAACGAATACCAGACGAAAGGCATATACGGCTAACAATGTATATGTTTTTGAAATGTGCTACTCAAGAGCTTTCATTTGATACCCCGCTCAAATAAAAAAAAACTATTTCTCACTTTTTGTATGTAACATTTATTATATACATTTTTTGCGTACAAATTAAAGCCTACGTCATCCGGACAATAATGATAAATCGATCGACATGTCATTTGTGAAAATTGGACAAGCGATTCGGATGCTACGGTGGAACATAGACTGCTAAAATCATTACCCTTCTTCTTCACTAAGCCGTAGTCGACCAAATTTTCTTTTTTTTACTATTACCATACCGTTTAACCATAAACTAACCTATCTTCCGTGATTAATTCGGGGTAAATAAGTAAAAGGTTACCGTTGCAACATATTCATTTGTCATCATTTCATATATGGATCTTCATTTAGGAAATACATATATTCATTACTAGGAACGGTAACAGTATCGATAAAATTGTTTTTTACTCTAGTATAGCTTATAAAAGGAAAAACAAAATTGGAATTTTTTAAAATTCTGATCAAATTTTGAATATATAAAAATCTCAATTTTTGAAAGAAATTTTTTGAATAAACTTCAAATGCTACGATATCAAAAATATTAAAAATACGATATAAAAAAAGGCAGCAGGCAGAGATTCGACGTTTTACTCAACAAAAGATAACAG
This sequence comes from Acrobasis suavella, assembly GCA_943193695.1. Taxonomy (NCBI): domain Eukaryota; kingdom Metazoa; phylum Arthropoda; class Insecta; order Lepidoptera; family Pyralidae; genus Acrobasis; species Acrobasis suavella. The sequence continues at coordinate 3,205,809 of OW971950.1, forward strand.
TAGATTGTACTACAGGGGGTAAAGGCAATTTAAGGCTAGGGCGCAACTTTGAATCTACAGCAAAACGAAGGATTCTGCAGTGGAATCCTGAGTAAAGTGAGGGATTCTTATATTTCGCCCGAGATAAAAATATTATCATACCTGAGTAGCACACACTACTTTTCATCTCCATCTACGAGAACAACAAGTACATCTTCTAATCAGAGTCCAATCGACAGATTAAATACTAAGAAATATTTTTTCGAAGAACACCAACTTCTAATAAAATGTTCATTCGTACATAGCTGTGTTTGCGTGGTGCTTTATATCTTTTTATTTGTATAAGTAAACTTGATATTCACTATTGGCCTGAACTTACCAAATAGTATTAAAATTTACAATAATTACATGTCATAAAAAATGCGCTTTTTTAATTGTATTTACTTTTTTTCTTTTTCCGAAGCGAAAAACATAAAAGTGTTAACTACATTAATCCATGTTGACGAAGAATGTATTCCTAATTTTAAAAAATTACGACGTCTGTGCTTATTGTTGTAAAACTAAATATTTCAATTTTTTTTTGCTGGACTGCCAACATTATTTTTCATAGATTACATTCGGTTTTTTATTTAATTTTAATTTACAACTTACCATTATTTTGTTTTTTATACTAGTTTGACGTTAATGCATCCGACTTTGAACTTTGACATGTTTTGTAAATAAATATATTTGTTACATTCAGGATATAATGCAAACTCATCCCACCCCTGAATTTAGAGCGAGTTAACGCTTACTCGTGAATGTATTGAGATATCACTGCCCAATATACTTTTTATGAACTAATAATCCAAAATTTACTTATGAAATGCATGACGTCATATACTTACACAAAAAACCGAATTATCGATATCACAGACGCATCCCATCTCTAAACTTAGGGCGCGTTTACGCTTGCGCGTGTGTGTATCGAGCGATCCACGGCGTATATACTTCGTTATATACTTGTGTATCACGATTCGAAACTACAAAGAAAGCTTACGAACAACGAACTTTGTTCGCAGCTTTAAAGTTTGATAGAGTAACAATATGGTGTTTTGTTGTTTGTTTATAATACATATTATCACGCTTGTTTCGCGTGGGATAGCCAGAGACTATGGATCACGAAGTATTTATTAAGCAAGCTTATGTAGATCTCCACTTGTTACAATACTTGGAAACCTCTTTCGTTTCGTCGACACTCAGTTTATTTCTGTTTTTAAAATATATATTTTTACAAGTTTATAAACGAATAGACGTACTTTACAATTAGACGCTTACAATATAATATAAACTCAATAAAAAAAATCAGACTGTTTAATTGAGAATCTTTTAAACTACATGTTAGAAAAAAAAATGTCAATATTTGTTTTATTCAATTTAGGATAATTTATGTATGTTTTTTTATTTAAGTTAGGATAAATTAATCTCTTGAAAATTATCTTTGAAATATTTTTAAGTGCTAAAGCTACAAACTAAAGGCCTATCTATATAGCCTATCTATACGGTGCAAGTTTCTTTCCTATTGCATATCATTTATTAAATCAAAAAATAATTTGTATGGCTGACGTTCGTTTAGACCATGCAAGTTATCAGCATGTATAACTTCAATACAATTGTATACAAAAGGCAAACCTAGTCCCTTTCGGAGCAGCTACTGAAAACATGTACCATGCAACACAAATAAGTTGAACAAAAATGGCGGACTTCAAAGCATTTTTGTTCAAATTCCCGGCATATTAGGTTGAACCAAAATTGCGGTTATCGGTACCGGTATAAATAATGCGCCGACGACCGCCAAATTGGTTCAATTTACGTGTCGGGAATTTGTACAAAAATGCTTTGAAGTCCGCCATTTTTGATCAACTTATTTGTGTAGCATTGCAGTAATTATTTAAAAATAAAAACCTGACTGCCTTTTTATGTACCATGTGTCACTCTGACAGTAAATACGAACCTCTCAAACTAAAATCCATCGAACCGTTCCGGCTGCAGAGCGTGCCAAACAATTATACATACATACATAGATACTCTCGAAAAACATATAACCCTCCTTCTGGTGCAGTCGGATAAAAATAGAAACATTCGTAACGCGCTAAAGCAGAGCTAGTTATTCGATAAAGTAATCGGTAGATACATAATTAGGTATGTAGACTGTAGGTACTTACCCAGGGTTGGAAAATAAAAAGTCGAATCGCATATTTATCATATAAGCTATTCTAATATCTTTGATCTGTGACGTTGTTTGGACTCTGGGTGTATTTAAATTCAAATATATTTTTTATTATCATAGGATATTTATAATATCTCTTAATAATCGTAACTTTGTTTTGTTGCACAATGGGGAAGGGATGAAAATTTTAAAAACGCTTGAATCTTTTTCTAGTGTTAGGAATAACATTCCTATTTATCGTAAATAAATTTCAGATTTTTCGGTCCAGTCAATTAATTATAAAAAATAAAATTATTTTTAATCACAATTATACACTATTCATCTTAACTCTATTCCTATTTCCTTTGCCTTTTCTTATATGACGTATTAAAAAAGAAATGTGGTGTCGTGGGACACCAGGTAGGAACGAAGTTCCTTCGGCTAATGTAGAATCGACACAATTTTCAAAAGAAAAATCGTACTCAAAGGTATTATACACTACTCGCTTGTGTATACGACTGTCGCGCCTGCGCACGTCACGTTATTTAACGAGGTCATCCTTACGGTTTTACTATCACATTTTTTTCAGTTCGGTCGCGCAGCAAAATCCCTATCTCCTCCAAGCCTGCCGTAAGGAACTTCGTTCCAAAAATATATTTCATGACTTTTCACAACTTAACTGCCACTATCATATGACAGTTGACAGCTTAACTGTTATTTAACTGTCACAGTTGTAAAAATAGTGCCCCTTTTTTATCGCAATGGCAGTTTAGTTGTCAACTGTCATATGACATCTCTTTTTTACACGTCAGACGGGACGGGCAAAAGAAATGGCGGGGTCTAGCTGATTGGTGAACGAAATTGCGATTAAAAATATTTTTATTTTTTATAATTAATTGACTGAACCAAAAAATCTGATATTTATTTACGATAAAGAAGAGTGTTATTTCTAACAACAAAAAGTTTTAGGCATTTTTAATATTTTTATCCTTTCCTCATTGTTGACGTTTAAAAGTTACTTAGAGCTGAGTTTACTGCCGCCTTCAAAGCGCTAGTGCAGAAGAAGCGGTAACAAACTGCACTGCAGCACTTTTTATCACGTGTAAGCCAACGTAAACACAAAACGCTACCGAACATTTTATAGTTTCCCTGCGCCTATTGTAAAATATTTATGTAGAACTACATTTCTAGTCGTAGGTAAGGTAGCAACAGTAAACGTGAGTTATACGTTTGCGGAACGCATTAACGCTTTCACGAGCGTCAGGTGAGGTGCAAGCCACAGGCGGAAGCGGGGCAGAGAAGGCGGACTCATAAATAAATAATTGGTCGTCTCATTGATCGATTCCCTGAGACTGAGAATAGGGTTCCGTTCGTTTTAAATGTTTTCTCTAAGGCCTTTGTTAACATAGATCTTTAGAATTTAATAATACGTCTAAATAAAGTAGCTATAATTTAATAACACAAAAATATTATTTCGTTTTGTTCCTTTTCTTTTATGTAATTGAATAGAAGTACTTAAGTATTCATTTTGTGTAAAGGTATTAATGTTTATAGTTGTTGTGACTGTATATTGATCGTAATACGCTTTGAATATACTTGTATATCGTCAATTTCATCAAAAATCTTATTTTTTGACTTGTAAAAGTGGTAATTGTTGAATAAACTTTTGAATTTGGAATTTGCAACAAATTAATAAAATTGAAAAATATAATAACACACTAAATTTATAAAAAAATAAAAGTAAAAGTAGTACACAAGACATAAATATTTACAAATAATATTCGATAATGTGATCAATAATATAAGCTCCTTCATAGATTATTAATAAACAACAAAGTGGCTTCAGTCATCTTTTTTTTCACACCTGCTACCGCTACCGCCTCTGAATCCGCTTCATAGAGTACTGTAATATAACTGAAATTCCGTTTTCTCCTCCACTTTGGACCGCACAACCAGTGCACGCTCTCCCGACACGACAAACAAACACGGGGCACACCGCTAACTCGCTACACACGTCCGTGACGAAATACGGGAGGCTACTATTGTGCTCAACTGTACGTGAAACTACTGAAAGTTTCTAACCTTAAACATGTAAAAATATAAAAAAAACTTGCTTTTTGGCCTTTGGAACTTAGGTAGATAATAACTATACTTACTATAGATAGTAAAAGAAAATAGCCGGCCACAAAGGGTTCCGTACCGTTATCTATATACAATCACGTTATATGTGAGTTCATTATTAAGTAATTATTACCATTAAGTAATTATTTTATTCTGCTTTTAGTATTTGTTGTTATAGAGGCAACATAAATACATCATTTGTGAAAATTTAAACTGTCTTTAGTCCATTTGGTTAGGTATTAAACCCTTTCACCGCGAACGTCGGATTTATCCGACAAACATTGTTGTGACGATTCCGCGAGCGTCGGATATATCCGACAAAAAAAACCGCTCGTATTGCACATAACTTAAGTATCCACATCCGTTTTCGGTTGTAGGTATTTATTTAAGATTTCATATCCCTCACGCTGGGGGCACGGCAACTGATTAAAGTCTCGCGGTGAAAAGGTTAAATAAATGTAAATAATCTTAACATGTTTATTGAAATACACACTTTACAAATTGATATCTTTACACATTACATATTAAAAGTGTAATTCATAATTTACACATTCATTGATTTGTAATTTGCAAAGGTATTGATTCATTTAGAGTATATTTTAATAAAAGACATGTCAAGATTGTTTACCTTTATTTAAGTACCTCTAAACACATGGACCATAGCAATCACGGATCAAAAGATACAGCCTGTCGACAGAAAGATAGACGGACGGACAGTGGACTCTAACCCTCAAATTCATAAAATATGTTCTGTCCCTTTCCCTCTTTTGAATATTCAACGTGGAAAGAACAAGACAAAACATATTTTAACTAAAATATGTTTAGCAAACGTTTGCAATTTTTTATGAATAAAGGGGTTAATTATAGGGTCCCATTTTTATCAGAAGCCTAAAAAATGGCTTTTTAGGTCTTACGGCTAGCAGACTGGGCCCAGGGCTGCAAGACACTAAAGCCAATTTCAGCGTGACGGTGTGTGAGAAGAAGAAAAAAAGGAATCTAAATGGATTTGAAATTTACAATTGGGTATATGCATGAAAAAAATATTTGTTATCTAACTAGTTTTTTCATAAATATTCAAAAGTAAATTACTAACAGTGAAAACAAAATAAGAATTGGTTAAAAAACTAACGAGATATAACAATTTCCCGAAAATATATCTATCTCACTCGCAAAAACGCTACTTTCTATGGCAAATGTATAGATGATATGGACTTTGACGTCACCAGTCCATATCGGACTTCTCTTTCTAATTGAAACTTTAAAGTATCACATGTTCGTCGCTGATTAAGATATTTTAAAAATTCTTTCATATTTGATTACTGTGGTAAATAAAGATTTAATTGAGCAAATAAAAAAAATACGTGCATATTCTCCATTGGGATTGGAAATTCACATTACCTATTAACATGATTCGCATTTTCACTTATTTCCGCGAATACGATCTGCGCGAGAAGAAAAGCGGCTGGTATAGGTAATCTAAGTTTTTATTCTTCTAAATAAGAGACAAATTAAATACCTGCAAACCACCTTATTGAATACAATGCTTCTTCTGTACTTGCGCTTTGGAGGCGGCAGTAAACTTAGTTGTAAGTAAATGATCTGACGTCAACAACTAACTATTAAGAAATCGAAAGAAAAAAGAAAAGACGATTATCAAGTGATATAAATTTCCAAAGATAAATAAGTGATTTGACTTTGACTTTGAAAAAATGAGATAAAATTGTGCTTGGACATTAAAATACGAACAAAAGAAACCGACTAAAACGCAACTCGGAACTCGTTAAATAAATAACTCCTCTAAGTTGCAAGTATGTAGTCTCAAATATAGGTAACAAAAAGTTTTTTGCCTTTTTTACCAGCCCTTCTTTTGTTCCTTAGGAGGCATTTCACATTTGGTTGGCTGCGTCGCTCGCACAATCAAACATTTATAAAGATTATTAAAAAATGTGTCTCATTTGCAGAAAAGTGTTTCATTAACATTCAGTATAATTAAATGTTAGATATTTTAGACATGTTTTTTTATTGTTTATTTGTGTGTATAAAGAATTGGGTCATCAAAAATTTAAAATTTTGTTGACCTGATTCTCGATGTAGTCAATGTCTACACAAAATACAAATATGTCTTAAATATCCACAATATAATTATATTGAATGTTAATGAAACCCTTTTCAACCAATAAGACACTTTTTTAATAATCTTTAAAAATTTTTATTTATTTATTTATTTATTTATTTATTTGTAATAATAACTTAAATCTATCGTTACAGTTTTCACCAATATGATAGACAAGCAATAATATAATATACTTAATCATAACATAAAACACATAATGCAACTCTTGTGAATTCGTTCAGAGAACAGGTAAAAATATCAATTCTCTCTGCTATTTGGTTCAGCGTGCGCAGCGTCCGCGTTAGCGGCGCTTTTCTCAGTAGCTCGGTGCGAGAAATGTTTGATTGTGCGAGCGAGACAGCCAACCAAAAGTGAAATGCCTCTTAACTCTCTATCCCTGGTCTAAACATTTCAATCATATTCGAATGCAAACCTAAATATACCTTAGAAAAAAACAGTATTTTCTTTATACATGATTGTGATTGTTCTAATATCATACTGAACCGTTTTAATATCCAGTTCTTACCCAGGCGGTTGACAGATGATCTGGCTTACCACAGATCGCGGGATATTGATTACGGGTCTCCGGGGAATTAGTGGACAGATTGGGGAAAGATGGATTTTAGAAGGGATTTAATGTATATTAATTTTTACCCGACTAAAAGCAAAGCAAAGCCAAGAAGGGTAATGATTTTAGCAGTCTATATATGCAAGTATATATGTGGATATCTGTCTGTTCTACCGTAGCATCCGAACCACGTATCTAATTTTGACAAATGGGATGTTAATCGATTCGTCATTATTGTTCGGATGACATAGGCTACAATTGGATATTCTTCTGAGTCAAAAAAAATAATATATATTTTGTACTGATAAGAAAATGGAATGACACAAAATAATGTCACTTGTCTTTGAAGATGTCGATTTTAACGTGATATAAGATTTATTATTGCAAAAAAAACTGTTAATAAGAGCGCTATTTGACTGGTAGATCATTGTGGGATTAACTATTCGGAATAGGCCAAATAAAACTACTATTTATCCGGTGAGCAATAAAATTATATTATTTTTACTTTTACTTGAAAGTGTATACGTCTGACACCTAGCGCAGACGGTAATGAAATGAACGAACGAGCCCTGCGAGACAACCTGGAGGTTGCAAGAAAATAAAAACCGCAACTTGATTGCTTTAGTATTGCTATAGTAAAAAATAAAGATTGATTTGTGCAAATAAAATAAAACAACAATAATGTTCGACTGATTGTTATCAAATCAGATATAAGATTGTGTGCCATAAACCCAAATAAATAAATGTAGTTAGTTTCGATTAGGAGTAACATCTTTCGTGGTCGCAGACAGACTCTCCAGTCTGTCTACGATAGATCCAACAAGAAAGGTTCGTGCTTAGTCCCGTTATAGAGTTCCGTACCCAAAGGGTAAAAATGGGATCCTGTTATTAAGACTTCGCTGTCCGTCCGTCCGTCCTTCCATCTGTATGTCTGTCTATCCTGATAAATATTTAGGGGGCTCCCATACAACACACGTGATTTTGTTATAGATAATGGTACGGAACTCTTCGAGTCCGACTCGCACTTGGTGGGTTTTCATAAACAAATAATGTGTTCAAAACGCGATAAGTACTTTAAAAACCGATACTGTTATATCATTGATAAATTTCAGTCTCAAAAACTGAAAGAAAAGCTTAAAAACCTTTAAACAAAAGCGAATCGACACACAAACGATAAATAATGGATCTTGCATCTGACAGCTACCAAATGAGCGTGCCCATCCCTAATGCATCTGTCTCCCTCACACATTCAGTTTGGGGGTGAATTTTTAATGTGCTGTCACTTTCACACGAAATCGGGGATTTTATTTTGTTTTTAATGCGTTCCTGTTATTGTCGACTCGTGTCTATTATTTAATTATAAGTAATAAGTGGTCCACGTGGAGAAAGTATTGCAAATAAAAATATAGGGACAAATTACACTGATTGAGCTAGTCCCAAAGTAAGTTCTTAAAGACTTTTGTTCTGTTTTTTAAACATCCAAGAAATAGGAAAATTTGAAAAAGGTCATTTTCCAACTTGTTCTGACCGGGGATTAAAACCGGAACCTCTGGGTGGCGGGTTAGCATGGCGACCACTACGCCACAGAGATTGTCAAATAGTACTATATCTTTTATGGTTTTAAAAATTTTGATTTCTCAATAAACGCTTTCTATGAAGAATTAATAACATAATTAGTATGTAATTATACTCATTTAGTCCTATCCTTATAATAATATACGAGTATATTACGTTCCTGTGTAGTTTTCCTTGATCTGTAATTTTTTGTGAAATTCCTTGCGTCATTTATCTATTTATTCTTCTTATAATTTCCTTTTTTACAAAGCCTTTTATATAGTGAAATACTAAGTACTTAACTTAGTATTTTTCGTTAGTTTTTTAACCGACTTCCAAAAAAGGAGGAGGTTATCAATTCGTCGCGATCCTTTATTTTTTTTTATGTATGTTCACCGATTATTTAAAGACGCCTGGACCGATTTAAAAAAATCTTATACTTTCCAGGTGGTACCATGGAAATTTTATCAAAATCGGTTGTGTAGTGTAGGGGTGAAGTCGGTTTTTTAGTTTTGAAAAATTATTAATGTAACGTCTTGTTACTTGTAACTTGTGTCTTGTAACTTGTAATGTTTGCTTTTATTTAATTTTTTAAGAAGAGTAATTTGCTCGTTATTTTACTTAAAAAATTGAAAAATTGTACGATAAATATATTTTATTCACTGGAATAAACAGGCTTTTACATTTTTATTTTATTAACTATTATTCTAATGCGTAATAAGAAAAAAATAAACGTTATTATTTTTGTTCTAAGGAATAATAAGGTGACCAAAATTCTGACACACAAAATCACAACACTAATCCCACCTATAAACAAAATAGAAGCAGAAATGTCAAACATACGTAAAGAGCCATACATTACAATTTCGCAGTCCCTTTCTACGGAACCTATCAATAAGGTGTTGGGGATCGGTGAAAAATGATGCGCGATTGGTGCTAAATCCTCGAGATCTGGGCGACTTGGGATTGGGAAGGTGTTTGATTAATGGATCCGGATAAACTGATATTGGTGATAGAAATGGGAATAGATGGGATTGTTTTAAATCGTTGTTGAAATAATTTGAATTTGCTCATTTTTCACCTTTGACAATAATTGCAGAGAGCTATATATCTTTATTAATTCTAGTAAATACGGTTCACACATGTTATATAGTCGGAAAAGCCATCCAGGTGACGATCATCTTAAAAGCGAGTGTGAGGAACGGCGACCCGACGACATGGCCAACTGCTTTGCACTGAATGTTTAAGTAATTTTTTTTTATATTTATTACTTAATATGTTTAATAAATAAGAACACTTTAGATACTATAAACTTATTTTAAAAAATCGTGTCCATGTAGCATAGTGCTAAGAACGCTGAACGCATTTTGCGTTGGAATGCAATAATGGTACGCTGTGCAAAAAATAACCTAATTAATAGTTCATAAACCAAAAAAAAGTGCTAGTTACTATCTGTTTATTGTACCAGAAACATTTATACAAGAACATTTAAAACAACAAAGATAACATTTGAAAGAGCTAATACCTATACAAAGGCGGACTTATCCCATGTAGAGATCTCTTCTACACAAACTGCGGCCTATGAGAAAACAAGAGACACCGACAAGAGCATATGACCCTTAAATGTCTATATTTTTTAAAAACTAAAAACCGAATTCTCCCCCAAACTACACAAACCTGACCTTTCAAACAAACAAGAATTTTACAATTCGGTCTAGTCATTTTCGAATAATCGATGAATATACATAAAAAAAAGATCGTGAAGAATTGATAACCTCTTCCTTTTTGAAAGTCGGTTAAAAAGAAGAAAAATCTATACATTTTTTTTCTTCAGGTGTGGTTCCAGAACCGCCGAGCGAAATGGAAGAAACGCAAGAAGAGTACCAACGTGTTCCGATCCCCTGGTGCGCTGCTGCCTTCACACGGGCTTCCGCCCTTCGGTGCTGGAGACGTTTGCAGTCCTGGAGTGTTCGCTGATAGACCCTGGTCCATGCCAGCAGGTAATTACTAATTTTTCTTTTATCATAAAGCTTATATCAACTAATTAAAGCAGCTTTAAAATATCTTCTATGAATAATAAGAGACAGGGATTTGCCTATCTCGTCCTCGATCCAACTCTTTTACTGTATGCGTCTATTGGAACCCATCGATTCCAATAGACGCATACAGTATATTGATCGCAATGCTTATCCTTTGTGCAAAGTAAATACCAGCTCCCTGATCAACAGATATCTGTACCAGTCTTTTGCTTAAAATTATAAACTACTTATATCTGAAATCTAAATTAATCACCATCTTTTTTCCAGGTTTAGGCCAGCTGTCACAAGGCGGCGTATCCATGGGCGGTTTTGGAGCCAGCACTTTACCGCAGTTAGCAGCTGATCTAAACCCCTCATTGCCGATCAGCTCAGTCGCTTCTGGCCAGCCGTATCAGTCACATTACCCCCTTAATTCTTTGGGTAAGTTTCAATATAATCCATATTTAATCTTCAATTTTATCCAGTATAAAGCTTTACTGTGTAACCTCGTCATTGTGATATATTTCTTTTATTTCATAAAGTGTAGTTTACAACTTTATCAATTTGATTACAAGGACTCCGCTACGGAATTTTGAAGAATGAAATTCCGCAGTTTGCGAGATCGAAAGTATGTGATTACGATGTACGTGATTTCGAAAGTACATTGTCACGAAGATCATGATGTAAGAGCACCATCCCTAGTCTGCCATGTGATGGTAGCTAAATTGGGTAGCATCACATTTCAAGCTACTTCCATATTTTGAGATAGTTTGATGACTCCCATCAAGAAAGGGGATCTCTGTCTCCTTGTGAGATGACTATTTTCTATTTTAAAGATCCGTTGGTGTTGATTTCTACCCAGTCCTTTGTTTGACTTTGAGAAAAGCAGCTGCAAAATTCTATGCTTTGTCTTGTTCACTTCTTTATTTGTAACATACTGACCACCGCTGAGGACTAGTGGTCACCATGCGAGGCTGGTCCCGGGCTCGATCCCTGGTCAGGTCAAGATGGAAAATGATCTTTTTCAGTTTAACCTGGGTCTTGGATGTTTATCTAATTATGTATTTATTTATAATAAAATATAGTATTGTAGAGTTAGTATACCAAAACACAAATCTCGAACTTACTTTGGGGCTAGCTCAATCTGTTGGTTTTGTTCGTATAGATTTATATATTTATATACTAAAACTATTCTCTTTTACAGGAGATACGATGATGTCGTACTGCAACAACATCAGTAGTGGCCAACAGTCAGGGCCTTTGGAAGGCTCGCCGACGCCGCCTCATATGGGGCATTGTGCCAATAATAATGGTTCTCCTAATGCTTCCGGTAAGATATCCCTTTTACATGAAAATTGATAATCTTTATTAAGGAACAGGAAATTCTTGTAAACATTGGCTAGCGATGACAGAAGTTAAATATAGAAACATTGGCAGAAGTTAAATATACAAACGTAAGAAGTAAATTCATTCAAAGATGTATTGTATTAATATATTTTTAAAATACAATAAGCACGATGATAGATGAATTTCTGAGTAGTCAATTGGGTGGATTGTTAAAAAATATTACGTACCATTTTTTTTTCTTTTTTCTGACAAAAAATAATGAAGATACAGCGCATTTTAAAATTAGTATTTACAATTTGCAAATTTCCACTCAAATCAGATATTATTAAATACGTCTGTCTGAAACCAACTTATATTTTTGTACCGTAGCCTTTGAAACCACAGGTACTTGGGGTAAAGCGGCAAGGGCTTTTATTAGAGAACTGGGCCGACGTATCTCTGATAGTACAATTGACTTTCGTTCCGTATCTTATCTGGCTCAAAGACTTTCCATAGCCATTCAACGTGGAAATGCAGCAAGTGTTATGGGAACCTTTGGGCCGGGAACGATGCGGAGCGGTCTCTTAGAATAAGAATTTTGACGAAGCATGTTGCGGATATTTTTATATATAATATTTATATTTATATAAATATAGTGTATTATATAATAAAGGAATCAGATATTTTTTCTAAACGTGAAAACAACCATTTTTATGGGATTTGTATGAAATACTGGCTAATGACGTCATAGTGTCTTGGAATAAAATAGCGCTCTTAATTAGTTTTTCTGCAATAATAAATCTTAATGGGTATTGAAAATGGATGTGATCCAATTTCAATACCCATTAACAAAACCCAACAAATGGAACAAAATGATGTCACTTGTCAATACAAGTGACATCATTTTGTTCCGTTTTATTTTCTTAACAGTACCAAAAATAAATTTTTGACCTAGGAAAGCACACAATTTTTACTGAGAAATGACATCAAAGCCTTTTTTTTATTACAGGCAATGGCGGCGAACAAGCGGAAGAGGAAGTTTGGCGCGGCCATAGCATCGCAGCTTTGCGCCGTCGAGCTTCAGAGCTTTCTGCCGCCATCCCCCCCTACCTCCAACTGAACTACGACGCGCACAGTCCCGTGTACTGACCGGGTGTGATTCCGGAGAGACAATTCCGAAACTTCAATCCGCAATACTCTGATATGTTCTAAAATATACCTACAGTAATCGCATAGACCCAGATTTTTTACTGGGTAAAGTGCGACAACCTCACAAGAGTAAAAGAGATAGGAATCAAAGTGACATGTGGCAAGTTTTGGGACAAGTACAGACATTTTATTTCTGGTAATATTTTTCATTACGTTATACACATAACTTATACCTTTATATCTTATGATTCGTTATTCAAGTGAAAACTACTGTATGACATTTTCTTTGGTTTCAATTTTTGCATTCCGTGCTAAAGTTAAGATTTCTTTAGGCCGTGATTTTGTGAAAAAATTATTTTCTTCGCAAATTAGGCAAATGTGGCCGATTTGGTGAAAAGTTCTTTTGCAGATCTTAAATTTTCGGAAACATTATCAATTCCAATCTATTATTGATTATGACTGTGTATGTATTTTTTGTCGTTTTTAAACTTGTATGACAGTTTTTGGGAAGATAAATACGATTCGAAATAATTTAAATATTCCATATGACTATAACAATAAACACGCACTTTATTTGCAGTGTAAAAATCAACAAATCAGAAAATCCCAAATATGTGATATTTTGGGTTATCTGTATATTCATTATACAATATGTAACAAAAACCCAGTCCGATCCTTGTAGGAGTACCACCAATGCTTGAAACTCTAAGAAAATCGACATTTTCATACAAGGCCGCACTTTTGTATGAAAATGTCGATATTTATTTTTTTCGACTTTCAAGCATTGTTCCCATAGGAAAAGTTGTTCGTATTGGCAGTCCGAGTTGCTCCTTCACGGATCAGACAGGGTTTTTGTTACATATTGTATACTAAATCCTGACATCTTACATAAAAATAACTTTTCATGTATACGACCTTTAACTTATATACGAATAAGTTATGCCAAAGTCTGATAGTTTCAAAATTCCTTTCTCTGTAAGGGGACAATGAATTTGACTGTCTCAGGATTTCTTATAAAAATTGAGCTGTATTCTGAAAATACATGTATACGCATTCGTACAATAATAAATTTAATAATTAAATAACTGTAAGCTATTTATTTCTTAAGCGATTATTAAAGGTATTAATTAAATAGTTATTAATTATAGGCATTAAACATTGGTGTATCTACGAAAGTTTGTGGTAATTCAAGATAGCTAGTAGATATTGTTTAATACATTCCAAATTCAAAATGTAGAATAATTAATTGTTATAGAATTAAAAAGACAGGCTTCTTGTCGTTTGAAGGCAACATATTTCTACTGCATAATAATAATAATTATAAAATGGTTTCGGATATAAACTTTTGTATAATTTTTTTTTAATTCATTATATTAACACAGGAAGCCTGTGGAACTTTCGCCCTGAATTTAAATGATTAGAGACTAAACAAGCCAAATAATATGAGAGAGTGATTGTGATATCAGATGTAAAGCCTCTCTCAGGGACAATATTTTACTATTTAATATAAATACGTAGGTATTACTTACAATAATTTTTGTTACATATCAGATACAAATTTTGATAATACCTAAATCCTTTTAAAAAAACGTTGAGTATTAAATTCGTTCCGATTTAAAATAAATTGCAGATACTTTTCTGTTTTGCATTTGACAATACTTGTTGTTGTATTAAATAATAAAATAATGTTCTCTTGTCTTGCAGTGAATTGTAGCTATATCAGAGGGTGTTCCAATCCAAAGTATATTTTGTGTGTGTAAATGTATAGTTAGGATATATAAATAGGTATTATATGGAAAATGTTTTTTTTTTATTTTATTTTGGAAACTTACGGCCACTGTGTTTTTTAATTTTTTCTCTAGTTTGAAGTGGTTGATAGTTCCTATTTTACTTTATGAGATCCCGAGAAGTATAATTTATATTGTTTTATTTTTACAAGTTTCTACTATAGTATTCCTATTAATTAAAAGTTTCCGTCCGTTGATTTGTGGAAAAAGTATTTTTTTTTTAAATTTTTTGGTTTAACGCAATAGACATAATTTTTATGAAAATGTTATTTTATTGTTTTTAAAAGATGTATTACTTATTTTACAGTATTATTACTATATTATCAACTCTCCTTCATTGGTTTTTTTTTTACGTAATAAGTGATGGACTGAGTGAATATATCTAGCATATAAAAATCCTAATTAAGGTGGATAATTCACTCGCCCTAATATGTATAGCCTACATCTAGTATACATTATATTAGTTACCTAAGTATTATTATATATACATACAATAAAATAGACAATGTTCATCTGTGGTGTTTTATTACAAAATAGTACCTCCTAGAAGTACATTCAAATTACTTATATATTAGTTAACAGTGTTTTTTCTAGCTTTTGCATATTTCAGAGAGAATTTAAAAGTAACACATGCGCATACGCATGTGTTACTTTTAAATTCTGAAAGAAATCTTCGAAACGCTGAGTCTAAACGGTAGTGAAATACGAGGTGGTTTGTCAGACAGACAAAAAAGCAAGCCATGGGCTATACTAGACTACTATAGTATAATAAAATTAAAATAACAGCCAAAAGTTATTAAAAAAATTCGGCAGTTCCATATACGAAAGTGTGCAGCCGCCCAAGGCAACTTGTATGAATATGTAATTTTTTTTTGGTTCTTGACTGTTATTTTATTATCATTATATTATAGGGATCCTGTGGTTCGATTTGTTACGGGTATGTCCCTTCCACGTTGTATTTATTAATATTTATTGACAACTCGCTAAAAATCCATTTAATTTGTTCTACATCTTAAATGCCAAAAATCGTATAAAATAAAGTAATAAGTTTTTAAAATTTATATTAATATCCCGAATTTTTCAAAATTAAATGTCCCCCTTTTAGTTTGCGTCACATTCTTTTTTTGCTTTCACCTAGTAACGCCATCTCTTATTGCCACCAAACACTATCGTTAGTATGTCTTGTCTTTTCATCTATGCTTTGCTTTGCTTTCTGTTTATGAAAAAGTTTGTAAGTAGAAAACTAGATGGCGTTACCACAAATTGTAACTTATCTTTTGTAACTACTGAGTATTGAACCAACAAATGTGTAAAGTATCGAATGTTTGTTAATCTAGCTATATTGGGTGTCCTAAGATGTCTATTAAATCGCAAAAATCCTTGAACGAGGAGTGCTCTGAGATATTTGAGAAGGCATATTCCATTTCAGATAGAAGTGCGTCGGAAGAAAGTTTGTCATGGTTAGTACTATGTAATTACTTACTTCGTTTCTAATCCTTTCGATGCGTTAGGTCCTATTACCGGAATGTCCAGTCGGTTTATTAGGTCTATTTCCCTGAACGTCTATTCCCCAAATGTCCACGTCTTACCCAAATGTCCACTTATCCGTATTTTCTTAATATAACTACTTATTGTTATCCAACTCTTATGTGGGGTCGACAGAGTACATCAGTACGGATTGGTTTACAAGTATGTACTTCCTCTAAGTAGCAACGTATCTATTGGAAGAACAGCATTTCGTGGCAACAAAATGTTTAAAAAAAAGTACATTAGTGAAGCGTTGGTGGCCAAGAGATTTAGGTTCTGGGGGGTTTCTCCATAAAATAACACGATAGTCGTAAGATAGTGACGTCCAATATCTATATCAAACCAAATTACATAGACTTTATCATCATACGTCAGTGCTCAGTGCTGCTTGACACTGAAACGCATATACGCAGTAACGTCCGTCTTGCGTACCGCTTTTGGAGTAACCCCCCTGGTTGTGAGTCTGTGAGGAATGGGTTCGATCTTCGCTAGGCGCGACTTGAACCTATGAGTTTAGGCTTATTTGCAGTTATTTTCACCTACTACCACTTGCTTCAAGTAAAGGAAAACATCATGAGAACTGCACACTAGTTAAGAGGCTACCTGAATTTTTCGGGGTCCAGTGCTGCCACCATTTCAAATAAATCATTTGATAGGAAACGGAACCCCATTTAAAATTTTGTCTTGACCAGGCACTATAGATGACCCTTCAAACTAGTTTATGAACTACTGTATACATTTCAAAGTGAGAACGTGAAGCACATAAGCCAAAAGCGGCCGTTTCTCGCAAAAGTTATAAGAAAAGTTTCACGTTCTCACTTAAAACTGTAAACAGTCATAAAATAGTTTGAAGTGTTATTTTAGGCCTGGTCAAGACAAAAAAATGATGTCTTTTAAATAATTTATTTCAAATGAGCAGCACTGGACCCAAGAAAATTCAAGTATCCCCTTAACTAGTGATTTATAATGACTATTGTCACTTACCCACTAGGGTGATACATGAATTTTTTGGGGCCCGTTTATAATTATTTGAAAGGAACCGGAGATATTTCTTAAAAATTCTCATGCGGCTCTTAAGGGGCTACATCAATTTTCCGGGGTCCAGTGCTGCCCCCATTTGAAATAAATCATTTGATAGGAAACGGAGACATAATTTAAAATTTGGCCGTGATCAGACCCTAGATAACCCTTTAAACTATTTTATGAACTACTGTTTACAGTTTAAAGTGAGAACGTGAAGCTTTTCCATACACAATTGCGAAAAACGGCCACTTTTGACGTATGTGCGTAGAAAAGCTTCAAGCAAATAGTTTAAAGGGTTATCTAGGGCTTGGTCAAGGCAAAATTTTAAATGATATCTCTGTTTCCTATCAAATGATTTATGTCAGTTGGCAGCACTGGACCCCGAAAAATTGAAAAATACCGGAAAACAGTGGATTAAGGTCTCTTCTAATCCGTCGTTTTGGAAACCCTTGACCTTTATCCAGCAGTGGACTTTCTGTGTGGCTAATACGATTTCAATTCTAATGTATTTCCAGTGCAGAAGACGAAAGTTTAGCTCGAGAGGTGATGAGGAAGATGACTCCAGCCGTGCTCAGCAAGCTCAGACGAGTGTTCAAGAAGAACAAAGACAGGAACCACTCCCGGGACATAGACAGGTTTGTATACCTATAAAATAAAGCTGTATTCAGAATTTCAGACAGAGTAGCTAGACATTTGTTGTTTTTTCACGGGGTATTTCACTTTTTCAGAACAACTTCAAAAATGCACACATAAAGCAACAATTTTTTTTTTACCTTTTCAAAGAATATTATGATGATCAAATTATTTAATTTTTGGTGTGACGATTTGCGACAGTTTGAAAGGGAATGGCTGGAAGTGGCACACGCTTGAGATATTTGGAAGGAGATGGTGGAGACCTTTGCCCAGCAGTGGGTCAGTAGAGGTTAAAAAATATATTTTGAAGATCAATTTTTTTTATAGGTATTTCGGAAAAAAATAATAGAGCGTATTTTGTTCCATCTAATTATGACCTTCAAAGATTACCTTTTTGCAACAGTCCATATACCTAAACATATTGAGAACAGATAAATTCTGTAATAATAAGTTATTTCTCAAACAACTCAAAGGTTGGCTGTTAGATAATACTTTTAGCATTAAGCCCGCCTATTGTGCTTTACGAATTGTATTGTGGAATCAACTTCCTGCAGCAGTGTTCCCGGACCAATACGACATTGAAACCTTCAAAAAACGAGTCTATATCTTCCTGAAAGGTCGGCAACGCTTCTATTACAGCCCTGGTGTTGCAGTTGTCAATGGGCAGCGGTGATCACTTATCTTCAGGTGACCCGCTTGCTCGTATGCCGTCATATAAAAAAATAAATAAATAAAAAAATGGTAAGTATAGCACAATAAATGAAAATAAATAATTATTTTTTTCCTCTCTCCACATTGCTTTCTGTTACAGAAAGGTTGAGGAAGTGATGCGCCTGGCAGCCGCTGAAGAAGGCATAGAATTCGCAGCACCCACTCCTCAACCCGAAGACACCCTATGGCTGGAGGAGAAGGCTTTCGTTACTGCTCTTGACTCTATTTTTGGCAAGAATACCTTTTATACTAAAATGCAGTGAAGAAAAAGTACTTCATACTATTTTTGTCCAGAATACCCAATTTTATACGATGTCAAATAGTCGTTGCCTGTTTGGTCCAACGTAGATATTTGACAATCGCATGGAACGTTCACATTTTATTAAAATAAACAGTATTCTGTGTTGCTCTAGGTTAATAAGCTTTCATCAACATGCCAATTTTTTTTGACATCCGTTTTGGCGTAAAAGCGGAACAAAAATCCATACATACTTAAGTACCTAGATACAACAACTTTAGCTTTTATAATTTTAGTAGGATGAGGCAAAACATGAACTATATCTTTCGACAGGTCACCACAAATACACGACCCATAGCCACAAGCTCTTCCAACTCCTGGACCCGTTCTGCACGGGGAAGGTTTGGTGGAGGCAGCTGATCGACAGGCTCGTGGCTGTGGGAGCCAAGAAGACAAGGTCACGAGCCGATGTATGGAAACCGGCTAAGGAGCAGGGAATGAAGAGGTTGGAGCATTGCAACGTAAGTCTTGTACTTTACATGCGTGTTTCCGTTTGTATCTTCAGCTGTGTTGCTTCCGATCCCAAGGTGAGCTTTCAGGTTCTCTCTCCTGCAAAGATGATATGTATGTCAATGTAAAACTTAACAAGTACATACTTTCTTCTTCTTCTTGTCGTGTAGTTAACTCATTTTTAGGGTTCCGTAGTAAACAGGAACCCTTACAGTTTCGCTATGTCTGTCTGTCTGTCTGTCCGTCCGCGGTTTAACTCAGCGACTATTTGTACTAGAAAGCTGTGATTTGGCATGGACATGTATGTGTAGGCGGAAAAAGTGGTAAAATAAAACATTGAAAAATCTTTTTTTTGGATAGCTCCCATACAATTAAAGTGAAAAGGCAATTTTTTTTCTTGTTTAACCAGTCATGTTGTATTGAATTGAATAGGGCTTTTAAAAATATTATGAGGTTGTAAACACCGTTTTTCGATCGAAATATTTTATCGATCGGGATCCGTTTCTGAAATATTTGGTTTTAAAGTGAATTTTTTTTTGAATGATGTGTCCCCCCCCCCTCTATCTGCTAAATGGTTATATATAAACACGTGAAAATTACAGCTATAGTATATATAACGAAATTTAAAGAAAAACTATTAAAGCGAAGTAGGGTTTACAATTTCAAAAGTTATAGGCGATCAACTTATAAAATGTTCTCGCAAAATAAAAATTGCACACAAATTTAATAGAAAATTAGTTTTTAGACGTTTTTAGTGGCATGAAATCATTTGTAACTATGGAACCCTACACTGCGCGTAGCCCGAAATTTAATTCTTAAAGAACGTTGCCACTTTTACGCCTTCCTCTGAGGGAGAGTATAGGTCAAGCATGGTACAGCTGGTGGGTAGCACAAGGCATGAGAGGAGGTGCATAGTCTAGTCCTGATGACCACAGTCGCACTGCGCTTCTGCTTGATAATAAATAATAGCGCCAGCGTGCCAGGTTGTGTTTACATCGGACTACCTCAGCTGGGAGGTGATTCAAGCACCTCAATGTGGCCCATGGCAGTTTAAGACCAGCTGGCGGTAGCTCACTTATACTACTTCTAATCTTGATGATCTCCAACCAGTTTCGGTCATGGCGACTGTCAATCTTATGGATGAAAATCCTCACGCATTGCGAGCATGTGAGCACACCGTCAATAAAGTTATACTGAGTTAGCGCAGGTGTTCGGGCCTTTGCGCCCCCCCAATGGGTTCCCGGTTTGTCGTACCGGGGGGCTCAGTACCCGTGGTAGCCGGTGGCCATGGGGAAGCTAAGAGGAACCCGCGAGGGGGCGCTCCTGCTGTCGTCCACCAGCAGAGAGCGCCCACATTGGGGCGGCGGGGGAGTGGGAAGTTCTCCCCCCACCCGAGGAGGGGCGCTCCCGCGGGCTCGGCTTCGGCCTTGAGCCTGTAGGGATGCGCCCAATGGGGCGGCGGGGGAGTGGGAAGTTCTCCCCCCACCCGGGGTGGGGCCGCCGGGAGGGGAATGTTTCATTGCCCTCCCGGCGCTTCAGGCGGGGCCACACCGCCGTGGCTGTGGATGGAGATCGGTCGCGGAGGAGGAAGAGTGTCGGTGTTACGTTGCCGCTCTCCCTATCAACTCGAAAGCACCACAGGTCTTTCTACACCTCATCGACTTATGGCACCTGATCTGGGCCGACTAACAGGCCGAAGACCAGTCAGCCGATCCTACTTCGATGTAGCCTTTCATTACCG
Source organism: Acrobasis suavella (assembly GCA_943193695.1). Classification (NCBI taxonomy): domain Eukaryota; kingdom Metazoa; phylum Arthropoda; class Insecta; order Lepidoptera; family Pyralidae; genus Acrobasis; species Acrobasis suavella. Next base: position 3,226,995 of record OW971950.1, read on the forward strand.
CCCGATCCTCTCCCATTCTTTCTACAGCCTACGCTCTACGCAGAATCGATGGCTAAAGAAGTAAGAGTGAAGGTATAACTTTACATTTAACCGACTTCAAAAGGAGGAGGTTATTCAGTCGTGGTAATGTTTTTTTTTTATGTACGTTTACCGAATATTGGAAGACGCATGGGCCGATTTGGAAATATTTTTTATATTGTTTGAAGGGGCATACTTGCCTGGTGACCCCAAAGTAATTTTATCAAAATCGGTAGTGTAGTTTGGGGGCGAAGTCGGCTTAGTTTTTTTAGTAGTTAGGAAAAATTATATAATGTTTGTTTATTTTTTAATCCAGAGGGAGACGATAATCAAGCTCGTGAGTCTGGAAAGAGAAGACTCGTTCTGTTATGTGGCTGTGTCCAGAGGGGGGAGAGTGGGGGTGTACAGCGGAGACCTGGATTTGGTACACTCCTACGAGGTAAGCTACCTCGTAGTTTGTGTCGTACAAGTAACCTACATAAAAATAATTTGCTCTTTTGATTTGTAAACATATTGTCCTTAGCAGTAAAACAGATCGAAAGATATCCAAATCTTTGCAGGTATTCTATCACCGGACTGGTCTACGTAAACGCATTAAAAACTGCTGGATAACTGATGCCATATATTTTAACGTAAGTTTTCTAATATCCCCTACATTAAGAAAAAAATCACCTTCTTAACCTTAACTGTTTCTGCAGGCCGTACCCCTTCCACATCTATATCGGGTGATCTTCAACTTTTCGGATTTTCTGGTTGGTTTTTAAATGATTTATATAAGATGGTATAAAACCATTTCCACTGCTACCCCGGGACAGGCCAAAAAATTATCTTAATCAGCATTTTGTGTAACGCATGCGACTTGTTAAATTAATAGGTAGTGTGTCATCCTATTCTAACTTTAGCCGCTATAGTTCAGTCGCTTAACTTCGGCAAACACTTAATCCGACCTCACAACCTGCGAGAAAGAACTTCGTTCTAAAAACATTGTGAAAACAGGGATGATGAATTGAAAAATTTTTTTAGCCCATCGGTTTGATTATTAAGAAATATTGTTCACGTATTTTTTCTTTTATCTGAGAAACAAAAAAGACAAAGATACAGCGCAATGAAAATTTACATGACGTCACGGTTACGTACGATTTTTACACAGAGGTGACGACGCAAGCCTCCACTCCGGAACTTTGATGCTTCGTATCTTTGTGAAATTTTACTTTTATTGGCAAACTGAAAAATTGTCATTCGAAATTTCAATGCGGTATATCTTTGTCATTGTTTGTTTTCCAGAGAAATACGTTACAATATTTTTTTATTAATCTAATTGATGGTCTAAAAATATTTTGCCATTCGTCATGCCTATTGATTACTCAGACAGGACCAACGGTTACAGGTCGTATATCAGTTTTTTTCTGTTTCCCTGCTTCCTTATTTCTCTCCTAGGTAATAAATACATCATCTAGTCATTATTCTTTGTAATTGATTTCCAGGACGTCCAAAACCTCGTGCTGTCAGCATCAGACAGGAGCCTGATGATCTATGACGCTTCCACGCTGACGCATACGCCTACTTTCTGCATCACTGGCTTACCTAACATACCCACGGTAATTTTAATTTTCTTAACATTAACATTTTTAATTTTGACTGTTAGTATTTAGCCTTGACCAATGCCGAAATAAGGGGGGAGGTTAGGCCGACATTTTAATGTAAAAATAACAACTTTTACTATGGGAAAATTAAATACCTACTGTGCCAAAATGTATGGAGCTGCAAATTGTTCTTGCGATTCCAGGGATGGTCCCATAGTAAAAAAATCGAAGGTACTTTTGCGAGAGAGGAAACAGGTCGAGAATACGGAAAAAGTGTCCAAAGATAAATTACTACGTTATTTACATTTGTCTCTTTCCCAGTGCCTGTCATACTGTCCCTCGTCTCCCACGTCGGAGGTATCAGAGCTGGTATTCGGTACGGAGAGAGGTGACCTGACCCGCCTCAGGTTTCTGCAGCCGAGGATGTCTCTCTTCCCTAGCAAATCGCCTGAAAGCATCAACTTCTACTTTTGGATGGTAAATATATTACATATTATTGATTCTAGCAGCATTACTATGCTCGGATATATTAATTAAAACTGTGATTTTCGTCAGGGTTAGGTTGATTCGAAGTCTCGATTGGCAGTGCACTGACAGCGTTAACGTTAGGGACGTGGGTTCGAATCTCACTCGTGACGAAATTCGTCATTACATGCTTAAATTTAAACATTACATCTAATTCCCTAACGGGGTAGACAATGTCCTACGGGTCTTGTGGCTCTGGGCAGTAAGAATCTAGGGCGGCAACACTCCAATGCAACTTCTAGCATGATGATGGGCGATAAGGTGGACAAAATATCGTTATTCGATGATTTGACTTACTTGACTTATTGTCCCCTGGTGGGGCAGAAGGCCGCAACAGTACTTTTCCATCTCGTTCTGTCTTGAGCAACGCGCTTTACTTCGCGCCAAGATAGCCCGATTTTCTTCATTTCCGCTGTTACCGACCGTTGCTAGATCTGCTTTGGTCGACCACGCTTCCTCTTGCTCTGAGGAGTCCATTCCAGTGCCTGCCTTGGAATTTGAGTGGGATCCCTCTTAAGCGTGTGGCCGATCCATGTCCTTTTGCGACGAGCTATTTGGTGATCGATTGGTGTTTCACCACAGAGCTGCCTCAGGCGTTCGTTAGAAATATTATCAGGCCAAAAGATAACTAATATCTGTCGTCGTGTAGTTTGCTAAAGGGTAGGGTAAAGTCTGTTTTAATTTTGAAAACTTATGTGTGATGATTTCATTCCAGGAGCTCTCCACACCGCCCCACACGACCTACTGCAGCATCACCACATGGCGTCGAGTCCACTCACGCTCCGTCCGCCGCGTCTCCTACACCAGAGATGGAGATATCATCGTGTCCTGCTCACACGACTCCACCGTCAGTGTGAGAACCAGGCATGTGCCTGGAAAACTTAGTGATTACACGTTCAGAGTGCAGAGGGTAGGTTCATCATCAATTGCCTATTTTCTAAAAACTCAAATCAGATTCCTCAAAACAAACATTTTCCATGGGGTTTTTATGAAATACAAGTTTATGACGTCATAGTTTCTTGGAGTCAAATCGCTCTCTTAATATCAGTATTTCTGCAATAATAAATCTAAAATCACGTAGTAAATTGATATGATCATTGACCAGTGACATTATTTTGTGACGTTCTATTTTCTTATCAGTACCAAATTATTTTTGAGCCAGAAAAGAACCCAATTCATCATCCATCCATTATTAAGCCATTACTCATTCATCGTGCATCACCATTCTCATCAGCCATTATTCTTTCATCATTTTATTTAGGAATTTGTTCATCATTTATTTATCATTCATTCATCTATCCTTCATTTGTCATTTGTTCGTCATTCTTTTATTTATTTTTTCACCAATTTATTTACACGAAAAATGTATACAGAGAATACGTAAAATGAAAGTTGTACAAACGCACTACTAAAGAAATAAATACTAAAGATAAATAATATTGTTGGCGCGTTTGAGTGGCCCATTTAGTGGGCAGCAAGCAACCACCTGCCTACAATAGTCTTATCTAGACTACTAGATCGTAGTAATCATGATTATGGCAGGCGACGTTTCTATTGCAATATCCGAGCATCAGTCCATCCCAATCTCAATCCATAACCCATAGACCTTACCCTTTTTTCTGTTATAGATCTTCCTCCTGCCGAAACCTATTTATGGGTAGGTACACCTTTTACCGGTGTATCCATGAATTGGTTTTGGTGGGAGCGCCACATAACATCAACTTCTCCAAAGGGCGGATCTGTATCCCCACGCAAGCTTCTCAAAGGACCGGGGTGAAGAGACCCGTGATTCACAAAGGATATAAATAAATAAAGTTATCTCATTTATCTTCATTCCTCATTCATTATTATTTATCATTCAAAAATGTATTGTCTTTAGCGTAGTATTTTTTTCTAACCGAATTTCGGCTATTGCAATTTCGCCACGACGGTTACACAAGAAAATTTTTAAAGAAATGCCCAAGTTGCCGAACAACTTAGATTTAGAAGTAGGTCTTTGCCCAACTATGTCCGTTTCGGTGGAGTAGTTGTCTACACTACTCCACCGAAACGAACATTTGAGTAAGTGTTGGATCTCAGATGACTAAATGTTAGATCTCACTTGTCAGGTCAGAACAGGTCTTTTCTATGCTCAGAACCGTCATTTGCCAGAGCGAGAAACCGACGGAACGCTATAGCATTCCATCGCTATAGAAAAGTGCTGCTCCGTGCTGACGAGTGAAATCCAATTAAAAGAGAAACACGGAAACGACTTCACCGATCTGGGCATAAAGCACACGAAGAAAATGAGGGCTTTCGCTAAGTGACGCGGATGCCCTTGGCGGGTTCAGTCTATGTCTGTCACAATCTCTAAGTGCGAAAGAGATAGCAGAACCCATCGCGGGACACCTGTCTCTGTCACACGCAGAGTTTTTGATAGAGATAGACTGAACCCGTCGCGTGCGTCCGCGTCACTAAGCGAACGCCCTGAGAATCTTAAATATTTATATTCTTTTCATCTTTTTAATATTCTTTATAACGTTTTCCAGGGTGTTTCCTGCTTCCACGTCATCTCTCCCCTCCACCTCCTCGTGACAGGTAGCATCGACGGCGTAGTCCGCTGCTGGGAGACCACCCAGTCCGTCCCCTTTGCGGCTCTGACAGCGCCTACCAACTCAGCAGTCTTGGACGTAGCTGTTATAGCTCCAGAGGAAATAGTGCTCGCTTATTGCAATAATTGTGTAAGTATTAATACCTCACTTCTCCCTCAGATGCATAATAAGTAAACATTCCTCTTAATTACTGGCCTGTGTACTGGAAGAGTTCCCGAAACGGGATAAATCTGTATATTTACTTTTCTAATTTGTATCTGTGTTCTTTCGTATATAAACAAACAAACAAACTATAACCCTGAGCTAATCTCTGTATTAGAAGATTCTAATACATTTTAGGCTGCCGCCTTTAGCTGGGCTGTTTTGAAAATAGTCTGTTTTCTTGCTTCTTCGTTTCCCACTTCAATATTATTAGTCCGTTCAGTCTCTCTAGTACTAGTACAATCAATAAATAAATAATACCAGCGATTTATCCCATGATAAAGTCGCATTAGTTCCATTACATCTATTGAAAGTAGTAATGCGAATAGAACGAATTGCTAGTCTCTGTAGTTGCATTCCAACATTGCCCAAGAAAAGGCAGGGTTTAAGGGAATGGTTCTGGAATATTCTGTTGGTATTTTAGGTTGGGAACTAAGTAATGCGACAATTGTAAATGAATCTCCATGGTTCCATTCCAGTTCCATTCGCACTAATAAATATTATAACTGCCACTGCTCAGCTTCGAGCCGCACGACGCAAAATGCTTTGTCTGATAAAGAAGTGATATACAACAAAGACATGCGTATTACCAAGTATGTTATTAGTTTATTGACACCAAAAACCTTGTGGACCAACGTTATATATGTATGTATCTACAAAAAAGAATAATATAAGAAAGTAAAAATATATGTTACAGACGGTCCACATCTGGGACATGTACGAGGAGTGTCTCCTACAATCCATAAAACTCCATTTCCCTTTCCTGGGCGTCCTCGGGAAGAAGGTCGATTTTGGAGCATTTTGTATTCACCCTGGTGAGAATTTCTTCTAATTTCTTCTTTTTCATCTTAGTGCGATACTGGTAGCAACACCATCCACCTCCTGTGCTGCTTTGGATCCCGGTTTGCGATTTTCCGCTTTTTCTTCTTCAAATAAAATATGAAATATGTTACTACTATTGTTAGGTTACCGTAGTTACATCAGTATTGATCAGTAACACTCTCTATCTCATATAGTAGTTATTGTACTTTATGCCAAAAAGATACCTTTTGCAGGCCCCGCAAGAAGAAGGCTATCCCAGTGCGAATCTCCAGTCGATTCTCCATTGGAACCACTCTCTCGCCGAGGGTCTAGCGTGTACCATGGTTCCACTGGAGGTTTGATGCTACAGCCAGAACCTCAGGAAGATTGGCAGACGAGGGAATTGGAACAGGAGCAGTGAGAAGTCAAAAATATATTTTTTTATATCGTGCAAGACAACATTATCATCATCAGCTATGCTGGCTAACGTAGAATATATAAGTTGCTTCTCTTTTTACGAAAATCGTTAAAGCCAATCGAGGGGGTGGCTGAAATATTTTAATAGACGATGCGGTTAGCTATCCGTCACTATTTTGATCATTTTTTCCATATTTATGCCTACCATATTCCTAACAGTGGCCTTAGGGTCTTGCAGTCCTAGGCTCTTTCCACCCCGTTAGGGATAAAGAAGAGATAATGTACCTGTGTCATTTCAGATACAGAAAGCCCACTGTTGGACTTAGGCCTTCCTGTTTTCGAAAAGATCTGATGCTGCAGTCCAAAACCTTAGGACGATTGGAAGAAGAGAGCATTGAAATTGGAATTGTGGGTAGTCAAAAAATCTTATCGCATTTACAAAAAACTTATCACTATTATTATTTCCTTGTCCACATACACACTCAACATCAAAATGAAAGTTGCCTTTGAATCTACAGATACTGTCTCGTCGTTATTCTCAGGCACGGACTCCACCAAAGCGGAGATGTGCCGTGATGTTCAAAGAGGAGACGAGAAGAGATGTTTTACAACAAAAGTGTTTCAACAAAGCTGTGCGGAGATGCGTACTGACTAGACTGTAGCGGAGATGTGTGCCCGCGCAAAACTGAGTTGCATGCAGCGAGCGTTGATTGCAGTGCCATGTCACTTTTACTAAAACAGTATCTTCTTTTACTTAAACAAGAAGAAACAGAGTCTGAAGAAGCATATTTTCTTTCTTTCATTCAGAATTGGTAGCACTATACCACCGAAGCAAAAGAACGTAGCGGCGCCGCTTACTACACGCCGCTCACATATTTTCTCGTTTCCGCTGCGTCCAGTCATCCCGGCGCTAGCTTGCGAGGCACAGCTACATCTCCGCTAGCTCGATTGTGCCATACAAATATGATACATCACGGCTCGGTGGTATCCACTGAAGCTGAGCGGAGACGAGATGTGTGAATAACGAATTTCATTGGTTGTTTAAAACAACTCAGTTTTCTCTATGTGCGCTCTTCTCGTCTCCGCTTTGGTGGAGTCCAGGCCTAACGAGCTAGACAGAAACCTGAGTCGCAAGACCCAAAGGCCACTTTTAGCGTGATGGTAGGTTTGAAGGTAGAAAAGAGATTTAGGATCTCATCGGATTTTAGGACCTGCTAGGAAAGAGAAGCAGCTGGTTTGCTAGTTGGTTTATGGTAACATTCTCAGTTATCTTTTTTTTCAAACTTTGATACCTAATCTCAATTTGCAGGGAGTATATTCGTTTCAACCGGCCAGAACTCCTTATAACCTGCTGTGACTATGTCTGTACCTTAGTCATTAAGGAACGTGAAGAGTTGGTGACTGTGCTACCTCCGCCAGGGGATACTCTGCGAGCCAGACGACCTTCTATCTGGGAGATACCTGATGACATACTTTTAGGTAAGAAAAACGCAACATTACTCATTGATAATGTAGAAGACAATATTAAGTTTAGGCCTTTGGATACAAGGTACCCTAATCTTGTTAAAAAGCTGTCTATATCTGTATGTCAAATTTTAATTTGATCCATTTAGTCGTTTAGGCATGAAACCAAAACAAACATCCACACAAACTTTTGCAATTACAAACGTTACAAAACGTATTATATCTGGCTATAGATGGCTCTTAAACGATTGAATGAATAAATCAGTAAAATTTAATGTGAGAAAACAAATATAAATGGTAGCTTAATATATTTTGTTGAGAACTGAGATTTTCGGTTTCTTGATATTTACCAATAAAAAGTAGTATCTTTATACTTATTATTACATTATTTACCTTATAAATAATACTGGCTTACCCCAGGGAGTAATATTTGGTCCAGATATATTTCCAGTATTATTAATCGTGCTCAGCCCACTTTCACTTCAGTCTTTACTTCTACATCTGCAACTTGAGTTTGGGAACGCAGCCCTATGTTTCGCACCTTGTCTTTAAGATGTAATCCAAGGATGCTGCGTTTCATTGCTCTTTGGCAGACCTGGAGTTTGTCGAATGGGATAAGAAAAATGGGTGAAACTAGCTACGTTGACGTAGAGGCAGACCGAGGACGAGATGGCGGGGTGACCTCGATACTTACGCCTTAGAATGGAAAGAAATCGGTGGGGCAGAGACGAGTGGAAAAAGGGGATGCCTTTGCCCAGCTGTTGGACACAGCACTGATAGAAAAAAATTGTTAGTCGAATATCTTAGAAATTATTTGATGGTCTGATAAATTCATTATCGTCAGCTCCAACACTATCCCGAAGGACTCCTAGGACTCCGCCGACGGCCTCGCCTCGATTCTTGGCTCCATCCACTGCAGAACATCCTCCACAAGACCTAGAAACTTTACTAGAAAATGCTGGTAATTAATATTTTTAGTTTATGTTTATCTTTAACGATACCTGATATTACCAGATAATCATAAAGAATTAAAAAAATGCGTGACAAAAAGAAATGGTCATGAATATTGTTTTGTTAAATTCAATTATCACTTTATTATGACCGAATTCAGTTTCAATAGAACCATTGAAATTTGTCTTAATAAAAAATTTAACGTTTTCTATTTTATTATTTTTTATATTCAAAGATTCAAAGATTCAAAGATTCAAATGTTTATTCAGTAATTAGACCTTTACAGGCACTTTTACACGTCAATAAGTATAATTTATGTTACGTGTAAAGTATATTAAAATTTAATTTATTTTTTAAAGAAAAGCTACCGATACCAGCGCTTCGTAACGACCACTGCTGAGAAGAAACGCCGAAAGAAACTCATTTTCACAGTATTGGTCGCCTACTCGCCAGAAGGGCTTTGTCATATTATTATAATTGTCTTTTAATTAATAAATACTTATAATATAATACAATGTTGACACATTATAACATGTTATGCTTGCGAACAAGTAAACTAACATAAATTGCGTAATAAAAAATATTAAGTAGTCAAAAAAAGCGAAGCCGAGCTGACCAGTCCCTCCCGGCAGCACCCGTTCACGAGTTGACGCACGGATCAGCCATCGTTAAACTCAACCATATTAGAGGGAATCCAACGACCCGACCAGCGACGCCACCACCGGATTGGACATTTTAGTGAGCATGAAAAACCCGAACTCGCAGACCTTGTCAAGAGAAAATATTAATTATATGTTGGTCACTTATTGATCGCAGAGCATTTACATGTTTTTACAGTAAGCTTATTATGGTAACAGAAAATGCAGCTATTTATGTTTCATGTGTGGAGTGTAATGGAAAATGTTTAGGAAGTATCCACGCGTTTTTATCTCTTAAATAATCATTGATAGTATAGTATGCATTGTTCAATAAAACTTTTTTAACATGTGTTTTAAATTTTGCTATTGGTAGGTTAACGATCGCTTCGGGAAGTTTATTAAATAATGTTATACTGTCTACTGTATTGCAGGTCTACAAGGGATTTTAGAAAAGGATTTCGTTCTTATGCAAGGTCTGAAACATGATTTGAACAGAAAACTAGCTGATATGGAGGCAAATATGGATGCTGTAAGTATTATATATTTGTAAACATCACTTACCTACTTTTAAAATAATATAAAAAAAACGAAATAAATAGAGAGAGATATAAACTACAAATATGTTAAAGATGAAAATGAAGATATTTACTATTAAAAGGTCCGTGCCTATATTATACGAGTAAGTACCTTCATAACAGCTCTATTCAGTGAACTGGCGATTGAATTGAATCACAATTAAATGTACCAGAATAAAGATGTCAAGATGGGCAGGAGGTGTTACCCTGTCAGACAGAGTGAGAAACGATCATTCAAAGTTTCAAAATCAGACCAATTGAAGAGGAACTGTCCGAAACACGTTTCAGTTGGTAAGGACACGTCATGAGAAGGCCTGAAAATCACATGACCAGACAAGTGCTGAACATAGACAATGGTCCAAAAAAGCCAGGAAGATACACAAACTGGAATGTCCGTCATTAACAAGGACACAAAGAAAGCCCAAATAAATTTTATGACGACCCTAACTAAATCGAAGAGCTTGGCGAAAAATGACGAGGAGAGCCGACCTCATATGAAATAGGATAAGGCTAGGCAAAGAAAGACAATTAAATAAACTCTTAGGTACCAACTCTTTCTCTCTCCTTGCAGATCGTAAAATTCGATCAGTATGTGATGCGACTAGCAACCCATTACTATTTTGGTTAACTTTTTCCACCTTCACGCCCTTTTATACGCTAAACGTGGTTTTTGGGTTTTGCGGTCCTAGCCTGTATCTGGATGAACACTTGATAGACATACTCTTCCGGCTATTTCTTCTCGATTTCGCATAGTCTTCAGCATCGGCCATTGACATGCATATTATATTTGGAGAGGAAAAGCGGGAACCCCTGGCTCCGAAGCAACATCACGTCACGAACGTCATCATCACGTCATGAAAAACATGACGTCACGCTTTTGAATTTCATACAAATCACATAGAAAAGGTTAGTTTTGGCCTTTAGAAAACGTTTCTGATTTGACTTGTTGTCATTTAGCGGATTTAAAATATGTTTAACTCAACAACAATGATAATTCCATAAGTCAATTTATCATTTTTAGATGACCAGTGCGGTGAGTATGGGTGCCCCATACTTTGCCCTTAAAACCTTTGAACCAGATCCGATGCCACCTATCAACGAGATGACAGAAGAATACAAAGAAGTCATGAAGTAAGTTCCAATTTATTTATTTAATTCTAGTTCAGTCATTTAGTTATTTAAAGAAGCCTTTACCAGAATACTTATTCTTCATTCTCCATTCTTCGTCCTCCGTCCTCCGTCCTCCGTCCTACATGCTCCGGCTTCCGTCCAGATATTTATATATCCAGACTTTTTTATTTATTTTTGCTGACGTTTCGTCCGGGTTGCATCGAACGTTGCCTCAGCCTGCACCTGACTACTATTCCCATTAATTTAGTACCTATATTGTTGCAGACTATTCCCAGCCTCCAGTGTTGGTGCCACTCCTACGGGCAGTGACATGTCGACACCTAGAAACAGAAGCCTACGATTATGAGACGGTATACAGAATTAAAACTAGTGTTGCAAGTGTTTATAACCATACTATCAGTAAGAAAATTACCATTGAGAGCGGCCTTACCGTGTTACTTTTCATACAAACGCTCGTACGTGATTATGGTGTTGTGTCTGATCTTTCTTGAAAACTTTTAAACTCACACGTATTTTGGGCGCTATTTCTAGGTTTCTATTGAAATAAAAAATTGAAATTTAGAAAAACAAAGTCAGTATAAGACTCCAAAAATCTGCGACTGACAAATAAAATGTACTCGGAAAAGGAAAAGTTTATACAAATTCAATAGAAAATTAGTTTTTAGACGTTTTTAGTGCCGTAAAATCAAAGTGGGCATTCGTAACTACGGAACGCTACACTGCGCGTGGCCTGACACGCACTTGGCCACTTATTATTTAGGTATCTAGCTGTGCCCACGGGCCCCACTCCCCGTGGGAATTTCGGGATAAAAACTATCCTTTGTCCTTCCCTGGGTCTCAAATACCAAATTTCATCTAAAGGTTTAGTGGTTAAAGCGCGAAGAGGTAACAAACCAACGATTATATATTACAAACTCACGTTTAAATTTACTTGTAATACTACTAAACTAGTAATTCGCCGCGACTTAGACCGATTAATATTATCCCACAAGTTTATCTGACAGGCAAAACAAATACTTACTTAACCTTCAAAGATTCAAATGTTTATTCAGTAACCCCTCCCGAATAAAAACAAATACAAAACTGTCTGTCCCTGTCTTTCCATACACTACTTTTGACGCTACGTATGTTTTGCTATGCACATTGACTCTTACATCCAAACACACACAACATACTCACACAATATACACATCTCACTCACTATTCCTATTTGAGTATATCTATCTAAATATAATATATATAACTCAAAGGTGACTGACTGACTGACATATAGTGATCTATCAACGCACAGCCCAAACCACTGGACGGATCGGGCTGAAATTTGGCATGCAGGTAGATGTTATGACGTAGGCATCCGCTAAGAAAGGATTTTGATCAATTCTACCCCCAAGGGGATAAAATAGGGGATGAAAGTTTTTATGAAATTTTGTCAATTTTAAACCGATCGGGCTGAGACTTTGCATGCATAAAGCTACTATGACGTAGGCATCCCCTAAGAAAGAATTTTGATAAATTACACCCTACGCGAGCGAAGCCGCGGGCAAAAGCTGGTTTGAGAATATACGTGGCTCTGCTTTTCTCTTAATGTTAATTTATAAATACTTATTTAATTTTTTTTTTAAGGATAACTTCACTTCCATACTTTTATTATATAAATCATTATTAGATAGTTCTGCTTCTCAGTCACCTTTATTAAAGTTCTGTCGACGACGGGGGGACCTGGCGCCCTGTGTAACAGGTAATTTACCTACTTCAGGCACCAGTCCACGGGTTTACAAGGAACAGAAACAATATCTTAATATTTACAATACATTTTTTTTTATATAAACATGATATTCTTTTGTAATCTTGTGGAGGAAAATAAACGTAATTTTTATAATTTTATTTTTAGTAATTAGACCTTACAGGCACTTTTACACGTCAGTAAGTATAATTTATGTTACGTGTAAAGTATATTAAAATTTAATTTATTTTTAAAGAAAAGCTACCGATACGATTTTGGACAATATTTTATACAAATAACATATAACACTACCTTGAAGCCGTTTTCCAAAAATAAAAAGTACTTTTTATTAAATTAAGCAGCAATTATCATTTTAAATATAAAAGTGGGAGCGTAGTGAGGACATCTCGCTATCTCTTTCATAAGCGTGACACCTAATGACAGTGTAATCATACTTTTTTTGAAATTCATAAAGAATCTAGTTTGCGTTGCATATAATGAAATTTAGTACAACCTTATAACACTCGTTTGGGTGATACTATGACACTAGGTGTTTTAATGTTGCCAATAAGCTAACTTTTTCAGAAACTTTTATAGAGGATTTATAGCATGGGTAGATAAACAATAAATTAAGGCTTGGCAAGCCGAGTTTAAACCATCTGAAACATAAAAAATAGTGATTTAAAATTTGAAAAATGATCTTCTTTAGTCAAAGTTGTATTCAATTACATGATCTAACAAACTTTACTCGATAAAAAGAAACCCGAAGTAACCCTTTTTACCCGACGACCCTTGAAGAAGGGTCATGTTTTACGAAAGTAGGTATGTATGTATGTATAATTGTTTGGCACGCTCTACAACCTGAACGGCTCGATGGATTTTAGTTTAAGAGGTGTCGTTTAATTCGTATTTACTTTGGTATGACACAGGGTATATAAAAAAAAAATGCAAAAAAAGGCAATCGGGTTTTTTGTTTTTGTAATAATTACTTGTTAGAAAATAAGGTCTTACTTGTTAGAAAATAAGGTTTTGTGGGTAGTAATTTAAAATATCTGTCTTTGACATTTAAGTGGATGTTGTTCATTAGTTGGATGGGGAGCTAAATTAATAGTTGACAGCTGTCTTAAGAAAAGTAATAGTGTTAGAAAGAGAGAAAGAAAAAGTTATTTGTATAGATGTACTTGGTAGTTAGTTACACTGAAATACGTGCTCCAGTTTTTAGACCTAAATATAGGTAGGTACTTATTCAAAAGATTTAAGAATTATTATAACAAATTACTATGTGCAGTACCTGCAAACTATGGACCGCAAAAGGTATTTTTTATCTATAATTACCTATCTATATTTGCCATCGGAATGAATTGATATTATTATCGTAAATAAATCAGTTCAAGCCAGTATCTGAATGACGCTGTGTTTTTAATGTGCCGATTAACTAAAAAAAAAACATTGTGTGTTATCTATGCTGACGTCACGCAGCTTTGCCCAACAATCTGACGAAATCCGCACTATTCACGGGACCTTCACCGTGGAAATATGTTTTAAACAATAAAATTCACAACAAAAATAAATGTCCGATAATAAGTGCTAATAAATCTAAAGATACAGTTGAAAGAAAAATACAGAAAAAAAGTGCAAATAAACAATTAAACGAAGAAACAACTAATTCCAATTTTTAATTTAGAATCCCTTTAACATAAAATAAAAACAAGAAAAAGTTTGTAATAAACTGTCAAAACTCTTTTAATTTAAATTTAGAATCTTATTACAAAACTTCTCTTTTCATAATTTGACAATAGAATCTCTTGACAAAATGAATAAACAAGTAATTAGAAGACTAAGCAACCTACGCCCCGTTTTCTGTTTCGTTCGCCGTGGCTTTGCTTCTAAGGAGGATTTCTTCAAGTTCTACAGTGACAATGTACCTGACAGTCAGTACAGGAGTTTGACAGAACAGGACTATACTAGGTTTTACAGTACCAGAGGAGCTAGAAGGGAGCCAGCGTTGACCAGACAAGTCAGTAAGTGGCTATTTTTTTTACAAGCTTTTATTTAGTTTCAACTGTCCCGTTGCCTGTCTTCTTCTTCTGTCTGGGTTACGTTTTCAAGATGTTTCTTCATTAAAGATAATTATTATTCTATTCAAAACAAACCAAATTACAATATTAAAATACGTTATACGGTTAAAAATAAAATATTTCTTCAGACGCACCACATCGAGGCGATTTACCCAATATATTGGCAGCATTCCCCTGTCGCTATAAAATAATCTCGCTATCCAGTAGCGAGATTATTTTATTCTTTGGGCAAAAAAGCTGCCAGCTATGGGCGCGTAGTCATGTCCTTTGATAATATGCATAATTGTATATAAAGGTGGTCACTTTAAAATATAGATACTTCGCGGAGAATTTATAAATTCAGGGCTTCTTAATTCATTACAAATTGAGGCCGATTGCAAAATCCGAAGCGCATTTCATAACGGCTGGCTGCAGCGCTGGCTGCAGCGTCCGCTCGCCCTTTCGGGCCGCGGTTGACATCAACTGCGTGCCTCGTACCACGCAAATGACGAAAGCGGGAAACAAGCCACGACCGCCATACAGTTTGCGATAATTAAGTGGCAGCCGCTAATCTCAGACAAATATTTATCAACTCTGCGAAATGTACTTATTATAGATGATGATCTTTATTACACAATACCAATGTACTTAAAATAAATTACCCAGCAATAATAAATGGCAGGCTTTATTTTTCGTAAAGAAAGGATTTGGTATTATAATACGCAATAAAAAGTGTTTCTTTCGTGTAAGGGGCCAAACAGTTTAATGATGTCATTTTTGATAGCGTTAAGGCCACTGACATTAGCATAACGACATAAATTTATACAACCTACTTACTTACATGCATTGAAATAAATTTAAATATTCTTTTTTTTTATGGCAAAAATTAGGTACTTTTTTGAGTCAAAAATAACTACAATTTTTAAACTCTCTACGCGATTCTTCTGCCGTTTCTTCTCAGCAGTGATTTTTTTTATTAAACTTTATAACAAAAATGTAAACGCCCAAAGGCCTTTTCTACTAGTCAACCTACAGATGGTGTTTAAGTGTGAAAAACTCATTACAATAACTTTTTAAACTTTTTATATCTGACCATAACCACGACACATTACTACAAGTCATTAAAATTATTGACACAATATAACCTAAGTTTCAAATGTTTGCAAATCATTATGTAAAAGAAAATATTTATGTTGTGAATCTGAGAAATGTCATTAGAAAGATGGAAAATAAACAAGTCATAAATAAAAATATTAGTATTTATTTAATTAAGAAAAAGCCTATTCAAGGTTGGTTATAAAATCATACAGTCCATTGGAACAAGCAATGGAAAGCAAAATTGGAATTTTAGATGACAAAGTGATCGCTTCAAAACCCAGTAGTTTTGGTAGGCCTTCTTTTTGTTCTGAATAATATTTTTTTTTAGCATACGCAAAGCATTTATGTCCAAAGTTGTTTTATTTGTAGATCATAACGTCAATAGCCTCTCATATCTAAAAGCCTCATATTTAACAAAACATTGCGTCATCCTCTGGCCCACATCTCGAAAAAACATACAGATACGCTATCACCTCCTTATATCTCACGGGAGAGACAGACATACATAGTTCAGATAGACCCAAAGACCTCGTTTACTACCTATGTAGTTACTTCATCGCCTATAAACATGATTCAGATTCGTCATATATGCGGGAAGAGAAGCAGGTGAAATGAAAAGGATCGGAACGAAACTAAAAGAAACGAAAGTAAAGGTTTGGTAACTTTTATTAATTCGTGGGCAAGAATATCACATAAAATTTAAATAACCTAAAGTCACTAGCCCTGAAAAATGTCGGGCCGTCGAAATCACTGCACGATAACATAATCATTACGCGTGTACGACTTTACGTGTTGTACCATAATTGTTCAAAATAATTAAAGTTATCGGCAAGTTAATGTACCTTCCTCTAGTTAATTAATCGTACGAACAAAAGAACGAGGCGAAGTTCAAGGAGCCTATACGGACAATATAGTTTGTATTTTTATCAAAATTATGACTAAGGTAAATCGTTATGTTAAATAAAAATATGTGAAAAAAATAAACTTAACCCCTTGAACGCCATTCAATTCAAGTCAAATCATTTATTGCATTTCATAATGTACATATCAGTTCTAACTAATAAAGTCACAGTCTTATATTAGGTACACTATGAACCCTGTCGGGTATCGCAAACAAAAAGTGGAACGGCAAGCGGGTTTTATGACATGCAGTAAATTTTAAATTTTAATAAAACTATAATTAAAAAAGTATACAAAGTGAAAGGGATACACCCGTTATAAATCGAACCACGGACCAGACTAGATCGCTGTATGTAGTATAATTAAATTGAAAAAACAGACAAATTGCAAAAAAAAAATTTGCATTTCCTTACAAAAGTGTGCAGCCGATCGGGCAATTCGTCAGGCAGGAGTGTCGATTTTTTTTTACTTTTTGACGATTTATTCCAAGTAAGTCCCTTCCACATTGTATAATAGACGTTTTATTTTTTAATTGTATTCATGTAAAGTAGTTACACCCGTGTTGGCCACTTACACACACGAAAAACAAACAACCATTAAAGGAGAGTGGTATTTATAATGGATTGAATTTGCTCTTAAAAATTTTACTTGTGCATACAAAATAAGCCTGGGAAAGTTATCTAGCTAACATTAAAATAGTTACAGTATATTTTGTTGTTGTTATACTATTTCCATATGTACTTAAAAATGTTTCCTTATGTATAAATAACATCAATTGACCTATGATAACAAAAACATGATTACAAAAATATGATATGACCAGTTACCGGGAATTAGATAATAGACATATACAGTTTTAATGACAACAAACTTTGTTTAGTTAAAAAAAAAGTTTTTTATCCTTCTAGTCTAGATAGTAGTAGTTTTATTGTAATAATGTAAGATAATTTTAAATAAATACATTTTAATAAAACTATTGCTGACATGTAAAGTGAAATAGGTTCTCTATTTATTCTCATAAAATAATATCGCATAATATTATAGCTTCACACGCATAATGTATTTAAGGCTCAATTTTATTTGTATAATATTTATTAAACATAAAGTTTGACACCTTGAGCGCATTGGGGTCACTAGAAACCCCCAAAAAATCATAAATCTATTGTGTCTGCAGTGACGGTAATGACATACACAACGTGGAAGTACCCGTAATAAATCAAACCACGGGCTGTACTAGATCACTTAGTAAAATGAAATTAAAATAACATAGAGAAAAAAGGGCGGCTGCACACTTTCGTATGGAAAGCCCGATTTCTTTTGTGTTTTAGCTGCTATTTCAATTTCAGTATACTACGAATATTTTGATAGTAAGCGCACTATACACCAAAGCCGCCGACTCGCCGACACAGCCCGTCGAAGGAAGCATGTCGGCAACCTGTGCGCGCGCGTGTCCGCCGACACGTCGGCGGCTTGCTCAACAAGCTCTTTCGACGCACGGCAATCTGCGAGCCAAATAAGTTCCTGATGTCGAGCCGCCGACATGCCGCCGACATATTTTTCCGTATTGCAATGAGTGAAGCCGCCAACCTAGCCTGCCGACATATGTCGGCGGATCGGCGGCTTTGGTATAGTCCGTGGTTCGATTTATTACTTGTATGTCCCTTCGACGTTGTATATTAAGTACTGTATTGATTTTATTATAAGTATTAAAATGGTAATACGGAAGTAATTTGACATAATGCATCGGATAACGATTTCCTTATAGGTAGCAATAATTTATAATTCATTATTATACGAAGGATTTGTTAAAAGTTCCAATTAAGTTTAATTCAAAACTTCGAATTGATGGTACTGATGGGTAATGTTGGAAAAAATGTACAGTCAGGTACCAATATACCTGACCAGGCCCTCTTCTTGAATTTTTTCTTAAACTAAAAATGATATTAACATGAAAATTTTTATTCAGACATATTTTAATTAAGACTTTCTGAATATAAATTTTCATTTCAATATTATTTTTAGTTTAAGAGAAAATTAAAGATATAAGTAGAGAGCCTGGTCAGGTATCTTGGTACTTGACTGTACCTAATAGTTGTACTTATTAGTGACCCTCTTAGCTATAGATGTAGACCTCGTAAGCAAAAAATCCAGGCTGGACAAAATATCCATTATTTACCAAATCTGTAAAATTTTTTTAGAAAAAATCGGTTTAGAAAGTCGCCATGTAGAGGACTGCTAGTCAACCTGATAGACATACGAAAGAATGTTCGTATACTCAGCTGAAAGCGGAAACAAGTGTTGCCGCTGGATAGTCGACTATCGATAGCATATAGCTAGACTATCTATATTTTAACCCTTTCACCGCGAACGTCGGATTTATCCGATAAACATTGTCGGGCCCATTCCGCGAGCGTCGGATATTTCCGACAAAAAAAATGCTCGTATTGCACGTAACTTAAGTATCCACATCCCTTTTTGGTTGTAGGTATTTATTTTAGATTTACTACCCCTCGCGCTGGGGGCACGGCAACCGACATAAAGTCTCGCGGTGAAAGGGTTAAATAAAACCGATACTATAGAAAGTATCAATTCAGTCGATATATAAATAATATAGCAAAACACAGATTGAACTATAGATACTATTAATAGTATTGTGTTACATAAACTATCGATAGTATTGATAATTTACGTACTATCGATAGTATCAATATTAGCAATACTATCGATAGTATTCTCAATACTATCCATATTGTTCGTCGTTATCGATCGTTAATATCGAAAATTTTGTTGGTTCTATAGTTTTGCTTTAAAACAGCTGTCAATACAATCGATACTATCGGTTTGACGTTTTTCGATTAAAAAATATCGATTTTTCAGAAACTTTGAGCTCGCTCGGTAAATTGGTTGTACTTATTGATGCAAGCCTCACTAGGTTAGTCATTTTTTGGACCTTGGGAGACAGTTATGGCCAGCAGTGGACGTAATGCAGCTAAAGTAACGATAAATAAAAAAGATTTATACTATGTGATTTGAATTACTTTGTACGATTCCGCCACCAGTCAGTTCATGCAAACTTTTGCCGGCCGAAGCCCACCCACTACTGTTAGTCCCAGCATACCTGCCACCAACAGCCCGTGTGCACCCGCCACCAACAGCTGATGCATGTTCCCTCCCATTCTGCTGCATCAGCTGCAGCTGCAGCAATTGCTAACTAAAAAGGTTTACCTTATCTTGTTTGTCGCAGCATCCCTGGCCTACAAGGTGGGCAAACAGATGATATCCCTTGCAGAAGGGATGCCCAACGAGTACGTGTTCCCCTACCACACGCTCAGCGTGGGCCTGAAGGACGGGCGGAAGGTGACCTTGGAGGGAAAGGACCTGGCGGCGGCTCTGCAGTACTTGCCGACTCAAGGGTAAGATGATAATATTTTTTACTAAGTATAGATTGATTTTGCACCGCCTTGGTATAGGAATGTGGACTTGCTATCACACTAATATTATAAAGGCGAAAGTTTGTGAGTGTGTGTGTGTGCGTGTATGTTTGTTACTTCTTCACGCTCAAACGGATGGACCAATTTTGATAAAATTAGGATACAGGAAGCTGACACCCTAGATTAACACAAAGGCTATTTTAGGCGCGAGTAACACACTTCATGAAATACATATATTATTTTGTGTTTTAATTTGTTAGGTCAGTCAATTAATTTATTAATATGTAAAGGACCAATAATAAATAAATAATAATAAATATATAGGAACAAATAACACTGATTGAGCTAGCCCCAAGGTAAGTTCGAGACTTGTGTTATGGGATACTAACTCAACGATACTATATTTTATAACAAATACATATATACATAAACATCCAAGACCCAGGACAATTTGAAAAAGGCCATTTTCCAACTTGCCCTGACTGGGTCTTGGGTGTTTATCTGTATTTATTATATTATTTATTATACTAGCTGTGCCCGCGACTTCGTCCGCGTGAAAATCCGTTCAGCAGTTTCGGACATTCGTATGTACAGTGTGCATACAGACACTGACATACAAACAAAAATCTTAAAAATCTTTTTAGTGTTCTGTAACTCTTTATTTATCTTGCTCACGAATACATACTTTATTATCTGTAGCTGGTGCCCACGACTTCGCCCGTGTGAAATTCAGTTTTCTTACACACCCTTGTTGATGACATGACAAATTTAAAAATTTTGTCAGATTAGTCTGTATATTTACAGTTAGATTTTTTTTGTGATGCGGTATACTTTTAATATTGCAAATGTGAAAGTTTATAAGGATCTATAGATGTATGGATATCAGTTACTCATTCATACAACTTTTGCATTATACTTGGATTATAATAACCCCTTACAATAATAATCATAACCTTTGTGACGGATAGCCGCTAGAAAAATATAAAATATCTTTATATACCATATTAACAGTGTTTCGTTCTGGGGTTAATATGAACAGGTTATCCGCATTACTAACCCGCGAGCAAGCCACGTATGGCTGGCCGTGTGAAAAACAATTCGACCTAAGATCCACTCCAACAGCCCTTAGCGTCTGCCCCTGAGACTTGTTAACTGTCATAGCAAAGCAAACGGACACAGGAAATTGTGTCCGTTTGGATTAGGATGGGAAATTCTTGGTGATAATTGGTATTTGTAGAATGTACACAGTTTCGCCTGCACCACACCCAGTAAAAATCTCAGCTTCGATTAAGTTTCTTTGTAAAGAAGTTACTCTAAGTTGAGTTCCATTGCACAATTTATGTGGAGTAAGATTTCTCAGTAGCATTATCGGAACACCAACTTTGAGCGTGATTTTGTGTGCAGGAACACCGCTTGCAGTAAGTGAATTTAAAAACTCAACTTTGGATAGTTTGTGACATTATCTTGATTAACAACAGTGTTAAAAGATGTGTATACCACTTCATCCCCAACAATTTGAGCCATTTTTTTTTATTTATTGCAGTTGCTTGGTCATTTCTGGGAGTGAGTAGGTACAGCGCGTTCATAAAACCAAGAATTTTCTTGATATGGTTTTCTCGAAACGTCTCTGAAAACCTACCATACTATTCTACCTAGCGACTCTGGTAGAACTCTGATAGACTAGACTCTGGAAGAGTCACTTGACCATTTAATTCAGGAAGGTTGCCGTTTCGAATTTTCACTAAAATATCTGAAAATTCTTGGGCATGTGAATGGCCACCGAGCTGTGCTCGCATGTTAATGGTCAAGCTTAGCTTTTCTATTTGGGGTCAAATATAAGAACGGTTCAAAGAAGCATTGATCTCGTCGGCTCTAATTCCTCGAGTTTTAACGGGTAGGGTTTGCCGGAAATCTCCAGAGAAAAGTAATGTAATTTTCCCCATTGGCCTTTCATCACGGCGAATATCCCGTAGTGTTCGGTCCACGGCCTCAACGGCTTTTTTTTGCCATTGTGCATTCTTCCCAAACGATAAGACAGCAATCCTCAAACACTTTAGCTTTATCACAGTTTCTTGTTACATAACATGTCGGTGTTTTAATGTTGTCTAAATCGATTGGGATTTCAAACATTGTGTGAGCCGTTTTACCGCCAGGAAGTAATGTGTCTGCAATTCCTGACGAAGCTACTGCCAGAGCAATTTTATTTTGTCTCTCGATGCCAGTGCTACTTGGGGCATCTAGTATTATTCACACTTCGTACGACTTTGTGAAATATTTATCTTTGCTCACAATCATTCCGCGTTTAAAATTTCTTGAGGCACCATCTGTTGCTATTTTATGTAACTATTAAATCGCCCATAGAAAAATTATCTTTAAACTTTAAATGACGATAACTTTTTTATCTGACATCAGATTTCGATGAAACAAAGCCTATATGTTGCTCAGGGATAAGCTTAATCTTTTACTGAAAACCGCGTAAAAATCTGTTCAGTAGTTTTAAAGATTAGCGAGTACATACAGACAGACAGACAGACAAAAAAATAAAAAAAATAGTTTTTGTGTTCTGGTACTCTTGTTTTATCGCCCACACCCATTTTTTGTTAATTTTATCAAATGTACAGACACGCGGTTCCTACTGTTTTATTATATGTATTGATTAGTATTTATTAAACAATATGATATCGTTGAGTTAGTATCCCATAACACAAGTTATAACTTACGTTTTAACTTGGGGCTAGCTCAATCAGTGTGATTTGTCCGTATATATTTATACCTTTTTAAAATCAATTAACACAATACTTACGCACATTATGGCGAACTTCGACTATGCTATACATATTGTGTTAATTGATTTTGGATATTATTTCAAAGAGGACAATGTCAATAATAGTTTGACAGTGAAAAATTCTCTGCGCTGCGCTTCGCCATATGTGCACCGGCCCTAAGGTTTAGATCTCACTTGTCAGCACGGAACAGCTCTCTTCGATGCTGCTATCCTTTTCTGTCGCTCAGAACCGTCATTTGTCAGAGCGGTGCTATAGCGTTCCGTCTGACAAGTGAGATCCAACCATAATACTGAATTAAAAGATTAAAAATTTGACATTGAAACGGCAAAACGTGATGTAAGGCTAAAATATTTCGGACTCTTTAGTGATTGTAGTCTCGATTAAGTAATAAGTATTTTAAAACAATCCGTTTTATCAAAGTGTTATCCCAAAACAATGCAATATGATAACTTAGTAGTATCACGGTATTTTGTTCGCCTTTGAACTCATATTATCATTTTTAAAACAAGTTTAAAACACTTTATTAATGAAAATTTATGAATTTTTCGGGGTCCAGTGTTGCCCCTATTTGATATAAAATATTTGAAAGGAAACTGATTTATCAATTTAAGGGGATACCTGAATTTTCCGGGGACCAGTGCTGCCACCATTTGAATTCAATCATTTGATAGGAAAAGGAGACATCACTTAAAATTTTGACCAGGCACTAGATAACCCTTCAAACTATTTTATGAACTACAGTGTATAATTTAAAGTGAGAACGTGAAGCTTTTCTACGCACAATTGCGAAAAAACGGCCATTTTTGGCGTATGTAACTTTTTAAACTATTTTAGGAACTATTGTTTACAGTTTAAAGCACAAAATTAATACAATCATGCAGGTGGAGTGATGGGTTGCTGGGCGCATCACCTTTTGAAATGATTTTAAGTCTCGCCCATTTCCTCGATCAGTTTCTTTAATCTGCGCGGAAAGAAAAGCAGCTGGCAAATTCTACGTATCTTTCTTTCTCTCCGAGACCAGCACGCAAGAAGAATAACAGAAAATATTTGATCAAACCTTTGTTTCAGACTTCCAGCCCTTCTGACGGAATTGCGTCAGTTTACCTTCGACCTTCACCGCCCCCCGCCCCTGGACCGTGACGTCATCGTCACCAATGGAGGACAACACGGCATATACCTGTGCACGGACCTGTTCATGAACCCTGGGGATGCTGTCATCATCAGCGAATATGCGTATACTGGAGCTCAAATCGCGGTAAGATTAGTTTTCACCACCATCGTAATAGTCGCATAATGTCCACTGCTGGACGTGAGCATCCCCAAGGTTTTCACAAAACGACCAATTAGAAGCGACCTGCGTCCAGCGTATTCCTGCAACCTTGCTAAGGTCGTTCGACTACCTAGTAGGTTGTCCTACGCTGCGCTTGCCGGTACATGGCCACCATTCGAAAACCCATCTGCCCCATCGGTAATCGATTCTTCGTAATATGTGCCTCGCCCACTGCTACTTTAAAGAGCTAATGTGCTGTACCAATCTATACCACCACACCACTTTATTTCATTAAATGGTGTGGTGGTATAGAGTGGTACAGTAGTACATTAGCTCACTAATCCGATGTGGTGGTAGTCATGCGGTCTGAGACCGCTTGACTCACTTTTTCAATTAAAACCCATAAAACCCATCGACATTTTAACTCTTTTTCATTTTTTCCATTCTCACTGACCTTTAGGTCTTACAGCTCTAGGCTATCTCTACACCAATAGGGAAATATTCTTATTAAGAGCGGCCTTCCCGTCTTATTTTTCATACAAACGCTCGTACGTGATTATGGCGTTGTATCTGATCTTTCTTGAAAACTTCTGAACTCACAGGTATTTTGTGCGCTATTTCTAGGTTTCTATCGAAATAAAAAATTAAATTTATTTATTTTTATAATATTAAGTAAATTTAATTATTATTAAAGTCAGTATAAGCCTCCAAAAATCTGCTTTTTTGAACAAATTTTAGCTGAACTTTGACCGTTCTTAAAGTACTCATAAATTGAAAAGGTAAAAAAAAATATTCCGATACAAACCTCACAAATGTAAGTAAAATTTAGAATACAAAACATTTATTTCACAAACTTGTAAGGCTTACTGATAAACATGTATCACCTGGAACAAGTTTTATAAAATTTCAGCACCTATGAATAGTTTATATTCGTTCAATGGATAGTTAATAATAATACTAATTTCATTAAATAGAACGAAAACCGTGCCCTTAGGTGCTATCTCTCTTTTTTGAGTTTGCCTCTTTTTCTACATTGCCCTGATTGAAACAACAAGTTTTTCAAACTATGTCCGCGTTGACGACAGGGCGGCCGGGAAAGGCCGCGTTAAAGATCTTAACTCTTTTTTGTGGAGCAACCAGTGCCTTATATCTCTCTCTGTCAACTTTATAGGTTGAACATTGATTTGATCTTTTAGTTGTTTTATAAAACTATATCTCTAGGAAGACCTTTTCCTCTTCTTCCTTCCATTTTTCACTGCAATATTAATTTTAAAAACTCATCTTGTCTAATTCCTAAGGTACCCTAACATTTCCCCTATCCTAGAATTTATTTTTGACGACCTCCGTGTTAGGTCAACACGCTTGTCCACCAATCCGTAGGTTCTGGGTTCGATCCCTAGCCAGGGCAAGTTGGAAAATGGCCTTTTTCAAATTGTCCTGGGTCTTGGGTATTTATCTACTCGTATATTGGGTTAGTATTAAGCTTACTTTGGGGCTAGCTTAATCTGTGTGATTTGTCCCTATATATTTATTTATATTTATTAGTAGTTGGACCCGTTTAAGCTGTGATAATGTTTACGTATCCTTTTGATTTCAGCTCAAACCATACCACCCAGATCTGATCACTATTCCAGAAGACGCACACGGTTTAGATCCCGAAACCCTGGAGCCACTCCTCCATGACCGGTTGCTAAGGGGGCAAAAGATGCCCAAACTCATGTACCTCATCCCCACCGGGAGCAATCCTACGGGAACCGTGATACCCGAGGAGCGGCGGCGAAGGATATACGAGTTGGCGTGCAAATATGACTTCCTGATAGTGGAGGATGATCCGTATATATTTATCAATTATGGAGAGGTAAGAACCCAGGTTTAACATTTCTGATCGTTAAAAAGTGACTTCCTTTCTGACTATCCTTCCGAGCTAGTGGGAAAAAAGAAAAAACTAAGAACATTCTCTCGCTCTCGTGATTTTCCAACGAGGAAATTTTGCTCTAAGAACCACCCACTTAGTGCGTCTAGCAATCCACCAATATTTAGATTTCTATTTCCACCTTCTCGCTTACTATCATGCTAAAAGTGGCTTTTGAGTCTTCTGGCCCTGGGTTCGATCTGCTTAAAGCCACAAGACCTAAAATGCTTTCATTCAGAGCAAGATGGAAAATATCTTTTTTTAAATTACCCTGGGTCTTGGCATTAGGATTGGGATGTTCAACTATATGTTTGTATCCCATAACACAACTATTAAACTTACTTTTTATCAATGTCACTTGTCTTTATCTATTATACATTATTATTTTTAACTGACTTTCAAAAAGGAGGAAGTTATAAATTCATCGGTATGTTCACCGATTCTTCGAAGACGCCTGGACCGATTTGGATTATTGTCATTTGTTTGAAAGGGCATACTTTTCAGGTTACCCTACACAAATTTTATCAAAATTGGTTGTGTGGTTGGAGAGTGAAATCGGTTTTTAGTTTTGAAAATGTATAATGAGTAATTTCACGTCACGTTTTCAGAAGAACATCCCCTCATTCCTCTCCATGGATACAACTGGCCGTGTCATCCGCCTGGACAGCTTGTCAAAGATCGTGAGCGCTGGTCTTCGAGCCGCCTGGGTGACCGCTCCTACTGCCATCGTCCAGCGGTTCGAGTTGCATATGCAAGCGGAGTTGCTGCATAGCTGCACTTTGGGGCAGGTGAGTTGCGTTTAGTGGAAATTTCTCTCTCATTATTTTTTCTTATTGAGTGTGTGAATTTCTTCCTCATTCCTTCTTCTTATTGAGAGCTTACACTGGTAACAGATTTTTTTGAGTTGCCTAAAGTAACCTGAGGTAGCTCAGTGAATGTCATCTAGAAACTACAGTTGACTATTGATTTAAGATATATTTATATACAACACACTAGTGAACCTTTGTATAGTACAGGTACAGGTTTTGTCACGATATTTTTTCCTTTACCGGAAGCAAGTAGTTGAAAATGACCATACATGAAGTATACTGGCAAGCAAAGCATAGGGTGGTCTGACAATCTAACTAAGGTCGCTGGAAAGCGAGGGATGCAGGCCGCTCTAGATCAGTCATTTTGAAAATCCTTGCGAGAGGCCTCTGTCCTGCAGTGGACGTTATGCAGCTGAAATAATGATGATGATACTAAACGTAGAACTAACTATGAAGTAAACTTAGAGGTACAAATCGCGCCTAGTGGGGATTGAACTCGTGCCTCACAGATTCACAGCTAGCGCCTAAATAGCTTGACTACCACCACTTCTCGCTTACCGTAAAAACTCTTCGAAGAGCTGGGAACCGGAATCTAAATAGTGATGGGTTGCTAGCCGCATCGCCTATTATCATGATTAGCATTTTCGCCCAATCCTTTGATCTATGCGGGTAGAAAGAGGAGCAGCTGTAACATTCTCAGCTTTTCCTTTCTCCTAGATCAGCAAGAAAGGGATTTCTTTTATTAGCCACTTATATCCCACTGCTGGGCATGGTCTCCCCTTTTTCCTTAATTGAATAATCTAAAAATAAATTAAGGTATCCCGTTTCCTCAAATTCTTTTCATCTTTTCCAGGCATTGTTCCATCACCTGATATCAGACCGCAACAGCCTTGCAACCCATTTGGCGTCCGCCCGCGACTTCTACAGGGTGCGGAGGGACGCCCTGAGGGACTCCATGGGACCGCTCAACGGACTCGCCGATTGGAACACCCCGGAAGCTGGCTTGTTCTTCTGGGTCAAGGTGCGGGGAGTGGACGATGTCTACAATATGGTATGTACCTTCTTGCTCTTTTTTTAGATCTAGTGGGCGAGCCTAACACCACCGCCGAGAAATTCTATGTTCACGGAAATTTCATTTTTTGAAAATAACCGGAAATGTCGGAAATTTTCAACATTTCTCGAGAATTTTTGTTAAAAAAAATTTCTGAATAAATTTCACGGAAATTGTCCAGTCCGTTTCGAAATTAATGGAAGTTTTCAAGAACGACACATTACTAGCTCGAACACGTCGAAAGAAAGGAAGAGTGACGCAGTAATGGCGGATCTGCCCTAGCCTCAAGTTGGCGACAGCTGGCAAGAGCTAGCGTAGGACCAAGAGCGCTGGCGTGCTCTTGTGCTGAAGGCCAAGACTCACTTTGGGTCGCTGAGCCAGGATAGTAAAGTACCTTCTTCCGCTTTACAGTCAAAATTAGTCAATTGCTGGACTAATACTTTTCGGACAGGTTGGAAAGTAGTAGATGGTATAAAGTCATCCATCATATGGCTATAAAAATATACAATCACATCCCTAACTATTTAAAGAATATAGAAAAATCTTCGTTATTTGTTTAAAGTCTAAAAAGAATCCTCATAAATAAATGCTATTACAAAATATCTGATTTTTTTGATGATAACTTTGCTGCAAATCCACTTTGATTTTTCTACTATATGAAAACTATATGTAAATTATATGAAAAAACAGTAAATTGTAAAATTTAATTTGTAAGTAAAGTGGCAACTAGCTGCCCTCATGTTTGCTGTGCCCTTGCAGGGCGTCACTTGTACTTATCTTTATGTAACAACAACTTTCAACGTGTGACTTGCAATAAAAATCTGAATCTGAATCTGAAGTCTTTGCCACGTACTGGCAAGCGCAGCTTGACACTCACCAAGTAATAAAAAGAATAAAATAAATATTTGAATGATGCCTATAAAACACACTTGATTTTTATAGATAATGGAACGGAACCATTTTCTATAAAAATCTATAAAAAAGACCAGTTTTTATATTTAATTTAATTATTTTGAGCCATCGAGAATTGACAGATAAAAACAACAATCTAATCATGTAATATTTTCCAGGTGTTCAAAACGGCTTTTGAGCGTCTTCTCATGTTAGTCCCAGGCCACGCGTTCCAATACGATGCCAGCGCCCCCAGTCCCTTCGTGCGGATGACATTCAGCAAAATCCGCCTCGAAGACATGAACAAAGCAATGAGTACTCTAGCGGAAATTATCAGAGACGAACAAAACAAGTGCTTGCAGAAACCTCAGCGGTTGGCTACTGAACACTAGATGGCGATGTAACAAATTATGTATAAGGACAATTTACTTCATAATAAAAAAATATAATTTAAATGAAATGATTAAATATTAATTTATAATTAGCTTAAACAAATATATTGGAATATAGGAAAAAAGGAATTGTTGTGATAACTAGTATAGTTATTCGACGCTAGATGGCGCTGTAAGCCTAATTTTATATTTTTAGATTGTTTTTTATATCTTTACTACTATTCATATTATTTATCTACTAATATACACACACAATTATACCTTTATAAAGCTTTAAGGTTTATTTTAAGATTTGTGTTGTTAAATTTGTTTTTAATTTTTAATTAAATAGTAAGTTTGAAATAGTCGAAGCTAGATGGCGCTATGTTAATATTAATTGTAAATAAATAATTATAATGTGTAAATTGCATTTTAAATCATTGCAAAAGTAATTGTAAATATCTTTCTATAATTTCATACTTACTTTGAGGCTAGCTCAATCTGTGTTATTTGTCCTCATATTTTTTATTTTTTATTATTTCTATAAGTTAGTATAGGTACACTATCACACATCAGTTTTTGTGTCGCAAGTAGACTGTAACAAAATTGCAATTCTTTTTTCTTTTCATTGCATGAAGTATGACGACAAATAAAATAGATTTTTGTGCATAAAATGTATTTAGATAAATAGATAATATTTGAAAATAAACATTTTTTGCAAGTTACCAACCCCTGGTTCCCACTTGGAAGGCCACTCTTGGACGAGATACAGTCACGATAAGCATCAAGAATATTACTCAGGTAAATAATTAAAACACCTAGAATTAACGTAATATACTCGGAAAAGCCGACCAGGTGTCGATCGATTTAAACGATCATCTTTAGGGCTAGTATCAGGAGCGGTGACCTGCGGCCGGTTTTTTCACTGAGTATTAATGAATTTGAGTTACTGCTAGCTAAGTAATAATGAACTTGACTACCTTTAGTTTAAACCCATTAAGGCGGCCCTTCCCGACTGCTCTGTCGTCAACGCAAGCGTAGATTGAAAAGCTTGTTGTTTCATCCAGGTCAATGCTAGAAAAAGAGGCAAACCAAAAGGCGAGAGATAGCGCCTAAGGGCATGGTTTGCATTCTATTGAATGAAATTAGTATTATTATTAATTATCCATTTAACGAATATTAACTATTCATAGGGTGCGGAAATTTCATAAAACTTGTTCCAGATGATACGTGTTTATCAGTAAGCCTTACAAGTGTGTGAAATAAAGATTTTGTATTCAAAATTTTCATCACATTTGCGAGGTTTGCATCGAAATATTTTCTTTACCTTTACAATTTATAAGTACTTTATGAACGGTCGAAGTTCAGCTAAAATTTGTGCAAAAAAGCAGATTTGAGGAGGCTTATACAGCCTTAAATTTTCTAAATTTAAATTTTTTATTTCGATGGACACCTAGAAATATCGCACAAAATACTTGTGGGTTCAAAAATTTTCAAGAAAGATAGACACAACGACATAATCACGTACGAGCGTTTGTATGAAAAGTAAGATGGAAAGGCCGCTCTTAACTGCCGCAGTTGCACACATATACAATTATACAGGCTGACTGGAAAATAACATGTAAATCATGATCACACGACACGTAACGTCAAAAAATATAAGAACAACAAAATAATTATTAATAGCCATGACGAATGGAAAAATAGTTTTAGCCCATCAGTTAGTTAGATTATTAAAAAAGAGGTGACGTCGCAAGCCCCCACTCCGGAACTTTGATGCTTCGTATCTTTGTGAATTTTTACTCTTTTGGCAAACTGAAAAATATAGGTCCATTATTTTTGGATAATCTAAAAGACTGACTAATTACATTTATACTTTTCTAACCCTGTCGTCACCCCAATTACAAAGAAAAATGTAATCGAATTAGTGCGCAAAGTCCGTACGCGCTTGGCGATACCTCCTACCTAACTCGACTCGTTGAATTTTTCAGGGTCCAGTGCTAACCCCTATTGAAATAAATAATTTGGAAGGAAACGGATATCATTAAAAATTTTGGTCTCAGGTCTCTAGATAACCCTTCAAACTACTTACTGAAACGTGAAGCTTTTCTTCACACATTTGCAAAAAAGCTTTTTGGAGTTTCACATTTGACGCCTTAAACATACGTCAAAAGTGGCTGTTTTTCGCAATTGTGCGTAGAAAAGCTTCACGTTCTTACTTTAAACTGTAAACAGATGTTCATGAAATAGTTTGAAGGGTTATCTAGGGTCTGATCAAGACAAAATTTTAAACGATATCTCCGTTTTCATTCAAATGATTTATTTTAAATGGGGGCAGCACTGGACCCCGGAAAATTCAGGTAGCCCCTTAAGCTGCTGCCTTAAGCCACTCTTAAGCTGCGATCTATGAAATATCGTAATAAAAGCACTTTTTTACCTTTTGAAATTTGCTGCCCTGAGAAATGTGCCTCAAGTAGGATATTCATCTGCCCCTAAGCTGCGTTCACTGAAATATCATATATAAAAGCCTATTTTTACCTTCTCGATGGAGATTTGGCAATTGGCCTCAAATTTGGCGGATTTATTAGCCTACTCAGCCTATTTGAAAATCTAGCCTCTGCTCTCTTTCAATATGTAACATGTTTTACCAGTCAGCCTGTATAAAGAGGTACGAATGTTTATACCAATAATGTTTCGAACGGCCGCAGTTGTTTATTAAGGCGCCGAATTTAGCGAAAAACGGCCAATTTTGTCTATTAATGTGCGTAGAAAAGCTTCACATTCTCATTTTAAACTGTACGAGTAAACAGTAGTTCTTAAAGGGCTATCTAGGGTTTGATCAAGACAAAATTTTAAATGATATCGCCGTTTCCTTTCAAATGATTTATTTCAAATGGACCCCGGAAAATTCAGTAGCCCCTAAATTTTCCGGGGTCCAGTGCTGCCCCCATTTGAAATAGAAAAGCTTCTGCGCGTAGAAAAGTTTTACTGCTTCCGTAGTTCAGTGGTCAAGGAGTTCGCCTTGTGACCCCAAAGTCGTGGGTCTGAATTCCACTGGGAGGCATACTTTCTGAAAAGTTGTTTCCAGTCTGGTTAGGATATTGCGGGCTCGAATCACCTGATTATCCGAAAAGAAAGATGATTCCGTGTTTCGGAAGGCGCGTTTTAACTGTGGGTCCCGAACGCCATCTAGCGTTTGCTCAAAACCAACTCTAGGAATGGTTCTGCTCTATCCTTTGGGTTGCGGAGCTCAGACGGCTGTCGCTCTGTGTAAAAACCAGTAACCTCGTTAAATCACCTAGGTTAAGTAGCAGACCTCGGGCTCTGGAGCGTTACCGCTGAGGCTGCAACCGGGAATACACTCGGATGATGATGATGACTGAGAAGAAATTTATTTTGAAGTAAGGAGTAACTATAACCGGAGAGCATGTATGAAAAGAGTAATGAGTGTTGACACAGCAAAAGAGGTTTGCAAGGAAAGCAGCAGAAGAATCTACGAAAGTTAATGAAATGCGTAAACAAACACACGAACTCGATCAGGTGTAGCACAGCTGAATGGCTAGCATTAGACATTGAATGCTATTTAGCTGCCGATACAGAGCAACTACTCACAAAGACAGTCAACTCAAGGTGCTAACTGAATTTTCAAGGGTCCAGTGCTGCCACCATTTGAAATAAATCATTTGATAGGAAACGGAGACATCATTTAAAATTTTGTTTTGACCAGGCACTAGATAACCCTTCAAACTAATTTATAAACTACTGTTTATAGTTTAAAGTGAGAACGTAAACTTTTATACGCACATATACCAAAAGTGGCCGCTTTTCGGAATTGTGCCTAGAAAAGCTTCACGTTCTCACTTTAAACTGTAAACCGTAGTTCATAAAATAGTTTAAGGGTTATTTAGGTAGTACTCTGGTCAAGACCAAATTTTAAATGATTTATCCGTTTCTTTTCAAATGATTTATTTCAAATGGGGGCAGCACTGGACCCTAAAAAATTAAAGGTAGTCCCTTAAACAGAGAAACTAAACATACATACTATCACGTCTTTGTCCCTAACGGAGCAGACAGCATTTTGGGTCTTGCGGCTTCAATTAGTAGAAATAGCACGAAAAGTCTTTAAAATGATGCTGCGAAGGTTGCTACAATGCCATGTTTGGCCTCTTTTGTTGTATGGTTGCGAAGCGTGAACCTTAAAAGAAGACCTTCGAAAAAAATTGGAAGCGAGATGTGGTCTTACCGTAGAATGCTACATAAGCTGGACAGATCACATTACTAATGTTGAAGTTCTGGGTAAAAAAGAAGATAGAGCTCGTTTGAACCATTTAAATAAGAAAAATCATCACATCTTGGTAAGAAACCTACTATATCATCTATTCCAAACTATATGATGGGAAAAATTGCCGGAACGCGCAAGGCGGGACGTCGCAATACGTGATGGCTGAGGAACATCCGAAAATGAACGGTATCAAAACGGTAGACCAACTTTTTAGTTAGTTAGTTAGTTGAAATCTTTATTGCACCAAAACATTATGTTACATAAAAATGGATAACATAAAACAGATGTCAAAAGGCGGCCTTATTATCGCAACTGGCCACATACTGGTCAAATGTCATTTGAATTAGAAACTATACTGGAACCATTTTGACTTGACAAGAAGAAGATCACAACTAACTTGCCTAATTACTCAGGTACGTTCAGGCTTGCCATGGACAAATCAAGATT
The DNA here is from genome assembly GCA_943193695.1 of Acrobasis suavella. NCBI lineage: Eukaryota > Metazoa > Arthropoda > Insecta > Lepidoptera > Pyralidae > Acrobasis > Acrobasis suavella. The sequence continues at coordinate 3,260,918 of OW971950.1, forward strand.
TAAAGAGCTGACTGCCAATCTTCAGGAATGAAGAGGAATTTAACGAAAAAAAAGAAGGCTCCAAGTAGGCGCAGTAGGGCCTTTGAGTCTCCTAGGGCGGCAGGACTCAAATCCACTGTTTTTTTTAAATATGTAGGGACAAATCACTTATAATGAAGAAGCCCCGAAGTTAGTTCGAGACTTGGGTTATGACACACATAAAACTAACTCAACGATACTTTACTTGTTTACAAATACATAAATAGAGAAACATCCAAGACCCAGGTCAGTCTGAAATAGGTCATTTTCCATCTTGACCTGACCGGGGACAGAGGTCGTCTCTTTTAACGAGAATCGGCGAGAAGGTGCAAAAAGGAATCAAAATAGTGATGGGTTGCTAGCCGTTTCACCTATAATAACATGATTCGCATTTTATGCCATTTCCTCGATAGGCTTCTACGATCTCCGAGGGAAGATAGCACAATTATGTTACTTTCTCGGCGTTTTTTCTCATATTAACTTGTATTTCATTAATTTACTGCACTTAAAATCTTAAGATTATAGTACAAAATGTTTGTCTACCAGTTCACCTTTAGTAAGTTGTAGAAAAAATGGTAGATGGGGTGCAAATTTAACTATACTTATCGAAAGGGTATTTAATTATTTAACGTAGTCTTTGAAAGAAAATGTGACATGTCCAAAAGTCGCGCATAGCTTTATAAAATGTCAACAAATGTTACATAAAGAAAGGGAGGAAAAAGGGAAGGCATTTGTTGGACACAACAACATTCTAATAAAATTTTAACATATTCCTTTCAATGCAACCTCTGTTCTTCGCGCTACTCTGTCCATTCTTTCTCATTATTAGCGCAAAGAGTTGTTTTATTCCTCAGTTGGTGAGTTAGCGCACAATTTCCCATTTACCTCGTCTCATCATCACTGCCACACTCAAAAACCATCCTTACTTCTTTCCAATAAAGATTACTTTTATTTAGCAACGATCTTTTATGAGGATCTTGAGTGTTTGTTATTGGAATTAAGTCTTATGTGTTGGTAATAGGGTTGATTTTGAGTTGTGTGTCGGTCGTTGGAATGAAAACTCTTTAAGCGACCGATTGCTCTGAATTAAGGAAATAAGCAGTTTTAATTGGAGAAGATTATTCAGCAATTTTCCATCGCGTCTAGCAGCGGAATTAGTTCCAAAGAGTGGCTCGGTTCTGTTGATGGCTTTTTGATTTGTGAATCAATAGGCATGGCAAATGGAAAAATATCTTTAGCCCATCGGTTAGGAACTAAAAATATTGTATATATATACACCGCAATGAAATTGCGCATGACGTCACAGCTAAGTACGCTTTTTACTTAGCGGTGACGTTTTAAGCCTGCACTTCGGAACTTTGATGCTGCGTATCTTTGAGAATTTTGACTTTTTTGGTAAACTGAAAAAAAATGGGTCCATTATTTTTGGATAGTCTAAAAGACGGACTGATTACAATCATACTTTTCTAACCCTGTCGTCATCCCTATTGTTATATTTGTAAGTATAGATACAGAGACTATCTTACCTATATCTCTTACGGGGTAGGCAGGATCTATAGAGTCTAGGGACGCAAGGCACTAACCTTGCGTCCCTAGACTCTGTTTGGCCTAGGCCATGTTTGGCGTGAAGGTAGAAAAAAGGAATAAAAAACTGGTCAAGTGCGAGCAGAACTCGCAAACGGAGTGTTCCGTACCATTATCTTTAAAACGGATTGTTTTAGGTAAGTTTGAGTTATTTGTGTGTCTGGTGTAGTGCCTAAACAAATGGGCTAATTTTAATGCGGTTTATTTTGTTTAAAAAGTTGACTTGATCGAGATGGTTTTTGATATAAATCGATTCTGCGGTTTAGAAGTTATTGGGGGAATTGCGTTTGAAAGTAGTTTTTTTTTATTTGCCCGGCAAATTACCTTGTTTTTATCTATTAAATCACTTATCTAATACGCTTTGTACCTACCTAAATAATTATATTTTTTGCTTCATCAATAGTAATTCAACGATTTCAAAATAAAGTGCTGCAGGATATTGTTAACGCTGCGTGGTATGTAAGAAACGACGACCTGCGCCGGGACCTTAATATACAGTTCGTTGACAAAATTATAAAAAGTACGCCGAAGCACATGAGTTTAGGTTGCTTCACCATGCGAACGTTAAGGCGATCCAGCTCCTTGACGACACAGACATTGTGCGAAGACTTAAAAGAACTAAACCGTTCGAACTAGTGTAGCAGTGATATATGTGAATAATAGTGACAAGGAAAACAAAAGACACATGAACAGAGTGCATTCCCCTTAATAGAGACGGTAACAAAAGTGCCGATGGACACATTCCTATAAAATTAGTATTTTATAAAACTTGGTCAATGATAAATTACTTATTAGTTTGAGTTAAGGCTAGATCGTAATATAATTAGCGTATTAATTTACAATATAAATATGTTAACATACGGAAAAAAAAACAATAAGTTATCTTACTTTACTTACGTCTAGTACTGTATGAAAGCGAAAGTAAGAAACTCAATAAAGCAAATCCTCAAATCTAAGATTACCCCGAACGCCTCTCAACAAATATTATTCTACAAATAGCCTTATAAATCCTTTTATAACACTTACAATGCCTTTAAGAAACCGCATGATTTCTAAGAACTTTTGTCCACACTAATACACCTCTTGACCACTGTGCAAAAAAGGACAATGCGAGACTTCGGCCGCGTAACATTTCAAGCATCTACAATTACAAAGTGACGACAATGGTAAAGAAAAAATGTAGCGAAATGACCAGTGGATTAGGAGCTACTGTGTACTTTTATGTTTGTCATATAGATATTATTTATTTAGGACATCTTCATCAGGACTTTTTATCCTCTCTGTACAGTCAGCCAAAAAAATACCTGGCCCAGCGGTTTACCTATATCTTGAATTTTCTCTAAAACTAAAAATAAGATTAACAGACAATGTTTATTTAGAAAGTTCATTAAAGGGCTACCTGAATTTTCCAGAGTCCAATGCTGTCCCCATTTGAAATAAATAATTTGAAAGAAAACGGAGATATTATTTAAAATGTTGTCTTTATCAGACCCTAGATAACCCATGAAACTATTTTAAGAACTACTGTTTACATTTAAAAGTGAGAACGTGAAGATTTTCTACGCACGTTATCGAAAAACGGCCTCATTTGGCTAAAGTAAGCAGTATTAGCCCAAGGATTTCCAACATGACCGATCAAGAACGGCCTGCATCCAGCGCTTTCCAGCGACCTTGGTCAGGTCGTCTGACTACCTTGTTGGTGAATGTCCTACGCTTCGCTTGCCAGTATCCGGTCGCCTTTCGAGAACCTTTTCACCCCATCGGCCATCGATTCTTCGTTCTATGTGTCCCGCCCACTGCCACTTCAACTGGTGTCAGATTTATAAAGCTGCCCAAAGGCATCTGACATAATTTAACGACTGCCATACAATGATGACAGCCGGGACCAACGTCTTATACGTGCCTCTCGAAACACGGAGGAGCTAGAGAACTTCATTATTCCATTGTGGTCACCCACCCTGTGCGGATCACGCCCAGAGAAACGCAAGTAATGCCAGGCCTGTGTCACTCCCAGTGTAAGTATCGAAAATGTACCTACATCATTACTTTGCTCGGCGACCACTTCGAAGGGGATAATTCAGTTTTATGAATCGCTTGTCCAGAGTAATAAGAATGAAATTGGCTTGCAATGGATCTATATTAGGTATTTAAACGAAGAGGTGAGGAGTTCTGACGTGAGCTAAATTAAACCACAGAGCTAAACACATAATCTAGATATTTCTTTGAATTTCTTTTCTTAGTAAGATTACTAGTAAGTACTCATTCTGTGGAAAAAATATACCGCTGCCTCGTAAGAATTATACTCTCACCACAGACGCACATATAGTACCTAAACGACATGTCTACCATCGTTTCAATCCAATAAACTCCTTTAACAAACTAATAAAACAAAAGACAAACAAAACCTCTCGAGCACTACATATTTATTGTACATACATGAACACATTGCCAGGTGTTCGGGGGGAGGGAGGTGCCTGAATTCGATTCCCGGCTATTGAAAAGTTTCAAGAGGCGAAAAGCTTCGACAAACGAAGCTAAGTGAATTTCGAGCCCTCGGAAAAATGGGCCGGATTCAGAGGTGAATAAATAAATATATAGCTCTTCATCTGTTGCAAATAATAAAACAATAGATAAACAATTGACCTGGGAGAAATTCCTCCCAGTAACAGGTAAGGGGATAGGGACAATACACACAGATTGAGTTAGCCCCAAGATAAGTTCGTGACTTGTGTTCTTGGATACTAACTGAATGCTAGATTTTATAACAAATACATAAAAAGATAAACATTCAAGACCTAGGTCAATTTGAAAAAGATCATTTTCCATCTTTACCTGACCGGGACTCAAACCCAGGACCTCCGGAGTGGCAGTCTGGCATGGTGACCACCAACCCACAGAGGTCGTCAAGTAAGTACATACCTAAATCATCATCTTTCCATCGCCGCTCTACATCTTACTTAATCTGTAACCAAGAAGTCTCTCACAAATCTCACTCTTCTAACAAAATGTTGAATTCTACAAACTCCCTGTGAAGTGAATATTGGAACTTGGAGCTCCAGTTCTAGGGGTCTTCTTAAAAAGATCTCTCCAAGATTGATCTCCGCCGCTGGTGACAAGAGGCTGGCTGTTTTTTTTAAATCAGTATTATAACGTATATATAACGGGGAAAAAATGTGAGATCCAAGAAGGCTGGCCGCATTGGCCTGCGTTCTTGGCACTATGCCACGACACATGGGCACTATTTTTTCAGGTGAAATTTGTAGCAAATAATAAACTTTTTCTTTTTAAAGGGTTTTAGGTATTTACGAGTAAGATGCGGCAATAAAGTACACAAACTAAAAAATAAATCTCGCTGGTTCAATCCTCGCTCACGTAGATTTTTTTCACCATTACTCGTTTTATTATTTAGCTTTTCTTTTTATTTGTAATGTGGAAATTATTATAACTTACTTACATAAATAAATATCAATGAACCCTTATCATGATAGTAAATATTATCTTTTATAAAAAATGGTTCCTGAATACGTCCCTGCCGCGGCGGCTTGGTTCCAATTTTTATCAATCCCATTTCATTTCCCCTTACGAAAGTTTTCCTCCAATTTCGCGCTCTCGCCCCCGCCTACCCTAGTGCTGTACTTTACGATAAACATACGCTTTGTCGATATTGTCTTTACAGACTTAAAATATCTAGCGTGTTAGGACAGGTATTCCATTCTGGTCTGCGAGAAAAGAAAAAACTTAGAATGAACTAGCTCTTCCTACGCAAATCATAGAAGCCGATCCAGGGACGCTAGACGCCCAGAAAAAGCTAATCATTTTAATAGACCATGCGGCTAACAACCAATTAGTTTTTGATTCCCTTTTCCACCTTCCTGCCCACCGTCGTGTTAAAACTGGCCTCTGAGTCTTGCGGCCCTGAGCTCTGTCTCTGTCCGCAAGATCCAAACTGCTTTATCTTGCCCGTAAGGGATAAAGAAGTTATAACAAGAAAAAAACGGATAGGTGATAGATAGATAATTATTTTATTGATATCAAAAAGACACACATAATTACACTCACATTAAAAACGTGCAGAATAAAAATAATAACAAATAAAGCATAGTTTGTAAAGTGCTATGTGTGCCGCAGCGATAGCAAAGCGTTGTGGCTCAGCGATACGTTTGCTCGGAGAACAAACCACTGGTTTTCAGCCGTAGGTGCTAGTCGCATTGCTTATTAGCAAGTTTCAAATTCTCTAGGGAAGAAATATTAGGTAAAGATTTTGAGATACGTGAGTTTTTTGACCGAGAAAAATTCGAATAGTGACGTGAACGCTTCCTGGCACTTCTTCTCCTTCTGCGACCATCTTAAAAAATTCACTTTGTTACTAAAATGGCCCATTAATCTGGATGCATTTGGCGTGACCAGCCCAATCCTACTTGGTTTAGCGGTTTTCTGTCCTGCATCAATTTCAGGCTTCGGGCAATTATCTAATATGCTGGAATAATAACCAGCCAATTGCGAGTCGGACTCGTGCATGAATGGTTCCGTACCATTATCTATAAAAATTACTGGTGTATGGGAGCCCCTCTCAAATATTTATTTTATTTTTGTATTTGTTGTTATACGAGTAGCAGCAATAGAATCGCATCATCTGGGAAAATTTCAACTGTCTAGCTATCACGCTTAATAAGATACAGCCTGGTGACTGACAGACATACAGACGGACCGATGGACAGATGGACATATTATGGACAGCGGAGTCTTAGTAATAGGGTCCGTTGGTCGTTGTTGCACTTTGGATACAGAAACCCTAATAATGAGAAGTCCCTGTGGGTTTGTGGGATGGTTGCAAGTAACGCCGTGGGTATAGCTAGATAAAGATACATTATCACGTCTTTTTCTGTAACTGGGCAGACAAAACCTAGGGCCGTAAGATTCAAAGTCCATGTTTTGTTTGATGGTGGGCATGAAGATGAAAACAAGTCATTAAAAAGATAACTTGTTAAAAATAAAATTAATGATAATGTTTTATCGACATTTATTTATGCTCGTGTTTTCCCATCCCTACAGTTTAAACATTAAAGTGTTTCTTGTGAGACGCGGGCGTATCAAAGATCATTTCTCAGCTATTACGCGGCCAAATTCGATTGCAACGCATTTACAACGACACTTCCTTATTAACTGACCTACTGGAATTGGTTGGTTAATATACTTGAGTTTATTCGTTGATTAGGTTGTTTTAGAAAATCTGATATTTAGTCTTAAATCTGTTCTTCTTCCAGTGCAATCTTCAACGAAGGTCGGCAATCATCATTGCAATCTGGACTTTTGAGACAGCTGCTCGGATTGGGATAGCTTACTCTTACTGTATACCCATTGGCGTAGGTTTGTCAGTATATACTCCTCCGTCCAGGCCTCCTTCTGACTTGGACCTTAACTTGTACGAGGATGATAAGTTGTAAAGGTTTCATTGTTGTTTCGAATTATGTGGCCTAGATAGTTGAAGTTTCTTTATTTTTATGCTTTTCTAGAATTTCAGGTTCCTTGGCCATTTTCAAGACGTCGTCCGGTGAAGAAACACATCTTGAGGAAACCTGTACACTAGTGAGTATTAGGTTAAATAGTGTGTGAAATGGAGAAGGCAATGGAAAACCACTCCATTACATTTTGTGCGACCCTTTCTACACAATGACAGAGAGCTTGGCTCTTAAATATATACATATAATAATAATGACGAGGACCGGAAAATATTTTTTTTCATTTTGCCAATCAACTATAATATTCAGAAATAATGGTCCCATATTTTTTGTTTAGCAAAGTAGTAAAATTCACAAAGATAGGTAAATAAATAAATAAATATATAGGGACAAATCACACTGATTGAGCTAGCCCCAAAGTAAGTTCGAGACTACGTGACGACCTCCTTGGCGTAGTGGTCACCATGCTAGTCCGCCACCCAGAGGCCCCTGGTTCGATCCCCGGTCAGGGCAAGTTGGAAAATGGCCTTTTTCAAATTGTCCTGGGTCTTGGATGTTTATCTATGTATGTATTTGTTATAAAATATAGTATCGTTGAGTTCTCGAACTTACTTTGGGGTTAGCTCAATCTGTGTTATTTGTCCCGATATATTTATTTATTTATTATTATTTAGGTATATCGAAGTTTTGGAGTGGGTGCGATTTATGTCACCTTTTGGTGAAGATCGTACTTGATCGTGACGTCACGCGAAATTTAAATGCGCTGTGTCTTCGTCATTATTTCGGCAGCATAAATGATTATTTGCTAATCAGAGGAAAGAAAAATATGTTTACCATGCTTTTTAATGATTCTTCCTAATGAGCTAAAAAAATTTTAGCCCATATCCGTGTTCTTAAAAATCATGTCATGTTAACATTTTTGTGACTTTATGGAGAGGGTCTGAAGATGCTACCACGTTGCGATCATTAACGGTGTAGACAGAGTCCAGGGCTCCAAAACTCAAATGCCACACTAGCGTGATGGTGAGCATGACTTGGAACAAGTCATTATCAAAAAGAAAAGTCCCAACTGCCTTCTTATATACCAAGTGTCACTCTCAGAATTGAGACGAATCTAATGACACCTCTCAAGCCTAAATCCATCGAGCCATTCAGGCCTCAGAGCATGCCAAACAATTATACATAGATACTCTCGAAAAACATAGCCCGCCTTCTGGCGCAGTCGGGTTAAAACTGAAATCAACACAGTGATAGGTTTCTAGCTGCAATATTGACATACTTTATGCTTGTCCTTTTCATTGATCTGCTATTTTGATTGTTTTTACCATTTTCTCACGCTAAAAGTGGCCTTTGAGTCGTAGTTGCTCTGGGCTCTAAGACTTAAAGGCCACTGAGTCTGGAGCCATAAGACCAAACATTTTCTATCTGCACTATCGTGTATTATTATAAATTTATACCTTAGGTAGGTATACCTAACCTTGAATCATTTATTTTTATTTACTGTATGTTAAATAAAAATAAATAATTCAAGTACCCCTTTTTTAAGAAAGTTGGTACTCATAGGTGCCAAGAGACGATATTCAACTGTTAATCCCTTTATAAATTTGTACCGCCAAAACATTTCTTCAAACATCTCTCAATAAGTATAAGAACTTGAAAATGATCTTAAACAATTTTTTCACACCTAAAGAATTTTAACAAACACATTACACCCCCGAACAATACCAGTGCTCGAGATTTGCGAAAAACATTCGAAAAAAAGTTTTGTGTTGAAAATAACACCTTCGAACAATAATAAAACTATATCTACTTAAAAGCCGTAATAATTATTCAAAAATATACCTTTTTCCTTTGATATAAAGTGTAAAATTCATTCAACAAAACTGTAACAAATAATGGTACTTATCTTTGTCGGTTTTGCGCAAACATCTTTACTTCACAGATTAAAAATACTTATCGATTTACAAATATAAAACTACTTTCATCAATGATGACAACAGTCCTTAATGAATTTTAATAACGTTGAAAATGTAATGACAATAATGGATATGAACAGTAAAATAATGTTGGTTTTGGTCACAATGCTATCAGAATTAGAAGACGCCGCACGTGTTTTCAGAATTTCTATAATAAGTCTTAGTAAAGATATATTACAGAGGTGGTTTGATGGAACCGCAAAGGAAATAGGCAGGTGAAGACAATAATTTCGGTACAAAAGATAAATTCATGTTGAGCCAAAACGATGATTTTGCCGATCGACGATGTCATTAGGGATTACACGATTATAATTAAACTGATAAGTAAGGTGAGTAAAATTGCATTGACCGGTTAAAGAAGAGCAGTATGTGACCTAAAACAACACAACACATAGGACTAGTAGATATTAATGTAAGTAAACTATTTTTATGGATGGGTGGCGGACTAGCATGGTGACGACCTCCGTGGCGTAGTGGTCACCATGCTAGTCCGCCACCCAGAGGTCCCGGGTTCGATTCCCGGTCAGGGCAAGTTGAAAAATGGCCTTTTTCAAATTGTTCTGAGTCTTGGATGTTTATCTATATATGTATTTGTTATAAAATATGGTATCGTTGAGTTAGTATCCCATAACACAAGCCTCGAACTTACCTTGGGGCTAGCTCAATCAGTGTTATTTGTCCGTATATATTTATTTATTTATTTATTTATATCAAGATACGCGGCAGCGTGTCAGAGCCAAGTTCAAAAAAAAGAAGAACTGGCGATGCAGCAGCCGTGTGTATATTTACACGAACCATTTTGAGCTACTTTTGACCCTTTCACAACTCGAAACCTATTTAACCTATATTTAATGTATGTGTTAATTACATGACATTTAGCATATACATTAAAGTTATCTAGTTCGTCTAGAATCCAAGCTAGTTTTTGCAAGCCTACTTATATTTGGCTAATTAACTTATCATCTTTACGTTATACGTTATTGTGATTACACTGTAAGGTTCCATTCTTATAAATATTTGAAACATACTTGTAAAAAAACTAGCCAGGTCAAATGTTAACATTCTTATCAATAAAATTCAATATTCTAAGAACTTGGCGGCCATTTAGATCTCAATTCTTTTGTCGGAGTTTGAACTTGGCTCCCATTTTCACTATTATGTTTTTGGTGGGTAAGGTCTTACCAATATACAAGTAGTGGGTACAATGGTACTTCCATCTTATCTGTCAGTGTCAATTATGTTTCAGACCGATTTCAGATAGAATAGGGACCTATTTTTACCCGACTTCGACAAAGCCAAAAGGAAGGCTAATAATTTTAGCAGTCTATGTATTTATTAAATACATTTTGATCTATTTACAAAATAAAGATTGATATGAAAAAAGAAAAAATTTAAATTGGGGAGACAATTTAAAACAAATTATTATTTCCTTCGAAATGCCCATCTCGTTTACAAAAATCAAATTATTCGCGTTAAGAGGGAACTTTGTAATTGCTTTCAAAAGATCCAAAAAACAAATTATAACATTTCAAAGAGTTTGGAAATTCAGTGAAAATAACGCGTAATAACTTTAAATGGCGGACGAAAATCAATCAAGACGTTGTGGAGTTGATTGGACTTAAAACCAATTAAATGTGGAAATAAAGAGGAAATTTTGTGATAATGTTTTGGTTTTAATACTATATTTATTTATTTTAAGCCTGCGACAAGAAAAGAAGAAAGTAGCCCACGTTTCGCTCATAACAAAAAAAAAAAACAATAGTAGTAAAAAATATCTTCCAATAATATGAATATTTTCTGGTTGTATTTTTTATAACATTTCCTCAGTAAAAGAAAGAAAAAAAATACTCCTTTTGACTTATAAAATGAAAACGAAACATTTTTGATTGTAGAAAAATAAATCAAATCAAGAATTCAATGTTTATTCAGTAATTAGGCCTTTGCAAGTAGTTTTACACGTGAATATATAAGCTTGGTATAAATGACGTGTAATGTTTACAAATTCAAATTATTTATTTATCGTTATTTCAAAGAAAACTGCCGATACAAGCATTTCAAAAAGACCACTGCTGGAAGAAAAATCGCCGAAAAAACTTATTAACAAAGTAAAAAAAATACGTAATTATTGTCGGACTATCTTTTCCACCACCTATTAAAATCTTCCAACAAACAACACGACGACCTCACGCTGTTACATCTCAATAATCCCATTCAAATAACACATAATGTGGCTATAACGTTATTCACATGGGATTATAACGCGTTAACAGTTATTAAATAACGCTAAATAACGATTAGCTACGGCTATTAGCGGTATATTCCACGCTCTAATGCGTGATGTGAATATGTTGCTAATATTTTTGGCAGATACAGGACGTTGTTTTTTAATAGCCTTTATATTTCACGCTGTCTGTTTGTCTGTTAAATCTTACAAGTTAAATTTGACCCACGTCCCAGTTTCTATGATTTTTTTTTAAATATTAATTATAATTATTTTATTCCTAATTTATTCTTTCCGATATGCTTATCTAATTAAATTTACACCCCATCTAAAAAATATGCAACGTCCCAAAGGTGAACTGATAGCCTTTTTGTACTATAATCTTCAGATTTGAAGTGCAATAAATTGAGTAAATAAAATCAGATGGCAATGCAATATTATTGTGACAAGAAGCTGAACTGAACTGACGTAAAATGATGAAACCCTGTGCATTGGGCATATGACAGAGCCTGCCATTTAACTCAAAGACCACGTGTAGCATGATGGCGAAAAAAAGGAAAACAAAAGAGTTAAGACATGATTTCGATTCACCCTCATTCCCTCAATCGGCTCTTACGAAACTGCGGGGGAAGATAAACAGTTGATACTTTCTTCTTTTTTTCTCCCAACAACATAAAAACTAGACCATTTTGGGTATGTAAATAATCTGACGTCATCTTTATTATGAAATCTTAAGCAAAATTGTCAATTATCAAATGTTAAAATATCCAAAGATAAATAAATGTCTTTGATTTGACTTCGATTTTTTTATATATATTTTATAAATTGAATTTATCAAAAAGTAGGCCCAAAAATACTTTGTATTCATGTTTATATATATTTTTTTAATTATTTATTACTTGTCAAAATATAGACTCATTTCAGAACATCCTGTACCCAACAATGGCGGCGTGTCACGCCGTGTAATTGTGGTGGCCCTCGTGTGAAGCCCTCGGGGATTACAACACATTAACACCTTTTTTGTCGTCGGGTAAGTGTTAACACTCACTGATGTGGTCTCTATTTGGAGATTTTCCGCGGTAATAGCTTCCTAAATATCTTATTAGTAGTTGGTTTTTATTTCACCCGACTGCGTTAGAAAGAGGGTATGTAATGTCTTCGGTGTGCTCACATGCCCGCAATGCGCGAGGACTTTCACCCATAAGATTGGCTACATAAGTCACATGCGAGCACATGAGCGAGTTCCACAACTATGAAGCAGTCGCCATGACCGAAACCGGTCGGACATCATCATCATCATGTAATGTCTATGTTTATTTTTTGGGACGCTTCAGCTTGAGAGGTGTCTTTAGATTTATCTTCATTATTGTGAGAGTGAAATTCGTTGTATAAAAAAAATATAAAGTTTGCATCATGTCAATAGGAGATGAAGCTAGAAACCCATCACTATTTTTATTACCTCTTTCTATGTTTACTCCTGCCATCAAGCAAAAAGGGTTTTCGGATCTCTGTTCACTTATTAACACACTAGCTTTTGCCCGCGGCTTCGCTCGCGTAGGGGTGTAATTTATCAAAATCCTTTCTTAGGGGATGCCTACGTCATAGTAGCTTTATGCATGCAAAGTCTCAGCCCGATCGGTTTAAAATTGGCAAAGTTTCATACAAACTTTCATCCCCTATTTTATCCCCTTGGGGGTAGAATTGATCAAAATTCTTTCTTAGCGGATGCCTACGTCATAACATCTACCTGCATGCCAAATTTCAACCCGATCCGTCCAGTGGTTTGGGCTGTGCGTTGATAGATCACTATGTCAGTCAGTCAGTCACCTTTGAGTTATATATATTTAGATTAATCACGAAAAAGCAGTGCTGCAGTAATAGTATAAGTATATTTATCATACGTATTTATATACATGTAAGTATATAATTTGCATTTATTACTTAATCTATAATATTTATGTTGTGTAAAGTTTATGTAATTAAATACGTCCTAATTAATTTCTTTCGATATACTTATCTAATTAAATTTGCACCCCATCTACCATTTTTTTTGCTACGTACCATATGTGAACTTGTAGACAATGCTTAGTATTAAGTTGTACCTTTTGTATTATAATCTTAAGATTTTAAATGTAATAAATAAAAAAAAAAATAACATTTGAATTAAGGTAATGGCAAATTAAAAGAATATATATAAACCTACATTACCACTGGCTCACTGGCCGTAGGCCGAGCCACTCCCACCGAGCCCTGCGATGTTTTTTTTAATTTTTGGAAATCCAAGATGGCCGCCAAAAGACGACTGCTTCTGATTTGGCTGAAAATCGATATCTATATGTATTTTGAGCAGAAAAGTCCAAATTTCATATTTTTTTGGAATCCAAGATGGCGTCTGGATTTTAGGATTTTAACTTATTTTGTTCATAACGTTTCAATGGGACATCGTAGGGGTCTGAAATTTTGTATCCTGGGGTAAAGCACCCCGCGAAACTCGAAACTGCAATCATATTTTGGATCCAAGATGGCCGCCCTCACATTTTTTCATGTTTCCTCAACAGACTGCAATGTTTATTCATTTTCTGAACTGGAAACATATTTAGCCTACCTCAACAGCTGCACGAAAAACCGCGGGCTGCTTGCAGCCCGCGCAACGCCCGAAAAGCTAGTTAAAAAGATAAATATATAGTCAAACAAACAAAGAGCGATGGAGCGCGCCATGCTCGGAATCACGCTGATAGACCGTGTATTTCAACGTACAGATTTGCCGCAGAACTAAGGTCGAAGAAGTAGGTAGACGGATCACGCAGTTGAAGTGGGAATAGGCGGGACATTTGGCTAGGAGAGAAGACAGCCGATAGACCAAAGCAGTAACCAAGTGGTGGCTGAAACAGGGGAACAGACCAGTAGGGAAACCACCGGCCCGTTGGTCAGACGATATTGTAAGGTTGAGGGGTAAGCAGTGGATGAGAATGGCACAAGACCGTGGGAAATTGCACAAAAAAAATGCGTCCTATGCCCAGAAGTGATAATGATAAAATTAGTCCATACAGTATAAGTGACATTATTGTTCGAAATGAAATTAATTTAAATACATTGTTCACGCTTGCATGTCTGTAAATCATAGATAACAATCTCCACATGATAAATTTTGTAACAATTTCAATTTACAATGTTCATTTGTGCCTGGAACATTACAATTCATATAGGTACTATCACAGTTTGTCACAGTGTACGAGTATCACAGACATAGCATTTCGGGTCTTGTGACTTCAAGCAAATAACGCCTAGGCTTGCCTACCCATCGTCATGCGTACCTATCGCCTTATAGTCACAATTATTTCTCTTCTTTGTCACTAGATGGCGCTATAGCTATGATTAAAACATTAGAATCTCTTATTAATGTTATTTAAATGAAGTAGTACTACAATGAATTAAATATGATTTATAAGAAACGCAATATATAACGCATAGTGTTATGCCCAATGGAATATTGCTGCTGACAGTGCTGCAGATATAAATACCATATTTGTTTTACAAAAACGCGTTGTTAAGTCTATATATAAACTAGGTGCTAGAGAGTCTCTAAGGGAACTTTTTAAAGACATAAATATTTTGACTCTCCTTTCGCAATTCATTTATGCGAACATTATGTACGTGCGTCAGAATAAACATACATATAAGTAAAATTATGATATTCATAGTAATAACAATAGAAATAAAAATAAATTAGCTATCTTAACTTTTCGGTTAAAAAAAACAGTCTTTTGTGGGTCGCAGGCTCAGCTTACGTCTCTATAATAAAATTCCAGATAATGTAGTAGCGTTACCATTATCTAAGTTTAAGACTGCCGTTAAAAATCATTTATTAAAAAATGCTTATTATCATGTAAATGACCATTTATCTGATCAAAATTATTGGAAAGAATTGACTGCAAATTTTAATTGTATTATTTTAATTGTAAATTCTTGGAAATAATTGACTGCAAATTTTAATTGTATTAATTTTAATTGTAAATTCGTGGAAATAATTGACTGCAAATTTTAATTGTATTAATTTTAATTGTATGTATTATTATGGTTGATGCTGGCTGAAAATGGAAATAGAAATGGAGTCAAACATAATAATTACTAATCTCTTAAAAATTGGCTTTTTTAAAATTTTACATATAAACAAACGCAGACTAATCGGTTTGTTAATAAAATAAGCTCTCGATCTAAACCCGAAGGCTGCAGTGCAACGAATGCACTTAAAATTTCCATTTCCACGTCGTCCTGAAGGTAATGCCAGTTCCTTTCATTTCACTGCCATTATTGATAATAATATTGTTTCCGATTACCCTGAAGCTTAGGCATGACGCTTCATGCAAGCGGAATATGATTTATGCTTACTACTTACTACTAGAAACAAAACTATACATCCGGTCACATGTCAATTTATTTATAAATCTTTATTGACCCATAATTTTTTTTTACATTTGGCGGACTTAAGAGCGGCCTTCCCGTCTTACTTTTCATACAAACGCTCATACGTGATTATGGCGTTGTACCAGATCTTTCTTTAAAAAATTTGAACTCACAGGTATCTTGGGCGCTATTTCTAGGTTTCTGTCGACATAAAAAATTAAAATTTTAAAAAACAAAGTCAATATAAGGCTCCAAAAATATCCTTTTTTGCACTAATTTTAGCTGAAATTCGACCGTTCATAAAGTACTTATAAATTGTAAAAGTAAAAAATATATTTTGATACAAACCTCGCAAATGTAATGAAAATTTTGAATACAAAACATTTATTTCACATACTTGTAAGGCTTACTGATAAACACGTATCACCTGGAACAAGTTATATGAAATTTCCGCACCCTATGAATAGTTAATATTTGTTCAATGGATTTTTTTTTTTTTTTTTTAAGTAACACTGAATGTTAATAATAATACTTATTTCATTTAATAGAATGCAAACCATGCCCTTAGGCGCTATCTCTTTCTTTTTGGTTCGCCTCTTTTTCTGGCAATGCCCTGGATGAAACACCAAGCTTCTCAAACTATGTTCGCGTTGATAACAGCGCGGCCGGGAAGGGCCGCCTTAACACTAAAAGCGTTCTCTCTGCAGGAAAAAATAGATAAATTATTGCAAAGCAAACAATAAAACGATAAAATTACAACACAATATACTAACATTTTAATATACATAATTATACATATTATATATATATATATATACCATATAATATGTCTTATAATTTATAACATAGAATACAATATTACAAATACACACTCATATATCATACATACAATATACACGCATAAACATACCCACACTACATACAAACAGTTGAAAATGAACGCTTCTTTAAAAAAAAATTGTGGAAATTTCTTTAATGTCAACGGGTAAAGCATTCCAGAGCGGTGAAGCTTGTAGGGTAAAAGAGTTAGCCATAAAACTTGTTGTCAATGTGTGAGTTAGTGTTTAAAGCCACCTAACACCGCCGAGAACGGGGGAGAGGTGCCCTGTATTGCGGGGGACGCTGCGAGTTTTCGTTCTGTATTTTAATATTATATATACACAATATACATTGTCAAGTATTTATTCCTGACGGGGCAGACAGCGCCCAGGGCTGTAAGACCCAAAGGCCACTCTTAGCGTGATGGTGGGCGTTAACGTGGAAAAAGGAATCAAAATAGTGATGGGTTGCTAGCCGCACCGCTTATTAACATGTCGCTCGTTCCCTCGATGGGTTTTTACGATATGCGCGGAAAGAGAAGCAGCTGGTATATTATAAGTTTTTTCTTTTCTCCCAGTCCAGAATGGGAGAACTTTATATTAATAAATATATGTGCCCGGAGTGTAGAATCAAAAATGAGGAGAGGAATAAAAGAACGAAGAACGGAGATAATTTGGGAAACGACTTGTAACAAAAACCCTGTCCGATCCTTGAAGGAGCAACTCGAACCGTCAATATAAACAACTTTTCCTATGGGACCAATGCTTGAAACTCAAAGAAAAAATTGTCAATTTTATACAAATTGCCGGGCCGGCCGAACACTTTTGTATAAAAATGTCGATTTTTTTTCTAGTTTCAAACATTGGTCCCACAGGAAAAGTTGTTCATATTGACGGTCTGAGTTGCTCCTACGAGGATCGGACAGGGTTTTTATTACATATTTTATACTTACCTTACCTACGTTGGGATCATGATACTGTTAAATATTGGACAAGAATGTAGACTATAAAAGATTAGGTTATATGGAAAAACCATGAAGCGGTTTATACCCAACTAGCTTTTGCCCGCGGCTTCGCTCGCGTAGGGGTGTAATTTATCAAAATCCTTTCTTAGGGGATGCCTACGTCATAGTAGCTTTATGCATGCAAAGTCTCAGCCCGATCGGTTTAAAATTGACAAAGTTTCATACAAACTTGCATCTCCTATTTTATCCCCTTGGGGGTAGAATTGATCAAAATCCTTTCTTAGCGGATGCCTACGTCATAACATCTACCTGCATGCTAAATTTCAGCCCGATCCGTCCAGTGGTTTGGGCTGTGCGTTGATAGATCACTATGTCAGTCAGTCACCTTTGAGTTATATATATACAGATAATGAGTGAATAAAAGCTGAAGAACAAGACAGAACTTATCTTTTTTTATCCATACTCGGGTAGAATCATTTTGGGCGAGGAGCGTTGCATAGCGTTGCGATGCACCGCAATAAAGTGGTGTACTCAACTTAAAATTATAGTATTTGGTTTAAATAAGTTTGCAGCTATATACTCATTTAAAGATTTACAAAACTCATTGTTACTATTCTTAGCGTACATAGCATGAAATCAAAAATGTAAGGCTACTCGATCTAATATTTCTCTACCGTGTACAAGCAGTCTTTAAGGAGGCCCTTCCCGACCGCTCTGTCGTCAATTCGAGCATAGTTTGGAAAGCTTGTTGTTTCATCCAGAGCAATACTGGAAAAAGAGACAAACTAAAAAGAGAGAAATAGCGCCTAAAGGCCCGGTTTGCATTCCATTGAATGAAATTAGTATTATTATTAACTATCCATTGAACGAATATTAACTAATCCTAGGGTGTGGAAATTTCATAAAACTTGTTCTAGGTGATAAGTGCTTATCAGTAAACCTTACAAGTATGTGAAATAAATGTTCTGTATTAAAATTTTCATTACATTTTCGAGGTTTATATAGAAAGATTTTTACCTTTACAATTTATGAGTACTTTATGAACGGTCGAATTTCAACTAAAATTTGTGCAAAAAAGCAGATTTTTTGAGGCTTATACTGATGTTTTTTTCTTTAAATTTTATTTTTTTATTCCGATAGAAATCTCGAAGTAGCGCACAAGATATTTGTGAGTTCAAAAGTTTTCAAGAAAGATCACTTACAACGCCATAATTACGTACGAGCGTTTGTATTAAAAGTAAGACGGGAAGGCTGCTCTTAAGAGTCCCCTTTCCCTGGACAGAATCAAACTTTCCCATACAAACGTAGTCTAAGTTTTATTTTGAAACAACGCGTCGGATATGGGCAAAATTATGTAATTTTAATGAAATTACAATAATCTAGGGTTATAATTCGTTTCTGACAGTAAACTTATAAACTTAAAAGAGAATATAGTGTAATTTATTATATTTCACCATCAGTATGGAAAACTTCTACACCCGTATATTATCTTTCCAGTTCATAATTTTAATGTCGGAAACCAATTATAACCCTAGATAATCGCAATTTTTTAATTTTTTTTTTTACCAAAATCTGACATGCCGTTTCAAAATAAAACGTAGACTACGTTTGTATGGAAAGGTCTTGGGTAAGGGGATTCTTAAGCCTCGGACATGTCTAACCCATCGCCTTGTAAACATATATATTTCTCTTCCTTGTCGTTAGATGGCGCAATAAGTATTTACTAAAACATTAAATTCTTATGTCACTATTATTATAATTTAGTTCATATTCAACAATTTCTTTGTCACTTTTTGCTAGTCGTGTATGCTGCCATCTCTGTGTGCCTACCTGAGACTCCAGTTTTGCCTACATACGGGCCCTCCGATAGTTTCTTTGGCGTTGGATATCTGTTTCCTAGTTTTGTAAACTGTTACGTTATAATTACAAACATATTTTAAACTAAACAGGATTATTTGCGGTTTTTTGAAGCTTCTTACCTATTCAAACATACAAATTGTTATAGTCAAATAATTACTACCTACGCAATCGGTAATGCACAAAAACTGATATCTTGATCGCAAACAGATTCAGTTGCTCAAGGAGACCGGTGCAAGAATAGCATTCAATGTTTGCGTCTTTTGAGTCGCCGAAACGGGTACTTAGTAACTTAATACTTTAAGAGTACATTGAGTAGAAAACAAACTTGTGTTACACTGAGATTTAAATCTTTTGATCAATGGATACTTGAAAAAATACGTATAAGAGGACGATAGCCCAGTGGTCTACAGATGAGCTCAAATTATTTATTTATTTATTGAACTTTATTACAAAAACGTAACAGTAACATTTTGACGACCTCTGTGGCCTTGTGGTCATCATGCCAGGCTGTCACCTAGAGTTCCATGGTTCGATCCCCGGTCAGGTCAAGATGGAAAATGATCTTTTTCAGATTGACCTGGGTCTGAGATGTTTTCCTATATATGTATTTGTTATAAAATGTAGTATCGTTGAGTTAGTATCCCATAACACAAGTCTCGAGCCGACTTTGGGGCTAGCTCAATCTGTGTGATTTGTCCGTATATATTAATTTAATTATTTTAACAGGCTGACTTGAGGCCCAAGGCTTTTTCTACCAGTCAACCTGCAGTTGGTGCTGATGAAAGCTAATTTTGGACGAAAATACTAAAAGTACTAGAGGTATTAAAATAATACATGAAACCATACTATTTATAACGTGGAAGGGACATACCCGTAGTAAATTGAACCACGCGCTGTACTATATCACTATAGTGTAATGGAATTAAAATAACAACCAAATAACCAAAAAAAAAATTCGATATTCCCATACAAATTACCCGGGCGGTTGCACACTTTTGTATAAAAATGCCGAATTTTTTTTTGTGTTTTTGGCTGTTTTTTATATCATTATATTAAAGTGATCTAGTATAGCCCGTGGTTCGATTTATTACGGGTATTCAGCCCGTAAAAAATCCATATCCAGGGACATACCCTTCCACGTTGTATATAACTAATTATCTATAATATTATTTTTATAATCTTTTATTTATATATTTGTTTTCAAGGGGAGCCGACAGCTAATGCAATGTTGTGAGTGAAACAGTAAAAAAAAGATTCGTCTGGATGAAAGGGCTCCATGATATCAGACAACTCAACTTTGGGCACAAATAGAAGGCGCATGCACACGAGTATAAAGTTTATTCAAACACACGTTCACAACTTATGAGGTGGTAACGACACTTCGAAGTTCCCCACACTTAAGACCAAATCACTCAAGTTCAGAGATCACTCAAAACGTCAACGAATACGCGGGTCGCAAGCAGTTAATGATGTTAAGGGGCTACATGAATTTTCCGGGGTCCAGTGCTGCCCCCATTTAAAATAAATCATTTGAAAGAAAACGGAGATTTCATTTAAAATTTTGTCTTGATCAGACCCTAGATAACCGTTCAAACTATTTTATGAACTATTGTTTTCAGTTTAAAGTGAGAACGTGAAGCTTTTCTACGCACAATTGCGAAAAACGGCCACATTTGGCGTATGTGCGAATAATGGTTTAAACCTAGTAACAAAGTTAGTCTAACTTTGTTACTAGGTTTAAACCATTATTCGCCAAAAATGGAGTTGACATTGACAATTGAGTATGTGATCTTACTAGATGTCAACTTGATTTGGTCGGATAATGGTTTAAACCTAGTAACAAAGTTATTCTGGGTTTTATAATAAGACTGTAGAGTAGAAATTAAAAAAAATATTTTTGCCTCTTTGTTTGATTGTTTGTACACGCTAATGTCCAGAAATACTGGATGGATTCGAATGATTTTTTTTTATTATATAACTGTTAAGCCTGAGCAACATATAGAGTTTAATTGGTTTTGTAAAATGGAACACCTAATGCAGAACCATAATGGTCCAGCTAAACTATAAGAAATATAAAAATGACTACTTAGCAAAAGTTGTTCGACCAGTTGAGCATTTCTTGTTGAGGTATAAAAATCAAAGATCTGGAACACCTGATTCATTAATCTGTCAACAACCAGACCGTCGAATCCGACCGAAAGAACAATTGATAACAATGGTTATGCAAATATGCAGTTGTTGATAGATCCGGAGTCATAAAGTCCACGCGAACGAAGTCGCGGGTATCAGCTAGTTGTCAATAAATTTAAGAACTAGGTTCTTATCGATGGAGTATTTTCCATATCTTCCTATTTTCAGCCAAATGCTTGACCTCCCTGTACGATACGACTTTTGCCTTTTCTTTTACTTCATCCATGAAAGACCTTCTTGGTCTTCCTTTTAAGGGTTGGGAGTCATAGGCGGTCGAGCTCTCTCCGAGTACATTCTGGTTCTTAATCTGTGAGGCTTTGTTTTTCATCGACCAAGGTGTGAATAGATTTATGTCTACCTGCATATAAATAAATTTTGAGCCAAAAAACAAAGATTTGTGCTGGTAAAAAAATTTGATATACTTTGGAAACTACCTCCGTGGCATAGTGGTCACCATGCTAGTCCACCACCCAGAGGTCCCGGGTTCGATACCCGGGCAAGCTGGAAAATGGCCTTTTTCAAATTGTCATGGGTCTTGTATGTTTATCTATATATGTATTTGTTATAAAATATAGTATCGTATAGTTAGTATCCCATGACACAAGTTTCGAACTTACTTTGGGGCTAGCTCAATCAGTGTTATTTGTCCGTATATATTTATTTATAATATCGTTATAAAAATATAATAAAAAAATAAATAAAAGAAAACTAACTAAAAATATCTCGTTACAAAAACAAATTAAGGTCGTGTTTAACGCCCCGAAAATCAATTTGCGTCAATTAAAAAAAAGTACTATTCGCGACTCCATCGCCATATTGGGAGAACGCCTCAAACAAATGTCACATTTGAATAAACACCAACATTTAATTAGCAACTGTAACGTTCAATTTTGAATCTTATGTCTTGCACTTTATGGTTTTATTAAAATGCATTCTAATTCGTGTCAACCCATGTGTGTTTTTTATTACTCTATTTTCGAATTCATCAAGTTTTACCAACTTATTTTGTAGCCACTCCATAAAATTTTCAACTTTATTTCTGTTGACTTAAGAGTTGTAAAATGTGTTTTTGGTAATGTGGCTATGTCCATGTGTATTTTTCATTGTTCTATTTTGTGTTATTCTATTACAACGTTTAGTACTAACGAGTCTGCGGGGAGCCTGTGTGAAAGAGACAGAGTAATGAGTGGAAAAGAGAGGATAGGATGTAATATGATTTGTTTTGTTGCATTGTGGTTGCATATTGCATACAGGGACAATCAGGGACATTTTTTCTACAGTTTCGACCAGTATCCGTTTCCATAACTAATTATGGAAACGTTTTTTTCTTATTTACTTATGTCTCTTTGAATAACTAACAGTATTGATAGATTTAATGACAATGATTCATATGTTTCTTAGTTCACAGTATAGTTTATACAGTGTGCAATTTACAGCAAGTTCCGTCCATGAGTCTGTTTGCATTGCCATATGATATGATTTTTTAATCACTCGATAGGCTAATATTTAGGCGATTAGCACACTGCTCCGCCATACAAAAACGAAGCGCGTAGACGCGGTGTCAGTGTGTTGTCCTTTGCGTGTTTTCTATACAAATTGAGATACTTGTACACAGTAAGGCCCCGCGCTACGCAACGGGATGCGAAGCAGTGTGCGAATCGCCTTAGTGTGGGACTTTTCTACCTACCTTGTCATACATTTTTTTAAAGATTTTATTCAGTTTCAACTGTCGCGATATCTGTCTGTGTCTGTCTTTAATAAAATAAAATAAAAATAAATAAATATTTAAGGACAAATTACACTGATTAAGCTAGGCTAGCCCCAAAGTAAGTTCGAGACTTGTGATTATTAACTAAATATAGTTATGGGATACTAACTCAACGATACTATATTTTATATCTAATACATATATAGATAAACATCCAGGATAATTTGAAACAGGCCATTTTCCAGCTTGCCCTGACCGGGTATCGAACCTGGGACCTCTGGATGGCGGACTAGCATGGTGACCACTACGCCACGGAGGTCGTCAATCTTATAAGTTAAGTTTGGCCCACCTCCCGATTCCCGATTGAGCTGAAATTTTGCACGTATACGTATATCGCGTGACAATGTAATATTATGCTGACATAGCTGATCTGATGATGGAGTCGGCAGGTGGCTATAGAACCTCTGTATTGAAACGACCAGCCCTATAGAGTTTGGGCTCGTCTTATTAGTCGTAAGGAGCACTTTCAACTTACTTAATAATTACTTATTTTGTAAATAATTTATTTTATGATGCTATAACCAAGTTATAGTGGGACATTATACTTACTAAAACTAATTTACATTATAAAAATTCATATCAGAACTGGAATAGAACTGAAACCCCATGGATACCCCGTATAATCGTTGTTGAGATAACAATCTTCGACCCATTGCAAAACTAATAACACTATGACATAGAGTAAAAGTTTAGCGCAGTTGAGCAAGAGATTTCTTTTCCGATTAATAAGTAAAGCGTAAAAAATAATGTTCTGTTGTATTAAATTGTGTATTTTTAAATAAATATTTATTGTCTTACCAATGCATACTTAAGTAATATTTTAATAGGTAGATAAATTCATGTGACTACATAAATATTTGTGTACGAGCTATCATCGTACAGTGTCAGCATTTTTACTCAACTCATTACTCCACTTAGTTTTATATTCAGTTCGCAATAGGTCATCAAGAGCGCCGAGCGTACTCATTTTACATCAGACAATATTGTACTACTCATTAAGTCCTGGCTTGCTAATATAGTGTTGAACAGTTATCAAGTTTATCATTTCTTATCATCTTAGTTTCGGCAGATCCCGAACATTGGTCCTTCGAGCCGGATGACAATTTGCATGCCTTAGTTTACGTTGAATATGACACGAATTATACAATTGACATCTTATGTACTGTATTTGGTCAAAAAACAACATGCTAATTCCTCAACAAATAAACATACTATGTATGTATGTTTATTTGTTGAGGATAAGTTGAGTAGTTTATGATCGGAGCTTCATGAAATTTGGTAGGTATGTAGTAAAAGTCAATAATGAGATAGGTCGGCGGTTAAAATCCCGTGGATATGACTACCGCTCCGGATGGTACCTGGTCCAAAGGCTGTCCATAGCAATTTCAAAGCGGTAATGCAGCAAGCATAATGGGTATCTTTGATCCGGGTACAGTTCGGGGTGGTATTTTTACCTAATTAAAAAAAAATTGAATTTTCAAGTTCAAACATAGTCAAGGTGTTGCATAGATATGGGGTTTGCGAGTTCCCAGTTTGAGTCAAACTACTAGTAAAGTATAGATTGTTAAAATCTAAAACTTTACTCGTTTAATACTTTGGTTTTGGAAAAAAATAACGTAAAACGTACACATCAGAGATGCATCTTGAAAAAAATTGTTGAAAATCTCGAAAAATCTCGAAAAATCTTATTAATAAGGCAATGCGGGCATCAACCCGTCACTATTTGATTCTGCGATATAGAGTATCGACCTATATGCCTCTGTCTTCTCTCTTATAGGTAATATTATGATCAATCGTAAGTTTCATTGAACTAAATTTTACACTGTGGTTCACAAATTCACTCCCCCCACGTGTTACAAAAGTGATTGTTTTAAATTTCAATAAAGCATATGAAATGAAGCTGTTATTGCTATTTTACGATGTTAGGGTTGCCGAATGGAGTAAAGATAAAAATAAATACAATAAAATAAAAATTCGATGAGTAAATTCAATGACCTTTTAAGTTTAGAGTTCCGACTCTTTTCGTTTTAGGCCTTAAATAAATAAATTTAAATATATACGGACGAATCACACAGATGAGCTAGCCCCAAAGTAAGTTCGAGAATTGTAAGATAGGATACTAACTCAACGATACTATATATTATAACAAATACATATAAAGATAAACATCCAAGACCCAGGTCAATATGAAAAAGATCATTTTCCACCTTGACCTGACCGGTATAAACCCGGGAGCGTGACTGCCTGCCATGATGACCACTAGTCCACAAGGTCCTAAATTTGTATGTTGTTGGTTATTGATTACATTAGACTTCTTTGGACTCATGTTTTTTTATGTATTTCGGTTATAAAATAGCCTCGTAGTCCAGTGTTCAAGCCGTTTGCCTTGTGACCAGGCGGTCATGGATTCAAATCCCACTAGGAAGCATACTTTGTGAAAAGTCAGGTTAGAACATTACATGCTTTGATTCACCTGATTATCTGAAAACACACGTATGAACTGTGGGTCCCCAACGCCATCTAGCGTTTGCTCAAACCTATCCAAGGATTGGTTCTGGTCTACCCTTTGGGTTGCGGAAGTCAGACGGCAGTCGCACTGTATAAAAACCTGTAACCTCGTCAAATCACCTAGGTTAGGTAGCGGACCCCGGGCTCTGAAGCGTTACCGCTGAGGCTGCAACCGAGAAAACGCTTGGATGATGGCTTCGTCAGTTTTACATTTTAATTATTTTGAATAAAAGCTATATCAGAAACCTCTGCATGTGACAATACTCTAACAATTTCCCAAACCATATCATTACAAACCCCAAGCATTTAATTAGCGATACAAGATCCACACACAACAAGATTATTCTGTGCGATTGCATACAACGTGTTATTATGTGTATGAAACGCGCTGTTTTCGCCGCGGGGCGCCACTGTGACAATTTCGCGAGGTACTTTTGTTTGTGAACTGTGTTTTAGGAGTCAGTAGGTGATCTTTTTGAACCTTTATACTACAGGTCCATGTTTGTATTTATTTTTGGTATTTATTGCCTCCTAGACGCATGCAGGTCTGGAAACAGCAAAAATTTTACATTTTAAATGTTTGCTTTGTTCTGTTTGCTATGTAACAATGTACGTAGTAGAATGCTACGCGCTGTTAGAACAAAACTACGCGGTCGCAGAACTATGCTGCGGGTTCGTAGAACTATACTTTGCGTTCGTAGAAATATGCAACGCGCTGTTAGAACAAAGCTACGCGGTCGCAAAACTATGCTACGAGTTCGTAGAACTATGTTACGCGCTGTTAGAACAATGCTACCCACTACGCGTTTAAAATACAATCTTTACGCTATTAAAAAAATACGCGCTCGTAGAACTATGCTACGCATTGTTAGAACAATGCTACTCACTCGTATAACTATGCTACGCGTTTGTAGTACAATGCTACGCGCTGTTAGGAAAATGCTACGCACTCGTAGAACTATGTCACGCGCTATTAGAACAATGCTATGCGTTAGTAGTACAATGCTACGTGCTGTTAGAACAATGACATTCATATAATTTTAGAGTTATAATAATCGCGGTAAGTCCCGTAGTACTAATAACAGCAATGATATGTAGCAGTAGTACTATGCCACGCGTTCGTATCACAATGCTATGCGCTGTTAAAACAATGCAACGCACTTGTAGACTATGCTACGCGTTCGTAGTACAGTTCTACGCGGTGTAAGAACAATGCTACGCACTGTTAGAATAATGCTATGCGCTGTTAGAACAATGTTATGCAGTTGTAGATCTATGCTGTGCGGTCGTACTCGATACGGTAAATGGGCAATTGATGTACATATCATATGCTGAATCGAGTTTCACGTCATGCGCAGAAAGAAAGAGCGCTAGTGGCACAAAATATCTTATGCTTCTCTGTGCTTTGCAAAGGAAGCTGGTCTCGTTCCATCATAACTAGAGCTAATAAACACACAAGTATATATGTATACAGAACCCGTACATCTTTCCAGCAATACACCCCACCGACTTAGTTATTACAGACGGGATGTCGCCAGCGGGTGGTCGCGGGATCGAGTCCTGTTTGCTTCACTTTAATACCGTTATTGTGATCGCTGCCCCGGGCACCAACTCGAATTAAAATATAACAAATTGCACTTTAAGTGTGTTACAGTTCGAATTACGTTGTCCAAATGTCCAATTTAAGACTTAGAGTTCTGATATTTCTAACATTTTATATCGATTTACAGTTTTATACTAGGATTTCTCTCTTTGTCTTACGGGAGGGCAAAAGCCTCTTCTCTTTTTAACCGACTTCTAAGGAGGAAGTTTTAAATTCGATGTAATCTTGACGTATGTTCAATGATTATTCTAAGACTGCTAGATGACAAAAAGTCAAATGAGATTTTTTTTTTCTAAAAGTCAAAATAAACATTTTGTATGGAATTTTGTATGAAATACAAAAACGTGACGTCATGCTTTTTTGGAGTCAAATAGCGCTCTTAATGTCAGTTTTACTGCATTAATAAATCTAAAATCTTGTTGAAAATGGATATGATCAATGACAAGTGACACAATTTTGTGACGTTTTATTTTATGACTATTTTTTTTTTGCAACTAAGTCTAGGAGACTGCAAAATTCCTGTTTTTGTTTGAAAGGGTATATACTTCTCAGGTGGTCCCATAAAATTTTAATCAAAACCTGTTGTGTAATTTGGGGGTGAAGTCGGTTTTAGTTTTGAACACTTATGTACATCTAGAGTCTTAAAGGTGTTTTTGTTCTTAAGCTCTCTGTTATGTATGTGAACTTCTGATAAAAATATTAAATTCAAAAGTTTTCCTGTTGTATAACCGACATAAAACTGAATAACAGATTAAAACTTTTTAGGTACGTGGGGCGCACTATAAGTTTCCGGAATGAATATGAAAAAATACTATTAAAGATACAAAATTAATTTATTGTTTTTCAAAATAATCTCCCTTGGTGTCTATGCACTTTTTCATTCGATGAAACCAGTTTTGAAAACTTTTGTGCCACTCCTCTGTGGTGACCTCTGAAACGTGTTTTTCATACTCCTCGACAGCCTCTTCTGGTGATGAAAATCGTTGACCGCGTAATTGGTTCTTAATTTTTGGAAACAGAAAAAAGTCACAAGGTGCCAGGTCGGGACTGTATGCAGGATGACTCATGAGTTCTACATTTTTCGCCTTAAAAAGTCGTTTGTCTGTCTGGCCGTGTGAGAACTAGCATTGTCGTGGTGCAGGATGATACGGCGTTTACGGTTATTTTTACGGAGTTCGTCAATAACTTCCGGCAAACAAATGGTCGTGTACCAGTCACTATTCACTGTACGACGATTCTCTAAAGCAACAGTAGCCACGTGTCCAGTTTTATTAAAACAAGAAGCAATCATCCGCTTAGATGCACTTTTCACGCGCGCCACTTTGGTTGGTTTCGGCTCATCTTGAAAGACCCATACGCTCGATTGCTGCTTTGTTTTAGGATCGTAGCAATAAATCCATGTTTCGTCACCTGTTACTATGTCCCACACCAAATTTGATGCACCTTCGTTGAATCTGGTAAGCATGGCACTGCACCAAGTGACGCGGTCCGTTTTTTGAGCCTCGGTCAAGTTGTGTGGGATCCACCGCGAGCACAGCTTTCTCACACCCAAATGTTTGTGTAGGATTAATTGTATTTGACTCATGCCTATTTCTAAGGATGCGCGAATTTCATGGTAGTTCACATGCCTGTCTGTTTCAATCATACGGCGCACAGCATCGATGTTTTTGTTGGTCACAGCGGTGGACGGCCGACCATCGCGAGATTCGTCACTGAGATTGATACGACCACGCTTGAATTCTGCAAACCAGCTATAAACAGTTGTCTTGCATGGTGCTTCATTGCCAAAAGCTGTTTCAAGCCGAGCGATGCTCTGTTGAGCTGTCAAATTACACTTAAAATCGTAGAAAATCATACTACGAAAATTTTCCCGAGTTTAATCCATGTTGATGCAGACACACAATTTTTTAAATGGCGCCACAAGGTAAAAACAAAAGACAGTCAGATGAAACAAACTGCATTCTACAGCCAAAGAGTTCTATTTTCAAATGTTGCAATAAATTTTTAAATATTGTTTATGTAAGTGGCCAGTTCCGGAAACTTATAGTGCGCCCTATGTATATATTTAAAGACATATTTTATGGTATAAATGTTATTATATTATATGTTTAATTATGTATATTAAACAATAAAGTATATTGTGTTGTAGTTTTATTGTTTTATTTTTTGCGCCGCAACAATTTATCTGTTTTTCCCTATGGTTGACTGGGAGAGAACGCTTTTAGCGTTAAGTTCGCCAATTGTAAACAATTTTTAACTGTGGATCAATAAAGTTTAATAAATTAATAAATCAAACGACATAAAGTGATTGGTTTGTACAAGCTTTTATTAAACTTGCAATGTGTGTTTGATTAGGTCAAATCTTGAAACTTAATTTTTGACCAGTAATCCTGAACCGTTTGAGCTTGCTTATTGGTATAAGTCGGACAATACAATATTATGGAGTCAATGTGCTGTTTTGATTATGGATGATCTATTAAATGAGACCATGACATGACTTACATAACTTAGTAAATGCTACTCCATAGTTTTCCTGTCCACTAGGGAAAACGATTACGTGAAACAACCAAAACGGCTAGCCAAATCATTGGCGTTTTTATTGTTTCGTGCTTTCTTGTGGTCACCCATCTTAGTGCGGTCCAAGTCTGGTGTCGTTTAACTTGCAAAAAGAAAAACATGACAAAACTAAATAAATACTACTCCACAGTTTTCCTGTCCACTATATGCCGTAAAACACCGGTATTTTTAATAATGGTATTGTGTCGTATTCCCAAAACGCCTGACACTTATTAGTTTTATGTTTAAAATTTTTATCTCTTCCATTTTACCTATATGAGAAGTCTAACATATATAGTGCTATACTCCACAGGTTTCCTGTCCACTAATTGACGTAAAAATGACGTGTTATAATAATGGTTTAGGGCTCTATTTTCAAAACGCCTGACTTTTTTCAGATTTATGTTAAATTTTTTTATCTCTTCGATTTTACCTATAGGACAAGTCTAACATATTATAGATAAATGCTACTCCACAGGTTTCTTGTCCAATAAGTGACGTAAAACGACCAAAAATGCATCAGTGCGTTTTTTTATAATTGTTTTGTGTTTTGTTTCAAAACGCCTGAAACTTTTTAGTTTTACGTTTAAAATGTTTATCTCTTGTTTATTACCTATATGACAAGTCTAAGATGTATAGATAAATGCTACTCCATAGATTTCCTGTCCACTAAGTGATGTACAACGACAAAAATTGCTAGCCAAATCACTGGCGTTTTTTAATAATTGTTTTATGCTCTAACAAATGAGTTTGAAATTGGATCGGGCTCCGAGCGCTAACAAAAATGGATGCTTAATACGATTAGAGTGAGCGAGACGGCAAATGAGCGAGGGGGACGGCGCGGTTGTTTTTTCCATCAATAAAGTTTTAGTGACAACGTTGCAAATTGTATTTATTTTACTACTATGTCCACTTGGGTTTTACGTGTATTCTTGATAAGCTGTTAAAATTATACATAGAAATAGTTTATTTTTTAATTAAGATATACAATGTCGATACACGAAAAAAAATTTTTGGTTCGCATACAATTCGAAACAGTCGTAGTGGTATCGTTTCTATGGAAAATGAAAATATGTTTTTCGTATTTCGATATACATTTATAGGGAAAAGTTGTTCAAAATGATGGACTGAATCACCCCTTACAATATTTGTACTTAATTTAAAAAGAAATTGTATTACATGAGTGTATAACTTTATATTTATTTATGTAAGTTTATTTTACGTACGTTTATGTAGGTATATAAACGTACGTAAAATTAACTTTTATATATATCAAGAGCATTTTGGGTTTTACAATTGCTAGACTAGTTTCCTTTAGTAACTTTCATAGTCTGATGTCCTGTCTTTATTTTAGAAAAAAGGTCAATTCGTTTTATTTACGATTTAAGATCAAGAAACTCCCTAAGATTTTTTTTATGAAAATTGATATACTCGCTGTACCATCCCAGTACATATTTGAAAATATAAAGTATGAACTGTATAAAGTTTTATAATAAATTGCCAGAATCGGTCCTTGATATGCCAGATAGAAAATTTAAAGCTTATTACGGAACCGATGATATCTTAAAACAAAAACGTCTGGCTTGAGTTTGTATTTGTACACTCACAAATGTAATAATTTGAGTACAATCGGTACATGTTCTTTATTTACAAAATGACACTAATTTCAAATTTAACATCATTTTTGAATACGTGGGGCGCACTATAAGTTTCCGGAATGAATATGAAAAAATACTATTAAAGGTACAAAATTAATTTATTGTTTTTCAAAATAATCTCCCTTGGCGTCTATGCACTTTTTCATTCGATGAAACCAGTTTTGAAAACTTTTGTGCCACTCCTCTGTGGTGACCTCTGAAACGTGTTTTTCATACTCCTCGACAGCCTCTTCTGGTGATGAAAATCGTTGACCGCGTAATTGGTTCTTAATTTTTGGGAACAGAAAAAAGTCACAAGGTGCCAGGTCGGGACTGTATGCAGGATGACTCATGAGTTCTACATTTTTCGCCTTCAAAAAGTCGTTTGTCTGTCTGGCCGTGTGAGAACTAGCATTGTCGTGGTGCAGGATGATACGGCGTTTACGGTTATTTTTACGGAGTTCGTCAATAACTTCCGGCAAACAAATGGTCGTGTACCAGTCACTATTCACTGTACGACGATTCTCTAAAGCAACAGTAGCCACGTGTCCAGTTTTATTAAAAAAAGAAGCACTCATCCGCTTAGATGCACTTTTCACGCGCGCCACTTTGGTTGGTTTCGGCTCATCTTGAAAGACCCATACGCTCGATTGCTGCTTTGTTTTGGGATCGTAGCAATAAATCCATGTTTCTTCACCTGTTACTATGTCCCACACCAAATTTGACGCACCTTCGTTGAATCTGGTAAGCATGGCACTGCACCAAGTGACGCGGTCCGTTTTTTGAGCCTCGGTCAAGTTGTGTGGGATCCACCGCGAGCACAGCTTTCTCACACCCAAATGTTTGTGTAGGATTAATTGTATTTGACTCATGCCTATTTCTAAGAATGCGCGAATTTCATGGTAGGTCACATGCCTGTCTGTTTCAATCATACGGCGCACAGCATCGATGTTTTTGTTGGTCACAGCGGTGGACGGCCGACCATCGCGAGATTCGTCACTGAGATTGATACGACCACGCTTGAATTCTGCAAACCAGCTATAAACAGTTGTCTTGCATGGTGCTTCATTGCCAAAAGCTGTTTCAAGCCGAGCGATGCTCTGTTGAGCTGTCAAATTACACTTAAAATCGTAGAAAATCATACTACGAAAATTTTCCCGAGTTAAATCCATGTTGATGCAGACACACAATTTTTTAAATGGCGCCACAAGGTAAAAACAAAAGACAGTCAGATGAAACAAACTGCATTCTACAGCCAAAGAGTTCTATTTTCAAATGTTGCAATAAATTTTTAAATATTGTTTATGTAAGTGGCCAGTTCCGGAAACTTATAGTGCGCCCTATGTAATTGTTATGACTTTTTGACATAAAAATGTATTCTCAGTCCACATATCTAACTTTAATATCAGTATAATTGTAAGGTTGACATTTTTGAAGAAAATGCTGCAGTACAGTTTCTTACCGCTTCTTCTGTACTTGCGCTTTGGAGGCGGCAGTAAACTTAGTTGTAAGTAGATGATCTGACTGTGATGATCAACAAATAACTATTAAGAAATCGAAAGAAAAAAATGACAATCATCAAATGATACAAATATCCAAAGATAAATAAATGATTTTTTACTTTGACTTTGACAGCTCTAAGCAGACGGAGCCTAGAACCGCAAGGTATTGGTAAACAAAATCAACCTTATAAAACTGTGGAACATTTTACCAGTTAAAGTTCGGAAGCTAAACCCCGCTTTTCGTTTAAGAAACAGGTGAAGACACACTTTCTTCAAAAACTGTCAGATAGATCATGAATACCCGTAATAAATCAAAGCACGGGTTATACTAGATCCATCGTAACTTGCGCCACTCGCATTTTATGAACCTTCTTATACAACTGTTGCATAAAATACTATATCACGTTAAGTCCATCTCAAAAAGAAAAACAATAATTAATAATTACTCCCCAAAACGAACATTAACTCAAAACGTAAAAGTCGTCGTTTAATAAGATTGCCGCTAACGACAATCTCAAGGCGTCAGTAATTACCCCTCCTCCCTCTTAACTCCCCCCCCACCCCAGGTCCTTATCCGTGGACACGGGAGATTATATTGTTCCAACTTAATAGGATTTTTATTGTTTTATATTGCGCTCAGACACTGGTTAATCTCGTTTCAGACATTTTAATTAAGGAAAATATAACGTCTAATTAAATATAATTCTGCTAAAACTATCGGAATATGTATCGAAAATTATTTTTGCTTTTAATGCAAACTCGGATCAGCTGATAAGTCATCGACTTGTATTTGAGACCATTTTTTTACATCTCGATACCTATATGTTCCCTGGGGCATGCCTACCCATCGCCTTATAAACATAATTATTTCTCTTCCATGTCACTAGATGGCACTATAGCTATTTATTAAAACATTAAAATCTTTTATTACTGTTATTTAAATAAAGTAGTACAATTAATTAAATATAGCTTTTATGAAATGAATAGATATTTTAAAAGCATATTTAACACTTTCTTTTTCAGTTTTCTGTTAGTCGTGTGTGCTGCCATCTCTGTGTGCCTACCCGCAACTCCAATTTTGCCTACTTTCGGCCCTCCAATCGTTTGTATGGTGTTGGTTATCTGTTACTTTAGTAATTATATTATCTTTACCTGGGGAAGGTTGTTTGGCATCATTAACTAAATGAACCCTTAAAAAAGTTTCCGTATTTTTGTTAGAAATTGAAAGTAATTTCTGGAAGTAACTATTAACTGTATTTTACAGTCATTTTTTTTTTCCCACAGTCGCCCTTTTGGCGATCGTCTAAATCGATCGAAACGGCCTTTAAAACTATATTACGCGAGTTTATCGTTTAATATAATAATATGTTACCCTGTCTTATGAATTCGTTTGGATTACTATTGTATTTTTAATTTACGGACAGTTGTATGAATACATAAAACTGCTTCTCATTATAGTGCGTTCCTTGTTGTATCCTTGGCTCTCTTGGTACGTTGCAACGTAGGTTCTTAATTCCGGTTTTGTCTTATCAAAAAAAGATATGCAATAAATGATTATCAAAGAATGCTGAAAACAATGCAAAGAACTTGGTACCTATTACTTCGTCTTTAGGATTAAAACCTTTAACCAAATGAAAACACCAAAAGCGGGTCTAACCTCATCGCTCTTTTACTAAGCAATTGTCTACAAATTAGTATGCTTTATAACATCAGACTGAGATGTTTTGATAGAGACGCATGACAGTCCATCCCTTTCTCTCGCTGTTTGCTCTACTTAATAGAAGTAATGTCTGTGAAATGCTCCGTAATTGGTTTGTAATGACTAGTTGTTTGCTGTTTTCTTGCTTTTGTTTGGATTTTAGTGTCTGTGAAGACGAAAATTGTTTGGGATTGTGAAACTTGTTTGAATTTTAGTAGCCAAAGCCTTTACACTACTGGTAAGTTTTTATCTCTAATGGGCAGGGTTGCCTGATGGCGGGAAATTCCGGGTTTGTCCCGGAATTTTGCCTGTGGTCCCGTGTCCAATAATTACACCTTACTGTCCCGGAAATTAATGAATACTATTTATTTTTTTCACCAAGTTACGGCGACGCAACAGGAAAATATTGCCGCGGTCTGTAGGTATGTGTCGTCGGTCGTGTCTAGTGATGTGCCGTTCTTAAAAATTTCCAGAAATTTCCGAAACGGCCTGGAAAATTTCTGAGAAATTTCTTCAGGATAATTTTTAACTAAAATTCTCGAAAAAAGTTGAAATATACTGATTTTTTTTTGTAAATTTTCAATGTAAGAAATTTCCGAGATAAGGAAATTTCTCGCCAGCACATCACTAGTCGTGTCACTCAACATAAGCCTGTGTGAGAGTCTGAGAGCGAGTGCGTGGGGTGGATCTTCCAACCATCCAACAGCCAACTCCAACTTTTCCCGGCCACCCAGACAGTCCGCATTTTTTTTAGAAATTTCCTGAAAAAGATAAGCCCGTATAAATATACATAACCTGGGCCTTTTCCAGTTAACATTTCTTTTAACTTTACCTGCAAATTTATTTACAAATTCTTCATACTATATTCATTCTTTCAATATATATTAACTACATTCTAGCTCAATCAGTGTTATTTGTCCCTATAAATTTATTTATTTATTTTATAAAACATATTTCATTTATACAGGGTCTAACAAAATATACTGAAACTATTTTAAGGGCGAGTTCAGTCCATGATACTGAACAACTTTCAGCATGGAACATATATCGAAATATGAAAAATAGTTTTTCAATTTCCATACAAGTTGACCGGTCCGCTTATTCGACAATAGATTAAAAAAAATACTTTTCATTTTTCGATACGTTTTCCTTGGAGAAAATTGTACAGTAACATGGACTGGATTCACACTTAAAATAGTTTGAGTATATTTCGTTAGACGTTATATTTACTTTCTTTCTGAAATTACACAGCTTCTCCTACATTGTGTTCGTGAAGCCGGATTTGTAAAAATCGCTTAAATTTATCGGACCTGTCCGATAATAAATATCAGAAGCAAAAAATTTGTAAACTTTTATTAATAACCGGCCAAGTGCGTGTCGGGCCACTCGTAGTGTAGGGTTCTGTAGTTGCGAATGCCCACTTGACTCGAACAAAAATTTGCAATATAAAACCAAATATTTCAGGAAAGGATCCCTAAATCGAAAATTGATGTTTACAAGC
The DNA here is from genome assembly GCA_943193695.1 of Acrobasis suavella. NCBI lineage: Eukaryota > Metazoa > Arthropoda > Insecta > Lepidoptera > Pyralidae > Acrobasis > Acrobasis suavella. The sequence goes on from OW971950.1 coordinate 3,297,187, forward strand.
TCACAATATTTTTGAAAGACCTATTGAACGACACCACACGATGGGTTAGTCGATAAAAAAATGACTCCTATTATACTTGTATGGGAGCAGGCCTAAAAATTTTTATTTCAATATTTTGTTTTACCACTTTTTAGGCATGATTAATATACATATATGTACCAAATTACAGCTTTCTAGTTCTTATAATCTCTGAGTAAAACCGCGGACGGACAGACAGACAGACATGGCAAAACTATAAGGGGAACCCTAAAAATTAACAAAAACGTCTTCAAGTGGCAACTTCTTAGAGTAACAGTCAAGAGCACATCTATCAATCAAATAAACTAAGTCCACCATTTTACAATGCACGATTCAATTGTCCGACCGTTCATCGAAAAAGGATTATCATTCATAACTCCATTCAATGCATAAGCCTTTCGTTCATTACTCTGAAGGTATTTCTATGTCCATTCAATAACACACGGTTTTACAAATATTTTGCAAATATACACCACTTGTTGTTGCCAGGCAAAGTTGCAAAAAAAAAGTCGAACTGTGTGTCCGAAACGCTTTTAGCTTTTGCATTAAAATAATATTTAAAAAATGACCTTCAATAAGAGATAAATTTATTCTAAGTACATAGAATTTTTTTATTTTACTTTGAGTTTGACTTTGACTTTGACTTTGGCTTTGTCTTTGATTTGACGTTGACGTTGACTTTGACGTTGACGTTGACTTTGACTTTGACTTTGAATTTTACTTTGACTTTGATTATGTCTTTGATTTCGACTTTGACTTTGACTTTGACTTTGACTTGGACTTTGACTTTGACTTTGACTTTGACTTTGACTTTGACTTTGACTTTGACTTTGACTTTGACTTTGACTTTGACTTTGACTTTGACTTTGACTTTGACTTTGACTTTATAGAGAAGCCTGTTTTTCGGATTGCAAATTTTGTCGCAACAAGCCAAATTTTGCCCGGACATTAGGTATATTGATCCAACTGCAACACAGTGCCAGTGTGGTCAAAACGACCACACTGACACAATATGACACACCTCTCCTGCTCATTGTGCCCTACCAGCTGCACTAAGCGTGACATATATGAGGCCTCAGTCAACGCTGTGAAAGTGGAAATCTACTAATCTATTATTATTTAAAAAAATATATAATAATAATATGACAAAGCCCTTCTGGCGAGTAGGCGACCAATACTGTGAAAATGAGTTTCTTTCGGCGTTTCTTCTCAGCAGTGGTCGTATCGAAGCGCTGGTATCAGTAGCTTTTCTTTAAAATAAATAAAATTTTGATTTAAACTACACGTAATGTAAATTATACTTATTGACGTGTTAAAGTGCCTGTAAAGGTCTAATTACTGAATGAACATTTGAATTTTGATTTTTGAGGGAAAATTTGATTTTGTTTTTTACTTTCGACACGAGAAGAAAGCCTTGATTAACTAAACACGTCATTTAATAAACGTCGACTTTATTTTGGTGAAGAATGGTTTAAACCAAGATCTAGAAGCAAAATAAATCTTCTTTTTATAATAAAATGGAACCTTTTTAAATAAGATTTTTAAGTTTATGAAAAATTTATTTTATACAATGAAACAAAAATTATAATAAACTTTTTTCTTTTTTTTATCAGTTTGTTTTTTTTATGTCATAGAGCGGCAAACGAACAAGCGGGTCACCCGATGGCAAGTGATCACCGCTGCCCATGGACAACTGCAACACCAGTGGTGCGGTTTTTCAAACGCGGAGTCACTAAACGTACGGTTTTTTGTATGGAAAAACCATTCGTTTAGGTGACTCCGCGTTTGAAAAATGGCACTTCTGGGGTGTGACAGAAGCGATACTGGCCTTTTAGGAAGATAAACATTTTATATTTTGTTCTTCATCATAAATTTTTGAACTAAGTTTTTGTTTGTGGAGTAATTTACATGTCTTCCTAATTTCAGCCGAATGCTCGACCCTTTACGACACTATCTTGCTTTTTCCTATAATTAATCTATGAAGAACCTTCTTAGTCTTCCTATTCCTCTCTTGGATTCCACCTTTTTTTTTCGTACCTACTTAGGACGAATTTTTTTTTGGAGTAACTTTTTACTACAAATCATCAGCAGCCACGCTGACGAGGGGTAATATTTTATTTGGACATCACATTTTTTTTTTGTTTTAAATCTGCATAGCTTTTCTTTTTAATTAACTACAATAAATTTATAAAAAAAAAAACATTATAAAATTAAATATCAACAAGAATTAAAAGACAAACTAAAACTAAACAATATCTAAAATTTTAATTACTATTTTTTAACCGACATCCAAGAAAGGAGGAGGTTATCAATTTGTCGCGATTCTTTATTTTCTTTATGTATGTTCACTGATTATTCAAAGACGCCTGGACTGATTTAAAAAGTTCTTTTTTTGTTTGAAAGGGTATACTTTCCAGGTAGTACCATGGAAATTTTATCAAAATCGGTTGTGTAGTTTGGGGATGAAGTCGGTTTTTAGTTTTGAAAAATTATAGAATTAAAACCACTTGTAAATAGAAAATTTTAACAAAAACGCCGCCATTTTGAAAAACCTACATAGTATACATTTATTTTTTTCAAAAACATATTTAATTCTCTAAAGTAAAATTCACTTTAACAAATTTTTCTCCTATAACCACAAGTAATAAATAAAGTAATATCAGGACATTTTAAGCCACTTTGTGGCTGCTTGGTCAAATGGTCAATAATATCCAAAGATTTTTTGTTACATCCAAATATATACAATAATAGGTACTTAAAGGTAAAATAATAATTAACTCCTTTTTGCCAAGGGACAAAAAGTAAAACCACTTTCGCCCTTTTAGCTCGTGCCCGCTAATAATCCGCTAATTTGTCAGCATGACAAACCAAAAGCTGCAAATTGCAGAGATATGCCTCTATGGGTTATAATTTTATGGCGATCCATAGATAAGACATTGCAAAAAATTTATATTGCAGCCATTAAGCTTAGCACGCGCCGACAATAGTCTTATGTTAAAAAAATCGTTTTAAAATTACCCATTTTAATTTTACTTAAAAAATACCCCAACTTTCCTGAAACTTACATCAAGGACAACTCCAAAACAATTTTTTTTTAAATGAAAGTACTCTCTCATCTTCGAAAATAAGGTATACCATTTCATTTTCACCATCATCTTTCATTGTTTATGCAATGTGGAAAGGACATACCTGTAATTAATCGAACCACAGGCTATAATAGATCACTATTGTATAATGAAATTAAAATAACAGCCAAAACACTGAAAAAAAATTCGGCATTTCCATAGAAAAGTGCCCGGGCAATTTTTACGGGAATGTCGAAATATTTTTTGGTTGTTTCGTTGTTATTTTAATTTCATTATGTTAAAGTGATCTAGTATAGCCCGTGGTTCGATATGTTACCGGTATGTCCCTTCCACTCACAACCAAAGCTTCTATAAAATACTACCTAAAGTTTAATAAACATATATTTATACAACATACATAATTATCACGCCCGTTTCTCACAGAAGTAGAAAACTGAATATGGCTTGAAATTGCGCTTCACTAGCACTTATGACAAATTTTGACAACTTTTGACCACCAGCCAAAATTGTTAACGCAAGTTCCCACCATAATACTGAACTACTTTCTATAATAATGGTATTGAAAATCTTTTATTTTTTCGTGAATGGTTGCTCCAGAACTTGCTCCAAATATTCTGCTGGCGTTCACTTCCCCTGTATTTACTACTTACGTGCAATTTAAAAGGTGTTTTAACAATATTTGTCCAATAATGACAGTCCAAAACGCTACGCAATTCTAAATTATCAGTTCCAAAATATATCGACATCGACAATCTAGTAAAACGTCTCACCCATTTGTTGAAAGAATAAACCAAATATTCGCTGACTCACCCAATCCATCACAGCGGATCAGAATAACCACCTTAAATTAATACCTGCCCAGTCAATAATAGATTTAAAAAAAACCTGTACCATCATGTTTTGACCTCTAATGTTCCTCTAATTTTTGCTGTAAATTTCGAGTTATTTTACCTTTGTCAGCAGCAAACCTACAACCTAAAATTAGCTCTATTGCTACAACTTTAAAACTTATAATCCTTTCTAAATGAGAAAGAATCATAAAACAAAATCTCAACTCTATTTCTATACATATAAAGTCGATTTTAATTTATTCTATAAAAGGTAAAATTAGTTTTATATTCAAAGGCGTAAGCAGAGGTCTAAAAATATTGGTTTAAAATAACAGAGGCTTATGATTAGTGATGTTAATTTTTACGTTATTTTCGATACAAAAAGAAACCGAAAGGTATTTAGAGTGCTTTTAGAGGAACATTGATATATTTACCCGTAAACTTTTATTTTTATAATTAATAACTTGCTACTACTTTTCAGTTTGACAAGTAAAATTGGGGCTATTTTGTAGTATTTTGCATTTTGATGAGTTTTTTAACTAAAAAACCAGGTAGACCCTCTTTTCGGTGTCTTTGTTTTAATCTGTGTTCATTTCTATAATAACTGAGTAGTTTTTGGTAATATAGGTTGAAGAGTAGTTCCCAATCTTTAAAAAAAATACCTTCGGTAGTCACCAAATAATAAATAATAGTATTTTATGCAACAGTTGTATAAGGAGGGTTAAAAAATGCGAGTGGCGTCAATTTACGATGCTCGCCAAGGCTCGCATCGTAAATTGACGCCATCGAGCATTTTTTGACTACTTATACAACGTTGCATCCAATACTTTTTCTACGACTACATTTACTAAAATTAATACAAAAATAAAGAAAAGTACGAAATACTCCCATATGTTTGGTAGATACTAGATATCTAGGTTAAAATAACGATTTTATTATGTTGGCAGTATGGTAGATCTAAAGAAAAAAAGTTATAGGTCTATGGCTAGGAGTATCGTTTTGGCGAAATAACGACACATGTGCAATTATATTAGGAATAGACTATAGAGTTTTCTGAAATCATATAATCTATGTTCTTTTAATAGTATTCGGGACCATTTAAAAGACAGATAACAGTACAGGAGTAGAAAAATAAATATATAGGGACAAAATACACAGATTGACCTAGTCCCAAAGTAAGCTTAAGCTTGTGTTATGGGCTACTTACCCAGCGCTACTATATTTTATGACAAATAAATGTATAGATAAACATCCAAGATCAAGGACAATTTTAAAAGGCGATTTTCCAATTTGCCTATTAGTACGATTTTTCTAACGCGGATTTACTAAACAACAGTTTTTTGTATGGAAAAAACCATTAGTTTAGGTGACTCCGTGTTTGAAAAATGGCACTTTTGACCGGTTATCGAACCCGGAGGTCGTCACGGTAAATGAAATTAACCAACAATTTGTGAATCTTTTTTCCATGCTGGTCTGGTAGAAAAAAAAAATTGAATGCAAAAAAATTGAGCAAAAATGTGAATTATGTTAATGTGACGCGGCTTGCAGTTGCAACCCGTCACTGTTTCTCGTTCGCCATCATGCTAAAAGTGGCTTATGAGTATTCTAACACAGGCTTTGTCTGCTAAGAGCACCTAGACTCAAAATGCTCTGCCATATTAGATGCAAAGATTCTAAGATTCGAAGATTCTAAGATTCGAAGATTTGAAGATTTGAAGATTTGAAGATTCTAAGATTCGAAGATTTGAAGATTCGAAGATTCGAAGATTCGAAGATTTTTTATTGTATATCCGAAAAGAAAAATAATTTCGGAAAGCACGTATAAACTATCGGTCCCGAACGACATCTAGCACTTGCTCGAACCTATCCGAGGATTGGTTCTGTTTATTAATTATGTGGTTCTGGTCTTCCCTTTGGGTTGGGTAAGTCAGATGGCAGTCGCTCTGTGTAAACACCAGTAACCTCGTCAAATCACATAGGTTAGGTAGCGGACCCCGGGCTCTGAAGCGATACTACTGAGGATCCAACCAGGAATACGTTAGGATGATGATGGTGTATTACAGTTAATATCGTTTTTAAATTACTATTTGCCATCTATTAAAGAGATTTAAATAGAAACATTTACTACGAAAAATATCTTCAAGTTACAATATTTTGAAACGTTTGGCAAATACCAATTTTTATTAAAGCTTGTAAACTTAAACTTTTAGACGAAAACTGCCACAGAAACACTTTATTTCCCAGTTAAAAAGCTTGATTATACCACTTTAACACAAAATAATGAGAGTATAAATAGAAAAAATTACTTTCAGTGTTTACCATCCCATCTTTCTACAGTTCCTACTCACAGAAAAGGCGTCACAAAACCTTGCAAAGGTTTTATTTTAGAAGAAAAATATTATAAAATAATTTAAATAGTTATGAACTTTCTCTTCAGACATGTATTTATATCTTCTTCTTCTCTGCATGTCGATGATTTATTTGTTTTTGGTTTTGAGAAACACGGATCAACTGATCTAGTAATACCTTGTATATGAGAGATCAAAAATATTTTTCGAATTTTGCTACATTTACCGCTAGAAAAGGTTTTTAGCATCATGATCATAATCTGCATTTTAAATAGTTTAAATTGATTTTATCTCGTTAAACCTTAAATAGCTCTTCCGTGCTGGTCTGGGAGAAATGAAAAAACATATGGTGTACCAGCTGCTTCTGTTCCCGCGCAGATTGTAAGAGCCAATTGAGAGAATGGGCGAAAATGTGACAACGTATTTTGATTCCCTTCTTCCATCTTTTTTACGCTACACATAATTCTTTTTAATTGAGGAAATATCCTGTCAATTTATCGCAGGTTTATTGGAAGAGATCCCTATATGGGTTAAGTCCGCCATTTTTTATTTGCTCTTTCGAATTTTATGTACTTTATTTTGTTCTTGGGTACAATAAAGTTATTACAAACAAACAATCATCGTCTTAATAATAAAACCTGCGGAAGGACGCAAAATAAATATATTTTTGTGACTAAATAGTACTGCGAGCAGGTCTGCTTTTTTAAAAGTAGATAGTACAATACAATACAAAAAACTTTATTGCACCAAAAAACATTCACATATTCGAAATACTTACAAAATAAGGGTAACATAATATAATGAGGTACAAGAGGCGGCCTTATCGCCGAAGCAATCTCTTGCAGGCAACCAAAAAGAAAAGGAGTGCGAACTATATAATAAGATAACAGGTGGCGCAGTTAGAATTTTATAAATAGATAGTCTGTCCTTTTCTCTTCTTGGTGTTTTGGTCTCATCGTTTTATCTTCAGTCTGAGCAGGATGGCTGCACAGTCTAGACGTGGTCGTGGTCGCTCGCTAGCGACACATTACGACGCGCCCGGTAGTAACAACGCCTGGAGTCGTCAACATTTTGGCGTTGATTTCGCTACATCCTATTGCATAATGCAAATAATTCAAAATGTTTTAAGAAACGAAATAGTAAAAGTATTGTGGGATATGGACGGCACAATAAGTAGTGTTCATAGAAGTTCGATAGAGTACGTAGACACCGACATTAATTTGGAACTGAGAGGTTCTCCTGAACATCAACATATTCTTTCAATTCCTTCTAATACAGCTTCGTCAAACTCCTCGCATCATATAAGTGTGTTTCTTTTTTACTATACACATCTTTATTTTTAAGATACATATAGAATTAAAAATTAGCACCCACAACTTATTCGAATATGACCCTTTCATTTGATAGCCCATTTGGATATAGGTATTTGACGATATTAGATTTTTTATTCCCACTTTTACCTCCTGAACAGATATTGATCAAACATAGCTAAGAACCACCGCAAGAAAATTGACTTTCGAATGAAAAGAACCGTATCGAAATCGGACCATCGGTTTGAGTGCTACGATGCCACAGATACACACAGGTCATCGACGTATGAACTAATAACACCCTTCTTTTAGTGTCGGGAGTAAAAAATAACGACCAAATGTTTACAATCCCGGATTTTTGTTGGGAAACAATTGGTTATTCTAGAATGCATTGTACTGCTAGAAAGACGTGAACACAAATACATATAAAACGTCGTCCTGCTCGCAGGCCTGTTGATATCCTTCCAGAAGACGCTTCTAGAAGGACATTAGCTTGGACGATCTATCATTAAGGCCCTGGGCTCTACCTATCCCGTTAATGTTAAAACGTGATTATGTAACTTCTAATAGTGCCACCTCTGTATTTTCGCTATATTGTTACTTATAACAATCATCACACATAACATCGTACAACCGAACTTGTTTGACTCAAATCACAGTGATTGAACATTTGAGCAAAGAAACATGAAATCGAATTAAACACGCTCAGCCACTTAGGCTGAGTGCTCAGTTTTTTGCTTAAATTGCTGCCTGTTACACTAAACAAGAGCTTAATGATAATACTAAATTGATGTTGTTAGTGGGAATGGTGGTAAATTGACGAGAAGTTTTATAGATTACATTTTATAGCAATACTCTGTCTTAAGGCAGGAAATGCTGGCTTGACGTCGTCAAGGATGATATGCGTGCATTGGTCTTACAACCGAGAATGCTCAAGACTGTGCGACGTGAATAAGAAAAAGCCGGATGGCAGACCCCGGGCTTCGCAGCAATACCGCGGATGTTGCACCGGGAATACGCTGAGATTATATATACTATAGAACAGCGGATTATATATTATATTGTATCATCTGTGTTATTTGTACCTGGCGCAGGCTTCGGTTGTCCCCTAGGCCCGCACCATATATGAAGAGATGATGATGTTGAGTTTTTTTGATGGTATGGAGACACAAGACCACGTCACGTAGAAACTGTTTATTGTCGTTATGTTACATGGTGTAGAGTTAGGTGTGACGGGTCCTTTCTCGATCGCCGCTTGATAATGTCTCAATTGTTAGTTGTATTTGATTCAAAATATAAAGTAAAACAGCTGAAACGCGACCTACATAATATGTGGCCGCGTGCATAGCCGAAATGTGCAAGCTTAGCTCGTACAGTAGGTACCTATGTTTGACAAATAAATGATTGACTGATGAGAGAGAGAGAGAGAGAGAGAGAGAAAGAGAATGTATCTTAGCGCGTTCCCGGTTGTATCCTGGCAATAATGCTTCGGAGTCCAGGGTGCGTTTTCTCGCTTTTTCTTCTCCAAATATAAATAAATAATATGCATGTCATTGTTCACCCAAGGATGCCAAAGGCCTTGTGAAATGGAGAAGAATAAGTATAAGTATAATAAGTAGTTTTGTAGTTTTTTTTGCCTATTTAGCCTGGTATCTCTGTATTATCTAAATTCTTCTACGCTGGTTCGGGAGAAATGGAAACAACGAAGAATGTACTAACTGGTAATCTTTTCACATAGATCGTAACCGATCGAGGAATGGAAGGGATCAATCTGAATCATTGAACGAGTGATCTAACCTAGCGAAGTTCTCCGAGTGTACTTAAACAATCCAGCGTTTGTATGTATGTATATATCTGTACCTAAGTCTGTTTGCATGTTTGTTCTATGATTACTTGAGTTTCTTTAACTTTGTTAGTAGACGTTTTATATTTATGTATGTATGTAGGGGCAAGCCGGGGTCCATCCCCTGGGCGGCGAAGTCGGAGGGACGGCAAAATCAACACTCAAATACTCAAAAATCTACAATTGCATCTCGGTCTGAACCAAGCAGGGGAGGCATGCTTTAAAAAATTCTAGATCCGGTACTGTGTATAACCTAACCAATAGAATTTTTAAGTTTTAACATGAGCCAAATTGGTTAAGGCTGTCGGTTATGTTCTTAATGGTGTAAATGTGTGTTTTTTTTTAAATTCAAATAAATCTACATCTATTTGTATGTCAAGGGCTTGCCGGGATATGGGGTCTGCAAGATTACAGTTTACGGCAACCTTCTTATCAATAAACAATGCGGCTAGCAATCCATCAAATTTTTTATTTCCTACCTTTTTCCACCTTCATGCACACCAATCTGGTAAAAGTGACCTGTGGTAGGGTCCTAGGGCCTGTCTATCTCGTTAGGAACAAAGATGTATATCAAGCCTAGATCCCTCTTCTATTCTGCGGTCAGTGTTGGTATTCCAGGAACAATATCCCAATTACGAGGCAGTGAGCAAACTCGTTGCTGAGATGGAGTGAACAAGATTGTCCTGCATACACTGGTTCATATTGTGCGAGTAGAGCGGGCGAGTAACAGTTAAAGCATGTTTTGCCAGCCAAACATGCTTTTTTAGATTTATACTTACATACTCATTAACATCACGCCTTTTACCGCAAGGATAGGGTAGGCAGCGAGGCTATATCTACACTTGCTACGATCCTGACAGATCTCTCTCGCTTCATTAACACGCCGGTTACGGGTTCTTCTGACCTCTCTGATTTTTAAGAATACCTGCAATCTCGTCGCAGTACGTTCATCGAGTACTACCCTAATCCAGATTTTCACTCACATTTGCTTCATAGACCCTTTAAATCTTCATTCATCCAAAAAACCTCGACTTTCAAGCGTTAACCCTCAATAACTTTTAAACGTCTGAATCGATTTTTATCAAACATAGGTAAGAATTACTACAAAAAAACTTGCTTTCACGCAAAAAAATACGCTTCAAAATCAGTTATCAATTATATCATACCTCTTTTTGTCGGAGGTAAAAAAATCTAGTCAGACATTACAATACAGGCAATGTACATGAAATTCAGGTCGGCGTGGGATCGGGCTGTGAATTATAATAAGTACTTTTTAGGGTTCCATACCCGAAGGATAAAAACGGGACCCTGTTACTAAGACTCCGCTATCTATCTGTCTGTCTGTCCGTCCGTCTGTCACCAGGCTGTATCTCATGAACCGTGATAGCTAGACAGTTGTAATTTTCACAGATAATGTATTTTCGTTGCCGCTATAACAATAAATACAAAATAAATAAAAACAGAATAAAATAAATATTTAAGTGGGGCTCCAATATAAGAAACGTAATTTTTTTAATAGATTTTGGTAGGGTTCCACGTGCGCGAGTCCGACTCGCACTTGGCCGGTTTTGTATCACAAACTAAGCTTATCACTATTACTATTTTTAAGTTACTATTTATCATTGACTCGCCCCTAACTCGTTCAGAGTGAGCTTTATCTTAGAATACGGTCATCTCGCCGCTGCAATCGAGTTACACAGCAGTTATGCCTCTTGGACACTAGAATAGAGTACACAAGCAGACAGAGTCACTATTTAATTATATTAACTCAGACTATTTTAATAATTTAGAAATAAATACATGAACAAAAACTAAATAAAACTAAACTAAAACTAACGATGAAATAAACCTATACTAAATTAAAAAAATTTGTCATCTGCCCATGCGCCATGGTAGCAAGAACTTTGACTGCGTTCCCTCGCTGAAAAGCTATACTTTAAGCGACAAACCAGCCAGTCCTCTTGTCACCTGGGGAGATCTCCTTAAAAAGTCTCCTCGTGCCAGGGCCCCACGGTCCAAATGTTTCAACACCGATGGCACAAATGTATCTCCACCTAGAGATGAATATTTGCGCCGTTGTTCGTCCATGAAGGTCCATGCTCAGTCTTTCGAATAGCTTTTGGAAAAATCGGAATATGAAAAAAATCCAACTAAACTGACCAACGCTTACACACATATCACATCTTTATTCCTAAGGTCTAAAAAAATTGAAAGACCAGACAGGATTAGGGTTAAAGTAGTCTTTTGTAGGAAAGAAAACGAATCAAAATACTGATGGGTTGCTAGCCGCATGAAAATCTTCTTATGTATCTCAGTTGGCTTATATCAACTACGCGCAAAGAAAAGAAGCTGGTAAATTTTTAAGGTTTTTCTTTTCTCTCAGACCAGCATGAAAGGTTGAATCATGTTATTTCACTTAACGCAATTAATATCATTTTAAGCCACATATTTTCACTACACGGTCAAGGCTTTCGCCTTGTGATCCGGAGGTCGTGGGTTCGAATCCCACTGGGAAGCATATAATTTGCAAATGTTGTTTCCAGTCTGGTTAGAATATTACAGTCTTGGATCACCTGATAAATCCGAAAATTAAAATGAATCCATGTTTCGGAAGGCATTTATAAACTGTAGGACCCGAACGCCATCTAGTGTTCTCCAACCTATCCAAAGATTTGTTTAGGTCTACCCTTTGGTTAGCGAAGGTCAGACGGCAGTCGCTGTGTGAAAACCAGTAACCTCGCCAAATCACCTAGGTTAGGTAGCGGTCCCCGGGCTCTGAAGCGTTACCGCTGAGGATGCAACCGGAAATTCGCTCGGATGATGATGATTTTCACAACCCTACTGCAATGATTGCCGACAGAATAAGGAACTGCAATGGAACTGATCTAAATGAGAATCAAGAATCATTTATTTGCATTATACAATGAGGAACAAAGATGCTGACTCTGTTAGTAGTTGTACTCTGTGCAAGTTGTCCACGTGTTCTCACAAGACAGAACAAGTACCAGTAACTAACTGGACATTGGAGATACAACTTGATTTCAAACTCGCAAACTTGGGTAATGTGACCTGAATAATTTTCGAAATAAGTTATTTATTCCCATCTTTTTACGCCGTGTAGTGATGGCAGAATACGATGTGTAACTACTCCTTATCTCTCCCAAGGGTTTCGTAAAAGGCAGGTAAAGATACAGGTACTATATAAGTAACAGTAAAAGGGTCACAGCGCACTCTATGCAATACTCTATAATGTCAAAGATAATATTTATAATAGGCTATATGACTTAGTTTATACAAGAGTACGTAGAAGAGGCAGTGGACGCAAACATGCTGAGAAGAGAAAGAAGAGAAGATGACTTAGTTTGTTTTGGGCAATATTTTATACGAATAACAAATAAGTGTTATTTTTTATTCGTATAAAATATTGTCCAAAACAACAAGAAAGCCGTTTTCCGAAAATAAAAAGTAAATTGGTTATTAATTGAGGCAGCAATTATCATTTTAAATATAAGAGTGGGAGCGTGGTGGGGACATCTCGCTATCTCTTTCGTAAGCGTGACATCTAATGACAGTGACGTCACGCGGGTGTATGCGCATCCTTCTTCTGTTATTTGACAGTTTCCCCTTCCACCGGATTTAAAAGGCTTATATAACTTACTTATTTTTGAGGGGAGTATAGAATATTAGAAACTATTGGAGGACCCGTAAGTAGGCAAACTTGGAAATGCGGATAGCCACACTTAGATGGCAGCACAGACGATAAGAAAAAATGTGACAAAGAAAGTGTTGAATATGTTCAAAAATATTTATTGAATTTCATATGTCACATTTAATTAATTAGAGTACTATTTTATTTGAATATAAAATATAAATAGTAAAGATTTAATGTTTTCATAAATACCTATAGCGCCATCTAGCGACAAGGAAGAGAAATAATTATGTTTTAAAGGCGATGGGTAGGTTATGTATGATACGTACTCTACAGCCATAATATTTAAGTGATTCAATCTATCTAAGTAAGATACTTTTTTATCACATAAAAAACTCCTTAGAAATAAGTGAGTGCGAAAAATTTTACAAACGGCTGCGGTATGACGTCATATGGCCTTGTATATGCATTTTGGTGCTCGGTCGATTACTCGGCGCGTACGCTTCGCCTAATTGAGAAAATAGGCAAACCTTCTAGAAATTTTCCACTGTCAAGTCAAAAGTGGCCTTTAGGTCTTATGGCCCTGGACTTTTTTTGCTAAAGACGTGAATAATATGTACGTATTTTTTTGGGTGTACAAAGACTAATTAGTATATTTAAAAAATTGAATTCATCTCCTTGACTATTACATAAAACGTTAATCAAACCTTAATTGACCTCTTAATTGACCCTTTGAGGTCATCAGCAACAATCCTGAGGTCTCGTTGTCCATTAGATAAAGGGTAAATCAGAGATCAAAGCGTGGCAAATACAGGTGAGCGGTGGTCACCACCAATTTTGATAATATGGGACAAAAACAAAACTAAATTGCAACTAGAAAAAGCCTTGATTTTATTATATTTCGTGATTGATTCAATAAGTTAAAATTGGTTTATTTATTTAAAAACCTTATAGAGCTAAAAGGTACAATATAGTTGGGCTTAATGCTAAAGCATTCTCTCTCTGTCAACCTTTAAGAAAAGAAAACAGATATATAGAGTTTATCCGTTTGTAAGCTACCATGGCATGAACGGACATAGTTATTATACTCAGACCTGTGAAAATTATAACAACCCTCTTTTTCAGTGTTTTCAAACAAATTATCACTTATAGTTTTTCTTGAAAACACTATCACTTAAGAGTCACAATTTATTAATTAAACTTTGGTCACTTTTAACTTAATTGGTCAACATTAACAATTTAAAATTTGTTTTAAATACGGAGCCAATATTTACGTTGCAACGCCATCTTGCTTTTTACATCATCATCATCTTGCTTCTTACATTTCATCTTGCTTTTTGCATAGAAGACAAGGTTAAAAATGTTGTGGATTATTAGGAATATAGGTCTAATTAATCAATATATCAAATCATTATTGGTTAACCATTGCTTTATTACAGTAATAATTTTTACAAGTTTTTATTAAGTTTCACCTGTCCCGTTGTATATATGTCTGTCATCAAATCTCGCAAGTTTATTTATTTAATTCTTCTTACACTATTATTATCTCCCCATACAATAGCATAGTCACACACATAAATTTAATCTATTATTTATTACTTTTCATATAACACAAAACAAATACAACTGCCTTTGTGAAATCCGTCAATGACCAACTGAATAGGTCAATGTTTTCTGCTGCCTTACTTGACGTGTTTGATTGATTGACGCCATTTTTAAGATATTCGTGCACCTCTGTGGTATCGCGAATAGGGGAGATTGTAGCTTTCGCCACACTTACCGGTTAGGCACTCTCAGTGCCAACCTCTGCAGCACCGCTTGGTTGGAGATCTGAGGGAGTTAAAGTTGACCCACCTCACGGTTTCTGAATTAGCTGAAATTTTGCACGAATACGTCGCGTGACAATGCAATATTATGATGTATGAAGCTGATCTGATGATGCAGCCGGAAGGTGGCCACCGGAACTCTGTAATGAAACGACGAAACCCTTTCGATTTTGGGCTCGTTTTTATTTGTCTTGAGGAGCACTTTCGAAAAAAGCTTGTTCTTATTTTTTTAAATAATAACTTGTCGGAAATAGTCGGAAAATGCTTACCCGGGGATCCAATCATCTTACAATTTAGGGTGTAACCAGGACACAGTGTTAGTTAATTGCCTCCAATAGACATTTTGCACAGTCTAAGCAAGACATCAACCATACAAATAATTTATTTCTTCAATCAAATTTTATATTCAACAGTAAAGAAACGAGCACTCGTGTAAAATATCTTAAGAGACTACCTGAATTTTCCAGGTTCCAGTGTTGCCTCCATTTGAAAGAAAACGGAGACATGATTTAAAATTTTGAAAGAAAACGGAGATATCATTTAAGATACCATAAGTCATTGGGGAGATAGGTCACTGGAGCGATTGATCATTAGAGTCAACTTTTATTAGATTCATAAGTATCACTCAGCCAAAAACCATTTGAAAGTGGTTTTTGGCTATGTCAAAAGTAGCCGTTTTTTGCAATCGTGCGTAGAAAAACTTCACGTTCTCACTTTAAACTGTAAACAGTAGTTCATAAAATAGTTTGAAGGGTTATCTGGGGTCTGATCAAGACAAAATTTTAAATGATGTCTCCGTTTCCTATTAATTGATCTATTTCAAATGGGGGCAGCACTGGACCACGGAAAATTCAGGTAGCTCCTTAAGTCAGGCCTTGTCACTCCCCGTTTAAGTTTCGAAAATATACTTACATTATTATAATGAAGATCTCGGGAACGGCTCTAACGATTTTGATGAAACTCGGGATTTAGGGAGTGTTATTATATATTCACGGTGACGACGCTAAAAAAATATTTTTAATAAAAAAATTAACCGAGCAAAGCTCGGTAGCCCAGCTAGTAGATATCTTAACTCAAAGGTGCTGAGTTCTGACGTGAGCTAAATTAAACCATATCGTTAACCACATTGAGTAGATATTTCTTTGAATTTATTTTCTAAGTGATACTTCTGTACGCGAGTACTAGCCTTATTCTGTGGTTTAGTCCCGATATTTTAAGCCTATTGGACACAGCACGGGCTCCCGCTGTGCACCGTTTAATGACAATCTGCGTTATTAATTACTTTTTTAGTACTACTTTTATAACTGGCCATTTAAAATCGTAAAAAAAGAATGAACAAATCGTAGACTTAGAGTTTTCGTTACTATGCGAAGATAGATACACTATTGTATATATATATGTAAGTATATTATGTAATTATATCCTTAATTGTAAAAATGGTAAAACTTACAATATATACAAGCTGTTCTCTTCTAGCGCAAATCGTCAAAGCCGATCAAGGAAATGCGAACATATGTGAATTACATGATTATGTACAAGATACATACACATACATAAATACATAATATAAAAAAAATATAATAAATAGTACTTACATTTGGATCATTATCTTAAGATGATATGCATGTGATAATATCATCTATAAAGAGATTAAATAACGGAATACGTGCCTCTTCCAAGGTAACTCAGCTATGGATGAAACGGCGAAGATTTTAGTATTCGGGTATGATGAGAAGATGTATTTAAATAGATTTATGTGACATACATACTCGGTATCATATAATTTTTCAAAACTAGAAACCGATGAATAAAAGATCGCGACGAAACGATAACCTTCTCCTTTTTGGAAGTCGGTTAAAAAGGACACTTACCTCCTTTACTAAGCCCAAACCACGTGGAGTGGGGGGGGGTGGAGTTCAAAACCAATCAATGTTGCTTAATTGACGCTTTAATGCTGCCTCATTCAACAATTACAGAGGTCTGTCAACTGCCAGGTGACTAGAGATGGGACACGTATATCGGTTAATTTATTTTAGGATTTTTTTATTTTATACTATTTCATTTTATTTAAACTATTTCATTCCACTGCTGGGAAACGTTCTATTTTAAGATAAATAAACTATAGTTAAACGTAATATAACTATGAATATAATACTAAACTAGAAATACATGCTAAAATAACATCAAAAAATATAAAAATTAAATTAACATTTGTAAATTTATATTTGTTAGAGCAATTAATTCATTGCATGTTTTAAATGTTACAATACTGCCGTGTGCCTCATGACTAGTGTGATGGACTGACAACATGACATGTGGGAAGTAGTGAGAACGGAGGCTAATAAAAATTAAAATATTTATAATGATTCTCTTAGTTTTATTACAACGTTTTAATTTTCTTTGATAGAGTCTAAATTTGTTTTCATGTCAATTGAACTTGAGATGTAATGTAAGTACTTGTTGCATTATTATTGAGAGAGCGAGTCTTCCGCTTCGTTTGTCAATGTTATTAGTACTTAAACATCAGTATATCAAACATATCGATATTAATAATATCGATATTTTTTATCGACAAGTGCCTCTCCCTACCAACAAATTGTTGTATGGTCGTAGAAGCTTAGTGCCCTCTTTATTCAATCAATCTAAACGCAACTCTGTGGCTATCTATTCCTGTGACAAGATGAAATCCAGCGAAGAGACGAAAGCCCTCGTGCAAACGATTATAAAACCAGACGAAATGAAGTTGCATGTGAGAGGTTTGCGCAAAACCAAAAACGGTGGTGTTATTATCAGCACCGAGACCAAGGCTGACATAGAGAAGCTTAAACAGTCATCGCATCTCAAGACCTCTGGCCTCACCGTGGATGAGCCGTATAAACGAAAGCCAAGAATAGTCGTCATCGGAGTGCCCTCGGTTATGCAGAAAATGGAAGTCTTTCATTACATATACAATCAAAATCTAGCCGACGACCCTCAAGCCATCTCTCTTGACACTTTTTTGACGTCTATTAAGCTAAGTCATAAGTCGGGAAAGAAGAACTCCCAGTCATGTAACTACATCATCGAAGTTACGGCACAAATACGCAAGGCTATAATAACCAAGGACAGATTGTTCGTGAATTGGTCGTCCTGTCCCGTTAGAGATTTCACCTTAGTAACTAGGTGTTACAAATGTCAGCAGTATGGACATGCGGCCAAGCCATGCAGAGCTGATACCGACACTTGCGGTCATTGTGGGCTAATAGGTCACTCGGTAAAAACATGTACGAAAACTGCTGAGCCGCCAAAGTGTGCAACATGCCTGCACTACAAAAAACCGTGCAGTCACAAAACTGGTGACCCCGATTGTCCAGCTAAAATTATAGCCGAAAAAAGATTCATTGACTCCATAGACTATTAATAAGATAAAAAATACCATTCTTTTAGATACCATTCGTGTAAATTGCTATTTTTAGGTGTGTTACTAGTTTTTTCTTTATAGAGTATATAATATGCGATACTTAGTTCGATTTTGGTATTTTTCTTTTTATTTTTACATTCTCCATTTATAAGTGTTATATTGTTATTTTATTTTTGTTTATTTCTCTATAGTTAATTTGTTGGAATTCATTAAATTTTTTTTGTTGATTACGAGTCCTGGTGACCCGTAACACAGGTTCTTCGCAAACCTATCATAGGCACCAGTTCTCCACATCTTTTATTGATTATTATTTAATTACTTTTAAGTTTTATTTTACCTTTTAGGTTACAGTAAGTTTTTTTTTTTTTGTGGAAGAAAATAAATATACATTTATTATTATCTCGCTGAATTTGCAATAAACCACTCGTTATTATAACATTGTATTCTCTTTCAAGTGTACTGCTAAAGGGTATATATTGTAAGTATGTAAAGGTAAAAAAAAAGGTAAAAGTGTATTTATTTCTCCAAAGCAGTACATGGTTTAGCATAAAATATGTGGTGATACCAATACAGAATTTGGACATTTACCAAGACTGTAAGGATACTGCAGTCTGTTTTAGGCATGGCCTGTATCGCAGTGCTCCAGGGCTCTCACGCCTGGTTGTATGTAAGTAATATTTATTAATTTTACAAAAAATAGACAATAGGGTGACATCTGTGTATGTTTATTCAACGATTATTTTCATAAGAGCTTTATGAAATTCGCTAGGTGTACAGACGTAGCTCATAGAATTTTAAAATTCAAACATGAGCCAAATCTGTCAAGGAGTTGCCGAGGTATGTAATTCGCGATTTCACAGTTCGAGGCGAACTAAATACCAGTTACAACGTAGTAATTTTCCGTGGTAAAGTCTAAAAGTTATAAAACTTGTTTTCATTTCATTTGAACTTGAGATAAATGTATTTGTTGCATTCTTATAGACATATACGACCTCCGTGGCGTAGTGGTCACCATACTAGTCCGGCACCCAGAGGTCCTGGGTTCGATCCATGGTCAGGGCAAGTTGGAAAATGGCCTTTTTCAAATCGTCCTGAGTCTTAGATGTTTATCTATATATGTATTTGTTATAAAATTATAGTATCATTGAGTTAGTATCCCATAACACAAGTCAAAACTTACTTTGGGGCTAGCTCAATCAATGTGATTTGTCCGTATATATTTATTTATTTATAGACATAGGTCTTTCACTTCGTTTGTCATCACTAAAGCACTTATCAATAGGCAAAACATATCGACATTTATGATATCGATATTTTCATATCGACACGTGCCTCTCCCTATCCACAAATTGTTGTATGGTCGTAGTAGATTAGTCCCCCCTTACCCAATCAATCTAAACGCAAACTCGCTCAATTTACCGCTGAATTCGCAATTAACCGCTCGTTATTATATCATCGTACTCTCTTTGAAGTCTGCTGCTAAAGGGTTTAATAAATGTTATTTGATTAGAACATAATTAGTATTGTTTGTCAACTTTAGCAAATTGATTTTGAAAGTAGATTGTTTATGTTTAAACAAATTTTAAGATTTAATGATGACCAAAGTTGGTTCGTGGAATTGAGGTGCCTCTTCATGCTAGTTTTGTTAGCTCTAATATATTAGCTGCTTCTTTTCCCGTGCAGATCGTAAAGGTCGATCGAAGGAATAACCAAAACTCGATGTTTCGTGACAATAGGCGTGTCGACCTGGTGTCTAATTAACCTCCCACTATTTTGATTCAAGCTAAGCTGCTAGCCCCATGGCATTTCCGTACATTCCCTTGATTGGCGTTTACAATTTTAGGAAGGGAAGCAGCTGATACATTCTCGATTTTTGCTTTTCTCCCAAACTAGCATGGATTATAGATGTAGACACCTATGTACTATCTTTTAAATAAGCGTTAAAGTTGTTGATGATTTTTTTTTCACTTTACCCTTTATCTACAAACCGATCTACCTCCATAATTCAATTCCACAAAATCAATCAAATCACTATAAAGACCGTTGCATTACAAAATTGAATTTTAAAAATCGAATGTGTCATTAAAAGCCGTTCGCGCGAGTCGCGTGCGCCAATCAAGCGAAGAGTTTCCGAGTTAATTGTCCCACCGTTAAATATTCAGCGGGCGGACGCTGCAATCACGTAAATGTATTACTGCACCGTTGTTTAGTGAACGAAGGGCGGGAATACATTGTGGTGTTACAAACTTTTTTGTTAGTGGCCAGAATCAACTAAAAAATATGGTTGTAAATTGAAATAGGTTTTACTCAAGTACATTTATCTATAAGTAGATAATGTGGCAGTTCTGGGCGCATTAGGAACTTGAACTTGCAAAATTTAAGGACGGCAAACAGAAGAATATCAAATACGATCGATTTCAAGGGTTAACTTGACTCTTTGATAGGTAAGTACTTACCTACATATATATTAAGATAGAAAATGATCTTTTTCACATTGACCTGAGTCTTGGATGTTTATTTAAATATGTGTTTGTGATAAAATATAGTATCTTTGAGTTAATATCCCATAACACAAGGCTCGAAATTACTTTGGGACTAGCTCAATCTGTATGATTTGTCCTTATATATTTATTTATTTTATTTTATATAAACCTTTGCTATGACCAGTCTCCAAAGCATTAAAAGCTTTAAACTGTTAAGGCAATTCGTTTTCCACTTCACATGGTCTCTAACATCCTTGGGTGATCATTGACATGCAAATTATATTTGGAGAAAAAAAAGTTAAAGTGCACCCCAGGCTCCAAAGCAGCAGAGGGTTAACTTTTGCTAGTGTGTCGGAAATATCTCACAATTTACGTGTTAGAGTGTTTAACCGACAACGACCGCAAATTTTGTATATTTTGTAAAAAATGTACTATATCTGCAGCCTAGTATCGCTTTTTTTTAAACTATCGCGCTTTGGACACATAATTCATATAGGTAGTTAGTCTGGGTTTTATAATAAGGCGGAAACCGTCTTATTATAAACCCTGACTAACTTTGTTTGTTTGTTTAACCTATATCATTTCTATCTCATAAAAATAATTGTTAATTGTTGTTGTAATATTGGCGACGTGGACAATAATCCTTTAAATATCTTCCTACTTATAGGTAGGTCTATTTAAATAGCCCTAATGTGTTAACGCCTTAAATTTTGTACCTAAACGAGTTAGGTCAAACATGTCGTTTCATTAAAATAAATCAATATCAAGTTAATACCTATCTGCATACGAAATATGGATTTAAAAATGTGATTAATCTGTAAAAAATACTGAAGAACTTACTTACCTTCTTATGATACTATTTAAATTACTTACTTGATTTATACTAACTAACGTATTTACGAGTATAGTTTTGACTTATACCGTCTTATTATAAAACCCAGACTAACTTTGTTACTAGGTTTAAACCGTTATCCGCCCAAATCAAGATGATATTGGCAGGTGAGATAGGGTATGATACTAGACGTCAACTTGATTTGGTCGGATAATGGTTTAAACCTAGTAACGAAGTTAGTCTGGGTTTTATAATAAGACGGTTAAAGTGTAAAGGTAAGTATAGTTAGCCACATTAATACCTGGGCTCACCCTCTACCTGAATATATCTTGAATTTTATCTTAAACTCAAAATTCGCTTGTCTAGTAATTTGAAAAAAGATCTAATTCGTAAACCTTTTCGAGGAATAGCCTCTAGGAGAAGCTTTCTCTTCAGATTTTAAAATAAGGTCTTATATATTTAGATATTTGTAAAAATCAAAATGACCTTCATTTTCAAGCAAGGTCAAGCTATTTGAGAAAGTGAAGTCACGATGAAGATTGGCAATTTTCTAACCTAACCTAACGTAAATATATCTTGAATTTTATCTTAAACTCAAAATTCGCTTGTCTAGTAATTTGAAAAAAGATCTAATTCGCAAACCTTTTCGAGGAATAGCCTCTAGGAGAAGCTTTCTCTTCAGATTTTAAAATAAGGTCTTATATATTTAGATATTTGTAAAAATCAAAATGACCTTCATTTTCAAGCAAGGTCAAGCTATTTGAGAAAGTGAAGTCACGATGAAGATTGGCAATTTTCGCTTTCAGTACTGTACTGTCACTGTCATCTCCCTACAACAATATACGTATGTCAAACGACTACAACCAACATAACAAAAGTAATTTAAACAGGTGACATTGACAGATGACCGTTGTTATTGTTTTTTATTGTGCAAGCATAGAAAAAATATAAACGTCGATTGCTGTGTGTGTCCTCACTTCCGGTGTAAAGTTAAAAATTATAAAAAAAAACCTGATGACACTAAGAATTATTTTTTTGTTTAAATTAGCTTCTTAAAATGGTCTATATTTTCGATTAAAACCATCTACAAAACTTTTATATTATTTAGTTGAGAAGCCAATTATCTTAACATGAAAATGTATATTTAGAAGAATTTATTTATTTCATACTTGTTTTTTATATATACATTTTTATGTTAATATTATTTTGAGTTTAAGAGAAAATTCAAGATGTAGGTAGAGGGCCGACCCGGGTATCTCGTTGAATGACTGTACTTACTTATTTTAATAAAAAAGTCATGTCAAAATTGTTTACCTTAAAAATGGGGTATGGTTATCTAAAATTACAAAAAAGTAGATAGGTATACAACTATACATATATTTGATTTCATTCATTCAAATCTACTGCGGATCATAAGAATTTCCATAATAAGCAATCTAAAGCGGTCTGCATTCACCGCTTCAACGACCTTAGGCAGGTCGTCTAACCACCTGGTAGGTGAGTATCCCCCGCTTCGCTTGCCAGTGCAGGGTTGCCCTTAAATAACCTTTTTGCTCCATTATTTAGGTACAAATAAAAATATTAACTTTATAAAACCCTTTAGGTAGGTATTTTACAAAAGTAGCTAGATTTTTTTAATGCGTTCTAAATAGTTTGATTCTTTTCAAAAATAAATAACGTACTGCATAATCCATATTTTTTTATTCATCGTATAAATGGTAGATTGTCATCCATACTTAAAATAATATATTTTTTTAGAAGTTATAATTCTCTAACTCGATAATCCATATTTATCATACAACGGTAGCTTGTTATCCAAAGTTAACCCTCTAACAGCCGCTCGCAAACAATCACTGAGCTCAACAAAAGAAACGCCACAAAAGAAGTCGCGCCAAAAGAAAAAAAGCGAATTACGCGCCGTGATTGGTCGATCGCCGCGTGACGTCACGCTCGCGCCGCCCCCTAGCAACCGACGTTTCACCTGAGATGAGAGCGAGTGAGATCTGCGTTAGTGTGAATAAGACAAAGTTATATTGACGATGCGTCTTCTGCTTTTGAAACGCCTTATGTTGAAATAACACTGTAAACCCAACTGTTCTTTACACCCTTTGTAATAAGGTTGAAATTTCTTGAGAAACTATGGAATATTATGCTTGTAGAGAGATGCAAGGATGGTCAGTTGGAAAAGCTGTTATTGTTTGGTTACGGGTTAACCGATTTGGTTAAATTTGTGTGTTAACAGGCAGATGTCCGGCGATTTTCCGTCTCTTTCCCTCTCGTATGATAGTAGAAAGATGAGGATAGTCTGATTGGCTGTGTATTGATTAGTTTGATTAATTCCAATTGAGTTCATTAGCATCCACCTTATTGGAAATTTGTTGTGACTGGCATCCTGCTGTTTACCTTTGTTTTGAGGAATATTTTAACTTATTTAGAATTGAAATCTATAAATATGGTAAAGAATAAAAATACTTCTTCTAAAAATATAACTTACAATCCAGAAATTGCAGTAAAATCAAGGCACGGAAAAGTAAAACTAAGTTTGATTCCACAACAAAAACCCCCTTATCTCCACATAACGGCAAGAAGCAGCTAGCAAACGTAACAAGTCATAAACTCAACCCTCAAACATCACTAACAAACTGCCAGAGACGCTCTAACACCCAGCACAATCGGTCCAATCAAACCGAAAAAAACTATTCAAGCATCGCCTCTCAAAGGACTCGGGGGAAAATGCTAATACGCCGCTTCTTGCTTCTTACCAAACAAAATCACTTCGCGACCCCAAATTTCGCACTTTCAATGGGCAATTTCGCTCAGCCCCCCTTCGGTAAGCCCCGCCTTAGCCTGTCCCCGTATTGTAGCCCAGTAAGTCGCTCAGTGACGCGCGCGCCTTCAATCGGAATGGACGCTCCCGAAGATCGTTTCTTCGGCAGTCGAACGCCTGAACGTTCCGATACGAACTCCCCAAGATCTCAAATGAGTAGTCCAAACTCAACCTCTTCTATAAACGTTACAGATCAGTCGATTACTTTGTCACAGCATCAGCAGAATTTAGAGACTTTAAATCGCATGGGAATGTTTTTCCATGCTCAGCAAATGCATTTAAATCAAAGTTTTGACGCGGTTAAGTCTAGGTTAGCATTTACACAAGTGCCTAGTGTTAGCCAAGGGCCCAGACATACGATAGACGCTATTTTAGGGTTGAATGGTGGTCGGCCAGTAAGAGTGCAGAGTGACTTTGAACAGAGAACGGAGAGAGACTGTGAGGCGGTGCCGATTTCGCCCGGGGCAGTTGAAAGTGCTGGTAAGTTTCATTGACTTCAAATGGAAATCTTTAAAATATTTTATTTTGCTATTGACTGATTATAAAGCAAATGTATCATCGTTTTCTTAAAATTAAGTGTAGTGCAGAAGAAATGGTAGCTAACTATAGTGGCGGCAATAGTTGTTTCAACTGGATGTAAATGGTCTGTTTACAGGGAGATGATGTGGAAATGGATTATAGGAAAACTTTTAAACATAGACTATTAAAGTGTATGAACCGAAAAGAGAGTTTTTTTTTGTCGTGTTGGTTTAATTACGAGTCTTCTAAAATTTTGCTCTTTTAACATTTCGATCTAATGGCGTAATAAATGAAATAAGTGTAATTATCTGTCATTAAAATTTACGATTAGGTCTTAAAAAACCAGCATGTTGATAATTGTTTCGTTCCTGCTTTATTGCATAAATTCCAAATAATTAAAAGTATGTTTACTATATAACAAAAATATGCAGCAGTAGTAGAGGGTTAAACCAATTTTAAAGTCACATAGTTTAGGAATAGTAGTCAAGATGATGTCTAATATTATACTTATTGCTTAAAACATAATTTAATTAGAAAAATTACTGAAACAATAATTCGATAACTAAATTTGGTACTTTTGGAATTAAATAAATAAAAAAATAATATTTCTTTTATATTATTCCTTATCTAGAAAACCTTCAGCAAAGGTATAGGTAGTTTTTATTTCGAAAAACTCAAAAGTGAATAGTAAATGTCATTGATTTGTTATTAACTATTATGTAACAAGTTACAATTATATACTTAATTTTTATAATTTAACTTGAATAAGTATCTCATTTAGTGCTGATGAAAATATAAAAAAAATTTGAAGCGCTGATAAAAACGTAAAAAACCTTTTTTGTATCCTAAAATTTAAATGTCAATAATATTGCAGTTAAAAAAATAAGAAATTAAGCTAAATATTTCACTTGTTAATATAAGTCTGTTTATGTTAATAAATGGTTTAAAAGTATTAAAGTAAGTGCGAATTTAAAAATAAAACGAAATGAAAATATTTTACGATAGTATTTTAACTCAAGTTTAAGTTAATTTCTTTGAAATTTTGAACTTATTCTCAAAAAAAAAATGAGATAAAGTTTGCAAATATTTCCAATTGCCGCGTTATTTGCGGCTTAGCCATATTTAGGTAGGGCTATGAGGTCCATTTTACAAAAATAGGTATATGACAATATTTATTATGCTGAATAAGTTGTAAATAAGAAAATTAAACATTCCGCTCCTTGGAAAATCTAATAATACACTTTTATATTATACACTTTTATTTTATTTCATAAGTAATTGTCACCCACGTAATCAAATGTTATTTAAATGTCAGGGGTACCTCATTGCAAATCTTCCAGGGATTTCTAACTTTTTGAAAGATAAAATACGTGTTACTCATTTTTTTTTTTAAATCGAATCAATAATTTTTGTGTAAAATCATAACAAATAAACAAAAACACAGTCAAATATTTTCTCTTTGCAATATCTTTATAAAAAATAAACAAAAAAAAATATCTCTGCATTCTTTTCACGGATCTACGGATAGGCGTAGCGAAGTGACTACGCTGTAGGTAAGTGCTGCGCGGCCCGCCCCGTCCGCAATCCGCACGCCTACCGCTGCCGCCGCCGGCCGACGGTCAAAACCTTTAATAAAATTACAATATCTAATGTAATTTCATGTCATATTTTATTGAACTAAATCATTATTTTCATTCAAATAAATTAACTAGACGTTACCTTGATAAAAGTAGACAAAAAAGGCAATTAAAAAAGCATTAAAGTATTATTATATTGGATAGTTTATCAAATTTGATAACGTCACTCTCCACGTTTATAATTTTTGGATGCATCTATAAATTAATTTTTTTTTTCATGCTGATTAGTTTAAATATTATCCTTTTAGTATATAAAAAATTAGGGTCTTAATAGGCAATTTCTAATTTGATTTTTTTAGTCATGGTAAATCTCGTACGAACGACCCATAGAGACAAAATCCATATTTATTTTAAAAATATTTTACATACTAAGAATTTTCGATTTGACACAAAATGCTGCATAAAACAGGAAATCAAACATATTTTTATAATTCATTAACAAAAGTATTCTTTTTATTATTTAACTTTATAAAGGTTTTTTTTTAAATTCTTTGATGTTTTAAATTTACCCAAAAAGCAAAACAAAATGTTTGTAATAGTTTTCCCATGGTATTTAGACTATTATTGGCCAATGATGTACGTTTTATGTCAATTGGAAAATTCATGCATATAAGGGTTTAAAGCCTAAAACGTTTGCGAGGATAGTGTAAAACGGAACAACCCTTAACGTTTTGCACCGGTAATAGCTAGTTATTTATCGAATATTTGAAGCATAAAGATGTTAAATCGCGGTTTATGTTTATAATAAACCAGTTATATCTATGTATATACTGATTTACTACTATTCCATTTTCACATAGATTGATTTGGAGCATTATTATTGTGTTCATATAAGTACTTATAACTTTTTCTCAATTTTTATTTTAAAAACTTTGGTTTTGATATTTACCTTTTCGTCCCTTTCTAGTCAAGGCTAGGTGGAATAAAACTTACATAATTATATTTCCCGGACGGCGCGACGTTCATACACGGAAACGATACATATTGCATGAGTTAGACGCGTACCTGTGTGTACTTAAAAAGAGTTACAAGTTAGTCACTAGGGACTAGGATGGAAATATAATTTTAAGACCAGTAAATGGATACCAAAAGTTTAAAAGGGACTAGGATAGAAATATAATTTTAAGACCGGAAAATGAGTAAAAAAAGTTAAAAAGGGACTAGGATGGAAATATTATTTTAAGACCAGTAAATAGGTAACAAAAGTTTAAAAGGGACTACGATGGAAACCTAATTATAAGACCGTTAAATGAGGTCCAAAATTAAAAAGGGGCTAAGACGGAAATAAACAAAAAAAAAAATGGATATCAAAAGTTAGTCGATGGAAACCTAATTATAAGACCGGTAGATGGGTACTAAAAGCTACAAAGGGACTACCAATAGATAGGAAATATAATTTTAAGACCGGTAAATAGATACTAAAATTTTAAAAGGGACTAAGATGCAAATATAATTTTAAGACCGGTAAATGGGTACCAAAAGTTTAAAAGGAACTAGGATGCAAATATAATTTTAAGACCGGTAAATGGGTACCAAAAGTTTAAAAGGGACTAGGATGCAAATATAATTTTAAGACCGGTAAATGGGTACCAAAAGTTTAAAAGGGACTAGGATGCAAATATAATTTTAAGACCGGTAAGTGGGTACCAAAAAATTAAAAGGGACTAGGATGCAAATATAATTTTAAGACCGGTAAATGGGTACCTAAAGTTAAAAAAAGGCCAAGAATCATTTGTTTATTTTTGGATATTTGTATCACTAAATGATTGTAAATTGCTCTTTTGATTTCGATTACAATAGTTGTTGACGTCAGATCATTTACTTACATTAAGAAGCGAAGAATTGATAACCTCCTCTTTTTTGGAAGTTTGGGCATGGGGCAGACAGAGTATCTGGCTCTTGCAGCTCTAAGCAAACAGAGCCCAGGGATGCAAGACTTAAAGGCCACTTTTAGCGTGATGGTGGGCGAGAAGACGAGATGAAAAAGTATTCAAGTAGTAGTTGCTAGTCGCATCACCTATACATACATACATACTACAACGCCTTTCTAACCAACGGGGCAGACGAGAAGGTCGGTTACCCAGTGGGAGTGCGCATAGCCACAATGATAGAAATTATGTAATTTTACATGTAAAAATTCACAAAAAATCTGGGAAATTTACGAAAAAATATATAATTTTACAGAAATATCGTCAATTATCAGAAACTTGATGTAAAATGTCATATTTTACCGTAAATTTCCCAGATTTTTTGGAATCTTTACAGGTTTATGTAGTTTTTGCATGTAAAATTATGTAGTTTTTATTTATAAAATTACATCACTTTTAACAGTGTAGCGCTTTCGCAAGTTGGGTGACACCGGGCGTAGTCCGCATGTGGATGGATGACCACAAGTGGCATCGGCTCGAGCTCCTCCGTGCTTCCAAAGGCACGTAAAAGCCGTTGGTCGCGGACACGGAGAAGCCGTGCTTCGGAAGGCACGTATAAGCCGTTGGTCCATGCTGTCATCATTGTATGACAGTCGTCAAGCTATGTTAGATCCCTTAAGGCAGCCTGACAAATCTGACACCAGTGTTGGCCACTTACACACATGAAAAACAAAACGGGGCAGGCAGAACATTTTGCATCTTTCGGCTCTAAGCAGACAGAGCTCAGAGCCGCAAGACTCAGAAGCCACTTTTAGATGGAAAAGCAATAAATATAGTGATGGGTTGCTAGCCGCATCGCTCATTAACATGATTCGCATTTTCGCCCATTCCCTTGATTGGCTTTTACGATCTGCGCGGAAAGAGTACATTCTAAGTTGGATGGAAGCAATTAAGATACTTTCAAAACACAGACATACATACACATCTTGACTGTATTGTAATTTAACTATTTGGTTCAAAATAAAATGATTGATTCAATTATCGATTTCAAAACAGTTACTTACTGCTAGAAAGTATTGACGTGCAGCATCCGGTGTTAGTATGTAGCTACTCGTTATGATGTAGTATGTCATAATCTTAGATATAATTGTCGTGGGATAGAATTGAAGTTTTGTTTCTCAGTGTACATATTTATAACCAAACCTAACCGAACCTAAACCTAATCGTTTCGTTTAAACAGATTTTATGACTTTTCTAGAAGTAATTTCGATCGCAAATGATGTTATGTCATATGATAATTACGGCTTACAATGATAATAACAAATGATGTTAAGGGGCTACCTAAATTTTCCGGGGTCCAGTGCTGCCCCCATTTAAAATAAATCATTTGAAAGAAAACGGAGATATCATTTAAAATTTGGTCTTGATCAGACCCTAGATAACCCTTCAAACTATTTTATGAACTTTATTTTACTGCTTGAAGTAAGAACATGAAGCTTTTCTACGCACATACGATAAAAGTGGCCGTTTTTCGCAATTGTGCAATTTCGCAAATGAAATCTCCATTTCCTTTCAATAGATTTATTTCAAATGGGGGCAGCACTGGACCCCGGAAAATTCAGGTAGCCCCTTAATGAATTTGACTTTAAAGAAAACTAAGTTTGTAGCACGTGACTATCGATCAACTTCCAGCAGCAGTATTCCCGGACCGAGGCGACTTTGAAACCGGAACCTTCGAAATGTCTAAATGCACACAAGTTAAAAAATGCTATTACGAAAATATTCATAGATAAAATATGCTATTATAATATTAAAGACTATTTTCTGATGCTGACAAATATAAATAAATAAATAAATAAATATATAGGGACAAATAACACTGATTGTGCTAGCCTTAAAGTAAGTTCGAGACTTGTGTTCGCCACGGAGGTTGTCAATATGAATTTAATGAACAACTTAATAACATTATAATTGGCTATATATTATTATATGTGTGTTTGATATTTAATTTAATTTTTCACATTCTTTCTCTCTTATTTTAATTTAATTTGATTTATATAATGAAATATAATTTGTAATCATGAATTTTTAAATGTTTGTACTTATTAAATAACTGTTTTGCATGCCATTGTACTTTGGCTAAACATCGCACCTTCAAATTGTTATCACCATCATCAAACCGTGTTTAATGCAAATAAATACATTTTATTTAATTTCAAAAAACGAGTCTATATTTTCCTGAAAGGCCGGCAACGCTTCTGTTACACCCCTGGTGTTGCAGTTGTCCATGGGCAGCGGTGATCACTTACCATCAGGTGAGCCGCTTGTTCGTTTGCCGCCCTATAACTTAAAAAAAAATATCAGTATTACATACAGAATGGAATCTCCTAAGGTCCCGCGCAATTGTCCTCGTTCCCCGTCCCCGCACTTCTCCCCCGTTTTCGCCTTGTCGAGGTGTTGAACGGGCGGCTGCCGACGAACACGCACACATCGCCGTGTGCACGGATGTATAGTTACGTTGGTAATAGTGTAGGTATAAATGATACCACGCTTCTATAAGTGCCATACATATTTATTATCAGTATTGTAGTTATATATGGATCTGGCTAATATTCTTAACATATAAGTACATATAAAAAAAGAACGTGAGTGTCGTAGAACACGAAGTTACATTCGTGATAAAGACGGAAAAAAGAGACGTAAAAATCTTTTACATTTTTATTAATAACAATATTAATTTAAAAAAACAATAAAATTTTGGTGCGTGCTAGGTTAGAACCGGGAACATCGACCCTCTCAAGCATGCGCTCTACCACCTGAGCTATGAACGTGATAGTTATACTTGTGAAATTACCTTTCACTTTGATTCGTGACGGAAAAAATTGTCAGAAAAATCTTTTTCTCGCCTTAAGTCCGCACCTTCCAAAAAAAATTTCGTTCAAAAGGTCAATTATAATTTACAAAAACGATTACATATATAGGTACTTAAGTATACATAAAAATTAATGTATTCTTTGAGGATGTGAATTTATCATGGGATATCTCTTTGTAAATTTTATGCGCTTCCACTCCACACCCCAAGTATCTGGCTTTACCGGGGCAAGGCTCAACAATATAGTCAACTAAAGCTGAACATTTGGGCCTTTTGATGGCTTCCTCGTGAAATTTACGTAAGTACTAACATACCCTATCGCTTATATTCATAAAAATTAACAAACGTTTGCTAAACCTATTTTAGTAAAAACATTTTTTGTTCTTTTCTCTCTTTTCAATATTTGTCATTGAAAGAACGAGACAAAACATGTTTTAACTAAAATGGGCTTAGCAAGCCGTTGATATTTTTTATATATATAAGGGTATTTCTTTAGGTACTTGAATAAAAGTATAACAATCTTGACATGTTTTTTTTTTATTGAAATGTATACACTTTATAAATTAATACCTTTGCAAATTATAAATTAATTATTTATTCAATAACATAAATTAATATATAAAGTGTATATTTCAAAAATAATAATTTTTCAAAAATAAAAACAGACTTCACCCTGGAAAGTACCCTTTCAAATAAAAATAATAATTTTCCAAATCGAACCAAGCGTCTTTGAATAATCGCTGAACATACATAAAAAAAGATTGAAATGAATTGATAACCTCCTCCTTTTCGAAATTTGGTTAAAAAGATATGTCAAGATTATGAGCAAGTTGTAACAATCGTTCAAATACCTAATAAAATGGAGTATACCAAATTCATTACTAGAAAAGAGTTTTTAATTACATTAAAGAAACGAAAAACCTAAGTAAATGTATGTATCTTGTCGACCTCTGTGGCCTAGTGGCCATCATGCCAATCACGCCGGAGGTTTCAGGTTCAATCCCTGGTCAGATCAAGAAGGAAAATTATCTTATCCAGATTGACCTGGCTCTTGGATATTTATCTAATAATTATGTATAATATAGTATCGTTGAGTTAGTATCCCATAACATAAATCTCGAACTTACTTTGGGGCTAGCTCAATCTGTATTATTTGTCCGTATTTATTTATTTATCTACATACTTAAACAAGTTCATAGGTAAACTTAATTTCACGGGCAACATGTCATAATCAACAAATCTATCAAAGCATGGTATTTACCTATAATTACAGTCCCTTTTACGTGTACTATAGCTTTAAAACAAGACGTAAGTAACATCATGACATTATCTTTGTATCAAGAAAGCTAATGGACTGACCGACTGTGAAACTACAGGGTGATACTATTTTACGAAAAATTTTACGCTACGAAAAGTATTATTCTTTTCTTCCACAAATTTATCATTGTCGATAGTAATGCTATTTATGGTTATTTAGGTACTTGAATATAAATTATAACTGAAATTGAAAATTCCATTTTTTTTACCGAATTGGCCTAGCTTGTGTAGGGGTTTAGTTTTAATAAAATAAACTCGGTACCTTTGTACGTTTTTTTTTTGTATTTTTGACATTTTGTTGCTTAATTATCTACATCATTTGAACCGCATGCATGATAAATTGTCGTATCCTACGGATTTTCACTTATAAACATGCTTCACCCTCCGACACTTTACAGAGCTATGAAGGTAAACATCTTTCCTCTATCGCTCTCCTCATTTTCAATTCAGTTTTAAAGAAGGACACCAAACATTACTCTACCATACCATAGCTGACTTTTTAAAAAGTTATTCATTTCTTTATGCTGGTACATTTTTTATGCAAACTAAAAAACCATCAAAGTGAAAAGTATTTTCATTTTATAGACGCAAAGTAATTTCATTATATCCATTTTTATAATATGCTTCCAATAAGTAAGTAATTAATTATGAATAACATACTAATAACGTCCTGTTGCAAGTGGTATTTAGGAACTTAATTGCCCTGGGCTCTTTCTTTCTGTTAGAAATAAAATAATATTAATATTGCTCTGTATATTTGAATCATATTATTGTTAATAAACATATAAAAATAAGTTTACTTATAATAATATAAACAAAACAAAAAAGAAACTAAAACTAAACTAATTACTTAAATTACTTACTTATAAATAAAAAAGCCCTATAATAAAAGAAAAATATGAATTTGAACACTCTGTATATCGTAGTCAGTAGCCACTCTGTCTCAATCTAGATTAATATCATTAATGCATTTTACAAAACGCATCTCTATTTATTTGTAATGTACCAAATTAGAGAACATCTTTCATTTTGTTTTAATTCTTCGCTGACGTCCGTACATAATTAAAAATACATGCAACAAAAAAAGTATAGTATTCGTATCTTGGTAGCATTAACGCAACTGTTTCTCAATCTTAGATTAGATATAGATATCATAGGATATATGTTATTATCACATCTTTTTTAGGGTTCCGTCCCCAAAGGGTAAATACGGGACCCTATTAGTAAAACTTCGCGGTCCGTCCGACCGCATATCTGTGTGTCTCTGTCACCAGGCTGTATCTTATGAGCCGTGATAGCTAGACAGTTGAAATTTTCAGAGATGATGTATTTCTGTACATTTTACTCATTTATTTTAAGATTATTTCTTTGTGTTACATTTTTATTTTGGTGTACTATAAAGAGTTATCTATCTATCATTCTGTTGCCGCTATAACAACAAATACTAAAAATATATTAAAATAAATATTTAAGGGTGATTTTTTAAATATAATGGTACGGAACCCTTCTAGCCATAGCCTCTATCTATATCATCTAGAATAACCAGTCCGACGCGCGCTTGGCCGGAAAGTAAGCCTACAATGGTGTCAGAATTAGAACAACCTAACGTGCCTTGCGAAGCTTAAAGCAGCTTAAGAAATATTTACTTTGTTAGATTTTTTACGTTACAATTCTCTACCGACGCTAGGAGAAAGGTATAATAAGTTTGACTCCTAAATGACTGGATCGATTATGATGCGGTTTTTTGTGTAAAAGCTGACATGATCGAGATGGTTTCTACAGTTATATCAACTAATTAATTTATTTTATTTATTGTCTGAATTTTTTCTTCTAAAAACATAGCTTAAAACAACAAGGGGAGGCCTTTGCCCAACTAATCATCATCATCATCCGAGCGTATTCCCGGTTGCATCCTCAGCAGTAACGCTTCAGAGCCCGGGGTCCGCTACCTAACCAAGGAGATTTGACGAGGTTACTGGTTTTTACACAGAGCGACTGCCGTCTGACCTGCACAACCCAAAGGGCAAACCAGGAACCAATCTTTGGATAGTTTGATCATCAAACGCTAGGTGGCGTTCGGGACCCACAGTTTTACGTGCCTTCCGAAACACGGAATCATCTTTCTTTTCGGATAATCAGGTGATTCAAGCCTGCAATATCCTATCCAGACTGGAAACAACTTTTCACAAAGTATGCTTCCCAGTGGGAATCGAACCCATGACCTCCGGGTCACAAGGTGAACGCCTTGACCACTGGACCACGGAGGCAGTCCTGGACCAGGGTGGCCTTTGCTCAACTATGCGACCTAAAGGGCTAGTAATAAAAAAGGTAAAAATGCATGACAACAGCTCACACCCAAGGATACTGAAGATCAGTGAAATAGAAAAAGTGGGAACTGTTAAAATGTGCCTGACGTCGATCATTGTTGGGAAATAGATTTGCAGCATTCACAGCAAGAAACAAAGGTTTTTACAAGTCAATTATAATACTAACTAAGTAAACCTATATTCTATAAATTTTGATTTCCAAGATGGCCGCTCCATCCAATTAGAGAAACGAAACACAAAGTCACGCTAATAAACTATGTTCAAACCAAAAATAATCGGCCGTTAAACACGACTGTGTTTAAATCTGATTAATAAATAAAACAAGAAACGAGGTCACCCCGAGGTCATTTTAATTTGTGTGAAATTAATAATTAGTTAATCGAGTTACCTTATCTGATGGAAGTTACGTGCGTGGACCCTTACCCTAAGGAAGGAATGTATGTCAAGCTTGCGAGCTGCGTTCCTTGCAGTGGGATTTTTTATTATAGTAACACATTAATTTTACCAGCTTTACAGCAGTGCCTTGAAAGATGTTTTAAAACAAGTAATTGTTTGAAAAATCATTTAAAAAATATTTTTTCAAACAAGCTTTTATCTAAAGTATTCAAGACTAATTAAACGAGCCCAAACTCGATGAAGCTTCGCAGTTTAATAACAGAGTTCCTATGGCCACTTTCTGGCTCCATCATCAGATCAGCTCCATGTCATCATAATATTGCATTATCATGCGATATTGGTCGAAACCGGAAAATGGGTCAAATTTAACTTGCAACATTTGATTATAGACAGACAGACAGACCGACAGACAACGGGATAGGTGAAACTAAATAAAAGCTTGCAAAACCTCAGCTTTCACATTTCAAACTTCATTATTTGAAATTTATCATGTTAAATTATTCCAGGTTACGCTATCTACTTTCCACATTTTATTCTACTCCAATAAACAGTTTTTCTCAAACTTACTGACTTGTAAATTATTTAATATCTTAAGTATTATATTAAAAAGATATTTTTAGGTGTTTTTATGATTTTTTGAATCAAACTTTTTTTTGTTAAAATATATTCCAATAAAACTGATCACTGATAATAATGTAATTATAATAAGTGTGTCGGTGTTTAAGTATCTATGTGGAGGTCTCTACATCTAGCCAATTAAAAATTGGTTTACCAAAATATTATTTTTCTATTTTAAGATTCTGTCGATGTAATAATAGATCTCATATGACTATAAGTACACATACATTTCACGTCTTTATCCCTTAAATTTTATTAAGGGCCATAAGAACCTAAGGTCACGTTTTGGGAGATTGTAAGTGTAAAATTGGAAAAATTGAATAAAAAAATTGTGATGTGTGGCTAGCCGCATACGTAATATTAAAACTAGTGGCATTTCATCTGAATCCTCTTGTGAGAACAGCAATAAAGATATTAGATAAACAAATACTTGACTGTTTAATCGAAATGTAAATGTCACTCCAAAAGACGATTAAGAAATCAAGATCGATACTCGACGTGACAAAACGTCCCTTCATTGTACATGACATGTCACAGATTG
Organism: Acrobasis suavella; assembly: GCA_943193695.1. Lineage (NCBI taxonomy): Eukaryota > Metazoa > Arthropoda > Insecta > Lepidoptera > Pyralidae > Acrobasis > Acrobasis suavella. Next base: position 3,333,734 of record OW971950.1, read on the forward strand.
AGTGTTCAAAAGTCAAAACACGACTAATAACTACAACTATCCCACTCTCACTCAACCAAAAAGAAAGAGAAAGCGTCAAGATTCCCGATACAGATTACAAGCGAGCATACAAAACAAATAAAAATATTATGGGCAACGCATTAAGACTTATCACGATACAATCTAGTAGTTTTTTTGTTATAATTATTGATAATCTGGCAACATTGAGCATTATCGTTCATAATGGCTTGTCTCGTAGATTTTTTTTACTGGCAACCCTAATCATGTGTCAGATTTGCTGCGTTTTAATGAATTTCAAGATGGCGGCCGGGTTTTTTGGCGGGCATTCTCGACGGATTTCAATTTATTAATTGGTTGTGATTAAGTCGATTTCGTTTTTATCGACGCCGACGAATTGTTTAATACGTGTAGTCTGACAGGTTAATGACTCGATATGTTAATCATAATTTCTTTGTAAGCTATTAATCGAGTTTGTGAATTAATTGCAGTGTGAGAGTGTTACTTTACAGATTGGGGCTACAGCTTGCTTCTTTTTTAATTGATGGTTGTTTTTACGTACCTAAAGGCTAAGTTGTTCATACCATTATTGGCATATTCCTATACTATATTGTAGATACTTAATTGTCCTAGTTATAAGTGAAGATAATTAGTCCAGTGCTGAATTTGAAATAAATTATTTGAAAGGAAACGCAGATATCTTTAAAATAGTGTTTCGATCATGCCCAAGATAACTCTTCAAACTATTTTATGAACTACTGGTTTAAAGTGAGAACGTGAAGATTTTCTTCGCACATTTGCGAAAAACGGCTTTTGGCAAATGTGCGAATAAAAGTAGCTGACTTTTCACGACAGCCGACATGTTTTAAACTCATCCGGAGTGGCTCGACTTTCTACGTGAGAAACCTGTATATCGTATAAGTATTAATTGACCGAGCGAGTGAAGTGAGCGAAGCGTCTCAGTTTCGAGATTGGCCAAAAATGCTTTTGTTCAGCTGTCAGTCTGTCCGGTTATTCTCGCCTACAGGTCGCATTTCTCAACCAATTCTCGTGAAATTTTGTATGAAGGTTCAAAAATGATATAAAATTTTTGTGTCGATTCAGTTTGTCGAAATTTTCCAAAATGGAGGAAATATAAGGATTATAAACTTTAATCAGTATTTAGCCATTTCGATTATTTTTTTTCATGTATGTCTGTTGAGAACAATATAAAAAAATTGTCCTACCAGGACCGTAACATTAAAAAGTAAATGTGTTGTTTTTGACATGACGTTGCTGCCTCTATATAAAGAAGCGGCCCTATGTCGCTCTCCTTCTTCTCGCTGTCATCTCGTGATCGCGCGCACGTCTCTACTAGCACGTTAGAATATTTGTAATTTGTATAGGCCTCTGAATCCAGAAATACAGTATTGCATCACTGCAATACTGTATTTCTGGATTCAGATTGGTATAGTCACCTATACCATCTTTTAATCAGCTCCCAGCAGGCTTCCCACCTCCTTCAGCACCAAAATATCAATCCACTAGGAACAACCACAAAGACAAAGCGCAAGCGGCGTACAATGTCATACTTATGTAAATCTTTTTGTTACCCTTATTAAGACGCCGATAAAGTTCAATGGGTCGGGGGTGACAGGTCCAAGTGTGAGCTGTAGACCCAAGGTCTACAGCTCACAGATCCACTAGTAGAATAATACCCAAAGCAACGTGAATTATACTAGCCTTAAAGCAATAATATCACTCCGCGCCGGCATGCTAAATTTGAATATAATTGCGTTACAAGCGATCAACATTTACCATAAACAAACACGATGGTTGATTTATTGGCCGTTGTCTTGTACCGGTAATTGCTGTGAATTATGTTTGCTACATGGAAACCTTGAGGGAACCCTACGTCCAAGACTTGCTAAAGCTGAAGTGATGATAATGTTTCGTTATACAATTGGCTTTATATTAAATGCATAACAACATAACCTTATTAAAATTTCAAGAAAGATAGGTACTTGTATTCGGGATAGAGGTTTTTGGGACTCGAAAACTTGAAGCTTTTATTTATAGCACGGTTAACAAATGTACGTAGAAAAGCTTCATGTTCTCACTATAAACTGTAAACAGTAGTTCATAAAATAGGTAGAAGGGTTATCTAGGGATTGGTCAAGACAAAATTTGAAATGATATCTCCGTTTTCTTTCAAATAAATTATTCCAAATGGGGGCAGCACTGGTCCCCGACAAATCCAAGTTTTCCCCTTAATGAAAGATCGGTTAAGAATAGACGGATGAGGTACATTTCTAAATAAAAATTGAGTCATAAGTACCTACCAAAAGTTTCCAACGCCTTCGAATGCGAAGTCTATGCTTCCAGTCGGAAGTTCCAGTTTTCAGTCGAAAAATATTTTAAATAGATCACACAGAAATTATTTTAAAAATTCTGTTGTGTAAGCTTTTCTGTGAATTTCACTGATATTAAAAGGGTTTATTTTGTTTTTAAAAAATATGTTCACTTTATTCATAGAATGCTTCTGAGGTCCAGTGGTTTAGGCATTCGCCTTGTGATCTGGACGTCTTGGGGTCGTATTCCACTGGTAAGTAGGTATATTTTCTAAATATAGGATATTGCAAGTTTGTATCACCTGATTATCCGAAAAAAGATGCTTCCGTGTTTCGAAAGGCACGTATAAACTCTGGGTCCCAAAAACGTTAGCTCGAACCTACCCAAGGGTTGGTTCTAGTGTACCTTTTGGGTTGCGGAGGCCAGACGGCAGTCGCTCTTTGTAAAAACCAGCAGCCTTGTGAAATCGCCTACGTTAGGTAGCGGACCCCAGGCGTTACAGCTGAGGATCAAACCGCAAATACGCGAGGATGATGACTAGGTAATTTCCTTACAATTAACCAAAATTAGGAACTGATCTTATAAATAATAGTAGATGAACTAACCATTATGATAAGTCTATTATAAATGCATAAAGTCTGTTCACGAGATTTGATAAATATTATAATTCGTCTAAGATTAGCGATTGTCGCTTAATTATTGCAAACTGTATGGCGGCAGTTGCGTCACGTCGCTTGCCTCCCGCTTTTGCCGTTTGCGTGGTACGAGGCACGCAGTTCATGTCAATCGCGGCCTGAACGCGCAAACGGCCGCGGTGGCCATATTGCCATTCCGTTCTGGAATGCGCTTTGAATGAGTTGTATGGGTGTTTTCGTGTTGTTTTCTTTTGTATACAGTTGACAATTGTTTAAAATTGTTTAAGATTTTAATAACTAGAGAGCTGCCATTTGTAATGAGTTAAGAAACCCTGAATTAAGCAATTCTCAGCGAACAGACTTTACAAATATTTACAGGTTATTATTAAATAAGCAAAAGTGTGTACTGATTAACTTAAAACCTCAATTTTGTTTAATGCAAAAGCTACATTTAATCAGCCAACGAACCAACAATCAAAACATTTTTACCTCAAACAAGCGGGAAATTGGAAATAATCGGAAACTTGATTACGAGTCGACTCGATTGTGCGGCTTACAATCGATTGCGCTATTACGCGAGTATTCGATTATGCCGACGTTGACCGCACTTTAATCTGCATGATCGATTCGGGGCTCGCTCTATTCGAAATCATAATCGATTTGGTTGTAGTCATTTCCGAGACCTGGACACATGTCGGTATTTTGGGATGGAGTCGGCCAAAAATGAGTTAACTACTTGTAAATACACAATACACTCTGAACATCTGACGACCTCCGTGGCGTAGTGGTCACAATGCTAGTCCGCCACCCAGAGGTTCCGGGTTCGATCCCCGAAAAACTACATTAAAATCGATTCTTCCGTTCGCGAGCTACGATGCCACAGACAAACACACAGACATACAGACAACATAGACAGACATTATCGTCAAACTTTATAACACCCCTTTTGTTTTCGGGGGTTAAAATAACTCCTTTACTCAAAGTATCTACTAGTTTATCTCTTTATGATCCACACAGACAAATGGCAATTATTCGTTATTAATTCTTCTGAGATTAGTACACAAAAAGTTACTATAACATCACTATAAAAGTGTTATAGTCAGTACGATGCACAGTTTCGTAATGAATTGTAAATTGTTTGCGGAAGCGGCTATCGTCGGGCCATTACTGTGTCCGCGAGTGATCGAGCGCCCTCTGTACAACGCAAGTGTATCATTTGCTTTTGATTAATGATGGAAAACGCTTTACCCTCGCTCGGTAAATGGACTGATGGTTTTAAAATAATGCTGATTTAGTAAAGCAACTTTTTCGGGAATAAAGCTTATTAAGTACGGATATTATTCTCAGTATACTATTTAAAAAAATGTTTTGCCAAGGTATTTTAGGTCTGATTCATATAACTTCTACCTGATCGAGGGAATCGAAAATTTGATCTGGGGTCTAGTGCTGCCCTCATTTGAAATAAATCATTTGATAAGAAACAACCCCGGAAAATTCAGGTATCTCCAGGTTTAAGGGTCACCTGAATTTTCCGAGGTCCAGTGCTTTTCACTTCCACTTTTGGATAATGTTGTAAGAAATCGAAGCACTGGTGACAGACTTTGTGTACATACATCGAAACAGCATTATTACAAAAAAGCGTGGTGTGTATGGCACCAAAAGTCTTTAATAAACTTCCAGAAGAGTTAAAAGAATTTGATATAGGTTTGTTTAAGAAAAAACTGAAAAAGCTTCTGGTGAAGAAATGCTACTATAAGATATCAGATTTTCTGAATGACAACTTTTAATTTTAATTTATATTAACATTATACAGGGTTACTGGTAACTAACGCAAAACCTTTTAACATCAGAATCAAACTCCCCAACACATTATAGATCTGCAAGAAAAAAGACAAAAATTACAGAAAATAAAATGGGCCTCCCATACAAATTCACTGATCACCTGGTCGAGTTTCTATGGGGATTCCAATTTCTTTTCTTAGATTTTTTTATTTTTTTCTTGCAGATCTATATTATGTTAGGATTTTGATTCCGATGTTAAAAGGTTTTGCGTTAGTTACCAGTAACCCTGTATAATAATTTATCTTTTGACATTTCTAAATATACATTGTAATTATATTGCAATAAGTAGTAAAACTTACTGAGAATAATTGTGCATGTGTAATAATGACCTGTATAAATATTATAAATAACTAGTTAATTTTCAGCAGCCCATTTTCTGACCATATTTGCATACCATTCTTAGGGTAAAAGCACGCTGCATGACTTTATCTACCGATGCAATATTTTTTTGTAAATGATGAGTTTTATTGCAAATAAATATATCTTCATCTTTAAAAGTTTCACGTTTTCACTTTAAACTGTAAACAGTAGTTAGTAATAATGGGGGCAGCACTGCACCAGTAAATACTTGGGGTCCACCGGACTCCAAGTATGTACACACCTACGGATATCTTTCAGTTAGTATAAACGATTATTATTTATTATTATTATTAGTCATTAGATATAAACGATTAACAGATATGTTTTATCATCTTAAAACTCATTAACTGTATAATAGTATTTGTCAATAAAGAATTCCATTAGTTGTGTCTTATATGAATTCAAATTTCAGTTCCTTATTTGTTTTGCGACTTATAGAGGCCATTTCAAACATAACTGTCTTGTGTTTACAAAGCCAGCCCACGTTTTTTAATAAGACGAATTGGCACTAGCTCATTCATCATCTTCAGCCTTTATTCACCCATTGTTGAGTGTATTCCTCTTCATGGTTTCCATTTGATCCGGTTTTCTGGTCTTGCCAGGTTATTTTGTAGATGTCATCGGGTTTTTAATGCTCACTAAAATGTCCAATCCGGTGGTGGCGTCGCTGGTCGGGTCGTTGGATCCCTTCTAATATGGTTGAGTTTAACGATGGCTGATCTGTGCGTCAACTCGTGAACGGGTGCTGCCGGGAGGGACTGGTCAGCTCGGCTTCGCTTTTTTGACTACTTAATATTTTTTATTACGCAATTTATGTTTGTTTTCACTTTAAACTGTAAACAGTAGTTAGTAATAATGGGGGCAGCACTGGACCAGTAAATACTTGGGGTCCACCGGACTCCAAGTATGTAAGTACACACCTACGGATATCTTTCAGTATATTATAAAAAAAAGGATTCGCTTTTTAAATTCTTTCGGTCTAATTTATAAAAAAAGGCAATTGCAAATTCGAAGCATTTTAATATGCGATGCGGCAAGCAACCGAACACTATTATGATTTCTTTTTCCACCCCCCCACAATAACCTTAAGGTGGTCTTTTGGTCTTGCTGCCCTGGTTCGGTCGGCTTAGCGCCGCAAAAAAGATATAGGGAAAAAAATGTTATTGCTCTTTGCGTTTTTTTTTTAATTTGTAAATATGGAAATTATTCTATCTTACGTATTTAAATAAACACTAGCTGGGCGACCGAGCTTTGTTTGGTTACTTTTTTTTATCATATCTTTTTTTATACATCAGTATGTGAATTTTAAAAAAAATGTATTGCGTCAAAATCTCAAAATCCGTATCTTTTCCAGGGGAGGGTTCCTGCAACAGCAATGACGGGTACAGCCAGCGAACGCCCCCCGACGACAAATCCCCCCCAGGGTCCGACGACGACGCCCCCCGGCCGGGCTCCGCAGCAGACAACAAGAAGAAGCATAGAAGAAACAGGACTACCTTCACGACATACCAACTGCATGAACTAGAGAGGGCGTTTGAGAAGAGTCACTATCCTGATGTGTACTCAAGAGAGGAGCTGGCGATGAAGGTTAACCTGCCAGAAGTCAGGGTACAGGTAGGTCAATTTCTTTATTCATTTCTTTATTTATTGCTTGCATGCACTTATACAAAAGATGGTTAGTAGGTGAGTAAAAAGTACATGAAACCTGGCAGGGTGTTGCAAGCTTAAAGAAACATAAATCGACATACTGTATCTAAACCAGCTGTCTTCAATAACGGCCTTGTCTTTTTTAGTAATTGACACTTATCGCGCTGCAGCGCTAAGTCCGCTTTTAAGTCGTCCTTCAAAAGCGCACACTTCACAGCGCTAGATTCGCTTAGTGTCATTTTCATTCATTCATTCGATTGACAGACGTCATAAGACTAAAGCATTCATTTCATTTAATATGGCGGCGGGAATTTTCCAATCCGTATTAAATTTTCAGACAATGAGATTTAGTTACTTACGGATAGAAAATTATTTCTTTATATTTTGCCTTGTTCTTTGAATTATTTGTGCAGTATCGTAAAACACAACAAGGCATTTTTTGATTATGTTGACAGTGTTTTCTTTTATCAACTGTGGAGTGTACTTGACGCGTCAATGCTAGCAAGTGACTAATGTGAGGTGAACAGTGATAGCATATGATGAACAAAACTGTTATTAATACGTAGCGTCTACTCTAGAACTCAAATGCATAATAGCTCGTTGGGTACTCATTTGAGTTATTGATTTATCTTCTTATTACAATTTATATTCTTATTTCACTAATAAGCTCGGTGGCTCGGTGGGTTTCGCATTTCTATCTCCTCCGTGTTTCGGAAAACACATAAAGCTGTTGAATTGTCGATCCCGTGTCATTATTGTATGGCAGTTGTCAAGATATATCAGATGCCTTAAAATGCAGCCTTAAGTAACTGACACCGCAGTGTTGGCTACTTGCACAATCACGTTAGATTACCCTTTTTTAATTAAGAACACTTTTGTTAAAAATAGTTTTCAGTACCGTCACTTTGGTAAGGTCACATAGGTAAGTTAATGAGAAATATACCAATATAAAGTAGGATTCCCGTCTTAATACTTAATTATAAATCCTAATTTATTCGCCAACCCTTTGATCAAAAGTTACACTTTTCCAAACTATTGCTTATTTGAACAAACTCCAGCCATTGACATATTTCAATATCGCAGAATGAAATTAACTAAATTTCGACGTTAAGTGAAATGGGAACACTCGGTAAACACTGTGAAGGGCCCTTTTGAAAAGGGTGAAGGGGCAATAATGAACCAAAGGGCTTATACCACTCAATCCCCTTTGGCTTTACGAGAAAAACATATGTCACAAGCGACCGCCTAAAAAGAGCTTTATTGTCCCTTATTCAGTACCACAGTCGTACGAAAAACGGAATTTTTGCAGGTCTTCGTAAAATGGCCGGTTCGTAATTGCTTTCTTATTGAGCCGCAAAAATGTACGGTTAAATAAAAATAGTGCTTATGTAATTGTAATAGAGTCTTTGATGTGGTGAATTGTTTGGGTTAATTAATATCGTATAATCTGACGCCTGTTAAAGGCTACATTTGTTGTATTACACCTAGATTTGATAGAGTTGTTGTATTACACTTAGATTTGATATATTTTTGAGAAATTTAAAGACCTTATGCTTTTTGTTAATGAACAATAGCTGGTCAAGTGCGTGTCGGGTCACGCACAGTGTAGGGTTCCGTAGTTCTGAATGCCGACTTTAAGTTCACGTGACTATAAACGTCTAATTCTCTATTGAATTTGTATGAAATTTTGCTTTTCCAAGTACCTTTTTCACGTGTCCATATACAACCGTTTAGCAGAAAGTGGAGTGGAGGAATGACGACACTTGACTGTTACGAAAATTTGCACTGTAAAGAAAATATGTCAAAAAGAAATCCCTTAATTAAAAAAATTTATTCACATGTTCTTACATAATAATTTTGAATTCAATACAATATTTCTTAGTTGAATTAAACAATAAAGAAAATATTTAAGTATTAAAATTGGACATTAGATTACAATAAACTAATGGAAGAGCTGACATTTATTTGTTGATGATTTTAATTTGAATAACAAGATCTTTAATTTGTATAAATATTACCTTTAATTTAAGAATAATAATATACTTTACATTACATCTGCAATGTAAAGGGTACACACTTCAAAATCAAATTACCTTAACAAGGTCTTCAAAATAACAATGAACCTAATACAAGACTTATCATACCATTAATCTGCAGCCCGTATTCCGTTAACACTCAAACAAAAAAAAAAACTATTAAAAGTAACTCCTCCTATCTTAAATCTAATCTGATCGACAATTAGTTTCATTTAAATCCAGTCACACATAAACTTTATCTATTGTCGCCAAAGTGAATAGGAATTGACCAATTTATTATGACCTACACATCCAAACTACTATCTCTTTATTATACTTCTAACAGCTCAAATTGTACAACCGAGAATCGACTTTATTGCTTTACTTACAAAACTCAATCTTCTTTATCAGTTAGAAAACACTATAATAGTGTAAAATCAACTCTATTCTCATTTAATTAAAGTTTATTTTGAATCAATTCATTAGTGGTAAATGTCGGAGTGTAGCATAGAGTTCTATTAATTGTTGATTGAGTTAACGTTGCCAAATTGAGTTGGTATGTGATGTAGGGTGTTTAGTATGGGGTGAAATGTCTGCTATGTTTGGTTGGATGACAAAGCTGCTAGTCCATTAGAGACAAATAGACAACAATGAGAAAGCGATGGTAATCGAATTCGCGTATACTGCGTTGGTAGGGTGACAATGATGTATTTTAAGGACAGATTTTGATATTGATATTGTATACAAGAAAAAAGTTCACGATTTACTTTTTGAAAACATAATCAATTAGCAGAATTCATTGTTTCTTACTATTTTCCATATATACCTATGTATATACAACATTGTATTTATAAATATATTATGTAATAAATATGTATTTATTGTATTTATGATAATTTAAAAGTAATCATGATATCTGGCTTTATATCTTTTATCTGTTCTTTAATTAATTTCCCTGTTTTTTCTTTTTCTAAAGGTTAACAGGGAAGGCATGCTTTAGCATGAAATCCACATATTGTAGTTATTGGCTAAATACATTTTTTAAATAAATAAATAAAATAATATTGAATGAATGAATAACGTTATTATGAGAAGAAAAGTTGTATAGAATGGTCAATAAGAAAAAACTAATGAATGCTGCATAATATAATGATTAAATTAGGTAGGTACTCAATTTAGAAATTTCTTTTGTAAAATAATTATATATTCATTATTATTTTTTTATATAAAACACAAAAAACTAAATATTTAGAGATATAGGCACTTACTTAATCGTAACTGATTTTATAGGATTGGATGTTCAGTATAAAAAGTGTAACTTTTAATGAAAATTCCTAATTAAAATTCAATATTATTTACCCAAATGAAGGTGACATAGCAAAAGTTAAGGTGTCATAATGCGGGAGTTCTTTTTGTTTTACGCAGATAATGGTTTAATCAAACATTAAATTTAGTCCGCGTTTTATAATAAGACGGATTGGCACTAGCGCATTCATTTCTTTATTCTTTCTTTATTACTACGCACCTTTACCACAGAATAAGTATTACCCTTTACATTGTCATTACAGTTCACAATGAAAAAAAAAGAAACACCAACGCAACTAAAAAAAATAAGACTTATTACAACTAATACATTTATCTTCATTGTTCGCGAATTTCATACTTTTCGTTCACTTCATTTAACAAACGAAGAGCCCAGGTCAGCGGCGCTTGATTGAGAACATTTGTTTTGTTCTTCATCGCGGTACCACAAATAACTCGTTTCTACGGGCACGAAGATAATTGTCAGGTACTTACGTACCTACAACTCAAAACAGGAAGGTAATCTCGGGTTGAATATCATACCCCGTTATCGTTTACATTTAACTTCGCGAGGGCTCCATATGATTGTGTTGCTCTCAAGGCCGTATTTCAGCATCGTTTTCTGCCTTTATTTACCCATTATTGCTTCTTCATGGTCTTTTCCATTTGACCCGGTCTTCTGCTCCGTATCCAGGTCTTGGCCAAAATTGTATAGATGTCATCGACCGAGCGCATAGGTGGCCTCCCAATATTTCCCCGGTCTCTATTCTGCGATTTTACGCGCCCAACTACCATCTTCTCTTCTGGTCACTATATTACTGCGATATGACTTCATTCTATCTTTTACTATCCATCGATTCCTGTTACTGCCATATTGCGTCACTGTGAAAAATAATCGCGTTGCGTCCGAGTTGCACTGACTTATGATGCTGGGAACACGTTCGGTGCAACTCGGACGAAACGTCAACCAAAATACATAAAAAAGGTATGGTTCGCGTTTATTTCCATATGCATTAATTAGATAATTAATTTTTAAAATGTGCGCAAAAACTCGCTTCACTAGAATACTAATTATGTTACTCGCTATATGAGTAAGTAAAAATCCCGATGCTGGGAACACGTTCGGTGCAACCCGGACGAAACGTCAGCCAAAATACATAAAAAAGGTATGGTTTGCGTTTATTTCCATATGCATTAATTAGATAATTAATTTTTAAAATGTGCGCAAAAACTCGCTTCACTAGAATACTAATTATGTTACTCGCTATATGAGTAAGTAAAAATCCCAATAACACCAACTATTTGCCCATTCTACCACTTCAAATAGTTTGTCACTTATCTGTACCACGCTTGACTTGCAGCAGAAATGTGCTAATAAACGTTTTTGTACCAACGCCCCGTCTGTAAACCCCTTTATAGTAAACACAACTGCAACCCAATTTCACCCCAAACACAATACCATAAAGCTGACATTCGTGTGATGATTACTGGAATTGAGCAGTAGCAGTTTTTTAGTAGAATTTAGACTGTAAACATTTTAGTTAAGGTTCAGTTTTGCCTGTTAATTGATGGTTTAAGGGTCGTTGAGAGTGAATTACTCGTTTTACGTTTGTTTTGCGACACTTTATTGTTATAGTACTTAGTAGTTATTTTGTTGTACTGATGTGAGATTGCTATTTATTTTTAACAACCTTTCGAAAGTTTGAGCAATACTGACTGTGCCAATTTGGATTCGATTCCAAACTTAGCTAAATACTTAGAATAGAATAGAATTTCCTTTATTACATACAACGTTATACGTGAAAGATTCTCTTTCGCACGGCCTGTCACACGGCACGTGCAAGCAGTTAGGCTATGGTATCAGTTACCACTAAAAATTCGTGAATCAAAAACCATAACCACGTTTAAGAAACGAGTAAAAGATTACTATCTGTCTTTATCATCCTGATCATCATGTTTAGAAATATTATCTTATGTATTCATTAATTGTATATATCAGTATATATTTATGTATTTATGTAAGTTTATTTTACGTACGTCTATGTAGGTATGTTTATTAATTTATTTATGTTTCTTGTAGGTATAAGTATTTATTTATCTTTGTATTGTACACGCCAATTACCTCTTTCTTCCCATTTCCTCTCGCGGGTCTACTGGAAGAAATTTCTTTAGAAATAAGTAGCACCTATGTACTACGTTAACTTTTGTAAGGTTTTATTTGTAAATTTTTAAGTGTACATGAACCAATAAAATAAAATAAATAAATAAACGTTTTTGTTAGACGCCACTTTTCTGTTTGAACAACTTCTTTATCCGATAAACTTCAACTGGTAGGAGGTGACTTGCTAGATGTAAGTACAGCTCATAGAGACAATAATATGTATTTTAAATTTCCTTCAATTCCAAAATAATGTAATAACACGGAATACTTCATTACCGCGCCATAAAGGCCCTAATGCACGATCAAAAAAAGCAAACGACGTTACGGGGATAAGACGAGAAAGGCCAAATGATGTGATCGCTATAAACACAATTTCCCGGTCGTAGCGCGCAAATTGATTGCACCCGGTCGCTCCCACGGGCCTTATGAGACGCTGTAAGAAAAGATTGTACTACAATAAAAAATACGTACTCGTTTGTACTATACTTATATACTAGCTGCGCCCCGCAGTGTTACCCGCGAAGTAGACTATGTGTTAATCCAGGATGTCAGCTTCCTGCATACCAAATTTGGTCTTAAAGGTTTATATTTGTACACTCTCAAATAACATAATTTTAGTACAATCGGTACATGTACTTACTTTATTTACAAATTGACATTAATTTCAAATTTGACATCATTCTTAATTAATAATTATGACATAGCAATGTATTCTCAGTCCACATATCTAACTTTAATATCAGTATAATTGTAAAGTTGACGTTTTTGGAGAAAATGCTGCAGTACAGTTTGTTACCGCTTCTTTTGTACTTGCGCTTTGGAGGCGGCAGTAAACTTAGTTGTAAGTAAATGATCTGACGTCAACAACTAACTATTAAGAAATCGAAAGAAAGAAAAAAGAAATGACAATTATCAAGTGATATAAATATCCAAAGATAAATAAATGATTTTTTAATTTTTGAATTTTGGTCCACCCGTTTCCACGTAAAGAAGTAACAAACACACACACTCACGAACTTTCGCCTTTTTAATATTAGTGTAAAAAATAGTCACTTAGAAAACGAATTGACTATTTTTTATTTTTTTTAATAGCTATTTGTTTCCTACTGCTGGCCAAAAGCCTCCCCTCTTTCCTTCCACAATTCTCTAGCCTGAGTCTTTTCTTTCTAACTGGATTCCATCTGATGGCTATAGGAAGAGAGGGAGGCCTAGAACAAGATTGTCAGACGACTTTATAAGTTACGGCAGGGACTGCAGAGAAAAGACCTAGGATAAAGAATTGATTATTTACTTTTTATAAAATCATGAATTCATAAAATAAATCTGTTTAAGTATCTATAAATACAATGTTTTTTCAATTAGCCTAGTTGATCTATGATTAGTAAAAGTGATTACTGAATTATACTTATAATGTGTGTGTGCCGTAGGAAGAGATTGTTTTACATTTAAAAAACCTACTCGTTTGTATTATACAATGTCCTTTTTAATTAAGTACAAATATTTTAAGAGTTGATTCAGTCCATCATTTTGAACAACTTTTTCCACTTATATCGTACTTATATCGAAATACGATTTTTTTTTGCATTTTTCATAGTAACGATATCACGTGACTACTTCGATTTGTATGAGAACCTAATGTTTTTCTTTCGTGTTTCAGTATACATTTATTGGGAAAAGTTGTTCAAAATGATGGACTGAATAACCCCTTAAAATATTTGTACTTAATTAAAAAGGACATTGTATATACTTAGAAAACGAACTAACAATTTATTTTTGATAAAATCATGAATTTAATTTTAAATAGGTATCTATAAAAATGCAATTTTTTTTCAACAAACCTAATTGATCTGTAATAATAAGAGTGATAATAATTATGATGAGTGTGGGTCGGAGAAATGTCGTACGCGCGTCTCTAGTCACATTCGCACTAAGAAAGACCTCTGAATGAAGTTGAAACATGTCGTCCAGTAGTGGACTTTCTACCTGAGTAACCGGTATATCGCATAATAATAATAACCAGCCAAGTGCGAGTCGGACTCACGTACGAAGGTTACCGTACGTTTACCTAAAAAAATCATTGTTGTATAGGAGTCCCTTTGTAAATTTATTTGAATTTTAATATTTATTTAAAGTTTAGTACTTGTTGTTATCTGTGAAAATGTCAACTGTCTAACTATCACGGTTCATGAGATACAGCCTGGTGACATACAGATAGACAGACGGACGGACGGACAGCGGAGTTTCAGGAAAAGGGTCCCGTTTATACCCTTTGGGTACGGACCTCTAAAAATTGAATTATACCCCGGCTTGCTCATATAGTATGTTTTCTAGTTCCTAAGGTTATGTCCTGTATTTATTTTTTGTACAATTGTATATTATTATTATTGTATATTGTATTGTAGTGAATCCAACGTGGAAAAGACATACCAGATCACTATAGTCCAATGAAATGAAAATAACAGTAACATAAACAAAAAAAATATCGACATTCGCATACAAATCGCCCGGGCTGCTGAACACTTTGGTGTGGAAATGTCGATTTTTTTTTTGACTGTTATTTTATTTTCATTATACTATAGCGATCTAGTATAGCCCGTGGTTTGATTGACTACGGGTATGTCCCCTCCCACATTATGCAGAAATGATTTAGATATATAACCTTATTCTAAAATCAACTTAGCACTTACATAATTACACTAAAATCCTTTCCTTATTGAGTACCTATGTTAATATAAAATACACCGAATAAATATATACCCAATATTATATTGAGGAACGAAGTGAAATGAGGTAAGTGTCAATGAAATTACCAATAATTTAACCCGGTACACGGCGCCGCTAAGGATTATTTCGCTGCATCCGTTTAGCGTGACAGCGTGTTAACTCCGAGTTAGTTTATGCTAACTGAATTATACCCTGGCTTCATCATACATTGCTTAACGCTTCAGATATATTCGCATGCTAAGAATTTCACTCCTAACCGTGTGTATGCGTCTTTATTTTTGCACTTTCAGGGCTGAGTTCGACCACATTGATTTGAAAGTTGATTTGAAGACCTCTATGGCCTAGTGGTCATCATGCCACGCTGTCACACCAGAGGTCCCGGGTTCGATCCCCGGTCAGGTCAAGATGAAAAAAGATACTTTCCAGATTGACCTGGGCCTTGGATGTGTATTTGTTATGAATTAAAGCATCATTGAGTTAGTGTCTCATAACACAAGTCTAGAACTTACCCTGGGGCTAGCTCAATCTGTGTGATATGTCTAAATATATTTATTTATATTTAATAAGGCTAAGAAAAGTAAAAAGGAAACTGATTAACGTTAGGATGACTGTGATTTGTTAAAATTGTTATCAAGGTAAGAATTAGTGTAAAATAAGAAAATATTAAAAAAAATAACAATCTTTAAGCAACCTTATAACTGACCTAAAAAGTTCAAATTGCTCCTCAAACAAATAATTCGAGCTTAAATTCGGTAGGGTTATGTTGTTTTATCACAGAGATGCCATGACCACCTTCCAGCCCCATCATCAGATAGGCTCTATGTCATCATAATATTGCATTCACGCGATATACGTATGCGTGCAAAATTTCAGTTCAATCGGAAACCGCCAAATAGATCAAATGTAACTTGCAAGATTTAATTACTGAGAGTCAGACAGACAACGTGACAGGTGAAACTAAATAAAAGCTATAACAAGACAAGTTCAGTTATAATGATTTAGGTATATCATATTTTATCAATAAGCAAACACATGGTTAAACCATTTAGGACGGTTAAATGCAGATGACAAAACATTTCGTATTTTATGAGACGTTTACATGATACTACAGTCTCGGCAACACAAGCAACCAGATCGACGCGCACGAGTTAAGCACAACTTAACGCCGAGTTAGTCGACGCTAATAGAATTACTAGCGCTCGTATGTCACAGAGTTAAATCTTACTGCACAGGAAGAGACATTCTTTCTAATCCAGATGTTTCCAAGCTCACTTCCATTTTAAGCTGTACACGCTAAAAGTGGTCTTTTGGTCTTACACCTCTAGGATTGGTCTACCCTATTAGGGATAAAGACGTGATAGAGTATGTGTGTATTTTTGGTTTTGACGACCTTTTAAATTATTTTACAAACTTACATATTATATTAAGCAGAAAAACTAAAAGACGAAATTTAATAACTTGATCAAAAACGCTGCATCTCGTAGTATCGTGCAACGCACTATATCGTGCAATCGTATCTTAAACTTATCCAGTGTCTGCACATCTGTGTGTATGCTAGGTCGTATGTGATTAAGTTATAATAGTTATTAATTGCGAAGTAACTCGATATGCGCGTCGCCTCGCCGCTCCTAATCGAATACGCGTTAACTCAGGGTTAACTCATTATTGTTGTTTTCGTTTAAACTAGCTTTTAACTTTTTAGTATAAAATTAATAAGGAATTTGCTCGTTCGGCTTACTATTTTTGATAACCTTTCAGTTTTTGCAGAATTGAAATTCCAAAAATATGCCTTTGACTTTCCTTGCTATTTTATTTAAATATATTTTTTCTTGTTAAATATTTATAAATTTCTGAATAAGGGACTATGGTGGGACTTTACTATACTGCCATATTACATGAATAAGGATAATGCACTTTTTTTATTTGCTTAATAAAATCCTTATTAACCACAGTAAACAAATATGAACAAATTTATAAAATATCTTATTCAGCGACGAACATTTTATAGTTTGAATTAAGTGACGTCAAAGTCCATATCAACTATACATTTTCCATAAAAAATAGCGTTTTTGCGAGTGAAATTGACATATTTTCGTAAAATCGTTATATTTCGCACTTTTTTCTTAATTATTCTGTTTTCACCGTTAGCACTTTACTTTTAAATATTTATGTTTAAACTAGTTAGATAACACATATTTTTTCATGCATATTCCCTATTTATATGCATTTTTGAGCTATATTGCATCGTTTCGTTTTCTATCGGAATAAGATGTGGGACTGCACAGCTGCCGAGACAGTAGGGTGGCCATAATCCGGGTAATATGCGCATCGCGGATTATCCGGTTCATGTCATTATTACCGGGTAATTTTATTTTTATGGCTGTTAGTTTGTTTGGGGGTTGTAATGTGTATTTTATTGTGTGTGTCAAATAGTCTTTCAAATTATTGTTCATCTCAAATTACGAGTATAATTTTTAAAAATAGATTACAAGTATAATTATCTAGATTATCATATCTTTATTGCTAAAAGGGAAGAAGGACCCCAGGGCCTTAAGATCCAAGGGCGTGAACAAGGAATAAAGGAAATGAAACTAGTGATGGGTTGCAAGTAATATCGACTGTTGAGTAAATTAAATTTTTTGCGCTTCTCCTTGATCAGCTTTAAGGATCTTGAATAATGTAATCTGTTCATATTTAAACAAATTAAATTAATAAATTTATTTAAAAACAAGAACAAAGTTCTTAAATAAATTAATTGTAAAAAAAATAGCAAACCTTAAATAAAATAAGAGGCCAAGTGCGAGTTGGACTCGCGTACAAAGGGTTCCGTACCAATATCTATAAAAATCACGTTTGTTTTATGTGAGCCCCACTTGAATATTTATTTTATTCTGTTTTTAGTATTTGTTGTTATAGAGGCAACAGAAATACATCATCTGTGAGAATTTTAACTGTCTAACTATCACGGCTCACGAAAATGCAGCCTGGTGACAGATAGACAGACGGACAGCGTAGTCTTCGTAATAGGGTCACGTTTTTACCCTCTGAGTTCGGAAACCGAAAAAAAAAACTAAGAAAGTACTGGAACAAACTGACCCCAAAATTAGCCAATTTGCTGCAATGTTCTAACCACTTACCCGACAACAGCATTACCGACACAGAAGATTACTACAAAAACTACACTAATAGCCGTAGCAATTACCCCTTTTTCCAAAAGGGTGATTGTATTGGGGCAAATTGGTTTTCTTCTGCGGAACTAATCGTGTTACTTGCAGAACCCATTATCAACTAACTCCCATCTCTTAATTTGACGATTCATGCGATCAGTTTACTAGTGGATCTGTGAACATAGATCTTGTGGGTTTTTTTTTGCATAGCTTCAAACTGCACATTTTATAAATGCATTTTTCAAATTTAAATTCAAATTTAAACATTTATTGCCCTCTATAACATTACAGATCATAAGTTGAATACAATTGTAGATAGTAATTAACATTAAACAATGTAACATTATGGGCCTAGTATAGGCGCCGCAATACGAGAGGTCTATAGTCTAGATAAGAGGTCTAATTATGACATATATATTTCTTTTTAAACTATTAATTGTTTGTTTTTTTATTTATTTTTAATTTTATTGATTTATTTTATTTTTTAATTTTATTTTCGGCTTTGAGTTTGTCCTGTAGGTATTCAGGATTCTCTACAGAAATTGGCGGCCATTTAGATTTCAATTCTTTTGTCGGATTTTGAACTTGGCTCCCATTTTTATATATATGTTTTTTGTGGGTCACATTTATCTTACTTATTGACAAGTTTATTTGCCAGGCAAATTAAAAAATCCTCCGAATTTAAAGAACGCTATCTAGTGATGAGTAGCGGCACTACATATTTCAATTGAAATCCGTTAGCGCCATCTATTATTTTCTAGGTAAATACAAACCCGACTACCAAGCGTTAAACCCCAATAACTATTAAACGGCTCACCCGATTTTCATCAAACATAGCTAAGAACCATCGCAAAGTTACTTGCTTTCACGTACAGAAAAACGTTGTCCATCCGTTCGAGAGCTACGATGACACAGACTGACAGATATTAGCGCCAAAATAACAGCACCCCTCTTTTTTGTTGAGGGTCAAAAATAAGTAATTAAGAACTAAAAGCACGTCAAAAGACTTATTATAAAAGGTACCTCTCCTATAATAGACTTATTATTAGTGAATTACGATTCTTTGAAAGCGTCAAAATCGTATAATCAATAGATTTCAATAAAAACTTAATCATAACCCTCTTTTGTAAAATAATAATTTGATTAAAATTTGACATCTCTTTCCTGTTTAAAGAAAAAAAATAACAGGAAGCTAATAATAAAGTAATTGAATTATAAAATGTGCCATTATTTGTAGACCTTTCGCGAAGCCTTTAGAACTATTTTACCTCTGAAAGGTAAAAATCTACAATCTAAAATGGACTTTACTAGGTTACATTCAAAGCTGAGAATATGTTAATCACAACAAATTGGCGTAACAAAGTAATATTCAGCTCTATTATCTTGGAATAAAGTCGGTTTTTAGTTAATCGATAAAAGGTGAATTAAATCGCACAGGAAAGAAGTTTAAAGGTAGAGTGTGTACAAAGGGGAGGGTTCAAGATAATTTGGTTGGTATACAAAGAAGTAAGAAGAATGGAGTCGGTAATGTTAGGTTCCGTATGGTATCATGTCGGTATGGATTACAGTCTTGCAGATCGGCGGAACTTTAAACTTGATATTTCCGTTGGATTCAACGGAATTGCGAATATCTGAACTGCCAGGCAATATTTTTTACCATAAATTAGCTTGGTTGAGACTAATTACGGCCAAGTTCGAGTCGGTCTCACGCATGAAGAGTTCCGTACCGTTATCTATATCGAAAACATGTCATAACAAGCTGTCACTATTTGATTTCGTTCTTAGGGTTCCATGCCTTAAAGGGTAAAAATGGGACCCCATAAGACTTCACTGTAGTACATCTGTCTGTCACCAGGCTGTATCTGATGAACCGAGACAGCTAGACATATGGAGGGTAAATGGAAGGAGAACTATCTTATATGGGGGATATTTGAAAAAGTGTCCAGCTGTACGCAGTAAATAACAGTTGAAAAATCCTCCAAGAGTGGCGCTAGCTGCAGCAAAGGGTATGGAATGAATGTAGCCGTTGGTGACAAATTGAAGTTAGCCGAGTCACAGAATTACTGGGTTAAATAATTTTTGTGGCTAAATTAGTCAGCTAGTAAAAGTTAAATTTAATAAACGTTTCTTGTTTACGTTGTCCAATATATTTTGAAAAATATAACCTAAAATAGTAATTATGGCGCTTGATTTAAAATTTACCCTGTTGCTACTGTAGCGCCACCCTAATTTAACACATTTCAGCGGACACTTTTTATATACAGAGACAGTTCTCCTTCCATTTACCCTCCATAGCTAGACAGTTGAAAATTTTCACAGATAATGTATTTCTGTTGCCGCTATAACATTGAATATTAAAGACAGAATAATATTAATATTTAAGCCTGGCCCCCATACAATAAACGTAATTTTTAACCGACTTCCGAAAAGGAGAATGTTATTAATTCGTCGCGATATTTTTTTGTATGTTCACCGATTATTTGAAGACGCCTGGACTGATTAGGAAAATTCTTTTCTTGTTTGAATGGACGTACTTGTCGGGTGAACGCATCCAAATTTTATCAAAATCGTTTGTGTAGTTTGGGAGTGAGGTTGGCTTTTGGTTTAAAAAAAAAATATTATAGAAATGGTAAGTCCACCTTTTGTACTATTGTGGTTAATAAAGGTTTAAATAAATACTTAAATAAATAAAGCAAAAGGTCGACAAGAGAGTCGCTCTTAAATTTAATCTAAATAAAATATTTACTGCAACAAAACCTATTTGGTGATACTAAAATATCTACTAACATCTTCTTAACACAAACACTTCTAAATACTTACTAAACACATAACAAATACAACATACATTTGTCACTGATTAGCAAAGCTTTAAAACGCTCCAACAATAGCGCATGCGCAGATTATCCGTCCAATTGGTCATTCAATTCAATTGAATCCATTCAATTGCATTGAAATCGGTGTTCACTGTCGGCAAGCACAGACCCAAAAGACTAACGCAAGTGGACATTCAATTTTAAACCTTTGATACAAGTCTTAAAGTTTATTTTAAATTGAAAACGTAAAGTGGGTATATTTCAGTGAAATTTGAGAATATTGGCGGGTCTTTTAACATTTCTGAGTTTTTAGTCCTCAATATCAAAGGCTAATAAGGGTTTTTGAATTAAAGTTTCTTTTCAATGGGTGCTCGGTTTACTGAGAAGATGTGAGATAAGTTTTGACGAAATAATCCTTGAAAATTGATGATTTGATTTTTGCTATTGTGTTTTGTTACGCTCTTGACTTACTTTTGATCAATTAGGTAATGTTAGCGTTGTTGAATGATTTGGTGGAAAATCAATGCAAAACTTACAGTATAAGTACAAGTTCTTCAACCACTAGAAGAAGAAATATAAAGTTAGAAGACAAACAGTACTTATGTTGTTTTCAACCTTTATTTTAAGGTTTCCGTACCCAACGGGGAAAAAAGGGCCCTAATACCACAGAATAAGTACTAGTTCTCACGTACAGAAGTCTTACTCAGAAAAGAAATTCAAAGGAATATCTACTTAATGTGGTTAGCGCTATGGTTTAATTTAGCTCCCGTCAGAACTCCTCACCTCTTCGTTTAGATACCTAGACATCCATTGCTAGCCAATTTCATTCTTATTACTCTGGACAAACGATTCATGTAACTGAATTTTCCCCTTCGAGTTAGTCGCCGC
The DNA here is from genome assembly GCA_943193695.1 of Acrobasis suavella. NCBI lineage: Eukaryota > Metazoa > Arthropoda > Insecta > Lepidoptera > Pyralidae > Acrobasis > Acrobasis suavella. Next base: position 3,355,616 of record OW971950.1, read on the forward strand.
GCGCATAATAATAATGTAGATATATTTTCGATACCTAAACGGGTACTGACACAGGCCTGCTAATACTAAGACTCCGCTGTCAGTCCGACCGTTCCGTCCGTCTGTCTGACCGTCCGTTCGTCTGTCTGGGGTATTCCTTCGACAAATACCCCGCCTGTCTGTCTCTCACCAGGCTTGTATCTCATGCACCGTGATAGCTAGACGGTTAAAATATTTACAGATGATATATTTCTATCGCCGCTATTAAAAAGTGAAATACTAAAACAGAATAAAATAGATTTTTAAGGGGGGCCCAAATTACAAACGTGATTTTCCTGCTGCTTTTTGCTTAATATTAATAACCGGAACAGGTAGACGCTTCAAATATTCATAGAATATTAAGTTGTTTATTCATTTTAAACATAAATAATTGAATTAAAAAATAATTTATAATGTTGTGAGTATGAATAAATATATTGATGATTAAAAAATTAAGGGGGCTCCCATACAACAAACGTGATTCTTTATAGATAATAGTACGGAATCCATCGTGCGCGAGTCTGACCTGAACTTAGTCAGTTATTTTATTTATATTTATTCATTATTATTAGCCCATCTTCGACCCCCCCACTGCTGTGAAAAGCCTCTCTCTATGATTACCATTAAACAATCTGAAAGGAACGTACCCGTAATAAATTGAACCATGGACTATACTAGATCACTATAGTATAATAAAATTAAAATAACAACCAACATAACCATAAACAATTTCGACATTCCCATACAAATTGCCCGGGCGATTGCACAATTTTGTATGGAAATGCAGATTTTTTTTGTCTTTGCTGTCATTCTAATTTCATTATACTATAGTGATCTAGTATAGCCCATGGCTCGATTTGTTATGGGTATGTCCATTTCACGTTGTATATGGATAAAAGTAAGTATAATCCATCGTATATTTCTTCCATGTTTGGTCTAGAAAATATTAAAACTTCAAATGCACCAGCTGCTTCTCTCCCGCGGAGATCGTATCGCGGCTAGGTTACCGATGTATGTAACTAAAAACTAGCAAGCCGAGATATTGTTTTATTTCAAATTTTCTCTACGGATATTTCGAAACGTAACATCTCCGGCGCTGCAGGAAGTGCAGCCTCTCCGCCCTTGCGTAAGAAAACGCAGGCACTCATGCTCGCCTTCGCAGCTTGCTTCGGCTTGCTGGTCGCCTTCGGCGACCAGCCTTAGCCGTTACGGCTCGCATGGTGTCTGCGTTTTCTTACAGCGGGCGGGGGCTGCCCCCCTTCCGCGCTTCCGGCTTTAAAAAAGCATTCGAGTATAGGGCAAACAAGACTAATGAATTCGGGGTTGGCCAGTTCGGATTTACCTATAACTTTCATGTGAATAAAATTGGTTCTGTGTTCTGGGACTTTTTCTGTCATCTATCCTGTTCAAGTTGAGCTATCTCTTCCGAGGTGGGGTTCCAGTAGAGCCACCAAAAAATTTGGGTTTTCCAGTCTCTTTATCCTCCGATGAAGAACCAGCGGTAGCGGTGGATTTGGACAAAAACTGTTTAGCGATAAACCAACATCAAAACTACTCAAGTCGTCTCGAGCGCTCGCGCTAAATCGTGCAGTGCAGTGGCTATTTTCAAGATAAAAGAATATGAAAGTATTTAATTTACGTGCTAAATTATGATATATGATGTTGGCTATTGAGGCTTGAATTGTATTTTTTGAGGAGCTTGCATTGAAGGTGTAAAACGTAAAATAATGATAAGCTGTTAAATCCGGGGCTGAGTTAGTAAATTTGGTGGCAATGTATAAATCAGAAACACAACTTAAAATAATTGCTGATCTTTATTTGACGCTTTCTTTAGAATATTTAGTTGGCGTCGTACAAAAGACGAACCGTTGCTTAGTAATAAATTAAGAAGGTTTATCACGTGGCCAAAAAATATTATGTGGCTAGCCTTATTATTTCTTATAATAATCTAGGAAACCGCTAGAAAGATTTCAAAGAAATAAACAGTCATGTACTTCATTTACTTTTAGTCTTATTTAATCTGTGTGTTATCCTGTTTACACGTACGTTGTTATTAAATTAAAAGGCTAATTGATATCTAATTTGATAATTTAAACAAAAAATAAACTCCATAAAATCAAGATACTGATTTTATTGTAAGTTCAGTAACTACTTACATTAACGTTTTTATAACAAATTATTAAAAGTTTACTAATTGATAGCCAAATAACAAGTACCGAATTAGGTGAAAAAAACACTACTTTATTTATAATAAAACCAGCCAAGTGCTAGTCGGACTCGCGTACGAAGGATTCCGTACCATTACTTATAAAAATGATGTTTGTTGCATGGTAACCCGACTTAAATATATATATATTTCATCTAAACTACTCAAAAACGATGTTTTCATCCCAAAACATTTGGAGCTAAAGTTACTGGTTATTCTCTCGGGACTAAAACGTGAAAAAGAAGATCTCTAGGGATTAAAACCAATTTGAAAACAGAACTCGAGTTTAATCTATGTAGAATGAAAAATAATGTTGGCAGTCTAGCAAAAAAAAGCAGAATTTTGTTTTAAAATAGAAAATAATTGGCACATACTTCGTGATTTTTTAAAATTGGAATACATATCGTCTTCAACATGGATGAATGTATGAATTTTATGCTTCGGAAAAAGAAAGAAGTATAATTAAAAAGCGGAATTTTTCCCTTTCATTCAAGTAATTACAGAAGTTTTAGGTTATTTGTATTGAAATGTAATTATTTATGTAAATGTGAATACTTTTTCGTGAGTTTAAGCCAACAGTGAATAGTTATCAAGTTTACGTATAAAAATAAAAAGATATGAAGGACCACGCAAACAAAGTTATTAGTGAACATTTTATCTTAAGTTGGTGGTCTTCGGAAAAATATTTCTTAGTATTTATTGTATGAAAACGACACCAAACAAAGGTTAGTATTAAATTGTCGGTTGAATTCTGTTAGGTATTGTAGGTGTTCTACTGTTCTTTATATTCTGTTTTGTATGTGCTAGTTTTTCTCATAGATGGAGATGAAAAGTAGAGTGTGCTACTCGGGTACGGTAATATTTTTATCTCGGGCGATATACATGAATCCCTCGCTACACTCAGGATTCCACCGTAGAATCACTCGCGGAGCGAGTGATTCTACGGTACTACTTATCCGAAATATTGCCTTATCCCCTTGTAGCACAATTTACTATTATTCTGTTTTTATATTTGTTGTTATAGCGGCAAGTAAAAAACATCATCTGTAAAAATTTTAACCGACACAGTTCAAAAGATACAACCTGCTGTCAGACGGACAGACGGACAGTGGGGTTTTAGTAATAGGGTCCCGTTTTTACCCTTTGGGTGTGGAAACCTAAAAATAAGTCCGTCTGTCTGTCCGTCTGTCCGTCTGTCCGTCTGTCCGTCTGTCCGTCTGTCCGTCTGTCCGTCTGTCCGTCTGTCCGTCTGTCCGTCTGTCCGTCTGTCCGTCTGTCCGTCTGTCCGTCTGTCCGTCTGTCCGTCTGTCCGTCTGTCCGTCTGTCCGTCTGTCCGTCTGTCCGTCTGTCCGTCTGTCCGTCTGTCCGTCTGTCCGTCTGTCCGTCTGTCCGTCTGTCCGTCTGTCCGTCTGTCCGTCTGTCCGTCTGTCCGTCTGTCCGTCTGTCCGTCTGTCCGTCTGTCCGTCTGTCCGTCTGTCCGTCTGTCCGTCTGTCCGTCTGTCCGTCTGTCCGTCTGTCCGTCTGTCCGTCTGTCCGTCTGTCCGTCTGTCCGTCTGTTCGTCTGTCCGTCTGTCCGTCTGTCCGTCTGTCCGTCTGTCCGTCTGTCCGTCTGTCCGTCTGTCCGTCTGTCCGTCTGTCCGTCTGTCCGTCTGTCCGTCTGTCCGTCTGTCCGTCTGTCCGTCTGTCCGTCTGTCCGTCTGTCCGTCTGTCCGTCTGTCCGTCTGTCCGTCTGTCCGTCTGTCTTTCACCAGGCTGTACGTCTGTCTGTCTGTCCGTCTGTCCGTCTGTCCGTCTGTCTTTCACCAGGCTGTACGTCTGTCTGTCTGTCCGTCTGTCTTTCACCAGGCTGTATCTCATGAACCGGAATAGCTACACAGCTGAAATTTTGTCACCATTGTAACAAAAAAATACTAAAAACAGAATAAAATAAATATTTCAGTGAGGCTTCCATACAAAAAACGTGATTTTTTATAGACAATGGTACGGAACCCTTCGTCATGAATCCGGCTCGCACTTGGCCGGTTTTTATTTAAATGTGTCATAAAAATGGCAAACTTCGTCATAATACAAATCGTGACTAATTACGTAATTATTCAATTACGCCGGCTGGGGATTAATTAACGTCGCTCCTTAGATCCTTATTTCTTATAAATATACGATCTTGAGTTAAGGGGACGACTTACCTATTTTTTTTAACCAACTTCAAAAGAGAAGGTTGCTTTCAGTGTTTCTGTATTTTTTAGAGCGGTATCTCGCCAATTTGTTGTGATTTTTATTTTTATTTCTTAAATGCCATATTTTCCATATTAATTTGGTAAAGATATGAAGAACTACGAAGATATGGATGAAACTCCTCAAAGAAAACGAAATCGATAGGAATGTTTTTTTTTTTATTACTAATTTTATAATACAATATTGTTTAAGCAATAAGTACGGTATACCTTAAACAACCATTTCCATTGCTTTCTATTGAAGTTGAAGAAATCAATGGAAATGGTTTGAGGAGGCTTTTGCCAAGAGGCACACTGAACTCAGAGTGATCCTATAAAAAGCGATATTATGACCCAAGAGTTCAGGATAAAAGGCTTATATAACACAATACAATACAATACAATACAATACAATACAATACAATACAATACAATACAATACAATAAAATACAATACAATAAAATACAATACAATACAATACAATACAATACGATACAATACGATACAATACAATACAATACCTTAAACAAAGTGACTTTCCGGCGTTGGTTCCTCTATATATAAGGACAGACGGACCGCATTGCAATCGCACTTCAAATCAGTCTCGCAATATACAAACAAAAAATGCATCATAATCGGCCCATAAGTTTAGGAGTTACAATGCCACAGACATACACATAGACATGTTAAATTTATAACACCCCTCTTTTTGCGTCAATTTATATAATTGACATTTTATCCCCGAAAAGAAAAGATGCTACAAACCGTGAAGGTACTTACTTACACTTACTGTGGCTCTGTGACTAGATTTTTTATAAACACAAGACTTTTTGGGTAGACATGCTAAAGCAAATTAATTTAAAATAATTTGCATGAAAAAGCGTCACGTCGACCTGCGAGATAAAATAAAATTGGTACAGAAAATGTTTTCTTTTACTAGTTTTTGCCTGCAGCTTCACCCGCACGTTACTTTATGACTTAAATAATTTCGAGCTATATCTTTTTTTATCGGAATTGTTACAAGTAGCAAATATTCTACGACCGTTTTTTATTTTATTTTTATTTATTTATTTCCATTTAAATCTTTTTATGCAATTTAAATTATTTGACCAAACTGCCAGGCAGTTTAATGGCAAAGAAAGTAGAGATCATTACTAGAATGCCATAAATAACATTCCAAATCCAATCTGTTTTTGCGTGACTAATCACAAACATCAAAAGTTAAGAACGCTCTTTTACTTTTATAATAATTATAAATAAATATATAGTTACAAGTTACACTGATTGAGTTAACACCAATGTAAGCTCAAATTTGTCTATAATATTTTATGATAAATACTTCTACAAATACACCCAAGAACCAGGACTATTCGAAAAAGGCCATTTTACGGGGATTGAACCCTTCAAACTTATACAATATATAAGTAGGGTTTATCATCTTCATTCTCACGTATTCCCGGATGCATCCTCATCGGTAACGCTTCAGAACCCGGGTCCGCTACCTAACCTAGGTGATTTGACGAAGTTACTGGTTTTATATGAGTAGAATTGTGTAGGTATATATATCTCGACTCTCACTTATTTGTACGTAACGTTCATCAAGACTTGATTAATTAATTACTTTAATTAAATCGCCGTGAATAAATTACCGCTCGTTCAGATGGCTGAGTAGTGGGAGAGGCTGCGAGACTATTAAGGGGGAGCGTTATAGCGTTTTAAAAATGTGTTTTTGCCTAGGTTTCTGCTACAGTTAAAGTTTATACCGCATAGTGCCCATTGTCTATATGTATACTATGTACATATGATCAATTGTATAACTTTTTAAAATTTTTGTATTGGTGCAATAAAGACTTTTATTATTCAAACGTCTTTCAAAATATACTTAACAGCATCCCAAGAAACATAATATTGAAAGATGTGGTAAATTTTTGCTTTTGATATTAATTCGGATCAGCTGAGCGGTCAAGTTGTATATGAAGCAAACATTTTTTTTACCCTACTGCTGCAAAGCCAAGAGGAAGGATAATGATTTTAGTTATATTACACATATTTTTTGAATAGTTTTATGACTTTATTTACATATAATATAACATAATATTTTAATATTCACTATTTTTTATGCGTTGTGCAGTTAAAATAATTTTCAGGTACTAAAGCATATCGATATTGCGTCATATTTAAAAAAAAATACCGCGACCTCGATTGAAACACACAGAAAAATACAAGTGGTAGTGACGTCATAATTGAAGGTTTCTAAACATTCTGGTCGGGGTATATAAAGTGCAAAGCTGACAAATAGTAAATTAAGCTCTCAGCAAGTACGGCGGAGTTGGCGTTGGTACGAAATTTAATTAAGGATTTCTAGTTTGTTGGCAAGCTAGTGTGGAGGCGGCTTCTGAGATTTTTTGATAATTTTATTTATTGTTTACACACAAATCAGATTAAAATCAAATAGAGGATTTGAGTTTAAGCATAAAAGGTATCCATAAGTGCTTTGTCATGTTATTATTATGTCTTTTAATTAATAAATACTAATAATATAATACAATAAGAAAAAAGCCAAGCCGAGCTGCTACCAAGCTAAAGCCTAATGCTTAGAGGTATCATAATCTAAGTGCTATATACCTAACATTAGTGATCCGTTACAATTTATACACACGTTAATCAAGTTTAAACAGGTATATCACCCCGTTTCAAAATTTTACTCTCTCTCTCTCTCTCTCTCATCTCAGCGTTTTCCCAGTTGCGTCCTCAGCTGCAATGCTGAGAATCTTGGGGTTCGCTTTCCGACTTTTTCTTCTCCACTTTGCACGGTCTTGAGCGTCCTTGGTTGTAAGACGCATATCATCTTTGAAGACGTCAAGCCAGCACTTCTTGGGTCTACCCCGCCTGCCGGGCCCCGGCGGAGGCGCCATGGCTATACATTTGTTTCCCCGGTAACTTGCCGGCTTTCGTAGGACGTGACCGTACCAGCGTAGGCGACTTTCCTGCAGTTTTTCCGCTAATCATGCCATGATCAATGACATGAAGGCTGCCGCGAATGCGGGTGTTTCTCACACGATCTTATAGAAGACACTTCTCGTGGTAAGGAAATAGACCACGTGACTACATTGATTTTTATGAGAATCGAAATCGAAAATCGAAAAAAATTCTAAGTCATGGACTGAGTCACACGTTAAGATATTTGTACAAATACTTCATTCTACTTCAGTACTTCATTAAAAAAACATCTTATACGCGTTTAATTGAAGTCCGTTTCCACAGTTTTGTAACCTGGCGTCGACACAATAAACAAATTAGCGCAACCTCGTTCCGATTCATTTATATACACGTATATATAAAGGTTGTATACAACCTTTATACAGGCTTTACAGAGCGTTTATACAGCCAGACATAGCCGGTGCGGACTTAATTTGTTAATTGGGAATTTGGAGCCGTTTGTGTAGCTATAATGAGGCACAGATTGGTTTTACTCAATTTAAAATTAATTGGACGAATGAGTGAATGAATGAAAAACTTAATCGCGCAAAATTAAAATAATGGCAAATTTTATTCTTCCTTGTTAGAATGATTGAAGAAATAGTTTGTTTGTTTGTTTTAACACTTTAATGCACATTTAAAAATAAACAGTAAAAAACATATGCGTTAGAAATGAAATGTACAACGGTGGGCTTATCCCATTGAGAAATTTCTTCCAGCCAACCAAGCATCTGAAAGAACATAAAGAAAGCATCTGGTTAGTAGTGCAACAAAAACCTGACAATAATAAATACCTAATACCTATTATAAACTAATAAATTATATTATCAATATTATCTATATTACATCATACATATACATACGTAAATAAATATAAATTGCTCAATGTTCTGAAGAATCGAAGTGAAATTTCCTAACCCGGGATTTAAAAGAATTTTGAAGAGTTTTAGTTGTCGTTTTTCCTTGCAAAATGAATTGTATGAATTCCTTCCTACAATTAATTTTTACTTCTTGCAATGAAAGTTCTTGTGCGAAACATAAGACCATTCGTAATGAATGTGTCTGCTATCTAAGGATAACAGAGCAATGTAGGGATGTGAGCGAGGACAAAAAAGTATTTCTATTTAGTGCGTCCGTTAGATTTGATAAACGCAAAAATATGGACCCTTGTTTATCTATTTATCAAATTAGTCAAAAATTACATCTAGTAGTTTGCACCGAACCACAGAATAAGTACTAGTACTCACGTACAGAAGCCTTACTCAGAAAAGAAATTCAAAGAAATATCTGCCTGATGTGGTTATTGCTATGGTTTAATTTAGCTCGCGTCAGAAATCCGATGACTATGCTGCAGGTATCGTTAAGCGCGATGTCTACCTACCCGGCGTGGGCAGAACGATGTCACACTAGGCATGCATATTCGCCAGCAGCAGAAAAGCAGAGCGCCAAGCCGCTCGTCCTAATAGTATGTGGTATAGCTCCCCATGAGCTAGATGTTAGCCGCTGAAGTAGATGGTCGCTCGCATCTACTTTTCCGTATGTGTTCACGCTAGTGTTGCATAGCTACCAATAGTTTGACTATCGATAGTTGACCTTGAAAAACAGTCACAATATCAATAGGACGATATCGATAGTATCTATGTTTTCAATACTATTGATGAAATTAAAAACTATAGATAGTTTTTAATTGATACTTTCGATACTGTAAATACTTTTTGCACTAATAACTATAGATAGCTAAATTACTATCGACAGTATTATATTAAAAAACTATAATATCGATATTCGTCACACAATAGTATTGCGACGAATATCGATATTATAGTTTTTTATATAAATAGTACCTTTACTATCGATACTATCGATAGTCCTAGTCAATATTGTTTTTTAAGGCCACGACAGTATCGATAGACTATCGATATTTTATACTATTGCTTGCAACACTAGTTCAGGCAATGATTTCTGTATGTCAGCGATCTGTCCAGTGAAACTCAAATTGTTCAAGTAGACTCAGATAATTTCGCTCGTTCAAAGATACAGAACATTGAAGTTCCAGAATGAGTGAATAATGTAACAAAATAGTAACCCTAAACTTTATAACCAAATCCCAAGAGTTGGTAACTTGAACTATGCGTGTGACGTCAACATGCCTGCCCAGCGGTGGGCTGTAATTAGCCCACGCACGCGCCCGCCACGTGGCAGAGACGGATACTGTTTGCCCTTTGTTTCTTGTCAATGTCGGCAAATACACGGTCACAGATTTTGAATTTAGATGATTTAGATTGTGCAATTTTGGCATATTATTAAAACCTCTACTTATAAACTCAATAAGATTTTTATTTATTTACAAAAAATTTATTGATCCACAGTATACAATTGTTGAAAATTGGCTACAATTTTTGATATAAAACTATAAACAATTTTTTTTATTTTGCCATTTAGATCCCATAGTTGGGCAAAAGACTCCTTTTTTTGTTACAACTTTTTTTTTTTTCAAAATTCAAATGTTTATTCAGTAATAATACATTTACAGGCAATTTTACACGCCAAGAAGTTTATTATACATTACTTGAATTATTTTAAAGAAAAGCTACCCATGCCAGTGCTTTACAACGACTACTCCTGAAAAAAAACAGGGTAACCCTAATAAGAGCATGGGTCTTACGGTTCTATGCAGACAGAACCCAGGGCCGCAACAAAAGAGGCAACTTTTAGCGTGATAGTGGGTAAGAAAAAAAAAATAATCAAAATTGTTACAGGCTAGCCGCATCATCGATTTTATCATGATTCGCACTTTCGCCAAATTTTGATCTCTATATTTAAGAGCTCTTGTCAGTGGAGTATGACTTTTCTTGTCTCTCTCATTCGCTAGCTGCTTCTGCTTCTCTGTATCTACATCGCCACGTTCACCTCTTTTTTATCTGTTATATGTTAATATGCCTCGTTCTTCGTCCATTTACTTATGTCTTTTTGAAATATTATTGCAGTGCTTATAAAAAATAATTTTTATAATCACTGCAATAATATTAATTAGAGGTGAAATAAACACGTCAAAGAGTCAAGTCAAACTCATTGTTAACTTATACTACAATTTCAAAATGTCTTATCTCGATCTAAAACCAATATGAAATTCTATAGACCTCGTTGCATCACCCTCTGTTTGGAGAGTCTTAATAACTACTTATTTATTTGCCCAACGGATCAGGGCGGTAATTGCGAGCGAATGTGAGGACTATTAACTTGTGTGCACCCGACCTTATTTGTTAGGGCTGCCGTGTTTGCTTTTGGTGCAATTTATTAAAGATTTGAATTTAGAAGTAGCCGCACCTAGCGTTGCTCGAACCTATCCAAGGATTGGTTCTGGTCTACCCGTCAGGGTCACACGGCCGATGCTCTGATTAATAAAGACATTAATGATAATATGACAAAGCCTTTCTGGCGAGAAGGTGACCAATACTGTGAAAATAAGTTTCTTTCGGCGTTTCTTCTCAGCAGTGGTCGTTACGAAGCGCTGGTAACGGTAGCTTTTCTTTAACAATAAATAAAATTTTAATATACTTTACAAGTAACGTAAATTATACTTATTGACGTGTAAAAGTGCCTGTATATGCACTTTACATGTCAATAAACATTTGAATCTTTGTAAAACCAGTAACCTTGTCAAATCACCTAAGTATAGGTAGCAAAAAAATCAGGTACACTGTCGGTTCCAAAAGTCACCAACAAATACGGTAAGCGTACAAGAAGATGGCTAACGCCTACCTTATGTAACGAGCTGCCTGCGGAACTTGTGAACAAAGCGACATCCAAAAAACACCTAAAAAACATGCTCCGTAAGCACTACTTATCAATGTGTCCGTAAATAGAACACTGTAAAATTGGTGAATGTTACACAAAATAAAAAGATCACACTAATATTATAAAGGCGAAAGTTGTAAGTGTGTGTGTGTGTGTGTGTGTGTGTATGTTTGTTACTTTTCCACGCGCAAACGGTTGAACGCAATTTTGATATTTAGTGCAGGAGGCTGACCCCCTGGAATAACGCAAAGTTAAGTACTTTTTCCGCGGGTTACACCGCAGCTACTTGTTTATATATGTCTTAAAATGGCGGTATGTATGGTCTTCATGCATGTAGCTAATTATTATCGGCTACATGTATGTTAAGTGGGTGTGCTATTGTGTGGTAATCGTATATGTAGTGATAATTTACTTTGCGATTATTTACACAATGGCTATATATAGCTATATAAATTATTATTGTTATAAGTATTATACATATTTTAGATTAATATCACTTTGCCGATAAACTGCATGGCAGTTTGGCAAAATAAATTAAAATGTAAATTACATATAAGTTTTTGGAGAAAAATAAATAAAAAAAAAAAAAAAACCGGGCTCTGAAGCCTTACCGCTGAATATGCAATCAGGAATACGTGAGGATTGAGGATGATGATGATTATTTGAATTTAGAAGTAGACTTCTATAAGTAAATGTAAAGACTTGAGACTTGACTTGACTTAAAGGTAAGAGGGGGGCTCTGTGGCTCTGTGTAAAAATAAAGTATTCTATAGTAAGTTAAGTCTTTTTTTCTTTCGAAACGTTATTAGAAAAATTAAGTCTGATTTTTCCTCTTTACATCCTATATCACTCCACTGCTGGATAAAAGGCCTCTTCTAATAAAAGGGAAATTTCTTATTTCTCAAAAATAACAATTTCGGTGCGATTCGGCACACCATTTTTTTGGAATACATTATTTCTTAATAGTTGCATTAAAAAGTGCTACTTAAGTATTTAAAAATAAAACACATGTTAAAAGTTCTGTAATATCTGGGATAATAGATAGATTTAAAATAAAAATATGTAAAATGATGTAACCTGCTCAAAATGGTTTTCATTTCTAGAGTTACTTTTCCTAAAGCCATTAAGTTTGTACATCTTAACAAAGCTATGATTTGAAAAATCACTAAAAGGTAAATAAAAATTAAATCGTAACAATAAAAAACAAAACATTTAATCGAAAGCGACTCCGTGGTTTTCAATAGCCCGCGGTTAAATTGGAAACAAATTACTAACGAAACGAATTGAGTCGTTAGCGACATTGTTGTTAAAAAATTGAATCAACTTTGTAGGAAATTAATTACTGGCGGATCGGTTTTTCAATTTGGTTGATCGGAGTTTTGTTGTGTGCAAGTTAGGTTTTGGGTTATAAAGGGTTATGTTTGAAGTGTTTTAGGTGCGCATTTTATAGATATAAAATGCGTACCTCATAATAAGATTATCATAATAATCTTCTTAATTAATGCGAAAAAAGGAATCTCTTAACTCCACCGACAAGAGCAATAATGCTCTTATGAAAAGAGAAAGGGTAGGTAGGTAACTTTTTAAGGGATAACACCATTATCGTTTGTAAAAAATGTTATTATAACTACGTCCCCAACTTGTATAATGGTTCACATTATTAATATTAGCTATTCAACACAAATGATTTACTAACAACACAACCCTGCCAAATTAAAATGTAATACTAATCGAAAAACGTGACAAAAACACGACCAACGACTCTATTTAGCTAATGTGTAACCTATTGTCATTGGCTCCCACCGCACGGAAAAGCAACAATTAGGTGACAGCCCTCAGAAATACAATAAGTGAATGGATTCGTGATCATTCGTTCAGTAGTTGTCACCCCTGAGTGTAAATGTTTGTAGATGCAAATGTGTGCGTAATTAAAAAATGTTAATTTGGGACGGGATGATGTTGACTTTCTGTTTTTTTTTTAGGCAAGGCAGAAATGTTGTGATGTTGATTTCCCAATTTTATATTAAAGTTTAACAAAATGTTATGAAACTATTGTAACAAAATATTCTTACTAAAACAATTGGTATCGTGGTCGAAAAATTTTCACCAAAAACTTCCTTGGTAAAGAGTTTTTTTTTTTTGTGAAATATGTCCGTTACTTAACTTATAGTTACTAATTTTTAACACTGAGACTCCTACAAGAGTCACTTAAAAAGGTAAACAATAAAAATACTTTATCATAGATGTGCAAAGTACAAGTAACAATATTTGACTAAAAAAATATACATACCTAATTTAGGTGATGTAAATGAATTGTCGTGTCTTTGTCGATGAAAAGTGTCAATTTTCTCAAAACATTTAACGAATAGTCATAATAACATAAGTCACCTTGAAGAGTTATTACTTTATTGATTAACATACTTTATTGCTTCTACATAAAGATAGTTTCAGTCTGCAGGGCCAATTTAATATACGTCGTTTACGAACCGCGAAGAAATTTTTATAAAAAGAATGAAATCAAGAGATGAACGAGCACTTTCATTCAATTTTCCATCGTGTTACAATGTATCAAAGTCTCTATTATAGTGACGGCATACCCTTGTGATATTCAAGTTGAGATGCGTTTATTCTAAAGTAGAACTTAGTGTTTCATGCTAAGGATAACTTTTCAATGTTTTTGTTTTGTTAAGGGTGCGTTGGGAGTTAATTTAGTTGTGGATTAAGTACATTTGAGTGATTGATGTTTTTCGGTCTTTTGATGCGTTTGCGGGCGTTTAGGTTTAGCTTTGTTCCCTGCTCGGGTGAATGGAATGAAGATAGTGAAATTGAATGAATGATTTGAAATTAATGATGTGTTTAAAGACTAATGTTTGAATGTTTGCTTATGAATGAATGTTTTGATTGAATTAAAAAAATGGCATTTGTAAAGATGAGTTGGTAAGTATTTATACATTTTCCGAAATATGTAGTAGTATATGCTAGATTTGTCTTTATATTTGTAATTCATTTTATTGCAATAAGTACCTATCTAATATTATATATATACCGATCTACTATATAAACTCATTTCAGGTTAAGAATTTCATATTTGTGTAAGTACGAGTACCTTCCTACGTAGTAAAATAGTGCATTGTGTGATAGAAAAGTTTGTTTGTTTGTAATAACTTTATTCTACCAAAACAAAAACATTACAAAAATAACATACGAAAGAGCAAATATACAAAGGTGGATCCCACGTAGGGATCTCTTCCAGTCAACCTGCAAAACAGTAGAGTATTCAAAACTATTATTCTTTCTCTCTAGTTGCTATTATTTACTGTATTTTTAACCTTCTTAACCGACTTCGAAAAAGGAGGAGGTTAAGGTTATCAATTCGACCCGTATGTTTATTTATGTATGTTACGCGATATCTTTGTCAATTGTGAACGGATTTCTATGATTATTTTTAAGTTTAAAGCCTCCGGTGCTAAATTGGCCTCATATTCATTTGGTAAAACCAGGAACTTTTGAGATATGGAAGAAACTCCTTAAGAAAATAAAGTTGGCTGCTTTCTGTTAAAAATTCTATTGTTTGATATATTTTTTTAAATATGTTTTTTTTTTAATATGAAAAACTACAATCAAAAAAGATTGCGTCTGGAACAAAAAATACTTAATTATAAACAGACTAAATTCTGATCTTTGAAGTTACTGACGTTTACACAAACAATTTCAAGTGAATAGGCCTACATTACAGGCCACTTCAAACCCAGGCTTCGTCACAATAGCTCCCATCACCGACACACCATCATTACGACCTCCCCTTAAGACCTTCCCTAACCTTTAACAAACATTATTAATTTTACCGCTCACACTTCCGAACAATACTCAACTTTACTACACAAAAAATAGAATTGAATTTTCTTCGACTATTGACGGTGATATACGCTGTTTTGATTTCCTCAAAGTGAGTTATTGGCTAACTTTTGGTCCATGCGCTGCATCTAAGATGGCGAGGTGTTCCTATCCTTTTCTCGCGCGCCGCGTCAATGTAAGTCTATCCTTGTTATTTTCTTACGTAATCGAAAGAAGGCGAAGTACTTTTGTTCGTGTTTGTGTAGTGTGTTAGAGGGAGAGAGTTGTCAAAAGTCAATTTCGTTTGTAGTGTAAATAGAGAAATGGATCGATGGTGCTCGATGCCTACAGATTTGGGGAGAGGATACATTTACATTTAATTGTATTTTATTGCACTACTAGCTGGTGCCTGCGACTTTGTTCGCGTGAAATTTAAAAATGACGATAATATTTTTCAATGATATTAAATTTCAATTAATAAAGTCTCAACTTTGCTCGAAGCTGAGCCTAATCTATAATTTATAAATAATTAAAAAAAAACATGCGTTAAGCAGTTTCGGATTAACATATACTTTAAAAAAATCAATAAACCTTGTTGGAGCAAGATCAGTCCAGGATACTGTACTATTTTACATACAAACAATTATCAAAAAACGAAACATAAATTTCGACTGTTCATAAAAATTGGCGCTCAGCCAAAATGATTTTGTATGAAAAGTCAAATTTTTGTTTCGTTTTCAATAATTGTTTTTATTGAAAGTAGTTTATCATTATTGTCTGGACATGCTCCTAAAAGTTGCTGGTGTTTAAATGTAACCATTTAAACCATATATTTAGAACGCAGTAAAGAAAATCTAGGTTATTTTATATACCTACACACAGACAGACAGACATAATTTAAAAATATGTTATTTGGTTCTGTTACTTTTTTCGGGTCTAAGCAGACAGAGCACAGAGCCGCAAGACTCAAAGGCCACTTTTACCGTGACGTTGGGCGAGAAGGTGAAAAAGGAATCAAAATAGTGATGGGTTGCTAGTCGCATCGCCTAACATAATTACCTGCCTTAATACCTGCTGCAAAATTTCACCACCGCACCACCCGCCTGAAATTAAAATGTCATCAACACCTCTTGGATAGTTGGCAATCAACCACCGTACGTTTTAAAAGGAACTTTGTGCAACTTACGACCGAACTGTGGAATCAACTTCCTGCAGCAGTATTTCTAGACCGATACGACATTGAAACCTTCAAAAAACGAGTCTATATCTTCCTGAAAGGCCGGTAACGCTTCTGTTACACCCCTGGTATTGCATTGTCCATGGGCAGCGGTGATCACTTACCATCAGGTGACCAGCTTGTTCGTTTGCCACCCTATAACATAAAAAAAACACATTTTGGCCACGCTTCCAATCGGCTCCTACAATCTGCGCGGAAAGAGAAGCAGCTAATACATTCTAAGTTTTCCCTTTTCACCCAGACCAGCGTGGGCGCAAACTTAGTTTCAAAAACATTAAAACCATCCTGTTTCCAACCAACATAAATTAAGATCCTAAACCAATAAAAAAATATATTAAAACAACATTTCCAATATACGCGACCCGTCCAATTACTGTGAAAAAGGAGAAAGAACCGGGGTCGGGTAAAAGTGACATATGTCTGCACTGTGACAACTTGCGGCCAGTGCCTCGGAACGGGCATTTATTGGTGCGTGTACCTCGTACAATACAGACGAGTTGAGTGAGGTTTTAGCATATACGTAGTTTATTTTACTGCGTAGAAATACCGCATTACCTCACAAGAGCGAAAGAGATAGCTATCAATTTGACGGTGAGACAAGATTTCATAAGATAATAGGGGTGATGACAGAGTTAGAAAAGTATGATTGTAATACTAGTCCGTCTGTAAGATTATCCAAAAATAATGGCCCCATAAAAAAATAAATATAAATATATAGGGACAAATAACACTGATTGAGCTAGCCCCAAAGTAAGTTCGAGACTTGTGTTATGGGATACTAACTCAACGATACTATATTTTATAAAAAATACATATATAGATATACATCCAAGACCCAGGACAATTTAAAAAAGGCCATTTTCCAACTTGCCCTGGCCGGGGATCGAACCCGGGACCTCTGGGTGGCGGACTAGCATTGTGACCACTACGGCACGGAGGTCATCATATTTTGCAGTTCGCCAAAAAAGTTTAAGATCACAATGATACGAAGCATCAAAGTTCCAGAGTGGGGGCTTGCGACGTCACCTTTATATACAAATCGTAATAGGCGGGACGTCATGCGAAAATTTCAATGCGCATTTTGTCATTTTTTGTTTCTCAGAGAAAGGAAAAAATACGTGTACAATATTATTTAATAATCTAACCGATGGGCTAAAAATAACACTGGTCGACAAAATTTTAGATTTTTTTTTCCCCTCTGGAGTAAGACTAGTTGTCTCTTACAGATTTTTATATAGTGTTTAAGGACATAATTTACTTTTGTTTCTAGGAGGTCAGAATTGAGAATAATGTTATATCAAAAATCCAATTTTCCCCAATTTCTGATATTTTAAATTATTTATATTAAATAGCTTCTGTGCAGGTTATTTAATTTTGTAACAAAAAATTATGTTATCAGCCTTCTATATCAAAACAAAATTTAGGGCGTAATACAGACTTCGCAAAAAATCTGTAATAAGTCATTTTTATAAATAATTTAGCAATGATGTAAAAAATATTGTAAAATGTACGGTTTGCACAGTGTTGAGCTGCTATTACAAAATTGAAAATAACCTTATTGAATTTATGGTTTAATTTTGAAATTGCCGAAAAAATAAGAAATTTGAATTTTTGACGTGTAATATTTGAAAATTTAGACGTCCTACACATTTTTTATAACTAGGTTCATGTTTTTTGCACTGAATTCTTTTAGAAATCGCTGCAAGTATCCTTGTGACAAAATCTTGTTGACTAGTGTATTTTCTATACGTCATGCCTTATTTATGAAAACTAAAAACCGATTTCACCCCCAAACTACACAATTTTGATAAAACTTCTATGGGACCATGTGACTAGTATATCCTTTCAAATAAAAAAAAAATAATTCACATCGATCTTATCTTCTTCGAATAATCGGTGAACAAACAGAAAAAAAAACTCGATTAATAAACCGCTTCCTTTTTAGAAAGTCTGTTAAAAGTATAAACCATTATCGGCCTTACTCGAACATGGTCACACGAAAATGGGATTTTTAAATTGTAAAGTGTGATAATTTATAAATTACTAGCTGCGCCCCGCGGCGGAAAAGTAGCCTATGTAATAAACCAGAGTGTCAGCTACATGCACACCAAATTTTATCAAAATTGGTCTAGCCGTTTATGCGTGAAGAAGTAACAAAACACACACATACACACAAACTATCGCCTTTATAATATTAGTGTGATCTTACCATGGTAAGATGGTATCGTAATTATTTACCGATAGTTTGTGTAGTAGGTACAAAATACCAAGTACACTCTACTTAACCCTTTTAAGGTCACCCAAAAATATTTCGTTTCTGGTCTCTTCATCAACCGACTTCCAAAAAAGAAGGTTATCAATTCTTCGCGAAGTTTTTTTTAATTTATGGTAAACGATTATTCGAAAATGCCAAGATCCATTTAATTTTTTTTAAATAGTATTATATTAAGGTAATCCCATAGATTTTTTTTCATACTGGACTCGTGTTTCGTGGACTAACAAATAGGATACTTTTATCTCGGGAAAACGTGAGGTTTTCATGGAATCGACAAAAATTTGACCACGCGTATAACTAAGCGGGTATCAGCTAGTACTTCTAAAGTGTCTACGCCGTAGTCACTTGTAGAAACTCGTAGCATAATCGTAGCTGTATTGCTACGATTGCTTACGACAACGAAAATTTACTATTCTACTCTGGAAGAGAATGCAATCCCGCAAGATAATTTCAATCCCGCTATTTGCGGGACTGAGCAATATGTTACCCGCGGGATCCCGGTATTTACAGGATCCCGAGGGTTGTCGTGAGACTTTGTAAATAAATCAATATAAGTACTTATTTTATTTCTCGTTAATCCCGCTAATGGAAAGATACTTTTGCCCAAAAATAGGAAAACACAGAATGACAAACTTCCGCGGGAAACCGCCCAATTTATGAGCGGGATCAGTCCCGCATATTGCATGCTGAATACAATATTTAATAACTTAGAAATCCCGAAACATCGGGATCCAGGAATCCCAGTCAATACCGGGATTCCAAGATGTCGTTTTTTTCGGGCTAGAGAATGTGATAATTCTCTAGCCCTGAGCGTGTTAGCTAGGGTCAAACACCCAAGTGAGTTTTATAAGTCATGGGTTACTAGCCGCATCGCCTATTAACATTATCAACTATGTGCCTGGGAAGAGAAGCAGCCGGTACATTCTAAATCTTTTCTTTTTTGCCAGACCAGCATGTAAAAAATTTTTAGCTCAAAAACCAGTGTGATCCTAACCCTTCCGCGGGCGAAGCAAAATATTCGCCGTCGCGTCGGGTCGCTTGTCCTTTTTCAATTCCACTTTTGTTTTTTTTTCCTGCCAAGTCGTTATTGATTGTGACAGTTGACTGTTCGGTTTGTACTCGGAAAAAACGTTGCCTGTCTGAATGTAAAAATCGAGTGGTGAGGTTTTATTCTTGAAAAAGGAGGAAGGAAAGTTTTGTGCAGTGTGGTTTCAAGCCTATAGATAGGAGCACTCTTTTTTACGTGTGTCGTAGAACGCCGCGATAAAAGGACTAAACACAAACATTTTATATATTTAATATGTATACAGTGTGTTCGGACATGAACTAGCGATAATTTAAGGACATGCTGTCGTATTCTATACGAACAACTTTTACTAAGGGAAAAATTAGAAAATCGCGAAAAAAAATCGCTGTTCCATAGTAATTACATACATATCGCATAAAAATGTATGGTGCAACAAATTTTTTTTCGTGGTTTCGTAATTTTTCCCTTAGTAAAAGTTGTTTGTATAGATGACGACGGCATGTCCTTAAATTATCGCTAGTTCATGTCCGAACACACTGTATATCTTACATGAACATTATATATTACACATATATCTGTATACCTCATATAAACGTTATATTTTTCCTGTATTTGTTATTTTATATACATTTTCACTATCACGTCTTATTTCCTAATTGAGTCGATAGACCACTTGGGGACTTGCGGCTCTAAGCAGACAAAGCCGAGGGCTGCAAGACTCAAAGGCCACTTTAAGTGTGATGGTGTGCGAGAAGATGGAAAAAGTAATCAAAATAGTAATGGGTTGCCAGCCGCATCGCCTAATAACATGATTCATATTTTCGCCCATTCCCTCGATCGGCTCCTACGATCTACGCGGGAAGAGAAGCGGCTGGTACATTCTAAGTTTTTCTTTTCTCCCATACCAGTACTGAAGAATTATAACTTAATCTTATGTAAAGGAAATAAATATTGTTATTTATGGGAAATTAAGCTTTTTCTGATATAGCTTAGCGATTATCTATCTAGTGATGACAAAACACAGACAAAGCACAGATATTTATGATGTGTTTACAAATCTAACTGTTAACCACGGCTGGAGTTGCTTAACATACGTAAGCACTAAAAATGCGTCATCGAACCGTTGAGCTCCTCAAAATCCCTTACGAAAATAAAGGCCTATTTACCAAAACTCGATTGAAATATCTTTCCAAACAAGCTTAAGTCGTATATCCCGCTTTCAATTGGCACAGAAATCTCCGAAACATATCTCGTTAGGGCGCGGAAGTGTCAGTAGCTACCCCCTCCCCTCCACCCGTCACGCCGTTCCGCTAGTACAATTTATAGAGAGTACAGAAGTGAAACACAAATATAGACACACATTTATAACTAACCAGGTCAAGGTCAAAGACTGAAATTCAACGAATGAATAGAATCTCAATTCGCGATTGTTTATTTTTAGAAATATCTCCGTACAAATGTGAGTATTAATTGTTGATTACTGAGCTCGCGGTGAGGTGTTTACATAAATATGTCAATTTCCATTTATTGTATACTAGCCGAAGCCAACAACACGTGTGGTCAAATTTTTGACTATTTTCACATTGTCTCGGTGTTTAGCATCTTTTAGCTGAGTTTCATACAAACTTTCACCCCTTATTTTACCCCCTTAAAAACGGTTTTTTTTTTTAAATAGATATACATTAAATTTTATTTTGAATCATATCAGTTATCAGCTTAACAGTAACTTTTGTACAATTCTAACTTTAAAATTGATCAATTTTCATACAAACTTTCAACCCTCACTTCAACCTCTTAGGGGATCATGTTGTAAGTACCTTATGCTTTAAAAAAATACTGTGTAGTGTAAACTTAATCCATGTTTACTGTGAAAAGCAATATATAAATTAAAATTGAAATGAAATATTATAGTAGCCTTTTAAAATACCCACCCAAAACATTTTCAAACGCATTACCACAGGTCAACTCAAAAAGAAGTTAGAACTTAGAAAGTATTTTAGCCGTGATAAAAGCCGTCAGAATTAGGGACGTATTAAATGTATTGAATTTATTGTATTGCAAGCAATATTTCAAGGTCTTTGACATCCTGGTGTAACCATTGACATGCATATTAAATTTAGAGAAGAGAAGCGGGAAAACACACCCCTTGGTCCCAAGCAGCACAGCAATATGCAACGTAGGACGCGCTAAGATGAAATAAATATATAGGGACAAATTATACTGATTGAGCTAGTCCCAAAGTAAGTTTGAGACTTGTGTTATGGGATACTAACTCAACGATACTATATTTTATAACAAATACATATATAAATAAACATCCAAGATCCAGGACAATTTGAAAAAGGCCATTTTTCAACTTGCCCTGACCGGGAATCAAACCCTTAACCTCTAGGTGGCAGACTAGCATGATGACCACTTCGCCACGGAGGTCGTCACTGAAGAATATTTTTGTCGTATCGTAGGATAAATGCTCTAAAGTCGTATCTTATTCAAATCTGTACTCTCTCTGTTTTGTGCCGCTACGCTCCGCGTTTCCGATTTAATAAACTGAACTGTCCCTGGAGGTTTGAGGTTAGGGACTGTATCTTTGTTGATAGTTTGGTTGGCTGGCTGCTCCATAAAAAAATGTTTCAAATTAGCTGCCTCAAATATTTTGAGGCTATTTAAGGGGCTACCTGAATTTTCCGGGGTCCAGTGCTGCCCCCATTTGAAATATCAGACCCTAGATAACCCTTAAAACTATTTTATGAACTATTGTTTGCAGTTTAAAGTGAGAAAATGAAGCTTTTCTACTCACAATTGTGAAAAACGGCGTATGTGTAAACACTTTTGGCATATGTGCGTAAAAAAGCTTCACGTTTTCACTTTAAACAGCAGTTCATAAAATAGTTTGAAGGGTTATCTAAGGTCTGGTCAAGACAAAATAATAGCATTTACCTTTTATGTCGCTTTATACAAAATTTGCCAAAAGATACCGAAATTTTATAACATACAAAAACGTATTTTAATACGAATTTTGATTGTTTACTTTTATTTCCTATTTTGTTGAAAATGGTTTCTTGTTGTCTCTTACTGGAAACAAGTGGTAGTTAATCTACATTGCTGAATGTAACGAGGCGCGCTAAATTAGATTTAAACCTAAAAATTCGCAAATTAGGAACAAACTTGACTACTGCTACTTTTTACACACTATACAAATAAATAATACAAAACAAATTCAATAACAATTTTTGTAGCAGTAGGTACCAAGTCAAAAATAAATTATTTAATTTAATTCAACTCGTTTAAAAAAAATTGTGTTCGAATATAAAGTTTACATACATGATAAAAAATAAAAGAAACACACACACACCCACTGGACATAGAAAGACATCTTAAAATTCATCCAACGAATACAAACATTTTTCCAAAAGGTGAGCCTTCAATTTTTTACTAAATAATTTTCTGCTACGTATTGTTTTTAACTCTATAGGCAACTTGTTGAACAAAAGCACTGTTTGGTATCGCACACATTGCTTTGTCACTCTCAGTTTAGGTTGAATCCATGTCGTAAGATCTTTCCTTCGCGTTTTTTCTCTCCGGATCATTTCTTCTTCTGATTCATAAAAATATCTTTGTTTGTTTAGAAAATTAAATAAATAAATAAATATGGACAAATAACACTGATTGAAATAGCCCCAAAGTAAGTTCGAGACTTGTGTTATGGGATACTAACTCAACGATACTATATTTTATAACGAATACATATATAGATAAACATCCAAGACCCAGGACAATTTGAAAAAGACCATTTTCCAACTTGCCCTGACCGGGGATCGAACCCGGGACCTCTGGGTGGCGGACTAGCATGGTGACCACTACGCCACGGAGGTCGTCAAAATTGTTTAGAAGAACCAAAATGTACAATCACGGCACAGTTAAAATTTTAAAACTCTTAAAATGCGATACACTAGAATATAAAAGCTTCCATCAAATCGTTAAATATTTTTACTAACCTTTTACCAACCGTTTTATTCCTCATTTTTATAAACCAAAAATGACCCTTTTTAACCTATATTAGCTTCAGCATCTTGTAACACCACACACAGCCACAAAACAAACACGCAGTTCAAATAACAATGAAATTTAAAGAAAATTTAACCTTACGTTTGAAGTAAAAAGCATTCAATTGCTACGAAGACTGATGTTAATATGAAACGCTGTGCCGCGTAGTTTAATATTGTATATTAAGCCTTATTTTCTACGTAACAGAGGTTATGTGAGTAAGGGTACTGTGTACCTCTCAAACATAATTTTGGTGATGAATTGCCGCGCGGCGCCTGCGGGTTAACACGCGCGGTTGAAAATTTAAAAGTATGAAACTGCACGAACTGTCTAGAGATGTTTGCACCACATTTGAGTTCAAGCTTGTTTTCTGTAAAGTATTTTATACTATATTTTAGACTTTGAGTTAGATAAGAAATCAGTAATATGTATTAATAAAATAAGTACAGTAGTAATAGTAAAATAAAAAATGTGATATTAAAGTGGTGTATTCAAGTAAAAAATACGGAAGTATGTCATTTTATTTGAATGAATTAATGTAGGTATTTGAAGTTTTTCAACCTAACATAAAAATTTTATATATTCAAGAAATACTCTTCTTTAATAGCCTAAACACAAAAACAAATAGTTATCAGTTAGCCATTTAAAATACTTCTATTTTTTCAAATATAAGTAATTTTCTATGTTAATAAAATTAATGGCTTACAAAATGAAAACTGAAGGTAGTAAGTGACAGAGTTATGACATAACAATGTATTCTCAGTCCACGTATTCAATTTTAATTTCAGTTCAATTTTCAGTTGACGTTTTTGGAGAAAATGCTGCAGTACAGTTTGTTACCGCTTCTTCAATACTTGCGCTTAGGAAGCGGTAATAAACTTAGCTGTAAATAAATAATCTGACGTCAAAAACCACCTATTATGAAATCGGAAGAAAAAATTGACAATTATCTAGTAATACAAATGTAAAAATAAATGATTTTTTACTTTTTCTTTGACGCAACGGTCCATGGACTTAACAAGATATACTTACATTTAAAAAACTAGTACCCTTACATGGAAGCCACATTTGGCTAAAAATGTATATATTTTTAAAATGTCCTAATCCACTCGATATAGAAACAAAAAAATGTTACTTACTGTTTATATGTTACATTCATTATATTATACATTTTTGCATATACATTTCTTTTGTTCTTCTTCTTCATTGTCTATGAGACCTAAACAATAATGATGAATCGGTTGACAAATCATTTGTGAAAATTGGACAAGCGAATCGGATGCTACGATGGAACAGACATAAATACCCACATACATACATAGACTGCTAAAATCAGTACCCTTCATCTAGGCTTTGCCGTATTCGGGTAAAAATATTCTTTACTCACACTTATACTATCTGCTCTATACCAATCTCCGGGACATGTCGCGGGACTAATTAGCGAACAATTCCGAGCACGAACTGCTTAACAGCCTTAATTTCACCCCAATAACACGCTAATAGAACCCCCACCCTCTACCCCTTCCCCTCGCTTCTCCTAGACCTAATATATCATGAAACTTTGTTGCTATGTTTGGATAATTGCCGTATCCTTACCCCCATATTCATAAAAGTTTTAAAACCTTTGCTAAACCTCTTTTGGTTAAAACGTGTTTTGTCTCGTTCTTACTATGTCAAATATTGAAAAGAGGGAAAGGGACAAAAGATGTTTTAACTAAAATAGGTTTAGCAAACGGTTGTTAATATTTATGAATAAGAGGGTTGCACGTTACTAAACTGATCATACTGAACAACTTTATCCAAGATTCAAAAAATTCAAAAACATATGAATGTTTATTCAGTAATTAGACCTTTACAGGCACTTTTACACGTCAATAAGCATAATTTACATTACGGGTAGTTTATATTTAAATTTTATTTATTTTAAAGAAAAGCTACCGATACCAGCGCTTCGCAACGACCACTGCTGAGAAGAAACGCCAAAAGGAACTCAATTTCACAGTATTGGTCGCCTACTCACCAGAAGGGCTTTGTCATATTATTATTATGCCTTTTTCTAATAATAAAAACTTTTAATATAATAAAATGTTGATACATTAGAACATGTAGTGCTTGCGAACGCGTTAAAAAACATAAATTACGTAGTAAGAAGAAATACTAAGTAGTCAAAAACCGACTTCGAGCTTACCAGTCCCTCCCGGCAGCACCCGTTCACGAGTTGACGCACGGATCAGGGCGGCCAAGGAACATAGGTCGAAATATGAAAAAGAAATAGACTTCTCTTACTAAATCTATGACCTGATTAAAACCTATCTAATCATCTGTAGTTTTGTATAGAGAACCCTTTTTTTCTTCATTTTTTTCATATTTCGACCTTTACTTTTGGGAAATGTTGTTCATTAAGATTAGTCTAAGTATGTCGAAGAATTTTCGGAATAATTGTTTAGTTTCAATAAAAAGGTGTAAAGAAAATTCGCGGAAAACCATGAGAGAGACACACTAATAAAAGTTCTAGTTATACGAGTTGTTTCAGAAAGGCACAATAATAATTTAAGGGCACGCTCAGTCTTTTCAGCTTTGTCCTTCAAGCCCCCGCAACCAAACAATACAATTAAAGAATTAGTCCAGCAATTGTGGCAGCTTGCGGCGATAAGATCAGCTAATAAAAATTAAATTAGTCTACCTGTGAGGCGCTTTAAGTGGTCACGTGACGATTCGAGTAGTTTGGGAACCAACTATTCCGATTCGAGTAGTTTGAGTAATAATTTATATAATCAGATTTTTTTAAAGTTGATATTTGGACGTATAAATACACTTATAAAACAAGTAAGATCCAAATGTCGATATATACTTGGACTCAGTCTATCAACAGAATATGTAACAAAAGCCCTGTTTGATCCTTGTAGAAGCAACTTAGACCGTCAAAATGAACAACTTTTTTTATGGGACCAATGCTTGAAACTCGAAGAAAAAATCGACATTTTCAGACCAATTGCCGGGCTGGCTGAACACTTTTGTATGAAAATGACGATTTTTCTTCGAGTGTCAAGCATTGGTCCCATAGGAAAAGTTGTTCATATTGACGGTCTAAGTTGCTCCTACAAGGATCGGACAGAGTTTTAGTTACATATTGTATGCAATATTTTTTTCAAGGTAGTCGTTTTCGTATAAAAGTAAAATATTTTTTTTGCTAGCCTCATTAACTATTGATAGAATTCTTCAAATTGGTGTCGCCCATGCCTTTGATTGACTTTAACGATCTGCACGCACAGGACAAGAAACAACTCGTATTCACCAATCTAAGCACATATATTATACGCTCCTAAAAATCCAACTTGCATAATACAATCATCTCCATTCAATTACTCAAAAAATAAACACATGTCGCCCTAACCCGCCGATTAACAACATAATCAAGTTATTGCCATCAAATGTAACAAACAGACAAACAGCGGGACTCACTCGAGACAATAATCACACATTTGATTTCTCCTCTCGATGCCGAGCGCGCCAAATCTGACATCTGTCATATTTTGCCGCCATTGTTTTGTTATGACATTTTTACTTTTTTATTGCGGATTGCGACAGTTGGCAAGGGCGTACCCTTGTTATTCCGTTTGTTGCGTTTCTTTTTATTCAATTAGTGATAAATAAGACGAGGCAGAGTAAAGTTAAATTGTAATTTGATGCGGTAAAAGGAATGGGATAATGAAATGTGATTGTAGGAAATGAAAATTTGGTCCATTGTTTTTTGATTGAGTTGTTTTTGATATAAAAAGCCTGTATTCGAAAGATAGAAGATTCCGAACTTTCGATTTTAAATAGAAGTAGATAAATTGCTAGGTAGTACTGTAAAACTAGTTACAACCACAGACATATAATGGGAAGCAGACTAAACATTATTGTTTAATATAAAGAATTCTGCGTGGCATGAATTAACACTGAAGCTACTTAAGTTTCGTTGTTTTTCTTTGTCATAATTGTTAATTATTTGGAACAAAATAGTAAAGTACTATATATATACTCATGAATGTAAGAGTGTGTATAGTATACACCCGTAAACAATAACTGTTTTTCAATATATCATTTAATCAATTAAAATATCGATGTATGGAACATCGAAAGTTACTTCATAGGAAATTTCGAAGTTCCATACTGAAATTTTCGAAGACTGAGATTCGATATTTTAAAAGTCGAAGTTCAGTAGGTATGACAGTCAAAACATAAGTGACGATTGAAAAATTGACACGCGGTCTAAGTATGTAATGTTTAGTGTGCTTCCCTTTGTATCTCTGTGGTTACAACAAATAAATTACAGAGGTATCTATTGAAAAATAAAATACTTTTTTAAATAATTTATTCAAAAGTCGTTGAGTATTTTGTCATGGTGCTACTCTTGTCCTTATTCCTGAGGTACACTTTCCCTCTTTGTCTTCTCCATATAAGTATAACAAGTATGTCAATGGTCACCCAATGATGCCGAAGACCATTAAAGACCGGGAAAAATACACTTTTTCCGGGGTCCAGTGCTGCCCCCATTTGGAATAAATAATTTAAAAGGAAACAACTACTGCTGTTTACAGTTTAAAGTGAGAACGTGAAGCTTTTCAACGCACAATTTCTAAAAAGAGCCACTTTTGGCGTATGTGCGTAGAGAAGCTTTACATTCTCACTTTAAACTGTAAAAAGTAGTTCATAAAATAGTTTAAAGGGTTATCTAGGGTCTGATCAAGGCCAAATTTTGAATGATATCTCCGTTTCCTTTTAAATGATTTATTTCAAATGGGGGCAGCACTGGACCCCGGTAATTCAGGTAGCCCCTTAAACGGTTTGGCTATAGTTTTATGAATGGCCGCTGCTCAACGTCAACCCTCCTTGGGAATGCAGTTGTGGTACGAGTTGTTTGTGTTTATTTCTTTAGTCGCCTCTTACGACATCCACATGAAAAGATGGAGTATGGTCTATTTTTAGGCCAGAAGCCACTCGACGAAGTTATGCTGCCTATATTCACACAACTTTAAAACAAAAACCTGAAGGACCTAAATAAAAACGTATAAATTATTAATTCGTGGCAGAAAAAAGTGAAAATCTTACAAGTTTTAGTAGTAACAATAATAATAAATAAAGCAATAAAATAAAAATTGGCGTATGCTGCGTTTGAACCGGGAACATCGACCATCATCTGAGCTATAGACAAGTTAATCAAAGTTGTGAAATTACCTTTCAGTTTAATTCATGACGAAAAAATCTCACATTTTTATCGCAAAGTCCGTACTGCCGAAAATGTAACTTCGGTCCAAAAATACTTGCTACAAGTAGCAAAAAAACTTAAAATTCCTGAACCAACAAAGTAACACTGCAACACGACAACTAACAATTCACTACTACGAGTACTAAACAACACTATTTAATTTTTGATACTGGCAACGTTGGGTAAACGCGCCAGTTGTCGACCGTCGCACCAGTTCACGTCAAAGTTCACTCGCGTGCCCAAACTTATTATATCACAAACAAACGCTAGAAATTAGCCATTTACTGCTGTCGACTTTAATTTTTATTTTTGTGAATTAATAAAACATTTTACTGTACTTATCTGTGTTAATTAATGCGACTGTTCGTTACATGATTTCGGGGGCTGATTAGACTAAGTTTTCTTTGTTTAATAAGTTTAAGTTTTTATTATAAATACGCGATGATGGAGTATCGGTGTGTGAATTTGTGTAACAAGAATTTTTACATTGTTATGCAAAGTAGGTTTATATTTTATGTAGATAGTTGTCTTTATCTACTTGGCTTTATAATAAAGCTAAAATTTAAAAAAACCTTACTCATGTTTTTTTTTTAAATACGCTGAATTTAAGATTCTATGCCTATTCTTCGCACACTGTACTCACACTGTAACTACAATTTTGTAGTGGCTCAAACAGTTGACTGGAAGAGATTTCATCATGGGATAAGTCCGCCGTTGTCAATTTACTCTTTATGTTGTTATTTTTTGTCATAGTGTGTTTTTTAGTACAATAAAGTTACTACAAACAAACAGTAGGTACTAGATATCCTGAGATTTTACAGGCGTAATTGGTGTGGGCCTTTTTAAGCCGATGATCTAGAATTTAGGATAGAAAATTAATAGTTAATAGTCGTGTCGTGTAGGGAAGTCAAGTATTAGGATGAAGATCGGGAGGTATAGAAAATACTCCACCAACAAGAACATAGTTCTTAAATAGATTGATGATTGACTGAGATAGAATTTGGCAAAAATTAACGTTTGAAATTTTTATATAATCCTGTAAACTAAAGCTGTTTAGTCAATTAAACAATCATACGACCCCCAATAACATTACTCGGCGCGAACAGTCGATGGCACGGACAGACACCATACTTCACGCTCATTGGCCGCGATCACACGTACTAAAGTTTGTGATCACGCGATGGTAACTTGGATTAATACGCCGTTTGGCTTGTTAACTTGTTTTGTTTCTAGTTTTTTGGAAGAAACGGTGGACAACCGGCTTTTTTTTTTACTGGAGATGCATTTCTGAAATTACTTGTCACATTACGAATAGCATTTTTGAATTAATCGTATGCGTAGGATTTGAAACAAGTGGTTTTGACCACTCTTAATTTTGACGTTTGTAGCGTAGATATGTCAAAGACCTTTTCAAGCCGCTTTTTTATGTATGGTGATTTTTTTAGAAAACCATAGATATATTTACAAAGTTTTCTACATACATTTTTTTCACTGACACGACGGTTTAAAAAGGAACGGCCAAATGGTATTTAACGCGAGCGGTGAGTTGGAAAACTACACGTTTTGTGTTTCGGTAAGTCCCTCGATGAAAAATAGCCCTCCTGCTCGTGCGTCTGTTAAGTAAGGGTCCACTCCTCACTAGGCGCGATTTGTTTTGTACCTCTGAGTTTGCGCCTATACACGGACTTTTTCAACTATCGTTCATTTGGTGAATTGGTGTGAATGGCATCAGCGCGTTTGGTTCTGGTTTATCTTTTGAGTTGCGGAAGTCAGACGGCAGTCGCTCTGTGTGAAAACCAGTAACTTCGTCAAATCTCCTTGGTAAGGTAGGGGATCCCGGTCTCTGAAGCGTTATTATTGAAGATGCAACCGGGAAAATACGCTCGGATGATGATGATGATTGGTTGGCGGGCTTATGAACTGCTATGTTGGCATGCTGACTGCATTTCAGCCAATTGAACAAATAGACAATGCCACCACTTGCGTCAAGTGAAGAAAAGCATCGTAAGGGAGATTTTTTTCTTTATATTGTAAAAATTATAGTAATTCTACTCATGTAACGTTTAACATGGGATTATGGGAAATGTCATTTAAATAGTTTCAGTATAAATGTCCTATATTCCCATAATCATTAGTATTGTTAGTTTTTTGGTAATTCCCATAGTCTAACCGGTTGACGTGTACGGTTTGCCAAATTTTTTTTCGTATTTCGATATCTGGGAGTGGAGGTGCCTTAAAACTCAAATTTAAAAAGAATGGGGACAAATAATTGTCTACTATTTATTTTGAGCATTTTTAACTTCTGTAATTTCTATTTAGGTACTGATAATATTTTTAACCAATACAGTCCACAATTTTATGCTTCTGCCAACTTTTCGCGAAACTTATCATCCATGGCATTCCAAGTCCACAAAAACATCATACCTCGACGCCGTCGCCGTAAACTCTCCATCCACTAGAAATTCGCTATTCCCTTTTACGATCCCTATATTTCCATTGTTAAACATATTTAATACTTTTGACAGGTTAGCTATCAAATGTTGCATGTTCGTAACCTGCTGTCTCCTGAACTGAAATCGAAACGATCACGCAATCGCCGCGTATTTTTATTCCAGCGACCCCCCTGAATATATCATTTCACACTACAATTTGACACTACATTCATACCACATATCTCTTTAACTTACAATCGAAATTGAACTCTACTTTAAAGCAATAAGAGTTATTTTAGTTTAGGTTTATGGGGAGTAGGGTGGATGGCACAATGATGGTACACCATTTATATGATTGAGTTCGTGTTTAGTGCTTTAACATATTCAAAGTTTTGTTATGTCTGGCCCCGTACTGCTTAGAAGTGACGTGTTCAGTTTCTGATTTATTGTCTAAGCGCAAACCTTTTACGGGTTTTATTGTGTCGTAAAGTTCCATGCCTAATAGATGGTGGCACATTAATTAGGCAAGTTTGTGAACGCTCTTTATTTTTATTAATAGGTGATTTACGTGACTACCACAAATTGTGACGCGGTCATTTGGAGTCTGATTAGGATTTCAAAGGTTATTTGGACTTTGTCGAGTTTATTTGTTGTAATTATCATTAGGAATCGCTCAATGAATTTGAAATTTACCAGCTGATATCAGTATAGTCTACTATATACTAGACTTAAGGCTTCTCCCAGTAAAATTAGGACTTCGCCGTGTGGTACGGACAGGATAGCTTGAATATTATAGAAGATAGTTTGAAGTTGCTTTTTGCAGAGAAGAATCTGCTGTCAGTTATCTATTATAAGTACCTATACCTCTTTGTGCCTTAGCCGCCTCTTGCGAAAAGCAAACCTGGCAAAAGAAATGGGAAGCTTTGATATCATATAAAACTCCTAAGACTTAAGTTCCAATTACTTTTATAGGCATTTAATATGCAGTACTTTAGAAGGGATGTAAACTAAAATAATTATTGGCTCATTAGATTGATTATTGAAAAGTATGGTTTACGTATTTTTTTCTTTTCTCTGATAAGCAAATAATGACGAGATACTAATCATTTCGTGTGGCGCCACGATCACCTACAATTTTTAACCAAAGATGACGTAAATCAGTCCCACTCCGAGATTTAAAATCGCTGTATCTTTGTAAATGTTTAGAACTTTAAACTTCAACGAAAAATGTGAGTCATTTATTTATGGATAATCTTTTTGACGGACTAAATAAGATAAATTTTTTACCTAGCCACATTCCTTGTGAGAACTTTAGTTTTCAATGTAACTTCGTCATTAACTATTTGCTAACTAGATAACGAAAAACAGGTATACTATATTTTTCTTTTAAATAATCCATCTAATAAGGTAAAAAAAAAATTGTCCACATCTCTATTGTCACAGTATACATGAATAAACAAAGTAAAGTTTGTTATATCTTAAATTCCAGGTGTGGTTCCAAAATCGTCGAGCCAAATGGCGTCGCCAGGAGAAGATGGAAGCAGCTCGGCTAGGGCTGTCGGAGTACGGGTGTGGTGCTGGAGGCGGCATCCCAAGACTGAGTGGACTGGGTCTACCTGTGGACCCATGGCTTGCCCCACCGCTGTTGACAGCTTTACCAGGTAAATAAAAATTTATTAACTTGTCACCTACTACTGTAATTTTAAGCAAATAAATCAAATTGAAGTAAGTCCTACTTGGAATTCAAGCAAGGTTACTATCAAATACATCTAATATGGTAGCAGTAAGGTTCGGGCTGTCAGAGTACGGGTGTGATACTGAAGGCGGAATACCAAGATTGAGTGGACTAGGTCTACCTGTGGACGCATGGCTGGCCCCACCCCCCGGCCGTTGACAGCTTTACCAGGTAAATGAAAAATATTTGAACAGGTCGCCTACTACTGTAACGTATTATCAAGCTAAGAAATCAAATTGAAGTCCTATTTGGAATTCATGTTGGGTGACCACCCAATACATCTAAGATGGTATAACGGCTCAGGCTGTCGGAGTATGGCTGTGGTGCTGGAGGCGGTATCCCAAGACTGAGTGGACTGGGTCGACCTGTTAATCCATGACTCCATGGAAACGGTGGGGCCACACAACTGTTGACAGCTTTACCAGGTAACTGGAAAATAAACTAACGTGTCAACTACTACTGATTTTATAAAGCGAAGAAATTAAACTGAAGTAAGTCCTATTTGGAAGTCATGTAGGGTTACCACCGAATACATCTAAGATGGAAGCAGCTCTGCTCGGGCTGTCGAAGTACGGGTGTGGTGCTGGAGGCGGCATCCCAAGACTGAGTGGACTGGATCTACCTGTGGACCCATGGCTGGCCCCACCGCTGTTGAGAGCTTTACCAGGTAAATAAAAATTTATGAACTACCTACTACTGTATTATCAAGCGAAGAAATCAAATTGAAGTAAGTCCTATTTGGAATTCAAGCAGGGTTACAATCAAATACATCTAATATGGTAGCAGTAAGGCTCGGGCTGTCAGAGTACGGGTGTGATGATGAAGGCGAAATACCAAGATTGAGTGGACTAGGTCTACCTGTGGACGCATGGCTGGCCCCACCCCATCGCCGTTGACAGCTTTACCTGGTAAATGAGAAATATTTGAACAGGTCGCCTACTACTGTAACGTATTATCAAGCGATGAAATCAAATTGAAGTCCTATTTGGAATTCATGTTGGGTTACCACCCAATACATCTAAGATGGTATAACGGCTCAGGCTGTCGGAGTATGGCTGTGGTACTGAAGGCGGTATACCAGGGCTGAGTGGACTGGTTCTACCTGTGGACCCATGGCTGGCCCTACCACTCTTGATAGCTTTCCAAGGTAAATAAAGATATGTGTACCTATCACGACTTCATCTTAATAACTAGATGCCCATGGCATTGCTCGCGTTTCATAGGGACCTCTCATTTTAAAAGATAAAAGAGGGGTATGTATGTTTAATGACAGACAAATGAAAAAATTTTTAAAATCGGATCAGTAGTTTTTGAGTTTGTCCATTAAAAACGAACAAAAACATAATCAAATGTTTTCTCTTTATAATACTAAACTGGTAGATAATGTATTCTTAAATATAAGCATTAAGTTTGGCCCATTGTAATCCATCATAAAAAATTACAAACACAGACAGAAAAGTCAGACTGAGAATTTCTAGACATCTTGCAGCTCTTATTGAGTATTGTTCTCTAAGCCTTCTCCAAGCACACAGAACCCAAGGCCGCAAGACCCAAAAAGCGGTGTGCGTGAAGGTGGATAAAAGATTCAAAAGAATTATGAAACATGATTGGCGAAAAAAGGTTAAGAAAGAAGTAGGTTATTTACTATTATTTTCTATTACAGGTTTTCTCAGCCATCCTCCGTCAGGGTATCCCAGCTACCTCACCCCCCCGGCACCAGCGCCTCCCGCCCCGCCTGCCCCTCCAGACCCGAGGTCATCTTCTATCGCAGCTCTCAGAATGAAGGCAAAAGAACATGTGGAAAGCCTCAGTAAAGGACTCCAAATGGTGTAATAGTAATGATATTAGAGTTTACATGGTTATAAAATGAAATTTAATTTATCAATTTAAATTCGTTATGTTAGAGCGTTTCTATTTTATGCTGCCCCGCCGCGGGCTTGAATTTTATCAGTACTTATATATTAGGCCACGGCGGCATCGTGCGTAAGGATCAGAAAAAGGTGAACGCACACTTATCCGAGCCGAACGCGTCAAACGAGCGAAACGAAAATGCAATCAAATCGATCAAATCGCCTGCATTCCGACAGTGATAAGTGTGTGCGTAAGAGCAACGAGAGTTTTGCGATCGAGTAACTACTTCGATTTATTTTAAATGTTACAAAAATGAGTGATTCTTACATAATTGATTAATAAAGCACTGACAATAAAAAATCTCGTCAAGATGCACATGTAATTACAATGCGACAGGTGTAAAGGAAATGGAATCAATTCTTTTGGCGCTGTCGTTTCTTTCGCTGCGGATAGATATGCGAGGATTTAAAAACTTCGATCGATTCGACGCGTTCAGCTTGAACAAGTGTGCGTTCACCTTAAGTGCATACAAAAACTATGCGGACGGCGCCGTAGTAGTGATAACCGCTGTTGCGGCGGCGAGTGTAATGTTATCGCTCTAAATGCTCTTAATTTTTGATATGTTTCCCATTGATTTTGTGAAGAAAGTGATATAAAATTAACTAGATTTTTTTTCGCTTCAAATCACAACTGCAGTTCTCTGTATAAGTTGCCTACTCTTTATTAGAAACACCTACAAACATTTAGAGTATTTTTTTTTGCGGGCTTTGTTGGCGTCTAGACGCCGTCCGCCACTCAATTGACTATAAAAACCAGTGTATTCGTATAGATATTCCTCAACAGAAGCTCCCATGAAGAAATCAAATGATTTAAGTACTCCTTTGATTGTAACTTGATATTTTGTTCTGTCCTGTAACTTTTCACTGAAGTTATATAATCACTAAATGCTGTATAATATTCTTTTTGTTTAAATTATATTTACAAAATTTAAGGTACGATCACATCTTCTAAGAGTAAATATTGTTCAAAATTGTATTAAGACGATGTGAGTCTTAGTTTTGTAACTTTTGCAACTAGTTTTACTAGTTGAGTCTAAAAAGCAATAATATTGTAAATATAGGATTTCATTTCACATCGTTTTAGTATGAATATTATTATAATGATTTTACGAGAATACAACTAGGTATATTGTATAGTTTTGGTGTGTATTAATAGATTATTATATAATATAATTTTATAATATCTAAATAGTATTAAAGATGTAAAGTTCGTAAAATTACAGAATTACCTAGATATTCCAGTTGGTTTCTTAAATGGTTATAATTCATTCAATAGGGAAAAGCCATGGATTCTTATTCTTTGGCTATATTAAAGTATCAAAATATTGTGTATGCATATAGATAACTTATTAATAATTGAAAATGAAAAATGATTTGCAATTTTTTCTGTTTCAGAAATTTAATTTACCTAATTAAATTGTCTATCTAATTTTAAAGAGTAATCAAATCATTACAGTCCCATTCAATATGTATGCTTAGGCTGTATATTTTGTATGTAAAATGTATAAACTTTAGTGGAAGCGTAAATTATGTCAATAGATAGTGAGATTTTTTTCGTAGATAATAAGGTATCTTAGTACATCTAATAAAGGAACATTTAAGTTAAAGTTTGCCCGTAAGAGAGCATGCAGAAATCCTTTAAACTGTTTCGGCTATTTTTTCGCATGGCCTTTGGCGACCACTAACATGCCGCACATAAATTGTTCGTGTTTGCTATAGTTTTCGTATAAATCATGGACGAGGAATTAATTTTTGGAAAAACATTTTCGCTCGTTAGGTGGAAAATAAAGAGTTGTGTGCAAATATAGAAAAGTATATATTTTTAAATCTCATCAACATCAGTCCTAGCCTGGGGTCGGCTCTCCTTATCTTCTCGCGTCAGTTTTCCCTATCATTAATCATGTCATGTGTCATATACAGTGTGTTCGGACATGAACTAGATATAATTTAAGGTTACTAAGGAAAAAATATAAAATCGCGTAAAAAAATATCGCTGCTCCAAAGTAATTACATACCTATCGCATAAAAATGTATGGAGCAACAAATTTTTTTTTTCGTGATTTCCTAATTTTTCGAAGTAAAAGTTGTTTGTATAGATGGCGACAGCATGTCTTTAAATTATCGCTAGTTCATGTCCGAACACATTGTATTTTTAAATCTGTTCTTACAAAGTTAAGTTAAAAAAAATACCAGTATTTTTTTTTTAAGAATAATCCAATGGTTTTACATATTTTTCCAGAGAGTAAGAATTGTTTTCTTTTCCAACTAAAATTCGTTAAATGTTAGAATAATCACGCCTTATCACTGAAAGTTGTTCATTCGAAATATTACACTTCACTTTTACACATTCCTTCTGTAATCAATTATAGGTGCAATATCGTTAACACGCACACTTACCCTGAAAACATTCAAAGTTGTTATTCAAACTAAACATATTTTACAACTTTTAATTGGATGTTTCCATTCCTCACAAAAAAAAACATATATTTTTACTCGAGTACAATCCGTGGAATTTTAGCACGATTTTTCAAAACTCAGCAACAAATTCTTGTAAGAAAAATCATCCTTCATAAAACCTACATAGGTAGTGCTGTAAATATTTTATGTATTTATTTATGACGTCTGTATATATGAGTGTACGTACCTAGTTAAACATAGCTATAAAATTGTCTATATTATGAGAGATAAATAAATGTGTCCTTTAATTATGTGATTTTTATATTTTCTCCCTTAGTTATTATTATTATTAGGTTGTAAAAGAGTAACCTTTACAACCTATTAATTCAATTCAAACACATATTGCTCTCCATTACATTACAGATCATAAATTCAATACAATTGTAGATAATTAAACAGTGTAACATTATGGGCCAAGTAAAGGCGCCGCAACACAATTACAGTCCACTGTTGGGCTAAAGGCCTCTCCCACTAAAGGGAAGATTTGCCCACAATCACCACGGTGGGCAGACGGGTTACAGATCCAGTACCAGGAAGCTGCATGAATCAGAAGAACATTTGAGCTTTTAAGAAGCTGCACAAATGTATAACCATGGTTACTAACTAACACATCAAAATAGATGAAAGCATGAAAAGTGATTGTAACCATTGCTAACATAAGAAAAAACCATTAAAACTTATACATGAATTTTTCGGGGTCCTCTGCTGCCCCCTTTTGAAATAAATTATTTGAAAGGAAACGGAGATATCATTTAAAATTCTGGTTCCAGAAAAACCTTCAAACTTTTTTATGAATTCATTTTTACAATTTAAAGTGAGAACGTGAAGATTTTCGTCGCACATTTGGCAGCACTGGACCCCCAAATATTTATGTATCCTCTTAAGATGCCCAACACAGCTGTAGCCAAAAACCACCTCGATGACATCAACTTTCAAACAAACAAAAAAGCTCATTATAATCGGTCCATTCGTTTATGAGCTATGATGATACAGACAGACACACAGACACGCCAACTTATAACACTCCTCTTTATAAAAGGTAAAAAAAAATCATCAGGTAGGTATAGCCATGGGTAAGTTCATAGCACCTCGACATGGAATATCAATCAATGTGGGTTCAACAAAATACAGGTCTTGAACTTTAAATAACGAAAGTATATTCCAGTAAATAAATAAATGTATACGGACAAATGACACAGATTGAAACTCGTGTTATGTATGGGATACTAACTCAACGACAATATATATTTAATAACAAAATACATATTATCATCATCATCCGAGCGTATTCCCGGTTGCATCCTCAGCAGTAACGCTTCAGAGCCCGGGGTCCGCTACCTAACCAAGGAGATTTGACGAGGTTACTGGTTTTTACACAGAGCGACTGCCGTCTGACCTCCACAACCCAAAGGGCAAACCAGGAACCAATCCTTGGATAGTTTGATGATCAAACGCTAGGTGGCGATCGGGACCCACAGTTTTACGTGCCTTCCGAAACACGGAATCATCTTTCTTTTCAGATAATCAGGTGATTCAAGC
The DNA here is from genome assembly GCA_943193695.1 of Acrobasis suavella. Taxonomy (NCBI): domain Eukaryota; kingdom Metazoa; phylum Arthropoda; class Insecta; order Lepidoptera; family Pyralidae; genus Acrobasis; species Acrobasis suavella. The sequence continues at coordinate 3,394,569 of OW971950.1, forward strand.
CTGCAATATCCTATCCAGACTGGAAACAACTTTGCACAAAGTATGTTTCCCAGTGGGAATCGAACCCATGACCTCCGGGTCACAAGGCGAACGCCTTGACCACTGGACCACGGAGGCAGTCAACAAAATACATATTATATAGACAAACATCCAAGACCCAGGTCAATCAGAAAAAGATCATTATCGATATTGACCTGACCGGGGATCGAACCCGTTACCTTCAGTGTGACAGCCTGGCATGAAGGCAACTAGGCCAAAGAGTTCGTCAAAGGAGTCGTCCAGTAGACCTACCTGAAGTCAATAGAAAACTTAAATCATGTTTGAATAACAGCATTATGAGAATTTTCTTCTAAAAATCAACCATATTCATTACAAACTTTATTATTCATCGTTTCAGCCGCATAACGTCCACTGCTGGACATAGGCCTCTCCTCAAGGATTTCCAAAATGACCGATCTAGAGCGGCTTGCAGCGCCTTTTAGCGACCTTGGTAAGGCCGTCTAACGGTGTCCTACGCTTCGCTTGCTTTAAATAAACTTGACATATTGTCACCCAAGGCCTATACGGGAGTCTTGCTAGCCTTATTACCTATATTTACATGATTCGGATTTTATCCCATAATAAATAAATAAATAAATAGGGACAAATAACACTGATTGAGCTAGCCCCAAAGTAAGTTCGAGACTTGTGTCATGGGATACTAACTTAATGATACTATATTTTATAACAAATACATATATAGATAAACATCCAAGACTCAGGACAATTTGAAAAAGGCCATTTTCCAACTTGCCCTGACCGGGGATTGAACCCGCGACCTCTGGGCGACTAGAATGGTGACCACTACGCCACGGAGGTCGTCAAACATTCCCACAAATGGCTTTATGATTTGCGCGGGAATAGAAACAGTTTGTTTTTTTTTCCCAGACTAGCACTGAAGATTTTTTTATGAAGAAATTACTAGTTCACTAGTTTATTACTCAAACAATTATAAAATCACATAAAAATTCATGAGAATGACAAAATAGTTTCGTATTTGACGCTGACAAAGAACTGGACCGCCCACTTTGTAAAAGGATCGGTTTATGCATTACCACTACACAATCTACCTAGCTGAGTAGTTTAACTTTGTTTTTTGCGGTTCCCTTAAAAATAAAAACTTTAAATACTTGATTTCTAATGTTCTCCTATAAATAAAAAGTTCTAAAGGCCCAGGCTTGCCAAACTATACTTAATTTTTAGGGTTCTATACCCAAAGGATGAAAACGGGACCATTCGGTCTGTCAGACGGGTCTGTCTGTCTGCCTGTCAGTCGGTCTGTCTGACACTAGGCTGTATCTCGATAGCTAGACAGATGACATTTTCACAGATGATGTATTTCTGTTGCAGTTAATAAAATAAGTATTAAAGGGGACTCCTATACAACAAACGTGATTTTTTTATAGATAATGGGCAATGAAAAGACAAAAAGAACTAAAATGCGAAATGCGTATGTTTAGATGGATGTCTGGGGTTACTAAAATGAATAAGATCCGAAACGAGTATCTTACAGGGAGTCTAAAAGTGGCACCAATAGAAGACAAATTAAAAAGCCATCGCCTGATCTGGTATAATAAATAATAAATAAATAAATATATAGGGACATATAACACTGATTGAGCTAGCCCCAAAGTAAGTTTGAGACTTGTGTTATGGGATACTAACTCAACGATACTATATTTTATAACAAATACATATATAGATAAACACCCAAGACCCAGGACAATTTGAAAAAGGCCATTTTACAACTTGCCCTGACCGGGGATCGAACCCGAAACCTCTGGGTGGCGGACTAGCATGGTGATCACTACGCCACGGAGGTCGTCAAATGGCCACGTAATGAGAAGCGATGCCGAACACCTGGTAAAAAAATGGTTGACTTGAAAGTGGAGTAAGTAGTATAAAGGAACGGGAAGGCCGAGAAAGACGTGGGAAGAATGCGTGAGATCGGATATGGGGGAAAGGGGGGTTAGTACAGAGATGGCGAAGGACAGAAAATTATGGAGAGAGTTGACATACAGAGCCGACCCCAAATAGGGAAAAGGCGAGGGAAGAAGAAGAAGAAATGGTATAGAACCCTTCGTGCGCGAGTCTGACTGGTAGTTGGCCGGTTATTTACTAAACATTTGCGTGGGATTATTTTATTGTAGTGCAGATTTGGTGGAGTATATGACAGTCAACACCAAGTTCACCTTAAAAGTCGTCAAGTTGGAATCGCGTCATAGCGTGAATTTTAATTCATATGTGGTGCGAGTTCCAACTGCACAGCTGGAGACCTTCACGCAAGAGGATTTCTGGCCGAAAGGTGTCGTCTTCCGGCGTTATCGCGGGAGGCTTCCCGACACCGCGACATCGTGCAGTGCGTCACAGACGTATTACGTACAAAATAGTATTATTTCTAAGTTTCATATTGTATGTTAGTCTGTAAGGAATATATAAATATGGGCCAATAATGTACTTGTTTGTTTTGTTACCTGAAATAAACGAATTATTATGTTTATATTTTATTTTCTCGGTTTTCTAGAACCGGTTTTGTTGATGTTCACGGGCCAAAGCCAAGTGAAAATCAAAGTATCAATAATTACAGACGGCTAAGTCTTGTGGTTCAAGTATGGAGTTATTATCTATATGAAGAGAGTTTGTTGTGACAGATGAAGAATGTGTGGCTCTAAGTGCAGTGGAATCAGTTTGTAAAAATTTTCTGACGAGACGGCAGGTATTTAGTAAGAGCATGTAGGTGTGAGGTGATAGTTTAATATTATTAGTACCTGTGTAAGTACATACTTTTAGTTCACGTATACAAGCTGGTTTGAGAACATGGTCAAATGAACTGGTACAAGGGGCCAGAGGTTGGTGAAATAGTACCATCTTTTCTTATACCTAATCTTAGTGATGAATTTGAGTTTTTTTTTTCTAAATATCGGCAGACTGTCGACTTATTGTAGCTTTTGGGCTTAATAAAGATTAAAATAAATAAAAAAAATGTTTATTGTTTATAATGGCATACATAACAGGAATCAATAATTCACGCTTAAATCTAAGAATTTACAGACACTTCGCTCTAGACTGAGACCCAAAAATGCGTACACACAGCATGACAAGCAATGTACACATTGTTAAGCTTAAGATATTGACTTAAATATACAGCTTTATAAAAAGTTACATTAATTCACAACAAGTATTTAACAATTGGTGTTATTTAAATTGTTAAGAATTTTGACAACAGAAATTGATCCAAACTTACATGAAATTTACTATGAAAAAAAATTATGAATTGTAAAAAAATGTGCTCACTCCTGCATACCACCATAACGTGACATCCATCTGTCACGCACTGTCACTCGTCATAGCGAGTTTACAGTGGCACTCGCTAATAGCAGTTGTCACGGTAAGCAACCATTACGAGCTTTACCGTCTCCGCGGTTATTTTGGGGGAGATTAAATAAATTTAGCGTCATGTCGGTCGCAGGAAAGCATTCATTCTGCATCGGAGTACATACATATTTACATTAAATTATCAGCATCATCAACCCACCACTGCTGAGCATAGGCTTCTCTTCGTCGACGCCACCCATCGCAGTCCTATGCTGCTCTCATCCAGCTGCGACCCGCGACTTTGATTATGTCGTCAGCATACATTAAATAGATAAAAAAATGCGTAAATGTTATGGATTGAAAAAAATTCGTAACGGAAAAATTTTACAGTCTTTTCCCCTAGTCCCCATCCACCAGATCCACACCGTCTGAAAAGGAACTTCATATAGTATATTTACCTAGTTCTTCTAGCTAGGATAGAAATCGTTGTGCAATTAGATTGTGCCAAATTAAACTCCAAACTATTACCGATTTCGATGTCCCTCGAAACATAGATAAATATGCTTGAAATCAGTAATATAGTCTGTGAATGACTGACCTAAAATAAATAATAATAAATAAATATATACGGACAAATCACACAGACTGAGCTTGCCCCAAAGTAATCATAGGTTCGAGACTTGTGTTATGGAAACTATATTTTACAACATACCTACATATAAAGATAAACATCCAAGTCCCAGGTCAACCTGAAAATGATTCATTTTCCATCTTGACCTGACCGGAGATCGAACCCGGCATGGCATGTTGACCACTAGGCAACAGAGGTCGTCGTAAAATCCGACATCTACTCTCCTAAGGCGCGAAGTTGCAGCACCAGATATTTGCGTTGATGGCGTACTTAGAGGTCTTACGAAATCTAGACCGGGCCCAAATCTAGATCCAATTCTAGGCCGGGAGCCATACGGCCTTGCTTAGGTACCTACCTACATAATACGATTGTCTGTAAACTTTCAAAGTCAAAATCACTTATATTTGTATCATTATATAATTGTCAATTTTCTTTCGATTTCATAATAGTTGTTGACGTCAGATCATTTACATAGCTAAGTTTACTGTCGTTTCCTAAGCGCAAGTACAGAAGAAGCGGTAACAAACTGTACTGCAGCATTTTCTCCAAAAACGTCAACTTACAGTATTTTATACTGTAGAGAAAAAGGGAACTTCCCTATAAACTATTTATATGTAAACTATACTGGCAAAAGAACTGTAAATACATAGGACTGATATAATGTAAGAAAGAAGATTACAAAGTGTGTCAGAGCCGTTAATGATGTAATTGTGTTAACAAAGGAATTGTAGATTTGAATATTTTAAGTGTTGCCCGCGTAGGAATTGCATTTTGTTTTTTGCGTTTTGTTATCTTTAACAACTGATATTAAAATTTGATATGTGGACTGATAATACATTGTTTTCATAACATAATTATTAATTAAGAATGACTTCAAGCTTGAAATAATTGTCTATTTGTAAAGCAGAGGCTGTCCACCTACGAGTATGACAATAAAAAATATACACGAGTAGCTCATAATTTGTTTTCTTGTTATTTGCATAAGCGCTCGCTTAAGTTAATCAAAGCAAATTAATGTTACAAGCAATAACGATTATAATTATATGTAGTCCAGGCGCCAGGCGAGAACAAACTAGTAAAAATTGCGTGCCTATATTTTTTCTTCAAGAAAATTAAATAAGTTTTGCTAAAAAATATAGATTTTTTTTTATTTTTTAAGACAATGTTATAAATATGGGGCACGACACATGCAGTTCGCTACTTTGCAACAACTCAGATAATTATTTCTAAACGTCAAAGCAAAACATTTTCTCTAGGGTTTTTATGAAATACAGGCTAATGACGTCTCAATTTCTGGAGTCTAAAAGCGCTCTTAATATCAGTTATTTTCTTAACAGTAACAAATGATTTATTTTTGACCCAGGAAAATACCCAATTAGCGGCTTATACTTCTCCAAAGATCAATGGTAATGGTGACGTGGAAGTCCAAGACCGGTCGAAGTGGAGAAGAAGAGAGTGCGACTTAGGACTCGAATAGACGAGCGATAATATACCAGTTCGCAACAGTCAGCTGTACCGTTTAGGTTAGTAAAACCTAGATTTAGGATCTAGGAGGATAGATGAGATAAAGGAAAGACTAGATATTGGCAAATGAGATAGGTATACTGAACATTACATTAGTTACAAAAATTCACAAGAACACTAGGTACAGATTAGGTAGTCAGGGTCGTGAGTTATAGGCACTAGATCCGTTGAGTAGCCCTTCTAGGTAGAAGGACTACTTAGCTGGAGATGCAGCCGAAGAAAAGGGGGGCGAGCGCCGGCCGCCGCGCCTTATATATGGGCATGGGCCCCCCCCGCTGCGCCGAGGAGAGGCGGAGGAGTGCGCGATGTCACACAGCGACTGTTTAAGACAGTCAGTTTGTTTTTGTTTTTCGTTTGTGTAAGTGGCTAACACTGGTGCCAGACTTTTCAAGCTGCTTTTACGCTTCTGACATAGCTAGACGACTGCCATACAATGATGACAGCCGGGACCAATGGCTTGTACGTACCTTTCGAAGCCCGGAGGAACTCAAGAAATTGTTATGCCACTCGTGGTCAGACATCCAAATGCGGACCACGCCCGGTGTCACTTTACTTGCGAATCCGCAAGTAATGCGCACTCCTGCTGTGCCACCGAGCTCCTCAACGACAGTCAGTGACAGTTTGCTACAGTTGGTGACAGTAAACCCTTTCAACACGGTACTTTATATCAGTTGTCATGTCCCCAGCGCGAGGGGTAGTAAATCTAAATAAATACCTACAACCAAAAAGGGATGTGGATACTTAAGTTATGTGCAATACAAGCATTTCTTTTGTGTCGGAAATATCCGACGCTCGCGGAATGGGCACGACAATGTTTGTCGGATAAATCCGACGTTCGCGTTGAAAGGGTGACAGTCGGCGACCCCTTAAAACCAAATCCTCTCAAACCACTTCAAGTCGTCCCATCAACACTTATAATAAATAAAAAATAAAATTTATAGAGCTCTTTTTTTTGGTATGCTCCTGGACTAGTTGTTAAGTACAACAATTAACAAACATGGCCGCGATCACGAGAGTCGCGCATTAACAAACCGGAGTAATGTGCTAATTCATTATACTTATTTACAAGGCTTTTGTTCAGACTTTATCTGTGATGACGAGCTTTAATATGGAGAGTAAGTAAGTAAGTAGTGCTGCAAAATTTCACCACCACACCACCCGCCTGAAATTAAAATGTCATCCACACCACTTGGATAGTTGGCAATCAACCACCGTACGTTTTAAAATGAACTTTTTACCACGTACAACCGAACTGTGGAATCAACTTCCTGCAGCAGTGTTCCCGATACGACATTGAAACCTTCAAAAAACGAGTCTATATCTTTCTGAAAGGCCGGCAACGCTTCTGTTACACTCCTGGTGTTGCAGTTGTTCATGGGCAGCGGTGATCACTTACCATCAGGTGACCCGCTTGTTCGTTTGCCGCCCTACAACATAAAAAAGTAAGTACTTACTTATATCTTATACGAGCTACCTACGAGTATAGTTACTTAGACAAGACAGTTCCATCTTTGATGTTTTTTCTAATTTATTGGTTTGGCACAAGAAGACTTTGCCCTTGGACAAGTTCAGTCTTTATTAGGTACTGATCAACGCTTCAACCCATTTAGTTCCCTTAGTCCAACTGGCAGTCCACCCAGGTGAACTACAGGGTATCCCACTGCTGAACACACCACAATATTCACATTTTATTCAAAATAATTGTTTTACATTTTTAAATTTATTTTTTATACCTACTTACATATACATTAAATTAATGATGGTTTACTATAATGAACTAAATTTGTTTTTGTAGCGGCAACAGAAATACATCATCTGTGAAAATTTTACCTGTCTTTGGCTGGTTCATGAGGAACAGCCTGGTGACAGAAAGACGGATGGACAGACGGACAGAGAAGTCATAGTAATAAGGTCGCGTTTTTACCCTTTGGGTACGGAACGCTAAAAAATATGTTTATTAAAAATAATAACTTATAATTTAACAAGCGTTATAGCGCCATCTCTTATCGAATAGCCAAAGTTACCTAATTATCATACAAAATTTCTGAGTGAAATATATAATTAACTCTAAAATATTATAATTCGAGAATTGTATTTTAAAATCAACAAAAAACCTTTATATTTTCTAATTAAAGTTACATAGCAAACGAGTACTAAAAATAAAATTAAGGAATAGTTCGTTCACTTGCCGCAGTGGCGCTAGTTGTTATCGGATTTTTAATTACGCTCTGCGGGCCTCGGGCGGTGCGGCGCGACAATTTGCAACTCAAAGCCGCTGAAAAAACCCTAAAACACCCGACACATAGCCCTTTGGCACTCGGTTAGGAACAGGGAAGGGTGTGGAGTCGTTTTGTAATGTTGAGAAGATTTTTATGGAAAAAAGGAAAAAAAATGAGAATGTACCAACTGCTTTTCTTCCTATGCAGATCGTAAAGCCAATCAAGGAAATAGGCGAAAATGCGGATTATGTTAAAAGGCAATGCGACTAGCAACCCATCACTATTTAGATTTTTTTACCTTCTCTTGCGTCCCTGGGCTCTGTTTGCCTTGAGCCGCAAGATAAAAAATGGTCTGTCTGTCCCATAACCCATTAGAGATAAAGACGTGATAGTGTATAGTAATACAATTCATTAGTATATCAAATAAAAAAATTAAAACAAAAAACATTAGTTGTGGTAGAGCCACGCTACCGGCAAAACTCTGTTTTGCTAGTAGCATGAATGGGCCGGCTCGTCCGGGGAAGTACCACATTCTCGCAGAAAATCAACTTCTGAGTAGTAGCGTCACCGCTTCTATGCTTCGTTGGTAGCGGTGATCACTTACCATCAGGCGACCCGCTTGTTCGTTTGCCTTGCTATGAAATAAAAAAAAAGCAAAGCAAAAAGAGAGAGATAGCGCCTGAGGGCTCGGTTTGCATTCTATTGAGCGAAATTAGTATTATTATAATATCAATTGAACGATATTAACTATTCATAATTCATAGGGTGCGGAAATTTCTTAAAACTTGTTCCAGATGATACGCGTTTATCAGTAAGCCTTACAAGTGTGTGGAATAAATATTTATTATTAAAAATTTGAGTACTTTATGAACGGTCGAATTTCAGGTAAATTTTTTACAAAAAAGCAGATTTTTGAAGTATATACTGAATTGGTTTTTCCAAATTTTTATTTTAATAGAAACCTAGAAATAGCGCACAAGATACCTTTTAGTTCAAGAGTTTTGAAGAAAGATGCAACCACGCCGTAATCACGTACGAGCGTTTGTATAAAGAGTAAGACGGGTTGTCCGCTCTTAAAGCGATCTCTTTCAGACAACCAGGCGACCTATGTGTAATATGTAACAAATGGTAGATAGTTGTAGCAATATCGTCTTTACAGTTTTTCTGTGCCGCACTCCGATCTCTCTCGGAGGTGAATTTCGTTAACTCTCATTTGTTTTGCCGTAATTGCTGGAGATATGAGGGTTTATTGAAGACCCCCGGCCCCCCGACCCCCGGCACCGCCCCGCATCTTTATTGGATTGCCAATTGGCTCTTTATAAAGAGTTTATGTAACCACCTTATTAAGATTGCTGATTGCAGGACTTTTTGTGCAATCGTGTTTAAATTGCGCTTTTTGAAGGGTAATGAGGTTTATATTCAGCGGTCTGTTAAGACGAAGTGGTAGCTAAAGTGGCGCCCTCATTTGAAATAAATTGTTTAAAACTAAATATGGTGATAATTAAAAATTTGATTTGTATAAATGTCTAGAAAGACCTTTTAACTATTTTATGAATAACCTTTAAAATTATTACTAATAGTCCGTCTAGTTTTAAAACTGTTTTTTGCCAAATGTGGCCACTTTTGACGAAAAACAGTTTTAAAGCTAGACGGACTATCAATATTACTTTCAAAGGTTATTCATAAAATAGTTAAAAGGTCTTTCTAGACATTTATACTAACAAATTTTTAATTATCACCATATTTAGTTTTAAACAATTTATTTCAAATGAGGGCGCCACTTTAGCTACCACTTCGTCTTAAAATTTTGTTTTGACCAAGGCCTGAATTACCCATCAAACTATTTTGCTACCTGAATATTCCGGGGTCCAGTGCTGCCCCCATTTAAAATAAATCATTTGAAAGGAAACGGAGATATCATTAAAAATTTTGTCTTGATCAGACCCTAGATAACCCTTCAAACTATCTTATGAACTACTGTTTACAGTTTAAAGTTAAAACGTGAAGCTTTCCTACGCACATACGCCAAAAGTGGCCGTTTTTCGCAATTGTGCGTAGAAAAGCTTCACGTTCTCACCTTAAACTAAGTTTTAACTTGTATTTGGGATTTAAACTCGGTAGGTAAGAGGTTTTATTGTTAGGAATTATAATACCTACTTACAAATAAAAATCTGTCGATATTTCGATATTTTGCGACTAAGATTGAGCAAATTATGGAACTATTCATCAGTGGCGGCGCAAGACCTAAACTTAATGTGGGCAAGGTACATTTCGCGAGGCCCTATGATGTTGCAAGAAGGGAATATAAAATTAAAAAGTTCCAACAAACCTTAATTTTTACTATACTCCTTTGGAACATTAAACAAAAATGAAAAGAAAGTTACAGGAACAGTAATTTTCTACTTTTGATTTTACTGATTTGGTTCGTTTCTTATATGCTATATCTACTTCAATAGATAAAACTGCCAAAGCTGCTTCATTCTCATTCATTTCGTGCGCCAAAGAGTGGAAATAAGAAAACTCTTGTGGCGTGCGTGTACTTTTGGATTTTCTATACTTTTTCAAAATTATTTTCGACTGTGAGGCGCGAGGCCCTTTGTACCGCGAGGCCGTGAGCGGTGGCCCACACCGCCCACGCCTTACGCCGCCTCTGCTATTCATGAATTTAATAATTTCTCAAAAGTAAAAACCGACTTCACTCGCCAACTACACAACCGATTTTGATAAAATTTCTATGCGATCACCTGACAAGTACTATAGTAGCCCTTCCATCGGTCCAGACGTCTTCGAATAATCGGTGAAAATACATTTAAAAAAAAATATGAAAGATCGCGACGAATTGATAACCTCCTCTTATTTGAAAGTCGGTTAAAAATAGCATAGATTGTTTAACGTAGCGCCACCTAGTTATTTGTCTGAAAAATAATGACAACATAACAAGCATTACAAAACATTACAGCGCCATCTATGAACGAGTAGCAAAACTATTTCATTTCGAATAATGCCGAAAGATGGCTGCATGATCTCGAACCAAACTATTAAAACAAAATAACTAAAAATAGAGTTATGACAACAGGTGCCCGATAATAATTATCCTCTTGTGTGCTGAATTAAAAATTGCCTTAATTAATTCCCATGGAGGGTTTATTTACTAATTAAAACTATTGATTCACAATTAACAATTGTTTACCATTGCGTAAATTGCGTTCTCTCCCAGTCAACCTAAGGCAGGTCGATATGTCTCAAAATCTACAGCTAAATCGTTTTTATGGTTTAATATTATCTTCTCCACTTCGTTCTGTCTTCGACGTCTGTGGGTGATCATTCGTGCGTTTGTTTTTCGTGTGTATGTTGCCAGCACGGTCACTGTCAGTTTTTTCAAGCTGTGACCAATGTCACCGGAAAACCCATTCCGCGGCGGGCTCTGATGCAGCACATATAAATTAAGCTTAGAGCCGGCAAGCTAAGGCTAGCTGCATTAGTTCCTGCTAACCTTCTTATGTACATCGTATTTAAACAGGTACGGTCAGGTTTCGAAATGGAGTTATTTTCTATGTTTTTTTTTTAAAGGGCGGCAAATCGAACAAGCGAATCACCTAATGATAAGTGATCACCGCTGCCCATAAACAACTGCAACACCAGGGGTGTAACAGAAGCGTTGCCGGCCTTTCAGAAAAATATAGACTCGGTTTATGAAGGTTTCAATGTCGTATCGGTCCGGGAACACTGCTACAGGAAGTTGATTCCACAGTTCGGTCGTACGTGGTAAAAAGTTCCTTTTTAAACGTAAGGTGGTTGATTGCCAACTATACTTGAAGTGGTCATAATATCTCATAGAATAGGAATGTGGACTAAATATGTTTTTTGGCTCATTTGATAGTTTAACCGTGATTTTATATCTGTTGTCGTACCCCCAGCGCAAGGGGTAGTAAATCTAAAATAAACACCTACAACCAAAAAGGAATATGGATACTTAAGTTATGTGCAATACGAGCATTTTGTTGTCGGAAATATCCGACGTTAACGAGTAGTAAAAAAGTATACATATTTTTTCTTTTTTCTGATTAGAAAATAATGTCGAAGATACAGAACATTTAAATTTCGTGTGACATCACGATCAGCTACGATTTTTAACCAGAGGTAAAAACTGATCTACCGACATCTCTCAAGCTGAAATCCATCAGGCTGCAGAGCGTGTCAAACATTTTACATACATATATACAACTAACTTTTGCCCGCGGCTTCGCTCGCGTAGGGGTGTAATTTATCAAAATCTTTTCTTAGGGGATGCCTACGTCATAGTAGCTTTATGCATGCAAAGTCTCAGCCCGATCGGTTTAAAATTGACAAAGTTTCATACAAACTTTCATCCCCTATTTTATCCCCTTGGGGGTAGAATTGATCAAAATCCTTTCTTAGCGGATGCCTACGTCATAACATCTACTGCATGCCAAATTTCAGCCCGATACGTCCAGTGTTTTGGGCTGTGCGTTGATAGATCACTATGACAGTCAGTCAGTCACCTTTCAGTTATATATATTTAGATATGTAACAAAAACCCTGTCCGATCCTTGTAGGAGCAACTCAGACCGTCAATATGAACCACTATTCCTATGGGACCAATGCTTCAAAGTCGAAGAAAATCGACATTTTCATATACAAAAGTGTTCAGCCGGCCCGGTAATTTGTACACAAATTACCGGTACATTTGTATTTACAAATTACCGGGTCCCATAGGAAAAGTGGTTCATATTGACGGTCTAAGTTGCTCCTACAAGGATCGGACAGGGTTTTGGTTACATATTGTAAATACTCTCGAAAAACATAACCCTTCTTCTGGCGCAGTCCGGTAAAAATTAATTCTAAATAGGTTGAAAACTAACAGGTCGTTGCATAGAGGGCGCTGCTACCCGTTTATAACCTTTTCTTCCCTTAGTCGCCTCTTACGGCACCCGTGGGAGAGATGTGGTGATAGATCTAATTCTGCTCTGTCCTTCTTGCGTAACAGAAGTAGAGTAACGTATAGGTAACTTCTTATTAAATTGTCGTAGGGATCTCTACAATCCTATATTTTAACGAAGATGCTTTCTCTTTTTAACCGTCTTCAAAAAAGGAGAATGTTATCTCGTCGGAATGTTTTTTTTAATGTATTTTCACCGATCATTCGAAGACGCCTGGAGTGATTTGGAAAATTCTTTTTTTTGTTTAAATAGGCATACTCGTCAAGTAGTCCCGTAGAAATTTTATTGAAATCGGTTGAGTATTTTAGGGGTAAAGTTGATTTAAAGTTTTGAAAAATTATTAACATGAAATGAAAGCAATAACAATAACACAAAAACCTAAACACGACGACAAAATCAAAATGCCAAACCCACAAATCATACAATTAAACTCGGCTCAAATATTTGCACGACATCCATTGCAAAATCAGTATGGAAATTAAACCGCTAAATATAAGAAGCGGCAATGTAGCGAGCATTAGCAAACATAATGTAATTCAGGGAGTGGGGGGAGGGAGAATTTAATATTGGCAGCGCGCGGGTTAAGGCGACGTGCAAATAAAACTCTATGAGACCGAGCAAGCACGGTTAAGGCGTAGATTGCCACACAGAAATTAGGGAAATTTTTTAATTCATCTTCATGTAAGATTTTTTTTACACGTATTTAGGAAATCTATGTACAAATATAGATCTATGACAGGACGTACTGAGGTAAAATTTTTCAGCGAGAGAAAGGGAGTGCATGTTCCCCCAAGATATATGATAAGTGTACCAATGTCTAATATACTTTTAATGTTTGTATTAGGTATGACTTATTGTCTTATGCTCCCCAGAGGGCCGCTACAGTCTTCAGTATTGTCTTAAGCAACGCGCTTTACTTCAGGCCAAGATAGCCCGATTGTCTTCATTTCCACTGTTACCGACCGTCGCCAAGTCTGCTTTGGTCGACCACGCTTCTTTTTGCCCTGAGAAGTCTATTCCAGTGCCTGCCTTGGAATGTGAGTGGGATATTCTAAGCGTGTGGCCGATCCATGTCCATTTGCGACGAGCTGTTAGGTGATCGATCGGTGTTTCACCACAGAGCTGCCACAGGCGTTCGTTAAAAAACATATCAGGCCAAAAGATAACTAATATCTGCCGAAAACAGCGATTTATAAAAACTTGGATTTGCTTACACATGGTAGGACTGTTTTCACGTCGGAAGTGTGTATTAGGTATGAGTGTGTTGATTATTTTTGTATCGAGATAAGAGTTGTTACCATTAGCCGTGTGGCCTTTCAGCCTAGAATAGTACCGATTAATTTCCGCCTGTCGATGTCGTAAGAAGTGACTGACAAACTAAGCACAAACATCTCATTCTACTACTGCATTCCCAGGGATTTTTGGGTGACCAATGACCAATTATCGGTCATGCGTATTAAAGTGAGAAAGTGAAGCTTTTCTACGCACATACGATAAAAGTGGCCATTTTTCGCAATTGTGCGTAGAAAAGCTTAACGTTCTTAGTTTAAATTGTAAACAGTTTATAAAATAGTTTGAAGGGTTATCTAGTGCCTGGTCAAGACACAATTTTAAATGATGTCTCCGTTTTCTATCAAATCATTTATTTCAAATGGGGGCAGCACTGGACCGGGGAAAATTTAGATAGTTAAAGTATATTTGGAGAAGAAAAATGGCAAACACACCGCAGCACACGTAAGCAGCACATCTGAGTATGGTACGAGGAACGCGCTTAGATGAAGCAGATACTTACCCCATTATTCATAAAAATTATAACCATGTGCTAAACCTTTTTTAGTTTAAATATGTTTTGTCTCGTTCTTTCAATATCAAATTTTGAAAACAGGAAAAGGGACAAAACATGTTTAACCAAAATAGGCTTAGCCAACGCTATTTAATGTTTATAGAATATAGTATATAACACAAAAGCGATTGTATGAACACACCTGTATGCCTCTCTCACATAAACATCTCCTCTAACAGGCCTACTGGAAGAGATCTCTTTTAAGATAAGTAGTGCCTTTGTACAACTTCTATTTGATGTATTCTCTGTATAAATTTTCCGTGTACATAAATAGGTAAGTGAATAAATAAAAAAATTAAAATTGGTATTTAATCCGTGGATTATAAACTATCGCGCTTTGAACACATGGTTATCGTAAATATAAACAGGACGAACCTTTTTTGCTAGGACTAACGTTTCGAATAGTATTTACAACCTTCATGGTCGCAGACTGACTCTCAGACATGTATGTAAATATAAATATATAGGGACAAATAACACTGATTGAGCTAGCCCCAAAGTAAGTTCGAGACTTGTGTTATGGAATACTAGCTCAACGATACTATATTTTATAACAAATACATATATAGATAAACATCCATACATTAATCTCAATTTTAATAGAGCAAAGTAAAATACTTTGAATCAAATAAATATATCCATCCGTTAATCCCAAAGTGCATACCCTTTAGCGTGTGTCTGCGGATATTTTTACAAACGTTATTACTGTCGGGGCTTAGCTTACTTTATTAAATTGTAGTTAGGGTCGCCTCGCAGACTACTACTTCAATAGACTGCTAAATATTTTGGATTAAGAGGTTGTTTCTTACATACATAGAGCAGGCGTCATAATTCTAAGTTTCATATGAAAATTCAAGGCATTGAAAATGGAAGGCAGTCAATAATCACTACGAGTAGTGATTATTGACTGCCTTCCATTTTCAATTGCTGAAAATTAGGCCTCCCTGAATTCTTAACTTACTTTATTAAATCTTAGATTGTGAGGTTATTACTTACATTTAAGGCGGCCCTTCCCGGCCAGAGCGGCCGGGAAGGGCCGCCTTAAATGTAAGTAAAAGTTTTCAACGCGAGCATAGTTTGAAAAGCTTGGTGTTTCATCCAAGGCAATGCTAGAAAAAGAGACAAACCAAAAAGAGAGAGATAGCGCCTAAGGGCATGGTTTGCATTTTATTAAATGAAATTAGTATTATTATTAACTATAAATTGATCCAATATTAACTATTCATAGGGTGCGGAAATTTCATAAAACTTGTTCCAGGAGATACGTGTTTATCAGAAAGCCTTACAAGTATGTGAAATTAATGTTTTGTATTCAAAATTTTCATTACATTTGCGAGGTTTGTATCGAAATATTTTCTTTACTTTTACAATTTATGAGTACTTTATGAACGGTCGAAATTCAGCTAAAATTGTACAAAAAAGCAGATTTTTGGAGGCTTATACTGACTTTGTTTATCTAAATTTCAATTTTTTATTTCGGTAGAAACCTAGAAATAGTAGAAGATACCAGTAAGTTCAAAAGTTCCAAAAAAAGATGAGATACAACGCTATAATCACGTAAGAGCGTTTGTATGAAAAGTAAGACGGGAAGGTCGCTCTTAAGAGCAATCATCATAATTCTAACTTTATCATTATTGGTTGCCTTCCATATCCCATTGTTGGGAATAGGCTTCTCTTAATTATTAGCAAACTTTATTAAAATGTAGTTCGGCTCGTCTCGTAGACTACTGCTTTAGTAGACTGCTATTATCTTGGATTGAGAGATTATTTCTAACATTCATAGAGTAATCATCATAATTCTCAGCTAACTTTATTACATTGTAGTTAGCATCGCCTCGCAGACTACTGCTTCAATCAATAGACTGACATATCTTGGATTGATAGGTTATTTCTTACATTAAAGAGTATTCATCATAATTCTTAGTTAACTTCATCAAATAGTAGTTAGCATCGCCTCGCAGACTACTGCTTCAATCAATAGACTGCCACATCTTGGACTGATAGGTTATTTCTCAAATTAAAGAGCAGTCATCATAATTCTAAGTTAACTTTATTAAATAGTAGCTAACTACTATTTAATAAAGTTAACTTAGAATTTATTTTGGATTGATAGGTTATTTCGGACATTCCCATATGCCCTTTATAATAGTAGTCATCTTATTTCTTAGCTAACCTTATTAAATAGTAGCTAGCGTCGCCTCGCAGAACACTGCTGCAATCAATAGACTGCCATATCTTGGATTGATAGGTTATTTCTGACATTCCCATATCTATCTAAATATATATAACTCAAAGGTGACTGACTGACTAACATAGTGATCTATCAACGCACAGCCCAAACCACTGGACGGATCGGGTTGAAATTTGACATGCAGGTAGATGTTATGACGTAGGCATCCGCTAAGAATGGATTTTTGATCAACTTTACCCCCAAGGGGATAAAATAGGGGATGAAAGTTTGTATGAAACTTTGCCAATTTTAAACCGATTGACGTAGGCATCCCTTAAGAAAGGATTTTGATAAATTACACCCCTACACGAGCGAAGCTGCGGGTAAAAGCTAGTGCTCTATATAATAGTAGTCATCGTAATTCTTAGCTAACTTTAATTAATAGTAGTAAGCGTCGCCTCACAGACTACTGCTTCAATCAATAGACTGCCATATCTTGGATTGATAGGTCATTTCTAACATTCCCGTATGCTCTATATAATAGTACTATCTTAATTCTTATCTTACTTGCATTTGCAGACTACTGCTTCAATAGACTGCTATATGTTGGATTGAGAGGTTATTTCTTACATTAAAAAGCAGTCATCATAATTCTTAGCTAACTTTATTGAATTGTTGTTAGCGTCGTCTCGCAGACTACTGCTTCAATCAATAGACTGCCATATCTTGGACTGAGAGGTTATTTCTTCCATAGATAGGTCAAGGATTATGAATAATATGTATGTTTTTGTTAAAATTTTTAAGTAATTGTATTTAACTTTTATTTTGTACATGCCTACTACCAGGTACCTCTTTTCTTCCCTTTTTTTCTCCTAGGTCATCTGGTAGAGATGTTTTAAGAAATAAACCATGTGCTCAATGTTCTTACTTTGTTTGTTTTCTTGTGTACATGAATTTTGTAAATAAAATAAATGAGGTTTGGAGTTGTCAAAACCAGATTTTTGAACTGTCAACTGCTTGCCGTATCTCAGTAACAGTCATCTGATGGCAACAGTCATTATTATGAACTAGTTAACTAGCATGTAGGTTTTTACGATGTTTTCCTAACCAGAAGCAAGCTTAATAACTGTACCTACAAGAGTACAAACTCAGACGGGGCGCAAATTGCATCGCGCAACTTGCGTTGCGTTACGCGCTTACAAAGCATTTCATACAATTTGTGCCAATTGTTCTCACGACGCGCAAGTTGTGTCTCAACGCAACTTGCGCTGCGTTACGCGCGTTCGTACGCGCCCGCACAGAGGCTGTGAAGTGTTAGAGAGCTGGACAAAAATGTTTTGACTCAATTTTGAAATACAAAACAGACCTCGTCTATGGGACTTCTATGAAAAATGGCGGCGTTTCACCTTATTCTCTTCACCCAGCGGTTGTCTGGAAGAAATTAGTTTTTTCTTGTGCCTTTTAGCACAATTATATTTTTTGATCGATTCATTAACTTTGATTTTTAGTTGATTGAAAAAGTAAATTTTAGAAGTAATAAAAATTTAAAAATAATAATAAATAAATTGTCTTAAAAAAATTATATCTACTTTTGTTATGATGCCAATCCTGTAAACGCAATATTTGACATAGCACGACTACTCAATTCATTGATATTGTTCATTTTATTTCACAACTATAGACTTATTTGATATATTATCTTAATTATTTAGTAAACTCATACATATTGCAAAATATTGTTAAAGGTACTTGAGTCCCTTTTGGTGGGCGGCATGTTGAGTCTAATTTGAATATAAGGCACATGCCATCTTTGATTTAATTTAGTCGCTAATTACACTTGCATTGACACGCACGTCTTTTACTTAATCTACTGTCAGTCCATTCAAAAGTGAACCTTATTACATGAACAGAATCGGTATTATCGATGGACTATCGAGCAGCAACACTAACTCGAGTCTCACAGACACATAGCCAGCGCTTAAACCTGCCACTTCCACTTCATTCTACCTCAGAATAAATTGATCAAAAGTATACAGTTTCAAATTGCGGGTGGGAGCTGCCTTAAGTAAACAAGAGTTCTGCTTTTCATTGCAGTAACAGACGGTCGGGCTACGTAATTAAAAATGTTCTCCGTTTATTGAATCAGCCCTCTGTACAGTGGGCCGCACGTTACGTGAGACAACCACATGGGAAACGACTTAGCCGTCGCAGTTTTTAACATGCTTTTACTAGCTCTACCTGTATTTTTGTTTTTACGGAATCTTCGAATGCTTCAAAACACTTCAAAAGTCAGATTAATTAAAATTGAAAACTCTCTGGGCATTTTATTAGATAAAAAGAACAGTGCGCTATAAAGAAAAGTATAGCACCAATGGTATGATTTAGTTGTACCAATAGTATAGAGATAGTATACTTTTTTATGTGGCCCACTGTACATGTTTTTCTGCCATGCTGGTTTGGAAGAAAAAAAACTTAGAATGTATCAGCTGCTTCTCTTTCATCATCATCATCTCTTTCATCAGCCACAGGAAGTCCACTGTTGGACATAGGCCTTCCCCAATAATTTCTAAAACGACCGATCGGAAGCGGCCTACATCCAGCGCTTTCCTGACACCTTGCTCAGGTCGTCTGACTATCTAGCAGGTGGGAGTCCTACACTGCGCTTGCCGGTACATGGCAGCCATACGAAAAATTTTCTGCCCCATCAGCCATCCGTTCTTCGGGTTAGCGCCCCGCCCACTGTCACTTCAATGAGCTAATCCGCTTGGCTTTTTCAGTAACCTTCGTTCTTCCACGAAGCCTTCGTTCTTCTGCTTCTCTTTCGCAGATCGTAAAAGCTGCGCAGGCGGCAATCAAATATCCCCACCACCGTACTAGGCCGAGGGGGTGCGGTAGGAGAGGCAAGGTAGGGGCGCTGTTGACGAAAAAAATAAAAAAAATACATAAAACTGAAATGATACCTATACCTGGGATATTTACTGAAAAATATGAAATTTTACATAAATTTTCTGAAAATTGACGAAATTTATGTAAAATTTCATATTTTCCAAAAATATCCCAGTGTCTAGGAATTTTACAGTTTTATGTAACATTTGACATGTAAAATTACCTAATTTGTAAGTAAAATTACATAATTTAGTGCTTACTCTCTTATCTCTTGGTACTTCGGAAGACCGGCTTCATGATGTAAAGGCCCATCATTGCCATATACTGAATGGGACCATTTTTGTGTAAAACAACTTTAAGTTAGTAAAGTACTCTTGTAAATTTGCACTGAATATTTTTCTTTATTTCTTTCTTTAACGGCCAATCGATCCACGAACTGTATTACTA
This sequence comes from Acrobasis suavella, assembly GCA_943193695.1. Lineage (NCBI taxonomy): Eukaryota > Metazoa > Arthropoda > Insecta > Lepidoptera > Pyralidae > Acrobasis > Acrobasis suavella. The sequence continues at coordinate 3,414,604 of OW971950.1, forward strand.
GATCACTATAATATAATGAAAATAAAATAACAATAAAAAAACAAAAAAAATAATTGGCTAAGTGCGTGTCGGGCCACGCGCAGTGTAGGGTTCCGTAGTTACGAATACCAAATTTGAGTTCATGCCACTGAAAACGTCTTAAAACTATTTTTTCATTGAATTTGTACGAATGTGTCCTTTTCCGAGTACATTTTATAAGATAGCCTATAACTTTTTAATTTATAAAGCCTACTTAGCTCTGATAGTTTTCCTTTAAATTTAGTTATATATACTATAGCTGAGAATTTTTTCACGTGTCCATATATAACCGTTTAGCAGATAGAGGGGGGGGACACTTGACTCTAACAAAAATATTCACTTTAAAAGCAAATATTTCAAAAACGAATCCCTAAATCGAAAAACGATGTTTACAAGCTCATAATATTTTTAAAAGACCTATTTAACGATACCCCACATGATTGTTTAGTTTAGAAATAAAAATTGACTTTTCACTTTACGAGTATGGGAGCTACTCAAAAAAAAAATTTTTTTCAGTTTTTTATTTTACCACTTCCTCCGCATAATTAATATACATATCCATGCCAAATAACAGCTTTCTAGTACTTATAGTTGCCGAGTAAAACCGCGGACGGACAGACAGACAGACAGACATGGCGAAACTATAAGGGTTCCTTGTTTACTACGGAACCTTAAAAATGGCATTAGCATACCAATTGTGTTCTTTTTTTGTTTCTTGACTTTTATTTTAATTTCATAATACTATAGTGGTCTAGTACAGCCCATGGTTCGATTTATTACCCGTAATAAATAGAACCCTGTAAATGTTAAAAAAATACTCAAAGTACATATTAGTAACACAAGTACAAGGGTCCCTTCCACATTGTATAATATGTACTTTGCATCCAAACAACGCTTATATGCCTTTTCTTGTAATAACGCAGTTAAATAGATACTTACATACTAACTTTTTATTCATTTTATTCCTTCTTGGGTTATTTTAATCTTGTTGTTGTTTGCTACCTGTGTTGTAACACTTTTAACACGGGATGAATTTGAACATTAAATTATTCTTAACTTTTTCTAATTACTTGTGAATTTTGTTAAATAATTTGAATTAAATTAATTGAAAGGCAACGGAGATATCATTTAAAATTTGCCTCATATGGCACTAGATAACCCTTCAAACTATTATATGAACTCATCTTTACAGTTTCACGTAAGAACGTAAAGCTTTTCTCAGCATTTTTGCGAAAAATTACCACTTTTGTCAAGAAATGCTAAGAAAAGCTTCAAAGATATAATAGTGTCAAGCTTAGTATATAGAACAGCACAGTTGTTTATAAAATAATTTGAATAACTAAATAGTCGTGCACAGTAACACTCCTTTTGGCTTCCCCGTAGTCAGGCAAAAATATAAAATATACTTCAAGGCACGATAAGATTTTTGGAAAAAAAAAGTTTTTTGTTACACAAGCTTTTATTGCGAGGCCAAAGTACTTATTAACATGAATTAAATAAGCCCAAACTCGTGTTTCGTCGTTTTATCACTGAGTTCCATCGACTAACTTCCGTCCCTGAGATCAGACTCTAGACTTTGTCTATAACAAATTGCTCGTCAAGACAAATTTTATGTGTTTTGTAACTGAGTTCCGTCGAATATCTCCTGGTTCTATCACCTGGACAGCTCATTGACTCCATAATATTGTATTGTCATTTAAGTTTATCTATACATGTATTTGTTATAAAATATAGTATCGTTGAATTAGTATCCCATAACACAAGTCTCGAACTAACTTTGGGGCTAGCTCAATCAGTGTTATTTGTCCCCTATATTTATATTTATTTAAGTATCCAAAATTTCAGCTCAATCGATTGAGGATAACTGGTTGAAAATTTGGTTGTAAGATTTAACCTTAATAAACATACATAGTTAAATACAAGATAATTGCAAGTTAGGTAAAAGCTTGTTAAAATACCTTATAGAAATGTGTACAGGTATAGTAATGGATTGGGTTTTGATCTTAAGAGGCATTTCACATTTGGTTGGCTGTCTCGCTCGCACAATTAAATATTTTTAAAGATTATTAAAAAATGTGACTCATTTGCAGAAAAGTGTTTCATACACTGTCTATATAATTATATGGTAGATATTGTAGACATGTTTTTATTGTTTATGTGTGTGTATCGAGAATTAGGTCATCAAAAATTTTAAAAATTTTGATTACCTAATTTTCGATGTAGTCAATGTCAACACAATATACAAACATGTCTAAAATATCCACAATATAATTATATTGAATGTTAATGAAACACTTCTACAAATGAGTCACATTTTTTAATAATCTTTAAAAATGTTTGATTGTGCGAGGGAGACAGCCAACCAAATGTGAAATGCCTCTTAACGCATAACAGATAAAATTAATAAAATCGAGTTCCCAATACAATCAATACCTACGAAATCAAAATTGAAATTGCCGACGTGGAGATCAAAAGTAGCTCATTATGTAACTGGAATTGATGAAAAGACGCGATTTGGTGATAAAGGCATTCCTGGGAGCTTTAGCGTTGACGCTTTTGTGAAAAATATCCAGAGAGCATTCAAATCGAATCGAACATGATCAGGAATAGACCCGGGGCTTGGGAACTATTTTCATAACAAAAAAAAAACATTTTTTTCCGAAATATCTTAATTCATTTTTAAATGTTTTAATTTAGCGTAAAATGTATTTTGCTCTTCATTGCTGGCCAGCTTGAAAAGAAAAGAGACGTAATTTTGGTTATTAAGAGGTTCGTGGAAGCTTTAGCGTTGACGCTTTTGTGAAAATTTTTTAGAGAGGACCAGGCAAAACGCTCAATGAGTTGAGCGTTTTTTTTTTCATAAGTATATATTCATTTTTATTTACATAACTTTCTTACAAACTAGGTAATGCCCGCGGCGTTGCCCGCGAAGTCAAATTTTTGACAATTCTATCGGAACATTTTCCCGAGATAATACTTTTTTCTCGGAGATAAAAGTATCCTTTGTATCAATCCAGGAATTAAACAATCTACATGTCAAATTTAATTCCAATCCATGTAGCAAATTTAGCATGAAAGCGGAACGAACATCCAAACATCTACACATCCATACAAACTTTTGCATTATAATATTGATAGACGGATTTAAAGCCATAGGCATTATCTATCAGTCAACCCACTCGTGACGCCTAGAAATGAATATTAATAGATAAAAAAAATATCTACAACATACATTTATATAAAATAATGCGATTAAAAACTTTAAGAATTATCTAGAATCTTTTCTAATAAGGATGAGAGAGAATCTAGACTTTGAAAACAAAAGACATTCAACATGTAATATTTTTCAAAGACAAAAAGATGACTAGCTTGTAAAAAAAAAACTCTAGAAAATTCGTTAATGTAAAACAATTTTTCACAACATTTGTTTGCAAGAGAAACCAGGAGATAACCAAATTTATAACACTAAAAAAAATCTTCCTTATAAAAATAACATATTTTAAAAAACCACAGAAAATTTCTATAGGTATTTAAAAAATGTTTCCCCGTCCTCATACTATAAGTTATTAAGTGCGAAATTAATAAAAAGCTCGCGCTCGGTTCGTCGACTTCGAAAAAGCAACATGCCAAAGCAAAATGGCCGTATTGATTCCGATTCAATTATATCCACGCTTTGACGGAGTGACAATGCTGCCTCCCTCCCGAGGGCCAGATGTCAGGTTAATAATGATTATTAATATAGTTTAGTTATTTAGTTCTCGTTAGCTTTAAATGAGCACGAGAACTTGTCTAATATAGGCGGGAGTAAATAGTCGTGGTTGGGGATAGGCGGGGAGCTTGCGGCAGGTTTTGAGTTATTTATTTTAGTAATATCTTCAATACTGGTTTGGAAGGATAGAAAAACTGTGAATATATCATCTGCTTTTTCCATTCCGCTCAGATCGTCTACGATTTATCTATCTATTATTATCGTTATCTATATTATTATTGTTATCTTTCTATTATTGCTTATGCTTCTAAGGTGAAGCAATAATAGATGGATACTCAAACTAAATAATAAAATACTAAGTTAAGTACTCATAATTAGTTCTGCAACTTAAATGCCTAAAAAACTCCTATACAAATACTAACGATAATAAGATATAAGCCAAGCTCTTGGGTTGATGTTAGTGTTTCGCTGGAGAGATTCCCAGTTGACATAGCTAGTGATTTTTCGTACCTTGTAGCCGTAGGAGTACACTTTCCGGATTTTTCTTTTTCAATATAATTTATTTGTTTTTAAGGACAAGGCACACTACTTTAGCAAGCTCCAAAATAAGTTTGAATATGTTAATGGTATACTAACTCAATGATACTATATTTTATAATAAATACATGTGTAGAAACACCCAAGACACAATATAATTTGAAAAAAGCAATTTTCTTACTTGTTTAGACTGAGGATCGAACTCAGAACCTACGATAGATTAGCATGTTAGCCATTACGCCACCGAGGTCGCCAAATAAATACCGATACAGATACATTTTTACGACTTTATTTCTAATGACAAAGTAAGTTACTCAAATAAATAATATAAAATAATAATTGAGTCACTAAAAAGTCGTGAGCTCTCCGTGTAGACAGCAAGCGTTGGATATTAGCCTCCTTCTGGAGCTATTCCAATTATTCCTCGACGATCAGATTTAATGTTGGAAATAGAAGCTACTTACTACGTTTTCTACAGATACAGATGCATTATAACTGACGGGGACTGAAGAAGACTGCCATTAAAAATCATTTAATAAAAAGTGCGATTCCTTTTTCCGTCCCATTGCCTATTAACATGATTCAAATCTCTCCCATTCCTTCGATCGGCTTATATGATCTGCGCGGAATGAGAAGCAGTTGGTACATATTTTCCAAAACCATCTTGGAATAGTTCTTGATAGACTTTATTTTTTATTTACTCTTTAATAGACTTGAATTCTTTCGAAAACATGACACCCTTGTCATAACCATATTTTGTGATTTGGCCTACTTTCCAACAACTCAAATCAGATACTTTTTTCTAAACGTCAAAACAAACATTTTCTGTGGGATTTGTATGAAATACAAGCTAATGACGTCATAGTTTCTTGGAGTCAAATAGCGATCTTGATATAAGTTTTTTTTGCAATAATAAATCTAAATTAACGTTGAAAATGGATATAATCAACGGCTACTGACATTATTTTGTGACGTTTTATTTTCTTAACAGTACAAAATAATTTATTTATGACCCAGGAATGTACCTAATTCAATAAAGTTTCTTTAATGTATTTTTGATAAATCGTTAAGTCCATAACACACAGTTGACTGCCTCCGTGGTCCAGTGGTCAAGGCGTTCGCCTTGTGACCCGGAGGTCATGGACTCGATTTCCACTGGGAAACATACTTTGTGAAAAAGTTGTTTCTAGTCTAGATAGGATATTGCAGGCTTGAATCACCTGATTATCCGAAAAGAAAGATGATTCCGTGTTTCGGAAGGCGCGTAAAACTGTGGGTCCCGAACTCCACCTAGCGTTTGATCATCAAACTATCCAAGGATTGGTTCCTGGTTTGCCCTTTGGGTTGTGGAGGTCAGACGGCAGTCGCTCTGTGTAAAAACCAGTAACCTCGTCAAATCTCCTAGGTTAGGTAGCGGACCCCGGGCTCTGAAGCGTTACTGCTGAGGATGCAACCGGAAATACGCTCGGATGATGATGATGATGATGTTAAGTCCATAACACAGACTATAAGACAAAACATAACCACTTTTTCTGACGCAGTCAGATAAAATTACGTCTTCTATTACAAATCAGTGAAGACAAACATTATTAACACAGCACGGGTTAGTCTCGTAGAGAGTCATATGTTTCGACCTCATCCGGAGGTCTTCATCAGGGCGAAATCACCATATACGAGTAACTATGATGACAAACGTAGTTATCCAATTTGTACGGTATGTTTGCACAGGGCAATAGTTTGTGGGGGAATGGGCGGGTAACCGGGTGAAACCGGATTTACTGAAATTGTACCGTCAACAAGGATAAATTAATTCAGTTTGAAAGGCCCAAACTCCAGTTCAGTAGCTCATTTTAAAATAATTTCTTCTTATACATTTAACACTAACAGTGCCGTATAATTTTTGATCCCTAAGTAAGTAACTTTATTGTATACCAAAAATAGCGAAGATTTTGCTTGTTTAATGATAAAAAAATAATATTTAGGAGCAAACCATGATTTTATATAAATTAGTACAAGTGCGGGCTTATCCCAAATAGGGATTTCATCCAGCCAACCAAGTCTTAAACAACATCACTCTCTCGCTAGATAGTTGGGTCAGATTCAGAAGGCAGTACTCCCGGATACGGCACGCATTGTCAGGTTTCTCTCTCTGCGTCCCTGACCGCTGGTACCTTGGGCTTTAAAGTCCCGCTGCCAGCAGACAGCTTTGTTAGATTTTGTAATGTATTTATATTTTTACTTTTTATAAATTAATAGGCGTGTGAACAAAGTTTTTTTTTGGCTCATTAGATAGATTATTAAAAGTATGGTATACGTATTTTTTCTTTCCTCTGATCAGCAAATTATGACGAAATTACAGCGCATTTAAATTTCGCGTGACGTCACGATCAGCTACAATTTTTAAAGGTAAATCACCCCTACTCCGAAACTTCGAAGCGCTGTATCTATGTGAATTTTTCCTGCTTTGATTTTTTAACCGATTTAAAAACGATTACTCAAAGACGCCTAAACCAAATTGGAAAATTCGTTTTTTTTTAAAGAGCATAGATGTTAGGTGGTCCTTTAAAATTTTTATCAAAATTGATTGTGTAATTTGATGTTGAAATCGGTTTTTAGTTTTGAAACATTACTTATTATTTTTCGAATGTTTTTTGTTTATAATATAAAGGTGGGAAGTGTGGAACGTAGTAACCCACTACGCTTGTGCAATGCGATTTGTTATGAAAATCTGAAAATGTAAAACTATAATAAAGAACTGTTGCCAAGGATTCTGACACTAAAACCTACATAAGTTCGAGGAACTCAGGTGTGTTTGTTTATCTAATTTTGTACGGATGACACAGAGCTCCATTTGTTTGCCATCATTATACTCGTATCTGAGAGAATGTTTTAAAATATTTATGAATTCTGAGGGAGTTATTCCAAAAGTGGTACAAAAGACATAAGTAACTACGTATAATGCGACACAAATAAGTTGAACAAAAACGCCGATAACGGCTATTTTGGTACAGTACAGTACAGTATAGTATAGTAAAGTGGGATAAGGTGAGGAAGAAAGAACGGAAGAAAGTACAGGATTAATACAGGATGACCTCTAAACCTTCCGGCAAAAATTTTCGAGCAAGATCAGGGCATTATAACCACTTCCTAAAAAAAAATATTTTCCCAAAATCCGTTAGCCTAAGAGCTGACTTTATGGGAAGGCGAATTTTCATTTGCTATGTGGGAACTAGTTCATGGACTAAACTTGCCCTAAAATTTAGCGTTTAAAAAGTCACTCTGTATATTATGAATAGGTATGTGGATATGGATTAGTAGGTATTATAAAGCTCTCAGAAACTGTGTGAGTGAGCCAAAACGATGTGCTGTTATCAGTCTGAGTCACAGGTTTATTCATAGAATCCCGTGAGGCATGTTTGCTGAGCCGTATTTGGCTATCGGTACTGACTGAATTTACGTGAAGGCAGCTTAAAAAAAAGTTTGTTTATTTGTAAAATTTTAATCGACACTAAGGACTAGTGTTCCCGAGGACTATAGGCTTTTAGCCCTAAATTTAAGCCTATAGGTCCTTTTTTAGGGTTATGTCATTTTTAAAAGCCTATGAGCCTAAAAAGCCTTTCTTGTGACTAGGTTTTTTAAAGTAATAGGCTTATGTTTATACTAAAGCCATTTTTTTGTATCAGCCTGAGTAAGACATAATAATTATGAATAATAGATTTATTATATTTTTAATTAATATCGCGGTTTGAATTTTTTGCATATAATTTGAGTCCTATTATAATTGCATTTACTGAAGTCCAGTCGGGGCGAGCGCCGGGCGGGCGCAAGACAGAAACAAGGCGAGCGCGTAGCGTAGGCGTTGACTTTGATTAATGCAATATTGATAAGTGATAGAACCTTCATCATCATTTCAGCCGCATAACGTCCACTGCTGGACATAGGCCTCTCCCAAAGATTTCCAAAACGACCGATCAAGAGCGGCCTGCATCCAGCGCCTTCCAGCGACCTTGGTTAGATCGTCTGACCACCTTGTGGGTGGGTGTCCTACGCTTCGCTTGCCAGTACGTGATCGCCATTCAAGAACCTTTTTGCCCCATCGGCCATCGGTTCTTCGCGCTATGTGTCCCGCCCACTGCCACTTCAACGAACTAATCCACTGGGCTATGTCAGCGACTTTTGTTCTCCTACGAATTTTCTAATTTTTGATTCGATCACGTAGGGAAACACCGATAGAACCTTAGTTATATGCAACAAATCTCAAAAATTTCAAAGCGCACTAAGCGTGCACCCCGCGCGTGTCGTCTGAACACGCCCAGGGTTCCTTTTCCGTTTTTTTTTTGTCAAGAATAAGTGAAGGAGAAAATTCCTGAACCAATATTATAAAGTGTTCCAATTATTTTTATTATTCTATTTCCAACATATACAGGCTCTTTGCACAAGCTAGCCAAAACCCATTCCAGGTCCAATGGAAGCTATACCGCATATAGATGGGGATCTACTGTATACTAGGGGAAAGTCAAAAAGATAGAAGTCAATCACTTTGGATTATTGCAATAGACATTTCTGGACGGGTGGTATAGCTTGCCGCCCGCTAGATAAGCCGGCAATAGTTGACGGCAAGCAACGCCGGTGCAGGTGACTCAGGGGTATCGAAAGGTGTGCATAGCGCTTTCTCCACAGTACCTTGCGGCGTTATGCCCTTTTACAATTCCAACCCTGGAGCAACAGCGATGATGAATTCTTTCTGAAGAGCCGATTAAGGCAATGCACAGCTGGGAGTCCTGTGAGTCGACTCTCTGGAGTCACAAGCTGCCCTGAGGCACAGAAAAAGTACTAGTACTTACGTACAGAAGTCTCACTCAGGAAATAAATCCAAAGAAATATCTACTTAAGGGGCTACATGAATTTTCCGGGGTCCAGTGGTGCCCCCATTTGAAATAAATGATTTAAAAGGAAACGGAGATATCATTTAAAATTTGGCCTTGATCAGACCCTAGATAACCCTTCAAACTATTTTATAAACTACTGTTTACAGTTTAAAGTGTGAACGTGCAGCTTTTCTACGCACAATTGCGAAAAACGGCCACTTTTGGCGTATATGCGTAGAAAAGCTTCACGTTCTCACTTAAAAATGTAAACAGTAGTTCATAAAATAGTTTGAAGGGTTATCCAGGGTCTGATCAAGACCAAATTTTAAATGATGTCTCCATTTCTTTTCAAATGATTTATTTCAAATGGGGGCAGCACTGGACCCCAAAAAATTCAGGTAGCCCCTTAATGTGGTTAGCGCTATGGTTTAATTTTGCTCCCGTCAGAACTCCTCACCTCTTCGTTTAGATACCTAGGCATCCATTGCAAGCCAATTTCATACTTATTCCTCTGGACAAACTATTCATGTAACTGAATTTTCCTTCGGAGTGGTCACCGCGCGCATAGTAATTTTGTAGGTATATTTTCGATACCTAAACGAGGAGTGACACAGGCCTGCCTGAGGGCTATTATTATTGTTTTATTATAGTATACATATTATTATAATCCAGCTATGATTAACGACTAACGATCTAGCTGACGCCAGTCCTTTGGGGGATTCATTAGAGGGATTTTGTCTAACAAATGCACCCACTCGATGTCTGGCGTCCTTGAGAATGAAAGAAGTTGAAATTTCACAATACTAAAATACTTATCCTTTTGTTGCCTCTTATGACATCCACAGACGTTCTAGTTTAGTTTTATTCTAGGTCAAAACCACCGGCCTTATTTTAGTAAAATTCATAAAACATATTTTAAAATGTATAAAAACAAAAGTAGTTAATATATTAGGACAAATGCAATAAGCCCAAACTCGATGGGGTTGCGTGAATTTATTACTAGGTTTTTATGGCCACCTTCCATCACCATCATCAAAACAGCTCATTGACTCCAAGTTATTGCATTGTCATCCGACTTACACAAGTATGCAAAATTTCAGCTCAATCGGTCGAGGATGACTGGTTGCAAAATTTAATTGCAAGATTTGACCCAAACAAACATGCATACAAGATACAATGCAAGTTAAATAAAAGCTTGTAAAAATGTATTCAGCTGAGGCTAAAACAAAAGACAAACTTAAAAAACTCTACAAGATACAATTTGTTCATCTGACATGCTGATAGTCAACACCGCAATGAATTTCAAAAATAAACATGTATATGTGACTCACACTACCATACAACATGTGGCTAAGTGTTAGTGATCTATCACCCTAAAAATATTATAAGAAAATCATAGTAATACTAGGAGTCTCGAGATTTCATTCACAAAATTGAAAAGGAAAATAATATGAACGAAGTAAATAAACCTAATACCAAAGATAATAACAACAAAAATGAGGAATTTGAGCCAAAGTTCCGGTGAGACGTTATATTAGTTCGTTAAACTACTGACATCATTCACGTTTAGAATTACAAGTACCAACACGAAAGCGTCTAAAAACGTCACAGTCAGTATAACAAAATACTTGAGACGAGGAAAACAAGAGACGAAAAGCAAGTTTAACAGATATGAGTGATGATGAAATTATAAAAGTAGGTGTTAACGAAAAGGCAGATGAGTATTGCTAACGTAATAAAGTGTGTATGTTTGCTACGCAAACCATACAGAGTAACACACCCGAAAACATCCCACGCACTGAATATGAACTAGACGCAGCGCGGGAGTCGAAATATTTATAGAAAAACCGAGGCACCGCTTCTTTCGACTGGTATTTACGGAAACGCGGCTGTTCATGCGAAACTTGATGCTATGCCGCGGGGAACTGGGTTCAGATTGCGTCAGCATCCGGCGCTTGGACGGGAATCCGATAAAATTAGAAAATGCTTTGCGGGTGCTGTCTTTACTATTTATGGTAGTGCAAGCCGCGGCTAATTCTGACTCGTGTGGGGTAACCTCCACTTCTAATTTCGTATCTACAGCTTTCGCTGGGGAACTATGTCGTCTGGCTGTGGCGTGTCACGGCTTTGGAAAAATTGTGATGTGTAGGCGATTGATCGCAGGAATGTTGGCAAATGCCCTGACCTACTTATAGACAGGTGCTCTACTATCAACTTAGATATTTTTGTGTTTATGTATGTGTGTTTGTGTAATCCTACACCAGGTCAGGAACAGGGTTCAGGAAACTCTTATCAAAACGAAAGTCATTATAAGTATAAAAAGAAATGATGTAATTAAAATAAATAAATTAACCGTTTATTTATTAATTACATTGGCGTTGAGATCCATAACGATCCCGTGTATATAATAAAAATAAAAAAGAAATTAAATTTATATAAATTTTACAAATAAATTACATTACAATAGATGGCGTTATATTTAGATGTTCAGTTCTGTCAGGTATCACTACGTACAACGTACAAAATGCTTGCGTCACGCACTCAGAACGAGACTCCACAACACAGCACTATCACGCAGCAGCAGCAGCCGCTGCGCCACCAGGAACACGCTTAGAAGCACTTGCGGTGGACGATGCCGGGGCCGGACTCGTCGTACTCCTCCTTGGAGATCCACATCTGCTGGAAGGTAGAGAGGGAAGCCAAGATGGATCCACCGATCCATACGGAGTACTTCCTTTCGGGGGGAGCGATGATCTTGATCTTGATGGTGGAGGGAGCGAGGGCGGTGATTTCCTTCTGCATCCTGTCGGCGATACCGGGGTACATGGTGGTACCACCAGACATAACAGTGTTGGCGTACAGGTCCTTACGGATGTCAACGTCGCACTTCATGATGGAGTTGTACACGGTCTCGTGGATGCCGCACGATTCCATACCCAAGAAGGAAGGCTGGAAGAGGGCTTCAGGGCAACGGAACCTCTCGTTACCGATGGTGATGACCTGACCGTCGGGAAGTTCGTACGACTTCTCCAGGGAGGTGGAGGCGGCAGCGGTGGCCATTTCCTGCTCGAAGTCCAGGGCGACATAGCACAGCTTCTCCTTGATGTCACGCACGATTTCCCTCTCAGCGGTGGTTGTGAAAGAGTAACCCCTCTCGGTGAGGATCTTCATGAGGTAGTCGGTCAAGTCACGGCCAGCCAAGTCCAGACGGAGGATGGCGTGGGGCAGGGCGTAACCTTCGTAGATGGGGACGGTGTGGGAGACACCATCACCGGAGTCAAGCACGATACCGGTGGTACGACCAGAGGCGTACAGGGAAAGCACGGCCTGGATGGCGACGTACATGGCCGGGGAGTTGAAGGTCTCAAACATGATCTGGGTCATCTTCTCCCTGTTGGCTTTGGGGTTCAGGGGGGCCTCAGTCAGGAGGACTGGGTGCTCCTCAGGGGCGACACGCAGCTCATTGTAGAAGGTGTGGTGCCAGATCTTCTCCATGTCGTCCCAGTTGGTGATGATACCGTGCTCGATGGGGTACTTGAGGGTCAGGATACCTCTCTTGCTCTGGGCCTCATCGCCTACGTAGGAGTCCTTCTGACCCATACCGACCATGACACCCTGGTGGCGAGGGCGACCCACGATGGACGGGAAGACGGCACGGGGCGCGTCGTCGCCGGCGAAACCGGCCTTGCACATGCCGGAGCCATTGTCGACTACGAGCGCAGCAACATCATCGTCGCACATGTTGGCGGTTTGTGTGGTTCGGGGACGCGCTGGAAATTGACTCTACGGCAGCGAGACTGCGAGTGCGGCGGAAAGCGGCCGCCGAATCTTATATAGGGGCCGCGTGCGCATGGTCCGCGCTCCATACATGGCGAGCGCGCCGGCCCCCGCGGACCGCGCTACGGCGCGATTCTCTCGTTCTTTTTTTGAAAAAACTTATGCATTTCTATTCGATGGTCATCTGTCAACGTTATTGAGTCGATAGATTGATCTATTAGGGCTGGGATCGATATAAATCGGGCGGTTTTCGCGGCCGTAAAGGGCGCGCGCGGCGCCCGCAGCCGTGCTCCATTTCGGGAGATGCGAGTACGCGGGTCGATAGTACTAATTATGAATTTGATTTAGTTAACTTTTAAATTATTAAGATAAATAACGACGACAATTAAATGAGAAGGAGTAATTTCAGTTTATTTTTAGATTTACTTGACGATGGTACTGTAAAAGTCGATTGTTTACGATTCGCGTTCGCAGACAGTTGGAATGATAGGGGTAATCGATTTTTCGAAATTTAAGTGAAAGTCGTTGAGAAAATAGCATAAAGTAATGATAAAAAAATGATGAAAGTTATTAAATCATTACGATAAAATAATAATATAGAAACAAAATTATTTTTTAAGAAATTCTATTTTATATTTTACGTACAATATCAAAAGTTTTAAATTTTATGATATGATAGAATTTATCGGGCTACCTAAAACAAAACTAAGTAAATAATGATAAAATATGAACAAAAAAGTATATTTGTCTTCTTATCTTGTTCAAAATATTAAAAAGAAAATATAGAGGAAATGCCTAACCGTTAATAAATTTATGGAACACATAACCACCAATTTGTTATCAAGGTGTTTATAGAAATAGCGATAGGAGTTGTCAATAGTTAGAAAAACGGACAAATTGACCGCAAATTATATATTTTTAATATAATAACACCTATAAAATCGGATTTTCATATCAATTCATAACTAGGACTTTTCTTCGCCGGCTCATCATTGTGTTTATAGGTAGTAAAGTGTAATTCAAGATACGAAGTATCCTGTTAAAGTCTACCTTTGTACCAGCCAAATTTTATTTTAACAGAATTTTCTGTCCGCAAAAGACAAATAAACGAAATATACGTGTCTCGAAATTAGAAAAAAATTACTTAATCAATTTGTGATGGTGTGCGTGTAAGCAAAAAAGGCATCGAACCATTATAAAATAATTTAAGGTTTTTGAATCTTGCCTACTAATTATTCCTCAGGATTTTTAAATAAGATAATATTTTATTTGCAATAAATAGGGTGTACAGTACAGGTGTTAAAAAAATACAATTTAAAACACTAGCTTAAACCTATTTAGCCATATTAAATAGCATGCAAATTAAAGTTTTCTAACGTATAAGTATATCATTAATTTGTTCATGCATCGAATTCGCAATCTTTAACTTTACATTCTAAAAACTCCTTAATTGAATAAAACTTTCTTTTAAGCAGCCATTTCGCAGACATGATTTAAATTAAAAATTTTGCATACTACCTCTACATTGATTGGCTAATACGATTTGCGCTAGAATAAAAGTAGCTGGTGCAATTACGTTTTTTTTTTCTTTTCTCCGAGATCAGCATGGAAGGAAAGCCATTTACATAAGTCGAGCTTCGTATTTTGCAATGTGCGCGTTAAGTTTAAGATACCTTTAAGAATCTTGGAGATTCGGACACCCATCGAACTGAACTAAAATCATCATTTTTTTCCTCGCCACTTCTCTATTTGGGGTCGGCTCTGTATGTCAACTGTTTCCACTTCTTTCTGTCATTCACCATACTTGCACTAGCTCCTCGTTCCTTCATATCTGTCTTTACACATTCTTTCCACGTCTTTCTCGGTCTCCCTATTCCTCTGCAGCTCTCCACCTCCACCAACAAATTCGAGGAAGATTCGTAAATCTAGTTTATCTATGTTTGTATTGTATTTTGAAAAGCTATCTTTATGAATTCATTACTGGACTAATGGTCTCTGCCAATAAAAGAGTATTTGCCTACGCTGGTAGACGGGTTGGTGATCGCAGTAGATAGTATAGTGTTTATACACAGAAGATGCTGCTACCTGTTAAATGTACTCGTACCTCTTTTTGTCGCCTCTTACAACACCAGTATTATATACAGAACAGAATCTCTTAGTCCCGCGCAATATGCGTCTCCGTCCCCCTGTCCCCATACCTCTCCCCCGTTCGCGCCGTGTGGAGGTGTTGAGCGCGACTGCAAGCGTCTGCAACCGCCTCGACAAGGGCAGAGGTCCGGGGACGAGGAACGAGGACGCATATTGCGTGGGACCTTAGGAGATTCCATTCTGAATGTAATACGTATATTTATTCTGTACCTGTGGGATAAGAAAAGGTTAACGGCAAAATCTTTCGTCACCACACGAGCCTTTGAGATGTGGTGCTGGTGACGAATGGAAGGCATTAGTTGGATAGACAGAAAAAATATGAGGAGGTGTTGGCAGTTGTTGGAGAGAAACACAAATTACACAGAAATTCCATGAGAGGGAAAATGTAACACCTTAAATGTTGAGAATGAATTACAAATTAAGTAATTTTCCAAAATTAAAAGCCGACTTCACCCCCAAACTACACACCCGATTTTGATAACATTACTATGGGACCACCACAAGTATACCCTTTCAAAAAAGAATTTTTCAAATCAGGTCCACGCGTCTTCGAATTATCGGTGAACATACACAAAAAAAAGATCGCGACGTATTGATAACCTGCCCCTTTTTTGGAAGTCGGTTAAAAACACATTACAACGCTGCGATAGGGGCAAACCTACTGGAGGGAAAAGGTTTTTTTTTTATTGTGAAGTTTCGACACGAAAAGAAGAAGCAGAAGAAGACATGTTGAGTTTTCAAAAGTCATATTAGATGAAAATATAGAAGGAAGGAGACGCAAAGGAAAATATATATATAGAGACATATAACACTGATTGAGCGAGCTCCAAAGTAAGTTCGAGGCTTGTGTTATGGGATACTAATTCAACGATACTATATTTTATAACAAATAAATATATAGATAAACAGCCAAGACCAAGGACAATTTTAAAAAGGCCATTTTCCATCTTGCCCTAACCATGGATCAAACCCGGAACCAATGGGTGGTGGACTAGCATGGTGACCACTGCGCCACGGAGACCGTCTATTAAACGAAGACCTAGAGATATTTTTTATGAAACTACTGAAAGATCATATATTTTTTTTTATCTACAAGAATTTAAAGGAGTTTGCTTTGGACAGAGTGATGAATGGAATAGTCGTAAGCAGAAGGAGAAGTTGCCGTACGGTTTATTTGTATTAGATCAACAATCGATCTATTCTTACCTTCAACTACAAAACAAACCATTATAATTAGCTTTCTAAACCGGTCACTCAAGTTTAAATTCACGACAGTTTAAATTTAACTACCTACAATCATTCATTGATTTCGTTCAATTAAATACCAATACCTTCACTCCCGTATCGAAATGCTACTTCAAACTTTACAACTACGAAAAACTTTAACATCCAATGCTGTGTTACTCGGTTTTTTACAAAACGTTTATGAGTTAGAGAAGTAATGTATGTAAAACACTGAGATAGTGAGGTTTGGATGCAAGTGCATCTATTTAGGGGTGCATTCGGGTGCATTGGCCGTCTATTTTGAGGAACAGGTGTCGAGACGGTGCTCGGTCGTAATTAGAAATGGAATGGTTTCAGTTTAGGAGATCAGAGTACGTGTGTTTACAAGCTTTTAAGTATGTTATACGTAAAAAAGTTTTAGTTTTAAAAATTTTTACTCGTACACAAAAATTGACTTTTTGTGTCTTAAGGTGCAAGTAGCAACCTTAAATATTTTCTATAGGGTTTCAAGTATTCAAAATGCTGTAGGTATTCCTATTAAAGTACTCAAACTAAATTAGGAAATAAAAAATAGTAAAAAAATACCACGCGAGTAGAATTTGAACCTATGGGCTCTACAAGAGGTATTTCAGTTATTTCTTAACATATTCTGGGACACTTACGGCTGTAGACGTAATTCGATAGTTGTTGTGTCTGGCTCAGTGTGTTAAAATATGTGTTAAAATATTTTCACTTTTCACTAAACCTAAATAAGTATAAAGGTCCAGGTAAGATTTTCTTCAAAGTTTCTTCGCAGCAGTGGTCGTTATAAAGCGCTGGTATGGGTAGCTTTTCTTTAAAAATAAATTGAATTTTAATATACTTTACACGTAACGTAAATTATACCTATTGACGTGTAAAAGTGCATGTAAAGGTCTAATTACTGAATAAATATTTCAATCTTTGAATTTTTGAATCTTTGAATCTTTTCTTCACATATTTTTTCATTGCAAATATTCCGTAAAAAATAATGCATTTCCCATTTTTCATTATTCACTGCCATACACTGAAAACTTAAAAGTCCTACCAGGTATCTAAAATATACTTTTAATTAAAAACGCAGCTAATACACATTACCCTCTCCGAGGCAGTCGGTAAAAAATAAGTTTCAATTAGACAAAGAGACTTCTATGTAATGAAGTTCATTGTCGATCTCTGAGCGATGACCTGTGTGGCCACGAAATCAGCGAATGTACAAACACGTCTTTATTACTTACGGGGTAAACCTCCGTGGATCAAGAGCTATTTTAAGCATAGCGTGGAACGTGTGGGTAAAAATGGAAATCAAAATGTCTCTTTCTATTTTGATAAGCAGAAAAGAGCGCAATTATAATATATGTATGTGTGCGGACTAAACTAGTTATAGATGAACTTCGTACTCGTATATTCATAAATGGCCTATAGTATTGCGTATTGTGGTCTATAGTATGTATAAAAAAAAACTTGAGAGGTGTCTAGGGACACCCGGAAGGAACGAAGTAAAATATAAATAGATCAAAATTACATTTAAACTCTTTTCTGCGTTCTAAAACAAGTTTTTATTATCTTCATAAATTTGAATGTACAAAAAGTGTCGTTACAACTTTTGGTCTTAATTTTTTCCGTCTAGCTCTCTTTCGCAACGCGCGATAAGGAACTTCGTTCCAAAAACTTATTTTTACTTAGAATCTAAAAACGCTGTGTTCGTAGCCACTTACCGCAGTACATGCCAGACGATCTTGATGAGCGTTGCCAATACAACATCTGTTCGAGATTGGCTCACGTGACCTTTTTTCTTCTTCATCTAATACATACAAACATACATCGGAGCACTTTCTATCTCGTTCGTTCAATTTTATATTCACATGTGGTAGTGAGATTTCATAGCAAAATTTGAGCAAAATTGTCACACAATCATTAGATATGACGTTTGTATATACGCGTCCGTGTGTGAGTGAAACGTAGGACTATTCATAATTATATGATCGTTGTATTCATTTTTAGGGTTCCGTAACCAAAGGGTAAAAACGGAACCCTATTACGCTGTCCGTCCTTCCGTCCGTGCATCTGTCTGTCTTGCTGTTTATCACCAGGCTGTAGGTCATGAACCGTGATAGCTAGACAGTAGATTTTTTTACAGGTGATATATTTCAGATGCCGCTACGATATAACAACAAATACTAAAAACTGAATAAAAGAAATATTTAAGTGGGGTCCCATACAACAAACGTGATTTTTATAGATAATGTTACTGATCGCACCTAGCCGGTTAATGTTACCAGCCGCATCACTTATTAGGGGTCTTCCATGTATTACGTCACAGCAATGGGGGGAGAAGGGGTTATTTTAGGTGAAGCATTAAATGTTAATGGAATAGAAAAAAAGTGGGGGGGGGGGGTATAAGGGCTTTGCAAAATACACTGAAACTATTAAAAGGGTGTGTACCCTTTGTATTGTCCAATACTGAACATCTTTCTTCAAAAAACTACATTGAAATATAAAAAAAAAATATTTTTGACTTTCCATACAAATTCGTATCAGCTGATCGGTCAACTTGTATGAGAGAACAAAAATCATTTTTTATATTTTAATGTAATATTGAATCTGAATTTACCATTAAAATAGTTACAGTATATTTTGTTACTGGTTATAAAGACAGTCCCATAACATGATTCGTGTTTTAGACAATTCCCTCGATTGCCTTTTAAGATCTGCGTTGGAATAGAAAAAGCTGGTATATTCTACGTTTTTTCTTTTCTCCCTGACCAGTATGGAGAAATAATACATTTTACCAATTTGACTTCTGTGGCCTAGTCATCATGCCAAGCTATCACACCTGAAGTCCCGGGTTCGATCCCCGGTCAAGATGGAAAATGATCTTTTTCAGATTGAACTGGGTGTTGAATGTGTATCTGTAAATGTATTTGTTATAAAATATACAAGAGGACTTTATGACCACCAGCCAAAATTTAAGAGCAAGTTTAGTCCATAATACTGACTCATGACAACTGAAATTGCAGGCTTGAATCACCTGATTATCCGAAAAGAAAGATGATTCCGTGTTTTCGAAGGCACATATAAACTGTGGGTCCCAAATACCATCTAGCGTTTGATCATCAAATATCCAAGGATTCTGGTTTAGGTACCCTTTTGGTTGTGGAGGTTAGACGGCAGTCGCTCTGTAAAACCAGTAACCTCGACAAATCTCCTAGGTTAGGTAGCGGACCCCGGGCTCTGAAGCGTTACTGCTGAGGAAAAAACCGGGAAAATACGTGAAGATGATGATGGTCAGGTCACCATGGAAAATGATCTTTTTTAGATTGACCTGGGTCTTGGATGCATATCTATATATGTATTTGTTATATAATATACAAGGTGACTTTATAGCCACCAGCCAAATTTTAAGAGCAAGTTTAGTCCATGATAACGAACCACTTTGTATAAAATAGTTTTTACATATTGATGACAAAAATTTCGTCTTGTCATACAAAATCCGTCTGGCTGAACGCTGCTTTGTATGGAATGGCGATTTGTTTTTCGGTTTCTATAACTTTATTTATAGAAAGTTTTAAATGGAACTGAGCTGGGCATGTGTGTAGGATACACCCAGATAGGTCGGCTAAGATTGCTATAGAATGGGTGCCGGTAGACTGGCGTCGCAAGAGAGGTCGCCCAAGGACAAGGTGGTGTGATAATCTGGTGCTTTTTGACAAGACTTGAAAATCCATCGCGCAAGATAGAGATCAGTGGCGTACTAGTAGGTAGGCTTTTGCCCAGCAGTGGGACAGTATAGGCTATTAAAAAAAATAGAAAGTAGTTCAGTATTATTTATAAAAAAGTGTAAGATTTTTCCGTCACTTTTTCCGTCTTTACTACAAACGAGTGTTACACGATACTCGTACTTTTATATCTCGACAGCACAGAATAAATCTCCATAATTGTATAAATCGAAATCATTGCACGTCATTTATCCCCTTAATTGGCGGACAAATTGATACCAAAAAAATTAATCTCTCTTCACCCCTATCCACTTTTGATGGCAACCCTATTTTGTTTTTCAAAATTGACATTCATACAAATATCAACTTTATCTCTTAGAGAATACAGTTCAAAATTATTTAGCAATGGATTTGATATGTGATCCGTATGAATTTTTATCTACGGTTCGTCCATTGAATAAAAAGTTATTAGTTTTATCTGTGACCAATCTCGGTATTTGATGTATTTCATAGTTTGAATATTTTATTGTCTGTGGGAGAGATTTTATGATAAATACAATATTGGTTAACTATTGTCCGTTTTACCCTAATAAATGGGTAACATATTTAAATTCTCGAATAACAATAGTATTTTTGCTACCGAATGGTATCTTAATTCTTATACTTTGTTTATTTTTAACGAATTCTCTGGCAATTGGATACTTTTGTGGGTTAAAACTAAATTCTTTGGTACTGTAAAGAAAATAAAATGTCATTAAATAATGTCACTTGTCATTGATCATCTCCATTTTCAATGTGAATATAGATTTATTATTGCAGAAAAATTGACATCAAGAGCGCTATTTGACTCTAAGAAACTTTGACGTCATAGTCATTGATTAGGGACAGAGCAAGTTGGAAAATGGCCTTTTTCAAATTGTCCTTGGATGATTATCTATATATGTATTTGTTATAAAATATAGTATCGTTGATTTAGTATCCCATAACACAAGTCTCGAATTTATTTTGGGGCTAGCTCAATCTGTGTAATTTGTCCCTATTTATATTTAATTATTTATTTATTAGCCTGTATTTTATACAAATCCCGTGGAAAATGTTCATTTTGACGTTTAGAAAAAAGTATCTGATTTAAGTTGTTGGAAATTCACATCAGTTTGAAATGGTTTTTATTTCTGAAAATTTACTTCCTTTCCATTGTTCTGCACATGAAAACTAGGTTCTAAATTCGTGCACGTTGTTTCAATTTCAAAGCCTTATTTGTTCCTTAATAAAATTAATTTATATACATTACTGTTTATCAAATCATAAATAGTACAGATTTCCACTGGTCATAGATAACATATTCTTCTACCAGTTACAGCCTTTACGAAAGCCCGCGTACATTTGTAGCCTTTTAGTAGCAACTTGTAGCAGCTACAACCTGCTACGAATATCCCGTAGCAAGTGCTACAATGTGCTAGACCTTCCAATTTTTTTTCTTCTTTACGTTTTAGTATGGGCTAATTTAGCTGTTTCTAAGCCCGATCTGATTACCGGTATTTTTTTACAACAGGTCAGAGAAGATATAGTATACTATATCTTCTCTGCGTATACGCAACCAATAAAACTCATTCTTTTTACCACGCACCTTGGGAGTGAAGCCTTTCCACAAGTACATATGTGCCAAGTCTTTAAAGGCAAAATGGTAGCAGAAGTAACGCCCTCATTTGATATAAATTGTTTAAAACTAAATACGGTGATAATGAAAAATTTGATCACCATATTTAGTTTTAAAGAATTATTTCAAATGAGGGCGCCTCTTCTGCTACCATTTCACCTTAATCACTTCTTGCGAAATACACAAGTATCATTAAAGTATAAGTTTGTTGAAATAAATAAATAAATAAATAAAATAAATAAACGATCCCGAAAACCATGACAGAACATGTTACTAAAATATCATTCACAAAATAATAAATCATTAAAATAAATACGGTTAATCGTGTATTTCCACCTTTTATTGGCCATTTCGTTTCCAATAATACTGACAGCATCCCCAGACGAATATGCTGGGCAAATTAAATCACGGAGAATCACACGAATGCCACGCTGCAAAGAATATGCCGAGATGAAACAGAAGGGAAAATTCAAAGTAACGGTAGCATGATTGGTGCACTCATGGTACAAACACGTGTGTTCAAATTACATTTGTGGCAAAAAAAATCATCACTTATTATTAAGGGGCTACCTGAATTTTCCGGGGTCTAGTGCTGCCCTCATTTGAAATAAATCATTTGAAAGAAAACGGCGATATCATTTAAAATGTTATCTTGATCAGACCCTAGATAAACCTTTAAACTATTTTATGAACGTGAATCTTATCTACGCACATTTGCGAAAAACGGCCACTTTTGGCGGCTTGCAGACACCTTTTTGACATACATTCTTTCTTACATACACCAATCAAAATAAGTCACGATGAACTTTAACCTCGGTTGGGACAGTTTTTACGGACCTTCTTTGGAAAAACGCGTTTTGTCTGGTAAGAACTAGTTTTACCTGATATACAGTTTTGAGCATTTATTATTTCTAGTTTTAAACAAAGGCATTAAGTAAAAACTAGTTCTGACTAGAGAAAATGCATTCTATCTAGAAACTAGCTTTAATTTATTTATTTTTTAACTAATTTTAACTGTAACAGATATATGAAACTGCACTTCTACGCTATTGCTCTATGACGACGCGTGTCCCACCCGCGGTATAAAGTGCACATCGCCGGTCGCGTGCCACTGCAATCATATCGCTAATTGACGATTTGCTGTCTACTGTACACTTACAGGCAAGGTTATGTCACTTTTGGATGCAGAAATTAAAAATATTCACGCTTAAACCTAAAAAAGAATACTTGAGGAAATAGCGAAAATCTTGAACTATGACGATACTGACTTGAGTATCTTTAGCACAAATATAAAATGATTAGTATTTCTATACAGCAGGGTTACTTTTTAAACACCAGCAACCTTTTTGGAACATGTTTTGTCCATATTACGAAACTACTTTCCATGTAAACACAATTATAGCAAAACGCAAATAAATCGTCTTTCCATAGAAATCAGTGTTCAGCCAAACGGATTTTTTATGGGAGGTCGAAAAATGTTTAAACTTTTCTTATAGAAATTAATTCAGTATTATTAGCTGAACTTGCTTTAGAAATGTTGCTATATTTAAAAAGTGACCCTGTAAATCACAAGAATGAGCTAGCCCCAAAGTAAGTACGAGACTTGTGTTATGGGATACTCAACGATTGTATCGTTGAGTTTTATAACAAATGCATAATATATAGACAAACATCCAAAATGATGAAAAGAAAGTTTCTTTTACATACGATAAAGGTTGTTCATCTTTGCATAAAAAACTTAGACGAAGGTGATCTTTTTTATCTAAGTACACACATGCCTACCATCATAATAAAAGTGATCTGCAGCTAGATATAAAGGGCCATACTGCTGTACTAAAGAAAAAGGATTCCCCATATTTTTTTGTGTTTTGTAGTAAACTATAGTGCGTTTGTTTAGGTATTTAAAAGAATGGAAACAATCTTGAAATGTCTTTTTATTGAAATATACACTTTGTAAATCAATACCTTCGCAAATTACAAATTACAAATTATAATTTTTACTATAAATTATAAATTACATAATTTATTTGAAATTTGCAAAGGTATTGACTTATGAACTGTATATATTATTTCAATAAAAAAGACATGTCAAGATTGTTTACATTCTTTTAAAAACCTAAACAAATGGATTATAGGAACCCTTATAGTTTTGACATGTCGTTCCGAAATCGGAAATGTTTGGTTTTATTGTGAATTTTTTTGTTCGAGGCAAGTATCTCCCCTCCTATCTGCTAAATGGTTGTTTATGGACAAGTGAAATAATTCACAGCAGTAGTACATATAACGAAGTTTAAATCAAAACTATCAGAGCTTAGTAGGGTTTACAAATCTTCTTCTTTTTGTGTCGTTGACTCAAACAATAAATTTTTCCCTCCGGAATAATGCCACTCTTACAGCGTTGTCCGAGGCCTCATAAAGGTCACGTTTAGTGGAGCTGTCGGGGCACATAGGGTTTACAAATAAAAAAAGTTATAGGTGACCAACATATAAAATGTACACGGAAAAGGAAAATTTCATACAAATTCAAAAGACAATTTGTTTTTTTTTTTTTTGTCGTTTATAGTCGCTTGAACTCAATGTAAGCATTCGTAACTACGCAACCCTACACTACCTAGAACATACAATTTTAAAAGGAAATGTCTAGTTCTTTGCCTGCTAGTGTACAGAGCACATGTTAATCCACACCGTGCTACTTAATTTGTGCTTTTGTGTCGTAACTATTAAATCTGTGGCCCGGCCGGATAGTGTACGGCTCGTTTGCACAATTAATTGGCCATTGTTGCCCCTTTGGGCAAAGTTAGATGTACCTAGTTAGTTTAGTAAAGACGTTTTAGTAGGTAAGTGATTTATTGACAAACTAATTGGATCGGAAAAGTTTTGTTATGCTTTTCTTTATAATTTCTTTACCGTTTGACGCTTAACATATCTTAGAAACAGATAATGTGTTGTAAATTATCAGTTGTATATACGTGTATAAATTAATGTTACATGGTAATCTTTCACCGCAAAGTTGGTTTTTACTTTTTATCCAATACCTTTAATATATTATAAGCAGTTTTGGAATATTTTTGGTTAGCTATTTTTAATCTATGTGTAATCAGGTTGGCTAAATCTTCGTTTGCACAATTAATTGTCTGTTGTTGCCCTTTGGGCAAAGTTACATGTGCCCAGTTAGTCTAAGTGATTTATTAGTTGACTAGTTTAACGGAAAACGTGGGATTATATTCAATATTAACAAAGTTTTTTTATTGTGATAGCGAGCATAGCGAACTAGCGTTTGCCGAATCCAGTCCATCGTCTGTAACAGTATGTATGTTTGTGTATACTTTATGGTAACTCGAGTATCTTTGATCTGAACTTCATGACATTAGGAAGGCAGGTAGATACGACCAATAGAAATTTAAATTTGAACATGAGCCAAATCGGTCAAGGTGTTCCCGTTATATAGCGTTGGGAAGAGGGATAAGAAGTTCACATACGGGGTGAACTAAATTCTAGTTGAACGAAATCTGAAATCCATTAACTGAACCAAATCAAAGTTTAAATAAACATACCCTTTGGTCGTTCCATAACAATGGCGGCACACCAATGTTATTAATAT
Organism: Acrobasis suavella; assembly: GCA_943193695.1. NCBI lineage: Eukaryota > Metazoa > Arthropoda > Insecta > Lepidoptera > Pyralidae > Acrobasis > Acrobasis suavella. Next base: position 3,439,880 of record OW971950.1, read on the forward strand.
AAACATGCGACTGTCATGCTGTTTGTACAGACTTGTGGGAACCAATGGCAATATACTGCGGCCAATTTGGGGAATCTATTACCCTCCAAACAATAAAAGGGCAAGTGCGTGTCCTGGCCATGCTAAAGTAGAGTTTAAAAGTAATACGTTACAAATAGTGACTTAATTTTTCTTAATTACAAGCTTTTATTTAGTTTCACCTGTCCTGTTGTCGGTCTGTCTATCTGTCTGTAGTCAAATCTTGCTAGTTAAATTTGACTTACTTCCCGGGTTCCTATTGAGCTGATGCACGCATACGTATATAGCGTGACAATGCAATATTATGATGAGCTGATCTGATGATGGAGCTGGAAGGTGGCCATAGGAACTTTGTAAAGAAACGACGCAAGCCCATAGAGTTTGGGTTCGTTTGATTCGTCTTGAGGAGCGCTTTAGTGAACGTGTTTTAAATTTGTTTTTTTTTTTAAATAATTACTTGTTTTATGTTTTTTACCCTTTAAACTAGTTACAACTTCATTTTAGAAGTTTTACTCAGGAATATTGGTTGGATAAAAAATATATTATCTCATTTAGTCCTGTAACCAGATTACCCAGAAGTCATAGACTAATATTTTTTCGTTTAGCAAAGTACTAAGTATTCACAGAGATACAGTGAATCGAAGTTTCGAAGTGGGAGCGATTTTCGTTACCTTCTGGTAAAAGTTGTACCTGATCGTGACGTCACACGAAATTTAAATGCGCTGTATCTTCTTTAAAATTTGCTAATCAGAGAAAAAAAAACGTATAATTTTTTTTAATAATCTACGTAATGAGCCTTTTTTTTATTTATTCGTACGATACCCTTTTTTTTTGTTAGAGCATGGCCTAGTGGTAATTATGCCTCGCAGTCACACCGGAGGTCCTGGGTTCGATCCCCGGTCAGGTCAAGAAGGAAAATGATCTTTTTTTAGATTGACCTGGATCTTGAATGCTTATCTATATATGTATTTGTTATAAAATATAGTATCGTTGAGTTAGTATTCCAAAACACAAGTCCCGAATTTACTTTGAGGCTAGCTTAATCTGTGTTATTTTTCCGCAAAAAAAATCCTCAATTTTTTTTTTATCAGCGGTTCAATGAAACAAAAATCAAAAATTTCATCACTATTTTCTCTTGTACTTTGATTCAGTTTGAAACAACTTCCAAATGATATTAGCCACCAACACGCAAGTTTAGACAATTCAATATTCAGCTACCGCATGCATAATATTTCCCAGCACTGGGCGTGGGCGTAAACACACTGACACACTGAGCTAGAACGTATAAATACATTTCATATTGCGCGCTGAGTCTATTGAATGTTTTGAAATTTTAAACGACTTTAAATATGTTCGTGGCCAACACTAGTAAAGGCTTTTTAGCTAGACAATAGTTTATTTTAACCGACTTCAAAAAAAGAGGAGTCTATCAATTAGAATGTATACAATATGTAACAAAAACCATGTCCGATCCTTGTAGGAGCAACTCAGACCGTCAATATCAACAACTTTTCCTATAGGACCAATGCATGAAACTCGAAGAAAAAATTGACATTTTCATACAAATTGCCGGGCCGGCCGAACACTTTTGTATAAAAAAAACGATTTTTTTTCGCCTTTCAAGCATTGAGATCATAGGAAAAGTTGTTCATATTGTCGGTCTGAGTTGGTCCTACAAGGATCGGACAGGGTTTCTGTTAAATACAATATGTAAAATATGTACATTAGTATGTTTTTATTATGTGTATGTTCCCCGATAACTCGAAGAATCCTGGACCAATTTGGAAAATAATTCTTGTTTTTTTGAAAGGGCATACTTGTCCCATTTATCTAAATCAGTTGAGTAGTTCGGTACGGAAGTGGGTTTTTACTTTTAAAACATTATAACAAAGCTTTTAATTAATTGCCCTGATGGTTGTTTTTAGGGTTCCGTACCTAGCAAGGAAAAAACGGAACCTAGAATCACTTTGTTTTTCGTCCGTCCGTCCGGCTGTCTGTCTGTCTGTCAAGCTCTTTTTCTCAGGAACGCGTAAAGGTATCAAGCTGGAATTTAAATCAAATACTCAAGTCTACTGTTCTATATAATGTGAAAAAATCAAACTTCTAAGCCAATGCAATCAAAAGATACAGCCGGGTAAATTTCCGCAAATTGACACTTGCAAGGGAATTAAAATCTACAGGGAACTTCCCGTGAACTCGGAATCTTGAAATTTGGTACGAAGCAACGTCTTATAGCACAGATAAAGGAAAAATTGCGAAAACCGTATATTTTTCAATAAAAATATTATTAATAATTTTAAACTTACTATACCTACAGGTTTGTACGCAACCTTCGGGCGCGAGTCCGACTCGCACTTGGCCGTTTTTTACATTATTTGTTTGCTATTGAGAAAAAAATTGTATGCTAATGTAAATCAGATGACAATGACAAGAATCTGATTTGATGATAGAGCCGGAAGGTAGCCATAGGAACCCTGTAATAAAACAACGCAACCCCATCGAATTTGGGCTTATAACATTTTCTTGATAAGTTCTAAAGCCTCACAATAAAAGCTGTTTTTTGACTGTCAATTTAACTAGTGGCTCTACCGAACTCGTTCAAGTTTAACAGATAAAATTCTTCAGACAAAAAGTTGGGTAACAAAAAAGAAAGACGAATTTTTTTGAAAATTTCGATATTGCTAAACTATCTTATTTTAAAGTTTACAACGCCAATCTTTCCGCCATTTTGTCAGATATCAAAAAACTGAATCGAAGAAAAAATTCTAAATACATAATCTTTGAACCTTTTCGCAAAATTACACGAGAGTCGGTTGATAAATGCGACCTGGGGGTTACTCCATAAAATAATACGATAGCCGTCCGAAAGTGACGTCCCATTTATATGTGAAACAAAATTAGGCTTTATTATTAGACGTTTATGCTCAATGTTGCCTGACACAGAATCGCGGATACGCTGTAACGTCCGTCTTGCGTACCGCTTTTGGATCCCCCTGTAAGCGAGAACAGCCGGAAAGTCAGACAGACAGACACCAGAATAAAAGCATTTTTGGCCAATCTCGACACTGAGACGCTCGATCGCTTTGTATTTACAAAGCGATCGAGGCATGGCGAATGGGAAAAAAATTAGCCCATCGGTTAGATTTTTAAAAAATATAGTACTGACACGTATTTTTTTTTCTAAAAACCAAAGAAAAAGTACAAAAAAAAGCGCATTGAAATTTCGCATGACGTCACAGCTACTTACGGATTTTTACATAGAGGTGACCTCGCAAGCCCCCACTCCGGAACTTTGATGCTTCGTATCTTTGTGAATTTTTATTATTTTGGGAAACTGAAAAATACGGTTCCATTATATTTGGATAATCTAAAAGAAGGTCTAATTACCATCATACTTTTTTAACCCTGTCGTCACCTCTATTATACTATAGTGACCTAGATGGTTCGAACGTGTATATAGTCGGCAATTAGCCCAAAAGTTGTCTTGAACAATAAGAAATAAATAAATAAGACATTTCTGTATATTTTGTATTAGGAATTCAGTATGATGTCGTAAATACAAATCAAAAAGTGGGTAGTAAGTGTGACGTCGGCGATATAGAGAAAAAATGCTTTTTATATAAACATACCATGTGCGGTATCAAATTAAAGGGCTTGATAAGTAGATTAACAGACAGTAATAAACTTCACTCCTATATTGGTCAAACCCACAAACTATATGTAGTACAAAAGTAGTTAGGGCTCGCGAGGTCTACTGTTCTCACAGAACCACTAGTAGTATAGCCCGTGGTTTACAGAACTAGATGGTTCAATTTATTACGCATATGTCACTTACACGTTATATATATATATATGTATTCGCTATATAGACAACTATCGGTGTCGTACAGAGCGCCAAGGGAACAGCTGTCACATACCGCGACTAGGAGCTTAGAACGCAGCAGATGGAGATTACACACAACTCGAGTTATACAGGCTTACTTTTTAAACACCAGCAACATTTCTAGAAAAACTCCAGTCCATGATACTGAAATACTTTCTAAAAAAAAGTTATAAAAAACCAAAGAAAAAAATTCGACCTCCTATATTTCCCGTACTATTTTAAATCGGTTTGGCCGAGCGCTGATCTGTAAATAATTATATAGGGATAAATCACACCGATTGAGCTAGCCCCAAAGTAAGCTTAAGCTTGTGTTATGGGATAGTAACTCAAAGATTCTATATTTTATGATAATGACATATATAGAGATAAACACCTAAGACCCAGGACAATTTGAAAAAGGCCATTTTCCAACTTGTCCTGGCTGGGGATCGAACCCAGAACTTTCGGATTGGCGGACTAGCATGTTGACCGTTACGCCACGAAGATTTTCAACGTTCCTTGTAAGGAAAGTCGTTTTTTTATTAGTACAGATGCAATACAGGGTTACTTTTTAGTAACCCTGTATTGCATCTGTACTCGCTACTAGTTAAATTGCGAAAGTCGTTTACTTTATTAGATAATTTTGTTTATGTAAAGTAGTACAGTATCATGGACTTAACTTGCTCTACAAATGTTACTGGTGTTTTTTGAAACACCAGTAACATTTTTAGATTGAGTACAGATGCAATACTGGGTTACTTTTTAGTAACCCTGTATTGCATCTTCATTATAAAAGTTATATTCAGGAATTCTCATGCAGCTTCTATTCAGTCAAAACAATAAATACCATTCCAATATTTTTGTGTTTTTCTATTTAAAACTGAATATATAACCAATCTCCTTATTTAGGAGCTTCGTAGTTCTTGTCGGTGGAGTATGAAATAACGAATCATATCACATAAATGTTAATTGTAAGTTTTTGTAGTGTAACTGGTTGGAGTTCCTAATAAATAAATAATAAAAAAAAATATTATTTTTAAAGAAATTACTTAAGTTATTGAACTGATAAAAAATTATCCACTTATGTGTCAACAAATTTTCTAGTTTCAGGGCCATTAAGATATTAGAAGCAGACAATAGCTTTCCGCATTATTTCTACGAATAGGGGTAACGACAGGGTTAGAAATGTATAATTGTAATTAGTCTGTCTTTTAGATTATCCAAAAATAATGGACCCATATTTTTCACTTTGCCAAAAAAGTAAAAATTCACAAAGATACGAGCATTAAAGTTCCGGAGTGGGGGCTTGCGACGTCACTAGAGAACAGAAAAAATACGTGTTCAATATTCTTTTATAATTCTAACCGACGGGCTAAAAGTATTTTTCCATTCGTCCTATTAAAATGAATATTCGAGGCTGGCTTAGTATTGTTACAAGCTCCTTGTATGTTTCACGCACGAGTCAACACCCGAAGTATTTATTATCATTGTTTGTTGTAAGTGTCTTATATAATCAAAATCATACATGATACATACAAGTCATACATTAAATGGCCGACACTTTAGCTATTTAACATACATCATATGCTTTCGCAACCAATTTGATAATGTTCCGTAGCAATTTATTGGACCAAAGTTCCTTTTCGGACGTTACGGAATTGGCAGTTAGGGGGGGCTAGGCGAAAAAAGTGTAAGACTTTTCGGTCACGCAATTTTACAAAGTTGACTATCTCGTCAATAGCTCAGTTAGGAGAGCGCTTGCTTGAGATGGTCGATGTTCCCGGTTCACTTTTGCCCCAAACGGATAATAAGTAAACATTCCTCTCAATTACTGGCCGGTTTACTGGAAGAGATCCCTATACGGGATAAGTCCGCCGTTGTATGTTTACTTTTCCGATTTGTAACTGTGTTCTTCTTAGTTACAATAAAGCTTTATAAACAAACAAACAAACAAGCCCAGCACTATATTAAAAAAAAATGTTAAATTTATTATTACTAACAAAAGCGTGATAAAATTTTCCGTCACTTTTTTCTGTCACTAATTAATAATTTACTACGAAAGTAACTTCGTTTCAACCGAGTGCTCCACGACACTCACGCTCTCTTTTTTCATGTTTTCGTGTGTTGGTGACTAACATCTGAGATACAAAGTATATACATCACGTTTTTATATCTTTGTTTGTTTTTCGTGTGTGCTAGGCTCACTGTTGTCGGAACAGATATGAAACGCCGAATGAAATTCATTTAGACAGTATTGACCGTCTCTCGCCCGAAGATCTTTGTCAGTTAATAAAGATAATAACCTACAATATTATCATAATCTATCTTCTATCTATGTGTATAATAGAAGAAACTGTCTGGCTAACATTTCGATCGATCAACGCACAGCTTAAACCGCGGGGTCTAGAAAGAAGCATATTTGCAGAAACGTTTCTTTTAGAACGTAACCATGCACTAAAAGAGAATTTTCGGAAATTCGTCCCCTATGGCGTTAAAATAAGGGTTGAAAGTTTGTGTGCAACTTTGACATTTTCGAAGTTAGAAATGCAAAAATTGGTAAATGTGCTTATGGTTTAATGTTTCATAAAAGTGATAAAATAAAAATTTGTAAAAACTTTACACAAAAACTTACTGTAGTTATCATTTTCATTATGAAAAGTTATTCTTAAAGGTGATAAAATAGGGGATGAAAGTTAGTATGAAACGCAATCATAATTTTTTTTTTTGACAAATCACACCAATTGATGTAACCCCAAAGTAAGTTCTAAACTTGTATTACTACTGACTCAACGATTTTAACGATATTTCGCGGCCAACGCCGTGAACAACAGCTAGTTTAAGAAGTTAAGTTTGAGAACGAGTGCCAAATCCAATTAATAGAATATTGTTGCAATGGCGACGTGCATACCTAACCTAATAGAGTATTTGGTTAAAATTATCGTTGACTCATATCATAAAATACTCATAATACTAGTAACGTTCCTATTACACTAAAATAAACAATTACCACTGAATCATTTGGCTTAATCTTAATAGTCGATCCAAGGAATGACTGAAGACAATAAATATTAATCAAAACAAGTACTTTATCTGAAGGGCCAAAGAGATCACTCGTCCAAAAATACGCTATTTGACCATATGGAAAAAAGTGTAGAAATAGTCTTCTGCCATGGATCCCCAAAGACGTTTTCTACACTGGGTATACGTTTATGCATTGGGTATATTAAAAGTAAACACACTGCATTATCGGCATATTACGCGTACGCTCATTCGTGGCTACGTTACGGGATTATTTTGTGGGGAAATAGTGTAGATGCCCACGATTTGTTTGTGATGCAGAAAAAGTGCGTGCGCATACTTACGAATATTCGGGTCCCAAAAAAAGCCATTCTTTTTTGAAAAAAATATACTGACGCTCCCGTCGTTATACATATTGGAAACAGCCTTGTTTGTAAGAAAACATAAACATCTATTTATCCAAATTAAAGATACACATGACAGAAATACGCGCCACAAAAATAAATTAAATCTACCGATATCAAATATGCAAATGTTTCAAAATAGTCCGTACGTTATGTCAATTAAGATAATTCAATTAAGACAATTCCTGAAAGCATAAAAGTAGAACAAAAAGACACAATATTCAGATCACGCTTAAAATTATTACTGATCTCAAAAGCCTATTATTCTGTAGATGAATTCTTAAACGACAAGTTCAGTAAATAAATTAGCTTGTAGCGTGTGTTACTTCAATCTCACGTCCACGGAAAAAATAAATTAAGTAGGTATAAAATATTTGAATAACGTGTATATATTGTTTCTTATTTGTTTTTGCTACACCCAAACTGGGTACATGTTGATCTGCATAATATAAAGTTAACTTTTTGCGTACATGTTGCGAATAAATGACTTATGACTTATACTTACTTACACTTTTCTCCATACGGTCCAAATTATTTATTTGCATAAATGTAGGTAAATACATAGAATTTTAACAAATATTAATAATTCTATGTCATAACGGACTGCCTCCGTGGTCCAGTGGTCAAGGCGTTAGACTTGTGATCCGGAGGTCGTGGGTCCGAATCCTACTGGGAAGCAACAAAAGAACTTTGTGAAGAGTTGTTTCCCGACTAGTTAGGATATTACAGGCTTGAATCACCTGATTATCCGAAAAGAAAGATGATTCCATGTTTTGGAAAGCACGTATATAAACTGTGAGTCCCGAACGCCATCTAGCGTTTCCTTTAATCTATCCAAGGATTAGTTCTCGTCCATGATTGGGTTGCGGAGGTCAGACGGCAGTCGCTCTGTGTAAAAACCAGTAACCTCGTCAAATCTCCTTGGTTAGGTAGCGGACCCCGGGTTCTGAAGCGTTACCGCTGAGTATGCAACCGAGAATTCGCTCAGATGGTGATGATGATGATTATTAATTCAATGTCAAGGCTAGAATAAGATAATGGACAGCGAAGTCTTAGTATTAAGGGTCCCGTTTGTACCCCGTCCGCCCGTCCGCCTGTCCGCCTGTAAATATTTAAGTCGGGCTCCCATACAACAAAGTGATTTTTTATGGATAATGGTACTGACGGAACCCTTCAGGCACACGTCCGACTCGCACTTGTCCGTTTTTTAGACGTTATAGGTAGATTGGCAAATCCTTCCTTTATTGGGAGAGGCCTTTATAGTTTGCACTGGACTAATAAAGGTTATAAAGAATGAACCGATCACTATTTTGATTCCTTCTTCCACCTTCTCGCCCCCCGTCACGCTTAAAGTGGCCTTTGAGTCTCGCGGCCTTATGCTCTATATGCTCAGTCTGCCCCTTAAGGGAGATTTAGACGTGATAGTATGTATGTATCATCATCATCATCATCATTTCAGCCGCATAACGTCCACTGGACATAGGCCTCTCCCAAGGATTTCCAAAACGACCGATCAAGAGCGGCCTGTATCCAGCGCTTTCCAGCGACCTTGGTCAGGTCGTCTGAGCACCGGGTGGATGTCCTACGCTTCGCTTGCCAGTACGTGGTTGCCATTCGAGAACCTTTTTGCCCCATCGGCCAGCGGTTCTTCGCGCTATGTGTCCCGCCCACTAACACTTCAACGAACTTATCCGCTGGGCTATGTCAGTAACTTTTGTTCTCCTACGAATTTATTAATTTCTGATTCAATCACGTAGGTTTTTTTACATACATAGTGTATGTATGTAAAAAAAGAAGTCTTGTATATATTTGGTATGGTGCGTACGGTAAACATAAAGTTACCAACCACGCATTCCGAAAATATTCTATTGACTAAAAGGCGCACGTGCCAACACCAAATTAGAAAGACAGAGACAGATATACCTCTTATACACATCGCCGTACGTTAGAGCGAGATGGAGAGAATGCATCGCGACACCATTTCAGGAGAAACTCTTACCATTCTCAACTGAAGAACATCCTATGTCGCCTGAAAACAGTCTTTCGAAATTTTGTTTTGTTTATGAAACGAATAGAGTTGAACTTGGCTTGCGGATTCTTGTGTAGTTATTTCGGGATCAACAGAACGCGGGAAAACAAATTTCATTTTAACCACTAGAAGTTTAAAGTGCAATTTTAATGTGCATCTAGATGTACTTATAGTCCGTGGCATATCCATATTTGTCATTGTGAAAATGAGAGATTGAGATAAGGGGATACTTGAATTTATTTGGCTCCAGTGCTGCCCGCAGTTGAAATAAATTATTTTAAAAGAAACGGATATATAATTTTAAATTATGTCTCGACCAAGCCCTAGATAACCTTTAAAACTATTTTATGAACTACTGTTTACAGTTTAAAGTGAGAACGTGAAGCTTTTCTTCGCACATTAGCGAAAAACGTCCACTTTTGGTTAATGAGCTTCTCGTTCTCACTTTAAACTGCCTTTAGACAGCTTAAAAAATTCACACACACACGAAAAAAACAAATGGACATAAACGTGTAACCTGTGGAACTAAGTAATTGACTTGCCAATCGAGTGTATTGGTTTATAATCCAATGGCAATCTTTGAACAACTCTCTTTTATGCTGGTCTGGGAGAGAGAAAAAAAAACATACATACATATTTGCACGCATTTTTCCCATGGGGGTAGGCAGAGACTATAGATTTCCACTTGCTACGATCCTTGCAAACCTCTTTTGCTTCGTCAACACTCATTACTCTTTTCATATGCTCTCCGGTTATAGGTACTCCTTACTTAACCTTTAAAAAAAAACATACAATTTATCAGCTGCTTATATTCTCGCGCAGATTGTAAACGCCAATCAAAGGAATGGGAGAGATTAGAATCATGTTAACAGGCGCAGAGGCTAGCACACTATTTTGAATTTTTTTTTCTTTACGCCCACTATCTTGCTAAGCGTGGCCTTTCGGTCTTATGGACCTGGGTTCTGTTGACCCTGTTAAAGACAAAGACGTGTATCAATATCTGTATGTATCTTTTAAAATGGTAGTGGTCACCATCGTTTTAACGTATACCGCAAATCGCAACCCAAAACCGTCCGTTTCATTTCCCGCCAAGTTTGCTTGTAAGTACCTCTGAGTTTGTATTAGACTAAAGAGGTTATTACACAATTTGATTTGTAGGGACATTACTTAGCATCCTTGCTAGGTGGCCTGTGATTACACCATGCTTCACAGACATAAAAGGGAAGCAGACCAAACATTACAATACTTAGAATGCGTGGCAATTTTTCACTCGTAGCTTATTTTTGATTGCCTAAATAATATATTTAGGCGCAAACAGTTATTGCAGGTATTTGTATTCTAAGTACTATTTTTGTTTCAAATATTACCAATTATGATAAAGAAAAACAATAAAACTAATGCAGCTTAAGTGTAAATTCATGCCACGCGGCATTCTTTGTTTTATGCAATAATTTTTAGTCTGTTTTCTTTTATATGTCTGGGCTATACTTACTCGCATCCTAAATCTTGCAGACGACGTTAAGACGAAGTGGTAGCTAAAGTGGCGCCCTCATTTGAAATAAATTGTTTAAAACGAAATATGGTGATAATTAAAAATTTGATTTGTATAAATGTCTCGAGAGACCTTTAAACTATTTTATGAATAACCTTTGAAATTATTACTAATAGTCCGTCTAGTTTTAAAACTGTTTTTCGACAAAAGTGGCCACTTTTGGCGAAAAACAGTTTTAAAGCTAGACGGACTACCAATATTACTTTCAAAGGTTATTCATAAAATAGTTTTAAGGGCTTTCTAGACATTTATACAAATCAAATTTTTAATTATCCCCATTATTAGTTTTAAACAATATATTTCAAATGAGGGCGCCACTTTAGCTACCACTTCGTCTTAACTCAACGACCATTTGCGCGTTTTGTTATCTGTGACACAGGATATCAAATCGCCATTTTCAAGTTTTTTTTATAGATATAAGACGTAAAGTTTAATCGACATAGCTTTTGTTGCGATTATATTGATGAATGAGTTTATATATCATGAAGTATAATTGATTCTACTTTGTAAAAAAAAAACTTATGTGAACAAAGCGCACCAAAGCGTCCTAAATCGAAGCGCTGCGATTACACCTTCCTAACAAGGATATACGATTAAGCATCAGAGCCATTGATACCTACAATTTGACTCTAACTAGAATAGGATGCTTACCGTGCTAACTGCGATTATGTTTCCTAAATGGGTTCTTTAAAATCGGATAGTGTAATAACCGCTTAAATGACGTATTTAAAAATCAATGCAAACTGGAATGCCTATTTTGTCTGAACGAAAGAGATTGACTACATTTCAGTACTATGACTAACCATTGTACGCCAGATAAGTATGTAAACAAGCACTCGCGTATACATATACTTACTGTGTATAATTATAGCTACAACGTTTACATAATTCTGTCTGATGCAGTTTTCTGACGTCAAAACTCATCACAATACCTAAATAAGGGGCGTGCAAAAATCACTTGCCGAAACCAATCCGGTATTTCTGACCCTTGGTGTCTCGTACATTTTCCCCTATTTCATACAAAAACTACAAGGAAAGAGGGGGAGGGCAGCTCAGGCTAAAATGTACAATTTTGGTCGGGCGCATACGCAGCACGTGTTTCGGTTATTAGTGTGGGTGTCGTTTTTTATGTGTGTGCAGGGCGAGTGGCAACGTCTTGAGTTAAATTTTAATCTCGAATAATAATTAGTATTGAGTTTCTTCTCTTTATAAGCAGACATGGCCCAATTAACCTTTTAGGTTTCCATACCCAAGGGGTAAAAACGGGACCCTATTACTAAGACTCCGCTGTCCGTCTGTCTGTCACTAGGCTGTATCTCACCTCGGGAGAATCAAAGGCCACTTTAAGCTTGATGGTGAGCAAGAAGGTGTAAACAGGAATCATTTCTTACTTCAGTCAACTGGTGTACTAAAGGCCTGATCCAGAGAGTGTTGACCCTTAATCACCACGCTTGACAAACGGGATGGTGATCGCAGAAGGTAGTATAAAGTCTTTGCATAGAGGAAGCTGTACCAACTATGTTGTAAAATGGCTGTACCGTTCTGTGTTTCATTAACTAGTACCTGCCACTGTGACATCTTTTGACTCCCATTGAAAAGTGAAAAGATGGTGATGGTGGTATTGTACTCTGCCGTCACCAAAATGCCAAATTCTGAGTATGATCTCATTTTTTAAATACCCACTTACTTTTTTTCATATGTCAAAACTATGTTTACACGCGTGTTATAGTTTAAAAATCCCACCATTAAAGTTAACATACTGTAAATATTAAAACATAATCAAAAAGAACTTTGAATTCACATGAAATAATTTAATTTCGTGTGACATGTCAGAAATTAGATTTAAATTTTATCTTTTTACATAAATAAGACCTGAATCTAAGACAAAAAGAAATAGGATTTTTAATTATACGTGAATTATATCACAACCGGGATCTTTTTTTAATAGTTCAATGAAAAAGTTAACCCACGATTAAAAAAATCTTATGTAATTTGGTATCACTAGTCCTGTGACGTATTACGACACTCCCACGCACATTTCAGCGAAATTTTCAGTAGTATTTCAGCTACCGTTGAGAAAGCACGTTTCACCGAAAATTTCAAGTATAATTACGCCTTGGTTACAGCTGGGTTAAATCTATTATGAGAGTGTAATCATGATGCGTGTGGTAATGTGTATGGGATTAATGACTTGGATTTACACGTGTCTATAAAATGTGATATTGTGACCTCGTTTGAATTGAAGTTTGGATGAAATTTAAGAAAAATAAGTTTTGAAAACATTTTTGCTAAATACTAAGCACGTCTTTGCGAAAACACATCTAATTTTAGTTGAGAAAGTGGTAGATAGTTCAGTAAATTTACGTTTCGGCTATTTCTTTTCAACTTCGCATAGTTGGGCATTCCTGAGTGATCACTGACATGCATATTATAATTAGAGGCGGAAAACGGGAAAGCGCGATTTTCTATATAGCGAGGTTGCCTGGAAGAAATTGCTTAGCAATAAGGCCGCCTTTAGCGCATTATGTTTTGTATTTATTTATTTTGTGCAATAAAGCCAGGCACTGAAACAGCTCAGCTCAGGATGCAAATTGTCTCCATGATGGGTTAGGAGAACAGAAAAAGTGAATATCTAACTCTTTCCACGCAGATCGTAAAAGCCGATCAAGTGAATGGGCGGAAATGTGATCAGCAGCTAGGAACCTATCCTGTCACTACCAATTTCGATTCCTTTTTTCACTATCCCGCCCACAATCACGCTAAGAATGGCGGTAGGGCGTCGTTAGGTCTTGCCGCCCTCGGCTCTGTCTGCAGAGGCCCAGAGAAGTACTTAAATTTTAAATTTGTAAATTTAAATTTTTGAATTTTTGAGCAGCGACATCTATCGTTGACCAAAAAAAAATCGTGTAAGAATTCTCCAAATTTACCGAAATTGTTAATTTTTAGGGTTCCGTACCCAAAGGGTATAAACGGGGTCCTAATACTAAGACTTAACTATCCTTCTGTCCTTCTGTCTGTCCCAAGGCTGTATCTCATGAAGCGTAATAGATAGATAGTCAAAATTTTATACCAAAAACTAAATAAAATGAATATTTAAGAGGGGCTCCCATACAACAAAAGTGATTTTTTATACATAATGGTACGGAACCTTTCGTACGCGAGTCCGACTCGCACTTGGCAGGTTTTATTAACTTTATATTAACTTTCAATCATCATTTTATAACACAAGTTTAAGCCAATGTAACGGAACAATCATTTTATAGCAATTTTTCAAACAAAAATTGATGACCTGATTCTTTTAATTGATATAACTTTTTTATTTATAAACGGATTTAGATGAAACAAACACTAAAGTTAAGTGAGGCTTATCAAAATACATTAGTGAAACCCGTAACCGAATCGGTGCAGCCGTTTCTGAGATTAGCGAGCACAAACGCACAGACAAACAGACAAAAATTCTAAAAATCATAGTTTTGTGTTCCATTGCGTTGATGAAAGCCCCCAACAATATTTTTCCTCATTTATCTTCCACGTACAGACAGCGATCGGTTACGATTTTATTATATGTAAAGATATAGATTTATATTAAAAAAAAATATACCTACGAACAAATCACACAGATGAGTCAGCCCCAAAGTAAGTTCCAGACTTGTGTTATGGGATATTAACTCAACGATACTCTACTTTATAATAAATACATATATAGATAAACATCCAAAACCCAGGTCATGAAAAAGATTATTTTCCATCTTGACCTGACCGGGGATCGAACCCGGGACCTCCAGATGACAGCCTGGCATGATGACCCCTAGGCCACAGAGGTCGTCAAAATGGCTTTTCCATCACGTTAAACGTGGCCTTATGATCTTACTCCTACATTCTCAAAAATGCCCTGTCTGCTCCATTAGGGATAAAATAAAGACGTGAGGGACGATGGTATTAATGTGTATTTCTATAGTTATATATGTTTTCTAGTATCGTAGGACAGTGCTGTCAGAAATATTTACACCTTGACACACAAAGACTTTTTTTTATCGAAAAGTCTCGGAGTTGTGAAAAAATATAAATACACCGCGAAATGGTCGAGTAACCTAATATTGTAACCTTTTTACAGGCCTACAATTGAGTTGTACGATGTCCGCGCTTTGGCACAATTTGTCCCATTTGTAGGATTTTCCATTCATACTTAGATACAATTAGTTGTAAGGCTCAGCGGGGAGTTCGATATGAAGATTTTGTGGTTTTGGAGATCCGTCGAAAACGTAGAAGGGCTATTCATACGTCAGAATGATTTTTCGTAGAGTTCATAGGCATTTCATTCAAGATGAAGTTCTAAAGCAGTCAAACTACGCAATTCAATAAATCATTATATAAGGGACAAATTACACTGATTGAGCTAGCCCCAAAGTAAATTCGAGACTTGTGTTATGGGATACTAACTCAAAGATACAACATTTTATAACAAATACATACCTTTTTCGAATTTTCCTGGGTCTTGGATGTTTATCTATCCAAGACCCAGGACAATTTGAAAAAGGCCATTGTCCAATTTGCTCTGAACGGGGATCGAACCCGGAACCTCTGGGTGACGGACTAACATGGTGACCACTACACCACGGAGGTCGTCATTATAATGAGTGTTAAAGGAATAGGATATGGTGGATAAAAGTTGATGTGGTAGAACACATGATAGCTCAGTTGAAATATTTAGACTTAAAAGCGTAGAAGAAAAATAATTCTGAATGCATTTTTGTACTGAAAAATGTGGATGAGGTGTAACGTAGGTATGCAAGTATTTTTTTATAGTCAGAAATAAATCACTTAGATAGAGTTAGTTATATTTGTACTAATCTATCAGTTATGTCTTAGGCGAGAGCGGGTCAATGAACAACTCTCACTATGGTATCACTATCCCGAAGATATCTATCTGCTGCTTTAAACATCTTGTCTTCTGTCGCTTATACTGCATTAGATTTTTCACTTTTTTATATTTGAGTCTTTTTTTCACATTGATGGGTTCATTAAAATATATTTCGGCCTATTGACTTTCGGATTTGTAATATAGAAACAGCAAAATTACAAATCAACCATTCAATATAAGCGAGCAAAAATATATAAAGACTTCTTGAATATCGAACGCGCTCTATTCGATTTGTTCCTTTTACAATGTGTATGGCCAGTGTTTATTATGTTTTTAAATTACGAACAGAAGTTTCAATCTCTTTACTAACTCCTGAACATAAGAATCACGGCATACGGAACCATTCTAGTAACTTTACATTATAATTTCTAGACCTCTTTTTTACATGTCTTCGTGTGAATGCGGTTTTTAAATTATTTGCGCATTTTGCACCTCAATGGAAACTTCAACAATTTGAAGACATTATTAAATTCGAATCAAGTATCCTGATCTTTGATAGCTGACGGAGCGTATAACAAATTACATTATTAGGTTTGAAAGTGGTTGATTTTTTTTTCTTCAGTTTAGTGATAAAGTAAGTATTTACTTCTACAAGTTTATTTTCTAGGCAAATTAAAAATACTCCCGACGACACCATCTAGTGATGAGTGGCAGAACTACATATTCCAACCGATGTTAAGTGGAATTGACAGCCGTAGCGCCATCTATTATTTGCCTGATAAATTTAAAAAACCCAACTTTCAAGCGTCAACCCCCGATAAATTTTAAATGGCTAAACCGATTAAAATTTAACTAAGTGAAAGAGGCCTGTCAGAATCGTAGCAAGTGTAGGTCCATATAGTCTCTGCCTACCCCTGTGGGAAACAGGCGCGATAATATGTATGTATATCTGTGTCACTCTCTCTTTTAGGGATCCGTACCCACTCGTAAAAACGCGGGACCCTGTAACTTAGACTCCGCTGTCCGTGTCCGTCCATCCGTCTGTCAGTCTGTGTCTGTCACCAGGCTGTACCTCATGAACTGTGATAGCTAGACAGTTGAAATTTTCACAGATGATGTATTTATGTTGCCTCTATAAAAGCAACTAAAACAGAATAAAATTGTAAATAGGCTCTTACCACTAACATGGTTTTTATAGATATGGTACGAAACTTTTCATGCGCGAGTAAGACTCGCACTTGGCCGGTAATTTACTTTTCAGTTTCCAGTTGAAATATATTACAAATGGGCTGGAAATACGTTTCCCCTTAGTTACAACAGACAAATATAAATATATAGGAACAAATAAAAATATATAGGGACAAATAACACTGATTAAACTAGCCCCAAAGTAAGTTCGTAACTTGTGTTATGGGATACTAACTCAACGATACCAAATTTTGTTAATAAATACATATAAATATGTAGATAAATATCCAAGACCCAGGACAATTTGAAAAAGGCCATTTTCCAACTTGCTCTGACCGGGGATCGAACCCGGGACATCTGGGTAGCGGACTAGCATGGTGACCACTACGCCACGGAGGTCGTCAAAAATATTCAATTAGCTAGAGTTATTTATGTACTTGCATCGAAATGTTGATATGAATATGGATCTTACTGGAATTTCTAATGGACAATCCCGTGTTGCCAACAATATTACAAGTAAATATTCATAAAAACCTTAGAAACAGATAAGACAAATGATGACCTCCGTGGCGTAGTGGTCACCATGCTAGTCCGCCACCCAGAGGTCCCAGGTTCGATCCCCGGTCAGGGCAAGTTGGAAAATAGCCTTTTTCGAATTGTCCTGGGTCTTGAATGTTTATCTATATATGTATTTGTTATAAAATATAGTATCGTTGAGTTAGTATCCCATAACACAAGTCTTGAACTTACTTTGGGGCTAGCTCAATTAGTTTTATTTGACCCTGTATATTTATTATTTATTTATTTATTTAAAACAAAGTTAATTAACATACAATTTTTATTAGTATACACATGAGTATTTTTATTCGATTTTACATATTGGTAACGTCGCGCGTGCAGTGGTTTAAATTGGTTAAAAGTAAATAACTTTTTCATTTAATAAATCACGTGATTTTTCTGCCCTTTAAAATTAATCCCGGGATTTGAGGCATATCCACTTTATTCTTTCGCTGGATGAAATCAGTGTAAGTACATAAATAACTCTACCTAATCCCGACCTCTGCTTGTTACACAATAATTAGATACTAACCTACATTTTTTTTCAACCACATTTAATACTTAAAAGGGTGAAAACACAAAACCGAAGCTTTATTTATATTTATTTTCAAAGCCAGTTATTACGGAGTTTAATAACTATTATAATAACATACAACAGTTGTGTGCACAGTAGCTCAGCGGGCGGCGAGGTGGCTCAGAGAGGGTCAATTTGGGTAGCTCGTGGATGTCTGTTGAGCAACGACTAGAAGAGATAGGGGTTTTGATTAGGAATTATTTAACCTTAGGGCGAGTTCGGACGATACGCGCATGCCAAGTCCACCAGAAAACGAGCGCCATGCAAGCGCAAGTTGTGTGCGCGTCATGAATTCGGTTAATGCAATTTGAGTTGTATTGATGTGTAATATTATTAAGACTCAAATTATACTGAACAAATTTCAAAAAATTCAAAAACCGCGCTTTTCTTGCTCTTGCTATGCGTAAAGCGTGAGTTTGGCGTACGCGTGTCGTCCGAACACGCCGTTATTTATCTATATCATTATCATAAATATAATAAAACAGTAGAAATCGTGTGCTTGAACATTTCATAAATTTATAAAAAAAATGTCAGGCGATAAAAAAGAGCAACAAAACACAAAAAAGATTTCTTTTATATTTTTCTTTATTTACTGTTCACGCTTTTCGTCGAATCTACCGAACGGATTTTTACGCGGTTTTCGGCTAAAGATTAAACTCAGCTTGAGGAAAAAAAAATTCTAGTAGTAACATTTATTTTCTTTATTTATCTTCCGGGTCGGGCGAATGGCCGCCGACCTGTTGGTCGCCCCAGGTACAGATGGGCCGACGAGGTACAAAAAGACCTGCGATGCCTCGGAGTTGACGATTGGCAGGAACGCTCACAAGACCGCAAGAAATGGCGCCATCTAGTGTCGGAGGCCAAAACCCAAGATCCACTTCGGATTGCTGCGCCACCGTAGTAAATAAGTATTTATCTTCTGGCACCTACCTCTCTATATAGACATCGACCAACTCAGATACTTGCTTGTTTCGTTAAATCTAATGCGTTAAACTGTGACGTTTACATTTGAAGTGTAGATTTGTCACATCTAGTAAACCCACATCCACGCCACAATTAAAGGTGGTAAACCCGAGTCTTGCTTAGTCGCAATTGTTGAACATCGCCAATTCCACACTTCCGGCGACATTTTTGTCGCGCGCAACAAAAAAAGCGGTACAATGTCGCGTGTAATTCAAACCACATTTGTCATTTGTCGGCCCTATTGTAAACTTTTGTTGTGAAATCGATATTGGCCTACTTTTTTTGGGCATTTTAATGTACCACGAGTATGAGTAACTATTGGATTGGTATCTTTTGTTAAACGGCTTTTAAATGGTTACAAGAGGAATAAATATGTCTGTAGAATGTTTGGAATTGATCAATTATGTAACGTCTAACAATATATACTGAACCTATTTAAAGGGTGACTTTAGTCCATGATACTAAATAACTTTCCCCAAGGAAAGTGTAAAGAAATATGAAAAAAAAAATATTTTACATACTTAATATTTATTGCTTCCTTGTACAATGCAATAATGATATAGATAGTTATTAAATTATAGTTAAATTAGAATTTACCATGTCGTCCAAATAAATAAATAAATATATACGGACAAATCACACTGATTGAGCTAGCCCCAAAGTAAGTTTAAACCTGTGTTATGGGATACTAACTCAACGATATCATATTGTATAATAGATACACATATAGATAAACACCCAAGACACAGGACAATTTGAAAAAGGCCATTTTCCAAATTAGCTTTTATCCGCATCACCTGTAGGTTGACTGGTAGAATAGGCCCTGGGCATTAAGTCCGCCTGTTACAATTTTTCTCACAAAGTTAAATAAACAAAAATACAGGTGTTCCAATAGAATAAGGATCAATTAAGGGCCCTGGCGGGCGCTGCTATAGGAGAAGGGCTATTTTAATTTTAAAGTTGCAATTAATGTGTACGCGTGTGCTTTATGTACCTATGTATATGTAATATTTATTTGTATATGTAATTGTGTTGTATCCATTTGGTAATTTTCCCATTTTATTATTCAATAAGTTACCATAAATATTGATAAATTTAAAATGCTATTATTTGATAAATAGTGTATAGTCATACTTTGGATCAGAGAACATCGGTCAATTCGTATGAGAGGTTATATTGTATTATATTAAGTATAAGCAAAGATAATATAATTTCTAACTTAACATATACCCAACGCCATAGAAACTATTAGACGGCCCAAAAGTAGGCAAAACTAGTGTTGTGGTTAATCACACAGAGATGGCAGCACACACGACTTACAAAAACAATTCGCTATTTTCACTTTGAAAATGGACATGATCATTTGACACGTGACATTTTTTGTGACATTTTATTTTGTTAACAGTACCAAATTATTTTTGACCCAGGAAAATACCCAACTGTTTAATGTGGTTTTATAAATACAAAAAGGTACCTAGGTAATCACAGTCATCTCTTCAAAATGGAAACTTGTTGAGAGCCCTAAATGTAGGGCATGTGAGGAACTAGAGAAGACAATAAGACACATCCTGTGTTGCTGCGAATCAATGGCCGGAAAGCGTATGGACCTCTTTGGATCAGCATATCCTAAGTAAGAGGACTACAGGCACTACGCACCAGGTGACATTCTGAAGCTTATGCAGTCCTTCTTCAGAAATCCTGATGCGGGTGAGTAAGGCAAGGGGGTAAGAACAATATAAATATAACCCTGCAGTTTGACGTGCTTCCAAATATGGACCCCAAAGCAAGAAAAGACCTAGGTAATCAAAGATGATTATGATTATGCAGCAAAATACGCAAATTCCGTGTAATTACAAAAAATGCTATCCCACGGTAGCAAATCTCTAATCCTGAACCGACCACCCAAACCGCTTTCACTAATCCACCAAACTTATCCAAAATGCACCCTAACTATTACACCATAAGATTAAAGTTCGTATCATGCACAATCAGGCCACACTAATCCACCAAACATATGCGAAACACACTTTATCTTTTAGCTAATAAGGTTTAAATTTCTATTAACTTGCAAAGTATCAGATTTACTTATAAGTAGTCAACAAAAACTTATTATTTAACAAATATTTGTGGTAATTAACACTAGTTTTGACACAATGTAGTCACTCGAGCACAGTTCCGAATTTGCCACTACACTACTGATCAAACCTGTTGCTTTATATTGCAAATAAATTTGCCGCCAAAAGAAGTTTCTATTTGGTAGTTCATTATTTGGATACGGAAGCTACTTCCTTGGCAGAAAAAAGGTTCTATTGAGCCGCAACCCTTTCGGTTTTGAATTAACGACATATTTATAGTATTTTTGTTTGGTTCATAAAGCAGAAAGTGGTTGTTAAAACTATAAGATGATGTGAATATAAGATGTGTTTAGAGCATGTTATTTCCCTCGTGCACGATTAATTTTATTACATGATAGTACGTAATACAAGGGAACTATGAAAAAATTCAAAAACGAGAAATGAGTTTCTTTAAAAAAAGTATCGAGTAAAAGTGAATCAAATATGGAAATACTTAGTGAAGCGCTACACAAAGGATCATAAAATCACGGGTTAAAATCCTACATTCATCAAATGTGTGTCAGGTTCACAACATGGATTCAAAAATACGCCAAGTTTTGGGAGCCTAGTCCTACAGAATAAGTAGTAGTACTAACGTACAGAAGTCTTACTCAGAAAATAAGTTCAAAGAAATATCTCCTTAATGTGGTTAGCGCTATCGTTTAATTTAGCTCGCGTCAGAACTTCTCGCCTCTTCGTTTAGATACCTAGCGCATAGTAATAATGTAGGTATATTTTCGATACCTAAACGGGGAGTGACACAGGCCTGACAAGGCATAGACTTAATAACTATTTATACAAAACGGAATCTCCTAAGGTCCCACGCAATATGCGTCCCTGTTCCCCGTCTCTGCATCTCTCCCCCATTCTCGCCTTGTCGAGTGTGTGAGCGGGTGAATACACACACATTGACGTGTGCACGAATGTATAGTTTCGTTTGTACTTGTATAGGCATAAATAATACTTAGTTAGTGGTTAATGGAGATATTTTTCTTCATATCAAGTGTTATATAGATAATAGGCTATTTGAGTTAGTTTTTTTTTTGGACAATATTTTATACGAATAACAAATAACAAGAAGCCGTTTTCCGAAAAAAGAGAGTAAATTGGTTATTAAATGAGGCAGCAATTATCATTTTAAATATAAGAGCGGGAGCGTGGTGGGGACACCTCGCTATCTCTTTCGTAAGCGTTTCATCTAATAACAGTGACGTCACTTATTGTCGAGTCTTGCGGCTCTACGCAGGCAGAGTCTAGGGCCGCATGACTCCAAGTCCACTTTTAGCATGATGGTGGGTAAGAAGATGGAAAAATGATGATTGTTCTTCCAGAATAATTAAAAATGCTATCGTTAATGGTATAATTATCACCCGTTCTATCGAGTTGCGTAGAAAAGCTTCTGGTAGATTATTAGCATGAATTTACGAGTTTCTCACGTAGAGCTTTTGGCCGACATGTTTCGACCTCATCCTGAGGTCTTCAGCAAATGTGGCTATAGGACGCGCGTACACGAAGCCGCTTCACAATAAACTGAACAATACTGTGAAAGTTTCTTTTGGCGTTTCTTCCCAGCAGTGGTCGTTACGAAGCGCTAGTATCGGTAGCTTTTCAATAAAAGTAAACTAAATTTTAATATACTTTCCACGTAACGTAAATAATACCTATTGACGTGTAAAAGTAGTCACCAGTCACCTGTAGGTTGACTGGTAGAAAAGGCCATGGGCGTTAAGTCTGACTGTTACAATTTTTGTAATAAAGTTAAATAAATAAATAAATAAAAATAGAAAAGCCTCTAAAGGAAAAAAATACTGAATAAACATTTGAATCTTTAACCCTTTTACCGCGAGACTTTATATCAGTTGTCATACCCCCAGCGCGAGGGGTAGTAAATCTAAAATAAATACCTACAACCAAAAAGCGATGCGGATACGTTAGTTATGTGCAATACGAGCATTTTTTTTGTCGGAAATATCCGACGCTCGCGGAATTGGGCCCGACAATGTTTGTCGGATAAATCCGACGTTCGCGGTAAAAGGGTTAAATCTTTAAACCAAAAATTAATATGACACTGAGTGGTGCGTAGTGCGGGTGGCGCGAGCAATCGCCCGCAGCGACAATGCGGTGGTTAGTGGGGGTTGCTGGTGGTTTAGCTGGTAGACTCACAGCTTTTTCTTTTCTCACAAGTGAGTATGAAAGGATATATCTGCGCTTCATCTTTGGCCTTCGTAAGTATGACCACATATCGCCTTACCGATCTCAACTTAATTGGCTACCCAATTGCCAACGTCGAAATTAACACATTCTGTTTCAATCCTTTTTTCAATTCTCTTCCACCCAAAAACTCCGTCCTATTTGAAATCAAGATTAACTTTTCTGGGTAACACCCATGACAGAGAGCTTCGCTCGTCGAATAATCTTCTCCTTGCTGTACCAAATTATCGGATTGAGTTTTTCCGACATTCTTTCACTGCTACAGCTGTACAGCTTTAGAATGCCCTCCCTGTAGATATCCGCAAATCTTGTAGTCGCCTCGCGTTCAAAAAAGCGTGCGTAACCATTATCTGCACAAACTGTCAGACGGATAGAATATATTTTTATGTAGATTTGTATCATTTAGATAAGTAGTTATGTATATTTAGTATTTGTATTTATGTAGGATACACTTTATATAGAACTATATATTTATTTATTTTTATTTTCAGTTAGTTTGTATTGGTACGTATTATATTATTTATTATTATGTGGTAACGTAGATATGCACGTAGGTTAGTAAGTCTCTCAAGTTTAAATTTTAGAGTTTTTGCACCATATTTCCGGAATTTACGCATGTCAGCATCACCTGTAGGTTGACTGGTAGAAAAGGCCAATTATAATTTCAATAAAAAAATATAAAAAAATAATAGGTAGTCTATATACATATATTTTTATTGAAAAAGAAAATATAGAAGTGAAGTGTTAATAGTATTCTCCATCAGACAGCTTGGCCGCATAGATGTGCAGCGCGCGGAACTCGCAGAACTGGTTGGTGCACCAGCCGCTGTGGCCATCTGTGCAACGGCAGGAGTCGCACTCGTCCATGTACTTCTCACCAGGGATGCATTTGAAGAACGGGTTCTTGATCACTGAAATCATATTGAAATGTTAAAATAACATGTAGTTTTGAAAGAACTCTGGTATCATCATTGTATGGTAGTTGGCAAGACATATCAGATGCCTTTACGTAGCTTAAAAGATCTGACAATATTGCGACTTGCGCTAAGAAGTTAAACTAACAATTTTTTAACCTTATTATGTCCAGCAGATAATTCTAAACAAGTAATTTTTTTTTTAAACATGCTTTTATCTAAAGCGCCCCTCAAGACCAATCAAACTAGCCTAAACTCGATGGGGTTGCGTCGTTTCATAAAAGAGTTCATATGGCCACCTTTCAGCTCCATCATCAGATCAGCTCTACGTTATATTGCATTGTCACGCTAAATACATATGCGTGCTAAATAAAAGCTTGTAATAAAATACTTCGAAGTTTTACCCTGCGTAAAACACCACATTTTGGCTCAGGACTACTTAAACTGGTATACAACATCTCAAACCCGGGGTACTCATTTCACATAGAGTGGTCACCGTAGACTCACAATACACAACCAATATCATAGCTCTGCAGGCAATATGAACCTTATTACCTGGTCCTTACGGTATAATTTCCAAATCTTACCAGTGCATCTCAAACACGGGGTACTCCTTTCATACAGAGCGGTTACCGTACACTCACAATAGACACAAGACGACATAGCTTTGCAGGCCATATGAGCCTTTTATATCTTGATCTTCACTGTATAATTTCCAAATGTAACCAGTGCATCTCAAACACAGGGGTACTCCTTTCACGTAGAGCGATCACCGTAGACTCACAATACACACCCGACGACATAGCTCTGCAGGCAATATGAGCCTTATTTCTTGGTACATACGTTATAATTTTCAAATCTTACCAGTGCATCTCAAACACGGGGTACTCCTTTCACACAGAGCGGTCACCGTAGACTCACAATACACACATGACGGCATTGCGCGGCAGGCTCCCGAGTCTACGGCCTCGCACAGAACACAGTTCTTGTTTTCAGGGACTAGTGTCAGAGAAGTTTCTTCTTCCCAGTACTGATGAGGTGGCCTGGGCTTCACGTAGTGCTGGACTGTGAATCTGCAATAAAAGGAAAATATACTTTGTAAAGCATCTCCACACGAATACGTTTCTGGGAACTTAGAAGCTATGTACACTTTGGCAAAAAGATGAAGTCTGGCCATTCAGCGAGGCATTCCCACGTGTCTCCTTAGCACCATGCCCTGCGACCTTATGGCTCTTACTCGGGGACTTCCCGTATGCGGGCTACCGACCAATGAAAGCCACAAGTCCACCGTTGCCGCCGCCGCAGAAAACCCTGACGTTCAAGGAGCGTTAATCCCAATAACAACTGACTTTTAAAATGAAAATAGGTTCTTTCATCAAACAGCACTAAGAAATACCAGAAGGGAACTTGCTTTCACGTAGAAAAACCGCAATGAAATTGGACCATCCGTTTGAGCGCTACGATGCCACAGACAGACAGATAGACAATATCGTCAAACTTATACCACTCCTCTTCTTATTCGGGAGTTAAAAAGACTTTAGTACACTTGATAAGGAGACTTACGCCTGTGATCCAGGTCGGAACATGGGGGGTGATTCTTCATTTCCTCCTCCCACTGAACTAATCGTGCCTGGGAGTGGCGCGCCGTGTTTCTGTAGTTCTAAAAACACATACAAATAGGGTGTATACCAACATATATACTAATACATTATCGTGTCACACGTACAATATCACGAATAACCGAATGTACTGAAATTAGTTTAATGGTAGATTCAATCCATGATACCGAACAATGTGTCACTTTTTTTATCAGTTTTTCGTAAATGAAACGTCTTTATTGAAAACAAAAAAATATTATAGCGGCTAATAAATAAATTATTTCTTCTAAGGCACCACATCGAGGCAACGTACCCAATATGCTGGCAGCATTCCCTCACAGCGATACTTATTCTCTGAGCAAAAAAGGTACCAGCCCTCGGGTCACCAGTTGCCTCGATGAGACGCGCTGTGATGTCCTTAAAAACAACTTAGCTTCAGGGCCCCAAGGCCCATTATCTCCACTGCGAATGGAAGAAAAATGTAACTATCTCCAAGACCTGCGTATTTCCGCTTTATGGCAGCCTCTGCAGCAAAGGCCGCCGCTCCACCAAGGTTAGACGTTATAGGCAAATGTGAGGGTGCCAGGGTGTCCGCACATGTAGCATTCCACAATTCACCGATCCTGCTTCCATGGGATCAAGGACAAGCTATCTGGCCACTTGCCATCAGTGCGGACATTCCCATTTGGTTCCAAAATGGATGGAATACCGACAGTTCTCAACTTGACCCAAAACTTGCCCAGAGGAACATTACCCTCTAATGGGGCAGATAAAGCATTTTGGGATTTTTGGGTCTTGCAGCTCTAACCACATTCTCTAATCTCATTTTAATATCAGTATAATCGTAAGTTGACGTTTTTGGAGAAAATGTTGCAGTACAGTTTGTTACCGCTTCTTCTGTACTTGCGCTTAGGAAGCGGTAGTAAACTTAGCTGTTAGTAAATGATCTGACGTCAACAACTACCTTTTATGAAATCGAAAGAAAAATTGACAATTATCAAGTGATACAAATATCCATAAAAACAATGTGACACGAATAAGTTGAACAAAAATGGCGGACTACAAAGCAATTTTGTACAAATTCCCGGCACGTAGGTTGAACCAAAATGGCGGTTATCGGCGCCAAGACAAATAGCCGAAATAAAAAATACTAAATTACCTTCAGCATATTTGTTCCCAAAAACCGCAGTGAATATGGAAACCAAGATGACTGGACCAAACATTTCGCATACTATGTTAGTACGGCGGTACTCTCGAGTGGAAATGAACGTTGTTACGTGTCGACTAATTGGTTGTTTGCCAATTACGTGGTTAGACCCTTAATAAATTGTAACATTTTGTATCCGATATGGTTAATTGAACGAACAAGTGAAGTTCTCAGAGTCTGCTTGAACAATCCGGTGCTTGTATGTGTGTATGTTTGTTCGATGATAACTCGAGTAGTTTTGATCGGAGCCTCATGAAATTTGGTAGTCATGTAGAAGCAATCAATAGAATTTTTAAGTTTGAACATGAGCCAAATCTGCCGGGGATGCCGAAATATAAGTAGGTTTCGAAGCGATCGTTTGTACCGGCCTTGTTTATACTACTTAGCATCGTCTATATTAAAGAGTTGCATAACTTAAATATTAAAGATTTTCCTCCAGGATATCCTAGAGACCGATATCTAAGCGTACTTGACTGCGTGGAAAACGTTGTATGTAAATACTCTGACTTAGATGTGCTAATTTTAGGCGATTTTAACTTAAATTCTTGTACTGAACAAGTAAGAGAACAATTTGGTATATTCAAGGAATTATGTAATATAAATCAGCATAACACAATATATAATAAATTTGGTGTTATGTTAGACCTAGTGTTGAGCGAGCAAGCCCCTGAGCAGGTCACTGTTGCGTCATCCTGTCATCATTTGGTGCCAATGGATGTCCTTCATCCGCCATTGGACGTTGAAGTCAACTTCACATTGAATGGACGCACGCCTTTGGTGACTCCGCCCAACTCCACGCAGAATACCCTACCACAGTGGAACTTCTTTAAAGCGGATTTTCATGCTTTGTATTCGTCAATGGCTGAAACTGACTGGACGGAAGTCTTAAATGCATCAGATGTCAACTCGGCTGTTGACTTCTTCTATGACAAAATCAACCAATGTCTACAATCACATGTCCCTCGTAGAAACGTGTCCAGTTCTAATACTCGTAAGCGCTATAATTATCCGACGTGGTTCACTGTCGAAATAATTCGCTATATAAAGACAAAACATTTTCATTATAAAAAATACAAAAAAGAAGGCAAGGAATTTAACAAAGAGATGTTTAAATTCTACAGAGCTCGCGTTAAGCAGCTTATTGACGTAGCGTATTCTAGATATATGAAAGCGACTCAGGAAGCGTTGATTGAAAACCCGTCGAAGTTTTGGCAATATATAAAAAATAAGCGGAAGAATAGAGAGATCTGTACAAATTATACCCACAATGGTCAAATACTGACAGGTCAAGCGGCTGCCGATGGATTCGCTGCGTATTTCAGTTCTGTCTTTCGTTCCGACCTGCCTAAGCTCGATGCGAGTGGGGCCGATAGTGGCGCATTGGAACCCTGCTGTTCACAACACGTGAGTATCATGGGTATAGATTGTAAGGATTTAATTACTGCTGTGAAGAAGTTGAAACCCCATTCTTCGCCTGGCCCTGACTGTATACCAGCATTTATAGTCAAGGACTGCCTCGAGGCCCTAAAGGCTCCACTCCTATATATTTATAATCTTGCTCTGCAAACTTGTACTTACCCTGACACCTGGAAGACAAGTAACGTAACACCAATTCACAAAGCAGGCTCTGTCAATGACATCTCGAACTTCCGCCCTATTGCAGTTATGTCTATATTTGACAAAATTTTCGAGAGTATAATTGACTCTCATTTGCGTCGGCAGATTGATACGTGGCTTGACGAATCTCAGCATGGTTTCCGAAGTGGTAGATCAACAACTACCAATCTCGTCAATTTGGTTGACTATGTCAGCGGTGAATTGAGTGATGGAAGGCAGGTTGATACTTCGTACTTTGATTACCAAAAGGCGTTTGACTTGGTCGACAACGATGTGCTCCTACGACAGTGTTCAGCCTTCGGATTTACCCTAGGGCTTCTGAAATTCTTCGCCAGCTATCTGTCTAATAGGTCACGAAGAGTGAAACTGGGAGGTTTTACTTCCGAAACCTACTATACCAGATCTGGAGTCAGTCAAGGAAGTACGCTGGGTCCCACCTTGTTCCTCATCATGGTTAATGATCTTCCTAAAGTTCTTTCGTCAGCCAAATGCTTGCTTTTTGCGGACGACTTGAAGTTGTTCCTTGGGGTTAGCTGCGCGGCGGACACGGCCAAACTACAGAAGGATATTGACGCGGTGGTGGAGTGGAGTCGTGCGCACAACCTATATTTTAACGTTAATAAGTGCAAAGCAATTACATTTACTCGTTCGCGATCACCAATATGCGCCACCTACCAAATCGATGGCAGGGCAATTCAACGTGTTTCCGAGATTTGTGATTTAGGTGTTACCCTAAATAGTAACTTTGACTTCCACGATCACATATTCAAAATTTGCAAGGAAGCTTCTAAAGCTTTGGGATTTATATTAAGGGTAGCGTCGCAGTTCGAGGATACAAAAGTTGCGCTTGCACTTTACAACGCGTATGTACGAAGTAAATTAGAGTATGGTGCGATCATTTGGGATCCCTATGAAAGCACATATGCCCTTATGATCGAAAAGTTACAGAGGAAATTTGCCCGCTGGTTGTACAAGAGGACTTACGGATATTATCCATACCTATTTCCCTCAATGTATGTTTCGGGAGCGGTGGGCCTTAACACATTAATCTTTCGAAGGAAAATACTCGTGTTAATCCACTACTACTTTCTAATAAACAACACCCATAAAGTTAAAAATGCATTGGCATTAGAGCGATTTGGACTGTGTGTTCCCGCGCGCTGGAATCGAGGTGGTGGGGCGGCTGTAGCGCCGCGAAGACGTCCGCACTTGTTCACTGCTCCCGCTGGCACTAACTATGTAAAAAATGCTCCAACGGCAAGAGCTCTGCAGTTGCTCGGTGACATGCTCGTTCAACAAATTGACATTGACATATTTAACGATTCTATTAATAATTTTATGAATAAGTTAATATTGTATTTAAATTCTATAAATTTTACTATTTAATCTTTTGACATTTTAAATTGACTAACCTGACTTTGTTTTATTTTCTATATTTGTGTTAAATTTTAGCTAACATGCGGATGCTTTGGTTGATGTAAACTGTTAATCTGTGTGTAATTTAAATAAATAAACAATAAATAAACAATAACTCTTAAATAAAGATGATGCTGAGGAGTATGAAGTAGAAAAACTATGCATTTAAAATATATTTTTTTCCTTTCTTAACGTACCTACTTATCTAAAAAAATACGCTAATAATATTACTATCTAGCCTGAATTCAGACTAATTAGCAATTTAACATTGACATAGGACATTGACTGAGAATGTGTCCATCGGCACTTTTCTTACTTTCTCTATAAGGGGAAGACACTTTGGTCTTGTGTCCCTGCTGGTTTATTAAAAATATAGTATTTTTGAGTTAGTATTCCATTACACATTGTGTTCTAAAAACACATACAAATAGGGTGTATACCAACATATATACTAATACATTATCGTGTCACACGTACAATATCACGAATAACCGAATGTACTGAAATTAGTTTAATGGTAGATTCAATCCATGATACCGAACAATGTGTCACTTTTTTTATCAGTTTTTCGTAAATGAAACGTCTTTATTGAAAACAAAAAAATATTATAGCGGCTAATAAATAAATTATTTCTTCTAAGGCACCACATCGAGGCAACGTACCCAATATGCTGGCAGCATTCCCTCACAGCGATACTTATTCTCTGAGCAAAAAAGGTACCAGCCCTCGGGTCACCAGTTGCCTCGATGAGACGCGCTGTGATGTCCTTAAAAACAACTTAGCTTCAGGGCCCCAAGGCCCATTATCTCCACTGCGAATGGAAGAAAAATGTAACTATCTCCAAGACCTGCGTATTTCCGCTTTATGGCAGCCTCTGCAGCAAAGGCCGCCGCTCCACCAAGGTTAGACGTTATAGGCAAATGTGAGGGTGCCAGGGTGTCCGCACATGTAGCATTCCACAATTCACCGATCCTGCTTCCATGGGATCAAGGACAAGCTATCTGGCCACTTGCCATCAGTGCGGACATTCCCATTTGGTTCCAAAATGGATGGAATACCGACAGTTCTCAACTTGACCCAAGACTTGCCCAGAGGAACATTACCCTCTAATGGGGCAGATAAAGCATTTTGGGATTTTTGGGTCTTGCAGCTCTAACCACATTCTCTAATCTCATTTTAATATCAGTATAATCGTAAGTTGACGTTTTTGGAGAAAATGTTGCAGTACAGTTTGTTACCGCTTCTTCTGTACTTGCGCTTAGGAAGCGGTAGTAAACTTAGCTGTTAGTAAATGATCTGACGTCAACAACTACCTTTTATGAAATCGAAAGAAAAATTGACAATTATCAAGTGATACAAATATCCATAAAAACAATGTGACACGAATAAGTTGAACAAAAATGGCGGACTACAAAGCAATTTTGTACAAATTCCCGGCACGTAGGTTGAACCAAAATGGCGGTTATCGGCGCCAAGACAAATAGCCGAAATAAAAAATACTAAATTACCTTCAGCATATTTGTTCCCAAAAACCGCAGTGAATATGGAAACCAAGATGACTGGACCAAACATTTCGCATACTATGTTAGTACGGCGGTACTCTCGAGTGGAAATGAACGTTGTTACGTGTCGACTAATTGGTTGTTTGCCAATTACGTGGTTAGACCCTTAATAAATTGTAACATTTTGTATCCGATATGGTTAATTGAACGAACAAGTGAAGTTCTCAGAGTCTGCTTGAACAATCCGGTGCTTGTATGTGTGTATGTTTGTTCGATGATAACTCGAGTAGTTTTGATCGGAGCCTCATGAAATTTGGTAGTCATGTAGAAGCAATCAATAGAATTTTTAAGTTTGAACATGAGCCAAATCTGCCGGGGATGCCGAAATATAAGTAGGTTTCGAAGCGATCGTTTGTACCGGCCTTGTTTATACTACTTAGCATCGTCTATATTAAAGAGTTGCATAACTCTTAAATAAAGATGATGCTGAGGAGTAGGAAGTAGAAAAACTATGCATTTAAAATATATTTTTTTCCTTTCTTAACGTACCTACTTATCTAAAAAAATACGCTAATAATATTACTATCTAGCCTGAATTCAGACTAATTAGCAATTTAACATTGACATAGGACATTGACTGAGAATGTGTCCATCGGCACTTTTCTTACTTTCTCTATAAGGGGAAGACACTTTGGTCTTGTGTCCCTGCTGGTTTATTAAAAATATAGTATTTTTGAGTTAGTATTCCATTACAAAACTCTCAAACTTACTTTGGGGCTAGCTTAATCTTTGTGATTTGTCCGTATATAAATAAATATATAGGAAGCTTGAGCTAGCCCCAAAGTAAGTTCGAGATTTGTATTATGGGATACTAACTCAACGATTCTATATTACATGACATATATATAAAGGTAAACATCCAAGACCCAGGACCATTTGAAAATGGCCATTTTCCAACTTGCCCTTACCGGGGATCGAACCCGAAACCTCTGGGTGGCGGACAAGCATGGTGACCACTACGCCACGGAGGTCGTCGGTATATATTTATTTATTTATTATTTTAAGCCTCCCTATACAAAAATATGTACAGAAAATCGCCCAATAATACTACTATACGATAGATAACCCCAAAACCAGCCAATATATAGGCTTGTTTATAAAATCACTTGCTCATTATCGCCATTATCGCGTCAGGTGCGGATTCCCTAATATCGTGATGGATGTGGATGAATTATATCCATATTGCTGCTATATTCAATTTATTAGACAACTTTTGTAATTTATCGTTTGCGCTTGATAACAGTGTTATTATGTTTTTATATTGTTTTTAGGGTTCCGTCCAAAGCAATATAAATAAATAATAAATATATAAAAACAAAATAAAAAAATTAGCCTTTATTGCTGCTATTTCAGTTTGTTCGACAATAAATATCTAAAAAAGATAAAATAGAGGTATGTAAAAAAGTAATAAACTTAAGTTAAATAATAAATATATAGGGACAAGTCACACAGATTGAGCTAGCCCCAAAGTAAGCTCAAGCTTGTGTAATAAGAAACAAACTCAACGATACTATATTTTATGTCAAACACATACTTACAATACATAGAAGACAATTCTTGTGTATCCTGAGACAACCAAAAATAAATATGTATCTAAGTACACCCAAAATTTCTTAAAAACTAAACTTCGATTTTAGTGTGATCAACCTAGAATTTTTGGAACCTAGTTCCTTTTCAGACGATACATATATTTTTGCTGGTTGATATCACAATATAATTATGTTAGTATTATTTTCACTATCGCACCACTTATTTACTATTATTTTTACTTGCCAACTGTCACCCAAAGGTAACCTGTAAATTGCCTTGGCGATAAGGCCGCCTATTGTACATCTTACCTATGTATTCAAATGTTATTTTCATGTGTTCTGGTGCAATAAAGTGTTTTTTACTTTTTTAATTTACGGACTTGGTGGCTAGGCGTTTCCATCACGAAGTTTTTTTTTTCAAACTTCGTTCCAACGAGTTTTCCACGACACTCACTCACGCATTTTTTTACTAATAAAAACCGTTGTTATATCGATCCCTTTTTCCCACGAGTAGCCACTGACTCCGATTAACCGGGTTAATTTGATTGGTTAACAAAATTAAGCACAATATGTGCGGTGGAGTGTACACGCGAAATGGTAGTATTCGCGAGTTAACGCCGAACCAGTGAATAAGGTGAGAATTCAAGGGTTTATTTGTTTTGGGGACATTGCTAAATATAATAAAATTATTTTGTGTGAGTACCTTTTGTGTTTCTGTATATTTAATCCTACATTTAGATGTAGTGGTATTTTATTTAATATTGTTGAGATGACAATCTCATAATTTTGTCGAAATATCACTTTTGACCAATTCATTTTTGGACGAGATTAATCTTTAGACCACTTACTATTATGACGACATGCTACTTAGACTTTTTTTCGTTTTTCTTTTTTTGTGTGTCTAAGTGGCCAACACTGGTGTCAGATTTTTCGGGCTGCCTAAAGGCATCTGACATAGCTTGACGACTGCCAAACAATGATGACAGCCGGGACAAACGGTTTATACGTGCCTTCCGAAGCACGGATGAGCTCGAGAATTTTTTTATGTCACTTGTGGTCACCCATCCAAGTGCGAACTACGCCCGGTGTCGCTTTACTTGCGAAAGCGCTACCAATGCGCACTCCCGCCGGGCCACCGAGCTCCTCCACTTAGACATTGAGCGTTTTAGACGAGTTGTTACATAGACCATTTGATTCTAACTCCCTTTGACGCACTTTCATAATAGTAGTTCGCTCCGAACTGGGAACTCTCAAACCCCATATATCTACATGTCTACCAAATTTCCTGAAGATCCGATCAAAGATACTTAAGCTATCGTCGAACAAACATACATACATACATACAAACACCGGATTGTTCAAGTAGACTCGGAGCACAACGGGAGTTTTATGTGGACAACGGCGTTCCTTTTTAGGGTTCCGTACCCAAAGGATAAAAATGGGACCCTATTACTAAAACTCCATTGTCTGTTTGTTTTAGGAGATTCTGTTCTGTATGCAATCTTAATACTTATATTAATTCTATGTATTAAGGGGGTACCTGAATTTTTCAGGGTCCAGTGCTACCCCCATTTAAAATAAATCATTTGAAAAGGAACTACTCTTTATATTTTAAAGTGAGAACGTGTAGCTTTTCATAGCATTTTTGCGGAAAACGGCCATTTTCATCAAAAACGCTTTAAAAAGCTTCACGTTCTCAATTGAAACTATGGACAGTAGTTCATAAAATAGTTTGAAGGGTAATATCAAAGCCTAATTTTAAATAATATCTCCGTTTCTTTTCAAATGGTCTATTTCAAATGCGGGCAGCACTGGACTCCGAAAAATTCAGGTAGCCCCTTAACACCCACCATCCCACTTAACGTGACCTTTGTCTCTTACAGCCCTATGCTCTGTCTACCCCGTTAGTACTATTTAAATGACGTACTCCATCCCGTCACCCCTTGTAACTTTATTTCTTTATCAACTGCAGGTGCATACAACACTCACCTACTGATAAAACTCAAACAATTTGCTCTCAATCAAACGATTATCATATCTTATCAGACATGTGCTGGCTCTCAGGGTGTAGTGTATGCACGTGCTATATAATAATAATTGAATATTGATGAGTGGTTGGGTTAATATACTTGAATATTCTGGACTCCGACTTCTGCCTCCATGGTCCAGTGGTCAAGCGTTCGCCTTGTGATCCGGAGGTCTTGGCTTCGAATCCCACTCGGAAGCATACTTAGTGAAAAGTTGTTTCTAGACCGGTTAGGATATTGCAGGTTTGAATTACCTGATGATCCGAAAAGAAAGATGATTCAATGTTTTGAAAGGCACGTATAAACTGTCAGTCCCGAACGCCATCTAGCGTTTGCTCAAATCTATCCAAGGATTGGTTCTGGTCTACCCTTTGGATTGCAGAGGACAGACGGCAGTCACGCTGTGTAAAAACCAGTAACCTTGTCAAATTACCTAGGTTAGGTAGCGGACCCCGGGCTCTAAAGCGTTACCGCTGAGGATGCAACCGGGAATACGCTCGGATGATGATGATGATGATGACTCTTGACTGTGACAGATTTGAAAAAGAAAAGAGGCAGACCTAGTACAAGGTGGTTTGTAAAGGATTGGAAAAGAAAACAACAGCAAAAGTGTTTAGAAGCAGCTATGCTTCCCACTGCTGGGCAAAAGCCATGCTCTGTCATGGCTCTGGCATGGCAAGCGCAGAAGATGCATCAGGGAATGCGACAGGCCCTTAAGTTAGAGGAAACTTCCAGTCATTGGACGCTAACAGTCATTGGACAGAACACAAAAAAATACTGAGGAGCTCGATGGCCCGGCGGAAGTGCGCACCCGCCCGGCTTTAACAAGTAAAGTGACACAGGGCGCGGCCCGCACTTGGATTGGTGACCACAAGTGGCATGCAAATTACTCGAGCACCTCCGTGCTTCGA
This sequence comes from Acrobasis suavella, assembly GCA_943193695.1. Classification (NCBI taxonomy): domain Eukaryota; kingdom Metazoa; phylum Arthropoda; class Insecta; order Lepidoptera; family Pyralidae; genus Acrobasis; species Acrobasis suavella. The sequence continues at coordinate 3,476,013 of OW971950.1, forward strand.
AAGGCACTTAAAGCCGTTGGTCCCGGCTGTCATCATTGGATGGCAGTCGTCAAGCTATGTCAGATGCCTTTAGGCAGCTTGAGAAATCTGACATTAGTATTGGCCACTTACACTCACGAAAAGCAAGCAATAAAGCTGATAGCTTTTTACCTCTTTACTCTGTAGCTGCAGTGTTCCCGATTTGAAAACAAGCTAGTAAATAAGGTTTTACTGTTACTCAAGGGTTTACCCTACTTAATAACATCTAAAGAAGCTTCATATCCTCAATTAATACCAAAGTCGCTTCCGGCCACCACATAACCTAATAAATGTCCTCAGATTACATTACCTCAAGTTATGGCCGGAATCAATAAGCGATGATCGCAATAAAAGCGTGCTGTTTGCCATTCCTCCCCCCCCCTCGTCTGGGCCCCCCGCAGGCGCCCGGCAATTTAGCCGATATTAAGTTTATACAGCGATTTGTACCCTTCTTTACACCGGTTCGGTTAGGCGACGCTCACTGGAACAAGAAAACGATGTAATAGGGGTTGGATCCCCAGCCAGACAATTATCATCAGTCAGTGTGGAGCTCGGTGGCCCGGCGAGAGCCACACCAGGCGTGGTCCCTTGGATTGATGACCACAAGTGGCATGAACATTTCTCGAGCTCCTCCGTGCTTCGGAAGGCACTTATAAGCCGTTGTTTCCGGCTGTCATCATTGTATGGCAGTTGTCAGGCCTGGCAAGGCAGCCTGAAAAATCTGACACCAGTATTGGCCACTTGCACACATGAAAAAAAAAAATCAGCCATGGCCCAATGTCATTTGGTATCAGCTCTCCTTATTTTCTCACGCCAGTTTTCTCTATTATAATTTTCTATCATATCCGGGGTTACACCCATCGTCATCATATCTTTTTTAATGGTACTAGACCAAGTCGCGGGAGGGCTTCCACTGCCTCTCCGTCCTTTGGCTATGCTCATCACCTTCTTTGTCATGTGGTATTTGGTATGGTCCAAAACAGTCTGCTTTCTCTCATCTTGTCCTGAATCTTGGCTACTTCAAATGTTCCGCGGATGTGCCTGTTCCTAACCTTATCCCGCAACGTAATTCCTCCCGCCCATCTTAGCAACCGCAATTGCGGACAGTGCGTTTTTTGCTCTTCTTGGCAACGCATTGGCCAGCATTCCACACCACAAGCACCTATCTTAACATGCAGGGCAAGTTGGAAAAAGAACTATTAAAATTTCTTTTGGTTCGTAGGTGTTTACGGTTTATCGATATTATGTATATAGTTTCGATGAGTTAGTATCCCATAATCAAGTTTAAACTTACTTTGGGGTTCGCTCAATTAGTGAAATTAGCCCTTATTTATCTATCTTTACAAATTTATTTTGCTCGTTATTTTTGTATGTCTGTATTGGGGGTCACCGTAGCCAAACACTGATCTTATCTTATTATAATAGCCTTTTGAATTGAGTAGAGGATAAAGCGGCTTATAATATATTTACTTACATAAACTACTAGTTTATTGGGTAAATTGCTGTCCACTCGTGCAAGCCATTCACCGAATAAATCCGCACCGTTTTTTGTATCAGTGTCCGCCGCCCCCTAAGAGTACAGTCGGGAGCATTATTATTGGGTCAATTGCCCCCACCCCCGGGTATTAGTTCTGCGGTCGGAGATCAGTTTATGTCACCTATTCACGACATCTTGGTAACATCAGTCAACATAATAACGGATACTTAGCTTTTAATAAAAAGGGCATCAGAGACTAGCGTTAGATTTGCTATGAATTTGAGAGCTTAGATGAAATGTGAAAGATAGGTGCTAGTAGATTTAACTTGTCAAAGGGGTGCGAAGAAATAAGATGGTGATGTTCACATGCAAAGAACCAAAAGTTTATTTGCCAGACTAATTAAAAAACCCTCGACTTTTAAGTGTTTACCCCCAAAAACCGCTGATTAAAATCTGTCAAATATAGCTAACAACCCTTTAGATCAGATCAGGTCAGCTTTCAAATAACAGAAAAAAAAAACACATCGAACCGGGCCCATTTGTTAAGGCACTACAGACAGACATAAAGACACGTCAAATTTATAACAAACCATTTTTTTTTCAGGGTTTAAAAAGGAAAATGTTTAAAAGAAGTAAGAGAGTACTAAGATATAAGAAATACACCGCAGTATCAAATTACCAAACTGAAAAATTTTTTTTTGAATAAAAATTGATCCGTCTTCAAATACATAAGGAAGTCACAGAAAAGTAAAAAATATTCAAACTTAGATTTTTAACACAAAAACAAGTTTTAAAATAAAATATGTACATAATAATCGTTGTAATGACTAAATAAAAATAAACAATAACCTTTAACCTATCTACTGCATGAATTTTATATTTTTTTATATTCACACAATTTAGCTTAATACCTTTTTTTTTTTTTTTCGGAGGAAAGATCCCTGTTACGGATACCCGTCAGCCTGCGGGGGAGGCTGTCGGGTTATGTGGGACTCCACGCCAGAGCGACGTGCCTACCCACCAAAAAACCTCCGGAGTGTCATCTCAACCGCTTTTGCCGGGGACACGGGAACGGAAATACATCCGCGAACCCCGGCGCGGCTGGCCGCCAAAGCGGCCCCTCCTCTGGGGCGACACAGCGCCCCCCCACTCACCAAGTCGGCACGTCCGGAACTCACGGACGCGCCGTACCTCCTCGGGCCAATTGAGAGGCGGCAAAGTCCCACGCAGTCCACCGCCTGTGGACCCATGGGAGCCAGATAAACCGGCTCCCAGCGGCGGAGAAGATGAAAGGCTCCGCCGCTTACCCCTCGCCGCAAACGCGGTGCGGCACCGCTCGGTCGCGGAGGATAGGGAGAGCGGCAACGTAACACCGACACTCCTCCTCCGCGACCGATCTCCATCCACAGCCACGGCGGTGTGGCCCCGCCTGAAGCGCCGGGAGGGCAATGAAACATTCCCCTCCCCGGCAGCCCCACCCCGGGTGGGGGGAGAACTTCCCACTCCCCCGCCGCCCCATTGGGCGCATCCCTACAGGCTCAAGGCCGAAGCCGAGCCCGCGGGAGCGCCCCTCCTCGGGTGGGGGGAGAACTTCCCACTCCCCCGCCGCCCCAATGTGGGCGCTCTCTGCTGGTTGACGACAGCAGGAGCGCCCCCTCGCGGGTTCCTCTTAGCTTCCCCGTGGCCACCGACTACCACGGGTACTGAGCCCCCCCGGTACGACAAACCGGGAACCCATTGGGGGGGAAAAATTTAGCTTAATACCTACCTTAACCTATTTATCTATTTACAATATTATTTTAACTACTACTAACTGATTCGATTGAAGTCAGTGCCGACCCAAATAGAATAGGTACTCCTATAATCATCTCGCGCGTTGATTGCCGCTCGCCAACATACTATCTATCGTCGTACCACAGTCGGGCTCGGCACTGATTACGATCTGATCAGTTGGTACTAGTTAAAATAACATTGTAAATAGATAAATAGGAACATGTAGCAGATTAAGTCCACTGCTTGTGAAAGCTATTTTGTAAATATCTCACCCCCAAATTCATAAAAACTAACAAAAGGTTGCTAAACCTCTGTTAGTTAAACTATGTTTTGTCTCGTTCTTACAATGTCAAATATTGAAAAGAGGGAAAGTGCCGAAAGATGTTTTAGCTAAAATAGGTTTAACCATCGGTTACTAATTTTTATTAATACAAGGGTTATAGAATATAGCACGGAAATATGAGTATACATATAAAAGTTGTATCTTTACAAAGACCTAACTTTTATATACAGCACAATTATTTTTGATCGCTCATTTCATTTCATGGCAATCCTTGGGAGAGGCCTATGTCCAGCAGTAGACGTTTTGCGCCTGAAATGGTCATGATGATGAAAGACAGAAAAAGGGCTCAGGAGTAAGAGAGTCCATATTAAAAAACTAAATGATAAAACCTCAAGAAGCAAACAGCGGGTACCAGGGTGTCAGAAACACACAGTAGATTAAGTCGCGGTGGGGACGTTTTAAAAAGTATTACTGCGGAGATAATAAGCCGCTGTTTGTCCTAGTGCTTGACTAAACACATAATTCCGATATAGGTACACATCATCATCATCAGGCTTTTTAGTCTCTACTGCAGGGGCATGACCCTTTCTGTACTACAAAAACCATACTTAGTCAGAGCAGCCAGAGGATTTGGCCTACTTCCACGTTGGTGGTTGGTGGGTTGGAGAGATCTCCTTGATGTTCATAAGCTTTGTTTAGCTGGAATTATTTCCTGAATCGTCGATAAACATAGGTCACGTAATAACGTGACGCATTTTAAAGACAAAAGAAAATCGCATCTAAATAACTTCAAGAAGTATTTAAGCATCGAGGTACCAGGGTGTCAGAAACACGCAGTAGATCAAGTCGCGGCGGGGACGTTTTGAAACGTAATTACTGCGGAGACAATGCGCCGCTGTTTGCCCCGCTGCCTGGATAAACGAAATAAAACGAATAATGAGACGAGAGGGGCGCGCCCGCTTCTTAGGATGGTGGCACACTCTGACACTTCTTTGTTAGGGCCTGAAGCGCCATTTTTGAAACACTGAGTGTCTAAACAAAAAGGGATTTTCCGTACAAAAAACCATTTGTTTATTGACTTCGAGATTCAAAAATGGCGCCCTTGTACTCGAACAAAAATATTTTGTTAATCTTCAAATAACTTTCTAGCTTAATTATTACATAGGTCGCGTACAAAATACATTGAATGGTTATGTAACATTCTATTTTCTTTGCCTTTATAGAGGTGTTTTGTGGACTTGTGATTCTGAATTGGATTTAAGCTCAATAACGATAAAAACCACAAGTGATAACATGTTTTTTTAATAGCTATTAATATTCCACTGCTGACCAAAAACTTCGTTCCTAGAACTTACTACAATTATCTAAAAAAAAACCTTAAATAAATATATACGGGACCAGATTGAGTTAGACCCAAAGTAAGTTCGACGATTGTGTTATGGGATACTTTTCGTTTGGAAACGAAAAAAATGGGATACTAACTTAACAATACTATATTATATAAAAAATCATATATAGGTTAATATCCAAGAACCAGGTCAACCTGAAAAAGATTATTTTCTATCTTTACCTGACCGGGGATCGAACCCAGTACAGCGTGGCATGATGACTACTATGCCACAGAGGTCTTTAAACAAACCTTGCCTGATTACTGGTTTTTTATTGTTTTATTGGTTGGTAAAAGGAAATCCTACAAAATCAACTGCATTTCTTTATTGCCCTGTGTATCCCAGCTTTACATGATACCAGTAGCGACACAGATGAAATTTCTTTTCAATTGGAGTTAATCACGGTTTGTTCACATATACATTTGCTTCAGTATATTACTAGCTTTACTGCTTTGACTATATTCTCTCTTTATAACGTCTAACAAAATTTACATGATACTGAACAAATTTCTCCAAGGAACATACATTGAAATATGAAAAAAAAATTGACCTCCCATACAAATGGGAGGTAAATTTTTTTGGGCGATCCGAGTTTGTATAAAAAGCATAAAATGTTTTTTTTATATTTCGATGTAACTACGTACGTTCCTTGGAAAAAGTTACTTAAGTAAGGACGGCATTCACCCTTAAAATAGTTGCATTATGTTTCGTTATATGTATAATTATGTTTATTATCATTGCGATTTTTGGATATGAATACACGTTTTAGATGTTTGTGAAAACCATACGACTGAGGGCTTTGAAACGTGGTCCCTTACTATCCCATACTATGAATCTCATAAGAAGGCTCAAGGTCGCTCAACGCGCTATTGAGAGGGCTATGCTCGGTGTTTCTCTACATGATCGAATCAGACATGAGGAAATTCGTAGGAGAACCAAAGTCACTGACATAGCCCAGCAGATTGGCTCGTTGAAGTGGCAGTGGGCGATACACAAACGCGACGAACCGATGGCCCATGGGGCAAAAAGTTCTCGAATGGCGACCGTGTACTAGCAAGCGAAACGTAGAAACTCACCCACAAGGTGGTCAAACAATTCGGCCGCTCTAGATCGGTCATTTGGAAATCCTTGGGAGAGGCCTATGTCCAGCAGTGGACGTAATACCGCTGAAATTACGATGAATGATGAAAACCATACCTAAACCAATTCTTAGCTTAGTGTTTAGCGTCCTAAACCTTTAGGAAATATTCTTATTCTTTCTCACCTTATGCTACTCTACTTGGGACAGCATAATAGAGGCAGGCCTGAGTCACTCCCTGTTTAGGTATCGAAAATATACCTACATTATTATTTTGAGCGCGCCGACCACTTCGAGGGAGAAAATTCAGTTACATGAATCGTTTGTCAAGAGTAATCAAAATAAAATTGGCTTGCAATGGATGTCCAGGTATCTAAACGAAGATGTGAGAAGTTCTGACGCGAGCTAAATTAAACCATAGCGCTAACCACATTAAGTAGATATTTCTTTGAATTTCTTTTCTGAGTAGGACTACTGTACGTGAGTTATAGTACTTATTCTGAGATAGAGGTTGATATTAGGTATAACGAGAATCAGCGTTAAGCCCTTTTCTACCATATTGATCCGCAAAGGTTTAATAAACAAATAAAATGTGTACAGAATTAGAAATGTTCTGAACTCTGAACAGGTTGAATAACGAGGTAACTTTAGCAGAATTCATCGTTTCTTACTGTTTTCCATATATGTATATATAGGTAAGTGTTAGATATATATTATGTATGTAGTTATTTATGTATTTATTGTATGTATATTCATTTAAAGTAATTAAGACATCTGGCTTTATATCTTTTATTTGCTATTTAGGAAAAACCAATACTAGGGACTCAACATTCACATTAAAAATTGGAGATAAAACCGCTGACTCGGATATCGAAGTAGCTAATGAATTCAATACTTTTTTTGCTAACATTTCCAAAGATATCACCCAGTCATTGCTTTCATGTCCGAACGCCGCCGATGAACTATTGAAAAGTAATTCATCTACGCCCAAAACAACTTTTACCTTTACTAGCACAACTCCATATGACATTATCTCGGCTTACAAGGCTCTTAATACTAAAAAAACTGAGGACCTATGGGGTATTTCGGTTTCCGTTTTGAGCAGTATCATCGACCTGATTGCTCCTCACTTAACTTTAATATTTAATAAATGTATTTCAGAAGGTGTTTTCCCTGACTTAATGAAAGCAAGTAAAGTTATACCACTGTGTAAACAGGGATCCAAAGATGATCCGAACAATTATAGACCAATTTCAATATTACCGGCTTTAAGTAAAATATTTGAAAAAATTATATTAGACCAGCTAGTATCGTATTTTAATATTAATAAATTACTTCACTGTCGCCAATATGGATTTACAAAAGGGCGCTCTACCACTGATGCAGCAGCGACCTTAGTTAAAATTATTTACGAAGCCTGGGAGAATCGACAAGACGTTATAGGTATCTTTTGCGATCTGTCGAAGGCATTCGATTGTGTCGATCACATAATATTAAAAAATAAACTAAAATTTTATGGCGTTACTGATACTGCACTCTCTGTTATTTCATCTTATCTTGATAATAGAACTCAAAGAGTTGAAATCAACAGAGTATCCTCAGATAGTGCACCTGTGAGCATGGGTGTGCCTCAGGGTTCAATAATTGGTCCATTTTTGTTTTTGATTTATATTAATGACCTCCCCTGTCTTGCAGAAAAGTTGTGTGAAGTAGTATTGTTTGCTGATGATACATCTTTACTTTTTAAGGTTGACAGAAAATGCACAAACTATGACGATGTAAGCAATACTATGTCTCAAGTACTTAGTTGGTTTACGACTAATAATCTGGCCTTAAACACACAAAAGACTAAGTGCGTTAATTTTTCACTATTGAATAAACCTAATACTCACATACCTTTGAGTCTTAATGGTCAAGTTCTAGAATGGGTACCCAACACCAAATTTTTAGGCATAACTGTAGACTGGAACTTAAAATGGGATAAACATATTGAGGCCACTGCCAAGAAACTTAGTTCGGCAGCATATGCTGTGAGGAGGGTCAGACGGTGTACTAACGTTGAAACTGCTAGGCTAGTATACTTTAGTTATTTTCACAGCATAATGTCATATGGCTTGCTCTTATGGGGTAAAGCGGCTAACATACATGCTATCTCTGTGCTACAAAAGAGAGCAATTCGGTCGATCTACGGACTAAAATCACGCGATTCCTTAAGAGAGTTATTTAAATCTATAAATATTCTTACTGTGACATCTCAATTTATTTACGAAAATCTTCTATTTGTTAAATCTAGGTTAAATAATTTCAAGAAAAATAGTGATGTTTACAGTTATAATACTCGCAACAAAAATCAGCTTCATACGCCTAAATTTCGACTTGCTAAAACTAGAAAGTCACTCTTAGGTCTAGGTATAACATTATTTAATAAACTTCCCGAAGCGATCGTTAACCTACCAATGGCAAAATTTAAAACACATGTTAAAAAAGTTTTATTGAACAATGCATACTATACTATCAATGATTATTTAAGAGATAAAAACGCGTGGATACTTCCTAAACATTTTCCATTACACTCCACACATGAAACATAAACAGCTGCATTTTCTGTTACCATAATAAGCTTACTGTAAAAACATGTAAATGCTCTGCGATCAATAAGTGACCAACATATAATTAATATTTTCTCTTGACAAGGTCTGCGAGTTCGGGTTTTTCATGCTCACTAAAATGTCCAATCCGGTGGTGGCGTCGCTGGTCGGGTCGTTGGATTCCCTCTAATATGGTTGAGTTTAACGATGGCTGATCCGTGCGTCAACTCGTGAACGGGTGCTGCCGGGAGGGACTGGTCAGCTCGGCTTCGCTTTTTTTTGACTACTTAATATTTTTTATTACGCAATTTATGTTAGTTTACTTGTTCGCAAGCATAACATGTTATAATGTGTCAACATTGTATTATATTATAAGTATTTATTAATTAAAAGACAATTATAATAATATGACAAAGCCCTTCTGGCGAGTAGGCGACCAATACTGTGAAAATGAGTTTCTTTCGGCGTTTCTTCTCAGCAGTGGTCGTTACGAAGCGCTGGTATCGGTAGCTTTTCTTTAAAAAATAAATTAAATTTTAATATACTTTACACGTAACATAAATTATACTTATTGACGTGTAAAAGTGCCTGTAAAGGTCTAATTACTGAATAAACATTTGAATCTTTGAATCTTTGAAAAATCTTTGAGACGCCAACTTTCTTATCTGTTTATCTTTTCCTAAAGTTTGACAGGGAGAGAATGTTTTAGCATTAAGAATCCCCTTACCCTAGACTTTTTCATACAAACATAGTCTACGTTTTATTTTGAAATGACTCGTCAAATTGCGGTAAAAAATTGTAATTTTAAAGAAATTGCAATTATATAGGGTTATAATTGGTTTCCTACCCTAAAATTATGAACTGGAAAGAAAATGTAAGGGTGTAGAAGTTTTCCATACTGGTCAAATATAATATGATGCTCTATATTCTCTTTCAAGTTCATATTTTAACTAGGAAAACTAGTTATATGCCTAAATATATGCAATTTCTTTGAAATTACATAATTACGCCCATATCTGATATATCGTCTAAAAATAAAGCGTAGACTACGTTTGTGTGGAAAAGTCTGATTCGGTCTTGTGTAAGGGGACTCTTAAGTTCACCTATTGTAGCTTAAGGCACTAAATTTTTAAATAAATAAAAATAAATAAAATAACTGACTATTAAAGCTTAGAGCTAAGACAATGCGATGCGATATAAAAGCTAGGGTTGTCACGCGCAGGGCAGCGTAACGAACCATTGTGCTGCTCAGCATTGTCTGCCAATCGCAGCGAGATCACGTTACCTTATTAGTATTTTTAACCAACTTAAAAAAAAGGAGGTTAGGTTATCAATTCAACCCGTATGTTTTTGAAGTGAAAACTTCTTTAGGTGCGTTGGGCATGTACGAAAAACATTTATTGAGATGGGAAAAAATAATTGAAATCGCGACACTGTTACCGTAACTGACACCATGTTTTCACGTCTGTTGGCACTTCCGAAGTTCTATGTTAATTGGTGAAGTAATGATGAAGAACTTTGGAGATATGGAAGAAACTCATGAAAAAAAGACGATTGGTTTTTTGTTGTTTAAAATTGAATTATTGAATTATATAAGAAAATCATATGGAGGAGCTCAAGAATGTTTTGTGCCACTTGTGATCACCCATCCAAGTGCGGACCACGTCCGGTATCGCTTTACTTGCGAAAGCGCTAGTAATGCGCACTGCCGCCGGGCCCGAGCTTCACCTTGCTTCGGAAGGCACGTATAAGCCGCTGGTCCAGGCTGTCATTATTGCACGACAATCGTCAAGCTATGTCAGAGGCTACCTTTTGGTAGCCTGAAAAATCTGACAGCAGTGTTGGCCACTTAGGGTTGGGTTACTCTTATCCTTTTCTATTGCACCAGCCATGCTGAATCGTTCAGTCGCTCTCTCTCGTTCTAGCAACAGGATAACAGCATAGCAAAGTGCTGTTCCATGCTGACAGATGAAGCCCAACCCGAAAAACACGCGAAAAACTACAACAATAAAATCATAACCTTACAGTTTCTATTCACCGTTTGGTTTCCAACAGAGGAGAATAGGACAAATCAAACTCTTCCCGTGGATGTCGTAGACGACTCAGAAACTACAAGCTAAAACGGCTTATAAACATTAAAGAGACCTCTCCAACCCGTCTGACCAGCGTGGAGAGTGTAGCCAGTCTTTCCCAAAGTGGGCGATAACGCCCCCTTGTGGGCGCTGGAGGCTTTAAGGGGGGCGGTAACGGGCCCAGAATAAAGTTCAGCTATTTCATATTTTAAATTTCACTGAAATTAAAATTCTCTTACACAACATCCATTTATTAGTTCATATTTATATCCTTTTTTATTGTACAAATATAAACTAAAAATGTTATTAATATTTATTATTTTAATGCGTTCACAACGCTATTTATATCGTTAAAGGAATCAAACACTAAAAAAATTTCGTGTTTTAAAGTTTCGCAGGTGAGGTCCCCCCTTCCGATACTCTTTATTATTGTAAAATTGTATTATTATTGCTATTTTTTTATTTAAAATTAACAATGTTGATTATTGTTATTTTTTTATAAAAGATACTCTAATGTACTGGCGTATGTATTATTATTGCTCTCTCTTGTAAAAAGGTCTAGTTTAGAATATAGGTTGAATTAAACTACAGGCAAGACAAATATGTGATTCAGGTTTTTATGGTAAAAAAAATGGGTACGCGCTACAAAATAACTGTTTTTTTAAAGTGGGCGTTTGACAAAATAAGTTTGGGAACCTCTGGTGAAGGCCATTAAATCATAAGCAATACAGAAAGAGCTCCTGCAGTGGAGACTGAAAAGACCTGATGATGATGATGTCAAGCGCTTCTTCTTTGCGTTGAAGTATTCACAGAGGATGTATTTCTATTGCCGCCATAGCAAAAATACGAAATAAAAATGTATTAAAGGGTGGCTCCCATAAAACTTAAGTGACTTTTTTGCCTCTATAGCTTGATATTAATAACGGCAACTGGTAAACGCTTGAAATTTTCACATGAGATTTGTTGTATATTCACTTGAAAAATTAATAATTTGACTAGCTTTTGCCCGCGGCTTCGCTCGCATAGGGGTGTAATTTTTAAATATCATTTCTTAGGGGATTCCTACGTCATAGTAGGTTTATGCATGCAAAGTCTCAGCCCGATCGGTTTAAAATTGACAAAGTTTCATACAAACTTTCATCCCCTATTTTATCCCCTTAGGGGTAGAATTGATCTTAGCGGATGCCTACGTCATAACATCTACCTGCATGCCAAATTTCAGCCCGATCCGTCCAGTGGTTTGGGCTGTGTGTTGATAGATCACTATGTCAGTCAGTCAGTCACCTTAGTAAGTTCCCGAAGTAAGTCACCGAAGTAAGTTCGAGACTAGTGTTATGGAATACTAACTCAACGATACTATATTTTATAACAAATACATCAATAGATAAACATCCAAGACCCAGGACAATTTGAAAAAGGCCGTTTTCCAACTTGCCCTGACTGGGGATCGAACCCGGGACCTCTGGCGGACCCACCGGGACTGGCATGGTGACCACTACGCCACGGAGGTCGTCAAAAATATAATGGTACGAAACCCTTCGTGTGCGACTCCGACTTGCACTTGGCTGGTTTTTGGAAAAACAGAAACTGTTTCCAGAGTAATTACTTACTAGGTACTCTGGCAACAATTGACTTCTTAGGTAGTTAATTGGTTGATACAACCTTCCAGCCTGGGTGGTGGGCGTGGCCACGTAATTAATGGTACCGCTCGCTGCACGAGTCATGACCACTTAACGGTCACTGGCACTCGATTGGTTACCGTACCTAATTTGATTTACTCACTGTTTAAGGATATGAAACGTGGACAATGACAAAAAGGATAGAATTAATTAATAAATGAATAATGAACAAATCACACAGATTTAGCTAGCTACAAAGTAAGCTCAAACTACGGGATGCTAACCCAACGATACAATATTTTATGATAAATACATATAGATAAACACCCAAGACCCAGGACAATTTGAAAAAGGCCATTTTCCAACTTGCCCTGTCTGGGGATCGAACCCAGAACCTCCGGATTGGCAGACTAGCATGTTATTTATATCCTACTAAAACATAAATGTGAAAATGGGAGCCAAGTTCAAAATTCGAAAAAAGAATTGAGATCCAAATGGCCGCCAAGTTCTTTAGAGAATAAAGAATTTTATTTATAAGAATCTTAACATGAAATTATGGGTTCGGGATGAACTAGACGACTTAAATGAATGTGCAAAATTTCATGTATTTAGGGTTAATAAGTTTCGAGTTATGTAGGGGACAAAAGTAGCTCGAAATGGTTCGTGTAAATGTACACACGGCTGCTGCGTCGCCAGTTCCTTTTTTTTTTGAACTTGACTCTGACACGCTGCCGCGTGTCTAGATTTATTTTTAGGGTTAAAATCCTAGATCCCCTCGATAGGCCTATAGTGGCGGGCCACGGGCTAAAAATCAAATTCGACGTAGATCGAATGAATGTGTAAATAATGATTTAAATTTTGATAAACAAGTAGAAAAGTTAATAAAAGTGTAATTCAAAATATCTAACGCAAAAATGTGTGAACAGACTTTTTTTCGACTTCGAATCCGAAGCTAAATTTTCATTAAGCGCATTCGCCGGTTAAGAATACCTCCTAACTTTGTTACCTCCCCACCTCCCCCCTGGTAACAATAAGTAACAGTTTAAGGAGATTACTTGGGTGGTAAGCCGCAGTAAGCACATCGTCTACGCGTTAAGAACTTTTATATTGTACCTTTTTTAGTCTGCGAACCGTGGAGATTTAATTATGGAGTTTTATGGACAGAAAAATGTTTCTAGGTTATCCAGTCTTATTATTATAGAGAGTTTTATCGTTGTTTAATAAAATAATATATAGTATAAATATTTTGGTATGAAGGGTAATGGGCCTACAACTGTAGGAAAACATCTAAAACTGATCCGAAAGTCGACCTTTTTCTTTCTCCTTTTTAGACTAAATACGCACCATCTTACTTAGCAAACCTTGTGACTTAGGACGAATTTATTAATCATCAAGTATTTTTAGGGTTCCGTACCCAAAAGGTAAAAAGGGACCCTATTAGTAAGACTTCGCTGTCCGTCCGTCTGTCTATCACCACGTTGTATCTGATGAATCGTGATAGCTAGATAGATTAAATTTTCGCAGATGATGTATTTCTGTTGCCACTGTGACAACAATTAATACTAAAAACATAATAAATTAATAACTTATTTAACGGTAACTGATATTAATGTTAATTTATTTTTAGTTTAATTTACTGATGTTGTTAATTTTATTCGATATTGCCACACCCAAACTGGGTGTTTCGTCCCACTGCTGGGCAAAGGTCTCTCCCATTTACTTCCATCTGTCTCTGTCTATTGTTATGCTGACCATCCATGCTGAAAAGCGTCTTGGTCGTCTCGCCTAGTATTACTGCACCAATATTTTGTCACCTTATGCAACATGCTAGCGATTAATAAATGATAAAATAAATATTTAAGTGGAGTTCCCATACAACAAACGTGATTTTTTATAGATAATGGTACGGAACCCTTCGTACGCGAGTCCGACTCGCACTTGGCTGGTAATTACTATCCACTGCAGAAGCAAGACCTATCTGTATTACCAGAGTCATACTTGGCCAGAGCAGCCAGAGGATTTGACGTAGGTACACTCTCCTCGCTGGCCAAATACTAATCAAATTGTTGAAGACCTCCGTGGCGTAGTGGTCACCATGCTCGTCCGCCACCCAGAGGTCCCGGGTTCGATCCCCGGTCAGGGCACGTTGGAAAATGGTCTTTTTCAAATTGTCCTGGGTCTTGGATGTTCTCTATATCTGGATGTTGTCTATATATGTATTTGTTATAAAATATAATATAGTATCGTTGAGTTAGTATCCCATAACACAAGTCTCAAACTTACTTTGGGGCTAGCTCAATCAGTGTTATTTGTCCATATATATTTATTTATTAATTAAATTAATTTCCAAGTATAAAAGACTTGAAACCAGAATTTTAAAGCCTCTTTTGTCTCTATATGCATCTATATATTAGAAGATATATCCTTACTTCCCTACTAATATATAAATGCGAAATAAACTCTGTCTTTCTGTCTGTCACTTATTCACGCTTCAATCACTGAACTGATTTAGATATTTGGTACTGATATAGTTTGAGACCCGAGGAAGGACATGGGATATTTTTTTTTCAAAATACATCCGTTACTGGAATAAAAAGGGATTCAATTATTGATTTTGACAGCATTACAATGCTCTCAATTTTAATATAGATATTATTTTTTTTGTAATTCTGGTAAAATCAATAATTGAACCAAAGCCTTATTGACTTTTAATCAACTTTTAATTTATCTATACTCCATTTGTTTAGGTATTTTAAATGGAAACAATTCTGACATATATTTTATTGAAATATACACTTACAAATTAATATTTTACACATTAGAAATTAAGTATGATATTTATAAATTAATTTATTTAAAATTTTATAAGGTATTTAATTGACTTATAAAGTGTATGTTTTATATATGTTTGTTATAAGAAGGACATGCCAAGATTGTTAACCTTTAGTACCTAAACAAATGAAGTATAAAATGAATAAAGTTGAACACCACACTTCTAAATAGTGGGTAGTAGTGAAGAATACATGCTACAAATGCGTCAGTATTATGTGATAAGAAAATTCAGGGTGATTCGAAGTCACGGTAGCACAATTCGTTATTTTCCGACAAGTCAAATCAGATACTTTTTTCCAAACGTCAAAACAAACATTTTCTAAGGGTTTTTTTTAAAATACAGGCAGATAAAGTCATAGTTTTATGGAGTCAAACAGCGCTCTAAATTACAGTTTCTCTGCAATAATAAATCCAAAATCACGTTAAAATGGATATGTAAAATGACATGTGACATTATTTTGCGCCGTTTTATTTTCTTAACAGTCCAAAATAATTTATTTTTGGCCCAGGAAATTACCCAATTGGTAGTGCACTCACGGCGTTAACGTGAGCGACGTAGGTTCGATTCGAATCTCACTCGTGGCAAAATTTTTCATCACATGTTTGAATTTAAAAAATGTAGACTTAATTACAAATTAACGCAACGAAGTCACGGGTAAAAGCTAGTCTATAAATATAAGTCAGCTTAATTCACAGCCGCCGCAGCCGATCCCGAATTTTGCCCAAATTAATCTTTCTCCAAACACTTGCATTCTTTGTTGAACCATCGACGGAGCAAATTTAATCGCTCACTGATCCCATACACAAGTAGGGCTACCAAATCTCTAGGCACAGCTGGGACTGACGTAGGACTGGGACGTAGAAAAACAAAAGTCACTAATATAGCCCAGTGGATTAGCTTGTTGAAGTGATAGTGGGTGGAACACATAGCGTGACGAACCGATGGCCGATGGGGTAGAAAGGTTCTCGAATGGCGATTACGTACTGGCCAGCGAAGCGTAGGACACACAAGGTGGTGAAACGACCACGCCAAAAACCAAAGCTCTGGAAGCAGGCTGCTTTAGATCGGTCATTTTGGAAATCTTTTGGAGAAGCCTATATCCCGCAGTGGACGTAATGCCGCTGAAATGATGTTGATGAACTGGGATTGAAGTGTCAGAAAAATTTACTAAGAAAATTTTTTCGGAACGGAGTTCCATCTCGCATGTTGTGGAGGCGGGAATTCTACAATTCGCATGCGTTACACTAAAACCAAATGACTGGCTGGACAACCAATGTCCTTGGACCAGCAGTGAGCAAGACTATATCATGTAATATCCTACTAAATGTGAAAGTTTGCGAGTTTGGATGTTTGTTTCTTATTTACTTACTATAAATAGCTTAACGGATTCTAATTAAATTCGGCCTATCGATATTTTATTACCGCCCAAGTGCAGACCAGGCCTGGGGTCGCTTCACTTGCAAAAGCGCTAGCAATGTGTACTTCCACCGGACCAAAAGTTGACAATATCAAGTGATACAAATATGTAAAGATAAATATCTTTGTAACTTATTTTTGACTTTTCTTATACTTTGACCACCAAACTACATTAGTAGTATTATTATGTTTTCTAAATAACTGATTTACATGAATACATGGTACATGAATATTTGGGGACCAGTGCTGCCCCCATTTGAAATAAATTATTTGAGAACGTGAAGCTTATTTTTTCACATTAGCCAAAAGTGGCAATTTTTCCGTAATTTGCGAAGAAAAGCTTCACGTTCTCAATTTAAACTAAAAATGTAGGGCACGATGAAGACAAAATTTTAAATAATATCTCAAGATTTCTTTCAAATAATTTATATCAAATGGGGGCAGTAATGGACACCGAAAAATTTATGTATCCGGTATCACCTTAAGGAAAGCGCTATTTTTGATAAAAACGATTTACTCATATAACTAAATATTAAAACTACTGTGAACTCGAGTTCGCCCCGAACTGTGAACTCGAGAACCCCTTATCTCGGTAACTCCTTGACTGATTTGGCTCATGTGCGAACTTTTGGCCGCTAATCATCGCCGTTTCCAATTTTAATGAAAATACTGCGGGTGTCAACGTTCGAACACGTTTGCTGATGCTTGTCTGTGGATTTACTAGTTTGTGTTCTGTTTTAAAAGCTTCTATTGGCTAAACTACTCGACTTATCGGTGAACAAACATACGAACATACAAACGCCGGATTGTTCAATTAGACTTGAAGAGATTCGCTCGCTCGTTCAGTGATGACTTATCTACCTAAGCAGCAACCTTACGTATATTCCCAAATAGATGGCACCCCTAGCAAAGGGTGGGGGAATAAAGCGATTTAAAAACTCGAATCGATTTCAGTCCGCGGATCAAAGGGCGTCAAGTGAACGGGAGGCCCTTGACACATGTAGGATGTGGGTTTGAGTCCTGGTAGTGTTCATTATAAGAGATTTGATGTAAGTACTTATTAAAACTTTTTAAAACATGTTTAAAATTAAACATGAGCCAAATGAGCCGTGAGTAGATGTGCAAATTTAACTTTTTCTTTTCATTCTACTAATTTCTTGAAGTTGTGGCAAAACAGACCTACCTCAGAAAACATAATAGTACTATAAAGTACTACTTAAGCTATCGTAGAATACGCTTACATACGAGTATATAATTATCTACCTTCCTTGCCGGTCTGAAAAAAGCAGTTTCTCTTCCCACGCAGATCGTAAAAACCGATCGAGGGAATGGCCGGTCATGTTATTGTAGTCTACTAGCTCCCGTTCTCGCTATTTTGCATTCATTTTTTCATATTTCTTCATCGTTTAAACCTTCCCTGGACTTCCACAAATATTTGAACACTAAAATAAGCTAAACCGGTCCAGCCGTTCTCGAGTTTAAGCGAGAGTAAGGAACAGCAATTCATTTTTAGGGTTCTGTACCCAAAGGGCAAAAATTGTTCTAATACCCTATTACTCTAAGACTCCGCTATCTGCCTTTCCATCTGTCTGTCACCAGGCTATATCTTATGAATTGTTATAGCTAGACAGTTGACATTTTCACAGATGATGTATTTCTATCGCCGCTATAGTTAGAACAAACGTGATTTTTTTTCCGTTTTTTTTCCTTGATCATAATAACGACAACAGGTAGACACTTGAAAAATTCACAGAATAATTAGTTGTATATTAACTTTGAAAATAAATAATTAAATTATAATAAACTCTCATAAAACAAACGTGATTTTTCCTAGATAATGGTACGGAACCCTTCGTGTGCGAGTCACACTTGGCCGGTTATCACACTAATGTTATAAAGGTCAAAGTGTGTGTGTGTGTGTGTGTGTGAGAGAGAGTGTGTGTGTGTGTCTGTGAATAAGTGCGTGCGTGCGTGCGTGAGTGCGTGCGTGTGTGTGTTTGATACATCTTCACACGCAAACAACTGGACCAATTTTGATGAAATTTGGTATGCAGGAAGCTGACACCCTGGATTAACACGTAGGCTACTTTTCCGCGGGCAACACCGTGGGGAGCAGCTAGTTATATTAAAGAAGCGAGGAAGAGGGAAATTAAATAAAATTCGTAAAATAATAATTCATGTGTTTATTACGACCGCTACATGACAATTTATTGCAAACTCTCTACTGCTACTCATCAATAAATAACTTCACTACTTACACAATCATTTTAGTTACTAACGACAGATATCAATAAAAATTTAGTACCTAAATATAATTAGGTTGATTTTAATAATTAATTTATGATAAAGCAATGAGGGTTTTCGAAGAGATGGCAGCACAGTGAAGTTAGGTCCAATAAGCTTCTATACAAAAGTACGTTAACTGATGGTCTCATCAGATCCTTTTGTCTTCCTTCCTTCAACAAGTCAAATCAGATCCTTTTTCCAAACGTCAGAACAAATATTTTCTGTGAGATTTGTATGAAATACAGGCAGATGACGTCATAATTTCTTGGAGTCAAATAACGCTCTTATTTACAGTTTTTCTGCAATAATAAATCTAAAATAACGTCAAAATGGAAATGTTTAAGACAAATGGTATTATTTTGCGACGTTCTCTTCGATTTGCTTATCAGTAAAAAATAATTTATTTTTGACCTAGGAAAATACCCAATTGTGTCACATATTTTCCTATGCGATGCTAGCAAAAAATCTGTTCATTTGATTTAATTTAGGTATTATTTACGAATCCTAAGTTATATTACGTACACCGTAGGTATACTTTAAAGTTTGTATAAATATTTAAAGAATTTATTACACAGTGGTTGTCAAAATGTAAAACCTACCTATTTATCTTTTGAGTTGATATTAAAATATTTTATTAAAATATGTTATCCATATTAGTTTTGATTAGTCTCGTGTTTTTTTTTTTTATAATTTTCAATCTTTCTCTTTCTCTTGAATAGATAGGTAAGTATTAATTTATTTTAAGGGATTCGTTAAAATATATGTATATTTTTATTGATATCTGTTTATTCCTAAAATACAATAAACTACTGAACCATTTAAGATAATATTAACTGATAATTAACTTTTTACATTCATTTTATATGTACAATAGTAGGTGTATTATAGCAAGTTCTTAAATTATTCCCTACTAAACTTGAAAATATACGTTGATAAAATTTTCAAGAAAAAAGAGCACTGATTTTTTAATAAAACTTACGTATTAATTGAACACGTAGTTTTCTAAATTCACATATAAATTCTAAATTTACAACTTTTTACAATATTTATCTAAATTATATACAATTTATCTACTTTATTACGTTGAGATCTCATGGAATGTTACAAGAGAAGGTTTTTTTTCTTAATATACATAAATACTTTAAGGCACACGTCTTACATATAAAAAATTTACGCACACCAATGACATGAAAGAATAAAGGATATTGTCACAGCACTTGTAACAAAGTAGTTCATTTGAAGTATAGCAATTTTTTTTCATTATTACTTGATAACATGTAAGTTTTTCATTACATATTTTTTTGTAATTGTGAAATAACTTGAGACGAATGCTTGTCTATGACTTAACATTTTTACATTATCATTTATTACGTAAATAACGGTAAGTAAAGAACTTCAACTGTTGAAAAATGAAAAACAGACGCTATATAAATGTTCCAAACCCTATTACGTGTGCACCTTATTATTATGCTGCAGGGCGTCGTGAGCCCGCAGTCGCAGGGCTTCAGCACTTGCCAGGCGGGCGAGCGACGAAGACGGGGAAGGTGGGGAGGGGGGCGAGGCAGGCGCTGGCGGCTCCGGTTCAGGAGGACGGAGCGCTGGAGGCGGCAGCGCGAGGACGTACCTGTAAAGGCATTAGTTTGAGAACCATTGTACTTAATAAGAAACACGAGGTCCCGAGAATTGATAAGGGGCTGTCCATAAACGAACTATTCTTCCTTCACTTACGTACGCTGTTATTGTAAGGTCGGAAATATAATGAATGAGCTCAATAATTTATTAATGTTATATTTATTTATACAATCTATACTGATAAATGTGTAGTATATTTGTTTATTTATTTGTTTGTTTGTCCTTTTGTCATGTAAAAACGTAGCAACAAACAAATTGATATGATTTGTTGTGTGGAGATAGTTGGAGAACTGGAGACATAGGCTACTTTTTACCGCGGGCAACAGCTATTTAAATATTTTAAAGTAAAAGGTATTTACAAGCCCACCACCCCTCTTCGTGCGTATGTACCATCATCCGCAGACCAGACCCCCCCCCAAAATTCGAATGACGTAATATATGGACGGCCCCTAATCAGGTATTTGTAAAATCTATTGCTGTCGTGGTACGCCCGAACCACCTGACGCGATGTGCGAAAATCATCGTTTCGTATAGTCTCCTGATTGCTCCTTCAAAATTGAACTAATTTAATTTCTTTCTTGATTACAAATAGAAAAAAAGTTTTCTGGTTTTTTTTTTCATATAATCTCGCCTAATTTATTTGCTAGATGTTGGAACATAGAGGAAAATCTTAATAATTTTTCAGATTAATTGAGGTTCATATCTCTTTTACTAAAAAAATATAAAACAAAATTAATACAATATATATATATATATATATATATATATATATATATATATATATATATATACATTTAAAGAATGTTTGCTCTAGCGGTGAGTTTTCAGCGGACTACGATCAAATGATTTCCTCTTAATCACGACACAGACTCAGACAGAAGACAGTAACAACACTAGTCTCCCACTTGGAGGTTCTAGGTTCGATCCCCAGCCAGGACATGTTAGAAAAATAAAAAAAGATAAACTCCAAGGACCCAGGACAGTTTGATAAAGGCCATTCTTCAACTTGCCCTAGCTAGGAATCAAACCCAAAACCTTCGGAGTGGCGGATTGGCGTGTTAACTACAACACCACGGAGATTTTTAAGTTTTCAAGAGGCTCCAACAGATAATACAATAATCTACAAAAAAAATGGATATCAGACAGCCAATAAATGGTTCCCTCGAATCGTCAGTACATAATTAAAACATGTTCGCACCTATGCAGCAGTGCCCTGAACGCCGCAGCAGGTTCAGCATCGTGCCACAAGGGGGCTGGCACCCCCAAGGCCCCGAGGCCAGCTCCGAGCCCCAAGGCCCACCATTCACCACCCGGAGGACCACCGCCTCCCCATTCGCCGACCACTGTTGGACAAAAGAAGACATGTTATTATTTCACATAATCGTGTTTGAAATGAAAAGTATACATATAGCTTATAAAAAAATAGCTATTTTCCAACAAGTCAAAACTTTTTCTAGACGTCAAAACAAACTAATGACGAAGACTAATGACGTCACAGTTTCTTGGAGTGAAATAGCGATCTTAATATTAGTTTTTTGCAAAAATAAATCTGAAATCACATTGAAAATTGATTTTTTTTTAATTATTTTGCGGCTCTGGATACTAGTCCTTTAGAGCCCATCTTTATTTATTCACTTCTTTATTCCTAACCCTAACCCTAACAATCAAAGTATGGTGTAAATCCTTTGATTGCTTCAAGGGAGCTTCTGGCGACAAATCTAAACGAGCCCATTGGTTTTTATAGCTGATTGGGTGGCTGTCGGCGCCTAAAGACGCCCACCACAGTCCGCAAATAAATATCACTACAACCGCACTACGAGTATCCACTTTAAACATTTTACATATTGTCCATGAGCATGAGCATTTACAACACTAAACTACACCAATTTCATATTATAAAGTCCAACAGAATCAATTTGCAAAACAATTCAAAGCAAACTCCAACTGAACCGTTGACTTCCCGCCAAAAACTCTTGAAAATTAATATGATCATGACAAGTGTCATTATTTTGTGAAAGTTTATTTTTTTAACAGATTAGATAATTTATTTTCACCTAATAAAGTACCCAGACAGTACCCAATTCGAGGTCTGGAATATTGTCTGAATTAACACACACAACTTTAGTCCTGTATGATTGTCAAATAACCTTTTTGATACAAAAATGTGACTTCAAATCGTATTCATTTTCTACCAATTTTCTTCTGAAAATGGTATAAATATATCTACAACGTGGAAGAGGCATACCCGTAATAAATCGAACCACGGGCTATAATAGATCACTGGAGTATAATAAATCTAAAATAACAGTCAAATGACGAAAAAAAATGACATTCCCATACAAATTGCTTGTGCGGCTTAACACCTTTGAATGTAAATGGCCATTTTTTTTTAGTTTTTGACTTTTATTTTAATTTCATTATGCTATAGTGATCTAATATAGCCCGTGGTTTGATTTATTACGGGTATGTCCCTTCTATGTCGTTTATTGGCCCATGATGCCAGTTTTTTTAATTTCTCCTGTATTAAAAAAATGCTAGATAAAAATTAAATCAATTTTATAACTCTATTATCTTCAACGTGTGTCAATCCATTTAGACGGGGCAAGTTACTTCTGTTGCATAAATTTTTATAAAAGCAATAAATGATTTGTATGGCTGACGTTTAGTTTAGACCATGCGAGTTATTCATTTCTTCAATAAAATAGTATGCAACAAACAGGCAAGAAACTTGCCCCATCTAAATAGGCCTTAATAGAGTTATAAAATGTATTTCATTTTATCCAAAAAAAAAATTCAAACACAGCAGATTCAAGAGGCGTGAACTGAATAAAATTTTACTTTCATAAATGTTTTTTTTTGGTTACCGTCGCCCGAGTAGGCCAAAAAAGCGCTGGCGAGTCGATCTCGACGCATTCCAAAAAGGATGGTCAAATCTAACACTGGTAAGAGATAAGTGGAAGGAACGAAAAAAAATAACCTGTTCTGTCCATTGTTGGGCAAAGGTCTCTCAACTTTGCCCAACAATAGACAGAACAGGTTATTTTTTTTTTATATAAATCCCATTATGAAAGCTTGAAATAATATATAACACTTTCTTACTTAAATTAATAATAATACAATTTTATATAACTAAGTAACTATAGTATGAACTGATTTTATTCTACAGTAAATATACTAACTTTCGTTACGTCCGTTTTAGTAATCAGTTTTATAACATCAATAAAATATTTAAGATACCATATTTACACACCTTTTAAATTGCCCAACTTTAAAAGGTGTGCAAATAGTAACTGAAAACTTGGTATAATATCTTTTTACTTATAATGTGTGAAAAACGTTGCCGTATTTTAAAACCAGATTAACCATGTTTGTCCCAATATAGCCGTTTACACGGTAAACAGGCAGGTGCGACATTGACCGCTGTTTACTTTGACCGGTGATAGTGAACAATGGTCATTGTTGACCGTCACCTGGCGCGTTATCGACTAACGATTTGTTAATCGAATAAATTTGTTAACTTTTTACAAGTATTTATTGTTCTGTATGAATATGCAATTTTGTAAGGTAAAGTTTCGCAATTAAATTTCCAACCAGTTGTCCTTAACCAATCCAGCTGAAATTGTGTATACGTGTGTAAGTCGGATAACAATACAATATATGGAGTCAATGAGCTGTTCGGATGATGAAACTGGGAGATATTCGACAGAACTCTGTAATTAAACAACATGGCCTCATTAAGTAGAACTCTTTTGATATGTCTTGACAAGCACTTCATGGTAGACGATGTCTAGGATCTGATGACGGAGATGGAAGTTGGTCAAAGGAACTCAGTTATAGAACGATGCAACTCTACCGAGTTTGGGCTTATTCAAAATTGTCTTATTAAGTAAGTACTTTGGCCGCACGATAAAAGCTTGAATAAAAAATTTTGTGTTTTGAAAAAAAACTTATTTCTCAGATGTTTCCAACAAATTAGTAAATTTCATAATTTGCATTATCTGATTTAGCTATGAAATTTAATAAATTATTATTGAACCATCAACTTGTATGATTTGTTATCTTAAATATATAAAAAAAACATTCTATTCATGATGACGATAACAAAATTTTAGATAAAATTGTGTAAGTAGCTTACACCTAGGTTAGAATCATTCAAATAACTCGCCTTGGTACACCTACTCTATTTTAAATTTACTCTTATTATTTGTTAAACTTAAGTAGTTGGTACGATAAAGAAGTATTATCTTATCGTATGTAAATAAGGATTTTAGATAGAGGCGTCAAAAGTAATAAGATCTATCCATCTTTCGTAAGTTTTGCCAACTACTAGCAAATGGAATAAAAAGGAAATATCCAAAAAGTACAATTCATAAATATTGTTAAGCGCAATTGGTACAATAAAGAAGTATTATTTAATCGTATCTTATCATGTTAGAGAATGGTATCAAAATTATTATAATCTTTCCATCATTCTTAACTATTAGAAAATACAAAAAATACATGATGTTTCCCAAGAACACTGTAGTAAAGAAAGTAATCTAGCGCATAATTTAAATACTCTTTAAAGTAAATAACAAACGTTATAATGACAAGTAAAAATACTTTGATAATTATCAAAATGTGACAAGTAGAATCGAAACGAATGGTAAATCGATTAAAAATTAAAATGAGGGATTATTATAGGTTTCGGAAACGAGGTGTGTAACAACAAACGAAAAATAAATCACGCTTATTAAGGCCAGTGGTACTCAAACACATTTGAGGTAAGCAAAGAATTGTTTAGTTTTAAATTTAAGTAGTTAAATCTCTAGCTTAAAATGTAAGTAGTTGGCACTGTGCTTAAAATCATTCTCCAAATATAGTGCGTTATGTCGTAATGATCGTAAGTGTATTTATAATTATGCTACGGAAGTATTTAGAGATTGTTAAAAACATTTTCTTCACACTTTTATTATACATACTAACATTTAGCTGTACTACTTTAATTCGGAATATTTACCCTATTTTATTTGAACGTCTATCATAACTATCGTCTAAGAAAATATTTCGAAAAACTCTGAGAAAAATGTAAATGGTTACGAACTTACGAGTATTGCACTGAAATGACTTTGTACCCTTACAGCGTTTTATAATAGCGTGGCTTCTTATTTTCCAATTCGAATTTAAAATTGAAACTTGCTTTAAACTTTCGTTACACATGCTCATAAATTTTCTCAATTATGAGAAAACCTAAATTATTATTCTCATTGCAAAATCATATACTAACAGGAAATTATATTAATATAAACAGTTTGAAGACCACTGTCCAAACAGACGGCCGGTAGTGACAAACAGATAATGACTGTTAACTACGCAGCTATTAAATGAACATTAGGGAGCGATACGTGTTTTTATTCATAAATACAATTTATGGAGATAATTTATACTGATTTTGAAGACTATCGGATAGATTGATATCAATTCTATGTAATTATATGTGTTAATATTGATGGAATATAAACTATTTTTATCTTTTAAGGACTGCTACATATACAATCTACCTAATAAGTGTATGTACCTAATTACTAGGTAATAACTCTGGTTATAAATGCTTATAATTATTATTTAGGACTTAAGTATTAAGCCTTTATCTTTTAAGGGATAACTGAATTTTCCGGGGTCCAGTGCTGCCCCCATTTGAAATAAATCATTTGATAGGAAACGAAGACATCATTTAAAATTTTGTCTTGGCCTGGCACTAGATAACCCTTCAAACAACTTTATGCCGCATATATACACAAACGCCAAAAGTGGCCGTTTTTTTGCAATAGTGCGTAGAAAAGCCTAAGCAAATAATGATAAAAACCAGTGGAGTTTAAATTGTGAATGACGTCACGATCATAATTATACGGGGACGTAAATCGCCCCCACTCCGAAACTTCGGTGTTTTTTACTACTTTACAAAACGAAAAAATATGAGTTCATTCTTTTTGGATAATCTAATTGATAGACTAAATAAAATAATATGTTTAAAACCCGTCCACATCCCATTAAAAGATCACTTTCTAACTAACATAATGTTGTCTTACGTATAAGTTGTCTTTAGTATACCCAATAAGTTCATTATATAATGTACTGTGAGACTTGTACTATAATATTGTCTTTATGGCATTAACTACAAAATAGTTTCATAATCTAAAATTCAAAGACATAATGACTACAGGGTGTGAAGTTAGGGTGGGCACAGATTACATCGCGATCGGTGGGTAGTAACTAGTAATTGTCACTGATATGTCACCCGCCTTACGAATAGATAGGGTTGGTACTTTAAAAGCGAATGAAAAATACATTTTACTAGCTGTGCTTACGGGCTTCGCTCCCCGTGGGAATTTCGGGATAAAAACTATCCTATGTCCTTTATCCGGTCTTAAACTATATCCATATCAAATTTCATCTAAATAGGTCCAGTAGCTGAAGCGTGAAGAGGTAACAAACAAATACACAAACTCACTTTTGCATTTATTAATATTATTATTATATTAGTTGGGATTAGTTGGGAAGTTGGGTGTTGTTATATGTGTTCGGTATGTGCTAAATTAAAATACTACTAACTGATGAAGTATGAAATTATATTGTTTTAACTTTTACTTGCAACTCTTGGAAGTATAATATGTCTGACACCTAGCACACAGCATAGAGAAGAGAGATGACATAAGTGGGGGTTGCCAGCACAAAAAGTATTGCCAGCCATGGTAAAAAATAAAGATTAATTTTTGTAAATAATATAAATCAACATTGGGATTTGAGTGATTTGGTTTGAGTCAGTGTTAAGATACGTTCATAGAGTCAGCAGGTATATGACTAGGTGGCAGAAAGATTAAAATTGCCTGAATCATCATCATATCAGCCACAGGAAGTCCAATGCTGGACATAGGCCTCCCTCAAAGATTTCCAAGACTGAATGCAGGCCGCTTCCAATCGGTTATTTTGGAAATGCTTAGGGCATACTCGTACAGTGCGGACTTAAAGTGATTAATTTTATTTTGACCAAAATATTTCACGCGAAAGCACAGGTATGTCACTTCATAGAAGTGAAGTATCATTTATGCTTGCGCGGGACACTAGGAGGTTCCATTCTGTATGTAATATACTTATATGAATTCTGTGGCGAAAGTCTAAAATCTGTTCTTAAATAAATCTACATTATTATTCTCAAATCAGTTATTTAATCAAATTATTAAATAACATCAGTAGTGGCAACCCTACCAAATCCGAAAACTAAGCGTTCGATACTTATCAGTAAATTGGGTTTATATTCTTCGGGATACCATGTTATTTATCCATATTTTATTTATTTTAGTATCTAAACCTAGCATTATATTTATATACTATTATTTTTTCGTTATAATATATAATCACGCCTGATTGGCTTCTTTAGTATCATTATAAGTATATCATTAAAAAAGATAATAAGCTAGTGTAACAACAAAACAACAAAAGCGATGGTGAAGCGTCATTTTTGAGACGCCGAGTGACTAAACGTATGATTTTTCATACAAAAAGCAGTTTAGTGATTCCGCGCTTCAAAAATGGATCCACAGACCTCGAAAAAATTACGAGTGGAAAATTGATACCCTCAACAAGCAGATTGAAAGCAGAATTTGGACTTGAAATAGGTTAAAAAACATGTCGGCCAGTAGCTGACTCTCTACGTGAGTAACCCGTGTTTTATTAATAAGGTTAAAAAACCTTTTATATTAAGAGCGGCCTTCCCGTCTTACTTTTCATACAAACGCTCGTACGTGATTATGGCATTGTATCTAATCTTTCTCGAAAACTTTTGAACTCACAGATATTTTGGGCGCTATTTCTAGGTTTCTAGCAAAATAAAAAAATTTAAATTTAGAAAAACAAAGTCTGCATAAGCCTCCAAAAATCTGCTTTTTTGCACAAATTTTAGCTGAACTTCGACCGTTTATAAAGTACTCATAAATTGTAAAAGTAAAAAAAATATTTCGATACAAACCTCGCAAATGTAATGAAAATTTTGAATACAAAACATTTATTTCACATACTTGTAAGGCTTTCTGATAAACACGTATCTCCTGGAACAAGTTTTATGAAATATCCGCACCCTATGAACAGTTCATATTCGTTCAATGGATAGTTAATAATATGACTAATTTCATTTAATAGAATGCAAACCATGCCCTTAGGCGCTATCTCTCTCTTTTTGGTTTGCCTTTTTGTCTAGCATTGCCCTGGATGAAACACCAAGCTTTTCAAACTATGCTCGCGTAGAAAACAGAACGGCCGGGAAGGGCCGCCTTAAAAGTAAATCCTTGAATATAATTTTTCAAAATTAAAAACCGACTTCTCCCCAACCTACACAACCGATTTAATAAAATTTCTTTGAGATTCGAAAATCAGTTCAGGCGTCTTCGAATAATATAATCAATGAACATACAAAAAAAGGAAGATTCCGACGAATTGGAATTCTAATAATTGGCCAAGTGCGTGTCGAGCCACGCGCAGTAGGGTTCCGTAGTTACGAATGCCAACTTAGAGTTCATGCCACTAAAAACGTCTAAAAACTAATTTTCTATTGCATTTGTTTGAAATTTTCCTTTTCCGAGTATATTTTATAAGTTGATTGCCTATAACTTTTTAATTTGTAAACCCTACTTAACTCTGATAGTTTTCATTTAAATTTCGTTATAAATCCTATAGCTGTGAATTTTTTCATGTGTCCATATATAACCGTTTAGCAGATAGAGTCAAGTGGGGGACACCTGACTCTAACAATTTTTTTCACTTTAAAAGCAAATATTTCAGAAACGGATCCCTAAATCGAAAAACGGTGTTCACAAACTCACAATAATTTTAAAAGAGAAGTAAGTCGAGAAAAAAATATTGACTTTTCACTTTATTGGTATGGGAGCTACCCTAAAAAAATTTTTTTCAATATTTTATTTCACCGTTTTTTCCGCCTAATTAATATACATATTCTTGCAAAATCACACCTTTCTAGTACTTATAGTCGATGAGTAAAACCGCGGACGGATAGACAGACAGACAGACATGGCGAAACTATAAGGGTTCCTTGTTTACTACGGAACCCTAAAAAGGAGGACTGGGGAGGTTATCAATTCTTTGGATTTTTTTTGTATGTTTACCGATTATTTAAAGACGCCATTTCAAAATTCTTTTTTTGTTTGAAAAGGTATACTTTCTTAATCGGTGGTGTAGTTTGGGGTAGAAGACGGACTTAAATTTTGAAAAATTATTTGAAGTCGTTTAAAATGTAAATAAATGTTGTAATTTCTTAATTTAATTCAAAAATATTTAGTATTTTCTATAAAGTTTTGCTCATTATCTGCTATTTTATTATAATAGTTTACAAATTGATTTTATTTATAACGTTCAAGAAGTATTCAATGTATTTTATGTCTTTTAACACAATTGATTGCTTAAATAGAAATTTGTATTGTCATAATTTCAAGGTTTTTAAATATATTCAAAAGAATCAATATTATAAATTAATTATATTTGGTCTGAAATTATTTGTCTTTCATTAAAAAGTATTTGCATTGAGTTTCTCATCGCTCATTGGCTGGGCGCCATGACGTCGGCCAGTGGGGCAAAAGTTAGGTAGGGTAATGGAAGCTGGCGTTAATCGAGCGACGCATTCGGAATCCTTCGCTCGCAGCGTGAACTTGTAATAGTTATTACTTGTAATTATAAAGTACAGTAATTAAAATTTAAAATACATATTTTTGCAGTTTGTTATATAAAGCGTAGGTACTCACCGTGATCGTGATGCATAAAGGGTGCGTGATCTCTCCCCAAGGCCTTTTCTCGTTTACGCCATTTTGCCCGCCGATTCTGGAACCACACCTAAAACAAACATTACATCTACATTACGGCTATTTTGACGACCTCTGTAGCCTATCTTAGCATGCTATCACACCGGAGGTCCTGGGTTCGATTCCCAGTCAGGATCAATTTCCAGAAGGAAATTGATCTTATTTAGATTGACCTGGGCCTTTGATGTATGTATGTATTTGTTATAAAATATAGCATCGTTGAGTTAGTATCGCATAACAGAAGTTTCGAACTTTGGAGCTAGCTCAATGTGTGTGATTGGTCCGTATATATTTATTTGTTTATATGTCTGTTAATTTGTGTTAAATAGAACTTCTCCCTTCTTTGGAAGGCACGTATTATTTAATCGCTCTAACAGAAACTCTCAAGTTTCTCTAAACTAAAGTCATTTCTTACATTCATAATTTCAAGGAATATTTATTTTGCTTTTAAACGGTTTTTAATTGAATATTTGGTAAACTTTCAGTTATTGGACGCTAACATACATTGGACAGAACACAGTAAAACCTTCATTTAGGTTGCTTTCAAATCGGGAACACTGCAGCTGCAGTGTACAAAACGCTGCAGTTTCATTGTGTTCTGTCCAATGACTGTTAGTTAGCGTCCAATGACTTGAAGTTCATTCTCGAATTACAAGATAATAATGCTACTAAAGTAATTATCAATTTGAATATCAGTTCACAACAAAACTGACAAAAAAGCCTAATATTCCCAACCATTTAAAGCTTGGTAGGCCGAATTTTTAAGTTTTTAAAACTATCCAAGTCTTAGAAAATAGTGCAATAAAATCTGAAAAAAAGATATTTCTTATTTAAGAATCTAGTCTAGTCTTTGCATTCAATTCAAGATCTAACAAACTTCACTCGATGAAAAAAACTCCAAAGTGACCCCTTTTTGAAATATATTTAAACTACGTCTGAACTACTGATATTTTACATTTAATTATAGTTCTCAATAAATTTTTATATGCATAGACAAATTTGCAGAGTTCTCCTTTATACCATTTACACTTTTTTTTTTAATAAAAAATCTGAAAGATCTACTTTCGGCGTTCATTTCCGTCCTCCAGTTCTACAGCCAGACAAGATATGTAGAAGTCTGCGGGGTGCCTGGCAGATCTCCCCGCACCTCTTCCAAGTAGGCCATTTTAAAACAGGGACCTTAATTAAACACAATTTAAAATTTTCTAACAAAGTGCACAGCAGAGCAGCTTCATTCGAAAATTATGAAATTACACCAATTTTTCTTAACAATGTCTTTTATTAGCGACTACTCCAGCTCAATTTGTTTCTATTCTGCCGTTCATTAATTAAAATTGGTCTATATTCACGTGATATAAGGTCGTTATTGCCATATTTGAGGGTAGGAATGGAAACCACGTATGCGTAATTGCTTTTCATTACGTCCTATTGTAGTCGGTGGCGGGCGAAAGAGGGGGGAGTGTCGGGGTGCGGGGGGGGAGTCAAATTGCCAACAATTACACAATAAAAAATTAAAAGACTGTTAAAGTTGGAAGAACCAGCGGTTTTAGCGTGAAGTGAAATTGCTGGCTTTTTGCACTTTATCGTTTATGCAGACTTTTATCATGTTTCCTACCACTACTGTTGTCTTTTAAATAGTCACGAACACTGCTATAAGAACATTTATAATTTATGATTTCAGGAAAGTCTATAGTCAATTCCCCATAACAGCACACGTGTCGTAATTTCGCCAAAAAGATACGCCTATGCATGAACCTTGAACTTTTTTCTTTAAATCTACCATACTGCCACTATAAGAAAACGTTTTTTAACATAATCACTAAGAATTGACGACCTCTGTGGTGTAGTGGTCAACATGCTAGTCCGCCACCCAGAGGTCCTGGGTTCAATCCCCGGTCAGGGCAAGTTGGAAAATGGCCTTTTTCAAATTGTCCTGGGTCTTGGATATTTATCTATTTTTTATAAAATTTAGTATCGTTGAGTTAGTATCCCATAACACAAGTTTTGAATTTACTTTGGGGCTAGCTCAATCAGTGTTATTTGTCCCTATATTTATTATATTTAAGAAGCTTACGAAAGATTAAGAATATACAAGTACAACAAGCTAAACAAAGCTTATATTAATGAGACCTCTCTAACCCGTCTGGCCAGCGAGGAGAGTGTAGGCCATGTCCTCTGGCTGCTCTGGCTAAGTATGGTTCAGGCAGTACAGAGAGGGTCACGCTCCTGCAGTGGAGACAAAAAGACCTGATGATGATGATGATACAAGTAGTACTAGGAAGACGTCAATTAAAAAAGTGTACCATAGATACCTTTAGTATCCTGAGATAAGAGAATGGGTTATCGTTCTTCGCAAGTATCTACCAAACATATGTCAAACATATTCATATTTTTCTTTGTTTCACTTGTCCCGTTGTCTGTCGGTATGTCTGCCTGTCTGTCTATAATCAAATCTTGCAAGTTAAATTTGACCCACTTCCCGGTTTCCGATTGCGCTGAAATTTTGCACCCATACTTATATCGCGTGAATGCAATGTAATAATGATATTCAGCTGATCTGATGATGGAGCTGCACGGTGGCCATAGGAGCTCTGTAATGAAACGACGCAGCCCCATTGAGTTTGGGCTCGTTTGATTCGTCTAGAGGATCACTTTAGATAAAAGCTTGTATTAAAAAATATATTTTTTAAATAATGACTTGTTTGTGAAAAATTATATTACCAACCCCAAGCATGGCCTTTGGGCCTAACAGCCCTGGGCTCTGTCTATCCCGTCAGAGATTAAGACGAGATGATTATACATATGTATCTGTAATAAAAAATGCGGTAAAACAAATCATCGTGAGAATACCTGCACTCTAGTGTGTGAAATTTCGTTTTTTAACCGACTTCCAAAAAAAGGAGGAGTTTATCAATTTGTCGCGACCTTTTTTTATAAGTATGTTTACCGATTATTCGAAAACGCCTGGACTAATTCGTAAATTATTCTTTTTTTTGGTTAAAACTATTTTATGAACTACTGTTTACAGTTTGAAGTGAGAAAGTGAAGCTTTTTTTTGCACATTTGCCAAAAGTAGCAAATTTTCGTGCGTAGAAAAGCATTGCGTTCTTACGTTAAACTGTAAACAGTAGTTCATAAAATAGTTTGAAGGGTTAGCTAAGGCTTGGTCGAGACAAAATTTTAAATGATACCTCCGTTTCCTTTCAAACAACTTATTTCAAATGGTCCCCGAAAAATTCGTTTATCCCCTTAAGATGGTTAACAATACTTTAAATTCGTCAAGCAAAAGTTTGCCCTGCAGTTGCTTGCTTTTCGTGTGTGCAAGTAGCCGACACCGTTGTTAGATTTTTCAGGCTGCCTAAAGGTATCTGACATAGCTTGACGACTGCCATACAATGATGACAGCCGGGACCAACGGCTTAGACGTGTCTTTCGAAGCACGGAGGAGCTCAAGAAAATTTTATGCCACATCTAGTCATTAAAGTCCGGACTGCGCCCGGTGTTGCTTTACTTAGTAATACGCACTCCCGCTAGGCCACCGAGCTCCTGTTGCTGCCGCAGAATAAGTAATACTTGCGTACAGAAGTCTTACTCCGAAAAAAAATTCAAAGAAATATCGACTTAAGGAGCTACATGAATTTTACGGGGTGCAGTGCTGCCCCCATTTCAAATAAATCATTTGAAAAGAAATGGAGACATCATTTAAAATTCTGTCTTGATCAGACCCTAGATAACCCTTCAAACTATTTTATGAATTACTGTTTACAGTTTAAAGTGAAGCTTTTCTACGCACAATTGCAAAAAACGGCCACTTTTGGCGTATGTGCGTAGAAAAGCTTCACGTTCTCACTTTAAACTATAAACAGTAGTTCATAAAATAGTT
Source organism: Acrobasis suavella (assembly GCA_943193695.1). Taxonomy (NCBI): domain Eukaryota; kingdom Metazoa; phylum Arthropoda; class Insecta; order Lepidoptera; family Pyralidae; genus Acrobasis; species Acrobasis suavella. The sequence goes on from OW971950.1 coordinate 3,510,204, forward strand.
TGAAGGGTTATCTAGGGTCTTATCAAGACAAAATTTTAAATGATGTCTCAGTTTCTTTTTAAATGATTTATTTCAAATGGGGGCAGCACTGGACCCCGGAAAATTCAGATAGCCCCTTAATGTAGTTAGCGCTATGGTTTAATTTAGCTCGCGTCAGAACTTCTCACCTCTTCGTTTAGATACCTAGACATCCATTGCAAGCCAATTTCATTCTTATTATCTTGACGAACGATTCCTGTAACTAAATTTTCTCCTTCGAAGTGGTCGCCGCGTGCATGGTAAAAGTGTAGGTATATTTCCGATATCTAAACGGCGAGTGACACTGGCTTGCAGCTAACTCTTTTCTATCTCGTGTGACTGTATGGATGGATTCACATCTCGTAGACCCATCGTAGCTATTTCGTAGCACAATGCTACGGGCTGCTTCGTCATAGCTTATGTGCTTGCTACTTATTTTCCTAAGAAATCGTTACATATGCGTTAACTGAGATCCTCATAACAGTTCTTTTATTTAAAAAGCATTAAATAATACAATAGAAGCTAAAATTAAAATAATGATAAACTAAAGATAACAAATTATACTTAATTATAAAACTTTAATAATATATTTTACTAAAAATAAATTAAACCCAAAAGAAATCAAAAATTCCACCCCGGATAGTACCTGGTTCAAAGGTGCCCATCACGCTAGCAGCGTTTGTGTAGCGATGGCAATTATTTGAACCAGGTACCATCCTTATAATGCGTTAGCTTGTTTTTGTTATTATTTAAAGAAGCACATTACCTACTTTTATTTTGAATTTTCTTTTTTACGCTACATTGTATCCGAAAATAAATATGTATCTACTTATTTAGAATAGATTTTTTTGTTTTTCAGAGAAAAGAAAAAATACGTGTACAAATTTTTTTAATAATCTAACCGATGGGCTAAATATATTTTTCCATACGTCATGCCTATTATTTATTATGTACATAGTCATTTAAAAATACATAATATTAAATTATATTTCATTATATTAATCAAATTAAAATAAAATTAAAACGAGAAAGAATGTAAAAAATAATTAACTCGCAATATATCTTGTATGTAATTATGTTCGAATGTTTTTTTAGGTCAAATATTGCAATTAAATTTTCAACCTTATATCCTCAACTAATTGAGCTGAAATTTTGCATACTTGTGTAAGTCGGGTTACAATATAATATTATTGAGTCAATGAGCTGTTCTGATGATGGAGTCGGGAAATATTCGACGGAATCTCAGTTATAAAACAACATAACCTTATTATGTCAAGAACTTTTTGCCACCACTTTTTGTCAAAAACCACACCACGCTTTGACAATGCTGCACAAATGTACGAGGTGAAGGAGACATTGCATCGATATCTTATTGTTCGATGTACTTTTTTCTATTTAGTGTTGTGGTGTTATTTGGCAATAAAGGAAATTCTATTCTATTCTATTCTAACTTTATGGTCTACTGTCTGATCACGGAGACAGAAGGTAGTCGATAGAACTCAATGATAAAACGACTCAACTCCATCAAGTTTGGGCTTCTTTGGGACAATAAAAGCTTGTAATTTTTTTTTTCGAAAAACTTATTAAACAGAATCTAGTAAAAGCATGGTGTTGATTCTTTTTGTACTCTTTTTGACGAAGCTTTTTGCTGATGAATCTTCCTTGTAAATCTGTCTATGTGTGACTTTATTAGAAAATAAATGAAATTTATTTTCTATACAATGTTAGCATAATATTTCCAAAAAGAATGATTTAAAAAAGTTTGCTTTGTTATTAAAAATAAATTTATTTTATTAATAATGCTTTCCCTTTTCTCCCTCATTCTAACCCACTAGAAAAATCATCTAATTCACCCTAACAACTGGCACGACACCCAATTAAGTCAAAACTCAATTAAACCACTATCAACTAGTACCAAAACCAATACCAAATAAAGAACGTCATCGAACCGCCACTTCAAAATTTATTAGAACCTCAAGATCTAAATTTCTACTTCAAACTTTTCACTCAAAAACCAACCTTACCGCTATCGTTACAAAATCCAATTTCCTGTATTTAACCCACAAGACTTTAATGAATATTGATGACTTTGAAATAGACCGTATGGTGGTTGAATTAGGGTAGGTATTAGAATGAAGGATGGTCGTTTGGCGGTGAGCATTCTATGAAGTGGATTTAAAGCAATTTGCACTGAGTAGAGTGTGATTTAAGAACCGCGCTACCCTAGTGTTAAGGGCTGTCAAAAATACTCTTGCTACAATTATTTCAAAGAAAGTCTGATTTAATTTTGAGCAAAAACAAAATATTTATTATAAAATGTATATAAATCTAACTAAATCTAAAAGTATATGATCTGCATGACTTTTTTTAAATTGTATTTTTAAGGTTTCCGTACCTAAAAGGTAAAAACGGAACCATATTACTAAGACTTCGCTGTCCATCCATCCGTCTATCTGTCTGTCTGTCACCAGGCTCTGCCTCATGACCGTGATAGCTAGATAGATGATTTTTTCACAGATGATGCATTTTTATTGCCGCTATAACAACAAATACTTAAAACAGATATTTAAGGGGGGCTCCCACTCAACAAACATGATTTTTTTGCTGTTTTCAACAGGTAGACGCTTGAAATATTCACAGAATATTTAGTTGTATATAATTACTTTAAGAAAAGTAATTTAATTAAAGTATGTAAAATAAATACTAAAGGAACTCCCATACAACAAACGTCATTTTCTTATAGATAATGGTACGGAACCCTTGGTGCGCGAGTCTGATTCGCACTTGGCCGGTTAGTTTTATTTATTTTTACTTAAGTTGTACATAATAGATTTATTTATATTAGAGTTAGTTTACTTAATAATTATTATCTGGTTGGATTGTAAATACTTATGTTGTTTCATCAATTGTTAAATACTGGGTTATAAAAAAAATCGATTATAATAAACTGCCAGCCCTATATCACACAAATATACAATTTACCTCTCATGAACTTTATCGCAAAGACACAAAGTTCAAAATCGTATAAACTATGGTTATATACAGGGTAAACGTGTGAATTGCACTCGTATTGAGCACTGCATTGAGACATGTACTTGAGATCTTTTTGGCATTAGATATTAATTTCAATTGACTGTTCGCCCACTGCTGGGCAACTTTATTAATACACTTATATCACGTCTTTATCCCTAATGGGATACACAGAGCATTTTGGGTCTTGAGGCTCTAAGTAGTCAGAGTCCAGGTTCATAATTTGGGTCTTATAAATAAATATATATTTTTTTTTATAAGAACGAAGAACACTTACAGCGTGATGGTGGGTGATAATGTGGAAAAAAGGAATCTTAATAGTAATGGGTTGCCAGTCGCGACATCGTCTATATAAACATGTTTCGCATTCACGCCCATTCCCTCGATCAGCTTCTACGATCTGCATGGAAAGGGAAGTATCTGAAACGTTCTAAGTTTTTTCTTTATTTCCATACTAACATGGAAGGATCAGATTCGTACCAATCGACTTTTACGGAGAAGTATTTGTTTGTTTGTTTAATTTTTTGGGTGCGTAAGTGGCCAACACTGGTGTCAGATTTTTCAGGCTATCTAAAGGCATCTGTCATAACTTGACGACTGCCATACAATAAATAACGTCTTTACGTGCCTTCCGAAGCACGCAAGAAGTACTTACTAAGAAGTACTTAATTTATTCGTATCTTCTATACAAGTATAAAAGATGCTGTGGATTTATGTACGTATTCGATATTTAATCTCGCTCGCACAATCAAACATTTTTAACCCTTTCACCGCGAGACTTTATATCAGTTGCCGTGCCCCCAGCGCGAGGGGTATGAAATCTAAAATAAATACTTACAACCAAAAAGGGACGTGGATACTTTAGTTATGTGCAATACGAGCATTTTTTTGTCAGAAATATCCAACGCTCGCGGAATGGGCACGACAACGTTTTGACGTTCGCGGTAAAAGGGTTAAAGATAGAAGAAAACATATTTGTCATGTGTTGAGAAAAGTGTTACTACATCATCCTATATAATTATATCTGGGATATTTTAGACATGTTTTTAAATTGTGTAGCCATTGACTACACCGAGAATAAGGTCATCAAAACTTAAGTTTTAAGACCAAATGTGAAATGCCTCTTAAGCATAATAGAGTAAATAACCGTTTAGAACCTGCATCCAACCACCAGCTCCCTCCACAAGTGTCCGCAGATTACTCTCCCCCCCCCCCCCCCATCCACCCCTCCGTAATTATTACCGAATTGCAACGACGAGGGCACTTCTCACAAACCTAGCTTAATTTAAACCATTGTTAGTAAGTACTTGATTGGCCGTATCTTGCCCTTTGTGCATTTTAAGGTCGGATTAAAGGGTTAAATAGAGTTAAGTCAATTTAATAGAGCAAAAAATAGATCCTTTTTATTCAGTTAATCAGGCAAACGTTGTAAAAACACGTTATGTAAAATAATTAATATGCAATTAATCGTTAATTAGTTGTTGATTAATTCATTCTAATTCATTAAATAATGTTTTAATTAATTAATTCCTAATTATTACAATTACTTATAACAATTAAAACTTTTTATGAGTTAATGTAAATAAAATGTAACTCACATTTAAAAATAACTGTTTGAATTATAAGTACTTATAAATGCACTTTTTTACATTAGTATTATTTTACTTAAGAGCGGCCTTTCCGTCTTACTTTTCATACAAACGCTCGTACGTGATTATGACGTTGTAACTGATCTTTCTGGAACTAACAGGTATCATGTGCGCTATTTCTAGGTTTAAAAAAATTAATATTTGGAGAAACAAATTCAGTATAAGCCTCCGAAAATCTTTCTTGCACAATTTTACTTGAACTTCGACCGTTTATAAAGTACTCATAAATTAAGGAGGTAAAAAAAATATTTCGATAGAACCCTTGCAAATATAATGAATTTTTTTAGTAAAAAACATTTATTTGACACATGTACCAAGTAGTATCACCTAGAACAAGTTTTATGAAATTTCCGCACCCAATTCAAATGGAATATTTGTTCAATGGATAGTTAATAATAATAATAATTTCATTCAATAGATTGTAAACCAAGCCCTCAGGCACTATCTCTCCCTTGCTTTGCCTCTTTTTCTAGCATTGCCCTGGATGAAATAAAAAGCTTTTCAAACTCGCGTTGACGACGGAGCTGCCGGGAAGAGCCACCTCAATTGGTACTTAATTTGACTTTTAGTTCCCAGATATTAAAGACTATTGGTAGGTATTTATGTTAAAATATCATGCGGAACTAAAAGTTTTACTTGATTTTTATCCTAATAATTTCAAAAACCAGACCTGAGCTCCAGAAGGCAAGCAAAGACATTTGGGTGACTAGTTTTGAGACATGCATCCAATTTCATCTTAGAATTAGTTACTTACCCGGGTCAAAAATACATTGTTTGGTACTGTTAAGAAAAATGTTATATAAAACGTCACAATATAATGTCACTTTTCATGATCATATTCATTTTCAAAGCGATTTTATATTTATTATTACAAAAAAACTAAAATTAAGAGCGCTATTAGACTTCAAGAAACTATGACGTCATAAGACTATCATCACCATCATTTCAGCCGCATAACGTCCACTGCTGGACATAGGCCTGTCCCAAGGATTTCCAAAACGACCGATCAAGAGCAGCCTGCATCCAACGCTTTCCAGCGACCATGGACAGGTCGTCTGACCACCTTGTGGGTGGGTGTCCTACGCTTCGCTTGCCAGTACTTGGTCGCCATTCGAAAACCTTTTTGCCCCATCGGCTATCGGTTCGTCGCGCTATGTGTCCCGCCCACTTCAACGAACTAATCCGCTGGGCTATGTCATTGACTTTTGTTCTCCTACGAATTTCCTGATTTCTGATTCGATCACGTAGGTAAACACCGAATATAGTCCTTGAGCCTTCTTATGAGACCCATAGTAAGGGACCACGTTTCAGAGCCATAAGTCATCACTGGTAACACACATTGATAAACACTTTCGTCTTGAGGCACTAGGGTATTTTCATTAGACTATATTTCTTACAACTCCCAAAGAAAATGTTGTTTTGACGTTTAGAAAAAAGTGTCCTATTTGAGTTGTTGGAACATAGCGAATTTTTGTCTCTTCTCAAGTGTGTCTATTGAAGGATTTTGGCCAAAAATTTGAGAAGCATATATTTATATAGATGTGTATATAATTTGTATAGATGGGCAAAGGTGTTATTTGTTGAATGCGTTAAAAGGGATACCTGAATTTTCCAGGGTCCAGTGCTGCCTCCATTTAAAACATTTAATAGGAAAAGCTTCACGTTCTCACTTTAAACTGTAAACAATAGTTCATAAAATAGTTTGGAGGGTTAGGGTATGATCAAGACAAAATTTTAAATGATATCTCCGTTTTCTTTCAAATGATTTATTACAAATGGGAGCACTGGACCCTGGAAAATTCAAGTAGCCCCTTAATAGCAAATACTAGTGTCAAATTTTCCGATGCAAGTGGTAGTAGTTGAATATGACCATATATGAATACAAACTCCAAAGTACAAGTCGCGTCTAGTGAGATTCGAACTCGTGCTTTCAAAGACGTAGAGCCAGTGCGACCACTGCTTAGTTTAGTAGCAAGATGATTGCCACTTTTAAGAAAAAAAAGCCAAGTTTGTGTCGTACCAGCGCATAAAGGGTTCCATACTATCTATGAACATCACGTTTGTTGTATGGGACTTCGGGGTTGGTCGGACGCTCCACTTAAATATTTATTTTATTTTGTTTTTAGTATTTGTTGTTACGATATAAGTATAGCAGCAACAAAATACATAATTTGTAAAAAAAGATACTATCTAGCTATCATAGTTCATGAAATGCAGCCTGGTGAAACGATAGACAGGTGGAAGGACAAGGAAGTCTTGGTAATAGGGTTCTCTGGGTACGAAACCCTAAAAAGACCCAAGCTTAAGAATAAAAACCTGTAACTCATTCAAAAATCTGTCTTGTCATTAAGTCATATAATGTTCGCCCAAGAAGTCATTTGATCCCCGAAGTGCATAATCTGCACCTCAGTGTCTACAAGTGCATTCATTAGTGCACATTCATACTAAATCTGTGGGTGATTTAAATTTGAGCATTATTTGGTTTCGGGGAGAGAGAGAGAGAGAGAAATGAGAGATTTGAAATGATGGTAATATGAGGTATTAGGTTAGCATTGGCAGATTTCATAAAAGTCCTTTTTGCAAATAAGTACTTGATTTTTTTTTATATAGGGACAAATTACACTGATTGAGCTAATCCCAAAGTAAGTTCGAGACTTGTGTTATGGGATATTAACTCAACGATACAATATTTTATAACAAATACATATATAGATAAACATCCAAGACCCAGGACAATTTGAAAAAGGCCATTTTCCATCTTGCCCTGACCGGGGATCGAACCCGGAACCTCTGGGTGGCGGACAAGCATGGTGACCACTACGCCACGGAGGTCGTCAAATTGATGACTAATGAGTATTGATAAATAAATGGTACATGAGTCTTTGTAAAAAAGCCTATCAATTCTGAGGTCAAAAAATATTGTGGACTGTTGTGACTGATGTGGATTCAAAATAAATTATTTTGTACTGATAAGTAAACAAGTAATTATTTAAAAAAAAAAACTTTTATTTAAAGCGCACACCAAGACGAATCAAACGAACCCAAACTTGATGGGGTTGCGGCGTTTCATTACAGAGTTCCTATGGCCACCTCCCAGCTCCATCATCGGATCAGTTCCATCTTATCGTAATATTGCATTGTCACGCTATATACGAAGCAAAATTTCAGCTCAATCGGAAACCGGGAAGTGGATCAAATTTAACTTGCATTTGACAGACAGACAGACAGAAAAGGGGACAGGTGAAACTAAATAAAAGCTTGTAATAAAGGTCATGAAATAAGAAGTCCAGCGGTATTTCATACAAATCCCGTGGAAAATGATTGTTTTGACGTTCAGAAAAATGTGTCTAATTGTCCTTGTTGGATACTAGTGAACTAGGCTAAAGCCAGTAGTTAATAATGGCATTATTACACTATACTTAGTACTATCAGGCCTGTGTCACTGCCTGTTTAGGTATCGAAAATATACCTACATTATAACTAAGCCCGCGGCGACCACTTTGAAGGGAAAAATTCAGTTACATGAATCGTTTGTCAAGAGTAATAAGAATGAAATTGGCTTGCAATTGATGTCTAGGTATCTAAACGAAGAGGCGAGAAGTTCTGACGTGAGATGTCCTGAGTAAGATTTCTGTACGGAAGTACTAGTAGTTATTCTGTGGTACTATAGCCTCCTCTCGTGCCCATTTAAGCACTAAAACCAAATAGCCACTAACTAGTGTAAGTGGTGCGTAATGAACGGGTTTTAAGGCGATGCAACACAATGGTCTGCTAATTCGCGCGTCATTATGCTCTCGTGTGAACAGCCCTAATGTTTGCAGCGTCCGTCACCTCCGCTTTCAGGGCTGGCAGAAGGCTTATTACGGAACCGATGATTATCTTAAAGACAAAACCGTCTGGCTTGAGCTTGGCGCGGGTCCCTTTTAAAGGTTTATATTTGTACACTCACAAATGACATAATTTGAGTACAATCAGTACATGTATTTTATACAAACTGACATTAATTTCAAATTTGACATTTTTAATTAATAATTATGACGTAGCAATGTATTCTCAGTCCACACATCTAATTTTAATATCAGTATAATTGTAAGGTTGACGTTTTTGGAGAAAATGCTGCAGTACAGTTTGTTACCGCTTCTTCTGTACTTGCGCTTTGGAGGCGGCAGTAAACTTAGTTGTAAGTAAATGATCTGACGTCAACAACTAACTATTAAGAAATCGAAAGAAAAAAGAAATGACAATTATCAAGTGATATAAATATCCAAAGATAAATAAATGATTTGACTTTGACTTTGACTTTGACATAAAGAACAAAATTAAATAAAACATCCCACATTGTTTTTTAATAATTTTTTAAACCCAAAACCGGCTTCACCCCTAAACTACACATTTTTATGGGATTTTATCGGATCTGACAAGTAAACCTTTTCAAAAAAAAAAAAACAAGTCAGACCAGGCGTTTTTGAATAATTGGTAAAAATAAATAAAAAAACATCGCGACAAATTGATAAGCTCCTCCTTTTTGGAAACCGTTTAAAAAAAAGATCATTATCAGTAAAATTGGTTATGTCCAATTTTATTAAATAAATAAGGAATCTTAATGTTGGTAGCCCTAAGGTTGTCACCGATTCTTGCTTATTGTTCAACAATATTATAATCACAATACTCCTGTAAATGACGACATGTTGCTACATTCTATCTTAATTTGATCGATCACTGTACATCTAAATAGTGCAACAATATTTAAAATGTGTATTTAGTGCAACAATGTGTTCTGAACGTAAAAAGGAAATATTTTATTCTCAAACAAGTTTTTAATTAGCAGCCATAAAAGATTATTTTATTTAATAAAATGGATTACCTCACGTTGTTAACCCTACCATGGCACTCATTACCGACTCTAGCTAATTGTCACAATAGTCTTGTATTGTATGTGACGTCATTTCACTAGATTCTATATTGGATTGAGCACTCTGCAATCTACATATATTCCAAAGATAAACGAAAATCTTTGGAATCTTTTTTTATTTACGTCAATATAGATTTTAATTTAGTTTTGAGTTAGAATTATTTAATAATTATTTTGTAAACAAATGTCATAGATTCTAACATAAACATAATTTCGTAAAAACTATAAACTATATATGTACAAAAAGTGTTAACAAAATAGATTGTCTAACGTGGGTAGCCCTGTGCTGGCGATTAGCACTCATTACCGACTGTAGCTAATTGTCCGCCATTTTAATAACAATAGTCTTGTATTGTAAGTGACGTCATTTAGCTGCATTTTAGCGCTGCGCGGATTAATATTTACGCTTAAACGGTGCTAATAATTGTTATCCTTCTTTCTTGAGAATTTTTGCTGACAAAAAAGTATTTGTATTACCTTTTTAAAATATTTTTTTTCCTTTTCGTATGAAGTTTTTATTTTCAATAAATTAAACTAAAACCTAACATACACTACTACAATCAAAGTAAATTAAAAAGGAACTTCGCATTAATTTTCGAACGAATTAGCGAAGCGAGCGAAGATCCGTCTATGTTCCTAAGAGTCTACTTGGACATTGTATTTACGTTTGTTCGACTATAACTCAAGAATCTGTGATGTAGTTAAATTTGTGTTAATGAAACAATTGTGTAGCGTTAAATAAAGTCTTGACCAAAATAAATTTTGAGTCTGTTTTAAATTAATAAAATTAAAATATCTGCATTAAAGGTATTAAACCTTTAATGCAGATATTTTAATTTTATGAACATGTTTTTGTTTGTTTCAACGTAGTGTTGCGTGTTTGGCACTGGACAAATATAATTTAATGCAATTAAAATGTAATTTTTGTCTTACGCATCTATTTATTACGTATGTTGATTTAATAATCCGGCATACATACATACACATTTAATAGATTATTTGAATTCTGGTAAGTATTAGCCAAACAATTACAGATTAAACGACTGAAGTAAAGGCCTATTTAGACAAAGCAAGTTTCTAGGATGTTGCATACCATTTTATGGAAGAAATGGATAACTTGCATGGTCTAAACGAAACGTCAGCCATACATTTATTGCTTTAATTAAATGGTATGCAACTGGCAATAAACTTGCACCCTCTAAATGGGCCTATCATTTCGTGATGTCTACTGCTACAACCATGTATCTCTTTGGCGACCTCCGTGGCGTAGTGGTCACCATGCTAGTCCGCCACCCAGAGGTCCCGGGTTCGATACCTGATTAGGGCAAGTTGGAAAATGGCGTTTTTCAAATTGTCCTGGGTTTTGAGTATACATTGGTATCAACATATTTATTTGTTATAAAATATAGTATCGTTGAATTAATATTCCATAACACAAGTCTCGAACTTACTTTAGGGCTAGCTCAATCAGTGTTATTTGTCCCTATATATATTTATATTTATTTATATATTTATCTCATTAAAATATTAAAAAAATAAATTAAATACAAAAACCCGTTTAATTTCATTATCATGATATAACTACTTACCTAATTAATTTATAGCAACTCGTGCTCACGCAAATAATTTAACTTACATAATTATTATTAAATCAATTGATTTCCCAGAAATCATAAATATCTATTATAAACATAGTGACTATGCAAAAAATAGCAAAGTAATTGATATGACCAAAACACCACAAAGTAATATGAATAATTTTCGTGAATTAAATTGCAATTAATTATTAATTAGTCATGTTTGGTGGTTCCAATTTGAATTAGACGTCGAATATTGCTGTAACCGCAAAATTAATCGTTTAATATTAAATCATTAGTGGAGGTAATTTAAATTAACTAACGTTACTTACTCGTATTAATATCAAACCAAATAAATTATTTTTAGTTTTTTTTTATTTTTGTCTAATTTCTGTGTGTAAGTTATTTAAGCTGAAGCCGTTTAAAATATTTTTTTTTTTAATATGCAGAAGTAAATTTTAAAATTACATCTTCTGTACCTGGCTGCATCCTCAGCTTTGCTGCTTCTTCAAAATATAAATAATATTATAACATGCATATAACTATATGCATGTTATACTATTTTAATAACTTGTGCAATTCCGCCACCAGTTAGTTCATGCAAACTATTACCGGCCAGCGCCAACCCACTACTGTTAGTCCCAGCATACCTGCCACCAACAGCCCGTGTGCACCCGCCACCAACAGCTGATGCATGCTCTCTCCCATGCTGCTGCATCCGCTGCGGCTGCAGCAACATCTAACTGGTGGAGGAATTGCACAAAGTAATTCAATTTTATATAGGATGTAACTTTGACTCCCGCAAAGTAACACCTGAATCTATTAACCATGAATATACATGTGACTACCCAGAGATTCCAAAGACCTTGCGAAATCCAGAAGAAATATCGGGACAGTTTAAACGATTTGGCTGTAGTTTTAACAGAGGCCGCCTGCCTGGTGTCAACCCTCTTTGGGAATGCATTGGTACAAGTTTCACAACCGACTACCGCCACTCGTTACAACCTAACTGCATTCCCAAGGAGGGTTCCTTGGGAATGCAGTTAGAGCACGAGATGTTTGTTATATTTGGAGAGAAAAGATAGGAAAGTTTAACACGTTGGGATGAAGAAGAAATTGAGTAGTTTTTTAAGTGTTACAAGCTTTTATTAAACTTGCAATGTATATGTGTATTAATGTATATATATCTGTACCTTTATCATGTATATTGGTTTAGATCAAAGCTTGCATCAAAAATTTTAAACCACATACTAGTCTGAGTCAGATGACAATGCAATATTATTATGACAAAAACCTGATCAGAGATACCCTGTGAGAATATGACGCAACTCCTTCGAGTTTGGGCTTATTGCATTTGTCTTAATAAGAACTTAGACCTCACAATAAAAGCTTGTATCGATGTTGCAACAAACCACATCCTTCATGTCGTTACCTCCTTCCTCCATCCTCCATCATTCCATTCTGTCCACCTTTACAAATTTTATTTTTAAATTTTTACACATTTGTTCCCTCCTAACCATTCTAATTTCTCAACCACCTCTAATGCAAGCAACTTGAATTATATAATTTTATCAGCGCTGATAAATAAATGTATTTACCCTTGTCATGTCTCTCTCTTGCTCTACGACTGTTTTGAATCTTCATTATTTATGTGGGAGCACACCTACTAGCTGAGACAGGTGGAGTTTCCACAAGCTAGTACGAAAAAATTATATATTTTTTTCAAACTATACTAACCTGCACTCTCGCTTCGCTAAGGTCCAGCCTCATGGCCAATTCTTCTCTGGTGAAGACGTCAGGGTATTGCGTCTTGTCAAACGCCCGTTCTAATTCGTGGAGCTGGTATGTCGTGAAGGTGGTCCGACTGCGCCGCACCTGCTTGCAAAAAACGATCTTATGCACTACTATACACGGTTTCAATTTGATTAAACAAAACATTTTGTAGAGTAGAATCATTGATTGACAATTTGAATGATTAAACTGGATGTCTTCTGCATTAAAGTGTATAAAGGTAAGTTAAATTATTTATTAATACTGTGACATACCTACCTGTAGTTGTAAAAATTAAGTTATGGCAAATTGCATTGCAATTTTTTCAGCCGTTTTGGCGTGAAAGCGGTACGTCCATTTAAACTTACAAATATTTAAGACATCAAAATACCTTGCGTGGTCTTCCCTCTAACTCCAAATGCTCATGCTCTGGGTTGTGTAAATCGCTATGCTCGCTATGCTCGGCATGCTCGGCGTGCTCGTTGTGATCGTGCTCATGTTCGTGGTCGGAGTCGGAATGGCCGCCGCTCTCACTTTTTAGTTCTGCTCGATCTAAGACAAAGATATCAAATGAAGACACTCCGTGATAAAAACGATTCCCGCGAAAGGACTCCCACGATTGCAAATTCTATATGATGATGATATATAAGGATTCGGAACCGTCATTCTCTAGAGAGCGAGGGAGCGTAGGAACTCTATGGAATCGCAAATGCTGATGCGTTCCGTCGCTCTCTCCCGCTCTAGCGAATGACGGTTCTGAGCGACAGAAAAGGATAGCAGCATAGGAAAGTGCTGTTCCATGCTACCAGATGTAGCCCAACTTTTGGAACGAAGTTCCTTACGGCAGGCTTGGAGGAGATAGGGATTTTGCTGCGCGACCGAACTGAAAAAAATGTGATAGTAAAACCGTAAGGATGACCTCGTTAAATAAAACCGTTAAATGAGACGTGCGCAGGCGCGACAGTCGTATACACAAGAACTTTTGAACTTCGTTCCTACCTGGTGTCCCACGACACCACAATTCTTTTTATTATAAGTTTTGACATAGGTATTTACCTGACTGCGTCAAAAGGAGAGTTACTTTTTTATTCTTTAAAAACGGCGAACTACGCTCTGTAGTAAATTATAATCAAAAATTATTACATTTGATAGTAAAAACCGCACCAAATCATCTACCCAGTATTTTCAGACTATCGAGTAGGGACCGACAGAGATAATAACGTAAAAAAACAATTTAAAATCTTATTAGACTCGCTACGCCGACGAAGTCGCGGGTTAACGCTAGTTTATAATAATTAGACATTAACGAATTTAAAACTTTTTTTCAATAGGTACATAAGTATTATCACTATCGTAAGTAAGTAGATAAAGTAGCTTAACAATATACTTAAGGGCCACTGAAACGGTGCAAGATTCTTGATTGTTGCATACCATTTTATTGAAGCAATAAATGATTTGTTTGGCTGACATTTCGTTTGGAGCAAGTTATCTCTTTAAGGGGAAACCTGAATTTTTCCGGGGTCCAGTGCAGCCCCCATTTGAAATTAATCATTTGATAGGAAACGGAGACATCATCACAGAATAAGTACTAGTACTCACATACAGAAGTCTTACTCACAAAATAAATTCAAAGAAATATCTACTTAATGTGGTTAGCGCTATGGTTTAATTTAGATCGCGTCAGAACTCCTCACCTCTTTGTTTAGATACCTAGACATCCATTGCAAGCCAATTTCATTCTTATTACTAATTTTCCCCTTCAAAGTGGTCGCCGCGCGCATAGTAATAATGTAGGTATATTTTCGATACCTAAACGGGGAGTCACACAGGCCTGACATCATTTAAAATTTTGTCTTGACCAGGCTCCAGATAACCCTTCAAACTATTTCATGAACTACTGTTTACAGTTTAAAGTGAGATCGTGAAGCTTTTCTACGCACAATGAGTAAAACGGCCACTTTTGGCGTATGTGCGTAGAAAAGCTTCACGTTCTCACTTTAAACTGTAAACAGTAGTTCATAAAATAGTTTAAAGGTTTATCTAGTGTCTGATCAAGGCCAAATTTTAAATGACCTCTCCGTTTTCTTTCAAGTGATTTATTTTAAATGGGGGCAGCACTGGACCCCGGAAAATTCAGGTTGCCCTTTAAGCTATCAATTACTTCTATAAAATGGTATGTAACATCAAAACAGTGAATTATTATTCTGGATAATGATTGAATAGGTAAGCAAATTGAATGAAGATATAGTTAATTGTACAAATATTTTACTATTTAATCCTCTTTAACTACAAATAATACTAAACAATTAATAATTAAACTGCAATATTAACAAATCTCATTGTTGCCACAAACTATTTTCCCACCGTACCGGTCCGTGACATGACATCGATCTCTTAATCTGCTAGTTGCCGACAGATCGCCGAACAAACATACAGACAGCCCTACAACCGAATAATGATCCACCACCCTTCAAAAACTTACTGCCTAATTAAATCACCACTCATTCAAATATCAACTTTATAGCATTAATATAAAGTTGATTTCGGTTTGTAGATAAAATTAGCGATGTCCCCTATACGAAAATAGCATCGAAAGTACTCTTTTTGTTGAGCATTTAACGTCACTTGATAAATACGCGCACTACTAATACCATTTTAATTTCTTTGTTACAATTGTTATGGGATTTCGAGAGATCAGACTTAACAAAGAGACAGACAAATGTTTATTATATTAGCTATTTTATTTTGAATGAACTCTCGACCTTTTGATTTCGAAATGTTTAGTGATGTTTGCATTTAAGTATCTTTTATCTATGATTTTCATTATAAGAGTTATTTGAAGTGTATTTATGAATAAAAAAACATCTTATCTAAGAATTTCAATTTTTTTTTATAAATACGCTGACTTCGTTTATTGATATAAATTAATTGTACTCTAGTGAACTGATTTAGTCTAACCCCCTTATTCAAAAGAAATATCGACTGTATGGTAAACCTATTTTAGTTGAAATGTGGTTTGTCCTTGTCTCTTTTTCAATATCTTACATAGTAAGAACGAGACAAAACATACTTTAACTGAAATTGGATTAGCAAACGATTGATATCTTTTATGAATATGAGGGTTAGTATTTAAAATCATTATTTTTAAACGTAATTTGTTGATAAAACTTTATAACTAAAATTAATGTTTTACTTTTAGATAAACTATATATACTCTCTCAACGTATTCTTGTGGTAAACTGTGGTTAACGATGTTGGTTTTACATTTATTTCATTTTGTATGTTTATAATATTCTGTGTCAATTTATAATGTAAAATTGTTTGTTGACCCAAATAAATGAAAAAAAAAACACATGATATACGTTTTTAATAAAAAAAATCGATATACCTACTTATAAAACTCGAAAATTTAACCAGTAATTAAAAAGAATAATAGATAGTAAACTAATGTTTATTAATATGATGCTGATTCTGGTAACATAAATTTTCTAAAATCGGTATGTGTAAGTAGATAGTTAAATTGAACTGCCATTTGTAAATTTAAGCAAATTAATATATTCCTATTGTCAAAATATTGCAATACTCGTTAAATCAGTTACTAATAAATAATTGACATAATTAATAAAGTTTTGGTAATTGTTATTCATGAATTCTGATTAATTTCAATTGATTCAAACATGGCTGACATCAAACGAGGCAAATGTCAAAATATTAATATCGTGTTAAACAATTTGGAGCGTTGTATTGTTAAGAGAAATGTAATTTAAATTGTAAGCAGTAGACTGTGTAATTGTGAGAGCATTTCGCCCGAATGGGTGTCAAAGATCGTTTTAAGCGAATTGTGAATAAATGCGAGTTGATTAAAATCATTTTGCTGAATGTTGCGCGAATTGAGGTGTGGATATAAGCGTGAGAGTTTGTAGGTAATTATTGACCGAGCAAGCGAAGTAATCGAAGCGTCTCTGTTTCGAGGTTTGCCGAAAATACTTTTGTAAGTCTGTCTGTACTCGCCTACAGGTCGCATTTCTCAAACGATTCTCGTGGAATTTTGTGAGAGGTTCGATAATTAAACAGAATATTTTAGTTACACCAGCTATTTAAAATTTTTGAAAACTAACAAATCTAATACCTGTGGCGGGTTGGGGGTGACTTGTCTGGTGGTCTGGAGCTCACAGAGCCTCTAGTGTATTTGTAATGAAAGTATATATATGTTAACAATGTATATTCTACATGTGCAGTTATTTTTAACATTGGAAAAATTAAGGTGTAAATTAACTGTACCAACTAAATCGAGATTTTGTAGGTTAACACAAAGATTCAAATGTTTGAGTAATTAGACCTTTACAGGTATTTTTACATGTCAATAAGTATAATTTACGTTACGTGTATTAAAGAATTGTAGACGTATGGTATTTAAATCTTTGAATGTTTATTACTTTTGCTGTA
The DNA here is from genome assembly GCA_943193695.1 of Acrobasis suavella. Classification (NCBI taxonomy): domain Eukaryota; kingdom Metazoa; phylum Arthropoda; class Insecta; order Lepidoptera; family Pyralidae; genus Acrobasis; species Acrobasis suavella. The sequence continues at coordinate 3,527,606 of OW971950.1, forward strand.
TGGTAAACAAATAGAGTTGTGGATTAAGATGAATACGTTTATACATACATATCATATCAATAAATAAATAAATATATAGGGACAAATAACACTGATTGAGCTAGCCCCAAAGTAAGTTCGAGACTTGTTTTATGGGATACTAACTCAACGATACTATATTTTATAACAAATACATATAAAGATAAACATCCAAGACCCAGAACAATTTGAAAAATACCATTTTCCAACCTGCCCTGACCGGGGATCGAACCCGGGACCTCTTGGTGGCGGACTAGCATGGTGACCACTACGCCACTCTATCTCTACGTCAATATACAGAGACTATGGATTATAAAAGATAGTTACTTACCTACATTAATTCAGTGCCTTTTATGAGATAAAATAAATACGTCGTTTAACAAAGCAAAGCACACATTCACAAAATAACTGCAGGCAAAGGGTTCACGTAATAGCTACAATCCTATATGAATTATTAAAAATCTATCCAATACAAATTGATATGCATCCTCTTTGAACCTCGTACATTCGTAATCCTGTCAAATTGGCACTCGATCGGTACTAGCTTTGCCTAGAATTTATTTTCCATCCATAATTCTTATTTCTACGAAATAAAGTCGCAAATTAAAGGAATTTAATTTCAGAAAATACGATAATGATGATATGTAAGCGGATTTTTATATCAACTCTGTCAGGGATAAGACTTATCCCTGATAAGTTTTTAATTAGTATAACTGGTAGTAATGTTTTATTGTAACAAAATTATTTAGATATGTGACTATTTTTAGAATAATACTTAATATTCACTATCACAATGAGGCAGACAGAGCCCAGGGCTGTAGGCCACTTTTAGCATGATTTAAGTTGGCTAGAAGATAGAAAAATAATGATTTTTTTATAAATTTACTTATGATTCGCCTTTCCACTCATTTTCTCGATTGGCTTTTACAATCTGCGTGGAGAGAAAAGCAACTGGCACTTTTTTGGAACGAAGTTCCTTACGGCAGGCTTGGAGGAGATAGGGATTTTGCTGCGCGACCGAACTGAAAAAAATGTGATAGTAAAACCGTAAGGATGACCTCGTTAAATAAAGTCGTATACACAAGCGAGTAGTGTATAATACCTTTGAGCACGATTTTTCTTTTGCAAATTGTGTCGATTCTACATTAGCCGAAGGAACTTCGTTCCTACCTGGTGTCCCACGACACCACATTTCTTTTTTTATGAATAAATAACTATGCAAATTTTACGGTAGGCTATCGTATGACCTTACGAAAAATTGAGGAGCTTGATGGCCCGGCGGGAGTGCGCATTACTAGCGCTTTCGCAAGTAAAGCGACACCGGGCGTGGTCCGCAATTGGATTGGTGACCACAAGTGGCATGAAAATTTCTCGAGCTCCTCCGTGCTTCGGAAGGCACGTATAAGCCGTTGGCCCCGGCTGTCATCATTGTATGGCAGTCGTCAAGCTATAGCAGATGCCTTTAGGCAGCTGGAAAAATCTGACCACTAGTGTTGGCCACTTACACACAAGTAAAGCAAGCAAGTAATGAAAAACTTTCGCTCTTTATGAATCTATAAACGGTCTGCAAAAGGGGAACATTCATAAGCTTTTATAATTTGAAATCCGTACAATTTTCTCTACAGGCAAAATTTTAAGTTCACTTCAAATACCCATCGTGATAACCACTTTATGGTCACCAATAGTTAAAAATCTTTAATATTCAAAATCCGCGGTTTTCAAGAGCACTTCAAAATCTGTACTCATTGCTTATTATATCTTTTGTAATCCTTTAATAACTAGCAGAGTGTGATAATCTTCTTTCATCCTGGCCTAATGTTTATTATGTTCTTTGTAATAACATGTGTTGGAATATAATAACAAAATATTTTCTTTGTTGGACGCTGCGGGGGGCGAACAGCAAATGTCAGTAATGATGGTAATTTGGGGTTTGTAGTTTTTGGCGTGGAAACTAGGGTTTATAGTTATTACCAGTTCAACCTGAGTCGTGGAAGTATTAGAATATTGTGTTTTAGTTAACTGGTAATAGTTTCCAACGTTATCAATTAATATAATTGAGGACTTTCCAGGGTCAAAAGTTAATTGTTTGGTATAGTTAAGAAAATAAAAAACACACACACAAAATAATTTCACTTGTCATGATAATTTCTATTTTTAACGTGATGTCAGATACACATAATTTGCAACTTTCCAACTAATCTAATGATATTCTTCTTCCTAAACGTTAAAACAAACATTATCTATGAGACTTGTATAAAATATAGACTAATGACACATATTTTCAAACTCCAGTCAAATAGCGCTATAATTTGTTTTTCTGCATTAATAAATCCAAAATCATAAATAAAGTGACATTATTTTCTGTATTTTTTTTTAACAGAACCAAATAATTTATTTTTGGCCCAGAAAATTACCCAATTGTTAGACTTGTGTCAAAAGATAAATTTGCATTATGTTAATTATAAAAGTAGCTAACACTAGTAAATTCATGTAAGTACTTATTTTTTTCAACTACGTAATTAACAAAGCTTTCATAAAGAAATGTAATGCTTTATAAAAACTTGTTTCAATATTCGGTAAACTAAATGTATACTGACTCAAGAACAAATTCTACTCCTGAACAATACAATTATTATTTGAATCTTTAACTGTAAATAAAATTTTATTGAATATTGACAAATTTTTAATGAAATAGTTTTTAAACAGAAAAAAGTTCTTACTTACCCTTATAAATTATAATATAACACATACTGTCCGAATGCTAACGGCAAACCAAAAATTGATGAATAAAAATTAAAAAACAGAAAAAGATAATAAGGGAGACCATTGAACAGTAAAATATTGAAAAAACAGGAGAAGGTCCATATTGACTGAAAGAGATCCATAACAGATTAAAGAATGTAGGTTTGGAAAGTGTAAATCGTATTGTAAGTACATAGGTATCTGTGAAAAATTGTAAGTAACAGCGTTTTCTATAATGTTAATTTACTAAAATTATTTAAAGTAAAAAGATATTAAGCTCTCTTAATTTATTAAATGTGATATATTGGAATCAACGCGAAACGCACCTTTTATTTATTTATTTGCTGACGTTTGATAATGCAACGCCTTACTTTAAAAGTAGTTAGGTAATTCAATGTACTAGTTAATTAACGTGAATGTAAATACTTTATTTGAGAGCTTTTTATGGCATTTAATATTTTTGTAAATCTAAATTTTAAATAAAGCTGTGGCAGTCGTCTTGTTACGAAGTTATTTGAAGTCTGGTATTTGTTATTTGTCTTGAGTCAGCAAAGCGTCCCATTGATGTCTTTTGTAGAAGTGAACTTGCTCACTCTATAATAATAACATTTAGAAAGAATTGCTCACTTCTATGCTGGCGAAAATGCTAATCATGTTATTAGGTAATGTGGCTATTAGAAACCCATCATTCTTTTGATTGGTTTTGCCACCTTCTTACCCACCATCGCGCTAAAAATGGCCTATGAGTCTGCCCCGTTAAGGCGGCCCTTCCCGGCCGCTCTGTCGTCAACGCGAGCATAGTTAGAAAAGCTTGTTGTTTCATCCAGAGCAATACTAGAATAAGAGGCAAACCAAAAAGAGAGAGATAGCGCCTAAGGGCACGGTTTGCGTTCTATTGAATGAAATTAATATTATTATTAACTATCCATTAAACGAATATTAACTATTCATAGGGTACGGAAATTTCATAAAACTTGTTCCAGGAAATACGTGATTTTGAGTAAGCCTTAATAATTTACGACTGTGTGAAATAAATTATCTTATTTTAATTTTTCATGGCATTTGCAAGGTTTCTATCGAAATATTTTGTTTACTTTTACTATTTATAAGTACTTTATAAATTTTATAAATTTATGAACGATCGAAGTTCAGGTAAAAGTTGTGCAAAAAAGCAGTTTTTGGAGGCGTATACTGAATTAGTTTTTCGAAATTTTTTTTTTTTTTACTTCGAATATAAACCTAGAAATAGCGCACAAGATATCTGTTAACTCAAAAGTTTTCAATAAAGATCAGTTACAACGCCATAATCACGGTCGAGCGTTTGTCTGAAAATTAAGACGGGAAGGCCGCTCTTAAGGATAAAAACGGGATAGACCATCAGGCTCATGCAAATTGTAGTTTAGTATCTTTTGATTATGTCTTTATGAACCGTACGGAGATGAGTTTTGTCTTTACCTTAGAACATTCCCGGTTGCATTCTCAGCTATGCTGCTTCAGAGCCCGGGGTGCGCGTTTCCGTTTTATCTTTTCCAAAAACATTTATACGCATGTCAATGGTAAACCCAAGAATGATGCATACATACATACATATACATATTTTCACGCCTGTTTCCCACGGGGGTAGACAGAGTCTATAGATTTCCACTTGCTACGATCCTTGCAAACCTCTTTTGCTTCATCAACACTCATTACTCTTTTTATACATGCTCTCCGGTTATAAGTACCCCTTACTTCACCTTTTTTCAGAACGTCTGCAATTTGGCCGCAGAACGTTCGTCGAGGTCGACCCGATCCAGTTTTCACATCTACATCCGCACGATAAATATTTTTAGTTAGTCTTCTTTCATCCATCCTCTCATCATTCAAGAATGATACATTTGTGCATAAAGTTTTACAAGCGTCTGCTGCCTAACAATAGCCCTCCTCAAGTATGCAGTTTTAGCAGATAAGATGTTTGAGCTTAGTCCTTTAATCGCCACTTACGTAACTGACAGGAAGAGATGAGTGGTTCTTTTTTAAGCCGGACAGAAAACTTACTAAAAGTTATAACGTTGTTGGATTTTCCTGTGTGTAAGACGCCAACACTGGTATCAGATTTTTCAGGCTGCCCAATAGGCATTTAATATATAGCTTGACAAATGCCATATGAAAGTTGGAAGCAATCGCTTATACGTGCCTTCTGAAGCACGGATTATAACGCAAAGACATAAAATAAATAAATAAATATATATATAGGGATAAATTACACTGATTGAGCTAGCCCCAAAGTAAGTTCGAAACTTGTGTTATGGGATAGTAACTCAACGGTACTATATATTATAATAAATACATATATAGATAAACATCCAAGACCCAGGACAATTTGAAAAAGGCAATTTTCCAACTTGCCCTGACCGGGAATCGAACCCGGGACCTCTGGGTGGCGGACCAGCATGTTGACCAGTACGCCACGGAGGTCGTCAACTTGATAATATATTTAAAAAAAACTTGATAATATATTGTAACTTACAACTACGTCTAAAAGTTCTCACCTGGTTGTCTGTCCGTATGTCCGAGTATGTTGTCTATAGTGTACGCAGCACCACGCCGACCGGTATCAGACATCGCGTCGACACTCGCTGGTAGTTTACGACACTTCACATAAAGTTTCAAACTTTTTGTCCAGGGGAAAGTTCACAAACTATTCAGAAACTATTAAATGTCCACTATAAATATTCACTTTTCTGCGTGTCAGTTTGTTACAATGAATTAATTAAATTATTAATAAATCAATATGGATATCTATTATTTAAATTTGATTAACCACGAATATAATGACATTAATGTAATTAAATTAATAAATATAATTGATTAAAAATTATTGTTAAATTCAATTCATTAAAATAATTTAATTCGCGTTGATTTACGCAAGCGGTTAACCCGTGCGGTGCTGCTAGTTGTCAACATGGAATCCAAACTTACACTGTCAAGTTTTGCACCGAGTTCACTTCCGCACCGCCCGTCAGCCGATACAACCTTATGTACACCGGTCTCTATCTTACACGTAATTTTCATATATCTCTATCTCACTCTACAGCCCCGCCCCTTGTCGGTGATTGGTAGAGTGTTAAGGGTAGGGTTGTAAATTGAAGCCTGGCGAGTTAGTGAGTTAAGTAGACGGAATCCGCCACTCATATGAGGCGGTTCGTTTTGACGCTCTTTTTTTGTATCGACGAATGTTTCTTTTTTTTAGTTCGTGGAAATTCAATCAACCGGTTCTATTTCTGTGCTGTTTATAATCTAGCTTTTTAACTTTATTGAATTCTTAAAACTGCAGTCTACACTTTAATTTTAATTAATTACCGATATAAATCAAAGTGTATAACTACTTAAGAAATGATAATTTTGACAATGTTTTTTTTTATAAAATTATTTGTTCAATATCCATTAAAGTTTTGATTTAATTCGGCATTTATAAGAAGTTTTGCTTTTAAATTAATCAAATTGTGACCATATAAATTAAATTTTTATGTAGTAGGTATGTTTACTCACTTTTTAGGCTATAAGTGGTACCTAACGTAAATTATTATATTTGTAAAATAGAATTCAAAAATTTTACTTACCTCTACTAGAGTAGGTACTTACTTACCTTACCTATATCAATCCTTTTTTAAATAGCAGTCCTCTTGCACGGATGTGTATTAAGTATACTTTGTATAAACAAGGTTTATATTTTACATATAAACCTTCCTCTTGAATCATTCTATCTGTAAACCGGTTAAAATTAAAAATCCGTTGCGTAGTCTAAAAGGTCTAACCGTATACGAACGGCAGGAAGCGTATTTGTTTTATACTATGAATTTATTTACGTTATGATTCAAGTGATTCACCCTTACCTACCTATCTATCAAGAACAATGAGATGTCAACATACTTTACAAACACAAAAAGTCTATTGAACCTTTTTAAACCTAACAACTTTGTCACAAAATCTCGAATATTTCTTGGAACATGTAATGAGACATCTATATGGCGCCATAATATTGTCGTCTCGTTCTTCCATCAGCCTGCAGATTCTTTACGATTTTATCGAGACTTTTTAGCAACTTAAAAGAGATAATCTGCGGATGTAACAATGACACTTAACTCTTTTTTGTTACTTTTTTAATCTAAGGAATAAACTCTGTGGGTGGTTGTCGAAAGGGTTAAAGGCGATTACTATAGGTAGCTATCAATAAGTAAGTACCTTTTGGATGTTAATCTAGATGTATTCGTTATAAAATATAGTATCGTTGAGTTAGTGTCCCATAACACAAGTCTTGAACTTACTTTAAGGCTATCTAAATAAGTGTGATTTGTCCGTATAAAAAAAAACCTATAATAATTGACGGTAATTTTTATATTAAAAATTTAGTTGATGAATTGATATGTTCAAAGGAAGTACATTTTGAAAAAAAATAAAATTGTTGCTTATTAGTAGGTAGTGGTATGCCATATAAAAAGCTTGAAAACGCATGAAAAGCTTGAACACTGACAAAATAAGCAACACTAAAAATTAAAAATACCAAGTAGATTTTTTCAAAATCGTGCTCAATTAATCCATACCTATAATATCGGCAGCATTTACTCAATTACTAAAAATTTTGTACCATTTTTTCAAAAAAGCAGTTCCTTTTATCTGTTCAACGAAATACCTCAGGTATGCAAGCAACAAATACAAAACTCCTCTCCAGAAACGCGCAATACATGATGATCCCTAACGTCCTCCTTTAAGTAGGAAACTACTTAGCACGTACTTACTCATACTTAGTTTTTTTGTTCTTAACTGATGCTTACAAATACTTAATCCGAAATCATCTTACATAGAGTACTTAGGACGAAATTCTTGATTATTCCTGCCACCATTATCGTTTGTTACTTAACAGGATTAACTACCTGTTCATGGAAACTTTAGTTTTCAGACAAATCTATAAGTAGGATTCGATTTTAAATGAATTTACAACATTGGCATTGCGTCCTGTCGTGGGAAACCATCATTCAAGCCCTTTTTGAAGAATCGGTTAAGCGTCACTTCTAGTTATTGTTTGGATTCGAAAAAGTATGTGTCTTATATAAATCTGTTAATTCGTCTTAGGAATGATTTTTGAGTATCTAAGAAAGTTGTGTGCTTAGTTATTTAACAAAAAAAGAGAAACAAAATGAGGTACTATGCAAACAAAAGGACCAAACATTATTTGGTACTTAGGTAAAATATATTTATTATTGTAAATGGCTTTAGATAATTTAAAGTGAGATACTTATAAGGAATATAAAGTGGTTATATAAATTAAATTTTATCTATTTCCAATACATATTAGGTAGGTTAGGTACCTACATAAATTAAGTAAAAACAAAATTTTGCATTAGGTTTGTGAACAAATTAAATTAGACTTTTCAAGTTCCTTCCTAATTTACCAGAACCTTCATCTCCTTTTCATAAGATCTCAAGCGGCAAATCGTTATATTAAATGGATTATCAAATGATTACGCTAAGTAAGTCCCTTTGTCGCGAAATAAGGCAATTTGGTGAAAGCCGGAAAATAAAATAAAAGCGCGCCCATTAGTGAGCGTTTCCTCTCTCCCCGCCAACTGGTAGATTTTCTGATAAAATTAAAGAACTTAGTACCTAAAATGATTGAACGATACAGTGAAGTTTTGTTACTTTCTTGGTGGTTTCTTGGACAATGGAAGATTTGTAAAACGATGTTAAATAAGTTCTAACAAAATATACTGAAAATATTTTAAGTGTGAATTCAGTAAGATACTGAACCACTTTCCCCAAGGAATATATATCGAAATATAAAAAGTCATTTTTAGCCACCCATACAAGTTGACCGATCAGCTGATCCATGTTTGTATGGAAAGCCAAAAAAAATCTTTTCGTATTTGGAAATATGTTCCTTGGAAAAAGTTGTTCAATATCACGGACCGAGTTCACCCTCAAATAGTTTGTTAGACATTGTTAAAAATCCCCTTACCCTTAACTTTTCTATACAAACGTAGTCAATTTTTTATTTTGAAACGACGTGTCAGATTTCGTTATTTTATTGTTTTCATAATTTTACTGTAAGAAACTATTATAACCCTAGATAATTGCAATTTCTTTAAAATTACAAATTTTTGCCGAGATTTGACATGTCGTTTCAAAATAAAACGTAGACTAAGTTTGTATGGGAGAGTCTAATTCTGCCCAGGTTAAGAGGACTCTTAATTATATTCTGTAAAATTTTCTGATAAAGGAAATACGACCTCTGCGATAAAAGGTGCGCTTCTTGCCCCCGTAGCATGGCAAAGTAGATAAAACCAGATAGTTTATATCACACGACGGACTAGGTGCACTCCCGCTCGGTATAGCGAAAGATAGTGAAAGATGGTCTATACCATCTTTCACTATCTCGCTTTAGGTATGTATGATACCGAGCGGGAGTCTGTACTCATTTAATTTAGCTACTTAGACGCTTAACTGATTCCTGCCCCTATGGGCAGCAAAAGTAGCCTGACACCGGCAACACGATAAAAATCATGGTCGATAAAAATACAGATATTACAATTTAATATCATCTTCTTCTTATGTTTAAAAGCTGGGCTCTTGTTGGTACTCCACCGACAATAGGTATAATATACCTACCTTTAAATATGCACGATTCCTACAGAACCCTAAGCTTGATGTGTCCACGACGACAGCTTCCGGAAGCGATTAGATCACGGAAGGAAGCGACGCAAATTAGAGCGAGCCTTGTAATTGTTTGCGGCATTAGCTTTGAACTGCAGATGCAGGGATTGTGACGTCATTGTTACAGTTAGTTACAGTCATAATAGGTACCTATTACATACACTTAAATACTTAGATACATCCATCTTAGTTGCGGCCTTTAACTATTACCAGAGTCTTACTTTGAAATAACTGTTTTTAAATAACAAATTGTACAGAATATTAGGTGTTGATTTTAAAAGTACTTAATTATTAAATTTAATTAAACATAATCATAATTTAATACACTTACTTTTTAAATAAGTGTATTAAATAATAATTAATTGCATTAATAATAATGAAATTAATGTAATAACTTAATTAAATTAATCGCAATTAATTAAGTGCAGTTAATCACCTTTGGTAATTTATCTTTTTATTTTAATATTTAGAAAACGAAATAAGTACATAATTGATTAAGTAATTATGTTATAAAATTGTTAGATATTTTATTTTAGTATCTGAGTGCCTATAACTTTGCACCTTACCTGTTTTCGTCAAACATATCCAAGTACCTCGGTTGCCTGGAAGAGATTGCAGTTGCGATAAGGCCGCCTTTTGACATCTGTTTTATTGTTATACATTTTTATGTAACATGTTTTGGTGCAATAAAGATTTAAACTAACTAAGTCTAACTACGGGGTGTTTCAGATATCTAAGTGAAATAGTATTTTAAGGGCAATTGTTTGGCTGCTGCTGCGCCGGCCTTTGACTTTGTGACCTGAAGATGGGACGGTGCGAGGGTCTCTTACTTCATATCCTTACTAATACTCACTCAAAATAACAACTGGATTATTTCCGTAAAAGCATTTATCCAATAGGCTATTTGATTTAGTTTTTTCTTGGACAATATACGAGTACCTACGAATAACAAATAAATTGGTTATTAAATGAGGCAGCATTTTAAATATAAGAGTGGGAGTGTGGTGGGGACATCGCTATCTCTTTCGTAAGCGTGACACCTAATGACAGTGACGTCACGCGGGTTACTTATTGATATGAATAAGAAAAAAATCCAGTCAAAAACCGAATTCGGTTGCTTGAAATGAATGCGGGAGGTAGTCGTGGGCGTAACAAAGCCTTAATATTAGGTATAAATGACAGTGGTAAATAACAGATAACGCAGAGTGAGCCCACTTGTTTGTAATTAAGTAGTATTAAACAGAATCGTTTCCTATTGTACCTACTGTGTATGAGAAACGCCATAAGGGCGGCTACACAAATGCGCACTTTGCAAAACACTTCTTACGGTGCATTTATATTCCTTTAGTTTCAATTTGTTTCTCTAAAAACCAGTGTCTGTGTTCCGAGAAGTCTAGACACAGAATCGGAGGCAAACCATTTTGGTGGCATATTTTGTGTTTTACGAATATGTTCTGTATTTTTGTTGTTGCATATGTATACTCCAAATAAAGAGATTTTTATTTCTAAATTCTGTATTTCTTTCCGATTCCTCGATCTGGTACCCGGTGCATTTTGGGTCTTATGGCTCAAAGCAAATAGAGTCTAAGGCAGCAAGACTTGAAGGCCACTTTTAACGTGACGGTGGGCGAGAAGGTGGAAGAACGAATCCAAATAGTGATGGGTTGCTAGTTTACATTTAAAAAAATAAGGAAAAGACCTATATAAGTGACAGGTTCTTGTCCTTCGAAAATTGTACTTTTTTTTAAAATAAATAAATATAACGGGACAAATTACACTGATTGATCTAGGCGCCAAAGTATGTTCGAGACTTATGTTATGGGATACTAACTCAACGATACTATATTTTATAACCAATAAATATGTAGATAAACATCCAAGACCCAGCACATTTTGAAATCGAACCTAGAACCTCTGGGTGGCGGACTAGGATGGTGACCAATACGCCACGGAGGTCGTCATAAAACACGATATAGTAGATGTCGATGGTCGTTTAAAGCCACTAAGTTGGTAGATAAACGTACCTACTCCAACATTGATGGTTTTACGCTTCTAACAGTTAACAAGATAAGACGATTGTCTCCCGTCTGCAGCCATCCTACGCCGGGTGTAGCGTCAGCGGCGACGTGAAATGATCCGGAACGAGTCTCGACTCAAAGCCGAGCGTAGAAACGTCAAATTTATTTCCGCCGATTAGCGTGGTGTCTTTGAGCGAGCGGGTGCCCTAATGGGGGGCTATTATTTTATTTTCCGGCGCTCCAAGAATTGCCTTAATTCGCGACAAAGTACTTTCGTCGCTTTGTGCCTGTTATTTATTGAGGAGAAATTAAGTGAGTTAATGACTTTGCTATTATATTTTCTCAGGCGAATTCATACTTTAACGTAACTCGCACTTTTTATGATTTATTGTAGGGATTTTTTGTCGATTCCGTTGTAGATGGACTAACCCATATTTGGGTGATTGAGAATTCACAGAAACGTGTTTTCACTTTACGCCTGTAAATAAGGTTAAGAAATTAAGCAAGTCGTTAACTTTGCTATTCAATTATGGCAGGCGAAAATACAATACAAAACATTCCATCCCATTTCGCTCCAAATTTGTTTGGATTTTTTGTAAATAAATGGGTCCTTACATCAATTCAGTCTGTAAAAAAGGTCATGTACTTGCCAGTTTTAAAATGTTTACCACTTGAAGGCACGTTAAAAGCATCGTGCGGCAAACAATGAGAGAAATTAACGCAGCATTAAAATAAAAGCGGCTATCGGCTTCGAACTCCGAACGTATGAATCGCTAAGCGGATAACATGAACGCTGAGTGGTTAATGGCCCCGGTTGAGGTCGGGTAGCGTTTGAGGAGCGATATCACAAGTGGAAGCGAGAGCGAATTATTTTGTAAAAAGCTGTTTCCAGCCTGGTTCGGATAATAAATATATACGGACAAATAACACTGATTGAGCTAGCCCCAAAGTAAGTTTGAACTTGTGTAATGGGATACTAACTCAACGATATCACATATAGATAAATACCCAAGACCCAGGACAATTTGAAAAAGGCAATTTTCCAACTTGTCCTGGCTGGGGATCGAACCCCGAACCTCCGGATTAGCGGACTAGCTTGTTAACCATTACGCCACGGAGGTAGGATAGGGAGGTATTGCAAGCTTGAATCACCTGTTTATCCTGATATTATTCAGCATCGGAGGGGTTTAGCCTTGTGCCTCGTTCCGAAGCTCGGCCTGCGGCCTCGCGGGACCGGCCCCCCTTCGGTCTTCGGCCTCAGGCTGCGCCAAGTTACTTTGGGGGGGGGGGGGGGGGGGGGGGCATTTGTATGGAATTTGTATAGGGGATTTTTTTTGTCTATGGGGACGAATCTCCAAGTCCAAACGTTTAGCCAGGCCGTACCCCTTCCACGTCAGGTTTTTGCAGATCCTCAACTTTCAGATTTTTCTGGTACTCGACCCCCAAATCCCAACACATTCCACCATAAATCATCACCCCCACTATTTGGGAACAGGTCAAACAACTATGTCAATGAGTGAGTCAGTCAGTGGTACTTAGGTACCACTGACTGACTCACTGTAGCTTTATACTTGTACTTTATGTACTAGTGTAGCTTTATAGTATTCCGAAACCCTTCGTGCGCAAGTCCGACTATCACTTGGCTGGTTTCATTTAATTTCTAAACTCGCTCATCTTAACAAACCCGTACCCTAAACAGCTTAGCGTCTCAAATACATCGTGTCGACTCGAATCGAGTGCTCGATACAGCTTGCATCGATTGTAAATACGAATGTGCATTATCAAATACAATGCCGTCGAGTGTAATACGATTGGTTTCGAGAGGCGAGGGGTAAGAGGTATGTACCTATGTTTGCAAATAATGGGTGTTTAGTGTGGATGTGGTGACGAGCAGAATACGATTTGTCACCACCCTTTTCCTCTTCCACGGATGTCGTAAAAGGTGACTATGGGAGGCATAGATACGAATCTAACAGAGAACTGCCAGAAGTAGTGCCAGAAGCTAAAACTTAAGGAAACTTTAGTTTTTCGGGGCCCAGTGCTGCCCCCTTTTGAAATAAATTATTTAAAGGGAAACGGAGATATCATTTGAAATTTTGTCGTGACCATGTCAAAAGTGGCCGTTTTTCACAAATGTGCGTTGAAAAGCTTTACGTTCTTACTTGAAACTGTAAACAGTAGTTCATAAAATCTCCGATTCCTTTCAAATAATTTATTTCAAATGGGGAGTAGCTGTAAGGACGAAGGTATTCGGGAGAGAAATGATACCACAGGCTGCTCGAATAATCCTCTATGTATTTTAGGTTTCATAAGATTATATAGGCATGATGAGTACACGCATACGTGGGGCGCACTATAAGTTTCCGGAATGAATATGAAAAAATACTATTAAAGGTACAAAATTAATTTATTGTTTTTCAAAATAATCTCCCTTGGCGTCTATGCACTTTTTCATTCGATGAAACCAGTTTTGAAAACTTTTGTGCCACTCCTCTGTGGTGACCTCTGAAACGTGTTTTTCATACTCCTCGACAGCCTCTTCTGGTGATGAAAATCGTTGACCGCGTAATTGGTTCTTAATTTTTGGGAACAGAAAAAAGTCACAAGGTGCCAGGTCGGGACTGTATGCAGGATGACTCATGAGTTCTACATTTTTCGCCTTCAAAAAGTCGTTTGTCTGTCTGGCCGTGTGAGAACTAGCATTGTCGTGGTGCAGGATGATACGGCGTTTACGGTTATTTTTACGGAGTTCGTCAATAACTTCCGGCAAACAAATGGTCGTGTACCAGTCACTATTCACTGTACGACGATTCTCTAAAGCAACAGTAGCCACGTGTCCAGTTTTATTAAAAAAAGAAGCAATCATCCGCTTAGATGCACTTTTCACGCGCGCCACTTTGGTTGGTTTCGGCTTATCTTAAAAGACCCATACGCTCGATTGCTGCTTTGTTTTGGGATCGTAGCAATAAATCCATGTTTCGTCACCTGTTACTATGTCCCACACCAAATTTGACGCACCTTCGTTGAATCTGGTAAGCATGGCACTGCACCAAGTGACGCGGTCCGTTTTTTGAGCCTCGGTCAAGTTGTGTGGGATCCACCGCGAGCACAGCTTTCTCACACCCAAATGTTTGTGTAGGATTAATTGTATTTGACTCATACCTATTTCTAAGGATGCGCGAATTTCATGGTAGGTCACATGCCTGTCTGTTTCAATCATACGGCGCACAGCATCGATGTTTTTGTTGGTCACAGCGGTGGACGGCCGACCATCGCGAGATTCGTCACTGAGATTGATACGACCACGCTTGAATTCTGCAAACCAGCTATAAACAGTTGTCTTGCATGGTGCTTCATTGCCAAAAGCTGTTTCAAGCCGAGCGATGCTCTGTTGAGCTGTCAAATTACACTTAAAATCGTAGAAAATCATACTACGAAAATTTTCCCGAGTTAAATCCATGTTGATGCAGACACACAATTTTTTAAATGGCGCCACAAGGTAAAAACAAAAGACAGTCAGATGAAACAAACTGCATTCTACAGCCAAAGAGTTCTATTTTCAAATGTTGCAATAAATTTTTAAATATTGTTTATGTAAGTGGCCAGTTCCGGAAACTTATAGTGCGCCCTATGTACACATAGGTAAGTATAACATAGGTACATTACATAGATTACACACTACAAGCAATGGACCCCGAAAAATTCATTTATGCCTCCGATCACATTTGACGACTGTGGACAAGTGGTCATCATGCCATGCTGTCACACTGAAGATCCCAGGGTATCGACCCTGGGATCTTCTGGGATCGTCAGGTCTTGGATGTTTATCCAAGACCTGACCTATAATTTAGGATGTCCGACCATCTGCCTGTCTGTCACCAAGCTGTATCTCATGAACCGTAATAGCTACAGTTCAAATTTTACACACATAATGTATTGTATGTTGCCGCTATAACAACAAATACTAAAAACAGTTTTTTTTTAGTATTTGTTGTTATATTTTATTTATTTTAAAAACAAATAATTAAAATAAATATTTCACATATTTAATAATAATTTATTTAATAAATAAATAAATAGGAACAAATTACACTGATTGAGCTAGCCCCAAAGTAAGTTCGCAACTTGTGTTATGGGATACTAACTCAACGATACTATATTTTATAACAAATACATATATAGATAAACACCCAAGACCCAGGACAATTTGAAAAAGGCCGTTTTCCAACTTGCCCTGACCGGGGATCGAACCCGGGACCTCTGGGTGGCGGACTAGCATGGTGAGCACTACGCCACGGAGGTCGTCAATTCTTAGTGATTATGTTAAAAAACGTAATCACTAAGAAACAGTGATTTTTTATAGATAATGGTACGGGACCCTTCGTGCGCGAGTCCGATTAGCACTTGGCTGGTTATTTTGTATAATAAAACAAAACTGTAATATAAAACACTTGCATATATTTCCATAGATATAACAAAATGCATTAGACGGCTAAATGGACAATCTACAATATTAGCTATGAGTATAACAATAATAATATATAGGCACAGTCTACGCGTATGTTGTTCTATAGTAGAAACATTCTATCACACTTATTGTAAATAGAAAAGCTAGAATTTTCTTTCTATTTTGGTACGTAATGTTGTATCTAGAAACATTTATTAGTCACAGACCGCTTACTATGAAAAGCAGACTAACTTTAAGAGTTTTGGGTTTAAACCATAATTCATCTAAATTAAGTCGACAGTGACAAATTGCGAAAGGTCTTCTTATTTTAGGCGGATAATGATTTAAACCAAGTACTATTTAGTACGCATTTTATAATAAGAAGGAGAATGATCATTTCAGGTTAGTTTTAAAATTACAAGAAACAATTATTCGTTGGTACTAATGACATATGGGCTAGGCAGCGGCTTTGACAGTAAAGTGCGTCTTTACTTCAACCACATTCACCTTTATTTTTATCTCTTAAATGCATAGAATAGCTTGAGAAAAAATTGGTCGCTGGCAGACGCGCGACTTTTAGTTTTCTCAATACTACATTAAAAATACTATGCATTTTGTAGATAGTAGAAGAGAGATAGAGAAGTAAGGGTTAATATAGTTTAACAATGGAAGTGGTCTACCGGCCGCTGTGATTCCAGGCTGAAGCCGCGCTAATATTTAAAATAGGTACATTTTATTAAAGACCAAGGTTTTCAGCCAGCACGTTATTTTTTAATAATTTACTCAACATATTGCGTTAATTTACAACAATATTTCTAGATTAATATAATTTTACTAATAACTAAATTGTATTCAATTTGTTTATAAATAAGATTCCATCCACGTTTAGCTCGTAACTTTTGTGCATAAATGAACAAGTGATAAAAAAATACGTATAAAACCATTCTATGCATCATAAAGTCTGTCGATTTGAAAACTTATAAATATTTTTAAAAATATTGAATTTAAGAGCTAAACGTGGACCTATCAAGCTCAAATTACAATATATTTCATACACATAGGTACAATAGTTTACTAAATTCGGCCACAAATACGATACAAGCTAATTTGATCTGTGTTACAACGCATTAAGACTGTTGTAAGTGTGTCTTTAATTTGGCAAGATCTTATATTAGAATATAACGTTAATCATGCGACTTATTTTACATAGATAGGTAAGCAAAACTTTATTTTTAATGAAGTTATTCAGTTAGTATGCAAAATAAATGTATTATATGCAAAAAAAAACAGTCCAAAAAATAAATAAAAAACAAAAAAGAATATAACATGGTATTCTCTTCTAGATATGGCCTAAGACGTTACGACTGTCACGATAAGTGTTACCATTGATTTTTCTTTTTAGTAAATTTAGGGACTATTAAATTAATGAATAATGATTTACTAACTATTTAGTGTTTCGTGTGGTTCATCTTTTTAGTTTTTAATTTTACATACTTATTTAATTATAAGTTCATAATTGGTTTGTTAAGTTAAAAAAAAAGTAAAGGAAAAGGCAGAAGTCGTGTCTTATAGGGAAGTCAAGCATTTGGCTTAAGATTGGGAGGTATTTAGCTCAGATAATTCAAGCACACACGGTGGCAACTCTCTTATCTGATGGCCAATCACGTGACCAGCTGTCATGGGAAGAGAATACCAGGCGAAGTATATTATTATACCATGGCCGCTATGATACATAATTTTGTAAAATATAGGGTAAATCTCATATTTCCATACAATTGGGCTAACTATGAAGAAAATAGTTTTTTTTTCACGTGTTTCGTATAACGTAAAGAAAAAAATTCTTTTCACGTGTTTCTACCCACGGGAAGTAATAAGTCAAAAGAAAGTAAACAACTACACTTACTTTAAAACAAACAAAAAAAAAAAGAAAAAAAATTTTGTCCTTTAGGAACAAGCATTCATTTTGCACACTAACTAAACTGTTGTCTTTAACCATAACATACAGTTTTCCGTGATAGTAATGAATTAACAAGTGTTTTTACTTATCAAAACAGAGGCACAACGCATTAAATATTGTCATTATTTGTGACTTCAAAAATTGAAAGTGACAACCATATTAAAAGTATTTTACCCGACTTCGAAAAGGAGGTTATCCAGGTTATCAACCGTCAGATTTTTTTATGTACGAGTAAGTTAAGAAAAACGAAGGCTATACTGGTCAGTTAGTACCATAAAAACTTTATTAAAATCGGTTATGTAGTTTCGTGTTCACGTCGGTTTTTTGATTTTGAAATATAACAAGTTATTTATTTGCGAATAGTTTATCAAAATATGCATCAAAGTTAGAGGGTAAAGTCTGTCAATATAATTAGTAACTCGCTATCGGCTTCGAATACTTAGTTTCAGGATACCACCCTCAATGGACAAGATAGTTTTAATAAATAAATAAATTTTAATAAATAAATATATAGGGACAAATAATACTGATTGAGCTAGCCCCAAAGTAAGTTCGAGACTTGTGTTATGGGATACTAACTCAACGATACTATATTTTATAACAAATACATATAGTTAAACAGCCAAGACCCAGGACAATTTGAAAAAGGCCATTTTCCAACTTGCCCTGACCGGGGATCGAACCCGGGACCTCTGGGTGGAGGACTAGCTTGGTGACCACTACGCTACGGAGGTCGTCAATAGTGTTGCAAGCAATAGTATAAAATATCGATAGTCTATCGATACGTGACCGTGGCCTTGAAAAACAGTAACAATACCAATAGGACTATCGATAGTATCGATAGTTTTTAATTAGTACTATCGATAGTATGGATAGTAAACGTACTATTTGTATATATATCGATAGTATTGTGATGAATATCGATATTATAATACTATCAATAGTTATTTATCTATTGATGGACTTTCGTACAAAAAGTCGTAGCAGTATTGATAGTATCGATAGTATCAATTAAAAACTACTGATACTATTTATTTATTTATTTACAAAATTCATGTACACAAAATACAAAAATAGGAACGAACAAAGTAAGGACATTGAGTACATAGGTACTGCTTATTTCATAAGAAATCTCTTCCAGCAGACCCAGGACAGGAATTGACTTTAAATACTATTGATAGTATTTAAAGTCAATAGTATCGATACCATCGGTAGTTTTACCTTTGATCAATAGTATTGCAAACTATTACAATCGATACTATCGATATTGTGACTATTTTTCGAAGTCAACTATCGATAGTCAAACTATCAATAGTTATGCAACGCTAGGACAAGATTGGGCAAGAGTCGGTAACGTGGGACGTATAGCATAATATGGCCAACGAAAGCTACCGCTGAAAAACGGAGGCAGATTTAAGAGATTCACATTTTTTATTTCATTTGATATTGTAACCAATGCATGTGTGTCCAAATCCAAACGCCGATTGTAAAAAATCGTAGTTCTTTTTGACCCATAGTAAAATAAATCTTATTAATGAGGCCGAAAGGCCATTATTAAGGTAAATAAAAACGAGCAATTAAACGAATCGTTTATATGTAATGTAAATTAAGTTAGTGGTTTATTTGTGTGAGTTTGGCGACATCGGTTCCCATACTAATTTTATCAAGGTGCACTTCCACTTGTTTTTTCTCTTTCGTGCTATTATTGATAAACGTCAGCATTTCTTATTTTATATGAAAAGCATTTTTCAATCATTCAATACAATCAACAGCATAAAAAAAGCTTAGAAAAAAATCAAAACTTCACATGCATACATTTGTCAGATTATCACAGTTTTAATTTAGTCAAATGTTGAAATAATTCAAATTTAAGTACATAATTTGAATTTTAGACCTAACAAAATATACTGATACTGTTTTAAGAGCACATTTATCCAATGATATTGAATAACTTTCACCAGGTAACATAGCTAAATTCAAAACTTGTTTAAAGGCGAATACCGTGCAGAAGTCGCGCCATCATTTGAAATAATTTATGTAATCGTAAATATGGTGATTTAATATTTTGCTAACCCTCAAAATATTAATTATGACAAAGAGGTAATCAATTTCTTTGCAGGTCTTTGTGTAACAAAAAGAATAACAAAATGTTTTGCATATATTCTCAATAGATTATTTAAAAATGCGACAGAAAATATAAATTAGATTAGAAGTAAAATTGAACACATATATTATTTGTTCAACTTTAATTCTTATCTACATATTCATTTAGTTACACTTCAATTTATTTTAATATCATAATCATTTTTCACATCTATTTAATATAAATATAACGTATAAGTTATTTAAGCCGATAAAATAAATAAATAAAATAATATCCTGTCAACCAGCAGATAGCCGAATCCGACCGAAAGACCAAATTGCAGTTGTTGGAGGAGCATAACAATTTGCAAAATGTTAATTATCACCACACTTACAATCAAAAAATTTATTTCAAATGAGGGCGCCACTTCTGCCATGTCTTCGCGCTAATTTAACTCTTGTAAAGTGTTGACAGAACGTTAAAAAAATATATAAAAAGGACATTGCCGGCCTTTCAACTGATTAATGGCGATAAAGTGAAAAAAATAAATTAAACCTCATTGATAAAAAACGCATAAGGGAAAGTAAACCTTATCATGTTATATTTAAGTGTCAAGTGTCGCTGCATCTTACGACAACGTTCTGAAGCAATGTCAATACGAATCGTAAATTTTTACTGACAGCTATGTGTCTATGTGCGTTGTTTTTCGCGAACATTTAGGACTTTCAACAGAGACAAATGAAAATAAACCTTACTGTTACAAAACGGATAGACGAAACTAGACCTTATTCCATTCTACTTAAGTGTCATGTCTCAGCGCGTATTCCGATAGCGTACTGTCTCCATGTTTCCTGCAACTTGTTGGTTACTCGCACTGCTCGGTTGATGTATGCTTTGTGGACTATTAGGGAGAAAATAAACCTTACTGTTATTAAACGGATAGACGAAAATTATCCGTACTGTGCTACAATTAACTGTCAAGTTTCACCACATGTTCGGACAGCGTACTGACTCCATGTTTCCCGGCGACTCTCACTTCCTCGCGCTGATAGCTGGGATTATAAATGCTTTGTGGACTGTTAAGGAGCAAATGAACCTTACTATTATACAACGGATAGGCAAAAATGATCCTTACCGTGCTACAAAAAAGTGTCAAGTCTCACTGCATGTTCTGGCAGCGGACTGACTCCATGGTTCCCGGCGACTCTTACATTCCTCGCACTAATAGATGGGATTATAAATAGTTTATGGACTGTTAAGGAGAAAATAATCCTTACTATAATTATACAACGGAGAGGCAAAAATAATCCTTACTATGCTACTTAAGTGTCAAGGCTTGCTGCATGTTCTGACAGCGTACTGACTCAATGTTTTCCTTCAACCCGCTCGTTTCTCGCACTGACAGGACAGCTTATGTATGCTTTGTGGATTATTAGGGAGAAAATATACCTAACTATTACAAACCGGACAGGCAAAAATGATCCTTACTGTGCTACAATTAAGTGTCAAGTCTCGCCGCAAGTTCGGACTGTCTCTATGTTTCCTGGCGACTGTTGCATTCGCCGCACTAAAAGCTGGTATTATAAATGGTTTGTGGACAATTAAAGAGAAAATAAACCTTCCTATTATACAACAGATAGGCGAAAATGATCCTTACTGTGCTACAATTAAATGTCAAGTTTCGCTGCATGTTCAGACAGCGTACTTACTTCATGTTTCCCTGCGACTCTTACATTTCTCGCACTAACAGTTGGGTTTATAAATGCTTTGTGGACTGTTAGGAGCAAAAAAAACCTTTTTATTACAAAATGAACAGGCGAAAATAAACTTTATTGCATTCAACTTAAGTATCAAGTCTGGCCGCATGTTCCGACAGCGTACTGACACTATATTTTCCTTCAAACCGTTCGTTTCTCGCACTGAAAGCTAGATTAACGTATGTTTTGTGGACTAATAGGGATAAAATTAACCTAATTATTAAAAAACGGATATGCAAAAAATTATTCTTACTGGGCTACAAATAAGTGTCAAGTCTCGCCGTATGTTCAGCCAGCGTACCGACTCCATGTTACCCGGCAATTCTCAGGTTTCTCACACTGACAACCGCGTTTATATATGGTTTGTGGACTATTAGGAAGAAAATAAACCTAACTATTTTACAACGGATAGGCAAAAATGATCCTTACTGTGCTACAATTAAGTGTCAAGTCTCGCCGCATGTTCTGACAGCGTTCTAACTCCATGTTTCCCGGCAACTCTCACGTTCCTCGCACTGACAGCCGGGTTGATGTGTGCGTTGTGTAGTTCAGCTATTTGTGTAGAACTGGCCGCTGCGGGGTCGCCAGAGCCTGTGAGACTGCCGAGCCTGAAGAAAATCATTTTTTTTAAATATTAACCATCATATTCATTATAAATTTACAACCATTTGCTAAAACTTTTTAAGTTAAGTACATCATGTTTTATCCCTTTCCCTACCTTCAATATTTGACATTGCAAGAACAAGACAAAACATATTTTTACTAAAATAGGTTTAGCAAACGTTTTAACTTTTTATAAATAAGGGGGCTAGTTTTCAAATTCAAAATTTAAACGTTTATTCAGTAATTAGACCTTTACAGGCACTTTTACACTCAATACTCAATACTCAATCATTTATTGCTTCCTTAATGTACATACAGGTCTTTGATTTTTAAATATAGGATCAATTAAGGGCCCTGACGGGCGCTGCAATGAGAGAAGGGCTATTTAAAAAAAGGAATGATTAAATTAATGTATTACATGCATAGGTTATTTTTTTTTTTTAGTTTCCATATATTATATCCATTTGGTAGTTTCCTGCTTTTATTATATATAAACTCATTCAATTAATACGATTTTAACTAATTTAGTCAATCAATAAGACAAAACTCAAAATTCAATATCAAATTTACCATATTTTTATGTAGTAAAATAACTACTATTTCTTTGGAGACCATGAAAAGTACAATGAAAAGTATGATTTAATTGTAGTTATACTATTTTAAAAGGATTTATTTTATTGTATTATGCATATTATATAGATTTTTTGTATCATTTCTTTTGTTAAATATTATTATTTTTCTGCTTTAATAAGTTTTTCGTATGTATTAGAAAATTGTAATTATATTTATTTATTTAATTGCAATTGAAAAGATTATTATATTATTTAAATAGATTATTGATTAATTTATTTTATTTAATGTATTTTATTTATAGATTTCTTATAAAAAATATTTTATTATTTATTTTGTATCTATTTCAAGTGAAATTTATCTTTATCTTCTAAATATTCATTTATAGAATAATAGCATTTGTTAGTCAGCATTTCTTTTATGCGCTTAAAAAATATTTTATCATTTTCTAAGGATTTAATTATTTCTGGCAGTTTATTATAAAGCTTTATGGACATTGCCAAAGGGCTAGATGAATGGAGTTTGAGGCGGGAAGTTGGTAGTTCTAACCTACTCTGATGCCTTAAGTGATATTTAGTAGGTATATCTTTCCTTTTTGCATAAAAGTGTGGATGTTTACGGACAAATTTACATGCTTCTAGAATATAAATGCTCGGTAAAGTTAGGATTTTGTATTTTCTAAAATAGGGTTCACAACTGTCTCTCGGTTTTATATTGGCTATTATACGGACCAACCTTTTCTGCAACGTGAAAGCTCTTTCCCAGTCGGTTCCACTTCCCCATAGAATTGTACCATAGCTAAGCCACGAGTAGGCGTAAGCGTAGTAGGTGACAAGTGCTGTTTCAATGTCTGTTGTTTTTTTTACCTCTCTGAGCGCGTATGCGAACTTAGATAATTTAGCGCAAAGTTTTTGGGTGTGAGGCTTCCAATTAATGGAGGTATCTATGTCGACGCCCAACAATGTAAAAACATTGACCACCTCTAGATCTTTTCCGTTAAAATTTAAATTTAAATTTAATTGTGGTTTTTGGTACGGGTGAAACACGTCAATAAGTATAATTTACGGCGATTGGCACACTGCTCCGCATCCCACTGCGTAGGGTGGGGCCGCCATACAAAAACGATGCGCGTAGGCGCGGTGTCAGTGTGTTGTCCTATTCGTGTTTTCTATACAAATTGAGATACTTTCTTCATACAGTCCGGCCTCGCGCTACGCAGCAGCGTGCGGAGCAGTGTACGAATCTCCTTAAGACGAAGTGGTAGCTAAAGTGGCGCCCACATTTGAAATAAATTGTTTAAAACTAAATATGGTGATAATTAAAAATTTGATTTGTATAAATGTCTCGAAAGACCTTGAAACTATTTTATGAATAACCTTTGAAAGTAATATTGGTAGTCCGTCTAGCTTTAAAACTGTTTTTCGCCTAAAGTGGCCACTTTTGGCGAAAAACAGTTTTACAGTAGTAGTAGACGGACTATTAGTAATAATTTCAAAGGTTATTTATAAAATAGTTTAATGGTCTTTCGAGACATTTATACAAATAAAAATTTTATTTATCACCATATTTAGTTTTAAACAATTTATTTCAAATGAGGGCGCCACTTTAGCTACCACTTCGTCTTAAAGGTGAGGTGGGTTCGTAATAGCGCCCTCATTTGAAATAATTCTTTTAATTGTAAATGTGGTGATAATTAAAAATTGTAATAGAGGATTAAACTAGATGTACCTTCGCACCATTTTATGAATAACCTTTGAAAGTACGAAAGTAAGACACATCTTCATTTGCTAGGCAAATTAAAAAACCCCGGACTGTCAAGAACGCTATCTAGTAATGAGTAGCGGAACTACATATGACAAATTGATATCCATAGCGCCATCTATTATTTGCTATAGAAAACCCTGACTTTCAAGCATATAAATAACTTTTGAACCAATTGTGTCGTAATATGTACGTGCGTGACATAAATGTCATTTTTTATATTTTTATAGATTTAGATACACGTGTGTACAATGCGACACAAATAAGTTGAACAAAAATGGCGGACTTCGAAGCATTTCTGTACAAATTCCCAGAAGGTAGGTTGAACCAAAATGGCTGTTATCGGCGCAGGTACCAGTAATGCGCCGACGACTGCCATTTTGTTACAATTTACGTGTCGGAAATTTATAGAAAAATGTTTTTAAGTACGCCATTTTTGTTCAACTTACTTGTGACGCATTGTGATACATTTATTGGGAAAACTTGTTCAAAATGTTGGACTGAATAAACTGGTAAAATATTAGTACTGATTTAAAAATAATAGTGTAACTCACCAAAATTCGTTCCCAGGATGCGCATTCCCATCCCATGGATACGTCATAACCAGCAGCTTTCCTTCGTGCTCGCCCGCCAGCTTGGACGATGGCTCCCTATTCTCCATTTGCACATTGATCCCACCTAAAAATAACAATAGAGGTGACGACAGGTTTAGAAAAGTATTGTTCTAATTAGTCCATCTCTTTGCTAGACTACGACAAAGCCACAGGCTGGATTCCTACGGACGGACGTGGAAAGAGAGGTAGACCGAAGACAAGATGGGCAGACGACTTAAAAGCATTCGAACAAGATTGGAAAGTTAAGACCAAGGACAGAAAGTTATGGAAGGAAAGAGGGGAGGCCTTTGCCCAGCAGTGGAACATGAACGGCTATTTAAAAAAAAAACTACAAAGCCAAGAGGAAAGGGTAATGATTTTAGCAGTCTATGTATTTATGTCTGTTCCATAGTTGCATCCGAATCGCTTGTCCAATTTTCACAAATGATATGTTAATCGATCCGTCATTATTGTCCGGGTGACATAGACTACAATTTGTATGCAAAAATGTTTATAACCAATGTAACATACAAAAAAAGCGAGTAAAAAAATTTTTTTCTCTATATTTCTCAAGAAAAAATTCACAAAGATATGGACCATCTATGTTCCAGAGTGGGGGCTCGTGACGTCACCGCTATGTAAAAATCGTGCTTCCAAGCGTCCATTTTGACGAAACACCATTGTTTTTCGAAAGACATGAAGAAAATAGAAGCACTGTAAAAACATCTAGGATGTTTCTTGCATTCAAAGAAGATCCTCTTTTCGTCGCCGTCGCCAAACATCGCCAGATGTGCCATTTCTGAAACGCAGAGTCACCTAAATGAACGGTTTTTCCATACAAAAAACCATTCGTGTTTAGAAATGGCACTTCAGTATACTCGCACTCGGCCAGATGTACAAAAAATTCATGTCTGTGACGAATCCGGTCAAGGAACGTTAGTAATGTGCCGCTGGAAATATTTCAAATATACGGGAATTTTCCCATTGTACATTTATTCCCCTAAATTTCCCAAAATTCCCGAGGATGACACATTACTGTGTACGTACACATCTAGGGTTGCCATCTGTCCGACTTTAATCTGACAGATGTACAGTAAGGCTTCAAAATCGCAGTCATAATTTCCCATACAATTAGTATGAGAGATTATGACTTTATTTTTGAAGCGTACCGTACATAGAGTAACAACTACTCACTTTCAAGTGAGTAGTTGTTACTTACAAGGGCGCATTTCGATGAGACACGAAAATTTTCAAGAGACATTAAGAAAATAGAAGCACTTTACAAACCTCTCGGATGTTTCTTGCATTCAAAGAATATCTTCTTCTCTGCGCCGTCTCCAAACAACGCCAATATGCCCGCACTCGGCCGGATGTATGAGAAGTTGATGTCTGA
The DNA here is from genome assembly GCA_943193695.1 of Acrobasis suavella. Lineage (NCBI taxonomy): Eukaryota > Metazoa > Arthropoda > Insecta > Lepidoptera > Pyralidae > Acrobasis > Acrobasis suavella. The sequence continues at coordinate 3,554,238 of OW971950.1, forward strand.
GACGTGATTCAGCAGGTCCTTTTTGAGGAACGCGCGTATCCGTTCTAGGAACGTTAGCACGTACACATCTGTCTGGTGGGGGGATATCTTCCAGACGCCTAGACCTGGAACAAAGACTTATAAGTTTGCATGGAAAGCCAATAATTTTCTTTTCGATATACCTACATATGTTCCATGGGGAAATTAGTTGAGTATCACGGACTGAATTCCCTAAGTGACCAGATACCAGAGGAGAGTAGTTGGCAGAGGAAAGTAACAAATAAATTTATAGGGACAAATTACATTGATTGAGCTAGCCCCAAAGTAAGTTCGAGACTTGTGTTATGGGATACTAACTCAACGATACTATATTTTATAACAAATACCTATATGGATAAACACCCAAGACCCAGGACAATTTGGAAAAGGCCGTTTTCCAACTTGCCCTGGCTGGGGATCGAACCCAGAACCTTCAGATTGGCGGACTAGCGTGTTTATTGTTTATTAAAACATTACATACAGACTTACAGTGTTGACGATTACGCCACGGAGGTCGTCAACTATTTTTATATATTTGGAACAAAAATAATATAGTACTATACAGTACGCGCCAAATAACTCGGCAGCTCTGAACTTCGCGCAGATTGCTGCGCAGTAGAAGAATACAGGAGTGCGCGCTGTCACTTGCAGCTAACTTCCGAAGTTTCTAAGCGCGATCTGTACTTATGAATGTAAAAGAGTACTAAGTATAGAAACACCCGCAATAACTGTTTATAAATATATAATTTAGGCAATTGAACAAAGTACGAGTGAAAAAGTGCAACGCCTTCTTAATGTGTAATGTTTGGTCTGCTTCCCTTTGTATGTCTGCGGCAGAGACACAGTGGCGTCAGGTCCATTCGACTGTTGCCATTGGACCATCTGTTGACAGATTCTTTCGCTCCGTCAAATGTATCCAATAGCAGCAGCTTATTGGATCTGACTTCACTGTGCTGCCATCTGGTGTCCCATGTTTTTGAAACCCCTCATTTCACAGCTTTGAACCACCATACATTCTGAGCAAAATTGTCACACAACGATACGACGTTCATATTATTACTGTGTTGAGGACAGCGAAACCGTCGGGTCGCCGTCCCACTTAACACTCGCCCTGATGATGATCATCTAAACCGATCAAAACTAGTCAGCCTTTTCCGACTACACTACGTGAGTAAAACCGTTTTTATATATTTAGTTATATTTAGATACAACGTTCGTTTACACGTATTCGTGAGTAAAACAAAGGGCTACTGTAGATCGACACATTTACTCAAATCTCATAAACTATCATTATTGTATAGCAGTCGTCAAGCTATGTCAGATAATTGATAAACCTGATTTCATGTCTGTCAATATAATAAAGAGTTGCAAGGGATTCGTAAGAAGAAAAGTGGGAGCGTGGTGGAGACAACTCGCTGTCTCTTTCGCACGTGAAACCTCATAGCAGTGACGTCACATGCTAATACGTGCATACTTTTTCTGTTACTTGACAATTACTCTCATCGCTAGATTTGAAAGTATTATAACTTCTTTTTTTTACTAAAAAAACATCTTTTCGTTTTCGGTTTCGGATTAATTATGTAACGTTTTGTTATACATAAATCAAAAAATTATGTCACATACCGTATTATAAACATCATAATAATCAAATAACTCACCACAGCCAATAACATTGACAAACGCGTCTCTGCCCACCTCCTTTCCTCTATAGTCTGCCTCCAACAGCGTAGTCTCTGCCAGTATACTCAGTCTCTTGTAATACACTTCGTTGTCAAATATACACTCCGTACCGGGACACTTTACGTATCAGTCTGTTTCACTTGCTTTCGCGATACTTTTTATAAATGTATCATGAAAAATCCAGGAATCAAATTGAATAAAGAAAATAACTCACCACAGCCAATAACATCGACAAACGCGTCTCTGCCCACTTCCTTTCCTCTACAGTCAGCCTCCAACAGCGTAGTCTCAGCCAGTATACGCAGTCTCTTGTAATACACCTCGTTTTCAAATATACACTATACCGGGACACTTGACATATCAGTCTGTTTCACTTGCCTTCGCGTTACTTTTTATAAATGTATTATAAAATATCCAAGAATCAAATTAAATAAATAAAATAACTCACCACAGCCAATAACATTGACAAACGCGTCTCTGCCCACCTCCTTTCCTCTATAGTCAGCCTCCAACAGCGTAGTCTCTGCCAGTATACTCAGTCTCTTGTAATACACTTCGTTGTCAAATATACACTCTGTACCGGGACACTTGACATATCTATCTGTGTATCGCTTGTCTTCGCTTTTGTCCAATATGTTGACGTAGGAAGTTAACTCTTCGTATGTGTAGCTGTGGACCTGGAATCATTTTAGAAAACGAGTTTATTCATATAACCGAATTATTACATATCAAACCAGATATAGTTTTAAAAACCAAAACCCGACACCGCAAAAAATCTTACTGAAAAGTACGTTTATCCCGTTAAAGCGAGCAAACCGGTTACCAACAAGTAATAATGTATATTAAATAAAATAAATATGTGCTTTTTATGCTCTTTGATTCCACACGGTATAATTCCATTTTATTTATTTTAAAGTTAATTACTTTGCATCCTGTAGAGGGCGCCATCGTAAATTTACTGTGACGTCACATAGCCTATGCCAACCAAACATTTTCCAATGTATCATGGATATCTTTGAAGATAAGAAAGAAGAGATGAATATATTTACATACATATACAAAGCAGGAATACATACATACATACATAGCGGGACAACGTCTAAAAAAACGAATTTCCTATTTAATTTGTATGAAATTTTACTTTTCCGAGTACATTTTATAAGTTGTTCGCCTATAACTCAATTTGTAAACCCTACTTAGCTCTGATAGATTTACTATATACTACACGTGTCCATATAGCCGTTTAATAGATAGAGGGGGGGGAGACACTTAAACTTGAATAACAATTTGCACTATAAAACCAAAACGTATCCCTTAATCGAAAAATGGTGTTCACAAGCTCACTACATCACACAACGGGTGAGTCAAAGCAAAAAAAAAATTCCCACTACATGTATCATGACTTCATTTTACCACTTTGTTGGCATGATTAATATACATATGAATACCAAAATACTTATATAATAACCACCCAAGACTTCTAGTACAAGTAGAACCGCGGACAGACAGACAGACACAGATGGTGAAACTATAAGGGTTCCTTATTTACAACGGAAACCCTAAAAATGAAATGATGTGTTTCTGCCCAGCGATCAGGCATTTATTTGGGCGTTAACTCATTTTGCCCAATACGCTGTTCTTGTCCATTAATGCCCAATTTGTTTTTGCCCTTGACCCATCAATTTCTATACCTGATAGAACTCCGACCACATCTGCCTCCACATGTGCCTTGCAGACTGATTATTCCTAACGTACGTGGTCTTCAGCACGTTCAGACACGTCGTCGGCGTCACTTCCTCTCCGTAGCCATTCTCCAGGCTGTTCTGCTGTTCAGTTATCAGGATATCTTCGCAGTCCATCCGAGATTTGCGTTCAAATCGTGCCCCTATTAATCCTGGAATTAATTGTTTATTTATTAGGCTATACAATAAGTAACAAAATCCCTGTCCGATACTTGTAGGAGCAAATCATTTTCATACTAATTGCCGGGCCGGCCGAGCACCTCTGTATGAAAATGTCGATTATTTTTCAAGGTTCAAATATTGGTCCCGTTGTAAAAGTTGTTCATATTATACAATTCAGTTTATACAATATGAAACAAAAACCCTGAAGGTTTTTGTTACATATTGTATACACTGCCTTATTTTTTTTTGACTCATATTTACTCATACTTAATGGCTTAGTCATCTAGTGACCATCATTATTACACACTAGTGAAATGTAATGGAAAATAACCATTTAGACGCTCGAACCTGTGCCTCACGGACACACACCCAGTGCCACACACAGCCATGAGCGCTTCATGCAAATAAAGACATGTATATATATATATATATATATATATATATATATATATATATTAGGTATATTACTGTACCACGTCTACCCCAAACGCATAATAAATAAACATTCCTCTCAATTACTGGCCGGTAACTGGAAGCGATCGCTATACGGGATAAGTCCCCCGTTGTATGTTTACTTTTCTGATTTGTAACTGTGTTCTTTATTATGAACAATAAAGCTTCATAAACAAACAAACAATTAATGGATCTCACCTATAATAACAGCGTCTTCCTCCACGCCCTTCTCCATGACAACCCCAGCATTTGTCCTAGAGCCATCGTTGATGCATTCCGTGTGACCGCTCACATATACCATAGCAGACAGTTTCATCTCATCGTACGAGAGGCAGTTCTCTAAGACCAATGGAGATTTCTGTTGCAGCGTTCCTATTGATTCCCAACCATCATAACTGAAATAAAACAGGTATATATTTTACAGGTATAACAAAATTACCTTCATTATAAGATGAATTTATCCTACATTGAATAAAAATATGTTGACTTTGACTTTTCCTAGTTTTCATAAAATAACCGGGCAAATGCGAGTCGGACTTGCGCATGAAGGGTTTCGTACCATTATCTATAAAAAAATCACGTAGTATGGGAGCCCTTATATACTTAACCTCTCATTTCCCGTCCGGACCCATGCGGAAAATCGACACAGACGAACTTCAACCTTATTACATTGACATAGTTTCAGTTTTTCAGGCAATTTTGGACCTCCGCCTAAACAGGTTAAATATTTATTTGATTTTGTGTTTATAGCAGCAGCAGAAATACATCATCTGTAAAAATTTCAACAGTGTAGCTATCACGGTTTTGAGATACAGCCTGCTGACAGACCGACAAACAGACAGACGGGCGGACGGACGGACAGCGGAGTCTTAGTAATAGGGTCCGATTTTTACCCTTTGGGGATGGAACCCTAAAAATATAAACAATTGTTAAGCAAAGGGTAAAAACATGAAGACTTGCTACCTATTGATATGATTCCCACCTATTCCTTCCATTCCAAGGCTTCTACGATTAGTGCGAAATGAAAATTTTAAACTAATTTTTATATACCTGTAATAAATCAAACAACGGGCTGTGCTAGATCACTATAGTATAATGTATTTTGAAATAAGTCAAAAAGAAATTCGAGGTTCCCAAACAAATTGCCCGGGCGGTGGGAATGCCGATTTTTTTTTTTTGTTTTTTGGCTGTTATTTAAATTTAATTGTACTAAAGAGATTTAGTATAGCCCGTGGTTTGATTTATTACAGGTATGTCCCTTCCACGTTTTATGTTATCTTAGACCACACACATCGTTAAAGCCTCAATTAAAGAAAAACCTTACCCCGTTTCTCCCGACAACAAGAGATAGTGGTCATTTTCGTCCATGAAGGTGACAGCTCGCTTCTGCAATATCCTGTCTATGAGGTCTGGCACCGTCATGTCTTTGTAGAATGCCTTCTCTATGGCCGTTCCGAATTCCCTGAAATCAAAACAGCTTTGAGGGGTCCAAAATATGACAAAGTATAATGTAATATATACCTAAAAAGGAACCGGGCAGGACACCTGGCTAGAAGAAAAGATGGAAGGCTATCACCGAGTGGTACCCTAGGATTGGAAAACGGAGTGTTGGGCGTCCGGCAGCTTGGTGGGTCGATGATATCAAACGGATTGCTGAAAAAAACTGGATAGCTAAGGCTAGGGATAGGATCAATGGCGCAGACAAAGGGAGGCTTATGCCCAGCAGTGGGTCGTTGAGAGCTGACGGTGATGATGATGAATGTGTCAAAACCATCGACATAAAGACAAGTTTATTTGCTAGGCAAATCAAAAAACCTCGACTGTCAAGAACGCCATCTAGTGATGAGTAGCGGAACTGCATATTATAATTGATATCCGTAGCGCCATCTATTATTTGCTAGGGAAATCCCTGACTTACAATTGCTGAACCCATTTTCATCAAACATAGGTGAGAACCGCAAGGGAACATGCTTTTACGTAAAAATCCGCATCGAAATCGGTCCCTCCGTTCGAGCAATACTATGCCACAGACATACCGACAGATATTAGCTTCAAACTTCTAACTACCCTTTTTCTTGACAGGGGTTAAAAACATACCCCTTGCAGGATAGACCGACCCCAGGGAAGTAACTTCTAAAGGCCACTTTCAGCATCATGGTAGAAAAGAGATGCAAAATAATGATAATTAAGGTGCTAGCCGTGCTCATTCTCTCGATCGGCGTTTACGATCTCCGCGGGAAGAGAAGCAGCAGGTACATTTCTGTTTTCCTTCTTGCATGAAAGTGAACAAGAAATAAAATAAGAATATGAAGTAACCCCCGACGCAACTGTAGCTAAGAACCATTTTGGTCACGTCAGCTTTCAAACAAAAACAACCGCATCATAATCGGTCCTTTTATTTTGGAGCTACGATGCCACAGACAGACAAACAGACGCGTCAAACTTATAACACACCTTTTTTTACGTCGGGGGTTAAAATGACCCTACCCAACTCGGCGGCTGCTAGTTAAAGATTAAATAATAAATAAATATATATACGGACAAATCACACAGATTAAAGGTAAGCTCGTCCCAAGGTATGTTCGAGAGTTGTGTAATGGGATACTAACTCAACGATACTATATTTTATAATACATATATAATAAACATCTAAGACCCAAGTCTATCTGAAAAAAGATCTTTTTCCATCTTGAGGACCTTGTTCAGTGTGACAGCGTGGCATGATGAACACTAAGACACAGAGGTCGTCAATTTAACATACGTATTTAAAAGAATGGCTTACCTTTTGTAAATAAGAAAGTGTGTCATAAGATATAGCACTCTCTCGTGTATGATAGGGTACGTCGATACTATGTTCTGCTTTAGCTTCTCTATAGGCCTTGTCTCTTTTAGCTGATGCAGTCTGTAACAATACTTATGCCTTTTATAAAGGGTTTTCAAAAATATGGGTCACCATTGATGACAGCACAGTGACGTCAAGTCCAATTTCATGTATTTGTATAAAACGAAAACAATATGACACTTACACAATATTATTATAAGAAAATAAAACTTTTCAAAATAATTTCACTTGTTGATTTTAACGTGATTTAAGATTTATTATTGCAGAAAAACTGATAATAAGCTACTACCTATTTGACTCCAAGAAACTATGACGTCATATGCCTGTATTTCATACAAATCCCATAGAAGATGTTTGTTTTGACGTTTAGAAAAAATCAAAAAGTATCTGATTTGATTTGTAAATAGCAAATTTCAACGTTTGGAAAATCTCTAATGAGATTATATAGCATTGTTTGTACATGTATATGATTGTATATTATTGTTTGAAATAAATAAATAAAAAAAAGTGTCGTCACGTTTCGTTCCGCCAATAACGTTGCGTTTCTGAAATTTGCGAGGGAATTTGACAAAAACAACTTTTATGTAATTCATTACTCAATGGAAACAAGTTAAATTTAAAAACAAATATACGGGTACATTTCTTTAGCAATAAAGTTTACACATAATTATTAGAGCGATACTTAAATTCTTAAATATTACCAATTTTTACCGAAATCTGACATGGGCTTTCAAAATAAACGTAGACTACGTTTGTTTAAAAAGTCTAGGGTAAGGGGATTAGAGATGTAAAGAACTCGAGTCTTTTGAGTCCTAAATTTTAGGCTCGGCTGACAAATTGCACAGCTCGACTCGTTACAACAAGACCCCCACTAGAGCACTTAAGTCTACATAAAGACTCGAGCGCAACATGGCGCTCAGGTCTTGATTCGCGCCCGAATCGTTTTAAGCGACGAGTCGCGCTCAAGTTCTTTTCCATTTGGAGTTCCTTTATAAATAAACAGGGAATAAAATATGTAACTTTTGTGAGATATAATAGTAATTTAGTTATTTTTGTAAAGTCTAGTATTCTTAGCTTTTGAAAATCCTACTAATATTATAAATGCGAAAGTTTGCGAGTATGGATGGATATATGAGAATGTTTGTTACTCTTTCACGAACGGACTACTGAACGGATTTGGTTAAAACTTTACAGTAATTTAAAGGTTATACGTCAGATTAACACATAGGCTATAATTTACGAAGTCGCGGAAAACAGCATAAAATTATAAATAAAAATATTTAAATAAATCAACCTTGATACGCTCAAGACTCGATACACTCGAGCTCTTTTTAAGACTCGAGTTCTTTTTGAGACGTGATATTCTTTTTTTAAGACTCAAGCTCCTTTTGAAATAAGAGTTCTATTTTGGCATTCGAGTTTTCGAGAAAGGACTGGAGCTCGGCTCGACTCAAGGCTCTGAGTTTTGTTAGTACACCGAGTCTTGTAAAATTGAGCCGAGTCTATCCAATTAAGACTCAAAGACTCGAGTTCTTTACATCTCTAAAGGGGATTCTTAATGCTATGAGCATTTTCTCGCAGTCAACCATATATCAATCATTTGCATATAGTCTATTGACTGTTTTCATTAGACCATCAGTTGAGAGGTTCTTTTGCTCTGTCAAATGTATCCGATAACAGCAGCTTGTTGGACCTGAGTTCACTGTGCTGCCATCTGCTGTCCATATTTTTGAAAATCCACATTGATTCAATAATGTTCATTAACTATGCCAAATATCTTTAAGCAACAAAACCTGAAGTAAATAATATACAACAAAGTAAATAAATAATTAATCAGTAATTGGGTGCTTTCCTGAGTCAAAAATAAATTATTCAGATAGATAGATAGATAGATAGATAAAGACTTTATTTGTACCAACAGAAACACACAATACAAATAAAAGTATCAAAATTATTAATAAAATTAGTACTATTAATAAAATAAAACAACGAAAATAATGACACTTGTCATGATCATATCCATTTCAACGTTTTTTTAGATTTTTATAGCAGAAAAACTGATATTTAGAGCACTTTTTGACTCAAGAAACTATGACGTCATTAGTATAGACTAATAAAGTCATAATTTCTTGAGAAAAAAATTCTATGGGGTTTGTACGAAATATAGATTTCATACAAACCCCATAGAATTTTTTAAAACTGACGTTTAGAAAAAAATGTATCTGATTTTAGTGGTTCGAAAATAGCGAATTCTTTCCTCAGATTCAACTCTCACTTATCTGACTGCAGCATCGTGGAATAGTCCATAATATGTTGTGTTAACACATTAATAAGTTTTTAGAGTATCGCTAACATGTTGGATCTGACTGCAGCATCATGTAATAGTCCATTATATGGTGTTAACACATTAATACATACAGGGACGTCTTTGCAACCCAGACATGTTGGAATGGATGGCGCTGTGCGTGCCGAACCGGTACGTTTGGCGACGACACCAAACTCATATGTTCGCTATACCCCGAGTGCGCACAAACTTAATGAAAAAAGCGCCATTGACAAGAACTCTAAAAACACTAAACGAAGTCGCCAATATTATCGATATGAACTGTTGCTCCTTGACTGAGTTCAAGGCTACACTTTATGTTTTATGTTATAATTAGACGAGATAGATGTAGATAAATTATATAAGCATAAACTGTACACTATTACATTAGTTAATGCTTGGGCCGGACCTGCGCCTATCGTCACGAAGCTTCGTGCTATTACACGATATACGCAAATGTGACCGGCCGTTATCAGGTATCGTCCCGAATATTCGGACTTCGTGTTGGTTATCGCGCGGGTGGCGAAACATCAAAGGATTTAAACACGCTAACCGTTCGCTCTGTGTGGTCGCACTTGCGTTATTTATTTTGACGTTTGTTTTCAACTTGTTTAGACGCGTGCTGTGCGACGATGCCACGGTTGTTAATGCGTAAAAATGGAGTGGAACGATAAAATGGTGTTAAAATTTTTAGCTTTTTCTTTCTAGTTTTCTTTTTAGGTTTCAATAAATGCATTATGTAATTGTTAGCACACATGTTAAAGAAAAGAAAGTCGTCGTCCATATTTAAAACACGTAGATGACGCCATCTTGGATTATTGCCAGATAGTTCGTGAAAAATAACGAAGCCGCTAGTGTGACCAGCGCTTTATCGCGATATCTTTTTAGTGTATAAAACGTACGAAGATTCGCCACATGTATTGAACAATAAACAACAACAATAAGTTTTTATTGTCGCTAACATGTCAGTTCTTTTTTATAGCTTTTGTAACGGTTATAACTAAGTGGAGATGTTTAAATGACTTCATGTTTTTTGAAATTTTCAAGATACATAAGCATGTCATTTTCAATCTTGACATTGACAAAATAATCCATTGATGGGAGCTAAATTAAGAAAAGAAGAAGAAGAAAAGTTATACTTCCTAATAAACAAATACCTTATAGACTCAATAGGAAACGGTACAGGAAATGCTGTGCTCTTCTTGATCAACTCATCTACATCATCGGTTATATCAGCCTTAGGCAAGTCGATGCATTGTCGCAGGAGCTCATTTGTTTCCTTGCTCATGCTCGGGAAACACCAGTCTGGTTTACACCTATAAAATTAAACCTGTTATACAGATACATTTTCACGTCTGTATCCCTGAGAGGGTAGACAGAGTCCAAGGCCGTAGTACCCAAAGGCCACGCTAAGCATGATGATGGGCGTTAACATGGAAAAAGGAACCAAATTGGTAACGGGTTGCTAGCCAAATTGCCTTTTAACATCTATTCTCTTGATCAGCTTTTGCAATCTGCACAGAAAGAGAAGCAGCTAGTACATTCTAAGTATTTTCTTGTCTCCAGACTAACATGGAAGTTTGTTTTTCTTAATTAAACCCATTACTTCTTCTTTTAGATGAGACAGTATCTAAGAAGGCTAAGGAATACATATTTTTAACCTCTACTGTCCTACCGCTCGGCAAAGGTCTTCTCCATCTCCTTCCAAACATTTTGATTGTGTGCCACTTCCAATGATCGGGGACGCATATTACCTCGGACCCTAGGAGTATCCATTCTGTATGTAATACTTTCTATGCCAACATTCTGCTTAACTCTCTTCCTTTGGCCATCTTCGGGAGTTCACTTTGTTACCAAAATGGCCCACCTATCGAGATGCATTTGACCAACATGCTGCGCCCAATCTTACTAAGTGCAGCTCTGTGTTGACATCAACAATGCCGGTTTTTGAGAGAATCATTGTTATTGGCCCCTGTTTAGACTGATGACACCCAAAACACTCTTGGACTTCTGATCCTCAGTCAATGATCAACATAGGGAATAATATTGTTTATTTTATTTACCAGAGAGAAGGTAACATTGAAGGCTATATAACCTTTTATAAAACCGGTTTAGAAGCATTGTGCTAGTAAAATTTACAAAAAGAGATTTTATGTTCAATTATATTACAATAGAAATAGATTTTATCTCACAGTAGTTAATTAAAGTTGCCTACATACCAGGATAGGTTCTGGAACTGCCGTAGATCCATCTTCTGCGCCGTAGTCTGCAAAACGAACACCGTTATATAAAACAATCCGTACATTTTGAACGGATTACAAACACTGCGCAAAATCTCGATTGATGACAAATTAAAAAAAAAGTGTACAAACCGGTTGAATATTATAATTCTTAGGTATCCATGAAGTAGTTTGAAGTTTAGACTATGTAAATATAAGCAATGAGCAAACGGTTACTGCCAGATTATCAAAACATGTAAATTTTACTTACTGAAACTTGCCGATTAAATAACACTGGTGCAAATCGAACGATGTTCATATAATAGGTGCGTAATCAATTAGTGCTTATTTCTCTCGGTGTAAATAAACGATTAATTATAGTAAATAAATCGATAAATTGATAGCAAATATCACAAATTGAGGAAATTGAAAATCAAAATCGGCCAGATCAGACATGTAATTTGCGATTTTGTATTGTCAATTTGACGTTTGTTTGTTGTGACAACCGACAGTTTTATTTTTCACGCTGACGTTTCAAAATTCATGCACATCATTGCATGCACAGGGGAACATACATCATAAGTCATTTGAAAAATGGCACCACAGAAGTGCCATTTTTCAAACGCGGAGTCACCTAAACGAATGGTTTTTCCATACAAAAAACAGTATGTTTAGCGACTCCGCGTTTGAAAAATCGCAGCACTGAGGTTGGAAAACACTGTAATATGCTAGATATGCAGGTAGAGGTCTAATGATAAAACATACATTGAAAGTAGGCTTTTTACTTATATTATTTTTTGCTGGGAGTTGGGCAACAACATATTTATGTGATAAAATGAGTAAAAAAAGACATTAAATGCGATGTCAACATACTCTTAAGAGCCCTATGTTAATACAGAATATGAGAAGTATTTTTTGAATGCTCATTCAAGAGCCAAAACTGCAGACTTCAGGGTTGGTCCCAGAAAAAAAGTTATTCGTATTGACGAGTTCTTCGATCCCCTTTCCTATGACTGATGATTCCCTACGACGGGATTAATATTCCCGCTGTAGGGAAAATACGAAATGATTAATAAGTATGCAATTTTTGCTAGAAAATGTTGGTAGACTTAGATCCTAAAATAAACACACAGACATGTGTGTTTATTTTAGACAAGACAAATGTGATGTCAATATATGAACCACCTCATGGGGAGAGTTGATTTTTGACTGTTCATCCAAGAGCCAAAGCTACTGATTTCGGGGTTGGTCCCGGGACAAAAGTAGGAATAAAAACTCCGCGTTTCAAAAATGGCATTTCAGTTACGGTTACGGCTTATGCTTGGGCCGGACCTGCGCCTATCGTCACGAAGCTTCGTGCTGTTAGACGACACGATAGACACGATAGACACGATAGACGCAAATGTGACAGGCCGTTATCGGGTATCGTCCTGAATATTCGGACTTCGTGTTGGTTATCGCGCGGGATTTAAGCACGCTAACCATTCGTTCTGCGTGGTCACACTTGCGTTATTCATTTTGACGTTTGTTGTTAATGCGTAAAAATTGAGCGGAACAATAAAATGATGTTAAAATTAGCTTTTTCTTTGTAGGTTTCTTTTTTAGGTTTTAATAAACGCATTACGTAATTGTTAGCACACATTTTAAAGAAAAGAAAGTCGTCGTCCATATTTAAAACACGTAGATGACGCCATCATGGATTATTGCCAGATAGTTCGTGAAAAATAACAAAGCCGTTAGTGTGACCAGCGCTTTATCGTGATAACTTTTTAGTGTATAAAACGTACGAAGATTCGCCGCGAATAGCTATAGGACGATAGGCACAAGTGCGGCCGAAGCATTCGGCATACCACTGTGGTATGCCGTAAGCCGTAACCGTAACTGAAATGCCATTTTTGAAACGCGGAGTTTTTATTCTAACTTAGTGGAAAATCACTCAATGAGTGTGTCTTCTAAAGTGCACATTTTTGTTTCACTGACTGAAACTTCCAATATAACTCCATCATGTTCAAAAATAGAATTCTCTGTAATTTGTAAATTATTTAGAATAAACTTTGGTTTAGTGTAAAAAAAAAATATAGAACCCTTTTTGCTAAACCGACTGCCCGGCTGCTGGCTCGGGCTGATACTGACGCTGTCAGTGTCAAGTTATGTTATGTCAATCTACCATGTGTCAATCAATTTCATTTCATCGAACAGACAGCTGAGACAGCCGTCAGTTCGTTCATTTATGTTTATTTTGGCGGGATAATGTTTACATCAGAATTCGTGGTTAAAACATGAATTTTAATATAATAAATTGATCTGAAACGTGGTCGACAACTCTTATCAACATGGGAGACCTACAAAAAATCCGCAGTGATGTCAACAACACCTTTAAACTTAGTGGGTTCACGATTCGACGAGAGGCGACCACCTTCGTCGCCGAACAGCTACTTCCACTTTCCATTCAAGAACGGCAGAAGATGTTGGATAAGCTGACTGCGCATTTACTTCACCAGTGTCTTTCACAGCCTGTCCTTGAGAAGGAACACATAGAAACTGCTTATAAAGAATGTTCTTCAAGGGGACTCGAAGAAACTGAAACGGTCTTGAATGTTATCGATGCCTTTAGTATACCGAAACTAAATTACGATAATGAGAGGAAAAAATTCACAAAAGATCTTCAAGTGACCAATAATTTGTACCCGGAACCGAAATGGAAAGCACAGTTCTTGATAGACAGGTATATGATCATATGGCAAAGGACTATCAGGAATAAACTCTTTGCTCAAGAAACTTTACCTAGTATGGTTGAAGAAAAGAGGTTTCAACTCCGAAAAATAGAAGTGCTGCTTAGTTCTTCAAGTAAAATTGATGAGGTGATTGTATTGGGACTTTTAACACAGTTGACTGAAGGGAAATTTTACTTAGAAGATCCTACTGGAAGTGTGTTGCTAGATATGACTCAGACCAGGTATCATTCTGGTTTGTTTACGGAGAACAGTTTTGTGTTAGCAGAAGGGTACTATGAAGACAAAGTATTGCATGTCATGGGGCTTGTTTTACCTCCATCGGAGAGCAGAGCATCATCATTACCATACTTCGGTAGTTTAAATACTTTTGGAGGCAAATCTAAGAGCTTGTTGAAAAATTCCCAAAGTCTACTCAAAATCGAGCAAGAAAATGAAGATGGAATGATTATATTTTTATCAGACGTTTGGCTCGATAATCTAAAAGTTATGGCAAAGTTAAAGACATTGTTTTCAGGCTTTAATGAATTCCCACCAATTGCTATTGTACTCATGGGTGAATTCCTCTCTTGTCCTTACGGTTCTGAACACAGCATACAGTTGAAGTCAGCATTGACAAATCTAGCAGATATGATTAATCAATTCTCAATATTAAAGGAGTCTTGCAAGTTCATCTTCATACCAGGCCGTGGAGACCCGGCAGCTGCAAATATACTCCCAAGACCACCAATTCCGAACTCTATAACCTCAGACATTACAAACAAATTAGGTGACTCAGTAATCTTTACAACAAATCCTTGCCGAATACAGTATTGCACTCAAGAGTTGGTCCTTCTAAGGCAGGATTTAGTCATGAAAATGTGTAGGAATTCAATACATTTTCCAGAGACAGGAGATATTCCAGATCATTTAACGAAGACTTTGTTAAGTCAATGTATATTATCTCCGTTGTCTTTAGGGGTACAGCCGTTGTACTGGAAACACGCTGATGCGTTAAGCCTATACCCGTTACCAGATCTAGTGGTTGTTGCAGATCATTTTCAGCCATATACAAGGACATACCAAGACTGTCAGGTTGTGAACCCTGGGTCGTTCCCTCGTACAGAGTTTTCATTCAAAGTTTATATTCCATCAACAAAGACTGTTGAGGATTCACAGATACCTAAAGAGGATTGAATTGCTTCGTTCCTATACCTAAAACGACCTAAAATGACGGTGCCACAAATATCTTCTATTTTGTGTTATGTGTTATGGATGAATGGCAAGCATCATTTTTTTCTGCTTTATGGCCAGATGTATGTGGTTGTTGACCTTTCATTTGATATAATATTATGAATGAATGGAAACTGCATATGGCATGGAAGGGACATACCCATAATAAATCAAACCACGGGCTGTACTAGATCACTTTAGTATAATGAAATTAACGAAATGCTGAAACTTAATGAAAAACATTCCCATACAAATTGCCCAAGCGGCACACTTTAGTATGGAAATGCAAATTTTTTTGTTGCTCTTTGACTGTTATTTTAATTTAATTATACTATAGTGATCTAGTACAGCTCGTGGTTCGATACTTCCATGTTGTATAACTAGTGCTTCTGTGTAAGATTTTTTTTCTGTGTAAAATCTATCGCTTTTCGGGACCTACCAACTCATTAACGTTTGTATTTGTATCAGGAAAGGTAAAATGTAAATAATAAAATAAATTGCATATTCTAATTTCTTTATTAATTAAAATACTATTAGTAAATATTTACAGATTCAACACCTATAATTAAAACCACCTAGTTATTGGACGGATTCAAAGATACAATATTTTTTCCTCCATCATAAAATTAATGAATGTTTATTTTCATCTGATGATTAATAATGACTAATTTTTTGTTTTTAAAAGTTATAAAAATCACCTGACAATTTTATAATATCAATGACTTTTAGTTTAAATTATAATTTTAGTACTATATTGATTTCAAACATATAACTTAAATCTATTTATATGTATGTGATGATAATGATAAATCTTAAAATAAATTATATAACTAAATTATTTACAGCATATAGGCGTTTAACGCCGTTAAAAAATAAAACAAATAAAACATATTATTCTGACAATATTAAGTAAATTAGATAGAAAGGAAGGCGGTATAGGTAGAAGACACATAACAATCTTGTCGAAGAATGTGGAATAATACAATTTTGTATACATCTAAAATAAATAGTCTAAATCGGATCTAAAAGTACTTAATTGCAGATTTGCAGACACGGAAGGAACCCTATATTTTGTAGTTAAAGGTAACCAAACTAATAGTGTGGGAAATCAATTTTTTTACTTGTATCTATAAAAATACATATATAATATGACTGGTGCATCTGCGCACACACAACATCAAGTATCACTTAGTCATAATTTTATGTACTAGGGCATGATTGCGAAATTGTAACGGATTTTCCGTTATTTGATCAAGGAAATATAGACCATTGGTAATGGTAATAGGGTTGAGATTCGTCTGTGTTGGATCGCATCTCAGATGATTCAATAAAAATAAAAAGTCGGTAGGGAATCGTTAGTAAATTTGGATCTTTACTCCATAAAGACATGACATACGTACGTAGCTACGTGCCCGCGTGAAGAGTGTCAAGCAAGACAGCTCTATTAAATAAAGTATACGTATTATATACAGTCTAATTTGCTTTGACATTGACGGACGATACTATTGATCGGACGAGTGTCGTGTCATTTACTAGAGTAACGGTCCTGATATAAATAATATTTTTTCCTTATCTTGCTGTAATACGATCTAAGATCCCATAATAGAGCTGTAAGTGTCCGCTATAGGAGCTAAGGCAACCAGGCAGATCATGGCAATTGCGAAGAGGACGATTATTGGCGCGTATATTCCCAGCAGGAGTTTCCGGAAACTGGAATACTGTAAACAAAATAATACACAATATTAAACAAAATATTTAATACGCATAAATATTATCAGCCTTTTTTAGTTTTGGCCCTTCAGAAAATATGTATTAAGGCCTCGGGTTGCTTCTACTGAACATCTGGTCTGTAGTAGCTCTAAAAATATATCTTTCTGTGTCTTGAGAGCTAGAGGACTAAGCACAAGTATTTCATGATACAAAAGTAGCCCAACCCTTAACCCTTTCACTGAGGGACTTTATATCAGTGGTCGTGCCCCCAGCGCGAGGGGTAGTAAATCTAAAATAAATACCTACAACCGAAAAGGGATGTGGATACTTCAATTATGTGCAAAACGGGCATTTTTTTTGTCGGAAATATCCGACGCTCGCGGAATGGGCACGACAATGTTTGTCGGATAAATCCGACGTTCGCGGTGAAAGGGTTAAAACACTCAAGTGTGTGGCGGACGAACGTCGTGCGCGCGCATGTGTGTGTTGGTTTTAACTGTAAAAATAAATTTAGGTCTATGGTTTTAACCGAAGAAGATGACTTACTGAGGAATCAGTGTTGTCGATCTGCGATGTCTGTCGCGTCTGTCCCAGCATGTCCTTCATGGGGAAGGTGTTCACGCGGCCGTTGCTGATGCGGCCGTCTGCTACACACACGGTGAGCTGCAACAGAAATAAAAGCATGATCCAACGCTCGGCGGATGAGGTGCGGGGCGATCCGCGAGGCGCCCCGCACGCTACTTACTGCGACTAACGGGGAAGCCGGAGGCGCGGAATGACGCGGAACGTAGATTTTATTGGGTTTTTATTATATAATAATAATTTTTCAAAGCTAAAAAACTACACAACCGATTTTGATAAAATCGCTATGGGCCCACCTGAAAAGTATACCCATCCAAACAAAAACAAATCCTTAACGACTTTATATCGCTAATAAATAAAAGAGCGCGACGAATTGCAAACCTCCCCCTTTTTTTTTTGAAATCGGTTAAAAAGGGATTGTAACGTATAAATGAGTGCAAGACCTAGGAATTGCAGATATGTTCGGTTAAGTCTCGAATTTTATTCTCAACGTAGAACCACGGAGCTCGGCGGCCTATTGACGCCTTGCTAGTGCTTTCGCAAGCTTAGCAACCTTGCGCGAGGTCCGACTTGGATGGGGGACCACAAGCAGCGAACTATAATGTTATTATTTCGATGGAACTAGTGAGACTGAATCTCGTCTCGACATCCTTCGGTGACCATTGACATCCGTATTATAGGTGCTTATTTGGAAAGGAAAAAGCGGAAAGGTGCTCAGAGGCAGCCTGATCTTGTTCAAGTGTGTGTAAGGGTTCCCTATCCATAATCATAAAAAAATAAGTCATAATGTAACATGGCATACTGTTTTTTAGTATAGTTGTTTATAAGCTTATCGTTATTAAGCAAAACAGTTTACGCATAATTATTTGAAGCATAATACTATTTAAGCATAATATTCTTAAGCATAAAATTATTTACGCTAAATTGGTCACTTCTGTCACTTTGTCGACGCTCGCTCGCTTCGCTCGCTTGCTCCTGTGATGGTTACTGGACAACCATAATCTAACCTACCTTTCGCCACTAATTCGGAGATTATGCGAATGAACATTATGCCAAAATTAATTAGCCTAAAAGTTAATTATGCCAAAATTACCCGTATGCCAAAAAACAATTATGCCGAAATATTTTATACCAAAACCGGTATGCCAAAGAACATTAGGACAAAACAAATTATGCGGAAAAAGGGATCCCGTGTGTAAGTGTCTCAATGTAAGTACGTGTCGCAGTTGGATTGTATAATCCGCTGTTTGACGAAACCTCTAGCTATTTGGCATTACAGCGGCTTTGTACAATAGCTGAAAATCGTTGAGCTAAACTGTAAATGCATCGACATAACTAGAACAATAGGCTTAAGTTTTAAGCTGCGGATGCACTGGACCGAAGTCCGAGGTAACGCTGGACATCACAGGTGTGCGGAAGTTTTATAAATTACTTAAAAATCCCCTTACCCTAGACTTTTCCAAACAAACGTAGTCAAGCTTTTATTTTGAAATGACATGTGAGATTTCAGCAGAATTTTGTAATTCTAAAGACATTGCGTTAGTAATTATATTATCTTTGACATTGCAAACTAGTTTTCGACAGTTCAAATTTGAACTTGAAAGAAAATATGAGAATGTAGAATTTTTCCATAGTGAAGTGAATATTTGAACTTGAAAGAAAATATGAGAATGTAGAAGTTTTCCATAGTGAAGGTCAAATATGATATGATCCACTATATTCTCTTTTAAGTTCATATTTTGATAGTAAAAGCGGTAATTAAAAAAAAATGCATATGCCTATTAAGGCATATAACTAATGCCTTAAAAGATATGTGCAGTTTTTTTTGAAGTTACATAATTTCGTCAATATATAACAAGCCGTTTCAAAATAAAACCTAGACTACGTTTGTATGGGAATGTCTGATTCTGTCTAGAGAAAGGGGACTCTTTAAGTAGAACTTTATAAGCAGATACTTACAGATAGCACCAAATGCATGATGACGTGGAAGATCACGAAGGCAACCAGGATGAACACGCTCCACGATGGTAGCTCAGCCTTTTGAAGGTACACGGCCAGGAAGATGGTGGCAACTGGAACATAAGAATACGAAGTTAGGCGGACCGTTTACAGTTGTCATGGGCCAGGGTAACTTTCTGGGAGGTGCATCTGCACCCAGTGTTTGGAAAACCCATTCATAACGGCAACCCAGTTATATCGGTTAACCCTTTTTCGGTTAACCCACATAATAAGGGTAACAGTAACCGTTATTTGAATGGGTTAATTAGGTTTTTAGTGATGCACAGCCGTTTGGTTGAGCCATGTAAGCGCTTTTGCAGGGATAGATACCGTGACCGAGTGACGAGGAACGAAAAACGTGTAGTATCATGCAGAAACCTACATGTCGATTCGGTTAAAGTTAACCGCAATTTATAGGTTAACTTGTTATTTCGGTTAATTGAAATATATGTGAACCCATTGTCAATTGGGTGAATAGCAGATTATTTCGGTTAGGTTAGGTTAGGTTAGGTACCCCCCCAATCCCCCCCATGGGTTCCCGGTTTGTCGTACCGGGGGGGCTCAGTACCCGTGGTAGCCTCGAGCCACGGGGAAGCTAAGAGGAACCCGCGAGGGGGCGCTCCTGCTGTCGTCAACCAGCAGTGAGCGCCCACATTGGGGCGGCGGGGGAGTGGGAAGATCTCCCCCCACCCGGGGAGGGGCGCTCCCGCGGGCTCGGCTTCGGCCTTGAGCCTGTAGGGATGCGCCCAATGGGGCGGCGGGGGAGTGGGAAGTTCTCTACCCCCACCCGGGGTGGGGCCGCCGGGAGGGGAATGTTTCATTGCCCTCCCGGCGCTTCAGGCGGGGCCACACCGCCGTGGCTGTAGTTGGAGATCGGTCGCGGAGGAGGAGGAGTGTCGGTGTTACGTTGCCGCTCTCCCTATCCTCCGCGACCGAGCGGTGCCGCACCGCGTTTGCGGCGAGAGGTAAGCGGCGGAGCCTTTCATCTTCTCCGCCACTGGGAGCCGGTTTATCTGGCTCCCATGGGTCCACAGGCGGTGGACTGCGTGGGAGTTTGCCGCCTCTCAATTGGGCCGAGGAGGTATGGCGCGTCCGTGAGTTCCGGACGCGCCGACTTGGTGAGTGGGGGGGCGCTGTGACGCCCCCGAGGAGGGGCCGCTTTGGCGGCCAGCCGCGCCGGGGTTCGCGGATGTATTTCCGTTCCCGTGTCCCCGGCAAAAGCGGTTGACATGGAACTCCGGAGGTTTTTTAGTGGGTAGGCACGTCGATCTGGCGTGGAGTCCCACATAACCCGACAGCTTCCCCCGCAGGCTGACGGGTATCCGTAACAGGGATCTTTCCTCCGTAAAAAAAAAAAAAAAGGTACCCCCCCAATGGGTTTCGGGGGGGCTCAGTACCCGTGGTAGTCGCAAGCCACGGGGAAGCTAAGAGGAACTCGCGAGGGGGCGCTCCTGCTGTTGACGACCAGCAGTGAGCGCCCACATTGGGGCGGCGGAGGAGTGGGAAGTTTTCCCCCCACCCGGGGAGGGGCGCTCCCGCGGGCTCGGTTTTGGCCTTGAGCCTGTAGGGATGCGCCGAATGGGGCGGCGGGGGAGTGGGAAGTTCTCCCCCCACCCGTGGTTGGGCCGCTGGGAGAGGAATGTTTCATTGCTCTCCCGGCGCTTCAGGCGGGGCCACACCGCCGTGGCTGTGGTTGGAGATCGGTCGCGGAGGAGGAGGAGTGTCGGTGTTACGTTGCCGCTCTCCCTATTCTCCGCGACCGAGCGGACCGCACCGCGTTTGCGGCGAGAGGCAAGCGGCGGAGCCTTTCATCTTCTCCGCCGCTGGGAGCCGGTTTATCTGGCTCCCATGGGTCCACAGGCGGTGGACTGCGTGAGAGTTTGCCGCCTCTCAATTGGGCCGAGGAGGTACGGCGCGTCCGTGAGTTCCGGACGCGCCGACTTGGTGAGTGGGGGGGCGCTGTGACGCCCCCGAGGAGGGGCCGCTTGGACAGCCAGCCGCGCCGGGGTTCGCGGATGTATTTCCGTTCCCGTGTCCCCGGCAAAAGCGGTTGAGATGGAACTCCGGAGGTTTTCAAGTGGGTAGGCACGTCGCTCTGGCGTGGAGTCCCACATAACCCGACAGCCTCCCCCGCAGGCTGACGGGTATCCGTAACAGGGATCTTTCCTCCGTAAAAAAAAAAGGTGATGGGTTCGATTCCCACTGGAAAGCATAGTTTGTGAAAAATTGTTTCCAGTCTGGATAGGATATTGCAGGCTTAAATCACCTGATTATCCGAAAAGAAAGATGATTCCGTGTTTCGGAAGGCATGTAAAACTGTGGGTCCCGAACGCCACCTAGCGTTTGATCATCAAACTATCCAAGGATTGGTTCCTGGTTTGCCCTTTGGGTTTTGGAGGTCAGACGGCAGTCGCTCTGTGTAAAAACCAGCAACCTCGTCAAATCTCCTTGGTAAGATAGCGGACCCCGGGCTCTGAAGCGTTACTGCTGAGGAAGCAACCGGGAATACGCTCGGATGATGATGATGACTTACTATTAGTTAACAAGAACCAGCAAGCGCCGCGTAGGACAGTACCTGCTAGATGGTGGTAGTAGTTTGGAAATCCTTGGGGGAGGCCTATGTCCAGCAGTGGACTTTCTGTGGCTTATATGATGATGATTAATAGGCAATACAACAGAATACATAATAGTACTTATTACTAAATTCATGCTTACTTATGTAAGTATCATTTAAGAATCTAACTACTTACTTCCTAGGATATGCGCAGCATTGCCCACCAGCCAATGGAGCCAGTTGAAGTACGGCCGCTTCTTAGTGCCCGGGTGCGGTCTGAAGTATGCGCCTGAAACAACGTTTCTGTTTATTATACGTATCTTAACAAACGGAACAAATATATCTACCGGTAAATCTGCAAAAGAGGCGGCTACGTTGGTGCAATCACGTTAATATGATGATAGGGTAAGCGCATCACATAGGTCGCAACTTTAAAAATCCCGGCCGCCTTTGTCGTTGCGCTGACAGTATACCAACCATTTGAACGAATGAACTGTAAATAGGCGGGAACTAGAACTGCTGCTCAGGGCCGGACAGAAGGGGTATAATAACCCCAAAAATAACTGGTGTGACGCTTTATGGAGGTCTCTCATATCGTATATATCTACTTACATTGTAGTGAAACTATAGTTTAATTCTAATAATGGATCGCCCCATCAGACCCTCCACCACGCGAATCACAATGGCCCGTTAAAGTTCGCATGTGTTATGTGACAGGTTAATGGTATACTGGCGTTCAAATATATATTATAGTATGCATGTCCTATTACAAGCGCCCATAACACTATCTGTTTGCCTCCATAATTTCTCGAGCTCCTCCGTGCTTCGTAAGACACGTAAAGCCGCTGTTCCCGACTGTTTATTATTGTACAGCAATAGTTGATATATGTCAGATAACTTTTTAATAATGATGTTATGGCTCTGGATATTAGTCCTTTAGAGCCCATCTTTATTCACTTCTTTATTCCTAACCCTAACCCTAACTATACAATCAAAGGTTGGTGTAGGTCCTTTGATTGCTTCAAGGGAGCTTCTGGCAACAAATCTTTACGAGTCCACTGGTTTTCATAGCCGAATGAGTGGCGGACGGCGTCTAAAGACGCCCACCACAGTCCGCAAGTATATATCACTACAGCCGCACTATGAGTGTCCAGTTTGAGCATTTTACATATTATTACTAAACTACACCGATTTTATATTATAAAGTCCACTAGAATCAATTTGCAAAATAATTTAAAGCAAACTCCAACTGAACCCCTTGACTTCCCGCCAAAAACTCTTAGATATCTTTAGGCAGCTTGAAACATCAGACACGTCCAGTGTAGGCCAGTTATGTCTACCACAAGAAAAAAAAAAACTTACCAATAGGTTGTATGAAGCACAGTATGACGGTAACTATTCCAGTGATCGCGTGAGGATTATCCCCCGTGGTAGACCAACCGCCGACTTCTACCAGGATCAGGATGAACCCACAAACAGTCAGAAGCCACGTTGCCACCATCAGGATTCTGTGGTACTGGAACAGAAAGTTACGATTGAGTTCGGGGAGTCGCAGGAGGAGAGGGGGGGGGGGGCAGGGAGGGGTACTACTACCAACCCTTTAAACCCAAGAAATCTTTTCCTTCCCATTTTAACCGACTTCAACAAAGGAGGAGGTTATCAATTCTAATTTAAGTTTTTTTAATAAAGGTATGTTCCCCAATTACTCGAAGACGCCTGGACTCATTTTTTTTTTATTTGTTTGAAGGGGCATATTTTTCAGGTGAAAATTTTAATTAAATTCCGTTGTAAAGTTAGTTGTCGAATCGGTTTTAAAAACTTATAAAATTCACTTATTTCATAATTTTAAAATTGTAAGTTCTAATTTAAAGGTTTACCTTATTTCAATATAAAAATACATTACCGATACAAGAATTAATAAAAAAAATTACAAATAAATTAGAGATCCCAACGCGTCGCTGGCAGGGTGCCCAGTAAGCTAGCAGCATTGCCTCTCTGCACTGCAATAGTAATTCTTTGGACGAAATAACTGCTAGCCCTTGGATTACCCGTAACCTCCCGGAGGCGCGCTTTAATCTCAGTCACCACGGTTCTTGCTTCTGAGCCCCACGGATCCATTGTCTCAATCGCGAAGGGCACAAAAAAAAGGTTTACCTAATTACTGGTGAGGGATAATATCGTCACAAAACAAAGTGAGGAAACCTCCAACCTCCAACTAGTGTGTAAGAATGACTGTTGTCTTGTCGCTAGATGATACTTAATTTAGCTACGTCAGATGTATTTAGACAGCTCGAAAAACAGACACAGTGTTAGCTACTAATTAACACTTGATAAGGGGATACCTGAATTTTCCAGGGTCCAGTGCTGCCCTCATTTGAAATAAAATCATTCGATAGGAAAAGGAGACATCATTTAAAATTTTGTCTTGACCAGGCACTAGATAATCCTTCAAACTATTTTATGAAGTACTAATTACTGTTCAAAGTGAGAACGTGAAGCTTTTATACGCACAAATGGCCACTTTTGGCGTATGAGCGTAAACAGTAGTTCATAAAATAGTTTAAAGGGTTATCTAGTGCCTGGTCAAGACATAATTTTAAATGATGTCTCCGTTTCCTATCAAATGATTTATTTCAAATGGGGGCAGCACTGGACCCCGGAAAATTAAAGTATCCCCTTAAGAAATGAAGAATCTAACAATTGTAATACTTACAGCGAACCAAATGTCTTTGCCGCCAAGTTGTTTGCCCACCCATACTTGTCTGAAGTATCTGCAAAAAACAAAGCAAGGGTTCAGTTGGAATTTGCTTTAAATCGTTTTGCAAATTGTTTTTGTGGACTTTATAATATGAAATTGGTGTAGATTAGTGATATAAATGCTCATGCTCATGGACAATATGTATAATGTTTAAAGTGGACACTCATAGTGCGGCTGTAGTGATATTTATTTGCGGACTGTGGTGGGCGTCTTTAGGCGTCGTCCGCCACTCAGTGGCTATGAAAACCAGTGGGCTTGTATAGATTTGTCGCCAGAAGCTCCATTGAAGCAATAAAAAGACCTACACCAACCTTTGATTGTATAGTTAGGGTTAGGGTTAGGAATAAAGAAGTGAATAAATAAAGAAAGCCTCCAAAGGACTAGTATCCACAATCCAGAGCCGTAAAATAAAATAAGAATAAAAAAAGCAAAAATATATAACATATGGTAGAGGTAACAGCGTAGTACCACCGAATAAGTACTAGTACGGAAGTCATACTCAGAAAAGAAATTCAAAGAAATATCTACTTAATGTTGTTAGCGCTATGGTTTAATTTAGTTTGCGCCAGAACTCCTCACCTCTTTGTTTAGATACTTAGACATCTATTGCAACTGAATTTTTTCTTTCGGAGTGGTCGCCGGGTGTAGTAATAATGTAGGTATATTTTCGATAGCGGGGAGAGTGACACAGGCCAATTAGTAGGTACTAAAACGATTTTTATTGACTACTTACCGTTGCATTTATTAAAAAACACTGGTGTTCTTAAGAGGCATTTCACATTTTTAAAGGTTATTAAAAATGTGTCTTATTTAATTTTTATACCAGTGTTACATTAAAATTCTATATAACGACACCGTGGATATTTAAGACATGTTTTTATATTGTATATCTTTGATTGTGCGAGCGAGACAGCCAACCAAGTGTGAAATTATTATAACAAAGCTACCTATTTAAGATGTGCTAGAATGTAAAATTTCTTCTATTAGATTAATTTAGTCTACTCTCCTTAGATTGGTAACATAGTAACTAGGTTAAACTATCGGTCATTGGACGCTAACAGTCACTGGACAGCACACAATAAAACCTTTTTTATTAAGGTTGCTTTCAAAAGGGAAACACTGCGGCTACAGAATATAAAAAGAAATCAGCTGTAGTGGACACTCAAACCTTAGTAACAAGGTTTTATTGTGTTTTGTCCAATAACTGTTAGTGTCCAATGATTGAAAGTTTACCCATATAATGATTAGGAGGGCATTTCCTTCATCACTTACCTAGCCAGCAAGATTCCCAAAGAAGCTGTTCCGAGCCAAGCTGCCAACATGAAGCTGCCGTGCAACTTAAGCAGCAGCTTGGAGCTGGCGGCCGCAGTGCCCACGGTGGACAGAGCCAAGGGTTCACCGGTGGACTGGTAGGCCAGGGAGTGGAAGCCTACGCGGTCGTCGTCTGTAGAGGTTATTTTGAGGAGTAAGAATGTTGTTTATTTATTTATTTAACTTCATACACAAATCCAAGTGTAATGGCGGACTTAAAGCCTAAGGCTTTATCTACCAGTCAACCGAACGGGTGATGTAGAGAATAAAAGGACAGACGACCTCCGTGGCGTAGTGGTCACCCTGCTAGTTCGCCACCCAGAGGTCCCGGGTTCGATCCCCGGCCAGGGCAAGTTGAAAATGGCCTTTTTCAAATTGTCCTGGGTCTTGGATGTTTATCTATATATGTATTTGTTATAAATTATAGTATCGTTGAGTTAGTATCCCATAACACAAGTCTCGAACTTACTTTGGGGCTAGCTCAATCAGTGTAATTTGTCCCTATATATTTATTATTATTATTATTAAAAGGGGGTAGTGCAAAACTTGAATAGGTAAGTGGCGAAAAAAAAACAATATATTATATCAAAACAAGAAACTATATACAAAAAAAATTGCTATTAAGTACGGTACGCTTCAAAAATGGAGTCATAATTTTTCATATTAGTTGTATGAGAAATTATGACTACATTTTTGAAGCCTGACTGTATATACTATGATAAACAATACCTACATATACTACATAAATACACACAGACAGTTTTTGAAGAAAGAGTGCCTTCACCTGTTTCTTAATTGAAAAGCGGGTTTTAGCCTTCCGGACATCAACTGGTGAATCGTTCCATAGTTTGATAGCTTATATTATAAAATCTAGGTATTCTGTTTGACAGCAAACTCTCATTTCATGAACACTATGATTATATCGTTGAACGCTGTTCAGGGTTACTCGGTTTTGTATGTAGGATCACAAAAGACTACAGAGGGACCAACAGTGTGCATAGCGATCGGATTGAGGGAATTCAGAGACGCTTCTTGAAAATCCTGAGCTATAGACGTGGTGTGGGTCGAACGCTTTCTTCCTACAACGAGCGCTAGAATATTTCCATGTGACCTCACTTAGTGTACGCCGCGATTACATTAATCTTGTATTACATACTGTACAAAACAATCCATGGTCTTCTGGACTCTCCTAGCCTTCTTTCTTTACTTAACTTTAATACGCGTTTTAGGTCTCGAAATCGTAACTATAATACATTTACCCTACAGGTTTACTCGAATAACACATCCTTTTATAATCCCATGGTCAGAATGTGTCGCCAATACAATGAAGTCCTAGTCTCTAACATAGACGTTGATATCTTTCACTTTTCGCTTTACAAGTTTCGGCGGCAAATACTAATACACCTAGAAGTAAGTAACTAACATGCTTTTGTAATTCTTTAATTTCTGTTTTGATTTGATTTGTTTTGTTGCAATTATCTATTACTTTTTATTCTTGTATTTATAGTGTACCCTAGCTTCTGATTCTGTAACTAATGTAGCTTTTAGGCATACTTGTTTTAGGATTGCAGACTAGACCAGCTTTTATATTTGTATGATTAATTTATTTGTCTTTTTGTGTTTGTAATCTGTTAAGTGTGCTAATAAATAAATAATAATAATAATAATATATTGTTCTTAGATAGTTAATAAATTCAGGTGTTAATTTGCAGGAGAAGATCGATCTTTTGCTTCAATAAAATGGTGTATGCAACAGGAAAAAAACGTGCTCCGTCTAAATGGGCCTTAAGGCACATAGTTTCTTTCCAGAAGTTTAATTTCTTTCAAAACACATAAGATTGCTTTCAAAACACAAAAAAGTATAGGTAGTAGTTATAAGTAGTTAAAGTAGCATTATTAGTGTACAGACAAGCTGAATGAGCATAGCAGACATAGACAGATAGTAAAAGACGTCAATTGTTAACTTGATGTTAGAACAGTTTTATATAGTAACGTGATTTATTAGCCAAATCCAAGGTAAGTCCACGCAGTCTAAACTTTTAAGTATTCAAGTTTAGACCAGTTTTACAGAATAACTTTAGTTAATGTTGATGATTTAGCATCATATATATTAATACGTTAAGTTTAAGATGTTTGCCTCCCTTTTTAGAAAAAACCTTACAATTGCTCCATGTAAATTTTATAATATTTTATAGATAGGTAATTGCTTGCTCTACCGGCCACGATAAAAAAAAATATTGCTTTTGTTTTTGTACATTAACTAATCAATTATTAAAATTATATATATATATATATATATATATATATATATATATATATATATATATATTTATATATATATATATATTCAGACACAATACGACAATGCTGCCATCTGACGGCTTTAATTTTGAAACAACTTGTAAATTTTGACGGCTTTAATTTTGAAATAAAATAATAAAGAATAAATAAAATATATAATTTTTATAATTTTGTAAAGTGATAATTATTATCATACTTATTTAGTGCGAATTATTCGCACGGGTACCGCTAATTTAATTAATAAAGGAAAATCAAGTGAAGCCTTACCTTTCATGGTTGGTCCAGCAACGATCATCAAATTGTACTTATTATTGGCCAAATCGAACGTCTGTCCCTTTACAGTCGACACCGTATCTCTTCTATATTTACAGTACAGCTTCCCATCAATCAAAGAAGATTCTAGCAACTGCACGATGTCTTGTGGCGAATCAGACCTTCTTACGTAAGGTTCTGCTTTAGGATAAGTCCAGGAAGTGAATATGGATATTCTCCCATTATCATTTCTGACGCATTCTACAGCGCTGTCGTCTCCCATCTTGTTATCCATGCTGAGACCAGCAGAAACGTATTTCGGGTTCCCAGTTGCTTGAAGCTCGAAGGTGTAGACATCTCCTGCGACGAAAACAGCAACTATCGCGTCACAGTTGCCTTTGGGAATACAGTTGTAGGGAGAGCCAAAGCACAGTTTGTTGTCTCCACAACCTTGGTAAATCACGTCGAGTTTTTGGCTCGCTGGTTGCGGCTGCAAAAAGTAGTGGAAAAAATGTTATTGGTTTTTTGTGAAGGTTGGTTTGTTATTATAATCAGATGGACGATTCTTAGATATTTTGTCTAAGACATCTGAATTTTATTGTGGTAATTCTGGTTTATTCTTACTTAGTATAGTCATTTGGCAGTTGAGTTGGGAGCAACACGACACTTGTCATGTTATTTTTGGGAGTAAGTCCTTGACCCTTATCTTCAAAGGGTATCGTAAAATGGCCTGACTTCCATTACGATACTCTTCAAAAATAAGGTAACCATAGTATTCGTAAACTGTCTTTGACATCGAAAGCACTCGTAGTAATAAAAATCCCACCAAAAACATACCTGTTAAAAAGGGGGCCAAGTTCCTATCGGCTAATTGTTTGGTTAAAAAGAGTTGAAATCCAATCCAATGCCAAGTTTAGATGCACTTTAAAATCGATCATAATCATCTTCATCAACAGCCTGATCCACTGGTAAACATTTGCCATTCCCAAGACTTGAACTTGGCAGGTTTTATTAAATAGGTTAATTTAATTATATAAATAATAGATTTAATCATACAATTAATCAAGTGTTACGTACAGCACGAAAACCTGCTAAGTTCAAGTCTTGGGAATGGCAAATGTTTAACAGTGGATCAGGCTGTTTTTGGTGGGATTTCAATACTTTTTTACAAGAAATCGTACCTATTTTTTTCTATATCGCGATTCAATTATACCGCTAGCGCCATCTATCGAAAGTAATTTATGACAATAAAAGCCTTATTTTTTAGGTAAGTAGTATTTAATAATAAGCTATACAGTATGCATTATGTATACATGAAAATTTTTATACCCCTTCCCCTTCTCCTCCTCCCCCTCCTCATCGTATTCTCATTGTATCACATTGTATCATTGTATCAATATTTTTATTAAAAATTCGATATTGGATTGAGCCAACTCACGCTTGACCGATTTCTTAAGTTTCTTAATTTTTTGTTAATCTACATATAAAACACGAACTGCGTGCAAAATTTCATAACGCTAGGACAATTGGAAGTGGCCTAGAGGTTTTGATTACCGGTCAGTGAGTCAGTCAGTCAGTCAGTCAGTGCCAAATTAGCTATTTTCACAGGGTCATATTTCAGGATCTACTGAAGCTATATCTATGAAATTTGGCATACTGCTTTAGTACTAGTTTATGATTGCGTAGATACAATTTTATCTCTGTACTTGCAATAGGCATTGAGCTACAGGGGGTCAAAAGTGGGTCGAAACGGTTCGTGTAAATTTTCGTTGCTGGAACTTGGCCTGCGCACTACCGTGCGCTTAGATTCTAAGTGGATATGGACAACATCATGCAATACTCACCATAAAATGTAGTTATACATCCATATACACACATAGTTTTAAAGAAAAACTTATTTGGACAAACATTTTCAGGCTACAAGGATAGACTCTTCTTTTTTCACCAGCTCAACTCATTATTTTTTTATGAAAATTACTTATAACTATTTTTTAGAAGTCTGCTCAAATTGTTATTTTATTTCGGGCCAAAGAGAGTTCAAGAGATTATGTATGTATTCTTGGGTAGTTTCAATTGGTGGTGCTTCGTCAGGTATCTTCATGTATCTGATATAGCTTATGTATACTATATCGTCTTTTACATTTAATTTTTTACTCGAAAGTGTCTACCTTTGATTCCAAAATAACTGGTGGTTCTTGCACCGTTCCAGTCGTGGTGGGGATGGGAGCAGTCGTGGTGATGACCGTGTCGGGGGTGACGACTTCCACAAGTGGAGATTCTATGTTCTTCCAGAACATAGCGTAGGTTTGGGCTATGGTGGCTCTGGAAAGGAAATAGATATATCAGACATATATAACAGACTACATTGCTCTTCCAGTGATTGTGCTCGTGTATATTATAGCTATACACCGACCGCTTAGTGACTTTTCGCCTGCGGGATACAGGGGCGCGGGTGTGACGACTTAGGCTGCTCAAGGAGATGCGGGCTGCAGGCGTGTATAGGGTGATACACGATCGCACCTCCCTCGGTCCGCTTTGTAACGAGGACTCAGCAGTCAGCGGTCCATGTACAGTTACTTACTTAGATGGCTTAGAGCTTTAAATGAAGTGGATATTTACTCGTTATTTTATGTAAATCACAGTATGTGACGTATCATTGGCCTGACTGACTGTAAGATATACCTTATGGCGGATTTACTCCACTTTTTTCGCGACGCACAGTTTAGTGACGTATCATGGGTTCCTTAATTGTATAAATAGGTAATAATATACCAACAATCAATTAAATTTCCTAAGTTCGACTTTACCTTTGAAGTCACTGGGAGCTTGCCACTGGAAGGTCATCGCCGTATTGTCTTCGGGCGAGGAGTGCGTGACGATATCATTGATGTCACTGCAGAATTCTTACCTAAATTTGACTCCACCCAAGAAATCACTGGGAGCCTGCCACTGGAAGGTCATCGCCGTCTTGTCTTCAGGCGAGGAGTGCGTGACGGGTGACGGTGTCGTTGGTATTACTGCAGCTGGTAAGATAAAACTCTTACCTAAATTCGACTCCACCTAAGAAGTCACTCGGAGCTTGTCACTGGAAGGTCATCGCAGTCTTGTCTTCGGGCGTGGAGTGCGTGACGATGTTGTTGGTGCAGCTGCAGTTGGTAAGACAAAACTCTTACCTAAATTCGACTCCACCCAAGAAATCACTGGGAGCCTGCCACTGGAAGGTCATCGCCGTCTTGTCTTCAGGCGAGGAGTGCGTGACGGGTGACGGTGTCGTAAGTATTATTGCAGCGGGTAAGATAAAGCTCTTACCTAAATTCGACTCCACCTAAAAAGTCACTGGGAGCCTGCCACTGGAAGGTCATCGCAGTCTTGTCTTCCGGCGTGGAGTGCGTGACGGTATCGTTGGTGCCGCTGCAGCTGGTGGTGTGGACTGCCTCCTCGTTGGGGACCTTTATAAAGCGGCCGACTATTGAGTCTGGATTCTGAAAATTAAACATTAATGTCAGGTTCTGGTCCTCTTGGATTACAACTTATCAGTTATTCGTATGTATGGGGAGCTCGGTAGCCCGGCGGGTGTGAGTATTATAAATAGCACTTTAGCAATTTAAGCGACACCAGCGTGGTGGTCTTGGATGGGAGACCACAAGAGGCACAAAAAATTCTCTAGGCAAGTTTATACCGTTGGTCCCGGCTGTCATCATGGCAGCATGGCAGCTTGAATAATCTGATAATAGTGTTTGTCTTGTCACTTAAATATATGAAAAAGAACACAATTCATATGTAGCGGAGCGAAAGTGGCTTTTGAGTTTGACGGCCCTCGGCCCCGTTTGGAATATGGCATCTGTATTTTTATATACCACTGCAGCGAAAGCAAGGTCCACTACGGAAAACTACGGGAAGATCTTCCCGCCAGGTATGGTGTTGCACCAACGGTGTATTGGTCGAAATTATTTATATGGGAAGTTGAAACCAGAACTCTGATATCGCGATTTAGAATACTATGTTAGCACCATCTCGTAGGCTACTTGTGAACTGTGTCTATGTTTTCATTATTGTGTCAGTAGGCATACCTAATTCTAGAATGTTTACGCCGTTCCCGCAAAATATGCCTAGAGTGGTTCCCTCTATCCCTTTCTAAATTATTATAGTGGCAGTTTGCGGGAATGGGATGGAGCGAGCTCTTGGTATATTTTTTTGGGAACGTTATTCATTCAAACATAAGCATAATGGAAATATAAACTCTAATAACCTGCCATTAGGTTTAATTTTCCATGTCGTTTTTTTTACGAAATTATGATTTATTTTTATGATGATGAACTATAGACATCGTCAAACTATCTTTCGTTTGACCTTTTTGTGGTGATGAACTGTCTTTTTTCTGAAGTAAGTACCAAAATTTCGACTCAATATTTTACCTTCCTGTTTTGACTAGCCTATTATGCTTCTATTGTGTCCAAGCTATGGGCAAAGTCCTCTCCCCTATCATCATCATCCTCACGTATTCCCGGTTGCATCCTCAGCGCTTCGGAGCCTGGGGTCCGCTACCTAACCGAGGTAATTTGACGAGCTTACTGGTTTTTACTCTGAGCGACTGCCGTCTGACCTCCGCAATCCAAAGGACAAGACCAGAACTAAGGTCTCTCCTCTATTCTTCATGCAAAAAATTAAGACCTTATTGTTTTATTTTCCTGTGACTGCAGTGAAACGTGATTCTACTTTTAACTGTGTCGTAAAAAACTGCGGAAGAGACTTGTGGTTGATTGAAGGACTGGTATAAGGAAATCCAACTTCGTAAAAAATGTCCCGATATGAACAAGTCATGTTGAACAAGTACCTACTTTGCATTATTCGTATTCGTGGTGCATGTTGTTGAAATAGGGTGACATGCCTAAAGCCTAGATTAGGATTACTCTATAGTCTTCCTGAGGATTTCGTAAGACTTTTCAAATTCAAATGTTAATTCAGTAATTAGACATTTACAGGCACTTTTACACATCAATAGGTATAATTTACGTTACGTGTGCAGTATATTAAAATTGAATTTATTTTTAAATATACGCTACCAATACTAGCTCTTCGTAACGACCACTGCTGAGAAGAAACGCCGAAAAAAAAAAATTGAAAAAATGTGTCACGTTATATGGGTATATTCCATAAAGGGAAAAGGTTCTTCCTCATAAAAGTAACCAACCTGAATTTCCCTAGCCTGCAGTATGAACCCGCCAATTGGTACTGGTGCCCCTGCTGGACTGCCAATGGTCACGTTCAGGACATCGCCTTGACGGACCTGGGACGCTGACGTCACGATGATGTAAGGTGGGACCGAAGACTGGGGCAGGATAGTTGCGTGTCGGGGTAGCTGGTCGATGCAAGCCTGTAATAAAAATATATGATTTTGAGTCTTTTAATTCGTATTAAGAGTAAAAAATCAGAAAATTACGTTAAAATAGCATTAATTAAAACAATCATAACGTTTTATTTTCATATTCATTAACGTTAGCAATGCTATTTAGCGATCGAGTTTATTTGCGGGCAAATTAAAAAAAAAATCGACTTCTTGATACCCGATGACATCATATATGATGTCGTCGGGTAAAGAGGTTAGGCGTTTACTTCCAAAAACTTCTGAACGGTTGAACCGATTCCCATCAAATATAAACAGGGACCATGTCAATTAAGTGAGCGTCCAAACACAAAATACCGCATCAAAATCGGCCCATTCAGGTGCTATGATGCTACAGGCAGACACGTGAAACTTATAAGACCCCTCTTTTTTATCGAGTGTTAACAAAAAAGCGAGCCCTGTTCATATTATTCTTTATCAACAGGACAATTTTTTTTGTGAGTACGGAAATCGTTATCGCCAGCGGCTTCCTGGAAAGGTTGAGTACCTACTTACTTAGTATCCAAATTAAAACATGTGATGAAAAATTTCGCCACGAGTAGCATTTGAACCCGCGTCCCTTACGTTAACGCCGTGAGTACACTACCAATTGTGCTACCGTGGCTTCCAATCACCCTGACGCAATTTCTCATCACATAGTACGCACGCATTTGAAGCATGCGTTGTTTTTCACTACTACCCACTATTTAGTTGTGTGATATTCAACTTAATTCAATTTAGATGAATTTTTCATGATATGTCTTAATTTGGATAGTAATCCGAGAGTTGTAAATGCTGTTAAAAAACCAATAATTTGAGTACTTAGTGGTTAAGATGATGATAAAGATTTTTAAACTTAGAAAAACAGTTCATTTTAAAATGACAACGTACCCCTGATGGAGCTCCATTTCCATGCTGCTCAGAGTACTGTATCAGCAGCATTGTTGCCAGCAGCACCAACGTACTTCTTTTCCGCGGCAACATGGTTGTGGAACCTGAAAAAAGAAATTAACTATAACTTCTCGTGGAAGGAGAAATAAAACATGGTACACATAATTAACATTGTAAATATGTGACGAGAATTTAAGCAATAATCATCAAATATTTTTAAATTAGATATTGTTCCTGTAATTAATTTACTACGTAATTACAGGCGATTGAAGTCTTGATCTATCTTCCTTTATTTTTGTCTGTCTGTTACCGGAAATGTAATTAATTCATTAATACATTTCCTAAATAGCGATCAATGCGACAAATAAACACGGTGCAACGGTGCAACTTATTAATTATTTACCCCGAATTTCACGGTTTTCATTTTTAGTACAAACAGTCATTATGTTCAATAAGGTTGAATGTTTATGTAATAGACAAACAAAGTACCCAAACTAAAGTATCAGTAATACAAAATTTCATTGAAATTGGATTTATTAAGGCATATAACTAGTTTTCGCAGTCAAAACATGAACTTAAAAGAGAATATAGTGTATCAATATGGTAAACTTATACACTCTCATATTTTCTTTCTAGTTCATATTTGACTGTCGAAAACTAGTTATGTTATAAAAGCTAGACTACGTTTGTATGGAAAATTCTAGGGTAAGGGGATTCTTAAAAAGGAATAAAACTGACAAATTAATTTGCATAGGTCTACAAGTGACACATTAAAATAGTTTTTTTTCCCTGTAGTGCCTCTAGCAGGGGATTTATAAAGTCTCGCGATTTGATACAAGACTCGAATTAAAGTAGGTTAGGTTATGGTTGTGCAGTGACCGCATCACAGGAGACAAGAGCGAGCGAGCGTCTATCAATTGACGAAAGCAACTAATTTGGCTTCCCCAAATCAGTTACGCAGTTTAGGTTAAATTATGATTGATAACTGTTCTTCAGGAAATAAGAGTTTCTGTTCCAAGACGGAAAACACGCATTAAATTCAAAAAGTCCTTTGTATCAAATCAGTTACGCAGTTTAGGTTAGATTATGATTGATAACTGTTCTTCAGGAAATAAGAGTTTCTGTTCCAAGACGGAAAACATGCATTAAATTCAAAAAGTCCTTTGTATTTAGAAGCAATCAATTCTTCAAGTTGGCATGGCAATTAGGAACGCGTTGTTGTCTACGATCTTTATAAGAACTACTCGGCAATAAGTTAACAAAAAGTGGATTCCTGTAGAACAGTTGTCAGTTGGCGTGACCAGCCGTCACGAAAGGTGTAGTTAGGTATTGTTCATGGTGTTATACGAGTTCTAATGATTGGAAATTGGTGATTTACCGCTTTGAAATGTCTCCAGAGCTCTGGAAATTGTTTATTTTTTAAATTATTTAGTAAAAACTAAACTTTTTTTGATTTTATCTTTTTAATAATTGTGATGTATTAAAAATGTCTTTTTATTTATCATATTAAAATGCCTTTAATGTGCAATCAATTTATAAAAAAATTTAAAAGTCAAATACGAAATATTTTTGTTTAACTTGCAACATATAGATAAGTATGTTATGGATATATAAAAATTAACGTTCTTAAATTTTTTTGCTAAAGATATTTTATTCAATTCTTATAGATAACTATATCTCGTTCCTAATAAAAAAAACAGCATTAGAAAGGACAGGTAACAATACTATCGACATTATCGATACTACCGATATTATCGATACTATCGATATTATCGATACTACCGATATTATCGATACTACCGACATTATCGATACTACCGATATTATCGATACTACCGATATTATCGATACTACCGATATTGTCGATACTGCCGATATTGTCGATACTACCGATATTGTCGATACTACCGATAGTATCGATACTACCGATATTATCGATACTACCGATATTATCGATAAGCCTATCGATAGTTTGGCATTTTTCGATTGAAACTATCTATTGTAAAACTATCGATTTTTTGGCAACACTAGCTGAATGAAGAACACAAAGTCGTTAGGTTAAACTCGATGTTTGTCCTTCTGTCCTATCGCTGTTTCCTGTGAGGCAGCCAGCGTGACCGACCATCACGAAATGTGTACTGTCCGTAGTGTCTCGAAGAGTTCATGATACTTAAGACACGGTAATGGCTTTTTTATACAAATTAGATACTTGAAACTATGGATAGATTGCGTCTTAATTAGAAGTGGGTTCGTTTAAGACCTCCTGTTACACTTCTATTAAGATTGCATATTTTTCAAAAACTTGCCGGTCGGGCCAAGCGCAGTGTAGGGTCCCGTAGTTGCGAATGAAGACTGAGATCACGGGACTAAACGTGTAAAAAAAGGTTTCTCTATTAAATTTTTTTGAAATGTTACTTTTGCGAGACCATTTTATAAGTTGGTCGCCCATAACTGTTTAGTTTGTAAACCCTTCATAGCTCTAATAATTTTCCGTTAAACTTCGTTATACAATCATACAATTATAATATAATATAAAATATAATTAAAAACAGTCTGTATAATTATAATATAATTAAAAACAGTCTACAGCCGAGCATTTATTCCCATGTTCACTTACAACCATTCAGTAGATAGAGCGAAGGGACACTTGACTCCAACAATAATTTCACTACAAAACCAAATATTTAAGAACCGATCCCTAAATTTAAAAAAATGGTTTTTACGAGCTTATAATATTTTTAATAGTCCTATTCATCGATACCCCACACGATTGGTTAGTTGAGAAAAAAAAATGTACTCCCAGTTTACATGTATGGGAGCAACCTCAAAAAATCT
Source organism: Acrobasis suavella (assembly GCA_943193695.1). Classification (NCBI taxonomy): domain Eukaryota; kingdom Metazoa; phylum Arthropoda; class Insecta; order Lepidoptera; family Pyralidae; genus Acrobasis; species Acrobasis suavella. The sequence goes on from OW971950.1 coordinate 3,592,196, forward strand.
TTTTTCATGATTATTATTTTACCACTTTGTTGGCATGATAAATATAATATTACATACTCATGCCAAATTACAGCTTTTTAGTACCTCAAGTCAATGAGTAGAACTCGGGTAGACAGCGCTATAAGGGTTCCTTGTTTACTAAAGAAACATTACCAAAGTCGAAAACTTAAGAACTATGTTCTTGTTCAGTGGAGTATCCTCAATATCTCCCGATCTTTTGCCACATGCTAGTCTTCCCTATACGACACGACTTCTGCCTTATTTATGCAAGCAATGCTTTTTTTGGCAAGCCAAGCCATGATGACATAGGGCATCGACGTCTCCTCCGCAACAGCAGCGATTGGGTTCGTTAGTCCTGGCCCCTAGACGAAGGCGCACCTCCAAGTTGAAGGTGGTGCGCTCCAGGAGGGTTTCTACGCTGGCTGAAGGGATAGCATTCAACCAGTTTTTTTTAACTTGGAATGGTATTGACAATTCCAAGTTTTAAAAATAAATAAATGAAGAAAAGACGTCATGGCTCCGAAACGTGGTCCCTTACTATGGGTCTCATAAGAAGGCTCAAGGCCGCTAAACGCGCTATGGAGAGAGCTGTGCTCGGTGTTTCTCTACGTGATCAGAAACGAAGAAATTCGTTGGAGAACAAAAGTCACTGACATAGCTCAGCGGATTAGCTCGTTGAAGTGGAAATGGGCGGGACACATAGCGCGAAGAACCAATGGCCGATAGGGCAAAATGATTCTCGAATGGCGACCGCGTACTGGCAAGCGAAGCGTAGGACAACCAGCAACAAGGTAATCAGACGATCTGACCAAGGTCGCTGGAAAGCGCTGGATGCAGGCCGCTCTTGATCGGTCATTTTGGAAATCCTTGGGAGAGGCCTATGTCCAGCAGTGGACGTTATGCGTCTGAAATGATGATGTTGAGACGTCGAGCTACCCATTTGTCAAAATGGCGCTTGGGCTACCTACATCTCCTTGCGACCTTGACAGTCGTCTTGTGGGTAGATGTTATACCATAAGCTACTTGAGCATGTTACGTCACGATGTTTCTGATGTTTTTTTCCTTATGCCATCCTATAATGGACTCAACGAAGGTAGGAGTTTAATTGCTAAATAAAAACCGGTCAAGTGCGTATCGGGCCACGCGCAGTGTAGGGTTCCGTAGTTGCGAATGCTGACTTTGAGTTTTTCGGACTAAAACGCCTACAAAACAAATTTTCTATTGAATTTGTATTAAATTTTCTTTCTCAGTGTACATTTTATAAGTTTTTTGCCTTTAACTCTTAAATTTGTTAACCCTAGTTAGCTCTTATAGTTTTCCTTTAAACTTGTTTATATACACTACTGTTTTGATTTTTTTTTCACTTGTCCATATAAAACCGTTTAGCAGATAAAGGGGGGATACACTTGATTATAACAAAAATTTGGACTTTTAAATCAAATATTTCAAAAACGGAACCCTACATCGAAATAATGGTTTACAAGCTCACTATATTTTTGAAAGACCTATTAAATTGATTCCAATTTGCCCTCAGAGGTTCCGGGTTCGATCCCCGTCAGGGCAAGTTAGAAAATGGTCTTTTTCAAATTGTCCTGGGTCTTGGAGTTGGATGTTTATCTATGTATGTATTTGTTATAGAATATAGTATCGTTGAGTTAGTATTCCATAACACAAGTCTCGAACTTACTTTGGGGCTAGCTCAATCAGTGTTACTTGTCTCTATTTATTTATTTATTAATTTAAGCTTGTATTTACCACTTTGTCGCCATGACAAATATAATACATACCGACCCATGCCAAATTACAGTTTTCTAGTACTTATAGTGTCTGAGTAGAACTACGGATAGAAAGACAGACAGCCAAGGCGAAACTATAAAGGTTCTTCGTTTACTACGGAATCCTAAAAAGCGCTTGGCATTTGACTCACAAATATGTAGCTTTTCGTGTAGTCATAACAATGGCAGAAAGAGACAGAAAACAAAAGGTTTGCGGTAGAGCAGGACAGGAGACTGTAGGAAGTGAGGTCAGGTGAAGGGAATCCATGGTGAGTCAATTGAACCTTTGGTTTGAGGAATTTGAACTAAAATCTAGACGTCTACAACCAGTTACACGTACTGTAGAGTTTTTAAGTAATGAGTCCATTGCTGCAAAAGTAAAACACGTTTATTCATAATAAAAACATTTTAACATCTTTATTTTCTAGGCAAATGAAAAAATCCCCAACGACGACACCATCTTGTGATAAGTGGCGAAACTACACATTCCAACCGATGTTAAGTGAAAATGATATCCGTAGCGGCATCTATTATTTGCCAGGTAAATTAAAAAACCGTGACTTTCATGCGTTAAGGGTTAACACTCCTCGTGTTAAAATTTTTAGACTAATTTCTATCTATCTGTCTGTGTCATTGTAACTCTCCAACGTATGGACCTATTTCGATGCGTTATTATACGTGAAAGCAAGTTCCCTTGCAGTTCAGCCATTTAAAAGTTATTGGGGGTTAAGGGACTACCGAAATTTTCCGGGGTTCAGTGCTGCCCCCATTTGAAATAAATCATTAAATAGGAAACGGAGACATCATTTAAAATTTTGCCTTGATAACTCTTCAAACTATTTTATAAACGACTGTTTAGAGTTTAAAGTGAGAACGTGAAGTTTTTCTACGCACATACCCCAAAAGTTACCGTTTTTCGCAATTGTGCGTAGAAAAGCTTCACGTTATCACTTTTTACTGGAAACAGAAGTTCATAAAATAGTTTGAAGGGTGATCTAGTGCCTGGTCAAGACAAAATTTTAAATGATATCTCCGTTTCTTTTCAAATGAATTATTTAAAATGGGGGCAGCACTGGACCCTGGAAAATTCAGGTAGCCCCTTAATACTGACGCTCCCGTCGTTATACATATTGGAAACAGCCTTGTTTGTAAGAAAACATAAACATCTATTTATCCAAATTAAAGATACACATAACAAAAAATACGCGCCACAAAAATAAATTAAATCTACCGATATCAAATATGCAAATGTTTCAAAATAGTCCGTACGTTATGTCAATTAAGATATATAATACAATTCCTGAAAGCATAAAAGTAGAACAAAAAGACACAATATTCAGATCACGCTAAAAATAATTACTGATCTCAAAGGCCTTTTATTCTGTAGATGAATTCTTAAACGACAAGTTTAGTAAATAAATTAGCTTGTAGCGTGTGTTACCTCAATCTCACGTCCACGGAAAAAATAAATTAGGTAGGTATAAAATATTTGAATAACGTGTATATATTGTTTCTTATTTGTTTTTGCTACGCCCAAACTGGGTACATGTTGATCTGCATAATATAATGTTAACTTTTTGTTTACATGTTGCGAATAAATGACTTATGACTTATGACCTAACCCCCAATAACTTTTAAATGGCTGAACTGCAAGGGAACTTGCTTTCACGTATAATAACGCATCGAAATAGGTCCATACGTTGGAGAGTTACAATGACACAGACAGATAGATAGAAATTAGTCTAAAAATTTTAACACGAGGAGTGTTAAAATTTTTTCTTCATGGGTTAAAATAGTCAGTATATGCTAAAAAATATTAGGAAATCAAATTAAAATTAATTAAACTGCACGTAATAAATAAAACTTTATAATTTATAAAGTACAAAACAAAAATTAAATGCCAATAATGTAAAAAAAATATATTAAATGTACCGAAAGTAAGTATCTACGAGTGGAAGTTTCTTCAAATTATTGCAACCTAATATCCTTTTACCTGTTTATTCGTAATGAAGAAGCAGGCATTTCCGCCCATACCCTCGATCGGCATTTACGATCTAATACTTATCTACCAAATATTGAAACACAAGGTGACATTTTTGCAACAAAAATGTCATCTAAATCTATTTCAAGGTGTTTTTTTGTAAAAAGCGACTAATAAAACAGAATTTAAATATCCTGAATATAACCTCCACGTTAGATAAACACATTTTTTACCGATTTCAAAAAAGGAGAAGGTTATAAAAGCGAATTTATATACCTATGCGTCTTTTTATGTATGTTTATATTGGAAGACGCCAAGACCGATTAAAAAAAATTGATTTTTGTTTGTAACTGTATACTTGCCAGATGGTCCCATTGAATTTTATCAAAATCGGTTATATAGTTTGGTGATGAAGTCGGTTTTTACCCAATTTCCAACAAGGAGGAGTTATCAATTCGTCGCGATCTTTTATGTTTTTTTTTTATGTATATTCACCGATTATTCGAAAACGCTTGGATCGATTTGAAATTTCTTTTTTTGTTTGAAAGAGTATACTTGTGGTCGTGTAGTTTGGGGGTGAAGAAGGCGGTTTTTGTTTGGAAAAATTATATTGACATAAAATATACTTAGTCAAAAAGACATCAACGGGCGCGTGCGCTTGCAAGACTGCGTCATTATATGAACATACGAGAATACGACGATCTCGTCTGTATCCCTAACCGGGCAGACAGAGCATTTAAGATCTTGAGACTCTAAGCAGATAGGCCCAGGGTCACAAGACTTAAAGGTTACTTTATGGTGGGCAAGAAGGAAAAGCAATCAAAATGGTAGCCGCTTCGACTATTAACATGACTCACATTTTCGTCTGCTATAGATTACGATCTGTGCGGAAAGAGGAACAGCTGGTACATTCTAAGTTCTTTCTTTTTTACCAGACGAGCATAAAAGATTAAAGTATGGTATCTAATTTATTTAAGAAACTACAGATCATACATTGAGAAAAAAGAATGGTTGCCAGTAGCAAAATTTTTGCTACACGTTACCAAAATCAAGTTAACTCGAAATTCAAATTCAAAATTCAAATGTTTATTCAGTAATTAGACCTTAACAGGCACTTTTACATGTCAATAAGTATAATTTACGTTACGTGTAGTTTATATTGAAATTCAATTTATTTTAAAGAAAAGCTACCGATACCAGCGCTTCATAACGACCACTGATGATAACAAACGCCGAAAGAAACTCATTTTCACAGTATTGGTCGTTTACTCGCCAGAAGGGCTTTGTCATATCACTGTCACTCAGGGCTAATATTATCTAGTTAAAATGTGTTTTTATTAAAACTGCATGGTTCTGCTAATTAGAACAACGGTTTGGTATTTACTAATCAAATTGCAAGTGGCAAAACTGTTTCAGCCATTTCTTTTTTTCAGTGTAAACGAACGAAAAGGTAATTAATTATTGGTTGATTTTATCAAACCATTATTTCCGTAGGACGCAAAAGACCCTTGACTGACCTAACCCCTATCTGGGTCACCCTATACCCAAATGTTTCAAGGATAGTTTCTTTGAATATGTATGTAAATTATTTATAAACGAAGGAAATGGGGTCGCCGACGGCTTTTGGGTTAGGCTGAGCCTTCTTTAATTGATGAGTAGTAATGATTAAATAATTTATTTATTTTCCTCGTGGACGGCACTTTTTCAATGTATCTTTAATTAAAATTTGAAAATCTTGTACTTACCTACTATTTTTAACAATTTTAAGTTATTATTATTAAATGAAAAACACTTATTATTTATTCTATATATGAAGTAAAGCAGATATCTGAGTAAATACTAGAAAGTTCAGTTTTTTTCTACTCAGAAGGGGGAAATTGACTACTTTTCTGGTCCAAAAATAAATTATTTGCTACTGTTAAGAAAATAAAACGACACAAAATAATGTAAGTTTTCATGATCATATCCATTTTCAATATGATTTTAGATTTATTATAAGAGAAACTCTATATTAAGAGCGCTTTTTAACTCCAGGAAACTATGACGTCATTATTCTATATATTTTATACAAAATCCCATAGAAAATGAAATAAATAAATTTATTCGACCATCTTCTATAAATACTCTTCCACTGTCTATGCTGCTCGTCTCTGAAACGCCCTAGTTCTATCCATTCGACACTACAAAACGTTGAACAACTTCTTTCTTAGTAGTCTTGTCTAATTTCCTTCCCATACAGTATTTTCCCTCTTCCTGCCAAGCATCGTGTACCGGTTTATTTTGAATCATTGTGATATTTATTTATATATTTATTTGTATGTATGTATCTACTGAAATTATATTTATTTATATTGTGTCACGTTATGTAAATTTATATAATTACTAGCTTTTGCCCGCGGCTTCGCTCGCGTAGGGGTGTAATTTATCAAAATTCTTTCTTAGGGGATGCTTACGTCATAGTAGCTTTATGCATGCAAAGTCTCAGCCCGATCGGTTTAAAATTGACAAAGTTTCATACAAACTTTCATCCCCTATTTTATCCCCTTGGGGGTTGAATTGATCAAAATCCTTTCTTAGCGGATGCCTACGTCATAACATCTACCTGCATGCCAAATTTCAACCCGATCCGTCCAGTGGTTTGGGCTGTGCGTTGATAGATCACTATGTCAGTCAGTCAGTCACCTTTGAGTTATATATATTTAGATATATATTAAGTTATTTATTATGCTATATATTATGTATACTTAGAATGTTAACTGGTTATTGTATTTATTACTAGATATATTAATTTTGTGAATAAAATTCTAACTGCGCCACCTGTTATCTAATATATAAAATTCTCGTGTCACAGTTTTCGTTGCCATACTCCTCCGAAACGGCTTGACCGATTTTGATGAAATTTTTGTGCTTATCCGGTATCTATGAGAATCGGCCAACATCTATTTTTCATCCCCCTAAATGTTAGGGGTAGTCCACCCCTAAATTTTTTATTTTATTTTTTAGACAAAATTTTTAATTTCTATTTTTTTATGATACAACATACAAAAATACATACAATCCTCAATTTTGGCAAAACAACGTTTGCCGGGTCAGCTAGTCTTATTATATATTTTGCACTCCTCTTTATCGTAAGAGCTTCGGCGATAAGGCCGCCTCTTGTACCTCATCATATTATGTTACCCTTATTTTGTAAGTATTCCGATTATGTAAATGTTTTTTTGTGCAAAAATTTTTTTGTAATGTATTGGAAAATGTTTGTTTTGTCGTTAGAAAAAAGTATCAGATTTAAGTTGTTGGAAAGAACCGAAATTTGTTTTTACCTTCCAAGACTTTTCTAGAAGAAAATATACATTTGTCAATGTTATAAGAGAAGTCCGAAACTGAACTCCGACAAACCAATTACGTACGACATCACTTTATTTCGATAATTTGTAACGGAGTCCGACTACTAATTAGTATTAATACCCACTCGCACAGGTCTAAATTATTATTATTTATGTTAAAGGGGGGCAAACAAACAAGCGGGTCACCTGATCGTAAGTGATCACCGCTGCCCATGAACAACTGCAACACCAGGGGTGTAACAGAGGCGTTGCCGGCCTTTCAGGAAGATATAGACTCGTTTCTTGAAGGTTTCAATGTCATATCGGTCCGGGAATTCAGCTGCAGGAAGTTGATTCCAAAGTTCGGTCGTATGTAGTAAAAAGTTCCTTTTAATAAAACGTACGGTGGTTGAAAGCCAAATATCCAAGTGGTGGGGATGAAATTTTAATTTCAGGCGGGTGGTGTGGTGGTGAAATTTTACAGCAGGTATTAAGTCGAACAATTCTTCAGAGCATTCCCCATGATAAATGCGATAAAAAATGCAGAAGGATGCAACATCCCTACTTAGAGCCAGAGAATCGAACGGCCGACGAAAGTCACATCGCCGTTTATACAAATTGCTAAGATTAAGAATTAAGATGTAACCTACGTTTTAAGATCTTTCTAGAAGAAAATTCACATTTGTCAATGTCACATAATGATATGCATTTAATAACTTTGCCCAATAAATGTATCTCGAAATACGAAAAAAAATATTTAGGTTCTCATACAAATCGAAGTAGTCACGTGATATCGTTACTATGAAAAATGCAAAAAAAATTTTCGTATTTCGATATATATTTATTGGGAAAAGTTGTTCAAAATGATGGACTGAATCACCTCTTAAAATATTTGTACTTAATTAAAAAGGACATTGTATATACAGAAATAAACGTCATTTATCAACCCAAGACTTAGGTAATGACGACAAAAAATGCTACTTACTAGTTGTGATGTCAATCCAAGTAATGGAGTCAAGGATAACAAAACAATAGCTTTGTTTAGAAAAACCTGTCGAGTTTTAATAGCATCTTATTAGGTTTTAGTGACGTAACCTGAGGAGCTCAGTGGACCGGCGGATAAAATTTTTATGCCACTTGTCATTAGTGATGTACAAGATCGAGTCTTCGAGTTCTAATTTTGAAGACTCGAGTCTATCGAGCTCTCAGTCGAGCTATGAGCTCGATAGGCTTGGAGTTCCGAGGCAAGGCGAGCGCGAGTTCTCTGAGCAACGACTCGAGCCTTTGAAAGAGCTCTAGTCTGAAAATGAACGTGAGCTGTTCTTGAAAGCTTACAAGGACTCAAGGCGTGATTTTAGATTAATTTTAGTTATCCAAGGTATGCAAGCAAACATTCTTTTAAGTAATTTGTAATCAATCCTATTTTATTCCTTCTTGACAGATCAGTTTTATAAATGAAAAATCATTGCTTTTAAACACACTCGAAAAACATAACCCTCTCTCTTCGCAGACAGGTAAAAAGACGCGGGCGCAGAAAAAGGCTCGGGTGCAAAAAGAGACTCGAGCTCTAATCTCACGCTCCGAGGCTCACAGTCATCGAGCCTTCTGTTAAAAGAGTCGAGCCTGTAAACGACTCCGAGTCCTAAGTAAGAGGACTCGGAGGACTCGAGTCTTGTACATCACTACTTGTTATCCATCCAAGTTCGGATCACGCCCGGTGTCGCTTTACTAGCAATGTGCATTCCCACGGGACACCAAGCTCCTTATAATATCAGTTATTATAATGCCTTTTGCCGCCATCCTGCAACCTTGTACAGATCGTTTGACCACCTAGTAGGTGGCAGAGGCGTCGGGTGAAAATTTGGGTTAATACAGCTATAAAACTATGAAACAAATGAAATACCTACATAATTAGGTTCTGTAATAGTTAATAAGCCGTTCAATATCCGGCTTATATATAACTCGCATATTTTTATTGACTTAGTGTGAGTAATATTGAGTGTGTTTACTCAAAATTTATTATCATGAGTGTATATGAATAAGCAGCGAAAATTTTTGTATTTTGAATATGTGGGTGTGTGTACTGATGAGGTAATTTTCCGAAACATTTATTTTGTTTCATTGTATTTCAATGTTTAATCATTTAAAATGATAAAAAAATGAAATACTACATTTGAAAAATACCTGAATAATAAAAAAAAAACATATTTTCTTTTTCTAACGAAATTTTTTCATTACCCATCAGTAGGTGTGTGCAATCCAGTCATGCTGCTAGTTTACGGCTTATAAATATAGTAAATGACATTTTAATGCGCGATGCACCGATATACGTAGGTAATACGTAATTGTAATCTAATCTAAATATATATAACTCAAAGGTGACTGACTGACTGACATAGTGATCTATCAACGCACAGCCCAAACCACTGGACGGATCGGGCTGAAATTTGGCATGCAGGTAGATGTTATGTCGTAGGCATCCGCTAAGAAAGGATTTTGATCAATTCTACCCTCAAGGGGATAAAATAGGGGATGAAAGTTTGTATGACACTTTGACAATTTTAAACTGATCGGGCTGAGACTTTGCGTGCATAAAGCTACTATGACGTAGGCATCTCCTAAGAAAGGATTTTGATAAATCACATCCCTACGCGAGCGAAGCCGCGGGCAAAAGCTAGTTAGTAATAAATGCGTATATATTAGGGGAACTTGATGGGAATCTGCTTCTAAGGAGGCCCCGCTACAGGTAATGTGGTTGCCATTCGAGAACCGTTATCATATCGTAATAGGTATGCCTTATGAGCGTATACCCTTGATATACATACTATGACTACATAATGTAGTAGTGAAAGTAGTTTGTATGATGAAACTACGTAATGAAAACATATAATTAAGTACCAGATTTTTTATAAGAAGATTAATTTTGATACCGTGTCGAATAGTGACTCGATTGTGAAGGGAAAATAATCGATTAGAATCAAGTAGTGCTTTTAATTGTGTTTCATAGTCTGGTAAAGGCAAAACAAATGGTTTAATTTATTTTATTTTCCACGGTTGACAATAAAAGTTTTATCTTATGATTATATTACCTGCCCGCGAGAATAAGTACGGTGTTTGAATCCATTGTGTTAGGGTTCCGTACCCAAAGGGTAAAAACGGGACCCTATTACTAAGACACCGCTGTCGTCTCTCTGTCTGTCTGTCTGTCACCAGGTTGTATTTCATGAGTCGCGATCGCTAGACTGTTGTAGTTGAATTTTTCACAGATGATGTATTTCTGTTGCCGCTATATTAACAAATACGGAAAACAGAATCAAATAAATATATTCGCGTTTGTTGTATGGGGCTCCCATACTAATAACCAAATAATTAAAAAAAAAACGCAGTCCTGCACACTTTTGTATGGAAACGCCGATTTTTTTTGTGTTTTGGCTTTTATTTTAGTAATAGAATTAATTTATTCAAAGAAGTATACATAGTTACAAAATAATACTACTTAATACCTAAAAAATCAATAAAAAAAAAACAATAATAGTAATAACAATAATATAAATAGCGATGCATCCGATACCGATACCGATACCGATATATCGGCGATACTTCGGGTTAGCCGATATATCGGTATCGACGATATTTTTATGACCGATTAAGCGATACTTTTTTTTAAATCGCCTTTCTCCGCAAAACTTAAGATTACTTTGTTTTTTAAATAAAAATGTTATTAATGTTAACTACTAAAATTTATAATAATTATCTTATATCGACTTATGTAACTACTTTTCATATTAATAAAAAAATAATCCGACTGGTGATTTATTTATTATATCTTCATGTTTGATTCAATTAACGTATCGGTATCGGTATCGGTATCGCCGATATTTGTATAAGAGTATCGGTATCGGTATCGTATCGGCGAAAAGGCGTATCGATGCAACCCTAAATATAAACCCTAATCAAAAATCCCACCCCGAATTGTACCCGGCTCAAAAGTGCCCATTACGCTTGCTGCGTTTCCTCTTTGAATGGCTATGGATATCCTTTGAGCCAGGTACCACCCTGAGCGTTGGTCATACCCTCGATCCCGCAATGGCGCCCTATCTCATTAACTAAGTCTTTAGCTTCGGGACACCAAGGACCAGCTGTCTCGACAGCGACTGGTACAAATTCATACTGCGAGGACAGAACAGAGTATTTAATTTCATTATTTTTGTTCATTATACGTGTACTATGGGGATCTAGTTAGCCCGTGGTTCGATTTATTATGGGTGTGTCCCTTCCATTTTGAGTTGTAAATGTGTACGTGTAAATCTAAAGTATCTGCCTACCCCATGAGAAACAGGCATGAAAATATGTATGAAAGTACCTTACATAGCGGTGAAAGACATAACCTTCTTTTTGGCTTCGGTGTAGTCAGGTAAAAATAGAAGTGACCCAAATGGCTACAAAGAACGGTCAAGTAAATTTTACGCAAATAAGTACCAATTTACTTGTACGATAACATTGATTTGACCCATAACGATTGCGTGCTAAGGCGCTTTAAATATTCATTAAGGGGTGGTTAGCACCTTCAAATTTATAAGGCAATCTTTACACCATCAAACTCATGCATTAAAAACTAAGACATTTTTGAAAACACATTTAATGGCGTTATTTTCTAAAGAAGCAATTATAAACTTAGCTGCTATTAATATAAGGCCTTGAATTGCGTCAAAATATATTTTGGGGTTGAGTGCAGTTGTGCTTAATTATGACACGCGCTCCACGCCCACATGTCACTTCCACTAGTTGCTATTATTCCACTCTATTTTTGTGGTTAATACACTTAATCACAAGTTACCTAGCTAATCAAGCAAGTATTTATCAACCTAACCCACTTACAAAATATATTTCTACACAAGCAACTTATCAGAAATAGGCGAGGCTAAATGTCACGACACTCACGACACTTGATACGGCACGACGAATTTATATACAGTCCAAATGCGACAACCACTTGCATATGACTCTCTCCCACGGGTGTTGTAAGAGCACAGAATTTATAAGAGGTAAGAAGAGAATGCCGTGTGGTTTCCGGCAGAGTAGAATAGGGCCACTCCTAGTCTTCCCGTGGATGCCGTAGAAGGCGACTTAGGGAATACAAGCTAAACAAAGCTTATAAACATCAATGAGACCTCTCCAACCCGTCTGGCCAGCGTGGAGAGTGTAGGCCAAGTCCTCTGGCTGCTCTGGTCCTGGTAGTACAGAGAGGGTTGTGCTCCTGCAGTGGAGACAAAAAGACCTGATGATGAAAGAGGAGAACGCTCAAGAACGCAAATTGTGGATGTAGGCGCGAAAACCGCGAAGTTAAAATGGAATAGGGCGGGGCATGTCTGCCGAATGCACCCCGAAAGATGGGGCAGATTGTCTTCATTCTGGTTGCCAGATGGACGCAGGGGTAGGGGTAGACTGGGGACCAGATGGCGGGACGACCTTGATAAATTTATGTACGACTGCCAGAAGATCGCTGAAGATAGGGAAGTGTGGAACGATAAGGGGGAGGCCTTTGCCCAGCAGTGGGACACAATACCTACAGGCTAGTAAAAAAAAAGAGGAGACTAAGGAAACTAACTAAGAATGGGCAGCAGCGTCCTTTGTGCAAAGACTTTATACAGGGTGACTTTTACTAAGCAGCCAAATGTTTGGAGCATGTGCAGTCCATGAAACTGAACTACTTTCTATAACAAAAGTTATAAAAAATTCATAAAAAAATTTAGTCCCCCCATAGAAAATCCGTTTCGCGGAGCGCTAATTTACAGGGAAGCCGGTTTTTATGGAAAGTGGTTCAGTACCATGGCCTGAATTTGCTCCTAATTTAAAACTAAGATTTTTTAAAAACAGATTTGATGGTGTTATTATAAACTTAGCACGATTAACATAAGGTATTTATTTGCGTCAAAATATATTTTAAATGTTATAATTTATTTATAAGATTAATATATTTATTTTTAAATATATTTTATTTTGGTCACCGCAGAAGAAATACTTACTAGCAACACGTCTACCCAGAGTCACTGAATTAATATAAGTATTACATAAATAAATATATAGGGACAAATAACACTGACATACGGGAGACGTATTTTTGAAATCCCTTGTCACATTACGAATGGTTTACGCAAGCGTTTCTAGACGGGCGCATTTTTGAAATGATCGTATGCGAAGGATTTGCAACGAGTGGTCTCGACCACTCGTAATTTTGACATTTGTGGCGTATATGTCAAAGAAACCTTTCATGCAGAATCCGTTCCGATTCATGCTGCTGATAAGATGAAATTTCTTTATTGCACCAACTAAATATGACAATAATCAAAAGTACGTTTAAAATATAGTAGGTTTAAAGGCGGGCTTATCACAAAAGCGATTTCTTCCAGTCAACCTTTGGGTAAAGAAGACCATAAAAGATGACCTTATGATTGAACCCATTTTGTGCCGAAGCTCGCATCTAAATTGGCACTAAACGTGTTAATTACTAAAACCAAACGTTGATAAGACTGGTATGTTTTACCAATGTTACCATGGAAAATGCATCGATTAAAGGTCATCGAACTTTTGGTGCACGCCTTGACACCAAAAACGAGTTGCATTACACACTCTATACTCGATTGGCACTCGAAGTTTAATTAAAACGTCTTTAGCTATTAAAAATGTTTATCAGTTTGTATAACTAATGAGTGTGAAAACATAGTTGTTAGTAACGACAATTTCACGTACACAAGGTGACTTTAAAAAAACCTGCAACTGAAATACTTTCCATAAAAACAATTATCGAAAAATGAAAAGGAAAACGACTTTCCACAAAAGTCTACTAAACACTAAATCCGTTTGGATGACAAACGGATTTAGTATGGGACGGCGAATTTTTTTATCGTTTTTCATATATTTTTTGGAAAATAGTTTAGTATCATGAACTGAACATGGTCCTTAAATGTTACTGGTGTTTAGAAATTTACCTTGTATATAACAATTGACAAAGAACTAATTTTTTGATAAGTTAAGACTAACTGTTTGATAAGTTATTATAAATAGGTATACTTAATAACAAACGTTTTAGGTTATATTTTTATTTTTGCAGTGAGTTTCGAACAATATGTCGGAAAAGTAAAAGTATCTGGTTACTAGAAATGCCTTTAATGAATTTCATTAACCTTCTTTCATCAGTCAGTGAAGTAAGTTAATTACGGAGAGAAAAAGGGAAATTATCGAATTATATTGTAATTTTAATTGTAGCAAGATTGGATTGAATAAATTACAATGATTAAAACTTCATTACGTAACTGACTACGTATTGAGAGTGAGAGTAAATTTATTTACTTTGGTAATAACATAGCTACAATTTATAAGAGTTAATAAGAAACGTGTTAACATGAGATGGGGACTATATTTGTCATAATATTACATTTAAAAAATTACGAAAAAATAAATTTTAACACCTTAAAATCATCCGTAGATTTCATTGATATAAAGTTAGTTCATATTTTTTAATTTTATTAGTTTTATTTTTAAACAAATAAATGAATAAATAAATAAATATATAGGGACAAATTACACTGATTGAGCTAGCCCCAAAGTAAGTTCGAGACTTGTGTTATGGGATACTAACTCAACGACACATATTATTAAATTTATTTATCTCTTAAGTTTATTTATCGTATCTACTCAGACTAGAGTTTTTGTTATTATCCTCAGATCACAGTTATTATCTAATATTATTATAATTATTTGCAGAGCTAACAACTTTCTACGTTAAACGATGAACGCAAATTAGATTTTTATTGGTTGGATTAACATAAAAAGGAAAAGATTTTTTGAAGCAATGGAAGTAGTTGCTATTATTGAATAGATCTTCACAACTTTTTAAAATTTGTGAATATTTTTCCCGCTATTCAAGATTCCTTTGTCAAAATAAATATGAATTGAATTGCCACTCGTCTGTCGACATCATTCAACCGGTAAACTGAACCTACCACTTTGTTTTGACCACCGACGACCGTTGTTGTTATTCAAATCTGGTGTCTGCCGTGATCGGATTGTTGATGTCACGCCAGTGTCACTTGGGACTTTCTGATTCGTTAGGAAAATTAGTTAAGACGAAGTGGTAGCTAAAGTGGCGCCCTCATTTGAAATAAATTGTTTAAAACTAAATAAGGTGATAATTAAAAATTTGATTTGTATAAATGTCTAGAAAGACCTTTAAACTATTTTATGACTAACCTTTGAAAGTAATATTGGTAGTCCGTCTAGTTTTAAAACTGTTTTTCGCCAAAAGAATAACAAAAAAACGGACTATTCGTAATAATTTCAAAGGTTACTCATAAAATAGTTTAAAGGTCTTTCTAGACATTTATACAAATCAAATTTATAATTATCACCTTATTTAGTTTTAAACAATTTATTTCAAATGAGGGCGCCACTTGAGCTACCACTTCGTCTTAAGGACTTGCACGTAATAATATGCGGGAAATGTTATTGTTTTTTCTTCCAAGTTCAAATTTATAGTTCATTAATTACCTATTTGTTTGAAAATTATTATTCTATACTTTGCAAGCTTATGTACATACGAATTAGGTATGTTTTAGTAGTTACTAGTCCATTAAGTCAATAGATGTTAAACATTGTCTTCTTCCTTAATTTTTATTTATGCTTTTAAATTAAAGTCATTAAGTAAGTAGTGTTCAACCCTTTTACAGCAAAACTTTATATCAGTTGCCGTGCTACCAGCGCGAGGGGTAGTAAATCTAAAATAAATACCAAAAAGGGATGTGGATATTTAAGTTATGTGCAATACGAGCATTTTTTTTCGGAAATATCCGACTCTAGTGGAATGGGCATGACTGTTTGTCGGATAAATCCTACTTTCGCAGTTAATAGGTTATTCTGAGGTTTAAAATTTGAGTAAAGTATTTTTCCCTAAATAAGTTGACTGTGGGTTGAGATACAACTATTGGAATTTTAATATTATAAGTCATTAAAAATATTTAGGTAAATTTTAAAGTCACAACAAAGCAAAAAAATAACACAATATTTGTTATTTTCTTTTTTAAATCATTACTTACAGTAACAACTTTATCTCAAGTAATGTATGGCTCGTTAAAAATCCATCTAGTTTTAACTTTAACGATATCTTGATGTCCTTATTACGTAGTTGACGTGACTTTAAAGCAACATTATAGCCTTCATTCGCCTTTAAAAAGATAAAAACGACTATATGCTGTGTAAAAATATTGTTTAATATTTTATCATACACCTACCTATTACCTTTTTTTTAATTTTTTAAATTGTCTCTCGAAATTGACCCGTATTTTTAATATTTTTATCCTTACCTTATCAAATGAAAGGGCTCATCTCAAAATTATTTTTGTTATTATTGTATAAAATAAATAGTTATTAAATTTGTTCATGAAAATAGACGAAAATAGATTATTACCCCTCCCCCACTCCTGATATCCGAAACTAATGAGTTTAAAATTTTGAAACAATACAAAATATGGTGCATAGCTTGTAGATTACAGGAAAACCAATAAGAATGTTATCAATCTTCAATCTATCTTCTATCTATCTATCTATATCTATATCTATATAAATATATAAAACTCAAAGGTGACTGACTGACTGACATAGTGATCTATCAACGCACAGCCTAAACCACTGGACGGATCGGGCTGAAATTTGGCATGCAGGTAGATGTTATGACGTAGGCATCCGCTAAGAAAGGATTTTGATCAATTCTATCCCCAAGGGGATAAAATAGGGGATGAAAATTTGTATTGTCAATTTACGATCGGGCTGAGACTTTGCATGCATAATGCTACTATGACGTAGGCATCCCCTAACGAAGGATTTTGATAAATTACACCTCTACGCGAGCGAAACTGCGGGCAAAAGCTAGTTGAAAATAAAGTGGTAAACTCAATATAACACGTTCACTTACGGAAAATCTTTGGCATTGTACGAAACCCTCTCCACGCGAGTTCAACTCGCACTTGGCCGGCTATTTTTTTTTTTTTTAATTTATAGGGACACATTACACTGATTGAGCTAGCCCCAAAGTAAGTTTGAGACTTGTGTTATGGGATACTAACTCAACGATACTATAATTTATAACAAATACATTTATAGATAAACATCCAAGACCCAGGACAATTTGAAAAAGGCCATTTTCCAACTTGCCCTGGCCGGGGATCGAACCCAGGACCTCTGGGTGGCGAACTAGCATGGTGACCACTACGCCACGGAGGTATTTAAAAATCGACTTCACCTCCAAACTTCACAACAGATTTTGTTAAAATTTCTATAGGATCACCTGACACGTATGTCATATCAAACAAAAGAAGTTTCTAATAGATAAATCGGTATGCAAACATAGCATACTAATTATCATGGGGAATGCTCTGAAGAATTGTTCGACTTAATACCTGCTGCAAAATTACAACCCGCCTGAAATTAAAATTTCATCCACACCACTTGGATAGTTGGCAATCAACCACCGTACGTTTTAAAAGGAACTTTTTACCACGTACGACCGAACTGTGGAACAACTTCCTGCAGCAGTGTTCCCGGACCGATACGACATTGAAACCTTCAAAAACGAGTCTATATCTTCCTGAAAGGCCGGCAACGCTTCTGTTACACCCCTGGTGTTGCAGTTGTGATCACAGCGGTGATCACTTACCATCAGGTGACCCGCTTGTTCGTTTGCCGCCCTATAACATAAAAAAAAAGATTCCAACAAACTATAACCTCCTCCTTTCTGAAAGTCGGTTAAAAACAAATAAAAAGAATTACCAAAATTTTTGTTAATAAAAATAAATAAATCGTTTATTTATCTCTCCAATTATTTGCTTACAATTTGGTTATTATTTATAGTAAAAACCTAAAATAAGTGGAGAGAACTGGTTTATTAGTCTACAAAAGGTCTAATAAAATTTGAACTGTCATCTAAACACGCTTGACTTTGAATATAGCTAAGTTACGTACAAACATCAAAACTGACCTTCATACTAATCGTGTGAAAATGTTTGTGGTCGGTCGGATACTCACTCCTACAACATCTTGATATTATGATACTTATGGCCATATGAACATGAACAAACCATTAGGTAAGTATTTAGCATATAATTAATAGTAATAGTCAATAATAGTGCGGGTCGGCCTCGCTCACGTAGGGTTCCGTACCATTATCTTTTTAACCGACTTCCAAAAAAGGAGGAGGTTATCAATTCGTCGCGATCCTATATTTTTTTTATGAATGTTCACCGATTATTCAAAGACGCCTGGACCGATTTAAAAACTTTTTTTGTTCGAAAGGGTATACTTTTTAGGTGGTACCATGGAAATTTTATCAAAATCGGTGGTGTAGTTTGGGGGTGAAGTCGGTTTTTAGTTTTGAAAAATTATAAAAATGTGACGTTTGTTTCATGGGAGCCCCATTTAAATATTCATTTTATTCTGTTTTTAGTATTTGCTTAGTTTAGTTATAGCGGCCACAGAAATACATGATATATGAAAACTTTCATCAGGTTCATGAAACAGCCTGGTGACAGACAGACAGACGGACAAACGGTCACATATTGCATTGTCTTGTGAGGATCACGCTTGCGGCTAGTATTGTGGGTTGACCAATCGAACTTCAATCCTCTTGGATAAAGGACCATAGAAGGTCGGTATTACATTTTGCAGAAAAGGTTTTTGGAGGAAATGCTGCAGTGTAGTTTGTTGCCACTTCTGCACTTGCGCTTAGGTAGCGACACTAAGCTAAGTTGTAAGTAAATGATCTGACGTCAACCACTACTATAAAATCGAAAGAAAAATTGACAAATAACAAGTGACACAAACGTCCTGGATTAATAAATGTTCTGACCTTTTTAAGGGTTTCTTAGTAAACAAGGAACCCTTATAGTGTCTGTCTATCTGTCCGTTCGTCCGTTCATCCGCTACAGTGCGCATGGCCTGACTCGCTCTTGGCAGGTTATTTCAAATTAATGACATAAATGGTGCAATCACTTTTATCAGAATCACTTTGTTGTTTTATAGGTAAACGTGTGTCGTAATGTCTTGAGGTACAATGTAAATATTAAAATACTATACTTATTGGTTTCACACCTGTATCTACAGTCTGCGTTATTTTATCTATGTATACAAAAATATATATTAGTCATAAAATGAGGTCAAATTATTCTTTTGACCTAAATTTTATTCTACGTAGATACGTTCCACTTTTGTTTTTATTAGGTAGGGTATTTTATTAGATATAAACAAAATGCAAAACACGTTCTTCGTCATTGAACACATTTTTGATAGTTTTTTATTATTTGATAGAATACCACCAAAAAAGTAATTGTAATTTGTTGTTGAGCTGCAGACCTATTTTTTGTTTGCAAATTTCATGTACACAAAATACAAACACAGAAAAAGCAAAGGTAGAACATTGAGTAAGACATAATAAGTACCTACTGCTTATTTCATAAGAAGTCTCTTCCAGCAGACCCAGTTCAGGAAAAGAAAGGATAACAGGTAGGCGTATACAAAAAAAAAAACTACATTTTAATTAAATATAACACCATATATTTTAAAACAATCTTTTCTGAACAGACATTTTCGCTTCTTTCTTACTGACCTCAGTTTAAATTCACAAAAAATCTATTATCTCTTTGAATAAAAACTATTTCTGTTCCACCATTGATAGGCTCCACGGGCGATCGGCTGCGCGCGCGCCGCTTAGAGCGAGGTCGACACCTACAGTTTGAGGCCAGTCATACAATAGCCAGACTGTAATCGACGTAATTTTCATCTCGCGAGGGTCAAATAACTTGGCTTGTTTTTTGTTGAATTTTAAGTTTTAACTCTAGGTTGTTAACAAATTTATTTTTCATAAACTTTAATAACATAAATAAACTTTATAATAATTGAACTTAATATATAACTAATAAAAAAAAAACAAAACGAGATATAAATACTAACAATAACATCAAATTATATAAAAAAATTGAGCCTAAATAGCTGCGCTCGCAGGGTAACCGACCAGAAGAGGCTGGCGGCATTTCCGTGTTGAATGGCCAAGCTCAGCCAATTTTAAGTTACAAGTGTTATTTTGTAAATATTGTCAGAGTAGAATTCAACTTGTAATCCCCCTTTTTATCTCCCACGGGTGTCGTAAAATTATAAATTCAAATCTTTATTCAGTAATTAGACTTTTACACGTCAATAAACTGTATAATTTACGTTACGTGTAAGGTATATTTTTTTAAAGAAAAGCTACCTATCCAGTGCTTCATAACGACACTGCTGAGAAGAAACGCCGAAAGAAACTCATTTTCAACCTCGAATTACAATTTACAAACTCGAATGACTTACAACTCGACTTGTGAACAACAAAAGTCAGAAATACGTATTTTTGGCTTTTACATACCATTCGCCAAATTTCAAGGTCCATCGTGTTTCTTCCGTGATTATTTTAGAGACCGGCAATATAAGTAGAAAGGTGTTTGTTTATTTCTATCCACCTTAGTTTTTTACTAAGCTGGCAAAATCCGTATATTTTGACCGTGGAAAATGAGTTACATGCCTAGATTAGATGTGTAATTTGTTTAAAATCACAAAACATGACGCTTCAAAAAGAGATATAGTTTTAAAAACTTACGTACGCTTTAAAATGCCTTACCTACTACCTACCTACCTTAAAACTATTTCGAACAGAAAGTAGTTTATGAAAAAAAGTCCACACGCGTTTACTCTCTCATTGAATGCAGCAGAAATTTTGATACTGGTTTCTATAGTAATTAAACATATTTATTTAATGTATTTATTCTATGTATGGTAATATATATATTATTGATTTATGTATATTGTATAATATATGGTTATGTTATATGTATTTAATATGTTGTATGTTTGGATCATACTGTTTGAGTACCTTACTTTCTACTACGCAGAATTTCTATTTATGCAGAAGGTTGACTGGTAGAGAATGCTATTAGCATTAAGTCCGCCTTTTGTACTATTTATTATTGGTAAATAAAGTATTAAATAAATGAAAAAATAATGTCGTATTTCTATTTCCGATGATTTTACTGTTATGTGTGAATACTATATTAGTTTACCTACTTGTGTGTAGCTAACCACTTACATAGGTAGGAACCTACATATTTATACAGTAACGTATTTCAAGCAGGATTTAGACAAGGTCTTTGCCCAGTCCTGGGAAAAATTCATGAACTTATGTTATGTTTAGTAACAGTTCTCTCAAGTATCATTTAACTATTATGTTTTGAAGTTAATGAGCACACATATGTTGGATTATAATTAAAAACATTACTTTTTATCAGCTTATACAATATTGTTATAGAATTGTAATCTGTTTGGTGTGTTAATAAACAAATAAATAAATATTTTGACTAGCAGTATCACGTTCGTTCTGTCAAACGCTTTCTCTACACGCTTGAATACAAATATTTATGTAAGTATGTATGTACGCGCGACAGCTATGTTGGAACTGCAATTAGAAATCTGGTGATTATTGGCGGATAGAAGGAATCTGTATGATACGTGATAGTTGATTTTCTACTGAGCGTTAATATATAAAACCGTCTTATTATAAAACCCAGACTAATTTTGTTACTAGGTTTAAACCATTACCCGACCAAATTCAGTTGACATCTAGTAATATCATACTATCTCACCTGGGAGATATTGGCGGGAAGTCAAGGGGTTGAGTTGGAGTTTGCTTTAAATTGTTTTGCAAATTGATTCTGGTGAACTTTATAATATGATCAATCGGTTTAGTGTTATAAATGCTTATGCTCATGGACAATATGTGAAATGGTTAAAGTGGACACTCATAGTGCGGCTGTAGTGATATTTATTTGCGGACTGTGGTGGGCGTCTTTAGGCGACGTCCGCCACTCAATCGGCTATGAAAACCAGTGGACTCGTATAGATTTGTCGCCAGAAGCTCCCTTGAACCAATCAAAAGACCTACACCAACCTTTGATTGCATATTTAGGGTTAGGAATCAAAAAGTGATAAAATAAAGCTCGGCTCTAAAAGACTGGTATCCAAAGTCGTAAAATAATCATAAAAAAAATATCTCACCTGTCAATGTCAACTTGACTTTGGGCGGATAATGGTTTAAACCTAGTAACAATTAGTCCTGTTTTTATAATAAGACGGATAGACAGTTAAGTACTTTCAATATTTGTTGACCCTGTAGACCCACAGGGTCAACAAATATTGAAAGTACTGAACAACTTTTCCTCACGGAACATACAACGTGGGAGGGACCCGTAATAAATTGAACCTCGGGCTATACAAGATCACTAGTACCTATATTAAAATTAATATAACAGACAAAAAACAAAAGAAAAAATAGGCATTTCCGTACTAACGTGTGCTGCTGCCCGGGCAATTTGTATGGGAAAGCCAAACTTTTGTTTTGTTTTTGTCTGTTATTTTAATTCTATTTACTATAGCGATCTAGTATAGCACGTGGTTCGATTTGTTACGGGTATGTCGTGGGCCGTGGTCGTGGGTATGTCCCTTCCACGTTGTGCATTGATAGACCTGGAGAAGTAAGGGAATAGAAGTCAAAAGCCAATGGACTTTTGGAAATAGTATAAACTTGTGAAAAATGCACACAGTCAAGGAGATAAAGACAGAGAGACAAAAATATGATTAGTCGAAACACTAGTCTTATCAAGTAAGAACTTAATTAGTAGACGTTTTTCAAATTAATCTTTTCGCACACAGCAACTGATAAAGCTAATGATTTGCGGTTTCAAGACTGACGTTAACATATTCTAGGAACTCTGTGATTTATACCACCTTTCTCGTTTGCAAGGTTCGCGGCAATATCAAGGCTTTTTAGCAGGATATCCGCAAGTACCCCATAGTATTCTCTTCATGTTATTATTTGACGACCTCCGTGGCGTAGTGGTCCTAGTCCGCACCCAGAGGTTCCGGGTTCGATCCCTGGTCAGGGCAAGTTGGAAAATGGCCTTTTTCAAATTGTCCTGGGTCTTGGATGTTTATCTATATATGTATTTGTCTTAACATATAGTATCGTTGAGTTAGTATCTCATAACACAAGTCTCGAGCTTACTTTGGGGCTAGCTTAATCAGTGTAATTTGTCCCTGTATATTTATTTATTTATTTAATTATTTATTCGGTATTATTTGTTGGTATGCCTTTAGTCACGGGTCTATAGGGACTCGGACCCTTTTAGTACCTTTTTATCTAAAAAGTGAGATGGCTGCATCTACTCGTAAGGAGGTCTATCCCTTAATGTACCATTGAGATGCACTAACGGACAGTCCTCCACGGCTGTCGAACTGTTGCCAGCGAGGGATTTACATGGTTTGGGCTATGTGGATGAGATGTTAGTGGACCGGATAACTGGGTTATAAAGATACGGAAATCTACCTAAAGATCTCTCACAACAATTTAAGCCTCGTGGATAGTGACGTGCTGCTCGCTATTATTATTGTCTTCATATAGTTGTTTAATTTATGTATAGTATAAAATAAGCGGCGGTGGCTAAGAGGTTTAGGCACTGCGAAAATGAGTTTCTTTTGGCGTTTCTTCTCAGCAGTGGTCGTTGCCAAGCGATGGTTTCGGTAACTTTTCTTTAAAAATAAATAAAATTTTAATATATATTACACATTTTCGTATAGTATACAAAAATGTGTAGTATATATTAAAATACATATTATCACGCCTGTTTCCCACAGGGGAGGCAGAGACTAAGGACCTCCACTTGCTACGATCCTGACAAACCTCTTTCGCTTCATCTACACTCATCACTCTCTTCATGCATGCCTGTGATGTAAATTATACTGTGTAAATTATAGTGACATGTAAAAGTGCCTGTAAAGGTCTAATTGCTGAAAAAACATATTTACATTTAGAATTTTGCACTGGCTGTGGCGTGTGCACCCATTAAAAAAATAAACTGATTACGCCTATCAATTTATAATTTATTAATCAATCAATTCAGTAGAAAGTTTGCCGATTAGCGAAGTTGGCCTTATGAGGGCCCTTCTCGGACGCTCTATCGTCAACGCGAGCATGGTTTAAAAAGCTTGTTGTTTCATCCAGGGCAATGCTACAAATAGAGGCAAAGCGAAAAGATAGAGATAGCTGAGCTCTCGGTTTGCGTACTATTGAACGGAATTATTATTAGTATTAATTATTCATTGGACGAAAAATAAGGTGTGGAAATTTCATAAAACTTGTTTCAGGTAATACGTGTTTTTCAGTAAACCTAACAAGTTTGTGAAATAAATGTTTTTCATTTAGAATCTTGATTATATTTGCGAGGTTGTATCATAATATTTTGTTTACAATGCGTACTTCATGAACGGCCAAAGTTCAGTTAAAATTTTGTGCAAAAAAGCTGATTTTTGGAGGCTCATACTGAATTTGTTTCTCCAAATTTTGATTTTTTATTTCGATTGAAACCTGGAAATAGCGCACGAGATACGTGTTATTCAAAAGTTTTAAAGAAAGATCTGTTACAACGTCGTCGTAATCACGAACGAGTGTTTGTATGAAAAGTAGGTCGGGTTGGCCGCTCTTAAGCGGACGTGTTCCCCGATGGCTCGAATACACGCACAGTCTAGACAAATTAAAAAAAAAAAATTTGAAGGTACCCCTGGATGGAACATTATTACATTCAAACTCTTTTCTGCGTTCTAAAATCAAGTTTTTATTATCTTCATAAATTTGAATGAATAAAAAGTGTCGTTACAACTTTTGGTCTTAATTTTTTCCGTCTAGCTCCCTTTCGCAACGCGCGGTAAGGAACTTCGTTCCAAAAATTTTTTGTTTGGAAGATGATACTTGTCAGGTAGATCTATAATGATTTTTTCAAAACCGTTTATGTAATTCGATGTAAAATCGGTTTTTAGTTTTGAACAATTATTTTTAGTCAGTGAAAAATAGACTCGAAGCCACACTACAAGAGCTACCTTGTTGTTTGTAGTGCGAAGCGTGATGCAATCAATTGTTTTTGCTTCTGTTCTGCTAGTGACTTGTTTGTTATGATCATGATGCAGTTATGCCATTATCAATTCTGCCAGAACAATGAGACGTAATCATAATTAAGATTGCTAAACAAAAACTTTGGTTTCGGGATGAATAGAAATCTTTTGCTGAATCAACTGATAAATTATCAAAGGCAAAAAGTGATACAAATAAATAACTGGCCAACTGACTCGCACACTAAGGGTTTTACACCACGATCTATAAAAAATCACGTTTGTTGAATGGGAGCCCCGCTTAAATATTTATTTCATTTTGTTTTTAGTACTTGTTGTTATAACAGCAACAGGAATACGTCATCTGTGAAAATTTTAACTGTCTAGCTAATACAGTTCATGGTCTATATCTATTTATGTGTCAACATTAACACTTTTACCGACGACACGGGGCGTGGTCCGCACTTGGATGGGTGACCACAAGTGGCAAACTTTCTCGAGCTCCTCCGTGCTTCGGAAGGCACGTATAAGCCGTTGGTCCGAGTTAGTCAGATGCCTTTAGGCAGCCTGAAAAATCTGACTCCAGTTTTGGCCACTTACACCACGAAAAATACTTTTACCGTCAGGTAAGTCTGTTTATACACGTAGGTTGTTTTTTGCCACCAACCAACATATTTTGGTAAGAACTTTCTCCCCCTCCTCTCACCTCTCCTCCGTTCTCGCCTAGTCGAGGGTGTTGAGTGGGGTGGCTGCAGGCGACTGCAGCGCCTTTACATCGGGAGAACGGAGGAGAGGTGTGAGGACGGGTGACGAGAATGCATATTGCGCGGGACCTTACGAGATTCCGCTCTGTAAGTAATATTTAAATGACCGAGCGAGCGAAGCGAGCGCTGCGTCTCATTTTCGAGAGGTTCTCGTCTACAGGTCGCATTTCTCAACCGATTCTTGTGAAAATTCGTGTGAAGGTTCGAAAATTATATAGATTTTTTCTGACGATTCAGTTCTCTAAACTTTTTCAAAAAGACGGAAATTTGAGGGTCGAAGTTAAAAAAAAAAAAACATATTTCAGCCATAAAAATAACAAAATCCTTTTTTGTTATCCGAATTAAGACGCATTTTTTTTGTCTGAGCAACTTTTTAATAAGGAAATGCTGCAGTGCAGTTTGTTACCGCTTCTTCTGCGCTTTGGAGGCGGCAGTAAACTTAGCTCTAAGTAACTTTTTGTCGTCAAATTTTTTAAAACAAAACAAAGTGACTATACTAAAAGATATTATATATATCCTATGATAATAAAATAAAAGATAAACTTCAACAGATCGGGATGACTCGCGAGGTCTACAACTCACAGAGCCACTTATTCATTATGTGGTATCGTTTAGACCACAAAAGTTATGTATCGCTTCAATAAAATGGTATGCAACAGGCAAGAAACCCGCATCGTCTAACGATTTGCATGGTGGTTACCTTGCATTGTTAACCGACTTTAAAAAAAGGAGGGGGTTCAATCCGACTATATGTTTTTTTTACTAGCCTGTACGTATTGTGTCCCACTGCTGGGCAAAGGCCAAATGTTTTTTTTATTATAATAAATTCGTATAACCCCTTACCTGCCACTGGGAGGAATTCCTCCCAGGTCAATTGTTTATCTTTTGTTTTATTGTTTGCAACAGGTGAAGAGTTACTTATTGCAGGCAACAAAACATACATATACATTATAGGCCCATATTTACATATTTCTACAGACAGTACCGGATCTAGGGGGGGGGGGGGGGGGGGGGCAAGCCGGGGTCCATACCCCGGGCGGCAAAGTCAGAGGGGCGGCAAAATCGAATATACCCACCTCTCCCATGCTACCGATACAGAATGGGGCGGCGTCTAGTTACTATTGAAGAAAGTTTAAGGTTCATCTCGGTCCGAATTTCATAACTGACCATTACCCCTCCCCCCTTCACCCGTGTAATGGTTACTATTCAGGTAATAGTAATCAGGTATTTACCCGTGCCACAAAAAAATTCTAGATTGTTTACTATAATGTAAAATCGCATCTCGGCATGAATCTTAAAACTGACCATTACTGTCTGAAATTGCCCCCCCCCTCCCTTATGTACTCGTACTGTTGAGGTACTAGTAATCATCAAGTAGGTGGTAAAACCAAGCAGGGGCGGCATATTCACATATTTTGTTTTGCCCCGCCTCAAAAAACATCTAGATCCGGCACTGTCTACAGACTAATATACATATAATATAAAACTTAAAAATAAAACTATTTTGTACGTAATATTTGTGTGTGTCTGTGTGTTTATATGTATTTTAAGTGATATTTTCGTCAATCGTGGACCGATTTTGATGATTCTTTTTTTGTTTGGAAGCCTTTACTACCATGTTGGGCCCATATTAATTTGGTGAAGACATGATGAAGAACTTTGGAGATATGGAAGAAACTCCTGAAAGAAAACGAAGTCGGTTGTTTTTGTTTTGTTAAAAATTGAATTATTCAATATTGAAAAGCAAATAGTGGTTGAACCAACTCTGATCTCTAAGATGCTAACATTATAACCGCAATTTGCAACTCCACTCGGTTCTCGATGCTTTGAGGTCGGTTCAAGGTCTAAAGGAGTACCGTAGAGGTCAAAACCGGTTCTATTACGATACAGATCGGAATATTGTTACTTTGTTATGGCGAAGGATTTTCCGGTAATATACTGGGTTACCTTTTTAAATATCATCGACATTTTTGAAGCAAGTTCCGTTCATGATTCTGAACTGACTTTCCATAAACACAATTACCTATCGAAAAACGAAAAAGTTCGGCTTTCCCTAAATTTCAGCGCTCGGCCTAACGGATTTTCGATGGGACATCGAAAAAAGTTATCGATTTTCAAAAACTTT
Organism: Acrobasis suavella; assembly: GCA_943193695.1. NCBI lineage: Eukaryota > Metazoa > Arthropoda > Insecta > Lepidoptera > Pyralidae > Acrobasis > Acrobasis suavella. The sequence continues at coordinate 3,620,173 of OW971950.1, forward strand.
TTACCTGACAAATAGGATGCCCTTTAAAACAAAAAAGAATTTTATAAATTGGTCCAGACTTCAGATCCCAGACGTCTGAGTAATAAAGTAATCGGCCAATTGCGGTCTCGCGCACGTAGGGTTCCGTACTATCTATAAAAAATCACGTTTATTGTATGGGAGCCACACTAAAATATTTATTTTATTCTGTTTTTAGTATTTGTTGTTATAGCGGCAACAGAAATACATCATTTGTTAAAATTTCAAATGGATACCTGTACGGTTCATGAGATACAGCCTAGTGACAGACCGACTGACAGACAGGCGGACAATGGAGTACCTAATAGGGTCCCGTTTTTACCGTACCCTTTGGGTACGGAACCCTAAAAAAAATAAACATTCAAATGCATAAGCTCCTTTTTAAAGTCGGTCAAAAAGTGGATTAACTGGAGTTTCGGAAATGATAATCATAAACAATGACTAGGTACTTATAAAATGTACCTATGACTTGTTATGGCACGGAAGACGATATCTTCCCATACATAGCGTTCTCGTGGGAAACGTGACGCCGATGTATTATGGAAATAAGTGATGGTAGTTAAGTCTTTTTGCTGGAAAGGTCATACGCGCTTCATTCAAAGCGGTCTTTTTCTGGATCCGTACCCAAAGGGTAAAAACGGGACCCTATCACTAAAACTCCACTGTTCGTCTGTCCGCTGGCTGTCCGTCTCTATCACCAGGCTGTGTCTCATGAACCGTGATGGCTAGACAGTTGAAATTTTCATAGATGATGTATTTCTGTTGCCGCTATAACAACAAATACTAAAAATAAAATAAAATAAATATTTAAGTGGGGCTGTAAACGTGATTATAGATAATGATACGATAACGACTCGCACTTTGGCCGGTTCTATAACTAAATATGTAGGTACTTTGATTCCATTTCACCAGCCCTGGATACAGAATATATAATATAGTCTTGTCTATTTAGCAGTGGCGTGCACTCCACCCTAATAATGACGACAAAGTGAGAAATGTACCTATTTTCTTAGATATGGAGCCGTTCTTGTAATTTAGGTAATCATACCTAATTTACCAAAACGGCTCCATATTTTACAGGGTAGGCACTGATCACAGGGCCTTCCCTATAAGAATAGCAGTGCACGTTACTGCTATTTAGAGATACAAGATACGAAACCCTCATTTTGCGCAAGAATAACGACGTGATAGTTGTTGCAACTTGCAACTAGCAACATAATATTTGTTTTTTTTTTGTAACGGCATCATTGCCTAATTGTCAAATCTCTTCTTCCTCGGCTTGGTTGCAATATACCTACGCATCGTCTTGGAGCGCAAGTTGCAACAACTATTTGTTGCAACTAGCAACACTATATTTGTTTTTTTTTTGTAACGGCAACATTGCCTCATTGTCAAACCTCTTTTTTTTTACAAATACAAATACAAATATCTTTATTGTTGAACATAGGTATTTATAGGTAACACATAACATTTTATCGGTCTCACCATGTCCTGTCCTTGGCCTGACGTACAATATTTAAAAAAAAACATAATATTATTATCCTTAAATTTTAAACAGGTAAATAAAATAGAAATAATGTGTCAATTATATTAAGTAGTCAAATTAAGTCCTAATTTAAGATATCAAATTATTAATAATGTCATTCTATTCCAAAGTGTCACATAAGTAATCATTTACGGAATAATAGCATTTATCTAACAATAATAATTTTAGTCTATTCTTAAATGCCACAAGATTTAAAGTTTTAAAGTGATCTGGTAGCTTATTAAATAAAGTAGGGCCCATTCCAAAAATGCTTTTCTGCAAAAGCGCTTTCTTGTGGTTACCCCTTTCTAACTTTTGCCTATATTGTTTTCTCACATGGTTCACTCTTTTCCTTGTGTCACACCATTTAGGGAATAGATTTGGATTCGACTTTACAAACACACATGTCTCAAAGATGTAAATACATGGAAATGTCAGTATCTTCAGTGACGTAAAATGAGGTACGCAGCTATCTTCCGTTTGCAGACCACACATCGACCATAAGCATCTTTTCTGTGCTTTAAATATTTTTTCTTTGTCGCTTGAGTTACCCCAAAATATAACACCATATCTCAGAGAAGGCGTAACCAAACCGTGATATGCTACTAAAGCGACATTTAATTTAACTTTTTTTAGATAGCAGAAACAGCGCATACGCGGAACTACTTAGTTTCTTGCAAATATTATCAACATGACTAGCCCAAGTCAGTTTACTGTCAATTATTAACCCCAGAAATTTATGCGTCTCTACTTTTCCAAGGTGTTGGCCATTGTATACTAAATTAATATTTTGAGGTCTTATTTTTTGATAAAAATGCATTAGATTTGATTTACTTAAATTAATTTTTAAATTATTTATATCCAACCATTCTATAATATTACTTAATACATTATTTATTTTAGTTTCGTATTCCTCTTCATACCTATATACCTCTTCCTCGGCTTGGTCACTACTTCGTTTGTGGCTTGGTCGCAATGACTCGCAATATTCCTAGGCATCGTCTTGGAGCGCCTCTTTTATTTTCCGATCAAAGAAAACTAGAAACAGTCCACAACTAGCCTAAACACGAACATTGGTCCTTCGAGCCGGATTCTAATGTTGACGGCGTAGATAGAATAGGCGTAGGTATGTATAAACGTAAGTATTTCAATAAAAAATAAACATAGGTACGTGACATTAGCAAAGCCTACCTAACTTAACATTAATTTCAAAGTAGTTATTTTCGGTAAACCTATTAACATTTAAAGTGTCGAGTTTATCAACCTTAAAGTAAAACGTAATACAGTTAAACCGCCCGCATAATGGAATCAACAACAAAAGACTATATTCTCAAAAATGTTGGCATCGTCTAGTATTTTTAAACAGAGTGAAACTTCTATTTGTCCAGTCTCCACCTCCATTTTCAGCCTACATTTGCTGAGCATAGGCCTCCCTTTTTTGCGCCATTTCCCACGGCCCTGTGCCATTCTCATCGACTGCTTAATCAACCTTACAATATCGTCTGACCAATCCTTCTTCACTACTGGTCTGTCTGTTCCCCTGTCTCAGCCGCCAATCGGTCACTGCTTTGGTCCATCGGCTGTCTTCTCTCCTAGCCAAGTGTCTCGCCCATTCCCACTTCAACTGCGTGATGCATCTACCTACGTCTTCGACCTTAGTTCTGCGGCGAATCTCTACGCTTGGTCAGGCCTGTGTGACTCCCCGTTTAGGTATCGAAAATATACCTACATTATTACTATGCGCGCGGTGACCACTTCGAAGGGGAAAATTCAGTTACATGAATCGTTTGTCCAGAGTAATAAGAATGAAATTGGCTTGCAATGGATATCTAGGTATCTAAACGAACAGGTGAGAAGTTCTGACGCAAGCTAAATTAAACTATAGCGCTAACCACATTTAGTAGATATTCCGTTGAATTTCTTTTCTGAGTAAGACTTCTGTACGTGAGTACTAGTACTTATTCTGTGGTTTGTTACACGGTCCGTCAGCGAGTCCAGTCGAAGAAAAGTAAATTTAATAAGACAAATAAAGCTATAGATGAAGAAGAGGGCGCGGACATGAGAAGAAGTTACTGCCTGTATAGCACCGACCATCAACAACAAAAAAATTACTTAATTTACTTATTCTAATAATGTTGGCGACACTGAGTATTTAGAGCGGCTCGCGAAGGTCACCTTTGTCACGACTCTGACGTGTCAATGGCACAGCACGCATGACCGATTTACGGCCGAAAACTGTTATGTGGTCGCTTAAACACAGAATTAATGTAAGTAGTATTTAGTAATATACAGAAGAACGGAAACTCTTAGGGTCCGGCGCAATACACGTCCCCGTTTCTCGTCCCCTCACTTCTCGCCTTGTCGCGTGTGTTGGGGGGCAAACACACACATTGACGTGTGCACGGATGTATAGTTTCGTTTGTAGTAGCAGGCATAAATGACGCTCTGCTTCTATGAAGTGCCATAACTGTGGCTAAAATATAGCAAGTAAATACTTAGTCACAGGTATCTGCTGTTTCTTCCTCACCTCACCTTACCCCAAATATTTATGACCCCAAGAAATCATAAAAATTAAACGTGTAAAAGTTGCGATCCCAAAATGTATTAATTCCTATTCTCAATGAGGATTACCGGTCATGAAACTACATTCATTAAGGGCTACCTGAATTTTCCGGGGTCCAGTGCTTGCCCCATTTAAAATAAATCATTTGAAAGTAAAAGGAGATATCATTAAAATTTTGTCTTGATCAGACCCTAGATAACCCTTCCTATTTTATGAACTAATGTTTACAGTTTTAAGTGAAAACGTGAAGCTTTTCTACGCACATACGTCAAAAGTGGCCGTTTTTCGCAATTGTGCGTAGAAAAGATTCTTAAACTGTAAACAGTAGTTCATAAAATAGTTTGAAGGGTTATCTAGGACCTGGTCAAGACAAAATTTTAAATGATGTCTCCGTTTCCTATCAAATGATTTATTTCAAATGGGAGCAGCACTGGACCCCGAAAAATTCAGGTATCCCCTTATTGGTTCCGGCTTTTTCTTCTCTATATTTGGGAAGTCTAAATATTTCGTAAAATTGAACTCCTCCCCTTTTTCCGTATCCCTTTAACTCGTGTTATATTTGGCAGTTGGCATGATCCTCTCCCCTATCGCTGTGACGTATGTGCATTACCCTTTTTGCGCGGTCTTTAAAATCCGTAAGTGCCGGAACAAACGGGGCGCAAGTTGCGTCGCGTAACAGCTAGAGATGGGCAGTGGATAGTACTCAATCTATCCATTTAAGTATTTACTCACTAGATTTAATAAATAGAGTAAATAGAGCGTGCTCAAATATTGACATCGCATTTGATGTCTCTTTACTTATTTTAACATATAATTACGTCTTTGCACACCTCCCAGCAAAAAATTATAATAAGTCAAAGAAGCCTACTTTCAGTGTATGATTAGTATGGTATTTTCATATATTTTAGCGTCGCATTTGACGTTTACCTACATTTTAAACATATTATAGCATATTCACACACTTTCCGACAAGAACTACAAGTGTAAACTAGATTTAAGTATAAAATTTTTCATATAAACATAAATATGAGTTGCAACTCATATAAATCAGTCAAGTCACCAAATGGATAAATACGGATATTTCTCGAGTATTACTAAATTTACTGAGTAAATATTCAAATGGGTTGATTTAGTAACTATGCACCGCCCATCACTAGCTGTTACGCGGCGCAACTTGCGCCCCGTCTGTTCCGGCCCTAACTCGCACTTGAATCGGTTTGTGTATAGACCACAGTCAACAAGTGGGATAAAATAAGCGTCATCGTGTTTCATAAGGCATATCATTAGATGATAGTCGTCACGTTATATCAAATGCCTTAAGAGCCCTTACCCTGGACAGAATCAGACTTTCCCATACAAACGTTTTATTTTGAAACGAAATGTCGGATATGGGTAAAATTATGTAATATTAAAGAAATTGCAATTATCTAGGGTTATAATTGGTTTCCTACAGTAAAATTATGAACTTAAAAGAAAATATATTGTATTATATCATATTTGACCATCAGTATGGAAAACTTCTACACCCTGATATTTTCTTTCAAGTTCATAATTTTAGCGTCGGAAACCAATTATAATCCTAGATAATTGCAATTTCTTCAAAATTACAAATTTTTAATTGACATCTGACATGTCGTTTCAAAATAAACCGTAAACTACGTTTGTATGGATAAGTCTTAGGCAAGGGGACACTTAAGATTTTTTTTTCAAAAACATGTAAGAAGCAACGTAGTATGCATCAGTTTCCTTGAATTGAAGTTGTTATGATAGCGCTAATTACTAAACCCTCTACACATACCTACATGGCTTCACACACACCTGTTAATGATGTCAATAAAATTCCTTAAAGTTGGTAGGTACATATACGACCTGCTGTTTCTACCATGTTAAACTTAAACTAGCCAATGACATTTTTGCCTTTGTTTTTTTTTTCTTTTTTCGATAAAACCTTACGTGACAGACCCTTACGACACAGACATTATTAGCATGAATTAAACTGGTTACTCATGTTTTTATCTTGTTTAGTTTTTGTTAGTTTAATTAGTTCACTAACTGTATTTTTTGTTTTATGTTTAGGTTCCTACATACTTATTACGTTTTCATTTCTTATGAGGCAGACAGAGCCACTTTAAGACGAAGTGGTAGCTTAAATGGCGCCCTCATTTGTAATAAATTGTTTAAAACTAAATATGGTGCTAATTCAAAATTTGATTTGTTAAATGTCTAGAAAAACCTTTAAACTATTTTATGAATAACCTTTGAAAGTAATATTGGTAGTCCGTCTTGTTTTAAAACTGTTTTTCGCCAAAAGTTGCCACATATGGCGAAAAACAGTTTTAAAACTAGACGGACTATTAGTAATAATTTCAAAGGTTATTCATAAAATAGTTTAAAGGTTTTTCTAGACATTTATACAAATCAAATTTTGAATTATCACCATATTTAGTTTTAAACAATTTATTTCAAATGAGGGCGCCACTTTAGCTATCACTTCGTCTTAAGAGGAGTCTTAAGACCCAAGGGCTACTTTGTGTAGGGAATATAGTTTCAATAAACTTACTACTATACATGTAATACATGCCAGTAGCATCGTCTAATAACATGCATGTTTTTTTTTTATTTTAGAGTTGACGTTCGCGTTGGTCGCGGCTGTCATCATTGTATGGCAGTCCTCTATCTATGTCATGTCTTTAGACAGCTTGAAAAATCTGACACCAGCGTTGGTCACTTACACTCACGAAACAAACACTTTAGTGTTTTTAATGAAATATTTTTAATGTGTATGTCCTTATTATATCGTTTTATTTACGTTGTACTTTTTTACACAATTGGTAGGTACTTATACAGAAATTTTGCTAAAAACCTTTTGCTTTACTACTTACCTACCGACACTGATACAGTTTTTATGACACACACTACACTACACATATAATTCATTATGATAAGGTAAATCAAGACGGCTTATTCTACGTTGAACTCACATGAAGAATTCGTACTTTTACTTTCGATTACTTACGAAAAACCGGTCAAGCGAGGTTGTCCGTGGTACGCACCTGTGAAACAATCCAACGTGCAGTAGTTTCTAAACACTGGAACGAACGTGGACCAAATATAAAAGATTTGTCACAAGAAAAACTAGATTTCTCACAATACAACACACTCAATGTTTGTTACCTATGTCGTAATAAAAACCTTTTTGCACAACACACTGGCCGAAAACGAAAAATAAATCACAAATTTTTTAATTTAAAATAGATAATGAATTTTTCTAGTGTTTTGATACTCTTTACGATTAAAAAAGTTTCATTCAAAGTTCGAATAATCTGGTTCAAGAATCAAGAACGCGACGTATAGCGTCGACGAAGGTTTTACCGCGAGTGAGTGAATGACGTAAATGCCGAGAACGGTGAATGACCGCGTTGCTCGAATGGCGTTGAATGAAATGAATGAAACATGAGTCATACAATTAGCGGGGTTTTACGTCGGAAAGGTGTTGATTTCTTTTCCTAGTCATTTTAATTCCAGTCGTGGGTTTTCCTGTCCGTTCAAAAGTTCTTAATTGCGTATAACTATTAGCTTTATAAACTTATGAGTCAGGTTTTTAGAAGCAACAAGTTCTAAAATTAAATTTGAGTCAAATTTAAATTTAGCTCTTCCAGATTCAATAGAACTTACCTACCTTTTTTGCTGCATCACTTAACTAAGTATTCGTCAAACGATGTTTTGGAAGGCATGTTATAGTTGGATTGTTATTGCTAGTAAGGCATTTTTCGATGATTGTTTACATCAGAATATGTTACCGTTACCTCTCATTTAGGGGGGCATTTAGGGATCTAAAGTAAATTTTCGGGCCCAGTGCCATTTTAAATAAATTATTTAAAAAGAAACAGAAAATAGTTAAAAGCATGATGATGACTTCAACATTTTAAATGATAATTCCGTTTCCTTAAAATAAATTTCAATTGGTGGCAGTACTGGACCCCGAAACATTCATGTGACCCCTTAAAGAAAACTTAAAATATGTACCTACAATGCGACACAAATAAGTTGAACAAAAATGGCGGACTTGAAAGTATTTTTGTATAAATTCTCGGCACGTAGGTTGAACCAAAATAGCGGATATCAGCGCAGAAACTGCCATTTAGGTTCAATTTACGTGTCGGGAATTTGTACAAAAATGCTTTGAAGTCCGCCATTTTTGTTCAATTTATTTGTGTCGCATTGTACTTACTTACCTATCTATCTATACAAATAAAAACAAATGTGTTTTGTGTCCTTCATAAAATCCTAAAATATTGATTAGGTAGATTGTGAGAATACTTTAGTAGGGTCTTATAAGGATATCCGCGAGGGTTTCTATGGCATTGCAAAGCATTCCGGGTGCAGCTAGTAGGTAAATAAATACAGATTACAAATATTAACACAGTAATATGACAACATTCTTAATTCATAATTATGTCATAGGCATTACAATGTATTTATAATCTTAATTGAAAGTCAGTAGGTATTTTTGTAATTGTAGGTATTAGTATATTGTAAGTTGTCATATTTGGAGAAAATGCAGCAGTGCAACTTGTTCCCGCTTCTTCTGTTCTACACTCATCATCATCCGAGCGTATTCCCGGTTGCATCCTCAGCAGTAACGCTTCAGAGCCCGGGGTCCGCTACCTAACCAAGGAGATTTGACGAGGTTACTGGTTTTTACACAGAGCGACTGCCGACTGACCTCCACAACCCAAAGGGCAAACCAGGAACCAATCCTTGGATAGTTTGATGATCAAACGCTAGGTGGCGTTCGGGACCCACAGTTTTACGTGCCTTCCGAAACACGGAATCATCTTTCTTTTCGGATAATCAGGTGATTCAAGCCTGCAATATCCTATCCAGACTGGAAACAACTTTTCACAAAGTATGCTTCCCAGTGGGAATCGAACCCATGACCTCCGGGTCACAAGGCGAACGCCTTGACCACTGGACTACGGAGGCAGTCTTCTGTTCTACACTAGCGCTTAGAAAGCGGCAGTAAGATTGAAATCACGGACATATAAAGGGAAGCAGACTAAACATTATTGTATAATACAATGAATGCCACGCGGCATGAATTTACACTAAAGCTATATTAGTTTTGTTGTTTTTTACTTATCATAATTGGTAATATTTGAAACAAAAATAGTAAATTAATATTCTTTATAAATGTGAAAGAGTACTTAGAATACAAATACCCGCAATAACTGTTTTTATATATATTATTAAGGCAATTAAAAAATAAGCTACGAGTGAAAAATTGCCACGCGTTCTAAGTATGTAATCTTCAGTCTGCTTCCCTTTGTATGTCTGTGTATGAAATTGCAAGTAAAATTGACAATTATAAGTGATACAAAAATCCAAAGGTAAATAAATGATTTCGACTTTTGACACCAAAAATGAAAGACGTATTGTTACATTTTAATTTTATTTTATTGATATAATTTTGTACAAATAACGGCATATAATACATCGGACAGGTCTCACATACAAAACTAACGCTAGTCAAGCTATCCATATGTCACAAGAGGTCTACTGTTTATAAATACCAAACAATAGTTATTTTATTCTTATACAAAAAGTAGCAGTCGATAGATTGGGTTATTTCAATAGATATAGTTATTTAAAATAATGACTAGCCCTCTTATTCATAAAAAATTACAAACGTTTGCTAAACCTATTTTAGTTAAAAAAAGAAATGTGGTGTCGTGGGACACCAGGTAGGAACGAAGTTAATTCGGCTAATGTAGAATCGACACAATTTGCAAAAGAAAAATCGTGCTCAAAGGTATTATACACTACTCGCTTGTGTATACGACTGTCGCGCCTGCGCACGTCTCATTTAACGGTTTTATTTAATGAGGTCATCCTTACGGTTTTACTATCACATTTTTTTCAGTTCGGTCGCGCAGCAAAATCCCTATCTCCTCCAAGCCTGCCGTAAGGAACTTCGTTCCAATATGTTTTGTCCCTTTCATTCTTTTCAATATTTGGCTTTGCAAGAGCGAGACGAAACATATTTTAACTAAAACAGGTTTAGCAACCGTTTGTATTTTTTTTAAATAAGGGTAGGATTTTAAAAACCGCATCCATTAGTTGTATCACCGTAAGTAATAGGTACTTAAACGTATTTTAGTCAAGGAATGAAGTCCTCAAATCTCATGCTGTCCCTGTCTAGCTAAATAAGTCGATAACATCTAAAAAAGGACAATATCCGTCTTATTATGAAACCCAGACTAACTTTGTTACTAGGTTTAAACAATTATCCGCCTGAAATGAAGTTGACATTGACAGGTGAGATAGTGAGATATATATCTACATGACAACTTGATTCGTTCGGATTATGGTTTAAACCTAGTAACAAAGTTAGTCTGGGTTTTATAATAAGACGGTATCATTCTTATTATAAAACCCAGACTAAATTTGTTACTAGGTTTAAACCATTATCCGACCAAATCAAGTTGACATCTAATAATATTACACTATCATCTGTCAATTTCAACTTCATTTTGGACGGATAATGGTTTAAACCTAGTATCAAAGTTGGTCTGGTTATAATAAGACGGTATGAGTCTAAGTACAAATTACTTAAATGCGTTTTAGTATCTACTTATTTGGCGGTTAGACAGAAAATGTTGCGACTTTCTTTACCCATTCGTATGGTAAATATTTAGCTAACTACAAATAAATATTTTTGGGTTCATTTATTTTGGGATAGGTTCATTTAAAAATGTTGCCGAATCAAAAGTAAAGTGACTTACATTTAAAACATCAACTTATTAATACTTTAAATAAACTAAACATTGACAATGTGACCACAATCAGGATATGCATATCATTAAGTTTCCACTTTTCCTCACCCTGTGAAACACGTAATTGACAAAAATTATTGGTTTAAATGAAATCCCAGTAGGGTTCATAAGGTAGAAAATATTTACCTTGCTCTTTGATTATTTAATGAACTTCCAACATTTTGTGTTACATTTAAATTTACTATTGAAAAGAGGATATAAAAGTTTAATAATTTATTCATTAAATAACCAAATTGCAAATACATTTATTTATACATACAAAGCGCATTTAAAATTACTCTACCTGATAAATATACTCTATGATTATTTATTACTAAAGCAGTGCTAAAATATCAATTTATTTTTTTACTGAAAGCAAAGAAATGCATAGCGTTAAACTTAGATAAGGTCACGCTTAAGTAAATTTAAAAAGCTGTTATCAAACTCTATGGTAAACTAGCTACTTACATTTCTCTAAAACGACGTTCATATGAAAATTTCGATATACAAACGCTATGTATGTATATGTATACTTATTGAACTATTTATAAAATACACTCACATGGTAACAAGTTTTGTGATTAGCTATTATTTCATTTAAATTATAGAACTAAATGATGCGTGCATACCACTCGTACGACTAGAATTTCATTTATTTTAACATTACAAATAGGTTTTCTCATATCTACTAGATAGTAAAGCACTTTGAAAAGTTACTTCCATAGTCCATGGAAAAATTAATCAAGAAGTATCAAATAAGAAAGATAAATGTAAGTTGAAAAGAAAAGTAGAATAAAAAAGACATTCGAAAAGATTCACCGATATCTTATTTCTAAATTGACTAAGCTTATTTCGTTTATTTATAAATGTAAATGGCAATGTATTAAGTAGTTGACGTTTGATATTGTAGTGTATTATTATTGCCCCCGATTTTTACATTGATATGTAGGTACAGAGTTACAAATTATTTGGTCATTCATTAAACAGATCTGAAAGAAACACGCCAATAAAAAGAGTTAATAAAGGAATGAATCTATTACATAAATCAAGCATACCTAACATTACATGCACTCAAGCCGGCCGGTTCATTTATATTTTGACAAAAGAGTTTTACTTTTTGACAATTAATGTAAATGGTCAGATAAATGGCAAATTCGACTACAATGTTGATTTTAATAAACGTGAAAATGTTAAATACGTTTTTGAAGATGAAATCATAAAAGAAAATCATGCACCTAATAAATGTAGTTTATTTTCTACACAGATAAATTGACCAAATCGAGTCAAAAGTGACATCGAAAATATTCCACCGACAATAACCCCGTTCTTAAATTTATTGATGATGATTATTAATCAAAACTTGCCCACACTAAAAAGTGCATAATTGAGTTATCAAACCCGTATTAATATTTTTTGATTAATCTGACACTAAACGATGACACAGACATAATAAGCATGAATTAAACAGGCTTCTTACGCAAAGAGTCAGCTACTGGCAGCCACGTTGTCTCGAGGCACCATCGTGTAATCGTGTCCTCTAGTCACCTTCCCTGTAGTTTCGACCTCATCTGGAGGTGAAGACCTCCAGATGAGGTCGAAACATGTCGGCGAGTAGCCTCTCTCAGTAGACTCTCTATGTGAGTAACCCGTTCAATTCATTGCTAATAATGTATTAATATTTGGTAAAAAGTAAACAACTCTTTCTATAGTTGTTACATTTAAATGAATGAACCGGAAAGGTAGCGCCATTAACAAATAAATACATAGATTCACTTAAATGAACCTCATGGTTCATTTAAATGAATTGCCTACTTTTATGGAGTGCATCTCCCCACGTTGTTCGTGATCGTATGGGGTAACTTTGATAAGGAGAGGGGTATGTCGAAGTCCCCGCTAAGGGATATTTGGGACACGCAGCCTACTAGGCCTGTTTTGTATTTCCCCATTGTGTTTAACTCTATAGATGGCATACCTCCTGTGAAAAGAAAGAAAGCATTAGTTAAAGAACTGTGTGTGAAATAGTTTATTTCTTGTGATATATCCTGTCAATAGGAACAACAACAAGAAGCAGCGAGCATGGGCAAAACGCACCAAAGAAAATTACTGCTGAAAAGGTATTTTGTCTATTATATTAATATAATAATCTGAGTTAATTAATAATGAATAATACATATATATTAATTCATTATTAATTAACTCAGTTTATCTAAATTGATTGAAACCTGGTCAGCCTTTCCAACTATATTAACCGTGTATTGATTAGGTAGAATAACTGTTGTTTAAATGTAACTTGGACAAGTTTACTGTAATTTTTTTTACAGAAGGTTATAATATAATACAATATCGCGCTTTGAACACATTATTAATTTATATAAGTATATAAATGGGTCTTAGCGCGAACCATTTATATTACGTCTAACGTTTCGTATAGGAGTGACATCCTTCGTGGTTGTAGACAGACTGGCTGGAGTGCAGCGGCTTTTTCTTGTTGATGGTAAACGCAGATTTTTGATATTTTTGATAATGACACTACCCAAATTTCATAATGTCTGCGACCATGAAGACTATAACTTATATTCGAAACATGTTCGAAAAAGGTTCGTGATAAATCCTGTTTATGAATAAATTGTTAAACCAAGTTAGTTTTCCCGGTTGCGTCTTCGGCAGTCACGCTTCAGAGCCCGGGGCCCGCTACCTAACCAAGGAGATTTGACGAGGTTACTGTTTTTTACACAGAGCGACTGCCGTCTGACCTCCGCAATCCAAAGGGTAAACCAGAACCAATTCTTGGACAGTTTGATGATCTAACGCTAGACGGCGTTTGGGACGCACAGTTTATACGTGCCTTCTGGAACACGGAATTATCTTTATTTTGGATAATCAGACGGTTCAAGCCTGCATTATCATAACCAGACTGGGAACAACTTTTTACAAAGTATGCTTCCATGCCTTGACCATTGAAACACGGAAGCAGTCCAAGGTTATATACTTCGTCTAGTATTTAAGACCGGTCATCCTGCTGGTTGTCTGACCACAGTCTTTAACTTTGCCACCCTCGTACTTACCTATATAAAGACCGTTCTCAGTGTTCAGCTGCTTGAGTTTCCCCGGAGACACTTTACCGACGGAACCCAGCCCATCCACCTCCAGCACACCTGCCTGTCTGTTCCTGGGAACAAAACAGCATCGTCTTAAATTCAAAGGGAGCCTGAAGAGATATTATATACATAAACCTATTGTATACATAAACTGTTTAATAGGAATATATTTTTGTAAATATATTTTTAATGACTATAAGTATTTTTGATGCAATAAGTGTATTCGTGGAATAAAGGGTTACTTTACTTTTTAAATCCCATTGTACATAGCGGGACGAACCGATTACTGCTGGCAGTGCCGGAGTGGCTGTAGAGCCGAGTCAGTCTGCACGGGTTCTTGCTATACCTAATATCAAGTTGCAAGTATACGTTTGTATGTGATACGTTTTATATGTACTGTTTTATAATATTTACGATTTTATGCGACGAAATTAAGAGTTCTTGCACACGCAAATGCACTTGCACCCGGGCTGCAGACCCGTTGCTGCACAAACCTATAATAATACAGAACCCTGCGACCCGGGCCGTTTAGGCCTAGTTCGGTCCTTTGACTGGGGCAAAAGTGGGGCAGAAAGATTCTTAAATTCTCTTAATAAGAGAGGCTTTGCCTATAATCACCACATTTACCTGGTTGCTCGAGCTCTGTGCCAAAGTCCGTCGTCGACCTTCGTATGATTTGCAATGATCACCACTTCTCCGCTTCCTAAGTCATATCTGTAAGATAAAGGAATTATTAAAAATAATTTTTGACCAAACTTAAAAGTATACAAGTATTTATTGCGATGTAGGTATCTTTCAGTACTTTTCAAACTGTAAATATAACTAAACACCGAAATATAAACCTAGAATTCTAGTCAAAAAATATATATAACTGAAATTATTTTAATGGCGAATTCAATTCATAATACTAAACCACTATTATCATTGAAATTATAGTGAAAAACGAAAATTTAAATGCCAATCTGTAGGTAAATGACTAGCAAAAGTATGGTAACCGTGTCATCCAACCAAAATAGAATATAAAACGTAAACTCGTTGAAATAAATATCACTACAGCCGCACTATGACTGTCTACTTTAAACAGCTGTACAGTTGATTTTGTCTTAGTTGATGACTACCATTATTGTGACCATATTGTAAAATTATAAGGAAACACATACGGATATTAAGTATTATACCTACTTATGCATAATTTTTAAGTACACAAAAGATGCCTTAATTGACAAATTAATTTTAATGTGTCTTTATGTATATTAAACCTTGAGTAGTGTCGGTGCACCCTCAATTTATTCAATACGTTTAAGGAAATTTTTCATTTCGGAGTCCAAAAACCGCTCCATTCTTGAAACATCCATTAGAAAAATGCAATGTCATAATAAAATAGTCTATTTGACTTTATATCACTTATTTTAATGGATATCTTAAAAGTAAAAATACTTTTATGACTATTTTATTTTATTTTTCGTGTCATTCATGTGTGTAAGTGGACAACACTAGTGCCAGACTTTTTAAGCTAGGTAGCTTGAAACATCTGACATAGCTTAACGACTGCCATATAATAATCAAAGCTGGGATGAAAAGCTTAACGTGCCTTCCGAACAAGCATCTATATGCCACTTGTAATCACCTATCCAACTACAGACCACGCTCGGGGTTGTTTAACTTGCAAAAAATGCTACTAATGCCCTGACGGCCCTCAGATTAGACTTAGATTTTTTTCAAATTATTTAACGGCTCTAGATCCTGGTCCTTTAGAGCTCATTTTTAACTTTTCACTCCCTTATTCCTACTACCTAACCCTAAATATACAATCGAATAGGTTGATACAGATCCTTTGATCGCTTCAAGAGAGCTTCTGGCGACAAATCTATTCGCAAATAAATATCACTACAGCCGCACTATGACTGTCTACTTTAAACATTTCACACATTGTCCATAAGCATAAGCATTTATAACGCCAAACTACACCAATTTTATATCATTAAGTCCACTAGAATCAATTTGCGAAACAATTTAAAGTAAACTCCAACTGAACCCCTTGACTTCCCGCCTAAACTCCTCCTTAGTGGTTTAATGAGGAGTAATATCAGTTTAAACTACTTACCTAAACACTAGTACAGAATTCTCCACAGCTAGAGACAGGAAGTCTCCTGGTGGTGAAACAGGAGCCCGTCCACTCCAGACGAGGAGGCCATTCGCTGACACTGAGCGGAAGCGGATGTTGATATCCAACGTGTAGCTCAGCAGCCTGAAAACATCAAAATAAATAGATAATGAACCTGACGAGACACTGGATAGGTTACCAGGCTTGAAGGATTGATGGCCGATCCGGTGAACCAGGTAACGAATCCTGATTATCAGTGTCATACGTACAGCAATGAGATGGATTACGGCATCTAAAATTATTGATTGATAGATGAGTAGCATCAACGAAGAGAAATTTAGCTCAATAGTAAGCAAAGGAAATACTAAGACCAGCAGTGGAGCCTAAGGGCCTGCGTAGACGCCCGAGCGAGGAAAAAATTTAGAAAATGCTAATATATATTTTAAATTTTTCCTTTTCTTAGAGACGGGGAGTTACTCCATAAAATAAAACGTTAGTCGTCCCAAAGTGACCTCCTATGTCAAACAAAATTAGACTTTTTCATCATACATTAGTGCTCAATGTTGTTTGACCAGTGTCAAGATACGGATACGCACTAACGTCCGTCTTGCGTTCCACTTTTGGAGTAACCCCTTAGATTGGTAGTACTGCCTCGAACCATGCAATGTTTGATTCGGCCCTGTGTGTTTGCCGTACTAAAATGGTCAGGTTTGTTATTAGTTACTAAGCACAGCTGGGCTACTTAACATTACAAGCTTATACTTATCTTACCTTTTCATCGTTTCGTCATCATCTATATGAATAAAACTATCCTTTCCAGTGAAGCTGGGATACGTATTAGTATCTCCCCAGTTTATTTCATTAGCATTTATATATTTAACTTGCATATATGTCCTTCCATCGTAAGGCTCATCTGTAGCAATCTCATTGCTTTTCTGATCTTGCAAGTATTGAAACTTTTTACTGGCAAAGTATTTCTTCTTCTTGAATTTTTCAGTGTGAAGATGTTGCGTGTGTTTCTTCGATTTGACTTTGTGGTATTTTGGGTGGAATCCCTTCTTTGCTACTATTTCGTGGTGCACGTCATTTTCGGATATGTTTTGTGGATATTGGGGTACTGGTTGTAGAATTTCAATGCATATATTTTTGTCTCTGGAAAGGAATAAAATTTTTTTTTGTAAAAAGAATACCTATCACTAACAATGCTTTGGTTCAAGTAAAATAAAGTCTTCAGATTTGAGTTTTAAAAATGTTGAAAGTAGTTTTATACTATTGAGTGAAGACAATTGAAGATCACGGAACTATATAAGAGCCATAACCCATATTTAACCCTTTTGCCGCAAAAGTTGAATTTTTCCTCATTGAATTTTCAATTCATTGAGGCAATCCCGAAATGGGTACGAACATATTTGTCGTTCGCCTTGAAAGGGTTAATGCCATTAAAATAGATTTAAAATAGTTTGATGGTGCCATAATTTCAAAATTAATTATAAATTTTAAATTATATTTGCGATTTGGATTTTTTTAGCTAAAATGTATCTTACATGCAAGTATTGTTGCTGCGTTCGTCACAGTTGTCCACGTTGACTCCTCCAAGTGCTGAAGATACAACTGACAGCTCCTCGTCGTTTATTACCAGCTAAAAAGAAAAAAATGTGAGCAAATATTAAAATGTTGCAAAAAATTCCTCTTTCTAAGAGACTTGATCCAAAAATTCAAAGGTAATTTTATTGTGCTATAAGAGTCTTGTCAGGTGTTATTAACACCTGACAAGACTCTCATAGCACAATAAAATTGTAAAAAAATGGCAAATAGTAAAAAAAACTTATTTCTATTTCTGCCGAATATAACTTCAAACCACGGTCAAACCTTGCTAAATACGTGTAGCGACTTACCCCATTACGGCATCAATGTACCCTAATTTCTCCTCCGATCTTTTAAACGTTAGATTCTAACAATTATCAAGGCAAGTGTTAGGTAGGGTAAAATATAAAACAAAATAATATTTTTAGAATTTTTTCTGGTTAGTTATTTATTAGTGTTTTAATTGCACCAAAAAGGTTTTAGTAAAAAAAAAACAAAAAAAAGTATTATACCTGACCAACGCATCCACTATACGAACTCCTCAATGCCAGTCTTTCTGGTAAAGGATGGGGAGCACCTCCTAGCAGCATCGGCTGGTGTAACGTCAGTCGCCTTGCGGTCCCTCGTGACGTCACCGACCGCGTTGCGTCAGTGACGTCACGCGTTGACGTCGCTCGTACTCGAAGTGACGCATGCTTGCCTGATCGGCTGACGGACACTCGGTGCCAGGAGTTTGGTTGGAGAGGGTAGGCGGATCTGAAAAACATTTGCAATAACATTTAGTTTTTTGTTTAAATTATGACAGGATATTTTAGTAACAAATAAATTGATACACAATAACAGCACTGTCGTGTATCATTATTACCACAATTTCAGCTTCAATAAAGCATTTCAGCAATGATGAATTATGTCGTGTTTTTGTGTTACATGACATAATTAAGCTGCCCTAACAAATTACGTAATTATTAGTAAACCTGTAATTATAGTCTTTAAGAATCTTTCCTCATCCTCGAGAATTTTCGGTTGCATCCTCAGCGGTAACGCTTCAGAGCTTGGGGTCTGCTACCTAACCAAGAAGATTTGACGAGGTTACTGGTTTTTATACAGAGCGAATACCATCTGACCTCCACAACCCAAAGAGTAGACCAAAACCAATCCTTGGATAGGTTTGAGCAAACGCTATATGGCGTTCAGGACCCACAGTTTATACGTGCATTCCGAAACCAAACATCTTTTCGGATAGTCAGGTAATTTAAGCCTTTAATATCCTAATATAGCTATAAAATCCTAATATAGCTAGCAATAAATGGTTGAATTTGAAAATAAATAAATTTTCAGAACACTTTTAACTAAATATGCTTCCCAGTGGGATTCGCACCCACGACCTTTGGATCACAAGGTGAACTCCTTGACCACTGGACCATAGCAGTCTGCAAGAATCTTTAAATAAATGAATAATAATTTAAATAAATGAATAATAAAAACCTTGCTCAGGTTGTCTCTGCATCTACTGATGAGTAGGACACTAATCTGCTTAATGGTCAGACGACGCTGTACTTGTTGAAAATGAACCATTTGAATCTTTTTTCAAATGACGAATTGTGAGTGTGTAAGTACTTAGCAAGAAACAAATTTTGTTTCGCATTTACATCGACGACCTCCGTGGCGTAGTGGTCACCATGCTAGTCCGCCACCCAGAGGTTCCGGGTTAGATCCCCGGTCAGGGCAAGTTGGGAAATGGCCTTTTTTAAATTGTCCTGGGTCTTGGATGTTTATCTGTATATGTATTTGTTATAAAGTATAGTATCGTTGAGTTAGTATCCCATAACACAAGTCTAGAACTTACTTTGGGGCTAGCTAAATCAGTGTAATTTGTCCATATTTTTTTATTTATCTGTGTGATAAAAAACTCTCACCTGACTAAAGCAATCCCAGAGCCAAGATCAAAAGCGAACTCAACGTAATAGTCCCTGAGGTGTAACGATAAGAAGTCTCCATCGCCACTCGCATGTTCTGCGTTGTAAAGCACTAGTCCATCCCCACTCGTTGGTTTTAGGGTAATCTGTGGAAAAAAAAACATGTAGTTATAACTTCATTTTCGGCTACGTTTGAATGAAAGTGGTGGTCTCCTTTGAAATAAATTATTGTCTCAAGAATGTTAAAATTTCGGGAAGTAAATTTAATTCAATTCGAATATACCTTTATTATCATAGGATATTTATAATATTTCTTCATAATCGTCACTTTATTTTCTTGCACAGTAATTGTTGACGTCAAAAAGTTATTTAGAGCTAAGTTTACTGCCGCCTCTTAAGCGCTATGCAGAAGAAGCGGTAACAAACTGCACTGCAGAATTTTCTCCAAGAACGTCAACTCACAATGAAATTATATTTATAGTTGATAAGTGGACAGAGTATACATTGTTTGTTGTCAAATGTGGTAACCATTTAAACTAGTGGCTCTTTGAGCTGTAGACCTCGCGAGTCACCCCAATCCGTTGAAGGATATCGATTAAAAACGTTGTTCAGCCAATGAAGTTGCGTCTTAATAAGGCTAACAAAAAAGTGTTATAAAATTTTTCGGTATCCCTGGAATATGATTTTTTCAAGGTTTTCATCCCTCATATTTTTACAATTTAGAAAAATTAAATTGACAAAAAATTCTATATCATTTTTGAACCTGTTTACAAATTTTACGAGATTGGTTGAAAAATGCGACCTCTAGGCAAAAACAGCTGACAGACAGACAAATTGACAGCCGGATTGCATGTTTGGCTAATCTCAAAACTGAGACACTCGCTTCGCTCGTTCGGTTAATTATACAAAACAAAAAGCTAGTCCGTTTTAAGCTTAATAAAATCAAGTGACGGCTTGAAGTTAATTTTGCATACGTTTATATCTATTACAATACAAGTATGTAGGTATAATGCGACACAAATAAGTTGAACAAAAATGGCGGGATTAAAGCATTTTTGTACAATTTCCCGACACGTAAACTGAACCAAAATGGCAGTCGTCGGCGTATTATTTGTCCAAAAATGCTTTGAAGTCCGCCATTTTTGTTCAACTTATTTGTGTCGCATTGTAGTTCCTTTATAAGTAATACCTAAATTGTTTGAAAACATTAACATTCATTTTCAAATTCAATAACTTAGTACTGAATATCGTAACTTAAACGATATTTTTCAGTGGACAACAGAAAGTTGGAAAGATTCTATTTCAATAATCAACTCAAAGTACCTACCTACCTAAATCATTAAAACTTTCCTAAAATAACTTCATAAATAGAAAGTCAGAAATTGCTTTGATACAACTTTATTCGTAATTATAATATTAGAGATAACATGCCTTAAATCGCTGAAACTAGCAACCTACATTTATGACTTCGACAAAGTTTTAATGAAACGGGTTGAGAGAAGGGAAGCGATCGGTCCTTGCAATGAAACCAAAATAGTCGGAAACCCTTAAAGTTTTTAATATACTTGTGAATACCAGTTGGTAACTTCTGTGTACTGTACTTTGCAAATAACGATACTTTGGCATAGTGTTTCCATTTACCCCGGTGAGGCCGGTCTACCCCGCTTGCAATTTTTTTAATTCATTGATTAAGACAAAAAGTGCTTGAAGTATATTTATAGTTTTACATAATTTTATTCACCTACTTTAACATAAAAAATATTTATCAACCCGAAAATGATAGAGTAACATTCTTCGAAAAACTCATAATAATCATTAAGCAACCTACGTTTATGCATTTATGATTTTATTACAGTTTTAATGAAAAGGGTCGAGTAAAGCAAAACGATCGATTTCTGCAATGAAAACAAAATAGTCGGGAAATT
This sequence comes from Acrobasis suavella, assembly GCA_943193695.1. Lineage (NCBI taxonomy): Eukaryota > Metazoa > Arthropoda > Insecta > Lepidoptera > Pyralidae > Acrobasis > Acrobasis suavella. Next base: position 3,641,721 of record OW971950.1, read on the forward strand.
TTATAAAGTTTTAACTGTATATACTCGTAAATATCGGTTAGAAACTTCTGCGGACTGTGCTCTGCAATTAAAGATACTTTGTCATAGTGTTCCTGTTCACCCCGGTGAGACCGGTCTACCACACTTGCAATATTTTGTAATTTATTGTAATTAGTATCAAGAAAAAAAAATTGCTTGAAGAATATTTACACTCTTATGAAATTTTAATCACCTTGCAGCAAGACTGAAATCTTTTTTATACAACCCTACTTTTACAAAAAAATCTTTATCAAATCGAAAATGTAAGAGTAAAATTTCTTCTAAAAACTCATAATCAATAAATTTAGCAAACTACGTTTATGATTCTATTACAGTTTTTATCTACACTCATGATACAAATCCTCTATAAAAGTTTCTGAAACAGTTAGCTTATTGCCAACATTAAAACACCCAGTATCATAGTAACCATTATATCACCCAAACGAGTGTTATAATGTTGTACTAAATTTCATTATGCAACGCAAACTCGATCCTTCGTTACGTTACTCATCAAACAGCCACATTCTTTTTCAATTTCAAAACAAGAGCATTGTCATGTGCGCGCCGCCGTTCACTACTACAGCTCCGTAATTTAAGAAAGGAACTTATTGGTGATTCGGATTCACGTCGTATCCTGCCATTTTGATTAAAATAATTTGCATTCCAATAATTGCACGATCCAAAATTTAAATAATAAAAAATTACCTTTGACATATTTTTTTTTATTACAATAAATAATTTAATTACAACCTTTACATACATAATTACTTTGTATTATCTAATACAAACTAATTATGTATGTAAAGGAGTATCTACTTAGCAATAAACTTACCAGGAATTTACATAGAATTCTTACAACACTGTACAACACCCTATAGATTTAGAACCTTTTATAGAGGATTCATTATTATGGATGTAGAAAAGTTTTGTATGCAACTGTAACAATTAGGTATTAAAACACTCATGTGATACTATTATCACACTCTCTTCGCCTCGTGTGATACATCCACATTCGTATTTTAATACCCCTTATTATTACTACAGTTGCTAAAAATAACTATAATGAAACAGGTCAAGTGAAGCAAAACGATTGATTTCTGCTATGAAAACCAAATAGTCAGGAACTCTTATAAGTTTTAACTGTGCTCGTAAATATCAGTTAGCAACTTTGACTGCCTCTGCAATTAATGATACTTTCTGGAACGCCTTACCTCTATCCATTCGATACGCTAAAACATTGAACAACTTTAAAGCTCTAACTAAAAATCACTTTCTTAGTCTTGTGTAACTAATTTCTTTCCCCTACAGTATTCTCCCTCTTCCTGTCTAAGCATCGTGTACTGGTTTATTCTGAATCATTGTGATATATATTTATTTATTTATTTGTATGTATATAATGAAATTATATTTATTTATATTGTGTCATGGTATGTAAATTTATATAGTTATATGTATATTAAGTTATTTATTATGTTGTATATTATGTATAATTAAAATGTTAACTGGTTATTGTATTTATTACTATATTAATTTATAAAATTCTAACTGCGCCACCTGTTATCTTATTATATAGTTCACACTCCTTTTCTTTTTGGTTGCCTGTAAGAGATTGCTTCGGCGATAAGGCCGCCTCTTGTACCTCATTATATTGTTACCCTTATTTTGTAAGTATTTCGAATATGTGAATGTTTTTTGGTGCAATAAAGTTTTTTTGTATTTTTTGTATTGTATACTTTGGCATGGCGTGTTTCTACATGCCCCGGATTTGCGGAATATTTTTTATTTATAATAAAATCTTATCGCAAATCCTTTTCTTGCGGAAAAGTGCCCAGGAGGCTGGCAGCATTGTCACTTGGAATGGCGATGCTTATTTTTTGTACGAAGTTCTCGTAGAAAAGTGCCCTGGAGACTAGCATTGTCCGTTTGGATGGATATGTTTATTTTTTGTGCGAAGTAATTACCAGCTTGATACTCGAGGTATCAGGCTGGTAATTACTTTTCAGGCCTTTAAAAGGCCCCAGTCCTAACATTTCAACCCCCTATTTATAGTCATTCCTGGTCGCCGACCAGGGTCGCGAGCCGTCGCTATGGCGTTCGTCGTTTTTTGAAGCCCTAACTAGCGGAAATGCTAATAAAACGTACTCCCGCCGGGCCACTGAGCTCCTCGAACTATAATTAAAACGCTAGAGCTTGAATAATTTCTAAAACTATTTGGTTCCGTAGTATCATTAAATGTAGTGCAGTTCACAAAGTTTGCCGTTGGAAATACTAGGAAAGCGATATTGAAACCGCATACGTTTCCTGTGTGTTAGTTACTCTTGCTCTATTTTGATATAAATTCAAAGATAAATTAATTTAGATGTTCAAATAAAATTTTACAGTTAAAATTTTAAGCAGGAGCTCACATGCAAGTTTAGGAAAAAAAAAATCTGAATGTACCAGCTATTTGTCGACCTCCGTGGTGTTGTGGTCACCATGCTAGTCCGCCACCCAGAGGTTCTGGGTTCGATCCCCGGTCAGTGCAAGTATGAAAATAGCCTTTTACTAATTGTCCTAGGTCTTATAATATATGTATTTGTTATAAAATATAGTATCGTTGAGTTAGATCCCATAACACAAGTCTCGAACTTACTTTGGGACTAGCTCAATCAGTGCAATTTGTCTCCATATATTTATTTAATTATTTAATTCTCTTCCCACGCAGATTGTAAAAGCCGATCGATAAAATGGGCGAAAATGCAAAGCGTTTTGATAGCCTAGTTACCCTTCACTATTTTTATTATTTTTAATCCTTGAGGCAAAAAGAGGCGTGTAAAAAGTTTGACGAGTCTGTGTGTCCGTCTATGGTGAAGTAGCTCCTAAACGAATGCACCGATTTTGATGTGATTTTGTTTTGTTTGCATGCTGACGTAACTGACAGTTTTTTTCTACAATTGTGTCGAGGATGACTTCAAATTTTTAATTTTATTTCTTGTTACAAAAATACATCGTGTTTGGACTTATTTGATTTGCACTTTGTCTTACATCAACGTACTTAATGTATTCCTTTTACCCCTAATGTTCTTATTTACCCAATTTAAGCACTCGAGTTGCCAAGATGGAGTCCATTATCCCACACTCATAACAACACATTTAAGCGATTGAGAGTCTAGCCCGACAATTTGTTTTATAAATTTGCGATTGGCGAGTTTTGTTACGCTCTAAATCTACTCGTAACTTAAAGTAAGATATCATTAAAAAAATAAAAACAAAAAAAAAACAGTTTATTTTTGTTACGGTGTTTCTTCCTTATCTCTTAGGCCCCTTATCATATCTTTACCAAATTACTGTGGATCTAATTCAAATAAGAAAAGAATCTTCAAAAATACGGATGTAAGTAGACAATTTTTTTTGGCTTACTATGTAAATTTTTAAAAGGTATGGTATACTTATTTTTCTTTTCTCTGATTATCAGTCGCGTGACGTCACGATCAGGTACGATTTTTACCAGATGGTGACGTAAATCGCCTACAATCCAAAACTTCGATGCGCTGTATCTTTGTGACTTTTTATTACTTTCCTAAACGAAAAAATATGGGTACATTATTTTTTGATTCGACGAATTCGATCTAAAGATCTTTCGAAGTGGTTAAAAGCAAAATCGCGTTAGCCACTCAAAAGCACGAAAAAAAAAACATTGTAGCTTATATTTCATTACAGTACGTTTGTTCTTAAAATTGCTCTTTTTACCCAATTGCCAGCACTCAAGTTTCCAAGATGGCGTCCATTACCTCACGCTTCAGAACAAAACATTCAAAGCGCTTGAGATGGACATTAGCCCGCCAATTTGTTTCATAACTTCGCAACTGTCGGCTTTCGTACGCGCTAAATTGTTTTAGGGTACCGTACGGAAATGTTAACACTCTTTGGTCAAATACAACATTGCCACGCACATTAAGCGAGGGAAAATTGAGTGGGCAGAAGACGTAAAATTGTTTAGATACTACATAACAGAATTTTTCCGGTTGCATCCTCAGCAGTAACTCTTCAGAGCCCGGGATCCCGTACCTAACCAAGGTGATTTGACGAGGTTACTGGTTTTTTTACAGAATGACTGCCGTTTGACCTCTGCAACCCAAAGGGTAAACCAGAACCAATCCTTGGATAGTTTGATAATCAAATGCTAGATGGCGTTCGGGACCTACAGTTTACACGTGCCTTCTAAAACACGGATTTTAATTTTCGGATTATCAGGTACAATAACCTAACCAGATTGGAAACAAATTTTCATAAAGTATGCTTCCTAGTGGAATTCGAACCCACGACTTCCGGATCACAAGGCGGACACCGTGACCTTTGAACCACGGAGGCAGTCGATACTACTATAAAACTATCACCGCTTGGTAAAAAGAGAGTCTCGATTGTATTCAGATTTATTTTACCGCTTTTAGCGTCTGGTGAACAAGATTAGGTACATTAAGGGGTTAATATTTAAGGGGCTACCTGAATTTTTAGGGGTCCAGTGCTGCCCCCATTTGAATTAAATCATCTAAAAGGAAACGGAGATATAATTTAAAATTTTGTCTTGACCAGGCACTAGATAACCCTTCAAACTATTTTATGAACTACTGTTTACAGTTTAAATTGAGAACGTGAAGCTTCTCTAAGCACATACGCCAAAAGTAGCCATTTATCGCAATTGTGCGTAGAAAAGCTTCAAATTCTCACTTTATAAAATAGTTTAAAGAGTTATCTAGAGCCTAGTCAGACAAAATTTTAAATTATATCTCCGTTTCCTTCTAGACGATTGAATTCAAATAGGGGCAGCACTGGACCCCGAAAAATTCAGGTAGCCCCTTAAATATTAACCCTAGTATTCGAAAAAAATAACAGGCGTTTGCTAAACCTGTTTGAGCTAATATATCTTTTGTCCCTTTCCCTCTTTTCAATATTCGACATAGTAAGAACAAGACAAAACATATTTTAACTTAAAGAGCTTTAGTGAACGTTTGTTAACTTTTTTATGTTATAGTGCGGCAAACGGACAAGCGGGTCACCTGATTGTAAGTGATCACCGCTGCCCATGGACAACTGCAACACCAGGGGTGTAACAGAAGCGTTGCCGGCCTATCAGGAAGATATAGACTTGTGGCGACCTCTACGGCCACTATGAGGAACTACAATCAAGAGATCACCGACAATATAGTCCACAAGAAGCATATGAGATGGCGCCAGCAGAGTATCCTACATCTCGATCTCAGAGTTCGCCCGATTCGCTGCATATATACAACTTCCGACGATACACCGTCGGAGCCGCGGTTCCAGGCTCAACACCATGCCTGGCGGGAAGATCTTCCCTTTGTGGCGGTCGAGCATATCACCTCGCTCCCGCTACAGACTCGTTTTTTGAAGGTTTCAACTATCGGTCCGGGAACACTGCTGCAGGAAGTTAAATTCACAGTTCGGTCGTACGTGGTAAAAAGTTCCTTTTAAACCCTACGGTGGTTGATTGCCAGCTATCCGAGTGGTGTAGATGAAATTTTAATATCAGGCGGGTGGTGCGGTGGTGAAATTTTGAAGCAGGTATTAAGAATATTGGGGAAAGTCTGTAAGAGACGACATAAGTGGAGTATTGGCAACCACACTAGTCCACGAAAGTCAAGTCAAGTTCGAAAATAGCCTTCTTCGAATTGTCTAAGGTTTTATAGGTCTAAGTACCTATATTTAAACTTCATATGTATACCAGTGGTTCTGTGAGCAGAAGACCTCGCGGGGTTGATTGATGATATTGATACTAATGAACTCCTATTATTTAATTGTATACAATATGTACCAAAAACCCCGTCCGATCCTTGTAGGAGCAACTCAGACCGTCAATATGAATAACTTTTCCTATGGGACCAAAGCTTGACACTCGAAAAAAAATTGACCTTTTCATACAAAAGTGCTCGGCCGGCCTGGCAATTTGTATGAAAATGAAGATTTTTTTCAAGTGTCAAGCTTTGGTCCCATAGGAAAAGTTGTTCATATTGACGGTCTGAGTTGCTCCTACAAGGATCGGACGGGGTTTTTGTTACATATTGTAAGTATGTATAGTCTTTTTCATTGTAATACTACTTGTAGTACTTTAACTTTTTTTTTATATAATGACAAATAACACTGATTGAGCTAGCCCCAAAGTAAGTTCGAGACTTGTGTTATGGAACACTAACTCAACGATACTATATTTTATAACAAATTCATATAATATATAGATAAACATCCAAGACCCAGAACAATTTGAAAAAGGCCATTTTCCAACTTGCCCTGACCGGGGATCGAACCCGGGACCTCTGGGTGGCGGACTAGCTTGGTGACCACTACGCCACGGAGGTCGTCTTAACTGCGTCAATTTCCCCTCATTTTTAATCTTAACCTCTTGACAAGGTCTGCGTGTTCGGGTTTTTCATGCTCACTAAAATGTCCAATCCGGTGGTGGCGTCGCAGGTCGGGTCGTTGGATTCCCTCTAATATGGTTGAGTTTAACGATGGCTGATCCGCAACTCGTGAACATGCTGCCGGGAGGGACTGGTCTGGTCAGCTTCGCTTTTTTGACTACTTTATAATTTTTATTACGCAACTTATGTTTGTTTACTTGTTCGCAAGTATTACATGTTATAATGTGTCAACATTGTATTATATTATAAGTATTTATTAATTAAAAGACAATATTAATAATAATATGACAAAGCTCTTCTGGCGAGTAGGCGACCAATACTGTGAAAATGAGTTTCTTTCGGCGTTTCTTCTCAGCAGTGGTCGTTACGAAGCGCTGGTATCGGTAGCTTTTTTTTAAAAATAAATTAAATTTTAATATACTTTACACGTAACATAAATTATACTTATTGACGTGTAAAAGTGTCTGTAAAGGTCTAATTACTGAATAAACATTTGAATCTTTGAATCTTGAATCTAATCGTCTAATTTTCCTAAAGATTCATCACCATCCTCCCGTATTCTATATTTCCCCGATTGCAATCTCAGCGGTGACGCTTCAGAGCCCGGGCTCCGCTACCTAACCTAGGTTATTTGACTTTACCCAAAAGTTATCTGGAAGTAATCGCTTTAGTGATAAGCCCGACTTTATACCTAATATATTTTAAATCTACTTTCGATAGTTGTCATACGTTGGTGTATAGCAATAAAGAAATTTTATCATAAGAAGCATTTCACATTTGGTTGGCTGTCTCGCTCGCACAATCACACATTTTTAAAGATTATTAAAAATGTGTCTCATTTGTAGAAAAGTAGTTCGTTAACATTCAATATAATTATATCGTGGATATTTTAGACATGTTTGTATATTGTGTAGACATTGACTACATCAAGAATAAGGTCGTCAAAATTTTAAATTTTTGATGACGTTATTGTTGATACATACACTCATACCCTCATATTCATAAAGATTGACAAACGTTTGCTAAACCTGTTTTAGTTAAAACATGTTTTGTTCCTTTCACTCTTTGCAGTATTTGATATTGCAAGAACAGGGCAAAAGATATTTTAACTAAAATGGGTTTGCCAAATGTTTCTTACACAATACAGGGGTTAAACAATGAAGAAAAATGATGAAAATATCTAACATATAATTATATTGAATGATACTGAAGCACTTTTTTACAAGTCACTTATTGACGATGTCGTCAAGATGTAAGTATTGAGTAATACAAGTTTATTTGCTAGGCAAATTTAAAAAAGCTATCGCCGTCATTGCCATCTAGTGATGAGTAGCAGAACTACCGATACGACTTAATATCCGTAGCGCCATCTATTATTTGCTAGGAATAAACATGAGTTTAAAGCGTTATCCCCCAATAACTTATAAACAGCTGAACCGATTTTCATGAAACATAGCTAAGAACGTTAAAGAACCACTGCAAGGAAACATCCTTTTACATAAAAAACCGCATCGAAATCGGTCCATCCGTTCGAGCGCTACGATGCCACAGATAGACAGACCGACAGACATTAGCGTAAAATTTATAAAACCCCTCTTTTTATGGTCGGTTAAAATAAAAGGCGTCTTTTGACTTACTTGTATATCAAGCCACGCTTGCGCTGAGTTCCCAAGACCTGGCAGCCGAAGATATGATGAACCATTAAAACGTGGGACCTGGAAAAACAATAAGACATATAATTTTTTTAAGAATTTGACCTCATGTATCTAAGCGCACGGTAGGGCGCAGGCCAAGTTCCAGCAACAGGCCGCGCGCATGCCGTGCACTATTTACACGAACCGTTTCGACCCACTTTTGACCCCCCTGTAGCTCAGTGCCTATTGCAAGTACAGAGATAAAATTATATTTACGCAATCATACACTATACCGGAGATATCCCGGACATCAGTCTGTACGAGATTAGGATGGCCCTCAAACAGCTCAAAAACAACAAGGCGCCGGGTGAGGATGGAATCACAGCAGAGCTTCTGAAAGCGGGCGGAACGCCAGTACTGAAAGTCCTTCAGAGGCTCTTTAATTCCGTTCTGCTCGAGGGCGTAAGAGGCGTGGAACGGAGGCGTGGTGGTCCTTTTCTTTAAAAAGGGTGACAATACTCTATTAAAGAATTATAGGCCCATCACGCTTCTGAGTCACGTCTATAAGTTGTTTTCGAGGGTCATCACGAATCGTCTCGCTAACAGATTTGATGCCTTCCAACCTCCCGAACAAGCCGGATTCCGAAAAAGCTACAGTACCATGGACCACATCCATACTTTGCGGCAGGTTATAGAGAAGACGAGGGAGTATAACCGGCCGCTGTGCTTGGGGTTCGTGGACTACGAAAAAGCCTTCGATTCGATCGAAACATGGGCCGTGCTTCAGTCTCTCCAGCGGTGCCGCATTGACTGTCGGTATATCGAGGTGTTGAAGTGTCTATATAACAAAGCCACTATGTCGGTCCGAGTACAGGAGTACAGTACGAAGGATATTCCATTGAATAGAGGCGTGAGACAGGGAGATGTCATATCTCCAAAACTGTTCACCGCCGCTCTGGAAGATGCCTTCAAGCTCCTGGAATGGGAAGGACTGGGCATCAACATCAATGGCGAGTTTATTACTCACCTTCGTTTTGCCGACGATATCGTTGTCATGGCAGAATCGATGGAGGACTTAAGTACGATGCTTGAAGACCTAAATCGAGTCTCCCAACAGGTCGGCCTAAAAATGAATATTGACAAGACGAAGGTCATGTCAAATATGCACGTTGCGCCTTTACCAGTTTCTGTTGGGAGCTCCACCCTCGAAGTTGTAGACAAGTATGTCTACCTGGGTCAATTGATCCAGGCAGGAAGTTCCAGCTTCGAGGAAGAAGTCTTTCGGCGAATCCGACTCGGCTGGGCAGCGTTCGGGAAATTACGCAGTGTTTTATCGTCTAAAATACCTCAGTGCCTCAAGATGAAAGTGTTTAATCAATGTGTGTTACCAGTGATGACTTATGGCTCTGAAACGTGGTCCCTTACTATGGGTCTCATAAGAAGGCTCAAGGTCGCTCAACGGGCCATGGAGAGGACTATGCTTGGTGTTTCTCTACGCGATCGAATCAGAAATGAGGAAATTCGTAGGAGAACGAAGGTCACCGACATAGCAAAGCGGATTAGCTCATTGAAGTGGCAGTGGGCGGGGCATATAGCGCGAAGAACCGATGGCCGATGGGGCAGAAAGGTTCTCGAATGGCGGCCACGTACCGGCAAGCGCAGCGTAGGACACCCACCTGCTAGATGGTCAGATGACCTGAGCAAGGTTGCAGGGAGGCGCTGGATGCAGGCCGCTTCCGATCGGTCGTTTTGGAAATCCTTGGGGGAGGCCTATGTCCAGCAGTGGACTTCCTGTGGCTGATATGATGATGATGATGATGATGATGATGATACTAGTACTAAAGGAGTATGCCAATTTTCATAGATATAGCTTCAGTAGATCCTGAAATATGACCCTGTGAAAATAGCTAATTTTGGCACTGACTGACTGACTGACTGACTGACTGACTGAGGTTTTATTGAATAGGTTAATTTAATTATATAAATAATAAATTTAATCATACAATTAATCAAGTGTTACGTACAGCACGAAAACCTGCCAAGTTCAAGTCTTGGGAATGGCAAATGTTTACCAGTGGATCAGGCTGTTGATGAAGATGATTATGATCGATTTTAAAGTGCATCTAAACTTGGCATTGGATTGGATTTAAACTCTTTTTAGCCGAACAATTAGCCGATAGGAACTTGGCCCCCTTTTTAACAGGTATATTTTTGATGGGATAACTTACTTACTTTAAAACGATCGCGTAAGTTATACATGGGAATAAACGCAACTCTTAATTAATTCTATGTATGACTTGCAAGCAAGGCTTGGAACCGGTATCAAAAGTACAGGTTCTGAGATTTAGAGGTTCTTTTCATTTCGGTACCTGGGTTTCTGTTCTAGATGGGTACCGGTAGATGTCCTCCAAAGTATAGGTACCTGCTGCTATCTGCTTATACTTGTACCTGCAGGTATCTGCTTATTTACTCTGACGTAATGTGTACCCGTACTGGTACCGGTATAGTACCGATACTGACGGGAAAATAGTACCGGTACAGATACATGTCTGGCACCGGTACCGCACCAAGGTCATTGGTACCGGTTCCCAGAAATACCGGTATTTCAAGACTTGCTTGCAATAAGTTAATAAAATAAATAAATAATATATAACAATGATTGAGCTCCAAAGTAAGTTCGAGACTTTTGTTATGGGATACTAACTCAAAGAAACTTTATTTTATAACAAATACATATATAGATAAACAGTAGTTACATCTCCTCACTACCGCGCGTGAGCCATGACACAGACTTAGTTATTTTTTTACTGTGTGTGTGTGTGTGTGGAGTTACATCACACCAGCGCACGTGAGTATAGTGTGAGACAGAATTTTTTTTTACTGTTTGTGTATGTGTAAATTTACATGCATTTTCATTTCATTTTCTGTGCATAGATCTAGATTTTTTACTGCTTTTCAATTTGGGAGCAGTCCTGAGGAGTAGTCTTTAGTGTACAATTCAAATTAGTTCGCAATTCTACATGCAAAAGAAAAAAAATTCGATCTAGCTTTTATTGTAAGCCCAAACTCGATGGGGTTGTGTCATTTAATTACAGAGTTCCTATGGCCACCTTCCAGCCATCCATCATCAGATCAGCTCCATGTCATCATAATATTGCATTGTCACGCGATATACGTATGCGTGCAAAATTTCAGCTCAATCGAAAACCGGGAAGTGGGTCAAAAATTTGCAAGATTTGATAACAGACAGACCGACAAACAACGGGACAATCAACGTCTTGTAAAATAACAAGCAAAAAGGACAAGTTTTTCACATTGAAGTAAACTGTATAAACGTTTAGAATTACCACTTTGCACGAAATAATATTCATAACAGATGTCGAGTCTACAAGAATAAGTTGTCATTGAATATTGAAAAAACCTAGCGCCTGATTTCAAAAGCAAAAAGCAACAGTTTTTGTGAACTCAAATAAACAAAGTTGCTGGAAACTGTAATGGAGTTTAAGTTTTCTTTTGAGCATCTTGTTACTGCGTTTTTCAGTTTTTCCAATAAAGTTTCTAGGGAATAGTGTATTCAAGCAGCTGCCTTCGTGGTCCAGGGGTCAAGGCGTTTGCCTTGTGACCCAAAGTTATGGGTTCGAATCCCACTGGGAAGCATATTTTGTGAAAAGTTGTTTCCAGTCTGGTTAGAATATTTCAGGCTTAAATCACCTGATTATCCGAAAAGAAAGATAATTCCGTGTTTCGGAAGGCACGTATAAACTGTGGGTCCCGGACACCATCTAGCGTTTGCTCATCAAACTATCCAAGGATTGGTTCTGGTTTACCCTTTGGGTGGCGGAGGTCAGACGGCAGTCGCTCTGTGTAAAAACCTGTAACCTCGTCAAATCTCCTTGGTTAGGTAGCGGATCCCGGGCTCTGAAGCGTTACTGCTGAGGATAAAACCGGGAATATACGGTCAAGCGCCTTCTATCTCACACCGGAATGGTAGCGGCGACGACGGGCAGCCTACTTTCCTGTCAAACTAGTCAAGTCACCTTTATTTCTATCATAGAAACGAATAGAATAGCTTGAAAAAAAAAACTCGGTCGCTGTCATGGGAGTTGCGAGAAGTCCGCTTGTATTTTGTTCAAGTTGCGTCTCAAGAAATAAAGGTGAAGGTGGTTTGACAAAGAGCCCTGCCCGCAGCTATATTTTCGGTGAGAGTCAAGCATTAGATCAAAGCTTTTGTAAGAATATATATTTTAAATAAAATGTATGTAAGTAGTACGACCTAAAATAATATAAGATGAATGTATACTAAGAGAGAGCGCTATAATAACATTGACCCTTTAGGAAGCTGATGAGATAGCAATGTACTTATGAAATTGGGTCAGGATGATACATATACTATTTATATATACATTTCTGGGATACTTAATTGACATACCTACTTAAGAATCCCCTTACCTTGGACAGAATCAGACTTTTTCATACAAACGTTCTCTACGTTTTATTTTAAAACATCATGTCCGATATGGGCAAAATTGTGTAATTTTAAAGAAATTGCAATTATCTAGGGTTGTAATTTGTTTTCGTCAGTAAAATTATGAACTTAAAAGAGATTATCAGTATAGAAAACTTCTACACCCTTATATTTTCTTTCCGGTTCATAATTTTACCGTCGGAAACCAATTATAACCCTAGATAATTGCAATTTCTTTAAAATTACAAATTTTTACCGAAATATTACATGTCGTTTTCAAATAAAACGTAAACTACGTTTGTATGGAAAATTCTAGGGGAAAGGGATTCTTAAACAAACAAAACGACTTTAACAAAATTGGGTGACAGACTTTAAAGTAATTGCAAATTATTGGTATCTTATTATCATCATTTCAGCTGAATGTATACTTTCAAAAATTTTTAGCTTTGAAAATATGCATCTCACAGTAGATATCCTCATATTTGAAACAAATTATATGAAAGGAAACGGAGATATCATTAAAAATTTTGTCTCATGTGGTTGATAACTATTAAAATTATTTCATGAACAGATGTTAAGCTTTTCTTAGCACTTTTTTTAAACGGCCTCTTTAGGCTTAAGAATAGCGCTGAACCAGAAAAAAAAAAACATTTATTCGACGGTTTTTGTTCCTATGAGGTACACCAAATTTAAGTCTTTAACTACTAAATTAGGTCACTATATAAAAAATTAGGTCACTATTTTTATTCCTTTTCCCATTTAAACGCCCATCATTTCGCTAAGCGTAGCATTTGAGTCTTACAGCCCTAGGCTCTATCTACCTAGTCAGGGTAGACGTGATATTTTATCTGTATCTATAAATTTAAGTCTGGCTCTACTGAAAACCAAATACCCAGTAATACCAACCTTCAAATCCAAAGTAATTTCACACTTCACCCCAGCATAACCCAGCGGACATAAACAAACTCCGCCCACGCACCCGCCGCCATGTTGACATTTACATTCCTCATCAACTCTATCCAGTTTTATCAACTTCAGATCATCAACTTTCAGATCATTCTCAATGTCATTACTTAGCTCATTATTTTTACTAATCAAATCTGGTTTGAATCTTTTGATGTCATGAAAATTTTTGAATTGATCTATAGAGTTCTCCAATTTGTTATGATCGTCAGTTTTTGAGTCTCTCATGACGATGTCGTTGTCTTCAAAGTGGACGATGTCGTTAATGTCGTAGACTCCATGGTTGTCGAGGTTAGGATGGTGCTGTATGGTTTCGCTGGTGGTGACTTCACTGTTGGGCTTCCATGGAGGTAGTGTGGGTGCACATTCACCTGTAACAACAGAGGGTGTTCAGTAACGACATTATTTGTACTCTTAGTACTATTTACTAGGGCAATGTATTAAGATTAGTTTATATTTTTAGATAATGATCAATCTGCTAATTTTTAACAATATTTTCAATGGGATTTCTATGAAATAGTAAGCAGTGATATCATAGTTTCTTGTAGCAAATAGCGCTTTCAATCAGTCTAAAATCTCGTTCAAAATGGATATGATGAATGACAGTGACATTATATAGTGACGTTTTATTTTCATTAAACGTATAATATATATATAGGTACTACCCATCCTTATTGTAATGTGAAAATATTAACACCCATTATCTCATAGAAACATAATATTCCGCAGGGCTTCTAAATTCACAAGAAATACAAGAGATAAGGCGACCTGCGGTATTTTCATAAAGGTTCTTTCTCTTCTCTCTTCAACTGTAGCAAATGAACCATTGCAAGTGGTAGCCATTGGAAGAGGCTTGTTCACAGTTGGGGTACAACTTTCCAGAGCTGTGAACAGGCCTGGTCCAAGGACGCGCATAATGATGATGGTCTTGTTCGGCGATTGTGGTGGTTCTTACTCGGTGATTGTCGTGGGTCGTACTTGGTGATGTGGCAGCCATTGGAAGAGGTTTGTTCACAGTTGAGGTACATCTTTCCAGAGCTGTGAACAGGCCTGGTCCAAGGACGCGCACGATGATGATTGCCTTGTTCAGCGATTGTGGTGGTTCTTACTCGGTGATTGTCGTGGGTCGTACTTGGCGAAGTGGCAGCCATTGGAAGAGGTTTGTTCACAGTTGAGGTACAACTTTCCAGAGCTGTGAACAGGCCTAGTCCAAGGACGTGTATCATGATGATAGTCTGGCTCGGTGGTGGGTATTGCTTGGCAATTGTGGTAGGTTTTCTTTGACGAAAGGAACAGTCAAAATTTTCGGAATAAAAAATGTAAAAGTAAGTTTAATCAGATAAATATATGCTATAAAAATAACAAACAGCTCGCGTTTTCTTAACTTAAAAAATATCGTCTCTCCAATACAAATCTATCACGCATGAAATACAAAAGATAAGGCGACCTGCGGCATTTCCATCAGGATAATTTCTCATCTCTCTTTACCTGTTCAACACATTTAAATTTTCACCCGCATGGCTTTATAACACGAATAAAATACAAAAGACACGGCAAACTCCTTGGGCTGAATTTTGAATTCTTTCTCTTCTCTCTTCGTATACCAGAACCGTTGCAAGTGGCAGCCATTGGAAGAGGTTTGTTCACAGTTGAGGTACAACCTTGCAGAGCTGTGAACAGGCCTGGTCCAAGGACGCGCACGATGATGATCTTGTTCGGCGATTGTGATCGTTTTTACTCGGTGATTATCGTGGGTCTTACTTGGTGAAGTGGCAACCATTGGAAGAGGTTTGTTCACAGTTGAGGTACATCTTTCCAGAGCTGTGAACAGGCCTGGTCCAAGGACGCGCATGATGATGATGTTCTGGCTCGGTGGTAGGTCTAGCTTGGCAATTGTGGTAGATTTTCTTTGACAATGTTGTTGGTTTAGGGGAAAGTCAAAATTTTCGGAATAAATAATGTACAGGTATAGTTAATCAGCCTATCTACATGCTATACATTAAGCAAGCATAAATAGCTTGTCTGTTTTTACATGATATGTGGCCAGAGGATACAGTGTTTGTTATTTCATAATTTAAATTTTTAAATATCGTAATTTTAAAATAATGTCAACTCAAGTTGTAGATTCAGTATCTATCTCATGTGCCAAATTATGACATTTGTGAGTATACAAACCTTTATTTAAGAGAGACCCGCGCCAAGCTCAAGCTAGACTTTGTTGTCTTCAAGAAAGTCATCGGCCGAATAGTAAGCCTTCTCACAGAGTACCTTAACATAAGCTAAAATTTTTTTGTCTTGCATAGCAAGGACCTATTGTGGCAACTATTATCTCGTACTGCTTCATATTACAAGCAAGACTCGCAGAAGTAGAAGTAGAAGAGATGAGGCATCCTTTTTCCGGAATTTCAATTAGGATTCTTTCTCGAATCTGTTCAATTGTACTAAATATACAAGGGCCAATGCAAGTGGCAGCCACTGAAAGAGTCTTGATCCCAGTTGAGGTACAACCTTCCAGAACTAGGAACATGCCTGGTCCAAGAACGCGCACGATGATGGTGATCGGCTTAGTGGCGAGTCTTGCTTGTCGATTGTAGTGGGTCTTCTTTGACGATGGCGTTGGTTCAGGAGAAAGTCATCATTTACCGAAATAAGAAAAGAAGAAGGGAGGCCTTTGCCCAGCAGTAGGGTATACCTACATGGCTAGTTAAAAAATAAATAAATGTATAAATAATGAAATCAGTTATCTACATGCTATATACCTTTCAAGACACTCACGTGTTTATAAGTTATTTTAAAAAAATCAACTTTCACATACAAATCAATCTCAAGCATTGGTAATATGGGAAAATTTGATCATATTAATAGGCTAAGTAACCCCAATATGTATCATCGGCGGTATATTTACACTAAGTACAGAAACATACCCTCGCCTGCAGAGCTTTATCACACTCATTAAAATCAGGAGATAAGCAAACTTCTTGGGTTGCATTTTGAATTTTCTTCTCTTTTCTCTTCGAAAACCAGGATCGTTGTAAGTGGCAGACATTGGAAGAGGCTTGTTCACAGTTGAGGTACAACTTTCCAGTGCTGTGAACAAGCCTGGTCCAAGGACGGGCATATGATGATGGTCTGGCTCGGTGGTTGGTCTTGCTTGGCGGTTGTGGTGAGTCTTCTTTGACGATAGTAGTTGGTTTAGGGGAAAGTTAAAATTTTCGGAATAAAAAATGTTAAGGCATAAACAGCTCAAATCCCAAACATTGGTACATAATAAATACATACATTAACACATTGTTTGGAAACACAATCCCGTCCGCAGGATTTACAATGCGCAAGAAATACAAAAGATAAGCAACCATCGGCAGCATTCTCATCAGGATTATTTTTCTTCTCTCTTAAATTGGCAGGATTGTTGCAAGTGGCAGCCATTGGAAGAGGTTTGTTCCCAGTTGAGGTACAACTTTCCAGAGCTGGGAACAGGCCTGGTCCAAGGACGCGCACAATGGCGATGATGGTGGGTTTGGAAGTTGGTGTTGCTTGGGGATTGTGGTGGGTTTTATTTGACGACAGCGGTTGGTTCAGGAGAAAGTCAAAATTTATCGGAAATTTAAAGTAAAGAAAATAAATTTCTACATGCTATGCGTTTGATACCGCTCGCGTGTTCATGAGTTATTTAAAAAAATAGTTTCACATATAAATCAATCTGTAGACTTTACAATGTTCATTGGTACTATGGGAAGAGTTATTCATATTAATAGGCTGAGTTACTATTATGTATCATCAGCGGTACATTAACACTAAGTACAGAAACAAACTCTTCCCCGCAGGGCTTTATCACACATCATACTCATTAAATACAAGTGATAAGCTTCATGGGCTGCAATTTGAATTCTTTCTCTTCTCTCTTCGTTACCAGGATCGTTGTAAGTGGCAGCCATTAGAAGAGGTTTGTTCACAGTTGAGGTACAACTTGCCAAAGCTGTGAACAGACCTGGTCCAAGGACGCGCACGATGATGATGATCAGCTTGGTGACCTTTGACGATGGAAGTGGAAATGGGAAAAGTCAAAATTTGCAGAGTAAAAAATGAAAAGTATAGTTACTCAGCTGTCTGCATGCTTTACATTATAAACAGCTCGTCTGTTCTTACGTACTTTAAAAATTGAATCTCATATAAATCCATCCCAAGAATTGGTACATTAGGAAAAGTTGTTCATATTGATGGGCTAAGTAACCTACTCATGTATGTCAGCGGTGCATTTACATCCGGTACACAAACATAATCTTCCCGCATATTTTTATAATGCGCAAGAAATACAAAAGATTAGCGACCATCGGCAGCATTCTCATCAGAAATCTTTTTCTCCTCTCTTCAACTTTCAGGATTGTTGCAAGTGGCAGCCATTGGAAGTTGAGGTACAACCTTCCAGAGCTGGGAACAGGCCTGGTCCAAGGACGCGCATAATAATGACGATCTTGCTCGGTGGTTGGTTTTGCTTGGCGATTGTGGTGGGTCTTCCTCGGCGATCGTGGTTGGTTCAGGGCAATGTTAAAATTTTCCGGGATTCAAGAATTTATTAAAATGTAAAGTTTTTCATATTTTTGGGCTAAGTAACTATTTTATGTATGTTCATATGGTCGTTAAACTACATAAAACTGGTTTAAAGAGCAAATTTTTTATGAATGCAGTAAATATATAATAGGGTAGCAAGAATAAGTTATTTGGTACTGTTGAGAGAATTAAAATTTACAAAATATTGTCACTTGTCATCGATCATATCCACTTTCAACGTGATTTTAGATTTACTGATGGAAAAAAAACTGATAGTAGGAGCGCTATTTGACCCAAAGAAACTGTGATGTCACAAAATGCTGTTTCATATACTTAAATCCCATAGACATTTATGTTTAGACGTTTAGAAATATTATCTGATTAATTAGACTCGTTGGAAACTATTGGATTCAGCAATTGATATATGCTAAAATGAGTCCATACAGTATAAGTGATATTAATGTTCGAAATGAAATTAATTTAAATACATTGTTCACGCTTACATGTCTGTAAATCATAGATAACAATCTTCACATGACAAATTTGTAACAATTTCAATTTACAATGTTCATTTGTGCCTGGAACATTACAATTCATTCACAGTTTGTCACAGTGTACGAGTATCACAGACATAGCATTTCAAGTTTTGTGGCTTTAAGCAGATAACGCCTAGGCTTGCCTACCCATCGCCATGCGTACCTATCGCCTTATAATCACAATTATTTCTCTTCCTTGTCACTAGATGGCGCTATAGCTATGATTAAAACATTAGAATTTCTTATTAATGTTATTTAAATAAAGTAGTACTACAATTAATTAAATATGATTTATAAGAAACGCAATATATAACGCATAGTGTTATGTCCAATGGAATATTGCTGCTGACAGTGCTGCAGACATAAATACCATATTTGTTTTACAAAAACGCGCTGTTAGGTCTATATATAAACTAGGTGCTAGAGAGTCTCTAAGGGAACTTTTTAAAGACATACATATTTTGACTCTCCTTTCGCAATTCATTTATGCGAACATTATGTACGTGCGTCAGAATAAACATACATATTAGAAAAATTATGATATTCATAGTAATAATAATAGAAATAAAAATAAATTTGCTATCTCAGCTTTTCGGTTAGAAAAAACAGTCTTTTGTGGGTCTCAGCTTACGTCTCTATAATAGAATTCCAGATAATGTAGTAGCGTTACCATTATCTAAGTTTAAGACTGCCGTTAAAAATCATTTATTAAAAAATGCTTATTATCATGTAAATGACTATTTATCTGATCAAAATTCTTGGAAATAGTTGTCTGCAAATTTTATCTCGCACGTACGAAAGAGATAGTGAGATGACCCCACCACACTCCAACTGTTAAATTTGAAATGTTAATAGATGCTTCATTCATTTAACCTATTTTCCTGCGGCTTGCAAAAATTATTTGTTTTATAGTGATCATTTTTGTTTTATATAAAATATTAACCAAAACATACACAGTTAAATAGCCAATTAACCTTTACAGGCTATATTACTGCACTGCTTATGACGACCTCCGTGGTGTAGTGGTCTCCATGCTAATCCGCCACCCAGAGGTCCCGGGTTCGATCCCCGGTCAGGGCAAGTTGGAAAATGGCCTTTTTCAATGGTCCTGGGTCTTGGGTGTTTATTTATATATGTATTTGTTATAAAATATATCATCATTGAGTTAGTATCCCGTAACACAAGTTATAACTTACTTTGGGGCTAGCTCAATCAGTGTAATTATTCCCTATGTATATATATTTGCTAGGCATCTTCAAGGGAGGATTTGCCCATAATCACCGCTGCGCGCTGGGTTCTTGAGATCACGTGTTGTTGATCGTAGTAGATGGTATTTAAAGCACAAAGGATACTGCTGCCAGTTTTCTGTTACCAATACCACAGAATAAATATAAGTTTTACATACAAGACTTAAACTCCTAGGGTCCTGCGTAATATGCGTCCCCGTTATTCTTCCCCGCACTTCTCCCCCGTTCTCGCCGTGTGGACTGTGTTGGAGGGCGAACACACACATTGACGTGTGCAAGGATGTACAAGGTGTGACGGTAAGCGGGTATCAACCCGAAACGTAAACATACTAATCAATGTGAACAACTTTTACTATGGGACCATTTATTTATTTATCTTCATACACAAATACAAATGTAATGGCGGACTTAAAGCCTAAGGCCTTATCTACCAGTCAACCAAATGGGTGATGTAGATTGTTGATTGAAGGGTGTGTGATGTAGAGAATGACAGGGGTAGTGCAAAACTTGAATAGGTATATGGCGAAAAAAAGACTATATGTCAAAACAATAAACAGATAACAAAAAATACACGCTATTAAGTATATACTACGATAAACAATACCTACATATACTACATAAATACACTATGATCTATCTGACCGTTTTTAAAGAAAGTGTGCCTTCACCTGTTTCTTTAAAGAATAGCGTGTTTTAGACCATCCACGATGGTGGTGGAATGGTAAAAAAAAAAAATCTTCACCTCCATAGAAAATTGAATACCTACCGTGCCAAAATGTATGGAGCGGCAGATTTTTCTTTTACGATTTCAGGGATGGTCCCATAGTAAAAGTTGTTCACATTGATTAGTACGTTTACTCCCTTTCGGGTTGATACCCCCTTTCCTTTACACGTTGTATAGTTTTGGTCGTAGTAACTAGTAGTAGGTATGAATGATACTCCGCGTCTATGAAGTGCCATACCTGTGCCTATAGCACTTTTAGTCGCCATTTACGTCACCCGTGGGAGAAGAAAGGGTACGTAATTACCGCCACCATACGTCCAAATTATGAATGAAGTACCATACCTGTGCCTATATTACTTTTAGTCGACATTTACGTCACCCGTGGGAGAAGAAAGGGTACGTAGGTACCGCCACCACACGTTCAAATTAGGAATGAAGTATCATACCTGTGCCTATACTACTTTTAGTCGCCATTTAAGTCACCCGTGGGAGAAGAAAATCCATAGGTACCCTCAACATACGTCAAAATTTTTAAAATAATAACATTTTGCGACGTTCAATTTATTCTTGAACCACTGAATTACAATAATTATGATTTAAATACTTTATGAACATTTCCAATTAAGCTTGCGTGTTAAATTACAGTGAATTTAACTTAAATGGCAGCTGTAGGTAAACCTAATTATTTAATTCAATAAATTACGAAGTTAAATATAATTTAACTTCGTAATTTATTTAATTAACGTATAAAATTAAGAGAAACGTATAATACGCACATTATCCATACAAAAAAGAGAGAATGTTTTTTTACTCCTAAATGTCATCTGATCTTAAGGGTACGCGCTAGTCAGGTGTTTCGCTATACAAATTCTGTAAGGTGATGACTCCGTTGTTTAGTATCGTCTGTTTAAAGTTTTTAATTCTATCGATTTGTCTTGTCGTTATCTATGCTTGTATGGGATCACAATTGTAAAATGATAAGTACTTTAAAAGTTATGAGTCTCAAAACATTCCGTTTCAACGCGTAATTTTAACGCAACTTTGGGCACAATTAAATACCGGAAGGAGTATAAAATCTCTAAAACAAAATTTGTACAAGCATAGTTTGGTTATTTATAAAAAATTAAATAACTTTACTTTTAATTAAAACATTCAGCTGTTTTATCACAAGAACACTTCTCCCAAACGCATACTCGTGAATTTTTAGACGTGTAACGTAACGTTTTTGTGCGATAAGTCGGATACGACACATAGTGACTGTAGTTCCGATGTGCGTATAAATCGGAGTAAATAGTTCCGCACTGTTCATAACCGAGTCTATCCCTTTCTCAGCGAAATAGCACGCAAATTAGCCACGTGCGCCGACGAGTTCGAGTTCCGGACTAGCTCATCCTTAAGAACTTTTTTAGTATGTTATTGACACGATAAGACTCGGTTTATAGGTTTTCCTTTCATCAAAATAAACTATATTAAAAAAATGCAATTTTATTTTTTATTACGTTTAGTTAAGCTACGTCTTTTGGCAGCTTGAGAAACCTGATACCAGTATTGGCCACTAACACACAAAAAAATAAAAAATAAAAACTTCGTCTAAACACTACCTAAGGCGCTGGACACGTAGAAAAGACAGACGCAGACTTTTGCAAACTCACAGAAAAGACGAGGCACGGACCTGACAGATACAGAAAAATTCGTACCTATGGCAACACTAGCGACGGGCGAAACCCTCAGCCCGTCCGTAACCCGTTTTGCCCGCTAGCGTCCGTGCCCCGTCCGTTCTGTAAGTTTTACCACAGGATGCAGACAACTAAGCGTCAAGTCTGTGCCCTGTCGGTGCCTCGTCTTTCCTGTGTGTTCTGCGTCGCGATGCTTCTAACATTCTCCGGCGCGAGCGAATTATATTATTCTATAATTTTTTTTATACAAATTTCGGAGGGGTTTTCCTCCACTGTTTCACATTGTACATTCAAATTTTAACATGATATCGTTTTGTCTGATTATAATTTTATTTGAATGGATACAGAATAGTAAAATAAAAATTAATTAAAAAGTTATAAGCCATCAAAGAATCGTATTTTTTTTTTGCTTGTTTTTACGCAACTTTCGGCGTAAATAAGTAATAAAAGAAGTGTAAAATTTTCAAAACTAAGACCACACCGACACGGCTTATTTATCGAAGATTTTAATTAAATTATTTGTAATTGATTAATGCAGCAAAACTCCTTTTCCCAAAGGATTTTACGTATTTTTTACGCGCTCGGATTACTATAAATGTATCGTGCATCTCACCCACAGAAGGTTGAATAGTCTTTGATCTCACCTCACTGCTTCGCCCGCAACATGCTTATTGCTTTTAGACCGCGCCCACCTGCGGGTTCGGGCCCGCGACTAGTTCATCCTTAAGTTTGAACACTGACTTTTGTAAACAGCGTTTTAGATTTTTTTTGAGCTACCTATGAGTATCAATTAGCTCAATAAAAAGATATTAAACATTAGTTAACTAGTGTGCAGGTTTTCTTACGATGTTTCCCTTCACCTTCAGCACGGTTTATTTTATAATTTAGTTAAGGTTTTTTTTTCTATATTTATTCCTTTTTTCTCAATAAATAAACTTGCATTCCGCAAGTGGTGGTAATTAACAAGTGAATTTGCTAGGCAAATTAAAAAAAGGCCGACTGTTAAGAACGCCATCTAGTGATAAGTAGCGGAACAACATTGTAATTGATATCCGTAGCGCCATCTATTATTTGTTAGGGAAAACCCTGACTTTCAAGCTTTAACCGCTTTAACCCCCATAACTTATAAACGGCTAAACCGATTTTTATCAAACATACTCGTAGCTAAGAACCATCGAAAGGAAACTTGCGTTCGCGTAAAAAAACACATCTAAAATCGGTCAATCCTGCCACACAGACGGACAGACCGACCGACAGACATCAGCGTCTAACTTATTACACCCCTCTCTTTGTCGGGGGTTAATTACAAATAACCGTGTGTACAAACTCAGAGGTACAAGTCGCGCTTAGTGAGGATCGAACCCGTACCCCTCGGACGCAGAGCCAGGGCTACAGAATAAGAACTAGTACTCAAGTACGATCGTCTTAATCAGAAAATAAATTCAAAGAATTATCTACTCAATGTCGTTAGCGCTATGGTTTAATTTTGCTCGCATCAAAACTCAGCATCTCTTCATTTAGACACCTAGACATCCATTGCAAGCCAATTTCATTCTTATTACTCTGAACAAAAAGTTCATATAACTGAATTTACCACTCCGGAGTGGTCGCCGCGCGCATAGTGATAATGAAGATATATTTCCTAACGGGGAGTGACACAGGCCTGCCAGGGCCTAATCCGCTTGCCCACTACCGTTTCAAATAATAATTATATTTCTCCTCTTCAACAGGTCCCAGGATCAAAGGCCCGCCTTGTCATTCGTATTCTCTAAATAATCCTTTCCTTATTAAATATTTCAACAGCCGGCCCTGTTAAGTATACTCGATGGGTTTTGAATAAAATATGTTTGGATTAGTGCCTTCTGTGAAATAAAATTGAAGTGTATTTCTCAGAATGCACTAAGAGGGAATTTTTATCTTTCTTTCAAAAGTGATAAAAATGCTGGAGTTGTGAAAACTAAATAGTGGCAACTTGTATTTTGAATAAAATATCAGCAAAACAATACAAGCTGAACGGAATGAATGAAGAAAGAATGGTAACGAAAAAGCAATAAAAATTTCACAATGTCCCAAATATGAACTTTTTCTCGGAAATGCCGCCTGCCTATTGGGTATTACCCTGTGATCGCAATGATTTAGGCTCAATTTTTGATATAATTTGATGTTATTTATAGTATTTATATCTAGTTTAGTTTTTTAGGGTTCCGTAGTAAACAAGGAACCCTTATAGTTTCGCCATATGTCTGTCTGTCTGTTTGTCTGTCCGTCCGTGGTTATACTCAGAGACTATACCTACTAGAAAAATGTATTTTGGTGTAGGTATATATATATTAATCAGGGCAAAGTATGGTAAAATAAAATATTGTTTTTTTTTTCTCGATTAACCCGTCGTTTGGGTTACCGTTGAATAGGTCTTTCAAAAATATTGTGAGCTTGTGAACATAATTGTTCGATTATATATTATATATTTGGTTTTATGTCCCCCCCCCCTCTACCTAATTAACGGTTATATATGGACATGTGAAAAAATTCACAGCAGTAGTATTTATAACCAAAATTGAAAAGAAAACTGTCAGAGCTAAGTTGGGTTTACAAATTAAAATGTTATAGGTGACAAACTTCTAAAATGTACTCTGAAAAGGAAAAGTTCATACAAATTCAATAGAAAATTAGATTTTAGACTTTTTAGTGGCGTGAACTCAAAGTGGGCATTTACAACTACGGAACCTTAAGCACTGCGCGTGTTTCGACACGCACTTGACCGATTGTTTAAGTTAATAGTTAAGTACATTTAGTTTAATCACACTAAAGTTTATTTTAGTTTATCAATATAAAACTTTTTCTTAATAAGATTTTGTTAGTCGCCAGCAATTTGTAAAAAGCCGAAGACGCGCAGTATCCTCGTTCAAAAATATCGAATTAATAAATACTATTTATGAGTAAGTCAACTTTGTATCTCTACAATAGAAAGATACCTAGAATTTAAGGATTTATTTTCTTTAAAAAGGCAAACAGACATAACCTTTAAGATCTTAAGCTTATTGTGTCAAAATGTCAATATAATAGCGAACAAATTGCGAAAATGTATCGTTTGGAAGAGTTTCCTCCCGGCGGACACACGTTCGGAAGTTTTCAACTCGAAAGAGACGCTATTTATCACGCCAATACCTAATCTTTTAAGTCGTCGGTGCTCGGTTTTCTTGAAAACAAATGGGCTGGAACGGCGTAAATACGAAGTATTAAGCTTAGCTGGAAAGACTGACGGTTTAGTTAGTATCGTTTGGATTTGTCCTTAAACCACTCGCATAATAATCCGAAAAGAAAAATTAAATCTTCAAAAGTGCAACTATACAAACGACTTGTAATTAGAATCACAGAGTCGGTGCGTAAATCCAAAATCTGCATAAGTTTTGCAGAATTTCACTCGCATACGGTTTCAGCACAGAAGTTCTGCGACTGATTTTCAGCAGCAGAAATTACGATTATTTACTTTATTTATGAATATACGTCATTAAAATCTGCCCGCTTAAGTAATAACAATAAAAGGTAGTTTAACAATGTTCGGGTTTGAATCAAAATAAGAGTTCTGTTCATATGAAAGATCGTTTATTTCTGATGACAGGATCCATTATTGTGTTAAAGGCGTCGGGACGTGACGATCCCATCGCCCACTGGATTCCCAGTGCAGCCAGTCAACGCAGGGCAGCTTGTGGCGAGCTGATGGTGAGTGGCGACACCACGTACCCTACCTCCAGGAGGACCAAACACACATGCGCTTACACACACATACACACAGTTACACACCCCGCCTCTGTCTTGCCTTAACTAGCCGGCCAGAGTGGAGTCGCAAGAGCAGAACACACGCTCCAGGGTGGAAGTGTATTGCACGTAATGGCGTAATAACGGGGAAACCCGTTCTCGGGGTAAACCCCGTGATGGTGAAACCGGAGCCGCACCTCTCGACACCCTCAGCTGCTCACATTGTGTTGCGCCCTGGCCGCATTTTCGTGGCTAGTTAAGGTGCCCACAGGCAGTGTAGCCAATGAGCAGCGAGTCACCATCTACCAGGCTAAAATTGTTGTGAGAGATTTTTGGGTAGATGTCCGTATCTCACTCCTTAACCCAGTTATCCGGTCCACTAACATCCCATCCATAAAGCCCAAACCAAGTAAATCCCTCCCTGGCAATAGTTCGGCAGCTGTGGAGGACTGTCCGTTAGTGCATCTCAATTTTACATTAAGGGATAGACCTCCATAGATGCAGCCATCTCATTTTTTTAGATAAAAAGGTACTAAAAGGCCTCTTCATGTTGGCTTTGGCCCCATGAACGCCTCAAAGGACCGGGTCCCCATAGACCCGTGGCTGAAAAGCGTACTCTTTATTTAGCCATATACACACATAATAATTTTCAAATGACATGATATATCTGTGTTTATTAGTGATATGAAAGTCACTAATAAACACAGATATATTCTTGATCATTGACTATTAAATAACTTGATAAAAATATATGAGCCGCGTGGCGTGCTTGTTGGCCGTAGGTAGCGAACTGAGAATTTTATACTAAAAAGGCGAAATTGTGCAAATGCTGACTTAAAAAAATCTGTACGGTGCTATGCTCGTACAAAGATTACTGTGCCATTTTTTGACAGAAAAGTAAATTTGAATTGGTAGAATTGCAGTTATTTGTTTTCCAAAACGGTTTACGTCTCTTTTAGAAATCGGGGATCATAGCTATATACAAAAATTATAAACAATACAGGGTCCCAAAAGTATAATTTTAATTAGTCCGTCCTATAGATTATCTAAAAATAATGGACCCATATTTTTCAGTCTGCCAAAAAAGCAAAAATCCACAAAGATACGAAGCATCAAAGTTCCGGAGTGGGGGCTTGCGACGTCACCTCTATGTAAAAGTCGTACGTAGCTGTGACGTCATGCGAAATTTCAATGCGCTATATCTTTGTAATTTTTTGTTTCTCAGAGAAAAAAAATATTTGTACAATATTTTTTAATAATCTAACGATGGGCGAAAAACATTTTTCCATTTTTCCATTCGTAATGCCTATTACCTACAAAGAATTAAGAACCACCTCCTTTTTGAAGTCGGTGAAAAAGGAACAATTAGATTCTCCACCCCGAGTGCTGACATGTGTTGCAATTATCGTCACTCCGATACTTTCGACACGTGTCAGCTAACATTTATTGTTTTCGTGACATGGAGTGTGTGCGTAATTTGAAACGCGGCATTGAAATTCAAGATTCAAATGGTCTTGGTACAAGAAGCAAATGGTATTTTTATGATAAAAAAAAGCGTGGTGACGTCAGAATAGAATACAGTTAGTTCCAAGATTTTTCATTACACAGGACTCGTATGAGGCGACTGCATCCTAGAATTAATCTATTGTGACATCACAAACCTTATGACTCCTCCCACCTCTAGCCACATAATGTAGCACTTCATTGACTCCCTCCCTTCTCCTTAGTGTATGACGTAATTTATAGATGGTCCCTAAATGGGCCTTTAGTCCAGCTGTGGATTTATACTCCAGTCCATCATTTTAAATGACTTTTTCCAATAAATGTAAAACCGGGAAAAGTTGTTCAAAATGGCGGACCGAATCACCTCTCAAAGCATGCACTGAATTGAAAATATCCTTGTATAAAAGATAATTTTTCAAAACTAAAAACTGACTTCTCCCCCAAACTTCACAACCGGTTTTTATAAAAATTTTGTGGGACCAAATGACAAGTATGCCCTTTTAAACAAAAAAATAATTTTTCAAATTGGTCCAGTCTAGTGATGTGCCGCCGAGAAATTTTCTGATCTCGGAAATTTCTTTCCTTGGAAACTTCCGGAAATTTTCATAATTTTTGGAGAATTTTAGTTAAAAAATTTTCTGAAGAATTTTCTTGCGGGAAATTTCTCGGAAATTTTTCAGGCCGTTTCAAAAATTTCTGGAAATTTTCAAGAACTGCACACCATTAGTCCAGACATCTTCGAGTAATCGGTTAACATTCATAAAAAACACACCTAATCCTTTTTTGAAGTCGGTTAAAAATAGAAGTATATAGTATAGAAATAAATGTGACCGGCTCTGGTGTTGAGAACAGTATGATGATCTTATCTAATAGCCCTAACTTTAAGGTACACACATATATAACATTATCGATGGAACCAATTCCAATATTGTTTGAATAGGACTCGAAGTGAGTGAAGTCTAAATTTGTGAAGTTTGAGACATGCGGGTCCATTAAGTTCGCTTGTGCGTTTGAGAAAGTTTACATTTAAGTGCCATTTTTGAAACGTGGAGTCAAATAAACGAATGCTTTTTCCATACAAAAATTGTTCGTTTAGTGATTCCGCGTTTAAAAATGGCCTCCTTGAGGCAACTGGTGATCATAGAGCTGGCACTTATTTCAATCAGCGTATAAATATAGCGATTCAGCGGGGAAATGTTGCCATTGTTCTGGGTACTTTGCCTAAATGCGGTGCTTTGGAAAAAAATATTTGTAAATCTTTTATTTATTTATTTATTGTTTTTTATGTACCAATAATATTTTATGTTATGTTCTTAATAAAAATTGACAATAAAAAAAAACTAAAATAAAATTCAGAAAATGGCACCACTGGTTTGATGTTAAATGGTTAATCAAATGTTAGATACTACGGAATCTACGATGACGCGACCAAATTGATACTATTATATTTAATGTCGTTTTCGTGAGTTTTATGACGAGTGGTTCTTTTAATTAAATTGCAGTAATGGTGACTACCAAAGAAGCTAGCGCATATTCTTTAATATGAAAGTGATGACTTTTGATGGGCATTTTACAGTCTTAAATTACTTTGTATCATGGGTATAGTCTTTTTTATGAAATCGAAAGAAAAAATGACTATTATCAAGAAATAATCAATACATATTATTGTTATATATAAAAAAAAACAATATAAAAATAAATAAAAGAATTACAATTAGAAAACTTCTTCTAACGCATTGCATTGAGGCAGCGTACCCATAATACTGGCAAAATTTCCTCGCTGAATCACTATACTTATACGCTGAGCGAAATAGCTGCCAGCTCTATGATCACCAGTTGCCTCGCTATGTCCTTAGAAATAATTTAGCATCAGTCTCTTCTGCAAAAGGTAAAAATACATATATTATTGCTACCCAGACCCACGTATTTTCGTTTCTTGCTTGCCTCAGCTGTACACGCCGCTGCCACACCCCGGGTCGAAGTTGAAGGCAAGTGTGAAGCTGCGAAAGTGTCCACACAAGTCGCATCCCAGACAAGACACTTGCCCTGTCTCCATGGTACCAGTGACAAACCATCAGGGCGCTTGCCATCGGAACGGAAGATCCCTCGTAGTTCCAAAACTGATGGAATTCTAATCCAACAGAGGCCAAATCTCTACGAATTAAATCATTAAGAGAGGCATGTCTAGGGATTCAACCGGCACTTCTCGTACAAGAAAAATAAATGATTGTGACTTGTAGTGAACATTTAAAAGAACATCCACCCTGTACCGTTTTATGATCAATTATCTACTGACGCCCGTCCGCATTATCAAACTTTCCTTCGGTATTGATTTCCCTAAACAAAGTCACTGACATCTCCGTCATCGATCCTAATCTTCAAAACAAGTCTTAAGATGTCAAAAATATCTCCTTCAATCCTGCATAGGGGCGTGACGTGACAAGATAGCTAATTCCGTTACAGCGGTGGGTAAATGGCGGAAAAGTGGCGGAAAATACGGCGGGAACTCCGAACGTCGCCTTAGTACGGGCCTGGATTAACGCATTTACCCTCTTTAACTTAACGCCTTGTTCCGTTTGCGGATTACGCGTGCGTGGTTAGTTTTGTTCTCGAATTTGCTTAATGAGTCCTTAATTTGGGTCTAAATTTTTAAAGGAACGTAGTTACCACAGTACCTGTTATAGCAGTAGACGCAAAGAACATGTAACATAACATACATACACAATCACGTCTTATCGCGACTGAATCCGTGGTCCAGTGATCAAGGCGTTCGTGTTGTGACCCGGTGGTCATGGGTTCGAATCCCACTGGGAAGCATACTTTGTGAAAAGCTGTTACCAGTCTGGTAAGGATATTGCAGGCTTGAATCCACCTGATTATCCGAAAAGAAAGATCCGTGTTTCGTAAGGCTCGTATAAACTGTGAGTCCCGAACGCCATCTTGCGTTTGATCATCAAACTATCCAAGGATTGCTTCTGGTTGGGTCGCGGAGAGTCAGAACACAACCGGGAAAAGTTGTTCAAAATGCGGACCGAATCACCTCTCAAAGCATGCTCTGAATTAAAAATATCCTTGTATAAAAGATAATTTTTCAAAACAAAAAACTGACTTCTTCCCCAAACTTCACAACCGGTTTTTATAAAAATTTTGTGGGACCAAATGACAAGTATGCCCTTTTAAACAAAAAAATAATTTTTCAAATTGGTCCAGTCTAGTGATGTGCCGCCGAGAAATTTTCTGATCTCGGAAATTTCTTTCCTTTGAAACTTCCGGAAATTTTTATCATTTTTGGAGAATTTTGGTTGAAAAATTTTCTGAAGAATTTTCTTGCGGGAAATTTCTCAGAAATTTTCCAGACCGTTTCAAAAATTTCTGGAAATTTTCAAGAACTGCACACCATTAGTCCAGACATCTTCGAGTAATCGATTAACATTCATAAAAAAACACACCTAATCCTTTTTTGAAGTCGGTTAAAAATAGAAGTATATAGTATAGAAATAAATGTGACCGGCTCTGGTGTTGAGAACAGTATGATGATCTTATCTAATAGCCCTAACTTTAAGGTACACACATATATAACATTATCGATGGAACCAATTCTAATATTGTTTGAATAGGACTCGAAGTGAGTGAAGTCTAAATTTGTGAAGTTTGAGACATGCGGGTCCATTAAGTTCGCTTGTGCGTTTGAGAAAGTTTACATTTAAGTGCCATTTTTGAAACGTGGAGTCAAATAAACGAATGCTTTTTCCATACAAAAATTGTTCGTTTAGTGATTCCGCGTTTAAAAATGGCCTCCTTGAGGCAACTGGTGATCATAGAGCTGGCACTTATTTCAATCAGCGTATAAATATAGCGATTCAGCGGGGAAATGTTGCCATTGTTCTGGGTACTTTGCCTAAATGCGGTGCTTTGGAAAAAATTATTTGTAAATCTTTTATTTATTTATTTATTGTTTTTTATGTACTAATAATATTTTATGTTATGTTCTTAATAAAAATTGACAATAAAAAAAAAACTAAAATAAAATTCAGAAAATGGCACCACTGGTTTGATGTTAAATGGTTAATCAAATGTTAGATACTACGGAATCTACGATGACGCGACCAAATTGATACTATTATATTTAATGTCGTTTTCGTGAGTTTTATGACGAGTGGTTC
The DNA here is from genome assembly GCA_943193695.1 of Acrobasis suavella. Lineage (NCBI taxonomy): Eukaryota > Metazoa > Arthropoda > Insecta > Lepidoptera > Pyralidae > Acrobasis > Acrobasis suavella. The sequence goes on from OW971950.1 coordinate 3,673,373, forward strand.
TTTTAATTAAATTGCAGTAATGGTGACTACCAAAGAAGCTAGCGCATATTCTTTAATATGAAAGTGATGACTTTTGATGGGCATTTTACAGTCTTAAATTACTTTGTATCATGGGTATAGTCTTTTTTATGAAATCGAAAGAAAAAATGACTATTATCAAGAAATAATCAATACATATTATTGTTATATATAAAAAAAAACAATATAAAAATAAATAAAAGAATTACAATTAGAAAACTTCTTCCAACGCATCGCATTGAGGCAGCGTACCCATAATACTGGCAAAATTTCCTCGCTGAATCACTATACTTATACGCTGAGCGAAATAGCTGCCAGCTCTATGATCACCAGTTGCCTCGCTATGTCCTTAGAAATAATTTAGCATCAGTCTCTTCTGCAAAAGGTAAAAATACATATATTATTGCTACCCAGACCCACGTATTTTCGTTTCTTGTTTGCCTCAGCTGTACACGCCGCTGCCACACCCCGGGTCGAAGTTGAAGGCAAGTGTGAAGCTGCGAAAGTGTCCACACAAGTCGCATCCCAGACAAGACACTTGCCCTGTCTCCATGGCACCAGTGACAAACCATCAGGGCGCTTGCCATCGGAACGGAAGATCCCTCGTAGTTCCAAAACTGATGGAATTCTAATCCAACAGAGGCCAAATCTCTACGAATTAAATCATTAAGAGAGGCATGTCTAGGGATTCAACCGGCACTTCTCGTACAAGAAAAATAAATGATTGTGACTTGTAGTGAACATTTAAAAGAACATCCACCCTGTACCGTTTTATGATCAATTATCTACTGACGCCCGTCCGCATTATCAAACTTTCCTTCGGTATTGATTTCCCTAAACAAAGTCACTGACATCTCCGTCATCGATCCTAATCTTCAAAACAAGTCTTAAGATGTCAAAAATATCTCCTTCAATCCTGCATAGGGGCGTGACGTGACAAGATAGCTAATTCCGTTACAGCGGTGGGTAAATGGCGGAAAAGTGGCGGAAAATACGGCGGGAACTCCGAACGTCGCCTTAGTACGGGCCTGGATTAACGCATTTACCCTCTTTAACTTAACGCCTTGTTCCGTTTGCGGATTACGCGTGCGTGGTTAGTTTTGTTCTCGAATTTGCTTAATGAGTCCTTAATTTGTGTCTAAATTTTTAAAGGAACGTAGTTACCACAGTACCTGTTATAGCAGTAGACGCAAAGAAAATGTAACATAACATACATACACAATCACGTCTTATCGCGACTGAATCCGTGGTCCAGTGATCAAGGCGTTCGTGTTGTGACCCGGTGGTCATGGGTTCGAATCCCACTGGGAAGCATACTTTGTGAAAAGCTGTTACCAGTCTGGTAAGGATATTGCAGGCTTGAATCCACCTGATTATCCGAAAAGAAAGATCCGTGTTTCGTAAGGCTCGTATAAACTGTGAGTCCCGAACGCCATCTTGCGTTTGATCATCAAACTATCCAAGGATTGCTTCTGGTTGGGTCGCGGAGAGTCAGACAGCAGTCGCTCTGTGTAAAAACCAGTAACCTCGTCAAATCACCTTGGTTAGGTAGCGGACCCGGGACTCTGAAGCGTTACTGCTGACGATGCAACCGGGAAAAAACGATCGGATGATGATGACACTATTACGTTCTTAGAACTAATGGAGTAGAAATTAAAGATGGCTGATCCGTGCGTCAACTCGAAAACAGGTGCTGCAAGGAGAGACTGGTCAGCTCAGCTTCGCTTTTTTGACTAAGTAATTCTTATTACATAATTTATGTTTTTAACTCGTTCGCAAGCATTATTTTATTTTATATTTTAAGTAATTGTATGTATTAATCAAAACACATAATAAATGGCGAGGCCCTTCCGGCGAGTAGGCGACCAATACTGTGAAAATGAGTTTCATTCGGCATTTCTTCTCAGCAGTAATCGTTGCGAAGCGTTGGTATCGGTAGCTCTCTTTGAAAATAAACTTCATTTTAATATACATCACACGTCATGTAAATTAAACTTATTGACGTATAAAAGTGCCTGTTATGGTCTAATTACTGAATAAATATTTGAATTTTTGAATTTTCAGGGCATTTTGGGTCTTGCTTTTGTAAGAAAACAGGGTCCGAAGACCCAAAAGTTTTAGCGTGATGGTGGGCAAGAAGGAAGAAAAGAAATCAAAATAATGATAAATAAATAAATATATACGGACAAATCACACAGATTACGTTCGTTACCCCCAAAGTAAGTTCGAGACTTGGGTTATGGGATACTATATTTTATAACAAATACATATATAGACAAACATCCAAGACCCAGAGGTCAATCTGAAAAATATCATTTTCCGTCATGACCTGACCGGGGATCGAACCCGGGACCTCAGGTGCGACAGCTTGGTATGATGACTAGGCCACAAAGGTCGTCATGATAATATGAATTATAAGTTTCTTGCAGCATCGCCTATTATCATGATTCGCATTTTCGCCCTATTCGATCGGCATGGGAAGAGAAGCATCTGGTATGTACATTTTATTTATTTACCAATTTGTGTACACGGAAAATTTATACAGAGAATCCATCAAATAAAAGTTGTACAAAAGCACTACTTATCTCAAAAGAGGCCTGTGAGAGGCCCTTTTTTAGTATTTTCTCGAATAAAAAGTAATTTAATCATCATCATCAGGACTTCAGTCTCCACTGCAGGAGCACGACCCTCTCTGTACTACCCAGAGCCATACTTGGCCAGAACAGACAGAGGGTTTGGCCTACACTCTTCACGCCGGCCAGACGGGTTGGAGAACTTGGAGAGGTCTCATCTATCATTGATCTAAGGGTCGCATTGATGCCTATAAGCTTTGTCTGGCTTGTATTTCCTAAGTCAAGTTCATTTGCTAGGCAAATCTACTGTCAATAACGCCATCTACTGATAAATAGCGGAACGACATATTATAATTAATATCCATAGCGCCATCTTTTATTTACTGGGAAAAACCCAGACTTCTAAGCGTTAACCCACAACAACTTTTAAGCGGCTGATCCGATTTTCATGATACATAGCTCAGAACCATGGCAAAAGAACTTGCTTTCACGCAAAAAAAAAAACTTCATCGAAATGGGTCCATCAGACAGACAGACCGACAGACATTAGCGGCAAATTTATAACACCCCTCTTTTTTGACGGGGTTTAAAAAGAAAAGAGACTATACGGAGCCCCAAATATGATATAAACTCCAATAACTGTGCACACAAGTCTATCGTCTCCATTATTAGCGAGGTACGTGACCAAAATACCGAAAACCCGCGAAAATCATTATGGGACCGAATACTTGAGCTCTATTAAGTAAACGTTGTAGGTTTAGGTATTCCATCTTTTGGCGTTCAGTTTTTAGTATTATACAACGTGTAAGGGGCAAATCCGTTATAAATCAAACCACGGGCTATACTAGATTACTATAGTATAAAAAAATTTAAATAACAGACAAAACAGAAAAAATTTGCATCTTCATACTAAAGTGTGCAGCCGTCCAGGCAATTTGTATGGCAGTGTCGAATTTTTTGGTTTTTGTTTTAATTTCTTTATACTATACAATGTTCTTTTTAATTAAGTACAAATATTTTAAGGGGTTATTCAGTCCATCATTTTGAACAACTTTGCCCACTAAATGTATATCGAAATACGAAAAAAAGATATTTAGTTTCTCATACAAATCGAAGTAGTCACGTGATATCGTTACTATGAAAAATGCAAAAAAAATTTCGTATTTCGATATATATTTATTGGGAAAACTTGTTCAAAATCATGGACTGAATCACCTCTTAAAATATTTGTACTTAATTAAAAAGGACATTATATAGTGGTGGTTCGATTTTTTACGGGTATGTCCTTTCAACAGAACCACAGAATACGTAGTATACGTATTCTGTGGTTCTGTTGCCAAAAGGGCGTGTATCGTTGATTTGGTATCTTTTGGGAAGAAATTACTCTCACTAACACATTCTATTATGTATTTCCCTCGTTTCAATGTTTGAAATTGAACAAGTTTGTTGACCAGGCAAATATAAAAAAACCCAGACATTCAAGCGTTAACTCCCCATAACTTTATGAGCTGCTGAATCGATTTCTATCAAATATAAAATTCAAATATTTATTCAGTAATTAGACCATAACAGGCACTTTTATACGTCAATAAGTATAATTTACATGACGTGTGTAACAACTTTTCACAAAGTATGCTTCCCAGTGGGATTCGAACCCATGACCACCGGGTCACAACACGAACGCCTTGATCACTGGACCACGGATTCAGTCGCGATAAGACGTGATTGTGTATTTTGCCATATGGCTACAGAATCCTAAAAAAGATTTTGACGTATTGATAACCTCCTTTGTTGAAGTCAGTCAAAAACGGAATAAATACTGAGAAATTGTAGACCAATGAAATAAAATCTTATTTTAAATAAACTCAACCATAAAAATGTGATGCACAAAGTTGCTTTCCCCCTGTTTTTATATTGCCTGCTGGTTGGCACCAGGCGGCGGGCCAGGTCGAAGGTGAGAAACAATTCGGTTATACTCGTACCCTCTTATTCATAAAAATTAACAACCGTTTGCTAAACCTATTTTAGTTAAAACATGTTTTGTCCCTTTCCCTCTTTTCATTATTTGTAATAGAAAGAACGAGACAAAACATATTTTATCTAAAATAGGTTTAGCAGACGTTTATATTTTTTATGAATAAGGGGGGTAGAATTTAATTTCACTATTTGCGTTTATAACACACGCGTGTTTTATAACCTGCTTTCTACAACGTAGAAGGGACATACCCGTAATAAATCGAACCACCGGCTATACTAGATCAAAACAAAAAAATATATATTAATTTCCCATAAAAATTGCCCGGGGCGGTTGCACACTTTTGTATGGAAATGCCGACTTTTTTGTGTTATGGCTATCATTTTAATTTCATTATACTATAGTGATCTAGTATAGCCTGTGTTTCGATTTATTACGGGTATGCCCCTTCCACGTTGTGTATCTAAAACCGGTAAATCTTTACGAGCAAGTGTTTTGAATAATATGTTAAGCAAACGTTTGTTTTTTTATGATATGAGGAAAAAAAATTATAAGTTGCATTAAAATGAAACGCAACTAATAATAGGGATATATTTTCAACTGCGGTTACGTTTACATTTCTCACACGTCATCCACGCTTTCGCAAACCCTACGTTTCACCCGACCATAAATAACCGTCACGTGGTCAGGAATATTAAAACTTGTTAACTCACAAACGAGGAGGTTGATTTATTTCCGACAACGGCCGCCCTTTTCAAATTCTTTGTGAATGTGAGCTATTTCGGGTTAAAATCTTGCTGAGCAATATTTTGGGTTGTGGTCTGTAGAGCGTTACGGATTTTATTTCATTGGTCTACAATTTCTTAGTATTTATTCCATTTTTGACTGACTTCAAAAAAAGAGGTTATCAATTCGTCAAAATCTTTTTTAGGGTTCCGTAGCCAAATGGCAAAATACGGAACGCTTATGGATTCATCATGTCTGTCTGTCCGTCCGTATGTCACAGCCACTTTTTTTCCGAAACTACAAGAACTATACTGTTGAAACTTGGTAAGTAGATGTATTCTGTAAACCGCATTAAGATTTTCACACAAAAATAGAAAAATAAGAAACAGTTAATTGTGGGGGTTTCCCATACTTAGAACTGAAACTCATATTTTTTTTTATAAAACCCATACGTATGTGATATCTATGGATTGGTCTTCAAAAATGTTATTGAGGTTTCTAATACCATTTTTTTTCTAAACTAAATAGTTTGCGCGAGAGGCACTTCCAAATTGGTAAAATGTGTAATGTATTTTTTTTTAGTTTTATCATTCTCTTATTTCAGAAGTTACCTAAAATAAGAGAATGATAAAACTAATAAAAATATTTAAAAAAATACATTACCATGGTTGGTTTATTTTTGGTTTGAACAAGATCTAGTAAGTAGTTCTTTTTTAATACATTTATTAAAACATCGATCAAAGTTACAACGAACTACAACAACTTTTATATTATGTTACTTGCTGCTACGGAACCCTTCATGGACGAGTCCGACTCGCACTTGGCCGCTTTTTTAATTTTTATTTAGGTATATTCTCCAATACTCGAAGACGCCTGGACTAATTTAGAAAGTTTGAAAGGGCACACTTGTCAGATGGTCCAATAGAAATTTTATCAAAATCGGTTTTATGTAGTAAGTCGGATTTTAGTTTTGAAAAATCATCATCATCATTATCATCGTCATCATCATTTCAGCCGCATAACGTCCACGGACATAGGCCTCTCCGAAGGATTTCCAAAATGATCGATCTAGAGCGGCCTGCATCCAGCGCTTTCTAGCGACCTTGGTCAGATCGTTGGTTTTGAAAAATGATTTGTTATATTTGGATTATTAATTTGTTCATATTTGTTATATTTGGCCAGAACCGATAGCCGATGGGGCAGAAAGGTTCTCGAATGGCGGCCACGTACCGGCAAGCGCAGCGTAGGACACCCACCTGCTAGATGTTCAGATGACTTGAGCAAGGTTGCAGGCAGGCGCTGGATGCAAGCTGCTTCCGATCGGTCGTTTTGGAAATCCTTGGGGGAGGCCTATGTCCAGCAGTGGACTTCCTGTGGCTGATATGATGATTTGGATTATTAATTACTGTTACGGAAAATCTAATAGCTAACACACATTTTTTTTCTAGTTTCAAGCATTAGTCGCGTAGGAAAAGTTGTTCATATTGACGGTCTGAGTTGCTCCTACAAGGATCGGACAGGATTTTTGTTACATATTGTAAAGCTACGATACTTTATGGTTTAAACAATCGCACACCTCGAGTGCCCGCTCGATTTAAACCGTTCCATTTGACACAATAAACAAGCGGGGCGTGTTTGCGCGCCAGATTGTATTGTATTGTGACGGCTTTTTAGATCGAATACTTTCAATAGACGGTTTGAGAAGCAGTTATTTCTAGGATTTCTAGAGAACTTGGAAAGGTCTTGCTTGGTTATATATTTAATTGATTGAAATAGTTCAAAGGTAAGATGCAAAAAGTGTTCGCTATTTAATTTACTTAAGCGTAAATTGTTTGCCTGTATTACTACTGCCTGTATACTGCCAATTTAAGAAGAGCTGATTTTGTTGTAAAATTTATCAAAGTCTGCACACCTTAAATTGATACATAACTTACTACATGCTTGATTTTAAACCCGTTAAAATTGATACCTGAATTTCTGTGAAAGCCATTTTTCTCTACCGTCGTAATATCGCCATCGGATCCGAACACAAATGTCCACTTTGAATCATGACATCGTTTACCTGGGATCCCGAAATCTATCTGGAAAGGATTGCTTCAACCTGCTTTCACAGATATTTCTTCGGTTTTTCTTTCTATTCGTATATATCGCCTTTATTTTTTAAAGAAAGCCTGTATTTTGAAAGACTGTGGAGTTCGCAGTTTGAAAGTGCTGGCCATATGTGATATAAAAAAATAAAAATAAAAATTCTTTTTCCACATATTGGCATAATCCCGCTCATTGATGAAACATGAATGTTTGATTGTATTTCGTCTTTGGCAATTTGCTTTATTTTAAATAATATAATTCAGTTTGTTGGAGCCACGACACATTGTTTTATTTTAATTCAACATACACCGTGTGTCCCACTGAATCATTAGAGTAACAATAATTGCCAAAAGCAATAAGCACCAATATAATATGTCAAACAATTTGTTTATGGGCTGTGGGACTCTTGGAGACCTGTTCGACGGAAAAGAAAATTATATTCACTTAACCATTTAAACCATGCACGTAACTATAATATTCTTTTTCGTCCGTTTTTTCTATAGTCTATGGCTGAAAAAAAATCAAACTTATTGACCTGTCATTGATCTAGGTACTTTCAAAAAGGTTGTAAGAAAAGTAAAAAGTCTCTGCATGGATTTTCCTTTACTAAACATGACAACACAATCTGTGATACAATATAGGTAAGTACTTAGGTACACATTTTCGCGCGCAAACAAGCCTGTTTGTCCTGTCAAATGGAACATTTTAAATCGAGTAGGCACAAGCGTAGATTTGCGATTGTTTAAACGGGCCTATACGCTCTGCATCCAGAGCGAAACTCTCTAAACAATTTTGACGTTCGAATATCGAACAATTTCAATTTGAGCGATGGATTTTAGATTTAGAACCCCTTTGTCACTGGCAACTATTGCAGCTGAATTTTGTGATAACATGATGTTTGTTAAAAAAGCAATTGATACCTTACTACCTATAAAGTGACGACCTCCGTGGCGTAGTGGTCACCATGCTAGTCCGCCACCCAGAGGTTCCGGGTTCGATCCCCGGTCAGGGCAAGTTGGAAAATGGCCTTTTTCAGATTGTCCTGGGTCTTGGGTGTTTATTTATATATTATAAGCTGAGCTTTATATTTTTTGCCTAATGGCAACACCGTCCCTTTAAATATCGTGGCTCGACCGTGAGCGGCCCATTTTGCTGCTCGACCGCCATGCGGATAACACCTTGGTGAAATCTATCTTGTATTTTCCTTGTTTTGCAAGTCAGTAATATTTCGGTTTAATTATTAGTAAATTGTTTAAAATGGCTGTTCAGTTTATTTAATTAGTGTCAAATTACATTTATGGATTATAACCTCAAATGTTCTTTAGTATTTGTGTTTTTTTAATAAAATCCCTTAGGATTGCTAAAATCAGAATTGGGATTGAAACACATTTGCCCACTTATTTTCGCGTTTTAATTTTATTACTGGCTTGCAAAATTATTTGTGTGTCTTCATATTTTTCGTGTGTGTGCTTAAAACAGTGCGTACGAGATCGCCTACCCGCAAACATAACTATAAAAGGCGTACATTGTGTAAATCACGGGATAGGAGTGTTAGTCCACTACGTGATAAGCGTGATCGGCTTTATCTTAAATCGCGGAGTGTTTCACGTACTTCGAGTGGTCACCGTTTTCGTGATCGTGCTATTCAAAGTGTTTGAAGTTTCTGGTGGTCTAGAACGCCATACCAATGACTCGCGTGGCCGTAATCGAACACGTGAACGTAATGGGGCATGCCGTAGTTCTCGTGATGGAGAAGACCGCCTTTTACGCAGTGTTTCATAAATTGGGTTGCGACGTCACCGTTGTGATCATAAGTCGAGGTCAGGTTAGACCGAGTCCTTGAAAAGTGGAAGCCCTAGAAATAATTCTCCATCAGAAAACTTTAAACAAGTCTCCCCATTGTCCTTATACTACTCATAGATAGAAATAGAAGCTACTGTTCCTGTTCTTTGGTACGTTATATACCCGTTGAACAGAGAAGCATTGCGTGAACTCGATCGCGTTGATTATTGAGGAACATTCAGACCATGACAGTTTATTGGAGCCAAAAGAGATCATTAGGGAAACCGATAGTACGTGTACAGATTTAGCTCGTTGCCAGAGGGAGTGATGAATTGCTGTGCATTGTTTGTGTTGTTGTGACCGTACTAGAGTTGGGCCGTAGGCCGCGTGGCGGTAGGCGGTCAGCTCTGGTGGAGGTCGGGTTTCTTGAGGAAACCGTAGGGTCTGGAGGACCTGGCGATCACAGGGTGGTGATGCGCGTTTTTGTATGCTCAGTGACCTGCAATTCTGATCGTTGGTGATTTTGAGCTGATTTGATTAGTTTTGTTTTTAATACGGTTTAATGATCCCTTCTGACTCAATAAGCACTGTACTTTTTAGACATCGTGAAAATGAAGTCATTTTGTTATTTTCGTTGATTAATCAAATGTAAAGTTTAAAAGTCCGTTCCAGATAACAAAAGATCCTGATGGGGTCGATAGTTTTAGGTATTCAGAAGATGCCCAAAGGCCATATACCAGTCGAAGTTAATATAGAGGTGCATCATAAGAATGACGAGTAGTGTTTTGAAGAAATCTCGAATGAGTGCCCCAACGGCCGTACTAAGGGCGATCGTACCAAAGCCCGTGGGTGCGCGGTGTGCGTGTATGAGGCAATAGTTGTTACTTTTTGGTCGGCTGTGAGAGCAGTGGTGTTGGTGGAGTTCATTCGAGATAGCTACACTATCAGTAGTAAAGAGAAAAGAAAAGAGACATGGAGTTAGAGGCCTAGGGAACTAATTTTTGTTTTATTTTGATTATGTTAATAGACTCTGGTACCAGTCTCGATCTTTTAATATCGACGATCGTGTGTTTTTCATAAAGTTTTCTCGCATTTGACAGGGAAACTGGACTCCGGCATGCGCGGGCCATACAAAGTGGTCAAGGTGCTGCCAAGTGGATGTCATGAGCTTCGCTTGCTGAGCGGTGACTACGGCAAGGCGATGCAGGCTGCGGCACAATACATGGTGCCGTGGCGAGGCGAGTGGCAGCCGCTGTGCCGGAAGGCGTGTACTCTGTACGCGTGTCGGGTGCTGTCCCGGTGTCCGCGGACTCTGCGCGTGTCGGGTGCTGTCCCGGTGTGCGCAAACTCTGCGCGTGTCGGGTGCTGTCCCGGTTTGCGCAAACTCTGCGCGTGTCGGGTGCTGTCCCGGCGGGTGCTGTCCCGGTGTGCGCAAACTCTGCGCGTTTCGGGTGCTGTCCCGGCGGGTGCTGTCCCGGTGTGCGCAAACTCTGCGCGTTTCGGGTGCTGTCCCGGTTAACGTGTTCTATGAACGCGTTTCAGGCGCAGTCCTGGCAGCCGCTGTGCTGGTTTTCGTTTTCAACGTGGGGGGAACTTGTACAAGTTCAAGTATGAGTATGAGTGAGACATTTGATGTGGAGACGTATGCATACTTTTGAAAGCGAAGTGTTTTAGTTTTGTCACGAAAGCGTTATTATGTATGAGGGCCTTGTATGTGCGATGTATGACAGATTAGGCAATGGTGTACATCGTCACAGTCAATTAACAAATTATTCGTTTCTTATGCAGATTCTGATGACGACTGTGACGATGCTGGCGAGCCTTCAGGTACCCCCTGCTGTTGATGCCATCTACTCTTTGAGCGACGATGAAGAGGCTTCCGCCGACCCTGCCTGCGCTGCTGAGGGTCTCCTCAGTGCGGCCGAGGACGGCGCACGGTCAGGAGAGGCCGTATAAGCTGAGCTTCATATTTTTTGCCTAATGGCAACACCGTCCCTTTAAATATCGTGGCTCGACCGTGAGCGGCCCATTTTGCTGCTCGACCGCCATGCGGATAACACCTTGGTGAAATCTATCTTGTATTTTCCTTGTTTTGCAAGTCAGTAATATTTCGGTTTAATTATTAGTAAATTGTTTAAAATGGCTGTTCAGTTTATTTAATTAGTGTCAAATTACATTTATGGATTATAACCTCAAATGTTCTTTAGTATTTGTGTTTTTTTAATAAAATCCCTTAGGATTGCTAAAAATATGTATTTGTTATAAAATATAGTATCATTGAGTTAGTATCCCATAACACAAGTCTTGAACTTACTTTGGGGCTAGCTCAATCCGTGTAATTTGTCCCTATATATTTATTTATTTATTATGAACTCTGAGCAACTATTGAAATAAAATCTTTTGACGTGATAAGGTCTTATAATTCGATGTACGCTGATTGCACGCACGAAAAATTGTCACGTTCCGCCTGAGCCGAGCGTGCAAGCGAGAGCGCGGAACGAGCGATAGAGAGGCACAATCGGCCTAAGCGTTTGGCTTGTTAGGCATCATCATGACGTTATCATGTAAAATTATCGACCGTTAACCGATTTTACAGACAACCAATTTTTAAAAAATTATTTAATCACGCCAAAGTGGGCTTTGGGTCTTGCGGCCCTGTGCTCTCTTTACTTCTGTCTACGCCCCTAGGATTAAAGACGTGATAGTGCAATCTACTATACAATAATGACTTGAAATTAATTAATCCTCTGCATTAAATGATAAAACAACCACTCTCCTAATGAATTACAAATTAAGTAAGCTAAGCAAGTCGTCATCTACAAGGGTTGCCAACCGAGATTTCTGTCGCGAAATAATTTACTTCCTCCGAAAGCCACGAAATTGATAAAGAAAAGATAAAATGAGGGTAAATCCGGTCTATTTTATCTCGTTCCTTTGAAAATCAGCATTTACATTAAAAATACACTGCTTTTGTATATGTAGGTATAGTAAGAAAATATGGCAGTATCTTCTTTATGAAAGTTTCACAAAATTTTTTGAACCAACTTCTTTTGGGTGGATAAAGTAAGGGCCGATTTAGATGGATCAAGTTTCTTGCCTGTTGCATATCATTTCATTAAAGCAATATATACCTTGCATGTTCAAAACGCAACGACAGCCATACAAATCATTTTTGCATCAATAAAATGGTATGGTATCATTACCATACCATTTTATTGACGCAAAAAATATTAACCCAAGGCTTAACGGTTTAACTGGAGTAAATATCGTCATACCCAAAAATAAATACCCCTCCGCGCTCTAATCTTCACCTGATTGGACGATAAATTCTGGTACTTAGTGCCGGACCAGACGACACGCAAGTTGCGTCGCGCAACTTGCGTCGCGTTACGCGCTTACACAGCATTTCATACAATTTCTACCAATCGTTCACACGACGCGCAAGTTGCGCCTCAACGCAACTTGCGCTGCGTTACGCTTGCTCGCACGGGCCCGCACAGAGGTGGTAAAGTGTTAGAGAGCTGGACAAAAATGTTTAGAATTATTTTTTATATGCAAAGCAGACCTTGTCTATGACTTCTATCAAAAGATCTTAGAAAAGATACATTTTTTCTATGTGCATTTTAACTATTATAAATTTTTGGTATGCAATAAAGTGTTACTTAATATGTTAGGTTCTATACAAAGAAATAGTTCTTTTTTCTCGTAACTTATTATATGGTAGTCACACTTATATAAAAGCTGTTGCTTTTAATGTATGAATATGATCAGCAAAGAATCAAAACAAAAACCACACTTTAATTTCTATGAATGTGCAGGCTGATTCTCAAACCACTGTGCGGCGGCGACACGAGGCAAGAGCGAGAAAGATGTATGTTCTTTAAAGTCGTTGACCCACAGAGAAAATTATAGTCATAATCATAGTCATATAGTCGACATAAGAGAGAAACTCTCAGCATTTCAAACCGAAAAATGTAAATGTAAACCTGCCTAACCAATAAATTTCGTTACTAAAATGGCTTTGTATGAATGAAGATAATTCATTGCAGTAGATTAATTCAACTAAACAGTAACTTAAATAATATCATCATTATCCTCGTTCTTATTTCCGTTGTGTGTTGTGTTATGTGTATGACATGTATTTTATATTGTTAGTAGTTTTATGTAGATATGTATTGTGTTTGTATGTATATATCATCATCATCATCCGAGCGTATTCCCGGTTGCATCCTCAGCAGTAACGCTTCAGAGCAGGGGGTCCGCTACCTAACCAAGGAGATTTGACGAGGTTACCGGTTTTTACACAGAGCGACTGCCGTCCGACCTCCACAACCCAAAGGGCAAACCAGGAACCAATCCTTGGATAGTTTGATGATCAAACGCTAGGTGGCGTTCGGGACCCACAGTTTTACGTGCCTTCCGAAATACGGAATCATCTTTCTTTTCAGATAATCAGGTGATTCAAGCCTGCAATATCCTATCCAGACTGGAAACAACTTTTTACAAAGTATGCTTCCCAGTGGGAATCGAACAATGACCACTGGACTACGGAGGCAGTCAAAACATGTATTTTATATTGTTAGTAGTTTTATGTAGATATGTATTGATGTTTGTATGTATATATACTTATATATTACGTATTAAGAATCAATATTTATTACTATTTTTATTTATTTATATCCTAAATAAGTTATCTTGCTTATCCTTTATATGTATATATTTTTTACTGTTTAATACAGAGGTTCCCAAACTTATTTTGTCAAACGCCCACTTTAAAAAATCAGTTATTTTGTAGCGCCCCCCATTTTTTCACCATAAAAACCTGAATCACATATTTGTCTTGCCTGTAGTTTAATTCAACCTATATTCTAAACTAGACTTTTTTACAAGAGAGAGCAATAATAATACATACACTAGTACATTAGAGTATCTTTTATAAAAAAAATAACAATAATCAACATTGTTAATTTTAAATAAAAAAATAGCAATAATAATACAATTTTACAATAATAAAGAGTATCGGAAGTGGGGACCTTACCTGCGAAACTTTAAAACACGAAATTTTTTCAGTGATTGATTCCTTTACCCATATAAATAGCGTTGTGAACGCATTAAAATAATAAATATAAATTACATTTTTAGTTTATATTTGTACAATAAAAAAGGATATAAATATGAACTAATAAATGGATGTTGTGTAGTAAGAGGATTTTAATTTCAGTTAATTTTAAAATATGAAATAGCTGAAGTTATAAATCACTCATTGCTTAAATCACATCAGCGCCCCCCAACTTTATTCTGGGCCCGTTAGCGCCCCCCTTAAAGCCTCCAGCGCCCACAAGGGGGCGTTATCGCCCACTTTGGGAAAGACTGGTTTAATATCACAATGTAATTTAAGTTAGTTAATTTTCACTATCGCACCACTTATTTATTATTATTTTTACTTCCCAATCCTGTCACCCAAAGGTAGCCTGTAAGAGATTGCCTTGGCGATAAGGCCACCTATTGTACATCTGATTTACCTATGTATTCAAATGTAAATTTCATGTGTTTTGGTGCAATAAAGTGTTTTTTGCTTTGCTTTTGCTTAGACTATCCTCAAGATAATGATGACAGTGGATTGTCTTCATTCAGATGAATTCATTCAGATAATCATTATAAAAAATATTTTTTTTTTGTATAGAGCCCAACATAATAATTATGTAAGCAATTTATTGGTATAGGTAAGCAAATTTATATATTTTGATTTTAATTTTGAGATTTTCTCATTTCCTCTGTCATAACCAATTATCATTTCCCATGTCGATTACGATTATCGTTTTCTCTGTGGGTCAACGATTTTCGTTTATAAAAAAACTTTTTTATGGAACCCAGCATAACCATCGTAAGTAATACTTTATTTTATACCAAAAAATAATAAAAGGTAAAATGTACATACAAAAAAAAAGTAAACAGGCGGTCTTATCGCTAAAACGATTTCTTCCACACAAACGATGGATGGAGAGAATATGGAAAAACGGCACCATTTTGCTAGAATTTCCATAGGACAACGCCTGTATTGTATTTAAAAATAAGTCTTTCAAAACATTTTTGTCCCGCTCTCTAATATACCATCTCAAAGCGGGCGTCTGAAAAAAATGACATTGGAATTTCGTCCTCAGAAAAAAATTACAGTGGATTTTTTTTCATTCAGACAAAGCCATTGACCGGACAATCCACTGTAGGAATTCATTTTCTTAGTGGACTGTCTAAAATTAGACAATGCCATTGACAGGACAATCCACGAAGACAATGATTGCCTTTACTTATACGACCCCATTGACAAAAGAGTATATACTGAGATAATTTATTGTCTTCACTAAGACGAAGCCATAGACAAAACAATCTACAAAGATAGTTCATTGTTTTTATTTAGACGTAATCAATCAACTAAGACAATGATTTTACTCGTTCTGACGAAGTCATCAACAGAATAATTCATTTGGACGGTGATTGCCTTTATTCTGACGAATCCATTTACATGAAAATCTACTTAGGCAATTAAGTATCTTCATTCAGGCGAAGCCATTGACAGGACACTCCACTAAGACAATTATTGCCTTCATTCAGACAAAGCCACTGACAGGACAATCCACTAAGACACTGAACTGTCTTAGTGGATTGTCTTGTTAATGGTTTCGTCTGAATGAATACAATCATTGTCTAAGTCTATCAGTGTCTTAGTGGAATCCACTAAGACAGTGATTGTTTTTATTTAGACATCTCCATTGTCATGAAAATCCACTAAGACAATTCATGGTCTTCATTCAAACGAAGCCATTGACAGGAAAATACACTAAGATAGTGATTGTCGTCATTCAGACGAAGTCATTGACATGACAATCAACTAAGACAATACTTTTACTTTTTATTTTATTGGTTCATGTACACTTGAAAATTTACAAATAAAACCTTATAAAAGTTAACGTAGTACATAGGTGCTACTTATTTCTAAAGAAATTTCTTCCAGTAGACCCGCGAGAGGAAATGGGAAGAAAGAGGTAATTGGCGTGTACAATACAAAGATAAATAAATACTTATGCCTAGAAACATAAATAAATTAATAAACATACCTACATAGACGTACGTAAAATAAACTTACATAAATACATAAATATATACTGATATATAAAATATAATACTGTCTTTTGGCCAGCTAAACTGACCAAATAATCTGTGTGCGACATTATGTACTTAGCGCATCTTGCGCGGGTAGAGCGGCCACACGGAGCGCGAGTTGCGCGGCGCAACTTGCGCTGTTACGCGACGCAACTTGCGTCTCGTTTGTTTCGACCCTTACAGTCATTAAAAGGCGATAGTCGCTGTCTATCAGGAGACATTCTATTTATTTTTATTTTATTTATTTATCAAACTTTATTACAAAATGTAACAGGCGGACTTAAGTCCCAAAGCCTTTTCTACCAGTCGACCTACAGGTGGTGCTGATAAAAGCAAAATTTTGGACTAAAGTACTAAAATACTAAAGATATTAAAGTATTATATAAAACCATACTATTTAGAACTATAATATAATACACATAACTATAAACCTTCATGCAATACACACGAGTAGATACTGCATAAATTCATAAACCCTAAAATAAAAACAATTCATTTGTACACTAGTTGTCAACAGAATTGGCTGTTCTGCATTTCGACAAGCAGTTAATGAATGACAAAAAAATTAAAAAACCAACATTTATTTTACTTGTGAGCTTAAAACTAGGAGTAGAGCGAGCAGTTTTAAATTAGATGATCTAACTCCTGAGTTAGAATAAAGAAGGAAAAAAGTATCTGTCATGTCAATCCCATTGTTTCTGAATATTATACTCGGCTACATAAATCGAGTTTTGAATAGAATCGCCGCGTGCCGAGAACGTGATGGGAATATTCTGGAACATTCGAGTTCGACGTCCAATAGCGAAGCGGAGATGTTGCGAAGTGCAAATACTGAAGTATATACCTAAATTATGCTGTTTGTTCGTCCTGACTGCATACTGAACAGTGGACGAGTGTATTCTGGTCTAAAATATCTCAAGACTAAAGAATGTAATAATACTATCAATGTTTGTTATAGTTATGAATACATCATCGATATATTTAAGAACTAATTTCTTGTCGGTGGAGTTAAGCGGAGATGCCTCCATTCCTTTTTTTTCTCTGCCATGCTTTTTATGTCTTGGAAGGACCCAACTCCTAAATTTTATTTAACTTCATCCTCGGTCTTCCTTTTCCTCGTTCTTTCTACTATTATTCTGATGTGATTCATGTCTTATAAGATATCCAACTATTTTCAATAGTTTTTAAATTTCTCCTCTAGCTTACTGTTTCTACTAAATATACATTGCTGACTCTTTTCATTCAACTTATTTTCTCCATTATCTTCTAGCACCACATCTCGAATGCTTTTTGACGACCTCCGTGGCGTAGTGGTCTTCATGCTAGCCCGCCACCCAGAGGTTCCGGGTTCGATCCCCGGTCAGGGCAAGTTGGAAAATGGCCTTTTTCGAATTGTCCTGGATCTTGGGTGTTTATCTATATTTGTATTTTTTATAAAATATAGTATCGTTGAGTTAGTGTCCCATAACACAAGTCTCGAACTTACTTTGGGACTAGCTCAATCAGTGTAATTTGTCCCTATATATTTATTTATTTATTTTATAAAAAAATGCTTTGATAAATTAATAAAGGTGCAATAAATTAACATGGTACACTTATGTATGTAGATGTTTACGTATTTCGAAACGAGTCTATTGTTTCACATAAACTAACATTTTGATTCGAGCGCCAAGCCGAGACGTGACCAGAATACCCTAGTTCTATCGCAATGACAATCTGGAAAGTTTAATTACATTATACGTACTATCAAGTCCTCATGGTCAGAGTATAGGGTCGCAAATCCCAAGTAACGCTTAGCAAGCATGAGTTTAATTTCACAAGCTTTTATTTAACTGTAATGTATCTTGTATGTAGGACTCGTTTGATTCGTCTTGACGAGCACTTTATGGTAAACGATGCTTAGGGTCTGACCACGGAGACGGAAGGTAGTTGATGAAACTCAGTTATATGTACTGTAGTCTATAATTTTGTTTTTATTTTTCTTTTCAATTAGTCTTAACGCCTGTTTCAATGTGTACTATAGTCTTACATTAAACCTGGGGTGGAGGGAGCCTGGTGACTTGTAATACAGGTGGGCATCTACCTAGCTCAGGCACCAGTTCTGTCCTCTTTAAAGGTCATTAACCAAAGTGTTATAATATAATAGATAATATGAATCTTACATATACCTTTTCTGGAGAGGAAATAAACAAATTTATTTATATTTATTTATATATAAAACGAAGCAACTTCATCGAGTTTGGGCTTATTTAATTTTTCCTTATTAAGTACTTTGGCCTTACAACAAAAGCTTGTGCAAAAAATGTGCTATTAAAAAAAAAACTTATTTTTCATAATTTGATGAGGTAAATTGAAAGGAATTATATAAAGGCCAAACAAACAAATCAAAACGAGCAATTTTTCATTGTTGTCTGGTTCTAAAAATAGTTTGTTTTTCTTTAAATATTACCTAGCTTTTTATCCCTTATTTCACAGGAAAATTAAGACGAGTACGTTTTACTTCTAAAGATTTCTCAAAAGGTTGTTGTTTATTTTAGCAGTAAGTAATCACTGGATCATTTCCCTTGGGATTAAAAACGATTTGACGTCTTAATCAGAGACGTAATCTTGAAGATTTTAAGAGGATATTAAAGCTAAGCCCATATTTTATGTAGTAAACTCCCGGAATTGATACTTAATTTTTGCCATGATACTCGTATTCTCAAAAAGGAGTATTATCTGTCTGTGGCATGCAAATAAACTGGCACTCGAATGGATGGAGCAATAATTTCGATGTAATTTTTTTACGTTAAAGCTAATTTCCTTGCGGTGGTTCTTAGTTAAGTATGTTTGATGGAAATCGGTTCAGCAGTTCAAAAGTTATAGTAGGGGGAGGGGGGATATAAACGCTTAAAAGTCTTTTTTAAATTAGTATGGCATGTAAACGTGATGCCTATGTATAGTTGAATTTTCTCTCGTACATTTTTAAACGAGAGGAAGTTCAATTCATTTTACTCCTACTGCAGGTATTGGGCCTCAAAAACCCTCGACCGAGAAGAGTTGGAGTGCTGAAAGGGAGGCTTTTGCCTTACAGTGGGACAGTAAAGTCATGCTACAAAGGCAGTTAAAGTCAATCGTCCTACATTCATTTGATGTACTTCGATCTGGCGGGGCCCGCCCGCCCGTCGAGCTAGGCCTTAACACTAGTTTACCACTACGCGGTTACGCAGCTCACGCGGTTAGAAGAATTAGGCAGACGACGGACGTTGACACAGCGCGTTTGGTATTTTAGTTACTTCCATAGTGTTATGTCCTATGGAATATTGCTATGGGGTGATGCTGCAGAAATAAATACAATATTTGTTTTACAAAAACGCACTGTTAGATATAAACTAGGTGCTAGAGAGTCTCTAAGGGAACTTTTTAAAGTCATAAATATTTTGACTATCCCATCGCAATTCATCTATACGAACATTATGTACGTGCGTCAGAATATACATTTATTTGAAAAAAGATGATATTCATAGCATAAACACTAGAAATAAAAATAAATTAGCTATCTCAGCATTTCGGTTAGAAAAAACAAAAAAATCTTCTGTTTGCGCCTCTATAATAAAATTCCAGATAATGTAGTAGCGTTACCATTATCTAAGTTTAAGACTGCCGTTAAAAATCATTTATTAAAAAATGCTTATTATCATGTAAATGACTATTTATCTGATCAAAATTCTTGGAAATACTTGACTGCAAATTTTAATTGTATTATTTAGATGTATAATATAATGTATACTAAGCTTATGTGTAAATCTGTATTGTAACTGAAACATAGCCCATCAGGCTGGGTAGGGACCAATATTAAACTGGGTTTCTTTCGGCATAATCTTCCCAGCAGTGGTCGTTCCGAAACGCTAGTAGTTTTAGCTTTTGCATTAAAATAATATTTAAAAAAATGACCTTCAATAAGAGATAAATTTATCCTACATTGAATAAAAAAAAAAATTACTTTGACTTTGACTAATATATATACTGCTTTGTCTGTTTAATGTACCTCACAAATTTATTAAAAAAACCCATGTACCTCAACTTGGTATCGTACTAGGTCTGAATGCTAATCTAGATCTTGATCTGTCCAGAGATCTATAGATCTCTGGGCTTCAGCTTTAACACTATCGATCAATACACTTATGTTAGTTACACTGTATATCACACAAGAAAAGAAATTGAATAGGATATTTGATTGTGCTATAAAAATACAAAATGTCCACAAACATTCACGTCTATATTAATAAATAGACAATTATAATAGGGGTTACAACTGATCAGAAAAGTATTATTCTAATTCTTTTCTGACCAGTCGTAATCGTAATCTAAAAAAAACGTGCATATTCCCTATTGCAATTATGTCCGTCTTTTAGATTATCCAATAATGGACCTATATTTTTCAGTCTGCAAAAAGTAAAAATTTACAAAGATACGAAGCATCAAGTTGAGTGAGTTATTTTTCTTTTGTGGTCATTAAATAAAAGCACTCACTTATGCATACATACACATACGTTACCTTCTCTCTCTTACACACACGCACACACCCCCACACATACCCTCATACACACACACGCACACACACGCTAAAAATTATAATTACACAAGTGGCATTTTAAAATCTGATTTCAATAACTTATTTCATTTGTTACGTATGATAATTTTAATAATTTAAATTTCGTTTTGTTTTCATTTAATTTTGTTTTTTTTTTATTTTATCATAAAATCTATATTTTAATTTTAATTTTGTAATTTAATATCTTAATCTGTAATATAAAAGTTGAATCTTTACTATAGTTAAATATATACTTACGTATTGTCAACTTGCTAGGAGAGCGGGGATTTCTAACACAAGTATTCTTTACTTAAAAGAATTCCTCGATCGCAATTCAGCATGTAAAAATTATGTAAGTGAATAAATGATTTTGATTTTTTTGATTTTGATTTCATCAAAGATCCGGAATGGGGGCTTGCGACGTCACCTCTATGTAAAAATAGTACGTAGTCGTGACATCTTGAGAAATTTCAATGCATAGCGCATCTTTGTCATTTTTTGTTTCTCAGAGACAAGAAAAAATACGAGTAAAATATTTTTTAATAATCTCACCGATGACCTAAAAATATTTTTCCATTCGTCATGCCTATTAAAACTTAACCAAAACTAAACCTTAAATTAAAATAAATTCTAGTATAAAAGATTTTTACCGTGCGGTGTGGTATGTAGAAAATTAATTAGGTGACTTTAATTAATTTTATGACACATTTTTAACTGTTCTTAAAAAATGAGAACCAACATCATTTTTATGTTTTCAAATATTTCACTTAATATTAATGTATAAATATTACGATTCGCTTCGTATTGAATACCTATTTAATACATGTTTGAAAAATATTTAAAAATTTTCTATATTGAGGAAACCGATGTAAAACTCAGTTTTAGCTAAATACCTAAATATATCTCAATACCGCAAGGATAGTCGCAAGAAACAAATCTTGTAAAATTTGTTATACAAGTAAGTATCGAATGGCATTTCTGGTCAAAAAATTTATGGAATGACCTTATCCAATAACAAAACGTTATCTAAATAAAAACAGTAAGACTTACCAATATCTAGTGTAGCCACAGCATCCTTCACCAGTCTGTATGTGTCTCCATTAATCCTCAAAAAGTCTACGCAGCCCAGCAACCCATCGGACAGGCCTAGTTTGTTCTGCAGTCCAGTGGTGTTGCCAGCTCCACCCACCCACACAGGCTCGCGGAAAGTCATGCGGGAGAAGAGACCCTGTGGACAATTTAAAAACATATATACATACGTACGCAATTTCGGCTTTATCCCTAAGGCGTTGCCAAACGGCGAGAGAATCGCGACGAGTCGACAGAATTCATTAACTCGCCGCGATAATATCGCCGTGTGGAAATTCATAGTTTCAGTATGGAATTAGCTGTCTTTATAGAATTATTTTGGCGATCCTCCCATTCGTGGCAGATGGAGGATTTTGGGTTTAGCGGCTCTAAGCAGACAGGGCCCAGAGCTGCAAGAATCAAAGGCTTTTAATGTGACTGTGGGTGAGAAGGTGGTAGATGCACCTCTGCGCGGACCCGAAGCAGCATAGCTGAGGATGCAACCGGGAACACGAAAAATAAAGAATGACGCTCCTATATTTTTAAAGTCAACCAAACGGAGAGAAAGAAAAAAAAATATACTAATGATTATTTGATTTTATCACTTACTTGGATCAAATCACAGGTTACCATAAAATAAAATATACATACTAAATACATTTGAAATAGGAAATGTGTAATTTGAAATCCGTGGTCTTTGTCCAGCAGTGTACTTTCTGTGACTAATATGATAAAAGGTATATAAATATTATAATCTTAAAAGGACCGAGGGTTTTTCTTGGACATAAGTTTTTTCTAGCTACATAGACGATATTTTTATAATATAGTTTAGATAGCCCGTCTCGAACCTTTGTAAATGTCAAGCACGTGACATTTGAAGCCCAAAGCCAAAAAAGTTTGTGTTCGGATTCCTATATTTAGACGGATCTTATAAAATATTTACTTGAGGGTGAGCCGAAGGTAAGTTTGTAAGCAAAGGTAGAAATAGACTTGATAACACTTTACAACATGTGATTCATGTATTAAACATTATGTGACGTATATGTTTACCTGAATCGAGAAGGAATAAAGGGAATAGGGAAATCCAGACACAGCTTTATGAAGCAAATAACGGAGAAAGTGGGAGTAGTGTCTTACGAAGATATAAAAAGGCTGACTAAAAACAGATGAGAATAGGAAGAACTCTTCTGACAAGAGCGTCACTCTTAAATGATGTTCAACTTACTTTGGGCGTTTAGAGTTTCATACTGCCCTTAATAATTTGATCCACCGGGCTCTTGCTATCCACATACCAGCCATTGTAGAACCTGGCCTGGGACCCTTATATTTTGGAGATTGGAAGGGCCTCTTGTGTGAGATGCTACGTGTCGACACTCAGGCTCCGTCGCATCTATCCGGTCACAGGGTCTAAATCCGGGACAGCCGCAGCTGCTGCAGAAAACCTCAAACGGCGCAAATATAGTAGTCTCGGCAATAATTACTTATTTGAGCCGTTTGAGATTGAATTGAATTGAGTTGGGGCCGTGGGGACCATCGGCTCATAAATTATATAACACTGCCGCCCGAAAATTGACTAAAATCACGCGTGACCAGAGGGCTGGCCTTTATCTGGCTCAAAAGATAAGCATTGCCATGCAATGTAGCAATGCTGCCATCCTTTTGGGCATGTTACCACGGGGCAGCGACTTGCCAGGACTTTTTTATTTATAAGTAAGTAATTTAAGTTATGACTTTAGGTTTAGTTAGTTTTTTTGTCTATATTATTTAAGTCAATGTGTAAATAAACTAATATTCCTTTTGCAGGACGATTTACAGCAGGACAATTTTTATTTGTTTCTTGAAATATTAAATCAGATATCGCAAAACACTGTACAATTTTATTTTATTAAAGAATGTCTTTGAATTTTGAATAAAATAATAGATCAAAAATATCCCATATTTTCCACGTAGTAAAACTGCGAGGAGGATTAATCGCCATCTCAAGTAAGAACTAGAATTTAATTAAGTGGGTAATTGAGCCGAGGCGATAGAGCGAGAATTTACTGCTCAAGAGCAGTTTTTCATGGAAAAAAGTTATGGTCGGAAGATGGATCTGACCTCGCTTTAAGCTGAAGTACTTAATAAATAGGATGAATTTACTGGAGAAATATTTTCTTTATTCTTATTATAAAGAACTGCTTGCCTTTTCATCCTGTAATTTTCAACCACCTTCCAAATTTTTGAAGAAAATTCAGTCCATGATTCAGAACTTCTTTCTATATATGTTTTATTGAAAGTCGATAAACAGTTTTGTTCTATACAAAATCTGTTATTGGTTAATTGCTTTATGTAAACTAGTTCAGTATTATATATTGAATTGCTTGAGAAATTTGGCTGGCAGTAATGACACCATGTAAGACTCCGTATAAACATTTTATACATTCTAGTTCCACATTCTAGAACTAAGCAGTTCAGTTCTCGATAATAACGTTCTCCATGAAACATATGGCAAAATACATGGACGACATGGTGACATTACAAACGCTACTCAAAACATACAGGATCATAATATTTTTGGGACATCGTGTATAACAAGATATAATACCTACCGTGACGTTAACATGGAACTAACAGGCATTGAACAAAAGTGGACCTCGGGCTTCGCAGCATTACAGCTTAGGGTGCACTGAGAACACGTTGAGATGAGAGAAAAAAGTATTGAAGATATTAGTTCGTCTAGTGCTATTTCTCGTAAGGAGGACTTTATGAGAAATAGTACTAGACGAACTAAAATGGAACAACTTAAAAGATAATACTCACGCTGTCGTGTGTCACTTCATCATTCATTTATCGAGGCAGTTTTATGAGCGCTGCTTATAAATTTACAGCGTTCTTCATCGAACGTGTCTTAACAATTTTATGAAAAGTCTCAACTTCTCTAATAGAATTAATCAAATTTCCACTATAATCCCCGAGCATCCGAGTTCGGCCCGACAAACTGTTCAATTTAACTTTGTTTTCAATAAAAACTTTGAGCTCGCCTGGGATGGCAAGTTTGCGTTTTAAATCTTCAGGTCAAGGCATTTATTTGAGGCACAAATTGGGACACAAGGTCACTTAGAGTAGGTATTGTTTTGGTTAGAGGTAAAATATTTTATTTATTCTCGTTTGATTTATAAATTACCCAAGTGTTAAGAAATTAGTTATTTGGGGTAATTCCCATTTGTAATAAATTATTTGAAAGGAAACGGAGATATCATTTAAAATTGTATGCGTTCACGTTCTCACTTTTAACTGTAATCAGTGTTTTATAAAATAATTAACTAATTTTTAAGCACTTGACCCCGAAAACTTCATGTAGTTGCAGATATATCACGTGGAGGACAAGGCCCATCACGGTAAAAGTTTTTTTCCTGTTGCATACAATTAAATTGGAGCAATAGGCAAAATGGCAAGAAACAGGAGGCTAGAAACTTGCACCGTCTCAATAAGCCTTTAGACAAGTAAAGTTAATCTTATATGAAAGAATATTTCAGTATTTGAGTAATACTTTAAGTTTCAATTTAAGTCCCCTTCATTAGCCGGCAAGAGAGCGTAATTAAGCGCCGTATTGAAAACGGCTGGAGAAGGAGTCTATGAAAGAGTAAATGAAAAGCGACCTTCCCCTGTCACTTAATTGCCAACTCAGTGATGTGTATATCTTGCCTGTTCTAATCTATGGTGCACAAACGGAGGAGTTAAAGTCCAAACTCAAGGTTTGTCAGAGAGTAATGAAGCGAAGTATGCTAGGAGTTAATAGTAGATATATAAAATTCCAAACGCCACAATTCGCTCAAAAGCATGACTTGTTGATGTGGTACATAAAACCGCCATGCTAAAGTGGAATTGGGCAGGGCATATCAGTAGGATAGCCCTTGTAGCAGAAATGGGCCAGAATCACAACAGAGTGATTGTCTTAACATGATTACCGCTGCCCAGATAGGCCAAGAAAGCGCTGTCGAGACGATTTCAATGCATTCCAAAAAGGATGGTCGAGCCTAACACAGGAAAGAGATAAGTGGAAGAAGATGTGAGAGACCTTTGCCCAACAATGGGACAAAATAGGTTAATTTAAGAAATGTACGTAATACTTTAAACATTTTAGCCGTCCCTTGATCAGCTTATACGATCTGCACGAGAAGAGAACCAACTGATTCATTCTAAATAAGTTTTTTCTTTTCTTCCAGATCAGCATAGGGAAAATACTTAGATCATTTAATACAGGATAAGCCTTACCTGCGCGTTCCTCTCTGCCAAAGTATAAGATCAAAATTTAATACGTTCATAAAAACTAGTTGCGTAATCGATTATGATCATTATGTGACTCGGTAAAGCATCGAAAAGACATCTACAAGTGCTCCGTTAAAAATGCCATGTTATGCAGTTTTCTCGCGTAGAAAGAGGTCAAACACATTTAATCTTCTAAAATATGGCATAACCTTTCATTTGTGAGTATTTTTTTATTTATTAATATTTCATTTTTCGATGTTATTTTTTTTTCACTATCCCATGACACGAGACTAGTTCACTAACCCCCGGTTTAAATGTATCAATTACATTCTTAAGGTTCGGTAATTAAGTTAATATATGAAAAACGATTAGTTAATGACGTAGGCGCACTCTCCACGAGACACGCGCACTCCTTACAAGACTTTTGGTTTTTTTGATTTACAACCTTCGTCTTTCCTTCCCTGTGCATTAGACTTGAATATCTCTATCTTGCCAAGAGTGTATTATTATGAGTATTTACACATTAATTTCAGTTTGAGCTTTACATGTGTACAGAAAATTAAGCTAGTGTTTGAATTTTTTGTAAAGGTGCGTTTATAGCGACACAAATTAATTTTGTGAATGTGTGATTTTTTTAGATGTACGCCCCGCACCAAAAGCGGCAGAAAGTTTTGTAAGAAGATTTGTCTACGAAACTTATCCTGTATTAAATGATCTAAGATGAAATAAGATTTACGACATAGGTACCTGGTTACAAGCATTTTCGTCCAGCCCAATTATTTTTTCTTCTGTATAATGGTCAATTTTATTCTTCGTTTCTCTATCCTTTGAGTAGCGGAGGTCAGACGGTAAAAACCAACCCTGTTGTGATGTGACTATTATTTTCTACATTCCTTCCCCACTCCTCCTTTATTCAAGAAATAAGTCCGATTTTTCCTAATCAAACTCTTGTTCTCAAATCAATTTCATCTTTTCTTTTTTCCTTTCGCTTACACAGACTCGTTCCAATGCCTGTTAGCAAAGTATTCGAAAGCGATTCGCAGCGATTGCGATTCATCGCCGAGCAATATCGAGTTATATCGAGTTTTGATCGATGTTTCCACTCGGCTGACGACAATACAAGTCAGCGGTTGACGGACGCGAATTTTATTTACTTTTATTATACTGACATATATGAAATACTTTAAGATACCCTCTCTTTTTCTGGAAGTTTATCTTAAAATAATGGTGCATAAATGTTTTATATACTTGTACCTAGCAAAATCTCAATACTATAATTTTTGCCTCCATCTTTTAATTACAGAAGTTACGTAATTGCATACCGATAGCGTATATTGATAAGTTAGTTTGTAGACCATCCAAAGGATTTTTTATTACGAAAGAAAAAAAACAATTAAAATTAAACTAAACACTAAAGCTTTGGGAAGCTACGCAGTGTCTTCTCGTCCAAAATACCTCAGTACCAGAGAACGTGAACGTGAACGTTTCAAGACGAAAGTGTTTAATCAATGTGTGTTACCAGTGATGACTTATGGCTCTGAAACGTGGTCCCTTACTATGGGTCTAAAAAGAAGGCTCAAGGTCGCTCAGCGCGCTAAGGAGAGGGCTATGCTCGTTGTTTCCCTACGTAATCGAATCGAAAATGACAAAAAAAAATCGTAGGAGAACAATAGTCACTGACATAGCCCAGCGGATTAGCTCATTGAAGTGGCAGTGGGCGAAACACATAGCGCGACGAACCGATGGCCGATGGGGCAAAAAGGTTCTCAAATGGCGACCACGTACTGGCAAGCGAAGCGTAGGACACCCACCCACAAGGTGGTCTGACAAACTGACTAAGGTCGCTGGAAAGCGCTCGATGCAGGCCGCTGTAGATCGGTCATTTTGGAAATCCTTGGGAGAGGATCCGTCCAGCAGTGGACGTTATGCGGCTGAAATGATGATGGTGATGATGAAACACTAAAGCTTAAAAAAACCTTTTCTAAATTATTGAATTAAAAATGTAAAAGATTTTGACCGTGCGGCATTGTGTCAAGAATGCTGGCTGGTCTCCTCTCTAAACAGCTATGCTAATTTGGTGAGAAAAGAAGCAGCCCTCTTGTCTCTGCATAAAAATTCAAGTACAGTTCATCCGTCTCAATACTCTAAATGTTTTGAATACTGTCAGTGCGGTACCAACGCCGTGGCTTTGAAAGAGCTGATAAACCGCCTTTGTCTTTGCGTCGGCGGAACCATTTTTAACCGACTTCCAAAAAAGGAGGAGGTTGTCAATTTGCTGCGATCTTTTTTAAGTATGTTCACCGATTATTCGAAACGCATGGACCGATTTGGAAAATTCTTTTTTCGTTTAAAACGGTTTACTTGTCAGGTGGTCTTGTAGAAATTTTATCAAAATTGGTTGTCTAGTTTGGAAGTGAAGTTAGTTTTTAATTTTGAAAAATTATGACAAACGTAACGTACCAAAGCCACTTTATCATCGCCCCTAACACAAACTGAAAATTGTTTTGAGTCGTTATCCTCTACAAACTAAGCTTACCACTTTAACATTAGATCAAATGTTACAGAGATAAAGAAATCCCTCTCATATAAATAAAATGATTTGCCCTCGTATAAATAAGTGCCCAGACAAATAAAAACCGAAGCCCTGATTAACCCGACTCAGACGCCTACATAAAACCAGCAGACCTTAACAGGTGGAAGGAAAACAGTCAAGAGCGAGTTGCACATACTATCTAAGTAAAGGTTCCGCATATTTTGTAACAGCACAGTTTTATAAATTCTATGATTTTTTTTTGTAAATGCCAACTGACCCTACTAAATTAAAATAAATTTAACCATACTGCCAACATAATAAATTCGTGATTTTAACATATTTCAAACGTGGAGTCACTGAACAAACGGTTTTTTGTATGAAAAAACATTCGTTTAGGTGACTCCATGTTTAAAAAATGGCACTTCCGGTCACAAGAAAGACGTCAATTAAAAAAAAAGTCTGCCATAGATATCTAGTATCTACCAAACATATGAAAAAAATGCTCGATGGCGTTACGATGCTCGCCAAGGCTCGCATCGTAACCTGCGCCATTCGTATTTTATGAACCTTCATATACAACTGTTGCATAAAATACTATTTTTTTACAGCCCACGGTCATGGTAGTATTTAAATATTGCTGGATGCCCAAATTTTATATTTATTGTGAAAGGCCTTTACATTTCGCAATAAATATAGAATTTGGGCATATTCACCACGTTGGGCAGGCGGATTTGTAATCGCAGAAGATGGTATTAAGTCTTCGCACAAAAGACGCAATGACCGTATTCCGTTATACATTCTTATACATCTTTTATCGTGTCCGAAATGCCATGCCTATGTACCAATGAGGACCTTATTAAAGCTACGACAGAGAGACTTCGTTGTTATATATTGGTCAAAAATGATTTAACCCCCGTTACTGTATATTGGTCAAGTCTATTGTTCGTTTCTCTACCCTTTGGGTTGCGTAGGTTAGACGGCAGTTGATTTTTAGAAATTTCCAGAAATTTCGGAAATTTTCAAAATTTTTCGAAAATTTACAAGAACGGAACATCACTACCCGAGACGCACGAGAGAAAAGGAGTGTTGGCAGCTTGTATTCTACTTTGCCGTCACTACTCGGTTACTCAATAAAAATATAACTGTACAAACGTAACATAAATAAGGGTTCAAATACAGTAGATGATTAATTATTTGCTTCTTTAAAGTGTTTCAAGAACGAAAGGTTATAGGTACTTTAATCTGTCAGAGGTCATCATATAGAGATATATACGGAAATACGTAGGAGATACCTATGATAGATTTTTCCCTATGGAGAATTGAACTCGTATCAGACAAAACCTTATTATACCCAGCTAGATAACTTTAATAAGGTTTTGCCTGATAGAATCTTCTACGGAACCCTATAAACCGTAATTTCCCCACTCATTACGACTAACGTCACAATATAATTGTGCCAACGTTTAGGCTCGTATTACTTCGCAATGAAGAACATTAGTGAAGATCACATTCGTCGACTTTTTGAGGTAAGTCGAGTGGCGAAAATTAATGCTATGTAGTGGTTTTCAGCTTGGGTGGTTCGCAATAACTACTTTTTGGTTTAAGTTGTTAAGTTTGGTCGTGGTGACTAATGGTGACGGCAGAACTATTTTCCGCCACCTTTACAGGTGCCGTAAGAGTCTCTTACATAAAATAATTTAAAATGCTTGACAATTTGCAAAAAAACATACATTAAGGAGATACCTGAATTTTCTGGGTTCCAGTGCTGCCCACCATTTGAAATAAATCGATTGATAGGAAGCGGAGACATCATATAAAATTTTGTCTCAATTGACTAGGCACTAAATAACCCTTCAAACTATTTTATGAACTGCTTTTTATAGTTTAAAGTGAGCACGTGAAGCTTTTCCACGCACAATTGCGAATACCGGCCACTTTTGGCGTATGTGCGTAGAAAAACTTTACGTTCTCACTTTAAACTGTAAAATAGTTCATAAAATAGTTTATAATAATAATATATTTATTTGCTATAAAAGTGGTTACATTAGTTGTTTATTACAATTTTTAGATCACACTTCTAACCTATCTAGGCATGCAAATGTCAATGTTATCATTCATTTAAAAAAAAATGTGTTCATAACCTGTCTATTCTATCAGTAAATTTAAATTCTATCAGTAAGTTTAAAGGGTTACCTAGTGCCCGGTCAAGACAAAAAATGATGTCTGCGTTTCCTATCAAATGATTTATTTAAAATGGGGGCAGCGCTGGACCCCGGAAAATTCAGGTATCCCCCGTGGTATCGCTGCTAGCATTATGAGCACTTTTAAGGTCTGTACGCTCTCAGCGGGCTCTTCGATTAGTTTATATTAATTTATTATATTTTTTTTTTCTTGTCAGTTAATATCTCTTAGTTTTAATTTATTTTTATTAAGTTTACTATAAAACTAAATAATAAATTTACTTAATTAACTGAAAGCTATACTTTAAATTGAAATGAATACTAACTAAAAATTAAAAAAAAAATTGTATAAAAAATCGTTCCCAAGTCTCCACCGTCAACGGGCAATGTCAATTAGTTTAGTTGAATTGATTGTTTTTATTGTATATATTTATATCAATAAAATAATTTGCATAATATTAATTATCACTACATTTACGACTATTTAAATAATTTATTTCAAATGAGGGCGCCACTTTTGATTTGATACAAACTCTCCTAACAGGTTGTTATTCGCCCTTTCTCTAAAAGCATCTAGTAATAACTTTATTTCAGTCATATAATAATGAGTGTGCCGTGAAATTATAAAAATGACTCCTCAGAAGTAGGCCTCATTAAGAACATTCGCGACGCAACGCAAGGGTTTGAGGTGGCAAATGGGTTGCCGTTTGAGAAACAATCTGAAGTATAAGCGAGAGCGGTTTTATTGCTCACAATAAAAAGGCCAAGTGCAAATCGGACTCGCACACGAAGGGTTTCGTACCATCTATATAATAGGTTGGGGTTGAAGAAAATTAAAAACATTTTTTAATATAGTTTATTTACATTTAACTAAAGTATGTAGGTACCATTTTGTTCGATGACTTTTTGCCATCTTATAGGTAGGGACATGATCCCATTGCTATAGAAATTTTGGGGCTTCTGATCCAAAAACTGCGTCAAGTAGTTTTGGCAGTCCTCTCGTGATGTTAACCTGACACTGCCTAAAGAATTCTGAAGAGACCGAATTATCGGTTATATTTTTCCATTCGTCATGCCTATTGACAGTATACCATTGCTGGGCAAAGCTTACCCCATCTCCTTCCACTTAACCCTGTTAAGTGCAACCTACGACCAATTAGTTGTTAAAAATTTAAAAACAATAAGTTAAAAACTTTACGGCGACAAGAAGTTTGCTACCAAAAACAAAATTAAAATCCTAATAAAATATTCAATTTCTTTTTTTTTAAGAATTTATTAAAATTCGAAAATATGTTTACCTTTCTCTCGAGACTTGGGCCATCTTAGCCCACGGCGTCCAATTTCAGTTTTGCATAATTGCCCAACAGTGTAATGTTTCAGAAGAATCGCCTACATTTTCCGAATTCGCGCTCGATTCGCCAATTCTGCGCGACTCGCCATAATGGGGGTCAATCAGGGTATCCTTTGAGTCGCGTTCTAACAGACTGCCCTCATTGTTTTGTTACATTGGAATTTTATTTTTATCAAGGTAAGAATCTTTCGAGAAATAAGGAATTTTATTGTCTTTCTTCAGCATTCTGTTTTATCTCCAATACTTATAATGCGATTTAACTTTGCATGTATCGGGTTTATAAATGCTCTTCTTAGCTTTCCTCTCTCTGTTTTGGCATCGACTTTGATTCATTAACATTCTAAATAAAACTAAACCTAACTAACCGTAAAAATGATTTATTTGTATCAGAAATGTTTACAACAATTTTTTTTCTATTCTTTCCCTGTTTGACGCTCTATAAGCGGACAAGTAGAGTTTTTTTGTTATAGATTTTTGTTTTAGTAAATGGTACAAATAGATAACATGATATAACTCAAATACCCTCAGTTTAAACAATTCTCTTATAAATTGTTTTATAAATATATTATTTTCAGAGGCATCAGAAGTGCGTCCTCATTTGAAATAAATTCTTTAACCGTAAATATGGTGACAATACTAGCAATTAACATTATGCAACTAATTCTCTAGTTTTAAAACCTGTTTTTGCTTAAAAGTGGCCACTTTTAGTAAAAACGCGTTATAAAGCTAGACGGACTACCAATGATACATTAAATAATTTGAAGATCTA
This sequence comes from Acrobasis suavella, assembly GCA_943193695.1. Taxonomy (NCBI): domain Eukaryota; kingdom Metazoa; phylum Arthropoda; class Insecta; order Lepidoptera; family Pyralidae; genus Acrobasis; species Acrobasis suavella. The sequence goes on from OW971950.1 coordinate 3,706,415, forward strand.
TCTAATACTAATAAAAATAAAAATTAATAAAATAATATTATATAATTAATAAATTCAGTGTTAATTGTCCCTATGTATTTTTTTAATGCCTAACATTTAGCAAAAGTAAATAATTACCACATTTACGATTAAACAATTTATTTCAAATGACGCCACTTCTTCAAATGGCCTTAATGAGAGACGTTATTCAGAAACTATAACAGAAAACAAAACATTAAAATAAGAATAACCAAAATTAAAGCTTAGGTACTAAAAATATATAAAATATTTTTTGATTTTAATTTTTACTGAACTGAACTCCTGAACTAATCCATAACACTTTCATCAGAGGTTTTTAGACAAACAATTATTCCACACAATTTGGCCTTCCGAGGATCCTGGCAAAATTCCCGTTCAATGTAAATTAATTACGATGAAAATATTTAATTCACTCGTGGACCGAAATTGAGGCGAGGGTTATTTCAGCTTATTTCAGCCGTTGAAGGGTTAGGTAATAAAAATACAATTTTTAGGTATAAACAATACGTACTATAAAAAAATCGTGTAGAAAATAGTTTTTTTGAAGGAAGTTCATTTTCTGACGGTACGAACTTTGCGGATGGGGGACTAGGCGCAAAAAGTGTAAGATTTTTCTTTCACTGTTTACCGTCACAATTATTTTTTTCACACTTTGTTCTATTCGGTTGTTCTACAACACTATAAAAATCAATGTTTATCTAGATATGTTGGCATACATTTTCACATTTACCCTAATTCTTATAGAAATTTCCAATACTATGTTCAATACAAAGATATAGCCTAAATTTTTTTTTTGCTCTTTGGTTCAATACCTATCTTCTTCTTAGTGGCTCTAATCAGTGGAGTTCGATGGCCCGGCGGGAGTGCGCATTACTAGCACTTTCGCAAGTAAGGTACCGGGCGAGATCAACACTTGGATGGGTGACCACCACACATGGCAATAAATTGCTTGGGCTCGTTCCCGACTGTCGTCCGTTTGTATCGGCCGTCAACATTGTATGACACTCGTTAGGCCATGACAGATGCCTTTAGCCAATATATTATTTTATTGTTTAATTTTTTATTTATTTAAAACATAAATGAGGTTTTATAATCTACGAGTATATATATATATAAAAGCGAAAACCACTCACTCACTCACTCATCACGAAATCTCGAAAACTACTTAGCCAATGAAGGTGTAATTTGGCAAAAAGGTAGAATGTGACTAAGAAACGTCCGCTAAGAAAGGATTTTTGGAAATTCCATCACTGTGGGGGTGAAATAGGGATTGCCAGTTTGTATGAAACTTTGTAATTTTTAAAGTGAGACTTACGAATTTTTAAATTTATTTTAATAGTTGTAGAAAATAATAATGCATTTATTAGATTTTTAAAGTTACATCCCCTCCTAGGGGTGAAATAGGGGTGGCAAATTTATATGAATCTTCGTCATTTTTGAATTAGTGGTTAGTAAAAAGTAATAATCAATTAAATGGATTTTACAAAATTTCATCCCCGGGGGTGCATTAGGGGTTGCAAATTTATATTATTATGATGCGGGAGCGAGGGCGTGAGTCTAGGAACTATCCTATCAGAAACATTTTCGACTTCTACGCGGATGAAGTCGCGGGTTAAAGATAGTCCATCTATAAAAGTAAAATATTAAATAAAATATAAAAACAATACAAAACCTAACCTAGCAACCCGCTGGCACCGGGGCTAGGCCCAAGCTACCGGCGGTAAGGGCCGCAGAGAAAGAAACCTCCTGACAAGGCGTGCCGTGTCCAGGAGTACTGCCTTCTGTATCTGACTCTTGACTCAGCCATCTAGCGAGAGAGTCTTAAGGTGTTAGTCAAGATTCTTCGCTATTAGACCATTCGCCGATACGACTATCGGGACCATGATCGTCGAATCCACATCCCACATGGCAGTCACCTCGTGGGCAAAGTCAAGGTAGGTACTTGCTAAGCTTGTTCTTCTCAGCCTTACGAGGTTCTCGTCAAGCGAGACGGTGATGTCGACAAGCACTGCCTGGCGCATCAATCGATCTTTCAGAACAATATCAGGCTGATTGGCAACAATAGTCCTGTCCGTGATGACAGATCGATCCCATTAGAGCGTGGCATGACCGTTTTTTAATTTATTATTATTGTTTGTATATATTTCTAAAGTAAACACCCTTTTCAGGGGAATTAAATATTTTCCTCAATATTTTTGGCCAAGCAAAAATATTGAGAAAGAATTTATTCAGGCGACAATAATTTACGTACTATCCTACAGGTGTTAAGGATCGCAGCTTTTTGCAGAAGAAGTCATGGATGTATTCCGCTTCTGTTCTTCTATTTCAGAACTATCGTGGAGGGTTATTATTATTAATAAAAAAGTGTAAGATTTTTGAATTAATAATTTACTACAAAAGTGACGACCTCCGTGGCGTAGTGGTCACCACGCTAGTCCGCCACCCTGAGGCTCCGGGTTCGATCCCCGGTCAGGGCAAGTTGAAAAATGGACTTTTTTAAATTGTCCGGGGTCTTGGATGTTTATCTATATATGTATTTGTTTTGAAATTTTGTATCGTTGAGTTAGTATCAGCTCAATCAGTTTAACTTGGCCGTATATATTTATTTTATTATTTATTAACCTACACAATAAATCGTAGATCATTACTCAAACTCGTGTTTTGTGTGGGTAGATGCCTAAACAACCCAAAAATAACCATGGTATTGTACGCGAGCGAACCACTTTATACCTACGCGTGGGTGTACTTTCTTCCTTCGTCAGGCTTACTTATTTCTAAAGGCTGATTTAAGACCCAGCGAAACGAGTATTTTTTAACCGACTTCAAAAGAGGAGGTGGTTATCAATTCAACCCGAACAATTTTTTTTTGTATGTATTTTGCGTGATGTCTTTGCCATTTGTGGACCGATTTTGATGATTATTTTTTATTTGAAAGCCTTTAGTACCACATTGGTCCCATATTAGTTTGGTATACAATACAATACCCCTTATTGCACAAAATAAATAATTACAGGACATAATTATCTTAAAAACTAGGAAATGCGCAAAAGGCGGCCTTATAGCTAAGCAATTTCTTCCAGGCAACCTCGCTATGTAGAAAATCATCATCATCATCCGAGCGTATTCTCGGTTGCATCCTCAGCAGTAACGCTTCAGAGCCCGGGGTCCGCTACCTAACCAAGGAGATTTGACGAGGTTACAGAGCGACTGCCGTCTGACCCCCATAACCCAAAGGGCAAACCAGGAACCAATCCTTGGATAGTTTGATGATCAAACGCTAGGTGGCGTTCGGGACCCACAGTTTTACGTGCCTTCCGAAACACGGAATCATCTTTCTTTTCGGATAATCAGGTGATTCAAGCCTGCAATATCCTATCCAGACTGGAAACAACTTTTTCACAAAGTATGCTTCCCAGTGGAAATCGAACCCATGACCTCCAGGTCACAAGGCGAATGCCTTGACCACTGGACCACGGAGGCAGTCAAGAAATATATATGTATATCGCTATATAGAAAATATAAATGTATTAGTAAGGTGACAATATTGCGAAGAACTTTGGAGAAACTCCTGAAAAAAAAATATGTCAACGGCCTTTGTTTTTTGTTAAAAAATGTACTTTATATTATCTGGAAGACTACCACTTACAAAACGTTGTATTATAAATAATTCTTTGTGCTTTTCGATGTAAACTGATATTAAATGTCATAATAAAAAAAGGCTACACGAAAAGCAAACATCCCATTCGCAACTGTGTAAGTTGCAAGGTCTAAACAGAACGTCAAACACACATAACTTATTGCTTTAATTAAATTGTATAAAACTTAGGTAAGAAACTTGCACGGTGTGAATGGGGCCTGCTTTCATACCTATTTTACCTTATCATCTCGTAGATACTTGTCCATTCTCGTTCACCTAAACTTTTGTCAAGGTGTATATATAAATAAATCTCCCCATATTAACCCTTTCGGCCCGAACTCCAACTATACACCCTAAATTATGCAGAAGCTAAAAATTCGAGCCCTGTCGTCTTGCCAAGAATAATATCTTGCGAAGAATTGGATCTCAAAAAGCGTACGTTTTTTGTTTTTTTTTTTTTTATTTATTATTATTATTTTTTTTTTATTTAAGTAACTTTATTACAAAATTGTAACGGGCGGACTTAAGGCGCTCAGTACCCAAAGGGTAATAACCAGCCAAGTGCGTGTCGGGCCACGCGCAGTGTAGGGTTCCATAGTTGTGATCACGCCACAAAAAACGTCTTAAAACTATTTTTCTATTGAATTTGTTCTTTTCCTACATTTTATAAGTTGGTCGCCTATAACTTTTTAATTTGTACACCCTTCTTAGCTCTGTATAGTTTTCCTTTAAACTTCGTTGTATATACTACCGCTGTGAATTTATTTCACATTTTCATATAGGTATAATCGTTTAATAGATTGAGAGACACTTGACTCAAACAAAAATTTGCAATATAAAATCAAATATTTCAGAAACGGATCCAAATCGAAAAATGATGTTCCCACACTCACACGGTCACAATATTTTTGAAGGACCTATTTAACGATACCCCATACGATAGATTAGTCAAGAAAAAAAAACATTGACTCCTACTTGTATGGGAGCTAACCTAACAATTTTTTTTCCAATATTTTCTTTTACCACTTTTTTGCCATGATTAATAATATATACATACCTATACCACAATTACAGCTTCCTAGTAGTTATAGTCTTTGAGTAAAACCGCGGATGGACGGACAGACAGACAGACAGACATAGCAAAACTATAAGGGTTCCTTGTTTATTACGGAACCCTAAAAACGGGACTCTATTACTAAGACTCCAGTGTCAGTCTGTCTGTTCGTCTATTCGTCTTTTTGTCTGTCACCAGGCTGTATCTCATAAACCGTGATAGCTAGACGGTTAAAAATTTTCACAGACGATGTATTTCAGTTGCCGCTATAACGACAAATATTATAAAAAAATTAAAAAAATTGAGGGGGTCTCCCATAAAAGAAACGTGATTTTTATAGATGGTACGGAACTCTCGTGCGCGACTCCCTTGCGTGTTTATACAGGCTGAGATTCGTTTGTTTGTTTGAAAAACTTTATTTTATTGCGCACATAAATACAATTTTTTACGAAGTTTTACGGAGTTTTCAACTTCAGAATTTTTAAAGCAATTTCTGTCCAAGATACTGAACTAATTTTTTTTAAAAATCATAATAGAAGGACGAAAAAAAATTTTTGTCAATTTTGAATGGCAGAAAGAACTTCCACACATTTCGTTCTAGAATGAAAAATATGATTAATTTTACTTTTTATTCGCATTTCCCTTTTGTCGACTCTACACGTTGAAATAATTCTGCAGAAACCTAAGAAGCTAGCAAATTTTTTTTTGCAAGACTATCCAAAGGCAAATCCAAAGGTTAGTAATTATATTATCTTTGCTAAAGGGAAGGGTACTTATTTTAGCAGACTAGGTATTTATTAATGTATGTATGTATGCATGTGCGTACGTTTGTATGTATGTATTCACGCTGACTTTTCATTGGTTTTGAAAACAAAATGTCGTATGGTCAATAAATTGCTCTATCCATTTACGTTATATAAGTTTGTGTATGACATAAGATTAAAAAAAATGCGAAAATGATTTTCGATCGAGACCACGTAGTTACGCCAGTTTTAAATTCGAGTTTCAGTCAACATTTTTTGTTTCTGATTTTTATTTTGACTAGCTAATTAGGTCTTACTAACGATCCTTATGAAGTGGCTTTCGGCTCCAAAACCTGTATGTATGTATGTGGGTATGTACGTCTATTCCATCGAAACATCCGAATCGCTTGACCAATTTTCACAAATGATATGTCAATCGATTCGTCATTATTGTTCGGGTGACAAAGGCAAAAATTTTTATAAAAGGCAAAAAATATATACAGTATGTTCGGACATGAACTAGCGATAATTTAAGGACATGCTGTCGTCATCTATACGAACAACTTATACTAAGGGCAAAATTAAATTACGATATCACAAAAAAAAATGTTGCTCCATACATTTTCATGCGATAGGTAATTACTATGGAGCAGCCATTTCTTTTTCGCGATTTTCTGATTTACCCCCTATCTGAAATTATCGCTAGTTCATGTCCGAACACACTGTATAACGAATGTTACAAGCAAAAAAGTGAGAGATTTTCTTTTGATTCGGTATTTAGTGCAGTATCAAAGGTCTTGATTAACAAATTTCAAAAACATATACGAGTACATTGTTAGCTGTAAATGACTCCCGTACTCGAGTATTTTTTTTTATGTCATAGGGCGGCAAGCGAACAAGCGGGTCACCTGATGGTAAGTGATCACCGCTGCCCATGGACAACTGCAATACCAGGGGTGTAACAGAAGCGTTGCCGGCCTTTCAGGAAGGGAAGATGTAGGAGGAGGGGGGAGGAGAGGGGCTCCGGCTCTCTCACTCACCGAACAAAGCAAAGAAGCGGTGACGCTATTACTCAGACGTCGATTTTCTGTGAGTATTAGGTTTTTAAACGTATATCTTGTTGCTGAATACGTGTAATGAGCAGCATGGAAAATTTAATAACTTACAAAACTAAGCCTTGAGTTCTAGCAATGCCTTTCAACCGTCCATGGCATATCCTAACATAAACAGACTAACGCAAAGTTAGGCCGTCGGACACTGAAAGCTGTGCAATTAAAACTTAACCCCGCTGACCGCTGGATTAGTTGAGTTTGTGATAATTAATTCCATTGCTTCCTGTTTATCATACCGTGATGAAAATTATGTACAATGTGACACAAATAAATTGAACAAAAAAAACTTGAGAGGTGTCAAGGGACACCCGGATGGAACGAAGTAAAATATAAATATAAATAGGTCTAAATTACATTCAAACTCTTTTCTGCGTTCTAAAATCAAGTTTTTATTATCTTCATAAATTTGAATGAACAAAAAGTGTCGTTACAACTTTTGGTCTTATTTTTTTCCGTCTAGCTCCCTTTCGCAACGCGCGATAAGGAACTTCGTTCCAAAAATGGCGGCCATCAAAGCATTACAAATTCCCGGCACGAAGCGTAGGTTGTACCAAAATGGCGGTTATCGACGCAGATACAAATAATGCGCCGACGGCCGCCATTTTGGTTCAACTTTTTTTTTGTCGCACTGTAAGTACTTATTTTATGCCTAAACTATTTATTACTAGTGGTCCTATGAGCTGTAATGAATATATAGGGACAAATAACCCTGATTGAGCTAGCCTCAAAGTAAGTTCGAAACTTATGGTAAGGGTTACTAACTCAACGATACTATATTTATAACAAATACATATATAGATAAACATCCAAGACCCAGGACAATGCGATAAAGGCCATTTTTCAACTTGCCCTGACCGGGGATCGAACCCGGGACGTCTCGGTCGGAAAGTGCGAATCGGACTCGCGCACGAAGGGTTCAGTGACATTATCTATAAAAAATTAAGTTTGTTGTACAGAAGCTCAACTTAAATATTTGTTTTATTTTGTTTTTAGTATTTGTTGTTATAGCAGTAACAGAAATACATCATCTGTGAAAATTTCAGCTGATACGGTTCATAAAATACAGATTGGTGACAGACAGTCTGACAGCGGAGTCTTAGTAATAGGGTCCCGCTTTTACCCTTTGGATAATAGTTTTAATCACCTTGGATCTTCCTCTGACTCTCTTCCCGTTGTTGAGTTTGAGCCAGGCGTTTCACCGGTGGCGGTACACTATACACGGAGATGGTGTTCCAATAGCCCAGGCAAGTTCTCTTTGGAGGCCTCAGGACTTTTTAGAGCCCGATGTCAATCTCTCAAATAACTATCTCGGAGACCTGAGGACTTTGGGGAGCTCCCCAAAGTGACCGAGCTCGATGGCGGCATGATTTAGGAGGGTGGCCCAAGCGGATCGGCTCTGGAGACTTGAGAACTTTGGGGAACTTGATGGCGGCATGATTTAGGAGGACGGTACTCACCTTGGATCTTCCTCTCACTCTTTTCCCGTTGTTGAGTCTGAGCCAGGCGTCCCACCGGTGGCGGTACACTGAGATGGTGTTCCAATGGCCCAGGCGGATCGGCTCTGGAGACCTCAGGACTCCAGCCCCACTCCCGCAGTCAAACCTGACGAAGAAGTTTCTCTATTTAGTTTTCTTTTTGAGTTAAGTAAATACAATCTCACCAAAAACATAAATATGACAAGTTTATTAGCTAGGCAAATAAAATAAAACCCCGACCCAAAATGTCAAGAACGCCATCAAGTGATGAATAGCGGAAGTACCGACACGATTTGATATCGTATTGGTAGTTCCTCTATTATAGCGCCATCTATAGTATTTTATAGAAAGCCCTGACTTTCAAGCCATTACCCCCAATAACTTGCAGCTGAAACAATTTCCCTCAAACATTCGCAAGAGAACTTGTTTTCACGTAAAAAACCGCATCAAAATCGGTCCATCCGTTCGAGCGCTACAATGCCACACACACACGGACAGACATTAGCGTCAAACTTATAAAACCCCTCTTTTTAGTCGGGGGTTAAAAATGGGTGCCAGGTTCAATATAATGTGATAGTGTGGGTGTCGACCTTACCGAAAAGAATTGAGATCTAAACGGCTGCCAAGTTCTGTAAAGAATCTTTATTTTTTTTATAAAAATCTCAATATTATGCCTGGCTAGTTTTAGCTTCAATTAAATTAATAGCCGGAATAGTTTAAACAATTTAGCTATTACTTTAACGACCAGCCACCTGCCTGACGTCAAACCTCTTCGAGACACTGACGAGGACACATTTTTGTATAAAATTCAGAAACAAATTGAAAACAGTGTGAGCTCTGCAGCGGTGCACGTCTGAACGTAAGAAAACTAACTAACTTCAAAAGAAAATGACACTAGATGGCGCCACACATTGTTTTTAATCTTCCTTCAGTGCCTTAATAGCCGTTCCGTTACACGTCCTCTCATAATTGGATTTGTTTTATGAAGTAACTGCTTCGAACGGCGGCGATGGAACCGGGATTTTATGGGCTATTAACCGAATGTAAAGACCAGCAACACTGGCATGTACTGCGTGAGGTTCGTACCTGAGTAAGAAATTAATGAGTTTATACCATCGATCAAATATTATTTAAAAACTTATATTAAAACTAAAAACTGACTTTACCCCCAAATTACACATTCGATTTTAATAAAAATTTTTTGGGACCACCTGACCAGTATGCTCTTTCAAACAAAACAAGAATTATCTAAATCGGTCCAGGCGTAGAGTTTCTTCCATTCTATTCTGTTTTCCACCAACCTCTTGACATCTTGATACGACACACTGTCACCTTTCCTTGAATCGCTTCATATAGTTGTGCCTGGGCTTTCCTTTTCCCTTTCTTCCTTTAATTTTGCCTTCTATTATAATGCGCATAAAATTGTCATGTCGTATCAAGTGTTCCAACATATTGCCTCGCCTATTACCCATAACTTCGAAATACATTTTGGGTATAAATTAACCTACTTTTACAGGTTTATACAGATTTTATCCTCGCTTACCTCCGCTGAGCCTCGGAGGATGGAAGGGTCTCGATTTGCATTTGATCCTATATACATATATACGACCGTCCTTTTTCCTGCATTATGTAAATTATTCGCGACTTTTTTTTAAAATATGAAATCTCCTCATGTAATACATATTCTGTATGGATTGCCACAATTTGCTTTTATTTCACATAGGAATTTTTAACCCCCGACAAAGACAGATGTTATGTTTAACGTGTCTGTTTATATGTGTGTTTGTCTATGGCATCGTAGCGCCTAAACGAATGGGCCGATTTTGATGCGATAATTTGTTTGATAGCTGACTTTATCGAGATGGTTCTTAGCCATGTTTGATGAAAATAGGTTTAACGGTTCTAAACTTATGAGGGTGACCACTTTCACCCGCATAACTTCAGAACCGCTAGAGTGAGTAACCCAAAATATGCAAATATGCCTGAGTGGGGTATTAAATGAATGGGTTAAATTTGTAGATTAAAAAAGCTTATGTTGAAAATCGATTCAGCCATTCAAAAGTTATTGGGGGTTGATACTTAAAAGTCAGGTTTGTTTTAATTTACCTGTCAAATAAACTTGTTAGACAATTTGACTTTTCTAGTAATGATAATTTATTTTTCAATCTTTTTTTTACCCGACTGCGCCAGAAGGAAGGTTATGTTTTTAGAGAGTATGCATGTATGTATATGTGTGTGTGTGTGTGTGTGAGCGCGTGCGTGCGTGCGTGTGCGTTAGATTACTGTAAGAGTTACACTGAGTATATCAAAATAAATAATAATAATTATTAAAAAAAAAAAAACAAAATGAAAAAGACAGTCGTGTTTTTTGTTTTTGTAATAATTTTTTGTTGACCCTGTCGTTATCCCTATAGCTTACCTTAGCTCAACGTGTCCGTTTCTCAGCAACACTGCCAAATAATCACCAGAGAGGTCGTCGTGTTCTCCAGTGAGCAATAGAACTCCTCTCGCTCTTTCAGGGCGCACCCTCATTCGTAGCCTGACTCTCTTATACGCGCCTCGCAAGGCACGTAAAGCCAGCCAAGAGGTGCCGGAGAATCTTGGTGTGGAGATTTTGAGATCTGCAACAATCATTTGAAGGTTAGGTTCCAGTATCTTAACTTTTTCCAAACAGTTTTTGATTTTTATGAATATGAGGGTAACTCTTAACACTTCTTTCAATTCACCAACACCTACTGTGCCTGATGCGGACAGATTAACTTAAATGATTAATTTGTAAATAAAGTTGATTATTTTCCATTTAGATTAGGGCCATCATTGTAATTAGAATAGGTTGTTTTCTTTTTCCTTACACGAATAAAAGATGATGCATCCCCACTTAGAAAAGTTAGAGAGAGATAGCAATAGGGGGGTACCCTTGTTGGGTAATACCGTAATGAGAACAGATTATGGTTTTTTGTAAATAATTAAGAAATTACAAGAGCTATTTACTTGGAAATAGATAAAAATAGTTAGAAATATATCTCTTCATAGTTAAAAAATAAAACATTGCAAGGACTAAATGCCTCCATAGAGAAAAACCAAAAAACTGCTGAAATTCAGTCCAGAAAAGGATAGGGCTATAAAATAAAACAAGATAGCATGAAAATAGTGCCGTGTGCAAATTTCGAGCTCATTGATTGGCTAGAGATTTCTATAAATTGCACGCTGGTTTGTATGGTGGCATTCAGTTCAATCAGGAATTCAGTGCGTTCAGTTCGATCTAGTAAATAAGGAAGAAAAGGTGAACAATAAAAACCAGTGAAGCTAAACAGTGTTTTAATACAGTCCTCAATAGTGCCATAAGTAACCCTTGAACACCAACTCCCAGACTCTGGCTAATCCGCAAAGGATACATAATATGTTTTGCAACAGTGAATAAATAATGTGCCCTTCAAAAGTAAAACAAAATGTATAAAGGAAACTACTTAATTATTTACAGTTACGCCATATTTAATGCTGTGTAGGTTACGGACGTAGCCAGGAATGGACAAAGGGTGTCTTTTATTAGTGTAAAAGATTAGACACAGTCCGTGTTATTATAAAATTGAGGACTTATTTTAGTAAGTACTAAGTACAGTCAAGTACCAAGATACATGACCAGGCCCTCTACTTATATCTTAACTGTATTTTATTTAATAGATTTATAGAATTAATACACATAAGTTCATATATTTATAGAAGGTACAAAATGAATATAGCGTTTTGTAAAATGTGACCAGAAACGAAATATTTTTGTGTGACTTTAGAAGGATAGCATTTGTACCTACTATACAACTGTCGGTAAAACAGTAAGATATCATATTTCCAAGGTAAGTAAACTTACAAACTAACACAGTTTACAATTTGATAAATCCAAATTTCGTGTGACGATGTTCGAGCCAGGGTAATAATGGGTTTTATGTTTTGTACGAAAACTTGTCTCATTGTCCACTTGATCGCTGTCTGTTTTTCTCTTGTCAGGATGAAATTTATCGTATTATCTTTCTTACTCGGCTAATGCGGTCTATTTACGCAGTAAATTAATTGTAAGTCTACGGTTTACACTTACGCGGGCAACACCGGGGAATTATTTCAAAATATTCAATTTCGTTTTCCTTTGTTCTGTATAAATGTATAAACATATATTTTCTTTATTTCATTATAAAAATACATTTCAAATACAATTCTTAATAAAAATTTTACAAATAAAATAGTGATTCCAACGCGTCGCCGCGAGGCAGCGTGCCCAGTAAGCTAGCAGCATTGCCTGTCTGCACTGCGATAGAAATTCTATGGGTGAAATAACTGCCAGCCCTTGGATCAGCCGTAACCTGCCGGAGGCGCGCTGAAATCTCAGTCACCAGGGTTCTTGCTTCTGGGCCCCACGGACCCATTGTCTCAACCTTTGTTCTCACATCTAAATCATTAACGCTCAGACACTCTTTGTAATCTTCTTTCTTTCATTATATCAGGCCTATGTATTACAGTCCTTGTATTCACTTCCCAGTATAGTTAATCTATATAAATAAAACACAGATAGAGAAGCCCTTTTTTTTAAACCTTAAAATGACATGTATGTCTTTGATGATAAATAGATGACTATTTATTTAGTTATTAAAAGATTCTTCGATTCCTATATACTCAGCAATAAATATATTATTATAATTTACATGTTCCCATCGTATACCCCCTCCCCCTAAATAATTCTGGATACATGACATGGCCCGGAGATGAGTGGGCCGAAAAACAATTTCAATTAAATATGGATAAAGATTCCCAGAGAATTCGATATTAGCTCCGCAATGCTAATTTTTAATTTATTTTCTTGTATAAACGAGACTTTTAAATACATTAGACTTGTTTTTCAATTAAATTTGTAATAGATCGTATTATTTTAGAGAGGGAAGTTATTATCATGGACTCTGAATTAATATTCAACTAATAATCCCCGGCATCTCATTTGTCTACAAAGCTTTTCAAAATTGAAATGTTTATTCAGTAATTAGACCTTTATATGCACTTTTACGCTTCAAGTGTAGTATATTTTAAATATTTTTATTTTTTTATAATATTTAGTCAAATTAAATTGGGTACACTTCATACATTTATCTAAATGTATGAAATGTACCCGAATGTAATGGAGTGTGGGCAAAAAGAAAACAGAACAGAACACAAAACAGATTCTATTTTTTCTCTCTGTACTAGTAAGTATGTGTGTACATGCTAATTAATATACGAAACTGTAAAACACATTTTACGCGATTATCTCGAAACAACAATAAGCTTTTTTTGAAAACTGATCATTGAAAAAGTTATTGGAATTAAAAGATATTTTTTATTAAACAATTGTATTCAGTCTGGTACTAAATTCATTAGATACATTACTATAAGTAATATACGAATATCGGAGCATCTGATCAAGACATCTTATTTCGTCTTTGTTAATTATTTTGATTCATTTGTTATGAAATCTTTTTATAATTATTTTATGGCTCTAGATACTAGTCCTTTAGAGCCTATCTTTATTTATTCACTTCTTTATTTCTAGCCCTAACTATACAATAAAAGGTTGGTGTAGGTCCTTTGATATGATATAGATAAGAGCCCACTGGTTTCCAATGCTGATTGAGTGGCGGACGGCGCCTAAAAATGCCCACCACAATCCGCAAATAAATATCACTACAGCCGGACTACGAGTGTCCACTTTAAAGATTTTATATTGTCCATGAGCATGAGCATTTATAAATCTAAACTACTTACACCAATTTCATATTATGAAGTCCACTAGAATCAGATTGCAAAAAAATCTAAAGCAAACTTCAACTGAACCCCTTGACTTCCCGCCAAAAACTCCTTTGTTATGACTTATGACATTCAACGTCACATGGAGTGCAAAAAGTCAGCAGATTGATGGTTTGGTTGGCCTTCATCATTATCATCATTTCAGCCGCATAACGTCCACAGCTGGTCATAGGCCTAGAGCGGTCTGCATCCAGCGCTTTCCAGCGACCCTGGTCAGGTCGTCTGACCACCTTGTGGGTGGGTGTCCTAAGCCTAGCTTGCCAGTACGTGGTCACCATTCGAGAACATTTTTGCCCCAACGGCCATCGGCTCGTCTCGCTATGTACTGCCACTTCAACGAGCTAATCCACTGGGCTATGACAGTGACTTTTGTTCTGCTACGAATTGTCTCATTTCTGATTCGATCACGTAAAGAGTTTTCATTTTTATGGTTTCGTAACCAAATGGCAAAAAATGGAACCCTTATGGATTCGTTATGTCTGTCTGTCTATCCGTCCGAATGTCACAGCCATTTTTTACCGAAACTATAAGAACTATACTGTTGAAACTTGATAAGTAGGTGTATTCTGTGAACCGCATTAAAAATTTAACCCAAAAATAGAAAAAGAAAACAATAAATTTTGGGGGTCCCCATACTTGGAAATGAAACTCAAACATTTTTTTTCATCGAACCCTTACGATCGATCGATGAAAAAATTTTTAATTTAATTCTTCAAAAATGATATTGAGGTTTCTAAACTGAATAGTTTGACTATGTGTGCCCCCCCCCCCTCTGTAACTTCTAAAATAAGAGAATGATAAAACTAAAAAAAATATATATGATGTACACTGTTCATTACAATGCAAACTTGGTTTGAACGAGATCTAGTACTTAAGTAGTTTTTTTTAATACGTTTATTAAAACATCGATCAAAGTTACAACGAACTACAAGAACTTTTATATTATGTTTGCTTCTACGGAACCCCTTAATGGGCGAGTCCGACTCGCACTTGGCTCCTTTTTTGTCAAGTTTTTATTGTGAGGCCAAAGTTCTTATTAAGACAAATAAAATAAGCCCAAACTCGATGAAGTTCCGTCGTTTTATTACTGAGTTCCATCGACCACCTTCCGTCTCCGTCATCAGACCCTGAGACATCGTCTACTATAAAGTGCTCATCAAGACAAATCAAACGAGTCCTACTCAATGAGGTTATGTTGTTTTAAAATTGAGTTCTGTCCAATATCTCCCGGCTCCATCATCAGAACAGCTCCTTGACTTCATAATATTGTCATTCGACATTCACGGAAGACACACTTACACAAGTATGCAAAATTTCAACTGAATTGGTTGAGAATAAATTGGTTGAAAATTGAGTTGCAAGATTTTACCTAAACAAAAGCTTGTAAACAAGTAATTATTACAAAAACAATAAACCCGACCGTCCTTTTTGTATTTTTTTAATATTTTGATATACCCAGTGTCACTCTCACAGTAAATACGAATCTTACGACACCCCTCAAGCTAAAATCCATTGAGCCTTTCAGGCTTCTTCTGCGCATTTTTATTCCATACAAAAAATTAATGACACCTTAACTCCCCACTGTACTAAAATTCAAGATGGCTCCCGGTCTTAAATCAATATTTGAGTCATGAGCAGAGGTCGGAATTAGGTAGAGTTATTTATGTACTTACACTGATTTCATACAGCGAAAGAATAAAGTGGATATGACTCATATACCGGGATTAATTTTAAAGAGTAAAAGAATCCTGTGATTCTTAAATAAAGGTACACGTGCGTGCAGTGGTTAACATTGTGTAGAGGTTAATAGTTAATAATTTCTACACAATTTTAACTACTGCCCGCGCGACGTTGCCAATATGTTAAAACGAATAAAAATACTAATGTATATACTTATTAAAAATTTATGTTAATTAACTTTGTTTCGTTTGTCTTATCTGTCTCTAAGGTTTTTATTATTATTTATTTGTAATATTGTTGGCAACACGGGATTGAACACATTTCGATGCAAGTACATAAATAACTCTACCTAATTCCGACCTCTGGTCATGAGGATCAACTCAGCCAAAAGAAATCATATTCACCAAACGCCATAATATTACATTGTATGTCGTGTAGATACGCTACTAAATATCGTAGCAGTTCGTAGCCCTGC
Organism: Acrobasis suavella; assembly: GCA_943193695.1. NCBI lineage: Eukaryota > Metazoa > Arthropoda > Insecta > Lepidoptera > Pyralidae > Acrobasis > Acrobasis suavella. The sequence continues at coordinate 3,722,432 of OW971950.1, forward strand.
GTAGATACTTGAAAGTATTTTAATCCTAAACTAGCATGGAAGATTTTCTTCGTTTAGGATAAAAGAAGAAATCTTGGAATGTTCCAGCTGCTTTACTTCCCGCGCAGATCGTAAAAGCTGATCAAGGAATGGACAAAGATGTGAATAATGTTCATAGGAGATGCAACTCAGCTATATTTTGATTTCTTTGTTCCACCATCTTGCTCACCATCACGCTAAAAGCTTTTGAGTCCTGCGGGCCTGGGCTCTGTCTACCTAAAGAATCCCCTATACCCTAGCCTTTTCCATACAAACGTATTCTACGTCTTATTTTAAAACGACATCTCGGATTTAGGTAAAAAATTTTTTTTAAAGAAATTGCATTCATCTAGGTTTATAATTGGTTTCCGACGCTAAAATTATGAGCCGGAAAGGAAATATAAGGGTGTAGAAGTTTTCCATACTGATGGTCAAATATAATGATATAATACACTATATTCTCTTTTAAGTTAATAATTTTAGTGTCGGAAACCAATCACAGCCCTAGATTATAGCAATTTCTTTAAAATTACACAATTTTGCCCATATTCGACATGTCGTTTCAAAATAAAAACGTAGACTACGTTTGTATGGGAAAAGGTTACAAAAATATGATACAGTTTGTACCAGTGAAAATCATTATTCATTTTACATTTATCGGTTTAACCCATTTATCTCAAACTTTATTTACAATAACCTAGCATACAACTGTGCTTGTTGTTTATTGTTTATTATGTCATTCACAACAGGTCACAATCACTTTTGATCAAATCTAAGAATTTACAGAAACTTTGCTCTAGAATAAGATCCAAAATACGTGTACACACAACATGACAGGCGATGTAAATATTGTTCAGCTCAAGATATTGACTTAAATTGACAGCTTATTATATAGTTACATTATATACGTTACAGCAAGTATTTAACAATTGGTGTTACTTAAATTGCTTAGAATAATGATAACAGAAATCGATCCATATTTATGTTCAATTTACCATGAAAAAAGTCAACAAGGTCAGTGGAGGGTACGCTTGATCTGATTTTGAAAAGTATTAGTGCTTGATATCAAAGAGGCAAGCTCAGGAAAATATAAGCACATTGTTAGGTCCCTTCTATTTACGTGGAATGACTTTGACAATGAGCAATATTTAAAAATTGTAAAGTAAGCTATTAAGGGGATACCTGAATTTTCTGAATGAAATAAATCATTTGATAGGAAACAAAGACATCATTTAAAATTTTGTCTTGACCAGGTACTAGATAACTCTTCAAATTATTTTATGAACTACTGTTTATAGTTTGAAATGAGAACATGAAGCTTTTCTACGCATATAGGCCAAAAGTGACCGTTTTCGCAATTGTGCGTAGAAAAGCTTCAAGTACTCAGTTTCAACTGTAAAGAGCAGTCCAAAAAATAGTTTGAAGGGTTATCTAGTGCCTGGTCAAGACCACATTTTAAATGATGTTTCAGTTTCCTATCAAATGATTTGTCTAAATGGGCCCAGCACTGGACCCCGGAAAATTCAGGTATCTAACCTATACTTGTATATTTAGTACCGAATACTTCTTTTGTGTGCCAGATGTGTGAAGCATCTCTCATGTTTTTAATTATTTTAAAAATGAATAAGTTATTATTAGGTTAATTCTGCTTCTTTTTCAATTTCATAACAAAGAAATAGCGAAATTAAGTGTTTTTTTGTTATTATTTGTAATTCTACTAAACTTTATTGTCGGCACTTTTATAACGCTAATTGAAAATGTAAACTGCCCTCCACAGCACAGGCCTGTCGCCTAGTGTGGGGCCAACAGTGTTGCATTTGTATGCATATTATGAGTCAAATAAATTCATTTAAATTTACTTTGATGATCATTTTATGATGTTAAATAATAAATTTATTTTTGTCATAAATTTTCAGAAGGTTTGGAGAGCCCAAACGTGACGTCAGAAGTACGTATTGTGGAACCTTCCTTTATAATTAAGAGGTCTCAGCTCTTCTCTGCTGTTGAATACATTCTATTTTCAGTACACCACATCGACAAGCGAAAATAACTTTTATACCAAGAGTACAGAGATCAATATTGTAAATCAAGTATTGCCTTATAAATTATTTTTATATTTTTAAACAGCTACTGCAATAGTAAGCTTTATTGCAAAAGCTTAAGTACGAAAATTGTGTGCGGAATTATTTAAGTTAAATATTAGGGATTTTTGGGAATCTACCGAAAATCGTACGTATTTGGCGTAAAAGGAAATGTATGGAGTCACGATATTAGCGAATTTTCCTTATTTGGAAGTGAACGCGTAAAGGTCTGATAAACAAGATGAACATACCTGGCTGGATTTTATTTAGGATAAATGTGTGTATTATGACGAAAAATTTTATGTACAAGCTTTTATTGTGAGGCGAAGTACTTGAACTTCAAATGAAATAAGCCCAAACTCAGAGTTGCGTCGTTATATTACTGAGTTCCATCGACCACCTTCCGTCTCCATGATCAGGCCCTAGACATCGTCAAACATAAAGTGCTCGTTAAAACAAAACTCCAAAAATAAAGGACCTGTATTTTAAAAGCTATCTAACCTCTGAATCACTTGGTACCAGCTGAAAATCAGTGCTGTGGTTCACACCGCAGCACAAAGCTGAGCTGGCCGCCTTTTCGGCACGCTTAATAGATATAAGTCTAGTACATAAGATTTTTTGTTTGCCGAATAAAGATTTTCTTTTTTTCTTTCTTTCTTTCCCGTCGTTTAGCAAAGTAGTAATCATTCGTAAAGATACATTGCGTCGAAGATTCGGAGTGGAGGCGATTTACGTCACATTTTTTGTGATATTTTTTTCATAACTCAAAACCGACTTCACTCCCAAACTACAGAATCAATTTTGATATAATTCTATGGGACCACCTGACAAGTATACCCTTTTAACGAAAAAAATAATATTTAAAATCGATTGAGGCGTCTTTGAATAATCGGTGAACATACATAAAAAAACGTAAAAGATCGCGACGAATTGATAACCTCCTCCTTTTTGAAAGTCGGTTGAAAATCGTACATCATATTTGGTTATCAGAGAAAAGAAAAAATACGTAAGTATGCAGTATTTTTAATAATCTGCCTAATGAATACCAATATTTTGTACACATCCTTATATCGATAAAAGTCCACAAACAATATATGTGTCGACCGATTTGACCTATTTCCAGCAAACGAAATGATATACAAACAATTTACGAGCCACGTACGAAATTAAACAGAGTAATAATTGGTGGCAGTGTGCCCGGTGAAAATTATTCTAGCTTTTGCCTGTATACAAGCCATACATTTCTGCTGCACGCGGCTACATACTATGTAGGTCGCATGTCTGCTGTTTTAACTTTACGTTTAAATCAAATACTAGATCCGCAAAAGAGCTTTGCTCGGTTATTTTTATGAAAGTAATTTTTCAGCCTCGTCACACCCTAAATACCAAGTTTCATCAAAATCGTTGGAGCCGATTCCGAAATATATAGATATCTCTTCTCAGTAAATATTAATCAGAAGCGATGTTGCGTAAGTTAATTGTTGATCGCTCCATCATAAATTGATCTAATGACCTGTTTTGCGGCTTTTGTTGATCAAAAAAGATCAACCTTTGCCAGCCATTTTAAAAAAAATAAAAGGAAAGAAGATTGAATTTATATACTAGTCCGCTACCTCAATTTTTGATTAGATTCACTCATAATTAATAAATAACATAGTTGAATATTTTATAAAGGGGGCGGGACTTTTTCGAAAATACCAGATTTTTTTAAATTTTATCCTTGTATCAAAGTAAATATTTTTAAGGTATTTTTTATTATTTTTCCCGTGTTAATTAGACTATAATTGTTATTGGTGTAAGTTTTATGATAATCGGAAAATTCATGCATTTAAGGGTTAGAGAAACCGAAAGGAAAGAAACCCCTAATCGCCCGTCACACCCACCATAAACTAGGCCGCACTATATATTATGCAAATCTCATAATATGCTAAGTCCTGATATATGGGAAACAATGTGCGGCTTAAATCCCGCGGACAAATGTTAGCAGTGGTGACCAATGTTTGCCCAAGGTACATCAAGGGTTCCGTACCCCCATACAATGCTTTAAAATTTTTATTTTTGGTATTTGTTGTAATAGCGGCTACGGAATATTAAACCTGTGAAAATTTGTGTTGTTCTTCCTGGCACGAGTCGGCACGACCATGGAGGTTTTCCTTAATTTGCTTTAAGTGTTAAGCTATCACGATTTTATTTTAAACGGACGGAGAGACAGATAAACGGATAGTGGAGTCTGTTTGGATTCGGAACCCTAAAAACTAGTAGTTCGTAGATTTTACACTAAACATAACTTATAAATTAATTAAGGGTTAGGTGCGAGTACTGTCTATGCTCAAATTAAAGTTCCGAAGATACGCTACAAAATTGAGACTCAATTTAACACAATTTACATGTTTACTATCTGGTTTAAACAAGGTAAAACTATTTTTGCCTTTACTTTGAAAGCTTGGAAAAAGTACTTGTTATGTACCTCTTTTACAACCTATTTAAAAATGGTTAGACCTTTCTTTTTGACCAGTATGTTCACTGCTTAGTAGGTAGCCCTACTATATTTGAATACACGGGTCGTTCACATATTTCGCATATCATTTCGACGGAATGTAGGTTAAGTGCGGTCATTTAGATAGGCAAGTTTCTATGATACATTCATAGGTACCTATAGTCGTATTTTTAATTAGACGAAGTCAACTGACGTTTACTGTGTTGTCAGTTTTTGATGAAATAAAAATAGTGTTGTGACAAAGTGAATGATTGAAAAAACTCCTGAATGAATGAAATCTCCTCGATTGTCTAGTGAATAGTTATTGAGCCGAACTGTCGATATCAGGTACGGGGTTCAAATTTTCGACGACTATGTTCCTATAGTATCTACCTATACTGAATACCGAGTGTTTTAAACATTAATGAAAACATTGCGAGAAAACTTGTAAGACTGTCCTATTTTCAATACATCATGCAGTTGAAACTAAAGATATATAAAATATAACAATTATGGGTAGGTAATAAAAATAAAAAAAAAAACATCGCTTATTACATTTGTTCATTCATCTGATTGAACGAGAACTGAACGCATCACTATTACTTTAAATATGGCAACATTATTTTACAAAGTGAAATTAGCTACTGTCAGTTAGCTTCGTCTAATTAAAAATACGACTATACCTATATTTGCAAGGGCGTTATCAGTAGCCACAAGTAAAAGTTGCTCTCTATTTATTTATTACACTTTATTGGTTGCTGAGAATGATGAACTCGACATCTTAGCTTTGGCAAATTCAGACTGACGGTAGTCAGTCTGGTGCACTAGTCCCAAATCCCTCATTATTTTTATCAGTTTTTTTTTATCTACACTGATTTTATATTTAGTAGGTATATATTGGTATACTAGTCTAAATATATATAACTCAAAGGTGACTGACTGACTGACATAGTGATCTATCAACGCACAGCCCAAACCACTGGACGGATCGGGCTGAAATTTGGCATGCAGGTAGATGTTATGACGTAGGCATCCGCTAAGAAAGGATTTTGATCAATTCTACCCCCAAGGGGATAAAATAGGGGATGAAAGTTTGTATGAAACTTTGTCAATTTTAAACCGATCGGGCTGAGACTTTGCATACATAAAGCTACTATGACGTAGGCATCCCCTAAAAAAGGATTTTGATAAATTACACCCCTACGCGAGCGAAGCCGCGGGCAAAAGCTAGTTATTATTATATTTACGTGTGGTGTATTTGTGACCTTGCCGTGTGCGTATGTTTTGGACTACAGTCTAGTCTTTCAATATTGTATGTATTTATATTTGTGTTATGATTGTAACCTGTTTACGCACCTAAATAAATAAAATAAAAAAACATACTTTTAAAAAATGGCGGACTTAATGCTAAGAGCGTTTTCTCCTAGTCAACCGTGGGGAAAAACAATACGGGGCTGATACGTATAATTTTTCAAAACTAAAGTCCGACTTCATCCTTAAGAGTCCCCTTACCCAAGACTTTTCCATACAAACGTGGTCTACGTTTTATTTTGAAACGATATGTCAGATTTCGGTAAAAAATTGTAATTTTAAAGAAATTGCAATTATCTAGGGTTATAATTGGTTTCCTACAGTAAAATTGTGAACTTAAAAGAGAATATAGTGTATTATATCATATTTGACCATCAGTATGGAAAACTTCTACACTCTTATTTTTTCTTTCCAGTTCATAATTTATTGTTGTGAACCAATTATAACCCTAGATAATAGCAATTTCTTTCAAATTACAAATTTTTACCTAAATTTGACAAGTCGTTTCAAAGTAAAACGTAGACTACGTTTGTATGGAAAAGTCTAGGGGAAAGAGATTCTTAAGGTCGTCCTGCCACATAGTAGATGGGTGCCCACACTTGCTGTCTTGTGATAAAATATCAAATAATAAAAACCATCGACACGCAAAGACAAAGGTATGCTTGCGGAATACTACTTTAAAAATCAAATGATATTTCAAATATACGTAAAATTGGTTAAAAATGTATGTGTTTGGCTATCCAACACATACATTTTTAATCAACTTCCTATAAGGACAAGGCTGACAATACGTCGCCATCTTTCGTTTCGTTGTAAAGATTAAATTTAAATTAAACAAAAATTCATTTCTTTTTAATCAAAAAATCCCATAAGACCTTTTTCTTGTACCATGTTTCGAGGACACTTCACCCGACACGTAAAAAGAAACACATCGGAACTCGAGTGCCCTCGGAATAGGGCATAGATCAGACCCCTCGATATCACTTAATATAATTCAAGGGCGCATTCTTCGGGAGACGATTAGGGGAGCCACCCTTGTCGTTGGCGTGGGGTGTAATTGCTAAATCTTAGTCCCAAGGTGTAAAGATTGGAAAATGTGACGCAATTTGTTGTAAGGTCCGAGTAGGAAAACGGATATATTTTTGCTAACGTATTGCTAAGATTAGGTGTATTGTATTATTTTGTTTTGTATGATTAAGGCGGCCCTTCCCGACCGCTCTGTCGTCAACGAGAGCATTGTTTGAAAAGCTTGTTGTTTCATCCAGGACAATGCTAGAAAAAGAGGCAAACCAAAAATTATGAGACAGCGCCTAAGGGCACGGTTTGCATTCTATTGAATGAATAACTATCCATTGAACGAATATTAACTATTCATAGGGTGTGGAAATTTCATAAAACTTGTGAAAAAGGTGATACGTTTTTATTAGTAAGCCTTACAAAGGTGTGAAATAAATGTTTTGTATTCAATATTTTCATTAAATTTGCGAGGTTTGTATCAAAATATTTTCTAAACCTTTACAATTTATGAGTACTCTATGAACGGTCGAAATTCAACTAAAATTTCTGCAAAAAAGCAGATTTTTGTAGTCTTATACTGACTTTGTTTAATTAAATTTTAATTTGTTATTTCGATAGAAACCTATAAATAGCGCACAAGATACCTGTGAGTTCAAAAGTTTTCAAGAAAGATCAGATACAACGCCATAATCACGTACGAGCGTTTGTATGAAAAGTATGACGGGAAGGCCGCTCTTAAGGCTAAATAAAAGAATAACGTGGCGCAGTTAAGTTTTCTAAAGAATTCACAACATTTATTGTCCGGCAAAAGTATATTTCGTTACCTACCTACAGACATATTTCCATGTTCTGAATGAATGTTACATCTTTGTAATTTTTTTGTTTGTTATACTTCCGAGGTGGTCCCATATAAATTTTATCATTCAAAATTGGTTGTGTAGTTTGACGTTGGATTAGTTTTATTTTCTCGAAAAATATATTTTCTTCGTATCGTGTCGAATGACAAAATTAAGAAATCTTTAAAGTGAAAAAGTCAAAAGTCAAAAATCATTTATTGATCTTTGGATATTTATATCACTTGATAATTGTGATTTCTTTCCATTTCTTAATAGCTAGTTATTGACGTCAGATCATTTACTTACAACAAAGTTTACTGCCGCCTCCAAAGCGCAAGTACAGAAGAAGCGGTAACAAACTGTACTGCAGCATTTTCACCAAAAACGTCAACCTTACAATTATACTGATATTAAAGTTAGATATGTGGACTGAGAATACATTGCTATGTCATAATTATAGAATGATGTCAAATTTGAAATTAATGTCAATTTGTAAATAAATGTTGATTTCAAGTAAATAAAATGTTTTGTATCTTATTTCTTGACATCATACATAATGTACTCGACAGTTCTGTAAGTACATGACTTTTCTGTTTTCATCGAAGAGGTCGACAAATGACGTCAGCTTTAAAGATATAATCGCTGGATGAGACTAAGTTATTTTTCGAAAATAAGCTTTACGTTCCAAACAATTCATATTTATTAAAATATATATTTACTTATAGAAATTAGTTTTAGTGAAATGCAAAATAAACAATTGACTCAGTATGTAAAGCTAGTAAAATTCACTAAACGAGAAACGAACCAACCGCAAAATATGCAAAACGCGAAATGGGCTACTGGTGTTATCCCGAAATCCTAGATAATATTCGAATTAGCCTAATCAGCGCACTAAATGCCGTCAGCATATTTGAAATAGAATTATGCTTATACCTGGTGTATTCCGTACATCTACACTAATTCAATATCCTTTTTTATTAGGTCAAGTACCAAGATACCTGACCAGACCCTCTACTTATATCTTGAATTTTCTCTTAAACTAAAAATTATATTAACGTGAAAATTTATATTCAGAAAGACTTAATTAAAATCTGTCTGAATATAAATTTTCATGTTAATATCATTTTAGTTTAAGAGAAAATTTAAGATATAAGTAGAGGGCCTGGTCAGGTATCTTGGTACTTGACTGTACAAATATTTTGAAGAGTGAGTCAGTCCATCATTTTGAACAACTTCCCTATAAATGTACCTATATCGAAAAACGAAAAACAAATTTTCATTTTCCATGGTAACGATATCACGTGACTACTACGAATTGTGAGACAATTTGACAAGTTTTCATTTTCCATAGTAACGATATCACGTGACTACTTCGACTTGTGTGAGAAACTCAATTTTTTTTTTCGTTTTTCGATATACATGTATTGGGAAATTTTTTTCAAAATGATGCACTGAATTACCCCTTAAAAATATTTGTACTTAATTTGAAAGGACATTGAATAATACATATATATAAGAGGTAAACACATTTAATCCGTAATATTCCCACTGGCCCTTAAACTTCCGACTTTCATAAAACTAACATCATTGGTCAATAATAGTCTAATTACACGAGAAAAATACTTAAAAGAAAATTGCTTTGTTGTATTGTTTTGTTTATAAATATTCAAAAAAGTCCAGAAAATATCTTAGAAATTTTAGAAAATAAAATTATTCTTTTCAATTTTGTTATTTTTCTTTATTATTTATCTGAATATGTTCAATTTCCTACTTTATGAAATTTATTTACTATCAATTCGACCAAGTATTTAACAAAGTACAATCTTAAGTACATTTTTTTTTCAAATATATAATTCTGGTTCTATCCTCTAATCTATCTTATCGATAGAAAGTTAAGGTGGACATAGACATAAAAAAAATAGAATTTGGCTATTAAAGTCCCATATTTTTATACCAAAAAAGATATTAAAATGCTAATAAGCTTGAATAACAAACCAAATAAATAAAAAATTAAATTATCTAAAAATATACTTCGTGTCAAAAACGGCACAGGGTCAGGATGTATTCAAGGGTTTAGGGTCCTAAGGCTAAATTAGGACAACCCCGCAACTACAACTAGAATTATTAATTAGAACCCGTAAGTAATACCATGGGCGTCTCCGCCTCAATGCCAAACTTGCCGGAAGTTCTGGCAGTGGTAAATAAAGACAGAGCGCAACTTTGTTATAAAATAAATATACACAGACAAATCACACAGATTGAGCTAGCCACAAAGTAAACTCGAGACTTGTGTTATGGGATACTAGCTCAACGATACTATCTCAACGATACTATATTTTACAACAAATAAATATTGTTATGAAATAGGGGTTCAAGATTTGGAGTCAAAAGCCAACAGTTTTCTTAGAACTTGCAAGACTCCTTTGGAATGTTCTACTTCTAGCAGCTTCGCGAAAATATATAGTAGATAAATCCAAGACACAAAAGATCATTTTCCATTTTGACCTGACCGGAGATCGAATATGGGCGAGCTTATAGAGGATATATATTATACTCTTATTATTTTCTTGTAGGTATTTAATATATACTTTTCTATTTAGTTTACACATTCTGTCGCATCACCCAAATTATTATCCACTTGTTTCAATGGTTGACAGGCATAAAATTTATGTGCAATAAAGTTTAAATAAATAAATACCTCTTTATTGTAACCCAAAAGAAAAATGAAACTCAAAGTAATAATAATACATAAAATGAGTACAATGGGCGGGCGGTCTTATCGCTTAAGAGCGGCCTTCCCGTCTTACTTTTCATACAAACGCTCTTACGTGATTATGATGTTATAACTGATCTTTCTATATTTTTTTTCATTAACTTGCATCTTTTGCGCTATTTAATTTAAATTTGAAGAAACAATTCAGTATAAGCCTCCAAAAATCTGCTTTTTTGCACAAATTTTACTTGAAATTCGACCTTTTATAAAGTACACATAAATTATAAAGGTAAAAAAAAATATTTCGATAGAAACCTTGCAAATGTAATGAAAATTCTAAATAAAAACCATTTAGGTATTTCACACACTTGTGAGGCTTACTGAAAAACACGTATCACCTGGAACAAGTTTTATGAAATTTCCGCACCCAATGAAAAGTGAACATTCGTTCAATGGACAGTTATGTTGGCTTTGGCCCCATGAACGCCTCAAAGGGACCCGCCCCATGGACCCGTGGCTGAAAAGCGTACCAACATATTAATAATAATGTCATTCAATAGAATGTAAACCGAGCCCTCAGGCGCTATCTCTCCCTTTTTGCTTTCTCTCTTTTTCTAGCATTGCCTTGGATGAAATAAGAAGCTTTACAAACTATGCTGACGTTGACGACAGAGCGGCCGGGAAGGGCCGCCTTAAAGCGATCATTGGAAGACCAAACATTTTATCAGATTATCATCGTTTTAGCGTAGCGTAGCCTCCTAAGGATTTCCAATATGACCGATCAAGAGCGGCCTGCATCCAGCGCATTCCACCAATCTTGATCAGGTTGTCTGACCACCTCGTGGGTGGGAATCCTACGCTTCGCTTGCCAGTGCGTTGTCACCAGTCAAGAACCTTCGACTGTTGGCCATCGGTTCGTCGCGCTATGTGTCCCACCCACTGCCACTTTAACGTGCTAATCTGCTGTAATTCAGCGTAACATTTACAAGAAAAACAAACATAAAAAATCTATTACAGATTCTTTTTCGAACGACTTCGCAAATCTTTAACTACCGGAAATTACGTTCGGCGTGTGACCGCACTCCGCCTTTACTTTTTGTTGAACTAGACCGGAAGCAGTCCAGCAGGCGGTCGTAATAGCGGCTACGACTTCCGGTTATCGGGCGAGTTATGTGGACTTGGGTGGAGGATTCAGTTTACGTTCCAGCCGTTATATGGTAGATTAGATAAAAGTTTACCTGCGATTAAAACTAGGTTAGTTTAATTTTGTTTTAGGGGGTAAAAATGGGACCCTATCTGTCTGTCTGTCTGTCACCAGGCTGTATCTAATGATCCGTGATAGCTAGACAGTTGACATTTTCATAGATGGTGCACTTCTGTTGCCGTTGTAGCAACAAATCTAAAAACAGAATAAAACAAATATTTAAGGGGGCTCCCATACAATATTTTTTTTAAATAGATAATGGTACGAAACCCTTCATGTGCGAGTCCGACTCGCACTTGGCATTTTTAATATATTTGCGTTTTCTTGGAATACGTTTAATGAAAAACTTTACTAAAGTTTAACAAATAAGTTAGTAAGCCACGCAATATTGCGGAAAAATTGGAACTAAATTTAACATATTAAAAAGCAACCGTTGGCGCCATCATTTTAAGCACTAAGTTGTTGATCTTTACATATACAATAAAAGCAGCAAAATATATTTCATTCTATTTTACTCTACAGTAAGAATTTACACGTAGACGGGTTTTAGTTTATTTTTTTTTTTTAATGTGTCTTGTTCTTAATCAATCGATGTTAAAGCACGGTTTTATTTGTTTAACACTTGTAAACTATAGACAATACAAACTGGAATTAGAGGAACCTTTTTTGTTGGTTTTAATATTTCAAATTGGAGTTACATTCTTTGTGGTCATACGAATTTTTTTTATGTCATATTCACTCATCTAAGTGCGGGTTGCTTAATTTGCGAAAGTGCCAGCAATGCGTACTCACTCTGGGCCACCGAGCGAAATAATAAGTACTAGTACTCACGTACAGAAGTCTCACTTAGCAAAGAAATTCAAAGAAATATCTACTTAATGTGGTTAGCGCTATGGTTTAATTTAGCTCGCGTCTGTACTAAGCATCTACTCGTCTTATTACTCTGGACATACGATTCATAATGGGTAGGTACTTACACAAAACCGATTCAGTGATCGGCGGATTTAGTACTGAATTTCCCACTCCGAAGCGGTCGCCGCGCAGGTATATTTTCGATATCTAAACGGGGAGGGACACAGGCTTAACCAAACTCATTAAACCTACTTGAAGTTTAAAATGGATTATCAAACGTTGTCCATTCATTTAACTCACCACACAAATTTTACATTCCTCGTCTGACATTTGAACTCCAACATCTAAGCCGCCATTTTGAAAGGCATTATTCTAAAAGGCCGATTGCCCGATAGCCATTATCTTCTACCCAAGTTAATTGGCTCAGAATAAGTTCGGACGAAATTCGGATAGGCATCTACTTGACGGAGATCATTGTGAACATTGACTTTTATGGCGCCATATTGAACCTAGACATTGCATCATCGAGTGTGGTTAGTTAACATTGGTCAGATTTTTCGAGTTGTTTAAAGGGACTTGATGGAGCTGAATGTTTGTCACCTAGTCATCATTAGTCTTAGCCATGGTCCCATTTTGATAAAATTTCTATGCGACTTCCTGACAAGTACCTATGTTCAAACAAAAAATATTTTTTTAAATCGGTCTAGGAGATTTCGAATAATCGGTGAAAATACATGAATAAAAGATTCCGTCGAATTGATAACTTCCTCCTTTTTGGAACTCGGTAAAAATGACCGTATACAATTACTACAAAGACATAATGATACTTGAGTACGAAGTAAGTTTAAAATACAATACCAAAAAAAAATACTCTTTATTGCACCGTAAACAAAAGGAAAAACAAATAACAAAAAAAAAAGAAGACAGAATCTAGATAAAAAGGCGGACTTATCGCATAGCAATCTCTTCCAGTCAACCTTTGGGTAGAGGAAGAGATGAATATTTAAAAACACAGTTTTAGTTTAGTACACTACCTACATTCTACTACTATATTTTCTACCCCAACTTCAGAAGGCGCGCATAGCCGTTGGTCCCGGCTGTCCTCATTGTATCTAAGACAAGCCATCTAAGATGCCTTAAAGCAGCTTAAACATATGACAGTGTTGGTCACTTGCACATACGTAAAACAAACGAACAACTACCTTTGCCTGCGACTTGAAAGGTAAAGTAGTGGTGCTAAAATGATATCGTTAGGGCCGGAACAGACAGGGCGCAAGTTGCGCCGCGTAACAGCTAGTGATGGGCGGTGCATAAATAGTAAATACTCAATCAACCCATTTGAATATTTACTCAGTAGATTGAGTAAATACCCTATAAATAACCGTATTTATCCATTAGGTTGATTTATATGAGTTATGACTCATATTTTATATTCATATTCATTATTTCACGTTTTTAACATTTTTGAAACTTACTTCTAGTTTACACTTGCAATTTTTGTCGAAAAGTGTGTGCATAGGCTATAATATGCTTAAAATGTAGGTAAAATATATGAAAATTTACTAATCATACACTGAAAGTAGGCTTCTTTGACTTATTATAATTTTTTTGCTGGAAGATGTGCTAAGACGTAATTATATGTTAAAATAAGTAAACAGACATCAAATGGGGTGTCAATATATGAGCACGCTCTATTAAGTCTAATGAGTAAGTAAATAAATTCTCAAATGGGTACATTGAATTCTTTCCACTGCCCATCTCTAGCTGTTACGCGACGCAACTTGCTTCCCGTCTGTTCCGGCACTTAAATAGGTATTTTATGATCTCTTAAAGAAGTACATGAATTTTGTGGGGTCCAGTGCTACCCCCTAGATAAAATCTCAAACTATTTTATGAACTGTTTACTATAAAATAAGAACGTGAAGCTTTTCTACGCACATTAGCCAAAGTGGCCGTTTTTCGCAAATATGCGTAGAAGAGCTTCACGTTCTTATTTTAAACTGTAAACAGTACTTCATAAAATGGTTTGAGAGGTTATGAATTGGTCGAGACAAAATTTTAATGATAAATCCATTTCCTTTTAACTAATTTATTTAAAATGAAGGCAACACTGGACCCCACAAAATTCATGTATCCCCTTAAAGTCAAATAAGTACAATACCCAGCACGTAAGTTGAACAAAATGGCGTTCGTCGTTGTACGTTATTTGTTCGTTTAGAATCACATTTCTATCCGAACTTCATATAGAAATGATTTCGGCTTTGAAGAAAGACCAAAAAATCTCTTTTAACACGTTTAACTCCAAGCCAACGGCCGCCATTTTTGTTCAACTTACGTGCCGGGAATTGTACCTAAGTGTTTTGTCTAGCGTACGAGATTTATTGGTCATTGTTACAGACCAAGCTGCGGTTGAACTTGCAAATAAACTTTTTGTTCCAACAACTTTCTATTTTAGTAAGTATTCATTTTATTTTAAATAGACTGATGAAACCGGTGGTTGGAACTTTATATAATCCTGCAATGCTAAAATACCGATGCCTCGGTAAGATACATTTCTGATTTTCTGTCGGCGTTTCTTCTCAGCAGTGGTCGTTACAAAGCGCTTAGCGCGGTAGCTTTTCTTTAAAAATAAATAAAATATCAATATATTTTACTCGTAACGTAAATTATACTTAATGACGTGTAAAAGTGCCTGTCTAATTAGTGAATAAACATTTGAATCTGAATATCGTAAGTGTTTTCAGGGTTCCGCTCCCAAAGGGTAAAAACGGGACTCTATTACTAAGATTCCGCTGACCGTCATATTTAATGGGCTCCCATACAACAAACGTGAATTTTTATGGGAAATGGTACGACACCTTTTGTGTACTTGAAAATAAAAATGGATCATCATTCAATCCGACTCGCACTTGGCCGGTTAATTTTTAATAGCTTCATAACGTCACGGGATTTTTTCCTATTGAAATTACTATCTAATTCAGTGTTGTTTAATTTTTACTCATAAAATACTCAAACTACATTTTGCAAACAACAAAAACAAGCGAGACAATTGACGTCCGTCTTTTTGTTTAATTTTTATGACTCTGAATAGGTTTATTTGTTTCTTTGAAATAATTTTATTGTACCAAAGAACAAATTAAAGTACTAAATTCGAAAGAGAGGTTCAAGTCCTTTGATTCTATTTTTTGGTCAGCGCACGTATGTTACGCGTTTGTTCTGTGCAAAGATTTGATAATGATTTAATATACGGTTCTGTGTTATAAATATTGCCTGTAAGGCCCATGACATTTTTAATGACTATTATGAGGCGTTCTCTTTCAGATTATCCAAAGTTATTTCTACCTATCAGACTTTACGAGGTAGCATTCAATTAAAAGCTAAGGCTGCCATCAGACGGACTGCATCGCAGCAACCGCACATAGTCGATATATACAACTGCATGCAGTTGTACATTCGACCTCGTTCAGTCATGATATCAACTTCATGCGGTCGGCTGCAGTCGTGTGAAGTCGATATTAACTGTATACAGTTGTGACTTCAACTTTATGCGGTCGGCCACAGTCGTGTAGTGTCGACGCACGCTGCCTTCGCTAACCGCATACAGTTAGTGCGCAGTGCGCACGACTGCAGCCGACCGCGTGAAGTTGATATTATGACTGAACGAAGTCGAACGCATGCAGTTGTATATGTCGACTACGTGCGGTTGCTGCGATGCAGTCCGTCTGATGGCAGCCTAACCTTCCTAATCTTCCACAGACAATAGCTTAAGTGCCGCAACAGACAGGGCGCAAGTTGCGTCGCGTAACAGCTAGAGATGGGTAGTGAATAGAACTCAATCTACCCATTTGAGTATGTCATCACTAGATTTAATAAATAGAGTAAATAGAGCGTGCTCATATATTGACATCGCATTTGATGTCTGTTTACTTATTTTAACATAAAATTATGTCTTTGCACACCTCCCAGCAAAAAAAATGATAATTAGTCAAAGAAGCCTACTTTTGCGTATGATTAGTATGGTATTTTCATATATATTAACGTCGCATTTAACGTTTACCGACATTTTAAGCATATTATGGCGTATGCACACACTTTCCGACAAGAATTGCAAGTGTATACTAGATTTAAGTTTTAAAAATTGTCATGAAAACATGAAATAATGAATATGAATATAAATATAAGTTGCAACTCATATAAATCAATCTACTCACCAAATGGATAAATTAGAATATTTATCGGGTATTAACTCAATTTACTGAGTAAATATTCAAATGGGTTGATTGAGTATTTATGCAACTCCCATAACTAGCTGTTACGCGGCGCAACTTGCGCCCCGTCTGTTACGGCCCTAACAAAACAATCCTCTTAGCATACCATTCATACGGCATACCTGATTTGCATTTGGTGGGCGGCAGCGGGCACGCGCAGCGACCTTCGCAATCGCAGTCGCAGTTGTCCACCGCTGCTGTCCATGGTGGCGCCACCGTCACACCTGGCACCTGAAAAAATACCTGGTTAGATACATAATATTTATTTTTTTCTAAAACTGTATTGTTACAAAGTAAAAATATACTTTAACAAATAGTGGACATAATGCTAAGAGCATTTTCTCCCAGTCAATCATAGGGATAAGCAGAGAAAATTGTGCGACGCAAAAAAGCAATAAGCAATAATATATAAGATATATATATATATATATGACGGATAGTCGCCCCGAGGGGATAGTTGCCTTAATGGCAATTACTCTAGTTTTGCGAATGAAACACATGTTATTTCATATATCTATCAAGAGACTCTGCAACTACAACTAGTTGTCCGTGTTGCATGTCTCTGTGTGATTGCATGGGAGTCATGGGACGTCTAGATGCAATCAAAGTTTTTGCGGGATAAATTTCTTCGTTCTCGACGGGGCATCTATCCTAAACGTTATTTACATGGATTAGGCAACTATACCCTATATGGGATTGTTTTCCCAAAATTTAGAGGTCCGCAAACATCGCCAATACTGTGGAAATATCAAAGATAATGTTTATTCCTTTTATAAGCTTATAAGGTTATGAACCAAAGTAACTACCTGTTTTACAAAGAGCTTTTTAAACAAAGAGATATAAAGTAATTTCAAAAAGTTGCGCATCTATCCTGGTTTTACCCTACTTTATAGTATTGTGGCCGAATTTTCATTAGAGATGAGTGAGTCACTGTATCGTTTTGTTGAGGAACAGTCCATGGGCCAAATATTCTTTGGGTGAAAAGTTATTGGTCAAAACATTCTATTGGTTAAGCATTCACAGCGTAAAGTTATGTTGGCGAAACGTTTCTGAGTGAAAACTTCTTTGGATGAAAAGTCAATGGTTTTAATATAATGTTGACTAACAGTTCATGGACCAATCGAGAGTTCGTAAACCTTTTCGGAATCGCGAGGATGTGCTGTATTTTTAAGATTGCTACCAATAAGATTCTGATGTCAGGTAGAGATCTTTTTCGCACGCGCAGTGGGCGCAAAAGGCCACTTTTTATCCCAGGAGCACTGTCATTTCTCCTAATTTTCAAAATTTGCCAAAGCAGATAATAATTATAAGTATAGTCAATATTACCTACATTTTTTTTTAAAGAAAATATGGCTAAGACTTTTTCACAGCACTACGGGCGCTTCCTATACGGGACCCCGTACAGCTTTGAAACCAGCCTTAAAAAATTTCAAGAGTCTTTCTTACCTTTTGTTCTAAGCTAGGCCCAAGCGTAGTCACCCTCAGCTCACTAGCTTCAACCAACTCGCCTCTGTTGTCATCTGCGATGATATTAATATCAACCTTGCTGACTCCATCTTCAATCAAACTCTTCAACCCATCAACCTCCTTACTCCTCTCACCCGTATACGTATAATTTGTTCTCTCTGGCAGTGTTGTTGTGTGTGTGTCGATATGTTTTTCTCTTACGATAGACTTATTTCTATTGGACGGAGCCACAACTAGCTCAGCGGAAAAAGATACATCTTTCTGGTATAACACATCTTCTTCTGTGTCGGATGATGGGTCTGGCGATTTTGTGGCGTTTAGTTCTGTAAACAATAATAAAATTAAATAAGGTGAGGTCGCTGTGTGGTTACCGGCAGAGTAGAATGGAACCACTCCAAGTATTACTGTGGATGTCGTAGAAGGCTACTTCGGAAATACAAGCTAGCCATCTGGCTAGCGTGGAGAGTGTAGGCCAAATCCTCTGGCTGCGCTGGCTGCTCTGGCCAAGTTCAAGGCTCTGCTAGTATATGTCGTGGAGCTCTTGATATATCTGTTCGCAGAACTCTTCTGCCCTGCACCTCCCTGAGACGTGGGCTTCTACGCCAGGCTTGGAAGTGGTACCAAAAGTACAGGTTCTGTACCGGTATTTAGAAGTTCTTTTCATTTCAGTACCTGGGTACCTGTTCTAGATGGGTACCGGTACTCCTCCTTAAATGTAAAGGTACTGTTGGGAACGGCCACGCTTTCGACCTCCTTGCGTTTGCCTAAATATTTTTTTATATAATTTTGTTTTTGGATTATGGATTTGACTGACGATTGCTTGTCATGTAAGAAAAAGGGAAAATTTATATGTTGATTTAAATAAACTATTTTAAAGAAAATCTCTCTGTTTTCGCCAATAAAACCCGAGCCAGCGCCTCTCATCGTCTACAGACTGGTCCTTGAGCCGAAACCTGAGGCGGGTTTGGTACCATGTTTCGCACGCCGCCTACATCGCGCAAAGGAAAATTACGCGGTGCCGTGGAGGGCCCTGCACGAGATATGGAGCATCGAGAACATGAGGGTGAGATGCCGTCTCTTATTAAAAAAGAAGCTGCTGCTTCTGATAAGCAGTCGAGATCCGCAGCTAATAGAACAGGGTCACATTGTTCGTCCTTGTCACGGCGGAGGAACATAGAGTTGGAAGCGGCTAGAACTAAGGCCATACTTCAGATAGAGGCTACTCGAGCTCAGGCCGAGGCTACCGCTAAGATTAAAGCAATTCAGGCTGACTTAGTCGATAAACAGTTGGCCGCCGATATAGCGGAGTTAAACAGAGATAGACGGTCAAGATCATCCCGGTCTATCACCGGCAGTACGACTATGTCATTTGCCAGCAGAGTAGAGGAATGGATAGATGAAAGTCTGATGTCACAGCAGCGTCAGCCTTTACCAGAGCCGGAAATTCAGGAAAGTAGCTCTCATGATAATGTCGGAAATAATAAGAAGCAGACTGACATAGAGAAATTAGCCGACGCACTACAAAAAACCATTATTGCTTCTGCTACGTCAAAAGATCGTGACGATAAGCTCCTCACGAGATTAGCTACTTCGAAAGACTTGCCTTTTTTCTACGGTGACCCCCTTGAATGGCTGCAATTCAAACAAGCATTTTATGAGTCGTCGAAGCTATGTAACTATAGTGACACAGAAAACTTATGGCGTCTTAGAAAATGCCTACGCGGAGAAGCGAAGGATACGGTTTCATCTTTGTTAATTGGAGGTAATTTACCAAATCAAATTATCGAAACACTAGAGCTGCAATTCGGAAATCCCGACGCTATAATAAATAAGCTGATTGCCCAACTTAAAAAACTTCAACCTTTGTCCTTAAATTATCATAATAATATAGTAAGTTTTGCGATTAAAGTTAAAAACTATGTAAATGCCGCTAAAGCTATAGAAGAAAATGATTATTTAAGAAGCCCGGAAATGGCCGCCATTATAATCTCAAAATTTCCAAGTACCTTAGTCTGTAAGTGGACTGAATATGCATTTGAAAATAAGGAAAATGGCCTACCCAGGTTAGAAAAGTTGTCAGATTTTTTATACAAGGAAGCAAACAAAACTGCTGTATCTGGCGTAAGCCACATTCGTTATCAGAACATTGAAAAACGAAAACCGGATACTCATGCTGTCCTCGTTTCAGCTGGTAGTAGTGACGCTGGCGAGACCCCTAAGTGCAGGTTTTGTCGTGTGGGTCGCCACGCCTTACCCGTTTGCCCCAGGTTCAAAAGAGCATTACGTAAAGATCGTTGGCGGTTTTCTCGAACGCAACGCCTATGTTTTAAATGTCTGTCTAGTCGTCATCGTGAAACAGATACGTGCCAAGGCGCCAACTGTGATATAAATGATTGTGGGCAGCCACATCACCGCCTCTTGCACTGGGTCGCACCCCAAAGTAAAACTAAAGAAACGGACGCAGGCGATAAGCCTTCGGAGAACAGTGACGAGACAGTAACACAGACGAATGTACAGCAATGCTGTAAAGTATTATTAAAGATAGTGCCTTTGACAGTATACGGACCTAAGGGAAGTAAACATGTTCATGCTCTACTTGACGGAGGCGCGACAGTGACATTACTATCGGCAGATGTCGCAGATGAATTAGGCCTTTATGGCGAAAAACGCACGATGCGAGCACGTGGAGCATGGGACGTAGAATTAGTATGTCAAATGGAGTTGATTGATTTTCAGATTGCCAACAATAACGGAGAGAAATATCTTTTGAAGGGACGGAAGATAAAAGAATTGAACCTACCGACGCAGCATTTAAGCGATATTGATTTTACTAAATACAATGGACTGATACCAGAAGATTTTGAAATATGTGATTGCGGTGTACAGCCCAAATTGTTGATTGGCCAAGATCATCACGACCTTATCGCGACTGAGAAGTGTATACGAGGTAAGCAGCGTGCGCCGTACCTGACGAAGACTGCCTTGGGGTGGTGTGTCCACGGAAATAACGCGGTAAGTGAGTCTACGTGTATGTTAGCCGATCAGTGCTCAGAACCCGCTCTCAACTTTAAAGTATGTCCAAAACAGGGGGGAAATTTTGTACCCATTTGTCATTTGGTTTCGGTAGAAGATATAAAAACTCTCTCACAGCCATTACCGTATCAGTACGATGAAGATCGTGATGCAAAGTTATATGACGAAGTGCGTCAATCATTTATGTTAGAGTCCATAGGGGTTAGTTTAAAACCACGACAGAGTCCGGAGGATGTAAGAGCTATGGCTATTCTAGACGAAACGTCACAATTGATTGATGGTCAGTGGACTGTCGGTCTACCATGGAAACACGACGATGTAGTACTACCGGACTCTTACCCTCAGGCTTTTAATAGGCTAAAAATGTTGAAAAAAAAATGCTATGTAATAAGAATTACGCTTCCCGATATCGTGAACGAGTACAACATCTATTTACTAATAATTTTGCCCGGGAGTTGTGCGCTGATGATGATCGGTTTAAAGATCGCATATGGTACCTGCCACATTTCGGCGTCGACAACCCTAATAAATCTAAGCTCAGACTTGTATACGACGCGGCTGCAAAAAGTAAGGGTGTGTGTATTAACGATTTTCTTTTGCAGGGACCTGACTTATTGCAATCTCTCTTGGGAATTATGTTACGTTTTCGGGAGCATCCAGTTGGAGTAATAGGTGACATTAAAGATATGTTTTTGCGCATTAAAATAAGAAAAGAGGACATAAACGCTTTTAGATTTTTATGGAGAGAACAGACGTCCAAACCGGTAAAAAAATATGTTATGACTTCGCTTATATTCGGCGCGAACTGTTCTCCTTTCATTGCGCAATATGTCAACCAGTTTAAAAATACTGAAAGATTTCAAGAGGCTTTTCCTGAAGCTGTCCAAGCTATCAGGAAAAATCAGTATATGGACGACTATATTGACAGCTTGCCCGATGCAGAGCATGCGGTTAAAATGGTGAACGATATTTTGAATATAAATCAGCAGGGAGGTTTCCTCATGCGTAATTGGTTAACTAACAGTGTTGACGTTTTAAGAGGAACGCCAAAGGAAACCTTAAATGAAAAGGCTGTTAGGTTTAATATTGAAAATCAGTCTGAGCGTACTCTTGGTCTTCTTTGGTATCCAGCTACAGACAAACTAGATTTTGACTTATCATTTAAACGTATACCTAAAGCAGTATTTGATAAAGAACGAAAGCCTACTAAACGAGAGTTGTTACGAATAATTATGTCCATTTACGATATTCACGGATTTCTTGGTCCATTTACAATACAAGGTAAAATTATTATGCAAGAGGCTTGGAAAAGTGACATAAAATGGGATCAAGCTATTACGGACGAGTTATTTATTTCATTTCACGCTTGGTTAGAACAACTTCAGTTGTTAAATCGTATTTTAATTCCAAGATGGTACTTTCATACTGAAGATGAATTAATTAATTCATGTAACACTGCTTCAAAACACATCCGCACTGACGCTACGAGTGCTAAGGATTTAAGTACATTAGAACTGCATGTATTTTGTGATGCCTCGCCGTCCGCATACGCTGCAGTTGCTTACTGGAGAAAACAGTATGGCGATGGACCGGTGCAAGTGTCATTTATTGCCAGTAAAAGCCGCATCGCGTCAGTCAAAGGGGTCAGTGTTCCTAGACTAGAATTACAAAGTGGGTTATTAGGTAGTCGTTTAGCAGAGACAATTAAAACAGAACATCGCCTTAAACCTGATAAAACGTTTTATTGGACTGATTCAACCACAGTCCTACATTGGATCAGAAATGAAAACAAAAAGTACAAGCCATTTATTGCGAACAGGTTAGGAGAGATATGTAACACGTCTTCCATATCTGAATGGTACTATGTGCCATCCAAATGTAACCCAGCTGATCTTGCTTCGAAGAAACACGAATTTATTCTGAGTAGTGATTCTATGTGGTTTTCTGGGCCTACTTTCTTGCGTGAAGAGCGTCATCATTGGCCACAGGATCCTGTGAAAAAAGAAGTTATTAATAATGATGTTCTAGAGAAAATACAAGCAATTTCGAGTGAAGATGCTGAATCTAATAGCTTACCTGTACCCGATTCCCGTCGGTTCTCGAGTTGGCTGCGGTTATTGCGTAGTTCTGCTGCTGTGTTGTTTTTCATCGAAAAATGTAAACAGAAAAAAGTAGAATTCAACGGTGAACTACTAAGAAAGGCAGAAATGTTACTTTTACGTAATGCACAAATACAGTCGTTTAATGATGAAATACTTTCTTTGAAACAGAATAAACCGTTGAAACGAGACAGTCGTTTGCGTGAGCTTACACCATACTTTGATAATGAAGGTCTTCTCCGAGTTGGCGGGCGCATAGCCGCTGTAAAAGGAGTTGAAGAGTGTGTGAAAAATCCTATTATCCTAGATGGTCGTGATCACATGACGAGGTTAATAGTAAAAGACTACCATGTACGCGCGCAACATTCGTATAATGAGTTAGTAGTGAATGAGTTACGGCAAAAGTACTGGCTTTTGAATCTTAGGCCTACTGTACGCACTGTCGCTTCTCAATGTCTTATTTGCAGAATAAGAAAAGCTACACCAATACCTCCACGACTTGGTGATCTACCCGAAGAACGGTTGACGCATCACGAACGTCCGTTCACTGTATGCGGGGTAGATTTGTTTGGACCAGTAGAGGTCACTGTTGGTCGGCAGAGGCCAAAAAGATATGGTGTGCTTTTTACGTGCCTAACAGTGCGCGCAGTGCATATTGAGGTAGTAGCTTCTTTGACTACTGATTCTCTTATTATGGCTTTGCGACGAATGGCAGCTAGACGTGGATGGCCACGTACAATCTTGTCCGACAATGGGACCAATTTGAAAGGAGCGGATGTTGAATTAAGAAAGGCCTTTCAGGAAGTTGATCTAAAGGAACTTGAACAAGAAGCTTTTAACAGAAGTGTGAACTGGCGTTTTATACCACCAGCCAGCCCACACATGGGTGGCGCTTGGGAACGTCTGATACGCTGCGTTAAAACTTCCTTAAAGATCGTTCTTAAAGAGAGAGCACCCCGTGAAGAAGTTTTGTCTACTTTTCTTGCTGAAATCGAAAATATTATTAATAGTAGACCCTTGACGCATGTATCAGTAGACCCCAAGAGTGACGAAGCTCTTACTCCTAATCATTTTTTGTTAGGAAGCTCTTCCAACTTACCTCTACCAGGTTTATTCAGCGATGGAGATTTGTGCCTCGGAAAACAGTGGCGAATGGCGCAACGTTTAACAGATTTATATTGGAACCGCTGGGTAAAGGAAGTACTACCTGAACTAATCCCAAGGCGAAAGTGGAACCAAGAGGGATTGCAATTAAAAGTAGGTGATTTAGTTATAGTTGCCGATTCATCATCACCACGTAATACTTGGCCAAAAGGAATAATAGAAAAAGTTTATCCTGGTCCAGACGGACGAGTTAGAGTAGTAGACGTTAGGACGAGAGCGGGAGTGATGAAGCGACCGGCTGCACGCGTGGCCTCACTTACACGAGGTGTTGAGTGTCCCAAAGGACACTAGGGGGGGAAAATGTTGGGAACGGCCACGCTTTCGACCTCCTTGCGTTTGCCTAAATATTTTTTTATATAATTTTGTTTTTGGATTATGGATTTGACTGACGATTGCTTGTCATGTAAGAAAAAGGGAAAATTTATATGTTGATTTAAATAAACTATTTTAAAGAAAATCTCTCTGTTTTCGCCAATAAAACCCGAGCCAGCGCCTCTCATCGTCTACAGGTACCTTATTCATGTACCTGTGCTATCTGCCTATACTTGTACCTGCTCGTATCTGCTTTCTCACACTGACGTGAATTGTACCGGTACTGGTACCGGTATAGTACCGATACTGACGAAAAAATAGTACCGGTACAGATAGTACAGGTACTATGTCTGGCACCATAAATACTTGTATTTCAATCCTTGCTTCTACGGGACGTAACTAGACTCCACTTTTAGCTCGAACCCCGGCTCTTAGCCTCACACATAAGTCCCGTCGTGGAGCTCCCGGCATAGCTGTTCGCAGGGACTGTCTGCCCCGCCCGTCCCTGAGACGTGGACTATACGTACCTAGACAGCCGTACCCGTCCACTTGCAGCCCCAACCCCGGCCCGCAGCCGCACTCAAAAGTCCCGTCGTGGAGCTCCCGTATCTGTTCGCAGGGATTGTCTGCCCTGAATCTCCCTGAGACGTGGGCTATACGTACCTAGACAGCCATAGCCGTCCACTTGCAGCTCGAACCTCGGCCCGCAGCCGCAATCATAAGTACCGACGTGGAGCTCCCGGGATAGTTGCTCGCAGGGACTGTCTACCGCGCACCTCCCTGAGACGTGGGCTATACATACCTAGACAGCCATAGCCGTCCACTTGCAGCTTGAACCTCGGCCCGCAGCCGCACTCATAAGTCTCGTCGTGGAGCTCCCTGCGAACAGCTATGTTCGTAGGGAGCTCCACTGTCTGCCCCGCACCTCCCTGTGACATGGGCTGTATGTCCCTAGACAGCCGTACCCGTCCACTGGCAGCTCGAACCAAGGCCCACAAACGCACTCATAAGTCCCATCGTGGAGCTCCCGGCATAACTGTTCGCACGGATTGTCTGCCCCGCGACTCCCCGAGACGTGGGCTATACGTACCTAGACAGCCGTAGCCGTCCACTTGCAGCTCGAACCCCGGCCCGCAGCCGCACTCATAAGTTCCGTCGTGGAGCTCCCGGCATAGTTGTTCGCAAGGACTGCCTTCTCCGCACCTCCCTGAAATAAAAGGAAGTTTGTGAACGCTAGGTAGGAAGAGTTTTGAGTTTTTAAAACCATCGAAAAATAAAAAAAGGTCTCGGGTTCGATCCCCGGTCAGGTCAAGATGGAAAATTATCTTTTTTAGATTGACTGGGTCTTGGATGTTTTTGCTATAAAAATAGTATCGTTGAGTTAGTATCTCATAACACCAGTCCTATTGAGAGATGTGAAAATGAGTTTCTTTCGGCGTTTCTTCTCAGCAGTGGTCGTTACGAAGCGCTGGTATCGGTAGCTTTTCTTTAAAATAAATTACACGTAATGTAACTTATACTTAATGACGTGTAAAAGTGCCTGTAAAGGTCTAATTGCTAACATTTGAATTTTGAATTTTGAGTGGCCTATGTCCTGCAGTGGACGTTACGAGGCTGAAATGATGATGATGTTGAACACAAGTCTTAAACTTACTTTGGGGCTAGCTTAATCTGTGTGATTTGACCGTATATATTTATTTATATCTGTGACATAGAAAGAAGTGTTTCAACATCTGAATAAAAGACATGTCTCAGTTGAGGATCTAGTCTTGTAGAAATCGCATTCAGTCACATGATCTAACAAACTTCACACGATAAGAAAAATTCCAAAAGAACTTCTTGTAATATTTTTTCAAGACTATGACTAAAGTACTGATATTTAACATTTAATTCTTGTGTTCAATTAAAGCCCCTTAAATAGACAAATTCGCAAAATATCGTATCATTTTATCGAGTAACCTTAAGAATTTCCTTACTCTAGACTCTAGACTTTTCCATTTAAACGTAGTCTACGTTTTATTTTGAAACGACATGTCAGATTTCGTTACAAATTTGTAATAATAAAGAAATTGTAATTATCTTGGGTTATAAATTGGTTTCCAACGGTAAAATTATGAACTGGAAAGAAAATATAAGGGTGTAGAAGTTTTCCATACTGATGGTCAAATATGATATAATACACTATATTCTCTTTTAAGTTCATAATTTTACCATCGGAAACCAATTATAAACTTAGATAATTGCAATTTCTTTAAAGTTACATAATTTTGCCCATATCGGACATGTCGTTTCAAAATAAAACGTAGACTACATTTATATAGGAAAGTCAGATTCTGTCCAGGGTAAGGGGACTCTTAAGTACTTTGTTTACAAGATTACTGAGTCAAATCACATGAGTAGATATGAAAGTATTTTGCTGACTTCTGTCTTTTCAAAATACTTTCATATCTAAATTTTCATTACTAAATTCGGTAATTACCTAAATTTAGATTAAGCATAGTTCCTTCTTATTTGTAGTAAATTTGCCCTAAAATAAACTCGATAGCTATACATCACCGGGTTTATAAAGGTTTGCAAATAGCCGACAAAAAGGAGCGGACGTTTGACCCAAATTGTATGATAAATGAGCGAGCCCACGAGAAGTAAGCCAGCCTCCATCTTGGCCTATCTTTATTTGTTAGTGTCGTGGTGTAACCCGCTGCACACCGCGGTTTCGACATTTTTATTTTATAAGTATTTTATTAAAAATATTTTAAACTAATAAATGTGCATCCGTGTCATTTTAATGTTCTTCCTCCTTTATTTTATGTATAAACACGCCTGTATGCCTCTTTTACATAAACATCTCCTCTCACAGGCCTACTGGAAGAGATCGCTTTTGAGATAAGTAGTGCCTTTGTACAACGTTTATTTGATGTATTCTCTGTATAAATTTTCCGTGTACATAAATTGGCAAGTAAAAAAATATTAACTAATACTGGAAAAAACTACTTATACCTACTGGAAAAAAATAATTACCTTACAATACTCCATAGGTACCTATAATCAAATCTTCAGAAGGTAAAACCAAATCTGCTGTGCAATTTTCATGAGTTAGTTTTGTGTACACGTAACAAATCTCGTTTGTCATATAACAATTAATCTTTTGAAACACATTTCGAGTTGTTTATGGTCATAAATGACAGCACATAAATAGAATTCCGCATTCTCTCGATACGAGTCCTTTAGAGCCCATTTATATTTCTTCGCTTTTTTATTCCTCAATTTGACCCTAACTATACAACCTTTTGATTGCTTCGTCGGAGCTTCTGGTGACAAATCTTTCTATAAGTCTAATACGAGTGGCGGGCGAACGGAGCGCAGGCGCCTTAAGACGCTCACTTACGTGTTGAAAAGTCAAATCTGAATCGGTGTGGTAAAACTAGATGTGGTTTTCGACGCTGTCAGCAAGCATTTTAGTGTTCTTATATGTCTCATGTTAGATCGAGATAGAGGAGCTCGGTAGCCGGGAAGAGTGCTCATTGCTAGCGCTTTCGCAACTAAAGCGACACCGAGTGTAGTCCGCACTTGGATGGGTGACCACAAATGCCTTAAAAAATTATTGAGCTCCTCCGTGCCTCGAAGTCACGTGTAATCCGCTGGTCCCGGTTGTCATTTTATGGCAGTAGTCAAACTATGTCAGATGCCTTTAGGCAGCTTGAAAAATCTGACAAGAGTGTTAGCCACTTACACACACGAACAACAAACAACGAGTAAGCACGAGTTCGTAGTTTGTGAGGTATTCGCGCTGTCAGAACCTCTAAATCAAAATGTTCAGGCATTTGGCAGAATAATCAAACTCACATCACATAGGTACTTGTTCAAATAAGGTTTTCTATCCACTGAACATGTATATGTTATGAACGAAGTGATAAATTGGAGAATTTTTCATAATGCCCGGGCATTAGGAATAATGACAAGCGAATTTGAGCGAAGTAATAAATTATAATTAGAATTTCTTTATTTATCACATTGCCTAGACATTATGATTATTGTCCTGTGGCTTACAGGCAATCTGATAATACACAGAATAAATGCATGACATACGCGCTAACCAAAAAATAGTTTCAAAAGACTTGTAGCCAGAGCCGTAAAAATATTTAAATAAAAAAACGATAGTCAATAGTCTCGCATGGTTTTTGTTGTCTGCAATTTCAATAGTATCTTAATGAAGGCCGTGGACTGTCGCCGAGAAGCAGCGACAGTCAGTAACAGTTCGCGACTAAAACAATGTCGTCAACGCTGTCAATTGACATTGATGAATTATCGACGAAACATTGATTGACGACGTTGGCGATATATTGACGAAACATTAACGCCATATTCACGACATATTGTCAATTCGCTGACGCTCCGACAGAATTTCCACGATGTCGACTGTCGCTGTCTTTCGGCGACAGTCTATTGATAGCGATAGTCTATTGATAGGCTATCAAACGGCAACACTATTGGTTGCAATTTTCATTGAAATTGAAAGCGTATTAATACGCAACTAAAAGTTTATAGCATGATAAGCATTATGATAATGCCCGGACAATTTGATAATTTTAAAAGTTTTTATCACACTGCCCCCTCATATCGGCAATTTTTCATACTGCGCGGACATTTATTATACTGCCCAATTTATCACTTCGTCCATATTTTTCTTAGTCTTCGTCAATAATTTCAACTCTCACAACACTCAAATTTCAACAAATAATAAACAATAAACAATAAGCAAAATCCGTGAAACCCGCGGCCTGTGAAATGATAAAAGTGTCCCGCTAATTGACTGTGTACACTTGTTGATTCAAACCCGAACAAAGGTATTGCGGACCGTGGTTTGTTGGGGTGTCAACATAATATCAGGATTAGATTATAGCTACAGTTTTACTGCTTTTTACCCCCGTCAAAAAAGAGATGTACCGATTTCGG
Source organism: Acrobasis suavella (assembly GCA_943193695.1). Taxonomy (NCBI): domain Eukaryota; kingdom Metazoa; phylum Arthropoda; class Insecta; order Lepidoptera; family Pyralidae; genus Acrobasis; species Acrobasis suavella. The sequence continues at coordinate 3,752,236 of OW971950.1, forward strand.
TGCGGTTTTTATACATGAAAGCAAGTTCCCTTGCGCTGGTTCTTGGCCATGTTTGATGAAAATCGGTTCAGCCGTTTAATAGTACATTATGGTACTAGTGAGGTGGGTGTACCATGGAAGGCCACTCTAACAAATAAACAGTTATTATTCGTTTATTTACTGGATAAATAAAACTAACAAATATTTAAGTGATACTTTGTTTTATTACGTAACATATAAACCACTTTTTTGAATTGCAGATTTAATCAATATTGATTGAACTTAAGTTTCATTGAACTATTTCAAATGGCCTTGCTAGGAACAAGGCTCCTTAGAAGGCCATCATAATAAATCAGTCATTTAACACTAAAAGTTACTGAATAGCGATCTGCAATAAAAAGAAGTGGTTTATGTTACGTATAAAACAAAGTATTACTTAAATATTTGTTAGTTTCATTTATCTAGTAAATAAACGAATAATAACTGTTTATTTGTTAGAGTGGCCTTCCATGGTACACCCACCTTATTTTAAAGTCGTCAATTCCCGATATCAAAGAAGCGAGGGACCGTACTGCCTAAATAGTAGCGCGAGCGATTCGCCGTCGCGTCTGTGATTCCCAGTTCGATGGATGTCTGTGTAAATAGCAGGAATTTGTCATCACATGGCAATAACTACTAAATTTTAATAATTGGCCTTTGAAGGAGCATGGCCTTCCATGGTCCACCCACCTTGTTTAACATTGGTAGGCTCGGGTCTTAAGAGAGCTAAGGTCAGTAATCATCAATACACATGTGTATCATACGACGTTTTTCAACACACTTGTGAATAAAATAACAATAAAAACTCATTTTATTTAGTAGATAAAAAATTTATTTAGAGAAAAAATTAGTAAATGTGCAGTTAGTAAAATTATAATTAACTGTTTTTGATGGCATAGCGGTCTCATCAGATAAATTATTTATTGAAATACTTTCATTTTCTATTGTAATTTGAGATGGCTCATTATTCGTGTAGGTAGGTGAAATCCAATCATTGGATGTACTTGGTGTTTCGTCAGTAGGAAGCGCTTCTTTTTGTGATTTTTGCACAAATTTCCTTTTTATTTTGTATTGAATCTGCTACATTGCTAGATCGCCACCTACCATGACGCTTCAAAGTCATTATATCAGCTTCTGAATTAGCCAGCAATGTAGCTGAAGTTCTTCTGAAACTATATCAGTGTACTGACACAGTGTAGCTCTCAGCATCTGCTAAACCTAAAAACTTAGCGATTTCTTTAGGCATAGAACCAAATTTGTTTATACCTATAGGATGACAGGTACATTTACCATTCTGGTAATTTAGAAAGAAACGGTCAGTTTTTGCTTTTGGTGACCGCAAACTTTTATACTTCTTACTTTTTTTTTCGTAATAGGTATCTTCACTAAAAGCATCTGGCCATGGTTCTCTATGTTTTTTACCGTTATATTTGTTAATTCATGTATCCTACAGGCACCAGTTACACCAAATATTAAAGCGACGTAAAAAAAAAGAAACAATAATTAAGTTCAACACACAACACAGGCTGAAGTCGTGTAGATATTTAAAATTAATTTAACTAACCTTAGTAGCCAGATATTGGTTACCTGGAGCATCTTTTATAAATTTTTCAATATCGTCAGACGATAAAACCTTTGATTTCTTGCTTCTAAATCCATCAGATAGTCTCTTTAGATAAGCTGACAAATTAGAGTATATTTTTAAGTTCACTCCATTCTTTGTTCGGACTGTACTTTTTAACATTGAGTATAAACACCACAAAGAGCTAGGTTTGTACTTAAAAGATAATTCTTTAAAGTACGCCATGAACACATTTTCTGAAAAAGACTGCGTATTCTTGCTGTTTTGCCATTTTATGAAATTTTGGCACGGTAATCGATATTTTTCATTGGAGTTTTCAGGTTACTACCTGAAAACTTTCCATAACGTTAAGGGCTTCACATCTTATATCGGGCGGTGTACAACATAAATCATTTTCTTCGTAACTAGTACTTGTAGACATTTTAATTAATAAATAACTATAATTTCAATAGTGAAAACGAGTTGTGAAAAATGTTTCGCTATGGCGGGATAAATTAATCAGTTTTCTTATGCGTGCGCATTGCGATCGGCCACAGACTAAAAGGATGAGATTTTTTTTTATTTTCCGCGCATGGGATTTGCGCCTATTCTGTCACGTACAAAATGGCGGATTTAAAGTTTTCTTTTATTACAGAGAAAACAAAAGTTATGTTTGAGTGAATGCTTTATTTATTAAAAACGTACGAGTTAAAATTATCTATTTAAATAAGAAGTTGCATGAAATGAGCAAGCAATAGGAACATTAATTTATTTGTCCTATTGAATACGATCTTTTTTTTTTTAATAAAAACTTTTTTTATAACAAAGCAAAATCTATAACTCACTAGTGAGTTATAGCCATGAAAAAGTCACAGTTTGATTATAGGTGTCATTCCGTGCCTAATTGCGGTGACCATAGAGCCACTTTATGAGCAAGTGTGTTGAAAAAGTTATTGGAGGTTAAAACTTGAAAGTCAGGGTTTTCTGTACCAAATAATAGATGGCGCTACGGATATCAATTATAATATGTAGTTTCGTTACTCGTCACTAGATGGGGTTCTTGACAGTTAGGGGAATTTTTAATTTACCCATCAAATTATTAACCATTTCATACTTTCAAAAGAAAATTTTGTTTTTTCCGGATATGTAATAAAAATATTTTAAAATGTATCACCGCAGATACAGCTGAACACATTGGAATGAACTTATTAAGTAGCTGTGAAGATAGCTCATTTTGATTTACGCATTGGATATTCTGGAAAAATGCGAGGTTCCCGGAAGATGGAAGATGTCAGCTGGCAAGATACCATATAAAAAAAGAAAGAAAGATATCGCTCATAGCAGAAAATTTTGGCCTTATTCCGTCTCAGAGGCCAAGTTCCACTTCGGGCCAGCGGAGTCAGTAAGTAACTTACTTACTATGTGTATTATGTAAAAAGTAACTAAAAAGGCTTGTCTCACAAATTAAATTGGAAAGAAGAAACCATTGTTTTTCTCCAACCCAATTTTCCACCACAATTCACACGAAAACTAAATAACTGTCAATTGCACAAATCGAAGTCTATTCGTAGGCTGTAGTTTTTATTTAGACCAATAAACATAGCTAGTGTCAGTCGAGCGAGAGGGGATCAAAGGGGGTTTATATTAAAACGAACGCTCACGGAACGGGTTAGGGTTTGGTACAAGTCATAAACGGGAAACCAGCATTCAAATATTTCCTAGGCTCTTAATCTAGTATCTGACTGACTGAGAACGCCATGAAATTACGCGTAAATCCGGATCGAATGAAAAAGGAATCCAAAATATTGACAGATTGAAGTTGCTATAGTTACTGTAGCGAAGTGATACGCTCAATCGCCATGAAGGGAAGATCTTCCCGCCAGTCAACCGCCACAAAGGGAAAATCTTCCCGCCAGGCAAGGTGTTGCGGGATATATATGCGTCTGTCAGGAGTTGTATATATGAATTGAATCGGGCTAACCTTAAGATCGAGATATAGAATACTGATGGCGCCATCTCTTATGCTTCTTGTGAACTATGGTATCGCTTCGCTCATTGTTATTTGTGGTTGGAGTTCGTCGTGGTGGCGTAGAGGTCACCACAGTTACAATGTCCTTTTAGAGCGAGAAGAGGTTCGTGGTCTTCAACTAAGTTCGTACTTAAGAAAACCAAATTATTTTCTTTGGTCCCCAATGGGTATAGCTTTATTCTAATTCTATTCTATTTCTATTTTGAGCCTATGATGTCTACTGCAGAGCAAACGCCTCCCTTCTGGCCTTCCAACTCTCACGGTCAAGGTCTTCTGAGGTCCAGTCTTTATATAAAACTGTCAGTGTCTTCCCGCCCACTGATCACCGGGCATGCGGCAGATATGGCCTGGTATAATTTCTTTTATTTTCATACAAACATACAAATTTTCACGTCTATTTCCCATGGGGATAGGCAGAGACTATGGATCTCCACTTGCTACTATCATTGCAAACTTCTTTTGCTTCGTCAACACACGTTACTCTTTTCATGCATGCTCACCGATTATGGGAAGATACTCCTTATATCACCTTTCTTCTAAACAGATTTCATTCATTCTACCTGCTGTTAAGAAGCGGCAGTAAACTTAGCTGTAGTAAATGATCTGACGTCAACAATTACCTTTTATGAAATCGAAAAAAAACTGACAATTATCAAGTGATACAAATATTTAAAGATAAATAAATCATTTTTTACTTTTTTTTGTTTTCATATACTAATCGCTTCTCTCACATCTTGTGCCACAATCCAATCGCTGGTAATGAAATCAACGCGCTCGATGAATCGGTTAACACCAGTGACTGCCCACCTTTATGGGATAGTGTAAAATGGTTTACCGTCATAGAGCTATTTATCAATAGCACGTAAACACTATTAAAAAGGTTTACTTATAGTGTTAGTAAATAACCCAGGCCACAGCAAACTCTTTTTTTTTTACTAGCTTGTAGGTGTAGTTCCACTCCACAGCTGAACGAAGGCCACACTCCCCCTTACCCTTCCACACGTCCCTATCTTCAGCGATCTTCTGCCAGTCGTACATAAACTTATCAAGGTAGTGCCGTCATCTGGTGTTCCGTCTACCATTGTTGCCGTTTTAGCGCTTTGGGCGCCAGATCTAACGCTTTTTTAGTGTGTTTAGCACCCATTTTAGAACGGCTTTTTATACATTTAGCGCCCATAAAAATTACGTTTAGCGCCCGAATACGTACGTTACGTTTTTCATACAAAATTCAGAATTTTAGCGTTTTTCGTAGATCTCGTAGCGCTTTTTCGCTTAGAGTCGGCAGCTCTCCAGATAGACTCCACTGGAGTCCATCCAGAGTCAGAATTTAGACAATCTGGCCCATCTTTCGCGGCAAATACAGCAGACATGCCCCACGCAGTTCCATTTCAACAGAAAATTATTACTATGATAAAATCAAACGGGAATTAACGTTAGCAAGAAATAATATGCCACGCCTACCACGGTATCTCCTACAATACGATATTTTCAGGGTGTAACCTCGTTGCCTAATAGTTTTTAGTAAAAAATTGTAGACTATCATCAAATCGTTTACAACTTCTACAATTTGAAAAATGAAATCACGCCACTGACCACAAATTACCAACCCCCTAACCCTAATAATTTCTGCACAATCATGCTTCCACATAGGAATCTGGAGGTCTACAACTTTTTTGATTAATTTTCTCTATACGATGGTATATAAATTATCATTATGCCTGTTATCCTGGAACAGGTCAAACAATTATGTTACTCAACATTTCGTGTAACGCACGCGTCTTTGCAGAATCAGTTCCGATTTAGCAACCTGCGAAAAGGAACTTCATTTCTAAATAAGCGACCAAGTGCGAGTCAATCTCGCCCATGAAGGGTTCCGTAGCAGCAAGTAACATAATATAAAAGTTCTTGTAGTTCGTTGTAACTTTGATCGATGTTTCAATAAACACAGTGGGGGGACACACATTTTACCACTTTGGAAGTGCCTCTCGCGCAAACTATTCAGTTTAGAAAAAAATTATAGTAGAAACCTCAACATCATTTTTAAAGATCTATCCATAGATGATTCCCACACGGATGGATTTGATGAAAAAAAAAAATGTGTTTAGTTTTAATTATGGGGAACGCCCAAAATATTTTTTTTCTATTTTTGTTTGAAAATCTTAATGCAGTTCACAGACGGACATGACGAATCCATAAGGGTTTCGTTTTTTGTCATTTAGCTACAGAATCCTAAAAAATGTAACAATGTTTCAAGTTCCTTGGTTATAGTTTATAGAGGCGAAAAAAATCAAGTATTTCTGTTTGCGGTCTAGAAAGTATTTATTTAATTGTAAGTTAGCAGGATTCAAGATGTGATCCCACTCATATAGTACACAAACCAACGCACAACATTACGGTTGCTTCCATTCCATCACGCCAGACACTGACTAATTGCGAACAATATAATATGGGTAATACGGGAATGGGCCCAGTGCCAGCGTTTTTCACTCGAGAAATGAGGGCTTTTTATTGTACCTATAGTAACACACTAATATTATAAAGACGAAAGTTTGTGAGTGTGTGTGTGTGTATATGTTTGTTACTTCTTCAAAAGCAAACGGCCGGACCAATTTGTTAAAATTTGGTATGCAGGTAGTTGACACCCTGTATTAACACATAGGCTCCGCGGGTAACACCGCGGGACGCTATAATAGCAAAGACAAATATACAAAATCCTTGACTATCTGTACCCGGAGATAGAACTAACGGTGGTTCGGAGGACTGTTTTTTATCTGTCTAAACTTACATCTGTATCTGTGGTATTAGAAGTAGCGTCTTCTACTTCTTTTTTTCGTGTCGTTGGCTCAAACAATTACTTTTTGTCTTTCCAGAATGATGTCACCATTACAGCGTCGTCCGAGGCCTCATCAAGGTCACGCTTAGTGCAGCTGGTGGGACACGATGGGCAAGAAAAGAGTAAGTAGTAAGTAAACACACAAAGTAAGGAGGTGTGACATAGTCTGGTTGCAATGGTCACACTGGCACTGTGTTGCAGATTCATCAATGTAACGCCATCGGGCCAAATATTATAGTAGCTCGCGAATGAAACTAACCTGATAGTGTTTTCTGTTGGAAAAAAGATATATTCTATGCTATGATTAAAAGAAACCATTGGTAGTCGGCAAAGATTTATGGCGGGATATAGGGAGGTTTGTCCAATATTGGGACACAAGACGTTTATAGAAAAATGTCCAAAATGGTTCTGGCCAGTGGTGGAAATGACAAGACGGGATTATTTCAATGCAATCCTTGGGTCCTATGTGAGTATAGTTCATTTATTTATTTACTTAACACTTTATTTACCAAAAATAAATGGAACAAAAGGCGAACTTAATGCTCATAAATCATTTTTGAAGAAGAAAAGCTTATCCAGACTCCGAAGCAGTGTACCTATGCAACTGGAAATCTGCTAAGATGTGGTGAAGGCTATCAAAAAATCCATTGAGAGCTTATTTTAATTTCTCTAAAATAAGTTTAAATCTGAGTAATGGTAATAAAAATAAACACCTTAATTAAATAATTACTTTTGTTTATTATTGGTTAAATTAATTGCGGTAGTTTTGGTAAAGGCAAGCCTAGAAAAAAAAAAACAGTGCCGACAGATGTGAAAACTAATTAGTGACGGTAACGGTACCAATGTCGCGACTTCGATGGTTTTTCCCATCTCAATAATGTTTTCTATGCATGCTCAACGCGCCTAAAGAAGTTTTCAGTTCAAAAGTCCCGCTTAAACTGAGACCCGACCTCATCCAAACCGTAAATTCGTTTTCAAGAAAAAAGTACCGACCGTAATGGCGCCGAGCACGAACGTTGTAAACTTCCTTCGGTTCATTAATTAGGTAATACTTGCGACTGTACAATGGACGCCTTAATGACGAAGTTGAAACAGGAAAATTATGTGGACTTTATTAAAAACACAAAGGAAACGAGAAAAGCGACGGAAACTTTTAATAAGTACGAGTATGTACTGAATCATTTGGTTAAAACTTATAGGGGGAGGGTGATATGCTCAAAAACGTAGTGATTATGTGCTCTTTGATATCGAATAAAATCGCTCGAACTCCATAAAAGGAAGATTTTCCCGCCAGGCATGGTGTTGCGCGAAGAACTGCGTATAGACCTAGATTGTTTTTACTGCGTGGCGTGTTTCTTTTTTTAATTTACATACATAGGTTACCTCAAATGGCATTTCCTACTTCACCGGACAAGTGCGTCGCGTATATTCTCGGAAATTGTATAAGCAGCTAATCAGACGAACTCTGATATCGAGATGTAGGTTACTGGGAGCGCCATCTCGTAGTCTTCTTTGTTGTTGTGGTTGCAGTTCCTCGTAGTGACATAGAGGTCGCCACTAACTAAACTGAGAAGAGGTCCGAGAAAGACAAAGAAATAATACTTACTTGATATCGGATATGAGGGAACGTTGGGAATCTATATTTACAAGATAGGTCTGCCCAAAGTCGCGGCCAGTAGCTAGCTGTTAGAAAAGTCTAATGAAGATTGATGAAGCGAAACAACTTTAAAAGTTTGCTTCTAAGAGTTCTTCGTAAAAGTTGATTAATTTTGGATTAAAAGATGAAGTATCTAACTAAGTATACTCGACTACAGTTTATTTTAAGATTTTGAGCTTTTCGTAAAAATATAAGTACAAATACTGTTACATCTTTAATTGGGCAGACTGAGCATTTTGGGTCTTGTGGCTCTAAGTAGACAGAACCCAGGGTCCAAAGGCCAGTTTTAGCGTGAAGGTGGGAAATGAATCAAAATTATGATGGGTAGCTAACCGCAACATTTTCGCCCATTACGTCGATCGGCTTTTATGATCTGCGCGGGGAAAGAAACAGCTGGTACCTTCTAAGTTTTTTCTTCTCCCAGACCAGCATAGAAGATGGTTTGAATAAAAAAACAACTAAGTTTATTTCAATGGCATGAAATTGATAAAAAATCTGAACAGTTCTTAGTCTTCGATCATTAATATAGATAACATGTTTAATCAATTATAAAAAGCACTGCCTACCCATCGTCTTATAACCATTATTATTTTAATACTAGATGGCGCTATAGGTATTAATTAAAACATTAAAATCTTTTATTACTATTATTTAAATAAAGTTGTACTCTGATTGATTAAATATGACTTATATGAAATGTAATAAATAATTTTAAAGCATATTCAACCCTTTATCTGTCACTTCTTTGCTAGTCGTGTGTGCTGCCATCTATGTGAGAGCACTGCTGCTGCTAATTTCGCTTACTAGTTTTGCCTACTTACGGGCCTTCTAAAAGTTTCTATGGCGTTGGGTATCTGTTACGTTAGTAATTATATTATCTTTGACATAAGTCATTAATTATTTATTTCCAACCAGTCTACTAAAGTCCAAATAAATTGGTAAATTTATGTGTAGGTACATTATTATTTATGTATGTGTACCTACCAGCTATAAATACTCATATACACGTTTAATTCAACCCCTGTCTCAAACTGTTAGGGGTTGTGATGAATAGTCCCAGAGGTAGTTACATTATTTACAAGTGGAAAGAAAAATCTCTTACTTTTCAACAAGTTGGTAGGGAAAATTCACGGATTTCTTTTATTTGCTTAATGAAATTCTCATTGATCACAGTGAACAATTGTGAAATAATTTATAAAATATCTTAATCAGCGACGAACATGTATTACTTTAAAGTTTCAATTAGAAAGAGAAGTCCGATATGGACTGGTGACGTCAAAGTCCATATCATCTATACATTTGCCATAGAAAAAACGTTTTTGCGAGTGAGATAGACATATTTTTGTAAAATCGTTATATCTCGTTCGTTTTTCAACCAACTTTTATTCTGTTTTCACTGTTAGTACTTTACTATTGAATACTTACGGATAAACGGTTTAGATAACACATATTTGTTTCATACATATTCCCTGACGAAAATTTTTTACTGTCCCATAAGATAGATTTTTAAAAATAATGTACCTTCACGTATTTTTTGCAAATTACGCTCTGAATCTTTGTGATTTTTCCAATTTAGACGAATCGGAAGTTATGTGTTAGTTTTTGGATAATCTAACAGACGCACGGACAAAACATTTTTTTTATTTTACCCAGTCATCATTCGTATAAAAATATATTACTCAACGGTCCACCCACTGCCATAGTTTTAAATGTGGAAAAACTACGAAAGCCACCAACTTATTCTCTCATCTTAGCGTATTTCCAGTTGCATCCTCATCTGTAATGCTGTGAAGCCTGGGTTCTGCCACAGAATAAGCACTAGTACTATCTACTTAATGTGGTTAGCGCTATGGTTCAATTTAGCTTGCGTCAGAACTCCTCATCTCTTCGTTTAGATACCTTGACATCCATTGCAAGCCAATTTCATTCTTATTACTCTGGACAAACGATTCATGTAACTGAATTTTCCCCTTCGAAGTGGTCGCCGCGCGTATAGTAATAATGTAGGTATATTTTCGATACCTAAACGGGGAGTGATACAGGCCTGGTTCTGCATTCAGGCTTTCTCTTCTCTACTTCGCACTGTCTTCCTTGATTGAAGGACTATTCATGACACTTTTAATCTGTCATTTATGAAATCCTCGCCATGACCAAGTGTTTTACACCTTTCATCGACCAGAGGATTGTTCTATAGGTCAGAAGATAAGCATTGCCATTGAAACGCGAACGTGGCAATGCTGCCAGCCTTCTAGGCGCATTGCCGCAGATAATAGCTTAAAATGATGATGGTAGATGAAGATGTAGGTAACTTGTTTTAAATAGACATTAAATATGACAAAAAGGGATGTGGACGTAAATTTTTTTTTTTGGGCTTATTAGCTAGATTATAAAAAGTATAGTATACGTTTTTTTTTCTTTTTACTGATTAGCAAATAATGAAACAAAAAATACATGACGTCACGATCAGCTTCAATTTATTACCTAAGCTGTGACGAAAATCACCCCCATTTCGAAACTTCAAAACGCTGTATCTTTGTATATTTTTAACCAAATTCTAAAAAAGGAGAAGGTTATCAATTCGTCGCGATCTTTTTTTATGTATGTTCACCGATTATTCGAAGACGCCTGAACCGATTTGGAAAATTATTTTTTTTTTGTCTGTAAGGGTATACTTGTCAAGTGGTCCCATATAAATTTTATCAAAATCGGTTCTGTAGTTTGGGGAAGAAGTCGGTTTTTAGTTTTGAAAAAATATTACTAGGTACTTTGCTAAACGAAAAATATGGGCCATTTTATTTTTTGATAATAATGTAGTTGAAATAAAATAATATAGTTTTTACCCAGTGCACATCCCTATTATGGTAAATAAAGTCCCCATATTTACGTGTAACTTCGCATCAGTATTGCAATCCAACGGAGAAATGCGGCTAGCGTTCTTGGCACTATTTGCAGTGTCCATGGGCACGATTTTTTTGATTAAATTTATAGTAGGCATGGTGTAATAATATACTTCGCCTGGTATGTTCTTCCCGTGACAGCTGATGACGTAGTAGGAACATGCATACGTCATCAGTTGAGCAGCGGTTCTCAAACTTTTTCAGTGGGGAAAAATGATAGATAAAAGCAATACAGATATTCTGTACATTTTTTTATTATTACAAGCTTTTATTTTATTTGCCCCGTTTATCGTTTCGGAATGACCACTGATGAGAAGATAACGTTAAAAGAAACCCAGTTCAGTATTGGTTCCTTTCCTATACAGCCTGATGGGCTATGATACAAATTACAATACAGATTTAAATCCCGTCCAATTTAGATGGGTCACAAGGACAAAAATCATTTATTTATCTTTGGATATTTGTATCACTTGATATATGTCAATTTTTTTTTGATTTCGTAGTAGGGCCGTGCCGGCAAGTGAAACGCCAAATATGTCACGTCATACCTAGTTGACGTGAACGAACTTGCTTAAAAATCACTGTAATTCCTAAATATGCAAACGCAAAAAGAATAATGAATTGAATTGACCTTCTGTCCATTATTGGTTTTAGCTCATGATGAAGCACAGTTCACCGCACCGCAAAAGTTTGTAAGCCACATTAATTTCTTCATCGAACGAAATAGCGCTATAAGAGTGAGCGAGACGACGATAACGATGACAGAGCGGGCTGCCAATATGACACTTGTCAATTTGAGATGTTGCCACTGTGTGTAATTGAATTACCCGACCAAAATGCATTTTTGGAACTTTATATACCAATTGCGAATTAATAATCCATAATACCAATTTTTTAATTATAAAATGTTGAATCACACCGATCACACGAGATACTAATTAGCTAAGTTAGTTAAAATTTTATTTAATGCTCATGCACTAACCGAGAAAGTCCTTAAATTTACTAAAAGAACAATCAGTGGCAACACTTATCGTGACGTATCATGTTTTTTTACTCGGGAAGAAGATACCTTGTTTTATTATACTATGGTAGTAGGTATATCACTTTATATTTTTATTTGTAAATACGTAAATTATCCTATCTTAGCTATTTAAATAAAAAATAACTTCTGGATATACACTTCGGAACTCTATTCTACCATCTACTACTACTTATATTATAGATACAACACAATTACACCTACAAACTAATAAATATTAAATATACAAAGGTCCAAAAAGCATGCATATCTACAAATTAATTGAAGCTTTAGAAATAAAATAGCCCTTCTTCCATTGCAGCGCCCTTAATTGGTCCTTATTTTATTGTAACACCTGTAGTTTACAATAAGGAAGCAATAAATATTGAGTATTGAGTATTCTGAGCGTGGCCAGAACTCGAACCATTTATTTATTTAAGAACATTTCGTAGTGCAGTGTTGATTTGTGGTAGTATCATATACAAATCATCACACAACACATCATATACAAAAATAGCTCATCATTACATGAATATACAAGTGTTACTGAAAAATATTTTTTTTTTTGAAAAATAAACATTTTAACACTGAAATTAATTGTATTTTAAGTGCTATCGCAGGCAGCGCGTAATAATTGAGTGGGCCACCTCGTTGATAAATTTTCCATTTTCCGCGCACGTAAATCTGATACCGGCAAAATACGAGCGTTCCAATATGACGTCGTTCTGTATTTTTCACTATTTCGTCATCAAAAGAGTTTTACAAAAGTGATATTGTCTGTCATAAACAAAATACCATTTTCCGTATTTTTTAAAATTCTTTCAATTAATTATTTCATCCTGATCTCAACTGGTCTAGGAGAAAAGAAATGAAAGTACAGTGATACATTTTCATTTTCATTATTTAACGGCTCTGGATACTAGTCCTTTAGAGCCTATCTTTATTTATTCACTTCTTTATTGCTAAGTTTCATTACCCTACCTAACCTAACTATACAATCAAAGGTTGGTGTAGGTCCTTTGATTGCTTTAAGGGAGCTTCTGGCGACAAATCTATACGAGCCCACTGGTTTTCATAGCTGATTGAGTGGCGAACGGCGCCTAAAGACGCCTACCACAGTCCGCAAATAAATAAGTATCACTACAGCCGCACTATGAGTGTCCACTTTAACCATTTTACATATTGTCCACGAGCATGAGCATTTATAACACTAAACTACACCGATTTCATATATGTAAAGTCCACTAGAATCAATTTGCAAAACAATTTAAAGCAAACTCCAACTGAACCCCTTGACTTCCCGTCAAAACTCCTTAAGGGTCCCCTTACCCTGGACAGAATCAGACTTTCCCATACAAACGTAGTCTACGTTTTATTTTGAAACGACCTATCGGATATGGGCAGAAATTATTAATTTAAAAAATTTGCAATTATTTAGGGTTGTATTTGGTTTCCTACAGTAAAACTATGAACTTAAAAGAGAATAAAGTGTATTATATCATATTTAACCACCAGTATGGAAAACTACTACACCCTTATATTTTCTTTCCAGTTCATAATTTATTGTCACAAACCAATTATAACCTTAGATAATTGCAATTTCTTTAAAATTACAAATTTTTACCGAAATCTGACATGTCTCAAAATAAAACGTAGACTACGTTTGTATGGAAAAAGAAATGTGGTGTCGTGGGACACCAGGTAGGAACGAAGTTCCTTTGGCTAATGTAGAATCGACACAATTTGCAAAATAATTGTGTATACGACTGTCGCGCCTGCGCACGTCTCATTTAACGAGGTCATCCTTACGGTTTTACTATCACATTTTTTTCAGTTCGGTCGCGCAGCAAAATCCCTATCTCCTCCAAGCCTGCCGTAAGGAACTTCGTTCCAAAAAAGTCTAGGGTAAGGGGATTCTTAATATTATTTTGAGTTTAAGAAAAAAGTCAAGATATAGGTAGAGTTGCAGCCTAGGTTTCTTGTTAGCTGACTGTGCCAGCTGCTTCTTTTCCAGCGCATATCATCAAAGCCAATAAAGAGAATGGACGAGAACCTGAATCATGTCCATAGGCAACGCTTGCAACCCTTCACTATTTTGCCTTTTTTTTACCACCATCACGCTATCAGGTGGCCTTTAGGTCTTGCAGCCCTAGGCTCTGTATACCCTGTTATGAATAAAGACATGATGGTGTATGTATTCAAGGGTTGGATCGCATTTGTCAGCACGGAGCAGCACTTTTCTATGCTGCTATCCTTTTCTGTCGCTCAGAACCGTCATTTGCCAGAGAGAGAGCGCAGAATGCTATAGCATGCTATAGCACAGCCAGTGCGATAGCGTTCCGTCGCTCTCTCACGCTCTGGCAAATGACGGTTCTGAGCGACAGAAAAGGATAGCAGCATAGAAAAGTGCTCCTCCGTGCTGAAAATTAGGTCCAACCCTATCAATTTCCAGTTCTATAAATTCTATAGCTTGAGGTATAAGTAAGTACCTACAAATGACTTCGAAGTCATCGCAGTACATCGTTTTGAAATGTGGAGCCAATTAGCTTTTCCATACAATACCTCGAGAATAGCCAGCCTTCTCATGACAAAAATCTGCATTCAATAAAAAATAAAAAACAAATCAAAAGCATTGTTCCCATTTATACAAAAATAAATCGTTAAAAGTATGGATTTTACAATAGACTGACATGAATGAGGGATTTGTACGGAAAACAATGAAACTAGAGAATAACCAACTAATAAAAAATTCTGCTACCAACAATTCAAACATGTTTTCGTCAAAAGTATAGATTTTTACATGTACACAGTATTATTAATAAGTAAAAGCCCGTCGGCATGTGGGCGCACTGCCGGTTTAATTATTCATTCAATTTAGCCGGATAATAACTCCATTGTTCTGGACAATGGTGCAAAATCTGGTAGGGTAGGTAGCCCAATCAATACCCATGAAGCCCATGATTGTCCATTGTTACGCTTTAATTTTCTATTAAGTATCTTCTGCGTATCATACGATAATATGACTAGATTAATACAAAAATAAAATACAAGCAGGCAACAGGCAAATATAAAAATTAAATACTGTTAGTATTATTTCAATTTTTTTTTATTATTGATGTATATTTTGATACCAATATTTATCTGTTGACCGGTTGTCTCTCTTTTGTAGTAAGTGCTGGGAGGTGGTTTTTTAAAAAAAAAACGCGCAATTGCTATTTTTGCTACTAGGCTAATCCTAGGTAGGTACCTTATAGGTACCTCTATAGGTACAACCAAGTTCGTTCCTGGATTAAAAATAAAACAAACAAAGAAAAACAACAAGCCTGGAATACCCTAGGAACATGTCGGCAGGCAAGAGAAGCCATTCCGGAATGGAATCCGCGCTACTCACGTCGACTACTGTCACTTCCAAGAGTAAAACTTAGAAAAATGGTAGGCTTACTAACAGGACACTGCACTCTTAACAAACATCTATTCACTATAGGTATCACCGACAGCCCCCTATGCAGAGGCTGTATGGGGACAGAAGAAACAGCGAAGCACGTGATACTAGAATGTCCGTGCGTTGCATCAACAAGAGAGGTGTACCTGGGATCTCCGGGGTACACTAGCGGAGGCCTGCAGCACACCCTCTGCACTGCTCCGCTACCTCGACAAGCTGGGCTGGCTCGAATGAAAACATCGTCTCCAGCCCACAAAAAGGGGAGACACAGAAGAATGTCGCTGCCTCCCTCACGTGCAAGGGGCTTAAAAGAAAAGCCTAGGCGCGGAAAATTGCCCACGGAACCAGATGAACCAGGTGAACCAGGTACAGCCGGGACCAACGGCTTATGTCATTGGTCCCGGCTGTCATCATTGTATAACAGTCTTCAAGCTATGTCAGATACCCTTAGGTATTTTGTAAAATCAGACACCAGTGTTGGCTACTTACACACACGAAAAAGAAAAACTATTAGGTGTATCATGTGATAGAAATAAACCAACGCATCCTATGCAAAACGGTACCTATAATGCGTTTGTTTAGGTATTTAAAATCATGGGCGTAGCCACAGTGGGGCACGGTGGGGCGCTTGCCCCACCCTGGCTCAGACCTTTAAGTTACCGAACCAAACCTAAAAATTAAATTATCTAGGTACTTACTACAATACTTAATATTCGTAAGAAAGTTCACACTCGACATTTTATATGTAAAAATTAACTGGGGTAAGCGGCGGACCGTGTAGTTTGCGTTACATATTATTTCAGATTGCTGCCCCACCCTGAGCCCATGGCTGGCTAAGCTTATGTTTAAAATAATGTAAACAATCTCGACATGTGTTTTTATTGAAATATACACTTTATATATCAATACCTTCGCAAATTACCAATTATTTATTTTAAAAATAATAAATAACTTAATTTATTTGTAATTTGCAAGGGTATTGATTTATTAAGTGTATATTTCAATAAAAAGACTTGTCAAGATTGTTGTGACATTTTTTATATACCTGAACAAATGGACTAAAATTCTTTACACTACTACAGAATAAATACTAGAACTCACGTACAGAAGTCGCACTCAGCAAAGAAATTCAAACAAATATCTACTAAATGTGGTTAGCGATATGGTTTAATTTAGTTTGTGTCAGAACTCAGACACTTTTTCGTTTAGATACCTAGAAATTCATTGCAAGCCAATTTCATTCTTATTACTCTGGAGTAGAATGAATAGAATTTCCCACTCCGGAGTGGTCGCCGCGCGCACAGTAATAATGTAGGAAAATTTTCGATACCTAAACGGGGAGTGACACAGAACTCTACTGCAGAAAGAAATATCTTCTTTTTACAACTGCGCAAAGCAAGTTCAGTCCATCACACTTACCTACAATACCCGGCACATAAAAGTGTTATAAGAGATTTTTTGGTCTTTCTTCAAAGCCGAAATCATTTCTATCTGAAGTTCGGATATAAATGTTATAGAAATGTGATTCTAAACGGACAAACAACGTAAAACAACCACCGCCATTTTTGTTCAACTTACGTGCCAGGTATTGTACTAATTAATCACTTTCGCCAGTTTCATTGACAACAATGAACTAACATTTAAAATATGTTTACTTTCTAGTTTGATAAAAATGACATTGGATTAAAAACTCAAAAGTCGTAGGTAAAATAATTGAGTACTTACCTGGGTAAAAATAAATTATTTATACTTCACAAAATCCAAGAAGTCTCTTCTCATGATGTCCCTGTGCAGTAACTAGTACCTAGTCATCCATATGATAATTATTTATGCGTATATATTATTTTAGGTATTTATGTATTATTTGATATTTATTATATGTTTATTGTATCTATAGTAATTTTATTGGTATACATATATGTGTATATGTATGTTATAATTTTATTGTATTATTTTAGATATTTAATTTATGCTTTTCTATTTAGTTTACACATTCTGTCGCACCACCCAAATTATTTTCCACTTGGTCCAATGGTTGACTGGCAGAGAACGCCATTTGGCGTTAAGTCCGCCATTTGTACACTTTTTTTTGTGCAGTAAAGTTTAAACAAAATAAATAAAATAATGTCAATTGTCATTGATCATATCGCTGCAAAGATTGAATATATAAGTTATCGCTACGACATTTTAGATTAGGATATTATTGCAGAAAAACTAAGAGCGCTATTTACTCCAAGAAACTATGATATTAACCTTTATTTCATACGAATCTCATAAAAACTGTCTGTTTTGTCGTTTAGAAAAAGTATTTGATTTGAGTTGTTGGAAAATGGCAAATTCCTATTTTCCTGTAGACTTCTCTTAAAGAAAGAAAGAAAGAAAGAAAAATTGTTTATTTGGTTACACACTTATAAAACTTAACAATTCGTTTAGCTACATGAACACAAGTTAGTATGCACCAAGTCGTGGTACGAGCCACGACGCTGGTCTTACGCGGAAGCCAAAAATAAACACTGAAGTACAAAATAAACACTGAAGTACAAAAGAATAATGACGTACATAAAGTACATACTTATACCTAATACCCAAAACTACAAGATCAATAAAATAGAAGCTCTAAAACACTTTTAAACCAACCGTTCACCACTTCAGAGAGCTCGATCTAAAACCAATTTGGTTTGCGGCTCCCTTTGAACGGAGATATAATTCTATCTAAAGAGAGCGGGAAATATAAAACTCGTGAACCGAGCTCGGTTAGGTTTAAAAGTATACCTAGTTGTCACTGACATGATAATACTGGACATGAAGACCAAATATTTTTTAAAAACTAAAAACCGATTTCGACGCCAAACTATACAACTGAATTTGATAAAATTTATATGGGACCACTTAAGAAGTATACCTTTTTAAACAAAAAAAAAAAATCGGTCCAGGCGTCTCCGAATAATCGGTTGATAACCTTCCTCAGTTTTGGTAAAAAATAGCAGACACGTGTATATACATTATTTTTTTTATAAATTTCCCAAGAAATCAACAACCAACTTGTTGTAAAATAAGATATTTTTTATACCACTTGCAAAACGAAAGAGTGTCATTCTGATTCATTTCGTTCTGAGCATATATTCGACTAGCGTTAGTCCGACAGAATGCCAACACAAATAGTTTGAAGGGTTATCAAGGGCCTGGTCAAGACAAAATTTTAAATGATGTCTCCGTTTCCTATCACATTATTTTTTTTCAAATTTGGGCAGCAATGGACCCGCGAAAATTCAGGTATCCCCTTACTTACCTACCTTAACCGCGAACGTCGGATTTATCCGACAAACATTAAGTAAGAAAATTCATTGTCGGATAAATCTGAAGTTCACAGTGAAAAGGTCAAAGCCGCAAGATTAAAAATGCTCTGTCTGCCCAATTAGAAAGAAAGACGTGATAATATGTATGAAAATAAAGTCTCCATAATTTAACGTATAACGTCCAAAGATCTTTTCTAAGCGTGTCTCGACACGCACTTGGTCATTTATTGTTCAACAGGTTACTGTAAAATTGATACGATGCCCTCGTAAAGGTACTAAAATTTGTGTAACTTTTAGTACTGTAGTATCTTTCTTTAGTCCATTTCAAATATATCAGCGTACCTATAGATAGCTCGTGAATCGAGTTCAGATCAGACAAAAAGGTCTTCAAAAAACACTTTTCACACCTGTGACCGAGTTCCAGCCATGTGATATTTTTGCATTTACTTACCTATAGGAAAAATATCAGTGAATTTCCCGGGGAAATATCGAGTGACGTGGCGAGAATTAGACTTTCGTTTTTGTGATATTTCGTTCGAGTATTCGATCTTAGAAACCGCTCCAATAATTTAATAGGTTAGTATACAATGTGGAAGGGACATACATACCCGTTATAAATCGAACCGCGGCTTATATATCACTATCATCATCATTTCAGCCGCATAACGTCCACTATAGGCCTCTTCCAAGGATTTCCAAAATGACCGATCTAGAGCGGTCTGCATCCAGCGCTAGCGCTTTCCAGCGACCTTGGTCAGGTCGTCAGACCACCTTGTGGGTGGGTGTCCTACGCTTCGCTTGCCAGTACGTGGTCGCTATTCGAGAACCTTTCTGCCCCATATATATCACTATAGTATAATGAAATTGAAATAACAGCCCAAAAGCAAAAAAAATTGGCATTTCCATACAAAAGTTTGCAGCCGCTCGGGCAATTTGCAAGGGAAAGGTTTTTATTTTTTGCTTTTCGGCTTTTATTTTAATTTCATTATGCTATAGTGATTTAGTACAGCACGTGCTTTGGCTTATAACGGTTATGTCCTTTCCACGTTGGACATAAGTGGAATCAGGGCAGGGCTAAGAAAATGTGTAGTAGCTAGGTTTTACTTTTGGAGAACCTAGCTTTTTAGTTTTTTTTTTTAATCTAGCAAAGATCGTTCAGTTAGTATCGAATGGTCTTAATTAAACGCAAATGGGTAATGTAGACCAACCAGGATCTCATTTTATAGCAACTCTTCTTAGTTGCAAGTTATGTTAAATGTAATTTTGACTAAATAAAGTGCAGGTACCTAGTCAGTCCCCTATGTTATGTGGTCTAAATTTCAACAACAGTTCAATTCGTACCAACAAAATGGTAGTCTAAAATGTTACTTAGCCTAAATTTCAACTAGTTTAAAATGTTTTTCCACTCACGCCTACTGAAATAAAACAAAAAGAATAATGTTTTCAGATTATTCCATTTTATTTTACGTAATAACGCTATTGTTATTTTAGTAGGCACTGAATTTTTATTGAGGATAGACGCGAGCCATAAAACTGTATGGGATTGGCGACCAAAATGAAACACGCCCCGATATTTTTGCTGGGCGTTGTATCTGGTTGGCTGTCGAATTTTCTGATTTATTCTATTATTTGCTTCTATGCTGGTCTGGGAGGAAAGAAAAAACGTAGAATGTATTGGCTTCTTCTCTTTTCACGCAGAAAAAAATGTAACTACTTGTAAAAATTATTTCTTAGGTAGATATTAAATATACAATGTGCAAGGGACACACCCGTAATAAATCAAACCACGGGCTATACTAGATCACTACAGTATAATGAAATTTAAATTACAGTAAAATAGCAAAAAAATCGTTATTTCCATACAAAAGTGTCTAGCCGCCCGGGCAATGTATATGGAAATGTCGTTTTTAGGGTTCCGTACGTCTGAATACAAAAACGGAACCCTTATAGGATCACTCGTGTGTCTGTCCGTCCGTCGCTTACAGTCAATTATCTCCGAATCTATTAGACCGATTAAGTTGAAATTTGGTACACATATCAATTCCTGTGACCCAAACACAGAGGTGTGACGTGAGCAGATGAAATCTGTATATGGGGGGTCATTTTTGGGGGGGAAGGGGAAAATTAAAAAAAAAAATTCTGAAAACTGCATCGTGTGGCATATCAAATGAAAGGTCTTGTCGAGAAAATCTTAAATGTATTTTTTTGTAATTTTAAAATAAATAGTTTCCGAGTTATTCAAGAAAATAGACGAAAATTGACCATTCCCCCTCCCTTATCCCCGAAACTACTGAACCTAAAATTTTGAAAAAAATACAGAAATTAGTTTTCTCCTTATAGATTATAGGAAAACCTATAAGAAGTCCATGATATTAAAATAACATGGTAAATCACTCAATATTGTGCGTACCAACTTACATTTGCAGGTGGAATGTGTGGGAGAACATATTTTTTAACTCCAATGTTAAGTTTTGAAAATAAAGTGGAACACTCAATATAATACGTTCACTTACGAAAAATCTTTGATATTGTACGGAACCCTCTCCACGCGAGTTTAACTCGCACTTGGCCAGTTTTTTTTTTTCATTTTATTATACTAAAGTGATCTAGTATAGTCCGTGGTTTGATTTATTACGGGTATGTCTCTTCCACATTGTATATAAAATTATTTTTACTAAAAGTTCACCCCGAACTGTCTATTCGCGAACCTGAAATATCGGTAAACCTTGACCGATATGGCTCATGTTCTAAATTAAAAATTCTATTACAACGAATTCCCTCGGTACGTATGTCTGTCTGTATTTTTTCTATCTGTTGGTACTCAATTAATTCAGAAACTTATTAATTAATCATTACGTTGTATTTAAGTTGTATTTAATGGTTATTCAATTAAGTTCTTATTCTTTCTTTTATTTCTTTTTATATTTCTTTAATTTTTTTATACCCAGTTTATATATTTTTGTGTTTTATGAAAAGCAAAGTATAGTCTTTTTTTCCATTCAGAATATGATTTGATTTTCAACCGATTTCATAAAAGAAGGAGGTTTCTCAATTCGACCGTAGGTACATATACATTTTTTATGTGTGTTCGCGGATAATTTCGTCGTTTATGAACCTATTTTGATAATTCTTTTTTTATTGGAAATGGAATGTCTCAAGGGTGGCCCCATAGTTTTTTTTTAATTTATCAAAATTGGTTGTGTGGTTTGAGCGTGAAGTCGGTTTTTAGTTTTGAAAAACTATCAATGATACCTATGTAAGATTTTCCCCGGTAAGGTTCGCATTACATATAAAAGACCCGTATTACCGTTGCAAAGCCGGCCAGCTAGTAAGAAAATTAAAGAATCACATTGTAACCGCTATCCAAATGACTTTAAATCTAAAGCAACATGATAAGCCTGCGTGATATACTGTTATTATCTTGTCTGGGTAGCATTAGCCTCCGCGTTTATATAATGCCAACATAGTCTGACTTAGATATTAAACCCAAATGTCGACATTTTTACTACCACAATACATAGGGTTGCCACTTGGCCAGGATTCACCGGGAATGTCCCGACTTTTTTATCACCGTTTATAAGGTTATTAAATTAATAAAAATAACTAACTGCACAGTTGTTCTCAGTTTAGTCAATGGACGCAGCATTGGACAAAGTTATTATTAGAAATCAGTTCTTTCATAATAAAATACTTCGATATGAAGTAAGTATACAGTTCTCCTTGTCGTTTTCGACAACAGCGTCCTCGGACAAAATCATTGGGTGGTAGCATTGTTTCTACCGTGAGGCCTGATATGGCTCGCTAGACCGAATTTGTTTTTAAATGTTCTGTTACACGGCATACAGTACAGTTGGCCGGCTGAGTTGTACGTATCTGTAGAGGAGGGCTTAAGTCTATCTTACGTAGTTGGCGCTTAGCGTCAAGTTCACAAAGTCGGGTCTCTTCAAACACTTGAACTTTCTTCTGGATTGTATTTCGCCAGGATGACCTTTTCGCAGCAAGCTCCTCCCAACAATCAGCATCTATGGTACAGGCATTAAGATGTCTTAAGCAATACAGAGGTGAAGTGAAATTGTATCCTAATATGTTCACAGTCCTGACAAAATACAATATGTCCAGACAAAAAAATATGTTAATTATAAAAAAAATACGGCATGGCCATGGTACGTCCGATGAACATCCTCTAAGTTTTGCAGAAAATAAAATGATGTAATCTTCTAAAAACCATATTAATTAGGATTTTGGAGATCTCGGGAGCATATATGGTTTGCAGGTGACGTAGAAATTCTTATGCACAGTCGTCATCAAAAAAATCATAATTTTAGTCTGTTGTATATCAGCCACAGGAAGTCCACTTCTGGACATAGCCCTCAAGAACTTGCAAAACGAACCGATTGGTAGTGGTCTGCATTCAGCGTGTTCCTGATTTTTATTTTGATTCTGGTAAATCGATAATAAATACAAAAAAGTCACAATTTTTTTTAATTTTATACATACCTATATTTATTCTAGTTTTCCCATCTGGCAACCCTAACGATACACTAAAATGTGTATTATGAACCTAGCTGATGTTATCAGAGAACATTACATTAGTTTTTGAGTATGAAACTTGGAAAAAGCTATTATAGAGACGCGTTATGTGAAAATTCTAATTTGATGAAAATAAATAATTCTCCACAAATACAATTGTACACTTGACTCTAACAAATATTTGCAATATTTCGGATCCCTAAATCGAAAGATAAATGTTCTCAAGCTCACAATATTTTTCATTATTCAAAGAAAAGACCTATTCAACGATACCCCACACGAAGGGGTAGTTGAGAAAAAAAATTGACTTCTATTTTACTAGTATGGAAACTAACAAAACAATTTTTTTCAATATTTTATTTTACCACTTTTTTGGCATGATTAATACCTATACCAAATAACAGCTTTCTAGTAGTTATAGTCTCTGAGTAAAACCGCGGACAGACAGACAGACATGGCGAACTATAAGGGTTCCTTATTTACTACGGAACCCATAAAAGGAAAAACAGAAACCGCTAACTTCATTTAAAAAAAGTATCTAACAGACGTCACGAACAAAATTAAGTCAAAGCAGACATCAAAATAAAGATGACAACAGTACACGACCAGAAACATTTTCATTAAAAGTTGATAAAGCTCCTCTCTTACTAAATTATTCCATTTCTGAAATACTTAGTACTAGATTTTAAATTAAAATTTTGTTACTCCATCTAGATGTTGACGTCAGGCTTAAGAAAATACACTGAAGAAAATGAATTTAAATAAGAAGTAATGGAAAATTACTGTAAATGAAAAAGTTAAAAGACAGAGATAAGATATCTAGGTCAACATTTTATATAGGTATCTACTTCGAAGTATTATACCCCGGGGTAGTAGAATTTCCTTATAGCTTAGTTTTTTAAAGAGAAAAAGAAACAGTTAGCATCACTTACACAATATCAGGGACAGGAATACCGGTATTCTGTATCGATATATCGATACCCGATACCAGTACGTTATCGATATTTTGTATCGTTATATCGATACAAATATCAATTAAATACCGATATTTTGTATCGATATATCGATACAAATATCAATTAAATACCGATATTTTGTATCGATATATCGATACCCGATACTAGTACGTTATCGATAAAATACCAATAGATATATCGATATATCGATACTAAATACTGATATTATATCGATATTTTGTATAAAATACTGATATTTTATAAATATATCGATAATATACTGATACCGGGTATCGATACATCGATAAAAAATATCGGATTCCTGTACCTGCACAGTATACCTAACATATGTATGTGTACTATCACGCCTTCTTTACAAACGAATCAATAAATAGACAAAAGTATTACCTACACAGCAAAGATTTAAAGTATCAGTGCGATAATTAGCCTGCTTGTTCTAATTATTGATAATTTTTTGATAAAGTGAATATTGTTAATAAAAACTATAGTTATTCAATATGAAGATCATCCTGTCCCGACAGTTCTAGAGAATACCATGAGACGAAAATCTTAAGATTATACTTTGTAGTTTCAGACAATAAATTATTTTTTCAAGTGTAATCTACCTCCATTTAAGACCATTCGATACTAACTCAGAATGTAAGTGTGAGTATTTCATTAAGTGTGCTTTATTACCCCATCAATTTTAATGCCTAATGAAAACCTTCTAATCGAACATCTTGCGAAATAACGACTCGTTTGTGTCGAAATGCGAATAAAGTTGGTGTTTTCCTCCCTATATAGCCAATAAACATAAGATATGATGGGCGGAGCGTCACTAAACATTTATGAGAGCCCCTAGTGGCGTAACCAAAATGAATTCTTTGAGGGAGAATTATGTGCTGGCGAAAACATTTAGTCCAGGGATTAAATAACTACTTTTATTGTTTGGTATTTTTATAAGGTTTAGTGATAACGATGAACAATAATTTGATTATGACTTGGGTTAAATGACTATATTTTAAAGGGTTTCACAGACAACGCTAAGATGGCTCCGTAGTCTAGTGGGCAAGGCGTTCGCCTTGTGATCCAGAGGTCGTGGATTCGAATCCCACTGAGAAGCATACTTTGTGAAAAGCTGTTTTCAGTCTGGTTAGGATACTGCAGACTTGAATCACCTCATTTTCTGGAAATAAAGATGATTCCGTGTTTCGGAAGGCACGTATAAACTGTGGGTCCCGAACGCCATCTAGCGTTCATCCAACGATTAGTTCTGGTTTACCCTTTGGTTGTGGTGGTCAGACGGCAGTCGCTCTGTGTAAAAACCAGTAACCCCGGGCTCTGAAGCTGAGGATGCAACCGGAGATACGGGAGGATAATTCTGATGATGACAGACAGCGCTAAGATGCTTTATATTATTTACATTTTAAGATTCCTAAGAAACGATGTTTATACATATTATTGTTACTAACTTATGATAAATTGACTCTATATCGCATGATACGCATGGCATTTTAGGCATATTAAATCTTAAGATCAATTTATTATCTTCGCCGAGTGCGATGCTCCATCGAAACGTATGAGATTATTATACTCGTATGTAAGACTTTTTATTAACCCTAGATAACTAACCATTCGTCAGGATGACTACTCGACCCATTGCAAAAGTTGAGTTCACATACTTCCCCGCATTTCACACGTCTTTGTCTACCTTCCTAATTGGAGCCAAAAGTGCTACAAATGATGCGTTTGCGCAAATACATGTCTTTATTTGTGACTAGCTGACGCCCGCGACTTCGTTCGCGTGGACTTTATGACTCCGGCATATTAATATAAATACAAACTAATGAGAGAGAGAGAGAGAGAGAGAGAGAGGGCAGTTTTATAAGTTAAAAGTCAACTATTTTTTTTTTCATTTTTCTTCGTACTGTAAATATAGTTTAAAAATGTTTTTTATAAATTATGTTGGGAGTCTTTCCTTCGGAAGCCAATATGAAAAGACCTGAGGCGTTACTAACCCTGGAGAAAGCCACATAAAGTTGGCCATGCCAACTTGTAGCAGTAGCTGATGTTGGTCTGACACTGTGACTTATTGCCATAGCAAAGTAAGTGAACACATGAAACTGTGTATTTTCAAAAGGAAAATTGTTAGGTATGAGTAGTATACGCGGAATAAATACAGTTTCACTGGCACCACTCACAGTGAGAATCTCAGCTTCAGTTATATTTCGCTTCAAAGCATTGACTTTAAGTGTCTGAGCAAACTATGCCGAAGTTTAGTTGCTAAAGTTCAGTATTTAAAGTTCGGTGGGGATGACACACTAAATAAGCTGAAGTTCGGTGGAAACGCCGGACAGTAGTGATGTGACGATATGAGAATTTACTCTGCATCTTTGGCACGTCTGCGGCGAACGGGAACGGGAACGGGTGCGAGAGCGGAAGCGGGAGCGCTGTACAAAACATACTAAATACAGAATAAAATAGGTAAATAAAAAAACAAAGTTTTTTACGCCCCACATATTTTTTTGGAAAAAATTAGACACGTGATTTTACTGTTTTATTATAGTATAGATTTATTACTGCCGCGGCGTCTAGACCACTAATGTTTAGTGGTCGGGTCGGTAAAACGGGTGCAGATTTTCGTAGGCATTTCCATTATATTTTATTTTATTGTTTTCAAGTAAAAAAATATACTCTATTACATAAACATATAGATAACATAGTCTTACACACTATCAACTTTACAAAAAATTCAACTTTACAATACATTTTTACGATTGCCAGTCAAAATTGCTAAGAATGACCAAACGCTTTGTGGAACCCATAATGTAGATGTGTGTAGTAGGTATCTAGAATTATTCAAAAAATATTATTTCTTTTGTTAGTTATTCATAATGAGCCCTTATTTTGTTCCATTCCACAATTTTTCCCTTATGTTTTATCATGTTGATTATATAACGTTTTTATTGCGTAGTCCGGAAGACGAATGTTTAATTATTATATTGCAACTCCCAGGACAGTTTAGTAATCTAGGGTTAATTCTGTGCTTTAGATCGAAATATCGGACTCTTGTCGTCTGTGATGTCCTTAAATTTAGCTAAGTATTAGACGAATTAGATTGTACTAGCCGTTCAAAGCTTCCAAGGCGAAAAGAAGCCAGTCGCCTCTTGTATGATTAATAAAGGGTATCTATGGGTTGGATCTCACTTGTCAGCACGGATTAGCACTTTTCTATGCAGCAATTCTTTTCTGTCGCTCAGAAACGTCATTTGCCAGAGCGAGAGAGAGCTACGGAACGCTATAGCATCGGCCGTGGTATATGATAGCAACAATGAGATCCAACCCTATATATATATATATATATAGTAAGGTATCGAATTAGCACCACAAGGCTTGAAATTCCGGTATTTATGGGAACCGGTACCATTGACCTTGGTGCGGTACCGGTTCTAGAAATAGTACCTGTACTGTTTGTACCGGTACTATTTTTCCGTCAGTATCGGTACTATACCGGTACCAGAGAGAAAGCAGATACCACTGGTTTAAGTACAAGCAGGATAGCAGGTACTAGTACCTGTACCTGGAGGAGTACCGGTACCCATCTAGAACCAGTACCCAGGTACCGAAATGAAAAGAACCTCTAAATACCGGTACAGAACCTGTACTTTTGGTCTGGTTCCATGCCTTGCTTATAGGTAACAGAGATAAAAATATTTAGAGCCTAATTGGTGTTTAACGTTTAAATCAAATCGTCATCATACCCAAAGGAACTTTTCTAGTTTTTAACCTTAATAACATTTCCAAATGCCACATCAATTTCTTTCTTTTACCATTACTGACATAATAAAATATCAGAATTAATAAAGCTGACGTCTCTCAGCCAATTTGGCAAATAGGTTTAACGTCAAACTTGGTCGGTAAGAATGATTAGTTAACGTAAGACATCGCGAACTTATCGATGCTATTATAACTACAAAGAAAGTGATTTAGTCGGTTGTCCTGAAAGGGCTCAGGCAGGGGCAATTTTAAATGGTTTCACGAGGAATGTTGGAGGTAATCAGAATTCGGGAGAGCGGCGAAATAATAAATGAATAAATAAATATATCGGAACAAATTACACTGATTGCGTTAGCCCCAAAGTAAGTTCGAGACTTGTGTTAAGGGATACTAACTCAACGATACTATACTTTATAACAAATACATATATAGATAAACACCCAAGACCCAGGACAATTTGAAAAAGGCCGTTTCCCAATTTGCCCTGACCGGGGATCGAATCCGGAACCTCTGAGTGGCGGACTAGCATGGTGACCACTACGCCACGAAGGTCGTAAAATAAGTGGACTTCAAAAAGTTCTTCTAAAGGTAGCATTCGGATTCCAGCGGCCGCGGCCTGGCAGCGGCGATTCGGCGGCCGCGACCCTGTCGCGGCAGGCAATGTGGCAGCGCCGCTCGCTCATTGCGGTAGTCAAAATGGCGTCATTACTGATGAAAATGATGAACTTTTAGTTGAATTAGTTGCTAAAAACCTGCCACTTTACGATTCTCAACTTAAATCGTGTAAGGACAATATTGTTCTCCTTGACTCCTTCTTGACTACTGCACGTGGCAGTCGCGGCTCGGGTTGCGGTCGCTACTATTCGAAAGGACGTGGCAGCGCCGCGCAGCTGCGGCAGTGGGTGGCGGCAGCTTGTGGCGGCTGCCGGGCCGCTGCCGCCAGAATCCGAATGCTACCTTTAGAAATTGTTAAAAATAACTAACTAAATAGACTTGTGTTATGGGATACTAACTCTACGATACTATATTTTATAACAAATACATATAAAGATAAACATCCAATACCCAGGATAATTTGAGAAAGGCCATTTTCCAATTTGCCCTGACCGGGGTTCTAACCTGGAAACTCTGGGTGGTGGACTAGCATGGTACCCACTACGCCACGGAGGTTGTTATGAAAGGATGTCCTGATTTTTACGGAATTACCTACATTCCATGTAATTCCGGGACTCATTACTAGATGGCGTCTTAGCGCCTTAGCGCGAGTCCATAGCGAAAGCCTCGATGCTGCGCGGTTGTCTTTCAAGATTAAGATATATGCTTCAACAATTTTGAGTACATATAATGCTTAATTGTTTGTCCTTTAATAATTACGTGTCAGAAAAAGTGAATAATAATTGTTTTCATTTCTTGTACTTGCTTAATAATAATTTCTTGGTCAGTAAGAAAGATTAAAGACATCGCGAACTTGTCGATGCTATTAAAACTACAAAGAAAATAATTTCGTCGGCACAATAGCTTGTTCTGAAAGGTCTTAGGAGCAATTTTAAATGGTTTCACGAGGAATGTTGGAGGTAATCAGAATTCGGGAGAGCAGCGAAATAAGTCGGCTTCAAAAAGTTCTTAGTGAATTGTTATAAATAAAATAAATTAAAAAATTAATATAAATATATAGGGACGAATTACACTGATTGAGCTAGTCCCAAAGTTAGTTCGAGACTTGTGTTATGGGATACTAACTCTACGATACTATATTTTATAACAAATACATATATAGATAAGCATCCAAAATCCAAGACAATTTGAAATAGGCCATTTTCCAATTTGCACTGACCGGGGATCGAACCCGGAAACTCTGGGTGGCGGACTAGCATAGTGACCACTACCTTAGCGCCACAGAGGTTTATATGAAAGGATGCCCTGATTTTTACAGAATTACCTAGATTCCATGTAATTCCGGCAAGCATTACTAGATGGCGCCTTAGCGCCTTAGCGCGAGTCCATAGCGAAAGCCTCGATGCTGCGCGGTTGTCTTTCAAGATTAAGTATGTAATCATTTCTTGTACTTACTTAATAATAATTTCTTGGTCGGTAAGAAAGATTAAAGACATCGCGAACTTATCGATGCTATAAAAACTACAAAGAAAATAATTTCTTCGGCATAATATCTTTTTCTAAAAGAGCAATTTTAAATGGTTTTTACGAGGAATGTTTTAATCAGAGGTAAGGAAAGCCGCAAAATAAGCTGGCCTTATAGAGTTCTTCTTAGAGAAATTTTATGAAAGGATGCCCTGAATTTATACAGAATTACATTCCACTCATCACTAGATGGCGTCTAAACGCTCCGATGCTGCGCCGTTGTCTCTAACTCAATAGTTATGATTTATGCTTCAATAGATTTTAGACATAATACTCAATTGTTTATTCTTTGTAATTTACCTATGTATTAGTGCATTTTTTGAAACGCTATTTAATAATGTCCTAGAAAGCAGCAATAAGTACCTGTATAGTGGAGAAAATCAACAATAATCCTATTACATAAGAAAGGAGATAAAGGACGATCTTAATAACTTCAGACCGATCAGCATATTTATAAATCTTCTCCAAGATAATCTTGAACAGGATAACTAAGACGTTTGACGAAAACCAACACCAAAAGCAAGCAGGATTTCGGAAACACTTTTCAACTGTAGACCACATCCAAGTAGTAACACAAATAATAGAAAAGTCCAATGAATACAATAAAGAACTCTACATAAGCTTCATTGACTACAAGAAAGCTTTCGACTCCCTAGATCATGTTGCTATTTGGAAAGCTCTAGAAGAACAAGGAATTCACTAGAAATACATCAACTAACTTCGAGATCTGTACTCAAAATGCAAAGCTACCATCAAGCTAGAGTTTCCCATAAACAAAGGAGTAAGGCATGGAGACCCTTTCTCTCCAAAATTATTTACAGCGGTACTCGAATCAGTATTTCGGAAATGGGAAGGAAAAGGAGTGAATGTAAGTGGCGAGTACATGAGTCACCTACGTTTCGCTGATGATATTGTCGTTTTCGCTGAAAACGCATCGGACCTCGAATGCATGCTGAACGATTTTGTCATGGAAAGTAAAAAGGTGAGCTTATTTTTAAATGCATCAAAGACCAAGATATTAACTAACAGCCTTTTTCAAGAGATTGTCGTTGATGGAGAGTTGATAAAGTACGTACAAAGCTATATTTTTTGGGACAGCTAGTATTTTTTGAGAATTGTACTGAGAACGAGGTGGTCATACACATCGCTTTAGCAAGGAAAAGTACTGGAGTCTAAAAGAAATAATGAAAAACAAGGACTTGGATCAATATTAAGAAAAAATTGATTAATGAAGCGATCCTTCCATGCATCACATATGGTTGCCAGACCTGGTCTTTACGAAAAGAGGATGAAGATAGACTCGCTGTATGTCTAAGGCGCATGGAGAGGAGCATGCTTGGTATAAAAAAACGGACAAAATTAACAACAAGAAGATTAGAGCTAGAACGCGAGAGACAGACGTTAGGTACAGAACAAGATGGAAATGGGCAGGACATATATAAAAAATGAACAACTCAAGACTGACTAAGAAGATGACAGAATGGATCCCAAGAAACAACAAAAGGAGCAGAGCTCAAAAAAATCTACATTTTTATACAAATTGCCGGGCCGGTCGATCACTTTTGTATGCAAATGACGATTTTTTTTTCGAGTTTTAAGCATTGGTCCCATAGGAAAAGTTGTGCATATTGACGGTTTTAGTTGCTCCTATAAGGATCGGACAGGGTTTTTGTTACATATTGTACACGCATTTACTTTTTCCATAAGTATTCATTATTTTAAAAAAAGACAATAATAATATGACAGAGCCTTTCTGGCGAGTAGGCGACCAATACTGTGAACATGAGTTTCTTTTGGCGTTTCTTTTCAGCAGTGGTCGTTACGAAGCGCTGGTATCGGTAGCTTTTCTTTAAAAATAAATTTAATTTTAATATACTTTACACGTAACATAGATTATACTTATTGACGTGTAAAAGTGCCTGTAAAGGTCTTATTACTGAATAAACATTTGAATCTTTGAATCTTTGAAAGTGCCTGCAAATGTCTAATTATTAAATAAACATTTGAATTTTGAATTTTCAGTGTATGCAATCCAGTCAGGATTGCACACACCTGACACACCCACATATTCAAGATACGAAAATATTTGCTGGTTATTCAAATATACTCAAAATAATAAATTTTGTATAAACACGCTCAGACACATATTACTCACACTATGTCAATAAAAATAATAATATGCGAATTATAAGCCGGACATTGAACGGCTTATTAACCTTTATAGAACCTAATTACGAAGTTATTTAATTCGTTTCATAGTTTTATAGCTGTACCAGTACAAATTTTCACCCAATGCCACTGTTAGGCAACGTATCGTAAGACATCGCGAACTTATCGATGTTATTAAAACTACAAAGAAAGTGATTTTGTCGGCATAATAGCTTGCTCTGAAAGGTCTTAGGAGCAATTTTAAATGGTTTTTACAAGTAATGTTGGAGGTAATCAGAATTCGGGACAGCCGCGGAATAAGTGGGCTTTAAAGGTTTCTTAAGAGGGAATTGGTTGTTATGAAAGGGTATGATGTGAATTTATTCGGAATTTCGTACGTTAAGAAGGTAAATCTGGAGGTTCTGGGTTCGATACCCGACCAGAGCGAATTGGAAAAATGGCCTTTTTCAAACTGTCCTGGGTCTTGGGTGTTTATCTATATATTTATTTATCATAAAATATAGTATCGTTGGGTTAGTATCTCATCATAACACAAGCTTAAGCTTACTTTGAGGCTTGCTCAATTTGTGTGTTTGTCCGTATATATTCATTTAATAAAAAAAAAATTAAAATTTGGCAAAACAAGTTCAGTATACGCCTACAAAAATCTGCTTTTTTGCACAAATTTTACCTGAACTTCGACCGTGCATAAAGTACTCATAAATTGTAAAGATAAAAATAACATTTCGATATAAACCTCGTAAATGTAATGAAAATTTTAAATAAAAAAGATTTATTTCACACACTTAAGTCTTCCTGACAAAAACGTATATCCTGGAACAAGTTTTATGAAATTTCCGCACCCTATGAATAGTTAATGTGCATGCAATGGATAGTTAATAATAATACTAATTTCATTCATGCAAACCGTGCCCTAAAGCGCTATCTCTCTCTTTTCGGTTTGCCTTTTTTTCTAGCATTGCCCTGGATGAAAAAACTAGCTTTTCGAACTAAGACAGAGCTGCCAGTTAGAGCCGCCTTTATACGTCGAATTCGGAACACGACGAATACGGAAGAAACGGTTTTAAATAGTTTAGGTGGGGCACTAGTTATTTTTTGCCCCAGTGCCTTTGGTTACATAACTACGCCACTGTCCGTGCTCAATAAAAGAGCAAAGCCGCAACAAAGGTTTAGCAATAAAATCTTGAAACGATGCGGGGACGTGTACCTAATGATTTTAATCGTTGTGGCAGCATCAGCTAATCCTTAGGTACCGGTTGCTGGATCAGCATAATCCTCATTTAATTATGTCGCGGAACCCGACAATCATGGGTTGATTAAACAAAAAGTTTGAGAGCAAACACTGAACATTTTTAATCAGCTGCGACCGTCACAAAGTAGATTAACATAGAGATTATGATTAATAAATTAATAAATGTATAGGGGCAATTACACAGATCGAGCCCGCAAAGTAAGCTTCAACTTGTGTTATAGGACTTATAGGATACTAACCCAACGATACTTTTTTTTTCTGATAAATACGTATATAGATAAACACCCAAGACCCAGGACAATTTGAAAAGGCTATTTTCCAACTTGCCCTTGCTGGGGATGGAACCCAGAACTTCCGGATTGGCGGACTAGCGTGTTGACCATTACGCCACGAAAGTCGTCAGATGATGTATTTAATCATCGCTTGCACGTGTAGCCTTCTTCATTTTATTCCACTCCCTTCCTGGATATAGTTGTTCTTATCCATGTCCTTTGTCACCTGGTATACTAGTAATAATTATTTCCTCATAAGCTATATAATATATATGATATGTAACTTAACTGTATTGATTCATCCGATAAAATAGAGCATGACATCTCAACGAATTTATTAGTAGAACTAAATGATGGTGCTATCAAATTATTTTAGAACTGTACAGTTGCTGTGGTGAAGAGTTAAAGTAACACTAGTGTAAAATTTTTCGAACCGCCTAAGGGCCTCTGATGTAGTTCAATGACTGTCATATAGTGACAACAGTAATTTTTGCATGCTTAAAAAAACTAAGTTTCCTTACGACGACGACCAAAGGCAAATAGTGGCAGGTAGTGGTAGATGAAAATAACTACATTTTCATAGGTACAACACAAGTCTGAACCTTGTGCACCTAGACTATACAACGTGAAAAAAAGAAATTACAACGTGAAAAAAAGAAATTAAACTAACAACTAAAAAACAAAATAATTCGACATTTCCATCCAAATAGCCCGGGTGGCTGCACAGTTTTGTAAGGAAAGCCGATTTTTACTGTGTTTGGCTGTTATTTTGATTTCATTATGCTATACTTCTAAGTTGAATACTAAACCCTACAGGGATTAGTATACAACACCTCAATAATGATTGCACCTATTGGTTATAGGTTTTGAACTAGGTACCAGACTACTACCGAAGCTTAGTCTCTGTGGGCTACTCTAAGACAGCCGAGCTCTCCCTGCGAATAGGTACTTGGGGAATGTTCCGATCTCTTATTTGCTAATGGGTTAATATCTGGGAGTTCTATTTGTAAAGGACTCGTCGCGTCATTCGGGGATTGTTACGCGTGTTTATGTTGGGTACTTACCTACCATTTTTACAAGCTTTTATTTCATTACATCATTTCAGCCGCTTAGCGTCCACTATTGGGCATAAGCCTCGTCCAAGGATTTTCGAAATAAACGATCTAGAGCGACCTGTATATAGCGCTTTCCAGCGACCTTGGTCAGGTCGTCTGACCACCTTGTGGGTGGGTTTCCTACGCTTCGCTTGCCAGTACCACATCACAGAATAAGTACTAGTACTCACGTACGGAAGTCTTATTCAGGAAATAAATTCCAAGAAATGCTCTATAATTTAATTTAGCTTGCGTCAGAACTCAGAACCACTTCATTTAGATACCTAGACATCCATTGCAAGCCAATTTCATTCTTATTACTCTGGACAAAGGAATTATGTAACTGCATTTTCTCCTGACCACTCCGGAGTGGTCGCAGCGTGCATAGTAATAGGTAACATATGTAGGTATATTTCTCATATCTAAACGGGGAGTGATACAGGCCTACCAGTACGTGGTCGCCATTCGAGAACCGATGGGCATAAAGGCATAAAGATGGGCATAAACGAACAGATGTTCGTCGTGCTAAGTGACCCGCCCACTGCCACTTCAAAGAGCTAATCCGCTGAGCTGTCAGTGACTTTTGTTCTCTTACGAATGTCCTCGTTTCTGATTCGATCTCGTAGAGGAATTTTTATTTTGCTTGCAATTTTTTTTTTCGATTTTTGTAAGCGTAGCTATTTGAATTCTGTTTGTTTGAATCGAACCTACCAACGTTTGTTTAGGTTTTTAAATAAACCTATTGTCACGAATTAATATAAGTA
Organism: Acrobasis suavella; assembly: GCA_943193695.1. Lineage (NCBI taxonomy): Eukaryota > Metazoa > Arthropoda > Insecta > Lepidoptera > Pyralidae > Acrobasis > Acrobasis suavella. The sequence goes on from OW971950.1 coordinate 3,787,940, forward strand.
TCTATTACAAGTACTTACAGAACGGAATCTCCTAAGGTTCCGCGCAATATGCGTTCCCGTACCTCTCCCCCGTTCTCGCCTTGTCGAAGGCTTATCAACCTCGACAAGGAGAGAACGGGGGAGAGGTGCGAGGACAAGGAACGGGGACGCATATTACGCTGGACCATAATATGAGATTTCGTTCTGCAATACTTCATATTAATTTTATGTGCCCTTTTTGCCGCTACCATCGCCATCTCTACGCATATCTATAGAAGCTCACCTTGGAACGCCGCCCCGAAGCGCACTGGCTCCTGCGTCAGCGCGCGCGAGACGTTGCCGTGGTCGGCGCAACAAGCGCCGCGGTGGTCGGCGCAACAAGCGACACAATGTCGTCATTTTGACATGCCTACCCATCGCCTTATAAATATAATTATCTCTCTTCCTTGTCACTAGATGGCGCTTTAGCTTTTTATTAAAACATCAAAATCTTTTATTAGTTACTGATATTTAAATAAATTAGTACTAAATAGGACTTATATGAATGCAATAAATATTTTTAAAGCATATTCAACAGTTTCTTTGTCACTTTTTTGCTAGTCGTATGTGCTGCCATCTCTGTGTGTCTACCCGCAACTCTAGTTTTGCCTACTTTCGGGCTCTCCAATCTCCAATAGTTTCTATGGCGTTGGGTATCTCTTACGTTAGTAATCTTTGTCTCGGCTATAGAAGCTCACCTTGGAATGCCGCCTCGAAGCGCACGGGCTCCTGCGTGGGCGAGTGCGACGTGGCCGTGGCGAGCAGCGCGGCGAGAAGCGCGACGAGCGGCGCGACTCGCGCACCCATGTCGCCGCTACCACATGCCATCTCCGCCCATACTCGAGCTGGCACACGCTCTCCCTGTGAACAATTAATTTCAATTTAATTGGTAGCTAAAGTGGCGCCCTCATTTGAAATAAATTGTTTAAAACTAAATATGGTGATAATTAAAAATTTGATTTGTATAAATATCTAGAAAGACCTTTAAACTATTTTATGAATAACCTTTGAAATTATTACTAATAGTCCGTCTAGTTTTAAAACCGTTTTTCGCCAAAAGTGGCCACTTTTGGCGAAAAATAGTTTTAAAAAAAAATGGACTACCAATATTACTTTCAAAAGTTATTCATAAAACAGTTTAAAGGTCTGTCTAGACATTTATACAAATCAAAATTTTAATTATCACCATATTTCGTTTTAAACAATTTATTTCAAATGAGGGCGCCACTTAAGCTAGGTACCAATTTCATTTTCCATTTAAAATGACTGAGAGCATTATATCTAATGTGCATGCTGTGATCGATCCACACAGGTTGGCAACTTATTTGCTCTAATTTGTATTTATATAAACTTGTGTGTTGATCAGCCAGTAAGCGAACCAAATAAATAAAAAAAACCGTCAATATTTTTAACCGACTCCCGAAAAGTAGGAGAGTACGTGATACTTGAACGCTCCCTTGTCTGTTGCATACTATTGAAGCAAATGCTTTGTATGGCTGATTTTTCGTTGGACCATGCAAGTACTCTTTTGCTTCAATAAACAATTTCAAAAAAGGAGGGTGAGATTATCAATTTGTCGGGATCCTTTGTTTTTTTAATGTATGTTCATTCACCGATTACTCAAAAACGCTTTTTTTCGTTTAGCAGAGTAGTTTAAAATCACAAAGATACAGCGATTTGAAGTTTCGGAGTGGGGGTGATTTACGTCACCTTTGGTTGAAAATCGTAGCTGATCGTGACGTCACGCGAAATTTAAGTACGCTGTATCTTCGTCGTTATTTGCTTATCAGAGAAAATAAGAAATTTGTATATCATCTTTTCAATAAACTATCTAATGAGTCAAAAAAATATTTTCATCCACATCCCTATTGTGAATGTGGAGCTGTTCAAAGCATAGCACTCCTCCTGTCATGCCCCAACTGCCCAACCTCTTGTACATTAGAAGATTTAAACTCGGATAATGACAGGAGAGTAAGTGTGGCCACAGACTGGTCCATAACCTTATGAAAAAGCCTAGCATAGCATAGAAGGTTCTCAAAATAAAATCTTCCACAAAAAATTGAATCTAAGATTCGAAGACTCATCAGCACGCGCTGGTAAGCAATAAAGTGCCGACAGGATTCCTACATCAAATCTTTCTTCCATCCAAGATCCTGCGAACAAAAACGTAACGACGCCCGATAGTTTTACTGCTTTAACCTTTTCTTTCAAGTCCCATGAAAGTGTAGCTTGAAAGCCGTAACGCGCAGCGCTCGCCCGACCCTTTGCTAAGGGCGGATCCAATCCTTGATTCAGGGGGGATTCATTCATTCACATGTGAAGAACAAAGTCAAGCATTGCTGTTTTCTACGTTTTTGTTTTATGGAACGAAATTCCTTTTCAGGCGGTGTTACAGAAAACGCAAAAATAAATAAAACAAAACAGTATAGTAAACATATAAATAGTTAGCAGATAGAAAAGTCCCTTTTTTCTCTAGGCGGTACGGACTTACGCTTACATGCTAGGTGAAAAATAAAGTGTAAGATTTTTCCTTCACTTTTTTCCGTCACGATTTTTTTTTCAAACTTCGTTTCAACCGCGTGCATCACGACACTCATGCATTTTTTAAATTCAAAGACATCATATTTTTCTTATAAATGGCTATAACTACTGGCCTTACAACTACAACACGCGTGGCTGTTGCCGCCCGCCTATCGCGCGGTAGCAGGCAGTGACATTGAAATAGGAAATCGTTGGTACAATAGGTACATTACGAGGCTATCATGAAATTTAGCGGTTTTTATCATGAAACAAGGTACAGATCGCGCAAAATAACTTGGCGGCTCGGAAGTTAGCTGCAAGTGACAGCGGGGTAGCTGGCGCCCGGCGCACCGTCCCCCCTAATCCTGTATTCGTCTACTGCGCAGCGATCCGCGCGAAGTTCAGAGCCGCCGAGTTATTTGACGCGTACTATACTAGTACTAGATACAGGATAAGTATTTTATTTCGCACTCTATATTTATGTAGGTACCTAATAGACTAAATTAGTAATTCTATAATCATGTTGCATCGGATTACAGACCTCCTATACTATCAAATTTATATTTTCTGACGTGATAAAGGAATAGGAGCTTTGAAGCCCGGCGGGAGTGCGCCTTAGAGCGTTTTCAACAAGTAAAGCGACACCAGACGTGGATCGCACTTGGATGGGTCAACACAAGTGGCCATGCTTCGAAAGGCACGTAAATAAAACGTTGGTCCCGGCTGTCATCATTATATAGCAGTCGTCAAGCTATGTGAGATACGTCATCAATGCAGCCTGAAACATCTGACACCAGTGCTGGCCACTGGTGTCAGAATGTAACTGTTAGAAAACAATGTAATAAGCAAGATAGTCAATGTAGCTCTGTCTCTTTCACACTCCGTTCGTGATGGCGACTATCTATTGTTACTGTTCGTGTGTGCTCTGCTAAAATAAATTACTTTGTATTTGGCTTTGGCCTTCTTTTTATTTATATTTCATCCGTAACACCCACGATAAATAAACAAACAGAATAGGGACGTCATTGGAGGGTATGGGGGACCAATCCATGGAACAGCTTTTCAACTAGAGATAGCCCAGAGATGGGGGGTCACGACCCCATAACCTCCCCCTGGATCCGCGCTTGCCCTTTAAATCGTCTGGATCGACAGCAGTTACTTTTTATTTTGTTCACCGATTACCCGGCCCTACGTGATGCCTTGCATTTGATGTGTCATCTTGCCTTAAATGTTTTTGACACGACGATTTCATTTCAAGAGATCTATAAAAGCTTCCATTCATGAATTGAAATAGGTACCTACCTAGTTTTGATTTGGGTTTTCACAGGCATTTACTGATATTTACGTTACTACGATTAGCTGCAGACAAAATGCTTAGGCTATTTTGTACTACTACCTAGTGGTACCATAGACACTTACTCTTATTTATGAAGACTAACTACTAGGTACCTACCTATATAAATTTCTTAGCAAATTTTTGATATTTTCTAAAAGTAGGTATGTACTTCTTATATACCCCTATACCCATCTAGATTTTTTTCATAATGGCGGAAAATATAGGTGGAAAACTTAAAAAAACATATTTTAGCCATTTCGAAAAATGTCCAATTAAGTAGTCCATAGAAAATTATTGGCGCAAAAATGTTGTCTGAACAATTTATAAATCCGATAAACTTCAACAAGTTGAGTGACTCTCGAGTTCCTTATAGAAGTCAGTGAAGTGAAGTCACAGAGTACAATGGCGCGCCCCTATATTATGTTTGAGAGCCACTGGCAATGTGATCTTAATAAGATCACCGTGCCAGGGCAACATAATAATGTTACGTAAATGTCTATCACGGAACACAGTCACAGTTCTTTTGGCACTGGCCATTGCAGCGGTCACTGCTGCGCATCGCTGACTTTTGTGTACCAAGTCATGGACCAAGGAGTGTGTAACAGTCATCATCATACTAAGCATTACCACTAGGTCATTAACTTACTGCCACTAGCGACTTGCGCTGGTTAAGAGTTGGAAATTGTTAAACCAAGATAAGTGGAGCTCTGGTTGTAGGATAAAGAATAAAAGATAGGTTCTAAAGGATTTGTATCAAGTGTCGTAACATAATATTAAAAAACAAAAAACGTCAATACCTATTTTTATTATGCTACTAAAATGAAAAGTCACTATTATTTCTTTGCTATCATTTAATGCGCTATGGAGGTCAGTGAATGCGCCGTAAACTTTATCTTGAGTAGGATATTCATTCGTCTGTCAAAAGCATGTCAAATTAAATTGCCAAGTTGTCAGTGTCAAGTCAACACTTGAAGTTTTTTGTTTTTACAGCCGGTTCTGTGAGCTGTATTATTTATTTTGTTTTTAAAGTTTTGATTTTCTCATTTCATTTACGTATATTTTCCAAAAATTTCTTCGAAATCTTAGAAAAATAGTTTAAATAAATGTCACAACATACAGAAGACCAGCCGGGTGTTTTATAAGCAGGAGTAAATGTAGAACTTTAAAACTCGATTGCAACTTTGATAACTGTTTTTATTTAATTTTCATTGGGTGAAAGATTATAAAATTAATGGAAATTCGATGTGACGATGCAACGCATACGTGGACAGTGTTTGTTGGTGTTTTTCGTGTTATTCCCTGCGAAAGTTCTGCTTCTGGAAAATGGGCTGGCTAGGACACCACCTATGGGGTGGATGTCGTGGGGTTACTATGCGTGCGGAGCCGACTGTACGAAAAATCCGGACAAGTGTCTTGAGTAAGTCTTCTCATTTTAGCGTGTTAAAAACAAGGATTTTGAAGATTTAATAATTTAATTACGGCTCTGATAATGCTAGGATTTGCCCATAATCACAACACTGAGTTGGTTGTTTGTTTGCTTTTCGTGTGTGTAAGTGGTGATCTTATGAGTAGTGTTGCCCCATTTTTCTGACAACTATACCTCTTGACTTTTACCACACCCCTGGGAGGGAAAGAAGGTAACAAGTTGTTGTTTTAGTGACCTATTTAGTATATTGGTTACCATGCTAGTGTGTTGCTCAGGGGTTCTTGGTTCTTTCTTCAGCCAGGGAAAATTGGTAAATTGACATTTTATCCATCAAGCACCTTAATCACAGACACAATTTAATTCAATTGTTCTTTCGGACAAAATTGGTGGTTGAAGGATATACTCCATTTTAGCAAAGAACTGATGGCCGATGTGACAGAAAGGTTCACAAACAGCGGCTACATATGAGTAAGAGCAGCACCAGACACCCACCTGCTAGGTGGTCAGACAACCTGAGCATGATTGCAAGAAAATGCTGGATGCAGAAGGCTTGCAATCAGTTATTTGGGAAATCCTTGTGGGAGGCCTATGTCCAATGGTGTGGTTGCTTTGATGATGATGAAATTGTCCATGGTTTTTTGTGTTTATCTATACATAATATAAATATTGAAAATATACATAAAATATAGTACTTTTATTGTTTAGTTAGTATCTCCTGACTACCACAAGTTAAATACCTACTCACTTTGAGGCTTAATTTATTTTACTTATTTATTTAAAATCTTTATCAAGCCAAAAGCTACAAAAGGTGGACTTAAGGCTAAAGCATGCTCTTCCTGTCAACCTTTAGGAAAAGAAAAACAGATGAGAAAATTGGTGTCTCTCAAAAAAATTGTCTTTAATACAAAATAAAAATGTAATGTAACCTCCTCCGTGGTGTAATGGTTAACACGCTAGTCTGCTAACCCGGAGATTCTGGGTTCGATCCTCAGCTAGGGCAAGTTGGAAAATGGCCTTTTTCAAATTGTCTTGGGTCTCGGGTGTTTATCTATATGTGTATTTATTATAATATGGTATCCTTGCGTTAGATCCCACAACACAAGTTTAAACTTACTTTGGGGCTAGCTCAATGAGTGTTTACTGTCCATATATATATATTTATTTATTTATATTATAATGTATTTATAAATAAAATACATAAATAAATGGAAAATAGTGAGAAACAATGAATTCTTCTGATTGATTATGCTTTCAAAAAGCTTATTCTGTGTAAATCGACCAAATCTATTTAATTTATTTATGTTACATTACTCTATGGTAACCATACCCACTTGGCCCTATAAATTTATTATGTCTTTTCAGTGAAAAGTTAATACTGGAAGTCGTTGACACGTTTTTCAACGAAGGATATCAAGAAGCAGGCTACGAATACATCATCATAGATGACTGCTGGTCCGAGAAGAAGCGAGACAGGACCGGCAGGCTGGTGGCCAACAAGGAGAGGTTCCCGAGAGGCATGAAGTACATTGCTGATTATGTATGTTAAGCTCTTAATTTCTTCTTTTTATTTTGCTCCATTAGGGATCAAACAGACAGGCTACAGTGTGCCAGCCAAAGGTGGCCGTTTTTGCTTATGTGCGAAGAAAAGCTTCAGATTCTCACTTTAAACTGTAAACAGTAGTTCATAAGACACTTTAAAGGGTCATGATGGAGAAAAACTTTCAAGTGAAATCTCTGTTTTCTTTTCAAATAATTTATTTCAAATGGGGGCAGAACAGGACCCCGAAAAATTCATCCTTAAAAGTATAAGTAGATTAGTAATTTTTTTTTTAAATAGAAATGACTTGTTTTTTGACATAGATCCATTCCCGTGGACTCAAATTCGGCATGTACACTAACATAGCAAAGATAACATGCATGCTGTATCCTGGCTCAAGAGGTTACTTCGAGAAGGATGCCCAGACGTTTGCGGAGTGGGGCGTTGACTATCTGAAGGTGGACGGGTGTTTTGTTGAAGAGAACTATTTGAATACAGGTTCGTTCACGTGTTCGGTATAGTATTAATCACGTAAATTTAACCAACTTCCAAAAATGGTTATGTAAGTATAAATTTGTTGCGATCTTTTTAGGGTTCCATAGTAAACAAGGAACCCTTATAGTTTCGCCATGTCTGTCTGTTGTCTGTCTGTCTGTCCGTCCGCGGTTTTACTCAGCGACTATAAGTACTAGAAAGCTGTAATAAAGTTAAAGTATGTAGATTAATTATGCGGAAAAAGTGATAAAATCAAATATTGAAAAATATTTTTTTTTTAGGGTAGCTCCCATACAAGTAAAGTCAAAAGTCAATTTTATTTTCTCGACTTACTAATCATGTGGGGTATCGTTGAATAGGTCTTTCAAAAATATTATGACCTTGGAAACACCGTTTTTCGATTTAGGGATCCGTTTCTGAAGTATTTGGTTTTAAAGTGAAAATTTTTATTAGAGTCAAGTCCCCTCTATCTGCTCAACGGCTATATATGGACGCGTGAAAAAATTCACAGCTACAGGATATATAATGAAATTTAAAGGAAAACTATCAGAGTTAAGTAGGGTTTGCAAATTAAAAAGGTATAGGCGATCAACTTATAAAATGTGCTCGGAAAAGGAAAATTTCATACAAATTCAATAGAAAATTAGTTTTTAGACGTTTTTAGTGGCATGAACTCAAAGTTGGCATTAGTGACTACGGAACCCTACACTGCGCGTGGCCCGACACGCACTTGGCAATTTTTTTTTTATGTTCGTTCACCGATTATTCGAAGACGCCTGGACCGATTTGTCAGGTGATCACTGGTCCCATATAGATTTTATCAAAATCGATATTGACTTAGTATCTCTTAACACGAGTCTCGAAGTTACTTTGGGTATTGGCGCTAGCTTAATCAGTGTGATTTGTCTGTATAAATTTATTTATTTACTAGTGTTTACATATATAAACATCCAAGACCTAGGTCAATCAGAAAAAGATCATTTTCCATCTTGACCTGACCGGGGATTGAACCCGAGACCTCCAATATGACAGCTTAGCATGATGACCACTAGGCCACAGAGGTCGTCAATGAACAACTAGTTACTTTAATTAGTGTCTTATTTCTTTTTTTATTTACTTTTTACAGCTTATATTGACCTAGGAAAAGCGCTAAATAGAACTGGAAGGCCTATGGTATACTCATGCAGTTGGCCTTATTACATACAGTTTATACATCATAAAATTGTAAGTATGACCAATGATATGCTACATCTTCTTTGAGAGAGTAATACTTATAAGCAGTGATAGGATAATCGGGCGCTTATTTGCCTAAACTTCACGCGCCACATAACACAGCGTTGATATAACCACCAACCTGATGAATATAATTATTTTTCGCAGCATCATTCCAGCGATTTAAATTGACTACATGTAGCTTTAAACAAGTCGTGCACAGGCTAGTAGTGGACCTCACAGCTACATGTAGTGAATGTAAATCGTTAGAATGATGCTGCGAAACATAATTATTTTTATAAGGTTGGTGGTTGTATCAACCAACGCTGTGTTATGTGCCTTGTGAAATTTAGGTAAATAAGCGCTCGATTATCCGATCACTGCTTATAAGCTTATACCTGACACTGAAGTCTGCTCGCCGAGAGTTGATAAATATTATAATTCGTCTCTGAGTAGCGACGTAGCCTGCCTACCCCGTTACTAATAAAGAAATGATGATATATCTGTATTTTCAGAGCTCAGACGGCAGTCGCTGTGTGTAACAAGTTTATTTAAAAAACAAATTAAAAAATCCCCGACCGAGAATGTCACGAACGCCATCTAGCGATGAATAGCGGAACTACCGAAACGATTTGGTATCGTATCGGTAGTTACGCTATTATAGCGCAACCTTTAATTTTTAGGGAAGTCTTGACTTTCAAACTTTAACCCGCAATAACTTTTAAGTGGCTGAAAAATATCTTTATTAGGAACAGTATACAGTACATTTTAAAAACATCATGTACGATGACTGTAGTTAATAAAAACAGTGCCGCAGGCATCAACGCCCACCTCCGAAATAAATACAATTAGTATGTTCCTGTACATCATCTTAACCGGATTTTACTCAAACTTGGCTAAGAACTGCCGCGAGGAACTTGCTTTTACGTAAAAAATACGACATCAAAATGGTCCATCCTTTCGAGCGCTACGATGCCACAGACAGACATCAGCGTCAAACATATAACGCCCCTCTTTTTCGACGAGGGTTTAAAATTAGTTACCTCGTCAAATCACCTAGGTTAGGTTGCGTTGTAATTTAAAGTTGATTCGAGTTGTGTTTAAAAATCATATTTGTTTCTGTATTTGAATTAAAATATATTAAATATTCATAAAATATCTTTCATATTAGTCTTAGGCAAACAGCGCTATAGCACTTTCGTGTAAAAAAATAAAATTAAGTGGACAACGACACGTGAAATTTTAACTTACCGTTGGCCCCATTGCCTATGAGAACAATGGGGTCAACGAGAAAGGAATTTTGACCGGGAATACGCTCGATGATGCTATATCTTTATTTTCAGCCACAGTTCGCTCCTGTAATGAAGCACTGCAACATGTGGCGCAACTATCACGATGTGTTCCTAAATTGGCCTTCAGTCAGATATATAATAGATCATTTCACGAGAGAGTATGACAATTTGGCCCCGTTCCATGGGCCGGGCCATTGGAATGACCCGGATATGGTGAGATTAATGTTATTTTTATATAAAAATTTTAATTTTCTTTTTTTATGAAAAAAAAAACGTGTATCCTAAAAGGCGGCTAAGGGAATAAAAGGTAACATAGAGTACGGATAGAAGGATCCTCTTTACATAGACTTTATATTATCTACTGGTAATCTCTAACCCTCTGCTAGTGGTGATAATGGGCAAATCCGCCTCTTATTTGGATTTATTCCAGCAGTGGAATGATATAGCTCTTAATAGGCTGTTGAAGTTGCTCATTGAAATGGCAGTGGGCGGGGTACACAGCGCGAAGAATGACCGAAAAGTCGGGGCATTGAAATGACCCGGATATAGTGAATTTGTTATTTTTCTCAATTTTTTTCCTTTTTTTTATAAAAAAAATATTTTCTTCTCTCCCACGGGTGTTGTAAGAGGCGACTAAGGGAATAAAAGGTAACACAGAACTAGGTACTATAGTTCTACTTGTAATCTCTTACCCTCTGCCATTCGTGATTATGGGCAAATCCGACCTTTATAAGGATTTATTTTAGCAGTGTACATATATATGATATTAAAGTTGTTCTTAAACAACTAATTGAAACGGCAGTGGGCGGGGTACACACAAACAAGTATACAAATGGCGGAATTGGCGCCATATGGCGTTCTCTTTTTCTTCTTTTAGAAATCGCAATAAGACTATCTCGCTCTATCAAAGCATGTTTTGCCGCTCGAAAATTCTGACATCAGTGTTGGCAATAAACACATTCGACAAGAAAGAATTAAGTAAGCATTAAAAATAACTAGGTACTGCAACATTGTTTGAGCAGTTATATACATATCATTAAACGAAGACAGTTGTTTAAATACCTTTATGTGTTGTTTACTGCCTCCGCCTACATTCCATGCTTGTCTGGGAGAAAAAGAAAAACTTAGAACCTTACCAGCTGCTTCTCGTCCCGCAAAAATGTTTATGCCACAAGTGGCATACCAATTTCTAGAGCTCCTCCGTGCTTCGGAAGGCACGTATAAGCCGTTGATCCCGGCTGTCATCATTGTATGGCAGTTGTCACGTTGTCAGATGCCTTAAGGCAGCCTGGAATTTACTAAAACTGTGATAATTGTATCACATGAGTGTTTTAATACCTAATTATTACAGTTGCATACAAAACTTTATCTACACCAATGATATGAAACCTCTATAAAAGGTTCTAAATCCATAGGGTGTTGTACAGTGTTGTTAGAACTCAATGTAAGTTCCTGGCAAGACACCTGTGTTGGCCACTTACACACAAAGAACAACAAACAACTCTTCCCGCGCAGATTATAAAAGCCGATCGTGTTAATGGGCGAAAGTGCGGATCATGTTAATAGGCGATGCGGCTAGCAACTCATCACTATATTAATTGCTTTTCCATCTACTCGCTCACTATCACACTAAAAGTGGCTTTTGAGTCTTGTGGCCCTGGACTCTGTCTGCTTAGGGCCGCAAGATACAAAAGGCTCTGTCTACCCCATTAGGGAAAAAAAAGTGTTAGTATGTTTGTATGTTTACCGCCTACGCCTTGCATTAAAAAGGATGGAACATGAACGAACAACAAATATTTGAATATCCGATATCTGCTGAAATGGCGGCACATTAATTCATAACCTATTTCACGTATTCGCTGTCGTTTTAGGGTTCCGTACCCAAAGGGTAAAAACGGGACCATTTTACTAAGACTGTTGTCCGTCCGCCCGTCCGTCCGTCTGTCACTAGGCTGTATCATAAAAATCGTGATAGCTAAACAGTTGAAATTTTTAACCGACTTCCAAAAAAGGAGGAGGTTATCAATTCGTCCCGATCCTTTTTTTTAAATCTATGTTCACTGCTTAATCAAAGACGCGTGGACCGATTTGGAAAAATATTATTTTGTTTGAGTGGGTATACTGTCAAGGTGGTCTCATACTGATTTTATTAAAATAGGTTGTGTAGTTTGGGGGTGAAGTCGGTTTTTAGTTTTGAAAAATTATGACAGCTGATGTATTTCTGTTGCCGCTATAACAACATATATAATAACATAATAAAATAAACATTTAAGTGGGGCTTCCATACAACAAACGAGAGTTTTTATAGATAAAATGGTACCCTCGCTCGGTGCGCGAATCCGACTCGCACTTGACCCGTTATTTTTTCTCTGCTATATTTTTTGACACATATACTCGTAAGTTTGTGCAAATAACACAAATAACACTGATTGAGCTAGTCCCAAAGTAAGTTCGAGACTTGTGTTATGGGATACTAACTCAACGATACTATATTTTATAACAAATACATATATATAGATAAACATATTCCAAGACCCAGGAAAATTTGAAAAAGCCCATTTTATAACTTGCCCTGACCGGGAATCGAACCCGGGACCTCTGGGTGGCGGACTAGCATGGTGACCACTACGCCACGGAGGTCGTCAATTATAACTTTATTCCTAAATACATAATAATTTTCAATGAAACTTGGTATATACTCGTACCTATGTATATGAAATCACTGGTTGCTTCATTAGATATGTAAACTTAATCACAATTACCTACCTGTTTTGATGACTTACTTGCACTATCTTATCTTGTAAAAATTGTTGTTAAATCTTATTTGCTCTCATATATTTAGCCATGCTGTGTACACTATAGTGGATGGATTACTGACTAGTTTTGTTTTTTTAATGCTGACAAAATTCTCTTGATCTGTATTGTCTGTAATCTGTTTGAGTGCCTTATCTATACTATAATAAAAGAGTAAAAAAAATGTGTCTGTACATTGAAAATTTTTCAAAAAAAAATATTTGGGGCGATGGAGATATAGTAATAGAGTAAGAAAATAAAAAAAAATGTCTGTCTGTTTGTCTGTTTGTCTGTTTGTACACGCTAATCTCCGGAAATACTGGACGGATTCGAATGAAACTTTTTTTGTTATATAGCTGTGAAGCCTGGGCAACATATAGGCTATAATTGATTTTGGAAAATGGAACACATGATGCAGAACTATAATGGTCCAGCTAAACTATAAGAAATATTAAAATGCCGCCTTAGCAAAAGTTGTTAAGTCTGATGAGAACTTTTTGTTGAGTTATAATACAACTGGCCAAGCGCGAGTCGGACGCGCGCGAAGGGTTCCGTACCATAATCTATGAAAAATCACGTTTGTAGTATGGGAGCCCCCGATAAATACTTATTTTATTCGATTTTTAGGGTTCCATAAGGTAGGGTAGAAACGGGACCCTATTACTTAGACCGTCCGACTGTTTGTCTGTCTGTCTGTCACCAGGCTGTATCTCATTAGCCATTATAGCTAGACAGTTGAAATTTTTATAGATGATGTTTTTTGTTGCCGCTGAACAAAAACATACTAAATGTATACTATAATAAAAGAGTAAAAAAAATGTGTCTGTACATTGAAATTTTTTCAAAAAAAAAGTTGTTTCATCCGAAGTAGAACTTATAAGTTCAGTATTTGCGGACCTTCAGAGCATAACACGCCAGAAAATTCTTGGTTATGTGAACGCGCCATATTGACACCAAAAAATTAAAAATCAATTAATAAAGAACTTATGACGCAAATTATTGTTAACTAGCTTGTGCCCGCGCCTTCGCTCGCGTAGGGGTGTAATTTATCAAAATCCTTTCTTAGGGGATGCCTACGTCATAGTAGCTTTATGCATGCAAAGTCTCAGCCCGATCGGTTTAAAATTGACAAAGTTTCATACAAACTTTCATCCCCTATTTTATCCCCTTGGGGGTAGAATTGATCAAAATCCTTTCTTAGCGGATGCCTACGTCATAACATCTACCTGCATGCCAAATTTCAGCCCGATCCGTCCAGTGGTTTGGGCTGTGCGTTGATAGATCACTATGTCAGTCAGTCAGTCACCTTTGAGTTATATATATTTAGATATATAGATATATATTTAGATTTCTTGGATAGTGTTGTTGACGACGCCACCAATTATCCAGTTGAGTTTCTTCATTCACTTGCAGCAAATGGACTCACGGCTCACAAAATAAGTCTTAATGTCGGAGGGCCAATAATGCTGATGCGAAATTTGACTCCGCCGAAACTGTGTAACGGAACCCAACTTAATGTCTCAGCACTGTATGCCGAAGTTCAGCGGCTGAATTTCAGCCAATGCATGCCTGCAATGTTATTTGCATTACTAGCAACACATAACGCCGAACTTCCGATGCTTTTGCCTGAATCGGACCCGTACCCGTACCCGTACCCGTACCCGTACCCGTACCCGTATCCGTACCCGTACCCGTACCCGTACCTGTACCCGTACCCGTACCCGTTCCGCTCCCGCTCCCACTTCCGCTCCCACTCCTGCTCCCGCTCCCGCTCCCGCTCCCGCCGCCGCCGCCGCCGCCGACCCCGCCACCACCGCTTCCGCCGACGCCGCCGCCGCACCCTACGCCGCCGCCGCCGCCGCCGCCGACTCCTCCGCCGCCGCTGCCGACGCCTCCGCCACCGCCGCCTCCGCCGCCGCTGCTGCCGCCACCGCTGCCGCTTCCGCTCCCGCTCCCGCTTCCGCTTCCGCTCCCGTTCCCGTTCCCGTTCCCTCTTCCACTTCCGTTCCCTCTTCCGCTCCCGTTTCCGTTCGCCGCAGACGCGCCAAAGACGGAAGATTCACATCACTACTGTCCGGCGTTTCCACCGAACTTCAGCAGCTGAACTTCAGCTTATTTAGTGTGTCATCCCCACCGAACTTTAGACACTGAACTTTAGCCACTAAACTTCGGCATAGTCTGCTGAGACACTTAAAGCTCACAGTAAGTGAGTGATGCCAGTGAAACTGTATTTATTCCGCGTATGCCACTCATCCCCAACAATTTTCCTTTTGAAAATACACAGTTCCATTTGTTAACTTGCTTTGCTATGAAAATAAGTCACAGTTTTAGAGGCTTAAAGCTGCTGATGTCGATCTAAGGACTGGTTTTTCGCATGGCCTACTTATTGTGGCTTTCTTCAGGGTTAGTAACACTTCAGCTCTTTTCATATTGGCTCCCGAAGGAAAGAATTAAAATAATATTGACTTTTAACTCCTAACACTGTTACAAGTACTTTCTCCCTCTGTCTCTCTCTCTCTCTCTCTCTCTCTCTCTCATTAGTTTTTATTTATATTTATACGCCGGAGTCATAAAGTCCACGCGAACGAAGTCGCGGGCATCAGCTAGTAAAAAATAAAATAATGATATTTGCAATCCGTAAAGGTACTTTTCTACCAAAAATGCCGTCTAACCTTGCTTTGCCTCGCGGAGGCAACTGTCAGCTAATGTCCGGGGCCAGAATAATCACTGGGGTCAGATTTTTCGGGCTTCCTAAAGGCATCTGACATAGCTTGATGACTGTCATACAATGATGACAGCCGGGACTAACGGCTTATACGTCCCTTTCGAAGCACGGATGAGCTCAAGAAATTTTTATATCACTTGTGGTCATCCAAGTGTGGTGACCACAAGTGGCATAAAAATATAACTAATGCCCGCTATGACGCAGGGTGGAACATTATCTATTGGTTTAGAAATTGTGAAGTAGCCTCGGTATGAGTATCTATCTTCTATCTATCTAAATATATATAACTCAAAGGTTACTGACTGACTGACATAGTGATCTATCAACGCACAGCCCAAACCACTAGACGGATCGGGCTGAAATTTGGCATGCAGGTAAATGTTATGACGTAGGCATCCGCTAAGAAAGGATTTTGATCAATATTTACCCCCAAGGGGATAAAATAGGGGATGAAATTTTGTATGAAACTTTGTCAATTTTAAACCGATCGGGCTTAGACTTTGCAAGCTACGTAGGCATCCCCTAAGAAAGGATTTTGATAAATTACACACCTACGCGAGCGAAGCTGCGGGCAAAAGCTAGTTATTAGCAAATAAAAAACCGGCGTGTCGGATCACGCGCAGTGTAGGGTTCCGTAGTTGCGGATGCCGTCTTCGATAATTTCTTTGAGAATAATAAATGATTTTAATATTTTTGTATAATAAATATTGGTCGGATAATCTGGCTCTTATTTGCCTTAACTTCACGCGGGACATAACACAGTATTGATACAACCACCATCCTGATAAAAATTAATATCAATCTCGCTGTATGCAACTTTGCTTTTATGGTTATGAACTCGTTTGGAAGTAGCCCTATTGAAAGTACGTAAAACAGTATCTATTCAATTAAATATTATTATTTAGTCCAAATGACTTCTAAAAAATCATAAGTAGGAAACATTTTTAAAAAGTCAGCACTAGGTACTAATATTAATTTCATGTACAATTACGAGTAGATGGTAGATACCATCGTCTATAGATAAACCAAAATAGCAAAGTTGCATTGAGAGAAATTGATATTTATATTTATCAGGTTGATGGTTCTACAATGCTGTGTTATGTACCGCGTGAAGTTTAGGCTAATAAGTGCCCGATTATCCGATCACTAATAATAAATCGAAAATCACGTTCAAAATGCCTTTGTTCCCTTAACAGTACCAAATAATTTATTTTTGACCCAAGATACAACCAAATTTGGTGAGAGCCACCAATTTGTTAATCATTAACTGTGTCTATTTTTTTTTTCAGTTAATATTCGGCACTGGTATACTAACGCCAGGCCAAAGCCGCATCCAACTGGTAGTCTACGCGATGATGTCTGCCCCTCTGCTCTTGAGCTGCGACATGAAGAAGATCACGCCGTACGAGAAACAGTTGCTGCAGAATTTGGACCTTATTGCCATCGCACAAGACCCATGGGGCATCATGGCGAAGCCATACTCTGTAAGTATTACTATCTTCGAATAGATTTTAGGGTTTCGTACCCAAAGGGCAAAAACGGAGACCCTATTACTAAGACTCCACTGTGTCTGTCGGTCACCAGGCTGTATCTCATGAACCGTTATAGCTGGACAGTATAAAATTGTCACAGATTATGTATTTCTGTTGCCGCTATAACAAATACTAAAAACAGAATAAAATAAATATTTTGGGGGGCTCCCATACAACAAACATGATTTTTTATAGATAATGGTAAGGAACCCTTCGTGCGCGAGTCCGACTAACACGTGGCCGGTTTTTTTTTTTAATTATAAATCAATGCTCATTTCTTTTTTTATTTAATAAGAACCACAATCAGCTACATTATAAGTACAAATACATCAAACATTTTACATAAAAAGTATTATTAATAACATAGCCCACAACGTTATTTACATAATAACAAATAGTAATCAGGTCTATTAACTACATATAAGTTAACTACCTAGTTAATTAAATAAAATTTAAAAAACGCATGCGTATATACATAAATTTAATGGAACAAAATACATACATTAAAATCCTATAATTTCCTGTTTTACAGGAAATTATAGGATTTTAATGTAAATAATGAATAACATATACCAAAGTGAAATTAAAAAGTAAAATAAAATGCTTAAGTGTTAATGGAAGATTGACAGCGAGTAAAACCCTATTTACACAGTGCAAGTTTTGCCTGTTGCATACAATTAAATTGGGGCGTCCATTACGATGACAACGACATCAGGATGGATCTTAAATGTATACATTAGATACATAAAATATCGAAACAATATATTCTACGTCTCGTCTCGCCTCGCCCTATTTCGTACCTTCAGTGGAAAAGCGCTTAATAATCAAATGTTTTTGTTTAAACGGACCACATTCTAAAGTCCACAAATAAAACCACTTTCATGATAATCGGATTTAACTATTTAAGCCACCTTTATGTGACCTAGTTAAGAGAAACCGCGGTCTACACTTAAGGGGGGGCTACCTAAATTTTCTGGGCTTCAGTGCTGCCCCCATTTGAAAAAAATCATTTGAAAGGAAACGGAGATATCATTCAAAGAGTTGGTTCATACAAAGGTGGTAGCGGCTGGCAGCGTACTTTCACTATCAAACCACATTCACCTTTATTCCTATCTACGAAATGCATAGTATGGCTTATAATGAACATTTCATTTACGATTCATCTAGTTATTAAAAAACCACAAAGATACAAAGTTCCGGAATGGGTGCTTGTGACGTCAAATTTGAGTAAAATTTTCACCAAGGCGTGAAGTAGCGCGAACTTGAAATGCGTTGTGGCTTCGACATTTTTGTCGTTGTTTTTTTGTGTGGGTAACCCCTTACTTTAAGGGGATACTAAAAGTGGCCGTCTTTCGCAAAAATGCTAAGAAAAGCTTCACGTTCTCATTTTAAACTGTTAACTACTAGTTCATGCAACATAAACTGCGCAAAGTAGGCGATGTATGCGGGATCGCCATCTGGGCTCAGCAAGGTGCATGCCTGGCTATTAAAATATATAGGTTTTAGCAGGCCTGTGTCACTCCCTGTTTAGGTATCGAAAATATACCTACATTATTACTATGCGCGCGGCGACCACTTGAAAGGGAAAAATTCAGTTACATGAATCGTTTGTCCAGAGAAATAAGAATGAAATTGGCTTGCAATGGAAGTCTGGGTATCTAAACGAAGCGGTGAGGAGTTCTGACGCGAGCTAAATTAAACCATAGCGCTAACCACATTAAGCAGATATTTCTTTGAATTTATTTTCTGAGTAAAACTTCTGTACTAGTATTTATTCTGTGATATTAGTGCCTAGTACTCTTTCAAGTATGATGCAACTGTAAACACATATAATTGAATCAAAATCAAATATGTAATTATAACACTGTCACTCTGAAACATGTATTGGTTGTAATCTGTTTGTTTCTTATAAATAAAATAAAATGGTTTGAAGGGTTGTCTAGAGCAATGACAATTTTAAATGATATCTCCGTTTGCTTTCAAATAATTTCAAAGCATTGGACCCCGAAAAGTTCATGCATCCCAAATATTTCAGATATCATTCTCCAATCAGAGAAAAGAAAAAAGAAGTGTACATTTTTTGACCCGACTGCGCTAGGGATATATTTTTCGAGAGTATGTATGTATGTATAATTTTTTTGGTACGCTCTGCAGCCTGAACTACTCGATGGATTTTAGCTTGAGAGGTATCGTTAGATTTGTATTTACTGTAAGAGTGACACTGGGTATATCAAAATCCGAGAAAAAAAACTAAATGGCGGATTTTGGCGCTAAATTCTGATGTTTGGCACGCTCTGCAGCCTGAACAGGTCGATAGATTTAAGCTTGAGAGGTGTCATTAGTTTCGTCTTAATTCTAAAAGTAAGTGTTACTTTTAGAATTATATAGGGTATATAAAAAGACAGTCGTGTTTTTTGTTTTTCTTTTTTTTAATAATAACTTGTTATCCATCCAAAGATGCACGCCTATATGTTTAAAGATTAAAACTTTTCTTTATTTTATATTATTTTCAGAAGTCAAAGACTTTGACGTTATATGTGAAAAAGCATTTGCCAATGAAAGGAGACCTGTATCACTCTGTCTCTTTCGCTATGGTCAACTTTGGCTCGGAAGAAGAGACGGTGAGCATTCTTCCCAAAGACTTTGGTCTAAGTTCGCCTGACGGATACTCTGTTATGGTAAGACTCTGTTTACTCTTACTACTAACCATTTTATGCGATAGCATACTGTTGCTGGTAATGTTCCCGAGGACTATAGGCTTTTAGACCTTAATTTAATCCTTTGGTCCTTTTTAGAAATTTGTCATTTTTAAAAGCCTATGAGCCTACGAAGCCTTTTTTGTGACTGTAGGTTTTTTTAGAGTAATGGGCTTATGTTTAGGCTAAAGCTATTTTTAAGTAGCAGCCTGAGTAAGCCATCATAATTATGAATAAAGTTTTTTAAAATTTTATTATTAATTAATTTTCCTAAAAGAAAAGAAAATTTATATTTTACTTAAATATCGCCAAAACAACATCGAACCTAAAGCCTATAAAGAGTCATAGTCCTTTAGGCTTGGCCTAGTCAACATACCTCGCCTAAAGGACTAAAAGCCTTTATAGGCTTTTAGCCTGTCAAACCCTTAATTAAGAGTCTAGGCTTCAAAAAAAGGCTAAAAGCCCATAGTCCTCGGGATCACTAGTCGCTGGTCTGTTAGGGCTCTAACAGAAGAGCGTCGATAGTGTATGTATTATGAAATTTATGAAAAGCAATACTATCGATTGTATCGAAAGTTTATTCGTCGTCAGGATCGATACTATCGGTAATCAACCGACACGATCGATAGTATGTATGTAATTCTTTATTGTAAACCAAAAAATAACAATAATAAAAAAACAATACACACAGAAAAGACATTTAAATGTGCAATGGGCGGTGTTATCGCTAAAAGCGATTTCTTCCAGACAACCGATGGATGGTGAGAATATAGTGTAACGTTAGCAGACGGGCTGAACACGACCAATATACAATACTTAAATACCAAGTACATATATAAAGATCAAAAATACATATTTTATTAATTGTATACATATTACACACACACATATGTAGTATCGATAGTATCGGTTTTATTTAAAATACTGATAGTCTATCGATAGTGGAGTAACGAACGGCAACACTAGGTCGCTTATAGATGATGATGTAGTGACAGATATTTTCTTATCATGTTAAAATAAAAATAAGCTGAGCAAGTTATGTATATTTTTATGCGACTGCCCCAAAAACTCCCTTTTTGTATTGTTTTCAAGATTCATATATGTGTATGAGGGGTGCTTATAAGGGCTCGCATAAACAAGCGACTGTGTGTCAGCGATAGCTCGCAAGTCTTGCGACGCTGGTTGGCGATCGTCGGTAATCGTCGGCGATCTTCTGTGCCCATCGGCGATTGTCGGTGCCAGTTGGCGATCGTCGATGATCGTCAATGACCGTTGGCAGCAGCCGCAAACTAGTATCGTGATCTGGCACACTGTCTATCGTCATTAAGAGCCCTTAGTTACTAGTTGCTTCGTCTAAATTATAGTTACTAAACTATTTATTTTTTCAGAATGTATTAACAAAGGATTATTTTCTAAACGTTACGATCCGGGACCCCATTCGTGCCACTGTAGCCCCTCAAGGTAAGTAATTAAATACAATTTAGCTAGCAAACCATAAATAGTAATGCTATTGAAGAGTAACTTCATACTGTGCTAGCATAGATCATTTCCTGACCAGGATTAGTGCTTTCCGCTTAAACCGTTATATACATCATCATTAATCAGTAATTCTTTTTCTCTGCTTCACTGCTCATTTATCTAATTGCAGCATTGTGTTACGCATTAATAAGTTTTAAGACTGTCCCTAACATGTCGGTTCCTGTATTGCTTATGTAACTGGTATAAGTGGAGATTTATAAATGACTTCATGTTTTTTTTTTTAATTGTAATGCTATACTGTTGTAGTCGATAATCTTCCAAACAAATAAAATAAAAAAGCATTATAATGTGCTATCATCATCCTCCCGTATTCCCGGTTGCATCCTCAGCGGTAACGCTTCAGAGCCTGGGGTCTACCCGCTACCTAACCAAGGAGATTTGATCAGGTTACTGGTTTTTACACAGAGCGACTGCCGTCTGAATACAGTAACGGATTTAAGCGACAGAAAAGGATAGCAGCATAGAAAAGTGCTGCTCCGTGCTGACAAATGGGTCCCAACCCTAAACTATAGTATACAATATGTAACAAAAACCCTGTCCGATCCTTGTAGGTGCAACTAAGGCCGTCAATATAAACAACTTTTCCTATGGGACCAATGCTTGAAACTCGAAAAAAAGCCGTCATTTTCATACAAACGTGTTCGGCCCGCCCGGTAATTTGTATGAAAATGTCGTTTTTTTTTTTTTCGAGTTTCGAGCATTGGTCCCATAGGAAAAGTTGTTTATATTGACGGTCTGATTTGCTCCAATAAGGATCGGACAGGGTTTTTGTTACATATTGTATAGTAACGTATATGTTTTTTCTTTACAGATGTGGTGTTGTATACTTTGTTCCCGTTATAAAATGACTCATCTTTTATAGTTGACTACTTCTATTTATACGGTGTTCGTGTGCTTAAGAAAATGTTTACAGAAATTTGTTTCTGTGCAAATCCAAAAATTGTGGTGCTGTGCGAATTATTTATTGTGTTAGTTTTAAACAATAGGGAATGGATGGAAATTTTAAAAACGCCTGAAACTTTTCTTGTCTTAGGTATAACATTCCTATTAAATTTTTCCTAAATATTGACAGGGAGAGAATGCCTTAGTATTAATTCCACCTCAATAATTATTTTAAGTAAATAATAATCGTAAATAAATATCACATTTTTAGGTCCTGTCAATTAATTAAAAAAAAATATGAATACTTAAACTGCATTTGTTTAGGTAAAATAAAGTTAAACAATCTTGACATGTCTTTTTATTAAAATATACACTTTATAAATCATACCCTTGCAAATTACAAATCAATAAATTATAAATTACATACTTAATTTGTCATGTGTAAATATATTCATTTGTTAAGTGTATATTTCTATAGAAAGACATGTCAAGATTGTTTACATTTGTTTAAATACCTAACTAAATAGATTATAGGTTTTACCTTTATTTATTTTTTTGTGATAAATGCAGATAATTTTATTTTATATTTGTTATGTAATTATTTTTATTCATGAATCTTTAATTTTAGACGATAAATATGCTTAAATTAAGTACTTAATGTATTTGCTCAATTTACAATATTGTGATGTGATTTTGATGTTTAAGCACCTAGGTATAAGCACAGAATTCATATAAGTATTACATACAGATCGGAATCTCCTAAGATTTCGCGCAATATGCGTCCCCGTTCCCCGTCCCCGTACCTCTCCCCCGTTCTCGCCTTGTCGAGGCGGCTGCAGGCCACCGCTCTTAACCCTCCAAACGGCACGAACGGGGGAGAGGTTCGAGGACGGGGGACCATATTGCGCGAGATTTTAGGAGATTATTCCGTTCTATATATTTATTTTTAATTTTATATTATATTTTTTATTTATATTAATTCTGTGGTATAAGTTTAAGTTTTTTTTTTTGTGATGAGAAATACAAATTAATTTATATTTGTTTGTATATTCATGAATCTTTAAGTTTTAGAAATATCTTTGATTTTTAGATAAATAATTATTTTACTAAAATAAAGTATTTATTGTAATTGCTCTATTCACCTAGTGATATAAGTAATTTTTTTGTAATAAGAAATACAGATTGTTTTATTTGTTTTTTTTTAAAATAAAATCTGTAATTTGTAATGTGTAAAGATATTCATTTGTAAAGTGTATATTTCTGTAAAAAGACATGTCAAGATTGTATAAATTTATTTAAATACCTAACTAAATGGATTATAGGTATTACTTTTATTATTATTTTTTTGTGATAAGAAATACAGATTATTTTATTTTATATTTGTTTTATAATTATTTTTATCCATGAATCTTAATTTTTAGACGACTTTTGCGTATTAAGGTTTCAAATAATTTAAAACACATTGAATAGGGTTACGGGCTATACCAGAACACTTTAGTATAATGAAATTAAAATAACATTTAAAAAAACAAAATTGGCATTCCCATACAAATTGCCCGGACGGCAGCGCACTTTACTATGGAAATGCATTTTTTTTTGTTTCTTGCCTTTTATTTTATTTTCATTATACTATAGTGATCTAGTATAGCTCGTGGTTCGATTTATTACGGGTGTGTCCTTTCCACTTTTTACAAGCTTTTATTTAGTTTCACCTGTCCTGTTGTGTGTCAGTCTGTCTGTCTGTAATCAAATCTTGCAAGTTAAATTTGACCCGCTTTTACGAGCTGAAATTAAGCACGCATACGTATTTCGCGTGACATTGCAATATTATGATGATGGAGCCGGAAGGTGGCCATAGGAACTCTGTAATGAAACATCGCAACCCCGTCGAGTTTGGGCTCATTTGATTCATCTTGAGGAGCGCTTTAGATAAAAGCTTGTTTTAAAATATATATATTTTTTAATAATTACTTGATTTCCGTCTCCGGATCGGATGCGAGTCCTTTAGAGTCGTCTTTTGACGACCTCCGTGGCGTAGTGGTCACCATGCTAGTCCGCCACCCAGAGGTTCCGGGTTTGATACCCGGTCAGGGCAAGTTGGAAAATGGCCTTTTTCAAATTGTCCTGGGTCTTGGGTGTTTATCTATATATGTATTTGTTATAAAATATAGTATCGTAGAGTTAGTATCCCATAACACAAGCCTCGAACTTACTTTGGGGCCAGCTCAATCTGTGTAATTTGTCCCTATTTATTTATTTATTTATTTTTACTTTGTTTATTCTTATATATTTACTAGCTTTTACCCGCGACTTCGACTGCGTTAATTTAGTACTTTATAATAAAATCTACTAAAATGAAAAGTCACTGCCATATTTTTTTGAGATACTCCTTTATGGGTTTATTATTTGATATCTTTGCTATCTTCAAAGATTTAGAATATCTATTCGAAATGTTCCGTGTACTTCATAGTTTTTCTTTTTTTTTGATTAACCTCTACTGTCCCACTGCTGGGCAAAGGTCTCCCATCTCCTTCCAAATATCTCGATCGTGTGCCACTTCCAACCATTCCCTTTCAAACTGTCGCAAATCGTCACACCAACGCTTCCGGGGCCTACCTCCTTCGGGAGTCCACTTTGTTGTCAAAGTAGCCCACCTATCAGGATGCATTCAGCAAACGTGCCCCGCCCAATCCCACTTTAGTTCAGCGGCTTTGTGTCCGATATCAGCAATGCCGGTTTTTGAACGAAGCGTTGTGTTTGGCGCCTTATCGAGTCTGGTGACCAAAGATTTACCCCCCTTATTAATAAAAAAAATACAAGCGTTTGCTAAATCTATTTCAGTTAAAATATGTTTATCTCGTTCTTTCCATGTCAAATATTGAAAAGAGGAAAAGGGACAAATCATGTTTTAACTAAAATAGGTTTAGCAAACGGTCGTATTTTTTTATGAATAAGGGGGTTAGAATTTACAAGTAGTGCTGGTAACACCCTTGTATATTCTAACCCTCTTATTCACAAAAATTAACAACCGTTTGCTAAACTTAATTTAGTTAAAATATCTTTTGTACCTTTCCCTCTTTTCAATATTTGAAATAGTAAGAACGAGACAAAACTAATTTTAACTAAAAGAGGTTTAACAAAGGTTTGAAAACTTTTATGAATTTGGGGGTTAATCTTTGGGTGACACCCAAAACACTCCGCTCCATTGCTCTTTGGCAAATCTATATATATATAAAAGGAGAAGCTGACTGACTGACATATCAAGACATGGCCTAAACTTTAAGGGTAAGAAACTGGATTTTTGCACAGGGGTTCCTTTCATAAAGTAGGGGAGCACTTAGAAAGGATTTTTGGAAATTTATCCCCTAAAAGGGTAAAACGGGGGTGCAAAGTTAGTATGAAACATTGCCGTTTTTGAAGTTATTCGAATGAAATTCAGCATGAAGGTTCTTTACCGAAAGGCATGAAGCATGAGTAAAATATTTTTTTCAAAATTCATCCCTTAGCGGATTTAACGAGGGCGCAAAGTTAGTATGAAACTTTGCCGCTTTTGAAGTTATTCGAATGAAATTGAAAGGGGACAGGGGACTGGGGACCAAGGTCGGGGGACAGGGGACAGGGAGAGTCCTGTAATAACCATTTTCGACTTCTACGCGGACGAAGTCGCGGGATAAAGCTAGTATATTAATATGTCATAGATTATAGGAGCTATTTTTTTTTGCTCTTTGGTGAAAGTACTTCATCTTGGAACATTAAAAAAATATAGGTCTATGTTTTTGGAAATAAAGTCTAAGGGGTATGTCATGGAAGGATATTCAGTCATCTGTCAAACTACGAAGATGTGTTTTGTTTGATGAAATTTTGATTTTCTCATAGCAGTATTTTCAGTTATTTTCGGTGAATTTCTTCGAAAAATTTTCGGAGAGTAATAAATACGTCTATCGCTAATTCGCTTTAAACATATAAAAGATATGTCGATGTTTTAACTTTTTTACTTTTTTCTTGCTATTTTACTTTTCTTCAATTTTCGTTGGGTGACCGATAATAAAATTAATGGTAATTCGACGTGACAATGCAAAGCTTGCGTAGACAGTTTTTGTTGGTGTTTCTCGTGGTATTCCCTGTGAAAGTTCTGCTTTTAGAAAATGGGCTGGCTAGGACTCCACCCATAGGCTGGATGTCGTGGGGCTACTATGCGTGCGGAGCTGACTGTAAGGAAGATCCGGACAAGTGCCTTGAGTAAGTCTTCTCATTTTAGCGTGTTCGCGGTTGCATTCTGAAGTGCGATTTCTGAAACGCGGAGTCACCTAAACGTAAGGTTTTTGTATGGGAAAACCATTCGTTTAGGTGACTCCGCGTTTCAGAAATCGCACTTCTTGGCTGTTTGCCCCGACAAAAAAGAGAGACAAGAACGCCATCTAGTGCTGAGTGGTGAAACTGTTTGTTGTTGTGTTTCGTGTGTGTAAGTGGTCAACACTGGTGTCAATTTTTTCAAGCTGTCTACAAACATCTATAAATGCTTACATATTATTATTGAGCGTAGCGCCATCTATTATTTGCGAGGTAAATTAAAAACTCAACTTCCAAACGTCAATCAACTTAGCCCCCAACAACTTTTAAACGGCTGAACCGATTTTTATCAAACAGCTTAGAACCACCGCAAGAGAACTTGCTTTCACGTAAAAATAAACTGCATCGAAATCCGTCTATCCGTTCGAGAGCTATGATACCATTTACCATAGATATACACAGACAGACATTGGTGTCTAACTTATATAATAACACTATAATTTTTGCGTCGACGGTTAAAAATAATTTTGGCTTCTCAAACGAGTGGACCGATTAGCTGATGCGAGTTTGTATGAAATGCAAAAAATCTATTAAAATTTATGTTTCGATAGGTACTTACACGTTGATTGTGAAAGTTGTTGGGGATCAAGGACTGAATGTACCCTTAAAAAAGTTGCAGTATATTTTGTTAGATTTTATTTTAAGGGTCTACCTGAGGTCCAGTGCTGCCCCCATTTGAAAAGAAATGGAAATATTATTTAAAATTTGGCTTTGATATAACCCTAGATAACCTTTCAAACTATTTTATGAACTACTGTTTATATTTTAAGGTGAGAACGTGTAGTGTTTTTATAGCATTTTTGCAAAGTGGCTGTTTTTGGCTGGCAAAAATTCTACAAAAAGCTACACGTTCTCACATTAAAATATAAACAGTAGTTCATAAAATAGTTTGAAGGGTTATATCAAAGCTAAATTTTAAATAATATCTCCGTTTCATTTCAAATGATTTATTTCAAATATAAATCCCCCTTAATAAATAAATGTATACGGACCAATCACACAGATTGAGCTAGCCCCAAAGTAAGATCGAGACTTGTGTCATGGGATATACTATCTTTAACATTATCAACCCTTTCACAGCGGGAGTTTATATCTGTTGACGTGCCCCCAGTGCAGGGGTTAGTACCTAAATCTAAAATAAATACCTACAACCAAAAACGGTTAAGGATACCTACATAAATTATCACCATTTTTTTGTCGGAAATATTCGACACTCGTGGAATAAGCACGACAATGTTTGTCGGATACATCCGACGTTTGCAGTGAAAAGGGTTAATAATATTTATTATCTTTTTAGTGAAAAGTTAATACTAGAAGTAGTTGACACTTTCTTCAACGAAGGATACCAAGAAGCAGGCTACGAATACATCATCATAGATGACTGCTGGTCCGAGAAGAAGCGAGACAGGACAGGCAGGCTGGTGGCCAACAAGGAGAGGTTCCCGAGAGGCATGAAGTACATTGCTGATTATGTATGTTAAGCTCATAATCCTACCGCCTACTTAAATCTACTTTGATATGGTATTTTTTACGTTTGTTTTATAGTTCGCTGTTTTGTTGTTTTTATCTTACTAGTTAGGTACTATCTGTTTCGCCTGCATAGTTTATATTAAAATCTATTCTACCTACTTTACAAAATACATACAAAAGTAGACTTTACTACAAAGTATTTAATTTACGCAAATGGGATTCCCCATGCAAAGTTCCATTCCCCTTTTCCATAATGGATAATTTTTGGGATAAAAACTATCCTATGTGCTTCCTGATATTCTTACTATGAAAGCTATGAATATAGTTTGAGACTCGGCAAACTATATTCATAGCAAATTTCATCTAAATTCAGGCAGACAAACAGACAGAATATTAGTAAGGATGTACCTATACAACGTGGAAAGCACATACGGCGTACCCGTAATAAATCGAACCACCGGCTATACTAGATCACTAATAGTATAATGAAATTAAAATAACAAAAAAACGGTATTCTCATACAAATTGCCCGGGCGGGCGGCTGATGACTTGTGTTTTGGTTGTTTTCTTTTAATTCCATTATACTATAGTGATTTAGCCTGTGGTTCGATTTATTACGGGTACCTATGTCACTTCCACGTTCATATCTAGTGATCACAGATGCCTCAATAGATTATAATATTTTATCTCAAAGTACACGCTATATCACAGACCAAGAAAGGCTATCTCAAACCACGCTATATCATTTTAAATTAATTTTAAAAAAGCCTTTTTTTAGATCCATTCCCGTGGACTCAAATTCGGCATGTACACTAACATAGCAAAGATAACATGCATGCTGTATCCTGGTTCAAGAGGTTACTTCGAGAAGGATGCCCAGACGTTTGCGGAGTGGGGCGTTGACTATCTGAAGGTGGATGGGTGTTTTGTTAAAGAGCAATATTTGAATACAGGTTCGTTTACATGTCGAAAAGTAGAAATCACGTGACGTCAGGCGCCACGTGCATATTTTTACCCGACTACGCCAAAAGGAGAGTTATGTTTTTCGAGGGTACCTATGTATGTATTTATAGGTAATTGTTTGGCACGCTATGCAGCCTGAACGGCTCGATGGATTTTAGTTTGAGAGGTGTCGTTAGATTCGTTTTTACTGTGAAAATGAAACTGGGTATATCGAAATTAAAAAAAAAAACAAAATGGTGGATTTTTGGCGCCAAATTGTAATGTTTGGCACGCTCTGCGGCCTGAACGGTTCGATGGATTTCAGCTTGAGAGGTATTATTAGATTCGTTTTAATTCTGAGAGTGACGTATATAAAAAGGCAGTCGGGTTTTTTGTTCTTTTTTTTTATTTTTTATTTTATAATGACTTGTTACAAGCTTTTGTTTAGCTTGAAATGTATCTTGTATGTATGTTTGTTTGGGTCAAATCTATGTATGGGTATTAGTCGGATGACTATACAATCTTATGGAGTCCAGTTTGATGCTTTGGCCTGATAGTGTATCAGTGCACAATATTAACTGAAAGAAATATATATACCTACATAAAGATTAACTAATTCGTAGGTAAAAAGTCACTGACATAGCCAGCTGATACGCTTGTAGCGACCTCTACGCCACTACGAGGAACTACAACCACTGCCGTACCGGTACCGGTACCGCACCTCTGATGATGAAGTCGAGAGATATTCGACGGAACTCAATTATAAAACAACATAACCTCGACGACCTCCGTGGCGTAGTGGTCACCATGCCAGTCCGCCACCCAGAGGTCCCGGGATCGATCCCCGGTCAGGGCAAGTTGGAAGATGGCCTTTTTCAAATTGTCCTGGGTCTTGGATGTTTATTTATATATGTATTTGTTATAAAATATAGTATCGTTGAGTTAGTATCCCATAACACAAGTCTCGAACTTACTTTGGGGCTAGCTCAATCAGTGTTATTTGTCCCCATATATTTATTTATTTATGTATTTATGGTAGGCGATGCCTAGTGTCTGATCACGGAGACGGAACGTGGTCGACGACGCAACTCCATCGAATTTGGGCTTTTTCATTCGTCTGAATAAGTACTTACTTTGGAGTTTGGCCTTACAATAAAAGCTTGTACAAATAAGTGTAATATTTGAAAAAACTTATATACGCAACAATCTATCTGGAAAGAACTATTTTCGCCGCGTTCACAAACATACAAAAGTATTGAAAGAATTAGTTTTTTTTTAATTTTCTTTTTTTTTTGCAGCTTATATTGACCTAGGACAGGCGCTGAATAGAACTGGTAGGCCTATGGTATACTCATGCAGTTGGCCTTATTACACAAGATATATACATCGAAAAATTGTAAGTATGACTGATATTCTTACTATTGACGCTAACCATATTTTTTTTTCTTTTTTTACACACTGATTGTGTTAGCCCCAAAGTAAGTTCGAGATTTTTGTTATGGGATTAATAAATAATAATAATAAATATATAGGGTACAAATAACACTGATTGAGCTAGCCCCAAAGTAAGTTCGAGATTTGTGTTATGAGATACTAACTCAACGATACCATATTTTATAACAAATACATGTATAGATAAACATCCAAGACCCAGGACAATTTGAAAAAGGCCATTTCCCAACTTGCCCTGACCGGTGATCGAACCCGGGACCTCTGGGTGGCGTTCTAGCATGGTGACCACTACGCCACGGAGGTCGTCAAATCTAACTCGTCGTCGATTCTAACTCAACGATACTATATTTATAACAAATACGTATACAGGGTTATTTTTAATTAACTAGCATCCCTTTAGGTGCAAGTTCAGTCCATGATACTGAAGCACTTTCCATAAAATAAATTATCGAAAAACGAAAAATAAAATTCGACTTCCCATACATATCAGCGCTCAGCCAAATGAATTTTGTATTTTCAGGTCAAGATGAAAAATAAATAAATATATACGGAAAAATCACACAGATTGAACTATAAATTTCATATCTCTCTAGGAGCTGCTTTCCTGCTACAGTAACGCACTCGATTGAGCTAGCCCCAAAGTAAGTTCGCGACTTGTGTTATGGGATACTAACTCAACGATACTATAATTGACTATGGTTGACTGGGAGATAACGTTTTTAGCGTTAAGTCCGCCAATTGTTAACAATTTTTAACCGTGGATCAATAAAGTTTAATAAATAAATATTCATAGAAAAATACATTTATATCGATAAACATCAAACACCCAGACCAAACAGAAAAAAGATATCTTTTTTCAGATTGACCTGGGTCTTGGATGTTTATCTATATTTTATGTGTTTTAAAATATAGTATGTTTGAGTTAGTATCCAAACAATACAAGTCTCGAACCCACGACTTCCAGGTCATAAGGCGAACACCTTGACCTCTGTACCACGGAGACAGTCAAAATTTTAATTGTGTATCTTTATTTTCAGCCACAATACGCTCCTGTAATGAAGCACTGCAACCTATGGCGTAACTATCACGATGTGTTTCTCGATTGGTCTTCAGTTGAATATATAATAAATTACATTACGAAAGAGTATAAAAACATGGCCCCGTTCCATGGGCCGGGCCATTGGAACGACCCGGATATGGTGAGTTTATTGCTTTATTTATTAAAAAAAAATTGATGGGTGACCACAACACAGAATGTGACGGAAACATTTAATAAATATATAGGGACAAATTACAGTGATTGAGCTAGCCCCAAAGTAAGTTTGAGACTTGTGATATGGGATACTAACTCAACGATACTATATTTTATAACAAATACATATATAGATAAACACCCAAGACTCTGGACAATTTGAAAATGGCCATTTCCCAACTTGCTCTGACCGGGGATCGAACCCGCCACGGAGGTCGTCAAATATTTATTCATTAACAGAATTTTTACACACGGAATTACGATCGAGGAATTCTTTTAAGTAAAGAATACTTGTGTTAAAAGTCTCTTATAACAAGTTGACAATGCGTAAGGTATACACGGTGATTTTTCATCGGTTTTGGAGCTTAAGGCCACTTCATAGAGATTGTAAGTAAGACCTAATTAGCTAGTCAAAACAAAAAAAAGTTAACCAAAACTAGAAAGTAAAATCGTGAGATCAATTGGTAATTAATAGTACCGGCGGTTTTGGACGGCCGTAACTACGTGATCTCGATCGAAAATCATTTTCGCGACTTTTTTAACCGACTTCCAAAAATGGAGGAGGTTATCAATTCGTCGCGATTCTTTATTTTTTTTTATGTATGTTCACCGATTATTCAAAGACGGCTGGACCGATTTAAAAAATTCTTTTTTGTTTGAAAGGGTATACTTTCCAGGTGGTACCATGGAAATTTTATCAAAATCGGTTGTGTAGTTTGGGAGTGAAGTCGGTTTTTAGTTTTGAAAAATTATTATCTTATGTCATGCACAAATTTAAACGACATTTTTTATTCAAAACCAATGAAAAATCAGCGTGTCACAGAGCATATCTGTGCAGCGTGTATTATAACTATTGGCACAGAAAATGATTCGACATTCTATTTCTATTTTTAGCCTATACTGTCCAAAGGCCTCCCTTCCAGTACTCCAACTCTCTCGGTCGAGGGCCTTTGAGGCCCAATCCCTGCAGTAGGAGTCGAGCTCGTCCCTCCATCTCTTTCCGGGTCTACGAGGCTTCCGCTCGCCGTTAAGAGGAATATATTGAGTCGCTAATTTGGCCCAGACTTCGTCGGGCATACTGCAAACATGTCCTGCCCAGTTCCACTTTAGGGATGCAGCTTTTTGTCCAACGTCCACGATCTGTGTTTTGGAGCGTAGTATCGTGTTTATTATGCGGTCCGAAAGTATGAGTCCCAAGATACTACGCTCCATGGCTCGTTGACAAACCCCGAGTCTGGAACTTTGGTTGACAGTCAGAGACCAAGTCTGCGCGCCATATGTCAGGATGGGGAGGATGCACACGTCCATGAGTTTTCTTTTGAGTTTCAGTGGTAATTCGCCCTTCATGAGTTCTTTCATTGACCAATAGAGCTTCCAGGTATTTTCGGTGCGTCAAGCTACTTCTGCTTCTTGTCTGTTCTGAAAGAATCTAGCCAAGATCCTGGACGTATTCAACCTCCACACCCCCAACCTTTATCAGACGCTTATAGCGGTTCGTCATAAGCTTAGTCTTTGACATGTTAGAAAGAAAGAAAGAAAGAAAAATTGTTTATTTGGTAGCACACTTAAAAAACTTAACAATTTGTTTGGCTGCATGAATACAAGTATGTACCAAAACGGCAACGCTCAGCATGTGTCGTGGACCGTGGTACGAGCCATGACGCTGGTCTTCCGCGTAAGCCGAAAAAAAATAATAATATAAATATCAATAAATTAGAATTAAAATACATGAAATTGCGACAACAAAATAAATTACAAAATAAATTAGAGAATAAAGTATATGAATTTAAATAATATTAAAATTTGAACATAGATTACAATATAACATTAAACTTATGAATATTTTATAATTACACTTATTGATCTACTTGTACAATAAATAGATAATGCTACAATTATTGACCCTTTTAAGTTCGTAAAATTCTCTCTTTGAGTTTATATTTAAAAGATTTAACAGAAATCGAATTCCTAATCGGCGGAGGGATGTTGTTCCAGCATCTAGTAGCAGCATATCTAAAGCTGCCTCGAAAAGCAGCGGTCTTGTGTCTGGGGCACATAAGGCGATCTGGTACGACTGGTACTCTTGCACGATTAGTAAACTGCAATTTATTGTACAAATAAGACGGACTTTTGTTTTTAATTACACCGAACAGAAGTACTGCAAAGTGAAGTGTACGCCGAGAATTCATGTTCATGAGCTCATCATCAGTCAAATGTTCATCATCAGTCCAACTTTGAGGCTTGCCGTGTTAAGTTGTTGGATCAAGTCACTCAACGTCTATATCTTTCTGAAAGTCCGGCAATGCTTCTGTTACACACCTGGTGTTGCAGTTGTCCATGGGCAGCGGTGATCACTTACCATCAGGTGATCCGCTTGTTATTTTGCCGCCCTATAACATTAAAAAAACCCTTGAGCTGTGAAAGCAAACAACACGATATCATCGGCGAAATGAAGATTAGTTAGTGTACGATTGCCGATGACGACGCACTTCTCCTTCCATTTGTCTGCCAAAGTCTTAAATAGCTCTTCTAGAGTGGGTGTATGCCTTTTTGGATATTAAAGGAAGTGCCTGATGTGTGCAGTTTGACAGCGGCAGTACTTTCGGAGTAAATTAATTTTAATAGGTTGATATTTATTGCAGATAGGTATTTAGTACATCTTGATTCTGAAGAGCTTGAAATATAGAAGAATGGTTAAGGCTGTCGAAAGCTTCGGAGTAGTCTATAAATCCTAAGTAAAAAGGTCGGTTGTATTCTGTATACTGAGAGTCTGGAGGTGATCAATTGTGGATAAGCAACGCCTGAAGCTCAGGAGGCTGATGTCGAGTTTGCCACCAATGCGTCTTTCTATAATTTTAATCACAGAGTACTATATACTAGCGATTTTAATGAAGCATTTATAAAGGGCTGATAGGTCTATATTTTTAAAGTCCGATTTATTTCCCTTTTTGGGTTCTAAAATAATTTCGGAATAAAAAAGATTTTTTGGTAGGCATTGGACATTGACAAATATTGAGCAAGGCAAGATACAAATAATTAAATTCATTACAAAAATGTAACAGGCGGACTTAAAGCCTTTCTTCTCTCCCACGGGTTTCACAAGAGGCGACTATGGTACGATTTAGACGGAACGAATGCCTACGCATGCCGTCGCAGCCGATGACATCCGCAGCATGCGCACAACATACAACACTCAAATCATTGGACCTAACCAAGGCTTGAAATACCGGTATTTATGGGAACCGATACCATTGACTTTAGAGCGGTACCGGTACGGTAGTGGTTGTTGTTCCTTGTAGTGGCGTAGAGGTCGCCACAAGCGTATCAGCTGGCTATATCAGTGACTTTTTACCTACAAATTAGTTAATCTTTATCAGTCTTATTATAAAACCCAGGCTACATTTGTTACTAGGTTTAAACCATTGTCCGACCAAATCAAGTTGACATCTAGTAATATCACACTTCTCATCTGTCAATGTCAACTTCATTTTGGGCGGATAATGTTTTAAACCTAGGAACAAAGTTAGTCCTGTTTTTATAATAAGACGGTATGTATCTATATTTCTTTCAGTTAATAGTCGGCACTGATACGCTAACACCAGGCCAAAGCCGCATCCAACTGGTTGTCTACGCGATGATGTCCGCCCCTCTGCTCTTGAGCTGCGACATGAAGAAGATCACGCCGTACGAGAAACAGTTGCTGCAGAATTTGGACCTTATTGCCATCGCACAAGACCCATGGGGCATCATGGCGAAGCCATACTCTGTAAGAAAGGAACTGATTTATTTAAATAGCGGATGCCTGCGGCTACAGATTACTAATAAGTTACTACGTAACAGATTCGTCACTTCCCAACGGAAAGACGAATAACAACTTTGACTAAAGGAAAAATGAACTTTGACTTTGAAAAAGGCTTTGTTTCAGCAGAGCGTTTTAAGTGAACGCTGCGTACGACCGATAACATACGACTGGCCTGCGGCGAATACGATAGGGTCGGTCTCACAGCCACAGAATAAGTATTAGTACTCACGTACAGGTTTTACTCAGAAAAGAAATTCAAAGAAATATCTACTTAAGAGTCCCCTTACCCTAGACTTTTCCATACAAACGTAGTCTACGTTTTATTTTGAAACGACATGTCAGATTTGGGTAAAAATTTGAAATTTTAAAGAAATTATAATTAACTTGGGTTATAATTGGTTTCCGACGTAAAATTATGAACTGGAAAGAAATTATAAGGGTGTAGAAGTTTTCCATACTGATTGTTAAATTTGACATAATACACTATATTATATCTTAAGTTCGTAATTTTACTGTCGGAAACCAACAATTTCTTTAAAATTACGTAATTTTGCCTATATCCGACATGTCGTTTCCAAATAAAACGTAGACTACATTTGTATGGGAAGGTCTGATTCTGTCCAGGGTAAGGGGACTCTTAATGTGGTTAACGCTATGGTTTGATTAAGCTCGCGTCAGAATTCCTCGTCTCTACGTTTAGATACCTAGACATGCATTGCAATGCAACCCAATCTCATTCTTATTACAGTGACACAGGCCTGTCAAAGCGCCGCTTAGTAAATCGGTTTTGTGTAGGTACCTATTATGAATCGTTTGACCACAGCAATACGAATAAAATTGGTTTGCAATATATTTCTAGGTATCTAAACGAATAAGTACTGCTTAAAGTTCAGACGCGAGCAAAATTAAGCCATATTGCTAACCATATTGAGTAGATATTTCTTTAGATTTTTGCGCTGAGTCAGACTTCTGTATGTGAGTTAGACTTTTAACTACTTATTCTGTGACGTTGCGTGTTGCGACAGTCGTACTAAGTATATTTCGTTGGGCCGTATTCGCGCGATGACTAAGTTCGAAGTTACTCTTCCATTGTATTAAAGTTCGCTGAGTCCGAACTTTAATATGGTTTCCCACCAAAAGTTGCCTCTTTTACGAACAGAAACCCATATTCAAGGTTTTACTCGTTGTTTTACAGAATAAAACAGTTGTTTATAAAATAATTTGAGGAGTTTTTAAATATTCATAAAGGCAGAATTTTTTAAGAATTCCTCTTTTTTTTATTGAACAATTTGCTACTTACCACCACCTTAAATCAGATACTTTTTTCTTAACGTCAAAACAAACATATCCTATGGGATTTGTATGAAATACAGGCTAATGACGTCATAGTTTCTTGAATTCAAATAGCGCTCATAATATCAGTTTTTCACATTATTTTGTGACGTTTTATTCGTATCCTTTACAGTACCAAAAAAGTAGATTGTACAACAAGAGCATACAACGAGCCATTTTACATAAAATGGGTTTTATACTCAAGTTACACTCTGCTTTTTACTTCTATTCAAACAATCTTTCTTATTTTCCTCTACTTTTTATAAATAAGCGTGTTAAATGTTTTTTTTTTTCTTTATCAGATGTCGAAGACGTTCACGTTATGGGTGAAAAAGCATCTGCCAATAAAAGGCGACCTGTATCACTCCGTCTCTTTCGCTATGGTCAACTTGGGCTCGGAAGAAGAGACTGTGAACATTATTCCCAAAGATTATGGCCTAAATTCGACAGACAAATACTTGGTTATGGTAAGTAAGACTAAAGAAATTATAAGCAATCTAGAATGCATACAAAGTGGAAAAGCCGCTTCTGAAAAAGGTAGGCACCTGAAGTTATAGGTGTCTCTTTTTACTTTATTACACTCGCAGTTTGCGGGAAAGGGATGCCTCTATCTTTAGGTACATTGTTTTGGTACGTTACTCTCCGTTGGCGACCCTGGTCGTTGACTGTGAAAGCCGTCGGAATTCCTGATTGGTGACCGTTGGTGACTGTCGGCAACCCTGGCCGGTGACCATAGGCAGGCCTGGGTCACTCCCTGTTTAGATATCGAAAATATACCTACATTATTACCTCTCCTCTCCCCTCTGAAGTGGGTAATTCAGTTATATGAATCGTTTGTCCAGAGTAATAAGATTGAAATTGGTTTGCAACGGATTTCTTGGTATCTAAACGAAAAGGTGCTGAGTTCTGACGCGAGCTAAATTAAGCCATATCGCTAAACACATTGAGTAGATATTCCTTTTAATTTCTTTTCTAAGTGAGTCTTTTACTTGTGTACATGAGTTCTAGTACGACGGCGTCCCCGGTCAGTGACCGTTGGCGATTATCGGCCACCGTCGACGACGGTTGACGATAGTTGGCGACCGTCGGCGGCCCCGGTCAGTGACCGTTAGCGATTATCGGCTACCGTCCTAGAAGGTTGACGACCGTTGGTGACCGTTGGCGACCCTGGTTGGTGACTGTGACGATTGCCGGCGACCGTCGACGACCGTTGGTGACTGTCAGCTACCGTCGGTTACTTCGACTGAATTATAGTTACTAACCTATTTATTTTTTCAGAATGTACTAACAAAGGATTATTTTCGAAATGTCACAATCCTGGACTCCATTTATGCGACTGTAGGACCTCAAGGTAATTAAAAGCCAACAAATAAGTTAGTAGACCTCGCCATACTGCAGAAACAAATTAAGCATGGCATGGCATTGTTTATAACAAAGGAAAAACCGGTGGTGCTATAACAAATAAAAAAAAAAAAGATATGAGGGTTTTCAAAAATAGTGAACACCAGATGGCAGCACAGTGAAGTCAGATCCAATAAGCTGCTGTTATTGGAAACATGTGACGGAGCAAAAGAAGCTGTCAATCTGTCTGTCCAATGACAACTGTCGATTTGACCTGACGTCACTGTGCCACCATTTGGTGAAATTGAAACATATATATTTGAAAACCCTCATTTCAGGTCAGAAAAAGTAATATTAAGGTTAAACTAGTCGCGGGTTTGAACTCACACGTTGGCAAGGCCTAAAAGCATGCTATCTCGCCTAACATTGTGTTCGGGCTAAGCAGTGAGGTGAAATGCACGATAATTTATAGTTAACATAGCGCGTAAAACATACGTCAGGTCTTTTGGGAAAAGGGTTTTAGGCAAAAACTAGTGCGTTAATCAATTATAAATAAAGTTTATTATAATCTTCCATAATTAAGTCGTGTCAGTGTGGACTTCATTTTGGAGATTTTGCCGTTCTTTTATTACTTACTTACGCCGAAAGTTGCGTAAAATAAGCGAAAAAAAAAACGAATCTTTGATGGCTCACAGCTTTGTAATGGCTATTTATTTAACTATTCTGTATCCAGACAGACAAAATTTATAGTAAGACAAAAAAATACCATGTTTAACTTTGCATGTACAATGTCAAACAGTGCAGGACAGAACAAAACGTATATCATGTTAAACTTTATATTCAAACAATGGAGGAAATCCCCTCCGACTAGTTCACTCTTAAGGTTGAACTAGTCGATTCTTTTTCTAAATAAATTTCGGAGGTGATTTCCTCCATAGTTTGAATATAAAGTTTAACATAAATCGTTTTGTCTCATTACAAATTTTGTATGTACGGATACAGAATAGTAAAACAAAAAGCCATTAAAAAGTTATAAGCCACTAAAGATTCGTTTTTATTTTTGCCTATTTATACGCAACTTTCGGCGTAAATAAGTAATAAAAGAAGTGTAAAATCTCCAAAACAAAATCCGCACCAACACAGGTTAATTGTTGTTAATATCCGACCGATTTCGATCATGGCGACCACTTCAGACTCCTAATTGGTGTTTTGGTACTGGTGTGCCCTAAGATGGCTAATGTAGCAGGTTAATTATCGAAGATTTTAATAAACTTTATTTGTAATTATTAATGCAGTAGTTTTTGCATAAAACCCTTTTTCTCAAAGGACTTTACGTATGTTTTTACGCGCTCGGATTACCATGAATTATCGTGCATTCACCTCACTGCTTAGCCCGAACACAATTTTAAGTGAGACAGCATGCTTTTAGGCCGCGCCCACCTGTGAGTTCGGGCCCGCGACTAGTTCAACCTTCAAAAAAGCATGACGTCACAATGTTCTACTGTAAATGTTTGTTTTGGCATTTAGAAAAAAGTTTCTGATTTGACTTGTTGTCATATTTGGTTAAAAATCAGTCATCGAAATTTCATAGTGAGGTGATTTTCGTCATCTTTGGTTAAAAATCGTAGCTGATTGCGACTTTACGCAAAATATGAACGCGCTGTACCTTCGTAATTATTTTCTAATCAGAGAACAGTAAAAATACGTATACGATACTTTTTAATAATCTATATAATGAGCTAGAGAAAGAAAAATGTCCACATACGTATTAAATTAAATTGAATAAACCTATTTGGGTCTTATGGTCCTTGGTTCTGTCTAACTCGTTAGAAATAAAGACGTGATAAAGAATCTGTATCACCTTGTAAAAGGCACACACATACAAAGGGAAGCAGACCAAACATTACCATACTTAGAACGAGTGGCAATTTTTTACTCGTAGCTTATTTTTTTAATTGCCTAAATTATATATTTATAAACAGTTATAGCGGGTATTTGTATTCCAAGTACTCTTTCACATTCATAAAGAATATTACTTTACTATTTTTGTTTCAAACATAACCAATTATGATAAAGAAAACTAATGTAGCTTAAGGAAAATTTAGCCTCGCGGCATTCTTTGTATTGTGCAATAATGTTTAGTCTGCTCCCCCTTATATGTTGCGTAAAAGGTAACGCAGAGGCAGACTCAAGTCATTTAAAATGTAAAAGCTTTATAATGTCTAGACGGCCGTTAGAATCGATTTTACCAGTCACGCGAACCCACTGCAAGACACGTCGTTTTTACTTACGGTTCTGACAGTGCCTAGGGCTTCGCTCATCGTTATTGATTTTTACTTACAAAGTACCGAATTAAAAAGTGGGTTGTTTTGTTGGTCTGACAGTCTATCTGTCTGCGTGTCTGTCTATGGCATCGTAGCTCTCCAGCGGATGGACCGATTTCGATGCATTTTTTTCACGTGAAAGCAAGTTCCCTTGCGGTGGTTCTTAGTTTTGTTTGAAAATCGGTTTAGCCTTTCAAAAGTTATTGGAGGTTAAATCTTGAAGGTCGGGGTTTTTTAATGTTTCTGGCAAATGATAAATTGTGCTACGGATATCAATTCCATTTAATATCGATTGGAATTCGTATGTTTTTTTTTTCGTTACAGATGTGGTGTTGTATACTTTGTTCCCGTTATGAAGATGACTAATTTTTTATAGTGAGGTACTTTTATTTATACGATATTTGAGTGTTAAAGCAAAATTTTCTTAGAAATATATATACCAAAAGTTGTGGTTCTGTGCAAATAATTGTATTGCATTTTTTAGTTTCAAAATGTTTTATATCATGAGATATTTACTCATAATATCTCTTAATAATAGTGATTTTGTTTTGTTGCCAATTGTTCACGTCAATAGATTGCTATTTTATTATAACTTAGGTATTTTTACAATTTACTTATTTGTTTTTTTATTAGTTTATTGTACTAAAATACGTGAGTGTCGTGGATCACTCGGTTGGAACGAAGTTTGTAAAATTTGTGACGGAAAGTGACGGGTTTAGGGCCGGCGTACATATAACGAAGCGCAGCGCAGAGCATTTTTCACTGTCGAACTATTATCGACATTATCCACTTTCAAACATCCAAAATCAATTAACACAATACTTAAACCCTAGTCGAAATACGCCATATGTGTGTAAGTATTGTGTATATCGATTTTGGATATTATTTCAAAGAGGATAATGTCGATAATAGGTTGACAGTGAAAGACTGCGCTGCGCTTCGCTATATGTGCGCCGGCCCTTACACTTTTTTTCGCCTAGCCCCCATCCGTCTGAAAAGGAACTTCGTTCCAAACTAAAGTGCAGAGAGTTTGAAAGAGCGTAAATATATACAAAGTTTGTAAGAAAAAAATGTTTTTCTTTTTAAAAAAACTTATTTTTCCATCTCAGACAGAAATCAGAGCAACTTTAATATTGCTTGAAACAATTCAGCTACTATTTTATTCAACTCCAAGAGCAAAATAAACATGGAAAATATTTTAACCTAAGAAAAGCTAAGTTTTACTTCAGATTGTTTTTTGAATAAATGGAGCGTGGTATAAACAAAAGCTATGTCTAGTTATAAATTGCGATGTCTTGGATCTCAAATAATACCTCTATATTTCTGTGAAATAGACGTTTTTATAAATAAAATAGACATGCGGTGCTTATTGACAAAATTTTTTATTACAAGAAAAAAACTAATGGTTTATTATCGTTAAGGAGTTTCTTCTACATCTCCAAAATTCTTCATCATATCTTCACTAAATTGATATGAGACCAACTAAAAAGTATAGACTATCAAATAAATAAAAATCATCAAAATCGGTTCTCAATTGGCGAAGATATCATGGAACCTTCAACGCACGTAAAATACATCCAAAAAAAAAACATTGACTTCTTTTTTGAAGTCAGTTAAATACATTCATAATGTTTAAATACTCTAAATTAAAATGTCTATTCAATAATTAGACATTTACAGGCACTTTTATACGTCAATAGGTAATATTTACCATAGATTTATTGCACTGCACACTTTTGAATGGAAATGCAAAAATTTTAATTTTTTGCTTTTTACTGTTATTTTAGTTTTATTATAGTATAGTGAAGGGTACTACATACCCGTAATAAATCGAACCACGGGCTATACCGTGGTTTGATTTATTACGGGTATGTCCTTTTCACGTTGTATACGTGTAGTGTAGTAAAATTTAATTTATTTGAAAAGAAAATCTTCCGACTAACGCTCCGCAACAACCATTGCTGAGAAGAAACTCCGAAAGAAACTCAATTTCACAGTATTTGTCGCCTACTCACCAGAAGGTTTGGTTAGATTGCGGACCCCGGGCTCGGAAGCGTTAATGCTGAGAATGCGAGCGGGAAAAATAAGCTTGGATGATGATTGTAGCTATGTATACAACGTTAAAGGGACATAGAAGGGAAAAATTGAACCACAAGCTATACTGGATCACTATAGTATAAGAAATTAATGAAACAGAAATAACAGTGAAAAAACAAAAAAAAACTTTCCCAAACAAAGTGGCTGCACACTTTTTTATGGAAATTCCGATTTTTATTTTAATTTTATAATACTATAGTGATCTAGTATAGCCCATGGTTTGATTTAAGGTATATACCATGGAAGGCCACCCTAACAAATATACAGTTATTATTCGTTTATATACTGGATAAATAAAACTAACAGATATTTAAGTAATACTTTGTTTTATTACGTAACATATAAACCAATTTTTTGAATAGCAGATTTAATCAATATTGATTAAACTTAAGTTTCATTGAACTCTTCCAAATGGCCTTGCTAGAAACAAGGCTCCTTAGAAGGCCATCATAATAAATCAGTCATTTAACACTAAAAGTTACTGAATAGCGATTAAATCTACAATAAAAAGAAGTGGTTTATATGCTACGTAATAAAACAAAGTATTACTTAAATATTTGTTAGTTTCATTTAGCCAGTAAATAAACGAATAATAACTGTTTATTTGTTAGAGTGGCCTTCCATGGTACACCCACCTTATTTAAACGTCGTCGATTCCCGATATTGAAGAAGCGAGGGACCGTACTGCCAAAATAGTAGCGCGAAAGATTCGCCGCCGCGTCTGTGATTTCCAGTTCGATGGGTGTTTGTGTAAATAGAAGGAATTTGTCATCACATGGCAATAACTAAGAAATTTTAATAATCAGCCTTCGAAGAAGCATAGACTTCCATGGTCCACGCACCTTATTACGAGTGTCCCTTCCACATTGTATAGTACAACGTTTTTATACGAGTATCATACTACGTGTAACGGAAAGCGGGTATCAACCCGAAAGGGAGTAAACATACTAATCAATGTGAACAACTTAAACAAACCCTGCAGCTCCATACATTTTCGCACGGTATTTAATTTTGTATGGGGCTGCAGGTATACTCCCTTCCGGGTTGTGCCCTCTTTTTCCGTTACACGTTGTATAACGAGCGCAATATATTAGATATTAATAAAAGTCGGTAAAACAATATGAAGTACGTCATACGCCACGCACATCCTGTGAACCCTGACAAATGCAGGGCTGCCAAAACACATAGACTTACTTTTTACCCGACTACGGCAAAACCAAGAGGAAAGGTAATGATTTTAGCAGTATATGTATATTATGTCTATTCGCCGTAGCATCCAAATCGCTTGTCCGATTTTCACAAATGATGTCAATCGATCCGTCATTATTGTTCGTGACGTCATTACAGGCCTGATATGGGTGTGAAAAGTGGGTAATGAGAAAAAAGAACAGAGAATAAATAGAAACATTTGCGATGTGATTCTAGAGGAGAATGGAGAAAATAAGTTGGATGGATAAAATAAGCAATGAGGGAGGAGGTACTAGAAAAAGTAGAAGAGAGAGGAAATTTTAAAAAACTTAAATCTGTGTCGACTGGACCCCTGGGGCCGGTTGAAGTTTAATTTGCAATGTACTTAGTTTTTCTTTTAGATTTTTAGCATAGAGAGGAATTAAGGCATCTCCACTAAACTAGATCGACAAGATCAAGCTCTGATTACAAGAGAGAGAGAAACTCGTTGTCATTCTAGATGGTATTATAATTTCTTTGACGGTGACAGCCCTATTGGAACTTCGTAATACGAAGCGGGGTGAACGCACCTCGCGCGTCGATGTCGATATCCTAGGTAAACCTAAACCTACCTAGAAATAAAAATGATTCTAGGTTTACTTAAGTATTTCTAAATGTTGAGATGTGCAATGTACCCTAGGTATACCTAAGTACTTGCTAATTTCTTAATTCGTTCGCGTGACAATGAGAAAATGTAAAAAAGTGATCTACAGGGTTACTTTTGAAATCCCAACAACTTTTTTGAAGCAAGTTCATTCCATGACAATGAACATACTTTCCATAAAAACAATTATCGAAACACGAAACAAAAATTTCGACGTTTCATACAAAATCCATTTTACCGAGCGTTTATTTGTAAGAAATGTGAAAATTTCTGTTTTGTTAATCGATAATTGTACCTATTTATGGTATGAAGTTACTAAACTAGGTGTCGGAATATCTGTTCGGTATGGGCTAAATTAAAATACTATTTGTCTGGTGAAGTACGAAATTATATTATTTTAACTTTTACTTTGAAGTAAATATATGTCTGATTCCTAGCACAATGCTTATAGAAGAAAGATGACATAAGTGGGGGTTGCCAGCACCAAAAAGGCTGCCAGTCATAGTACAAAAATAAAGATTGATTTTTGCAATTAAAATAATATAAATCAACACTAGGTACTCTAAAAAAGGTTCCTAATTTAAATTGTTGAAAACTAGCGAATTGTACAAGTTAAACTGAATTGGGTCAAAAATATTCATTATTTGGTACCTACGATAAGGAAATAAAACGTCACAAAATAATGTCAACAACTTAAACTCAATAATGTCAAAAC
This sequence comes from Acrobasis suavella, assembly GCA_943193695.1. Taxonomy (NCBI): domain Eukaryota; kingdom Metazoa; phylum Arthropoda; class Insecta; order Lepidoptera; family Pyralidae; genus Acrobasis; species Acrobasis suavella. The sequence goes on from OW971950.1 coordinate 3,832,851, forward strand.
AAAACTGCAAGTGGAACTTTTCTTCCAGATCTTAATTTTCTATCCAGAACAACTTCTCTGCGGTTTTCATAAATGAGGTAGGTAAACCTGTATCCTAAGAACCTTCTTACTGTTTGTTTTTGGTGATTAAATAACGGCATGAGTCAACACTGCGGTGGAAACCCTACCTTTCCTTTGAGGGGCGGATGTACTCGTAATACGAGACGAAATAACGATGTTACCCCTCAAATTACAAGAAGACGTTAACCTTTTAGTTAAAATATTAAAAGTCGACCAAAGAAGCCATATAAACTGGCAATATAGGGTAAAAATTGAGGTGGAGTTTGGAAGGGGTAAGAAACCCAGTGCCACAGAATAAGTACTATTACTCACGTACAGAAGTCTTACTCAGAAAAGAAATTCAAAGAAATATTCTCAATGTGGTTAGCGCTACGAGTGTGGTTTAATTTAGCTCGCGTCAGAATTCCTCACCTCTTTGTTTAGATAAATAGACATCAATTGCGAGCCAATTTCATTCCTATTACCTACTCTGAACAAACGATTCGTGCTGAATGACACAATGAAACTGAATTTTCCCCTTTGAACTGGTCGCCGCGCGCAGAGTAATAATGTACCTAGGTATATTTTCTACCTATATACCTCAACCACAGAATAAGAACTAGTACTCGCCCTAAATGCGAAGTGATAAAGGCCTGCCAGTGCACTAACGTGCATAAGTTTATCGATGGCGTTCATTTTATTATTCTGACTGACCTGCTTATAGACATATAAAAAAAAAACACAAAATGCATCCCGTACACATTAAGCAATCACGTGATCTACTTAAATACGTACCTACTACTTATACGAAAAGAAAAAAAAAACCTGGTAGTGCGAGTATACAAATGACACAATAGATTCTTGTTGAATTCGGTAACAATAAAATCAAAAGCACACTTTTGATGGGATTTTGGGCTCTTTTCCACGGAGAAAAAACATTCGTACTCAGTACTAACTCAGAACAAAAACAGCGAACAAAAAGGCTGCAATTTAATTTGATAAATGATATTATTTTATTAATACTTTTTTAATCTATTTTATCCTGAAATATCTACACGTGTAAATAACACGACAGACGAAGTTTATCGATGGCGTTTGATTAATCGATTACACTGACGGCAGTACACTCACCGATTCGGTAAGTACACACGGAAATTGGAGCATTCGGCTGCAATCAATCATGTTCAGCAACTTTATGGAGTTGCAGCAAGCGGGGTTTAGGCTGGTTTCAGAGTCACGCGTTCGCACGCGCGGGCGGCCAGCGCGGCCCGATTTGCCATACTTCACACGCGCGGTTGATTGTGAAACCCCGCTTGCTTAGCCACCGTAGCCTGGTTTCAGAGTCACGCGTTCGCACCCGCGGGCGGCCGGCGATGCGAGCGACGCTCTTTGAGCCTCTTGGATCGTTACAATTTAGTAGAAAATTTTCACTCAATCGAACTCTTGTAGAGGGTCAAATTCACCAAGCAGCATAAAAAAAATCTAACAAACATTGCAAATTACACAAAAACGTAATCTGCTTCCCCTAGGTAGGTAATCTCCTTCCAACATCAAGCTAGCCTTTTAACGCAGCGCAGTCGCTGTGGTAACTCCGGGTCACAAAAGACCAACTTTGAAGCTGACTGACGACTAATCCACGGGACTCGGGTTCATTTAAACTTATTTTTATTAAGTCCGGAAGAATTTTCCTGTAACGTACCCATGGATGTCTGGGCCTAAATTACTAGAACTGACTTGGCAAAAGCAATTGGGTACTTTTTTGGGTCAAAAATAAATTATTTAGCATTGTTAAGAAAAAACAAACGTCTCAAAAAAAATTTCACTTGTCAGTCAGTCCATTTCCAACGTGATTTTAGATTATTATTGCAGAAAAACTGATATTAAGAGCGCTATTTGACTTCAAGAAACTATGACGTCATTCGTATATATTTCATACAAATCTCATAGAAAATGATTGTTTTGATATTTAGAAAAAGTATCTGTTATGAGTTGTTGGAAAGAAGCGTATTCAATTCTTGTTTTGAGCTTATTCATTAGGTACTTTGCTGTTATTGTCATTTATAATGTGGACGGAGCTCGTCATCAATTTAATAGCAGTAGAGACAAAAGGTCTTTGAAGGCAAGATGCTAAATTATTTCTTAAGGACATCACAACGCGTCTCATTAGGGCAACGGTAATCAAGCTGAAAGGTGGCATCGGCTCTCAAGAGTCGGCCTTTGTAGCACGCCGACGGCATGCATGTCACTTCATCGCATGAACTACCTACACCAATAGTATCGTAATTCAGCATGGAAATGTTGCAGTAGGTTTTCTTTGTACTTAGTCAAGCACAAAGTGACACTCAATTTTGGGTTTTATCTCTCTGTTCTGTTCTGAGTCCGCCCAGCTAGCAGTTACGCTGCAAGAGCTTATGAATGAGGTTTACCTTGGAGAGTACGTCATCACGCTTGCAGACCAAAGCCGATGCATGTATATCGTCCTCAGTCCCTAGAACATGGCGACGGCGACAAACCTCGTTATACCACTCTCATGGCTCGAGAAACCAGTTGGACTCGTAGATAGGGATAAAGGAGTGTAGGAGATATTCGCAGTCAGGGAGTAGGGGAGAGAGAGGGAGTTGAAAGAACCGACCGAATACCAGCATCAAATCAGTATAATTTTGGGTTTTATCTCTTAGATAAAAAAAACTAATCGTTTTTCCTTCTGTCGTCGCCTCTATGCGTAAGTAAATTAACTCAACGTGACAAAGTTCAGCGATTGCCGGGGGGAAAGGAAGTCAGAAAAATGGTGCCGTCGAGATATCGCGATGTACGATAAGAGGCTTTAAATAGCGCGGTTACAGACATCTGAGAAATGTTCGGGAGGAAATGGAGAATTTATTGATTATTCAGATCCAGAAATGTAAAGCAATTTGCCAAAAGGGGCCGTTGTTCGCAAATAAACAAAGAAATGCTTCACGTTTTCACTTTAAACTATAGACAGTAGTTCATAAAATACTTAGTTTGTTATCTAGGGCTTGATCAAGACAAAATGATTATTTGGGGGGCAGCACTGGACCCCGAAAAATTAATGTATCTCCTTTAGTAAAATTATATTTACAGGGTATTTAGTATTTTTTTAATTTTATAAACAGCTGTTTTTACAGGTTTTAGCCTAATGTTTGCCTTACATTTAATTATATTTGAAACTTTTTAAAGGATGATCACACTAAATCCATGTTTCAACCTATGGAGAATCTGTAAAGAGTTGGTTTTGGGCAGAGAGATACGGAAGGGGTTGATTTCTCCACAGACATGAGCTTAGCTCTTTAATAAAAAGGTCACACTATAATTTTTCAAAACTGAAAAATCTCCTCTACCCCAAACTATAAAACCGATTTTGATAAAAATTCTATGAGACCACCTAAAAAGCGTACCCATACAAACAAAAAAAAATTAAATCGGTTCAGGCGTTTTGGAAAAATCGGTGAACATACATAAAAAAAGATCGCGAGTAATTGATAACTTCCACCTTATTGGAAGCCGGTTAAAAATAGGGGCAAAAGGTTACTCTTTATAGCTGTGCTATTTCGGTGACCAGCGTGCACTATCCGACATTTCCTTCTCCAAAAATATGCCTGTCACCCATGACTGCCCAACACCGAGCAAAGTAAAGAAAATCAAGAAGAAAAACGGAAGTCAAACGATTTTACGACCGACCGCTTGCAATACGCGGACTAATTCATCCAAATTAAATTTTCAGTGTCGAAAGAGAAGGTGCTGACATACTGCGGGAGTACATCTGGTTTTTTTAATTATTATCAATACGCGTGAAGTGGTTCTATTTTCACCGGTTTTAGATATATAAAGCAGCTCATAAAACACGCGGGCATTATGAACGCAAATAGTGAAGTTATATTTATATAACCGCATTACCTATATGCTTTTTTCAAATTTCAGCTAGCTGCCCGCCGCACGCCGCCAGCCAGTAGGTAGCGTGCCGCGCTGATTTAAAAAGTAAGACGGCGGGAAAATAACAGTGTGCATCACAATTTATGGTTGAGTATATTTAAAATCAAAAAGTTCAGTTTATTCGGTATTTTCCTCGCAAGTGTATTGAAAAACGTTGTTCGATATACGTGTGTATATTGCTTAAACACACTCGGCTCTATTACGCCTAGTGTGTTATAACCACCGTAACGCACTTATATCGTAATGTACTATTATCAAACTTTATACACAAATACAAGTGTAATGGCGGACTTAAAGCCCCCCTTATTCATAAAAAAATGCAAACGTTTGCTAAACCTCTTTTAGTTAAAATATGATTTGTCTCGTTCTTTCAATGTCAAATATTGAAAAGAGGGAAAAGGACAAAACACATTTTAACAAAAATAGGTTTAGCAAACGATATTTATTTTTTATGAATATGAGGGTTAGGCCTTATCTACCAGTCAACCAAACGGGTGATGTGAAGAATGACAGTCAGGGGTAGTGCAAACTTGAATAGGTATATGGATTTCGACGGATAACGATTCAAATCCAGTCATCAGCTAAGTAAACGTCTGACTTACTGTTTCGCACAGTTTTCATGATTGGAACTCCATGCATGAATGAAAAGTTCTCTCGTTTACATGAGTGTTGTCAAAGGGAACCTACGCTCCATTTTTTAGGGTTCCGTAGTAAACAAGGAACCCTTATAGTTTCACCATGTCTGTTTTCACCATGTCCAATTTATTTCAAATGAGGGCGCCTCTTTAGCTACCACTTCGTCTTAATAGCATTGATAACTTATTTCTAGGAATGTGGACGGGGTCTAAAAAAATAATATTTTTTATTTAGTCCGTCTATTAGATAATCCAAAAATAATGAACCCATATTTTTTTGTTAAGGAAAATAGTGAAAATTTGTGTAGATACAGCACTTCGAATTTCGGAGTAGCGATTTACCTTTAAGGGGCTACCTGAATTTTCCGGGGTCCAGTGCTGCCCCCATTTGTAATAAATAATTTGAAAGGAAACGGAGACATCATTTAAAATTTGGCCTTGATCAGACCCTAGATAACCCTTTAAACTATTTTATGAACTACTGTTTACAGTTTAAAGTAAGAACGTGAAGCTTTTCTACGCACATACGCCAAAAGTGGTCGTTTTTCGCAATTGTGCGTAGAAAAGCTTCACGCACAATTGCGAAATTGCACTGGACCCCGGAAAATTCATGTAGCCCCTTAAGGGGCTACCTGAATTTTCCGGGGTCCAGTGCTGCCCCCATTTAAAATAAATCATTTGAAAGAAAACGGAGATAGCATTTAAAATTTTGTCTTGGTCAGACCCTGGATAACGCTTCAAACTATTTTAGAAACTACTGTTTACAGTTTAAAGTGAGAACGTGAAGCTTTTCTACGCAGAATTGCGAAAAGCTTCTGTCTTCTCAAAAAGCTTGTGTCTCCATTTAAATGATTTATTTCAAATGGGGGCAGCACTGGACCCTGAAAAATTTAGGTAGCCCCTTAACTATCTCCGTCGCCGCATCGTGAAAATCGTACTTGATCGTGACTCCATGCGAAATGTAAATCCACTATATTTTCGTCATTATTATCTAATATCAGAGAAAAGATAAATACGTATACAATATTTTTTGTTTACCTAGCTAAAGCCAATTAACCTTTTTTTTTAACGTCTAGCCAGAAATAATTGGCAAAGTGCGTGTCGGGCCACGCGCAGTGTAGAGTTCCGTAGTTAATACCAACTTTGAGTTCATGCCACTAAAAACGTCTAAAAACTAATTTTCTAGTGAATGTATATGAAATTTTCCATTTCCGAGTACGTTTTATGTATAGCCTATAACTTTTTAATTTGTAAATCCCATATTGCAAAAAAAAATTCTTTCAATATTTTATTGTACCACTTTTTCCGCATAATTAATATACATACCATACCAAATGACAGCTTTCTAGTACTTATAGTCGCTGAGTAAAACCGCGGACGGACAGACAGACAGACATGGTGAAACTATAAGGGTTCCTTGTTTACTACGGAACCCTAAAAACTTGTCCATATCCGTACATAAATAAACGTCGCTAGGTTGCTCCATCTCCCGATTTATACATTCCCCCCACGTGTTTCTTGGTCATCTTCTATCTCTGCCATCCACCAAGTTAACCATTTTATTAGCCAGATGTTCGGCACCCCGCCTCTTAACATGCAAGCCTTGTTAAACTGTGACTTTTAACTTGTCTACAATCAGTGCTGGCTTTACATCTTGCTTGAAGAATCTCATGTAACTATCTATCAATAACCGTAAAGCGCTAGAAGATAATAATATTAATTGCATCCAATTATATAAATTGGTCCATTTAGATAAAACCGTTTAGCCGCTTACATTCGCCGGTGTCGTTTGTTTAACAGCCCGTACTAATCGTCTGGTAATGGATGATACCAATCTACCGAGTAATACTAAATATTCGGTGATAAATGTATTTTAGTTACTCTTGGTTATAATTTAAAATAACCGACCAAGTACAATACAATCTTTACAATCTTTCTTTTCTTTCATGAATAAATTAAACCTATTTCCATCATCATCCGAACGTATTCCCGGTTGCATTCTCAGCAGCAACGCTTCAGAGCCCGGGGTCCGCTACCTAACCAAGAAGATTTGACGAGGTTACTGGTTTTTACGCAGAGCGACTGCCGTCTGACCTCCACAACCCAAAGGGTAAACCAGGAACCAATCCTTGGGTAGTTTGATGATCAAACGCTAGGTGGCGTTCGGGACCCACAGTTTTACGTGCCTTCCGAAACACGAAATCATCTTTCTTTTCGGATAATCAGGTGATTCAAGCCTGCAATATCCTATCCAGACTGGAAACAACTTTTCACAAAGTATGCTTCCCAGTGGGAATCGAACCCATGACCTCCGGGTCACAAGGATAACTCCTTGACCACTGGACTACGGAGGCAGTCAAAATTAAACCTATTTATTTAACAATAATAACAAAAATATATTTCAGATCCTCATAACAAGCCCATAGCCCTTTAATTTAATACAGGACACAGGAAAATTTGCTAAACTTTTGTTTCAATTTCTTTTTAATTCAATTCAATTCAAATATATCTTTATTATCATAGGATATTTATAATATCTCTTAATAATCGTCACTTTGTTTTATTGCACAATTAATTGTTGACGTCAAAAAGTTACTTAGAGCTAAGTTTACTGCCGCCTCCAAAGCGCTAGTGCAGAAGAAGCGGTAACAAACTGCACTGCAGCATTTTCTCCATTTCTTAATTTGTTTTCCAAAAATGCCCCATATTTAAAAAAATAATATTTAATTACTTTGCACATTTGTGTTTGGGTCATACGATTACACCATCTTACAAAATTTCACCTGATTTGGTTCAGGGGATTCGGAGCAAATTGGCTGTGTCCGACGGACGGACAGACCGACGCACGACAAATCCTTTAAGGAGTTCCGTTTTTTAATTTTATGTACGGAACCTTAAAAATTATCCGACTGCAGCACAGCATACAGAGGGGCTATGATTGATGTATGTATGTTCATCTGTTCCTTAATATTATCTACTTATATCGTCCATCCACTTGTCTGAACGAGCAAGCGAAGCGAGCCAAATTTTTTCGAGTTTACTTGAACCATTCGGCGTTTGTATGTATGTTTGTTAGACAAGTTAAAAAGCCACCATCTTACGTGATATGACCACGTCATGAAGAGCCATGCCGAACATCTGGCTAAGAAGATGGTCCATTTGGAGGTGGGGAGGGCTGCAGAGAGTGAGAAAGACCGAGAAAGACGTGGAAAGAATGTGTAAGGACAGATACGAAGGAACGAGGGGCTAGTGCAGATATGGTGAATGACAGAAAGAAGGGGAAACAGTTGACATACAGAGCCGACCCCAAATGGCGAAGTAGAGGAAAATGATAATGAATAAATATAAATATATAGGGACAAATAACATAATCATAATCATATCTTTTTTTGCTTAAAACATGGTAATATAGGTCTTACAATAAATATTAAAGAACAAACATGTTTTGCTAGTAGTAATAGCATGCAAATATTAGTATTATTGTCAACAAGCCATTTATACATTTTTTTCTTAAAGAGCCTGACATTTAAAATCTTTAGTTCTTCTGGCAATTTGTTGAATATTTGTATACACATATATAAACAACTACTTCTGTATTTTTCAAATTTAGGAGCATCGTCTAAAACCAGTCTATTCGGATTTCTAGTATTACGGGGATATAAATCTCTAGCTTTTTTAAACAGTGATTTTAAACACTGATTGAGCTAGCCCCAAAGTAAGTTCGACACTTGTGTTATAGGATACTAACTCAACGATACTATATTTTATAACAAATACATATATAGATAAACATCCAAGACCCAGGGCAATTTGAAAAAGGTCATTTTCCAACTTGCCCTGACTGGGGATCGAACCCGGGACCTCTGGATGGCGGACTAGCATGGTGACCACTACGCCACAGAAGTCGTCAAAAATGATGAAGATAATGTTTATTCGACGATATTTTGAGTGTGTATGATAACTTTGATTATAGCTTCGTGAAATATGGTAGGCGTGTAGATAAAGCCAACAGGATTATTAAGTTTGAACATGAGCCAAATCGCTCAAGAGGTTGCCGAGTTCGGAGATAAACACTCGAGACAATACGCTACTTTCCAACAATTCAAATCATCCTTTTTTCTAAACGTTAATACAAAAATATCTGTTGATTTTTAATAAAATATACACAAATGACGTCATAGTTTCTTGGAGTCAAATAGTTAATATCAGTTTTTCTGCAGTAATAAATCTAAAATCACTTTGAAAATGGATATAATCATTACAAGTGACATTATTTTGTTACGTTCAATTTTCACAGTACGGAAAGGATAGACTAATTTGTTTTTACCCAATTTGAAAAAGGCCATTTTCCAACTTGCCCTAGATAGAGATCGAACCCAAAACCTCCGGAGTAGCGGACTAGGGTGTTGACGCGCCACGGAGGTTGAAGTTACAACAACAAGCAAATGCTCGTTTATATAATTGCATGCGCTAATTGGTGAGTAATGGATGATATCAAAATTCAAAATTCAAATGTTTATTCAGTAATTAGACCTTTACAGGCACTTTTACACGTATATTGAAATTTAATTTATTTTAAAGAAAAGCTACCGATACCAGCGCTTCGTAACGACCACTGCTGGGAAGAAACGCCAAAAGAAACTCTATCAAAAACACCAAAACATCGCCTTACAGCGTTACATGACAAAACTTTGCAACCAATCAATAGGCATGACGAATTGAAAAATATTTTTAGCCCATCGGTTAGATTATTAAAAAATATTGTACACATATTTTTTCTTTTCTATGAGAAGCATTAAAATTTCGCATGACGTCACGGCTACGTACAAAAAGTACAATAACATAAGAGGTGACGTCGCAAGCCCTCACTCCGGAACTTTGATGTTCCGTATCTTTGTGAATTTTTTACTTTTTGGCAATCTGAAAAATATGGGTCCATTATTTTTGGATACTCTTAAAGACGGACTAATTACCATTAAACCTTTTTTTTTTTTTAAAGTCCTGTTATTGATATCCTAATTAAATCAATAAATAAATACAGTACACCTCTAGGTTTTGGCTACATTAATTTGATTTATTTAACTTCATACACAAATACAAGTGTAATGGCGGGCTTGAAGCCTTATCTACCAGTCAACCAAACGTGTGACGTGGAGATTGTCAGGGGTAGTGCAAAACTTAAATAGGTATGTGGCGAAAAAAGGCTGTAAGTAAAAAGAATTTATTTAGTATAAACTATGATAAACAATACTACGTACTTAAATACAATATGATATATCTGAGTTGTTGAACAAAGTGTGCACCTGTTTCTTAACTGAAAAGCGGGTTTTACATATATTCCGAAGGTTAAGAATTTGTAATAATAATTGGGCAAACTGACCCTAAACAATATTGCCTCAAGTTACAAAGGGCGGTAATCTGAAACTTGCGTAATCCCTAAATATAGGCCCTCTCCCTTCCGACAATCTTAGGAATTGTTCGCGTGGAAATTCCGGAGTTAGAGGCAAAAACTACTAACTGTATATTAAGTGTATAATAATAAATCCACATTCGGAAAAGTCGTTTTACGCTCGCTTCTTATTCTTTTCGTTTCGATGGTCGAAAGGCACTTGAGTGACAAAATACCCATTATTTTTCGTGTCGATGGTAGACGATTTTCGTGTCGATGGTCAATAGGTACTGGAGTACACCTACCCGTAATTAGTAGATATATTCTTACTGGATTTTGTAACTCCAGTTTGACGACCTCTGTGGCCAGTGGAGGCTTGAGGTAAGGTCCCGGGCTCGAGTCCCCTCGGTCAACGCGAGAAATGAAATTTTTCAGATTGACCTGGACCTTGGATATTTATCTTATTTTTTTTAATTAATTAAATTTAACCGCCCGGGCGTTGGATGTTATTTTAATTTCATTATACTATAGTGATCTAGTATAGCCCGTGGTTCGATTTATTACGGGTGTGTCCCTTCCACGTTGTATATAGTTTGTGGAGAGGAAACACGCTGGATAATGTTCTGCGACTTGCCTATCATCCATCTTCCACCTACCTATATCTATAGTATTCCAAATGTTTCCACACCTCTCTTGTAATTTAAGATCTTGCTCCTATCGGTGGAGTTAAGTGAAGATTCCTTTATTCCTCGCTTCTCTGCCATCCTTTTAATGTCCTGCTAGAACCTTACTCCTAACTTTTATTTAATTTGTTGGAAATACTTTATACTCGGTCTTCCCCTTCAACACCAAACGGCACAAATATGTCATTCTTACTAACATTTTTTTTACTAGCCTGTTGGCATTGTGTCCCATTATGGCTGGGCAAAGGTCTCCTCCTTATTCCACTCATCCCGTTCCTCTGCAACCTTCAGTCACTAACAATTCGCTTTAAGCGATAAGACCGCCCATTGTACTCATATAATTTAAAATTATTTCTTTGTGTTACATTTTTCTTTTGGTGTACAATAAAGAGTTATCTATCTATCTATCTATTAACAACTAAATCTCAAAACATAACCTCAGAGTACTTAACAGCTCTGATTAAGCTAAATGCCGATTCGTCCAATAGCTCTCGAGCTTTGACGTTAACAGATGAGCGGTGGTCAGCGAAAATGATTTAATTTGGATTCCACTAATTGGAAACCGCGTGTCATATATGTATGTACATGTAGTTACATAAGTACTATAACGTCTTTATTCCTAAAGGGAAGACAAAGCCTTGAGGTCTTGCAGGCCAAAGCATGCATGGCTTGAACCAATAAGAGGTAAGTAATTCTAAGGTGCCCCTTTAGTTCTGTTAGGGTTCCGTACCCAGAGGGTAAAAACGGGACCCTATTATTAAGACTTCGTTATCCGTCCGTCCGTCCGTCTGTCTGTCACAAGGCTGTATATCATGAACCGTGATAGCTAGACCGTTGAAATTCATCACAGATGATGTATTTCTGTTGCCGCTATAACAACAAATACTAAAAACAGAATAAAATAATTAACTGGGGCTCCCATACTAAATACAGACGTGATTTTTTTTATAGATAAGAAACGGAACCCTTCGTCGCGAGTCCAACTCGCACTTGGCTGGTTATTTCTTTTTAATATTTATAAATATATACATAAGGCCGCCTTTTGCGCATTTTCTAATTTTTAAAATGTATGTCCTGTATTCCTTTTTTATAATTATAAAGGGTATGTTTGTTTGTTGGTAAACTCTTTATTGTAATAAAAAAGTATATAGGAACAAACTAAAAAATATTATAAACTTAAGGGTGTATACTTAAAATACTAGCAAAATTTTTGGAGTAAGTTCAATCTATAATACTGAAATATTTTCTATAAATCAATTATCAAAAAATGAGAAAAAAAAGACTTTCCATAAAAATCAGCCCTCCGCCAAATGGATTTTGTATGAGGGCACGAATTTTTTTTAACGATTTCCAACACTTTTTTTAAGAGAATACGAGTAATAGTATCAAGGACTGAACTTGCTCCTAAAATGTTGCGGGTATTAAAAAATTAACCCTGTATAAGCGAGCAGGTCGTCTTGACTATCTATAATAGGGAATATGCACGTACTTTTTTATTTCCTTAATAAAATCCGTATTAACCACAGTAAAATAAAAAATATGAAAGAATTTATAAAATATTTCAATCAGCGAAGAACATGTGATACTTTAAAGTTTCAATTAGAAAAAGAAGTCCTATATAGACTGGTGACGTCAAAGTCCATATCATCTATACATTTGCCATAGAAAATAGCGTTTCTGCGAGTGAGATAGACATATTTTCGTAAAATCGTTATTTCTCGTTCATTTTTCAACCAATTTTTATTCTGTTTTCACTGGTAGAACTTTACTTTTGAATAATTATGGATAAACTGGTTAGATATCACATATTTTTTTCATGCATATTCCCTATTGGCAATACACAGCATTTTGGGTCTTGCACGAGGCCATTTAATATCATTAAAATGTTTCTTACAAACTAAAACTTAGATTTATTTCCTTCAGTGATTGGTATAAATGAATGTAATCCTGAAAGCTCCAGGACAAGTCTTCGTGTAAGCTCTAATATATCAAAGCTCAGACAGCGAGCGGACAAGTACCTACTTAACAAGAGGTAATCGTAGGGTAACCACTGTACCGACACATTTTTTAAATCGAAATATTATTGGAAAGAAAGCGTTTTATCTTACAAAAAAATTTAAAAAAATCATACATAGTTACTAAAGTAAAGTAATAAAAATACAACACTAGTAATATTTACAAATAATTAAACTTATTATTTGTTTAATATCTCAACTGTACTATTCTTCTAAACTACTAACTTAGATATTTTTACTTCTCTACTTACAATGCGACACGAATAAGTTGAACAAAAATGGCGGACTTCAAAGCATTTTCGTACAAATTCCCGACAGGTAGGTTGAACCAAACTAACTGTTATCGGCGCAGGCGTTATCGTACAAAAATTATGCGCCGACGACCACCATTTTGGTTCGTCCTACGTGCCGGAAATTTGTTCAAAAATGCTTTGTAGTCCGCCAATTTTGTTCAACTTATTCGTGTCGCATTGTACCTGTGTTATATTTATAAACAATAACGGTAGGTAAAGCCTAAAGCAGATAGTTACTATGGTTAGACCCAAAAAAAACTATATAAAACGAGATAAGTAAAAGAAAATCAATAAAGATTGCTGTAGCTTAGTCACAAGCCTAGGTGTCTTAGGAATATGGCGTCCACTATGGCTATAACTATTAACGCTATTAACGCTAGTTTGCCACTCAGAGGTACTGAGTTTGATCGACGGCCAGGGCAAGTTTGAAAATGTCTTTTTCAAATTGTTTATCTATAAATGTATTAATTTTAAAATATAATAGATATAGTTGAGTTAATATCCCATAACAAAAGTTGAAAATTTTCGTTCTTTTGGGCTAACTCAAACTGTGTGATAAGATAAGTCCCTATAATATAGGTATTTATTTATTGACTATCGTCTATTAATAATTTTTCAATACTAGAAACTGACTTCACCCCCAAACTACACAACCGATTTTAGTAAAATTACTACGGGACCACCTGGACAGTATACCCAGTCAAACAAAAAATAATTTTCCATATCGGTCCAGGCGTCTTTGAGTAATCAGTGAACATACATAAAAAAAAAGATCGCGTCGAATTGATAACCTCCTCCTTTTTTTGAAGTCGGTTAAAAAGATGCACAGGAATCACTTCTTTGATAAACTACAATTTACGCGGCTGTTGAAGTAGCTTATACTCTATATTTTCTTTGACCAAGCACACAGGCACAAAAGAAAAAAAAAATAGAAACATAAATTGGTAGCCCTAACAACGCGAGAGAAGTCAAAGCGAGGTGGAGTGCTCTCGTCAGTCAAATGCACGCGAAAACTTCAATTTTACAACCCTGAGCCTGCCGTAGAGGCAGGGTACTACGAGTACCTATGTATATAAGTAGCTGTAGCTTTGTAATTACGTTGATTATCCGGAGCCACAGTCTAGGATAAGAATAACGAAGGTATTATTTATTTTATATAGGGACTAACAAAATATACCTTTTATTTAATATGGTCTTTTGCTAAACCACACGCCCGAGTTGATAATGTTTTAAATGATTTATTGATAGATTTGATAGTAATAAGTAATTGATGAGAGTACACGCGATGAATGATAATGTAGGTCGCGGCGCTGTGCGCGTAAGATGCTGACACAAGCAAAATGTACGCTGTATGCATCGAACACAGTCCACGATATCTACTTTACAACTTACCTCAAGGAACATTTATTGAAATAAGAAAAATATTGTTTGGCCCCCGTACTGCTGATCCTAATTTGTTTTTGTTAGCTCAATTGTAGCTATCTCCGACTTTACTTAGTCGCTTATGTGCCGTACTTTTGATGTTTTTAAGCGAAAACCGATTGCATTGTTGGGAAATTCAATAATTACGTATTATAAAGTCCAAGCCGCCAGAGTCATATAATAGCAAAACTAGCAATATCCACAATCAAGTGGATATTGATACGAGTAGCTCTGCTTTTACATGACTCTGAGTGGATATTGCTAGCGTTACTTTTATATGACATTGACAAGTAAGTTTTGTTGACAAAATTAATTCTTTTTAAAATACTTATTAAGACAAATAAAATAAGCCCAAACTCGAAGGTATTGCGTCGTTTTATTACCGAGTTCCATCGACCACCTTCCGTCTCCGTGATCAGACCCTAGGCATCGTCTAGCATGAAGTGCTCGTCAAGACAAATCAAACAAGTTCTACTAATGAGGCTATGTGGTTTTATAGCTGAGTTCTGTCTTATATCTCCCTGCTCCATCATTAGAACAGCTCATTGACTCCATTGAACAATCCGTACCATTGTATTGTCATCGGACTTACCTACACAATCCGCTATTTGCCAACAAGTCAAATCAAATACTTTTCTCTAAACGTCGAAACAAATAGTTTCTATGGAATTTGTATGAAATACATGCAGATGACGTCATAGTTTCTTGGAGTCAAATAGCGCTCTTATTATCAGTTTTTCTGCAATAATAAATCTTAAATCACGTTAAAATAGATATGTTAAAAGACAAGTGACATTATTTTGCGACTTTTTATTTTCCTATCAGTACAAAATATTTTTTTTTAGCTATTCGTGTCCTGCTGGGCAAAAGTTTATTTTTAACCCAGGAAAATACCCAATTATGCAAATTAGATCAATCGGTTAAGAATAACTGGTTGAAAATTGAGTTTGACCTAAACAACATATACAAGATACATTAAAAGTTAAATATAAAGCTTGAAAAATGGAACAGGGGCCAATGTTTGAGATGGTCTATAAATTCTATGTAAATGTGAATTCTCACAGAAAAATCAGCGCTCCTAAAACCTTTTTTTTTTAATGCACTGGTTAATATTAATATCAAACTTTGAATTAATTAAACGTTAGGTCCTCGTGTGGATCGGATTCTACGAGTAAATGTAGTGACTGCAATTCAAAGACAAGTTAATTTTGTTTGCGATAAAGACAAGTATTCGAGTCGCGTGCGAGCCCATAATCGAATAAACCCGAGTTCATTCGATTATGGACTCAAAACCGTTTGTTGTAATATTTATGGATGTATTATTCTGTTTTAGATATTGTCAGATATAAGTTATAATGAATAGACAATTGAGTTTAAACACTAAAAAATCACTCTACGCGATCGAATCAGAAATGAGGAGATTCGTAGGAGAACGAAGGTCACCGACATAACCAAGCGGATAAGCTCATTGAAGTGGCAGTGGGCGGGGCACATAGCACGAAGAACCAATGGCTGATGGGGCAGAAAAGTGCTCGAATGGCGGTGACGTACCGGGAAGCGCAGCCTAGGACACCCACCTGCTAGATGGTCGGATGACCTGAGCAAGGTTGCAGGGAGCAGTCTGGAAATCTTTGAATAGACTCCGGACTGGTGTCTGGAGATATCAGGGAAACCGGTACTAGAAAAATTACAAGTGTGATTGCGGTGCTGTCCAGTCAATGACCCTTCTACTGTCTTACCCCAAATGCCCTCCATCCCAGGACTTCAACGAGGAAAATGAACAATGTTTAGACTTGAAAGAAGAAGAAGGAGAAGGGTAGACACTAGACAGAGCCCATGAGCTAAAAATAGTCCAATGGGGAGTTTGCAAGCCAAATAAGTACAATGCTACTTGTTGTTCCATTTACTTGAATCTCGAATAAACATTTTGACAATCCGATAAAAAAATTTCGCTCAACTAAACACTTTTGCATAACAAAATCTTATTCGAGATCTTTTATTAGTTCTTATTATTCTAATGTGAAGTAATGACATGAAAAAGTTACTTAATTCTCTTAGCTTCAGTTGAAACTCCATTTTAAACTAGTAATCCTCAACCGATTGGGCTGAAATTTTGCATACTTGTGTAAGTCGAATGACAATGCAATATTATGGTGACAAGACGCTAATCTGACAATGGAGTCGGAAATTGGCCATAGGAACCCTCTAAGAATACGCCGCAAACACATCGAGTTCTGGCTTATTGTTTTTGTTTTGATCAGTGTTCGGAAAACCCATGCATAACGGTAACCCGGTTATATTGGTTAACGCATTTTCGGTAACCCATACAATAAGGGTTACAGAAATCGTTATCTGAATAGGTTAATAAGATTTCGGTGATACGATTTTGCAGGGATAGGTACCGTGACTGAGTGACGGGGATTGAAAAACGTGTAGTATCATGCAGAAACCTATAACGTCGATTAGGTTAAAGCAAACCGCAATTACAAGATAACCGGCTATTTCGGTTAACCAAAATATGTGTTAACCCATTTCCAATCGGGTTAATAACAGATTATTTCGGTTAAGTTAACCTAACCCGTCCCTGGTCTTGAGTAGACAAGTACTTACGCCTCACAATAATTTTTTCTCAATTGTGATTTAAGCGACTGTGTATAAATGAAGGGCATTACAACACGAAGGTTTCGGCTCGTTAATAACATCACATGATTGTTGCATACACTACTTTATCTACACACATACTTATCATAGTGCTCTGAGATAGTTTTAACTATTTTAATTCGTTTCAACTTTTCACAAACAATACTAGAATAAACACCCATTTGAATTTGATAGCTGTTCCAAATTTAAACTCAATACCTACTGGTTACAGGAGGTAATTTTATCATTACGTCTCCGTTATTTCCTACTTGATGGTAATGCTGGTCATTGCCTATGGTTTCTGAACGCATTTTAGAGCACTTATGATATGTGCGTAGATAAAAAAAAAAACTTATTCCTTTGAGTAAAAACTTATTAGTCGATTAATGATCGATAATTCTTAGACACAGGCTGTCAACTGGTACTTAAAGTAAGTCGACAAGGGTCAAGTAATCGTCTGGAGTGCTATCGAGCGGCGTCTGGCGGCGTCCATATTGTATGAGCATTTACAAGTATCACCTTCAACTGTTTCGATGAAAGTTACAACTCGTGACTCTGTGTCTACGTGAGTCTAAGTTTAGGTTAAAACTGAATCAATATTCTCCGCGCAACTTACTATTTGCTAAGCAAATTTAAAAAAAATACTACCAATACGACTTGATATCCGCGCCATCTTTTATATGCTAGTGAAAACCCCGTCTTTCAAGATTTAACTCCTAATAACTTTTAAACGTCTAAACCGATTTTTATCAAACATAGCTAAGAACCACCGCAAGAGAACTTGCTTTCAGGTAAAAAAACGCATTGAAATCAGTCCATCCGTTACGATGCCACAGATAAATAGACAGATAGACATTAGCGTCAAAATTATAACACCACTCTTTTTATAGGGGTTTAATTATAATAATAATCTTTATTTCGGATTTCTCTATAATGACAAAAGCACAATAATTAATAAATAAAGTAATAAATAATTAGATGCGACCCCCTATGGCCACCCGAATGCAATTTTTCAGCATGGGGCAGTCGGGACGCGAGGATATCATCCTTAGGATGCTGTTGTGGCTGTTACGTACACGCTGCAATAAAGAGGCGACCTTTTTCCGCACTATCGCGTGAAACCCGTCTTGTACGGGCCTCCGCAAACATGTCTGAGGCACTGCATCTACTTGGCAACCCCAAAAGCATCCTAAAGATATTGTTATATTGTTATTGGTTAAAAACATGGATCTGAAATTTAAAAAAAAATTCCAAGCAATGAATCAACAAATAAATTCCATATCTTAAATATAAAACAAAGTCATGTTAGTCACACTATTTATAACTTAAGAACGGCTAGACCGATTTAGGTGAAATGGTATAGATATAGTTTGACCCCCAAATTCATAAAAAATTACAAACGTTTGCTAAACCTATTTTAGTTAAAATATGTTTTGTCTCGTTCTTTCAATGTCATATATTGAGAAGAGGAAAAGGGACAAAACATGTTTTATCTAAAATGGGTTTAGCAAACGGTTGTATTTTTTTATGAATATGAGGGCTAGACCCGACCCAAGGTTTAATCGCGAGATTCCCACGGAGAGCGGAGTAATTACTAGCTGAGCCCGCGGGCACAACTAGTCATTATATATATATATTTATCGAACTTGCTCACCAAATTTCACGAGAATCTGTTAATTTATATTATTTGTATTTGCAAAAATAAATCTTTATTTTTGTACTATGGCCGACAATACTTTTGGTGCTGGCAACCCCCACTTATGTCATCTTTCTTCTCTATGCTGTGTGCAAGGTGTCAGACTTATTTACTTCCAAGAGTTTCAAGTAAAAGTTAAAACAATATAATTTCATACTTCACCAGACAAATAGTATTTTAAATTAGCCCATACCGAACAGATATTCCAACAGAATCGGTTGAGAAACGTGACTTATAGACATACAGACATTCGGACATACGTACGGATAAATCACACAGATTGAGCTAGCCCCAAAGTAACTTTAAAAAAAAACACGATGAATGTCAGTCCATTTTGAAATTTCACGACAAATGTTAGTCCAAACTCGATGGGATTGCGTCGTTTCATTACAGAGTTCCTTTAGCCACCTTCAAGCTCCATCATCAGATCAGAATCATGTCATCGTAATATTGCATTGTCACGCGATATTAATACGCGTGCAAAATTTCAGCTCAATCGGAAACCGGGAGGTGGGTCGAATTTCACTTGCAAGATTTGATTACAAACAGACTAAGAAACAGACAGACAACGGGACAGGTGAAACTAAATAAAAGCTTGTTTAAAATACGGGACTGTTACAAATTGGCTCACTTTCTAAATCGGATTAGAAATGGTTTTATGAATCGGACATCATAAAACCATTTTTCATATCAATACCTAAATAACATTTGCCTATGTTAGAGTAAGTTTAGTTAAATTGCGTTATGTAAGATTAAATCATACTCAGCATATCAATTGGATACTCAAAACGCAAGTCCTAACCGTTCAATCCTAGCATATATTTGATGTTGAATTGAGTTGAGTTGACTACAGCCGTTTTCGAAATTGTTTTCATTAAAATGTTGCGATTCGTAATTTAGCGAATATGCTTACTGGAGAATGTCTGGAGGTCGAATAAGGGCTCTAATTTGTCATATATTAACGTTTAACAAGATATACTGAAATCATTTGAAAGGTAAATTCAGTCCATGTTAATGAAAAACTTTCATTAACTAAAAGGAAAATATTTTTGTCTGTAAACTCGGTTTACGGACGATAATTTTACGTGATACGTCAACATGATAGATGCGTAACAAGCCGAACACTTAGACCAATGTGCCTCTCCATCGCTCGTTCCGCGCTCTCGCTTGCACGCTCGGCTCAGGCGGAACGTGACATTTTTTCGTGCGTGCAGCCAGCGTTCATCGATTTATAAGACGTTATCACGTCAAATTTACTTTCCATAGAAACTCGGATCAACTCGCAAAAGATCATTTCATATTTCGATATTTCTTTGGAGATAATTCTGTATCATGGAGAAAATTCTGTATCATGGAGAAAATTCTGTATCATGGATAAAATTCTGTATCATGGAATAAATTCAGTCATAAAGTAGTTTCATAGTATTCTGTAAGACCTTCGAATTCATAGATACAATGCGACACAAATAAGTTGAACAAAATGGCGGACTTCAAAGCATTTTTGTACAAATTCCCAGCATGTAGATTGAACCAAAATGGAGGTTATCGGCGCAGGTACCAGTAATGCGCCGACTACTGCCATTTTGGTTCAATTTACGTGTCAGGAATTTGTACAAAAATGCTTTAAAGTCCGCCATTTTTGTTCAACTTATTTGTGTCGTATTGTATAATTATGTATTTATACTTTAGAGGGTTCGCAAAGCCTAGCGTCTCATTTGGCATGATAGTGGTTAGTAGGAGGGAAATGAAATTAAAATAGTGATGGGTTGCTAGCCGCATATATCCCCTTTCCATCGGTTTGTACGATCTGTAGAAAAATTTATAGTATACTTAGGTACTAGTGCTTATTCTGTGACTTAGGTAGCCTACGTTTTTAGGCAGCCTGCGAAAAATCTGACACGTGTTTTGCCACTTCCACACACGAAAAACAAACAAACCTACGTTTTTAGACTTCAGTATCCAAAGGGCAAAAACGGGACCCTGTAACTCCGCTATCCGTCCGTCCGTCTGTCACCAAGTCTCATGAACCGTGATGGCAGCTGAAATTTTCACATATGTATTTCTGTTGCCACTATAACAACAAATACTAAAAACAGAATAAAATAAATATTTAAATGGAGCTCCCATACAACAAACGTATTTTTATAGATAATCGCACGAGGCCGGTTATTTTTCTTTTCTTACGGCTAAACTTTGTACTTTGTATAATGAAAATCACGCATATTCCTCATTTGAATTTGGAATTATCTTCTTTAAAATTTAAACTTTTAAATGATACCAAAACCAGCCAGGTACGAATAGTATAGCCAAAGTGGTTTTATTACAAGTTCATACATACTATATGCGAAAAGACTTTTTCCCCAACCTAATACTTACATATGGTAAATGATATAATAGTATGTAGGATGTTGCATATACGAGTACAAAGCAAGCAGACCCCAAATAGGAATAAGGCGAGGTACCTATCTGATGAGTTTAGATAATTTTGATATGATGTTAAATGGAATGGACCTGTTTATTATATTGATACCTTCAGGTTATGAACCGCACATTTTACTACTTATTCAGTGTAACAGGGCCGGACTTGACGCTCTAGTATGCAAATTATGAGCGACGCTGTGGTCGCGCTTAGGAGTTGCAAAGTAGCGGATTTGCATACTACACTGTCTCGGCATCTAACACCGATGGACATATCTCTAAGTCTAAACATTTAAAAGCATATTTCATAAAATATATATATTACTAACTGTTGCTCCCTGCTTTGCTTGCATTCACTGGATAAAGACACTTTTCAGTAAATAAAATCCGTAGTCAGGTTTTGGTTTTAAAAACTATGTGTTGTTATAACTTATATTTTCCCACACCTAGGCAAAAGTCTCCCTCATCTCCTTCCACTTTTCCCTATCAAATGGTAACCTATCATACTCACGATTTTTTTCTATTCGATTTTCATTTGTTCGAAAACGGTTTGACGGAGTTTTAAATGCCAGATAGCTTCTTTTACATACTTTGTGTTTCTAGAAACTTAATTTAGAGATAGAAAACTAAACGTTTTCTTGAAGAAAACATTGTCCGAGTATCAAAGCATGTAGTTTTATTTTAACAGATGTTTTACTAACAATAATTGTATTTTCTAGAAGTATTAAAGATAAGAAGTAAACTTTTCTATATTACACAAAAACAACTTAACCACGGTGGGTAAGTTAGGTTCGTTAGGTTTCCTGTGACCAAAACACACGAGCAAGCGGCTCAAGGTTAGGGCGAGAGTAACAAAGACACAAAAACAACTTTAGTTTGCCGTGGAGTGTAGGTTAGGTTTTCGGTATAATTAAATTTCATTCTTCTCTTGTTCTTCTCCAAATGTGAAAAAAATAATCAGAAAATAAAAGAAGAAGAAGTGATAATAACTGCGGTTAAATGATAGGTTAAAATTCGAAACATAAAGCATTTGAAAGAAATAACAATCGAAAATCGGAATTCTAGCAATATTGAATTTTTGGTCAACTGAAAATATAGAAAAAAAATAATTAGGAAACGTTTTCGGTATATTGAAATTCGCCTCTATGATAGGTTGTTAAATGCAACCTACGATCAATCTTTACTCTAATTCTATCATATTATACGTAACGCAGCCTATATTTAGTCAATTCCATGTGATTTATCAAGTTATACCTATATAAACGGGAATTAAACTAAAAAGTCAAGTTAACAACAAAATAGGCCTAGGTCTAGCTTCATTCCATAAACCTACCTTTTCTTCTTTTATGCTAGGTCACTATGGAAAATTATTTCACGAGTTTACAAAAGCGTAAAACAAGCGAAATTACTAGCAATCAACATTTTTCGAATCAGCGCAGATTTCAATTAACATTTTTATGAAAACCATTATTTTCCAACCCCGACAGGTGTCGTCTTTCAAAATGGAGTCATAATTGATGAGTATTACTTTTTAATTTTAATAACAGAGCTTTTGTTTTGAAAAACTCAGAGCTTTATTAGTGGAATAAAAAAAATGCAAATAAGCTTCGTTTGCTGAGGCATTTCAGCGCAAATATTTTCGTAAAATTACTCTCGTAAAATGGAACGCAAGTGGGTGATCTTGTTCTAAAAGTTGCAAACTCTATTTTTCTCGTTTTGATTCTGACGGAATTAAGAATCTTTAAAAATCTCAAGTTTGACTGTATTTAATATAGCTGTCGTTTAGTTCTATTTTACTAAGAGTACCGTTTTTTAACAAAATCGCAATGCAACGGTTTAAGAATAGCTAAAGAAAAAAAAACACTCAGATTTATATTAGTAAGATTACTATAAGTTCTCGTCCTAATTTCGTCGTTAATAAGATTACTATAAATTTCTATTACATATAGCTAACTAAATACCATTGAAAATAATAGGTATCACTTATTCCAATATGTATCCATTAAAGATCGAACATTCACTCATTTGGCACCTAACCTAAGCTTAACCCTTAAAAGGGCAAGCGTAAAATAGTAACATTAAATTGAACCTTATGCCTTTGAAATTAAGTTCAATACTAATGAAAAATATTACCTACGATGCTCTATTATGGGTTAATATTACATTTAAATGAACAATACCAAACCTAAACCAGTAACATAGAAAGCTTTTTATTATTCTTTAAATAGAAAGTCGAAATGTTTTTCATTTCCAAAGAAACAGAGTTAGTCACTTTTAGCGCTAAGCGTTCAAATGCTCTAGAAAATTCCTTGGAGGACGGAAAAAATCCATTTAGCGATTAACGGCGAAAGTGTTCAATTATCAAGGCTCTTTGATTAATAAACAGGCTTGCTGGAAAAGACGATATGCCAATAACACAGCCGACTGAAACACGAAAACAACATGAAGATAATGAATTTAATTTTTGTGTTAACCAGGCTCTGCTGGTTTCGGTCAGCGAAAAAAGGAAAAAAATATAGGATTTTATTTTATTTGTAACCGATGGCCGATGGGGCAAGAAGGTTCTCGAATGGCGACCACTGGCAAACGAAGCGTAGGACACCCACCCACAAGGTGGTCAGACGACTTGACCAAGGTTGCTGGAAAGCGCTGGATGCAGGCCGCTCTTGATTGGTCGTTTTGGAAATCTTTGGGAGAGGCCTATGTCCAGCAGTGGACGTTATGCGGCTGAAATGATGATGATGATTTGTAAAAGTAAATTATTTATATGAAAAATAATGTTTTGCCTCTCATTCAAGTTGACCGATCAGCTGATCCGAGATTGTATGGTACTAGTACATATTTATTCGTTCATATTTAGGTATATTATTTTTCTTAGAGAAAGTTATTAAACACCATGAATTACGTTAGACGTTAAGTGCATAATTATCAGTGATTGGATAATCGGGCGCGTATTTACCTAAACTTTACGCAGTACATAACACAGCGTTGATACAACCACCAACCTGATAAAAATAATTATGTTTTGCAGCATCATTCCAGCGATTTACTTTAACTACATGTATGTGATCCACTACTAGCCCGTGCACGACTTGTTTAATGTAGCTACATGTAGTTAATGTAAATCGCTAGAATGATGCTGCGAAACATAATTTTTTTTATCAGGTTGGTGGTTGTATCAACGCTGTGTTATGTGCCGCGTGAAGTTTAGGCAAATAAGCGCCCGATTATCCGATCACTGATAATCTTACGAAGTAAAAAAAATTCTGGGTGATAATTATGCACAGATAGGATGGTCTTGTAATTTTTCAAATCAAAAAAAGTAGACTTCAATGTCAAACTACACAACTGATTTTAATAAAGTTTACAAATATGGGACAACCTGACAAGTATGCTCATTCAAACAAAAAAGATTTTTTCGATTTGGTCCAGGCAGGACAAGTAATTTGAAAACATATGTATTTAAAAAACATAAATTTGAATAAACCTCCGCCTTTCTTGAAGTCAGTTAAACATTGTAGATATAGGAACACATTACCGGCCGTTAACTATTCATTCATCCTTAAAATATTTTATAATCTCGCGCATCCCACGTTTCCCACGATATTTTATAAACAAACTAAAACTAAGTTCTCCGGGAGAGGTTTATGCACTAGAGGCATTAGGTAAGTGCTGGATATAAGACACCTCTCTTTAAGGGGATACCTGAATTTTCCGGGGTCCAGTGCTGCCCCCATTTGAAATAAATTATTTGATAGGAAACGGAGACATCATTTAAAATTTCATCTTTATCAGACCCTTCAAACTATTTTATGAACTACCTACTGTTTACAGTTTAAAGAAAAACTTCACGTTCTTACGTAAAGTTTTTCTACGCACATACGCCATAAGTGGCCGTTTTTCGCAATTGTGCGTAGAAAAGCGTCACGTTCTCACTTTAAACTGTAAACATTAGTTCATAAAATAGTTTGGAGGGTTATCTAAGGTCTGATCAAGACAAAATTTTAAATGATATCTCAGTTTCCTTTCAAATGATTTATTACAAATGGGGGCAGCACTGGACCCTGGAAAATTCAGGTAGCCCCTTAAGGAAGCCCGCCGTGCACCGTTGCGTTTTATCATCCAATAAAATATCGCTTCCATTTTGCATGTTTCTATCTTACGTCCCTTATAAACAGATAGGTACCTTATTAAATCGACCAATCCTTATATTTGTGTCATTCTGTTAACTTCTTTTCAGGGCCCGACTTAGAGGTCAATGCCTTTAGGCAGCTTGAAAAGCGCGTTGACACACACGAAAAACTAACACACTCGAAAGAAACACTGTAACAACAATACGTAAATGCAATTCTGGACGAAGATTCAACCCGTAATGTCGACACATCACAATATTTGCCAAACTCCATTTAGATTTGCATGCTGCACTTGCAACACCATCGCAAAGTGCGCTTTATCTCATCGGATTACGGACGCAAATGGGTTACAGTCGCACCCGGATATTAACTGTCAGTGTGACGTCATATCCGGGTCGTGACTACTGCCGGTCGGACAGACTGATTTATGGAGTTCACTGGCTGGATGTGCTTGTGAGGAATGTAAATGTTGAGCTTTTGATGTTTATTATTGTGACGTGAGGTTTGGATTTATAACCGATTTTAAAAAAGGAGTTCTCAAGTCGTCGGATACCTAAAAAAATTTTTTGCTCTTTTTGTTTTTTATGCTGGTTCCCCGATTTCCCAAACACGCCTGACTTCCCCGGTGGTCCCACAGCAATTTTATCAAAATGAGTTGTGTAAGTAGTTTAGATTTTTGGAACGAAGTTCCTTATCGCGCGTTGCGAAAGGGGGCTAGACGGAAAAAATTAAGACCAAAAGTTTTAATGACACTTTTCGTTCATTCTTTATGAAGATAATAAAAACTTGATTTTAGAACGCAGAAAAGAGTTTATTATCCGGGTGTCCCTTGACACCTCTCAAGTTTCATTTAGATAATTTTTTTGGTTTTGAAATAGTACGTACCAATGGCGAATTTTGTTACTTTCCAACAACTCAAATCAGATACTTTTTCTAAACGTCAAAACAATCATTTTCAATGAGATTTGTATAAAATATCAAAGAATTAGAATATACAATGAAATATAGACTTATGACGGTATAGTTTCTTTGAGTCAAATGGCGCTCCTAATATTAGTTTTTCTACAATAATAAATCTAAAATCACATTGAAAATGGTTATTATTTTGTGATGTTTTATTTTCTTAACAGTACTAAATAATTTATATTTGACCCAGAAAATTACCAAATGTGAAGCCTTTATATAAGAGCCAAGGACATAATATAAATACACAGGGACGGAATCAGGCCATTTAGCGGGTTAGTAACAAAGCGGAAAGCGCTAACTTTATACCCAGTTACCATTGTCCAGGACCGGACTCACGTAGTTATGTAAATTGCTCGCAAGTTTGTTGCAAATACCGAGATATCCGCTTATGTTGGCGGTGGCCAACTTGATACAAAGTTATGTTAGCACTGTATTAATTATGCGACTAAGTTTAATACATGAATTTTTCGAGTTTTAGTGATTTCAAATGAATTATTTGAAAGGAAACTGAGATATTATTTAAAATTTTGTCTTATGTGGCTCTAGATAACCCTTCAAATTATTTGATGAACACAGGTCGAAGTGAGAACGTGAATTCTTGGCATTCTTGCAGTTAACACTAGTTCATCAAATAGTTTGAAATGTTATCCAGAGCCACATGAGACATTTTTTTTTAATGATATCTCCGTTTCCTGTCAAAGAATTTATTTTAAATGGGGGCACTGGAGCACTGGAGCCCGAAAAATTCATATATTGCTAGCATATTAATAACTGCTTGCTAGCTGCACTTGTACTTAACTGTAGTGCTAGCATATATGTATAACTGCTCGCGCTGAACTATGAATTTGCGACCACACTGACAACCTGTAGATCGTCAACCTTTTGACCGATTTGGCAAACGATCAAAATCAAAAATTCTATTGATCAAATCCACCGCCAATTTTATGAAATTACAAATGTCACAATTAAAGATACTCAAATTATTAATCATCCAAAATACCTATATATACAATATCATTTGATTGCCCTGAACTTTGCTCGATTCGCTGGCACATTTAATGGTAAATGCTTTTCCGAATATACCCATCACTTTCTTTTTCCACCTTCTTGTCTAGCATTACGTTAAAAGTGGCCTTAATGTTTTGCGGCTTTGGACTCTGTCTGCTTAGAGCTGAAAGACCAGAAATACTCTGTCGGCCCCATTAAGGCTAAAGACGTAATACTATGTAAAGTCTATTCGCCTAGTGTTGATAAATATTATTATTCCTCTCCGAATAGCGACTTTTTTTTTCTCGTGTGTGTAAGTGGCCAACACTGGTGTCAGATTTTTTAGGCTGCCTAAAGGCATCTGACATAGCTTGACGAATCCCATACAATGATGACAGCCGGGACCAATGGCTTATACGTGCCTTCCGAAGCACGGAGGAGCTGGAGAAAATTTTGTGCCACTTATGGTCACCCATACAAGTGCGGACCACGCCCGGTGTCGCTAAACTTGCGAAAGCGCTAGTAATGCGCGCTCCCGCCGGGCCACCGCGCTCCTCTTGTCGCTTGGTTATCGCAAACTGTATGGCGGCCGTCGCTTGTCTCCCACTTTCGCTGTTTGTGTGGTACGAGGCACGCAGTTGATGTTAACCGCGGCCCAAACGGGCGAGCTGGCCCGGCTGCCATTTATAGCCATACCGTTCTGGAATGTTCTTCGAATGAATAGTTTGAGTATTTGCGTGTTGTTTTTGTTTTTAATAATTGTTTAAAATTGTAAAATTAGATTAGTTTAAGAATATAATCAGCGGGCCGCAATTGGTAATTAATTTAAAAAGCACTGAATTTGTTAACTCTCTGCGAAAAGATTTTAAGTATGTATGCATATAATAGGTATAATAACACAAAGTATGTCTATTTAGCGGGTTAGCAACAAAGGGGAAAGCACTAACTTTATCATACCTGTGTCCAGGGCCGGACTACGTAGTTATGTAAATTGCAGAGTTGATACAACTAAGTTACAGTGTTGTATTAATTATGTGACTAAGTTTAGGTTTAGATTATACTGTTTTGCGTTGTCTATAATTCACAGTAAACATTTTGTGACTAAGTGTTCTTTTACGTTGGCTTTGGATTCTTTAGCACCAATACATGCCAGGGGAAAATTAAAATAAGGGATAATCTAAGATTTTTATCATTCTCGATGTATAATCGGGCGGCCGGTCACGGTTATGTTTCGCTACAAAGCTGTGATTTAGGAGGGCCCTTTCCTGCCGCTCTATCGTTAACGCGAGCATGGTTTGAAAAGCTTGTTGTTTCATCCAAGGCAATGCTAGAAAAAGAGGCAAAGTAAAAGAGAGAGATCCAGAGGGCTCGGTTTGCATTCTATTGAACAAAATTAGTATTATCATGAACTATCCATTGAACGAATATTAACTATTCCTAGGGTGCGAAAATTTCATAAAACTAGTTCCAGGTAATATGTGTTTTTTAGTAAGCCTTACAAGTGTGTGAAATAAATGCTTTTTATTTAAAATTTTCATAACATTTGCGAGGTTTATTTTGAAATATTTTATTTACCTTTACAATTAATGAATACCTTATGAACGGTCGAAGTTCAAATTAAATTTGTGCAAAAAAGATTTTTGGAGGCTTTTACTGAAGTAGAGTTCCTATTTTTTTTTATTTCGATACAAACCTAGAAATAGCGCACAAGATACCTGTAAGTTTAAAAGTTTTGAAGAAAGGTCCGTTACAACGCCATAATCACGTACGAGCGTTTTTGTATAAAAAGTAAGACGGGTTAGCCGCTCTTCAGAAGAGAGTTTACAAAGTTTTCCAGTACTTTACCACTAGTATACACGTTAGTATGCAAATTATCCGCTCAGGACGAAATAAGATATGAAACGATATTTTTTTTATTGCACCAATTAAGTATGACAATTATTTAAAGTACATTTTTTATAGTAGGTAAAAATGCGGTATACAAAGAGTATTTGCTAATTGGAAATTACTTTGTTTTTAAATGTTACTCGCGTAAAAAAGACCATTTGTCTTCCTGCCCTGTCCTGTCCCTGTCTTATTTGTCTCCCACATGAACCTCACTTTATTTCAAGTTTAAAAGTGTCCAATGTGTTAATTTAGGTAATATCAGCTATCTATACCTATTACAAATTTTATTCCAATCCGTTTAGCCGTTTAACATCCATACCCATTCAAACTTTTACATTTCTAATATTATAGTAGGATTGCATACTCACTCGTGGTTATTTAATTAAGAAATTGATAAGAGAATTAACTCAAAACATTTCAAAACCTCTCGTTAAACTATTACCCATAACTTCATTTAACGTTACCCCAAAAATGATTCCATATCTCGATCAACGGCCAATCACCGTTAAGTGCCAACAGATTTACCCAATGAACGTCACCCGTTCTCCCCTTAGCGAATGAGAGCGTCACCGGCACTCGGCGAGAATTGAATTCGGAATTAAAACAATATTTTACCGGATATTCGAGCTACGGTACGTTATTCATTATTGTGTACGATGTACTCGTATTTACTGGTTTATATTATGAATAACGTGACTAAATTGTAGACTGAATCTAGAATTTTATGCTCAAAATAGTTTTCAATTGTTTACTAGATATTCGTGTCAGTGCACTGCAGTGGCTTCATTTATATCCTTGGAGAAGATTATTACTCGTAGTCAAAAGAGCCGTCTTTATTAGCATTGCTATCCAGCGAGGGAACGCAGCCAGCATTCTTACCACCATACTTCTTACATTTATCAAACTTTAATTTATTGATATTGTATTTCTTTGAATGTTTTTAATTTTTGATATAGCTTGTTTTATTTATGAGTATAATTTCCTTGCTTTCTTTTTTTAAATTATAAAATTCAATCAATTTTGAGCGTTGAAGTCACAACTCACTTGGTCTATATTAGTAATCTAGATCATAATTAATACCTGATGCTTGGCTGCTTTTAGTACCTGTAAAACAATAAAAACATTATTAGTGACACAAATTAGTATGTTTATAAATTGTCGATTTCGTCATACCCGTAATAAATCGAACCACAGGCTACTATAGTCAATTTGGTAAGGTATTTAAATAAATGTAAACAATCTTGACGTGTCTTTTTATTGAAATATACACTTAAAAAATTGATATCTTTAGATATTACATATTAAAAGTGTAATTCATAATTTACATATTCATTGATTCATAATTTGCATAGGTATTGATTTATATAGTGCATATTTTAATAAAAAGACATGTCAAGATTCATCATCATCCTCCCGTATTCCCGGTTGCATCCTCAGCAGTAACGCTTCAGAGCCCGGGGTCCGCTACCTAACCAAGGAGATTTGACGAGGTTACTGGTTTTTACACAGAGCGAATGCCGTCTGACCTCCACAACCCAAAGGGCAAACCAGGAACCAATCCTTGGATAGTTTGATGATCAAACGCTAGGTGGCGTTCGGGACCCACAGTTTTACGTGCCTTCCGAAACACGGAATCATCTTTCTTTTCGGATAATCAGGTGATTCAAGCCTGCAATATCCTATCCATACTGGAAAAAACTTTTCACAAAGTATGCTTCCTAGTGGGAATCGAACCCATGACCTCCTGGTCACAAGGCGAACGCCTTGACCACTGGACTACGGAGGCAGTAAAAAAAGACATGTCAAGATTGTTTACCTTTATTTAAGTACCTAAACAAATGGACTATAGATCACTATAGTATAATGAAATAAAAGTAACAACCAAAAAAAGAAAACAAAAAACAAAAAAAAAAAAAACTCATACAAGTTGCGCGTGCGGCTGCACACTTTGGTATGGAAATGCGTAATTTTCTGTTTTGTTTTTGCTGTTTAATTAATTTCATTATACTGTCCATGGTTCGTTACCCATAGCTTAAATAGCTTGAGGTTCGATTTATTATGGGTATGTCCCTTCCACGTTGTATAATAATAACAGTAAAAAATCGCGTACTCCGCTATTTTCCAACAAGTCAAATCAGATACTTTTTTCTAAACGTCAAAACAAACATTTTCCTAGGAATTGTATAAAATACAGGCAGATGACGTCATATTTTTTGAAGTCAAATAACGGTCTTCTTATCTGTTTTTCCGAAATAATAAATCTTATATGACGTTAAAATGGATTTGTTCAAAGAGAAGCGACATTATTTTGCGACTTTTTATTTATTAACAGCATAAAATAAATTTACGACCAAGGAAAATACCCAAATTGATTTTGTCTGTCTGTATGTTTACGCTAATCTTCGTAACTACTAGATGGATATTTACGCGGTTTTCAATATTAGATTAAGCTCAGCTGATTAAAGTCTAATATCGGGTTGTAGTCATTTTTAAATTTCACGCGAATGAAGATAATCATTGTTCAGTCTCCTCGCGTATCCCAGTCAACACAGACAGATTGCTATAAATCCTGCTTCAACCGATAAATCTGATACTCGTACAATACAAATTAAAACATTGTCGTTTACTAGCTGATGAAGCTGATGACGGGCATCAGCTAGTAGATAAAGAAATGTATTGGATTCCCAAATAAAAATAAGTACGACACGAAAATAGAAACGACAATGTTTTAATTTGTGTTGTACGAGTATCAGATTTATCAGTCGAAGCAGGATTTATGGCAATCTGTCTGTGTTGACTGGGGAGACTGAACACCGATCATATTGTTTACATACAATATTCTTGTTTTCATATCGAATTGACTTATTTATTAAAAGTTAAGTTACGTGGTTATTTGATTAGTCTGCGTTTAGAAATTAACTAGCTTTTCGGGCTTTGCGCGGGCTGCAAGTAGCCCGCGGTTTTTCGTGCAACTGTTGAGGTCGACTAAGGTATGTTTCCAGTTAAGAGAATGAGTTAAAAAAGTGCAGTCAGTAAGGGAAACATGAAAAACAAGTTTAGATTCGGATTCCGCGACCTGAAAAAACTCATGAATATTGAATTTTAGCTAAATCGCTTGCAGTTGAGAATAGGCGGCTGTCGTGGATCGCCAAAAATTAAAAAAAAAAACAACGAAGCGCTTGGTGGGAGTTGTTCGACCTACAGCCTTGTGAAAATTGTTTGGAGGAGAGGGTGAGAGGTGAAAGGGGCCTCCACCTTGAAAGGGGGCTCGGTCTTTGACCTTAGGCCTCAGGCTGCACCAAGTTACTTGGGAGGGGGGCCGGTTGTATGATATTTGTAACGGAGGGGATTGTCCTTGTATGGTGGCCATCTTCGATTTTAAAATAAATAAAAAAACAAATTACAGTCGTCAAATTGTTTACAACCCGCTACATTTTGGAAAAAAATCATGCAATTTTTGTTTGTCATTGCAATTCTCCATAGAATTCACCCTGTTTTTCTTGTTATTGAAAAGACAATGTTTGTTTTTCACGAGTGGTCAATAGAATTTAAAAGGAAAGAAATTGTAGTGCTGCTATAGAATTAATATAAGCATTACACACAGAGCGGAAACCCCTCAGGTCTCACGCAATATGCGTCCCCGCTCCCCGTCCCCGTACCTTTCCCTTGCTCTTACTTTGTCGGTTGTGTTGGGGAGGGAACACACACATTGACGTATGCACGGATGTAGTTTCATATGTAGTAGTGTAGGCATAAATGATACTCCGCTTCTATGAAATGCAATACCTGTGGTGGTGCTACACCGCGGTGCTACGAGGTGGATCTACGAGAAGCTGTGACGTCGAGCTACGACGACCTACGATACTGCTACGATTATGCTACGGCGCGGTGCTACGAAGCTATGATTGATGCTATGAGAAATGTGTGATGTCACAGAGCTGACTTAAAGCTAGGCGAACTACCAATGATACTTACAACA
Source organism: Acrobasis suavella (assembly GCA_943193695.1). Taxonomy (NCBI): domain Eukaryota; kingdom Metazoa; phylum Arthropoda; class Insecta; order Lepidoptera; family Pyralidae; genus Acrobasis; species Acrobasis suavella. Next base: position 3,865,984 of record OW971950.1, read on the forward strand.
ATTATTCAAAAATAATTTATAGGTTATGTTCGAAAAAAATATTATCAACATAATTGCAATTACACTATTTCTTTTGAATGAAGACGTCACTTCTACTTTTTATTCGCCTTAAATTTAACGCATTTACTACTAAACTGATTATATTCAGATTTTTCAAGTGAAGTTAAGATTTTGAACAAATAACAACAAACGAAAAACAATCTTTACAAACCTCTTAAAATTTAAACAAATATCTTTAACGAAGCTTCTACCCAACTTTGGGATCTAAAAAGATACATTTAAATACATAGTGCTACCAAATACAGACCACGCCGAGGTCCTATCAATAACCAAACACAAAACAGATGGGCTTGGATATCTAAATAACCAGCCAAGATCGAGTCAATCTCGCACACGAAGGGTTCCGTACCATTATCTATAAAAGTTACATTTGTAGTCTGGGAGCCCCACTTAAATAATTATTTTATTCTGTTTTTATTATTTGTTGTTATAGCGGCAATAGAATAAATACATCACTTGTAAAAATTTCAGCTGCCTAGCTATCATGGTTCATGAGATACAGCCTGATAACAGACAGACGGACGAACCGACGGATGGACAACGAAGTCTTAGTAATAGAGTCCCGTTGTTACCATTTGTGTACGGAACCTTAAAACAGTAATTTATTTGAACGGGCTACAGGCCATTCGTCATAAAAAGTCGGCTGTCCATCATGTAAGCCTATCATTGATCGAGTTCCGACGGTCCGATGTGACAAATTGCGAAATAATACAAAATGGAATGTGGTCACACTCGGACCGACAGCTCGTAATTTGTTTTGCAAGTTGTTATTTAACTTGCTTTTTACCTGACTGCGCCAGAAGGAGGGTTATATTTTTCGAGAGTACGTATGTATAATTGTTTGGCACGCTCTGTAGCTCGAACGGCTCGATGGCTTGAGAGGTGTCGTTAGATTCGTATTTACAGTGAGAGTGTCACTGGGTAATAGGTAAATAAAATAAAATAAAAAAACAAAATGGCGGAATTTAGGCGTTGGCATTTTATCAAATGTTTGGGACGCTCTGCAGACTGAACGGCTGAATGGACTTTAGCTTGACAAGTGTCGTTGGATTCGTATTTACTGTGAGAGTGGCACTGGGTATATAAAAAGGCAATCGGGTTTTTAGTTTTTTTTATAATATTTTGTTATGTATATATATTTTGCGTTAAATACTCGTGAAGGAAAATAAAAAAGTAAAATTTCCGGGCTTTCGAGATCTCAGCTTCGCATTAGTGTGAGTGAGCGCCAAAAGTAGAGACAGTCAAAAAATTACATAAATATAAAATCAATGTTTTATTATTAGGAAATGGACCATTTTGATTATTAAAAAAACACGACAGTTAATTTATTATTGATGTTAGTTTAATTCACTAATAATTCAAACAACAACACTGGAACGTCAAGCTGCTCGCAGTACCAAAGGACATGGCGGAAAGTGCGCGGCAGAGAAATGACGCGCGAGGGTCGTGCCGCGACTCAGACCGAAAAATGTTTTTTTATACACAATTATTATATGTATTTTGAAATAAGTAAGTAATTTAAACTTGGTATAATCACAGCTTAAGTACAAACTAACCGTCTTACTACAAAAATATACCAATATGTATGATATGTTCAAAAGATGTTTTCCTTTTTAGTTTCCCATCGTGGTCCGAATCGACTTATAACAAAATAGTTCTTGGGCGATTCGGACCGCGGTGCGAATGATCCCCTTCAGAAACAGTGCTTGAGCGATTCGGACCGCGGTCAGAAACACTCGCGGTCCGAAACGCCCAACAACCCGATTTATGGATTATTACGCATATAACACGTTACACACATATACATAACACGATACATGTTGTAGAAAACTAAGAAAATCTTTATCATTCTGACTGTACCCAGACTTATGAAAGCCTTCGCATCCTAATTTGTATTTATAGCCCCGGGACTTAGCTTGGGTACGTTCAACTCTGAGTTGGTACCTATTTAGTTAAATTCTGTTTATGATGGGTGTAGCACATAAGTTTCTGTTAGGTCTTAGGCAAGATAAATGATAAGTCCTTATAAGCTTGTATGATAATTTATGTTTCGTACGACGGAGACACATCCACATTACATAATATACCATTAAGTATGTTATATGTCTTAAATAAAACTAGATGAAGCCTTATTGCCGGCGTCATGCCTACCCATCGCCTTATAAAAATTACTATTTCTCTTCCTTGTCACTAGATGGCGCTATAACTATTTTTTTAATCTTTTATTAATGTTATTTAAATAGAGTAGTATTATAATTATTAAAATGTGACTAATACGAAATGCAATAAATATTTTAAAAGCATATTCAACACTTTCTTTGTCACTTTCTGCTAGTCGCTGCCCGCGTGAAATGTGGTTTAAATGCTGTTTGGTAAACAGTCAGTCAGTTGTCAGCTGAGTTTCATACAAACTTTCACCCTTTATTTAATACCCAAAATGTTTTTTTTTTTTAATACTGATACAGTAAGCCTTTGAATTGAACCGTGAGCTCATAATTTTAAAAATATCGTACCTAAACTTTTTCAAAATTTTTCAAATATAGCTTTTTTGTTTCCGTTATTAAGACGAAATTTTTTGTCCGAAAATTTTCTTATCCGATGGACTTCAAGGGGTCAGTATGCAAAACTAGACTCGCAAGGTCTACAGCTCACAGAGCCACTAGTAGCAACAATGCTTTAAATCTTGAATTAATAAACAACAAATATTACAAACTTTACACGTGTTTGCTGTAGATACCTGGGATTTACAAAAATGTTAAATTTTATATAGATTTATTGCAAATAGAATAAGAAAATTGCTTAATATATCATAAAAAAAAAGTTACAAAATCTTCCGTGATACTACGATTTTTTAAATTATGAATCGATATTTAGAACACATCACCTAATACATAAACACATGTGGCTACTCTGTTGCATTTTGCCTGTAGACTAGTGTAATTAAACAGACAGACAACACACATGGCGAAACTAAAACAGGTTCTATCATTACTACGGAATCCTAAAAACCATGTTACGTTATTACGTATTTCTATTGCAAACTATTTCCCCACATAAAACGGAAATGGTCAATTCCGGCCTACTAGTTAAAGTAAGAAGTAATAGCAAACTGTGTCATTTGAATTTATCGTACTTATGTCTCGTCAATACGTTTTCCATCAAACTAAAACTCGAGTTTCATGAATATTCCACCCATAGAGTAGCGATTCCAGCGATTAATAGAGCTGACAAATAGCGATATTTGAGTGGATCGCTCGTATCGCCACATGCATCACTCCTCATCCATCCTATTGCACAGAATGGAAAATAGGACAGTCGGCACAGATAAGTGCTTATATTGCAGCTATGGAAAAAGATTAATTATAAAATATACTACTCTAGCTTCTCTTCCGCTAAGTCAGTTCTTCGGTTAGAAACAACAAAAAAAATTATTGTGGGTCTCGGCTTTCGCCTCTTTAATAAAATTCTTAAATTGAGATAATGTTATCGTTAGATAACATTATCTCAATTTAAGACTGCCGTTAAATTAAATTTATTAAAAAATGTGTTTTTTTATCATGTAAATGATTATTTATCATCATTGATTGAAATTCTGGGAAATAGTTGACTGCAAATTTTAATTGTATTATTTAGATGTATAATATAATGTATACTTCGCTTAAGTGTAAATCTATATTATAAATTTAACATAGCCCATCAGGCGGGGTAGAGACCAATATTGAACTGGGTTTCTTTCGGCGTAATCTTCCCAGCAGTGGTCGTTCCGAAACGCTAGTAGTTTTTAGCACTTGCACTAAAACAATATTTAAAAAAATACTTTCAATAAGAGATAAATTTAACCTACATTGAATTAAAAAAAATTGTCTTTGACTTTCAGGGGTCTTACAAAACACCAGCGATGGTCGGATTAAAAAAAAATGACTCCCAATAACTGTAAACTACCGTTTTCTACCTCAATGTATAACTAATAACCAAGCTAAGTGATAGCTTAGTATATCAATAAAAAAAAATATTTCTCGACAACACGTTTTCCATCAAACTAAAGCTCGAGTTTCATGAATATTCCGTTCATAGAGTAACGAATCCAGCGATTAATAGAGCTGACAAATAGTGATATTTGAGTGAATCTCTCGAATCGCCACATGCATCACTCCTCAATCCTTCCCATTGCACAGAATGGAAAATAGGGCAGTCGGCAGTTCGGCACAGATTAGTGCCCATATTGCTGCAGCTGTGGGAAAAATAAAATGTGAAATGTACTAACTGCTTTCAAAAAGCATGGCTGCCAATAATAAAAAATAAAAAAACAGTATTCTGCCACAGTGTATAAGTAAACAGATAGACATGGCAAAACTATAAGGGTTCCTAGTTTACTGCATGTTGCAGGTATCTGCAACATGAAGTAGAGATTAGGTAGTATTGTCTAATCTCTACTACCTACATCTCACGTAACGGTCATCGATCGCATCCTCAGTGGTGCGATAAATTTCTATTGGACACCTCTGTTGAGCAGAGCACCGCTTGATGTCCCACGAAATACTAGTTTCCAAAACTTCAATTGGTTTCGTTTTCGTGTCCTGAAAACTTTTTGAGGCTAGTGAAGTTCTTATCGTCAACTTGGACAATTCGGCGTTCGTATGTATGGACGATAACTCGAATATCTTTGATCGAATCTTTAAGAATTTTTATGGACGGAATAAACAAGACCAATAAAAAATATTAAGGGGAAATGGTCGCAGAAGTCATTTGAAATAAATTGTTTAAAACTAAATATGGTGATAATTAAAATTTTGATTTGTACCTTGAAATTATTACTAATATATGGCCACTTTTGGCTAAAACCCTTTTTAAAACTAGACAGACTACCAATATTCCATTCTTATTATTATATATTCATAAAATAGTTTAAAGGTCTTTTTAGACATAGGTACAAATCAAATTTTAAAATATCACCATATTTAGTTTTAAACAATTTATTTCAAATAAGGGCGCCACTTCTGCAACCATTTCGTCTTAATATAAGAAAGAAAGATTTATAAAACTATTATAAGACCTGCTCTGCTGTATGAGGCGAACTGTTAGGCGACCAAAAAGAAAGAGAAGCGTAGGGTGCTGGTGGCGGAGATAAGAATGCTACTGTTAGGCGACCAAAAAGAAAGAGAAGCGTAGGGTGCTGGTGGCGGAGATAAGAATGCTAGGATGTGCGGTGTAACGAAAATAGATAAGATCCGAAACGTATATGTATAGAAGAGGAAGTGTAAAGGTTGCGCCAATAATGAACCATTGAAGCTATCGTCTTACGTGGTATAGCTACGTCATGAGGAGCGATCATCACCGAAAATTTGCCGAAGAGGATAGTTCATTTGGAGGTGGAGGGCTGCAAAGGGATATAAAAACCGATAAAGACGTAGAAAAAAAATTGTAGGAACAGATATGAAGGTACGAGGGGCTAGTGCAAATATGGTGAATGACAGAAAGAAGTAGAAACAGTTGACATACAGAGCCGGCCCCAAATAGGGCAGAGGCGCGGAATATGGTGATGATGATGATATCGGTTGACACAACTCTAAATATCGGCAACCCTTTGCCTATAAATAGTTTAAAGGTGTGAGTAATAAAAACATATAATAATATATATTAAAAAAATGCGTAACAAATTACAGTTTCGGGCACAGAATGAATAAGTATTAGAAACAGAACGGAAACTCGAATCCTAGTGTCCCGCGCAAAATGCGTCCCCGTTCCCCGTCCCTGCACCTCTCCCCTGTTTTCACCTTGTCCAGTGTGTTGGGAGTCGAACACACACACATTGACGTATGCACGGATGTATAGTTTTGTTTGTAGTAGTAGTAGGCATAAATGATGCTCCGCTTTTATAAAGTGCCCTACCTGTGCTTCGGGGCGAGCTACTTATTACTTGAGTCGTAACTATTAAGTTCTCGTAGGTTGCTAGTATAAGGGCGCGTTCAGACGACAAGTGCACGCCAAGCTCACGCCTAGTGCAGATAAGCGCGGTTTGAATTTGTTGCATATAATTTGAGTCCCATCACACATCAATACAACTCAGATTGCATTCACCACAGTCCAATCGGAGCGAGCGCCGAGAGGGCGCAAGGAAGGCAGAAGCAAGGGGAAGACATTCCTACCTATCGCCTTAGAAACATTACTATTTTTCTTCCTTTTCACTAGATGGCGCTATATTAAAACATTAAAATCTTTTATTAATGTTATGTGAATAAAGTAGTACTATAATCAATCAAAAATGACTTAAACGAAATTTAACAAATATTTTTGAAGCATATTCGACATGTTCTGTGTCACTTTTTCGCTAGTCGTGTGTGCTGCCATCTCTGTATGCCTACCCGCAACTCCAGTTTTACCTACTTTCGGGTCCTCCAATCGTTTCTATAGCGTTGGGTATCTGTTACGTAAGTATCTTATCTGTGGCGGAGGCAAGGCGAGCTCGTGGCGTAGGAGAGACGTGCTCGTGTTAACTTCGGTTAATGCAATCTGAGTTGTATTGATTCGGACTCAAATTAAATGCAATAAATTTTAAAAATTTAAAATAACGCTAAGCGTGGGCTCGGCGTGAGCTTGTCGTCCGAACACGCCCTAAGTTTTAGTGAATACCGATACCACATCGCACGGACCGGCCATCGATCGCGTCCTCAGCGGAGCGATAAATTTCTATCGGACTCCGCTTGATGTTCCACGAAATACTACTTTCGAAGACTTCAATTGGTTTCGTTTTCGTGCGCTGAAAACTGTAGTAGATACGTTTTCTACTTTGAGTTAAATAAGAACTCAATGCTTTAAATACCTTCCCAAAAAGTCAGTTCAGACAGAGAGGAGCGCACTAGAGAGGATTTTTAGGGTTCCGTACCTCGATAGGAAAAAACGGAAACCTTATAGGATCACTTTGTTGTCCGTCCGTCTGTCCGGAACTCAGGAACGCGTGGAGGTATCAAGCTGGAGTTTATATCAAATACTCAAGTCTACTGTCTCTTGGAGCTGTGAAAAAATCAAACTTCTAAGCCAACGCAATCAAAAGATGCAGCCTTTATGCCGCAAATTTTCGACACTCGCGAGGGAATCAAAACATTCCCGTGAACTCAGAATCTTGAAGTTTTATACGAAGCAAAATGCCTTATAGCACAGATAAAGGAAAAAATGCCGAAACCGTAATTTTTTTGTTACATCATATAATAAAAAGATTTTTAATAATTTTAATGTAACTCTACCTCCTACAGGTTTGTACGGAACCTTCGGTGCGCGAGTCCGACTTGCACTTGGCCGTTTTTTATGACAGTCAAAAATAAACTTTAAACTATTAGCATAAACTGCAAAACGCAAGTATGCTCGCGCGGTCTCGGAACCGCTCGAATCTCGAGACCGAGCATTTTCTCATGTTTAAACTTTTATACAATGTAGGCTATGGTAAAACGGTCTTATTTACAAATTGAATTAGTAAACTGCTCTAAATTTTTTCTCGTCTGAACTGACCCAAAGTTTTCTATATTTTATTTAGATTGTGTGATGCCCCAGAAAAGAGTGTAATGTTTTTAAGGATTATATAATATGCATACACCATCCTGGCAGACAAAGGATTTCGGTCGTGCTGCTCTAAGCACACAGAGCCCAGTCTCCACGACTCCAGCCTCGACGAACGTACTGCGATTAGAATGCAGACGTTCTTAAATATGTCAGAAGTACCGTACCGTACAGTACCGTAACCGGCGGGCTTGCATGAAGAGAGTGATGAGTGTAGATGAATCGAAAGAGGTTTGTCGGGATCGTAGCAAGTAGAGGTCCATAGTCTCTGCCTACCCCTGTGGGAAACAGGCGTGATAATGTTTTTTTTTGTTTTCTTCCAAACCAGTTTGGAAGGACTGTCATACTGAACACCAACTTTTAAAACATCGATGTACGGAACTTCGAAAATTTCAGTATGGAACTTCGAAATTTGCTATTACGAAACTTTCGAAGTTCTGTACATCGATATTTTAAATTCCGGACTTCATTATGACAGTCGCTTAGAAGAAATACATGTATGATAATACCCTGTCAATCTGTTTGTTATATTTAACACGGGACCCTAAATCGAATGATACTGCCATCGAGCTCGGAATTTATAGCCAATCAACGCTTAGGTTTGCGAGCTCAATGGCGCAATTAGTGCCGTCAACCGCTGGAATTACGTTTTGGCGGGAAATTTGACAGCGGATTCGATCGAGGTTTATTTTGTTAGGTTCTAGCTTTATGTCCCGGCTTTACACGAATGTTTTTTTAACCTCCAACAAAAAAGAGTGGTGTTATAAGTTAGACGCTAAATGTCAGTCTGTCTGTGTGTCTATCTGTGGCATTGTAAGTCTCGAACAGATGGGCCAATTCCGAGGCCATTTCTTTTAAGGACGTGAAAGCTACTTCTCTTGTGGTGGTTCTTAGCTATGTTTAATGAAAATCGGTTTAGCCGTTTAAAAGTTATTGGGAGTAAATTCTTGAAAGCCGGGATTTTTTAATTTAACTAAATAATAGATAGCGCTACTGATTTCGATTCCACTTGACATCGGTTGAAATATATATACGTACCTAGTTTCGCTACTGATCACTAGATGGTGTTTTCGGGTTTCGGTAAAATTTTGTACATAATGTTGAAGAAATTGCATATATAAATAGGCATAAGTAGTTTTTGACTTCAAAAATGTATGAAAAAGTCAATTTCTGTTTATGGTACGTCTTAAGTACCTACTCAGAAATCTTGGTGATAGAATTAATGAATCTCCAAGATGAAAAGTCGTTTTTACTACCTAATGGAGAACATTTGACTAGTTTACCTAATATGACTTGCAGGTTTATAGAAAATAAGGTAAGTAGGGTGTCTACATTATTAAATAGGGCCCACACATATCGATGGACTTTTTTGTTTCTATAGGTAGACAGAGTAGACGATACTATTGATGCCCTGGCAGAAGTAGAGGCTATATACAAATAATGAATACTATTACCTAATTACTCTGATGCAGGCCGCTTCCGATCGGTCGTTTTCTTATAATAGGCTGTTTGACTTAGTTTGTTTTTGGACAATATTTTATACAAATAACAAATAACACTAACAAGAAGCCTTTTTCCGAAAATAGAAAGTAAATTGCTTATGAAATGAGGCAGCAATTATCATTTTAAATATAAGAGTTGGAGCGTGGTAGGGACATTTCGCTATCTCTTTCGTAAGCGTGACACCCTATGACAGTGACGACACGCGGGTATATGTGCATCCTTTTTCTGTTATTTGACAGTTTTCCCGGGTTTGAAAGGCTTATGACTTGCTTATTTTTAAGCGGAGTAAAACTTTTATTTATGTTTTCGGTTTCGTATCACGCTACTTTCTGATATGAATAAGAAAAAAAATTGGGTCAAATATCGAATTCGTCTCTGCATAGCGACTGTCGCTTAATTATCACAAACTGTATGGCGGCCACTTTCGCCGTTTGCTTGGCATGACGCCCGCAGTTGTTGTCAACCGCGGCCCGCAAAGGCAGGAGCTGCGGCTATATATTGCCATTCCGTACTCGAATGCGCTTCGAATGAGTCATTTGGGTGTTTGGTTTGCGTGTTGTGTTCTTTTTAAAACAGTTAACAATTGTTTACAATTGTATAAGTTTTAAAAAAAAGCGAGCCGCAGTTTCTAATGAGTAAAGAAGCCCTGAACGTATGCGTCTTTCTCGCTGGACCAGGATCAGAGGAACTAGCGTGCTTGTCGACAAAAGAAGGTAAAAACATATCTCAATTTCAATCAAAACAATTTCCCTACTTTCCTGTAATATAGGGACGTTCCGAAAACTCACTATCATGGCAACCCTAGGCGCGAGTAAATTTACAGCACACTAGATATGCTAGTCATTGGGCGTTCATTACTGCGAGTTTACTCTGAGTAACATCCGCTTCGCCATCCGATGATAAAACAGGGGGGTTACTCCATAAAATAATACGAAAGTCGTCCGATATTGACGTCCTATATTTCTATGTCAAATCAAATTAGACTTAATCTTCATACGTAACGTCCGGCTTGCGTACCACTTTTTGTGTAACCCCCCAGATACTTACACACATACACTATCACCTCAGGTATTGGCATTTCATAGAAGCAGAGTATCATTTATATCTGAAGCGGAGTTTCTTATATATCTAATACTACTACAAACAAAACATTACATCCGTGCACATGTTAATGTTTGTGTGTTCGCCCCCCAACACACGCGACAACGGGAGAACGGGGGAGAGGTGCGGGGACGGATAACGGGGGCGCATATTGCGTTGACCCTAGCCGTCTTATTATGAAGTCGGTTAATAAAAACTGGACTAATTTTGTTATTATTAGGTTTGAATCATTATCTGTCCTAAATGAAGTTGACATTGACAAATGAGATTGTGTGATATTACTAGATGTTAACTTAATTTGGGCGGATAATGGTTTAAACCTAGTAACAAAGTTAGTCTAGGTTTTACAATAAGACGGCTAGAGTTTCCGTTCTTGCACGTAGGTATCCTAACAGGCCGTGTGGTTTCCGGCAGAGTAGAATAGTCCCGATTTATGAAATACGAGCTAAACAAAGCTTATAAACATCAATAAAGCTTCTCCAGCCCGACTGACCAGTGTGGAGATTGTAAACCAAATCCTCTGTCTGCTATGGCCAAATAAGTATGGCTCTAGCAGTCTATAGATCAGGTTTTTGTATCGGGAAGTGGTTCAAGTGTTCAAATGCGCGTGCAATTCGATAATTTTTCAAAACAAAATACTGAATTCACCCTTAAAATCGATCAAGGCGTCTTTAAATAATCGGTGAACATACAAAAAAAAACCTGAAAGATCGCGATGAATTGATAACCTCTTCTTTTTTGGTCGGTTAAAACGACGCGACACGAAAGTATAACAACATATTTTAGTGTAAATGATGTCTCCGTTTCCTTTCCAATGATTTATTTCAAATGGGGGCAGCACTGGACCCCGGAAAATTCAAGTATCCTCTTCAGTAAAATAACACGCGTGAACCACTCGATCGACGTTTTCCATTCAGTTTCAAATACAAGTAAGTAGATAAATATATAGGGACAAATCACACGATTGAGCTAGCCCCAAAATAAGTTCGAAACTTGTGTTATGGGATACTAACTCAATGATACTGTATTTTATAATAAATACATATATAGATAAACATCCAAGACCCAGGACAATTTGAAAAAGGCCATTTTCCAACTTGCCTGGACCGGGGATCGAACCCGGGACCTCTAGGTGGCGGACCAGCATGGTGACCACTACGCCACGGAGGTCGTCAAAAAAGTAGATAGCTCCAGATACAACTGTTACTACAGATACACGTCTTAACTCCTAATGGGGTAGATGGCATCCAGATTCGCAAGACTCGAAGGCTTCTCCATTGCCTTATAAACATAATTATTTCTTTTCCTTGTTACTAGATGGCGCTATAGCTATTTATTAAAAAATTAAAATCGTTTATTACTATTATTTAAGTAAAGTAGTAGTCTAATTAATTCAATAAGATTTACATGAAATGCAATAAATACTTTTAAAGCATATTAACACTCTTTGTCACTTTTTTGCTAGTCGGGTGTGCTGCCATCTCTGTGTGGCAGGCACGCAACTCCAGTTTTGTATACTTATGGGCCTTCCAATAGTTTCTATGGCGTTCGGTATCTGTTACGTCAGTAATTATATTATCGTTATAATTATTTCTCTTCCTTGTTACTAGATGGCGCTACAGCTATTTATTAAAACATTAAAATCTTTTATTTCTGTAATTTAAATAAAGTAGTACTATAATTAATTAAATATGGCTTATACGAAATGCAATAAATATTTTTAAAGCAACACTTTCTTTGTCACTTTTTGCTAGTCGTGTCTTTTTCGCTTGATGGTAGTACGCCATCTCTGTGTGCCTACCGGCAACTCTAGTTTTGCCCGAAGGCCCTCCAATCGTTTCTATGGCGTTGGGTATCTGTTACGTTAGTAATTATATTATCTTTGGCATGATGGTAGCTGAAGGTTTAAAAAGGGAATAAAATATATCCGCGTCGTCTTATTTTCGCCTATTCCCACGATCGGCGGTTGCGATCGGTGTGAGAAGATAAAGTGGGTCCTACTACCTATCTAGTGAATTACCACATTTACGTTGAAAGTTTAACAAAGTCATAGATGTCGCTAACTTGTTTTCAAAAATTGTAAAACAGGCTATAGTTGTTATTTAAATAATCATGGGACCTCTTTGTGTTCTTAACCATCGTTATCTCTTATACAGTGTTGAACCCGACGTGTCGATTCAATCGTATATTTTTGAAGGAGCAGAGCGATTCTGCTCCATAATTTCACATAATTGATCGGCTTAAGAGCGGCCTTCCCGTCTTACTTTTCATACAAACGTTCGTACGTGATTATGACGTTGTAACTGATCTTCCTTAAAATTTTTTGAACTAACAGAAATCTTGTGCGCTATTTCTAGGTTTCCATCGAAATAAGAAATTAAAATTTGGAGAAACAAATTCAGTATAGGCCTCCAAAAATCTGCTTGCTGCTGGAAAAAGTTTTATTAAATTTCCGCACCCAATGAAAAGTGAATATTCGTTCGATGGATAGTTAATAATAATAATAATTTCATTCGATAAAATGTAACCAGAGCCCTCAGGCGCTATCTCTCCCTTTTTGCTTTCCCTCTTTTTTTAGCATTGCCCTGGATGAAATAAGAAGCTTTTCAAACTACGCTGGCGTTGACGACAGAGCGGCCGGGAAGGGCCGTCTTAAGATAAGATATTTTAACTAATTTCAAGCTAGCGGACTGGTAAAACTATTTGTATAGTTTCACCAGTCCCATTGTCTGTCGATTTGTTTTCTGTAATCAAATCTTGCAGGTTAAATTAGACCCGCCGCTTCCGGGTTTCTAATCTATACGTATCGTATATCACGTGACAATGCAATATTATGATGACATGGAGCTGATCTGATGATAGATGGCTGGATTGTAGCCATAGGAACTATGTAATGAAACGATGCAAAACTCCGTCATAAAACGACATAACTCCATCGCGTTTGAGTTCGTGTTGACGAGTACTTTGTCTCTAGTACAGGGTCTGATGATGAAGCTGGAAGGAGGCCATAGGAACTTTGTTTGATTCGTCTTGCCAATTACTTTGTCTTTAGATGGTATTTAAGGTCTGATCATGGAGCTGGAAAGCGGCCATAGGAACTCCGTAGTAAAACGACATAAGCCCATCGCTCTTATAATAATAATAATAATAATAATAAATGCTTTATTGCAGACACAAAAAGATCCATAGTTTGTAAAATTAAAATTATTTACAATAAAAATTAAATATATAGTAAAATTAAATTAACCTAGCGGCAATAGCCAACCAGTGTCTGTAGGTATCGGTAGATACAAGTCTCTCTGCCAAACTCTGTACAATGCTGTTTTTACACATGGCAACCCTAGACATAAAATTTCCTACACGATGACGGTGTATGGCGCTAAAAGTATTGACACGTCCCTCTGTGAACATCCCAGAGGCACTACACCAAGATTTCAACCCCATAAGGTGCCTAAAGATGTTATTATATGCTACCCTTATACCATCATAGGATTTTTGCGTATAATCTGTCCAAAGTTGACACGTGTAAAAGGATTGGCAGTAAGACCTAAAAAGGGTAACCTTGACGTCTTTGGAGGCTTTGAAAAATTTTCTGGCTATCATATTGCCAACAACACACAGCGATCGGCGCTGTCGCTCAATATCTTCATCGTCTTTTAGAGAAGAGGTCACTACATGACCAAGGTACTTGAACGAAGTCGTAATTCTTATAGGCTGCCCATCTAGCGTCAGACTGGGTATAAACTTAGGTCCTTTTCCCGACCTAAACACCACCATCTCTGTCTTATTTACATTATAAACTAAGTCATGCTTTTTTGCGTATTCTTCACATATAGATATTAGTTTCTGTAATCCTTTGATCGAGGGACTGAGCTGCACCATGTCATCTGCATAACTTAGGTTATTAATATACCTATTATCAAGCCTAAGTCCGACTGGAGTGCTGCTCAGCTCCACAATCAGATCATTAACATAGATGTTGAATAAGTCGGGAGAGGTGAGTCCACCCTGCCTTACTCCACATGACAACCTGTAAGTATCAGACATTTCATTATCCCACTTGACATTATTCGTTTGATTTCGGTACCAAAACGCTAAGAGATCAACGATTTCAGGATTAATATCTGTGTTACGCATCTTTTCCCAAAGTAGGTCGTGGTTTATTGTATCAAAAGCACGACTTAGATCGAGAAAACATGCGTAAACAGTTGTACCACGCACTTTATAGTACTTAACTACTTGTTTAAGCGAAAAAATCGCTAAATCGGTCGAGAGATGAGACCGAAATCCAAACTGGCCATCGTCAATATCAACAGATGGGTTCATTTTCTGATGAATAACTCGATCAAGCACCTTGGCCAATATGGTTGCCAGAGAAATCGGTCGGTAATTGGCCATGCTCGAGATATTACCAGTCTTATTTTTAATTATAGGAACGACTAGAGTACGTGTAAGGTCACTCGGTAAGTAGCAATGCTTCACGCAGAGACTATAAAATCGCGCCAGCACTTTACAGACATGTTGGCCCGCATACAACAAATGTTCTATACTGAGGCCGTCATGGCCGGGAGACTTGCCCCTCTTCATATATCTTAATATATGAGCGACCTGGTCAGCAGTCACGTGGCAAGTATCCCCCCCATAATTATTATTTGTTTTAATATTATTGTCATTCTTATTTTCTTTCTTTGATTTAGAACTGTTTACATTAAAATGATTACTAAAAAGGTTAGCGATACGTTTCTTATTTTCTTCAGCTTCTATTATTTTTGGCAAACTACTTCTATAATTTAACTTCTTAACTTTTTTCCAAAATCTAATAAAGTTGTGATCTGTTGCATGGTGCCGAACCAACATGTCCATTTAAATTTTTTCTTGATTATTTTGTACATATTTAAGAGCGTTTTTAAAATCCCTACGCGCGGCCGTCATTTTATTATAGTAATATCCCGAACATGGTCTACCGTGGAACACCCATTCGACAAACGTCTGACGCGCCCCAGCATGTAAATGTCTGACGTGGAAATTCCACCCTACCACTTTCTTGCTATCCATACAGGGCTTATTATAAGCTCGTTCTGACGACGACTGAAGTATTTTAATAATATCACAGTATAATTGGTCTATCTTAGTATCTTATGATTTATCTTGACGAGTACTTTGTCTGTAGTAGTATCATGGTCTGATGATAGAGCTGGAAAGTGGCCATAAGAACTCCGTAATAAAATGGCATAACCCAATCGAGTTTGGTCTCGTATGATTTGTCTTGACGAACACTTTGTTTCAACATGGTACCCAGGGTCTGATGATGGAGCTGGAGTTACATTCCCTTAGTTTTTCTTTTCTGCCAGACCATCCTCATCATCGTATCAACCGCAAGAAGTTCACTGCCGGACGTAGGCCTCCCCCAAGGTTTTCTAAAACGAACTACTGGAAGCGGACCATCATGGAATAAATGATTTAGTGATACGGTAGGGTACACTAAAATCAATTTGAAAAAAAAAGTTAGTGTCGAACCACACGCAGCATAAATGACAGACGTAACTTGCGTCATTCATACAATTTCTACCCGGGTGTGAGCGATGGGTAAAATAATTTGCATCCCAACTTGCTTCGCGTTACGCACCTGCATGGCGTTTCAAAGAACTTCTACCTAGGGGCACATAATAAGTACTAGTACTCACGTACAGAAGTCTTACTTAGAAAAAAAAATTAAGAAATATCTACTTAATATAGTTAGCGCTTTAGTTTCATTTAGCTCGCGTCAAAACTCCACACCTATTCGTTTAGATTCTTAGACATCCATTGCAAGCTAATTTCATTCTTATTACTCCGGACAAACGATTTACGTAACTGAATTTTCCCCTTCAAAGTGGTCGCCGCGCGCATATTAATAATGTAGGTATATTTTCTTTACCTGAACGGGAAGTGACACATGCCTGCTAGGGTTGATGACACAGTTAGGAAAGTATGATTATAAGTAGTCCGCCTTTTATAGATTATCCAAAAATAATGGACCCATATTTTTCAGTTTGCCAAAAAAGGTATAATTCACAAAGATACGGAACATCAAAGTTCCGGAGTTGGAGCTTGCGACGTCACCGCTAAGTAAAAATTGTACCTAGCCGTGACGTCATACGAAATTTTGATGCGCTGTATCTTTGTTATTTATTTTTTCTCAGAGAAAAGAAAAATTTGTGTTCAATTTTTTTTTTAAATCTTACTAGATAGGCTAAAAGTATTTTGCCATTCGTCATGCCTATTACGCAAGTTGCGTCGCGTATCTTACGCTGCGTGTGTCTCAATCCTAAACAGCAGTTCTTTCACGCCCCGCCGTAATTTCCCTCTGTAAGGGACGTAAACAAAGAGGGCAGTCTACGGAGGGTGCGTACTGAGGGTGGATGCAATATTGCTCTTCTCAGGAGTGGCGTATTTTTAATAGGTACCCCGGAATTCTTTGTAAATGTAGCCTCATATTCTATCTAGGTCCATTTAAATTTTAATTGGCCACTTTCCAACAACTCATATCACATACTTTTTACTAGCGTCAAAATAAAAAAATTCTATGGGATTTTGTATGAAATAAAGACTTATGACGTCATAGGTTTTTTGGAGTCAAATAGCAATAATAAATCTAAAATCACGTTGAAAATGTATAATATGATCATGACAAGTAACATTATTTTGTGATGTTTCATTTTCATAACAGTACCAAATCATTTAATTTAGACCCAGGAAAGTACCAAATTTAAATATTTAAGCCTAACATACATGTTGGTTACCTTTAAGAATGCCATCGGGGTAGAGGAAGTTTTAGTCGTGTTCCTTCTGCCAGAACTGAATTTGCTAGAGTACAATATAATATTCGTTCTGCTTACTTATAAAATAAGCGAAGAATGGTAAATATACAACAAACGAAAAGATAGAGAATAAAGATTGGAGACATTTATCAAAAGAATCTCTATCTAAATCCATATTTGTATGTTTGTACAAACCCAAACACACACACACCCTACACACCGATACCCTCATACACACACACGCATACACACATACAACATACACACAAATTTCCACAATAATAATTACAAAAATAATTAATATTTGTTTGTATTGTTAGTTACCTATATTTAGTACTTGGTTCTATTCGATAATAGTGAATGGAAGAGCGGAGTCTACTGGCACAAGCATTATCCCTATGCCTAAATTCCAACAACTAAATTATATTTGTAGAACTTATTTTACACATTTTTTTTATTGATACCCCAATAAGTACCGACGTATCTTTATTATTCTGAATCAATAAGTCAAACTTCGAGCCTCCCCTCACTCTCCATAGCCCAGGGCCGGAATACTTTTTACTTATAGTTAATACGCCACTGTTTCTCGACGTTCTCGATCAATGTTAGTGCGGTGCGAGTTCTGAATATGGCAACACCTGCAACGTTCTATTCTTTACAAACAAAAAAGGCATATGAATCCATAACTTTATGACTAAAATATTACTTACAATAGTTGACTTCATCAAAGATACGAATATAAGCTACATCTACAAGCCTATAAAGGGGATACATGAATTTTCGGAGACCAGTGCTGCCTGTATTTGAAATAAATTAAAATAAATAAATATATAGGGACAAATTACACTGATTGAGCTAGTAAATAATATCTGTAAATCTGTTTCATGTATTTATTATGTATGTATGTAGGATATGTATTTATATATAGTTAGTATATGTGTATATATGTATTGCTATAATTTATGTATGTATGTTTGTATATATATATATATATATATATATATATATATATATATATATATATAATAAATAAATAAATAATAAATATATAGGGACAAATTACACTGATCGAGCTAGCCCCAAAGTAAGTTCGAGACTTGTGTTGTGGGATACTAACTCAACGATACTATATTTTATAACAAATACATATATAGATAAACACCCAAGACCCAGGACAATTTGAAAAAGGCCATTTTCCAACTTGCCCTGACCGGGAATCGAACCCGGAACCTCTGGGTGGCGGACTAGCATGGTGACCACTACGCCACGAAGGTCGTCATATATATATATATATATATTTATGTATGTGCGTAGCGATTTAAGTATGATCTTATAGTTAAATTTGTATGTACTTGCTTCTACCTTTTGACTGGAAGAGATCCCTACATGGGATAAGTCCGCCTTTATATATTTGCTCTTTCGTATGTTGTCTTTTTAATGTATTATTTTTTTTTGTACAATAAAGTTATTACAAACAAACAAATAAATTAATTGCAAGGAAACGGAGATATCATTCAAAGCTTAACGTTTTCACTGTAAACTGTAAATGATAGTTCATAAACGACCCGACGACCTCCGTGGCGTGGTGGTCACCATGCTAGTCTGCCACCCGATGTTCCGGGTTCGATACCCGGTCAGGGCAAGTTGGAAAATGGCCTTTTTCTAATTGTCCTGGGTCTTAGATCTATATAATTGTAATTGTTATAAAATATTGTATCTTTGAGTTAGTATCTCATAACACAAGTCTCGAACTTACTTTGGGGCTAGCTAACCCAATCAGTTCAGTTTGTCTCTATATATTTATTGATTATTAATTGAAGGGTGAGAGGCACATTTTAACTGATATCTCCGTATCTTCTCAAATAATTAATTAAAAAATGGGGGCAGGACTGGACCCCGAAAAATTCATGTATTACATGATGCTGTAATTACTAGCTAGTATTTACAATATATGCATTTTTACTATGCAACGATATACATTACTAGTATTTATATGCAATAGATCTTTCTCCTGCCGAAACCTATTCAAGGGTACAACTTTCATAGTATTATTCAGGAATGGGTTTTGGCGGGAGCGCCACATTACAACAACTTCTCCAAAGGGCCTCTACATGTTGGACCTGTATCCCGACGCAAGCCTCTCAAAAGACCGGTGTGAAAAGACCCGTGAATCTAAAGAAAACGAGTGGGATAGCATTAGTCCGTCGCGTAATATAAACTTTATAGAGGTTTATCTAAGTTGCCATGCTGAGGGAGCTAATGAGTCATAAAAAAATGCTTTCCGAATCAAGCTCCATAAATAAATAACAAATCAAATGTCATCAAATGAACTCGAAAAAAAGGAAAATACTTCGGAAAAGCTGTTTGGTAAAGACTTTCCCAAGTTCAATGACCTTTGAGCCATATGTGTAGTACAGGCTTCACGTTCACGCAGATTGGCGTTCTTCCAAATTGTAGTAACAATGTTTTTATTGGCAAACAAGGCGACATATGAGAAAATGAACGGTCCAGGGAACGTTTGGACCAACTGTGAATCTATAGCAAGGCATTGACCCTGAGCTCGAGTAAAGAAAAAGCGGAGCAGAAAAATAAGTCTTTTCATGTTGCGAAAATGCGAATGAAGATGAAATAAGTTTATAAAGCTTTTATAGTGAGGTCAAAATAAAACTTAGAGTCACCTTACCCTGGACAGAATCTGACTTTCCCATACAAACGTAGTCTACTTTTTATTTTGAAACGACATGTCGGATATGGGCAAAATTATGTAACTTTAAAGAAAGTGCAATCGTCTAGGGTTATAATTGGTATCCTAAAATTATGAACTTTAAAGAGAATATGGTATATTATATCATGCTTGACCATCAGTATGGAAAACTTCTACACCTTTATATTTTCTTTCCAGTTTATAATTTTAGTGTGGAAAACCAATTATAACCTGTCAAACCTGTGAAATCTGACATGTCATTTCAAAATAAAACGTAGACTACGTTTGTATGGAAAAGAACAATGGTAAGGGGATTCTTAAGGAAATAAGCCCAAACTCTATCGTTTTATTTCTGAGTTCTATTGACCACCTAGTCTCCGTGATCAGACCCTAGACATCGTCTAGCATAAAATGCTCGTCAAGACAAATCAAACGAGTTCTTCTCAATGAGATTATGTTGTTTTATAACTGAGTTTCGTCGAACATCTCCCGGCTCCATCATCAGAATAGCACATTAACTGTGAGTCTGTTGTATTGTATTGTCATCCGATTTGCTCAAAGATGCAAAATTTCAGCTCAATCGGTTGAGGATAACTGGTTAAACATGGGATCGCAAGATTTGACCTTAACAAACATACAAACATAGTTACATACTACAAGATACATTGCAAGTCACATTTAAGCTTGTCTTCTTCTTAGCGATTTGGAATGGACTAATACATATATTATATGAGTGTGGACCGATGTGTGGCCACATTTACGCCTCTGTCATTAGCCGAGTTAAGGTCTTCTATTGTACACGGGGCTGGGCAGTTGGGACATCACAGGAGGTGGGCCATGGTTTGAAGTTTTAAACAGCTCCACAGTCATAATGATCGTTGGTTGGAAAACCCCACTTTGACACAACATCCAACACCTGATGGCAGTTTCTCGGTAGGTGGAATATGAGATGGTAAAGGAGGATATTTATTTTTCCACCAAGCTAACCTACTGTTTGAGGCATCTCTGACTGGAATGCTTGGCTGTCTTAGGAAACTTTTTTGGCTCTTTATGCGAGGGGCTTTTTATAAAAGCTTGTAAAATGTCATTAGGCGATGCGGCTATCAACTCATTGCTATTTTAATTTATTTTCCATCTTCTGCCCTCCCATGATGCTTTGTCTGTCCAATTATGGGGCAATAAAACGTGATACTTAGTGTATTATATTTTATCTATAGCCATTTGTATCTATGTTTTTATTAGAAACGATTTGAGGGCCCGTAGCTAAGTATGCAAAACTGGAAGTTGCGGATAGGTGCACAGAGATGGCAGCACACACGACTAGCAAAAAAGTGACAAAAAGTGTTGAATATGCTTTTAAAATATTTATGGCATTTCGTTTAAGTAATATTTAATGAATAACAATACTACTTTATTTGAATAACAGTTTGAAAAGATTTTAATGTTTTGATAAATAGCTGTAGCGCCATCTAGTGACAAGGAAGAGAAATAATTATGTTTATAAGGCGATGGGTAGGCATGACCAATGGGAGAATACCAACTACAAAATTTTTTAAAAAACAATATTTATACACCTATTTACAAAACCAATTTTTATTTCGCTTGCTTTTGAGAAAAATAAAACACATTTCTTTTTCTACTACATACATTTAGTTGGTAGTCGAGAGTGTATTTTATGAGATTGTAGACTACAGTCGACTACCACTAAAAAGACTTTTGTTCGCAAAGTTATTATGACTCGACTCAATAGTTTACTTATTACAAGAGGGGAGAAGTTTATAAAACTTTATTTTCTGTATTTATGTAGGTGCTTTTGATTACGACATGGCGTAGCAGTTCCATCGAATCAAACCATGGAAATTTAAGTAAGAATATGCACATTTGTTTTCTTACGATATTTATGTTTTTCACATGAACGGAGGAAGTATACTTACATAATATTTTATTTTATTTTATCTAATTTGTTTTAAAAGAGTATGATCTCTAAATAAGGTCATCATTAAAACACTACTCCCGAGAAGCTGCAATTCTCTCTCAGTTTTTAAGCATAGGTATGAATTATGTACTAACCTAATATTGTGGAATTACTCATATGTAAATACTTGAATTTCATCGCATTTGCATTGCAGTTTGTACTTATTTCAATTTCTGTTCCAATTGAGTAAAAATATTATATACCAACACACAACTCTTATAACTGCACGCTTACTATCCTAAGTAGTAAGTTCTTCATAAGAAATCATTTTGTAATTTTTTTATAAATTACTTACTTAAACTGAGTAAATTGTAATTGTCTCTGCCTACCCTGTGGCAAATAGGCGTGATAATATGTAGATATGTATGTATTAAATCGTCAAAACTCAATAAAAATTAAATGAGGCACGTTCTCAGTTCAAAATATTCTTTTCAAATTTATATGTCATGACTATCATAAAAAGTTAGCAAAAACTAAGCCCAAAAAATGTATGTAGAGGATCGTAAAAAAAATCCAGCTTACCCCTTGGCGTATATACTATACATATCACCGAAACCGGACGGCAAAATGTACGGTTTGCCTTGCTTCAGGGGGCTATTACTCCATAAATAATACGTAAGTCAAACCAAATTAGGCTTTAATGTTGCCTGACACTGAATGTGACACAAATAAGTTGAACAAAAATGGCGGACATCAAAGCATTTTTGTACAAATTCCCGGCATGTAGGCTGAACCGAAATAGCGGTTATCGGCGCAGGTTCAAATAATGCGCCGACGACTGCCATTTTGGTTCAATTAATGTGTCGGGAATTTGTACAAAAATGCTTTGAAGTCCGCCATTTTTGTTCAACTTATTTGTCGTATTGTCCGTCTTGCGTATCGCTTTTGGAGTAAGCACTCCTACTAACCTAGTACAGACGTAGAAACAATACTTTCTAAGTAATAATAGTTCGCCCGCAACCCCGTTGATCGATTTAACCCATATACGAACATCAACATACTATCGATATCACCTATACACATATAGATAATAATCATATGTAACTTCGAAATTTTGACGACCTCCGTGGCGTAGTGGTCAGTTGGTCACCATGCTAGCCCGCCACTCAGAGGTCCTGCGGTCGATTCCCGGTCAGGGCAAGTTGGAAAATGGCCTTTTTCAAATTGTCCTGGGTCTTGGATGTTTATCTATATATGTATTTGTTATATAATATAGTATCTTTAAGTTAGTATCCCATAACACAAGTCTCGAACTTACTTTGGGGCTAGCTCAATCAGTGTTATTTGAACCTTAAAAAAAATAGGACGTCCCGCCATCTGACATCATCACTCTAAAAACACAGTCAACGAATTAGCCACAGATCTGTATGTCAACATAATAAATCGTATTCAGTGAAAAACTTTCACTGTGTGAATACTTGAAATCGTAAAAAAAATCTTCACCTTCTTACAAAATTAACTACCTACTGTGCCAAAAATCAAAATGTATGGAGCTGCAGTTTTTTTACGATTTCAGGTATGCCGCCGTATGGTCCCATAGTAAAAGTTGTTCACATTGATTAGTATGTTTACCCCCTTTCGGTTTGATACCCTCTTTCCGTTACATGTTGTATATCTCTACATTAGCATTAGCTCTGAATATGAAACAAGCAACGCAGCTTTCGCAGCCACCATTCGTGGCACCACGGTTAAAATTTTTAAAGGTACAATTTAGATTTATATATACTCCATGATTTGAATTACTTTGTGCAATTCCGCCATCAGTTAGTTAAAGGGATGCATGCTCCCTCCGATACTGCATCAGCTGTTGGTGGCGGGTGCACACGGGCTGTTGGTGGCAGGTATGCTGGGACTAACAGTAGTGGGTGGGCGCCGGCCGGCAATAGTTTGCATGAACTAACTGGTGGCGGAATTGCACAAAGTAATTCAAATCATGTAGTATGTAACTTTGACTTCCGCAAAGTAACACCTGAATCTATTAACTAATTTAGGTTAATTTTTTTTTTAGGTTTAGTTTTATAGTGCTAAAAGCTAAGGCATTTTATTTTTCTAAAAAGTTCTCGAATGGCCACCACTTTCTGGCAAGCGAAGCGTAGGACACCCACCCGCAAGGTGGTTAGACACGACCTGACTAGGTCGCTGGAAAGCGCTGGATGCAGGCCGCTCTAGATCGGTCATCTTGGAAATCCTTGGGAGAGGCCTATATACTGGAGTGGACGTTATGCGGCTGAAATGATGATGATGATTAATTTTTCTCTCAATTCTATCAAAGTAGTTTCCGATTTGTCATTGACTCAAAACGACAATCACGTCAATTTGTCGGCCGGTAAACGGTGTGTGTGTCACCGCGTAGATACAGAATTTCCCCCACACCAGGCCACGAGATGTCAAAGGCCCGTCCGTCTATTGTGACGTGACTGGGAAAATATTTTGCTCTTTTTTGCATCTCTATTTGCGGGTGACGAACAAAGGCTTGCGTGGTGTAGTTTTGTTTTTACGGGGGCTTATTTCTATGCGTGTTTTAAGGGCTTCACACTCGGCAGCTATAAGGTAATATAGCACAAGACATCTCAATACATCTGTTCATAGAAATCGAAAGGACACAGGATAGCTATAATGTATATTTTTACATCCTGACGATTTCTATGGAAAGACACAAGTACAGTACGCGCAAAATAACTCGGCGGCCCTGAACTTCGCGCGGAACGCTGCGCAGTCGAATACAGGTGTGCGCGGGGACGGTGCGCCGGGCGTCAACTACCCCACTGTCACTTGCAGCTCACTTCCGAGCCGCCAAGTTATTTTTCGCGATCTGTAATGAGATGTATCGTGCTATAATGTACATCTTTACATTATAGCTGTCATGTGTCAAACCCTTTACTGTTTTGTTGTGGTGTAAGGGTCGGGCTACGTAGGTCAGCACAGAACAGCACTTTTCTGTTGCTCATAACCGTCATTCGATAGAGCGAGAGAGAGCGACGGAACACCGCGGAATCGCGGATGCTGATGCGTTTCTTCGCTTTCTCTCACTCTAGCGAATGACGGTTCTGAGCGACAGAAAAGGATAGCAGCATAGGAAAGTGCAATCCGTGCTGCCAGATGTAGCCCAACCCTAAATGTTGTATGTAATAAGGTAGGTATGTAAGATCCATTTCGATTAATAGCAAATATTTTGTCTGTCCATATTACCCCAACTGGGTAAAATACGGACAGACATTGAGGAACGTAAGTGTTTCCGTAAGTGTTCCGTAAACTATAAGAACTATACGGTTGAACCTTGGTAAGTAGACGAATTCTGTGAATCGCAACAAGATTTTCACACAAAAAAAGAAAAAACGTGTGGTGTATCTATGGATAGGTCAATAAAAATGATATTAAGGTTTTTAATATATTTTTTCTTAACTGAATACTTTGCGCGAGACACACTTCCAAAGTGGTAAAATGTGCCCCCGCCCCCTGTAACTTCTAAAATAAGAGAATGATAAAACTGAAAAAAAATATATGATGTACATTACCATGCAAACTTCCACCGAAAATTAGTTTGAACGAGATCTAGTAACAAGTTATTTATTAATACGTTTAATAAAACATCGCTCAAAATTATAATTATAACGAACTACAAGAACTTTTATATTATTTTACTTGCTGCTACGGAACCTTTCATGGGCGAGTCCGACACGCACTTGGCCTTAAATGTATACTTAACATAAGAATTAAGGGCTTTGTTCCCTCATTAACAAACTAATTTTTGTTGTTTGTTTAAACATTTAAGTTTAAAAAAGTACATAAGGGAGTCGCCATAATATTTTTGTAATATTATAATTGTAAAATAAATCCAAACTCGAAGGATTTGCGTCGCTTTATTACTGAGTTCCATCGACCACCTTCCGTCTCCGCGATCAGACCCTAGACATCGTCTACCATGAAGTGCTCGCCAAGATAATTATGGTGTTCTGGTGGGGTTAAGCAGTGGGACCACCAGTCCGTAGCGTTTATTACTGAGTTCGGTCGTATATCTCCCAGCTCCATCATCCATCAGTATAGCTCATTAACTATATAATATTGTATTGTCATCGTACTTAAAACTCTTACAAGTATGCAAATTTTCAGCTGAATCGGTTGAGGATAACTGGTTGAAAATTGACTTCCAACATTTGACTTAAACAAACATACATACAGGCAAGATGCAAGTTAACACTTTGGGAGCTAGGGGGTCACCGGTGACCCACGATCAATAGAAGCAAGCTGCAAGTTAACACATTGGGCGCCACGGGGGTCACCGTCGAACAATAGAAAATATATTATGTCTGCAATGACGCAGAATATATAAAAGCTTGCAAAATAAAACGGAACCCTACATGCGCTAGTCCGACAGCTCGCGCTTGACCGGTCACTATATATCGCAGCGTCCCTGGGCGCCACTCATCCTACGTTATCCCCTATTTTCCCGAATATCTAACGGGTTATTGTAATGAGTGTTAGTGTTTGGGATTCAAGCCTTTTTTTTGTTTACATATTATGTAAATATGTAAACTAGCTGGGCGAACGGGCTTTGCTCGATTACTTTTTTATGGGTGTATCCCATTCATCCCCAGTAGGGACGTTCCCACTGGGGACGAATGGGACAATTTTTTGTTTTGTGAGTTCCGATTGTCCCCACCGCGTCGTCCCCACTGGGGACGAATGGGAATAATTATTAATTCACAGTGCCATTTGTCCGACCGGGAACACGAATGGGACAGACTTCCATTACAATACCTGAAGAGAAATTTGTGCGTTTTTAGATTCCCATTTGACCCCAGTGGTGGTAAATGGAATGGATTGCGGCTCTAATTATGTTAAATAAAATAGCTGATATTAATTTTTAAAAAGTATATTTTTAGGATAGATTGAAAGAAGGTCTTTATGTATATGGTAATAAAAGTTACATGTGTGTCAAATTTTTAATATTGTTATAATTAGGATTTTGTTACCACTAGGGACAAATGGGAAATTGTAACAGAAGTCTGTCCCATTCGTCACCGCTGGGGACAAATGGCACTGTAAAAAAAGAATTATTCCCATTCGTCCCAAGTGGGGACGACGCGGTGGGGACAATCGAAACTTACAAAACTAAGAATTGTCCTATTCGTCCAGTGGGGACGTCCCCACATGAGACGAATGGGATACACCCTTTTTTATGAACATCTTTTTGTAGCCTCGTCACTCCCTAAATACCGAGTTTTATCAAAATCGTTGGAGCCGTTTCCGAGATCTTCATTAATTCAATTATTGTATATTAAATTCTTGATAATTCAATTCGTATATATAACGAGTATAAACAAGAATTGCTCGTTAGTATAAGATTAGGTGTCTTATCTCATCTTGCTTTAGGGTCCATATTTGGAAGCACATCGAACCTTTGGATTATATTGTAGTGCTCTAACTTAGAATATGCTGATCCAAAGAGGTCCATACGCTTTCCAGCCATAGAGTCGCAGCTACACAGGATGTGTCTCATTGTCTCCTCTAGTTCCTCACATGCCCTACATTTAGGGCTCCCAACAAGTCTCATTTTGAAGAGATGTCTGTGATTATGAAAGTGTCCAGTCAGGGGTCAGGGCTCCCAGAAGACTTCTTGTCTGTTTTCTGTTATATTGGTATAAACGTTTGTGCCACTTGTCAAAGTCTTCACCATGTGTCTCCTTGGCGTGGATGTGTCCACTAATATCTCTCCATTCAGCCCTGTTTCTACTTTTGACAATAGCATTTATGGCATTAAGATCAGGTGTACTACGTACGACTTTTTAACCAAGGTTCAAGACAAAAAAAAAACGGCATTTCCACAGTGTGCAGCTACCCGGGGAATTTGTATGGGAATGTCGTTTTTTTTATTTTAATATTAATTTAATAAGTTATTGTGATGAAGTAGCCCGTGTTTCGATTTATAACGGTTATGTGATGTCCCTTACACGTAGTATAGTAGGTAGTAGCTTCTTAGCTAAGAATATTTAATTAACCACAGATCTTCGTTCCAAAAACTTACTCTTAGTTATAAGTATCTAGAATATACGCATGCAACTTTCTGGCATGTCACTAACTAACAGCTTACTCGCTTGGAGCAGATTAAACCGGTTTTAACTAGTTAGTTCGAAGTTCCAGTATTCCTGACGTCGACGAGTTTATTTGCTATGGGAATGACTGTGTTAATGTTTGTTTAATCATACTTTTTGCTGTCATTATTAGATGGCCTTCGTCAAGCAATGTCAAATGCCTTTAGGTAACCTGTGTCATTCTCCGTTTAAGTATCGAAAATATACCTACATTAATACTATGTGCGCGGCCACCATTCCGGAGGGGAAAATTAAGTTACATCAATCGTTTCTCCAAAGTATAATAAGAATGGGTTGCAATGGATGTCTAGGTATCTAAACGAAGAGGTAAGGAGTTCTAATGCGAGCTAAATTGAACCATAACGCTAACCACATTAAGTAGATACTTCTTTGAACTTCTTTTCTGAGTAAGACATCTGTACGTGAGTACCAGTACTTATTCTGTGTCTGAACGGAAGTACGTATTGGCCTCTTACAGAAACGACAATCAAATTCCTATATATAAATATATGTAGGAGCTACCGACCTTAGTGTAAAGCCTTAAGTCCTTTGTCCCAACTCCAACAAACTGTAAACATACACCCTTGTTTATATCATGCAAATCCTAAAAGCAAGCGATGACGTCACGGGAGCTTCGTGATCCGGTTTGAGCCGGCTCAGAGCAGTCCCAAACTAAGTTCCTTTGTAACATGCCCATAGAGCAAGCTAAAGAGAGGAGCTAGTTGGCGCGGTGGGAGCAAGTTAAGCAACTTCGAACGTTGACCTTTTTTGGATGGGTGACCACAAATGGCGTATAAAAAGATCACTAGTGCTTCGGAAGGCTCATATAACCGTTAGTCCCGGCTATCATTATTGTAAGGCAGACCTCAATATAGTTAAGATGCCTTGATTCCATTGTTGGCCATTTGTACACGTAAAAAAACTGGCTAAAATCCAACATAAAACTAATTAGGTATGCTTAAAAATTATTTTCCACTGCGCAATTTTTATTAATTAAAGCCTATAAATACCTATCTAAATACTTTACCCAAATTTATATTTTAGACAATATAATAAAAATAATCGAACTAACATTATTAATTAGTGTGTGTGATGCTCCGTTGAAATATATGGTGAGCTATATTTGATCAGATACCTCTACGACGCCGTAGAACGCAGACTAACTCAAAGTTTAGATCCTACCCAGGTAGGTAGTGACTCTGAACTTGTTGAAAGTGCTATTTATTTAAGTGCTATTGTTTTATGTAAATGTAGTTTTCCAAGTCATCGCTCGCGTAAAGTACCATTGCATCGTATTTTTGAAACCGTCTTGTCAGCGACAGTTACCTACATAAAATATTTTACAGAAAACTTAGGAAAGGTTTTCTTAAAATGTTTACAAAAATACAAATCAGCATGAACTGAAACGGATTCTCTATTAAACATTTTTACTTATGCTAGAATTGTCAAAAATACGAGTGATCCAGCCACTCGAGCAAATCCTTCGCATACGTACGTTCAATTAAAAATGCGCCCGTTTGGAGACGCTTGCGCAAATCATTCGTAATAATTGTCGATTTCTAAATGCGTCCCCTGTGGTGCTATTTTTCAAACGCGGAGTCACGCGGTTTTTTGTAGTTAAAAACCTTTCGTTTAGCACAGAATAAGTACTAGTTCTCATGTCTTACTCATAAAAGAAGTTCAAAGAAATAGCTACTTCTATGGTTTTATTTAGCTCGAGTCAGAACCCCTCACCTCTTCGTTTAGATACCTAGACATCCATTGCAAGCCAATTTCATTGTTATTTATCTTGACAAACGATTCATGTAACTGAATTTTCCCCTTTGAAGTGGTCGCTGCGCGCATAGTAATAATGTAGGTATATTTTCGATACCGGTGTACACACAGGCCTGGTTTAG
Source organism: Acrobasis suavella (assembly GCA_943193695.1). NCBI lineage: Eukaryota > Metazoa > Arthropoda > Insecta > Lepidoptera > Pyralidae > Acrobasis > Acrobasis suavella. The sequence continues at coordinate 3,895,668 of OW971950.1, forward strand.
GTGATTCCGCGTTCCAAAAATGACACTTCTGATCTGAACCATTGATAAGACGTTGATTTATCTATCCGATTCTAAACAGTCACCAATTATGCGTGCCTCTGTAAAAATACCAGAGGCCCTTTGGTACTTTATTTAGTCCGAACCTTGAACTCAACACGTGTAGACGCGGCGCGTTTAATATTTCGTCACCACTCACCATTGAAACAAAGACGTATAATCTGTTTAAAGAGCAACTAGAACACGTGGTTGTGACGTACGTGAGCTTGTGCGCTCTCAACGGCCGGCCGTGTTCATTTATATCGTATCATCTATAATTCACGATCGTCTTTAGTGACAAATCTTTAAATATTACAAAATATCAATGGTTAATGGTAAAGACGACTGACATTTTTGTCACAAAGCTGTGATAAAAATTAAACAAAAAATATAACAGTAAAAAGCAAACAAAGGGAATGGAGAAGCGAGGGCCCCCGGACAATGTTTCCGATTCTGCGACAAAGAAAAGGGTAAGTCACCTTTTTAACCGACTTTAAGAAAGGAGGACGAAGTTATCAATTCCGTTGTATTTTTTTGTTTTTTTTTTACGTTTGTCATCTTAGAACTCCGACATTAAAAGATCGATTTGAAAAAAATCTTCTTTTGCAATAAAAATATACCTAATTATTTTCAAATTAGTCCCATATACAGCCAAATTTTTGGAGCAAGTTTAGTCCATGACACTGAACTACTTTGTATAAAAAAGTTATAAAATAAAAAATTCAGACCTCCCTTACAAAACCTGTTAGGCCGAGCGCTGATTTGTATGGTAATGGTAAGCTATTTTTTGTTTTTCGTTAATTGTTTTTATAAAAAATAGTTCAGAATTAAGGAAAAAACTTGCTCCAAAAATTTGGTTGTGGGGTAAACACTATTGCTATGCTATATTCTGACAATCTCCGAGGCGTAGTGGTCACCATGCTAGTCCGCCACCCAGAGGTTCCGGGTTCGATCCCCGGTCAGGGCAAGTTGGGAAATGGCCTTTTTCAAATTATTCTGGGTCTTGGGTCTCTATATGTATCTCTTGGATCTATATATGTATTTGTTATAAAGTATAGTATCGTTGAGTTAGTATCCCATAACACAAGTCTCAAACTTGCTTGGGGCTAGCTCAATCAGTGTAATTTGTCTCTATATATTTATTTTATATTTATTTATTTATTGTCCATTCATAAAAAATCTAAGTAGTAACGTAATACTATAGGAAGGGAATTTCTTTTGAGTTTTTTGATTAACATTTAAAAGTTGTTCAAAATAGTGGTACAATAAAAAATAAAAATTTTGTACTAACAGGTATCTTAAGATACCTGTTAGTACAAAAAAATTCAAGGAAGATAAATTACAACGTCATAATCACGTACGAGCGTTTGTATGAAAAGTAAGACGGGAAGGCCGCTCTTAAGACACTATTAACAATCGAAACATATAAAAGTATGATCTGAGTTTATATGAAGAGCCAAAAAAAAGTTATATTATATTTACTTTATACAAATAAGTACTGTTTCATGTCAAATAACTTCCTTACTTCCTCTGAAGGAAGAAATCGTGAAGAAACCTGCGGGCTAGTTCGTTAGTATTAAAAGAAATGGCCAAGTGCGTGTCGGGCCACGCGCAGTGTAGGGTTCCGTAGTTGTAAATGCCCACTTTGAGTTCATGCCACTAAAAACGTCTAAAAACTAATTTTCTATTGAATTTGTGTAAAATTTTCATTTCGCAAATACATTTTATAAGTTGATCGCCTATAACTTTTTAATTTGTAAACCCTACTTAGGTCTGATAGTTTTCCTTTAAATTTCGTTATATATTAGCAGATAGAGGGGGGGGGAGACACTTGTATCAAACAAAAATTTTCACTTTAAAACTAAATATTTCAAAAAAGGATCCCTTAATCGAAAAACAGTGCTGACAACCTCATAAAATTTTTGAAAGACCTATTCAACGATACCCACATGACTGGTTAGCCGAGGAAAAAAAATGCCTATGCACTTTACTTGTATGGGAGCTAAACTAAAAAAATTTTTTTTCAATATTTTATTTTACCATTTTTTCCTCCTAATTAATAAACATATCTATGCCAAATCACAGCTTTCTAGTACTAATAGTCGCTGAGTAAAACCGCGGATGGACAGACAGACAGATATTGCGAAACTATAAGGGTTCCTTGTTTACTACGGAACCCTAAAAATGACTGCTGTCGCTAAATGTCAGTGTTTAAGCTTCCAAAAAAGAAAAATCAAAATATCTGACACTAGTTTTTGTTTTGTTTCTTGTTCTGACACCAGTATTAAGGTATACAGGGTGACATTTTAACCACCAGTACGCTAGTATATAGTACTCTGTACAACAGCCAAATTTCTGGAGCAAGTTCTATCCATGATACTGAAGTACTTTCCATGAAAACAACGATAAAAAATGGGCTTTTAATTCAGATCATCGCTCTGCCAAACGAATTTTGTGTGGGAGTTACAGATTTTATTATCAATTTTTTTTAAGAGGCATTTTACATTTGATTAGCTGTCTCGCTCGCACAATGAAACATTTTCAAAGATTTTTAAAAAATGTGTCTCATTTGTAGAAAAGTGTTTCATTAACATTAAATTTAATTATACCGTGGATATTTTAGACATATTTGTATATTGTGTAGACATTGACTACAGAGAGAATTAGGTCATCAAAATTTTGCATTTTTGATGACTTAATTCTCGATACACATACACACACACACACACACACACACACACACACACACACACACACATAAACAATAAAAAAACATGTCTAAAATATCTGACATATAATTATATTGAATGTTAATGAAACACTTTTCTTCAAATGAGACACATTTTTTAATAATCTTTAAAAATGTTTCATTGTGCGAGCGAGACAGCCAACCAAATGTAAAATTCCTCTTAAACTTTATTTATAGAAAGTAGTTCAATAGGTACCATATTCTGAATTTGCTACAAAAATTTGGCTGTTGGGTAAAGAGTCACCCTGTCTCTACGAAAGACAAAATAACAACATGTAATGATATTTAAATGATTTATTGTTTGTTAAAAGACCGTCCAGTTTCAATGAAGTCTAGCCTCATTTATTTTGTATTAGAGCTATCATTATGATATTAATGTTAAAGAAATAAAAAGTACGAGTATCAGAAAAAAACTTCTTTTACTGTCGTGTTTTATATACCTAATCAGCTTTTCAATAAATATACACACATACATACTATCACCTCCTTGTCTTTAATGGGGCAGACAGACAAAATATAGGGCTGCAATACCCAAAGGGTGATAATTTTTCAAAACTAAGAACCGACTTCACCCCCAAACTACTCAACCGATTTCGATAAAATTTCTATAAGACCACTCGACAAGTATACCCTTTCAAACAAAAAAAGAATTTTGCCAATCGGTCCAAGCGTTTTCGAAAAATCGGTGAACTTACTAAAAAAAAAAGATCGCGACGAATTGATAACCTCCTCCTTTTTTGGAAGTCGGTTAAAAAAGGGAATCGAAAAAGTGATGAGTTGCTATCTGCATCAGGAATATTATGCACAGCAGTGAGTTTTTAAAGTAGGCTATTTTACTGTGTATGTTTTTAGTTAATATTTTATATAAAAAAAATACCAATGAAAAGAAATATTTTTTTGAAAACAGCTAGAAAAATGGTAAAAAGTATAAGAGTGGGAGCGTGATTGGAATAACTCACCATCTCTTTCGTACGCACGAGATATATTAGCAATGACGTCAAGAGCGCTGGACGTGCCCAAAGAATAATAACCCATGTTATCTCTGGATGTGCCTCCTTTTTCTGTAACTTGACAGTTTCTCCTAGCGTTGTATAACTATCAATAGTTTGATTATCGTTATTTGACCTCGAAAAACCATCACAATATTGATAGAACTATCGATAGTATCGAATAACCGATACTATCGATTGTCAATAGTTTGAAATACTATTGATGAAAGGTAAAACTATAGATACTATTGAATTTAAATATTATCGGTACTATCGATAGTATCGAATTTTGTCGATAGTATCTAAATTCAATAGTATCGATACTATCTATAGTTTTACAGTTCATATCATATCGATACTATTGAATTTAGATTCTATCGGTACTATCGATATTATCCAATACTGTCGATAGTATGTAAATTCAATAGTATCGATACTATCCATAGTTTTACCTTTCATCAATAGTATTGCAAACTATTGACAATCAATACTATTGATAGCATCGGTTTTTTGATACTATCGATAGTACTATCGATATTCTGACTGTTTCTCGAGGTCATAAAAGTGTCGATAGACAATCGATATTGTATACTATTGTACTTTCTCTTTCCATTAGATTTTTTTATTATTGAGCAGATAAAAAAATCATTTTGTTTTTGGTTTCGAATTACGTTACTCACAAATAAAAAACATAATTGATTAAAATACAGTATTACTCTCGTTAACTATTTTATTCTGTTCATTAAAACAATAGCAACTACTTTTTATGTATTTTTATCTGCTCGCTAAGTTCACAATGTCAAATCTAATCATTCAATGCAGATAAGGTGGACCACACATTTATTCACTATCACGTAGTCATTCCTAACGGGGTGGACAGTACCTAAGGTCTAGGCCACTTCTAGCGCGATGATGGACGTGAGTGAAGGTGGCAAAGACAGTTTTTTTTTCAAGTTTTTATTTAGTTTCATCTGTTCTGTTGTCTGTCTGTCTGTAATCAAATCTTGCAAGTTAAATGGGACCCACTTTCCGGTTTTCGATTGAGCTGAAATTTTGCATACGTACGTATACATCGTGGAAGGAACATACCCGTAATAAACCAAACTACGGGCTATTATATACTAGATCACTATGGTATATTGAAATTAAAATAACAGTAAAAAAGCAAAAAGAAATTTGGCATTTCCATTCAATAGTGTGCAGCCGCTCGAGCAATTTGTATGGGAATGACGATTTTTCGTACCACTGGCTCAAAAAAGTCACATTCTATGGCACAAAAAGCGAACTCAACAATAGTCATTTTTAATCTGTAAAAAACAGGAAAAGAAAAATGTACTGAATTTCATTCCGTCTCTAGACCAAGAATTAAAAACAGGGTAAGAAAATTGTACTGAATTTCATTTATCCTTTTTGGGAGAATATATGGTTTAAGTTTGGAATACTTACCGAAATTTCTATTGAACTGAAATCATTTATATATTTTTATCGTAAAAGAAATAACGATTTTGAATCGACAACATGTATCCGCAAAATCCACAAAACCACTTAAATTTCATAATATAAAAAACTAAATCAAGTATGTCATTTTTTGTTTACACCAGCTGTTTAGTTTTCCAAAAAGAAAAAGTAAACTGTCATTTGCGTCTCACACGTACAGCCAAGTTTTCTGCTAACCTATATTCATTTACAACATAAAACATTTTTTATTTTTATGTAACTGGATAAAAATTAATTAAAGTATTATATTATATCTTTTAAAAAATGCCTATCTTTTGCTATTATTGTCTTTATTTTTTCGCAAAGGGTACGAAAAGTAGAGTATTTTCCTCGGTGATAGATAAAGCTGTCTTAGTTTTGGCTCAGGACTCGTCCTAAACGCGATTTAAGTCGTCACCCGCGACAGAAGACACTGCTTTATCCCCTTGGTTAATAATGTACTATTTTAATAATTACTTGTCTCGAAATAGGTACATACCTAATAAAAATAATGAATGGGATTTTCCCAAATTCGCTCGAATGGCTTTCACAATTTGCGCGAAAATAAAAGCAGCTCGAACATTCTACTTTTACATTTTCTTTTTATTTTCTTCGAGACCAACATGGAAGAATTTCATCCTATTTTTCCATAAGCATCTATTTCAGTACTTTGGAATTGTAATTTTTGTTTCCATATGTGTTATGTTATAATAAGTCATAAATAATATGTTATAAAGAAGTTATTCGGTATCATTGGATGAGAATATTTTTATCGTTTACTTACATGAGTTATTAAAATTATTTCGTTCCACATTTGCTCTTCTATGACGAAATAAGGGCCCCTGGTCGGCCTTTAAACACCATTTAAATGTCATGAGGGAGCCACAAGGCCGCAAACACACACAAAGTGAACATTATAATTATAAGTACCTACAGATCTGGAATGAACAATCTGTTTCTTATTGTATTATTAAAAGTTACGTGAGATCACATAACTTAATATTTAAAAACGCACTTCATTGTGCGTTGAGGACATCGAAACCGTCGCATCGCCGTCCCACTTAACAACACCTTTTGATGATCGTCTAAACCGATCGAAACTAATCGGCATTTTCCGACTACACTTCGTGTGTAATACCGTTTTTAAATATTCTGTTTCTTATTTATTTAATTGAAAACTTTTATAACAAAATGAGATTTATATAAGTAGTTATATTTATATTTTTAAGGATTCCATACCCAAAGGGTAAAAACGGGACCCTATTACTAACTCCAGAAAACTCCGCTGTCCGTCCGTCCATCTATCTGTTTGTTTGTTTGTCACCAGACTATATATCTTGAACCGTGATAGTAGTTGAAATATTCACAGATGATGTATTTCTGTTTCCGCTATAGCAACAAATACTAAAAATAAAAAATAATAACATTTAAGCTGGACTGCCACACAACAAACGTGATTTTTATAGATAACTAGCTGACCCGGCATACGTTGTTTTGCCAAAATTGATGATTGTATGTATTTTTGTATGTTGTATCATAAAAAAATAGAAATTAAAAATATTGTCTAAAAAATAAAAAATAAATTTAGGGGTGGACTACCCCTAACATTTAGGGGGATGAAAAATAGATGTTGGCCGATTCTCATAGATACCGGATAAGCACAAAAAATTTCATCAAAATCGGTTAAGCCGTTTCGGAGGAGTATGGCAACGAAAACTGTGACACGAGAATTTTATATATTAGATGGTTCGGAACTCTTCGCACGCGAGTCTCACTCGCACTTGGCCACTTAGGGTCCCGTTTTTACCCTTTGGGTACGGCGCTACGGACCGGTGCCTCCACTGCTTATCCCCACCAGTGGGGTCACGAGGACTTTTAAGTACTGATATCTCCATGGTAGTGGCACCCTAAAAACTAAATTTCAAATCCAAATGTGGTTCAAATAAAAAAAAACGATGTGTATAATATTCCTGCCCAAACGGTTTTGGAACTGGTTTCGCGTCTGCGCTGTCAAGAGCTCGACCCTCATGAGGATTCCTCACCAGGCGCAACTTTGAGTTTTTACTTATGAGATGACGTACAGTCGAGTACCAAGATACCTGACCAGGCCCTCTACTTATATCTTCAAATTTCTCTTAAACTAAAAATAATATTAACATGAAAATGAATATTCAGAAAGACTTAATTAAAATCTATCTGAATATAAATTTTCATGTTAATATCATTTTTAGTAAAAGAGTAAATTCAAGATATAAGTAGAGGGCCTGGTCAGGTATCTTGGTACTTGACTGTACATTGTACGGTTATTTTCAAATCATAGATGCTTCCATGTTGCTATACTTAGCGGGGCCCTTGCTCCTAGAAAAATATGTTATATTATATCTTATATCTAAATATATATAACTCAAAGGTGACTGACTGACATAGTGATCTATCAACGCACAGCCCAAACCACTGGACGGATCGGGCTTCATGCAGGTAGATGTTATGACGTAGGCATCCGCTAAGAAAGGATTTTGATCAATTCTACCCCCAAGGGGATAAAATAGGGGATGAAATTTTGTATGAAACTTTGTCAATTTTAAACCGATCGGGCTTAGACTTTGCATGCATAAAGCTACTATGACGTAGGCATCCCCTAAGAAAGGATTTTGATAAATTACACCCGTGCGCGAGCGAAGCCGCGGGCAAAAGCTAGTAATTAATATACATAAGATCGTTATGATCCTTGCTGAAAGACTTTTAACGTGTATTGAACTCATTTGTACCAAGATGGTTTTAAGGTAAATTAGAAATTTCCAAAAAACAAAAACTCGTAAGAAACCTAAAAATTGGGTATTTTCTTAGATCAAAGGTAAATTATTTTGTACTGATAAGAAAATAAAAAGTCGCAAAATAATGTCACTTGTCAATTAAAATATCCATTTTAACGTGATTTTAGATTTATTTTGCAGAAAAACTGATAATAAGAGCGCTATTTGACTCCTACAAACTATAACTCAGCCATTGTACTCATTTAATTTAAAATTATTTCTTAGTGTTAAGTGTTTCTTTTGGTATACAAAAAAGTGATATCTATCTATCTATGACTTCATCTGCCTCTATTACATAGAAAATGTTTGTTTTGACGTTTAGAAAAAAGTATCTGATTTGACTAAAATATATAGCTTATTGTATAAATCTAAAACTGATCCCGGCTTTTGCCAAACTATGGGACCTAAATCCATAAACACTATCACAGTGTGTTTGGCAGTCTACCAGGTTTCAACCATAGACACAGAATTTTTATAAGTAGTACATATAGAACAGAATCTCCATGCAATATGCGTCCCCGTTCCCCGTCCCCGCATCTCTCCCCCGTTCTCGCCTCGCTTGCTTAACACCCTCCACAAGGCGTGAACGGGGACCCATAGTGCGTGGGACCTTAGGAGATTCAGTTCTGAAAAGCTGATATTTCTTGTTACAGAAGACAACAAAAACAGATCCCAGCCAGCCCGACACTTCCCAGTCTGAAGCCGAGCCCTTTACAACGCAAGCGCCTGATTCACTCGAAAATCTTGACACAAAGTCTGTATACAATCTACATCAGTCAGGAACCTGCGTGAAAGGCCTCGTTCGAGAATGTCATTTTTCAATGAACACATTAGCGACAGCCAAATCGCTAAAATCTGCTTTCTTCCAAGACATCGCCGAAAACTTGAAAGTCTTAAACTTATCTGGTGTAACAAATTTAACACTGCCGTCTCTCAAAACTGCTTTGAAGAGAACAAAGCAATTAACTGACTTAGACGTATCAGGCACCAAAATAAACATGCCAGATTTTTTAGAAATTGTAAAAGTAAGAAAAACACTAACAGGCATCGCTATTAACTTCTCTTTCGGCCATCACAGGCAAGCGATTGGAAACAAATTGATATCACGGTATCAGCGTGCTTTTAAAGGTTTCAAGAATGTAAAATTTATTGGATCAGAAGATGAAACTTTCCGTCTTGGCGACGAAGCTTTACAAGTACTTCAGAACGCTAATCTTTTGAATTTGACTTTTATCATAGACTGGAAGTTTGCTTGTTCTCGTTTCGATTTTGATGATGTGGATGAGGATGATGACACTATGGAAATGGTGACATTGTCACAATTTTATGTCTATTTTATGCGAGGCACTCCCGAGCAAGCATTGAAATTGCCTATTTTTTATATAATGGATTTTAACGAGTATGAAATTATTATTATCCATGAAAAAAGTTCTTTAGAAAATCAGAATGTTTTTGCAACGCCACTTCTAAAAAATATGATTACCGAAAAATTTGGCGATGTGAAAGGCTTGTTTGAGTATACTCCAGAGTCATCGGAAGAGTTTGTAGACAAGCTAAAGTCTATGTACCATTGGATAAATTCAAAACAACTTAAAATCATGTTTTGGGATAAAGAGGATACCGAATTCGACGAGCAATTTAATTCAAAGTTAATAAGTTTATTTAAAGAACATTATGTTTTTACTGTTGACTCTTCTGCACAAGTACCAAAGGGATATGAATGGTACTACGTTAGATTTTCACATGATATTCAAAATACTGAATCAAATTTTTATGAAAACGCTTTCAAGGAAAAGGAAAATATTAAATTAAAAACCCTATTTAATATGAAAAACGCAAAGCTATTGGTAAATGATTGCGCCTTTCTAAAAAGAATACGTCACTTAGTCTTATACTTTCATGACTGCGATTCAACTTTCTTTGATATTTTATTCGAAAACTGTAATTCTTTAGTGACATTAGAAATAGATGGCTACAAATCAAATGATTCAATTATACTCCAGTCTATTGAAAAATGTAAAACTTTGAAGAACATTCATATAAGCGGAGAAACATACAAGCTTTCACCTTTGTATTATTATTTGGGTAATTGTCAAAGTCTCGAGAATATTGCCTTGGTGTATGAGGAACAGCGCAGCAATCTGCCAGATCCAACACACGTGTTCGAAAATTGCGAGAATTTGTATAGTTTTCGTGTCCAGAGCTCTTGGTTTTCCGCCTGTCGCGGCTACAAGGAACCGTATGAGTTTGAACTAAACAAATATAAAAAAATTCGATCTAAACTTGGCAGAGATGGACTAAACATAGAAATTCAGTCATCCTGTGAATATTTATACAGCCCATATATGAGTGTTTTTAAGACCTATTAAGAGCTACACAGTGAGCGTATTTAGAATTTAAATAGTGCTTTAGATTTTTAATAGTACTCTTACTAGAAAAAATATCACAAATTAAGGTTTTTACATTTTGTTATTGTGATAAGTTAGAGGGAGTAGCTGTTTACACTTCACTTGTATTATTGAAATATCCTAAGTAAGTATATGTTTATCATTAGATACAAAATTCCCATCGATGATTGGGTTCATTCCGTATGAACAAAAAGGAGAAATACTTAAACAAAATTTGTCCCACAGAAATTTCAGGTAGGCTGATGTATGGGAGGTTAACATTATTTTAGGACATATTTTCTATCTTTTTTATTCATAATTGGCATAAAGAGCATTTAAAAATTACGCTCTGAAATAAATGTCTAAAACACTTTCTATTATTTTGTGAGCTACCATACCATAGGCTAAAAAAAACCTTTCTATTTTTAAATATGTAGCTAGTCGGCCACGCTGCCAAGGGTTGATACTTTATTAAGTCCAAAAATTTCGTAGTTTTTTTAGTGTTAGTTTAAATTATAACTTAGTTTTAATATAAATGTTATAATTTTATAAATTTAATATAGTTTTTTTCCATACTAACTTGTTAAGTTAAGGTTAAACTAGTCGATACTTTTTTTATTCAAATTTCGGAGGGGTTTTCCTCCAGTTTGACATTTTACATCCAAAGTGTAAATTGATATCGTTTTGTCTTATTATAAATTTAATCTGTACGGATACAGAATAATAAAATAAAAAACCATTAAAAAGTTATATGAGCATAATTGAGCCATCAAAGATTTTTTTTTTTTGCTTTAGGCGTATATAAGTAACAAAAGAAGGTTATACACCCGCAGACCAGAATTTCATTTGCCATAATTTCATCTGCTATAATGATCAACAGACATAATATTGTTTCTCAAAATTTCATTTGTCATACTCGATGTTTACTATATTAGCCACGTGCTAGAAACTTTATTTTCCATAAAGTCAATTTCAACAATATCACTTGTAATTATCATTGTAAGCCGTAATTATCATATGCCATAACATCGTTTGCCATCGTAATTACTTGCTATCAGAAAGTAGGTTAGGAGTTAGAACTGTGACCGCCTTAGAAACGACTTGCTACCAGAAAGTAGGTTAGGTTAGCTTAGAACTGTGACCCCCGCAGAAACGACTTGCGACCGGAAAGTAGATTAGGTTAAGTTAGAACTATGACCCCCTCAAAAACGACTTGCTACCAGAAAGTAGGTTAGGTTAAGTTAGAACTGTGACCCTTTCAAAAACGACTTGCTATATAACGTATTGATTATAGTGATAAGTAGGTATTAGAAATAAAAACAATTTAATAAACAATTTAAAAATAATCATATTATCATATATTCATTACAATTACATAATTTTTTACTTAGGTTTGGTTTGGTTAGGTTAGGTTAGAACATGAAAGACTAAGGAAAAATCTGTATTGTAATAGACACCCGTTAGGTGAGACAGCATGCTTTTGGACCAAGCCCACCTGTGAGTTCGAGCCCCAAACTAGTTCAACCCTAGTTACAAAACTTTGACCTTTTCACTTATATTTAAAGATTTTTGACGTGACTAAGTCTTATAATTCGATGGAGCCGGCTGCACGCACGAAAAAACATGACGCATGCGGCGTTACCTCGCCCTGAGGCGTTCCATTTAAGGCTTGAAGTGCAAGCGAGAGCGCGCCACGAGCGACAAAGAGGCACAATCGGCCTCGACGTTGTCACGTTCAACTATCGTCAGTAAACCGACTTTACAGACAACCGTTTTTTTAAGTAATTATAAGGTTTGGTATATTTTATGTTCAAAATAGGCATATGTTTGAAATAAACTTTTAATTTTAATTACTGTTTTATTTATGAACGACGACTTAACTTCTTGAGTTGTTAAATTCAATACGGAGCTGCGTAAAATTGTTGCGCAATTTACGCTGTGCATTCGATTTCATACAAAAATTCTGCTTGTGCCACGCGACATGGCGACGCATAATTACTTACTTTCAATTTCTATAGAATGTACTTGTAAATTACGCGACTCGCGAGTCAAAAGAGACATTAATTTGCCTATACCTTATTAGAGTCATACATCATTGATTGGCGATGCTTCCATCAATGATCATCGTGTTTCAGGCACTGGCCGAGTGCCTAGACGGCAAGGCATGGGCCGTTGTACATGGGAGAAAATACGAATCATGATTCGGACAGGCGAAGCGGTTAGCAACCTAACATTATTGTGATTCCCTATCCATCTCTGCACTCACCAATGCACTAAATGTAGCCTTTGGGTTGTACTGCTCTGAGCCCTGTCTGTCCCGCTAGGGATAAAAATGTGCATCTGTATCTGTAATATTCGGCAGATTCAGTCATTGAACAGTGAGCACAGAATGCAGAGAACAAAGCCTTTCCGTTCTGCTCGTGGACAATACCTGAAAGACATCATTAAGCGGAGCCCTCTTTATCCGATACCGGATTTTAAGGCGTATTTTGGACTGTGAAGAATTTTTCCATTTTACTAAACGAGCTTTCTTTTATACAATTCATTGGGTTGAATTCTCGTTTTTCAAGACCAAGAATAAAAAATTGAGACCGAGATACGGCTGTGTGTGAACACAGATATCATTGAAGATTGATAATTTAAGTTAGTCTGTAAGGTCCCTACCTTACAGACTAACTTAAATTATCAATCTTAAATTATCAAGCCCGTGGTTTGATTTATTACGGGTATGTCCCTACATACCCGTAATAAATCAAACCACGGGCTGTACTAGATCAGTATAGAATAATGAAATTAAAATAACAGTCAAAAAGCAAAAAAAAAAAACTTCCACATTGTATAAATGTGTTTTGTTGCTTGCAATAAACATTTTTTATTATTCTTTGTAAAACAACTAAAAAAAATGTAAGTCTATGAAAACAACCGTATGAGTATATAACTACATCTACAACATTCGTATAAACGCGCGTCAATGTGTGAGTGAAACGTAAACTAATAGTAAATCGACTCCCGTGATCGATTCAGTGATATTGATGTGACATCTGTGTTTTACCATCTTTGCTACTTTTACAACAAAGAGCTCATTCTTTTGGTACCTTGTTACTTTACTACTTCGATGTGATCATACCAAACGCGAGATTATAATGCCTGTTTAGTTCGGCCGGAAGCCGGAGGCGTTCTAAAATAAGTACTTTTTGCACTTTTCGCTTGCTTGGGCTCAGCCATATCGGCTCGGCCGAAGCGCGCTGAAGTGTAGTCAGAGAATAAGTACTTACTAATACTCACGTAACGTAGTAAAAAAAAATTAAGTCTATGCACGTACCGAAGTCTTACTCAGAAAAGAAATTCAAGAAATATCTATTCAATGTGGTTAGCGCTATGGTCTAATTTCGCTCATGTCAGAACTCCGCACCTCTTAGTTTAGGTACCTAGACATCCATTGCAAGCCAATTTAATTTATTTTGGACAAACGATTCATGTAACTGAATTTTCACCTCTAATAATAATAATTTAGGTATATTTTCGATATCCACACGGGTAACACAGGCCTGGTTTAGTGTAAATTACAACGAAAAAATCCAGCGTGTTTGCTGACCGAAATGAACAGGCATTTGTAATTTCGCGTTTGGGCACTTCGGGCGGGCCCTATGAGTACTTCGCGACGATATAGTATTGCGGGCTCTTGTTTATTGTGAAACTTAAATAGGGCAGACGTGTCCTTCGCTCAGATTTTTTATTACGCAAGTGTTACGCAACACGACACTTCAATAAAATTGACTCGGCTCAGCATTTGTGATTGAGAAATTGAGGAAACGGAATGGAGAAGAAACGAGCAAAGTCACCTCAGAACACTTCCGCGGCAAAGAAGCAGGTAATTCTTCTTTAAAAACTTAATGTAAAATGTAGGTATTGTTTATCTAAAGTGTTTACTCAATAGTGTGTATTATTTGTAGTTTTGATGATTATTTTGAACATAGTTTTTTTTTTTCGCCACATACCTATTCAAGTTTTGCACTACCCTTGACATTCTCCACATCACCCGTTTGGTTGACTGGTAGATGAGGCCTTAGGCCTTAAGTCCGCCATTACTCTTGTATCTGTGTATGCAGTTAAATAAATATTTCATTCTTTAACCGACATAAAATATTATTTAGGTACTTTTTATTCAACTCCAAAAAAAAGTGGTCAATTTGGTTCCTTCCGTCAGTGAGGTATCACCATCATCACCATTTCAGCCGCATAACGTCCACTGCTGGACATAGGCCTCTCCCAAGGATTTCCAAAACGACCGATCAAGAGCGGCCTGCATCCAGCGCTTTCCAGCGACCTTGGTCAGGTTGACCCACTGCGCTCGCCAGCCCGCCGCCAAGCGTGGCGAGTATGGCAAAATCCACCTGATGGATAGAAACAGTTCGGTATTAACCGTCTAAAAACATTTTTTGGAACGAAATTCGTTTTCGGACGGTACGGACTTGGCGGATGGGGGGCTAGACGAAAAAAAGTGTAAGTAAGATTTTGCCGTACCTAACTTTTTTGCATCACGAATTCTTTTTTAAACTTCGTTCCACAACACTAACGCATTTTTACTGGAATGAAGTTCCTTTTCGGACGGTACGTTTTGTTTTAAAGTTTTTTGAGAGGGTATACTTTCTATGTGGTCCAATAGAAACTTTATAAATATATTTTTTTTTTTTACAATTTATTGGTTTAGGCATTTGTCCTCAATCTCACCTGATGGAAAGCGACGATGAAGACTGGGATGAAGCATGCCTATCCAAAAGATACCCATTCAATCTACTTTTGAATGTCCCGGGGCTGTACTTCTCTGGGAATATAGACGCAGGCAGTTCATTCCACACCTTAGCTACTCGAACCAAAAAGGAATTGTCAAAGCGTTTAGTTCGAGACTTAGGTATTTCAACGAGAAAGGGGTGAAACCCCTGTCCGCACCTCGTAGTCCGATAGAGAAATGGTGAGGGTTTCACGAGATCAAAAAGAGCCTTCGAACACTCTCCAAAATGTATCCTATAGAACCGATAAGCAGGCTACTTTGCGACGATGCTCTAGGGACTGCAATTTTCTATTCGAAAGCTCATTGTTTGTGAATGTCAGTGGTGTTCAATCTTTTGTACCTATAGGTATTAACTTTAGTTTTACTTTTATTGAAATATCTTTTTACGTGTTAAATACTTGTTTAATTCTGTTTTACCCATTTTTTTATTTTACTTTAAAAAGTCATTCCAATATGTTCGGTAAATTTTGGTGGTTTTCCTTGTCTGATTGTTGTGTGAGTGTGTGTGTGTAAGGCCATTGCGTTTATTTTCTCAAAAAAACAATGAAGTAATTTTGATTATTGTACGTCTCTACCTAGATACTTTATCGAGTAAAAGAGGAAACTGTATATACACACATTATAATAAAAATAATATAACCATGATAACATTTATCTAATAAATATACGTTTGAAGTTCGCAAATATGAGGTCAATGTCAAATCTAATGATTTAATTTAAAATTAAGATATAGTGGACCACGCATTAAACACTTTCACGTCTTTACTCCTAACGGAGCAGACAGTACCTAGGGTCGTAGGACCCGAAAGTAATGTTCAACATGAAAGTATGGAAAATAAGTTTTTGAAACAATATAATTATTTTAAAAAAAAAACAAGCTTTTATCTCCAGTACTCCTCAAGACGAATCAAACGAGCCCAAATTCGATGGGATTGCGTCGTTTCATAACAGAGTTCCTATGGCCACCTTCCAACTCCACCATCAAATCAGCTGCATGTCATCATAATATTGCATTGTCACGCGATATACGTATGGGTGCAAAATTTCAGCTCAATCGGAGACCGGGAAGTGGGTCAAAAACTTGCAAGATTTTATTACAGACAGACAGGTGAAACTAAATAAAAGCTTGTAAAATTGTACTAGCTTTTATAGTGAGGCCAAAGTTTTTATTAAGACAAATTAAAAAAGCAAAATCCCGATGGAGTTGCGTCGATTTATCACTGAGTTCTATCGACTGCCTTCCGTCTCCGAGATCAGACCCTAGACTCGTCTACCACAAAGTGCTCGTCAAGAGAAATCAAACGAGTCCTATTCAATGAGTTATGTTGCTTTATAACTAAGTTTTGTCAAATATCTCCCGGCTCCATCATCAGAACAGCTCATTGACTCCACAATATTGTATTGTCATGACTTACACAAGTATGCAAAATTTCAGCTCAATCGGTTGAGGATAACTGGTTGAAAATTGAGTTGCAATTAACCTTAACAAACATATACAATATGTAACAAAAATACCGTCATCATTATGAACAACTTTTCCTATTGGGCCAATGATTGAAACTCGAAAAAAGTCGACATTTTCATACAAAAGTGTTCGGTCGATTTTTTCTTTGAGTTTTAAGCATTGGTCCCACAGGAAAAGTTGTTCATATTGACGGTCCGATTTGCTTCTACAAGGATCGGACGGGGTTTTTGTTACATATTGTATACAAGATACATTGCACGCAAGATGTAAAATGGAGTCAAGATGTGCAGGGTTGCTGGACGCATCACCTGTTGATAAAATTCAGATAGTCGCCCATTCCCTCGATCGGCTTTTATGATCCAGGTACAGTAACAGCTGGTAGACTCAACTTACTCTCAGACCAGCAAAGAAGAAAGTAGTTGCTGGTTCTCTACCAGCGTAGATCGTAAAAACCAATAGAGGCAATGCGCGATGGTCTATCACTTATGAAGGCAAATGTCATGAAATTCGTGTTACGTTATTTATGGATGGTCCCTATGAATGTTTGAGAATCACAAACTGCTCGGCTGCCGCACACAATCACTCGGCTTGGCAACTGCCGAATTATGACGGTTGCCATGGCAATGAAGATTTCTTATATACAACGTAGAAGGGACATACCAGTAATAAATCGAACCACGGGCTATACTAAATCACTCTAGTATGTTGAAATTAAAATAACAGACAAAACACAAAAACAAATCGGCATTTCCATACAAAAGTGTCCAGCCGCCCGGGCAATTTGTTTGGGAATATTTTTTTATTTTATTTTTGACTGTTATTTTAATTTTATTATACTATAGTGATCTAGAATAGCCCGTGGTTCGATCTATTACGGGTATGTCCCTTGCAGGTTGTATTGATATTAAATAGATTTTCGTTAGCAACACACGTATTTGCGACAGTTTCCTATAATTAAAACAAGGAAGGCCCCTGGTAGACCTTGAAATACCGTTTATTACCATACTAGACCTTGAATTGAAATACCGTTTATTAGAATGCGTGAGACCCAAGGTTATAAACAAGCCACATCCAATAATATTTTTTTATCAATACGTTATAGATATAATCACTAGTTTTGTCGCTAGGTAGTTTTATACATAATTCAGTAAACAGTACGTCAAAAAGATTATAAAAAAAAACGGCAATGCGCGAGTTGAAGTTGCAATGCCGAAGATTTTTCGTAATTAAACGTATTAAATTTGAGTTTACCACTTTTTTTTTATTGTTAGAATATTTATACTATTTTTCTTAATCTACGAGCAAAAAGCTGTATGTCGTATTTTTTTTTTTTAATTTTAGACTCATTAGTTTCGGAGGGCTTTGGCGGTCAGGGACCACTTTTCATAGTGTCCATTCAGGAGGGATGGTAAATTTTTGTCTTCTTTCATGAATAAAATCAAAACTATTTATTTTACGATAAAAAAATAAATTCAATATGTAAAAAAAACCTGTCCGATCCTTGCAGGAGCAACTTAGACCGTCAATATGAACTTTTCCAATGGGAATAATGCTTGAATCTCGAAAAATACTGACATTTTCATACAAAAGTGTTCGGCTGGCCCGGCAATTTGTATTAACATGACAATTTTTTTCTCTGATAGATAAAATCACTAGTTTTGTCGCTAGATAGCTTTATACATATAGTCCGGTAGCGCTAGGTTTTTAAGTTTCAAGAATATTAGATATTTCGATTTTTCGCATATAGTTTCTAGACCCCTTGACCAACCTAAAACATGACGTTGTGTCATCTTCGATGTTTGCTTGGGTAGAAATTTAGGTATTTGCCTTTTCGAACATTATGAGATGAAAAGAAAATTAGAGATGAATTTTTCACTTGCATGACAATAACTACGTGGTGTCTGATGTACAAAAGCTTTTTGTGTCATCATCTGGCCACAGGATCAGTGTCATTTCACAAATACTTAATATTTCGCTCAAATAGCTCTTTAAGAATATTAGAATTTTATAAATAGGTATTACACGCTATAGAGCACTAATATATGTGTTTCAAAATGTTTTGTGTCACATTTCATCCACGATATCTTATTGTATTTTATTTTTTTAATTCAATACTCTGTAAAAGACACAAAAGATTATTAGTGTTATTAGAGTTTCGTCTTTTTCATTATTGTAGTGTGATAAACCACAATTCGTAGTTTGTGTCATCTCCATCCAGGCAATCTTATTAATTGAAAAAAATTAAATATTTCCGCGCCAAAACTCAAAGTGCGCGAGAAGACAGGGCGAGCTTGGGGGCACGCATGGGTGCGCGGGGACGGGTATGTGCGTGACATACCGGCACAGTATCTGTCCGCCGTGCCGGCCACAGCGCGCGTTACTAATTATTTTGGATTTTTAGCTGACTACGGCAAAGCCATGAGGAAGGGAAGTGATTTTAGCAGTCTATGTATGTGGGTGTGTATGTATGTCTGTTTCCCCGTAGCATCCAAATCGTTTGTTCAATTTTCACAAAATATACATATACATATAATCGATTCGTCATTATTGTCCGGGTGACATAGCTACTAATTTGTATGCAAAAAACGTATATAACGAATGTTAAATACAATAAATTTAGAGTATAATATAACATATGACTCGCGTAGTCGGGTATTAGTTTTTTAAACTTATATCTTGTTATTTTATAGGTTCTAACAAAAGCTTCATTTAGAAGTACTTTGATTATTTTTTCCGTAGGTGTCAGTGACCAACATGTTACAAAGGTTCCTTGAATGACGTACTTATGTGTGCAACAACTGCAAAAGAAGGATCATTTTTTTCACGTGTCTTTTATGTTAGTAAGTATGTTTGATTTATAGGTAAAGGTGTATATTGTTTGTTCTCCGTGTGTCTGTTCTACCTAACGATGATGACCGGCACTACTGTAACCTTAGCACGAGTAGGTTCTTATGTGCTGCTTCTGAGCACGCGAGATACTTCTCGTGTAAGATTTGTACAAAATGATATGTTGATTTAAAAAATTTGATTGTGATGGTTGACTGTATCAATCGGCATTAAAAAATGGGACGTTGTTCACAATTTTGGTTATTTATTATAAGCATGGGTTTCATTCAACCAAGCTATTAAATGCAGTTCTTCCTGTTTATTTTTGACAATGAACCTATACAAACTTGTTTAGGTATACGTACATATACTCAATTCACACAAACACAAGTTTATTTGCCAGGAATATTAAAAAAATCCTGACTTTCAATAGTTTCATATGTAAACGCCATTTAGTGATGGGTGGAGGAACTGTATAGTAGAATGAATATCCGTAGCAACATCCAATATTTGACTGAAGTAAACTACAAAACGGCCCAACCGATGTTTATCAATCATAGCTAAGAACCACCTATTATTATATTATTTATTATTCTGTGGTAACGTAGATATGCACGTAGGTTAGTATTTTGTTATAATATAAGTGCTCTGAGTTTTTAATTTTGGAGTTTTTGCACCACCTGTCAGCACCACCTGTAAGTTGACTGGTGGAAAAGGCCTACGGCCTTAAGTCCATCAATTACAATTTTATGTAATAAAGTTAAATAAATAAACCACCGCAAAGCCGCATTGAAATCGGTTCATCTGTTCGAGCGCTAAGATACCACAGACAGGCACACAGAGAGACAGACGGATAGACTGAAAGACATTAGCGTCAAACTTATAATACCTCTCTTTTTTTTTCGGAGGTTAAAACCTCTTAAACTTAGATACACACTTGTATATTAAGTCACTTTTTAGATTTTACGCACAAACCCACATACATACAAAATTACTTACCGACATACTTTCACAAACAAATTAGGCAATTTGTAACACACATTTCCCTCCTTCGGCAGTCGGGTACAAATAAGCTGTGAATAAAATTACGCAAGGTACATCGAACACGCAATAGTAATGTAAAGATGGGCGGTAGGCAAATATAAATACCCAATCTACCCATTTGGTGGGTAGATTGGTTCACGACTAATAATCTGGCCTTAAACACACAAAAGACTAAGTGCGTTAATTTTTCACTATTGAATAAACCCAATACTCACATACCTTTGAGTCTTAATGGCCAAGTTCTAGAACGGGTACCCAACACCAAATTTTTTGGCATAACTGTGTAGACTGGAACTTAAAATAGGATAACCACTTCCAAGAAACTTAGTTCGGCAGCATATGCTGTGAGGAGGGTCAGACGGAGTACTAACGTTTAAACTGCTAGGCTAGTATACTTTAGTTATTTTCATAGCATAATGTCATATGGCTTGCTCTTATGGGGTAAAGCGGCTAACATACATGCTATCTCTGTGCTACAAAAGAGAGCAATTCGGTCAATCTACGGACTAAAATCACGCGATTCCTTAAGAGAGTTATTTAAATCTATAAATATTCTTACTGTGACATCTCAATTTATTTACGACAATCTTCTTTTTGTTAAGTCTAGGTTAAATAATTTCAAGAAAAATAGTGATGTTCACAGTTATAATACGCGCAACAAAAATCAGCTTCATACGCCTAAATTTCGACTTGCTAAAACTAGAAAGTCACTCTTAGGTCTAGGTATAACATTATTTAATAAACTTCCCGACGCGATCGTTAACCTACCAATGGCAAAATTTAAAATACATGTTAAAAAAGTTTTATTGAATAATGCGTACTATACTATCAATGATTATTTAAGAGATAAAAACGCTTGGATACTTCCTAAACATTTTCCATTACACTCCACACATGAAACATAAAATAGCTGCATTTTATGTTACCATAATAAGCTTACTTTAAAAACATGTAAATGCTCTGCGATCAATAGGTGACCAACATATAACTAATATTTTCTCTTGACAAGGTCTGCGAGTTCGGGTTTTTCATGCTCACTAAAATGTCCAATCCGGTGGTGGCGTCGCTGGTCGGGTCATTGGATTCCCTCTTATATGGTTGAGTTTAACGATGGCTGATCCGTACGTCAACTCGTGAACGGGTGCTGCCGGGAGGGACTGGTCAACTCGACTTCGCTTTTTTGACTATTTAATATTTTTTTATTTTTTTCTACGCAATTTATATTTGTTTACTTGTTCGCAAACATTACATGTTATAATGTGTCAACATTGTATTATATTATAAGTATTTATTAATTAAAAGACAATAATAATAATATGACAAAGCCCTTCTGGCGAGTAGGCGACCAATACTGTGAAAATGAGTTTCTTTCGGCGTTTCTTCTCAGCAGTGGTCGTTACGAAGCGCTGGTATCGGTAGCTTTTTTTAAAAATAAATTTAATTTTAATATACTTTACACGTAACATAGATTATACGTATTGATGTGTAAAAGTGCCTGTTAAGGTCTAATTACTGAATAAACATTTGAATCTTTGAATTTTTGAATCTTGAATCTTAGATTAAATTATATATTATAAGTAAATTCTTCACAACACCTGTCGGAAAGCGCGTGCAAACTTGTGATGTCCCGCATTAAATTACCGTTACCAGTACTTTACTATAGGGGAATATTTTCAGTAAGTTTCTATTGTTACCGGTAATATTCCCAAATGCTGGTAATATTGTTTAATAGATATCGTCTTGTTAGTCTTGTTAATTTATTTATGTAATATTTCTTAAAATGCGCACGTACACTCTTCCAAGCTGCTTCTCTTCCCGTGCAGATCGTAAAAGCCATTCGAGGGAATAGGCGAAAATGCGAACCATGTTAATAGGTGATGCGGCGAGCAACCCATCATTGTTTCGATTCCTAGGGATCCATAGCAAACCCTTATAGTTTCGTCTGTCTGCGGTTTTACTCAGAGACTATGAGTACTAGAAAGCTGTAATTTGGCAAATTATCACTATCATGGTGGGAAACGCTTGTCTCTAAATCGTGTTTGGGACAATAAACAATAAAAATATTATCTATCCCAACTACTTCTGCTTCAGAAGAGAGATCTTTTTTACTTTCGCCAACATACATCCAAAAAAAGAAACAAATTGACGACAAACAGAGAGAGAGAGAGAATACTTACTTTTTATATTCCCAAACAGAAACTTGTCAAGAAATTTACTAAATAACTATAGTAACATAGAGAAAATACCCAGAATGTTACTGTATGGTAAGTTACTCAGTAAGTTTCTCGAAACTTACTCGGTAAGTTACTAGTAATATTAGTAAAATAATATTTAGAATTATAATTTTGGTTGCATTTAAACTAGAAGTGGTAGAAGTCTTATCGTATCACTGATAATCACAAATGAAATATATTGAAAAAAAATGTTTTTCTATGTTACCTTATATTACTACTTTTTGGGAATGTTAACAGTAACGTTACTGGGAAAATACTCGACTTGATTATGTTACCGGTAACGGCAGATCACTAGTGCTATAATATGCTTAAAATTCAGGTACACGTCATATGCGATACTAAAATATATGAAACCACCATACTAATTATACAATGAAAATAGGCTGCTTTAACTTATTATAAGACCTTAAATGAGATGTCAACGTACTTGTATGAGCCTTACCTTCATATAAAAAATAGAGAAGTATTTTTTGACTGCTCGTCCAAGAGCCAAAACTACTCACAAAATAGTTTGCCGGATATTTATCCGAATTTACCCTTTGTATGGAAACAGCGATCTTGAAATAAAAAAGCAGGTTTCTGATCCTAGGCACCCTAGGCACTTTATGGAGCTGAACCCTATACCAGCCGACTTGTAAGCCACAATAGTTTTGTTAACACAATACAACTTGAAGGCTCACCAAAATCCTCCCGGATCCAACTGTAGCGCAGCAGACATCCACCCCCTCCTGATTTCATTCAACCATGCATCGGAGAATAACATAATCTAAAAATTTTTTTTTTCTTAAATTTCATTTGTGATTATAGTGATCCGATAAGACTTCTACCACTTCTCTAGTTTAAATGCAACCAAAATTATAATTCTAAATATTTTTTTCCCAATATTACTAGTAACTTACCGAGTAAGTTTCAAGAAACTTACTGAGTATCTTACCATACAGCAACTTTCCTAGTAACTTACCGAGTAAGTTTCGAGAAAGTAACTGAGTAGCTTACCATACAGTAACTTTCTGAGTATTTTTTCTATGTTACTATCAAGTTATTTAGTAAATTTCTTGACAAGTTTCTGTTTGGGAATATAAATAGTAAGTTTACTCTCCTCTCTCTCTCTCTCTCTCTGTTTGTCGTCAATTTGTTTTTTTTTTAAATGTATTTTGGCGAAAGTAAAAAAGGTCTCTCTACTGAAGCAGAAGTGGCTGGGATAGATAGTATTTTTATTAAGACGAAACTATAAGGGTTTGCTATGGAACCCTAGGAATCGAAACAATGATGGGTTGCTAGCCGCATCACCCATGAACATGGTTCGCATTTTAGCCCATTACCTCGATCGGCTTTGTCAAAAAAAAAAATATTTTGTACTGATAAAAGAATAAAAGTCACAAAATAATGTCACTTGACATTGATCATATCCATTTTCAACGTGATTTTAGATGTAATATGGCAGAAAAACCGATAATATGAGCGCTATTTGACTCTAAGAAACTCTGACGTCACGCCGTGCTATTTCATTCAAATCCCATAGACGATGTTTGTTTTGACGTTTAGAAAAAAGTTTCTAATTAGACTTGTTGGAAACTAGCGGATTATATGTTGAAATAAGTAAAGACAGATTAAATACTATGTCAATATATTAGTATCCTCATACATATAAGGAGTGTACATTTTTTTTACTGCTCAAACAATAGCCAAATTTACTGATAATGGGGTTGGTCCCATAACAAAAAATATTCGTATTGACGAGTTCTTAAATACCCCGTAAACTTGTTATAACATTTCCCACAAAATAATATGCCGGGTATTTATCGGAATCTACCCGTTGTATGGGAATAACATACGAATTAACACGTCTTAGTTTACATGTTTTGTTGTCAAGTGTTGGTCCACCTGATTATATGTTAAAATAAGCAAAAAGACATCAAATGCGATATCTTAAATGAGTAAATTTTTATGAAGCTCATCAAACAGCCAAAACTACTGATTTCAGGGTTTGTTCCAGAACAAAATATATGCGTATTGATGATTTCTTTGATCCCTTATCAACTCGTTATAATATTTCCCTCAAAAAATATGCCGCGTAAATTGACAGGTGTTAGTTTTCATTTATTTTGCTGGAAAATGTTTTTTGACCCAATTATATGTTATAATAAGCAAACAGAAATAAAATAAGATGAAATCTGTATATATGGACAGCATTAGGGATTTTAATCTTTGATATTTATTCTATGTCAATATATGTTATTTAATAATACATAGCATAACCATTTCAAACATTCATATACAAAGTTAGCAGACTCCCACTCATTTTTAAATAAATATCCCAATCTACCCACCCAAACTAGTAGATACGGGTATTTACCCCGTGCGCATCGGGTAAATACCCAACCTTGGGTAAATATCCGGGTGGATGCCCATCGCTAGTAATGGTAAAAATAAAAAAAAATACTTGCGAAATGAACTGCAGTCTTGCAGATTTTTAATACGACAATTTTCATTTAATTTGTTTTTTATCTTATATTTTCTTAATGCTTTACTTAATTGAAAGTAAAATGGAGTTGAAATATAGTACTGTATGTATTATATGTGGACGCTTTCCGGACACTTAAACAGTTAAGGACCAATGCGAAATTAAGTTGCATAAAACATGTAGGAATACCTACAATAATCATCATCCATCCACAGCGGTAATCAGAGCCCGGGGTCCGCTACCAAATTTTTTTGAAATGGCCGATAAACATTTTTTTTAGTTTCGATAAATTTCAAAAACCTGAATCGACAAGAAAATGCTTTATAATATTCAAACCTTCTCACAAAATTTCACTAGAATCTGTTGAGAAATGCGACCTGTAGGCGAGAACAGGCGGACAGTCAAACTGACAAAAGCATTTTTGGCCAATTTCGAAACTGAGACACTTCATTTGCTCGGTCAATAAAATATAGTATCATTGTGATAGTATCGCATGACACAAGTTTGAAAACTTACTTTGGGGCTAGCTCAGTCTATACAGGGTGGAATTGAATTCGTTGGCAGCCTTTTAAGTATCTATTATACCCATGATACAAACTCAATTACAAAGTATTTAAAGACTAATAAAACTTCAGTCAAAAGTCGTCATTATCATATTAAAGAAATCCTCTAAAAATGCGGTAATTGCAGTAATGGTATATATCAAAGAGTGTAACTCTTTGATAGATACCATTACTGCAATTATAAATAAATAAAAAAATCTAATCGTCATAAAACTTACAAAAAAATAAATAAATTATAATAGTGTCAATTTCGTCGCACCGAAGTACACTAACATGCGTTCCTACTTCAAACGTAACCTTGAATAACCTACCATTCTCAAGCGTTCGTGTGACTCCACCCGTCCCTACTCGATTTTAAACCTTATTCACGTACCCACTCTAAAGTCTACTTTTATACGCCGGCCGCCCGCTCCCGCTCAGTGGCTCAGTTGTGTCCGTGGCTGTATGCGGCGGGTTCTATGACCTCACGGCTCGTAAGTATACACAATACGTGCGCGCGTCTCAATCTCAATCTCAATCTAATCAAGTGTTTTGATACTTTGGTAATTTTTCTTACTTTTTGATACTTTTTAATTACTGCATTAATTGCAGTGTTGTTGCCGTACAAAATATCCTTTATGGGAGTATGTTAATAAGTTAAATTAATGCTACTTATTTCAAATGCACTCTGTATAATTTGTCATTATATATTTATAACTGCAAGTGTTTCTTTGCCATACAACATTACATAACTTTCACCTACTACAATTTATTGTCATCCCATGTGGAAAGTGTGAACCCTATTGTTCGTCACAAGTAATAATACTAGGCGCCACCACACCGTGTACCACTCGCACTATGCCGTAATAACGATAAACGACGTTATCTCCAGCTAGTTAGGCACAGTTGAGTAAACCGTTTGTTAGCATAGTTTGTAAGTATTTAAGCAGTTCGTATTTATGAAAGTGATTATGTCACGAACTTCTTACGGAGTAACATATATTTAAGTACCTTATATGAGCCAGTATTCCGTTATTTGACATAAGTTAGGATTTATAATCTATCTCTTCATAGATTGAATGAAATATCGTAGTCTAGAGTGTGCAAAAACATAACCCCCGCACCGGACACGTTGCCGTCGTCCCTCGCGCGCCGTCGATCACTTGTCTACTTTAAGGACAAACATGTTTTTTTGTGTTTTATACTTATTTTGTTGATGAAAGTGACACAAACTCAGAATGTCAATCTTTTATGAATTTATGATACTAAATATATAAACTCTAATGAATCTAATTTTCTTTTGAAGCGTATTTGCTTGGAAAATCAAAATAATTAAAATAAATAAGAATCCCTGGACTAATGTGACACAAATGAATACAAGGGGTATATTTAGTTGTTACTGATATGTTGTATTATTTTTTTCAACACTAATTATCTTTTTGGTACTGTTTTTATACATGGGCCCTTAGCCAGTTTGCAGTGGACAAAGGGTGACACAAATAGGTTTGCACACTAGTCTGGCTACGTTTGATACAATACTATTCCATTTTACAACTTTAAATCAATTTTGTCGATTCAGTATGGAATTAAATAAAACAGTCACAAATCAATAAATTTCCCGAAACGCAGACCCCGAAAGTGACACAAATCGAAATAATAAACTCTTTAGATACGACTCTATTCAGAGGCAAGAAATAAGAATATCTAGAGTTCTTGTAAGTTATACCCTTAAAATTAGCTAGCGCTACCGGACTAATATTTCAGTAAACAGTATGACAAACTGATTATAAAAAAATAATGCTGTCATACATATTTTTTGAATTACTTATTCAAAAATTAATTTTGAGAAAATTTTGCTTATTTTATCTTACTACAATTTTTCTGCAGTTAGGTACTATGCAGATAAGTACTTACATTATTGTCTTTATTCGTAACACGGTAGACGGAGCCTAAAGGCTGAAAGAAGCAAATACCACATCTATCGTAATGGTAGAAAATAGGAATCAATATATTGATTGAGGAGTTACGACTTAGGGCACTAAAAGAGGTGGTTACACACGACACATTAATATCTTCTAATCTTAATAAAATCCTTATTAACCACAGTAAACACATTTATAAAATATCTCAATCAGTGACGAACATGTGTAGAGAGAGAAGTCCGATATGGACTGGTCACGTCTCAGTTCATATATCTATACATTTGCCAAAGAAAATAGCGTTTTTGCGAGTGAGATAGAAATACTTTCGTAAAATCGTTACAATTCCGTCGTTTTTCAACCAACATTTATTCTGTTTTCACTGTTAGTACTTTACTTTTGAATATTTATGAATAAACTGGTTACATAACACATATTTTTTTCATACATATTCCCTATTTGCTATTTGGCATACTTACAATCTGCTATTTTCCAATAAGTAAAAACAGATACTTTTTTTCTAAATGTCAAAACGAAAAAAAAGTCTATGGAATTTGTATGAAATGTAGGCTAATGACGTCATACTTTTTTAGACTCAAATAGCACTCTTAATATCAGTTTTCTGCAATAATAAAAATAAATATTAAATCACATTGTAAGAGGAAATAATCATGACAAGTGACATTATTTTGTGACGTTTAATTTTCTAAACAGTACCAATTAATTTATTTTTGACCCAGGAAAGTACCCAATTCTATGCCGTAATGCCACAAATACCGTAAAACCACACAGCAAAGTCAAATTTACTGACTTTTTATTTATTTATTGTTTCAGAAAACATCAGAAAGCAATGCAAACCCCAGCCAGTCCGGCGCAACTGCGCAGTCTGAAACCGCGCAGTCCAACCCAACTACGCAGTCTGAAACCGCGCCTGCATCCACGCAAGCACCTGTTTCACTCGAAAACCTTGACACAATATCTATATACAACCTACACCAAGCAGGTACATGTGTTAGAGGCTTAGTCGAAAAATGTCATTTTTCAATGAACACATTAGCAACAGCCAAGTCGCTAAAATCAGTTTTCTTCCGAGACATCGCCGAAAACTTAAAAGTCTTAAATTTGTCTGGTGTTACAAATTTAACTTGGCCGTCTCTAAAAGCTGCTTTGAAGAGAACAAGACAATTAACTGATTTAGACGTATCATGCACCAAAATAAACATGCCAGATTTTCTAGAAATTGTGAAAGTAAGAAAAACACTAACTGGCATTGCTATTAACTTTTCTTTTGGTCATAACAGGCAAATCATTCCAAAGAAAATTTTAGCTAAATTTCCGCCAGCTTTTAAACGCTTTAAAACGGTCAAGTTTGTTGGAGCGAAACATGAAACCTTCCGTCTTGGTGATGTAGCACTACAAGTACTGGAACAGGCAAATTTATTTAGCTTAACTTTTGTAATAGACAGCAATTATAATTCTTCACGTCGTGGGTTTATTCTTAGTTCTGATGATGAGGAAAGTGAGGACGATGACGATGACGATAATGACAAGACGGATGAAGGTGAAACTAAGGATGTGGATAACGATCAGAATAAGAATGAGGATGAGAGCGAGGACGACGAGGATGATGAGGATAAGGATGATGAAGAAATGATGACGGTGACTCAGTGTCAAGTTTATTTTCTTCAAGGCATTTGTCATAATACGGCATTGAAATTTCCCCTTTTCAATTTAATGAATGTCGAGCAGTATGAAATTATTATTTTCCATGAGACAGATAATACAACAAATCAGAGTGTTTATGCGACGCCTAATCTAAAAAGTAAAATTGCGGATAATTTTGACGAAGTAGAATGCTTGTTTGAGTATACCCCAGTCTCGTCGAGAAACTTGATAGATAAGCTAGTGTCATTGTACTATGGTGAAGATTTAACAAGGCAACTTACTATTATGTATTGGCATAAAAAACAAACCAATTTTGACAAACAATTTGATTTAAAGCTTATGAGTATATTCAAAGAACATTATGTTTTTAATGTTGACTCTGACGCAATGGTACCAAACGAATATGAGTGGTACTGTGTAGAAAATTCTAAATTTAATTCGAGCGATGGCGACAATTTCAATATTAATCTAAATTACGAAGATGTTTTTGAAGAAAAAGATAATATTAAACTGATAGTCACACTCAGTGCAAATTTGACCAGTTTTCGTACAAAAGCAAGGCTGGTGGCATCAGATTGCGCTTTTTTGAAAAAAATTACTCACTTGGCTCTATGCTTTAAGGGTTATCACTGCGATTCAACATTTTTTGATAATTTGTTTAAATATGCCGATTCATTAGTAACCTTAGAGATCAATGATTACTCAACAAGGGATAGATATTTACTCAAGTCTTTAGGAAAAACTAAAAGTTTGAAGAACATTTACTTGAAGGGAGACTTGTATTATCTTTTGTCTTTGTATGATTGTTTAAGCAAGTGCAAAAGTCTCGAAAACATTAACTTGGTTTATACAGATAAATTAATAAACTTACCCGATCCGAGAGATATTTTTCAGAATTGTGTGAATTTATATAGTTTCCGAGTTCAGTCGTTTTGGCAAGCAAGCTATAAAGGCGTCAAGAATCTTGATGAAGTCACGTTAAAACAATATAACAAAATCAAATCTAGTCTCAAAAGAGACAGTTTAAACATAGAGATTCAGAGTGGCCATACATACAGCCCATATGTAAATGTTTTTAAGGCTTACCCACTAATGCCGCAGCCCTCGCGTCAAGGGGAGCTAATTTTCGAGCACGAATTAGAAGATGAATGGTAATCCAGAGTCAGCGATTTTAATTCTTTTTTTATGTAAGTTGTTAAGATTTTAAATATTCATTTGTTAATTGTTAGTTATTTTTATTTCTTACTTTCTATTAGTTCATAGTATACACTATACACAGGACGTATGTCCTTGAGAATCAGACGTTATTTCACCTGTTGTAAACCTGGTCTTTTAAGAGGTTTTATTATTATTAGATATTATATAAACCATACTGTTAAATTCTGTACAAGATATTGTAATTTGTGTAAACAATGAAAATATTTCTGATGGTTGAGGTAAAGGTATTTATTTGTCAACAACAAAACGTCACATTTTCTTTTAAGTCAAGAAGCTTTTTTTAACATAAAAGAGGTTATATATACACATACGACATGAATGTCAGATGAGTACCATTGTCATAGATGATAAGGTTTTTAATGACTGAAAACAACCGAAAACGATAAAAGAAGTCTCAGTTTACAAGAATTAGACACCCTAGCGAAAGGCGATGGCGCTAAATATGTGTTCTTAGACTTATTTTTATCGTCGTTTGAAGTGTATATGTTACGGCTAAAAGCCTAAATACCCGGTACAGGATTACTGGTAAGTCGACCTACATTCGTTGCGAGTTGTTAGATGTGGCACGATTTTGCATAGCAGAGTGAGAAAACAGAGATGTTTTTCTTATCATTCGCACGCTTAGGCACTTAGTATCATACATTTTTTCGAAGTTATCGAATTTTTATTTTTATTAAACTATTTTATTTTTAGTAAGGGTATATTAATGAGATATTATTAATGTTTTGTTCGAGAGACGAGTCTTTACTTATAAGTCATCAAAATTTTCTTTATTAATATTTTTGTAATTAGGCTGTATCATTAATTTTGTCGTAGAAATTTGTCGTTTTGATACCTAGATTATTAAACATAAGTGTCTCTAATGCAAAAATAATTTTAAATCACCGGGTAAAATGTTGAGAAAAAAATTACAGCCCTAAAAATCCGTCAAAGTGGATTTTTCTAAAATAAAATGTCGGGAATCTCTAAATCTTATTCAGTTATTTTAAATAATCATAAAAAATTATGGCACAAAAACTTCGTAAAATTGGATTTTTCTGAAATAAACTACATACATACGTCTTTACCCCTAACGGGGTAGACAGAGACTTTTGGGCATTGCGGTACTGAGCAGATAGAGCCGCAAAGTCTCAAAGACCACTTTTAGTGTTATAGTGGGCGAAGAAGGAGTCTAAAACTTTACACCTCACCTGTTTTCGTCATCTCCAAGGCTCTTCCAGGCAACCGAGGTACGGTTGCCTGGAACAGATTGCAGTTGCGATAAGGCCGCTTTTTGACATCTGTTTTATAATATCCATTTTATGTAACATTATGTTTTGGTGCAATAAAGATTTTAACTAACTTCAAAGATTCAAAGATTCAAATGTTTATTCAGTAATTAGACCTTTACAGGCACTTTTACACGTCAATAAGTATAATTTATGTTACGTGTAAAGTATATTAAAATTTAATTTATTTTTAAAGAAAAGCTACCGATACCAGCGCTTCGTAACGACCACTGCTGAGAAGAAACGCCGAAAGAAACTCATTTTCACAGTATTGGTCGCCTACTCGCCAGAAGGGCTTTGTCATATTATTATAATTGTCTTTTAATTAATAAATACTTATAATATAATACAATGTTGACACATTGTAACATGTAATGCTTGCGAACAAGTAAACAAACATAAATTGCGTAATAAAAAATATTAAGTAGTCAAAAAAAAGCGAAGCCGAGCTGACCAGTCCCTCCCGGCAGCACCCGTTCACGAGTTGACGCACGGATCAGCCATCATTAAACTCAACCATATTAGAGGGAATCCAACGACCCGACCAGCGACGCCACCACCGGATTGGACATTTTAGTGAGCATGAAAAACCCGAACTCGCAGACCTTGTCAAGACATAACTAAATAGGGATAGATAGCTAGCCGCATCACCTAATTACATGATTCGCATTTTCGCCCGTTCCCTCGATCGACTCCTATGATCTGCGCGGAAAGAGTTTACTATACTAAGTTTATCATTTTCTTCCAGACCAGCATGAAATAATAATGATGAAGAAATAAACTATAATGTTGAAAATCAATAAATCAATATTTTTGGAACGAAGTTCCTTACGGCAGGCTTGGAGGAGATAGGGATTTTGCTGCGCGACCGAACTGAAAAAAATGTGATAGTAAAACCGTAAGGATGACCTCGTTAAATAAAACCGTTAAATGAGACGTGCGCAGGCGCGAATTGAGCACGATTTTTCATTTGCAAATTGTGTCGATTCTACATTAGCCGAAGGAACTTCGTTCCTACCTGGTGTCCCACGACACCACATTTCTTTTTTTTTATTAATTTTTGTAAATAATCATTTTTGTACTTAGTTTAGACCTAATTAGTTTTATGTTTTCATCATTTATATACTTCACCTTTGCTTTATGTTTTACTTTTCAATAAATAAATAATAAGCCAAAACCCATGCAATGACCTGTGAACGTACAAATTGTTGATTTTTATGTTTATGTCAAATAAACAAATTTATTTTCGTTTGTTTTGTTCCTTGTTAAAACGAAAATCCCTCTCTACTACGTAAACAACGTTCCCGGAAGAGGTAAGTAACACTCAAATGCACAAAACAAGTTGAAATATAGAAGACGTACAAATTTTAAAAGTCCATACTATATGGCTATTAAAATATTTAATAAACGTCCAACATCTATAAAAAACGAAACAAAATTAAATAAATTTTCGAAATTTTTAAAGGATTATCTGACATCAAAAATATTATTCGGTCAATGAGTTTTTGGAGCCAAAAAAATAAAGTAGGCATTCATAAAATAATATCTATACTATAATAAAAGAGTAAAAAAAATGTGTCTGTACATTGAAAATTTTTCAAAAAACAAATATTTGGGGCGATGGAGATATAGTAATAGAGTAAGAAAATAAAAAAAATGTCTGTCTGTTTGTCTGTTTGTACACGCTAATCTCCGGAAATACTGGACGGATTCGAATGAAACTTTTTTTGTTATATAGCTGTGAAGCCTGGGCAACATATAGGCTATAATTGATTTTGAAAAATGGAACACATGATGCAGAACTATAATGGTCCAGCTTAACTATAAGAAATATTAAAATGCCGCCTTAGCAAAAGTTGTTAAGTCTGATGAGAACTTTTTGTTGAGTTATAATACAACTGGCCAAGCGCGAGTCGGACGCGCGCGAAGGGTTCCGTACCATAATCTATGAAAAATCACGTTTGTAGTATGGGAGCCCCCGATAAATACTTATTTTATTCGATTTTTAGGGTTCCATAGGGTAGGGTAGAAACGGGACCCTATTACTTAGACCGTCCGACTGTTTGTCTGTCTGTCTCTCACCAGGCTGTATCTCATTAACCATTATAGCTAGACAGTTGAAATTTTTATAGATGATGTTTTTTGTTGCCGCTGAACAAAAACATACTAAATGTATACTATAATAAAAGAGTAAAAAAACAGTGTCTGTACATTGAAATTTAAAAAAAAAAAAAAGTTGTTTCGTCCGAAGTAGAACTTATAAGTTCAGTATTTGCGGACCTTCAGAGCATAACACACCAGAAAATTCTTGGTTATGTGAACGTGCCATATTGACACCAAAAAATTAAAAATCAATTAATAAAGAACTTGTGACGCAAATTATTGTTAACTAGCTTGTGCCCGCGGCTTCGCTCGCGTAGGGGTGTAATTTATCAAAATCCTTTCTTAGGGGATGCCTACGTCATAGTAGCTTTATGCATGCAAAGTCTCAGCCCGATCGGTTTAAAATTGACAAAGTTTCATGCAAACTTTCATCCCCTATTTTATCCCCTTGGGGGTAGAATTGATCAAAATCCTTTCTTAGCGGATGCCTACGTCATAACATCTACCTGCATGCCAAATTTCAGCCCGATCCGGCCAGTGGTTTGGGCTTTGCGTTGATAGATCACTATGTCAGTCAGTCAGTCACCTTTGAGTTA
This sequence comes from Acrobasis suavella, assembly GCA_943193695.1. Lineage (NCBI taxonomy): Eukaryota > Metazoa > Arthropoda > Insecta > Lepidoptera > Pyralidae > Acrobasis > Acrobasis suavella. Next base: position 3,930,254 of record OW971950.1, read on the forward strand.
TATATATTTAGATATATAAATACATATTTAGATTTCTTGGATAGTGTTGTTGACGACGCCACCAATTATCCAGTTGAGTTTCTTAATTCACTTGCAGCAAATGGACTCACGGCTCACAAAATAAGTCTTAATGTCGGAGAGCCAATAATGCTGATGCGAAATTTGACTCCGCCGAAACTGTGTAACAGAACCAAACTTAATGTCTCAGCACTGTATGCCGAAGTTCAGCGGCTGAATTTCAGCCAATGCATGTCTGCAATATTATTTGCATTACTAGCAACACATAACGCCGAACTTCCGATGCTTTCCGCCACCGCTTCCGCCGACGCCGCCGCCGCACCTTCCGCCGCCGCCGCCGCTGCCGCCGCCGCCGCCGCTGCCGCTGCCGCCGCCGCCGCCGACGCCGCCGCCACCGCCGCCGCCGCCGCCGCTGCCGCTGCCGCCGCTGCCGCTGCCGCCGCCGCCGACTCCTCCGCCGCCGCTGCCGACGCCTCCGCCACCGCCGACGCCGCCGCCGCCGCCGCCTCCACCGCCGCTGCTGCCGCCACCGCTGCCGCTTCCGCTCCCACTCCCGCTCCCGCTTCCGCTTCCGCTCCCGTTCCCGTTCCCGTTCCCGTTCCCGTTCCCGTTCCCTCTTCCACTTCCGTTCCCTCTTCCGCTCCCGTTTCCGTTCGCCGCAGACGCGCCAAAGACGGAAGATTAAATTCTCATATCGGCACATCACTACTGTCCGGCGTTTCCACCGAACTTCAGCAGCTGAACTTCAGCTTATTTAGTGTGTCATCCCCACCGAACTTTAGACACTGAACTTTAGCCACTAAACTTCGGCATAGTCTGCTGAGACACTTAAAGCTCACAGTAAGTGAGTGATGCCAGTGAAACTGTATTTATTCCGCGTATGCCACTCATCCCCAACAATTTTCCTTTTGAAAATACACAGTTCCATATGTTAACTTGCTTTGCTATAAAAATAAGTCACAGTTTTAGAGGCTTAAAGCTGCTGATGTCGATCTAAGGACTGGTTTTTCGCATGGCCTACTTATTGTGGCTTTCTCCAGGGTTAGTAACACTTCAGCTCTTTTCATATTGGCTCCCGAAGGAAAGAATTAAAATAATATTGACTTTTAACTCCTAACACTGTTACAAGTACTTTCTCCCTCTGTCTCTCTCTCTCTCTCTCTCTCTCTCATTAGTTTTTATTTATATTTATACGCCGGAGTCATAAAGTCCACGCGAACGAAGTCGCGGGCATCAGCTTGTAAATAAATATATACATATAATATAAACATATACATACTCATATGATACAATAAAATACCATACAATACATACATACATTTTATTTACTTTATTCCAACACATAAATCTAATATTTATTTAATTCACAAGCAAACTCGCGCGATTGTCGTAGTATGCAGAATGTACACCACATTTTCATAGCTATAGCTACGCGCAGTGCCTGCGCTGCGCCGGCGTCGGTCGCCCGATCTATGCGAAACCAGTCTTGATTTGCACTCAGACGCGGAGCCTGTGTCGCTCGTTACTCTGCCGCGTACATCGCGCACTCGCTTTGCTTCCGTTCTCGCGTCTTATGTATGCCTACTGATTTCTAGTGCCGCTTGCTTGTATCTAACTGACTTTATTTCTCTCTACTTGTGACTTCTAACTTCTCTCTTCCTGTGTATCTATTCTTAAACTATATTTCTCCTTCTACAATATCTGTGTGCTCGGAATAAAGTGTGAATTGGACAATTGCTGCTTTTTACTGCATTCATCCCACACACACACCACCGGACACCTAAACTGGATTTCTTAGATAGTGTTGTTGACGACGCCACCAATTATCCAGTTGAGTTTCTTAATTCACTTGCAGCAAATGGACTCACGGCTCACAAAATAAGTCTTAATGTTGGAGGGCCAATAATGCTGATGCAAAATTTGACTCCGCCGAAACTGTGTAACGGAACCCAACTTAATGTCTCAGCACTGTATGCCGAAGTTCAGCGGCTGAATTTCAGCCAATGCATGCCTGCAATGTTATTTGAATTACTAGCAACACATAACGCCGAACTTCCGATGCTTTTGCCTGAATCGGACCCGTACCCGTACCCGTACCCGTACCCGTACCCGTACCCGTACCCGTACCCGTACCCGTACCCGTACCCGTACCCGTACCCGTACCCGTACCCGTACCCGTACCCGTACCCGTACCGGCGCCTCCACCGCCGCTGCTGCCGCCACCGCTGCCGCTTCCACTCCCGCTCCCGCTCCCGCTTCCGCTTCCGCTCCCGTTCCCGTTCCCGTTCCCTCTTCCACTTCCGTTCCCTCTTCCGCTCCCGTTTCCGTTCGCCGCAGACGCGCCAAAGACGGAAGATTAAATTCTCATATCGGCACATCACTACTGTCCGGCGTTTCCACCGAACTTCAGCAGCTGAACTTCAGCTTATTTAGTGTGTCATCCCCACCGAACTTTAGACACTGAACTTTAGCCACTAAACTTCGGCATAGTCTGCTGAGACACTTAAAGCTCACAGTAAGTGAGTGATGCCAGTGAAACTGTATTTATTCCGCGTATGCCACTCATCCCCAACAATTTTCCTTTTGAAAATACACAGTTCCATATGTTAACTTGCTTTGCTATGAAAATAAGTCACAGTTTTAGAGGCTTAAAGCTGCTGATGTCGATCTAAGGACTGGTTTTTCGCATGGCCTACTTATTGTGGCTTTCTCCAGGGTTAGTAACACTTCAGCTCTTTTCATATTGGCTCCCGAAGGAAAGAATTAAAATAATATTGACTTTTAACTCCTAACACTGTTACAAGTACTTTCTCCCTCTGTCTCTCTCTCTCTCTTTCTCTCTCATTAGTTTTTATTTATATTTATACGCCGGAGTCATAAAGTCCACGCGAACGAAGTCGCGGGCATCAGCTAGTTAATAATAAAAAGATGAGTATTGGAGTAACTATGTGGACTGCTCTATATAGATATGATTGCGTATTTAAACGTATATGAAAAAAAAATGTGACAAGTAAGTTTAGTAGCAAGTAAAATTAATCCCACCAAAAACATTTTCATGTAAAAATGTTGCAAAGACGAGTCTACATAGCTTACCCTGTGAAAAAGTTATCAGATCTCATATAAAGCCAAGCTCTAAAGACTACACGTTCTAAACCTACAAGCTCTACATTACACCTTAATCAAAATCTATAAAAAAGTGGTCAGATCTCATATAGAGCCAAGATTCTTGATCTATGCGCCCTTACTTTACCAGGTCTAACTTCACATACTCTACATTTTAGTCAAAACGTGATGCTTAGCCGTTTTGCTACCGTTACGAAGATTTCATAGGCATTTATTCATCGTGTGTTAAATAAACACGACACGAAGCTGTCTGTTGTGCTTTGATACTGTTAAAATCAATATTTATAAGGTACACCATGTAAATTTGTTACTCTAGAGAGAGCTACATAAGCCTGCCCACAGGAGAAAGTTGCTGATCCTACATCAATAAGAGCACTGTTCAAGCTTAATCCTTGGCTTTTGTGTATGGTTATACACAAAAGCCAAGGATCTCCTGCGACACAGATTGGAAATTGCTCGCGATGAACGAATGCTCTGTTGATAATTTCAATTTTGATTTTATATATCTTGAGGAAATGAAAAATGTGTGGGCGGCCATCTTGGATCCAAAATCTGAATGCAGTTTCGAGTTTCGCAGGGTGCTTTACTCCCATCTACAAAATTTCAGGCCTCTACGTAGTCACAGTGAGACGTTATGAACGAAATAAGTTAATTTTTTAAAATCTTTCAAATGAAACATTCGAACAATTCGAACGTAACATTTCGAGAAAAGGTAGGTAGTGCCCTAGCGCTCCGCTTGGCTCGTCTTGGCGGGGGCACTCCCGGGCCCCCAGATACCGTATTGTTACTTATTTTAACATTTGCTATACCTGAAGAGGTCGATAAGAAGGACTGTATTAATTTATAAGACCATATTGTAACAAACTTTTATAAAGCAAATAAAGAGTTGAATTGAATTGAATTATTTCTGCTGAGAGTGTCTCTATAGTAACTTTAAGTAGAACACGAGCAGAACACACACTTATTATACGAACGAGCCATTTAATTGTAAGACTAATTGCGTTGCTGGAGTAATTCGCGACACAGTCTCCACGCTACAGAGAAGTTAATATTTAGATACTACTCGTACTTATTTAAGCTGGATATTAAAACCATAGTTGATTTTTCAAATGCCGATATTAGTCGCCGCACGCCAAGAACATTATGTGACCCAATACTGGGCATAGGCTTCCATTTAATTCGATCCTGCGTTATTTCCTTCCATTCGTTATAAAATAGATATCTAGTTTATTTAATCGCGTTCTTGGTTTACTTACCGGGCACAGAGTACTTTTGTATATACTGAAATAGAGACCTATCCTCGCGGTGTGAAACGGAAATAAAATTTGCAATGCATAACTAACGCTATCTGTTATCTTTAGTAAGGATTAGCGAAGCAGTCTATAGTATACCTACTATATAGTTTACCTCGTACGTACGTATGATGAATGTTTTTAAATAAACCTGCCATACTTCACAATGTTTATGTAATTGCGCCAAAGAGACAATAGAGATGGCAGTCACACAATATTTTGGATTATAAATAATTAAGTACATAAACGATACGAAATAGGCTCAAAAATGAAAGCCTTATTTAAAATGTAATAAATAATCAATTATATTATCAAATCAAACGATCATCGCAGAATATACATGGTTGAAATGACAAAACATATCCAAAATATAACACAGTTCTATTTGTTTCAGCACATACTTTATATATTTAGTAAGTTTTCTTGATTTTTGTTTCACACCAAAGTTCACATCACATCACATTACAAACTAGTACAAGTTTAAAACTTTATCGGTGTTGCCATTTACAGATATAGAAATTGTACCAAGAGAAAATTGACGTTGATGTAATTTTACGGACATTTGTCCTTTTACGGTTTGTTAAATGTTTTTTTTAGTTAAAATCATAACGACATAATTATTGGTTTTATTTTCACCCTCATTTGTATAGAATTATATATATTTTTTTATTATTAAAATCTACTATCGATAAGAAATGAGTAAGTAACTAGAGACATCTTTTCAAATTCTATTGAACTATTAAGTTACTTTTACTAGTTATGCCATCTGTAATTTCTAGTAGGAACTTATATTATATGCCCAAATAAAATGATCTTGGTTTATGTAAGGATCATATACAAATATAGAATACATTTTGAATCGATATCATTATACATCATAATTTCCTACTTTATTGTACTAACATTAGGCCAAAGAGCAAAAAAAAATTTTTGTCTCATAAGCCCCTCTGTTACCGGGTCTTTTTCTAGTCATCATCATCCGAGCGTATTCCCGGTTGCATCCTCAGCAGTAACGCTTCAGAGCCCGGGGTCCGCTACCTAACCAAGGAGATTTGACGAGGTTACTGGTTTTTACACAGAGCGACTGCCGTCTGACCTCCACAACCCAAAGGGTAAACCAGGAACCAATCCTTGGGTAGTTTGATGATCAAACGCTAGGTGGCGTTCGGGACCCACAGTTTTACGTGCCTTCCGAAACACGGAATCATCTTTCTTTTCGGATAATCAGGTGATTCAAGCCTGCAATATCCTATCCAGACTGGAAACAACTTTTCACAAAGTATGCTTCCCAGTGGGAATCGAACCCATGACCTCCGGGTCACAAAGATAACTCCTTGACCACTGGACTACGGAGGCAGTCACGGGTCTTTTTCTAGTATTGCTATGAATCTATCACGAAGGAACCCATAAAAATATAAGTACAACTTATTGACCAAGCGAGCAAAGCGAGCCAAGTGTGTCAAAATTCAAAATTCTAATGTTTATTTAGTAAATAGACCTTTACAGGTACTTTTACATGTCAATAAGTATAATTTACATTACGTGTAGTTTATATTAAAATTTAATTTATTTTAAAGAAAAGCTACCGATACCAGCGCCTCATAACGACAACTGCTGAGAAGAAACCCGTCTCCGTTTCGGCAAAAAAAATCTCGTGTGACCAAATTACTGATGTATAGATTTCCCGCTGTTCTCTCTCGTAAAGGTCCCATTTCACAACTGATTCTTGTGAACAGGTTTGATAATTAATTATTATTATTTTCTCTATTTAATTTTTCAAAATGTTTCAAAATGGTTGAAACATATGGTATAAAAACTTTAAAAAACATAATTTTTATTTTCATTCTTGCGAAGTCTCCATGTCATAAAGCCTAGTAACAATATACAACAATAAAAACCACTTTTCCACAACACCGGGTGTAACACCGGGATACGGAATTGTATAAAACCTATTATTTTGCTGATAAATAAATATATAATAAATAAATATAGACAACTAGCACTGATTGAGTTAGCCCCAAAGTAAGTTCGAGACTTGTGTTATGGGGTACAAACTCAACGATACTATATCTTATAATAAATACATATATATAAATAAACATCAAAGACCCAGGACAATTTGAAAAAGGCCATTTTCCAACTTGCCCTGACCGGGGATCGAACCCATGACCTCTGGGTGGCGGACTAGCATGGTGACCACTACGCCACGGAGGTCGTCTAATTAGTTTAATGGTTGAGTGGCAGAGAACGCCATATGGCGTTAAGCCCGAAATTTGTGCACTTTAAAGTTAAAATAAATAAATAAATCAAAAATCCTATAAGCTATCAAGCTTGCTCTCTGTACTAATGTACTCTACGCCGTGCTGCTTCCTTGGGAGGCTCCCGTTTGATGGCATCAACTGAGTTACGACGACGGTGGGAATTACATTAAAGACGTAAGTGCATTGCATATGAGTATGGAAATTTTATAACATTAACACTGCTAGCTAGGCGTAGTGATTGTAGTGTATTGAGCTCGCTTCATGAATATATGCCAATTATATGTATACCGGACAATATGGCGGTTGATACAATCTGACAGTCAATAATAGACCGCCGCCGAGTGCGGTTGTCTAGTCTAGTATCTATAAATGATGTGTATCCTCAGTGAACCGAGATGTTACAGTGATAGATAACAGGTGGAGTAAGAGTCTGACAGAGTGGTAGCTCATAACAGGTAGAGTAAGAGTCTGACAGAGTGGTAGCTCATAACAGGTAGAGTAAGAGTCTGACAGAGTGGTAGCTCATAACAGGTAGAGTAAGAGTCTGACAGAGTGGTAGCTCATAACAGGTAGAGTAAGAGTCTGACCGAGTGGTAGCTCATTACAGGTAGAGTAAGAGTCTGACAGAGTGGTAGCTCATAACAGGTAGAGTAAGAGTCTGACAGAGTGGTAGCTCATAACAGGTAGAGTAAGAGTCTGACAGAGTGGTAGCTCATAACAGGTAGAGTAAGAGTCTGACGGAGTAGTAGCTCATAACAGGTAGAGTAAGAGTCTGACAGAGTGGTAGCTCATAACAGGTAGAGTAAGAGTCTGACAGAGTGGTAGCTCATAACAGGTAGAGTAAGAGTCTGACAGAGTAGTAGCTCATAACAGAAAGAGTAAGAGTCTGACAGAGTGTGAGCTTATAACAGTTAGAGTAACAGTCTGACAGAGTAGTAGCTCATAACAGGTAGAGTAAGAGTCTGACAGAGTGGTAGCTCATAACAGGAAGAGTAAGAGTCTGACAGAGTGGTAGCTTATAATAGTTAGAGTAACAGTCTGACAGAGTAGTAGCTCATAACAGGTAAAGTAAGAGTCTGACAGAGTGGTAGCTCATAAGAGGTAGAGTAAGAGTCTGACAGAGTGGTAGCTCATAACAGGTAGAGTAAGAGTCTGACAGAGTGGTAGCTCATAACAGGTAGAGTAAGAGTCTGACAGAGTAGTAGCTCATAACAGGAAGAGTAAGAGTCTGACAGAGTGGTAGCTTATAACAGGTAGAGTAAGAGTCTGACAGAGTGGTAGCTCATAACAGGTAGAGTAAGAGTCTGACAGAGTGGTAGCTCATAACAGGTAGAGTAAGAGTCTGACAGAGTGGTAGCTCATTACAGGTGGAGTAAGAGTCTGACATAAATAAATAAATAAATATATAGGGACAAATTACATGGATTGAGCTAGCCCCAAAGTAAGTTCAAGACTTGTGTTATGGGAAACTAACTCAATGTTACTATATGATTCATAACAAATACATATAAGTATAGATATACATCCAAGAGCCAGGACAATTTGAAAAAAGGCCATTTTCCAAATTGCCCTGACCAGGGATAGAACCCGGAACCTCTGGGTGGGTAAATAACAAAAACCCAACTTTCAAGCGTTAACCCCAATAACTTTTAAATGGCTGAACTGATTTTAATTAAACATAGTTAAGAACCATCACAAGTGTACATGCTTTCATGTTAAAAAATCTCACCGAAATCGGTCCATCCGTTCGAGAACCACGATGCCACACACAGTCAGACATTAGCGTCAAACTTATAACACCCCTCTTTTTTCGGGGGTTAAAACCAACTTCTTGCCTGGGTTTATTTTGTTCAAGCCCCTCCGTAACCAAAATCCTGAAAAAGTTTAGCTTACAGTGGATTGATATAGGCTGGCAAAGAAAGTTATGGAAAAATTTAAATGTGGATTTTATTTTTCTTTAGGAACTAAATTTAAAATGTAAATTCGAATACATTCCTCGTAAAGTCCGCAGCATTCGAGTCAATCCGAGTAACACTGCAGCCGAATTCTGCGAGCCATCGCGAGATGCTTGGAATTCAAGCGTTTGTGCTCCTAAAAGCATTTGAATCGATTTGGAATAGACGTACCTACTACGTGTAAATGTGGGGAATCGAATTGAGCTTAGAAGTGGTGGGGGCTAGTGGATTTAAGTCGATAAAAGTTGCAGCTTTGAATATTTATTTCTTGAATTTCTTTGGTACGTATAATGTAACCTACTCGCCATCATCTCACTAACTGTAGCCCTAAAGATAGAGCCCTCTTTCCCGTAGGTGTGGGATAAAAACTTATGACTAAAATAACCGGTCAAGTGCAATTCGGTCTCGCCCACGTGTCTCTCTCTCTATCTATAAAAAAATCACGTTTGTTGTATGGGAGCACCACTTAAATACTTATATTATTCTGTTTTTAGTTTTTAGTTTATTTGTTGTTATAGCGGCAACAGAAATACATCATCTGTGTAAATTTCAACTGTCTGTTCATCCGTCTGTCTGATGAGATACAGCCTGGTGACAGACAGATGGACAGAACGACGGACCGTTCCCGTTTTTACCCTTTGTGTACAGAACCCTAACAAGTACACCTTCCATGCTGATCTTGTAGAAAAGAAACAACACATAATGTTCCAGCTGCTTCTCTTCCCGCGCAGATTGTAAAAGTCATAGCCGATCAAGGGAATGGGTGCGGAAGACCGGTATCATGTAGTGTGGTAGCATAGATATAAGTGTGTGTATGTGTAAGAATCTATATATTTGATGAACATGTTGAAGAAATGAGGAACTCATTTCTTCATAGCAACACTCGTTTTATTGATCGCCTTATCGCCTCATGGCGACCCTGCCAGTCGGCGCAGCCGTTGATAAAAGGCATACGGCTAGCCCATCACCATTTTAATAATACCCGTTCACCAACTCTACACCTGTAGTCACGTTAAGCGTGTTATTTAAAACTTATGCCCCTAGAATCTGTCTAATGTTGACAAAAAATCATAGTATTACAATCGATAGGTTCAAACAAAGTATCGTTAGGTTTTTAAAGCAATACTATTGATAACCAACAATACTATTGATAGTATCGATAGCTGTTTTAAATGAATAAAAAAATATATAGGGACAAATTGCACCGATTGAGCTAGCCCCAATGTAAGTTCGAGACTTGTGTTATGGTATACTAACTCAACGATACTATATTTTATAACAAATACATATATAGATAAACACCCAAAAACCAAGACAATTTGAAAAGAGCCTTTTTCCAATTTGCCCTGACCGGGGATCTAACCCAGAAGCTCTGGGTGGCGGACTAGCATGGTGACCACTACGCCACGGAGATCGGTTTTAGGGCAATACTATTGATACTATCGATAGTTTGTTCGTCTTCAGTATCGATACTATCGATGTCTATCGGTATGCTATCGATATAGACTATTGAGCGGCAACACTAGCTCTGTCTACCCCATTAGGGATCAAGACGTGATAATATATGTTTAATTAATAAACATTGTATTATATTATATAATACAATGTTGACACATTATAACATGTAATGCTTGCGAACAAGTAAACAAACATAAATTGCATAATAAAAAATATTAAGTAGTCAAAAAAGCGAAGCCGAGCTGACCAGTCCCTCCCGGCAGCACCCGTTCACGAGTTGACGCACGGATCAGCCATCGTTAAACTCAACCATACTTGTATTAGAGGGAATCCAACGTCCCTACCAGCGACGCCACCACCGGATTGGACATTTTAGTGAGCATGAAAAACCCGATCTCGCAGACCTTGTCAAGAGAAAATATTAGTTATATGTTGGTCACCTATTGATCGCAGAGCATTTACAGTAAGCTTATTATGGTAACAGAAAATGCAGCTATTTTATGTTTCATGTGTGGAGTGTAATGGAAAATGTTTAGGAAGTATCCACGCGTTTTTATCTCTTAAATAATCATTGATAGTATAGTACGCATTATTCAATAAAACTTTTTTAACATGTATTTTAAATTTTGCCATTGGTAGGTTAACGATCGCTTCGGGAAGTTTATTAAATAATGTTATACCTAGACCTAAGAGTGACTTTCTAGTTTTAGCAAGTCGAAATTTAGGCGTATGAAGCTGATTTTTGTTGCGAGTATTATAACTTCGAACATCACTATTTTTCCTGAAATTATTTAACCTAGATTTAACAAACAGAAGATTGTCGTAAATAAATTGAGATGTCACAGTAAGAATATTTATAGATTTAAATAACTCTTTTAAGGAATCGCGTGATTTTAGTCCGTAGATCAACCGAATTGCTCTCTTTTGTAGCACAGAGATAGCATGTATGTTAGTCGCTTTACCCCATAAGAGCAAGCCATATGAAATTATGCTGTGAAAATAACTAAAGTATACTAGCCTAGCAGTTTCAACGTTAGTACATCGTCTGACCCTCCTCACAGCATATGCTGCCGAACTAAGTTTCTTGGCAGTGGCCTCAATATGTTTATCCCATTTTAAGTTCCAGTCTACAGTTATGCCTAAAAATTTGGTGTTAGGTACCCATTCTAGAACTTGGCCATTAAGACTTAAAGGTATGTGAGTATTGGGTTTATTCAATAGTGAAAAATTAACGCACTTAGTCTTGTGTGTTTAGGCCAGATATTAGTCGTAAACCAACTAAGTACTTGTGACATAGTATGTACATAGGTACGTTCTGTATATTCAATTACTAGAATTAGGATTAATAAATGAAGCAATAACAGTCAACTACTAGAATAAGGATTAATAAATGAAGCAAATCATCAATTCAACTGACAAATTGATTGGCTACCCTCCGGCAGCAAACCGCAACGGTATTGAATTATTATAGTGAGTACAGTCTACGACAAAAGTCGTTCAACTGAGACTAGACCCTTTTGGATTCTCCAGGGCTTTGGACACTTCCTTTCGTCGTGTTAGCTAAGACTGGTGTCAGATTTTTGGAACTGCGTAAAAGCATCTAAGAGCCTGCTATTGTTGGTGGAGTTAAGTGTAAAATTCTTAATTTTTTTTCTCTACTATCTTTTTAAAAGGAATACGTGAAGTTTTTTTCGCACATTCAATATCTCCGTTTCCCTTCAAATAATTTATTTTAAATGGGGGCATCACTTGTCGTCTTGACAGGGACCCCCTATACACAAAAGATTTCCGTGACTATTTTTTTTTAAATTAAGAACAATTGGCTTTCGCTCAAAACATTCCCGATAAAATTGGGTTTAAAAAAAGCCATAAAAAATATACGACTTAATAGCGAATAAGTATAAGTATGCTTAATTTCAATTTAATTTCTACAAGTAGGTATACGTTTCAAGTACTGTCTGTCTGTAATCAAATCTTGCAAGTTAAATTTGACCCACTTCCCGGTTTCCGATTGAACTGAAATTTTGCACGCATACGTATATCGCGTGACAATGGAGCTGATCTAATGATGGAACCAAAACGTGGTCATAGGAACTCTGTAATGAAATGACGCAAGCCCATCGAGTTTGGGCTTGTTCGATTTGTCTTGAATGTTTTAAATGATTTTAAAATTTTAACCAAAGAATTCCACAATATTGGCCTTGACTTAAATTTCAAAAAATGTGAACTTTTTCTTTCTGATGCATGCACAACTAAAGAGGAGACTATATCTAAGTTTCATTGCATTGCACCTGATATCAAAATTCTTGACAAATCTTCCCTCCACCTTTTAGGTTCACCTATTTTTGAAGAGTCCTTTGCAAAATTCATCGATGATAAAACCCAAAATTTTAACTTAGCCTTGCAGCGTCTTTCAGAAATTCACACTCACTTTGCCTTTACCATAATACGTTACTGCCTTTTTGTTCCTAACTTTACGTATAACCTGCGTTGCAGCCACTTTTGGAAGTATCCCCACTTGGTTAAAAAATTAGACACCTTCATCAAAAATTCCCTTTCAGGTATTTTAAATATTAATTTAGATGACCGCGCTTGGGACCAGGCCTCTTTGCCTATTCGGTATGGAGGCTTGGGCATTCGAAAAATTTCCAGTGTTGCATTACCAGCCTTCTTGTCCTCTGCACATAGTGTTGAAAATTTATGCCAAAAGATCCTCAAAAGCTCGAACATTGAAATTAGCCACCTGATAGAGCGAGCCCGCCTCCTCGCCGTCGCGGAATGGGAATCTGGGCTTTGGCTACAAGCCCTTCCATCACCCAACCTCGGTACCTTGCTTGACGACGAATCTTTTCGGCTAGCGACGTCTTTGAGACTGGGCGCAATTTGCACCGTGGCACATCGCTGCTCCTGCGGCGACAGTGTTGATGACTTGGGTCACCACGGCCTCTCTTGTCGTAAAAGCGCTGGGCGTTTAGGGCGTCATGCTGCCATAAATAATTTAATCCACCGGGCTCTTGCTAGCATCCACATACCAGCCGTTCTAGAACCTTGCGGCCTGGTTAGGGATGACGGCAACAGACCGGATGGGATGACCCTTGTGCCTTGGAGATTGGGACGGCCCCTTGTGTGGGACCCTACTTGTGTCGACACTCTGGCGCCGTCTCATCTCCCGGTCACAAGGTCTAAAGCTGGGACAGCCGCAGCTGCTGCAGAAAACCTCAAACGGCGCAAATATAGTAGCCTCGGCAATAATTACTTATTTGAGCCGTTTGGGGTTGAAACTTTGGGGCCGTGGGGACCATCGGCGCATAAATTATATAATTTTGTCGCCCGAAAATTGACTGAAATTACGCGTGACCAGAGGGCTGGCCTTTATCTGGCTCAAAAGATAAGCATTGCCATACAACGTGGCAATGCTGCCAGCCTTCTGGGCACGTTACCACGGGGCAACGATTTGCCAGGGATTTTTTATTTATAAGTAAGTAATTTAAGTAATTAGTTTAGTTTTAGTTTCTTTTTTTTTTGTTTATCTTGATAAAAGCTTGTTTTAAAAAATATATTTTTTAAATAATTACTTGTTTTCCCTTTGAAATACTAGTCTACGTCAGCATTTGATTTCGCCCTGATCGACAGTTGTCATACAGTTTGCGATAAATAAGCGATAGACGCTATTCTGAAACAAATTATAGATAATATTTATCAACTCTCTGCGAACAGACTTTGTAACAGTACAAATGAGGTCGGTTTGCAACACTGCTTCGATATATTTATCATTTTGTGCTTGATTAATCGATAAACCTACCGCCTATAATACTGGCCGATTTTAAAATAAAAAATAATAATTGTAAAAGTTAAATTAATGAAATAAAAAAATTTCACCTCCCAAAAACGAAACCTTCGCTACATAACCTCTTTTGATATGGATTGGACGCCCCTATTATCACCCTGGAAGCCTTCTCCCGCCTATTGCTCCGATTTGAATAATAAATACGTTTCCATGAGACATTTGATATCTACCGTAAATTCAACACTCGTTACAAAGCATTTTCTCACGTTTTTCATTTGATTAGGTTAAATTTCATCCGATGTAATTTATTTTCAACTAATGTGACGAACATCTCGTCCATAATAACTCTATGCTAGTCTACAACAAGTGTGTGTTACCAGTGATGACTTACGGCTCTGAAACGTGGTGCCTTACTATGGGTCTCATAAGAAGGCACAAGTGTGTGTTACCAGTGATGACTTACGGCTCTGAAACGTGGTGCCTTACTATGGGTCTCATAAGAAGGCTCAAGGTCGCTCAGCGCGCTATGGAGAGGGCAACGCTCGGTGTTTCTCTTCGAATGATCGAATCAGAATTTCTAGGAGAACGCAAGTCACTGACATAGCCCAGCGGATTAGCTCGTTGAAGTGGCAGTGGGCGGGACACATAGCGCGATGAATCGATGGCCAATGGAGCAAAAAGGTTAAGATAATGGAACCTTGTTATGATAAATAAGAAAATGAAAACTCGAATGGCGACCGCGAACTGGCAAGCTAAGCTACATCTCGCATCGAAGCATATACACGGTGATTTTTCACTGGTTTTGGAGCCGAAGGCCAGTTCATAAGTATCGTAAGTAAGACCTAATTAGCTTGTCAAAATAAAAATTTAGGAACAAAATATGTTGACTAAAACTCGAAAGTAAAATCGTGAGATCAACCGCCGGCCGGCTAGATTTCCAGTTTATCGGGGTCACGCGTCAGTTATGAACGGTGGTGTATACAACCAGCGTTTCACCGTCACCATAAGTGCGATTTCTGAAACGCAGAGTCACCTAAACGAATGGTTTTCCCATACGAAAACCATACGTTTAGGTGACTCCGCGTTTCAGAAATTGCACTTCATGCCTCGCAGAAAGATCTTCCCTTTGTGGCGGTCGAGTATGACCTCGCTCCCGCTTCACACTAGTAAACCCAATGATCCATAAAGGCACAGATTTCCTCACGATGTTTTCCTTCATCAGAAGCAGGTGGTGGCAATTGAAAATGACCGTACATGAGTATGAGTACACTCAGAAGAACAAGTCGCGCCTAGTGAGTATCGAACTGATGGATTACATACGCCAGTAGCCGCTTGATGACCACAGTTTTCACTTCGCTTCAAGATGGTGTCAATCGTTATCTAAACCTTAAACCCCAAACTAAATCTAGCTAAATTAAAAAAAAGGAATCTGTTATGTACCTACCTGAAGCCTGACTTAAACTAAAGAAGTGATTTAAACTTACATAAAAAATATAAACTTTCCATTAAAAAAAACATTTTTACAAAAAAAAAGGGATCAAAAACTATTCAAATACTTTTCGTCGCCAAAATTTCAATGAGAATGTTTCACTTCAAACATCAAAAGTGACGAATTTCCAAGTATTTTAATCTATCTAAATTATTCCCAGTAAAAAAATAGCTTTTTATACTAAATACTTCAAGAAGGTTGCTAGAAAAACTATTAAACTTTTTCTAAGTAATTGAAATTTACTTAAACAGTTTGCCTTTAAATCTTTAAAACGTTCGAAGAATTCGATGAAAAAATCTAAGTTTCTTTTATTTTGAATGAAGCTTTTACTTCTATTTAATACGCAATTAGCGACATTTTTTTTTCAAGTTATACTGGTTTAAATTTATTTACTATATTTCTAGGACCTCTTAAGATGTAGATAGGTACCCTTTAAAAAAACTCTGTTTTAAAATCCGGGCCAGGCACTTTTGAGTAATCAAGGAACATATAAAATATAAAAGAAACCAGGGAATACGAATGTGCACTAAAAAAATTGGCTCACCAGGTAGTTTATTAAAAAGTATGGTATGCGTAATTTTTGTTTTCTCTGATCAGCAAATAATGACGAAGATACAGCCACAGAAGTACTAGTACTCACGTACAGAAGTCTTACTCAGAAAAGAAATTCAAATAAATATCTACCGAATGTGGTTAGCGCTATGGTTTAATTTAGCTCGCGTCAGAACTTCATTGCAAGCCAATTTCATTCTTATTACTCTGGACAAACGATTCATCTAACTGAATTTTCCCTTTCGAAGTGGTCGCCGCGCGCATTTTAATAATATATGTTTATTTTCGATACCTAAACGGGGAGTGACACAGGCCTGATACAGCGCATTTTAATTTCGGGTGACCTCACAAACAGATATTATTTCACCAGAAGGTGACGTAAATCTCTCCCACTCTTTTTACTTTTCTAAACGAAAACATCTTCTTATATTTAAGAGCTGGGCTCTTTTCGGTGGAGAGCTTTCCATGTCCCTCTTTCCTCCGCAAAGTTCTTAACCTCCTAATATGTTTTCACGTTTAATTGATCAAAAATGTTTCTTCTTGTGGTAAATGAAAAAAAAAGATCCATTCTTTTCTTCTTCTTCTTTCCTCGCCTTTTCCCTATTTGGGGTCGGCTCTGTATGTCAACTCTCTCCATAATATTCTGTCCTTCGCCATCTCTGTACTAACACCCCGTTCCCCCATATCCGATCTCACGCATTCTTCTCACGTCTTTCTCGGTCTTCCTCTATACCCGTCTACTTTTAAGTCAACTATTTTTAGCCAGGTGTTCGGCATCCCTTCTCATCACGTGGCTTTACCAGGTCAGGCGATGGCTTTTTAACTAGTCCACTATTGGCGCCCCTTTTGTACTCCCTCTAATATACTCGTTCCGGATCTTATCCATTTTAGTAACTCCAGACATCCATCTTCACATACGCATCTCAGCCACATGCATCCTATGTTCTTTTTGTTTTTTCGTTGCCCAACACTCTGCTCATTATCATCATCATCAATATCATCATCATCATGTCAGCCCTTCTTCCGCCCAGTGCTGAGCATAGGCCTCCCTTCCTCTACGCCACTACTCTCGGCCCTGTGCTGCTCTCATCCAGGTGTGACCCGCGATCTTGACTCTATCGTCAACCCATCTAATTACAGGACGTCCGACGCTTCTTTTACCCGTCCTAGGCCACCATTCTGTTAGTGCCTTACTCGACCGCATTCCTAACACCGTGATCCGACAACGTACCAAAGTACGGGATATCGGAAAAACGGTTATAAACCTTAAATGGAACTGGGCAGGACACCTGGCACACTCTGCTCCATATAACATTATTTATGGATAATCCAGTTGACGGAATAAATGAAATAATATATTTTTTACTCAGTACACATCTCTATTGAAAACCTCCTCCAAAATAAAGGAGGTTTTCAATAGTGATCTATTAAAAACCTCCTCTATTTTGCAGTCAGTAAAATAGAAGAATGAATCTGTCATGTCTGTTTATTTTACGTGTGTGTAAGTGGCCAACACTACTATCAGATTTATCAGGGTGCCTAAAAGCATCTGACATAGCTTGACGAATGCCATACAATGATGACAGCCGGGCGTGACCAAAGGTTTATACGTGCCTTCCGAAGCACGGAGGAGACCGAGATGTTTTTATGCCATTTGTGGTCGGTCACCCATCCTAATGCGGACCACGCCAAATGCCGCTTTACTTGCGAAAGCGCTAGTTATTCGGACTCACTTCATCATCATAATTTATTATTATTACACTAACAAAGAGCTCGTATCCTTACTGTAGAGTTACAGGGTACAACTTGTTCATATATCATTCTTCATTAACCGACTTAAAAATGGAGGAGGTTATCACGTATATGTACGAGTATGTTTACCAATTACTCAAAGACGCCTGGACATATTTAAAAACTATTTTTTGTTTGAAAGGGTAAACTTGTCAGGTGATCCAACAGAAATTTTATCATGATTGGTTGTGTAGTTGTGTTGTAGTCAGCTTTTAGTTTTGAAAAAACATTTACCACATTTGTCTAGAGCCTTTTCACCTTTGGTTGGCTGTCTCGCTCGCAAAATCAAACATTTTTAAAGATTATTAAAAAATGTAACTCATTTGAAGAAAAGTGTTTCATAAACATTTTAATATATTATATGTTAGATATTGTAGACATGTTCTTTTAATGTTTATGAGTGTGTGTATCGAGAATAAGGTCATCAAAATTTTAAATTTTTGTTCTCTTAACACTTTTCTTGTTAATCCGATGTCTGAATATGACGATACTTGAAGATCGCCGGCGCGATGCGAGATCCCTGGGGAAATCTGGCAATCTTCGTCTAGTGTTATTACAACAGGAACAGGGGAAATACAGATCTGGTTAATAATTCTTTCACCGAGAATTATATTCAGCTCGCCGATCTCGCTTGTCTGAAGGTAAATATATTTATTTATTACACGCCTCGTAAGCGGAGCGTTTAGGTAGTCGAGGTCAAGCTTTTTTTTGGATTACACTGTTTCTTTTATATATTCATATTCCACTAATACAATAAATTAACATATAGCGACAAATAACACTGATTAAGCCAGCCCCAAAATAAGTTCGAGACTTGTATAATGGAATAATAACTCAACGATACTATATTTTATAACAAATACATATATAGATAAACATCCAAGACCCAGGACAATTTGAAAAAGACCATTTTCCACACATACTGTCCACCTGTCTAAAATAATTTCATTTTCAAATTCGATTTTTAAATTTTTAAAAAGGTAGGAATCTAAATCCTTTCTCATCATTCTACATTCATTCCACTACCATCTCTCGGTAAAAAAGAGTTCTAAACTAAATGTTAAATAAATATATGTTTATCTACAGACGAATATCATAGAAGTACCGTACCATATAGATATATATATATATATATATATATATATATATATATATATATATATATATATATATAAATCGCAAAGGACTTCTTGCGTCTTTACAAACTACCACCCTGCGGCGTCCACTGAATGTAGTGAGATTTTTAATGTTTTCAATGCGTATGTAAGATGTTTTAATCAGTATCATATCAGTAGTCGATGACAAATTTCATTTAAACGTTAAATGGTGATATTCAAATTAAATATTTCTAGCTGAATTTGTGCGTCCGTTCACTCTTAAATCTTTCTTGCACACTGAATACCTTCGTATACCTACTAGACACTGCATGCACATTCCCGTCTCCATCCGAATGTATGTTTAAATCAATTCCGTATAATGCTCTGCATATATCATAATGATTATAATAACTAAATTACATCCATCTACTAGTAAATTCAGATTGGTTCCGAATAACTTAATTAGTGCATCCGTTCACTCTTAAATCTTTCTTGCACACTGAATATCTCCGTATACGTTCAAAACACTGCATGCACATTCCCGCCTCCATCCAACTGTATGTTTAAATCAATTCCGTATAATGCTCTGCATATATCATAATGATTATAATAACTAAATGACATCCATCTACTATTGAATTCAGATTGGTTCCGAATACTGTTTTTAAATTATTGTATCCAGCTTATCAGCCAAGAGGCTTACACCTATATAAGGGCTTATAATGACTCAAGGCACAGATAATAAATAATTAATAGTTAGCATACAAAAGTGACAATACCTATGTATAGCGTAGGTATTTTCACTTTGGTGGTCTACAAAATCTTAAAACGCAATATAATCATTTTTGACGAGTGACAGGTAAGTTTGTATGTATAAACAGGTAAGCTCAGAGGCACAGGCTGGTGTGGACAGGCAAGCCCGGAGTTGGACAGGTAAGTATGTATAAACAGGTAAGCTCAGAGGCACAGGCTGGTGTGAACAGGTAAGTTCGGAGTTGGACAGGTAAGTATGTATAAACAGGCAAGCTCAGAGGCACAGGCTGGTGTGAACAGGTAAGTCCGGAGTTGGACAGGTAAGTATGTATAAACAGGTAAGCTCAGAGGCACAGACTGGTGTGAACAGGTAAGTCCGGAGTTGGACAGGTAAGTATGTATAAACAGGTAAGCTCAGAGGCACAGGCTGGTGTGAACAGGTAAGTCCGGAGTTGGACAGGTAAGTATGTATAAACAGGTAAGCTCAGAGGCACAGGCTGGTGTGAACAGGTAAGTCCGGAGTTGGACAGGTAAGTATGTATAAACAGGTAAGCTCAGAGGCACAGGCTGGTGTGAACAGGTAAGTCCGGAGTTGGACAGGTAAGTATGTATAAACAGGTAAGCTCAGAGGCACAGGCTGGTGTGAACAGGTAAGTCCGGAGTTGGACAGGTAAGTATGTATAAACAGGTAAGCTCAGAGGCACAGGCTGGTGTGAACAGGTAAGTCCGGAGTTGGACAGGTAAACATGTATAAACAGGTAAGCTCAGAGGCACAGGCTGGTGTGAACAGGTAAGTTCGGAGTTGGACAGGTAAGTATGTATAAACAGGTAAGCTCAGAGGCACAGGCTGGTGTGAACAGGTAAGTCCGGAGTTGGACAGGTAAACATGTATAAACAGGTAAGTTCAGAGGCACAGGCTGGTGTGAACAGGTAAGTTCGGAGTTGGGCAGGTAAGTATATATAAACAGGTAAGCTCAGATGGACAGGCTGGTGTGAACATATAGGTTCAAAGGTACAAAAAGGAAGTTTCATGATACGAATAATATAATAGTACCTAGTCATATTTATGCAGGTGAATATACGGAATAAAAGGCATATCGTAATATAAAACCTTTAATGTTTTATTTTAAATTTTACAAAAAAATGTGTATCTAAACAAAAACTTTTCAATCAACAAATCAATGCAATTTAATATTGACATAATAATAAACATAAATTTGCTCTGCTTTGCCTAGTAACGAAATAAACTGAATTATGAACATCAATCAGTCTTCATTACAGTGGAACATGTATTTTTTTTATATTATGATTAAAAGAAATCAGTAGGGTTTTTATCAACCCAATGTTGTCGTTCTTGTTTAAGATATCTACTTAAAAGAAATGTAAACTCCATCTACAACCTAAACTCAATCTGCAGCTTTTCTTTCAATTTAAAATTTTGTAAAAAAAAATGGGTACCTAAACATAAAAATCAAAACATTTTAACTGACATTTTAACAATTTTAGTTATACTAAATAATTAAACATAAATGGGCTCTGCCTTTGCCTAATAGCAAAATAAACTTAATTATGAACATCAATCAGTCTTCATTACAATGGAACATGTATTTTTATATTATAATTAAAATATATAAAAGAGACTATTCTCAACAACTTCCAGGAATTCAACTTAGCACTTCAAAATAGCTTCAGTCTTTTGGATGGCAACCAAAGCACAGATCTTGAAACACAATATAGCAATATACAGAAAGCAATTACTAAAGCAAGAAAAAAACTACCACAAACCAAAAAAACATCTAGTAAATTAAGTCAACCAACATTAGATCTTATAGAAGCTAGAGAAAACAACAAAAACAATATGAACAACCAATACAGACTTCTTGATAGAAAAGTGAAACGTAATATCCGCCGCGACATAAGAAACCACAATACAGAACTAGTAAAATGCGCACTGCTGCAAGGGACGAGACTCAGGACAGCCAGAGATAGTTTAACCAATCAAAAGACATGGATTTCACACATTCAAGATAAAAACGGCAAAAAACAAACTAATCAACGTCAAATCTCGCAAATCTGCACTGATTTCTACCAATCATTGTATGCAGATCCATCACGACAACCGATTTCTGAAGAATACTCCTACAACAATTCCGTACCACCTATTACAACTAATGAGGTTCTCGCTGCTCTCTAGACTATGAAATACGATAAGAGCCCAGGGCCAGATGGCATAAACTCCCAAACTTTAAGGCTGGGAAGGGGCATACTAGTACCTAAACTAACACAACTATTTAACAACATTCTGTTCACGGGAAAACTACCACATAATTTTTGCCACTCCAACATAGTTCTATTATTCAAAAAAGGTGACAGATCAGATATCAGCAATTATAGACCGATAAGTTTGGTATCGCACATTTATAAATTATTTATCAAAATCATTCAAAATCGTATTGCCTCACAACTGAATGATCAGCAGCCCCCCGAACAAGCAGGGTTCCGTCCAAATTACTCTACCACCGATCACCTCCACACACTGAACCAAGTCATAGAGAAACACATAGAATATAAAAAACCCCTATATATAGGATTTATTGACTACTCTAAAGCCTTCGATAGTTTAAATCACTCCTCATTATTCACAGCACTCCAAAACCAAAACATTGACAGTGTATACATTCAGCTCCTCCAAAACATCTATTACAATAGTACAGCCTCTGTCCAAACTCAAATACCAGGAATTGTGTTTAGTGTAGAGAAAGGTGTGAAACAAGGAGACCCTTTATCCCCACAACTATTCACGGCGTGTCTCGAGGAGGTTTTCCTTAAACTAGCGGTTCCTTGGGAAAATCTCGGCATTGTCGTCGGCGGCCAAAGGTTGACTAACCTTCGGTACGCCGACGACATTGTCCTATTCGGCCAATCGGCGCTTGATCTAGAAAAAATGCTCGAAGACCTGAGCGCGGCAAGCCGTGAGGTTGGACTTAAGATGAATCGGTCGAAGACCAACGTCATGACAAATGGGACCAAACATAAGATCGAGGTTGAGGGGCAGGAATTGCAGTACGTCGATGAGTACATATACCTGGGCCAAGTAGCATCCTTCGAAAACAGGCAAGAGCGAGAGATAGATCGCCGAATAAATAACGCCTGGAAGAGCTACTGGTCCATGAAGGAGGTAATGAAAGGCTCCCTTCCAATTACACTCAAGCGAAAGCTTCTCGACGTCTGCATCCTGCGTATTCTGATGTACGGTTCTCAGACATGGTCTTTGACCGAGGCTCAAAAGTTCAAACTCAAGGTTTGTCAACGAGCTATGGAGCGCAGCATCTTAGGTTTGCGACTTATAGACAAGGTGCAAAACACCGAGCTACGCTCAAGAACGCAAATTGTGGATGTAGGCGCGAAAACCGCGAAGTTAAAATGGAACTGGGCGGGGCATGTGTGCCGAATGCGTCCCGAAAGATGGGCCAGATTATCTTCATTCTGGTTGCCAGATGGACGCAGGGGTAGGGGTAGACCGAGGACCAGATGATGGGACGACCTTGATAAATTTTTGTACGACTGGCAGAAGATCGCTGAAGATAGGGATGTGTGGAAGGATAAGGGGGAGGCCTTTGCCCAGCAGTGGGACACAATATCTACAGGCTAGTAAAAAATAAAAAATAATTAAAATAAATCAGTGGTTTCAACTAAAAGTCTCATGCCCGGTTTCTGAGGTGCTGTTAGATATCTCTTCATTTATTATTAATTCAATAAACAGACAACCTTTTTAATTCTTTATTAAGTCCTTTGTTTAAAAATGCTTTTAAAGACATTTGCTTATGTAATTGCAGTTATGTCAGTTTTTGAACAAAACTGACATAACTGCAATTACATAATGCGTTTTTAAACAAAGTTTAATGACAGCTAAACATCAGATAAAGTTATGGAATAAATAAACAGCTGATACGGACCTCAAAAACCGGGTATTAATCATCAATTCAAAAATAATTATAAGTACGAGTATCTTAATCATTGGTATGCATTAACAAAGTAAAAATATTTGAAACAAAACATACTATTTTAAAACATAAATTTTCTTCTCTCATTTCTTAGGTTTAGAGTAAATATTTTGGACGAATACTTTTATTTTAAGCCAGTCTTTATTCTGAAGTAAATCTACTTGTTGTTCTTTTAGTTTCTCACATTCATTTCTTTTAGGCGGTTGGTGATTTTTATGTGATATTTAAAGTATTTTGTAACTACGTCCTTTTGTTCCTTTGTCCAAGGTACCAACGTCCTTTTTTTTCCTTTTCGTATTTTGTTTTCGTTACCTAATTGAGTCACGGGTTCATTTATAAGTTGTTGAGAATCATTTTGCATACCAGATGGTCTAGCCTGAGATAAGTCATTTAAATTACAATATGTTTGTACGTAATCAGAATTAGCATCTAAAGTAGGTTCAGGTTCAGGATCACAGTCTATAATTTCGTTGTTGTCCACGGGCTCTTCAATTAGCTCCTCATTCAAATCTAAATCAATCTCTTCGAGAGTCTGTTTTTCCATCTTCCATAAGTATGAGAAGCTTTGATATCTTAGCGGTTTGGTATACGTCATCTGGCAACCTGTAAGACTTTTTATGTACTTCATTAGTATGGCCCATGAATGTAGCCATGGGTAATACAAAGTGTTCAACTACTGAATTAGTAATATTAATACTCGTATCACAATGTATGCACCAATTATGCAAAAATGCGTTGAATCCCAAGGCCATTGCAGTTTAGCTTTATAAAAATGTATAAAATCATTTCTTTTAAAAAAAGTATCCACATCAATCACAACAATCATTTTTGCAGACTACACACGTTCACTCACAGACAATTTAACGCAAACTAAGCTCATCATAATATTATAAACAGACAACATGTTTTAATGTAAGTAGGTACTTACTAGCTAGATGTTATAGGTATTATAATAAGATAAATCGTGTTATAACTTTCATTTAAGTAGTTAAGAATCCTTGCACTTCTTTTCATTGTGATTCAATTATAATCACTAACTATAACAATAGACCAAATAAATAACCACTTTTAACGCACTTGCAAATAATTCACTTTGGTGACAAGCTTACATCACGGCCGGCACATGTCTGTTTGTTTACAAACTTCGGCATGCGAGCGCGCTGACGCCCGCCGCCCCGCGCTATGCGTCCTTCGTGAACCCCGAATAGGCCCCTCAGACACCGTACCTAGTGCCCGTTTTAGGATATTTAAGAGACGCAAGATTGTTGTCACGAAAACATGATAAAAACTTTACAAATTAAGTACGATATTCAATGGACACGATAAGATCGGTGAACTGAACTCAAAGTATACGTGGTAAATTATACGCTGAAGACTAGCGCCCTCCAAATTTCAGTCGGTCGATGGCGGAACTATATTATACGCTAAAAGGCGTTGTAGTGACGGAATTACGTCCATGCCAATTTTTCGCCCTTGAATTCAAACGATCATAAGGGACCCTTGGGCTAAAAATGAGGGTCGGTCAATCTTGCGTCCGTATTCCGGACGCACAAAGTCAGTGGGACGCGGCATGATCGGTAAATAACGCCATGTAGGACGCAACATGTCCTTCAAGATGTATATATATATATATATATATATATATATATATATATATATATGGTGTGATGTGAGAAAAGTGTAATAGCTAGACAGTTGAAATGTTCACAGATGATGTATTTCTATATCATTATTCATGAGGTACAGCCTGATGACACACAGACAGACCGGACAGCAGAGTCTTAGTAATAATGTCCCGTTTTTACCCTTTGAGAACGGAACCCTGAAAAAAAAACCAACTTACTTAAGAGCTCAGGCGATCAAGAATTGTGCATTTTATAAGAAACGCAGTCAATAGAACCCTCAGGGAATCGGAAGTTGAACGAAAGAATTGAATTTTCAAAATCGATACCAACACAAAACAAGATGGCGTGGGGTGAATTCCTTTTTCAAGAAATGCATCTTATATATTGGATCAGTTGGAGAGGGTAGCCTTAGTTCGATTATGGTATCAGGGGACCACGTTACAGGAATCCCCTTTTGAACCCCAAACTTGACTTTGCAGTTTTATCTGGGTTTAGATCTACATACAAGTATAAAGTCGATTTCGTAGATACAGACATTGATGTAGGTACTGTCAACAAAGTTTTGCATCCCTTAATCCTACAAATAGATGTGTACCCTTTGTTATATAATAAATAAATATATAGGGACAAATAATACTGATTGAGCTAGCCCCAAAGTAAGTTCGAGACTTGTGTTATGGGATACTAACTCAACGATACTATATTTTATAACATATACAAATATAGATAATTAATAGATTCAGGTGTTACTTTGCGGAAGTCAAAGTTACATACTACATGATTTGAATTACTTTGTGCAATTCCGCCACCAGTTAGTTCATGCAAACTATTGCCGGCCGGCGCCCACCCACTACTGTTAGTCCCAGCATACCTGCCACCAACAGCCCGTGTGCACCCGCCACCAACAGCTGATGCATGCTCCCTCCGATACTGCTGCATCCGCTGCGGCTGCAGCAATATCGGACACCGCATACGCGACACGTGTTTCGCCTCTCCACGAGGCATCTTCAGGCACCAAACAAGTTGTTGATCGTTCGGCAGTCAAGCGTCGAATGATAAAACTACACCGTATTGCCATCCTTTTATACTGTTAGAGAAGAGGGTGGGGGAGCGGAGTTGCCCGAACTTTCTATAGTAAAAATATTTAATAAAGGGGAATTATTTACCTCAAGCTGTTTATTTATTAATTGAATATTAGATTTTTTAAATTTATTTATTTCTAGTTGCTCCCAAATACTCAATTTTAACCCTTTTTCTTCGGTGTGTAATATTTTGTACGTATTATTTGATGATAAATTATGATTTTTGTCAAGAAGGTGTTCTCCAAATTTGACCTTTCTGGGTGTTTGTTCTTATACGCATTTATGTGTTCATTATATCGAGTTTTAAAATTACGGCCGGTTTGTCCAATATAAACTTGTTGACAATCATCGCAAGTTAATTTGTATATACCAGATTTTTTGTCTGACTCAATTTTATCTTTTACGTTACAAAGAGATCTTAACGAATTTTTTGTTTTTAAGGCTACGAATACCTTATTATTTCTGAATATTTTAGACACTTTATCTGTAATTTTACCTAAATATGTTAAACTTGCTGTATATTTAGATTTTATATTTTGTGGTATTGCATATAAAAGTGGTTTAATCATATTCTGTCTTTTCTTACGTATAATGTTATCTATTAATTGTGTATTGTAACCATTATATATTATATTATTTGTGTATATATCAAATATACACAAATAATATATAATTGTGTATTGTAACCATTATATATTATATTATTTGTGTATATATCAAATAGCTAAGTCGAATGGTTAGTTAAGGCTGTTCGCGACGTATGTGCCGCCATCGAGTGTTAAAAATAAACTCGATCCTACGGAGCTGCGCACACTACTGCACGACCCCACGCCGACGCTTGTGGCCGGCGATTTCAACGCCAAACACACCGTCTGGAACTCCACCAAGGTGTGCCCCCGCGGACGACTCCTCCACGCGGACTCTGTAGCCCACGACTACGAAGTGATGGGCCCCGACGAGCCGACTCACTACGGCCCGACGGGCGAGCCCGATGTCATCGACCTCGTGGCCTACAGAGGACTACGAACACCGCCGACTCAAGAAGTCTCCCTGGACCTGCCGTCTGACCACAGACCGGTACTTCTCGTCCTTCAGGACCTACCGGCAAGGGCCTCGCTGCCCAGCAGAGCATCGAGAATCAGCTGGGCCAAGTACGAGGAAGCGCTTGAGAACGACA
The DNA here is from genome assembly GCA_943193695.1 of Acrobasis suavella. Taxonomy (NCBI): domain Eukaryota; kingdom Metazoa; phylum Arthropoda; class Insecta; order Lepidoptera; family Pyralidae; genus Acrobasis; species Acrobasis suavella. The sequence goes on from OW971950.1 coordinate 3,957,718, forward strand.
AGACTAGGGTCGCTTTCAAGCGGGTCTCCACCGGCGAAGAGGTTGAGCAGGCGGCGAGTGCCATCACCTGCTGCATCCGCGCCGCCCTTGAAGCCGCAAAGCACCCGGTGTCGGCAACATCAAAGCCGGACCCGCTGCCCGCCGACATCAGCAAGTTGCTGGCTCAAAAGAGGCGGCTGCGGCGGCAGTGGCAAGACACTCGCTGCCCCGCCACCAAGACCGAGCTCAACAAGCTGGTGGAGACCATCAAGGACCGCCTAACTCAACACACACCCAGATCGTGGGAGAACCACCTACTCTCGGTGGGCGGTGATATCCCCTCCATTCACCGCCTGTGCCGGCGGCTTACGGGCGAATCTCAGCCCGCCCGACCGCTGCTGGCAGCCGATGGCCTCCCACGGTTTAAAGCTGAAGATTGCGCCGAGATCTTCGCGGAACATCTGGAGCGTCAATTCACGCCGAACCCAGTGAGCGACCAAGACCATCACAAGATGGTCACTGAACACCTTCGAGAATACCTCGCGGAGCCGGTACTGGACAAGGAAGATGCAGCGTTCTTTACGCCCGGCCAGGTCCTGCGGGTGATCCGAAGCCTGAAGCCGAGGAAAGCCCCGGGCGCAGACAACATCACAAATGAGGCGCTCCGCCACTTACCGCCTGTATTCATCACGGCGGTAACGCGCCTATTCAATGGCATTCTGCGCTCGGGCCACTACCCCATCGAATGGAAAACCGGCCGGGTCATCATGCCACCTAAGCCGGGCAAAAACCTGCAGAAACCTGATAGTTACCGGCCCATCACGCTGCTCAGCGCGCTCTCAAAGGTGTTCGAAAAACTCCTACTTGGCCTCCTGCTCCCGCACATACCTCCACGTGCGGAGCAGTTTGGGTTTCGGCCCGAACATTCAACGACGCTCCAGATCGCCAGATTGCTGCACAAGATCTCGGAGGCAGCAAACCGCAAGGAGTACGTGGCTGTGGTACTCCTTGATAACGAGAAGGCGTTCGACAGGGTATGGCACGAGGGGCTGCTGTACAAGCTGTCTGGAACGCCTATGCCTCGAAAACTGTTCAGAGTTGTGGCCTCCTTCCTGGAGAACAGGAAGATAAGGGTGGCGGTAGAAGACGCCGTGTCATCGGAACGCCCAGTGCGTGCTGGTGTTCCCCAAGGAAGCTGCCTGTCGCCTGCGTTTTACTCCTGGTACACCCACGACATCCCCGTAGCTGGTCAGGCCCAGTTGGCGCTCTTTGCTGACGACGCCGCGTACTTTGCCGTCAGTATGAACGCCAAGTACGCGGCCAAGAAGCTCCAAAAGGCCCTAGACGCCCTGCCTGACTGGCTCTCCAAATGGAGGTTGTCGGTGAACGTCAGCAAGACGCAGGTATTGATATCAGGGAACGCCAGCCTACCGCCGCCCCTAAAACTCCAAGGTGAGGACGTGCCGTGGCAGCATCACGTCAAATACCTGGGGGTTCAATTCGACAGGCGCCTAAGCCTGAAGGTGCACGTCGACGGGATGGTGGCTACAGCGAAGATGGCCCGGGGGAAACTCCGCCCAGTGCTCTCCTCCAGTCTCCCGGTGCGGACACGGCTCGGGATCTACAAGGCCTACGTGAGATCCCGCCTCACATACGCGGCCCCTGCGTGGTACGCATACTGCTCGGAGACAAACAGGCGACGACTCCGAGCCCAGGAAAACCAATGTCTCCGGGCGGCCGTCGGGGCCCCGCGTTACGTGAGGAACGCCGTCATCCACCGGGACTTAAAGTGGGAGGGCCTGGACACCTTCGTCTCCCACCTGGCGAGGAAGATGTACAACAAGGCGGATCGCTCGGCGCACCCCCACCTCAGGGGGATTGCGCCTCTGCATGCCCGCCCGCCGGAAGGCAGATACATCCCCTCGCCCCGTGATGCCATCATCCCATTGCCAGCCGATATGGGCGTTGCGCTAGGAGCGCCGCCCCACCTGAACCCCCAGTAATACAAGAAAACTCGATGTGGCCGCCACGGCCACTGCCCGAAGACCCGCCTGTAGTTACAGGCGGCGGTAGCCCACCGCTGCAGAGGGCCACAGCCCTGAACAGCTTCCCCGTTCCCGCCGAAAGGTGGGAATAGAGATGAACTACTGTACTAGTTTTATCATTCGACGCTTGACTGCCGAACGATCAACAACTTGTTTGGTGCCTGAAGATGCCTCGTGGAGAGGCGAAACACGTGTCGCGTATGCGGTGTCCGATATTGCTGCAGCCGCAGCGGATGCAGCAGTATCGGAGGGAGCATGCATCAGCTGTTGGTGGCGGGTGCACACGGGCTGTTGGTGGCAGGTATGCTGGGACTAACAGTAGTGGGTGGGCGCCGGCCGGCAATAGTTTGCATGAACTAACTGGTGGCGGAATTGCACAAAGTAATTCAAATCATGTAGTATGTAAATATAGATAAACATCCAAGACCCAGGACAATTTGAAATAGACCATTTTCCAATTTGCCCTGACCGGGGATCGAACCCGGGACATCTGGGTGGCGGACTAACATGGTGACCACTACGCCACGGAGGTCGTGGAGGTTAAAAGCCTAGATGAAGGCCTGTGGGTTTTATGACCCTAGCCCCTGTCTTGCCCATAAAGTACGAGACGTCAGTAGTATCAAATGTATGTATTAAATAGTCGTTTCTTTTTAAGTAATTTTAAAAACCAACACCCTCAAACTACCCTCGCAAAAAGTAAACGCATTCAAAAAAAATTCCAATTCGGTCCAGAGGTCTTCGAATAATCGGTGAACTTACATAAAATAATAATAAAAGATCGCAAAAAATTGATACCCTCCTCCAAGTTAGAAGTTGGTTAAAAAAATCTTAAAAGATTTAGGCTGAACCTGTAAGGTATTGTAACTTTATTGTGAGATTCGGGTACCCACATCAGTGACTTAAGTATCTACTTATTGCTAACCTAGATAGGAATTACCAAATAAGTAGAGACCCCAGAATCGGTAAAGAGTTTTATAAATAAATGTAAAAGCTAAGGTCAGACCCTTTTTCTGTAGAATTTTATAAAGAAAAGGCTCGGCAGCTATGATGAATAGAAAAATACAAAAAATATAGCGGTAAACGTTAGTAAAGGTTACTTTTCTATTTGGTATCAAGATTAGTTTATCGAATCGAAAAAAAAAAGATAATATAATGAATGCAAAGGTAATATACATGGTTCGTCGGGATTTTATATGAAAAACAGTGATGGTCCGAATTATATTAAAAGTATATTCTATGTAAAATAGAAATTTATTCATTTACTACTCCAATATAACATTATTTTTTATCTAATAGTAATCAATGAACATATCTTTGCTATTGCAATATCCCAGCATCAGTCCATCGCAATTCGCAATCTCATTCCATAACCCATAGACTTTTCCCTATTTCTTGCAATAGATCTTTCTCCAGCCAAAACCTATTCAAGGGTACATCTTTCATAGGTATATTCAGGAATGGGTTTTGGCGGGAGCGCCACATTACATGAACTTCTCCAAAGGGCCTCTACGTGTTGGATCTGTATCCCCATGCAAGCCTCTCAAAGGACCGGGGTGAAAAGACCCATGAAACTAAAGGAAATCAATGAACATTACAGTTAGATTTATGTGTGACATTATTTTTTGTGTTAGTAAAATGTTAGTCCCCAGTGCTACCTACGTATACTTTCTTGCAAATAGGTTTAATGAAAGAATATTAACTCATAGGGTTTAAATTCTTTTCATAACGAAACATTTTATACAAACTTCAAACGAAAAAAATTATAATGTATGGCATGTTACTGCATGAATCCTAAACATATAAAGATTAGAGATCGAAATCACGGGTGCTATTGCTACCAAAAGTATGGATATGACTAAAAGTTCCGGGATTTCTCGAGAATCTAATTGCGTACTAAGTTAATAAAACAATCATAATTTTGTGATTTCAGGATAAGTATATCTTTTTCGATTAAAATATATCCTGTAATCACAAAATTATGATTGTTTTATTTATAGATTATAGTCATATCCATACTTTTGATAGCAATAGCACCCGTGATTCCGATCTCTGTTAATGATAGGGCGGGGGTAAACTATGGAGCTCGTCAAGTCCTCCAGAGATTTGTATAGCGGACATTATTCGACGATATCTTGTACTGTTTGGTCAACAGCTCCACAGTCACATTCCGGACATATTTTCGAATCCCACTTGTGGAGATGATGGTTAGATTGGTAATACCCAGTACTGAATTGGTTCAGGTTCCGGTTAAAGGGGATACATGAATTTTTCGGGGTCCAGTGCTGCCCCCATTTGAAAAAAAATATTTGAAAGGAAAAGATATCATTTAAAAATTTTTCTGAAAGGTCAAAAGTGGCCGTTTATTGCTAATGTGTGTAGAAAAGCTTCACATTCTCACTTTAAACTGTAAACAGTAGTTCATAAAATAGTTTGAAGGGTTATCTAGGGTCTGATCAAGGCAAAATTTTAAATATTATCAAATTATTTAAAATTTTGCCTTGATTATATATGAAAATTATTTGCATATAAACGGAGATATCATTTAAAATTTTGTCTTCATTTTGCCCTTTATAACCTTTGAAATTATTTTATAAATAACTTTTAACAGTTTAAAGTGAGAACGTTAAGCTTGTCTTCGCACATTTGCAAAAAACGGCCACTTTTGGGCTAAAATGTGAAGAAAAGCTTCACTTCTACACTTTAAACTGTAAACTGAAGTTCATAAAATAGTCTGAAGGGTTACTAAGGTATGATGAAGAGCTGAGCGTCGAATTCAGTTGGCTTTTTTATTTGGTTCAAGATTATTTCAGCTTGTGTAAGGTCTTCAGCTGCTGAAGGGACTTCAGCTCCCAGGAAGAATGCCAAGATGTTGTTACATCAAACGAGGATTTGGGTCTCTCGTAGGTCCAGATTGGTGTTTAAGATGATCACAAAAAAAAACCTAGCTATCTTTAATTTTTCTTCAACTTCCGACCTTATAAGTGCTACTGCATAATTAAACTTTTATAATTTATTAACACATAAAATGATTATTTTCTTAAGGAAAATTCCACAGCTTCCGAAAACGATATACATAATTGCTCCCAGTCAACAAATATGTATATCGTTTTTGGAAGCTGTGGAATTTTCCTTAAGAAAAATATCATTTTATGTTCCAATTTTATACGAATCATTTAAGAACTCGAATATCTAATGTAGGCATTATAGGTAGGAGAAACGTCTGAACTATGTAAGAAATAGGGGACCATTTCTTTCCCCTTGTCACCCCTATACATCGTAGTGCATTACGTGACTGCATGAATTTATAGAGTTCTATTGGAATTATTTCCCTTACTTTAAGGAACTGATATTACTTATAGGCAAATAGGCATAGGTACGGTCCATCATGACATATAGGTACAAAATATACTTATACGAACCAATGAATTTACGAGTCCTTACACTAGAGTAACAAAAGGAGGGTTAAATAAAACATACCCACCTAGAATGTGTCCCAATCTTTTTTATTTTTGTTTAAAAACATATATTTTTACTATTACAAGGCAAATGTTCAAACGTTGTGCGACTAGATAGCAGACGTTAGAAGAAAGTCCCTATAGAAAAAGTTGCTTTTTTTATATTTCTTTAAAAAGTTTCGCTTTTGTTTCCAATCTGTGGCTGAATGTATTTCATGTCGAGTCGAGTCTTGTACGTCTAAGAAAAAAATGCTTCATCAGGAGTGCTATTTTTCATTTAAGGACTCACTGAAACACAAAACGTGTAGTTTTCCAACTCACCGCTCGCGTAAAAAACCATTTAGACGTATTTTTGAAATCGTCGTGTCCGCTAAAAACAATATTTTTTTACGCAGAAAACATCGAAAATATGTCAATGGTTTTCTAAAAATTTCGCCATAAATAAAAAAGAAGCATGAATTGAAACGGATTCTCCACGAGATATTGCTTTGACATATCTACGCCACAAATGTCAAAATTACGAGTGGTCGAGACCAATCGTTGCCAATCCTTCGCAAACGATCATTTCAAAAATGCGCCCGTTTGGAAACGCTCGCGTAAACCATTCGTAATGTGACAAGTAATTTAAAACATACGTCCCCAGTACCCCATCGTGCATAGCATGCATAGCATGCACATGTGCCTATTTCTCTATTAACGAGCTCTTAAACAGAGTGTAAGGGACATATAAGTAATAAATCGAACCACGAGCTATGCTAGATCACTATGGTAAAATAAAATTAAAATATCAGTCAAAAACAAAACAAAATGCGGCAGGTCCATACAAAGTGTGCAGATGCCCTTGCATTTTATATGGGAATGTCGATTTTTTTTTTTATTTCAATTATATAATAGGTAGTTACCTACTAAAGTGATCTAGTACTACAATATGTAACGAAAACCCTGTCCGATCCTTGTAGGAGCTCATACCGTAAAACTCTAAAAAAAATTGACATTTTCATACAAAACTGTTTGGCCGGCCCGGTAATTTGTATGAAAATGTTGATTTTTTCTTCGAGTTTCAAGCATTGGTCCCATAGGAAAAGTTGTTCATATTGACGGTCTGAGTTGGTCATAATATTGTACAACCCGTGGTTTTATTTATGACGCATATAGCCCTTACACTTTGTATAAGTACTCTTAAATAGAACTTTAAGTCTTTCCATTGATCCTTCTTCATTTATTTTTTTCAAAAAAATACCTAGGATTTAAATAAGTAATCCCGTTACACTCACACTACACAACCTACATTTCTGTCTACCCTCGCTCACGCAAATGTTTTATTACCAGTTTAGAATTAATTATTTCACCTCTACAAAAGCCACCGACCGACGAACCATTTAAAACAATGTGTGGGCGTGAAAATTTTTAATGATATCCACTAGAATTAATTAATAACGACCCCCAAAGGAAAACTAACGATCGAGGGAGCCCGTCACAGACGTACCTGTAATGTATATTTATATATTGTACTATACACTATGTTGTAGCAAGCTGCCAGAAACGAGAGATATGATGCAAGTAATATATATTTATGCTTTAATGCCTCAAGAGATCATTATATATATCTTACTCCATCTTTGTACGTAATATAATTATATTAATAACTCCGTGTGTGGTCGCTTAAAGATTACTGTAAAAATATATCGTAATATAAGTATATAGTAAGGTTCACAGAAACTTTACCAAATCGATAAAACATATAAACATTAGACTTATTTACGTAACTCTACACACAAAAAGGCCCGAAATCAACACGCTTGTAGGCGTTATCGCAACCGATCAGCGTTCCAACAAACCAAACTACTTACGGCTGGTGTGAACCAGTTCGCAGCAGAAAAATCCGGTTTCGTCCGCTCCTTTCTCGATGAAACGCTCGCGAAACAGTCACAACACAAGCCGTCACAAGCACTCACACTGTATGGGATATGTTAGTCGTGTTTTAATGGGGGAAAGATATTTGATACGCGTGACACGGCGGCGTCAATACGCGGACTGAGCGGCCATGACAGTTTTGGCTGGGGCCCCGTACGCATGCGCTCTGGGAATCTTAAGGCCACTTCCCATTGTTCGACATGATGAGGGTAGAAAATATAATATAGAATTTAGAATATCAGCCCAAATTGGAAGTGATGAAACCTTTTTAAGGCAAATCCTTCAAACGGTTTATTCATAATGACGTCATTTATGAAATCGGGTCCCAATTTGTGACCCTGTAAAGGGATTATATTATAATTTGATGAGCCGTTATGTAGTTATGTATTTTGTTTCAATGGAAGCGAGAATTAGATAATGAGTATCTTATCACAATAAAGAAGAGTACCATATCATTCATAAGAGCTCGGAAAAAACATAAATTTGTAACTTAGTATCTCACAGTAGTAAATGGGATAAGTACATGAATTTTTCAAATATTTCATATTTATTTTTCGTATTTCATTAATTCATTAACAAAATACATTGTGTCTGAAATTAATTTACAAACTAAATAGTAATTGTAACATAAATAAATAAATTTAGCTATAATTTTTTTTTAATTGTTAAATTAAAAAGCATGAACCTGTGCTTTTTAATTTAACAATTAAAAAAATATCTATATCAATTTAAATGTCATTATAGTAAAGAATGTCAAAAAAGAAAATATTAATTATGTGGTTTCTGCCTATCACATCAGTGTCTATCTGTTACCTACAGTGTGTCATCAAAAAATTCATCTATACTATTATAGCATTTTTTCAATAGGAAGCTAGATATTTCAAGGTCCAATACAGCCCCCATTTGAAAATATATATATATATATTTTTTAAGGTAAACGGAGTTTTAATCATTCAAAATTTTGTCTTGAAGCTCTTAATAATCCATCAAACTTAGCCAAAAGTGACCGTTTTTCGAAAATGTGTGTAGAAAAGCTTCATTTTCTTACTTTAAACTGTAAACAGTAGTTCATAAAATAGTTTGAAGGGTTATCTAGGGCTTGGTTTTAAATGATATCTCTGTTTCCTTTCAAATTATTTATTTCAAATAGCATTGTATAAAATCCATGTATCCCTTTAAGTTAGCAAGTACACATTTTAAATCCTCTGAAAAATATCTAAATTCATTAAAACAAGGGTCAAAGTTTCAATAATAGTATATTCTTAAATAATAAAATATGAAGAAACATGAGGTCATGGTACAAACATGAGGGGCGTGTGTCCAATCTTACTCGTGACGAAAATTTTTCTTCTCATGTTATTAATTTAGCCAAAGAAACTACAAGCTTAAACAGCCTTCCAAAACAAGAAAGGCTATACGAGATATTTTATCTATATAAGTATGTATTTTGAGCCAAAATTGACGGTAGACTCCATATCACTTAGTTCAGTTACCAGTCTCTTACAATCTTCTGCTAACCATGTACCTACGTCGACGATAATATCATTATGTTAAGTAAAATAATGTAAGATTGTGGAAAAAAAATAAAATTATTAAATTTTTCTTGCATAATCATACCAAATACTTAGGCTAGATTAACCAATTACTATAGATGTATCGTTTGTTTGTTCGCTCAGATAGTGTGCAGGACACCCACATGCTATTTTAGAAACTATATAAAACATTAACCCTCAATTTCATAAAACATAACAACCGTTTGCTAAACCTATTTCAGTTAAGACGAAGTGGTAGCTTAAGTGGCGCCCTCATTTGAAATAAATTATTTAAAACGAAATATGGTGATAATTAAAAATTTGATTTGTATAAATGTCTAGAAAGACCTTTAAACTGTTTTATGAATAACTTTTGAAAGTAATATTGGTAATCCGTCTTGTTTTAAAACTGTTTTTCGCCAAAAGTGGCCACTTTTGGCGAAAAACAGTTTTAAAATAATAGTAATAATTTCAAAGGTTATTCATAAAATAGTTTGAAGGTCTTTCTAGACATTTATACAAATCAAATTTTTAATTTTCACCATATTTAGTTTTAAACAATTTATTTCAAATGAGGGCGCCACTTTAGCTACCACTTCGTCTTAAAACATGTTTTGTCGCTTTCCCTCTTTTCAACATTTGACATTGAAAGAACGAGACAAAACATATTTTGACTAAAATAGGTTTAGTAAATGATTGTAATTTTTTATGAATTAGGGGGTAAATGTTTATTTTGTTTAATAAAATAGAAAAAATCATATAAGCTACATCTAAAGTTTATCCTCCAAATCACTTTGAGAGTTAATTATAAAAGATTTTCTGTGGAGGTTAATGTTTATAACGAATTTGTACCGTCGGCGCAACGCACCGATATTTTCTGTGAGTGTCCAGTGCAGGCGGTGTGTTTAAAGGAGCCGCCGCCATCTTTGTCGGGCCGCCGATAAAGCGTGCTCATCGTTTGGGCAAATGGACTATACATTCTATAACTAGAACGAAATTAATCATAAGCGTTCCGTACTATTATATCTATGTAAAATCACGTTTGTTATATCAGAGCGACTTACTTTTTCTGTATTTATTATGTGTTGTTTTGGCAGCAACAGAAATAGTTCAACTAAAATTTCAACTGCCTAGCTATAACGGTTCATGAGATACAGCCTGGTGACAGACAAACACAAACAGACAGACGAACAGACAGGCGGACAGACGGACAGCGGAGTCTTGGTAATAGGGTCCCGTTTTTACCCTTTGGGTACGGAGCCCTAATAATCACTATAATATACATTCATTTGAATACTCGAATTAAATTTTAATTAAATTTTAGCATCATAAAATGTGCATTGCATAAATCTTTCCCCTACGCCGATTTTTTTTAATTAAACAATCCATTTAGACACAGCCTAACATTCACCCTAACGCACCCCTGTTGGAATTTCCCACCTTATTTTGAGCTTTATGTCATAGGAAATAAGGACGGTAATATTCCATGATGCAATATGGCCAAGGTAGATCAAATACCTCTCAACACTAGCCGAAGACAATGGTTATAGGCGCGGTGTGATTACTCAAATACCTATATGTATAAAGTATAGTAAACCTACTCTAATTGTTAAGGGTTTATGTTCAGAACATATAAACTAACGTAGATCGCATCTTTATTTTTTTTTATTTATTACACTTAATATCTTAAGATTATTGTACAAAAGATAAGTTAATGCTAAGCATTGTCTACCACTTCACCTTTGGAAAGTAGTAGCAGAAAAAATAGAAAGTAGATGTATTAAATATCGGAAGGAATGAATTAGGATGTTTTTGATTACATGAACTTTACAAAAAATATCTACATAAATATATATTAAATTTATCAATAAATGCAAATTATAAACTTAGATGTATCATCATCATCCGAGCGTATTTCCGTTGCAACCTTAGCAGTAACGCTTCAGAGCCCGGGGTCCGCTACCTAACCAAGGAGATTTGACGAGGTTACTGGTTTTTACACAGAGCGACTGCCGTCTGATCTCCACAACCCAAAGGGCAAACCAGGAACCAATCCTTGGATAGTTAGATGATCAAACGCTAGGTGGCGTTCGGGACCCACAGTTTAACGTGCCTTCCGAAACACGGAATCATCTTTCTTTTCGGATAATCAGGTGATTCAAGCCTGCAATATCCTATCCAGACTGGAAACAACTTTTTACAAAGTATGTTTCCCAGTGGGAATCGAACCCATGACCTCCGGGTCACAAGGCGAACGCCTTGACCACTGGACTACGGAGGCAGGAGAGGCAAATTATAAACTTAGATGTATATATACGTACAATGAATAAATATATAGGGACAAATTACACTGATTGAGCTAGTCCTGAAGTAAGTTCGAGACTTGTGTTATGGGATACTAATCAACGATACCATATTTTATAACAAATAATAAACATACTTATACTATTATTGCAGCATTGCCTTTTTCTATAGTATCGAATTACAAGCAGCTTGAAGTTATTTATTTATTTAAACTTTAATCGCATTTCACAATTTTAAAATTAATTAAATCTAAACTAAAACCTAAAGAAAAAGAAACTAAATATGAATTACTTCCTCAAATGCATCTGATCGAGGCAAAGTACCCAAAACACTCGCAGCGTTGCCTCGCTGAATAGCAAGGCTAATTCTTTGGGCAAGGAAGCTACCAGCTCGTAGATAAGTAGATAAGTAGATAAGCTTTTATAAATATTTTGGCCTCTAGTCCCCACGGACCTAATGCCTCAAACGACACCGGTATAAAAATGTAAGAATTAAAAATATTTATAAAAAGAAAAACAGTATAAATTTATATTCTACTCTGTTTTTATTAAGGTTATACAGTTACTTAAGCTTTTAGGATAAAGTCTAAATCTTAGTTCAAAACCAAACTTTAAAGCAGTCAAATAACTTCCTCGCCACAGGGACGCACTCGGCCACTTTGCCCAATCACCGGAATAGTTCCTAAGGGCTGAGACGTCTGGACGAATTCCCAACGGGACGCTTATATTTCAATATATGCCATTGCAGGGCCTTTACTTCGAATTCAGTCGGGCTGTTACATATATTCGATAGGGAAAAAATATTTCCATATTATAAAATTCTATATTTATTTTATTATATTATGAAAATTACATAAATTGATGACTATCTGAAATCTTTTTATGTTATTTTTAACTAACGGCCTCTACTGACTCATATTGATGTATATATTATATACATTTGAAACTTACGCGAGAAATGCCTTACATGTTGCTAACAAAACGACCTTTCAGACCAGAAAATTCAGAACTAATTGAATATATAGACAAACAAATAAAAGCCTTGGGAAAACTGCATTATTGCCTATATCTATAACTGCTACCTGTATTAAAATACGGCATGATAAAACAATAAATAGTTCCCGTGGGCTGTAAAAGGACGAATTCCCGCCGGGGCGCGGATATTTCAATATCTCCCATTCATATGCGCCCAGTCCGCCCCTTGAGGAATGCCCGTCCGGCCCTGCCATAACTATAATTTCGATATGAAAATTTTATTTATTGCTTTATTTGAACCGGAAATGCTTATTCCCTTTATACAGGGTCTAACAAAATATACTGAAACTTTCGGTCCAACATACTGTCAAACCAACAGGAGTCAACTGAATGAATTGCAGTAGGAGTCATTCATTCATTACCATGAGCTGTCATTTTACAAGCTTTTATTTAGTTTCACCTGTCTTAAGAAAAGTCTTCCTTCTTGAGCTTGTCCCTTTTAAAGGTTTATATTTGTACACTCACAAATGACATAATTTGAGTACAATCAGTACATGAATTTTATACAAATTGTCATTAATTTCAAATTTGACATTTTTAATTAATAATTATGACATAGCAATGTATTCTCAGTCCACACATCTAATTTTAATATCAGTATAATTGTAAGGTTGACGTTTTTGGAGAAAATGCTGCAATACAGTTTGTTACCGCTTCTTCTGTACTTGTGCTTTGGAGGCGGCAGTAAACTTAGTTATAAGTAAATGATCTGACGTCAACTATTAAGAAATCGAAAGAAAAAAGAAATGACAATTATCAAGTGATATAAATATCCAAAGATAAATAAATGATTTTTGACTTTTTTTTTCTGTCTGTCGGTCTGTCTGTAATCAAATCTTACAAGTTAAATTCGACCCACTTCCCGGTTTCCGATTGAGCTGAAATTTTGCACGCATACGTATATCGCTCAACAATGCAATATTATCATAACATGGAGCTGATCTGATGATGGAAGCCGGAAGGTGGCCATATGAACTCTGTAATGAAAATCTACAAACTGATCTACATCTTCAGAACATTAAGACATAGCAGACCGAAAATTATACTTACAGTGTACATGGCCCTATGTCAGTCTCTAGTGAATTACTGTATTACGACGTGGGGCGGAGTCGCCAAAACAAATATGCTAGAAATAGAAAGAGCCCAAAGGTCCTTTCTTAAGGTAGCGGCGGGTCTACCCTTCCGCTATCCCACCGAAAAATTATATAAAATCTGGGACGTACTTACAGTCAGACAAGCCTACATTCTATACACCACTTTAAAACAACACTCCCAACTGCAATATGACCCGGAAAAAATTAAGGACAAGAGACGAAATAGGACAATATACGAACTCCCATCACACAAAACCTTCACTTTTTCCATTTTTTTCCCGTTCCGAGGCCCATTCTTATACAACAAAATCAATAAACACCTAAACATTTATCCCCTTCATAAATATAGTTGTAAGAAAACAATCGCCGCCTACTTAAAGACGTTAGACTACAATATGGCAGAAAGCCTACTAGAAACTATCAAATAACCCCTTATAAGCTATGCCCTTCCACCGCCCCCAAAATGACTCATACAACCCCACTCATGTAAATCTCCCAAACAAAAATACACAAACACACTACACACCACACCGCATTCAGACCATCTTCATTTTTCGTTTCCTAATTTAATTTATTTCCTTGCCAACAAATGTATACATGGAATGAAGTATATAAGTAATCACTTGCAACCCTTTAACCCAAGCTTTTCCGAAGGGAGGGCCTAGTTACCTGTACCACAGATCCCACGGGATCTATTTCAGGGACTAGCCTCTTCACAAGGACTAGAATGTCAAGATATACTACTTACCTAAGTGAATTATGAAGTACATACCTTTTATGTATCTACATTCTGTTGTGAAGAGAGAAATAAAGTTTATTTATAATGAAACGACGACCCATCGAGTGCGGGCTAGTTTTATTCGTCTTTGTTTTAGATAATATATTGTTTTAAAAATGACTTGTTGTAATCCTATACATAATGTAAGTAGTTAGAGGAGATACTGCGCACGAGTACGGTACTAATTTTTGACTTCTGCGTAAGCAAGGTCAGCTTCGTGCCACTACCTGTAAGTAGAGGCTCTTACAGACGAACGACAGTATGCCCGAAAAGATGCACCTAGTCTCTCGGAAGGGAAAAGATGACCAGGGAGACATAAAACAGATAAAGAAGAAGGTTAACGTCGTGACGTACGGCGAAGTAAAACGGCTGACGGACGAGAGAGACAAATGGAAGTACATATTTCGTACTCCACCGACAAGAGCTATTACTAGGTATGTATAGCTGCATAGCTCTTGAATAATAGTCCTCGGATCCATATCGCACAGTAAAAATATAATACTTAGCTCGGTGATAGTGCAATAATTAAAGACACACGAACAAAGTGCCTTCCCCTTACTAGAGACAGTAAGAAAAGTGCAGATGGACACATTTTTATACTATTGCTTATAAAACTAGGTCAATGTAAAATTACTAATTAGTCTTAGATTAATGGACTACATTGTAATAATATTAGCGTACTTATTCAACAGTATGTAGGTACGTCAAGAAAATGAAAAAAAAATTACCCACAAGATTTGCAATAAATCATCAATTTTCTGGTTATAAAGAGTAATGGTCATCAACGTCCTATTTCCGCCTACATCCTGAGTGGAGATAATGTTTCCGAAGCTATTTGTCCGCCTGAACCCTTATTCGTTGCGATGATTGATATTCCAGTGAGAACTATTTAACAGACTAACTGGGAATTCGTTAGGAAATTTGAAGGCGGTTATAACCAGACAGACATTAAGAGGCTTTACACCATTGGTTGGCTGTCTCGCTCGCACAATCAAACATTTTTAGAGATTATTAAAAAATGTGACTCATTTGTAGAAAAATGTTTCCCTAACTTTATAAATATATTGTGGATATTGTAGACATGTTTTTTATTGTTTATGTGTGAGGGAATCGAGAATTAGGTCATCAAAAATTTAAAATTTTGATGACCTAATTTTGGATGTAGTCAATGTCTACAAAATATACAAACATGTCTAAAATATCTACAAAATAATTATATAGAAAGTTAGGGAAACACTTTTCTAGAAATGAGTCACATATTTTAATAACCTTTATAAATGTTTGATTGTGCGAGCGAGACAGCCAACCAAAGGTGTAAAGCCTCTGAAGACATTTTAGCCTTGGGCTAAAATGCCACAGTGAGCGAGATAGTGGGCGTTTTGGTGAAAAATAAATCAAAATAGTGACGCTAATTTATGTAATTCAACAGTTTTTCAGAGAATTCACTCTAATTCTCTCAATCGGCTGTTACGAATTACGACCCAAAAGCAACTTCATATAAAAATTTGCAATAAATCGTCCATTATACAAGCTTTTATTTAGTTTCACCTGTCCCGTTGTCTGTCGGTCTGTTTGTCTGTATGTAATCAAATCTTGCAAGTTAAATTGGACCCACTTCCCGATTTCCGATTGAGCTGAAATTTTGCGTGCATACGTTTATCGCGTGACAATGCAATATTATGATGACATAGAGCTGATCTGATAATGGAGCTGGACGGTGGCCATAGACTAATAAAATGACACGACGCAACCCCATCGAGTTTGGTTCGTATTGAGGATCACTTAAGAACAGCTTGTTTTATTTTTTTTTTTTAAATGACTTGTTTCTGTTATGAACTTCTCTTATTTCCACCCACATTATACGTGGAGGTAATGTTTCCGAAGCGATTTATCTGCCTGCCCACTTATTTGTAGGGATGATTGATATTCCACAGGGAACTATCAACAGACTAACTAGAAATTCGTTAGTAAATTTAAAGGCTTATTACGTCTTTATTGCTAACGAAGCAGACAGAGCCTCGGTCAAAGGCCACATTCAGCGAGATAGTGGGGGTATTGTTGAAAAAGAAATCAAAATAGTGACGCTTATTCATACCTGGTGAAATTCTGCCTGGTCCCTTCAGCTTCCCGAAAGCATTTACTCCTAGACATCAACAGCAATATTTGCTATAAATCGTCCATTTTCCTATTATAAACGTCTCTTATTTCCGCCCACATTATAAGTGGAGGTAATGTTTCCGAAGCTATTTGTCCGCCTGTCCCCCTTATTTGTAGGGAGATGATTGATATTCCACGGGGAACTATAATTCGTTAGGAAATCATGAAGCGGTCATTAGTAGAAAAATGGGGTTTGAAAACAATAACAGTTTCTCAGAATTTATTATAGCTATATGGTCTTTTATGATATTCCAAATCCTGCACAACATTCACAACTAGTGTGCTTATATTGAAGAAAGTTTTAGTTAATTAATGCTCAAGTTACTACTGAAAATTAGATTAACATTTTTTTTTAAATCCTAGTTTATTTACTAGATTTACCTAGCAATACGAGTAGCATGAGCTAAAATTATCTAAATCTTTGTTTGTCACAGGAGATATTTTTTTTAATACTCCTCATCATAAGGTCTTTTTATCTCCACTGCAGGAGCACGACCGTCTCTGTACTACCAGAGCCATACTTGGCCAGAGCAGCCAGAGGAGCTACACTCTCCTCGCTGGCCAGACGTGTTGGAGAGGTCTCATTGATATTTATAAACTTTGTTTAGCTTGTATTCCCTAAGTCGCCTTCTACGACATCCACGGGAGAACTTGGAGTGGCCCTATTCTACTCTACCGGAAACCACCCGGCCTAATACTTCTAATATTATAAAACTTATATACAGACCTCGAGACATAAGCTCAGCGTTGCATTGTATAATTGAGCGACAAAAGTAGAGTCAGTAAAAAAAAACATAAAAATAAACAGAAAGCAATGAACTATTTGGATTATTTATTTTTCGTGTGTGTAATTAGTATGAAATAAATTGTTTAAAACTAAATATGGTGATAATTAAATTTTTTATTTGTATCAATGTCTAGAAAGACCTTTAAACTATTTTATGAATAACCTTTGAAAGTAATGTTGGTAGTCCACCAAAAGTGGCCACTTTTGGCGAAAAACAGTTTTAAAACTAGACGGACTATTAGTTATAATTTCAAAGGTTAATCATAAAGTACTTTAAAATTTTTTCTAGACATTGATACGAATAAAAATTTTAATTATCACCATATTTAGTTTTAAACATTTCAAATGATGGCGCCACTTTAGCTGTCACTTCGTCTTAATACCTGCTGCAAAATTTCACCACCGCACCACCCGTCTGAAATTAAAATTTTATCCACACCACTTGAATAGTTGGCAATCAACCACCGTACATTAAAAGGAACTTTTTACCACGTATGACCGACCTATGGAATCAACTTCCTGCAGCAGTGTTTCAGGACCGATACGACATTGACACCTTCAAAAAACGAGTCTATATCTTCCTGAAAGGCCGGCAACACTTCTGTTACACCCCTGGTGTTGTAGTTGTCCATGAGCAACGGTGATCACTTACCATCATTTACCATCACATAGAAAGCGGGTCAGCTTGTTCGCTTGCCGCCCTATAACATAAAAAGCATGTTACAAAATTATGAGAAATAGTCTCAGTCCTTCTTCGGCCCACTGCTGAGCATAGGCTTCTCTTCGTCTACGCCACCCATCGGTCCTGAGCTGCTCTCATTCAGGTCTGACCCGCGACTTTGATAATGGCATTAACCCATCGCTTAAGCTAACGCCCATTCTGGGTCACCATTCAGTCAGTGCCTTGCTCCACCTGCCATCACTCCGTTGTGCCAGATATTTCCACGTCCAATTCCACTTTAAGTTCATGATGAATTCCATAGTTTGTAAAATAAAACCAGAACAGGTAGCTAGTTAGATCTAGTATCCGAACCAAATATCATCGGTGAAACGAAAGCAGCCAGGCTTCGTTGGGTCGGACATATAGAAAGAATGGGAAAGGATCGGGTGTTGAAGAGACCTTACTTGGGTCGGCAGAATGGCCGCACCTGTTGGTCGCCCCAGGTACAGAAGGGCCGACGAGGTACAGAAAGATCTGCGAAGTCTCGGAGTTAAAGACTGGCAGCAACGCTTACGAGAACGCAAAAAATGGCGCCATCTAGTGTCGGAGGCCAAGATCCACTTCGGGTCGCTGCGCCACCGTAGTAAATAAGTAAGGTAGCTAGTTAGCTTCTTTATGTCTAAAAACTTCTATACGTAGCTCTAAGAAAGCCTCTCGTTTGCCGTCTTTTGTTTCAGCACAAAGCCGGGCCGGGTTTATCCGGCTCATGTCTAGACTCAGCCTATATCTCTATGACTATCTAACTACGTCGAGTTTTCCTAGGAGTCTATTCGTAACTTTGAGAAAAATCTTTTTTAGGGCCTATGCACAATTACCTCTATGCGAGAAAAAATCTTAGAATGTACCAGCTTCTTCTCTTTTCACGCAGATCCCAAAACTAAAAGCCGAGATTTAAATCATATTAACAGGCTATCAACCCATCAATATTTAACCGAATTCAAAAATGGAGGACGTTATCAATTCGACTGTTTTTTTTTTGTATGTATTTTACACGATATCTACGCCAATTGTGTCTACGCCGATTTTGTTGATTCTTTTCTTATTTGAAAGCTTGCACCAAGTTGGTGCCATATTAATTTTGTGAAGATATGATAAAGAACTTTGGAGATATACAAAAAAAACTCTTGAAAGAAAATGAAGTCGGTTTTTTTTATTGAATTATTTGATTCCTTTTTCCATCTTAACGTCCACCATCACGATAAGCATGGCCTTTGGGTATCACGGCTCTGGGCTCCGTCTACCCCGTCATGAATAAAGTCGTAAATTGCACACCACTGTGCTTCACTTGGCCTGTGTTTACATATAAAAAAACACGGACATAAATCAGAAACTATTATATTAGTAGATTTAATTTTTTCGGTGGGCCTGTGGGAGTACGCATTACTAGCGCTTTCGCAAGTAAAGCGTCACCGAGCGTCGTCCGCATTTGGATGGGTGACCGCAAGTGGTATAAACATTTCTCGAGCTCGCCGTGCTTCGGAAGGCACGCATAAGCTGTTGGTCCCGGCTGTCATTATTGTATGGAAGTCGTCAAGCTATGTCAGATGCTTTTATGCAGCTTGAAAAATCTGACACTAATGTTGGCCACTTACGGCCACGAAACACAAACAAATGGCAATGTTAATAAAGGTGTAACTTATTTATAATTTTTCAAAACTAAAAACCGACTTCCTCCTAAACCACTGTCATAAAATTTCTATGAGACCACCTGACAAGTATACTCAAAACAAAAAAGAATTTTCTAAATCGGTCCAGGCGTCTTTGAATAATCGGTGAACATACATTTAAAAAAAAACATAAAAGATCACGACGAATTGATAACCTCCTCCTTTTTTTTGGAAGTCGGTTAATTAATTACGAAACTAATTAATTATATTCAAAACCTGTGCACTACAGAAACATAAAAGGGCCCTTCCCAAATCACGGGAGGTCATTGACCCTGATTACTGAAGTGCATTGACAGATTTATGTCTCAGTATTAGTGGTTAATTTACTTAATAGAGGGGACGAAGGGAGCCGCCATACACTATATAAACGCGTGGTTAAGTAAATTACCTGCTTGGGCATTGAGCCATTGACAATTTGACAGTTTTGACTAGAACTGATTAAAGATAATCGCATAATGCTACGCACGTCTTAAATCTTGAACAGCTTCTATGTACATTTGTAGTTAAATTGAAGTGACAAATGGTGAAGACAAGGGGACTTATGTTTACAAAAAGATATTAGTGCGAAGCTAGTTCTGAATTGAATAAATGTGAGTGACAGAGTCTTTTTGTCGACGTCTTTTTGCCGATGAACCCGTAATAAATCTAACCACGAGCTATAGTAGATTACTATAGTATAATGAAATTTTTAAAAAAATCCCGGGTGGTTAGAATTGTATTATTTCAATTAGTCCGTCGACTAGATTGTTTAAAAATAACTGACCCATATTTTTTCGAATCGAATTTACGACACCTTCTAGTGAAAATCGTATCTAATCGTGACGTCACGCGAAATTTAAATGCGCTGTAGCTTCGTTATTATTTGCTATAATCAAAGAAAGAAAAATACTTATACCATACTTTTATTCGCTTTCTTTAAAATATTAAACATAAAATAACATTGCACTTAATGTACGGTACGCTTCAAAAATGGAGTGATAATTTTTCATACAACTAGTATGAGACATTGTGACTCCATTTTTGAATCCCGACTGTAACTATACTAAACTTATTGACATGTAAAAGTGCCTACAAAGGCCTTATTCTCTACTGAAATAAATATAATAATCTCTCTCTCATGTCAGCGCATTCCCAGTAGCTTCCTTACTAGCTGTAATGATGCGAAGCCCGAGGTCCGCTTTCCGGTTTTTTTCCTCTTCACTTCGCACGGTCTTGAGCATCCTTGGTTGTACTTGTAAGACGATTGGCACGCATATCTTTCTTGACGACGTCAAGTCGGCACTTCTTGGGTCCCAGCCTCGTCCACCGGGCCCGAGCGGAGATAAATTTGTTTCCCACGTAACCATACCGAATAAATATTTCATCAATATTCTTAAATACAAGTCGAATGCTTAGTGTAGCCTACTACCTACTACTACCTGAATTTTTCCGGGTCCAGTGCTGCCCCGATTTAAAATAAATCTATTGGAAGGAAAACGGAGATTTCATTTAAAATTTTGTCTTGATCAGACCCTAGATAACCCTTTAAACTACTTTATGAACTATTTTTTACAGTTTAAAGTGAGAACGTGAAGCTTTTCTACGCACAATTGCGAAAAAGGGCCACTTTTGGCGTATGTGCGTAAAAAAGCTTCATGTTCCCACTTTAAACTGTAAACTAGTTCATAAAATAGTCTGAAGGGTTATCTAGGGCTATCAAATGGGGGCAGCACTGGACCCCGGAAAATTCATGTAGTCCCTTAAGAATTGCCAACTTATTTTGTCGTCTCCATGCGTAACAACTCTATGTTTGTCTATGTCCACATTAAACGTGTTAACACGTGGGAATGACCGTATGGTTCGGGGTGAAACGGCTTTGAGATTAACATTAGTCATTACGCGAGAGGTTTTATACTCGTAATTTAGTAGAAATAAGAAGGCAATGGGTAGAAAATTATAGAAATATAGTGGCAAAAATCATCCTATTTAAGTGTGTACATAACATAACCATCCTTAATGCGTCCATGGATAGCGACCCGGTAGTAGTATGTCATAGATACATAGTGATGCTCAAAGAAAATAAAAGTAGTTTTAAAATTCAAAATTATTATTTACTAGCTGATGTCTGTGGCGTTACTCGCGTGGAATATTGAATATTTGAACCTCACATTTTCCCAGGATAAACAGTATCCTATGTGTTAATCCAGGTAATAAACTATGTACATGCCAAATTTAATTCCAATCCGTACAGCCATTATTGCGCAAAAAGGGACAAACATCTATACATATAAACTTTCTAGTTTATAATATAAGTAAGATAGTAATAAGATCTTCAAATACAGACCGAAATTTCCATAACTGACAAATGACGTCACTAATAATGTTACGTTGAAATTAGAACTAATAAATTGTGTCGTACCACAGGGTACGGTACTCAGCCCGCTCCAATTTTAGGAACGTGAGTAAATACCAGCGGGGGTAAGGTACCCCATGGATTACCAATTATCTGAGAAGGCGATAGTTTAGACAATATTTTGAACACGTGATAGCTTAGTTGGTAAGAGCAAGACCAGAGCTCGTTCAATCTCCCCACTCATGTGGTATTTTTTCATCATTTCTTATTCCATTGTTTAGTTTGAGTCTATCATAATTCTTATACAGCGTGACTACCCACAAGACAATTTTTTTAAGCAAGCTCCGTCCATGATACTGAACGACTTTCCATAAAACAATTAATGAAAAACTAAAATTCTTTTTCCCATACAAATCAGCGTTGCACCAAATAAATTTGTATGAGAGGTTGAATTTTTTATAGATTTTTGATTTCTCTTTTTATGGAAAGTAATTCAGTATCTTTGACTGTACTTACCTAAAAAATTGGGCTGGTGAAAAGTTACCCAGTATGTATTAAGGATAATATCGTTTACCGCGTGTAAGGGACATAATATGCATAATAAACCGAATCGATCACTATAAAAAAATCGGCACTTACATCCGATTTTTTTGACTGTTATTTTAATTTAATTACACTATAGTGATCTAGTACCGCCCGTGGTTCGATTAATATTCCTTACACGTTGTTTATACAACGTGTTACGAAAAGGGGGTATCAAACCGCAAGGGAGTAGACATACTAAACAATGTGAACAACTTTTACTATGGGACCATACCTGAAATCGTAAAAAAAATCTGCAGCTCCATACATTTTAGCATGGTTTGTATTTCCTTTTATGGGATCCCTTTTTTTCGCATAATTTGTTTTGCCCTAATGTTCTTTAGCATATCGGTTTTGGCATAAAATATTTCGGCATAATAGTTCTTAGGTATAATTGTTTTTTTTTTTTTTGTATATGTGTAATTTTTGCATAATTAACTTTTAGGCTAATTTGTTTTGGCATAATGTTCATTCGCGTAATCTCCGAATAAGTCGCGAAAGGTAGGTTAGGTTTTGGTTATGCCGTAACGGTTTATATGGAGGTGAAGATTTCAGGGATAGTCCCATAGCCAGAGTTGTTAACATTGATTAGTATGTTTACTCCTTTTCGGGTTTATACCCCCTTTATACTAGTATTAACTCACTGGCTCAGTACGTTGCCACCGCGACAGTTGGGTCGATACTTTATGTTTTTACACTACTTGCAGAGAAAATACCTCGAGTTAACAGTGAAAGTTGAAATTGAGAAGGCAACATGGGAATTAGTAAATTAAAAGTTAAACAAGCTGTGTATTTTGGACACCCTAAGCGGTTTTGGAGAGTAAGTAAATAAATTACATTTAGGTTGTTTATGTAGAAAACTTTAGTCAACACATTTTTTTTTTTCAAATTGGGTCAGCGTTTTTCATGAAAATTGATTGAACTTCCACCTTTTATTATTTTGGTTAAAATATAATAAGGCTCCTAAACTTCTTACTTTAAATTATTTTGTCGCATGAACTAACTTAGTGATTGGGAATAACCAATTACAAAGTTCAACTGGTATTTTATTACCAGTTAGAAACCAAAAATAAATTATTTAGAAACTTTTTTTTGTTTACCTATTTGACTGCCTCCGTGGTCCAGTCAGTGGTCAAGGCGTTCGCCTTGTGACCCGGAGGTCATGGGTTCGATTCCCACTGGGAAGCATACCTTGTGAAAAGTTGTTTCCAGTCTGGATAGGATATTGCAGGCTTGAATCACCTGATTATCTGAAAAGAAAGATGATTCCGTGTTTCGGAAGGCACGTAAAACTGTGGGTCCCGAACGCCACCTAGCGTTTGACCATCAAACTATCCAAGGATTGGTTCCTGGTTTGCCCTTTGGGTTGTGGAGGTCAGACGGCAGTCGCTCTGTGTAAAAACCAGAAACCTCGTCAAATCTCCTTGGTTAGTAGCGGACCCCGGGCTATGAAGCGTTACTGCTGAGGATGCAACCGGGAATACACTCGGATGATGATATTTTGTCCCACGAGGTAAAATAAAAATTTAAAAATGTACCACCATGTCCTCATTTTTTATTATTTTAACCGTAATCTTTCAGGATCGGCAAAGGCTAGAAATGGAGGCTTCGGTGAATGTGGACGAGATGAAGAAGCTCACGGACGTAGTCGAATACGACCACTTGCACATGCAAAAGTAAACATTTTACACATTTCTCGTTTTGCCACAATCCCGGCACAGAATTAATATAAGTTAGAAAAAAAGGGACTTCCATATCTGCTAACTATTTATATGTTAACAATACTGTGAAGTAAATTAAAGAACTGTAAATACATAGGACTGATAAAATTTAAGAAAGAAGATTAAAAAGTGTGTCTGAGCCTTGAATATTTGAGTAATTAATAAATTGTAGATTATATAGATTTGAATATTGAAGTAATTCCCCCGGTGTTGCCCGCGTAGGAATTGCGTTTTATTTCTTTATTTTTGCGTTCTGTTATCTTTAACAAAGTAATACATGCAGAACGGAATCTTCTTAGATCCCGCACAATATGCATGGATGTAAAGTTGCAATTCGAAAACACGCAATCGACATGCCATCACGTCTCGGGAGCTGGTTGAGAAAGTGGAAAAGGAAACAAATTAGTTAGTGTAGGACGACTTCCGTGGCGTAGTGGTCACCATGCTAGTCCGCCACCCAGAGGTCCCGGGTTCGATCCCCGGTCAGGGGATCAAATTGGAAAATGGCCTTTTTCAAATTGTCCTGGGTCTTGGATGTTTATCTATATATGTATTTGTTATAAAATATAGTATCGTTGAGTTAGTATCCCATAACACAAGTCTCAAACTTACTTTGGGGCTAGCTCAATCAGTGTGATCTGTCGCTATATATTTATTATTATTTATAGTGTTGGGTTGCTAGCCGCATCGCCTACATAAGGCGATTGGCACACTGCACCGGAAAAACGCGCGTAGCGCGAGGCCGCCATACAAAAGTCACGCGCGTATACGCGGTGTCGGTGTGTTGTACTATGCGTGTTTTCTATACAAATTGAGGTACTTGCATACAGTCTAGCCCCGCGTTACGCAATAGATGCGGAGCAGTGTGTGAATCACATTTTCGCTCATCCCCTCGATCAGCTTTTACGATCTGCGCGGGAGGAGAAGCAAAAATGTAAAGATGTGTTTATCCACCAACTGATGGGTTTAGAAAATCTCTTAGATAACAACAAAAACACAATTTATAATACATTAGCGTAAATCTTGAGTAATTTTAATGTAATTTACAGTCACTGTTGCACTTTGAATATTCTCGCCGGGTGCATTCGTTCGTATGCATCTTAAATACAGACACGATATCACATTTTTATCCCTGTTTATAACGTAATTAAAGTTTGTTAACTCGTTCGCAAGCATTACATGTTATAATGTATCAACATTGTATTATATTAAAAGTATTTATTATTTAAAAAAAGACAAAATAATAATATGACAAAGCCCGTCTGGCGAGTAGGCGACCAATACTGTAAAAATGAGTTTATTTCGGCCTTTCTTCTCAGCAGTGGTCGTTACGAAGCGCTGGTATCGGTAGTTTTTCTTTAAAATAAATTAAATTTCAATATAAACTACACGTAATGTAAATTATACTTATTGACGTGTAAAAGTGCCTGTAAAGGTCTAATTACTGAATAAACACTTGAATCTTGAATCCCTGACGGGGTAGACAGTGCCCAGGGCCGTAAGACCCGAAGGCCACGCTGCGATGTGGGCGTTAATATTGAAAAAGAAATTAAAATAGTGAGGAGTTGCATGATGCACTATAAGTTTTTTATTTTATCTAAAAGTGACTGTACGGCCTTTAAAGTCTAGGGGTCAGGTTTATCGGCCCCTGACTGTACACAATAAACTGTATCTGATCTATATATGTCATTTTGGATAATAAAGAACTTAATAAACAAACAAAACTGTTATTATGTTCTCAGACTTATTATAAACCGAGCAGAAGAGAAAATGCGAGAAATATTTAAACAGGAAGAACTGGACCTCTGACAGAGACAACAGAGACTTAAGGCGTTGCTAGAAAGAGAGGAAGAAGAATTTATCCAGGTACGAAAGGAGAGTATTTAGAACTGAATATCAGATCCTTTTTTTTTAACGTCAATACAAACATTTTCTCGGGATTCGTATGAAATACCGCCCTGTGACGTCATAGTTTCTTGACCACCGCTCCGGATGGTACCTGGTCCAAAGGCTGTTTAAAGCAATTCAAAGAGGTAATGCGGCAAACATCATGGGTACCTTTGAAGTGGGTAAAATTGGGGGGAGGGGGGATATTTTTGACAGATTTTTTTCATATATATTAATTTTTCCAAACCAAAAAAAAAAGTTTTATCTTGATGGAGCAGACATATGTAAAGACAAAAGCTCATGAAGCAATAAAGATAAAAAACTTGTAAGGTTTACTGGATTAAGAGAGGACAACGCGTCTTACTTTTTAACCGACTTCCAAAAAAGGAGGAGGTTATCAATTCGTCGCGATCCTTTATTTTTTTTTTATGTATGTTCACCTATTTTTCAAAGACGCCTGGACCGATTTGAAAAATTCTTTTTTTGTTTTAAAGGGTATACTTTCCAAGTGGTACCATGGAAATTTTATCAAAATCGATTGTGTAGTTTGGGGGTGAAGTCGGTTTTTAGTTTTGAAAAATTATTATACAAACGCTCGTACGTGATTAAGGCGTTGTAACTGATCTTTCTTGAAAACTTTTGAACTAACAGGAATCTTGTGCGCTATTTCTAGGTTTCTATAGAAATAAAAAATTAAAATTTGGAAATTAAATTCAGTACAAGCCTCCAAAAATCTGCTTTTTTACACAAATTTTACATGAACTTCGACCGTTCATAGAGTACCCATAAATTGTAAAAGTAAAAAAAATATTTCGATTCAAACTTCGCAAATGAAATGAAAATTTTAAATAAAACATTTATTTCACACACTTGTAAGGCTTACTCATAAACACGTATCACCTGGAACAATTTTTATAAAATTTCCGCACCCTATGAATAGTTAATATTCGTTCAATAGATGGTTAAAATAATATTAATTTCGCTCAATAGAATGCAAACCGAGCCCCCAGGCGCTATATCTCCCTTTTTGGTTTGCATCTTTTTTTAGCATTGTCCTGGATGAAACAACAAGCTTTTCAAACTATGCTCGTGTTGACGACAGAGCGGCCGAGAAGGGCCGCCTTAAGTTCGTATTTGGCCAATTAATTGAAAAATCATGTTTTTATTTTCAGGAACTGGTGACGAGACAGGCTATGGAAGACTGTGGATATTGCAAAGAGAAGGACGGGAAAGTGCAGAAGATTGAAGAGGATATAGAGAAAGAGAAGATCGTGGCATGTCAGAAGGCTTTGGAAAGGGAGAAAATGTAAGTTAACTCTTTTTACGAAAAAGTAGGTGAAAGTAAAAAAAATATCTCTGTTTGGGTCATAGGATTACATCATCCTATCAAATTTCACCTGATTTGGTCCAGTAGATTCGCAGCAAATTGGCTGTGACAGACGGACAGACAGACGCACGAGCGATCCTATAAGGGTTCTATTTTTATTGTACAGAACCCTAAAACAAAAGGAAAAATAAATGAAAATGATCTACACCGGAGTTTTTGAAAACAATCACTTCATCGAATTTGGTGTGGCTGATTTTTTATAGTATTTTATAAGGATCAGCTGATATTATCGCAATTTCGGGGTGGGTCCCGTAATGAATTGTTAATATTGATGATTGTTTTAGGGTTGGATCTCATTTGTCTGTCATTCTGTTATATTTATGTCGCTCAGAACCGTCATTTGCCAGAGCGAGCGAGAGCGCAGAATGCATGTATAGCATGCTATCGCACGGGGGTTGCGATAGCGTTCCGTCGCTCTAAAGTGCTGCTCCGTGCTGACAAATGAGATCCAACCCTTAACCAGCGTCTAGTTCAAAACATACAAGTATTTCTGTTACACGTTGTGTATACTACCTATTTTCCTATCAATTTGTTTGTATATAGGGAGGTTGCCTGGAAGAAGTTGCTTAGCGATAAGGCCGCCTTTTGCTTATTCCCTAGTTTTGAAGATAAATATGTCCTGCATTTATTTATTTTGTTCAATAAAGGGTTAATGTATTGTATTGTATTGTATTGTATTTAATTGTATTGTATTGTATTTATTGTATATGATGCAGGTGGATTGTATACTTAAACAGCTGTTTGATAAAACCGTTTATATTACTCCATCACGGCCATTCGTTTTATACCAGCAGATAAGCTTTTCTACATTAAGTCGATATATAGTTAGCGGTTTTGTTGAATGTTACACATTGATAATCCAGTTGAACGATGTTTAGCTGTTGTATTTCCAAACGGCTAGCGATTTTGTCAAAAAGCGGATTACACAATCCAATTACGACACATACACTGTGGTCATGCCTACCCATCGCCTTCTCAACATAATTATATCTCTTCCTTGTCACTAGATGGCGCTATAGGTATTACTTAAAACATTTAAATCTTTTATTACTTTTATTTAAATAAAATAGAACTTACTAACTATAATTAATTAAATATGACTTATATGGGTTACCTATCATAATTTTATTTGTTCGAAAATGTTTCTTTCTTTTTTTA
Source organism: Acrobasis suavella (assembly GCA_943193695.1). Classification (NCBI taxonomy): domain Eukaryota; kingdom Metazoa; phylum Arthropoda; class Insecta; order Lepidoptera; family Pyralidae; genus Acrobasis; species Acrobasis suavella. The sequence goes on from OW971950.1 coordinate 3,986,252, forward strand.
TTTTCTATACTTTCATTAAACCGAAATTTAATTTAAAAACTTATTAAAAAACCGAATTCCAATCATATTTTTTTTTCAAAATCCATATGTTTTTTAATCCTTCTTGATTTTTGCCCGAAATAACTAATGAAAGGTGATTTATATGTCATAAACATATTTTCTAAACTATCAAAAGCTTTTTTTAATCCATCATCTGACATCTCTTTTCAACACGCAAAACGGCTAATATAAAATTATAATTATATTTTTTATAGTATTTGTAACACTACTATAGTTACTAAAGGCTCTCTTCCTTAGCGGGGTGGTGTCAGTTCTAACATAACCCAACCTATAGTTTTGCCGTAACCATGTTTTGGTGTCTTTGTTATTTTCACCCTAAGTTTGAGTATAAAATACGTTGGTTGGCGCCTAACATAAAATAATAGCAATAATTATTTGTAACACTACTATAGTTAGTAAACGCTCTCTACCTTGGCATAAAACGCCTAACATAAAATAATGGCAATATAACATAAATAAAAATAACATAAAATATTTGGTTGAAATTACAATATTAATTTGAACTCATGTCGCAAGTTACAAATTATCAATCAAGAAATTATTATTTTATTATGCATGTTCATATATATTTTTTTTAATTATAAAATTTATTAAACATTTTTTTAGAATACGAAACAGTAGCTAAGTAATAATAGTAAATAAATTACTTCGACCTTTAGTACTAGTGAACAAAATATATGTCGAATGAAAAAAAAATACTTTTAATATTCGGCTATGTGTTTTTCTGTAAGATGAAACATAGGTAAAATGAGTTTATGCATAAGCAAAATTATGTAAAATAATCATTTTGGTATTTGAAACTTCGATATACCGTTTTGGATAATCTGAAATTCGAACAGTAAAGTTTCGTTACAATGATAGGTTACCCTTATATGCAATGCAATAAATATTTCTGAAACATATTCAACACTTTCTTTGTCTCTTTTTTCCTAGTCGTGTCCTGCCATCTCTGTGTGGCTTTCCGCAACTTCCAGTTTTGCCTACTTACCTCCAATACTTTCTAAGGCATTAGGTATCTGTAACGTTAGTAATTATATTATCTTTGCTATGATATAAACTTTTTAGAGCAAAAGGCATGCCCCGCACCAAAGAAGATGAATACCAGCTGAGAGTAGAACAAAAGAAGCAGATGCAAGAAAAGAAGTACATCGAGAAGGAAGAGCAGGACATGGAGGACTTGTGGCACCTGGTGCTGCTCGACGACGTTAGGAGGAAGGTAGTTTTTATCTTATTTATTTATTTACATTATTTAAAAAAGTCAGTAATTCTTTCAAAAAACTTATACTATTACTATTATGCTACAAGTGCAGACAAAGCCCTGTGTCGCTTAACTTGCTTAATAGCGGCCTACCCGCCTCACTTTTCATACAAACGCTCGTACGTGATTATGGCGTTGTAACTTAAAATTTTAATTTTTTATTTCAGTAAAAACCTAGAAATAAATACGCACAAAATACCTCTTTATTTAACCTAAATTTTGAAATTGGGTTAAATCAAAATAAAAAAGAAAGAAACGTTTTCGAAGAAATAAAATTCGTAAAGCAAAATTTCGTTTTTATGATAGGTAACCCATATAAGTCATATTTAATTAATTATATGTAGTTAGTAAGTTCTATTTTATTTTAATAAAAGTAATAAAAGATTTTAATGTTTTAAGTACTACCTATAGCGCCATCTAGTGATAACAGTGACTAGTTTTAAAGAAAGATCTTTTACCACGCCGTAATCACGTACGAGCATTTGTATGAAAAGAAGACGGGTTGGCCGCTCTTAAGCGCCAGTAATGCCATAGAATTAATAAAAATGCATTCTCTTGCCGAGCGAAATATTCTTCTGGGTAACCAGTAGGTATTAAGGGACAAGTAAGTACTGCGTTAGGGCTGGCATTTTACAGGGGCCTCCTACGTGCGAATAAAATAAAAAAATACGGAATATCATTACAGGAGCGTTTAGAAAAAAGAGAAGCAGACAGAAGACACCGGGAGATGCTAGAGCGTCGCAAAGCGTATGACGAGCAGATAGCCAGCGCCAGTAGACAAAGACAGGAGATGTTACGGGAAGAGAGGGAAAAGGAGAAGCAACGGCTGGAGAAGATGAAGAAGAAAATGGAGCAGGATCATTACGATGGTTTATACTATTTCATTCAAACAAAAATATTTTTGTGCTGTTAATGGATTGAAACTTCTGCCTTATCTTTATCCCACTATTTATATGAGTGTTTTCCATTTTGTTCGATCTCCAGTCAACCCGTAATGAAATTAAAAAATAATTTTTAATATTCTGGCATATTACTGCATGAATCATGGTAATTTTTTAAATCAGTTTACGGCTATAAAATGTAATATTATTAAAACTAACGGTAGATGACATAACTACGTATTTTAATACAATTTTTTTCACGTAGTGTAGTCGGAAGATCGAAACTAATTATTTCAATCGAAACTATGTATCTTTATTCTTTCTTATGTACAATACAGCTCTATAAACCAACAACTAAACTAGTCGGCCTTTTCTTTCTGACTACACTACGTGAGTAAAACTGTATTAACAGACTTACAATGCGACACAAATAAGTTGAACAAAAATGGCGGACTTCAAAGCATTTTTGTACAAATTTCCGGCCCGTAGGTTGAACCAAAATGGCGGTTATCGACGCAGGAACAAATAATGCGCTGACGACTGCTATTTTGGTCCATATTTGGTATTAAAATCGAAATGGTCCTCATTCGTTTTTGTGAATCCTCTGGGTTCCAACAAGTTTTATCAGAAAGGTACATTTTTCTTCAATTATTACTCATATTTTTTTTCGTTATGCAGCAATCAAACGCAAGAAAGAACAGCAGATGGTGAACAAGAAGAACTTTATAGAAGGCCACGAGGACAAGCTGGCCAGACTGAGAACGGAGAAACAGAGAGAGAGGGAAATAGACAATGACACAATCCGGACTGCCCTAGAGGATTTGCGGAGAGAGAAGCAGAGGAAGATTATTGAAATGGTAAGATTGCTTCCGTGGTCCAGTGGTCAAGCCTTTCACATCACTATTTTAATTCCTATTTCCACCTTCTTGCTCTTCATCACAATATCACGGATCACGGATACTAACTCAACGGTACTATATTTTATAACATATACATATATAGCTACAATAAACGTGACCTTTGGGTCGCACGTCCCTGGGCTCTGTCTTCTCCGTTAGGAATAAAGACGTGATAATATTTGGACCTATACATAAATAAATAAATAAATATATACGGACAAATCACACAGACTGAGCTAGCCACAAAGTAAGTTCAAGACTTGTGTCATGGAATACTAACTCAACGATACTATATTTAATTACATATACATACATAGATAAACACCCAAAAAACAGGTTAATCTGAAAAAGATCATTTTTCATCTTGACCTGACCGAGAATTGAACCCGGGACCTCAAGTGTCACAGCGTGGCATGATGACCACTAAGCCACAGATATCGTCAAATGTAAATTACCTTTTAAAAATAACTCCAATTATTTTCAGCGAAACTTACAAATAGAGAAACAACTGTTCACCGAAAACATTAACCGCGAAAGGAATCTCCTCAACGAATTAGAAATGGAGTCTGACAAAATGGCGGCGGAGTGGAAACAGGTGGAAGAGCAGAAAGCAGACGAGCGGTGCAGGAGCATTGACCATGACAGGAGAATGACTAAAGAGGTAATGTATTAATCGGACACAAAATTAATAATAGGAATTACTTACAAAACAGAATATCCTAGGGTCCCGCGCAATATGCACTTCTCCAACGTCGCGCCGTGTGAAGGGTGTCGAGCGGGCGGCTGTGGCCGCCTGCAGATGCATTGCGCGGGACCCTAGGAGATTCCGTTTTGAATGTAATACCTATTATTAATTCTGTGATAGATAGATAAAAGACTTATTTTGTTTTATCTGTAACATACGTTATACAAGTAAAAAATTACTACAAACATTAATATCTTAACACTAACTTAATCTAACATGCATCATGTGTGCCACAGAAGCACAAAAGGGCTGCAAATCAGCGAAGTGTTGCTCGTGATGAACAACCGTTGATTTACAGCTGTCACACTGGTAGAGTTGATAATCATACGGATGTAATAAACAGAGATCGGAAACACGGGTGCTATTGCTATCAAAAGTATGGATATGACTATATAATCTATAAATAAAACAATCATAATACCTAATTTGATTTCAGGATATATTTTAATCGAAAAAAATATACTTATCCTGAAATCACATAATTATGATTTTTTTATTTACTTAGAAATCAATTAGATTCTCGAGAAATCCCGGAACTTTAAGTCTTATCCATAATTTTGATAGCAATAGTACCCGTGATTCAGATCTCTGGTAATAAACTAAAAAAATATTTTTGATACATTAGATAGATTTTTAAGAAGTAATGGTGTTCGTACTTTTCTCTTTAGCTCTCTGATATAGTTCTCTGATTAGAAATGACGAAGATACAGCGCATTTAGATTTCGCGTAACGTCACGATCAGCTACGATTTTTAACCAAAGGTGACGTAAATCGCCCCGACTCCGAAACTGCGAAGCGCTGAATCTTTGTGATTTTTTGAACTTTGCTAAACGCACAAATATGGGTCCTTTATTTTTTGATAATTTAGTTGACGGACTAAATAAAATAATTTAGTTGTTACCCTGTCCACACATTGACCATACATACTCAATAGGGATATTGAGTATGTATAGTCAATGTTTGGGACTTTAGCTAGGTAAGTTAGGTTTTTTGATCACTGAATGGCTTTAGAAAAAGTATGCTACGGCTGTGCCGTTTATTTGCTCGACTTAGCGTATTTAACTACCATGCCCTCAAATAACATATCAAGGGAAACAAATTCATTGTAGACAATTCGTAGCTCGCTCGTTGACACTTCATAGCATACTCGTAGACAAGTCGTAACACCATCGTAGACAAGTCGTAGCATTCTTGTAGATAAGTCGTAGCATGCTCGTAGAAAAGACGTAGCATGCTTGTAGACAAGCCGTAGCATGCTCGTAGCATTCTCGTAGCATGCACGTTATCTTCAAATTCAAGTATATCTTTATTATCATAGGATATTTATAATATCTCTTAAGAGGCTTTACACCTTTGGTTGGCGATCGCGCTCGCACAATCAAAAATTTTTAAAGATTATCAAAAAATGTGACTCATTTGTAGAAAAGTGTTTCCCTAACTTTCTATATAATTATATTGTGGATATTTTAGACATGTTTGTATATTGTGTAGACATTGACTACATCGAAAATTAGGTCATCAAAATTTAAAATTTTTGAATACCTAATTCTCGATACCCACAGACATAAACAATAAAAAAACATATCTTTAATATCCACAATATAATTATATAGAAAGTTAGTGATACACTTTTCTACAAATGAGTCACATTTTTTAAATAATCTTTAAAAATGTTTGATTGTGCGAGCGAGACAGCCAACCAAAGGTGTAAAGCCTCTTAATAATCGTCACTTTGTTTTGTTGCAATTGTTGATGTCAAAAAGTTACTTAGAGCTAAGTTTACTGCCGCCTCCAAGGCGATAGTGCAGAAGAAGCGGTAACAAACTGCACTGCAGCATTTTCACAGTCTCGGTCAGGCCGGCGCGCGCGCCACACGCATGATGACGATGCGATCCCCCCCCGGTACGGACGATGTTACGCGAAGTAATTATACTATGACGCGAGAACAACAATGTGGTATGCGATGTGAACAATGCAAGGTAGTCGTTAATACACTCTTGGCTTTTATTAACAGTAAGGTGGACTTTATGCCAGAAACTGGAATCATCCAGGTATGCCTCAGCCAGTATTCAAGTGATGAAATAGAAGCAGCTAGGTTGATTGCGTTTAAGTTGATGGCACCAACCAAAAAAGTACTCAGAAGAAAAGAAGGAGGGGAGCAGAAGAGTTTACAGGAAATAATTAAGCTTATAAAAGAGTTTGAACCGAACTGTGTTCCGCGCTTTTGCGTAGAAGACGTTAATAAGCTGCCCGCTGTTTCTTTTAATCATATTGACGTATCAACTTTTTTAAAGGAGATGATTATACTTAAACGGGACGTAGCCAGTTTAAAGGATAGTTCAGTTGAAATCAAGGAATCAACAGCAGCTGCTATGTCGGCGGACCGAGAGAATGAATTAAAAAACGAGATCGATAGCATTAAAAAAATGTTAGCCGAACTCCAAAAAGCTCACAATACGTACTTAAATCGACAAGAAGACCTATTTCTTATGTCTTATCATGATGATAAGAACAACAGAAATAATGCAACACTATCGACACATGTAAAGAATAATGTGGGTAGCAAGGGTTCTGCTAAGCTGGCTATCGACATGACTAGTGAACGTGCGTCAGGCGAAAACGTCCTCAGCGGCGAGGGGGGAGCCCGCGTAGAACTGGATCTGGAGTTATGCAATCGCGTTAGCAACGGGCTGCAAGATGTACTAGTGAGCCCCGCGTCGCCCCACCCCGCTCCTCCAATTGCACCTGTGCTTCAAACAAATTCACAGCGCGCGAAGGTGACTAAAATGTCGCTAAACCAACGCTCACCCTTGAATGAGACTTCTTATATACCTACGTACAGGGATGTGACTCAAAAAAAGCGGGATGATTTAAAAGATGACGAAGGTTTTACCAAAGTTTTAAAGAAACGACGTGATACGTATAGGTATAGGAATATTCGAGGTACTTCACTATCGTCAAGTAAATTACAAGCAGCCGAATCATATTCGTGCATATACCTATCTCGTACTAAAAAACATATTAAAGAAGATGATATTAAAGAGTATATAAATGATATGAAAGAGGAATGTAAACAAATAGAATTGTTGACCCAGACACAAGAAACCAATTTTAACTCTTTCAAAATTACTGTACCGACATCAAAACTGAATGTATTTCTTCAAAAAGAATTTTGGCCAGAAGGTTTGGTATTCAGGAAATACCGTCAGCAGCGTTCTGTAAGGACCGATACCGTTATTATAAACAAATAATTATGTATGCACAAAATAAAAATAATTTGAAAGTTCTTTCGTACAACTGTAAATCAGTAAAACGTTCTGTCCAACATGTAAAGGATCTATGCAAGGATTTCGACATTTTAGCGCTCCAGGAGACTTGGCTAATGCCCCATGATTTGGGTTTTATGAACGATATTGACAAAGAGTTTAGTTGCTTTGCTAAGTCAGCTGTGGATACAACAGCCAAGGTGCTCGTGGGCCGGCCCTACGGTGGGACAGCGCTCATGTGGAGATCTAGTTTGTTTACCAAGGCCGAAATAGTGCCGTGCGACAGTGATCGAATTGTGTCCGTTCGTTTAGTGCAAGGAGATCGTAGCCTACTTGTGTTTAGTGTATACATGCCTACCAATTGTGATGACAATTTACCGGAGTTCACACAGTGCCTTGCAGAGATAAGTGCTATTATCGAAAATTTGGATACGGAATGTGTGGTGATATTGGGAGATTTTAACGCGCATCCTGGAACACTTTTTGGAAATGAACTGGCAGCTTATTGTGGTGAGCACTCTTTAATTTGTTTGGACCAAGAAAGGCTCGATCCCTGCACCTATACGTTTGTATGCGAGGCGTCGGGCGCTTGTCGTTGGTTGGACCATATACTTGTGACGGCGGCAGCGGTGAATCTCGCTACCGAAGTGTACGTAAAGTATGACTCATACTGGTCGGACCACTTTCCTATAGTCGTGCATTGTAATTTCAACAATATTAGATGTAAAGTTTCATCTGTTATTGCGCCAAATGAAAACTTTAAATACATATGGGGTAATAGGGATCCTAAACAAATAGAAAAATACGGTGGTTATTGTAATGATAAGCTTAATGATTTAATTTATAAATATAATATTCTATATACAGATAATTTTAATGAAATTTGTTGGCGACAGGACTTAAATAAATATTATATTGATAATTTATACAGCGATACAATTAGCACACTACGTGCAGCAGCAGAATATAGTTTTAATATACCCAAAAAGGGACGAAAATTAGTGGGATGGAACTTTCACGTCAAAGGTAGTCATTCTAAGGCTAGAGAATGGTTTTTAAAGTGGGTGCAGTATGGTAGGCCATGCTCGGGCTATTATTATGAAAACATGGTTGCCTCGCGTAGAGAGTTTAAATCTGCGCTTCGATACGTACAATCTAACCAAGAAAAGATCAAAATGGATGTGCTGGCTCGACATCGAGCTGCTGGTAATTTCGTTGAGTTTTGGAAGGAGACCAAAAAATTAGACAGTAAAAATAGTTTGCCAGTAAATATAGAGGGAGAAAAAAATTTGAAAATTATATCTAACATGTTTCGAAAACATTTCAACAAAGAAAATAATTTTAAAAATAATAGCAGGTCATTTTATAACAGTAAAAATAGTCAGGGCCTGGAGCCTGATCGAATTACAGTTACAGTGTCACCAATAGAAATATGGGATATTTTGAGGGACATGAAACGTGGAAAGTCTCCAGGCCATGACTGTCTTAGTATAGAGCATTTGCTCTATGCGGGCCAGCACATCTGTTTAATATTGTCGTGGCTTTTTAATATATGCGTGAGGCAAAGCTATTTACCCGCGGATCTGATTCGGACACTGGTCATCCCTATTCCAAAAAATAAGACGGGAGATATTTCGAGCATGGCCAACTACAGGCCAATATCATTGGCTACGATTGTGGCCAAGGTATTTGAAAGAGTGATACACGGTCATTTTAATGATATCAATTGTGATGATGGACAATTTGGTTTTCGACCGCAGGTATCGACGGATATGGCAATATTTGCATTAAAACAGGTTGTCAAATATTACAAACAGCACAAAACTACAGTCTACGCCATATTTCTTGATTTAAGTCGTGCTTTTGACACGCTTAATCATGAGTTGCTGTGGCAGAAGCTTAGTGATACTAATGTTCCAACTGAGGTGGTTGGTCTGTTAAGATACTGGTATCAAAATCAGACCAACAATGTCAGATGGAGCTCCGAGATATCTGATAGCTATCATCTCCCGTGTGGTGTCAGACAAGGGGGCCTTACCTCGCCCGATCTGTTTAATACCTATGTAAATGGTCTTCTTCTGGAGTTGAGTAGTACTCCGGTCGGTCTTAGGTTGGATGATAGATACGTCAACAACCTAAGTTATGCAGATGACATGGTACTTCTCAGCCCTACCATTAGAGGACTGAGAAAACTTTTAGCGATATGTCAAAGATATGCCTTAGATCATAATTTGATCTATAACGCTAATAAAACTAAAATGGTGGTATTCAGATCGGGCAAGGGACCGGAAAATATACCGGAGGTTCATCTCAGTGGCCAACCGATTGAAATTGTCGACAGTTTCAGGTACCTTGGCCACATGGTAACTTCTACTCTGAAAGATGACGCAGATGTCGAAAGACAGCGAAGGGCCCTATGCGTGGTAGGCAATATGATAGCCCGAAAATTTTCAAAGTCCTCTTTTGACGTGAAAGTAACACTGTTCAGATCTTTCTGTCAGAGTTTTTACACATGTCAACTTTGGACGGACTATACGAAGAAGTCGATTGATGGCATTAGGGTCGCCTATAATAATATCTTTAGACACCTAATGGGTCTGAAACGCTTTTGCAGTGCCTCAGAAATGTTTACAGAAGGTCGTGTCGACTCCTTCAATGCCATTCAGAGAAAGAGGATAGCTTCCTTTATGTTCAGAATTGACAGGTGTAAAAACTCTATTATCAGTAGCCTAGCAGAAAGGCTTTTGACGACTAAAACATACCAATGTTGGGTTAGGCTTACTCATGGTATGCATTAATTTCTGTGAAATAATTTTAATAATTTTTAAGGTAAATTTTAAATGTGTATTTATTTTATTTTATTTTAAACTATGACTGTACATATGAGTATGTTATATATAATTATGGATCTTGTGTCTGCAATAAAGAATTATTATTATTATTATTATTATTATTATTTTCTCCAAGAACGTCAACTCACAATGAAATTAATATTTATAGTTGATATGTGGACAGAGAATACATTGTTTGTTGTCATAATGTAAATTATTTTTTTAAATGTTGAAATTTTAAAATAAAATCACATCAAGTTGTAGATTCAGTATGTACCTAATGTACCAAGTTATGACATTTCTGAGTATACAAACGTTTAAGAGGGACCCGCACCAAGCTCGAGCCAGACTTTGTTGTCTTTAAGATAGTCATCGGTCCTATAATAAGCCTTCTCACAGAGTAACTTCTTTACATAAGCTTTAAACATAACAAGTCATAGCAAGCTCGTAGACAAGTCGTAGGATGCTTAAAGACAAGTGAAGCATGCTCGTAGACACATTCTTATACCATTATAATGATAAATTAATTTTGTAGTTGAATTTTATAAGCCAGGAGTTTTATAGAGCGTCGAATATTTATAATTTGTCAGAACTGTTTCATCAAGGGAAGCTATCAAATCTGAAACTGTTGTCAAAAACACTGAATTGATAACCTCGTCGTTTTTTGAAGTCAGTTAAATTTACAAACTGAAAAAAAAATAATTATTTGGCCACCGCGGTGGCCTTTTGATCAACATGCTCGGCCGCCATGACGGAGGTTTCAGGTTCGATCCCTGGTCAGGTCAAGATAGAAAATGATCTTTTTCTTCTGTCTTGGATGTTTATCTATATTAGTAGTTATAAAATATAAAAGTATCGTTAAGTAAGTATCCCATAACACAAGTCTCGAACTAACTTAGGGGCTAGCTCAATCTGCGTGAATTGCCTGTATATATTTATTTATTTTACTTCAGATGGCAAACCAAGAGTACAGAAGATTAATAGAAGAAAGAAACAATAGGCTTGAGAGAGAAAGACAAGAACGTCAAGAAAGGATGGAGCGGGTGAGGAGAAACGCGTACTCAGACCTTCAAAGAAGGCTGGACAACGCCAACGAGGCCATACGAAAGCAGGTCGAGTTTAGGAACAGTTTGAGGAACCAGATTATGGAGAACCAAAGGATAATGGTGAGTGGGTAACATTATTGTCATCGCCTTGACCCCATAATCATAATAATTTTTCAAAACAAAAACTGACTTTGGGGGGCCAAACTATGCGACCCATTTTGATAACATATATCTATGGGACCATTTGACAATTATACCCTTTCAAACAAAAAGGGAATTTTCAGAATCGGTTCAGGCGTTTCTGAATAATCGGTTAACATACATAAAAAAAATGTAAAGGATCGCGACGAATTGATAAACTCCTCCTTTTTGGAAGTCGGTTAAAGATATCTTGTTTCTCGTTCTTTCAATGTCAAATATTTAAAAGTTGTGTGCTGCCATCTCTGTGTGGCAGGCACGCAACTTCAGTCTTTCATACTTACGGCCGAATAAATTATATATATTATATTTTACTATATCTATACATGTTAGCGCCTTTACTTTAAGCAAAGATAATAAAATCAACGTAACAGATAACCCAACGCCATACAAACTATTGGAGGGGCCGAAAATAGGCAAAACTGGAGGTGCGAGTAGGCAAACAGAGATGGCAGCACACATGACTAGCAAAAAAGTGACAAAGAAAGTGTTTAATATGCTTTAAAAATATTTAATGCATTTCACATAAGTCATATTTAATTAATTAGAGTACTACTTTATTGAAATAATTCAAATAATAGTAATAAAAGATTAAAATTTTGTAATAAATAGCTATAGCGGCATCTAGTGACAAGGAAGATAAATAATTATGTTTATAAGACGATGCGATGGGTAGGCATGATATAAGGTATTTTTAAAGGCAACTACAACTCTGTGCTATTATTATCATGTATTGTATTGTATTGTATAAGCCCTTTATCCTGAACTCTTAGGTAATATTGTAGCTTTTTATAGGATGTCTCTGAGTTCAGTGTGCCTCTTGGCAAAGGCCTCCTCCAACCATTTCCATTGCTTTCTGTCTCTGGCAACTCTTCTCTAGTTAGGTGAGCGGTAAGCTTTAGCTCGTCCTCCCATCTTATATATTTTCTTCCCCTGTTTCTCTTTCCATCTATCGATATTATTATCTATATAGTACTTATTTATTTCAGGAAAGTGAAGCAAATGAATTCGAGTACAAAGACAAGCCGTTCACCAGAAAGGCTGCCATGTTCAAAGACATTATGGACAGTAAATATACAATTTCTTCTGCGCGAATCAGGTAACAGCTCATATATTTTTGTTTTTAATTTTATGAATGAGCGAAGCTTGGAACCGGTACCACAAGTACAGGTTCTGTACCGGTATTTAGAGGTTCTTTTAATTCGGTACATGGGTACTTGTTCAAGATGGGTACCGGTACTCCGCCTTAAATACAGGTACCTACCTAATTTAGGTACCTGCTGCTATCTGCTTATACTTATACCTGCTGGTATCTGCTTTCTCACTCTGACGTGAGTACTGATATCGTACCGATACTGACGGAAAATAGTACCGGTTCAGATAGTATAGGTATATGTCTGGCACCGGTACCGCACCAAGGTCAATGGTACCGGATTCCATAAATACCGGTATTTCAAGGCTTGTATAAGAGTGACCATTCAAAACACATTTATTTATGTGTTAGACCCAAGGGGCAGTAAACTTTGTTGTAAGTAAATGATCTGCCGTCAACAACTACCTTTGCAAATTACAAGTTATTTATTTAATAAATTATAAATTACATAATAAATTTTTAATATGCAAAGGTATTGATTTATGAAGTGTATATTTCAATAAAAAGTCATGTCAAGATTGTTTACATTCTTTTATTAAATACCTAACCAAATGGACTATAGCTATCACGGTTCATGAGATAAAGCGTGGTGACAGACAGACAGGAAAACAAGCAGTCCCTCTGTCTGACGGACGGACAGACAGACGTACAGCGGAGTGCGGAGTCTTAGCACAGAATAAGTACTAGTACTCACGTACAGATATCTTACTCAAAAAAAAAATTCAAAGAAATATCTAGGTACCTAATGTGGTTAGCCCTATGGTTTAATTTAGCTCGCGTCAGAACTCCTCACCTCTTCGTTTAGATACCTAGACATCCATTGCAAGCCAATTTCATTCTTATTACTCTAGACAAACGATTCATCTAACTGAATTTTCCCCTTCGAAGTGGTCGCCGCGCGCATTGTAATAATGTAGGTATATTTTCGATACCTAAACGGGGAGTGACACAGTAGTACACCTGGTCATAGTAATAGGGTCCCGTTTTTGCCATTGGGTACGGAACCCTAAAAAATAAATAATCAAAATTTATTTTTTGATTTTCTTTTGTTACAGTACAAACCCTGTGCATCCGTTCAAGAAACTGATTGACACACAGAATTCAAGGAATGCTACTCTTCAATTGCCCTCCATTGACAAATTTTAGTCTTGTTATTTCTTTTACAACAGTTTATTGAATCAGTTTTGTTGTTATAGTAACAACGCCATCTATTGAATTAATAAATAAGCTTAATTCAACTTTATTGTTTTATTTCTTTAATTAGCTACGAGTGCTACGACTACTACTATTATCATAAATTCCTATATTATATGTATTATAAAATACGGTTCTCATAAAAAGAATTTGACTGACTATTTAATTATCTCATCCGTCAACAATAAGCGCTTTTTAAATAAAACGGCATACCTACTTAAATGGTCCGGTCTTCTTCAGAGGACCATTCGAGGTATCGATCTGTGCTGTGGTATCGATAAATTTATAGGTACTCCCTTACCTCCCATCCACAGACCACATAACCTAAAGACCACGCTTTCATGGACTTTACTACAAAAACGAAAACGCCAAAAGTTGGCGGGGTGCGGGGCAAGGTCCGATAGTTTTTATTGGCTCGCTTAAGGTCACGCCTAGATTGACGATAGCAGGTACATGTCACAGGTAACTCCATAGTGATGGATGACTTTGTCTTGATATCGATAAACACCGTTGAGTTTACGATACAATGGAAAAATAAAAATAAATGTTTGATGATGTGATGCATAAAAATATACAAAACTACATAAACCCTGTAATCATTACATTTCTTTAAAAGGGGCAGTCTTGTGAAAACTAAATTTAAATATCATGCAATCTGAAATACAAATAAACTTTTTGTTTATCTATATAATAAAATAAATTTTAAAATAAAATAAAATTGTTAAAATCTTGTCGATATAATTAATTCCTCAAATGTACGTTGTGTCTCGTTACTATCAAACCGACAGAGCGAGACAACCTTATGCTAATCACATGAAGAGTGAAAGGGACTTTAAAAAAAGACATCATCGGGTACCCTTAAAAATATGGGAACATGTTTTTTCTGCAAATTATATTTTTCAAAATATTATCACAGTTTTTCTATGTTATTATTACTTCCTGGTGAAATGTAATGCCGTCTTTTATGAGATTGGAAGTTGCACTTGACGTTCTACACAGTTTCACAGTACCATACGGCATTTTAAGTACTGAATTTAATTTTTCTTTAAGAGCACACACACTGTTGACGCATCAAATGTTAGACGCAGAATAAAGAACAAAAAGGGGGCGGGGCCGCTCATAGGTTATGCCTCGGCAAAGCATGGTCTTGTAGGTTGAGTAGTCTGTGCTCCTATCAGTCCCATCCCATCCCATTGTAGTCGAGAACGGTTGTCGAGTTTTTGGCGGGAAGTAAAAGGGGCTTTGCTTTAAATTATTTTGCAAATTAATTCTAATGGACTCTATAATATGAAATTAGAGTAGTTTTGTGTTATAAATACTCTTGCTCAAGAAAAATATGTGAAATAGTTAAAGTAACCAGTCATACAGACAGAGTCATACAGGTGTAGTGATATTTGTTAGCGGACTGTGGTCTTGAGGCGCCCTCCGCCATCCAACGGCTATGAAAATCAATGGACTCGTATGGATTTTTCGCCAGAAGCTCCCTTGAAGCAATCAAAGGACCTACGTCAATCTTAGATTGAAATAAAAAACGAAAATATAAATATAAGTAGGCTCTAAGGGACTAATATCCAGAGCCGTAAAATAATTATAAAAAAACGAATGGTTGTCAAACTTGTCTAGAGAGAAATGACAACATGTCAAATTCCGAAACAAACAAAACAAATCAAACGAACCTTTTTTGATTGATGAGAAAACTAAGTTTGAAAAAGTTAAACAAGAATCGATAACAGGTAGATTCTTTTTTGTCGTATTTTCATAGTTATTTAAAAGAAGGTAATCAAACATTTTTAATCACACCACACTATTATTGCCTTCTTGAACGACCGCACGCACGTGTTGGCAGCGTTTTCAACAAAATGGATATCGAAGACAGAAAATATTCGCTGGCCGAATTACAAAAGTATTCGTATCGGATTTTGCAGCAAATCGCCAAATCAATGAGCCTGCCGTCCAATGTAAAGGTAAGATAGCATAATTCTTGTCATTTCACTCAGTATTTGTTGGAAAAGTTTCATCTAAAAACTTGAATGAAACTTGCAAAACTAGTTATCACAGAATTAAACATTTTGGAATTTCTTTACTTATATCATTATCATGAGACCTAATATTAGCATTCCTTTGCATCAAGAAACCATAATCGATGAAGAACCAGTCACATGTTTTTATCTGCATGCTTTTTGACTGATTTATTATTGAACAATTGCATTACACCCAGTTATTTTAACCGACTTTAAAAAAAGGAGGAGGTTATCAATTCGTCGCGATCTTTTATATATATATATATATTCACCGATGTTTCGAACACCTTTGACTGCTTTGGAAAGTTTTATTTTTGTTTTAAAGGGTATACTTGTCAGGTGGTCCGATATAAATTTTATCAAAATTAGTAGTTTGTGGTTGAAGTCGTTTTTAGTTTTGGAAAATTATAAAAATAACATTTGATTTCCTTCTTTTTATTATATTCAGCCAATGTTTTTTGTCATGTTTCTTGGGGAAAGAGGGGCAGACATATTTTTTCTTTAGTTTTAAAAGTTACTATTAAGTACCTATAATCTTTCTGATATACTTACCTACTTACCAACCTCATCTTTATTCTTTATGGTGACGGAGCTCAAAGTCATAAGACATTTTAAGCATAACTGTAGGTAGAAAAAGGAATTTACCATTTGAGCTCTGTAGTAATATCACAAGACCTGGCTACCATGTGCTAATGCCATCCAGTTTTGCAGAGATTTAAAATAGTTACAAGTTATGATAGCATATGCCTTTACCTGATATAAAACAATAGATAAACAATTGACCTGGGAGGCATTCCTCCCTGGGAGGAAGTAAGGGGTTATTTGAGTGTCAATAGTCTTACAACCAAGTATGCTTAAGACCATGCAAAGTGGTGACGAAAAAGACAGAAGGTGGACCTCAGGCTTCAGCATTACAGCTGAGGATGAAACTGGGAATATGCTGACATGAAAGATAGAGTTGTTAGCTGCATGGTCTACTGATATAATCTTTTGGTCTCCAACTGCCTCTGTGGTCCAGTGGTCAAGACGTTTGCCTTGTAATGAAAGGTGTTTCCAGGCTGGTTAGGATATTGCGGGCTTGAATCACCTGATTATCGAAAAGAAAAGGTTATTCTACGTTTCCGAAAGGCACATTTAAACTGTGGGTCCCAAACACCATCTAGTATTTGCTCTCAAACTTCAAGCATTGGGTCTGGTATACATTGGGATGCAGATATCACACGGCAGTTGCTGTGTAAAATACAGTAACCTCAACTCGCGTTGGTTTAGGTAGTGGACCCTGGGCTTTGAAGCATTACCGCTTAAAGCAACTGGGAATGCTCACAGATGATGATAATAATTACTTATCTTGCCTTCTCAGAAAATTTACCTAATCGAGATGATCCACGCCAAAAAGTTGAAAAGCAAAGATGAGCTGGATGACATTATTAAGAAGGTGAAGAAGGAACGCCAGCAGCTGTCTCAAGCTAAGAAGAAAGTAGCTCGCAAAAGAAGTTACTTGCAGGTTAGTAATTATCTTTTACCAGCTATTTAGGTCCCATATTTGGGCAATCAAATGCATGTTCAAGGTCCAAACCAACATGGTTTGGACCAAAAGAGCCCAAAGCCAAGTTTTTATAAGTTTGACGTGTCTGTGATTGTCTGTGGCACCTCACGTGCAACGCTTAAAAGAAAAGCCTAGGTGCGGAAAATTGCCCACGGAACCAGATCAGATCAGAGTGTCTGTGGCACAGCAGTCTCGAACAAAAAAAAAGCTGGTGCTTTTTTTTTGTTTGAAAGCTAACTTGATGAAGATGGTTCCTAACTATGTTTGATGGAAATCAAAGGTTCAAAAGTCATTGGGCTGAATGATTAACAGTCAGGAGTTTTTGGTAACCAGTTAAAAAAAAGAGGATAATTGACTATTTTTTTTTTCATTACAGCTAGAAAAAAAAAATAACTACAATAATTACAAAAGTACAATTTCGGTAGTTTTTGAGAATTTTTTATGAGCTATTGAGACAACTAAATGCTGGAAAGTGCTGTCCAACATAATAAAGTGTAAACATTTATTTAAAGTTACATGCAGTTCTTGAGTGTTGATATCATCAATATAGTAGATATGCTTAGGAAACAAATTATAGAAATAATATTGTAAGAGGATTAGATTAATATTTAAAAACTAGTAAAAGAAAAATGTGAATAAAATAATAAGTCCAGTCGCGACCAGAGGTACAAGGTATAGTTTATTGTTAATTAAAATAAATATTTACCCCCTTATTCATAAAAAAATATTTAAAATATGTTTTGTCTCAACGTCAAATATTCAAAAGAGGGAAAAGGACAAAACATGTTTTAACTAAAAAAGGTTTAGCAATCGCTTGTTATTTTTTATGAATTTGAGGGTAGGTCTTTACCTATGTAAATAGCCGTTTTGTGTAAAAAAATTTAAACGAATTTTTTCATGTATTTTTATTTGTATTAATCGAAGTATTCACCCATGCAATCAACGCATCTTTGCCAACGCAGTGGCAGTTTATTGATGCCCTTCTTTAAGAAATCAGGTGGACGGGAGGCAACAAATTCTTCAAAGGCATTTTGTACTGCCTCTCGGGTATTGAATTTTTTTCCTGCCAAGAAGTTAGCCAAATTCTGGAAAAAGTAGTAGTCTGTAGGCGCAAGGTGTGGTGAGTAGGGCGGATGACGGAGAGCTTCCAACCCCAGTTCTTGCAACTTGAAGACCGTCTGCTGTGCAGTATGAGGTCGCGCGTTGTCGTTCAGGAGCAACAGAGAGGAGCGATTGACCAATGCTGGTTGGAGATGTGCCAGCTTCTTCATCATTGTGTTCAGTTCTTCACAGTACACATCTACAGTAATGCTCACCCCGTTTACTAAGAAGCTGTGATGAATCACACTGGCGCTAGACTACCAAATAGTGACCATCACTTTTCTAGGGGTAAGTTTTCGTTTAGGGCATTGTTTAGGTGCTGAACCAGGATCCAACCAATTTGCTGAGCGCTTGCGGTTATCAAACAGAATCCAATTTTCATCGCAGGTAACAATGCGGTTCAAAAT
This sequence comes from Acrobasis suavella, assembly GCA_943193695.1. Taxonomy (NCBI): domain Eukaryota; kingdom Metazoa; phylum Arthropoda; class Insecta; order Lepidoptera; family Pyralidae; genus Acrobasis; species Acrobasis suavella. The sequence continues at coordinate 4,004,858 of OW971950.1, forward strand.
TCCTTCATTTGTGTGTCTGTTGAGCAGTGCAAAGCACGTCTCGATGCGTACTTCGCGCTGGCGATCATTGAGTTCGTGGGGCACCCATTTGTCAAGCTTTTTTACCTTGCCAATTTGACGCAAATGGACCAATAGAAAACTGCTGCTATTCAGCCGTAGATTGTGTTTCATCAGCTTCCATAATCGCCTTTAATTCGTCATTGTCGACCAAAGTCCTCGGACGACCGCGGGGTTCATTTTTCAGGTCGTTTCCAGAACGGAAGCGAGCAAACCAATAACAGGTGGTGCGTTGGTTTGTAGTGTTAGCTCCGTAAACGTCGTTGATGTTGCGTGCCGCTTGTGCCGCGTTGCGGCCACGACGGTACTCATATTCCGTAATTACTGGAATTTTTTACGTATCCATGATGACAAAAAAGATTGAAATGCGATGAAAATGTAACACTAGTCAATAACAAATGACTACTTTTGAAAAAAGGATTCCATGTTTTTAAAATAAAATTAATTTGAAATTAGAATTCTTAGCCAAACAAAAATTATTTTGATTTGAAATTGCCAGTACTGCAGAACGGCAATTTCATAGGTAAAGACCTATTATGTACTGTATATATTCCATCCTGATCAAGCAAAATGTATATTTTTGTCTCTAGACGTTGAACAGCAGAAGATTTGTTCTCAATCTTAAAAACTATTTTTAGTGAGACCTATGTCTGTAAACAATAAAACTAGTGTAATAAGTTATAAAATAAGTCAAGATTATAATTGAAGCTTTTGGTCTTTTCAATATAAATTTAATAACATGAGTGTCGGGGAACACTTGGTTGGAATGAAGTTACTTAGTAGGGAAGACGGAAAAATGTTGTGGAAGATTTTTATTGATAACTAGCTGATGCCCGCGACTTCGTTCGCGTGGACTTTATGACTCCGGCGTATAAATATAAATAAAAACTAATGAGAGAGAGAGAGAGAGAGAAAGAGAGACAGAGGGAGAAAGTACTTGTAACAGTGTTAGGAGTTAAAAGTCAATATTATTTAAATTCTTTCCTTCGGGAGCCAATATGAAAAGAGCTGAAGTGTTACTAACCCTGGAGAAAGCCACAATAAGTAGGCCATGCGAAAAACCAGTCCTTAGATCGACATCAGCAGCTTTAAGCCTCTAAAACTGTGACTTATTTTCATAGCAAAGCAAGTTAACATATGGAACTGTGTATTTTCAAAAGGAAAATTGTTGGGGATGAGTGGCATACGCGGAATAAATACAGTTTCACTGGCACCACTCACTTACTGTGAGCTTTAAGTGTCTCAGCAGACTATGCCGAAGTTTAGTGGCTAAAGTTCAGTGTCTAAAGTTCGGTGGGGATGACACACTAAATAAGCTGAAGTTCAGCTGCTGAAGTTCGGTGGAAACGCCGGACAGTAGTGATGTGCCGATATGAGAATTTAATCTTCCGTCTTTGGCGCGTCTGCGGCGAACGGAAACGGGAGCGGAAGAGGGAACGGAAGTGGAAGAGGGAACGGGAACGGGAACGGGAGCGGAAGCGGGAGCGGGAGCGGAAGCGGCAGCGGTGGCGGCAGCAGTGGCGGCGGCGGCGGCGGCGGCGGCGGCGGCGGCGGAGGAGTCGGCGGCGGCGGCGGCGGCAGCGGCGGCGGCGGCGGCGGTGGAAGCGGCGGCGGCGACGTCGGCGGAAGCGGCGGTGGCGGCGACGGCGGTGAACGGAAACGGGAGCGGAAGAGGGAACGAGAACGGGAGCGGAAGCGGAAGCGGGAGCGGGAGCGGAAGCGGCAGCGGTGGCGGCGGCGGTGGCGGCGGCGGCGGCGGCGGCGGCGGCGGCGGCGGCGGCGGCAGCGGCGGCGGCGGCGGAAGCAGCGGCGGCGACGTCGGCGGAAGCGGCGGCGGCGGCAGCGGCGGCGGCTGCGGCGGCGGCGGCGGCAGCGGGAGAGGGAGCGGGAGCGGGAGCAGGAGTGGGAGCGGAAGTGGGAGCGGGAGCGGAACGGGTACGAGTACGGGTACGGGTACGGGTCCGATTCAGGCAAAAGCATCGGAAGTTCGGCGTTATGTGTTGCTAGTAATGCAAATAACATTGCAGGCATGCATTGGCTGAAATTCAGCCGCTGAACTTCGGCATACAGTGCTGAGACATTAAGTTGGGTTCCGTTACACAGTTTCGGCGGAGTCAAATTTCGCATCAGCATTATTGGCCCTCCGACATTAAGACTTATTTTGTGAGCCGTGAGTCCATTTGCTGCAAGTGAATTAAGAAACTCAACTGGATAATTGGTGGCGTCGTCAACAACACTATCCAAGAAATCTAAATATATATCTAAATATATATAACTCAAAGGTGACTGACTGACTGACATAGTGATCTATCAACGCACAGCCCAAACCACTGGACGGATCGGGCTGAAATTTGGCATGCAGGTAGATGTTATGTCGTAAGCATCCGCTAAAAAAGGATTTTGATCAATTCTACCCCCAAGGGGATAAAATAGGGGATGAAAGTTTGTATGAAACTTTGTCAATTTTAAACCGATCGGGCTGAGACTTTGCATGCATAAAGCTACTATGACGTAGGCATCCCCTAAGAAAGGATTTTGATAAATTACACCCCTACGCGAGCGAAGCCGCGGGCACAAGCTAGTTAACAATAATTTGCGTCATAAGTTCTTTATTAATTGATTTTTAATTTTTTGGTGTCAATATGGCGCGTTCACATAACCAAGAATTTTTTGGTGTGTTATGCTCTGAAGGTCCGCAAATACTGAACTTATAAGTTCAACTTCAGACGAAACAACTTTTTTTTTGAAAAAATTTCAATGTATAGACACATTTTTTTACTCTTTTATTATAGTATACATTTAGTATGTTTTTGTTCAGCGGCAACAAAAAACATCATCTATAAAAATTTCAACTGTCTAGCTATAATGGTTCATGAGATACAGCCTGGTGACAGACAGACAGACAAACAGTCGGACGGTCTAAGTAATAGGGTCCCGTTTCTACCCTACCCTATGGAACCCTAAAAATCGAATAAAATAAGTATTGATGGGGGGCTCCCATACTACAAACGTGATTTTTCATAGATTATGGTACGGAACCCTTCGCGCGCGTCCGACTCGCGCTTGGCTAGTTGTATTATAACTCAACAAAAAGTTCTCATCAGACTTAACAACTTTTGCTAAGGCGGCATTTTAATATTTCTTATAGTTTAGCTGGACCATTATAGTTCTGCATCATGTGTTCCATTTTCCAAAATCAATTATAGCCTATATGTTGCCCAGGCTTCACAGCTATATAACAAAAAAAGTTTCATTCGAATCCGTCCAGTATTTCCGGAGATTAGCGTGTACAAACAGACAAACAGACAGACATTTGTTTTTATTTTCTTACTCTATTACTATATCTCCATCGCCCCAAATATTTTTTTTTGAAAAATTTTCAATGTTCAGACACATTTTTTTTACTCTTTTATTATAGTATAGATAATAATTATATATTAAAAAACAATAAAATGAAAATAAAATAAAAAGAAATATTGGCGTGTACTGGGTTTGAACCAGGAACATCGACCATCTCAGGCAAACGCTCCCCCAACTGTTACTGAGCTATAGACGAGATAATCATACTTGAAAAATTACCTTTCAATTTAATTCGTGACGGAAAAAATGTCGGTAAAATCTTACATGTTTTTTCGCCTAGCCCCCGTCGGTACCGTCCGAAAAGGAACTTCATTCCAAAAATATATATAGCATATTTTCTTTAATTCCAGGCCCCTGAAGTATCATCCACTAGCACCAGCAATAGTCCACCTATCTCCATAACGCCAAAGCGGCCAGGCCACATCGTCATTAACTATAGCCCGCAGAACATTCGGCAAGTCCTCGCCAAATACAACGCAAAACACAATTACCTGACCCGTAACTCCACAGCTATGAGGAAAAGTTATCAGTCCCCCAAGAAAAGCGACAGGATTCTACGTAGTTTCAATATTAAAACTACTAAAAATATCGTAAACGACACCAAAATGATGGATGCTATAGATACGTCCCCTAAAAGTTCTTTCAAAGGTAGTAGCGTCACAAGTAATGTATTTTCAAATGTGAATAACTCTGTATTCAGTGTTCTTAGACCTCAGAATGTTAATAAAGAAACACAAGAACCGAGGGTTTTGAAGATACCAGAACATTGTATGGTGAAGAAGTATAATCCAGTTGTGAGCAGAAATACCGTTAGTCTGGACCCAGAGAGGAGTCAGTTGATACCACTGAAGAGAAATGTGGTAAGTTTTTTTTTTTACTTCTGTATTGTAGGAAGTAGTTACAATTTTTACAATCAGCTGCATACCCGTTGTCAACCCTCTGGCAAAGCATTTGTGTGAAAACTTTTACAACCCTCCCCAGGGATGCAGGTGTAGCACAAGATGTTTGCTTAATAGGTACGATCCTGACAAGTGACATTATTCTGTGACATTTGATTTTCTTAACAGTACCAATTAATTTATAGATCTTCTCTCGCTCGTTCACTTATTTTGTTAAAATGCTATTTTTAGGCCACAAATCCTATGACTCCGGCTAAAAGACAGCGAGTCCTGAGCGGTATCGACCCCATTGTACCTAAAGAGCCACCTCAAGTCTGCTATGAGTACCTTCACAACGTGGGCTTCCGTCGTCAAGATGGCAAGATTGCTAAAATCAACGCTTTAGTGCAGAAGAGAATGGACCCAGTGCAAGATATTGAAGTCACTGTACAGGTAAGTCTTGTACTTCATCATCATCATCATCATATCAGCCACATGAAGTCCACTGCTGGACATAGGCCTCCCCCAAGGATTTCCAAAACAACCGATCGGAAGCGGCCTGCATCCAGCGCCTCCCTGCATCCTAGTCGTGTACTTCTACGTTATCAATAGCGTGAACTTTTTTTACTTCCAGGCAAATTAAAAACCCCTGACACCATCTAGTGATGAGTGGGCAGAACTACATAAACCAGCTGATGTTTAACCCTTTCACCGCGAACGTCGGATTTATCCGACAAACATTGTCGTGCCCATTCCGCGAGCGTCGGATATTTCTGACTTACTACCCTTTCGATTTTAGATTTACTACCCTTCGCGCTGGGGGCTCGTCAACTGATATAAAGTCCCGCGGTGAAAGGGTTAAAGTGAGAACGTAAAGGTTTTTTACGTAAATTTGCGAAAAACAGACACTTTTATGTGCGTAGAAAAGCTTCAAGTTCTCTTTTTAAACTGTAAACAGTACTTAATAAAATAGTTTGAAGGGGTATCTTGGGCTTGATCAAGACAAAATTTTAAATGATATCTCCGTTTTTACGAATAAATTTATTTCAAATGGGGGCAGCCCGACAAATTCATGTATTAAGTGGAATTGAAATCCGTTGCACAATTTATTATTTGACGGGTAAATTAGAAATCCCGATTGTCAAGCGTTGACCAACCAATAACTTTTAAACGGCTAAACCGATTTTAATCAAACATAGCTAAGAACCACCATTTTACTTGTCTGGCCCCATGTAAATTTTATCAAAATCCGTTGAGTAGTTTTGTGTAGAAGTAGGTTCTTATTGTAAAAGTCTGTTTTTATTGAAAAATTATGTAAAGGTTTTTGATTTTATTATTATTTCAGGATATAATCAACTGCAGCATATCACAAACATTCAGCAATCCAGAATATGTGAATGAAAAGAAGATAAGAGAAGAGGTATTATTTAGTAATTTACTTGAAACAAAACTTTTGCCGTTAATTTTCAACCTACAGGGTGACTTTTTACACACCAGCAATAATTTTTTTATTCTACTAAAAATTACTAAAAATAATAAAAAAAAATCGTCCTCCGCTATAACGACAAACAAAAAACTCAATAAAATACGTATTTCAGTGGGGCTCCCCATTATCAATAAAAAATCACAACAAACGTGATTTTTTATTGATAATGGTACGGAACCCTTCGTGCGCGAGTGCAACTCGCACTTGGCCGTTTATTCATTTTTCGCTAATTGTTTTTATAGAAAGTAGTTGAGTATCATGGACAGACATGCTCCTTAAATTTGACTGTTGGTTAAAAAGTCACCCTTCCCCTTAAAGTAGTGGAAGGGACATACCCTTAATAAAGAGAAATAATAAGTCAAGCGACGTGATATTTTTTGGCCACGTTATAAAACTTCTTAAGATATTTTTTGGCCACGTTATAAAACTTCTTAATTTATATCTAAGCGACGGGAAAATGAGATAGCCTCTAATAAACTAATTCGTCTTTTGTACGACGCCAACTAAATATTCTAAAGAAAGCGTCAAATAAAGATCAGCAATTATTTTAAGTTGTCCTCCTGATTTATACACTGCCACCAAATTTACTAACTCAGCCCCGGATTTAACAGCTCATCACTATTTTACGTTTTACACCTTCAATACAAGCTCCTCAAAAAATACAATTCAAGCCTCAATAGCTATCATCATATATCATAATTTAGCGTGAAAATAGTCACTGCACTGCACGATTTAGCGCGAGTGCGCTAGACGACTACAGTAGTTTTAAGGTTGGGTTATCGCTAAACAGTTTTTGTCCAAATCGAACGCTACCGCTGGTTCTTCATCGGAGGATGAGGAGACTGGAGAACCCAAAGTTTTTGGTGGCTCTACTGGAAGACTGAGGAACCTCACCTGGGAAAAGATAGCTCAACTTGAACAGGATAGATGACAGAAATGGTCCCAGAACACAGAACCAATTTTATTCACATGAAAGTTATGGGCAAATCCGAACTGGCCAACCCCGACTTCACGTAGTCTTGTTTGTCCTATACTCGAGTCTTGTCTAATACTTTTTCGTGAGTTTAAGCCAATAGTGAATACTATTGGCTTAAACTCACGAAAAAGTATTCACGTTTTAGTCCCGAGAGAATAACCAGTAACTTTAGCTCCAAATGTTTTGGGATGAAAACATAGTTTTTTGAGTAGATGAGATGAAAAATATTTTTCAGTTCGCCAAAAAAGTATTAATTCACAAAAATACGAAGCATCAAAGTTCCGGAGTGGGGGCTTGCGACGTCACCTCTATGTAAAAATTGTACGTAGCCGTGACGTCATGCGAAATTGCAATGCGCTGTATCTTTGTCATGTTTTGTTTTTCAGATAAAAGAAAAAATACGTGTACAATATTTTTTAATGATTTAACTGATGGGCTAAAAATATTTTTCCATTCGTCATGCCTATTTGTATGGTTTCCACCAGGTCCGGTCCCCGAGGAGCTTCCAACGGGAGGTCCCGAGAGATATGGAGGAAAGATTGCCCAAAATCAACGCTGTGTTCAGCAGATTCAACGCTCATACTGACTTCACTCAACCCATCTATGTGCAAGTCAGCGATGAATCCGAGAAATGTAAGTCTCCAAATTGTATGTACAACGTGGAAGGGACATACCCTTAATTAATCGAACCACGGGCTATACTAGATTACTATAGTATAATTAAATATAAAAAAATAGTAAAAAAAAATCGTCATTTCCATACAAAAGTGTCCAGCTGCCCGCGAAATTTGTATGGGCTGGTCGAATTTTCTTTTTGTTTTTTGACTGTTATTTTAATTTCGTTATATTTTAGTGATCTAGTATAGCACGTGGTTCGATTTACTATGCAGCCTCCAGACTCACGGCGAGAAGTCTCGGCGAGACGTCTCGCCGTGACTGCGCGAGAAGCAAGAAGGTGTCTACACTCAGCGACCTTCTCACTTCGTTCTCGACCGTATACCGGAATGGAAGACAGTGCAGGGGCTTTATTATTGCATGCATTAGCACATTTTAATCTTATAAATATTAAAATACAAAATAAAATTACCAAAAAAATATATAATAAAAATAAAAAACTGCACTGCACTTCACTGATCGTAAGACCTACACACGACACGACCTTGCATTGCGTTGAGACTGAACGAGAATGTGATATCCTCAGCGGCGTAGCTACCGGAGGACTATACGGGGCAGTGCCCCGGGGCCCTTGGCACAGGGGGCCCCGCGGACTCTGACTTACAAATTATAAATTGAACTAGGGAAATTTTCTCCCACATTCGAAATATAAATAAACCAGATTCCAGGAACGCCACTTTGATGACGGCAGCTTATTTGAAAAAGTACAGGGGAATTCCCAAAAAGTTTTGAACATTTTTGTTTGAAACTTGCGGGGAACTTCTCTGTATATTTAGGCTGGTTTCACAGTCGCGCCGTCGAACAGCGCATTTTAACAGCACGCGTTTGACGCAAAGCGGACCTATGACAAACGCGGCGCGCTTCAACAGCGTGACTATAAAACGTTACTCCAGATTTGCCGTAACCCAGATTCGTCGTAAAACGTATATTTCAAGAAAGTAGCGTTATTGGTTTAAAAATCTATACTTAATTAGGATTCCGTACCCAATGGTGCTCAACGGGACCCTATTAACGTGCCTCCACTGTCTGTGTGTCTGTCACAGGACTGTATTTTGGAACGGTAACAAGTAGATATTTTCTTTTATTTTCATTAAATAGTTTAAATTTGTTCATTTAAATAAGTAACAATTTGTATTTGGTTTTTAATTTTATTATGAAGTCGACTGTAGTACGACGAATCTGGATTACGACAAATCTGAAGTACTACGAATTCCGAACAGACGATTTTAAATAGTTTAGTGGGGGCCCTAGTTAATTTTTGCCCCAGGGCCTTTGGTTACCTAGCTACGCCACTGGATATCCTTCTCTTTTCTCACCCGAGACACCCTTTGACTCGGGCCAAAATACCGCCACCGATCGGAGAACAAGCGAGCGCGAGAGCGAGACGGGCGAGCAACAGATCACATTCACGCTGCTCAGGTGTTCACGGGGGTTCTTGCCGTGAATCTGGATAAGGGTGATACGGGTATGTCTCTTCCATCTTGTCGATCAACGCACAGCTGAAACTGCTTGGTCTAGAAGCATTTTTACAATTTTTAACAGTCCTAATAGAAACTATGGTTAAAAAAAATACTAAGTCATTATGACAAACCATATTATGAATAAAAAATCGTAAGAGTGGCATTGGGTATATAATAAGGCAGTTGGGTTTTTTGTTACTAGAGTTCCATACCCAAAGGAGGAATTGGGACCCTATTACTTAGACTTCGCTGTCCGTCTGTCACCAGGCTGTATCTCATGAACCGTGATAGCTATAGTCGATTTATTTAGGTACTTAAATAAAGCATGTCTTTTTATTAAAATGTACACTATATGAATACCCTTGCAAATTACAAATCAATGATTGTTTAAATTATGAATTACACTCTTAATATGTAATGTGTAAAGATGTCAATTTGTAAAGTCTATATTTCAATAAAAAGACACACAAGATTAAAGATTGTTTACATTTATTTAAATACCTAACCAAATGTACTATAGACATAACATTTTCACAGATAATGTATTTCTTTTGCCGCTATAACAAATACTAAAAACAGAATAAAATAAATATTTTGTGGGGCTCCTATAAAACAAACGGGATTTTTTTTTAGATAATGGTACGGAACCCTTCGTGCGCGAGCCCGACTGGCACTTGGCCGGTTATTTCAAATATAACTTGTTTCAGACCAACAGTACCCGATGTACATGGGCCGCAGCGCGAACACGAACCTCCTGGAGAACCTGTACAATTTCCGCTCGCCGTTCCTCGTCAACCAGCCCCTCCCACACATCCCCACCACCACCAACACCAGATGCGTGTACAGCACACCCGTTATGGTGACAGCGTAAGTTTTATTTTACATCAGTGTAAGGGTTTATTCATACTAGCGCAGCATCGGAGCGCATCGAACAGTTGAAATTTAACATCTTTACTATCATAGGATATTTATAATATCTCTTAATAATCGTCACTTTATTTTATTGCACAAATGACGTAGTTACTTAGAGCTAAGTTTACTGCCACCTCCAAAGCGCTCGAAAGCCTAAAAAGTATTCGAGGTCGACAAATCAACTCAACCAACATAACAGTGTTCTAATTTCTCATGAATATAATTTTGAAATCATCGAAATCGTTATTTTTATTGCGATTTTATTATTTCATTACATTACACATTTCATACAGAACTAATATTTATGGTTACGCTTCTTTTAATTATTTGGACTCGGGACAAAGACAATCTGCTATTTTCCAACAACTCAAATCAGATATAATGCGACACGCGACGCGACGGCAATCGCGAGCGCGACCAAAAGTATTGTTTTTTTATCTCAGAAGAAATAATGTGCATTGGGATATGGGTGAATTTCAAATTGACGCTTCGTTGCGCTTCGCTCTGCTTTAGTATGAATTGACCTTCACAATGACCCCTAACATTAATCTTGCACCTTGCGTTGCCTGGCTTTTGACGTGTACCTATCTTCACTGTAACTATCATGCAAAAAAGCGGTTCTCTTTTTGCTCTCCTAAACTTTGTCATAAGTAATATAGCTTTACATTATGTCTTTTAACATTTTGACCTAATATTTATTTTTCATAAGTGTCAATATATTTTTTTAAAGAGAAAATGTTTTTCCTCTCCGAAATGCTATCTGATATTTACACAATAAGAGACTAAGTTTATAGTCTTTTCTTTTTTCAAAATTGGCTATATAAAAAATAAAAATGAATATTTCAGCAAAATTTGAAAAAAGAAAAACAATAATTTTAGTCTTTAATTGTGTCAATAATATAAAAAAAAATCATTAACCAAACGTTTAAGAGTGGAAAAAAATTGTTTTCGAACTTTTTTTTTTTCTATAGAGGGAGTGCGTGCTACACTTCCCTAACTTAAACCCTTTCACCGCGAACGTCAATAATATTTTCGTGCCCATTACACGAGCATCGGATATTTCTGACACGAAACTTCTACTCGTATTGCATATGACTTAATTATCCACATCCCTTTTTCGTTTTATGTATTTATTTTAGATTAACTGGGAGCACGACAACAGATATCTCACGGTGAGAGGGTTTAAGTAGTTTTGGCTTGTTTCATACTCATCATGTATGTTCACTTGGTTAACCCCCCGTTTGAGCTGGCATAAGGTCCGCTTTGCACGAGCTTGTGTGGCTTGCAGGGTTGCTCAGCGGTCCACTGCGCTTGCGCCGGACTACACCGCGCCTTGTAAGTGGCTTTACTAATTTTAATTTTCACTACTATTTTTTTTTGTATTTCTTGTACTTCCCTTGTTTCCATTTTGCTCTTTTGTCTACCTCGTATTCATCAAAATTAACAACCGTTTGCCAGGCCTATTTTCGTTAAAACATCTTTTGTCCCTTTCCCGATTTTCAATGTTTGACATAGTAAGAACGAAACAATACACATTTTAAATAAAAGGGTGTAGCAAAAGGTTTGATAACTTTTATGAATATGGAGGTTTGTCATTAAAGGCTTTATAATCAGCGAACTCCTTTGAAATAAGTTCTTTAATCGTTAATGCGGTGAAAATTAATATTCTGCATTTTTTTAAGCACAAGCCAGACCTTAAAATTATTTTATGAAATATCGTTGATTGTAATAAATTAATCCGTCTAGTTCTAAACCTGTTTTCGCCAAAAGTATTGAAGCTAGACGGACTACCGATGATATCTCAAAGGTTAAAGGTATCTAATGCCTGACAATTTGCAAGAATGTTAATAATCACCACAGTAATGATTAAATTATTTATTTCAAATAAGGGGACTACTTATCTTCACCTTAACTAATAAATTGTTTTTCCTGTGTCTGAGTGGCTTAAATTGGACTGTTTCCTTGATCCAATGATCAAGGCGGTCGTTTTGTGATCCGTATGTCGTGGGTTCGAATCCCACTGCGAAGTTGTTTCTAGTCTAGTTAGGATATTGCAGACTTGAATCGCCTCATTATCCGAAAGGAAAGATGATTCCATGTTTCGGAAGTCACGTATAAATGTGAGTTCCGAGCGCCATCTAGCGTTTGCTTTTAAACCTATTCAAGGATTGATTCCGGTCTACCCTTTGGGTGGCAGAGGTCAGACGGCAGTCGCTCTGTGTAAAGACCAGTTACCTCGCCAAATAACCTATAGTCCAGTCAACGAATAATTTGTGGATGGAAAAGTCGAAAGCAGAAAGTTTGACTTAGGAACTTTAGATTATTTAGGAGATTAACAGAATAAAAGTCCTTACCTCTCCGAAGTGAACCCGAGGGGGGGCCCCAGAGGGGCTTTGTCATATTATTATTATGTGTTTGAATTAATAAATACTTATAATATAATTCAATGTTGACACATTATAACATGTAATGCTTGCGAACGAATTAACTTACATAAACGGAATGGGAAACCGGGGACGCATATTGCGCGGAACCTTGAGTTACACCTGGGTGCCTCCTGAGGTCAACCCTCTCCAAATATGACATTCTAAAAGTATTTTGACACCGGTTTTACTCACGTAGTGTAGTCGGAAAAGGCCGACTAGTTTCGATCTGTTTAGACGATCATCTTCAGGGCGAGTATTGGGTGGAGCCGCGTGTTTAAATACCTAGTTTCATTTGTTTGTTTGTAAAACTTTATCATTCGGACATAGATACAAAATTACTATTTATGAGAAAAAGCAGGCGGACTTATCCCAGATAGGGATATCAGGGATAAGTCCGCCTTTGTACTGTGCTTTTTCTCTCCTCCAATCAACCTTGGATTAAAAAGGAATAGGTTTTTACGAAAATAGTTGTCATCTCACGTTAGTTTTGATAATAATGTCACATTCTTTTTTCTTTTAAATATTTTGTAGGGATTGACACATTGTGCAGATTTTGCATCAGATCAGCTCGCGCGCCCGTTTATTCACGCGCTCCGTACATAACATGCGACGTACCGTGTGTTAGTTTGTCCACCCTTTTCGGTTGAACTTTAAATTGCTGTGTATAGCAAGTATTAGTGTGGAAAATTATGTGGTTTCTTTATGCAACCTTCTAGACTGTAAAGTAGTTACTCCACACTATACATAAAAGCTACATTCGCATAGGACAGACAGTGAACTTTTAAGCACCTAGAGCTGGTAACTATTTGGGTGACCTCATATACAGTGACGGATTAACCCTTAATCAAATTAAGCAATAGCCTAGGGCAGGGTAGGCGAACCAATGGCACGCGTGCCATTGATGACACGCGATACAATATTTTGGGCACGTCGCGTCGATCATAAAACATGTGTAAAAATGTGTTAAGTATTTTATGACGATCGAACGCGAGTGATCCTACCTACGCTACGGAGTGTTCGGTACGCGGGGTGGGGGCGTTCAGAGATGAATAACATAAAAAAACTCGGTTAGAAATCGTTTGACAGATGAATCCAGTTCAGCATGCATTTTGCCAAAAGTAATACCTTACAACCATAACATAAATTATTTGTCATCTAACCTGCAGCATCAGAAGTCACATTAATTTTACAGTAATTTAATTTATGCATGTAATTAAAACATTCCAAAATGTACCTTTTTTATTTAATTTATTTATAAAGAGTTTTGATATGTAGTATTTATTATTATTATTTTCCAAATAATCAGAAGCTCAAAATTATTTGATGGCACGTCAATGACCCCATTAAACATTCTTTAGAAAAAATGGCACGTTGATGCATAAAGGTTCGCCTACCCTGGCCTAGGTCATCAAGTCTGGGGGGGGCACCAGAAGACCAAAAAAAATCCGACCTTAGGGCATCACGTCTCACTCTCACGTCACCAAAATGCCCCAAAAAGCCGCAAGGCGCATTTTAAAAAATAAATAAATTAAAGGTTGGCTGGAAGAAATCGCTTTAGTGATAAGCCCGCCTTTGTACCTACTAGATTTAAATGTACTTTTGATTGTTGTCATACTTAGTTGGTGCAATAAAGAAATTTTATCTTATCATAAAAATTATGCTTCGGCTATTGGTTATTATTGTTGTCGTACCTACTCCACTTCTAAGGTACGTTACATCTCATCATCTTATTTAAAAAAAACTAAGGTTTTTAGGCGGTAAAGGTTTAAAGACCGATTCTAGTTGACATACGGATAGGGGGGCCCACAGGCGTGGATAGCTTAGAGCATCAAGTAGTCTTAATCCGTGCAAGTAGTCTTATCCGTGCTCAAATACTTGCAGTACCTACAGTGGTGACACCGACGTGATATACCCACAGTACTTACAAGTTTTTAAAACAATTGCAGCGTACGAGCGGGATAACCCATACTACAAAGACTTGTCCGCGTTCCCGAGGATCCGCGAGCTGCTGCAGTACGGCGAGCAGCAGGGACACCTGCGGGGGGACTTTCGCTGTGACGAAGGTAGCACCACTTTACTGCCCTTTCATTATACAGGTATTATATACCGAACGGAAACTCCTAAGGTCCTTCGCAATATGCGTCCTCGTCCCCCGTTCTCGTCTTGTCGAATATATAGGGACAATGTGTTTAGTGTGTATTTGTGGAGAGTGTTAAGCGGACGGCAGCCGTCCGCTTAACAGGGAGAGGTGCGGGGACGGGTAACGGGGACGCATATTGCGCGGGACCCTAGGGAATCCATTCTGTATGTAATACTTGTACTAATTCTGTGACTTAATATGACGACCTCCGTGGCGTAATGGGTAACATGCCTGTTTGCTGCTTAGGAGGTCCCTGGTTCGATCCCCGGTCTAGTCAAGATGGAAAATCTTTTTCTGATGTTTATCGAAGTATGTATGTCGCGGAAGCCAAGTAAACGAAAGGCAGAGCAGGGCGGGATCAGCATCTGACATCCTGAGTGACGTGATCTACCCACTGAGTTACTCACAGAACGAGAACAGACTGTAATGTCAGGATGAAAACTCACTTACAGTCACGTCACCTTACTGATGCCGCTGCATGAGAGACCTTATAAAAATGTGACGACAGATAGCGCCCCACCTCGCGCTGATCCATGAATTCCAACCACGTTAGTTGAATTCTCTGGCCCACACATATTCTGTGTCCACCTGGGCTTATCGTCCAGCTAAAACAAACTGTCATTGTAATAAATCGGTCTACCAATCCACATCTATTACAATAATCACGATTAAAGTAATCACGGCCAAGCCCACAACACACTACACAAACGAGATGTTCACAGTACGGCGGTCCGCACAAGACTGAGTCACTAGTCAATTTTAACACGTAGAGTTACGACAATTTGAACACGTTTCTGCAGGTGGCTTGTGCACGTGGTTAGATTTTGTGGTTCTGAGCCGATATGTATTTGTTATAAAATATGGTATCGTTGAGTTGGCATCCCATAACACAAGTCTCAAACTTACTTTGGGACTAACTCAATAATGTGGGATTTGTTCCTATATATTTTATTGATATCAGTTGTCGTGCCCCCAGCGTGAAGCAAGGTGAATCAAAAATCCTAAAACCTACCTACAACCAAAAAGGGATGTGGACACTTAAGAGTCCCCTTACCCTAGACAGAATCAGACTTTCCCATACAAACGTAGTCTAGCTTTTATTATGAAACGGCATGTCGAAACGATATTGGCGAAATTATGTAATTTCAAAGAAATTGCATATATTAAGGCATACAACTAGTTTTCACAGTCAAAATATGAACTTCAAAGAGAATATAGTTTATCTTCTCATATTTGACCATCAGTATGAAAAACTTCTACACTCTCATATTTTCTTTTCGAGTTCATATTTGACTGTCGAAAACTAGTTATATGCCTAGATATATGCAATTTCTTTAAATTTGCAATATACTGCCAAAATTTCACATGTCATTTCAAAATAAAAGCTAAACTACGTTTGTATGGAAAAGTCTAGGGTAAGGAGACTCTTAAGTTATGTGCAATAGTGGTTTTTTGTCGGAAATATCCGACGCTCGCAAAATGGGCACGAAAATTTTTGTCGGATAAATCCGACGTTCGCGGTGAAAGGGTTAACGAGGCAGACAGAACACTGGACCGTAATACTCATAGGCCACGTTCAGCGCATTGGCCAAGATTTTAAGAGAAAATGTTTTAGACACTTAAAATTACTGAGAATCAAGCTAACGTGTATCTGATAGTACCTATTTGACGAACTCCGTGGCGTAGTGGTTGAATGTATGACAGGTTTGATAGCAGAATCCGAGAAGCAAAGCAAACGTGTTGGGTACTATTGACCATTCCTTAAGTACTTGAACAATAATTTAATTCCGCTGACTGGCGGTATCCATAGGCTGTGACCATACATACATACACCTATGCAAATATTCGCGACATGTGGGAATAGAAAAATCAACAACTAAATACCTAATCTTAACTAACATTAAATTACTTAAGTCTAACACTTACTGTCTTTTATGTGAGCACCTTACGCCCGATTCTTCATGAGGTCTTCAGTAGATTTGGGACCCTAGACAATTCCCTGATGGTGGCCACCATTAAAACCCCAAGAGTACACCCGAAGTCATCAACTTGTGACCTAGTAATGAGGTACGTGCCGAGTTCAATAACAATCCATATATTTCACCACAATCACTTATCTTTTCCACAGGATTGCACAAGTACATCAATTAGACACTCTCTTTTGTCACTTTTTTGCTAGTCGTGTGTGCCGCCATCTCTGTGTGCCTACCGGTAACTCTAGTTTTGCCTACAGATATCCAACGCCATAGAAACTATTGGGACCTCCAATAGTTTCTATGGCGTTGGATATCTGTTACGTTAGTAATTATATTATCTTGGCCGAGTAACATCAAGATATGAAACGTACTTATTCTAGTGTGACACTGATATTTTCAGAACTGAGTACAAGTTGTTCCTCATTGGATGACACGGCGTCTCAAGACCTGGGTGCTACCGTCACAATCCCCGAAATGGTGGAAGATGCTCTAGAGCTCATCAGCCAAGACGGGGTAAGAGAAACAATTTGACGTGGTCGTTTCTTCTCAGCAGTGATCGTTACGAAGGGCTGGTATCTGTAGCTTTTCTTTAAAATGAAATAAATTTTAATATACTCTACATGTAATGTAAGTTATACTTATTTACGTGTAAAAGTGTCTGTAAAGGTCTAATTACTGAATAAACATTTGAATTTTGACGCAACCCGAGACAAGAAAGAGGTGCTTTATAAGTTTGACGTGTCTGCGTGTCTACCTTTGGCATCGTAGCGCCTAAACGAATCAGCTGATTAGGATGCGGTTTTTTTTGGAAAGGCGATTTGATCGACATGGTTCTTAGCTATGATGGAAATTGGTTCAGCGGTTCAAAGTTATTGGAAAATGCTTAAAAGTCTGGTTTTTTGTTTTAATTTGCCCGGCAAAGAAACTTGTTTAAGCTACTTTAAAATTTAACTGGGACTTGGTATTTGTGTTTTTTTTTTGCGTCGCCGAATTATTATTTTTTTGAATCCAAGATGGTATCTGGAGATTAACTTATAAATATATTTTTACAAAATACCTACGTATCATTAAAATTAATTTAAAGTTAAGTATTGATAAAACTTTTGATATATCAGTAAAAAAAAAAAACAAATTAGAAATGTTCAGTCATCGCATGATGACATCGCATGATATTGTTCGTTAACCGTATGTCTGTTTGCAGGACTACATGGAGAGAATAGGCATGGATGTGAGGGTCCAGTGTGTCCTATGCTCCGTCGTCTGCCCCAAGTTTCTGCTCGAATACCACCTTAGAAAGGTAAAATACTTACTTAGAAATTATACTGCCTTTCTTAATTTAAATGCACATTAAAATTGTAACAATTTTTTGAATTAAGAGTTAATTGTTTTAAATTGAAACACTAAAATAGTGAGTTAAAGTGCTTTTTTAACTGATTTCTAAAAAGGAGCAGGTTATCAATTCGTCGCGATATTTTATGTTTTTTTTTATGTACGTTCACCGATTATTCGAAGACACCAGGACAGATTGTGAAAAAATTTTTTTTTGTTTGAAACGGTATTTTGTCAGGTGGTTGTTCGCCGATGACACGTCTCTTATTTTTGAAATAGAGCGTCATAGCGAAGATGCTACTGCGGTGAATGACACATTATCGGTCATTTCTAATTGGTTCTCTGCCAATAACCTTCTGTTGAATGCAAACGAGACCCAATGCATTAGATTTAGTCTTCCTAATGAAATGAAATGAAATTTATTTGCATAAGTGACGTACAATATCGGTGTAATAAGTACAATATATCAGGATCGTACACTTGCTGTTTCCAACATGCAAAAATATAATATGTTTTTGCAACAGACATAATAGTACCTAGTCAAATAAATGCCAAGATAATACAGTCCAGTGCCAGTTTTATGTATATAGAAAATTTACAGACTAAAATTTGTTACAATTAAATTCTATATGTATTTAGAAAATATGCAGACTAAAATTTGTTACAATTAAATTCTATTTCGTTCTAAATAATCATTAATACAAAAAAAAAATTGGTTAAATTCTATTTGGTTCTAAATATTCATTAATACGATAAAAACATTTTTTCAACGAACCAATCATGTAATTTCTTTCTAAAAAGTCTATTAGGTAGGCTTTTAAATTTATCAGGTACTCTATTAAATATTTTAACGCACATCGTACCGCTGCCTCTAGAACATATGAAAGTTCTACTAGCAGGCAAGAGCAGTCGATCAGGATATCTGCAGCTGAAACTACAATGATCGCCTCGCTGTCTGAATAGATGCTTATTTTTGATGACAAAAACACAGGTTTCGTATATGTATAGGCCTGAAAGAGCTAAGAGTTTTTTTTTTTTTTTGGGAAGTGGTTTACAACTAGTTCGAGGAGGGACGTTACACATTGCTCTAACGCAATTTATCGGTACTAAAAATAACCTATTTATTTCTACTGAATTTCCCCACAACAGACTGCCGTATCTTAAATTAGAGGCAACGTATTCGTGATAAGCCTGTAGAGCTGTTTTTTGTGCATAGTTTATCTACATGTTGCTTCCATGTACAACATTTATCTAATGTTATGCCGAAAAACTCTGCATTTTTGACTTCGTCAATTTTGTCATTCTTAAGTGTTAGTGACAATGGCAGTCTAATCCTAACGTGAGGCAGGCCAATGTTGATGTGCTACAGGACGGTCAAAAATTAGATCTCGTAGAAAATACTACTTTCTTGGAAATCACAGTAGATTCAAAACTTCAATGGGATGTCCATATTTCTAAACTCGCTAATAGGCTTAGCTCAGCGGCTCACGCTATTAGAGGGATCGGACAATTGACAGATGTAGCAACTGCTAGACTAGTTTATTTTAGTTACTATCATAGTCGGATGTCCTACGGGATTCTTCTCTGGGGGAGTGCTGCTCATATACAGACTATTTTTATTTTACAAAAAAGGGCAATTCGTTTTATTTACGATTTAGGATCGAAAGACTCCCTAAGAGATCTTTAAAAAAATTGATATACTCACTGTACCATCCCAGTACATATTTGAAAATATAATGTATGTAAGGAAAAATATAGCCTTAATAAAACAAGTGATTTTACGGGTAGAAACTTACGTAACATAAATGTTTTAGATACCCCATATTATAGGCTGAAAACAGTCAGTAAATCGTTTAAGGGAAAACTGTATAAAGTTTTATAATAAATTGCCAGAATCGGTGCTTTAAATGCCAGATAAAAAAATTATAGCTTATGCAAAGAAAGTACTTTGTGAGAAGGCTTATTACGGAACCGATTATTATCTTAAAGACAAGAACGTCTGGCTTGAGCTTGGCGCGGGTCCCTCTTAAAGCTTTATATTTGTACACTCACAAATGACATATTTGAGTACAATCGGTACATGTACTTTAGTTACAAATTGACATTAATTTCAAATTTGACATCATTATTTATTAATAAATATGACATAGCAATGTATTCTCAGTCCACATATCTAACTTGTATAATTATAAGGTTGACGTATTTGGAGAAAATAATGCAGTACAGTTTGTTACCGCTTCTTCTGTACTTGCGCTTTGGAGGCGGCAGTAAACTTAGTTGTAAGTAAATGATCTGACGTCAACAACTAACAATTAAGAAATTGAAAGAAAAAAAAAAGAAATGACAATTCTCAAGTGATATAAATAGCCAAAGATAAATAAATGATTTTTGACTTTTGACTTTTTGGTACCATAAAAATTTAATCAAAATCGGTTGTGTAGTTTGGGAGTGAAGTTGGCTTTTAGTTTTGAAAAATTATATTCGAGGTGTACCGTGAATAAAATAACCTTTTCGTACCACTTGCTCAAAAAAGTCACATTCTGTGGCACAAAAAGCGAATATAACAATAGTCATTTTTAATCTGTTAAAAACAGGGAAAGAAAATGTACTGAATTTCATTCAGGCTCTAGAGGGAGAATGTGGTTTAAGTTTGGAATACTTTACTTTACCTTTACCGAAATTGATACTGAACTGAAATCATTTCTATATTGTTAAGCGTAAATAATAATAATAATAATAATGTTGACAGCTCTGAGGCTCTGTGTTAGTTTAAAACTGTGCTACAGGCCTCAGACTTCCCACACTATTGATACAGTTTATATTTTTGTCTCTAAGATTATGTAAAGTATTATAATACATTATTCAAAAAAAAAATAACTAAGAATAGCAAGGCATATGAGTGTACTACAATTATTTTAATAAAAAAAAAAAAAACATCAACAACCAATCAAACAACAAACAAATCGACAACATGTATCCGCAAAATCCACAAAACCACTTAAATTTCATAAAATATAAAACTAAATCAAGTCATTTCATTGTTTGTTCACACCAGCTGTTTAGTTTTCCAAAAAGAAAAAGCAAAGGGTCATTTGCGTCTCACACATACAGCCAAGTTTTCTGCGTTTTGTACTTTTTATGTAACTAGATAAAAAATAATCAAAGTATTATATATCTTTTATTAAATACTTATCTCTTAGTATTATTGTCTTTATTTTTTCGCAAATGGTATGAAAAGTAGAGTATTTTCCTCGGTGATAAAGCTGTCTTAGTCTTGGGTGAACTTAAATCCGTCGCTACACTCAGGACTCGTCCTAAATCCCTCGCTTCGCTCGTGATTTAAGTATTTACAACCCTCGCTCCGCTCGGGAGTAAACCTCGGGTCCTTAGTTGCGCTCGCGATTTAAGTCGTCACCCTCGACAGAAGACGCTGCTTTGCTTTATCCCCTTGGTTAATAATCTACTATTTAAGAGGGGGAATGGTATAAAATAGTCGTTCGTTGCAGGAGCACGCCAGCGACATCTTGGTGCAGGAGAGCAGCGGGTGGAGCGTGCGGAGTCCGCTGGCGGGCGTGCGGTGCGTGGTGTCGCACGCGGCGGCGCTGTACGTGCTGGCGACCGCGCCCCGCAAGCGACACCTGCACGCCGTGTTGCACGTGAGTCGCCACGATCCCTAAAGCTTGCTCAACACGTTATCATAATCAAAATAGTTGTTTAGGCGGGCGTGCGGTGCGTGGTTTCGCACGCGGCGGCGCTGTTCGTGCTGGGCACCGCGCGCCGCAAGCGACACCTGCACGCCGTGTTGCACGTGAGTCGCCACGATCCCTAAAGCTTGCTCAACACGTTCATCATAATCAAAATAGTTGTTTAGGTGGGCGTGCGGTGCGTGGTGTCGCACGCGAATGCAAATGGAAAAGGAGAGAGTTTCAATACAAAATTAGCTAATGATTTAGATTATATGAAGAACGTGCTCTGGAAAAACATAACATAGATTTCATGTTGGCTCATCTAGAATATACAATGTTTTTTTCTGAGTCGCCACACGATCCCTAACCCCCTGGCCACAGCCAAGAGAGGTACGAATTGCGGCGCGGCGAGAGGCGCGGCAAGCGGTGAGCGGTGAAAACAAATAGTAGACAACATGTGAAGTATGCCCCAGCTGCGTTGCGTGCGGGTGAAACAAATGTACTGGCGAGTGTCGAGGCGGCCACAGCTCGGAGCGGCGGCAGCGGTGGACGCATTTAGAGGTGTTATATTAGGATAGTATTGTGATAACAATGTTATTGAATATATTACTTTGAGCATACTATAATACCGTATTATGTTACCCAGTAACAACGGGTAACAACCAAGCTGCGTTCTAATTAATACGCGCGCGCCGCTGTTATTCTCATGAATAACAAATACTCGTCTATTATGTTACCTATGCTATACGTATCTGTTACGATCTAAGGTCTCAACACAAAATATTTCAAAGAGATTTTCAATTTTAAGTTGATTAAATCTAAAATTCTCGTAAATACTAAACATTCTGTCCCGTTCTCGCAAAGTTGGTTCAAAAAAAAGAACGGCAATACCATAATATTGGCTTGGTATGCACTCGCTTCGTCGTTATTTTAACGGTTCTCGCGGTTCACACTCGGGAATTGTCCTTGTATGGCGGCCATCTTGGATTTCGAAAAAATCAAAAAACAAATTATAGTCGTCAAATTGCTTACAACCCCCTTACATTTTGAAAAAAAAACGTCGCCCCTAACCCCAACAGGATCTTCAACATGTCAAATTTTTCTGGTACACATTGGAGCACCCTCTATACGATGGTATTAAGTAAAAAATCTGTCAATCAGTCACTTAGTGGTATTGTATTATAGTATAATAAAATAATAAAAAGATAAGAAGGACCACGCAACCAAAGTTATGAGTGAACAACTTATCAGAAGTTATAAGTATTTATGGAATGAAAACGGCGACACCAAGTAAAGTATTTGCTAGTTATAGTTGGAGATGAAAAGTAGAGAGTGCTATTCAGGTACGGTAAATTTTTTTCTCGAGCGATATACATGAATGCCTCACTTCACTTAGGATTCTACCGCAGAATCACTCGCTACGTCCGTGATTCAACTGTGATATCCTTTGTTTTGCTCTGGATTCAAAAAAGCGCCCTCGCCTTCAAAATATGACCTTTCTCCCTTGTAGCTTAATCTACTATTTTAACAACTGGTTGCGAAACATAGTTGCCAAAGCGGCCGGAGAGAGCTTTTCGAGTCGACAAATCAACTCAGTTCTAATGAGCTTACCCCTAAATATAATATGCATGACGACTGGAATAGTACATTACTGCAGAGGCCGGGAAGTAAGGCATTGCCGGACGAATATAAAGTTGAAAGGCCTAACTTGAAGTTAACGAGGCCTTTAGGCGTACGTCGGGGGTAAAGTAACGTAAACTTTACGCCCGACGCCAAGCCTACAAAGAAGTACAATTTGGACAACTTTAGTCGTCAATGGCGTCTCAGCCACGCGATCTGTGCACGCGACCGTTTGGCAACTAAAGTGGTCGATGGCGCTCAAATATTTATTTGAATCGCAGTTTCGCCCAATCTGTCGATCAATTAAACGGAGATTTCATTTCAAATTGTCTTGATCAAGCCCTAGATAACCCTTCAAACTAGTTTTACTTCTTTTTATAGTTTAAAGTGAGAACGTGAAGCTTTTCTAAGCATATTAGCCTAAAGATAGGGCTTGGTAAAGACAAAATTTTAAGTGATATCTCCGTTTCGTTTCAAATAATTTATTTCAAAGGAAGGCAGCATAGGACCTCAAAAAAATCATGTATCCCCTTAACGATCTGGGTGGGAAGAGAAGCATCAGGTATCTACATATTTTTTCTTTTCTCCTCTTAAAAATGACTTGTTTTCTTTACAGACCCTCACAATAGACACCAACCTGCCCAAAAGCGGCTCCATAACCATATACAACAAGTTCACAGGCGTGCCACACTCGTGGCAGGGGGAGATTCAACCCCTACCCCACCACCTACCCTACGAGAGTGACACAGAGGGGTTGAAGATACCACTTTCTGAGCTAGGTTTGCTACCAAACAGTGTCAATTTGACACTTATAAATGGGGAGTTAATGTCGGAATCGCCGACCAAAGTGGTCGTTGGTCAATCTGATTTAAATGACGTACATGTTACTTTGTTTGTGAAGATATTTAACTGAAGTCAAATTTCTTGCAGCTGTACTAAAAATCGTTATATTGTTTAACACTACTGTTTTAAAATGTACTTATTTTTCTTACAATTGCTTGAAAAAGTCTGCTCTCCTTAATTTGGTAGCATTAAACAGGGTTTTCAAGAAAGTGTCACCAGATGGCAGCACAGTGAAGTCAGATCCAATAAGCTGCTGTTATTGGATACATTTGACGGAGCAAAAGAACCTGTCAACTGATGGCCAATCACAACAATCGATTGGATCTGACATATATATAGAAGGTCTTAAAATTCCACGTTGAAATCTCAAAAGTTAAACCGTTTTTGAAACGCAGTGGCGTATTTTTGTATACGGCAGTACGTGTATGACTCTACTAAATAGAAAAGTCACCTAAACATAAGTCATTGTCATTAGACAATGTCATTAAATTTTTGTCGTATTAATCAGCAAACAGCTTACTTTTTAAATTCTGATGCTTAGCGAAGTCTCATCCTTGCAACAGTAAATTCCCATAAGAGGGAAAGCGAGAAGATGGGTTTTATGACAGATTATCTCTGTAAGAACCTAAATACATGTATTGTTATTAATTTGGGACCTGAAGTCACTGTGTCACCACCTGAACACCCTCAATGACTGATATAAGAGGGCAATTTTTTTATAAATATGAGGGCAACACTTTGAAGTGTTGTAGTATTAGTTTAAATTTTAAGTTTAACTAGCCCTTCGAGAATGGAGTTAGGTTTACTACCAAAAAGTGCAAATTTGAGACATGAGGTTAATCGGAAAGTAGTCGTTTATATGTTAATTTGTTTTTTAAGATTTTTGACTGACGTTAAATTGTATTTGAGTACTAGTTTATGTGTCAAAACATACTATGCCGAAGATGCGCGACTGAATTTCGGTGAAAATGCGCCTGCAATGCTATCTTTATTATTACGCGTATCTTACGAAGAAATAAATTAGAGGCGGAACTTCAGCCTCAGAAAAAACTTAGATATACTCAGATCAGAGTAGAAGTTTAAGATTAGTGCGAAAGTACAGTGCGCCACATAGAAAAGTATACCACCAATGGTACAATTTAGTAGTACCGAAAGTATAGAGGTAGTATACATTTCTATGTGGCCCACTGTACAACACAATGAGGAATTTGACCCAGTAGAAAAAGGGCGCTTTTTTTTTTGTTTTTTTTTTTAACTAATTTTAAGAATGATTATATTGTTTTTCGTAATATTAGAAAAGCTTGGTTTTATATCGAGCTATATGAAATTTTGACGGGTAATTCAGTCATTTTGAACAATTTTTCCTAAGTAATACCGAAAAACGAAAAAAATTCAAGTTTTCATTAACATCGAAGTAGTCACGACATTGTCGCTATGAGAAATGAAAGTATTTCGATAGAATTTACTATGAGAAATTGTTTAAATTGCTGGTCTAAATGATGATTTAGACCAGCATTTGGAACAATTTCTTCCCTTTCGTAAAATATATATACTTAATTTATCATTTTTCAAAACTTAAAAACCAACTTCGCCATAAAAAATTATATTCGATCATCTAACAAGTATGCCTTTCCAAACGAAAAATTTATAGATTTTTTCGAATCGGTCCGAAACGTACATTAAAAAGTTATACAATCAAATTGATAATCTCCTTCTTTTTAAAGTCGGTTAAAAAGAACCTTGTAAGTATAAGATGTTTGTTTTTATAATCAGCTCAGTTTGGTATTAACAAGTTTGTAGACGCATCCGGATCTAAGACAAATCCGTTATTTCGGTTATGTCCATGAAATGGTTAAATATTTACGTTTGTTGCATATTATTATACAAATCCATATTTTCTCTATAAAACGAAATCTTTTCGGAAAAATATCAATATTTTTTCGAAAGATTTCTTAATTTCTAGAAATACGATTGCTACACAAAAAAATTAAGATAGTAGTCTTGCGAGTATATTAAATCTGACATATTTATACTTAGTTTAAGAAAATGTATATGTATTTTTAGTTATGTTTGTTACCTTTTTTGAAACTAAAAGTTTACAAAAAACTCGGGAATCTATAAAAACCACAGGAGGAGAGTTCATTCTTTTTTTTCTATCCTACCTAACATAAAAATGTTTGTCTCTTTAGTTTCCCTCATTATTATTAGTATATTCATAAAAAATCTATATAAGAAGTATAATACAACTAATTTAAGGAGAACTGTTTTTTTCTATCAGTTACATAATTGTCTTTGTGCATTGTCTGCACTCCTTAAATCAGTAGCATACTTACTTACTCACTCACTATAATAATATGACTTGTTTTGGAGGACAGATTTTTATGAATATGAGGTTTAATCTATTTTTTTTTTACTTTTCAGATCTTAGTTTTTTATTATTTTTGTTCGTCTTAACTTTGACAAAATGTTTTATAAAACGAGTTATAAAGGTTCCTCAATAAGTAATTATTTCTCTATTATTAAAATGTTAGCGAACAAGAAAACGATCAAAAGGTCTATATGACTATGTGGGACTTTAAAAATTTACTGAGGCAGAACTCAAAATACTTTTAAAATTAAAAATCAATAAATTTGTGATTTTTAATTATTTATTTCTATAGGATGTAAGTTTTGTTATCATTCATGTTATTTGAATCTTGTTATTTTTGACAGTGGTGAAGATTTTTCCCAGTGTGCAAATTTCTAACGCTTATAACATTCTCGCAAATAGATGGCGAAAATGAAAAAATAAAAGTGTGCCATATGAATGATTAAAGTTCTAAATCAGAATGGTTGTTGACCTATAAAATTTATATAGGTTGGTTAAATAAATAATGTATACGACGTGCCTTAAAAATGTTCCTATTTACTACTATCATGTTATTATAAGAGATTTTTGTGATATACAATGTAAGATTTGTACTGGAAATTAAGAAATTTCTGTTTTTTTTTTTGTTTCAATGTTACGACGTAATTTTTAAGTTTTGATATTATTTGTTGAGGCTGATTTTTGTAGTTATGTTTGATCTCAATTACTATTGTTTATAAGGTTGATTAAAAACTATAGATTATAAATGTTAGTTTTATTAAGTTTTTTTTTTACTACTTTTTCCGCGGGTTTTACCGCGGGGCGCAGCTAGTAAATAAATAATAATACGTGAATGTGGGCGAAAAGGAATCAAAATAGAGATGAGTTGCTAGCTGCAATGCCTATTAAACGTTATTCGCATTTTCGCTCATTCCCTCGATCGGCTTCTACAATCTACAAGTGAAAAGAGCTAGTA
The DNA here is from genome assembly GCA_943193695.1 of Acrobasis suavella. NCBI lineage: Eukaryota > Metazoa > Arthropoda > Insecta > Lepidoptera > Pyralidae > Acrobasis > Acrobasis suavella. Next base: position 4,032,005 of record OW971950.1, read on the forward strand.
CGTTCTGAGCTTTGACTTTTCTCCCAGACCAACATTTTATTATTTTTACAACAAAATATTGAAACCACATTATACAATATGTAACAAAAACCTGTCCGATCCTTGTAAGAGCAACTCAGACCGTCAATATGAACAACTTTTCCTATGGGACCAATGCTTGAAACTCAAAAGAAAATATCGACATTTTCTTACAAATTGCAGGGCCTGCCAAACACTTGTATGAAAATGTCGATTTTTTTTTCGAGTTTCAAGCATTGGTCCCTTAGGAAAAGTTGTTCATATTGACGGTCTGAGTTGCTCCTATAACGATCGGACAGGGTTTTTGATGAACGTCAAGATGGCGGGACCCCGCACGGTTTTACGAATATCATGTGACAAGGATTAAGTACAATATTAGTACTATTTTATACTTACATAGTAAAATTCGTACACTCAATGATTTCAAAATATTCAACAAAGAAAGTGGTCCCGCTATTATGATATCAAAATGGCGGGACCACTATTCAGTTATTGACAAACAAATGGCGTGTCGTACACCTAACTCATCAAATTATAATACGAGGAAGCGTTTTTATGTTCGCGGAATGGAGGGTAAGGGGTGGAAATAAAAAAAACCAAATTATTTTTCCTTTTCAACATATTCACCTGCAAGACGGATACATTTTTCAGACCTTTCAATTAATTTAATTATACCCTCATAAAAAAATGTTTTATCTTTGTCTTCAAAATACGCTGAAACTGCCTCCTTAACTTCATCATCGGTGGTAAATTTTTTACCTCGAAGCTCTTTTTTTCATTTTTGGGATCACTCGGGGCTAGGTCTGGGCTGTAGGGTGGGTGGTTTAAAATATCGAAGCCCACCTTATGCAGGGCAGCCAACGCAACGCGACTCTTGTGGACGGGCGCATGCAAAAGTCGTGCAAAAGCAGCACACCCTTCGTCAATTTTCCCCGGCTTTTCTCTTTGATGGCTTCTTTTAGTCGCTCTAATATTGAAGCGTAGTATTCTCCGGTTATAGAAACACCTTTATCTTTATAATCGATCAACAATATTCCTTCTGAGTCCCAAAAGACCGTTGCCATGAGTTTCCCAGCTGACTGTGACACCTTAAACTTCTTGGGGGGTGCTGTGCCCTTTTTATGCCACTGCATGGAGTCTTGTTTCGACTCAGGTTCATAATGATGAACCCAAGTTTCGTCTCCAGTAACAATTCGACTCAATACACCATCCTTGTCGTCACTGCAGAGGTCCAAAAATGCACGTGAACACTCTACGCGTTGTTGTTTTTGCGGCGGCGTGAGCATTCTCGGTACCCATCTTGCGCTGACCTTAGTCATGCCAAGATGATCGTGCAGGATTTTAAAAATGGTTGTATCGGATACTCCAACCATTTCTGCGAGTTGTTTCTTCTTTAGTCGAGCATCTTCGAGTACAATTTTTTCGACTTTTTGAATAAGTTCTGGCGTGATCACCTCGATGCTCCTGCCCGGCCTCGGGTCGTCTTCAAGGGATTCCCTTCCTTGTTTAAACAAACTGTGCCACTTGTATACCATGGTTTTTCCTGGACAAGAGTCACCGTAAACCGATGACATCTCATCCATTATGGTCGCAACTGATTTTCCTTGCTTGGTAAGGAACTTTATAACGGCACGATATTCGATTTTTTCCATATTTCACTTTTCACTCCCGATTATGTTGCTTGGTTGACGATAGCTCAAAGACTAATTGTCTGATAACAATGAAACCTCGTATTTATACTAATTATGAGTCACTGAACGCGTTACGGTCCTAATGAGCCTAATCACCCCCCTCCAACCCTCTCATTCCGCGAACTTAAAAACGCAACCTCGTGATACGACAAAGTTCCAATTGTTGTTATAAAGACATAATTACAATTCTAAAAAAATATTATGTTTACGACAATAAGCTCCCGAAGAAAAGTGAAATTTTAACGCAAGTACTAGTATATTGCTATTTATATTTATTTAGGCGTTAAACTTAAGGGCCCCCTAAAGTTTTCAATATTTTATACACTACAGACATTTGAATTTAATACAGTTATTTTGCTACCTATAACTAAACACAGTTTTACAATAAACAAACATCTAGTTTTCTCGAATGACCCTACATTCAAAATTATACTACATACTTTTTAAATTATAAATTATGACTGCAGCGAGTAAGTTTTATCTGTAACACATATCTGACAAATACCAAGTTGCATTGTATCGGTAACAGGAAGTGGGTGCAATATATTTTTTTCTCTATCTAGTGTCGTGGTAGTGTTCAATAGCATTTTATATATAAGTTATAGTATTAAACTTAATCTGTTTTTGTAACAAAATAATGAAAAGAGGAAGAAAACCCGCGGTTCCTATTGACTATAGATCAACAAAAAATAGGTTTTCTAAAGGATAAGGATGGATTTAAAAATCGTCGATATCGTTGATCGTCAAATGAGTGAGTAAAGAACGGATTTATCGTATGACGCTGAAAAGTTTGTATTTGTTAGGTTATCAATTCGTCGGAATCTTTTATCTATTTTTTTTTATGTATGTTCACCGATTATTCGAAGACGCCTGGACCGATTTGGAAAATTCTTTTTGAAAAAGTATACTTGTCAAGTGGTATTTTATCAAAATCGGTTGTGTAATTGTGGGTAAATGCAGGTTTTAGTTTTGAAAAATTATTATGATACTTACTCGATTTTTTAGGGTCATTTCTGTTTACATATGTAACAATAAGCTGGATTTTTGGCCGAGCGTAAATATCTATATGAAAAGTAAACTCATGGTTAGATGTTAACAAAGACGCAGATGAACTGTATCTTTTTGATATCTTCAGATGTCGCAGAGCAGAATCTCCCTTATAATAGTCATAATGTTTTTTAAGTGCTACTCGTATACAGTACGTAATAAAAACCCTGTCCGATCCTTGTAGGAGCAACTCAGGCCGTTAATATGAACAACTATTCCTATAGGTTGCTTGAAAGCTTGAAACTCAAAAAAAAATAGACTTTTCATACAAAAGTGTTCGGCTGTTTAAATTAAAATGTCGATTTTTTTTTATAAGTACAAACTTTTTGGGGTCATACGATAATTTAGTTCTTCGCTCATTTGAATGATTTTTAAATACATCCTTTTCTTTAGAAAAACTAAATTTTGTTGATCTATAGGAACCGCGGGTTTTCTTCCGTTTTTCTGCATTTTGTAACAAACACAGATTAAGTATGTTACTATTTTATATAAAATGCTATTAAACACTACCAAGAGACTATTTAAAGAAAAAAATAATTTGCACACATTTCCTGTCACAGATACAATGCAGCTTAGTATTTGTCAGATAATATATGAGTTTTAAGACGAAGTGGTAGCTAAAGTGGCGCCCTCATTTGAAATAAATTGCTTAAAACTAAATAAGATGATTATTAAAAATTTGATTTGTATAAACGTCTAGAAAGACCTTTAAACTATTTTATGAGTAACCTTTGAAATTATTACTAATAGTCCGTCTAGTTTTAGAACTGTTTTTCGCCAAAAGTGGCCACTTTTGGCGAAAAACAGTTCTAAAACTAGACGGACTATTAGTAATAATTTCAAAGGTTACTCATAAAATAGTTTAAAGGTCTTTCTAGACGTTTATACAAATCAAATTTTTAATAATCATCTTATTTAGTTTTAAGCAATTTATTTCAAATGAGGGCGCCACTTTAGCTACCACTTCGTCTTAAACTTACTCGCTGCAGCCATGATTTATCATTAAAAAAATATATGTAGGGTCATACGAGAAAACCTGATGTTTGTTTATCGTAAAACTGTGTGGTTAGTTGTAAAATAACTGTATTAAATTCAAATGTCTTTGTAAAGTGCATAAAATATTGCAAACTTTAGGGGGCCCTAAAGTTTAACGCCTAAATAAATTTAAATAGCAATATTGCGTTAAAATTTCACTTTTTCTTCAGGAGCTTATTGTTGAAAATGTAATATATTTTTTATAATTGAAATTATTTCTATAAATGAATAACAACAATTGGAACTTTGTCGTATTATAAGTAATTCGGTGAGTTCGGTTTACGATCACGCCATTTGTTTTTTAATAATTAAGTAGTCATCCCGCCATTTTGATATCAAAATAGTGGGACCACGTTCTTTGTTGAATATTTTGAAATCATATGTGTGTACGAATTTAACTATGTAAGTATAAAATAGCACTAATATTGTGCTAAATCCTAGTCACATGATATTCGTAAAACCGTGCGGGGTCCCGCCATCTTAACGTTCATGGTTTTTGCTACATATTGTATTGTTCCAAATATAGTGTCGCCTGTAGGTACAGGTTAGTTATCCTCTTTTATTTATTTATTTTTTTTTTTTAGAAAAAAGTATAACTGACAGGCTACATCACAATAAAAAATATATCAAATCTGTCAATCAGTCTCATTTCTATTTATTTACATGGCGTTTAGAAAATATTGCAAAGACAAAGTAATCTTGCCTACTTTTTGCTGAAAACTGATCATGTACGAGCAACCGCCGCAACCTCCGAGGCAAAAGATCCCAAAGGATGGATTAGGTCCCAGGGGGGTGCCGGACTGTTATTATGTGAGTAGCAATACCTATTCAAAAATTAATATACAAGTATATGAATAAAGTAATAATTATAAAAGTTTCAAACTTTTAAGTTCTACTAATGAGAGAATCCAGCATTCTTCAAATAATTTGACATTAGAACTTCCTCTCTAACTGTACTGGTTTTTTCCCTAAATCTTTCGCCTCAAAGGCAGTAAGACTGGAACGCGCTTCCTGACACTGTGAAGACAGCCACTGTCGTGCTAGTTTTAAAACTTCGTTGTTTAAGCATTTGCTTGCTGATTCCAATTAAGTGTGAAATTGCTGCATTCATAGTTTTAGTACATAATATCAATGTATTATTCTTGTACCTAGTATATTTTATATATTAGGTTGGGGAAAAAGTCTTTTCGCATATAGTACCTATGTATGAACTTGTAATAAAACCACTTTGGCTATACTATTTGTACCTGGCTGGTTTTGGTATCATTTAAAAGTTTAAATTTTAAAGAAGATAATTCCAAATTCAAATTAGGAAAATGCGTGATTTTCATTTGTTTTTCTTCTTACCGTCAAGATGAGTGAATCTAATGAAGAATGTAGATACATTTTAAAATTTTCTTCCAAAAAGGTAAAAATACAACGCAAGCCGCGAAAAAAATTTGCGATGGGACCTAGTGCAGTGTCTGTGAGAGTAGCACAAATTTGGTTTAAACGTTTTCAATCCGGAAATTTTGATGTTAAAGATGCACGTCGCTCTGGTCGCCCTGTTACGGATAAAATGGATGCTATTTTTGAAAAAGAGGAGCAAGATCGGCATATCAGTAGTTACGACGTAGCTGAAGAACTGGGAATTGACCACAAAACAGTTTTGGAGCATTTGAAAAAAAAAATGGGTACACAAAAAAGCTCGATACCGTGAATGAACCGTTTACTCATTTGTGATTCTTTATTACGACGTAATGAGACCGAACCATTTTTGAAGAAATTGATAACTGGCGATGAAAAGTGGATCACGTACGACAAGAACGTGCGAAAAAGGTCATGGTCAAAGGCCGGTCAGGCTTCACAGACTGTGGCGAAACCCGGGTTAACTCGCAACAAGGTGATGCTGTGTGTGTGGTGGGATTGGAAGGGCATTATTCATTTTGAGCTGTTACCACCAGGCAGGACCATCGATTCAGAACTCTACTGCGAACAACTGATAAGATTAAAGCAAAAGTTGAGAGAAAGCGGCCGAAATTAATCAACAGAAGGGGTGTGGTTTCATCATGATAACGCTAGACCTCACACATCTTTAACCACTCAGCAAAAATTAAGAGAGTTTGGTTGGGAGGTGTTAATGCATCCGCCGTATAGTCCTGACCTGGCACCTTCAGATTTCCACCTGTTTCGGTCTCTTCAGAATTCTTTAGGCAGTGTCAGGTTAACATCACGAGAGGACTGCCAAAAATACTTGACGCAGTTTTTTGATCAGAAGCCCCAAAATTTCTATAGCAATGGGATCATGTCCCTACCTATAAGATGGCAAAAAGTTATCGAACAAAATGGTACCTACATACTTTAGTTAAATGTAAATAAACTATATTAAAAAATGTTTTGAATTTTCATATAAAATGCGAAAAGACTTTTTCCCCTACCTATTATATATATTTGTTTATGTGTACCAAATATATATATGAATATATTTAAGTAAGTAATGTACAGGTCTGCAGTAGTTTATATTATGCAATAATTGTAAATATTCATCTGAATTTTTAATTATACCCAATCACTTTCCCTTTCCTATCCTATTATTTTACACCCACCTTTTCTCTTACGACCCAAAGGTTCGCTGTTAGATAATGTTTTTAGCATTAAGTCCGCCTATTGTGCTTTACGAATTGTATTTTGTACAATAGAGGTTAAGTAAATAAATATTCTAAATCTTTGAAGTAGCAGCGATGGTGGTCTAAGTTAAAGGGCTCTCTTACAGACGACCGACAGACCTATGCCCATGTGCTGCCATTTTAGCGCTTTGGGCGCTAGATCTTGCGGTTTTTTGGTGTATTAAAGCCCATTTTAAAACGGCTGTTCATATATTTAACGTATAAAAATTACGATTAGCGCCCGAACACGAACGTTTTGCATTCAAAATCTAGGAATAAAGCGCTTTTTTTACGTCTGGTAGCGCTTTTTCTCTGAGAAGAGGTGGCAGCATAGGCTATGCCCGCGACCGACCTATGTCATAATAATTAAATAAATACATATACGGATAAATTACACAGATTGAGCTAGCCTAACGTAATTTCGAGACTGTTATGGGATACTAACGAAACGATACTATATTTTAGAACGAATACATATATAGATAAACACCCAAGACCAAGGTCAATCTGTAAAAGATTTTTCGATCTTGACCTGACCGGGGATCGAATCCGGGACCTCCAGTGGGACAACCTGACATGATGTCCACCAGGCTACAGAGGTCTTTAAAGTAACACTTCGATATTTGAGCGAAAGAGCGAAGTTCTCCAAACCTACTTGAACAATCCGGCGTTTGTAGATATGTATCTATGTTTGTTGAACGATAACTGAGTATCTTGATCAGAGCTTTAAAGTAGATTTTTGGTAGGCGTGTAAATATGGCCAATAGAATTTATAGGTTCGATCCTTTTTTTTTTTTACGGAGGAAAGATCCCTGTTACGGATACCCGTCAGCCTGCGGGGGAGGCTGTCGGGTTATGTGGGACTCCACGCCAGATCGACGTGCCTACCCACTAAAAAACCTCCGGAGTTCCATCTCAACCGCTTTTGCCGAGGACACGGGAACGGAAATACATCCGCGAACCCCGGCGCGGCTGACGGCCAAAGCGGCCCCTCCTCGGGGGCGTCACAGCGCCCCCCCACTCACCAAGTCGGCGCGTCCGGAACTCACGGACACGCCATACCTCCTCGGCCCAATTGAGAGGCGGCAAACTCCCACGCAGTCCACCGCCTGTGGACCCATGGGAGCCAGATAAACTGGCTCCCAGCGGCGGAGAAGATGAAAGGCTCCGCCGCTCACCTCTCGCCGCAAACGCGGTGCGGCACCGCTCGGTCGCGGAGGATAGGGAGAGCGGCAACGTAACACCGACACTCCTCCTCCTCCGCGACCGATCTCCAACCACAGCCACGGTGGTGTGGCCCCGCCTGAAGCGCCGGGAGGGCAATGAAACATTCCCCTCCCGGCGGCCCCATCCCGGGTGGGGGGAGAACTTCCCACTCCCCCGCCGCCCCATTGGGCGCATCCCTACAGGCTCAAGGCCGAAGCCGAGCCCGCGGGAGCGCCCCTCCCCGGGTGGGGGGAGATCTTCCCACTCCCCCGCCGCCCCAATGTGGGCGCTCACTGCTGGTTGACGACAGCAGGAGCACCCCCTCGCGGGTTCCTCTTAGCTTCCCCGTGGCTCGAGGCTACCACGGGTACTGAGCCCCCCCCGGTACGACAAACCGGGAACCCATGGGGGGGATTTTTAGGTTCGATCCTGAGCCAAATCGGTCAAGGGGTTGCCTAGATATCGGGTTCACGAGCTCACAGTGAAAATTTGAGTATCAACTCCCGAGAAAAAAGGGGGGTGTTATCACAGATATGTAAAGAGAAGTTCTTACCTTTGTATATCCATGGGTGTTATAAGTTTGAGGCTAATGTCTGTCGGTCCGTCTATCTGTCTGTCTGTGGCATCATAGCGCTCGAACTGATAATCTGATTTCGAAGCCGTTTTTATAGTTCGTAGCTATGTTTGATGAAAATCGGCTTAGCCATTAAAAAGTTATCGGGGGTTAGTGCTTGTTCTGGCCTGTACGCCGTCCAAACGATAATGAGAAGAACGATGATAGTTAAATTGCTACTCATGTTTCGCAGGAGTAAACGTTGTCCATACATATTGATGTCCTATTTTTCATTCGTCATTTGCCTGTTGTAACAATTGCTTCTTTAATATATTTTCTTTAATTTTACCAAAGAAGTTTAATTTAAATTTCCGCCCCACTGTATACCTAAATATACAGTGCTTAAAAGTCAGGGCTTTCTAGCAAATAGTAGATGGCGCTACTCATCACTAGATGGCGTTCTTGACAGCAAATAAACTGTTTAAGAAGGCACTTTTAGGCACTTTTAGAAGAACAGCACTAGCGTTACATAACTATCGATAGTTGACCTTAAAAAATAGTCACAATATCGATAGGGCTATCGATAGTATTGAATAACCGATACTATCGATAGTATCGATTGTCAATGGTTTGCAATACTATTGATGTACCTAAGGTAAAACTATCGATAGTATCGATACTATTGAATTTAGATACTATCGACAGTATTCGATACTATCGATAGTATCTAAATTCAATAGTATCGATACTATCGATAGTTTTACCTTATATTAAAACAAACAAACAAACATATTCGATACTATCGATATTGTGCCTGTTTTTCAAGACCACGATAGTATCGATAGGCTATCGATACTTTATACTATTGCTTGCAACACTAAACAGCACTCTTGCTCGAGCTAAGGACGTTTCTGAGCAACAGAAGATGATAGCAGCATGCGAAAGTGCCGTTCAATGCGCTGACAGATAGCACAACGCTTAGTAATGGCCTGCTTCCAGACGTCCCGAGTACTGAACTCGACCTTCCGCTACGCAAAGTTCGTGAAGAAGCTCCGTGCCGAGGAAGAGGAACAGCGGAAAGGTGCTGAGAATACGCTCAAGGAACTGAAGGACAAGCAGCTGAGCGACTTCTTCATCAGCTGCGACAGGAAGTTAGTACCTAATCAACAGTGAACCAATGTCATATATACTTACTAAAAGTTTTACTTATAAAAAATTTCGTACTTTGTAAAGTCTCCTTTTGTATGGCAAAATAGAATTAGCTGAAACAAAATTATTTTTTTCCGAACTACGGCAAAGCCAAGAGGAAGGATAATGCTTTTAGCAGTCTATGTATGTATGTGTGTATTTATGTCTATTTCACCATAGCATCCAAATCGCTTATCCTATTTTGACTAATGCGATGTCAATCGATTCATTATTTTATTACATAATCTACAATTTGTAGGCAAAAAAATGTCTCGTACAAAAAAGTAAAAAAAAAATGTTTTTGTTTCTTTATCGAGTGTGGTTATCAAATAAAAGATCTTAATTAGCACATTTCCAAAATATATACCTACATAGTGAGCTGTAAATGGCGGCCGTATTTTTTTAAACGTACTTAAATCTTGTTGCATCTAATAAATTCATGTTTTATTTTAAAGATCACTCATCAATAATGTTGCTCGTCGTGTCGATCTGTGCTTGGCGTCTTACGAAGATGATCTCAAAAAGAAGAGGCAAAGGTAAGAAGAATACATTTATAAAGAATAGCACCTTCCTCATGTAGAGAGTCAGCTACTGACCAACATGTTTCGACCTCATCCTCATCAGGTATTCATCAGGGCGAAGGTGACGCGCCTACACGAAGTCGCTACGCGACACACTCAGTGCATTGTAGTCCATTTGGTTAGGTATTTAAATAAATGTAATCAATCTTGACGTGTCTTTTTATTGAAATATACACTTAACAAATTGATATCTTGACACATTACATATTAAGAGTGTAATTCATAATTTATACATTCATTGATTTGTAATTTGCAAAGGTATTGATTTAATAAGTGTACCTATATGTTAATAAAAGGAAATGTCAAGATTGTTTACTTTTATTTAAATACCTAAACAAATGGACTATAGGTCAATTCAATTCAATTCAAATATATCTTTATTATCATAGGATATTTATAATATCTCTTAATAATCGTCACTTTGTTTTATTGCACAATAATTGTTGACGTCAAAAAGTTACTTAGAGCTAAGTTTACTGCCGCCTCCAAAGCGCTAGTGCAGAAGAAGCGGTAACAAACTGCACTGCAGCATTTTCTCCAAGAACGTCAACTCACAATGAAATTAATATTTATAGTTGATATGTGGACAGAGTATACATTGTTTGTTGTCATAATTTAAATTAATTTTTTAATGTCGAAATTTTGAAATAATGTCAAATCAAGTTGTAAATTCAGTATGTACTTAATGTACCAGATTATGACCATTTCTGAGTATACAAACCTTTAAGAGGGACCCGCGCCAAGCTCAAGCCAGACTTTGTTGTCTTTAAGATAGTCATCGGTCCTATAATAAGCCTTCTCACAGAGTACCTTCTTTACATAAGCTTTAAACTTTTTGTCAGGCATATCAAGGACCGATTGTGGCAGTTTATTATAAAAAGCATACCGTTCCCCATAAACGTTTTACTAACTGTTTTGAGCCTATAATACGGGGCAACTAAGTCACTCTTATTGCGTAAGTTTCTGAAAGTAAAATCGCTTACTTTATTGTATGAGGAAATATTTTTCCTTACATACAGTATGTTTTCAAATATATACTGTGATGGTAAGGTTAGTATACCTATTTCCTTGAATAATTCTCTGAGTGAGTCTCTAGATCCTAAGCCGTAGATAGCTCGAATTGCCCTTTTTTGTAAAATGAAAACAGTCTGAATATCGGCTGCACTCCCCCATAGCAGTATGCCGTATGACATTAAACTATGAAAGTAACTAAAGTACACTTACTACTGGTACTTAGATATTCCTCAGTTCATGTATAAAAATAATTAATGTAAAAATGTTATTATACGATTAACGAATACTTACTTCGAAGATAAGGAAAAGTAATAAATATATGTATAGATACACGTGCCTGTAATAAGAAATGTAACTTTAACATGTTTAATAAAGATAGGATACGGCAGTCTCGTTTTGTGGTAGGTATGTGATGTGACGTATACTATTTATTTTAATTTCTTGTAAGCACTAATCATTACAGGTTATATATATGTAGTGCTGACATTTAACGAATAACACAATTATCATAGAAAAAACACATTACTCAGATACTTAAATAAAAATACATTCAATATATTTAATTTAATTACAATTATTTACAAATCTTATATGAAAAAACATATGACCTTTGCTTTACTCAGAGGACACGAAAATATATTGACTCGTTCGTGTAACTTCGTTAAGAACACGAATTGCAACAACGAATTTTTGATAAGAGATTGGTCCGGGCGGATACCACTTTACCAATAAAAAAAAATACTTCTTTGAATGCAGAGAAAATTTAAAAAAACGTGATCCGCCAACTGGGCGTATTCTATGTATTTCCGACCGAAAAATCATTAGTAAGTACATATATCACGTAGGTAATGATTTTTCGGTCAAAAAGTGCGTACTTTCTATCGTTTTCATCAGATTAAAGTCCCTCCTTCAACACGAAGAAGAAGAGGACATTCGCAAGTTCATAGTGCAAGCTCAGGCGGGCGCCGAGGCGATGTGGCAGGAGAAGCAGGCTCGGCTGAAGTATCTGCTGGAGAAAAGGAAGAAGGAACACGAGGAGAAATACAAGGATACACCTCTGTGAGTTTACTTCTTCAAACAGTGCCATCTTAAACGAAGGTCGGCAATCATCGTATTGCACATAACTTAAGTACCCACATCCCTTTTTGGTTGTAGGTTTATTTTAGATTTAATACCCCTCGCGCTGGGGGCACGACAACTAAAGTGCCATTTTTTAAAAGCGGATGTCACTTATACGAATGGCTTTTCCATACAAAAAACCGTTCGTTAAGTGAGTCCGCGTTGGGAAAATGACATTACTGAAATTGCAAGCGACGGCTGCTTGGATGGTTTTCAAAAATATGGCAGCACAGTGAAGTCAGAATCAGGACTCAGATCCAATTAGCTGCTGTTTGTATGTTTTATCACCGGCCGGTGGCCGTGCTACAGCGTTCTGTCACTGTCTCGCTCTGATAAATGACGGTTCTGAGCGACAGAAAAGGATAGCAGCATAGAAAATTGCTGATCCGTGCTGACAAGCGAGATCCAACCCTAACGCCCTGTCACAGGTGCATGATATTACTGGCCTAGAAGCTTACTTATAGCGTATATTATAGATATATAAAATAAAACCGATAAAGTGGGAGTCGGACTCTTACATTAAGGGTTCCATACCTCCGTACAGAACCCTTCCCATGTATTTCGCGGAGTCTCAGTCATAAGGTCCTGGAGGCACTATTTGGGAAAATGGTAAAATGGTGAAAAAATCCCTCCGGTCCATCTGGGAGGTTACTCCATAAAATAATACGACAGCCGTCCGAAAGTGACGTCAAACTAAATTAGGCTTTATCATTATACATTAATACTCAATGTTGCTTGATACTGAACCGCGGATACGCAGTAAAGTCCGTCTTGCGTACCGCTTTTGGAGTAACCCCCCTGATTACCGTTGAGTAGTAGGTACCGATTTCACCTGGCAAGGACATGAACCATACCACCACGAATAGGCATATGGTGGAGAAGTTTCATCTGCGGCGTTGAACGGATAGCTAAGCTGGTAAGAGCATGGCCGTACTTAGGTAATAGACGTGACGACGGGGTCAAAAAAGTATAATTGTAATTAGTCCGTCTTTTAGATTATCCAAAAATAATGGAGCCATATTTTGCAGTTTACCAAAAAAGTAAAAATTCAAAGCATCAAAGTTTCGGAGTGGGGGCTTGCGACGTCACCTCTATGTAAAAATCGTACGTACCCGTGACGTCATGCGAAATTTCAATGCGCTGTATCTTGGTCATTTTTTGTTTCTCAGAGAAAAGAAAAAATACGTGTACAATATTTTTTAATAATCTAACTAACCGATGGGCTAAAAATATTTTTCCATTCGTCATGCCTATTGGTTGAAGTTTTGTTCACGTGGATTTTTTTCACTATTTCTTATTTCATTATTTATTTTGAGTACTTTAGTAAGTACATCTTGAATGCCTAAAAAGTTAAATATCCTATAAAACAAGATACCCGTACACGGCTAAGTATAGTCGTTATATCCTTTCATTTGATACACCACTCAAAATTGAAATAATTTTTTTTTACTTGCTCTTTTAGGGTTCCTTAGTAAACAATTTGCCATGTCTGTCTGTCTGTCCGTCCGTAGTTTTACTCAGCGACTGTAATAAGCAGGTACTAGAAAGCTGTGATTTGGCATGGGTATGTATATTAATCACGCAGAAAAAGTGTTAATTAAAATATTGGAAAAAAAATTTTTTAGGTTATCTCCCATAAAAGTAAAGCGGAAAGTCATTTTTTTTCTTGACCAACCAATCTTGTGGGGTATCTTTGAATAGGTCTTTTAAAAATAGGTATGTATATATAATGAGCTTGTGAACACCGTTTTTCGATTTAGGGATCCGTTTTTGAATTAGTTGGTTTTAAAGTGAACATTTTTGTTAGAGTCAAGTGTCCCCCGCTCCCCCTCTAACTGCTAAACGGTTATGGTTACGGCACACGTGAAAAAATTCACAGCTATAGTATATATAACGAACTTTAAAGGAACTATAAGAGCTAAGTAGGGTTTACAAATTAAAAAGTTAGAGGCGATCAACTTATACAATGTACTCGGAAAAGGAAAATTCCGTACAAATTCAATTGAAAATTAGTTTTTACACGTTTTCAGTGGCATGAACTCCGTTTTTAGTGGCACCAAACAAAAAAGACACGCACATGGCCAATTATTGTATTTTTCATTCGTTATATCCTTTTTTTGCAAACAAGTTGTCCTGAAGAGATCGCTTTAAGCGATAAAACCGCCCATTGTACTCATTTAATTTAAAATTATTTCTTTGTGTTACATTTTTCTTTTGGTGTACAATAAAGAGTTATCTATCTATCTAAGTTGTAGCCTTTGTCGCCCAGAAAATTTAGGTATGTTATGATAATGACGAATCATTGTCATTTGTAAATTGGATTTCTAAATTGCGATTCTTGAAATGCTGTAGTCAGGTAAAAAACGAACTGTGCATGTTTTCAGGTCCAAATGCGTTCACGTCCTGCCGTGCATTTACAAGATGCGCGCCAAAGAAGCCGAGGAGATTCAATTATACCAGATGAGGGAGAAGCAAGCTATGAAAATGGCGGAGAAAGAGTTCGACAAGATGTGGTACGAGGTCACCATGAAGGAGTCTGAAGCGCTGGTAGGTTTTTCTTTAAGAACCTGAGGCGCCATTTCTGAAATTCCGTGTCACAGAACAAACGGTTTTTTGTTCGGAAGAAAAATGAATCAACGTTTTAAAATATACCGCCACCTTTTCCCGCAAGTATGGGTAAGCTTGCTAATGCTTCGGCCGCACTTGTGCCTATCGTCCCGAAGCAATTCGCGGCGAATCTTCGTACGTTTTGTACACTAATAAGTTATCGCGATAAAGTGCTGGTCACACTAGCGTCTTCGTTATTTTTCACGAACTATCTGGCAATAATCCAAGATGGCGTCATCTACGTGTTTCAAAAATATGGACGACGATTCGACTTTCTTTTCTTTGACATGTGTGCTAACAATTACATTATGCATTTATTGAAACCTAAAAAGAAACCTAGAAAGAAAAAGCTAAAAATTTTAACACTATTTTATCGTTCCACTCCATTTTTACGCATTAACAACCGTGGCACCGTCGCACAGCACGCGTCCGAACAAGTTGGAAACAAACGTCAAAATGAAAACAACGCAAGTTGTTTAGTTAACGGCCGGTCACATTTGCGTGTATCGCGTAATAGCACGAAGCTTCGTGACGATAAGCGCAGGTCCGGCCCAAACATAATAGCAATGCTTCGTTTTGCAACCTGAAAATCTTGGTCTATCTCTATGGTCAAGTAGGGGCACGCTCCGTACGCTTGCTAATAGCAATGCTTCTTTATGCCGCCTGCAACTTTGGTCTATCTCTATGGTCAAGTATGGGCACGCTCCGTACGCTTCCTAATAGCAATGCTTCGTTATGCCGCCTGCAAATCTTGGTCTATCTCTATGGTCAAGTATGGGCACGCTCCGTACGCTTGCTAATAGCAATGCTTCGTTATGCCGCCTGCAAATCATGGTCTATCTCCGTGATCAAGTATGGTACGCTTGCTAATAGCAATGCTTCGTTGTGCCGCCTGCAAATCTTGATCTATCTCCATGGTCAAGTATGGTACGCTTGCTAATAGCAATGCTTCGTCATGCCGCCTGCAAATCTTGGTCTATATCTGTGGTCAAGTATGAGTACGCTTGCTAATAGCAATGCTTCGTCATGCCGCCTGCAAATCTTGGTCTATCTCCGTGGTCAAGTATGGTACGCTTGCTAATAGCAATGCTTCGTTATGCCGCCTGCAAATCTTGGTCTATCTCCGTGATCAAGTATGGTACGCTTGCTAATAGCAATGCTTCGTCATGCCGCCTGCAAATCTTGGTCTATATCTGTGGTCAAGTATGAGTACGCTTGCTAATAGCAATGCTTCGTCATGCCGCCTGCAAATCTTGGTCTATCTCCGTGGTCAAGTATGGTACGCTTGCTAATAGCAATGCTTCGTTATGCCGCCTGCAAATCTTGGTCTATCTCCGTGATCAAGTATGGTACGCTTGCTAATAGCAATGCTTCGTTATGCCGCCTGCAAATCTTGGTCTATATCTGTGGTCAAGTATGAGTACGCTTGCTAATAGCAATGCTTCGTTATGCCGCCTGCAAATCTTGGTCTATCTCCGTGATCAAGTATGGTACGCTTGCTAATAGCAATGCTTCGTTATGCCGCCTGCAAATCTTGGTCTATCTCCGTGGTCAAGTATGGTACGCTTGCTAATAGCAATGCTTCGTTATGCCGCCTGCAAATCTTGGTCTATCTCCGTGATCAAGTATGGTACGCTTGCTAATAGCAATGCTTCGTCATGCCGCCTGCAAATCTTGGTCTATATCTGTGGTCAAGTATGATTCGCTTGCTAATAGCAATGCTTTGTCATGCCGCCTGCAAATCTTGGTCTATATCTGTGGTCAAGTATGATACGCTTGCTAATAGCAATGCTTCGTTATGCCGCCTGCAAATCTCTGTGATCTTTTAAACTTATTCCGTCATATTATAAAACCCAGACTAAATTTGTTACTAGGTTTAAACTATTATCCGACCAAATCAAGTTGACATCTAGTAATATCTCACCTGGTAATGTCAACTTCTTTTGGGCGGATAATGGTTTAAACCTAGTTACAAAGTTAGACTGGGTTTTAAAATAAGAAGGATTTTGTCACACACAGGCAGCCCGAATGGAACAAGACGCGATCGAGCGTCTCCGCCGCGACCGCGAGTGTAAAGAGTACTCAGATTACCAGCTTAAACAGCAGCAACAGCAACGGGAGCAAGAGAGGGAGCGGTTGAAGCAGGAGGCCCTTTGGCTGAGGAGCATTTGGGACCAGGACATCAAGAAGGAAGAGGAGGGTAATATATTGTTGAGAGTACCTAACGAATTTTTTACTCTAAATTACTAAGTACTAAACGATCTTTCGATAGTGCATGGAAAATTCAGGTATCCCCTTAAGGACCGGCGACTAGGCTATAAGTATTTTGCTAATTGATTTTGGATATTATATTAAGGTAGACAATGTCGATAATAGTTTGGCAATGGAAAATGCTCTGTGACAAAAAAGAAGGATTTTTAAGTTTGACGCTATTCTATCTGTCGGTCTGTCTGTCTGAGCCATCGTAGCGCTCGAACGGATAGACCGATTTCAATGCGGTTTTTTTTGCGTGAAAGTAAATTCTTTTGCTGTGGTTCATAGCTATGATGAAAATAGGTTGAGCCGTTTGAAAGTTATTTGAGTTTAACGCTTGAAAGTTAGGGCTATCTTTTGCAAATATTAAATAGCGCTACGAATATCCATCTAGTGATAAGTAGCAGAACTACCGACATGACTTTAGTAGTTCCGCTATTCATCACTAGATGGTGTTCTTGACAATCGTTTTTTTTTTAACATTTCTTAGTCAATAAACTTTTTGTAACAGCCGAAAGAAAACGCGCTGAAAGTCGCAAAGTAATGGGGAAAGAGCGCGCAGACATGATCGTCGAGCGGCAGGCGATCATGGCCCAGCGAGAGGCCGAAGCCAAGGTGATCGCCGACACTTGGGACTCCCTGGCCGGGCAGAGCTTGGCCGACGACCTGGCCAAAATTGAACTGGCAAAGAGGAAGGAGGTAAAAAAGTCCTTTTTTTTAATAAAGCCTTTTTTGTGGCACCTGTCAGTTGACTGAGAAAGTCACTAAATACGTTGAGTGGCAACTCACTGGAGGGGCAAAATATTACAGACATATAAAGCGGAGCAAACTAAACAGCATAGCATAATACAACAAATGTCACGTGGCATCAATTAACACTTAATAACTACCTGATTTTTTTACGAGGTCCAGTGCTGCCCCCATTTGAAATAAATCATTTGAAAAGAAACGGAGATATTATCTAGGCTTTGATATAAACCTGAATATACATATTTTATGAACTAGGTACTGTTTATATTTTAAAGTGAGAACGTGAAGCTTTTTATAGCATTTTTGCTAAAAGTGGCCGTTTTTCGCAAAAACGCTATAAAAACCTACTCGTTCTCACTTTAAAATATAAACAGTAGTTCATAAAATAGTTTAAAGGGTTATCTAGGGTTATATCAAAGCCAAATTTTAAATAATATCTCCGTTTCTTTTCAAATGATTTATTTCAGATCTGGACCTCGAAAAATTTTGGTAGCCCCTTAAGCTAAATTATAGTTTTGTTGTTTTTCTTTATAATAATTGGTAATATTTGAAACAAAAATAGTAAACTAATATTATTTATGAATATGTATAAGGGCTTAGAATATAAATACCCGCAATAACTGTTTATAAATATATTATTTAGGCAATAAAAAAATTTGCTAGAAGTGTAAAACTGCCACACGTTCTAAGTATGTTATTGTCTGCTTAATCCCTTTGTATGTCTGTGCAAAATATAGAGTAATTTGAGCCCACACGAAAAGAAGAACTAAATACGTTAAGGGTATAATACATGTATTTTTCGGAGTCCAGTGCTGCCCCCATTTGAAATAAATCATTTGAAAGAAAACAGAGATATTATTTAAAATTTTGTCTGGACCAAGCCCTGGATAACACTTCAAACTATTTTATGTGCACAGTGACGCATCTGGCGTTTCATATTTTTGAAAATCCTCGTTTAGTAAGCGGAACCCGTGATGGAACCATGCACGAAGTAAAGAGGTGGAACCAAGTAATGAGTTAAATAGCAATATTTTCGTTTTGTTGTAGCGTGACTTAGACGAGTGCAATCGCAAAATGATTGCACTGAAAGATGAAATAGCCCGGAACGAGGTGAAAGACGACTACATGTACGAAGAAGAGGCGCAGAGGAGACAAGAGATGGTCGACAAGAGGCGATGCGAGTATCAGCTGTGGTCGCAGAAGACCAACAGGGTAAGTTTTTCTTCTTGTAGTCGACGCTAATGAAAACACTTTCAAAAACGCATGAAGTACAAAGAAAATCGAAATTTAGCACAGTACAAAATGTGGCCATATCGAGTACATAGAACAGACTAGACTTACTAATTACCTATGCCTCTGCCTATACCTACATGTAAGAAACAACTGTAAAAAAAAAAACAAAACTAAAACTCGCTACCGCCAAAACATCAATCTTCCATAATACAACAGATGGCGCTAATGTTTCAAATTAGAATTAAGATTGAACAAAACAAATTTATAAAAAGCAATAAAATTAATTAAAATTAATCCCAGTACTGGATCTAGACTTTCTTCTTCTTCTTTTTCCTTATCTTATCCCAGTAAACTCTTTTTAGGAGGGGTGCAATATAAATACACGTCCCACGTCCTTTTATTTCTGGCAACGGCAAAATTGCAAATGGAAGGATTTATCATGTTTGCCGCCGCCCCATTTGTGCTCATATAATTACGTCATGCACAGAATTTCTATTTTACGAACTTTTTTCTTCATTATTATTTTACGGCTCAGTATACTATAGTCCTTGAGCCTACCTTTCTTTATTCCTAACCCTAACCCTAACAATCTCTCTTCAGAGAGTATTATATTCTTTGCTAACAATACAATCAAAGGTTGGTTTAGGTCCTTTGATTGCTTCAAGGGAGCTCCTGGCGACAAATTACGAGCCCACTGGTTTTCATAGCTGATTGAGTGGCGGACGGCACCTAAAGACGCCCACCACACTTCACCAAAGTCCGCAAATAAATATCACTACAGCCGCCCTATGAGACGTGTCTACTTAAAACATTTTACATATTGTCCATGAGCATGAGCATTTCGAACACTAAACTACACCAATTTCATATTATAAAGTCCACTAGAATCAATTTGCAAAACAATTTAAAGCAAACTCCTACTGAACCCCTTGACTTCCCGCCAAAAACCTATTTTTCGAACTCTTAATGTTAGAGTTGGATTTCACTTGTCAGCACGGAACAGCCCGCACTCTCTCGCTCTGACAAATGACGGTTCTGTGCGACAGAAAAGGATAGTAGCATAGAAAAGTGATGTTCCGTTCTGACAAGTGAAATCCCAACCCATCCCTTTAACTCCGAATCAACTACTTGTAGAGGTAGCTAACTCAAGGACTTTGCAACATTTGTATAGGATGTCCGCACAGCCATGATAGAACAAATCAAAGACCGCCGCGACGCACGGGAGAACTTAGCGAAGAAGATGAAGGAAGAAGACGAATACCACGACCAGTTGTTTAAGCAGCTTGAACAACTTGTTGACCACAAGACGTTGACAGACGCGCAGGCCAGGAAGAACCATCAACGAGCGCTTCTGGAACAGATAGAGTACAATAAGCTCCTCAAGGTTAGTTTTGTTTTTAACCAACTTCCAAAAAGGAGGAGTTTTTAGTTAGGAGTTTCTTCCTGGGAATCTTTTTTTATGTATGTTCACCAATTGTTCGACGACGCCTGGACCGATTTGAAAAATCTTTTTTGTTTCAATGGGCGTAGTAGTTTTCAGGTTGTCCCGTAGAAATTTCATCAAAATTGGTTGAGTAATTTGGGGGTGAAGTCGGTTTTTAGTTTTGTAAAATTATGACTTTTAGTAGAAGATCCGACCCTAAAATTACCTTCACCGAGCTGATAATAGAATGAAACATATTCTATAACAAATTTAGTATATAAGAAAATATGTCAAGAATGGGTTGCCAAAAAAAACCTGGACAGACTATTTTTATTAATAAAAAAAATATATATTTTTAATTAAATGTAGCAAGATCAAGATAATAAAATTTTTTACCCTGACTTAGAGTATCAAACGTATAGAATGTTCAGCCGTTGGGTTGCCTATTCTTTGCCTGGACAAACTACTCGGTTGTCAGGTATAACTGGGTATGTCGATGCCTTTACTTGCTTGATAAATAGAAAAAGAATTATATCAATATAGGATTGCCTGCAAAAAACTTGGTCCTAATCGGGGTTTGCGAATTTTAAAGATTAAATTTTAACGCGAGTGGAAATGTGTGACAGAGAGATCCGAGTTGAATATAGCGTGTAATAATAAAGAAAGTGAATATAAGAAAGTGCGCATGCTCAGTATTCATAAGACAGAGAATGACAGCGATTCTCTTGCCTGTCTATTAGGTATGGGTTAAAAAAAACAGTGAGCGTTATTTTTGAGCTGCAACACGTGTTCTTCTGTATCGTTGTGATAAAAAATGGCTTAAAAGTGTTTTTTGTGTGGCTCTGACGATTCTGTAACTAATTTTACTGATGAAACTTTTAAAAATTGCTCGTTAAAGTTAGCTTTTCGTAAAAAAATATATTTAAATATCATTACGTTGAACTAACTGAAGCAGTTCTTGATTTTGTAGGTAACCACACAACGTGTTACAAAAAAGTAACTGTTTTAGGGAATAAATACAATGAAGAATTTGGGATTTTTTGTACAGAGTATGCAGTAAGTACATAGTATATTATTCTTTTAATTATTATCTAATACAAATATAAATTGCACAATTTTAACGTTCGTTGAATATTTAATTCTTTCTAACGAGTAATCATTTCCGTCAGATTAATTGTTTAAAAAACAATTTTTTTTAATGATCTCTCGCCCGTTTTTTTTTCAGTTTCTACCTTCTTTCAGTTCTTATAATTTTTTTAATAATTTTCCCAAATAAAATTTGACAAAAAAAGTAATAAATATCGATGTAAAAGCTTTTCATAAAATGAAAAAGTCAAACATTAACATTATATACAAAAAATTACTTCTAGGAGCAGGTCCATACTTCTATTGCTGATAAAGGTACAGAATGCCTAGATTCTGGTGTCCATTGTAGTGTAGCAGCTACTAAGGGTGAAGAAAGTAATGCTGATGTCATATCTCACACTTCTACGGATTTGGATGAGGTACGGAAATGTTTTGGTATTTATTTAAATAGAGGCTAACAAAAAAAAATTAAACTGGTTTTATAGATCAAACTCCTTTGAAAATCCAGGACATTGTCGAAATGGAAGAAACTAATAATAAATCAGATGAATTCGGGAGGCAAATTATACTTCTGATGAATCAGATATTGAATAGAGAATATTTATTAGAATTTATTTTCATTAAAATTATTTTAGTATTTATGCTGTTTTGTAATAAAATTTTCAAACGTAATAAAAGATCTTTAGTCTATCTTTCCTTTTATTTTTGTATTTGAATTTTCGGCTATCCACTTTGTTTCTCATTATTTTTTCCAAAAGGAGAAAGTATTTGATTTTTATGTATTTAATTGATTATTTTTAATTTTGCAACTCAAATGTTAGTTGCTCCAAAATAACACACATGTCCACTCGCGTTAAAATTTAATCTTTAAAATTCGCAAACCCCGATTAGGACCAAGTTTTTTGCAGGCAACCCTGTATCAATGTGTTCGCAATAAAACAACGCTTATATTGATATATATATTTTTTTCTATTATCAAGCAAGTGAAGGTAACTGGAATCGACAAACCCAGTTATACCTGACAAACGAGTAGTTTGTCCAGGCAAAGAATAGGCAACCTAACGGCTGCACATTCTATACGTTTGATACTCTAAGTCAGGGTAAAAAAATTTTTATTATCTTGATGTTGCAACATTTAATTAAAAATATATATTTTTTTAAAATTTTTAAAAATAGTCTGTCCAGGTTTTTTTTAGGCAACCCATTCTTGACATATTTTCTAATATACTAAATTTGTTAAAAATATGTTTCATTCCATTATCTGCTCGGTGAAGGTCGTTTTAGGGTCGGATCTGAGACTATTTTTAAACATGGTATTACCGGTACTAACAGTTTATATATTACTTATTTTTAAATTAAAGGAAAATTCATATCCAAAACTGTCTTTTGGCCACATTAATTCCATGACAATACAAATATGTATAAAAAAGACATGGACACGCAAAATAAATAGCATATATTTTTACTTTTCAAAAATAAACAATAAAATAATCTTGCTTGTCCAAAGTTCGGAACGCTCCTTTACGAATATTCTAGAACAAATTCCTGATAGCGTTTCCCGCGCTTTTTATACTTTTGACATTGACATTGACTGTAACTTTGAAATTCAGTGTTCCAACTTTTAGGAGTCATCCCTAAAATTAGGATAAAATAAGAATTTTATACACAGAAGAAAATCATTTTTTCAATTCAAATTTTAGAAAGTTTGATCTTTTAAGAGATGAAACAAAAATCTGTTATTTATAGAATATTAAGAAATGCAAATTGTTCTTTTTTTGGACAATTTCAAATAGGTACTTGTTTCTGATAACTTAGGGGCTAGATATTTTATGAGCTAGTAACCTTTACGTCAGGCAAACTTTTATTCTTCATTCTTCATCGCCAGTGCCAACTTATCGTGCATTTTTTTTATATTTTCTCATAAATAAAACTGTTTACCTGACAAAAAGTGATTAAATTAAAGAAACACAAGCTTGGAATTACGTGCAGCAATTAAGGAATATACAATATTATAAAAATCAAGTAAGTTTTGTAACTACTTAATGATCGAGCAAACAGCGCGAATTTGAAGTTCCGTGGAATTAATTTTGCTGTAGTGATTTAGATGGTAATGCACACCCAACAGGTTAGTAAACTCTATCTTATCTTAACTCCAAGCCGCCTCAATAGAACAAGAAGGCAAATTTGCCGATACCAAGTACCAGCCTGAGGGTGTGGTTATCTGGTGGTTAGTGAGCAGTAGATGGATAAAGTAGTTGCACAGAGGATACTGCTGCCCTTCTGTGTTACCTATACCCTCCTGAGTCGCCTCTTACGACATCCGTTATAAAGGAGTATCTAGTGATGTGCATTAGTAAATTCCATTCCTACTTACTGGGAAGTAGTGGGCGCAGACCGCTTTCTGGAGAAAATGACGAACAGCAAACGTCTGTCTGTGTGAATAATGAAGTGTGAATGCATGACAGACAAAGATATTAGAGTTTTACGTACTACTTAGCATACGGCCCACCTGATGGTAAGTAGTTCCTTCAGCCTTTGAACGCCTCCAACACCAAGAGTGCCACATGGCTGACCCTGAAGAGAAAAGAGAGTTCTGCTGACAGAAAAAGTAACAAATTTGAATTTCTAAATTATGCCCATCTTATCATTAGACGGATTTCTATTATTCACACAATTGAAGTAGACAGTGATGAAACAGATGATGACTTGAACTTCTTGCTTTGGGCCAGAATTGATATATGTATTACATACAGAATGGAAACTCCTAAGGTATGCATACCTGTTCCCTGTTCCCCATCCCAGCACCTCTGCTTCTATGAAGTGCCATACCTGTGCTTTAAGGGCAGATTGTGGTTTAAATTAAGTATGTACTAAAATTAGTCTTATATGTATGTCCCTCCCTCCTCTATTCACCTCTCTGGAAACACCTATATGATTTATTGGTGTTGCTAATAAATTCCTATGTTTCGTAGTAAAAACCCCTTTTTTTATGATAATGTATCTTCCGTACAGTGAGCTTCACAAAGAGCATTTTAGGTATATCCTGCTGGCAATGATTGTTCTTAAACTTCTAAATCAGAATGATCACTAGTTACTGTGTTTAAACTTTGCATTTAAATAAGTTGAAAAAATGGCTTTCAAAGAGATAAATTTATCATACATTGATAAAATTAATCAAATTTATTAGTGTGAGTGCAATAAAAAAAAAACTATCTAAGCTAAGGTATTCATTAATAATGGACCTCGACAAAAAGATTCGATTTCAAATTTAATGTTTGGACTATATAGGTATAATCAGCGTATACAACAACAAGTAGAGACTACTACTTATGACAGTGGTAAAAATTCAGATAGAGTCTAAACTACTATGGATTTTGAAATGACCTGTGGCAAAACTCAAAAAACTTAACCAGTTAATGAATCAGAAAAAATGGTTAAAAATTTCCAAAAAATGGAAATTAGATTTATTGGAGCTAGAATTTGCTATTATAAGTATTATCCTAAAAGTTTAAGAATAGGCATTCAGAGGCAACTTCCCAGAGGTCTAAAACTTCGGTACCAGCAGATCTGCAGTAATATAATTACTAGAGTTCCCAGCAAATTCAGTGCACTTCTTTGGTTCTCAGAATACCTATTTATTAAATACTTGATTGCACACATAAATACACAGAAACAGAAATATACTTAACAATAGATAAGGAAATATAGAAATGTTGGTGAGATACCTTGCAAAAGAACAAGCGAGAATATTGTATAGAAAAATAAAATACAAAAAGACAAACAAATAAACGATACCTGTCATAAATAACATACTTATCCGCCAAGTGTGCGTGTCAGGCCATGCTCAGAGTAAAGTTGCGACATTGCATGTTACAAAATGGAAATTTAATATTCCATAATTTTACAAACAGTAGAACCATAAAGAGGAAAAAGTAAAAGATTACTTACAAGAGTAAAAGAAAGTATGACTTTGTTAACTAGAGACTTAAGATAGCTGGAGTTTAAGCACAATGGGTAGATACTGATAGTCCCCAAGCTGAACTGCTTCTACGGTAAACAACAGAGTATGCAATTAAAATAAAGAAATGGTGGAATAAACCCTGTGGACACGATCCTATTGTCAATCAAGTTTTTATACTAATATTTTTTTCGATAATCAGGCCTTTTTCACACCAGGAATACAAAAATGTCGCAAACCCTGAATGCCATTCTTAGTAAGATTCCTGAATTATCCAGAATAAGTATTATTGAAGATACCAGCATTGTAAGAAGCAAGCAAATAAAGTGCAAGGGATTTTTCTAATATATGTGGCAAACTCGTTTTGCTATGAAATAATAACCAGGTTGTTCTGGTTATTATTATGTGAGTTATTATTATGTGTACCAAAAATAAGTGACAAAATGTTATTATATTGTATCAGGTAATATTAGTTTATTAATTACGTAAATTAATAATAACAAATTTTAAATATTATTTATTCAAAAATATTATGTATTTATTATACAATGGCAAAGTGATAAAGAAATTATTCATTATTATAAAACTATTAAAGCGAAGAGTATGTAGTAGTTGCGCCGTCATTTCAAATATTTTTTGTCGTATTAAAGGGCGTGTCAATGGTCTTAAACGCAATTGATAACATTATGCAAAACGTCAGGCATTAGATTAAATAATTTATTTAATCTAATGCCTGACGTTTGAATTGAGGGCGCCACTTCTTCATACCTTTAGCCTTAATAAATAAGTTAAGATGGGATTAAAATAATATGTAAAATTGAGCCCAAATAATTATGGTTGCTGTTTTTGTGCCTAATCCGATAGGTACATAAAATTGGAACATTAAAATTTTTCTGATTTCAGGTTGAATAAACCTTTTTTGAGGATGAACCAGTCAATTGAGGCTGACTACAACGAACTAATGTTCGAGCTGTATGGATGTCCACAAGTGGAACAGCTTCTGGAGTCTGACGATGACTCTGCTTCTTCACGACAACAACTGCAAGAGGAAGACTACAATGAATTAATGTTCCGAATGTACGATGGGCGTCCTTCAGTAGGCCGATTACTGGAGTCAGACGATGACTCTGATTCTGCTCCACCACAACAACAAAAGTATGAAGACTACAACGAATTAATGTTCCAACTGTACAATAGGCATCCTCCAGTTGAACAACTTTTTGAGTCCGACGATGACTCTGATTCTTCTTCTTCACAACAACTACAAGAGTCTGTACACAACAACGAATTAATGTTTCAACTGTACAATAGGCGTCCTCCAGTTGAACAACTTTTTGAGTCTGACGATGACTCTGATTCTTCTTTTTCACAACAACTACAAGAGTCTGTAGACTACAACGAATTAATGTTCCAGCTGTATGATAGGCGTCCTCCAGTTGAACAACCTTTTGAGTCTGACGATGACTCTGATTCTTCTTCTTCACAACAACTACAAGAGTCTGTAGACTACAACGAATTAATGTTTCTACTGTATGATGGACATACTCCAGTGGAACAACTGTTAGAGTCTGATAGTGACTCTGATTCTCTTAATGAGTCCGATAATGAATATGCATACTCTTGTTCATCGGAATTACTACTGGAGTCAGATGATGACATTGATTCTTCATCACCACATCCACTACAAGAGGAAGACTATAATGAATTAATATTCAAAATATATGACGGTCGTCCTCCAATGGAACAACTACTAGAGTCTGACGATGACTCTGATTCTTCTTCTTCACAACAACTACAAGAGTCTGTAGACTACAACGCATTAATGTTCCAACTGTACGATAAGCATCCTCCAGTTGAACAACTTTTAGAATCTGACGATGACTCTGATTCTTCTTATTCACAACAACTACAAGTGTACGGAGACTACAACGAATTAATGTTCCAACTGTACGATAAGCGTCCTCCAGTTGAACAACTTCTAGAGTCTGACGATGACTCTAATTCTTCTTCTTCACAACAACTACAAGAGTCTGTAGACTACAACGAATTAATGTTCCTACTGTATGATGGACATCCTCCAGTGGAACAACTGGTAGAGTCTGACAATGACTCTGATTCTCTTTATAAGTCCGATAATGTATATGCATACTCTTGTTCATCTGAACAACTACTGGAGTCAGATGATGACATTGATTCTACATCACCACATCCACTACAAGAGGAAGACTATAATGAATTAATATTCAATATGTATGACGGTCGTCCTTCAATGGAACAACTACTAGAGACCGACCATGATTCTGATTCTTCTTATTCACAACAACTACAAGAATATGTAGACTACAACGAATTAATGTTTCAACTGTACGATAGGCGGCCTCCAGTTGAACAACTTCTAGAATCAGACGATGAGTCTGATTCTTCTGATTCACAACAACTACAAGAGTGTGTGGACTACAATGAATTAATGTTCAAACTGTACGAGGGTCGACCTCCATTGGAACAACTTCTAGAGTCTGATGATGATTCTCCTTATGAGTCTGAAGATGAATCTGCTACTACTTCTGAGTATGATGATGACTCTTTTTATATTTCTGAGTCCAATGATGACACTGGTTTTTGTTGTTTTTCGGAAGAATTACAAGAGTCGGATGATGACTTTGCTGCATCTACTTCATCATCGCAACTGCTACTCAACTGTGAAAACAATGAAAGTTCAGGCTTCAATGATTTAAGTTTTGGATGTGACACGCAACAAAAAGTGCCAAAGGTTGTTTCGGATGATGAATCTGATCCTAAAGATGTAGTGTCATTTGTCGTTGACACATCTGCCATGGAAAAAAATAAGAGGATATAAATCTGACATAGAATGCTGTGCAAGAAGAAAAAAAGACCGACCAATGTAATTAGTAAACTAAAAGTGAAACATCGTATTGACAACTATACTTAAGTGATCAATATGAAGAAACATTGTTTATGTTACCTAATTCTGAAATCGCTTGTGATCTGTACTTTTATCCTGTTGAAAAGGATATAGTTAATCGGCTTTACAACGGGTTCAGTAGCCTTGTTAGGTAGTGCCACAAATATTTTTAAAATATATTTTCATGGTGCTTCGAAGATGGTAAAGACTGAGTAGTCTGACTGAATTTTAGGTGTATGTACTTGTATCGGGTATATCATACGTAGTAACCCTGGGTATTGGCAAATCAAAAAACAGACATCCCTTCTTCGAGTACGTTAGACGATATCATTACTGCACAAATTTTGATGTACCATGTAAAATTAATAAAATATATTTTAATATATGCTTGCATACAGAAGTACATTCGAAAAACGACTCTTTCGGCGCAGTCAGGTTAAAAGGTGAAAATTACACCGCAATTTTATCTTCTGTGATAACGTTGAGTAGGAAAGACTCATTGTTCTAAATTATTTATTATAAGTTTTAGAATACAATTTTATTAAAACTTTATTATTATTTAAATAAATTATTACACACAAGTATTGCAGTACTGTTATTCTCTACATCACCCGTTTGTTTGACAGGAAGATATGGCCTTAGGCTTTAAGTCTGCCATTACACTTGTATTTGTGTATGAAGTTAAATAAATAAATAAGTATTGATTATTGCGCTTTTTTTATCCTAAATTCCTAACACAAATTATGTCTGTCGCGGAGCTGCTAGAATAAGAACATTCGAGAAGTGTTCCAAAGAAATCTAGCATCATAAAGCTCCAGAACATTATAGACAATTTTAGAAAAAAA
Organism: Acrobasis suavella; assembly: GCA_943193695.1. Taxonomy (NCBI): domain Eukaryota; kingdom Metazoa; phylum Arthropoda; class Insecta; order Lepidoptera; family Pyralidae; genus Acrobasis; species Acrobasis suavella. The sequence goes on from OW971950.1 coordinate 4,061,180, forward strand.
TCCGAGTCTGGATGGAACAAGACTTCATTTCTTCCAGAACATTCTAGGCCGGAGTTATGGAAGACAACGTTATTTGCTGTGACCATGATCGCAGCTCCCAAGAAACTCTAGACAGCCTTCGAAGCTCTGGCGAAGGGCGTCGTCAGGGGGTTGGGGAGGGGAAGAGTCGCTTTCTTCCAGAACATTCTAGGCCGAGGTCGCTGAAGAGAAGACGTTCTTTGCGGTGAGCATGATCGCAACTCCCATGGAACTCCAGGGCCCAGGCCGTCGACGCGCTGCCCAAGGGAGGGGATGGGGGAAAGGGGGGCAAAGAGAGGCCCGAACGATTAAGACTTCAGCTGGCGAAGGACATTAGTGGTGTTGGAAGATGCCACGAGAACCGAGTCAAGTGGGTTTTGTCAAACAGCGACCTTTGTTAATGTGGAGGTGTTCAAAGCATGGCCCACATGTCGTGCCCCAACTGCCCAACCTCTTGTACATTAAATGATTTAAACTCGGCTATGCACCCAGATAGATGGGCCAAGATTGCTACAGAATGGGTACCGGTAGGCTGGCGTCGCAAGAGAGGTCGCCCAAGGACAAGGTGGTGTGATAATCTGGCGCTTTTTGACAAGACTTAGAAATCCATCGCGGAAGATAGAGATCAGTGGCGTACTAGAGGGGAGGCTTTTGCCCAGCAGTGGGACAGTAAAGGCTAATAAATAAAATTACACTAGTAAGTGTGGTACAAACTGGTCCACAACCTTATGGAAAAGCCATTCCGACTCACTATGAAGAAGAAGGAGGACATTCAACAAGGCAGACTGGCGCAGTTCCATCTCTGCGGGTGCCATGGCTTGTTCACCATTTTGTCGGCAGTCGAGCTAGGCTGCCAGACCAGAAAACGCCAGAAGTACACACGGAAAAAAGTATACAGGTTACATAAGGGTTGTAAGTAAAACTTAAACTGTTCTATGCATGCCAGAATGCCATTCGGGGGTTTTGGGTTCGATCCCTGGCCGGGGCAAGTTGGAAAATGACCTTTTTTAATTCTCATGGGTCTTGGGTGTTTATACACAAGTTTCAAAACTTCTTTATGGCGAATTCTATCTGCGTGATATGTCCCTATACACACTTATTTATTATTACACTAGGTGTACCTAGTTGTATACTTTTATATTTCTTTTCTATTCATAAATATATTTCATTCATTTATATGAAATAAAATTTAAATTGGTCTAAATTGACTCGATATTTTTGTTTTCTCCTAGAACAACATGAAATAAAAGTGAGGAAAGAGACGTATGGATTTAAGATTTAACCCTTAAATGCATGATGTGTCAAAGAGAGTGCATTATTTTTTAATTTTGGATATTTTTTATTTTTAGCCTTCATGAAATCAGCTACAGGCAGTCCACTGCTGGACATAGACCTCCCCCAAGGTTTTCCAAAACGACCAATTGGAAGCGGCCTGCATCCAGCGTTATCCTGTAATTTAAGTCATAAAGAAAAACAATTAGTATGTAACAATTGTGCATTAAATGTAACGAAGGACCATTTTTTATCTGTAGGAGCGAGCAAGGCAGGAGGAGTTGGACCAAATCAAGAAGGGCCAGCAAGCCGCCGAGGACTACCAGAATGAGATTAAACGAATGATGTCTCGGTGAGTTTTATATTCTTTTAACCGGCCTATAGTACTCCAGGGTTGAATTAACGGCCTCTCCCAGTCAAAGCCCAGTCCGTAATTATTCATTGAAAATTAAAAAAAATATAAATACATCATTCACAACAATTTCGTCAATATTAATATATTCTTTATTATTCATTGATAGAAATAAACTTAAACTAGCTTATGCCCGCGGTTTCGCTGGCGTAGGGGTGGAATTTATCAAAATCCTTTCCTAGGGGATGCCTACGTCATAGTAGCTTTATGCATGCAAAGTCTCAGGTTTAACATTGACAAAGTTTCATACAAACTTTCATCCCCTATTTTAACCCCTTGGGGGTAGAATTGATCAAAATCCATTCTTAGCGGATGCCTACGTCATAACATCTACCTGCATGCCAAATTTCAGCCCGATCCGTCCAGTGGTTTGGGCTGTGCGTTGATAGATCACTATGTCAGTCCGTCAGTCACCTTTGAGTTATATATATTTAGATATAGATATATATGTCGGAATAAACATATCTTCCTAGACATCTTCAACCATCATGTGTTTAGTGGGCGTATCAGGAATGCGTAACCCCAGCAAATGTTGCGCCTTAGAGAAATGAGAGTATTACAGATAATCAGTTCATAGTAAGCCTCAATTTGTTCAAATATAGCAAAATTTGTTCATGTTTTATTTTCGAAGTTATTCGACAAAAACTAATTTTGTAACGTAACGTTAGCCAAGCAAGATGTTTTTCATAAAAAGCGTTTAGCCTAGAATCAAGTATATGAAAAGAGAGCTCTTAATGAGTTGTAAATGTATACCGATAGCAAAATTTCATCTTATACTTTTTGAGATATTCAAGATTTTGCTGGGGTAACGTTTTGCAATTTTCCATATCTTGAAAACTGTTAACAGAAGAAGCAGAATTTTGAAAAAAAAAATACTGTTTATAGGCTTTAATTTGTTCAAATTTGTTTAAATATAAGTATTTCGATTCATCAACAAATATCGAAGTAATTTATTATTTAAAAAATCGGAAAATTCCGGTTTACTCGTAAACTAGTACATATATGTACTAACAAATAAAAAGCAGTTACATATACCAATGATATACCCTTCTAACGTGTACAAATTCGGATGAACAAACATTACGCGATATGAAGATATAAAGGAATTTCATCGAATTCCTAGTGAAGTGACTTTGGCCATCGAATACGCAGTTCTCTCTGAACACAAATAGATAGACTATAGTGAACATATTTGTTCATTTTGTTACAAAACATGCCTGAAAGCTTCGCTTTCAAATCTCGGATGGAATAAAAGTTATTAAAAAAACAAGAAAATATCATCAATTCTCCTACAAACCGACTAAATAACGGAGGCTACGAAAAAGCGGCCGTTTCATATTTGAGCGTAACCATCTCAAAAAATGGTTTAATATTTTATTTTGCTAGTACAGTTAATTTAAGAGCTGTCTTTTCATAGACTTGATTCTAGGCTGAACGTTTTTATAACGTGTGGTAACGTTACTCCAGCAAAATCAGTTTTTCACGAATAACTTCTGAAATACAACATGAACAAATGCTTTATAACAAATTGAGGCTTACTATGAACTAATTATCTGTAATACTCTTATTTCTCTAAGGCGCAACATTTTGCTGGGGTTACGCATTCCGTATCAGGGTTATATGCGAGCACAAAACAACAGAAGTAATCGCTTTTCATACAATTTTATTCCAATTAATTACAGGCTTTGTCACTTTACTGTTACAATCTGTGGTTTATAATTTTAGGGCCATTGAATTAATTCTGAGCAGCGGGTTCAGGACACTGATCTCACTTTTCCCAGTACCAAATATCATCAGGATTCACCTCAATCCAACATTATCATTTATCATTCAAAAAACTCGCTTAACACACCACCGCAACACAACTCACGTTTTTCACAAGAAAAATCAAGATGGCGCCCGGACCCACTCAGGGCTTACCTTCTGCTCTGATTGGCTATGACTTACTTAAATTGCAAAAATAATAACTTAATTAATTGGTAGGAGTTAACACCATGTATATATATCATTTTAGAAATCAAATTAAATTAAATGAAGATTTTACAAGGTCAGGTCCAATCGACTGTTGTGATTGGACCATCAGTTGACAGGTCCTGTTGCTCCGTCAAATGTATTCAATATCAGCAGCTTATTAGAGCTGACGTCACTGTGAATCTGGTGTCCCATATTTTTGAAAACCCTCATTATACCCGGTTCAAATGTACCCATGATACTTGCCGCATTACCTTGAGTTCGGATCTCTGGGAAGTCTTATCCGCAGATTTATATATAAGTACCAAATCCGAGTGTTTTAAAACGAATCAATGCTAAAGTAATATGAGAAAGTTCGCTTAAGTAAAATAAAATATTTTAGAGAAGTGGAGGGAAATAAAGTCGCAATGAATTTATAATTTTTTTTTTTGTTTACTAGTTATACATATGTTCAGGTCTTGACAAAAGCCTCCCCTCGCTGCTTCCATCTTTCGCGTGCATTAGATGTGACCTGCCTTTTTCTAGAGTTCCGTGCCCAAAGGGTTAAAAACGAGACACTATTCTAAGACTGTACCTCGAACTGTGCGTTGTGTCGTTTAGCTAGAATTTTCACAGATGATGTATTTCTAACAACAACATAATAATATAAATATTTAAGTGGGGCTCCCATACAACAATCATGATATTTTTGTAGATAAGGGTACGGAACCCTTCCTGCGAGAGTCCAACTCGCACTTGACTGGTTTTTTTTTACTAGCCTGTAGGTAAATGCAAATGGCAGAGACATATGGGCCCTCAGTATCGCCAATTTCTTATTCTTCATAATATATTAGCTTATTCTTGGTGTTACCATATGGACTCGATAGCTTAAATACTTTGTAAAATTACTGTAACTATAGTACCAAGTTTATCTATATATGTATTTGTTATAAAATATAGTATCTTTGAGTCGGTATCCCATAACACAAGTCTCGAACTTACTTTGAGGCTAGCTCAATTAGTGTTAGTTGTCCCTATATATTCATTTATTTATTTATACTCGTGGAAGTTCGGAGTAAAAAGTTATGTTTACTAAAATAACCTAAAAACTGGACTCTTTGCCGACTCTATAATAGTTGAAGTTGAACATTTATTATTCATTATTTATATATACCTGAACAACCGTTTTATTGAAACTTGTTAGAAATAAAAAACGAAAAACTCGAGATAGGCCCTAATGACGACCTCAGGTCGTAGTGGTCACCATGCTAGTCCGCCACCCAGAGGTCCCGGGTTCGATCCCCGGTCAGGGCAAATTGGAAAATGTTCTTTTTCAAATTGTCCTAGGTGTTGGATGTTTATTTATATATGTATATGTTATAAAATATAGTACCGTTGAGTTAGTATCCCATAACACAAGTCTCGAACTTACTTTGGGGCTAGCTCAATCAGTGTTATTTGTCCATATACAACGTGGAAGAGACATACCCGTAATAAATCGAACCATGGGCTATACTAGATCGCTATATTATAATGCAATTAAAATAATAGCAAATACACAAAAAAATTTCGACCTTTCCATACTAAAGTGTGCAGTCGCTCAGGCAACGCTCAGGCAATTTGTATGGGCACGTCGAAAAATTTTTGGTTATTTGGTTGTTATTCTAATTTGATTATACTATAGTAATGTGGTATGCCCGTGGTATGATTTATTACAGGTATGTCCCTTCCACGTTGTATATTTATTTATTTTAATGGACTCGTACCCAGTCCCGTAAAATAATTCTAATGCACGACTGGCAGAAGATCGCTGAAGATAGGCACGTGTGGAAGGATAAGGGGAGGCTTAGCCAAGCAGTGGGATACGACACCTAAACCAGTGGCACTCCGGGAGTGCCGACAAAAGTGAAAACTTGGTGCCGGTTACGGTAACGGTAACAGTGTCGCGAGGTCAATCGTTTTTCTCGACTCAAAAATGCTTTCCGTGCATGTCCAACGCGCGTAAAGAAGTTTTCACTTTAATTAAAAAAGAAAAAATACAAAATAATTTAAATAAGTATTAATTAAATACATATACACGGACACATCACACAGATTGAGTTAGCCCCAAAGTAAGTTCGAGACTTGTATTATGGGATACCAACTCAACGATACTATATTTTATAACAAATACATATATAAATAAACATCCAAGACCTAGGTCAATCTGAAAAAGATTATTTTCCATCTTGACCTGACCGGGGATCGAACGCGGGACCTTCGGTGTGACAGCCTGGCATGATGACCACTAGGCCACAGAGGTCGTCAAAGTGATTTATCTTACTTACTGGTAGATTTAAGCTATGTTAAATTAAAATAAAATATGATGTCATTGATTTCAGGCCGTTCTTCAGCGATGAGGTGCACCCGTTCCTGAAGCAGATGGCCAAAGGGCTGAGCATCCCGAAGAAGTGCCCCTGCTCCACGCCCGACTACTGCAAGGAGTGCGAATGAATGTTTATATACACAACATGCTTATACAACCACGGGATTATACTTGATCACTATAGTATTATGATATTAAGGCGACCCTTCCTGGCCGCTCTATCGTCAACGCGAGCATAGTTTAAAAAGCTTGTTATTTTATCCACGGCAATGCTTGAATAAGAGGCAAAGCAAAAACAGAGAGATAGCGCCTGAGGGCTCGGTTTGCATTCTATTGCTCGAAATTAGTATTATTATTAACTATCAACTGAACGAATATTAACTATTTAATAAGGTGTGGAAATTTCATAAAACTCGTTCCAGGTGAACGGCTCATGACTCCATAACATTGAATTGTCATCCGACATACACAAGAATGCAAAATTTCAGTTCAATCGGTTGAAGATTGGTTGAAAATTAAATCGCAAGTAAACATACAATGGCGGACTTCAAAGCATTTTTGTACAAATTCCTGACACGTAAATTGAACCAAATGGTGGTCGTCGGCGCATTATTGTACCTGCGCCGATAACCGCCATTTTAGTTCAACCTACAACATACAAGATACTAAAAGCTTGTAAAAATAACAGCCAAAATACCTAAAAAAAATACCTACGAATATACCTATACAAATTGGCCGGGTAGCTGCACACTATTATATGGGGATGCCGATTCTTATACTGTTTTTTTAATTTCATTATACTACATTGAACTAGTATAGCTCGTGGTTAGATTTATTATGTCAGTTACACATTGTACATATAATGTCTAACAATATACACGCTGATTTCTTATTGGTTTTGGAGCCGTAGGCCACTTCATAGGGATCGTTAGTAAGACCTAATTAGCAGAGGTCGGAGTTAGGTAGAGTTATTTATGTACTTGCATCGAAATGTTGATTTTAATATGGATCTTCCCGGGATTTCTAATGGACAATCCCGTGTTGCCAACAATATTACAAATAAATAATCATAAAAACCTCAGAGATAGATAAGACAAATAAAACAAAGATAATTACATACCATTTTTATAAGTATTTTTATTAGTTTTAACATATTGGCAATGTCGCGCGTGCAGTGGTTTAAATTGTATAGAAGTTAATAACTTTTTTTAAAGAAATCACAGGATTTTTCTGCTCCTTAAAATTAATCCCGGGATTAATTTTAAGGTGCAGAAAAATCCTGTGATTTCTATACTAATAATAAAGTGGATACGCTTCAAAAGGCGTATCCACTTTCTTCTTTCGCTGTATGAAATCAGTGTAAGTACATAAAAAAGTCTACCTAATTCCGACCTCTGCTTATTAGCTAGCCAAAATAGAAATTCAGAAACAAAAAATGGTGACTGAAAGTAAAATCGTTAAAAGATAAAGTAGATGCACCAGCGCCTAGCAGCGGCTGGCTAGATTTCGAGTTCAATGGGGTCACGCGGCAGCTTTGGACGGGCGTAACTAAGTGGTCTCGATCGAAAATCATTTTCGCAACTTTTTTATCTTATGTCATACACAAATTTGGATTACGTATATGGATAGAGGAATTTATTTACCATGCGACATTTTTTTTTTCAAATCCAATGAAAATTCAGCGTGTATACTGAAACTATCAGGGCAGATTCAGTCTAAGATCTCTTCTTATATTTAAGAAAGAGCTCTTGTCGATGAAATGCTTTCCAAGTCTCTTATCCGCTAAGTTTTTCAACTCTTGTGTTTAGAGGCATTTCACATTTGGTTGACTGTCTCGCTCGCTCAATCAAACGTTTTGATTAGTATTGGCGAGCATCTTTAGGAGACGCCATCGAGCATTTTTTTGACATACTTATACAACGTTGCATACAATACTTTTTCTACGACTACATTTACTAAATAAATCCAAAAATAAACAAAGAAAAGTATGAAATACTACCATATGTTTGCTAGAAACTAGGTATCTATGGAAGACTTAATTTTTTTATTGAAGTCTTCCTAGCGAACATAAGTGCCATTTTTGAAACATGGAGTCACTTAAACGAATGTTTTTTCATACAAAAAGCCGTTTGTTCAGTGACTCCACGTTTGAACAATGGAACCATTTGTTAAAATAACGATTTTATTATGTTGACAGTATGGTAGATCTAAAGAAAAAAAGTTATAGGTCTTTGGCTAGGAGTATCGTTTTGGCGAAATAACGACACGTGCTATTATATTAGGAATATTATAGATTTTTCTGAAATCACATAATCTATGTTCTTATTTTAGTGTTCGAGACCATTTAAAAGACAGATAACATTTGTAAAAAAGTGTTTCGTCAACATTCAATATAATTATTTTGTTGATATTTTAAACAAGTTTGTATATTGTGTAGACATTGACTACATCGAAAATTAGGTCAACAAAATATTAAATTTTTGATGACCTAATTCTCGATACACACACACACACACATGAACAATAAATAAACATGTCTACAATATCTAACATATAATATTGAAAGTTAATGAAACACTTTTCTACAAATGAGTCACATTTCTTTATAATCTTTAAAAAATTTTTGATTGTGCGAGCGAGAAAGCCAACCAAATGTGAAATGCCTAACATTAAATTTTTCCTTTATTTGATAAAAAAATCTTTTAGGTTTTTCTACTCTTCCCTTTTTTTCATTTCTTCAACTATTGTTTTTTTTTTTTAATTCCGTGGTACTGATGGACTTTCCCCATGGAACATAGGTACCTGTAAAATAGGTGCCCAAGAGAAAGAGGGAAATTGGTATATATCTATTTATTTGTAACTGCTTAGTAGCTAAGGCGCGTTGAAACAGAGACCGGACATTGTCCAAATTTCCTTTTATACTATCTATACTAGTACAATATGACATCTAGTGGCGACTACTTGAATTACTTATTTACAGGGATGCTACAAGCATCAAGCATTGATACAATATTCAATACTAGGGTACTTAATACCTACTTAATGCAATGCAAGCTATATAGATGGCGCTTGTCTTTAACAATACCTATTAGTTGACTTCCTGTGGCCGATATGATGATAATGATACAAACGTATCAGCTGATCGGTCGATTTGTATGGGCGGTCAACTTGTTTTTCTTTGCTATATGTTCCTTGGGGTGAGTTGTTCGTCATCATTTCAGCCGCATAACGTCCACTGCTGGACATAGGCCTCTTCCAAGGATTCCAAAAATTACCGATCGGTCTAAAGCGGCCTGCATCCAGCGCTTTCCAGCGACCTTGGTCAGGTCGTCAGACCACTTTGTGGGTGGGTGTCCTACGCTCCGCTTGCCAGTAAATGATCGCTATTCGAGATCCTTTTTGGCCCATCGGCCATCGGTTCGTCGCGCTATGTGTCCGGCCCACTGCCACTTCAACGTGCGCACGCAAAAGTCACTGGCATGGCCTAGCGGATTACCGCTAGGCTATGCCAGTGACTTTTGTTCTCCTACGAATTTTCTCATTTCTGATTTAATCACGTAGAGAAACACCGAGCATACTTAGCTCTCTCCATAGCGGGCTGAGCGTCCTTGTGCCTTCGAGACCCATAGTTAGGGACCACTTTCAGAGCCCTAATTAAGTTATCAGGTATCACTAAAGTTGTTCAGTTGGAATGTGAGTTGTGTTAATAACTTAATAGCTAACACTGTTGCCAGATTTTACGCGATGCCAAAAGGCACTGATGTAGCTCTAAAATACTTATTTTATTTCGTAATAAAATATTTTTATTGTTTTTTGTTGTCTTTTATTTTTCATACAAACTGTTAAAGTCGCGCCTGTGAGGACCGAACTTTTGCCTCATCGTACAAAAGTATTACGTCTTACTCTAAAAAGAAAATCAAAGAAATATTTACTCAATGTGGTTAACGCTAAGGTTTAACTTAGCTCGCGTCAGAACCAGCACCTCTTCGGTTAGATACCTAGTCCTAGATATAGATGCTGGCGGAAAAAAATCCGAATCATTCCCGTCGAATACTTCAGAAGTATTCTGAAGTATTCCGAAACTTTGGAAATATTTCAACTGTCAAAAATAACGAGGAAAATCGACATAACTACCTATTTCGTTTTGAATTATATTTATTATCAAATATGCTAGGCCTGGTTTTGTTATTCCACAACTGAAATTTATAAACGGGTTCAATCCCCGGTCAGGGCAAGTTGGAAAATGGCCTTTTTCAAATTGTCCTGGGTCTTGGGTGTTTATCTATACATGTATTTGTTATAAAATATAGTATCGTTGAGTTAGTATCCCATAACACTAGTCTCGAACTTACTTTGGGGCTAGCTCAATCTGTGGAATGCGTAACCCCAGCAAAATGTTGCGCCTTAGAGAAATGAGAGTATTACAGATACTTGGTTCATAGTAAGCCTCAACATGTTCAAATATAGCAAAATTCGTTCATGTTGTATTTTCGAAGTTATTCGAGAAAAACTGATTTTGCTGGAGTAACGTTACCCCAGCAAGATGTTTTTCAAAAAAAGCGTTTAGCCTAGAATCAAGTATATGAAAAGACAGCTCTTAATGGGTTGTAAATGTATACCGATAGCAAAATTTGTTCATCTTATACTTTTTGAGATATTCAAGATTTTGCTGGGGTAACGTTTTGCAATTTTCCATATCTCGAAAACTGTAAGTAGCAGAATTTTGAAAAAAATACTGTTTATAGGCCTTAGGTTGTTCAAATTTGTAAGTATTCCGATACATCAACAAATATCGAAGTAATTTATTATTTTAAAAAATCGGAAAATTCCGGTTTACTCGTAAACTAGTACATTTACTAACAAATAAAAAGCAGTTACATATACGTATGATATACTCTTCTAACTTGTACAAATTTGGATGAACAAACATTACGCGATATGAAGATATAAAGGAATTTAATCGAATTCCTAGTGGTGTAACTTCGGCCATCGAATACGCAGTTCTCTATGAACACAAATAGATAAACTATAATGAACATATGTGTTCATTTTGTTACAAAACATGCCTAAAAATTTCGGCTTCAAATCTCGGATGGAATAAAAGTTATTAAACAAACAAGAAAATATCATCAATTCTCCTACAAACCGACTAAATAACAGAGGCTACAAAAAAGCGGCCATTTCATACTTGAGCGTATCCATCTCAAAAAAATGGTATAATAGTCTTTTTTTGCTAGTACAGTCGCATACAAAAAGGTTCTTGCGTTTGGTGGATAAAGAAAATACATAAGCATGATTATTTTTTATTCAAATTACTATTTTACAATAATTGTATGCTATGCAATGTCCTTTTTAATTAAGTACAAATATTTTAAGGGGTGATTTAGTCCATCATTTTGAACAAATTTTCCCAATAAATGTTTATCGGAATACGCAATTTTTTTTGCAAATTTTCATACAAACTATATCACGTGACTATTTCGATTTGTATGAGAACCCTAAAATTTTTTTTCGTATTTTGTACACATTTATTGGGAGAAGTTGTTCAAAATGATGGACTGAATCGCCCCTTAAAATATTTGTACTAGCTAACTAGGAAAATCATAGATAATTTGAGTATTATTAAACAAGTGTACTTTTATCATTAATTTTAGACTTAAATAATTAAATGCTTTTCAGTACAAGCTCAAACACATTTACAAAAGTAAATTAACTTTTCTTAGTAAAAAATACTTAGTATACTGAACAATACAATATTTCAAATATTATAATTAGTAATTAAGCTATATATTACACACATTATAAACAAGTTAATGAAAAAATAAAAATACTCACCATCTATCTAAATATATATAACTCAAAGGTGACTGACTGACTGACATAGTGATCTATCAACGCACAGCCCAAACCACTGGACGGATCGGGCTGAAATTTGGCATGCTAAGAAAGGATTTTGATCAATTCTACCCCCAAGGGGATAAAATAGGGGATGAAAGTTTGTATGAAATTTTGACAATTTTAAACCGATCGGGCTGAGACTTTGCATTCATAAAGCTACTATGACGAAGGCATCCTCTAAGAAAGGATTTTGATAAATTATACCCCTACGCGAGCGAAGCCGCGGGCAAAAGCTAGTAGTAAATACACTTAAAAGATTTTAAATATCGGCTACATGAATATTATTCTGCTCGACTGAACTTTTTATCGGTTATTAGGTTGCTAATTTACGTAGGAAACCCGCAAGTATGAAACGGCCGCTTTTTCGTAGCCTCCGTTATTTAGTCGGTTTGTAGGAGAAATGATGATATTTTCTTGATTTTTTAATTACTTTTATTCCATCTGAGATTTGAAGCCGAAATTTTCAGGCATGTTTTGTAACAAAATGAACACATATGTTCACTATAGTTTATCTATTTGTGTTTAGAGAGAACTGCGTATTCGATGGCCAAAGTCACACCACTTGGAATTCGATGAAATTCTTTTATATCTTCATATCTCGTAATGTTTGTTCATCCAAATTTGTACACGTTAGAAGGGTATATCATACGTATATGTAACTGCTTTTTATTTGTTAGTAAATGTACTAGTTTACGAGTAAACCGGAATTTTCCGATTTTTTAAAATAATAAATTACTTCGATATTTGTTGATGTATCGGAATACTTATATTTAAACAAATTTGAACAACCTAAGGCCTATAAACAGTATTTTTTTCAAAATTCTGCTACTTACAGTTTTCGAGATATGGAAAATTGCAAAACGTTACCCCAGCAAAATCTTGAATATCTCAAAAAGTATAAGATGAACAAATTTTGCTATCGGTATACATTTACAACCCATTAAGAGCTGTCTTTTCATATACTTGATTCTAGGCTAAACGCTTTTTTTTGAAAAACATCTTGCTGGGGTAACGTTACTCCAGCAAAATCAGTTTTTCTCGAATAACTTCGAAAATACAACATGAACGAATTTTGCTATATTTGAACATGTTGAGGCTTACTATGAACCAAGTATCTGTAATACTCTCATTTCTCTAAGGCGCAACATTTTGCTGTGGTTACGCATTCCAATCTGTGTTATTTGTCCATATACAATGTGTTTGGACATGAACTACCGGTAATTTAAGGACGTGCTGTTGTCATCTATACGAACAACTTTAACCGAGGGAAATTTAAAAAAAAATACGCTGTACCCATAAATTTTGGCACGGTAGACATTTAATTTTGTATGAAGCTGCACTTTTTTTTGAGATTTCGTTACTTTTTCCTTAGTAAAAGTTGTTTGTATAGATGACGACAGCATGTCCTTAAATTATCGGTAGTTCATGTCCAAACACATTGTATATATATATATATATTTATTTTATTTATTATAAAAATAGCATTTGATTTCGAAATAAAAGAATAAAAATACTGTTAATCGCAGGCTAACATATCTATTTATAAAAATTTCAACATTCTATTGGTTGGGGAAAAAGTCTTTTCGCTTTTATATGAAAATTCAAAACATTTTTTTATATAGTTTATTTACATTTAACTAAAGTATGTAGGTTTTTTGTTCGATAACTTTTTGTCATCTTATAAGTAGGGACATGATCCCATTGCTATAGAAATTTTGGGGCTTCTGATCAAAAAACTGCGTCAAGTAGTTTTGGCAGTCCTCTCGTGATGTTAACCTGACACTGCCTAAAGAATTCTGAAGAGACCGAAACAGGTGGAAATCTGAAGGTGCCAGGTCAGGACTATACGGCGGATGCATTAACACCTCCCAGCCAAACTCTTAATTTTTGCTGAGTGGTTAAAGATGTGTGAGGTCTAGCGTTATCATGATGAAAAACCACACCCCTTCTGTTGATTTATTCCAGCCACTTTCTCTCAACTTCTTGCTTTAATCTTATTAGTTGTTCGCAGTAGAGTTCTGATGGTCCTGCCTGGTGGTAACAGCTCATAATGAATAATGCCCTTCCGATCCCACCACACACACAGCATCACCTTGTTGCGAGTTAACCCGGGTTTCGCCACAGTCTGTGAAGCCTGACCGGCCTTTGACCATGACCTTTTTCGCACGTTCTTGTCGTACGTGATCCACTTTTCATCACCAGTTATCAATTTCTTCAAAAATGGTTCGGTCTCATTACGTCGTAATAAATAATCACAAATGAGTACACGGTTCATTAGGTTTCTTTCAGAGAGCTCGTGAGGTACCCAAATATCGAGCTTTTGTGTGTACCCATTTTTTTTTTTCAAATGCGCCAAAATTTTTTTGTGGTCAATTCCCAGTTCTTCAGCTACGTCGTAACTACTGATATGCCGATCTTGCTCCACTTTTTCAAAAATAGCATCCATTTTATCCGTAACAGAGCGACCAGAGCGACGTGCATCTTTGACATCAAAATTTCCGGACTGAAAACGCTTAAGGGCCGTAACAGACGGGGCGCAAGTTGCGCCGCGTAACAGCTAGTGATGGGAGTTGCATAAATACTCAATCAACCCATTTGTATATTTACTTAATAGATTGAGTAAATACCCGATAAATATCCTAATTTATCCATTTGGTGAGTCGATTGATTTATATGAGTTGCGACTTATATTCATATTCATTATTTCATGTTTTCATGACAATTTTGAAACTTAAATCTAGTATACACTTGCAATTCTTGTCGGAAAGTGTGTGCATACGCCATAATATGCTTAAAATGTCGGTAAACGTTAAATGCGACGCTAAAATATATGAAAATACCATACTAATCATACACTGAAAGAAGGCTTCTTTGACTAATTATAATTTTTTGCTGGGAGGTGTGCAAAGACGTAATTTTACGTAAAAATAAGTAAACAGACATCCAATGCGATGTCAATACTTGAGCACGCTCTATTTACTCTATTTATCAAATCTAGTGAGTAAATACTCAAATGGGTAGATTGAGCAAAATCCACTGCCCATCTCTAGTTGTTACGCGACGCAACTTGCTCCCCGTCTGTGGCGGCACTTACGGCCCTTAATTGGAGCACGAATGGCTGATTTGGTGCAAAAGGAGCACAAGACTTTTAAGCCGCACAAGAGGTATTTTTGGACTGACTCGAGTACCGTGCTTCAGTGGATTAAAAGTGACCCTAGAAGTTATAAGGCGTTTGTAGCCCAGCGGCTCGGGGAAATAGATGAATTGACATCCATAGCTGAGTGGAGATACGTACCACCTGGCATGAATGTTGCCGACCTAGCCACTAAGGTACACACGGAGCTGGTGTCGCACGAAGATGTCTGGTTCCAGGGCCCTCATTTCTTACGTGAGCCAGAACATAGGTGGCCTAAGGATTTGAAGAGCACCAAAAAATCCGATGACGCAGTAGGAGAAGAACTGCATGTAAACTTGGTAGCCACCGATGAGTCACGTGACCTAGCTTCTTCGCTTCCTGACGAAGATCGATTTTCATCATGGCTGCGCCTTCTCCGAACTACAGGTCAAGTTCTTCTTTTCATCGAGAGGTGTCGAAGTGACAAGTCTGTTTTGAACCCCACTGTACTTCAGGAAGCTGAGGAGTTGATTGTTAGGACGTGTCAACAGGACTCATTTGCTTCTGAAATTCAATGTTTAAAGCAGAGCAAGCCGTTGATGTTAAACAGCCGTTTCTGGACGACAAACAAATTTTACGCGTTGGTGGTCGTGTGGATAAAACTGAAGGCGTATCCCAAGCAACAAAGCGGCCTATCATCTTGGGTGGCAAGCACAGGATCACTCGTCTGCTTGTTGAATACTACCACAGACGAGCAATGCATGGAGCGCATGAGACTGTGGTCAATGAATTAAGACAGCGCTTTTGGATTCTGCAGATGAGGCATACTGTACGTAGTGTAGGATCGAGCTGTCTTTTTTGTCGTCACCGTCGTGCAGTGCCGCGAGCACAGCGCATAACTGACCTTCCTGCAGCGCGCCTGCAGCATCATCGGCGGCCATTTTCTTTTACGCGAATCGATTTTTTCGGACCTTTGGAGGTCACGGTGGGAAGAGGAAGACAGAAAAGATACGAAGTGTTATTCACCTTTTTAACTGTTCGTGCTATACATATAGAAATAGCTGAAAGTTTATCTACCGATTCTACCATCATGGCCTTGAGGCGGATGTCGGCACGTAGAGGAACACCTACCGTTATCTACTCAGATAACGGTACGAATTTCAGGGGAGCCGACACGGAGTTGAAACAGAGTTTGCGTGAGCTGAACATGGAAAGGCTACAACATGAGGCTGGTGTTCGGGGTACAGAGTGGCGTTTTATTCCTCCGGGAGCTCCGGAAATGGGAGGGGCTTGGGAGCGAATGATTTGCACTGTAAAAACAGCTTTAAAGGTGGTATTGAAGGCGCGAGCGCCTCACCAAGAAACTTAGGCTACGTTAATGGCTGAAGTCGAAGGACTAGTAAATAGCCGCCCAATCACACACGTTTCAGCGGATCCTAACTTTCCTGAAGCGTTGACCCCTAATCATTTTTTATTAGGTACATCTTCTAACCATATCCCCTATGGTAAATATGACGACGACACGGATCTTACTCTTAGAAAAAAGTGGCGTGTAGCTCAAAGACTAACAGACATGTTTTGGCAACGCTGGCTTAGGGAATATTTACCAACATTGTTACCAAGGCAAAAGTGGTCCACGGAAGAGCGCAGCTTGCGAGAGGGGGATTATGTTCTCATTGTCGAACCCGACCTGGAGCGCGGTTTGTCGATCACATAATATTAAAAAATAAACTAAAATTTTATGGCGTTACTGATACTGCACTCTCTGTTATTTCATCTTATCTTGATAATAGAACTCAAAGAGTTCAAATCAACAGAGTATCCTCAAATAGTGCACCTGTGAGCATGGGTGTGCCTCAGGGTTCAATAATTGGTCATTTTTGTTTTTGATTTATATTAATGACCTCCCCTGTCTTGCAGAAAAGTTGTGTGAAGTAGTATTGTTTGCTGATGATACGTCTTTACTTTTTAAGGTTGACAGAAAATGCACAAACTATGACGACGTAAGCAATACTATGTCACAAGTACTTACTTGGTTTACGACTAATAATCTGGCCTTAAACACACAAAACTCTAAGTGCGTTAATTTTTCACTATTGAATAAACCTAATACTCACATACCTTTGAGTCTTAATGGTCAAGTTCTAGAATGGGTACCCAACACCAAATTTTTAGGCATAACTGTAGACTGGAACTTAAAATGGGATAAACATATTGAGGCCACTGCCAAGAAACTTAGTTCGGCAGCATATGCTGTGAGGAGGGTCAGACGGTGTACTAACGTTGAAACTGCTAGGCTAGTATACTTTAGTTATTTTCACAGCATAATGTCATATGGCTTGCTCTTATGGGGTAAAGCGGCTAACATACATGCTATCTCTGTGCTACAAAAGAGAGCAATTCGGTCGATCTACGGACTAAAATCACGCGATTCCTTAAGAGAGTTATTTAAATCTATAAATATTCTTACTGTGACATCTCAATTTATTTACGACAATCTTCTATTTGTTAAATCTAGGTTAAATAATTTCAAGAAAAAAAGTGATGTTCACAGTTATAATACTCGCAACAAAAATCAGCTTCATACGCCTAAATTTCGACTTGCTAAAACTAGAAAGTCACTCTTAGGTCTAGGTATAACATTATTTAATAAACTTCCCGAAGCGATCGTTAACCTACCAATGGCAAAATTTAAAACACATGTTAAAAAAGTTTTATTAAACAATGCGTACTATACTATCAATGATTATTTAAGAGATAAAAACGCGTGGATACTTCCTAAACATTTTCCATTACACTCCACACATGAAACATAAATAACTGCATTTTCTGTTACCATAATAAGCTTACTGTAAAAACATGTAAATGCTCTGCGATCAATAAGTGACCAACATATAATTAATATTTTCTCTTGACAAGGTCTGCGAGTTCGGGTTTTTCATGCTCACTAAAATGTCCAATCCGGTGGTGGCGACGCAGGTCGGGTCGTTGGATTCCTTCTAATATGGTTGAGTTTAACGATGGCTGATCCGCAACTCGTGAACATGCTGCCGGGAGGGACTGGTCTGCTCGGCTTCGCTTTTTGACTACTTAATATTTTTTACTACGCAATTTATGTTTGTTTACTTGTTCGCAAGCATTACATGTTATAATGTGTCAATATTGTATTATATTATAAGTATTTATTAATTAAAAGACAATTATAATAATATGACAAAGCCCTTCTGGCGAGTAGGCGACCGATACTGTGAAAATGAGTTTCTTTCGGCGTTTCTTCTCAGCAGTGGTCGTTACGAAGCGCTGGTATCGGTAGCTATTCTTTAAAAATAAATTAAATTTTAATATACTTTACACGTAACATAAATTATACTTTTTGACGTGTAATAGTGCCTGTAAAGGTCTAATTACTGAATAAACATTTGAATCTTTGAATCTTTTGAATCTTTGCGGTTCCTGGCGACATGGAGTAGTGGACGCGACCCATGCTGGCGATGATGGTCGCTTGCGAATGGTAGACGTGCGCACTCGCACGGGAATTTTGCGTCGTCCTGTGACGCGCGTTGCCTTGTTAGATTAATAGTGTTGAGCTCACACCTCAACACGGGGGGTGGATTGTAGGCGACACACTTAGGTATTTATTTTATTTAGATTTTATAACTTACATTTGAAACTACTAGCGCCATCTATTATGTAATAGTAGAACTAATGTTATGGCGGTGGCGAGTATTCATTTTGTTTTTTTTTTCTTTTTAAGGTAGATGGAAAATTCTGTTCTGTTCCTAATATACGCGATTCAAGTCCACCTGTGTATTTTTATTTGCGTCGTCTACAACACCATAAACTGTTTTGCTGAAGACCCTTGAAAGTTACTTTTTAAATAGCTACTGGTTAATTAAAAAAAAAGTATTAAAAAATCCTATTTAATTTATGTTTTTTTGTTTGATTAGATACTTAGAAAAAAACCTGATTTGCCCCCCCCCCCCCTGGCCCAAAACCTGGGTACGCCCATGTATGCTATATAACTTAAACTTTACTTACATTTCTTGGTTGGGCTCGATTTATTTGTGTCCGCGCGACCAAGCTGATGGATGGGCCGCAGATTCCAGCAACCACGGCCGCGCCGATTTTCGATTTATATCGTCTGTGGGATTACAGCGTGTGCTCAAAATATTTTGAATTGTCTTGTTTCACTTACGTGAAGAATCGCATGATTTAGGTGTTATCCGCCGGGTGCTACCTCTGCACCCTCGATCAAAAGTATCCTATGTGTAAAGCCAAGGAATCAAATCAATCTAGTATTAGTAAATTAAAATACCAGTCAAAAACGAAAAAAATTGACATTCCCCTTATAAATTGCCCGGGCGCGGGTCGGACACTTTTATATGGAAATGCCGATTTTTGTTTTGTTTTTGTCAGTTATTTTACTTTTATTATACTGTAGTGATCTATTATAGTCCGTGGTTTGATTTATTACGGGTATGTCCCTTCCACGTTGTATATTTTTCAGCAAGAATCTCCCTGTGGTCTGGTTTTAATTTTTAAAACGATATGTTGTAGGTATAAGTAAATACTGTACTTCCACGTTGCTTAAGACGCTTCGAACGACACCTCATTTGTCAAAGTGTCATGGATATATAGTGAAAAATAAATTATTTTTTTAATTGTAAAGTCTTTATTCTTTTAGTACTGACTACTTGCTAACCCTATTATCCGTGCACGAGGGTGAGTATTTCCCAAAAGTATTGATGTCGATATTTTTTATGTCATCCCTCCCTCGGTTTTCACAAACAGTGTACGCTTTCGTTTTTGACGTTTAACGAAGTCTCATTCTTGCAACAGTAAATTCCCATAACAGGGAAAGAAACACAAAATGGGTTTTATGTCAGATTATCTCTTTCTGAACCTAAAAATTTTTTTTTGCTCTTTGATGTATTGGCATAAAGTAGATGTACTACTTTGTGCCAATTATGCCAAAATCTATATTTTTTCAGTTATATATCTTTTTTTTTACAAGAAGTAGAATTTTTTTCTGTTTGTTGACTCTAATTAAAGTGGTTTTATACTTAATTTAAAAAATACCGCACAGTGTTAGCGGTTTTGTTTTGAATAATTAATATACCTAGGTATATAATTCTGATAAACGTTAATCTTACGAGTACTACGCCGCGCGCCGCCTATTCCACTGTATTAATTTTTTTGTTGAAAAACCAAGTTATAGATATTCTAGTTTTAATTCCTAGTACTAGTAACTTAAGAATATTTACACCGATTTCTTCTATCGTTAGAATCTCATATTCATACATACTTACATAAATACATAGATGAAATGAGTTATAATTCTATGGCTAGGAACGAAAAAAGAGGGGCATTATTACTTTGACCTGTCAACGTAAATTTTATGACATCCCTCTTTTTTCGTCGGGGGTTATAATATAACCAACCTCTTATTTATTTACGGTTAACTTGAGTCTTTGCTTTTATAATATTTCAAGCTCTCAGTGACTATATTTACGAAAATAATGAATTAGCAGTATATTATAATTTAATATATTTCGAAGATATAGGAATACTAGTTCTATATAGAATTGTTATTGAATTATTTGATAATATACATAGTAATAGATATATCATAGTGGTTTCGCCGGAAAGGATACTTCACAGCGCAACCAATTTCAATAAAATATTACAGCGAAACTAGAGACCTAGACTTTTTTTGATAGACCTAAAATTTTATAGACATATTATAGATTTTTATAATGTAACTTATACTTATTAAAGTAAAAGTGTTTCGGCCGGGGAGTATAACATCGACTCAGTAGCGGCGTTAGGGTAGGGCGCGGTTGGGCGACCGCCCAGAGCGCCGGGTAAAAGGGGCGCCGCAGGCCTTGCCCTCGCTCTTCTACTTACTGGTAAATAAATTTCCTAAATTTACGTTTTGCTTCGAGATCGACAATATCTCAATCTAGATTGACAAACGTGGTAACTTTGTCACTCGAAAATAAAATTGCTTAAAAATCATCTTTGACAAAGAGTTCGCCAAAAGGCCAGCTAGATGGGTAAAATTTTATCAGTTATCAATGGTTATTTCATTATATCACCAGGCATTTAGGGTTCTGTAGTAAACAGGAACAGGAACCCTTATAGTTTTGCCATATCTGAGAATCCTCTGAGAATCTGGATACTAACCCAATGATACTATATTTTATGATAAATACATATATAGATAAACACCCAAGACCCAGGAAAATTTGAAAAGGCCATTTTCTAACTTGCTCTGGCTGGGGATCAAATCCAGAACCTCCGAATGGCAGACTAGCGTGTTGACCATTAGGCCACAAGTAAAGTAGGAGTCTTTGTTTTCAGCCAACCCATGTGTGGTCGTTGAATAGGTTCTAAAAATATTGTGAGCTTTATTCGATTAAGGGATGCGTTTCTGAAATATTCGGTTTTATAGTTCTTGTAAGTCAGGTGCCGAGTTCCCCCCCCCACCCCTCTATCTGTTAAACGTATATATGGACACGTGAAAAAAATTACAGTAGTTGCATATTTAACGAAGTTTACAGGAAAACTATCAGATCTAAGTAGGGTTTACAAATTAATAAGTTATAGACGACGATGCATAAAATATCCTCTGGAAAAAATCTTACAAATTCGGTAAAAAAAAGGTTTTTAGACGTTTTTAGTGGCTCTTGTACTCAAAGTCGGCATTTACAACTACGGTACGCTACACTGCGCGAAACGCACTTGGTCGGTTATTTCGTATGGACTTAAACTGCAGTTAGGGGGCGCCGTAGAAATCTCGCCCAGGGCGCTGGTAGTGCTAAAACCGGCACTGCATCGACTGAACTCCATGCGTTCTTAGATTCCTGCTATGATGATGAAGAAAACCTTAATTACTTTTACGCCGTCATTTATCATCTCAAAGAAGATCGGAACCTTTGCAACCCGTTATCAAATTCGAACAAGTGCGAAATAATAACAATATCCTGTTACTACAAGTGGACGGAGATAAATAATATAAACAATTAATATATTATTCATGCTGCGACCAGTGTCAAGTTGTCAACTGAAGTTGCTACGCGGCGATCGCGCAAATTGCCGGCGCTAGATTATTTAATGTAGATCAAGGTTGCATTATCCAGACAGCTGATTTCATGGTCTACTCTTATAAGTTGGACGATAGTAAACTCCGCATCAGCTCCAGCATACTATCACCAGAGATTTCGCCTATTAATCACTACATTAACCTATCATTACCTGACGTATCATCACCGAAAAATGACCCCAATAACTCTACAAATGACCTGCAGCTAATCAACATTCAAAAGCACTTACAGACGATAAAACAAGAAAGTCCCTTAATAGAGAGCGTCTCTTAATATTATGATATTCATAACTATAACGTGGCTATCTTCGCGTTGTTCGCCGCGATAATAGCGGGCTTGTTGTTCGTATATATATATATCAAAGCAAAACAAAAACACTTCGCCAGCGTTATGATCAGTTTTTCCTACTCCAAATTTGTAGTTACATACACTTGAGACATTTCATTTTAATAAGAATAAATTTCTTTAACATAAAAAGTTCTAAAACATCTTTTAGATCATCAAGTAATATTCAATGTAGGTTACATTGTTGATTTATTTAGTTTTGGCTTTCCAAATAGTGTTGAACAGTTATCAAGTTCATAATTTTTTATCATCTTAGTCACGGCCGAACCCGAACAGGCCAGCATTCGGTCCAGCTCGCGAAAGCGGGCTGTCTACGTACGGGGATGCCGATAGTGGCCCCTACACGTTGCGGCGACGGCAGTGGGCATGGGTGCGGGAGTGCCGGCCGGGGGGCAACACGACGCGGCCCAGTTGCGGCGGCGGCGCGGCGGTGGGGATGGGTGCGACTCGCACCCATCCCCACCGCCGAGGCATCAAGGATGCCGGCCACGCGACAGCGGGGTCCCCTGTGTAGTTGCGAGCGCCGCTGTTGCTACGCACGCCGTTGTGAATTTTTTTCCGCTGCCTCATAGGTTCGGTTCGAAGGCTTGTGGACTCAAAGGATGTGGTCGCCAACGATGCTGTTTCGAAAAATATTTCCGCATGAAGAATATTATACCTATAAATAAATATATATGGACAAATTACACTGATTGAGCTAGCCCCAAAGTAAGTACGAGACTTGTGTTATGGGATACTAACTCAACGATACTATATTTCTATAACGATACTCTCTAGCTGGCAAAATCTTAATACCGGTGTTCCGCAAGGAGGAATTTTATCTCTATTATTTTCAATCTTCATCAATTCTCTTACCTTCCTTCTTTCTTCTTCTCATCACCTATACGCAGACGATCTGCAGCTCTACCAGTCCTGCGATTGCAGTGACATCGACTCATCGATTGCTCTCCTCAACAATGACTTACGACGTATCGCAGATTGGTCTACTAAATACGGTGTTGCTGTAAACCCAAATAAATGTCAGGCAATAGTAATCGGCAGCTCTCGTCAAATCTCTAAATTAAATTTTGAAACTATTTCTTCTTTACAATTCAATAATACTACCATTCCCTATAGTGAGAGTATGAAGGATCTCGGTCTACATATCGACTCTACCCTGAGCTGGACTACCCAAGTAGCCGAGGTTAGTCGAAAAGTAACTGCCTCGCTGCGCTCTCTCTATCGTCTAAAGAACTTTCTTCCACTTAAAACTAAAATAACGTTAGCTCAAACTTTAATTCTTCCCATTATTGATTACGCGGATGTTTGTTATTGTGACCTGACACAAGTTCTCCTAAACAAATTGGATCGTTTGACCAATAACTGCATCAGATTTATTTTCAATATTCGTTGATCACGTCTCTTCATTTCGCTCTTAGTTAGCATGGCTCCCTATCCCCTTACGTCGTAACACTAAAATACTCTCTATGCTTTTTTCTATCTTGAATAACCCGCACTCCCCTAACTATCTTAAATCTAAATTTAACCTTCTCAGTTCCACTCACTCTCGCACACTTCGCTCCTCAAGCATTTCCATCCTTAATATCCCTCCTCATCGCACTTCCTTCATGGGCAAGTCTTTCCAAGTCCAGGCTATCCTGCTATGGGATGCCCTTCCGGAACCTATAAGAAGAGCTCCTAGTCGTTTGGCTATTAAAACGAGCGGTACATAAATTGTTTCTACAGCAGTCCTAGCCTCAATCATCCTGATATATGTATTCATTTGTATGTATATTACATATATATTTATTAATATGTATATATATTGTATTTTATGTATGTTTATATATATTATATGTTTAATAGTTAATTTTTCTATATGTACTTATGTAGATATTTATACTTTGTTTACTAAATTATGAATTTCATCACGCCAGCCATACATATTTTCCGCTTGGTCTAATGGTTGACCGGGAGAGAATGCCATATGGCATTAGGTCCGCCTCTTGTACATTTTTTTTAATTGTGCAATAAAGTTTAAATAAATAAATATTTTATAACAAATACATATATAGATAAACATCAATATAAACCTATTATACCTATCATACCTATCAATATAAAAATGAACATTTTTATTGATTTTCTATGTGTAACACAAACTATACGACTGATCTTTATAAACAATTGTCTATTCAAGTGGTTTATATTATCGAAATGAATCAATTGCACATGAGACAGTATTAGTAAGTTCAGGAGCGTTCGAGCGTGTGAGGCAGTGGAAATGTTTTTCGAAACAGCGTCGCTCGCGACGACATCCTTCGAGTCCACAAGCCTTCGAACCTATTAGGCAGCGAAAAAAAAAATCGCAACGGCGTGCGTCACAACAGCGGCGCGCTCGCAACTACGTAGGGGACCCGCGACAGCAGCGGCAAAAATTGGTTTGGTTTGGCACGCGGAGCGGGTCTACCCCAAACGGGGAGCCGCGGATTAAGGGCGGGACGCGCCAAGTACGGGGCATCGGGCTGCGACACGCGGCGTGGGTCTACCTCAAACGAGGCGCCGCGGATTGAGGGCGGGACGCGCCAAGTACGGGGCATCGGGCTGCGGCACGCAGCGTGGGTCTACCCCAAACGGGGCACCGGGGATTGAGGGCGGGACACGCCAAGTACGGGGCATCGGGCTGCGACACGCGGCGTGGGTCTACCTCAAACGGGGCACCGGGGATTGAGGGCGGGACGCGCCAAGTACGGGGCATCGGGCTGCGACACGCGGCGTGGGTCTACCTCAAACGGGGCACCGGGGATTGAGGGCGGGACGCGCCAAGTATATAGTTTGTGCGCTTCATTCACGTTTTCACAAACTTTTCTTCTTCATCGCCAGTGCCAACTTATATTGCTTAACTTACGTTTTCTATTTTCTAAAATAAAATGTTTGCCAGACAAGAACTACAACTACAAAACTAGCTTGCAATTACGTGCAGCAAGTAAGGGAGGGCTATACAATATTACAAAAATCAAGTAAGTTTTTTAACTAATTGTTTGTGATTGAACAAACAGCACGAATTCGATTTGTTTGGTTTACTACCTATGGTGATTTAAATGTAGATAATGACCTGTGTAAACCTGAAACCCGAATTGATGTTTTTTTTTTAAACGCATACGTTTGTACCCGGTACATACTTACCTAATGGGGGTTATGGGGGCTACCGCGTGTGAATTCGCCGCTAGAGGCGCTAGTGTAGCGTGCGTGCAATGAGGTCTCCAAAATGTCAATTTTCACTGTTTCTAGGTGGGTTACGCGCATTTATTATAATTTAAAATTACTTTGTGAACTTTTTGAAATAGTTTGCATTATGTATTTAAAATATGAATTACGGCTCTATGATTGTCAAAGGAAGTTACAAAAAAGAAGTGCAAAACTAAGCTTATTGAAAAGTTAGTTTGTTTACTGTTGAGGCGATTCACAGAATGCTCCGTACCCCGCTGTATAGCGCGGGGCCGGATTGTATGCAAGTACCTCAATTTGTATAAAAAACACGCTACAACACACTGACAGTTCGTCAACGCGTGAGATTTTTGTATGGTGGCTTGGTTCGCTACGCGCGTGGCTCCGGAACAGTGTGCCAATCGCCTTATAAACACATTTATTGTCAAAAGTATGCTTATATTTACCGAGTTTACATGTTTTTTGTTTTACAGACTTCTAAACTATGATAGAATTAATAATTTTGTTGGAACTTTGATCAACGATATTATGTAAAATTTACTTGGCACGGTAATTCAAGTGTCTGAATCAAGCATGGACGTAATGTTATCACAGAAAAAATATAAAGGAAATATTTCTGATTTCAGGTTTTTTGAGGATGAACCAATCAGTTGAACCTGACTACAACGAACAAATGTTCGGGCTGTATCGGTTTCCACGATTGGAAAAGCCACTGGAGTCCGATGATGATTCTGATTCTGTTTATGAGTCTGAAGATGATACTGCTTCTAATTCTGAGTCCGAAGATGATACAGCTTCTACTTCTGAGTCCGATAATGATTCTGATTATGAGTCTACTGAAGATGATACTGTTTCTTCGAGGGCAAGAGGATAAGTCAGTGACTATTTGAATTTCCGGCGCAGTTACTTTAAATGCATCACTGCTGTCTTCAACATCCGTCTATTAAGAGACTTCTGTCAAATTTTCAGCAATCAGCGTCTTTTAGTTTATGTTTGACAGCCATTAAATGCAATCAACTTTAACAAAAATTGAAGAAAAATTAATTTCATGTGCGCTGATTAGGCCTCATTTTTGCGTAAAAAAACATTACCAAAACCAAGCAAAGGCTTGAAAAATAACAAAATTACTAAAGATGGCTCACTTTACAGGACCCAACAGATCCAGACAAAATAAATAGCAATCAAATCAAAACCAATCGACGACAGCTACCTCAAATTTAACTTTACCAACTACAAAAAAGTCCATTTCCCAATTTGCCTGGTCAACGCGGGGAATTAGACCACTACTCCAAGCCAATAATTTAGAAATTTGAATTTCAGAAAATTTGAAAAACTAACAAAACTTGTGTTTTGGAACATAAAGCCATTAGTTAATTTTGAACACTAAATTCAAAAATACATAAAGATGTTGTGGACTTGGACAAACCCTGATGGCTGGAAGAGGTCTTTGCCGAAGGGCAATCAGACCTGCAGAAGAAGGCAAAACTATTATAATAAACTATAGTAGTCTGAAATAGGGCTTCTTCTTCTTATCGAGTCGAAATGGCTTAAAATAGATATTGTTAGACCAGAACCTAGCCACGGCAACCGCCCTGTCATTAGCCATATTCAGATCTGCGTTATAAACTAAAAGTGAAACAACGTGATTGACAACTAGGTATACATATTTAAGTGATCAATATGAAGAAACTTTGTTTAACTACACCTCTCAAGCTACATGAAAAACATTAAACTTTTGCGTAGGTATATACAATATACTCTCTGCACTAGCGCTTATAAACAAAGTGACCCTTGTTTACTGCCGCTTCCTAAAGACTAGTGCAGGAGTATGTTTGTATGTAAATGTTTTTCTTGGCATGTACGAGTAGCTGTTGTTCAAACCGAGAGGAAAAATGCCCGAGCAATTTACTAACTCAATTGAAAATATACCCGTATTACGAAAACCTAAGGTGTATAAAAACTTGACAAGCTCGCTCGCGTTTTGCACTTTATGTCAAAAGTTTAAAGTTTATTTTCGACTGTCATAAAAAATTCCTGTACGAAGAGGAATTTGACGGCGAAATTTGACGTCAATAATTGTGCATCAAAACAAATTGATGATACTTAACAGATATTAGATATAAATATCCTATGGTAATAAAGATATACTAGAAATTGAAAAACATAACCATTACCCTTTGGCGCAATTAAAGGTGAAAAATTTGACCGCAATGCTAATCTCTGTGATATTGCTCTGTGATATGATAATGCTAAGTAGGAAAGACTTAGTTTTCTTAAAGTATTTATTTTAAGTTTTAGAATAGAATTTTGTACTAACTTATTTAAATAAATTATTACACAAGTATTTGTTGTTGCGCTTTTTTACCATCCTAAATTCCTGACACAAATCATGTCTGTCGCGGAACTGCTCGAAGTAGAACATTCGAGAAATGTTCCAGAGTAGTCTAGCAGAATAAAGTTCCAGAACATTAGAATGTTTGAGAAAAAATCCGAGTTTGCATGGAACAAGACTTAATTTCTTAAAGATAAGGCGTTCTTTGCGATTAGCATAATCGCAGCTCCCAAGAAACTCTAGGCGGCCCTCGACGCTCAGCCGAAGGGCGTCGCCAGGGGGTGGGGTGAGGGGAAGAGTCGCATTCTTCTAGAATATTCTAGGCCGAGGTCGCGGAAGAGATGACGTTTTTTACGGAGAGCATTATAGCAACTCCTAAGAAACTCCAGGCAGCCTAAGGGCGTCCCCATGGGGGTGGAGGGAACCCTTCCCTCCACCCCCATGGGAAGAGTCGTTTCCAGATCATTCTAGGCCGGGGTCGTGGAAGAGAAAACATTCTTTGCGGTGAGCATGATTGCAACTCCCATGGAACTCTAGGGCCCAGGCGGCCATCGACGCACTGCCCAGGGGAAGGGATGGGGGAACGGGAGGCAAATCGGGGCCTGGACGTTTTAGACTCTTCATCTGGCGGAGAACACAACAAGGAAGACTTGCGCAGTTCCATCTATGGGTGCCATGGCTTGCTCGCCATAGAACTACAATCTTATCGGCAGCCGAGTTAGGCGCTGCCAGACCAAACATAGAATAGGATAGAACGCCAGACCCGCCTACGAACTTGAAACACTCCGGTTAGCACCACACGGAAAAAAGTATACAAGTCATTATGCATGCCAGTCCGCCACTCGGGGGTTCTGGGTTCGATCCCTGGTCGGGGCAATTTGGAACATGACCTTTTTAAATTCTCATGGGTCTTGGGTGTTTATACACAAGTTTAAAAACTTACTTTGGGGCGAATTCTATCTGTGTGAAAAATGTCCCTATATATTTATTAATTATGAGTACAGTAGGTACTACCTATTTGTATGCATTTATATATTTTTTTTCTATTTATTTATATAAAATAAAATTTAAATTGGTCTATACTGACTCGGTATTTTTTATTTTCTTCTAGACCAACATGAAAGAAAAGTGAAAACTAAATTACCTATGGATTTAACCCTTAAATGCATGATGTTCCAAAGAGAGCCAAACTCTATTTTTTAGAAAATTCTGCATATTATAATTTTTAGTCATCAATCACTGTCATGATCAAATCAGCCACAGGAAGTCCACGGCTGGACATAGACCTCCCTAAGGTTACGGCCGATTGGAAGCGGTCTGCATCCAACGTTTTCCTGTAATTTTTTTGCCATAAAACAAAGTCAAAATCTATTTTGATGGTTTTATGAAAGTCGAAAATTTCATTTATTTAAGGATTAAAATTATGATTTGATAACAATTGTGCATCAATATCTAACGAATGAAAATTGTTTTTTGATTTCTGGGAGCGAGCAAGACAAGAGGAGTTGGACCAAATCAAGAAGGGCCAGCAAGCTGCGGAGGACTACCAGAATGAAATCAAACGAATGATGTCTGATGAGTTTTAAGTTTTTTTTTGTTTTTCACCGCCCTGTACCACACCAGTGTTGGATTAACGACTTCTCCCGGTCAAGGGAGGTTTTGCCCAATCTATATTTATTTACTGAAAATAAAAAAAAAAAAACAAAATTTACAACAGTTTCGTCAATATTAATAATTATATGAAATTAATCAGTCAAATATACCAATGCGAATTGTACCCGGTTCAAGGTACCCATGCTTGCAGCATCACCTCTTCGATAGCCTAGTCGCAACTTAGCACAAACATTACTCTTTTATGAATATACAACGTGGAAAGGACATACCCGTAATAAATCGGACCCCGAGCTATACTAGATCACTTTTGTATAATAAAATTAAAATAGCAAACAATTAACCAAAAAAAATTTCGACATTTCCATACAAATTGCCCGGGCGGCTGCACACTTTTGCAGAACTCTATGGTTATTGTTTTTTGAGGCAACGTGCCCTAAAGCTGGCAGCATTCGATCGCTGGCAAGTCTAATTCGCAGATTTATATTTAAGTACCCAATTTAAATAAGAAATTTTAACTCTGAGTGTTTTAAAACGAGTCAATGCTAAAGTCATATAAGAAAGGTCGCTAAAAGGAAAATAAAATTTAATATTTTACGTATGTATTTTTATGACATATGGAGGGAATTTATATTCCATTTTTTTTAATAGTTATATTACTATAAATAAATAAATATATGTTCAGGTCCCATGTTGGGCAAAAGCTAGTGTTGCCCAAACGCAAGAACAAGACGAGACTTAGCCAGTCTTGGTCTTGGTCTTGCGCCAATACACCTGGTCTTGGTCTTGGTCTTGGTCTTGCGCTCCCAGTCTTGGTCTTGGTCTTGGTCTTGCAGCAAGAGTCTTGCAAGTCTTGCAATTACCTATTAGTCTATTACTATTTATTAAAGTTTACTTTAAATCCTAGAAAAACGTATTAGAATTGGAACATTGTGAGCTTGAATGAATATAGCCATAGTAAAGATCAAGCAGATTAATAAATAACTGAAGATTTGATAAGAAATTCGAAAAATCAACTGATCTATATGTCGTTTTCCATGGAAGTAACTGTTTCTTAATAAACATTTATGATTTATAAGCTTACATTTGCTAAAACATGTAAAAAAACAAATTAATTACAATAACTTGACTGTATTTTAAAGAACAATACTTATCTGTCTAAAAAGAGATTGAACCCTCAACTTATAAGAAATTTAATAAAAGAGTTTTACGATTTATCATTTATTTGAATAAAAAATAAAATACAACACAAATCAACAGCTTTATCATTAGGTTATGATACTTTATATCAATTTTTTTGACCAAGAATTAATACAAAGTAACCATCTGGCTGACTCATCACTTAACCTATTTCTATGTTTTCTAATTACTAATGATGCTTTAGAAAATAACCTCTCAGCAGGTACTGAAGTTGCAGGTATTGAGAGAAAATCACGGGCCATTTTCGATAAAATCGGATACTCTGTCTCATGCGTCCTCCACCAATCTAAAATGTCTTCCGAGCTGGCAGTTCTTGGTTTTCTCAGGTACTCCTCCAACTCGTCTATCACTAAGCCTTGAAGACAAGATCCAGATGACGTCGAGGGACATTCATATAGTTTATCAAAGTCTATTATGTCTTCATCTTCATCACATACTTCATTTTTTTTTCTGGTAATTCCAGAGATTTGTTCAGTGAGTGTAGACTTTTATATTCTTCATAAAGTTCCTTGAACTTGCGCAGACTTTCTGTTTTAAGTTGCTTCCCCCACATTGTCAGGTCAAAAGTCTGAGCCTTATGCCTTGGGTCTAAAATTAAAGAAGTACAATAAATCCAGTTGCTCTTCTTGTAATGTTTAAGCATTTTGTCTCGAGCTGCTTGGAAAGCTAGAATGAGCCTTTCATCCACTTCAGATCGATTAGGTTTCTCATCTAACTGTTTTACCATGGATTCAATTTTATCTAGCAAGAGATTGAATGATACAATGACTAGCGGTAATGTAACATATTTGTCTCCACCAAGTTTTGTACTTAAAAGTTTAAGTACCTGCCATTCATTAGCTGTGATTTGAAAATCATTTAATTCGGTGACAGAACTGCACAATATGTCAATGCCCGCTCTCACTTTTAAACCAAATCCAATCATATCATGTGTGGAATTCCATCTCGTTGGACAGTCAAGAATGGCATTTAGATTTGATGGCACGCCAGCTGCTTCACAAGCAGACTGAAACTTCTTCTTGACTATCTCACTTCTTTTTATTTTACTGGAAATACTGCGTAACTTTGTTACAGATGTACGCGAGTCAGCAATATTTGGTGCAGATTCTTCATCTTCCTCATCCTCAGTTTCGTCTGCATAGTCTTCGTACTGCTGATCTTGCGCGTTAGTGTCAGACTCACAGTGTAATGCTAAGGTCTTTAATAAATCTTGTACACCAAGGTTTAAAATGTGAGCAAAGCACCGGAAATGTTGATTGTCTGAATCAAAGTGTGGCGGCAGCTGTTTGCCCAGTTCATACATAAATTTGGTATTTGCAGTTGCGTTGTCGACCGTGATACCTTGTATTTTATCAATTATGCCATATTCCAATAAACATTCATGGAAAATCGTTGCAATATCTTCCCCAGTATGTCGACCGCGTGATGGTATAAAATCAAGAACTACAGATTGATACTTCCATTCGTTGTCTATATAATGAATAGTAACCCCGTAGTAACTCCTACCAGCAATTGACGTCCACCCATCAATGGTAAAAGACATTTTAGATGATAATTGTTGAAGTCGTTCCTTAAGATTCAATTGGAGCTCTTCAAATCGCTCTTTGACTTTCCTTCTAAGTGTAGACCTTTTAGGAAACACCATATTAGGGCAAATACGTCGAAAATATACTTGTGTAGCTTCGTCATCGAAAAATGAGAAGGGAAGATATTTTTTCACCACCCAATCAACTGTAGCTGTCGTGATGTTGTCACTGCTGTTTTCCAACTTAAACAAAACAATAAATCTTGTATTATTATTTAAAACATACTAGGTTTGAGCGTATAAGAGGAGGAGGTTTGTTGTTGTTAACTCGAGAAAATCGTTAAATTGATATTTGTTATATTAAGGTTGCACTGTACTGTAATTTACCAAAATAAAGTACTTAGTTGTTACTGGCCGATTAAATGAAAATATGGGTGTTTATAAAAAATATTTAAGACGATAATTACATACTTAATATGTCGCACCCCTAGATGAAAACACCACTAACTCAAAAATACACTGATAGAAGGATTTTTTTGTACCTAATAAGATTTGTTACCAGTTAAGAAATGATTTGTAAGAGAGAAGACTCCTAATAAATATTTATTAGCAGTTAATAAATCATTTGTTAGCGGATATTTTTTACTGCCAACAAAATATTTATTAGTATGTAATAAATATGTTAACCGTAAACAAATCTTATTTGGTGGAAATAAATATTTTTTTCAATACATTAAAGCTTTTTAACAGTAAAAAAATTTTTGTTTTAATAAAAAAGCGATTTAATTAATCCTAAAAAGTGTTGGTAACAGTAAAAAAATATTTCTTCCATCCAAAAAGATACCTTAAAAAGTTTGTAATAAATTGATTTATTACTCCCAAAAAAATCCTTCTATCAGTGTACTTACGTAAGTTAATGGCGTTTTTGAAAGTATCGCATGAATAGCTACGCGGAGTTAAAATTCTTTTAACTGTTAAATAAATATTCTTACCTGTCCACTTCTTCCAGCGGTTACTAAAAAGCTTGTGATATCTCCACTGAATTTTGGTTTAACAGGAAGAAATATTTCTGATTCCTTTTTATGGAAAGATATTAGATGTTTCCTTAAGCCTGAAGTGTTTCTGTTTTTCATTTTTATTTCAATCTTTTTATGTTGGCACAATTTACAGAAGGCAGTTTGGGATGCATGAATTATTTCGAAAAATTCCTCAAATTTGCTTTTGGGTCTTTTAGATCTGTGACTCAAACTCTCGTTACTCGGACTAGAATAATTTGAATCTTCGTCACTCATATTAAATTGTACACGTGATACGTTTTTAGAAAACAACGAGAATTAGTAAAAACAATTATTAAGTTAGACTCGAAGCACAGCTCAATTGGAAATGACTGGAATTAAAATAATTCCTTTATTTATAGTACGTTTCCTTGCTTTCTACCGCGCCGCCTCGCCACGTGCCGGCTCTATGATAAGGATGCCGCCGCAAATCAAACAATAATAAAATTCGAAATTATTTTGCATGAGTATACCTACGCCCTATGGCGGCAATCAAATAGTGTCAAATGTTATGATTTCGGCGTGGCGGCAACGATTGTTTTAGATTTCAAAAGAAGCCGCCGGCGCGTGTATCATAACCATGTACTTCCGAAAAGCGGCAAATTTCTTTGAGAAGTAAGTACAAAACCTTTGATGCCGCATTATCAAAGTGCCGATGGTTAAAACATAACTATGCATGCACTCAGTTTGATTTTAATAATTTTTTTATTCGCTATGTTTATGGTATTAGTCGTAATGCGCATAGGTCCAGTTTTTCATATTCTTTGATACAGTTTTTTGCGTCTCATAGAATTCCTAAGCGTACCTACCTATACACCGAACTGTTACACCTAACTACTCAGTGAAATAGCGCTAAGTCCTAGCTGCAAGACGCAAGAGTCTTGCAGGCTATGTCTTGTTCTTGCTCAAGTCTTGCACGGTCAGTCTTGGTCTTGGTCTTGCTAAAAATACGCGGTCTTGTTCTTGGTCTTGGTCTTGCAAAAACGCAAGACCAAGACCAAGACTGCAAGACCAAGACTGAATTTGGGCAACACTAGCAAAAGCCCCTCGCTGCTTCCATCTTTCGAGGTCACTAAATGTGACCTTCTAAGTTTTTTAGTTTTTACCACTTATAGGTAAATTTGTGTATGACTAGAAGAAGATCGCTGAAGATAGGGACGTGTGGAAAAATAAGGGGGAGGCCTTTGCCCAGCTGAGTGACACGTCACCTAGTCACCTACACGAGTCTGAATAAACAGTGGCACTCCGGGAGCCGGGAATGCCGACGAATTGAAAACTTGGTGTCGGTTACGGTAACGGTAACAGTGTCGCGGGTTCAATAGTTTGTCCCCATCTCAAAAATGCTTTTCGAGCATAAAGCGCGCGTAAAGAAGTTTTCACTCAATTAAAAAAGAAAAATAGGTACAAAATGGCGGATTTAGTTCACATAATGATGATTTAGGCTTTGTTGCAATAAAATAAAATAAATAAAGTATTTCAGGCCGTTCTTCAGCGATGAGGTGCACCCGTTCCTGAAGCAGATGGCCAAAGGGTTGAGCATCCCGAAGAAGTGTCCCTGTTTCAAGCCCGACTACTGCAGGGAGTGCGAATGAATGTTTACAACATGCAAGTGGCATATGCGTAATAATAAATCAAACCACGAGCTATTACTTGATCACTGTGGAATAATATATTAAATAAGTTTTTTTTTTATAATTTTTCGTACAAACTTTTGTTGTAAGGCCTAAGCATATATTTAAGTACTCATCAAGGTACGTAATAAGCCCAAACATTTTTAAACGTTTTATTACTGAGTTCTATCGACCCCCTTCAGACTCCGTGATCAGACTCAAAGTGCATGTCGACAAATCAAAAGAGGTCTACTCAATTAGGTTAATATTGAGTTCTGTCGAATGTCTCCTGGCTCGATCATCAGGACAGCTCATTGACTTCATTATATAGTATTGTCATCCAGCTTATACTTCAGTATGCAAAATTTCAGTTCAATCAGTTGAAGATAACTGGTTGCAAATTGAATCGCAAGATTTGACCTAAACAAACATACATACAATATACATATAAAAGCTTGTTAAAATAACAGCCAAAAAACCAAAAAAAAAAAACGGACGAATACAGGTACATTTTAATTTAATTGTACTACAGTGAACTAGTATAGCCCATGGTTTGATTTATTGTGCAATATGTCAGTTACATATTGTATAATGTCTAACAATATACAATGTGGAAGAAATACCCGTAATAAATCGAACCACCGTCTATACTAGATCACTATAGTATAATAAAGTTTAAAAAAAAGCCAAACACACCAAAAAAAATTGCATTTTCATACAAAAGTGTGTAGCCGCCCGGGCAATTTGTTCAGGAACATCGATTTTTGAAATGAAAACTTCTTTAGCGGCGTTGTACACATTTTGTAATGGGTAAAAAATATTAAACTCGCGTCAGGGCGTCAGGGCGTCAGGACACGTGACATGACCGAAAATTCGTTAGACAGCCGGCGCGGCGCGGCGTAGGAGAGGTAGTATCCTCTCTTTCTACGGCGCGGCGAAAATGTATGCCTGCGCCTGCTGTTTCGTTCAGATGGCGCAGGGCGCTTGCGCGAATATTCGTTTGTGTTTATGCTACAGCGTGCCACGCGCATCCATGGAAATGCACAACGTTAATTTTCAAGTTTTCACTTCTGCCGGCACTCCCGGAGTGCAACCCGTCGTTTTTTTTGTTTTTTGTTTATTTTAATTTCATTACACTATTAGTTATCTAGTATAGCCCGTGGTTCGATTTATTACGGGTATGCCCCTTTCGAGTTGTAGTATACTGAAACTATCAGGGTGGAATCAGTATATGATCTCATCTTATATTTAAAGCTGCGCATTTGTCGATAGAGTGCTTTTCAAGTCTTTCTTTCTTCCGCTAAGTTCTTCATCTCTTATCTCATGTTTTAACATTTCGGTTTTTCTTTATTGAAATATAAATCTTCTGGTTTTCGTCCCACTCCTCTTTTTCCTTCAACTATGAAAAAATCTCTTTGGTACTGATAAACTGTCCCTTGAACATATAGTGGACTTATCAACTGATGAGTTAATTTGTATAGGAGGTAAATTTTTTTTCTTTGCTTTATGTTCCCTGGTTATCTGTCTTCTATCTATATGTCGAGGCCATATCGTAGATTTGATCACTTTATGAAATGATCGAAAATTTCATGAAATGGTCGCATTTCATGAAACGGCCAACTTAATTTGACCAGATCATGAAATCGTCAACGTTTCACGATTTTGTCATCCACGTTTGGCCGGATCGTATAAACAGGCTGAAAAAAGCAAACAAAAACAAAAACTTGTGACAGAGCGCTATAGGTAGATAGGTTAAGGTTGCGGCGGGGTGGCCCTTGGGCCACCCCAAGCCGCACAACATGAATGTTTAGTGTAAACTAAAAATATAACAATTTTACAATATAATCCACCATTTCATGAAGTGACACGGTAAATTCATGAAATGGTCGAAATTATTTGATCATATCGAGAAACAATTTCTTATCATTGATCTGCCCAATCCACATCACGATGTGGCCAGTAGCCAGTGCAACATTTTATGAAATGCAACCATTTCATGAAATTCTCGATCATTTAATGAAGAGATTAAATTTACGATATGGCTACGACATATATATATAAAAGCGAAAATCACTCACTCATCACGAAATCTCGAAAACTACTTAGCCAATGAAGATGAAATTTGGCAGGAAGGTAGATTGTAACTAGGAGTCGTCCGCTAAGAGGATTATAAGAAGGATTTTTGGAAATTCCATCCCTAAGGGGGTGAAATAGTGGTTGCCAGTTTGTATGGAACTTCGTAAATTTTAAAGTGAGACACATGAAATTTTTAATTTATTTTAATAGTTAGTAGAAAATAATAATACATTTATTCGATTTTGAAAATTTACATCCCTATAAGGGTGAAATAGGGGTTGCAAGTTTATATGAATCTTCGTCATTTTTGAAGCCAGACACATGACATTTTTGAATTGGTGGTCAAAAAAAAATATAATACAGAAATTAGATTTTAAAAATTGCATCCCCTGGGTGCATTAGGGGTTGCGAATTTATATTGTTATGAAACTTTTTAATTTTTTGAGTGAGAGACAAGAAAATTGAGACAAATAGATCATTTGTTCTCTTTTGCTCTAGCAAATGACGGTAACTGGAACGGGAACGGGATATTATCACACAATTTATATTGTACTGTTCCACTTCTGCCCCAAACGCATAATAAGTAAACATTCCTCTCAATTACTGGCCGGTTGACTGAAAGAGATCCCTATAAGGGATAAGTCCGCCGTTGTATGTTTACTATTCTGATTTGTAACTGTGTTCTTTCTTATGTACAATAAAGCTTTATAACGTAAAAAACCAATTAAAATCCTATTAGAAACATTTTCGACTTCTACGCGAACGAAGTCGCTGGTTACAGCTAGTTATCTATATTTTTAATATAAAGGAAAAGGTGAGCATCGTGTCGTACAGCGAAGTAAAACGGCTGGCAGATGAGAGACACCAATCGAAGAAATTTCATACTCCACCGACAAGAGCATAGCTCTTAAGAGTCCCCTTACCCTAGCTAGACAGAATCAGACTTTCCCATACAAACGTAATTTCGCGAATATCTGACATGCCACTTCAAAGTAAAAGCTAAACAGCTTTTACTTTGAAGTAGCATGTCAGATATTCGCGAAATTATATGTAATTTCAAAGAAATTGCATATATTAAGGCATATAACTAGTTTTTACAGTCATGATATGAACTTAAAAGAGGATATACTGGATCATATCATATTTGACCATCAATATGAGGAGCTCGGTGGCCCGGCAGAAGTGCGCATTACTACAGCTTTTGCAAGTAAAGCGACACCGGGCGTGGTCCGCACTTAGATGGGTGACCACAAGTGGCATACAAATTTCTTGAGCTCCTCCGTGCTTCAGAAGGCACGTATAAGCCGTTAGTTCCGGCTGTCATCATTGTATGGCAGTCGTCAAGCTATGTCAGATGCCTTTAGGCAGCTTAAAAAATCTGACACCAGTGTTGGCCACTTACACACACGGAAAACGAAATGATTATGAAAAACTTCTAGATTCTCATATTTTCTTTCAAGGTCAAATTTGACTGTCGAAAACTAGTTATATGCCTAGATATACATAAGAATTTTTTTTAACTTACAAAATACTACCAAATTCTCACATGTCATTTCAAAATAAAAGCTAGACTACGTTTGTATGGAAAAGACTAGGTTAAGGGGATTCTTAAAAAATATAAATAGATAGATAGACACATCTTCCTTGGGGTAAGATGTTCCCCTTCAATGACTGAATCTACTTACTCTTAAATTCAGTATATTTTGTTAGACCCTGTACCTACAGATATTGCGTTTTATCTCCTTTATATAATGTGTTAATAACTTAATACCTTAACACTGTTGTCAGATTTTACGAGATGCCTGATGGAATCTAGCGTAGGTAGCTCCTAAAATGTTTTGTCCGAATTTTGTTATAAATTATTTTTATTGCATTTATTGTCTTTTATTTGTCATACGGTTTGATAAGTCCTTGACTATCTCAATATATATATATATATATATATATATATATATATATATATATATATATATATATATATATATATATATATAAATATATATGTTTAGTTATATATATAGTATATATATATATATATATATATATATACATATATTTATATATATTTCAAATGGGGGCAGCACTGGACTCATCAAACTGCCCCGGTACATGATTAAACATATGAAAGTCGCGCCTAAATGAGGAACGAACTTGGGCCTCATCGAAAAACAACAAATATACCTATCTACTGTCTACTAAGTAAACGTTACAACATGGTAACCAAACAGAAAACATTTAAAATAGGTATTAGGTACTTACTCTACTTTAATTTCTCCGCAATGTGGCGTTCTCTACACTTCTTTTTCATAGAGATTTTTTTGGGTATCACCAACACCCCGAGTGACCATTGCCAAATGGCAATTTTTATTAAATTATAAATATTAGTTTAAAAAATTATTGCCTAAATAGGTAATTTTTTTTTCGAAATTTGGATAACTTCTTGCAAGGGAAAAATTCAACTCCGATGGTGCAGTCCAAACCGCCTTCAAAGATTTTATTGATTCCCGTTCGAATGGTTTTTTTTAGTAAAGGGTTCAATGAACTACCTATGAGATGGCAAAAGTGCACAGAAAACAATGGTTCGTACTTTGATTAATGAATATATTAAATTAAAAAATATTCGACATTTTATTTCTCCCATAAAAAAGCCAATTTCATATGTAAGGCCCTAATATAAGAAGAGATCATAGACTGATTCTACCCTGATAATTTCAGTATACAACGTGGAAGGGACATAAACGTTATAAATCGAACGACAGGCTATACTAGATAACTATAGTATAATGAAATTAAAATAACAACCAAAAAACAAAACTATGTTCCCATACAAATTGCCCGGGCGGCTGCAAACTTTTGTAAAAAACCGACCTTACCCCGATACTACACAACCGATTTTGATATTTATATGTAACCACGTGACCAGTAAGTATACCCTATCAAAAATATTTTTCCCAATCGGTCCAGGCGTCTTTGAATAATATGTGAACATACATAAAAATTTTTCGTGACGAAATAATAGCCTCCTCCTTTTTAGAAGTCGGTTAAAATGAGATTGTACAAGTTGTGCGACAAACCTGTATGCAGACCTATCAGCTATGACCGAAGTAGTCCGAACTAGTACGTCTGGTTTCCGAAACAGTACAGCTAAGAAAGCAACCACGCGTTTTCGAAAATTCCGGAAGCATTTCCTCGCAACGCCACGATCTCAAGCTAGTAATCATAATACACAATTCTTATCTCTGATGACGTAACGCAACATTGACATTGACTCAATGGACGAGATGTAGATACGTCTCCTAATTTAAATGCATCGCGCGTGCCTCAGATCGCTTCTTATTACGATGATATGGTAAAACGACGGACGTGTGGTTGGACAGGCGAGCGCAGAGAAATCAAAGTTCAACATGCTGAGTAATTTACTATCTTTTTGGTTGCATTGCTTCATATTATATTGCTAGGCAAATTAAACAACCCCTAACCTGTCAAGAACTAACTAAGAACTAAAAAGAATATCTAAGTCTAGCTGAGTAAATACTCGTAACTATCTTTTTGGTTGCATTGCTCATATTATATTGCTAGGCAAATTAAACAACCCAACTGTCAAGAACTAAGAACTAAAAAGAATATCTAAGAAGTCTACCTGAGTAAATAACTATCTTTTTGGTTGCATTGCTCATATTATATTGCTAGGCAAATTAAACAACCCAACTGTCAAGAACTAAGAACTAAAAAGAATATCTAAGAAGTCTACCTGAGTAAATAACTATCTTTTTGGTTGCATTGCTCCATATTATATTGCTAGGCAAATTAAACAACCCCCAACTGTTAAGAACTAAGAACTAAAAAGAATATCTAAGAATTCTAGCCGAATAAA
Source organism: Acrobasis suavella (assembly GCA_943193695.1). Lineage (NCBI taxonomy): Eukaryota > Metazoa > Arthropoda > Insecta > Lepidoptera > Pyralidae > Acrobasis > Acrobasis suavella. The sequence goes on from OW971950.1 coordinate 4,102,151, forward strand.
TAACTATCTTTTTGGTTACATTGCTCCATATTATATTGCTAAGCAAATTAAACAATCCCCAATTGTCAAGAACTAACTAAGAACTAAAAAGAATTCTAAGAAGTCTAGTGACGAGTAGCAGAACTACCGATACGACTTGATATCCGTATCGCCATCTATTTATTTTCTAGAGAGCCCTGATTTTCAAGCGTTAACCCCTCTTATCTGCTCTAATGAACACGCAACGCACTAGCGCTTACGCACATCGAGCAACCGGTCTGGTCTGCTGGCTGAGTGATCCACTCACACCATGTGGTATTGAAAATTCTCACTGTGCTTCACAAGGCGCGTTTAGCTGGATAAAACTAGGCAAACCGTCCATATTACTACCTACATACCAACACTTTTCTTAACGATTGTACCGCATAAAAATTTTCCTGTAGGAAGTTTAATGTAAACAATAAAAAAAATTACCGCACTGACTCACATTATCGTTATGATTTTCCTCAATCGAGAGCTTTATAAACTTCAGCTTCTAAATGTCGCAACATTAATCCATCACCACTCGAAGATGTATATCCTACTAGTAATTGTTGCTTTGAAATCAGTTAGTACCCACGATATTATAGTGGGTTCCAGTACTGAAGGGAAAAAAGTCTTCGACGAGCATTTCCAGGCAAGCCCGGCAGTTTGGAGACAAGCACAGAACGTCACGATCAATACTACTGACGACGAAGTTATCAGTCGCATAGTAGTCACAGATCTGAGGGAAGACAAGGATGGAGATGCCACTATTGTTGATGGAGGAGAAGGAGAGAAGAAAGTTACAATACAACTAAAAAGCCCGACTTTACTTCGAGGATATGATTTTAAAGTTGAAGTATACGCTGCACCGAATAAAGTATTCCAGAATGGACCATTACATCCTAGTGAAATCAAGACAAATGCTGGCAGTTTGAATACTCCTGGAAGTAGGACTCCACAATCTGTTGATATAACAACACGATTACCTGAAACACCAAAGACACAAGGATTTCCAACTAATACTGAAGTAAAGCCAGGTAATGCAAGAGCAACTCGTGACGCAGAAGTTAAGAAGCAAGAAGAATACAAACCAAAAATAGAGTCACCTTCAGTATTTGGATTTAACAAACCTACAACAAGTATAAAGCCAATTCAAGGCAGTAATGTGCCCGTCACTGTAAGTAGCAGACTGTTTACTGAGGATTCAGAAAACGACGACGAAACTACCAAAAGTTTATTATTTAAAGATAAAAAGGCAAATGACGAAGCTAGAAATGTTCGTGACACTAATAAAGATGATGCTACTACTAAAAATACGCCCAAAATTGGAAGCTTTAATAGTAAAACTACGACAACACCCACCACACCTAAGACGCTTAGTTTCAATAAGGCAAGCGAGGAAGCTAGACATGTTCGTGACACTCATGACGATGATGTGACTACCAAAAATACGCCAAAATTAGGAAATTTTAACAGTGCAACTACTGCGACAACCACGACACCTAAGACGCTAAGTTTCAACAAGGCAAGCGACGAAGCTAGACATGTTCGTGACACTCATGACGATGATGCGACTACCAAAAATACGCCCAGATTTGGAAGTTTTGACAGTCAAACAACTACAACATCTACCTCACCTAAGACGCCGAGTTTCAATAAGGCAAGCGACGCAGCTAGACATGTTCGTGAAACTCGTGACGATGATGTGACTACCAATAATACGCCGAAATTTGGAAGTTTTGACAGCACAACATCCACTACATCTAAGACACCTAGTTTCAACAACTTGAACAGAAACAATCCTGGTTCCAGTCACCCTGTGTTATTAGGAAATGATAAAAGAGATGCGAGGGCCACCCAAAATGACGAAGACGACCAAAATGTAAGTACTACTTTGAAACCAACCCAACGTAACCCAGTCTACACTCCAAATTTTGAAAGAAATGTTCCATTAGTCATTCAAAATACCGAAACTGACAAGAAGCCCCAAGACAGTTTAAAAAACCTAAATGATCAAAAAAGAAACGCACGTGACACAAAAGACGAGGCTAAAGAGATCAATACTCTAATAGCTGATAATGTTACAAATCCTATTGTGACAAATAAAAACGCTGAAAATGCTACCGAAGAAAGGAAATCACGCAGTGCTCAAGATGGGCCAAAAATACCGCCTTTCAATGTAGATGTTAAAAAAGTTACGTCTACAACAGCAGCTACGTTTGCGAATAAACAAGATGGTGGGATAGCTGAAGAAAAAAGCTCCCTAACACCACCTGGCGTTTTAAGTAGAGCACAAAGTTATCCCGTTCCATATCCGTATGAAAGTACTACTAAAATTGCATCGTCCACGAATTCTCCTTCTAAAAGAGATGCCGAAACTTCACAAGCTAAAGATGATAAAAATGCAAGTCTTATCCTGAAATCGTTTGGTAGTAAAAACTCAACAAGTCATGATCCTAAAACACCCGTAATATCTTTACAGTGAGTTAGAACATTTTGTTATTTTCTAGTACAAAACCACATGTATAAATGTCTATACATAAAAACTGTTTAAAACGTTGTTCAAATGGGACCCGAGACCTTTACAACTCCGAAAAAATATTATTTTGTTTAGTCTAACTCTAATATCGAAGTATTTGCCTGTTAACAAAAAACACTCATAACGTGTTTGCGATTAGGTAACCTCTGTTATCCCTTTACCTGTCCCTATAAATAAAACAATAGATAAACAATTGACCTGGGAGGAATTCCTCCCAGTAACAGGTAAGGGGTTATATAGTTTTTGTAACCTTTTTATTGAATTTGTCTCTACCTGTCATAGCTAAACAAAAGTACGAAATAATTTTTGCTAAGATGTTTGATTTTTTTCTTAGAAAAATTTTCGGTCTATTAAAATACTCGGCTTTATAAAAATATTTCAAGTAACACAAATGTCTATGATAGCTGTTGGGTGATAGTAAATACAAGTACCTATGTTAATCTTTACTATATAGAATTATATTATATTTTGCCAAATAAAAGCTTAAAAATTAAAATAAACATTTTATTTTTTATCTCAACAGTTTAAAAGTGTAAACATGGTAACAAATTGGAATCCTTATGATTTTACAATGAGTATTATTTACTTAAATTAAATACCTACATAAGTATGGCCTTAAGTGGAAAAGGGGTATTTAAATAGTGATGGATTGCTAGTCGCATCACCTATTGACATTAACATGATTCAGATTCTCGCCAATTCGCTCGCTCGGCTTCTACGATCTACGCGGAAAAAGAAGCAGCCGGTACATTCTACATTTTTTTTATTTTCTCGTAGACCAGCATGGAATCTAATATATAGATCCAGTTTTCTTGCCTTTTTTTTCCATTTCCATTAAAATCAGTTTTTTTTTCCTTCTTTATGTGACTAAGATTATTTTCGAGAATACAATATATTTCACACGGTGGCAATTTTTTTTCTAGCTCAGTCTTAATTGACACAATAATCTTTTTTTCCTTACTTGAAAATTGAGCAAATTACTGTATTACGGAATAACTTTTTATTTAATATTAATTGGAATTAATCGAAGTTACCGAATGCTTTGAACCAAAAACTAAACTTCTTAACTTAGAAATTTTTGGATCAACTTTAGTCGATGTTACTGAACTAAACTATTTTCTACAAAAATATTTTGGATATCGGAAATAAACCGACCATCCATAGAAAATCCGTTCGGCTGAATTTGTATGGGAGGGCAATTTTTTTTTTAAAGTAGTATAATGGACTAAACTTGCTCCAAAAATTTGGCTGATGGTTAGTCATCCGGTATGTTTCATAAATTATTCATAAGATTAAATATACGCATGCTTAAATGTATCATATACAAAGAAATTACATACAAACTAGAAAAACTACGAATAACAATTTCGTAAAAAAACATCATTGAAAATTAAACCTAATGCCACTGTGTTAACCCTTTTACCGCGAGACTTTATATCGGTTGCCGTGCCCCCAGCGCGAAGGGTTGTAAATCTAAAATAAATACCTACAACCGAAAAGGGATGTGGATACTTCAGTTATGTGACGGTTTTTTTTTGTCGGAAATATCCGACGCTCGCGGAATGGGCACGACAATGTTTGTCGGATAAATCCGGCGTTCGCGGTGAAAGGGCTTATGTTTAAATACCTAACGTTCCCAAAAAATTTACCTAGAGTTCCCTCCATCTCTTTCCCGCAAACTGCTAATATAATAAGGTGTAGATAGGGATGGAAGGAACTCGTAATATATTTCGGGAACGGCAGTAAGCATTATAGATTGTTTGTAATTTCTTTTATCTAATATTAGTGTAAAGGTCAACAAGAAAATCAGACGACCGGGAATGATGGCGCCACCATGTTTTTTAGGGTTCAGTAGTAAACAAGTAAACCTTTTGTTTTGCCATGTCTGTCTGTCTGTCCGTCGGCGGTTTTACTCAGGGACTATAACTAATTATAAGCTGTAATTTGTTATAAGTATGTATAATCACGCCAAAAAAGTGGTAACATAAGATATTTAAAAAAATATTTTTTTAGGTTAGCTCCCATACATACAAGTAGGTAGTCATTTTTTTTCTCGACTAACCCATCGTGTAGGGTATCGATGAATAGTTCTTTCAAAAATATTGTGTAGTTGCGATTACTAACTACAAAATATAATTGTAGTTAGTAATTATATACGGAACTCTACACTGCGCGTGGCCCGACACACACTGGGCTGGTTATTAATCTGCTACGGGCGGTGCCATGTTAAATTAGTCCTGTTTTTTTCCACAATATTTATTACAATATTTTTACCCGAGTGCCGCCAGAGTAGGTAATGTCTTTTGATATAATGTAAGGGGTTTTCTGTGACTAACATCTTATTATATTTATACAACTTACTACCTGTACCTTAACCCTTTCACCGCGAACGTCGGAATTATCCGACAAACAATTTAGTGCCCAATTCGCGAGCGTCGGATATTTCCGACAAAAAACCACTTAACTACAACTATTGCACATAACTTAAGTATCCACATCCCTTTTTGGTTGTAGGTATTTATTTTCTATTCACTATGCCTCGCGCTGGAGGCACGACAATTGATATAGTCTCTTGTTGAAAGGGTCAGTTATATTTTGTTAATATTCATATATATTAATTAACTGCATGTCATAAAACTCGCTTGCCGTTCCACTTTTCGATTGCGATACCGGACAGGATTCATAGTATCATAAGACAGTGACTTTTAGTAGTTATGATGTACAGTTTAGTAGTTAGAACTGATGTACAGTATGAAATACAATAAATGATTATAATTTAATTGAACACGAATCCTGAACATTTAATGGTAGGTCGGACTTGCCAAGTCCTCCAGAGCACGGCTTAGAACCGGTACCAAAAGTATAGGTTATGTACCGGTATTTATAAGTTTTTTTTTTATTTCGATACCTGGGTTCGTGTTCTAAATGGGTATCGGTACTCCTACTTTAAAGTACAGGTACCTGTTGAAATCTGTACTTGTACCTGCTGGTATCTGCTTTCTCACTCTGACGTGATTTGTACTGGTACTGGTACCGGTATAGTACCGATACTGACGGAAAAATAGTACCGATATAGATAGTACCGGTACTTTATCTGGTACCGGTACCGCACCAGGGTCAATGGTACCAGTTCCCATAAATACGGGCATTTCAAGCCTTGCTCCAGAGAGCTCACAAGCGAAACCGGGCTAAATGCTCTCGACACAACACCACCCACCGGACAGTTCTCGAAGTGATTCGCGAATCTCTTGTCATTCCCCGTTTAGATATCGAAAATATACCTACAAAAATTTCTCGAGCTCATCCGTGCTTCAGAAGGCACGTATAAGCTGTTGGTCCCGGCCGTCATCATTGTATGACAGTTGTCAAGCTATGTCAGATGCTTTTAGGCAACCTGAAAAATCTGACACCAGTGTTGGCCACTTACATACACGAAAAACAAAAACAACCTACATTATTACTATGCGCGTGGCAACCACTCCGATCCTTGTAGGAGTAATACAATATGTAACAAGAACCCTGTCCGATCCTTGTAGGAGTAACTAAGACCGTCAATATGAAAAACTTTTCCTATGGGGCCAATGCTTGAAACTCGAAAAAAACCGTCATTTTCATACAAAAGTGTTCGGCCGGCCCAGCAATTTGTATGAAAATGACAATGTTTTCCTCGAGTTGAGCAAATTATACTTTTTTATCGATTCATTAACTTTGGTTTTTAGTTAATGGCAAAAGACAGTTTTAGAAGTAATAAAAAGTTCAAAAAATAATATTACCATAGGGATTTCTTAAAAAAAAAAAGCTTATTTTGTTATCCCATTCCCGCATAGCTGTTGTAGTGGGAGGTGACTTGCTCGCCCAAAAGGAAGATGTTCCCGAAAGACATGGGGTTGCGCGAGAAACCGCCGCTCCAACGGTGTATTTTTTTATCTTTTTTTTGATGTGTCAGACATAGTTTCCCTCGGACGGCATTTCCTACTTCACCGGACAAGGTTTGAGGGGCGAGCCAGAGGCTCGGCTTCATATATTTATAAACTACTAGGGGTTACCCCAAGGGGTTTTCCCCTTTGGAGCCCTTTGCGTTGCTGCTCCTCGGCTTTGGGCGCGCTAGGGAACTCCAGCGATGTATTGTCAGAAGTTGTATATATTAATAGGGCGAACTCTAAAATTGAGATGTAGGATACTGCTGGCGCCATCTCGTATGCTTTTAGTGAACTATGGTATCACTTCATTCATTGTTGTTTGTGGTTGTAGTTCCTCGTAGTGGCGTAGAGGTCGCCACAGCTGTGAGGCCTTAAAGATTAACTTCTTAGTCATACATAACTAAGGAATGTACAGGCACATCTTTAGGAATGTTGTTGCGGCCGTTGAGAGACTTCAGCTCCATCACCACAAGACATCCAATCACCTCCGCTCCGCACGTTCTGGAACACAAGTTTAATGGTATTAATTCAGCTAAAAAGCCATCGTCTCACGTGGTAAGGGCACGTCATGAGGAGGAATGCCGAAAATCTGGCTAAACAGATGGTCCATGCGGAGGAGGAGGGCTGCAGAAAGATAGCAAGACCGAGACGTGGAAAGAATGTGTAAGGACAGATATGAAGGAACGAGGGGCTAGTGCAGATATGGTGAATGACAGAAAGAAGGGGAAACAGTTGACATACAGAGCCGACCCCAAATGGCGAAGAAAATAATGATGATGATGGTATTAATTCGAAAGCCGAGTCGGATTCGTCGAAAGACCTCTTCCTCGAAGCTGGAACTTCCTGCCTGGATCAATTGACCCAGGTAGATGTACTAGTCTACAACATCGAGGGTGGAGCTCCCAACACAAACAAGTAGTGGCGCGACATGGGCATTCAACATTATTTTCGTTTTGTCCATGGTCATTTTAAGGCCCACTTGTTGTTAAACTCGATTTAAGTCTCCGAGCATAGTACTTAAGTCTTCCATCAATTTTGCCATGAAAACGATATCGTCGGCAAATCGAAGGTGAGTGATTTACTCGCCATTGATGTTGATGCCAAATCGTTCCCAGTCCAAAAGCTTGAAGGCATCTTCCAGTGCAACGGTGAACAGTTTTGGAGATATAACGTCTCCCTGTCTTACACCTCTTTGCAGTGGAATAGCAATCGTACACTGCTCCGGTACTCGAACTGACATAGTGGCGTTACTATATAAGTACTTCAACACTTCGATATACCGATAGTCAATACGGCATCGCTGGAGAGACTGAAGCACGGCCCACGTTTCGATCGAATCAAAGGCTTTTTCATAGTCCACGAACCCTAAGCATAACGGCTGGTTACACTCCCTCGTCTTCTCTATAACCTGCCGCAACGTGTGAATGTGGTCCGTGGTACTAAAGCCTTTACGAAAACCGGCTTGTTCGAGGTCCTGGAAGCCATCAAACCTGTTTGCGAGACGATTCATGATGACCCTCGAAAACAACATACATGACTTAGGAGCGTGATCGGCCTATAGTTCTTCAATAGGGTGTTATCTTCCATTTTTAAAGTACAGGACCACTACGCCCCTGTTCCACGTTTCTGGCGTTACGCCCTCAAGCAGAACAGAATTAAAGATCCTCTGAAGGACTTTCAGTACCGGCCGGCGTTCCGCCCGTTTTCAGAAGCTCTGCTGTAATTCCATCCTCGCCCGGCGCCTTGTTGTTTTTGAGCTGTTTGAGGACCATCCTAATCTCCATTTGTCCGCTAGGTTGCGAAACGGAAGTATACAGCTGTCCATAAAACCTCTCGATATCTGCCAGAACCCCTTCCTTTGTCAACACCACGCCACCGTCCTCCTTCTTCAACTCCATCAATCGGTTTTGCCCAACCGACATAGCTTTTGCGAACACTTTGGAGCCTTTGTTCTGCTCGATCGTCTCCTTAATACATTTAGTATTAAAAGAGCGGATATCGTGTCGCAAGAACTTTTGTATACGTCTGTTAAGCTGCCGATAAGATTCAGCAGATTTCGGCATCTTCGGAGGTCTGCAGCGGCCTTGATCGTCGTTCTGCCATTAAGTCTAGGGTCTGAGCAGAGATTTTTTGAGGTTTTCGTTTGGGGCGGGACCTAAACGCCTTCGATCCCACCGCTTGGACAGCTTCTACAAACCCTTGGTTTATCTCGTCCACTGTAACGCAATCCTGAAAGCCTTTGAAGAGATTTGATAGTTCAAGCTGGAAGCTTTCGGAATTTTTAATTTGGACCTGCGACGGTCGGAGTGTCGACTTCATCAGCTGCGACCTTTATTCGTCTCTTCGTCGTTAGGATAAAGTCGATTTCGGTCTTAACAGGGGGCTGGTTCTTCTTTGCTGGACCTATCCAGGTCCACTTTCTTAGCGGCGGCTTCTTGAAGAACGAGTTCATCGCAAAGAGTCCCTCTAGCTCCAGATAATCAGCTAGCCTACGTCCCCTGTTATTTCGCACTCCGTATCCGAAGTTTCCCCGCCTCAACTCTCCATCCATCTCCATCGCCTCGCTTGCCCAGTTTTGCGTTGAAATCCCCCATAACAACCGTAAAATAGGTTTCAGAAGTATGTATGATGTATTCATGTCCTCATGCACTTCATCCACCTCTTCATCGGAGTGATCCTCAGTTGGCATATATACCTGTATGACCTTCAGCGAGTATCTTTTAGATACTCTGAGTATCAGGTATATATCCTGCTAGAAACACTCTCGATGGTTGTGACGTTGTTAATGAGAGACTTGTGGACGAGAAACCCGACACCATGCTGGGACCTCTTTTTCTTCTTCCTGGTGATAGTTTAGGTTACCAGACTCTAGGGTTGTCGTGCCTTCGCCCTCTCTTCGGACTTAGACAACCCCACAATGTCCCACCGTAACTTAGTCATTTCCTCTTCCACCTCAGCCAGTTTCTCGTCAGTCCTCAATGTGCGGACATTGTGTGTTACCAGGGCCAGTATTCGCCAGGGGTGGTAGCCGGATCCCATCCGGGGATCTTAGCACTCCCTGACCCGCCGTTACCATGATCGCTACCGGAGTCAGGGCTGCCGGGTACTGGGTGCCCGGTCATTTGGTTTCTATCCATGAGGGGATATTGCCATACTCGCCACGCTTGGCAGGCAGGTTGGCAAGCGCAGTGGGAGTCACTATCGTACTTCCGACGCTGCTGCCCATCGAAAGTCTGTTCATCTTCAGTGACGCAAATATTTTACTCGCCTTTTACGACATCCACAGGAGGAAATGGAGTGGTTCTATTCTAGGCCGGAAACCGCACGGCACCAATCAATCCGTGTGATTTGTCCCTATATATTTTTATCGATTAATTCCTAATATGGATGTGGACTAAAAAAACTTTTTTGGCAATAATTTTTCAAATAATGACGAAGATAAAACGCATTTCCATGCGCTATGTCTTCGTAAGTTTTTACTACTTTGCTAAACTAAAAAATATGGGTCCATTATTTTGAAATGAAATGAAATGAAATGAATTTTATTTAACACTTAAGTGACACAATTGTTACACAGTTGGCCCCACACTAGGCAACATGCCTGTCCTGTGGTAGCCAGTTCACGATTCCAATCTGCGTTAAAGAATAAATGCCGACAATGAGGTTTAGTAGAATTACAATTACAAATAATATGAAACAAAGAGTACAAATAATATGAATTACAATTACAAAGAATATAAGTGTTAGAAAATTAAACAATATTAAATTACACATAATTTTGCCGGTTTTTAAAAATACATTTCAATATTACAAACACGGGAGATGCTTCACATACCTGTTTTATACTTACTTAAGAGATATTTGGTATTAGATAGCAAAATAATGAAAAAAAAAAAAAAAAAAAGGTTACTTTACAATTTTTAAAAATTGCTCGGCGTCAATGTAATCCCACGTTAGCAGAAGGGACCTAACGATGAGCTTACATTTTCCTGGACTTGACTCTTTGATATCACACTTAGATGCTAGTTTATTGTAAATAAAGTTCGAAATAAATGGGTTGAACCGCTGGGCAAATGAGGTACTGTGCACGAGTGAGGATTTAACCCTGAATATTCGCTTTTTTAACATAGCTTCGTAGTTAGGTGATTTTAATACTTGTTTATGCTTATCTAATGCTACCTTTAGAATATACAGTTTACGAACACTAAGCACCTCAGCCTCCTCATATAAAAGAGTTGTAGGATGACGGTATGATTTTCGCAACATAACCTTTAATACCGCTCTTTGGGCACGTTCTAGCCTAATCAAATGGGTGGGGGCTGCACTACCCCATACCACGATACAATAAGTTATTACTGACTGGCAAAGTGCCAGGTAGACACTTTTTAGCAATGGGTAGTTGGCAGCTTCTCTTAGGAGCTTCATTGTGTAGATGAGCTTACGCACTCTTGCGCACGTGGCATCTATGTGTGCTGAGAAAGTGAGCCTCTCGTCAAGGAATACTCCCAGGTATCGAAATGTGTGCGACCTCTCAACCGTCTCACAGTTTGCGTCAGAACAAAACAGATGTCCACTTGTGCATTTGTGAAGTCTGATTATTGGGGATTGTTTTGGAGCTGAAGCTTCAGTTTTATAAAAGCACATGAATTTTGTTTTTTTAACATTTAGCGTTAATAGATTGGCACTGAGCCACTCCGACACCAAGGATACCCCCTGTTCTACTTCACGGAAGCACATATCCCAGTTTTCACCTGAAAATAAAATCGCTGTGTCATCAGCATAGCATACTATGGAGCTCTGGGACGATGCATGGGACGGCAAATCATTTATATATGCCAAGAACAAAGTAGGCCCTAGTATGCTCCCTTGAGGTACTCCAAAACGAACCGGTTTACGCTCGCTTACGTCTGATTCGACCTTAGTACATTGATATCTATCGCTAAGATAACTGGAGAACCAGTCTAAAGCTATTCCTCTCACTCCCATACTTTCAAGCCTCCTTAGAAGTATTGGTATAGACACTGTGTCGAACGCCCTTGCTAGGTCGAGGAAAAAGCCGACACATGCTCGTCCCTTATCAAGATGTGCAGCCACGGTTTCTACTAGTAAAGAAACTGCATCTTCTGTGGATTTTTCTCTCCTAAAACCAAATTGCGATTCTGATATCAGTTTGTGTTTTTCCAGGAAAGATGTTAACCTTGAGTTTACTAAACCTTCTAAAAGCTTTGACAGAGAGCTGAGGAGAGATATAGGCCGGTAATTTACCGGATCGTCTTTGGTGCCACTCTTATGAATAGGCGAAACAGCCGCCGTTTTCCAGATATCCGGAAATTTACCCGTAAGAAAGCTGAGATTAAATATATGTGCCAGGGGCACAGCTATTGTTTTACCAATAAGCTTTATAATCCTATTTGTAATGCCATCAAGACCAGGTGCGCTATCTGTTTTAAGATTATTAATGCGAGACAATACTTCTTCGGCATGTGTTGGGGCCAGGAAGAACGACTCGACTGGACTGCTAGCTAGGGTTATTCTGGAGGCTAAGTCTTTTTCAGTCTCTTTTCTTTCATTTAATGTTTTTTTAGCCAAAGTCTCTCCTATTGTTGAGAAATAGTCATTACAATGGTCCAAAGATGCAACAGGCGTGTCCTTAATTTTCGTAAGTTCGCATGGCGTTGATTTTTGCTTACACGAATGAGTAACGGTACCAATATGTTTCCAGAGCTTTTTAGGGTTTCTTAGATTGTCATTTAGCAGTTTTGAGTCATATTCTGATTTGAGTTTTCTGAGCAGAGTATGGTAAAAGTTTCTATATCTTGTAAAAGTTTGTTTTAAGACCGGGTTTTTTGGGTTTTTTCTAACTTGAGAATGTAGTTTATCTTTGTGGGCCGCGCATCTTAAAAGACCGGGTGTCATCCATGGCTGGATGTTAAACTGCTTGTGACTAATTTTGACTAATTTTGAGTTATTTGTAATGACTTCTTTAACTAAACCTTCAAGTATTTCAGCTGCCAATGAGGGGCATTTGCTTGCCATAATTTCCGTCCAATCAACGCGTTCAATATCCTCAAGTAGTCCTTTGTAGTCAACCTTGGTGCGAAAACGATTCTTGGTTGTTTTTCTACATGACACATCGAATGCAACACCTGCCATTTCTATATGGTGGTCAGTGAGGCCAGTATGACAAACTATTGATGTGGCTGTTGTTCTATTTGGGATGTAAATATGATCTAGGCAATTATTGTCTCTAGTAGGGACGGTGACTGTTGGGATGTAGCCTAACTGAGCCATGAGAGAGGTGTATGCTAGGGCCTTATCTTTATCTTTGTCAGTGATGCTTTGTTCGCAGATATTAATGTTCATATCTCCGGCTATGATCAGTGGTGATTTTTGTTTACGTACTAAGGATTCTAACGAATGGAGAAATGGAGAAACTTCAGTGAAAGAAGGTGACCTGTATATTGCCATCAAAGAGAATACACCCGGGATCTCAGCAAGAACACAGTTTGCTTCATCAAGAGGCATTTCTGAAAAAATTGGAGAAAAATTACTTTTTATGTAAACTACAACGCCACCACACTTATTTATAAATTTTCTGGAGCGAAACGATGTGTACCCGGGAATCTGAGGAATTATGGAATCATCGTCAATCCAACATTCCGTGAGAACGATTGCGTCAAATTTGATATTTAGTCTTGCGAGCACTATAAGGAAAGCATTGAAGTTTTTTTGTAAGCTTCTTATATTTATGTTTAATATTTTGAGACTTTTCGACGACAAAATTTGTTCGCATTGTTCAGCAGAATCGACAGTATGGCATGGTATAACAAATGCGTTATCGATTTCTTGAATCAAATCTAAGGTGGCCGTAACCGGCCCCAGTAAATGATTTCTAGATTTGTGGTATTAAAAATTGCCATACTATAGATTGTTACGGAGAAATTCGAGTTGAAGAAGTTGTCGCACGAGTGTCGCAATAAAGATATTTTGTAATTTAAATACGAATTTAATATGTGAGGCATCTCCATTACTACTATGAACAATAATAACTCTATTATGTACAGGTGCTTGAAGAAAGACGTAAATGTGTTGACCGTGCGTAGGCCCCCTTGCAGATCAGAAAGCAACCCCAACGTCAGATGACCGCATGGATCTATGCGCTGCTGACCCGGCCTCGGGCCCTCCCAGGCAGCGGATGTCACTCGTTGACGTGATGCGAAGAGCTGAGGCTTTTTCGTGTTTTTTGATGTAAATATAGCTGTTTTTGACCCAGCAGAATCTGTATCCACACTCCTGGGCGCGTTGTCGTGCAGCACGAAATAACTGCCTATTCTCAGCTGTCAATCTCTCATTTACATACACTTTACGAGTCGGGCCATTTTCAACAATGTCTTTACTATCAAGCGTTCTTCGTGATCTGGCTGCTGATAGAAATTTGTCACGCGCGGTTTTTGTTGTAAATCGCACCACAATAGGGCGCGGAAAACGCTTTTCTTCCGAATCTTGGGTAACGGATTTCCTTTTGGGACCAACACGGGCTGCGTCATCAATGTCTGCCGCTTCCAATTTAAGCCCGATCTTGGTAGCCGCAACCATAGTCAGGTGCACCGGTTCCTCGCCGTCAACCTCGTGGACACCCAGAACTTCGACCTCGTTTCTTATGGCCTGCTGTGACATCAGAGCAATGCGTTGTTGAAGAGTCTGAACCGTGGTCTCTAATTCTGCATTTTTGCGCTCCAGGGTCTCCTGTTTGTCTTCCAGGATCTCAATCCTATTTTCTTTTTCGAGCAGTGCCGTCGAGAGAGCCTCAAAGCGGGAAGTCACATCCATTCGAAAGAAGTCCATGTCCGATCGCATCCCTCGTATTTCGCTGGTCAATATTTTAATGTTTTCGGAAGCTGAGACTTCCTGTTTTTCCTGGGGTTTGACAGAGGTCTTCCGCAAGGTGACATTCTCAGACTCAGTGGTCGTTGGTATACTGAGACGAAGGGGAGTAGTTGTGTCTCCTGTCTTCCTTCTAGCTGCTCGGCATTCTGGACAAATCCAGATAGTGATATCATTAGTCGATAGGTTAGTAGCTTTCGTACAGGTCAGGTCGTAGATCTTCTTGCAGGAGCTGACCGTACAACAAATATATCGGCCTCTTATTACCTGACGGCAACCGGCACAAGTATGACTTTTCGGTGTAGAATCCATTGTGGTATCCCTTTACAACTGTACAGATATCCTCGTATAAAAAAAAAAAAAAAAATTTGGATGATGTAGTTGACGGACTAAATGAATTTAAGGGTTGTGGACTGGGGAAACAGTATTTACACATCCATTATGGCCACTTATACCCTCACTTCCTAGCAAAAACCAGAAACCTCGTCAAATCACACAGGTTAGATAACGGGCTCTGAAGCGTTACCGCTGAGGATTCAACCGGTAATACGGGAGGATTATGATGACACTCACTTACCTGCAAGAACCAGTAACCTCGTCAAATCACCTAGGTTAGGTAGCGGATCCCGGGCTCTGAAGCGTTACCGCTGAGGATTCAACCGGTAATACGGGAGGATTATGATGACACTCACTTACCTGCAAGAACCAGTAACCTCGTCAAATCGCCTAGGTTAGGTAGCGGACCCCGGGCTCTGAAGCGTTACCGCTGAGGATTCAACCGGGAATACGGGATGATGATGATACTCCCTTACCTAAGAAGATGAGTTGCTGCTGTGATGGAGCCGCCGGTAGCTATGAGGTCGTCCACGATGAGACACCTCAGGCCAGGGCGGATTGTGTCCTTTTGGATTTCCAGCACGTCCTGAAAAAAGTTTTATGTCTTGTCACAGAATAAGTACTAGTACTCACGTACAGAAATTTTGCTCAGAAAAGAAATTCAAAGAAATATCTACTCAATGTGGTTAGCGCTATGGTTTGATTTAGCTCGCGTCAGAACTCAGTACCTCTTCGTTTAGATACCTAGACATCCATTGCAAGCCAATTTCATTCTTATTCCTCTTGACAAACGAGTTATGTAACTGAAATTTCCCCTCCGAAATGGTCGCCGCGCGCATAGTATATGTATATATTTTCGATGCCTTAACAGGGAGTGGCAAAGGCCTGGTCTTGTTCTGATACAATACAATATATACATACGAGTATACTCTTTATTGCACCATAAACAAAAGGAAATATAAAAAACAGAACAAAACAGGCCAATTGCAAGTAGGAGTCGCGCATGAAGAAAATCACGTTTTTATGTATGCGAACTTTGTATGCACTCAAATATTTATTTTTGTAAATTCTTAACTATTTGTTGTTATAGTGACAACAGAAATACATCTGTGAAAATTTCAACTGTCTAGCTATCGCAGTTCATGAGATGCCTGGTGACAGACATACAGACAGACGGATGGACAGACGGACAACGGAGTCTTAGTAATAGGGTCCCGTTTTTACCCTTTGGGTACGGAACCCTAAAATCAGAAATATGACAGTAAACGTCTCTTCCAGTAAACCTTTGGGTAGAGAGATAAGTGAATTTGAGAGATAGGCGGTGCAGTATCACATATATGATACGTCAGTATGATGATGGTATGTGTGTCTCAGTTGGACTATATGATCCGCTGTTTGACACTACCTTTAGCTGTTTTATGAAACAGCTGAAATCATTCAGTTGGATCGTCAATGTGTTATGTTACAAAACAGCTAACCGCATGTTTGGACCAGGTGTAGGTTGCCATGATTAAATAAAACTAGAGGTTTTGTCAAACAGCAGATTATACAGTCCAACTGCTAACTACTTGTATTACCTACTTTTAAGTTAAATAAGGGTCAATTTTATGCATCAAATATAAATACCTTCTTACTTTACATACATACAGTATCATCATCGACGTTCAGAAAAAAGCATTTGATTTTAGTTGTTGTAAACTAGCAAATTAGTAGAAATTACATAAAAGATATTGTATATGGTTTAAATCTGCGGAAAACATATACCATTTTAAATCAATATATGTTCCACTTAGTTAAGTCTTTACTATATTATATTATGTGCTTCAAGATAAACAAGTTCATCCTTCAGTTAAATAGCTTGTTAAGATATGAAAACATATTATACAATGTGTCCGGTCAGCGGTGTCGGAGACTTTGGGGGGATGAAATACGGTATTTTTTATCGACAAATCACCCCTCATAAGTAGTTTTTCTCCTACCATAATAAGATGGCAGCCATTTTGTTTTTTTTTAAATCGAAGCACGAGTTTTATACTAAATTAGCCATAGCTTCCTATGTAGAGGTCCTAGAAACACAAAATAAGTCTCATTCGAAAGCGAAACATGTAGACCATAAACTATTGGTAAAAAAATGCTAATTTTATTTTTAAAAAGAACCAAAAAAATTGCTAAAAGAAAATAATTATGTAATTATTTTGCATTTTTTTTACAATATTAGGTTTAAAAAAAAATCTAAGCTGTTGGCCTACATTTTTTTTATGTCTAAACGATAGAACAGTATGTCCCCTAAATAAAACAGCATACATCTTAGCCCTAAGTTACATAGTTCAGAAGCTATGATGGTTTGAATAGACCCCTTATTGTCTAATCCGGCAGTTGAGAAAGAAATAAAACAAAATACTTAGTCTTCACGACATTTATTTTGGCAATAAAAAAAAAACAATGTTTTAACCATTGTTGTAGAGACTAATTAGGACCTGGTGATGAAGATGATGATGATAACCATTGTTCGAAATGTCCTCCGTGGTGTTGCAGACATGCTGTTGCTCTTACTGCTACATGTTGCGTAGAGCGTCTTATCATCGCTTTGTCATTCTTTAATTCATTTCCGACTTGAATAATTTTGTTAATTAGCTCCTCGCGTGTATTTGGCACGTCGACATAGACTTTCTGTTTCATTGTACCCCACAAGAAAAAATCAAGTGGGGTCAAGTCCGGTGAACGCGGTGGCCAAGCGATTGTTCCACCGCGTCCAATCCACGGCGTATAAAATTCATTTAAATGGCTTCGTACATTCGCAGCGAAGTGTGCCGGAGCTCCGTCCAGTTGTAGAGTCATGCCTATCCTATAAATCAGTAGTATTTCCATTAAAGCATCCAGAAAGTCGGTTTCCAAGAACTCTAGAAATCTATGGCCATTCATCGTGCCTGGCAAAATTAGTGGGCCAATTAAAATATCATCAATCATTCCTGCCCACACATTTACTGAAAATTGGTGTTGAAAACTGCTTGGTCTCACAGCATGAGGATTATCATGGAGCCAAAGATGCTCATTGCGATGGTTAATGTAAAGTATTTTGTTTTATTTCTTTCTCAACTGCCGGATTAGACAATAAGGGGTCTATTCAAACCATCATAGCTTTTGAACTATGTATTTTAGGGCTAAGATGTATGCTGTTTTATTTAGGGGACATACTGTTCTATCGTTTAGACATAAAAAAAATGTAGGCCAACAGCTTAGATTTTTTTTTAAACCTAATATTGTAAAAAAAATGCAAAATAATTACATAATTATTTTCTTTTAGCAATTTTTTTGGTTCTTTTTATAAATAAAATTAGCATTTTTTTTACCAATAGTTTATGGTCTACATGTTTCGCTTTCGAATGAGACTTATTTTGTGTTTCTAGGACCATTTTATTATGGTAGGAGAAAAACTACTTATGAGGGGTGATTTGTCGATAAAAAATACCGTATTTCATCCCCCCAAAGTCTCCGACACCGCTGACCAGACACATTGTATAACTTCACAGCAATATTTGTAAAGATAAAACAATAATGTTTTCCCTTTCATTGACAATAGTACTTATTTGAGTTGTAATCTAATTATAATTATTAAAAAAAATATGGATCATTATGATAAACTTTTACGTAAAGTAAAAAAAAAGTCTGTACAAATAAGTCATAGTACTAAAGTACAGATAGAATCACTCTTGGTTAGGGAATTCGCTAAATTAAAAACATTCTATCTACAGCTATCTACGGCTTAGGATCTAGAGACTCACTCAGAGAATTATTCAAGGAAATAGGTATACTAACCTTACCATCACAGTATATATTTGAAAACATACTGTATGTAAGGAAAAATATTTCCTCATACAATAAAGTAAGCGATTTTACCGTCAGAAACTTACGCAATAAGAGTGACTTAGTTGCCCCGTATTATAGGCTCAAAACAGTAAGTAAAACGTTTATGGGGAACGGTATACTTTTTTATAATAAACTGCCACAATCGGTCCTTGATATGCCTGACAAAAAGTTTAAAGCTTATGTAAAGAAGGTACTCTGTGAGAAGGCTTATTATAGGACCAATGACTATCTTAAAGACAACAAAGTCTGGCTTGAGCTTGGCGCGGGTCCCTCTTAAAGGTTTGTATACTCAGAAATGGTCATAATCTGGTACATTAAGTACATACTGAATTTACAACTTGATTTGACATTATTTAAAAATTTCGATATTAAAAAAATTAATTTAAATTATGACAACAACAATGTATACTCTGTCCACATATCAACTATAAATATTAATTTCATTGTGAGTTGACGTTCTTGGAGAAAATGCTGCAGTGCAGTTTGTTACCGCTTCTTCTGCACTAGCGCTTTGGAGGCGGCAGTAAACTTAGCTCTAAGTAACTTTTTGACGTCAACAATTAATTGTGCAATAAAACAAAGTGACGATTATTAAGAGATATTATAAATATCCTATGATAATAAAGATATATTTGAATTGAATTGAATTGACAAACAAAATGGTTAAAACCTAGTAACAAAGTTAGTCCTGTTTTTATAATAACACGGGTTTAGTTTGCACGCCGCGCATATGACTTTCGACTTATTTGCCTAGCGTACGTAGAACGAGTCAAAATGTACCTAACGTCTGCGAAGCGACGGACCATAACTCCTTATTTTTAGCTTGTCTCTAGCGATAAATTTTCAACAATTTCAACCTTAAGTCAATAAAAAAGCCTCGTTAGAGGGCTCATTAGTTTAGCACTTAATCATCATCAGGTCTTTTCAGTCTCCACTGCAGGAGCACAACCCGCTCTGTACTACCAGAGCCATACTTGGCCAGAGCAGCCAGAGGGTTCAGCCTACACTCTCCACACAGGCCAGACGGGTTGGAGAGGTTAGCATTTAATACTTTGCACTAATTAAGTTATGTAAGTAGGTAGTCTGGTGAATAGTAAGAAAAACTTTTTACAATCCTTGAATTTTTATATGAATGATTTGACTTTTGCCAATAGATAGGACCCTCTCTCTCATTCTAGCGTGTTCCCGGTTGCATCCTCAGCCAAAGCGTTTTGGAGCCCGAGGTCCGCTATCTAACCTAGGGGATTTGACGAGGTTACTGGTCTTTACACAGAGTGACTGCCGTCTGACCTCCGCAACCCAAATGGCAGACCAGAACCCAACCAAGCACGAGATGTTTGTGCTTAACACCTTTAGTCGCCTCTACGACATCCACAGGACGAGAGGGAGTGGTCCTATTCTAACCCGGAACCACACGGGGATATAGATAAGACCCTAAAATATACAAAACACAAACAAAAAAAAACTTACAGAGCCATATTCCAAGTCATATTGGTACGAAATCACATCTCCGGGCAGTTTCCCTTTCTTCCTCACGGGCAAGCTGCTCACTCCGAGCTCCATCGCCAAGGAGAACGAGAACAAGAACCCCCGGCTCTCCAAGCCCACTACTGCTTCCACTTGAGGGAATTTTGATCGAATTACTTGGATTAATAAACCTTGTAGTAGTTTGCATGTCTGGCCGTCTGATATGGCAGAGAAAATGTCCCTGGAAGATAAATTAAACGGTTTTATAGTCTATGTTGTGTGCATTTATTTAATAATTCCACAGCCCTATAAATACAATAGTCCACAGTCACTATAAGTACTATAAGTACAATAGTCACATATATAATACAATACAGATGTAAAGACAAGAGATGGACATATCTTGTCACAAAATGGCTTCAATGGGTCCAATGGACAAAAGTAGGGTAGGAAAACCAAGGAAAAGATGTGTGGATGAAAACGAATAGAGAAAAGTGGAAAAAAATAGAGGAGGCTTTTACCTCAAGGGACTGCATGTACAAGAAACTAAAAACAAATAACTAAAATCTCAAATTGTAACTGGAGTGTGGAACATGTGGAAATAAAAAGCTATAATAATAATAATAACAACTTACGGCCA
Source organism: Acrobasis suavella (assembly GCA_943193695.1). Lineage (NCBI taxonomy): Eukaryota > Metazoa > Arthropoda > Insecta > Lepidoptera > Pyralidae > Acrobasis > Acrobasis suavella. The sequence continues at coordinate 4,122,807 of OW971950.1, forward strand.
TATCAGCTTTTCATTTTATATACATTTGTAAACAAGTATTTAGAAAAGTTGCGAGTTTGTGAGTACAAAGCACCCTGAGTGTCAACAATCTAGTAGTATTTAATGCTCTTATAAGTTAGTGTATTCAATGTTTATGTAAAGTATTTAAAATAAAGAACTGTGCATAAACATGCTGTAAATACATAGTTTTGGAGTACAGTCTAGAACAGATATGTAGAAATTAGTATTCTTTTTGGGTTTCTAATAATGTAAAATAAAATAAAAAAATCTATGTAGAATTTGTTCTGCGGTAGGTACCATATTTAAATTGCGGAGTCACTAAGCACACGGCAGCGTCATAATTTAATGCTAAGAAATTCTGTGCAAATGCTCTCTTACAGGATGATAGTCACATCATCTATTTAAAGATGTGTGATTTTTTCTTATTTATATATATAAATGAGATATGCTAGAGCATTGCCACCAAGCCAAGTGCCAAGTGTGAGTCGCACTTGCGCACAAAGAGTTCTGTACCATTATTTTATAATATAAAAAAATCTCGTTTGTTGTATGGGAGCCCCACATAATTATTTATTTTGTTCTGTTTTTAGTATTTGTTGTTATAGCGGCAACAGAAATACATCATCTGTGAAAATTTCAACTATCTAGCTATCACGGTTCATGAAATATAGCCTGGTGACTGAATGAAAGACAGATGGATGGATGGATGGATGGATGGATGGATGGACAGTCTTAGTAATAGGGACCCGTTTTTACCCTTTGGGTACAGAACCTTAAAAAAGACAAAATACACAACAAAACAGTAAGGAGAAAAACAGACATACTTTCCAATATAGACCAACTAAAGTGGAGATGGGCTGGCCATATTTAGCACATTAACCAGAAAAAGTTGAGCAAAATGCTAACTCACTGGTATCCGAGAGACAGAATGAGAAAAACAGGAAGATAGTATACAAAATGGGAGGATGAGCTAAAACTCACTGCAGGCCTTAACTGGAGAAGAGTCACCAGAGACAGAAAGCAATTGAAATTGTTGGAGGACGCCTTTGCCAAGACGCACACTGAATTTAGAGACATCCTATAAGAAGCACCAACCCAAGTGTTCAGGATGGGCTTATACAAACAATACATGTAATTAAGTACTTACATAGGTAAGTTAATAGTTTGTACTAAATGACAATTTCTAAATAAGGTTTCACCAAAATGGGAAAATTCAGCATCCAAAAGTAATAAATAAATAAAAATATACAGACAAAACAGTCATAAAAAAACATAATATTATTTTGTATCTCCTTTGGGAATCATGGGTCTTTTCACCCCTGTCATGTTGTGTGGCGCTGCCGCCAAATCCCATTAATGGATATACCGGTAAAAATTTCCATTATGGACCGTCGAATTAAGGGCGGGGAGGGGGGGAGGGGGGAGGGGGGGGAGGGGGGAAGCCCCCCTGTGCCGCCCCCACCCCGCGGAGCCCCATGGTTACGGAGATATTAATGGTTAAAGTTTTGAGGTTAGAATTTAAATTTCCATTATAAATCATCAATTTAAAGGGGGAGGGGAGGGGTAAGGCAGAAGGGGTAAAGGGAAATACCCCCTGCACCACCCCCACCCTGTAAAGCCCAATGGTAACAGTGATATTCATGGTTAAAGTTTTGTCTCGGACTACCTAACTTTCTGTCCATAACTTATACTACATGATATAAAACACAACAAAGTAAAAAAGATAAGGCCCTTTAATCAATTTTATATACATATTTAATTGCCTTAATTAATTCCTCATATGGATCCAAGTGATTTATCATATTTCTTCGCCTCCATGAATACTCGCACAACCAATCAAAGAAATCATGCTTATTTTGATTTTGTCAAAATTGTTTTTTTAATCCTCTCCACTGGCTCTCAATACGCTGAGTGTGTGTCCCATCTGGTGCCACAAATTTTTTGTATGGGAATGAGACCTCTTTCTTCTGCAAACTCAATACACTGTTGATGTGTTCCCAATTTGGCAAATATTCTTCTCCAATTCCACATGGATCTGATAAGAAACAACAAAACTGTGATTTAAAATTACAACTTTGCAAAGGGACTTGAGGAATTTGGGGGAGGATTGCCAAAGATGCCAAACTTTCTTTACAGATATTTCTAAACGTTACATCTCCGGCGCTGCGGGAAGTGCAGCCCCTCCGCCCTTGCGTAAGAAAACACAGGCACTCATGCTCGCCTTCGCAGCTTCGGCTTGCTGGTCGCCTTCGGCGACCAGCCTCAGCCGCTACGGCTCGCATGGTGCCTGCGTTTTCTTACAGCGGGCGGGGGCTGCCCTCCCTCCGCGCCTCCGGCTATAAAAAACACTACGAGTATAGGGCAAACAAGACTACGTGAAGTCGGGGTTGGCCAATTCGGATTTGCCCATAAATTTCATGTGAATAAAATTGATTCTATATTCTGGGACAATTTTCACAATTTCTATAGCCAGCCCAAATGTTTAATTGTTATAAATTGGAAAAATTACCTTGATTTGTATTACTTTTCCAACATTATACAAAATTAATCAAACAAAACTTACCTTAATTCATCCGAGTAAGGATTAATTCTTCTGCCAGATGACCCAGTATATCGGGGCATCGCAAACTCCCCATCCTCGCCTTCCGATGAACTGCCAGCCTGTACTCCGATGGGACTAGCTATCCTGCTAGGGACAGAAATCCCACTGGGACCTGCGACTGGTTCATCGAGCACCGATGGTAATATAGTAGGCACAAGCGGCTCTATTGAGTCCATCACTCGCGCACTACTAACAGACGGCGTTGAAGAGGAGGCCGTGACAAGCGGCTCATCTGAGTCCAACACTTTCACACTCGACTCTTCACACACAGAAGCATGGGGCTTTGGAGACGTAATGGTAGCCACACGTTGTTGAACACAAACAGGAGTACGTTAAAATCACGATCTCGACTGCAAGAGCAACAAAGTATGACTGACGCTAATAACTGACAGATGAAAGGACGATAACGACGTCGTTCCGTTCCAAACAATGTAAACAATCAAATTCTTTGTTTTTGCGTAAATACTTAATATTTATTAATAATACAGCAACAATTATTGCTCGTTTAACCTAAAAATGCAAATATAATATAAATCATAATAAATATGTAAAAATAAATAACGTATTTAAAAAAAAATATAAACAATTCAAATTGATAACAAAAACCTAACCCAGAACGGAACGTTTACTGACAACTTCACGGAACGTGACCTGTCAACTTTGACGTCTGACAACCTATAAATTTGCAAATGGCGTGCTTTTTACCAAATTTGAATGGAAACTTTAGAAATTTATATCTCGTGAACTGTGAATTTCCGCAATTAGAAAATTTGTAAGAAGCTTTCTATTTATGAGTACTATCTATAAAAAAAAACTGGACTTCCAATTCGACGGTCCATAATGGAAATTTTAGCCTATAGTATTGTTATTGAGAGTACCTACCAAAATAATATCCCTTTTTTTGGGAAATCCGGAAAACTCTTTATCTTGGTCTTCAATTCAGCAACTTTTTGCTCATATTCAACATTTCCATCCATTATAAAATTAAAGGTATAACACAATTTTATCAATTAATTAAAAGTGAACTTCGGTAGATAACCTAAAACAAATGTTATTGAATAATTGGACATTATTACAAGGAAAACTACTTTTATACAAATTTCATAAATTGTGGTTTTATTTATATCTCAATACAATCTGTGCGTGCATTTTTAAATATATTAATGTACCTTTATTTTCGCATTCGAAAAGGACAAACCAAAAAATCTTATAATCAAAAGAACACCCGACGACACAACGCGAGTCGCGTTGTGTCGTTTGGAGATGTCGCGTTACGCGACATCTCCAAAGTGCCACTTTTCAAACGCGGAGTCACCTAAACGAATGGTTTTTCCATAGAAAAAACCGTTCCTTTAGTGACTCCGCGTTTGAAAAATCGCACCACTGATTGATTAGAGATAAGATGCAATGCAACAGCAAGCAATGTCAATGTCGACAAAGTCAAAACCGCCACTATTACTGTCACAGCTGTCACTGTCAAAGCTGTTTTTTTTGCTTGACCAAGCAAGACAAAACCTTTTTGAAGCACGGTTCCAAGCTCCAATCCAAAAACTTTTTTTTTTACCGACTTCCTAAAAGGAAGAGGTTATAAAATCGTAGCGATCTTTTTCGGGTTCCATACTCAAAGGGTAAAAACGGGACCCTTTTACCAAGACTCCGCTGAGAGTCCGTACATCCGTCTGACTATCTGTCAACTCCCATACTCAAGACCATAACTATCTAATTTGTGCTCAAGACGCCTGATGCCTGGCTGGACCGATTTAGAAAATTATTTTTTTGTGAATGAAAATCCCCATCTACCCACCAAACGGGTAGATACGAGTATTTACAATATGCATATCGGGTAAATACCCAAGCTTGGGTATATACCCGGGTAGATGCCCATCTCCAATTCTGCTGCCTGCCTGCCTGAATAATCCCGCGCATCCCGCGATTTAATGCATTTTTGATATTGTTTGTTGATCATAAGCAGTGTGCAATTAACCAAGTCAATCTAAATAAGAAAAAAAGAAACTGTCAATGTCATTCAGAAAGAAAGTCAAATCTGTCAAAATGATTAAAATCAAAACAAAATTCAAATCAAAAAATACTCAACGATTGTGCTCAACGATCAAAAACAGCAATTGATTGAAAAAGTAAATTTTTACTTGCCTGCAATAAACCCTCACATTGTTACGTTATGCTCAATGATTACATGGTTAAATAACCACGTATTTGCCATTGTTGTAGATTAAATAACTGGTCAAAATTTTCCCGCGCTTGGAAAGTGAAAGAAACTTTTGCACAACACAATGCTATCTACGGCTGATTTAGAAAGACTAATTGCAGTGAAAAGGCGTGAGATAGTGAAGGAGAAAACGCTTCTCGGCCTGGCCCAGAGCTCTACTGATTTGAAGGTAATTAGCAAACATTAATTGAACTCTTTGGAATGTGATGGCAACTTGTTGATACCTAAAAGATGGTATCGATTTTCCGTCGCAGTCGACTAGTTTGCGGTCAGTACTTCGTCTAGTGTTTTCATATCGATTTAACTGCACGCGTAACTCACCGCGGTGCCCTAAGATAATGTGTTTTTGAAGTAAATAATAGAATAGCAGTTAGTACTCAAATAGCAGTGTGCCTTGGTCAGACAAATTACTTAACGAACGAAGGTTATTATGCGGCATTTGTAGATAAATAAGTAAGTGTAGTACTACAAAGTATTTCCTTGAAGTCACAACTTTTCTAGTAAGTTAAAATTCAAATAGTTAAGGCTGGGTAAATTTATAGTACATATTGTGTTGGTTTTAATTTATCATTTGTGATAAATTTAAACCAGACCTTAATTATAGTTTTGTGCATTTTTCCCGCAAGGGACTCTTCAAGTGCTTTTTTAATGCCATTTCCATTTAGCATAGTTGTTCGCTAAATTTCGCTTCTCTCGCGTAGGTGTGTAATTTATCAAAATCCTTTCTTAGGGGATGCCTACGTCATAGTAGCTTTATGCAATGCGATGCTCAGCCCGATCGGTTTGAAATTGACAAAGTTTCATCCCCTTGGGGGTAGAATTGATCAAAATCCTTTCTTAGCGGATGCCTACGTCATAACATCTACTGCATGCCAAATTTCAGCCCGATCTGTCCAGTGGTTTGGGCTGTGCGTTGATAGATCACTATGTCAGTCAGTCACCTTTGAGTTATATAGATTTAGATGTAAATACTTACAATATTATTGTCTTGACTATGACGGCATTTCTGTACCTATCAACTTTCATGTTCAACACATTAGTAGCTGTTATTACTCCAGCGACCCTGGTGCATTTATTTATTTATTAAAACTTTCTTTATCAACAATTAACAATTGTTTACAATTGGCGGACTTAACATTAAAAGCATTCTCTTCTTAACTACATAGTCAGTTGAGAGGACCAAATATATTAATTATTGTTAAACAATTTTTGTCTTTCTCACATTCCTCTCAATCCACTGGTTGTCTGGAAGAGATCTCTTTAAGCGATAAGAACACCTAATGTACTCATTTAATGTAAAAAAAAATCTTTGTGTTACATTTTTCTTTTTGTGTACAGTAAAGAGTTATCCATCTATCTGCTGTCCCAGTTTAAGGGGCTACCTGAATTTTTCAGGTCCAGTGTGTTCAGGACCAACAGCTTATACGTGCTTTCCGAAGCACGGAGGAGCTCGAGAAAATTTTGTGTGGCACAAAATTTCACATGGTCACCCATCCAAGTGCGGACCACGCCCGGTGTCGCTTAACTTGCGAAAGCGCTAGTAATGCGCACGCCCGTCGGGCCACCAAGCTCCTCGACTCTTGATTATATGTTTATAGTATCCCATGACACAAGTCTCAAACTTACTTTGGGGCCAGCTCAATCTGTGTAATTAGTCCGTATGTATTTATTTAAGATTTTTGTTGAATATCACACAGTACAGTACAACACAATCGAAATAGCCTTTTGTGTATGTATTAAAAATATGGTAATTTAAAAAACTTATTATTTTACTGTATTTTTTACTCCTGACGAAAGAGAAAGGGAAAAAACTTGTGTTTCTCTCCTGTGTTGTTGAGAGCTAACACACTGGTGTCAGATTTTTCGAGTTGCTCAAACTAAAGGCATCTAGCTATGACTGTTCTCTAGTGACAACCCTACGATGCCACACATAAGACATATAGACACGACAAACCAGTGACGGTTATAGCAATACCAGCGCTCTGGGCGAGATTCCTACGGCGCCACCTAACTGCATTAAATCTTTACGAAAAAAAAAAGGAAAGGCAAAGGATATAATTTAATTACCATTTACTAACTGAAATCACCAATTAAAAAAGCTAATAAAAATGTACTTTTCTAGACTTTCTATCGATGATCTTGACCTCTTTTGAGAATTATGACATTCATACCAACCAATTGAACTATGAAGCTAACTGCATTTTAGTATTGTCAACATAAAAGGGCGCCTGAGGTGCCCCTTTATATCAGGCGCCTGGGGTGCCCCTTTATATCAGGCGCCTGGGGAGCTCCTTTATATCAGGCGCCTGGGGTGCCCCTTTCAAAGATTCAAATGTTTATTCAGAAATTAGACCTTTACAGGCACTTTTACCAGTTTATATCAGGCGCCCTGGGCAGTCGCCCAACCGCGCCCTACCCTAAAACCGCTGCTGCGACAAACTGATAACACCCCTCTTTTCGTCGGTGGTTGAAAAGAACCCGGGTGTACGAATTTAGAGTTTTGCGGTCACAATGACTGTTATTAGTGTAACGGAACTTGCCGCGATTAATATCATTTTAAGCCAGATATTTCGACGACCCTTCTGCCTTCATGGTTGCTGGCAGACTGAGGAAATGCGATAGATGTTCGGCTGTCAAGGGTAACCATATTTGCTACCCTTTTTCTTTGTCGTTCGTTGCATAAGTCCTTACACACAACACTAATGGTGTCCGACCATGTCAACGACCATGACGACAGAAGGGTAGTGGAAATATCTGGCTAAAATGATATGAATCACGGTAAGTCCTTTAATACTAATAAGAACCTAGGTACAGTAAGATAAGCAGATAGCCGACCCCTTCCTTAGACGCCTAGCGCGCCAGCGCCAAGGGGTCAGGTATTTGCTTTGACTTACTGCACTATATCTTCTATATATATGAAAGCGAAAATCACTCACTTACTCACTCACTCATCACGAAATCTCGAAAACTACGAGTACTTAGCCAATGAAGATTAAATTTAGCAAGAAGGTAGATTGTGACTAGGAGACGTCCGCTAAGGATTTTTGGAAATTCCATCCCTAAAGGGGTGATATAGGGGTTGCCCGTTTTGTATGAAACTTCGTAATTTTTAAAGCGAAACACATGAAAATTTTGATTTAATTTAGTAGTTAGTAGAAAATAATAATGCGATAATTGGATTTTGAAAATTACATCCCTATTAGGGTAAAACAGGGGTTGCCAGTTTGTACGAATGATCGTCATTTTTAAAACGAAACATATGCCATTTTTGATTTAGTGGTTAAAAAAATAATAATCCATTAATTAGATTTTAAAAAATTGCATCCCCTGGAGTGCATTAGGGATTGCAAATTCATATTATTATGAAACTTCGCCATTTTTTTGTGATAAGTATACAAAAAAATTGAGATAAATAGATCCGTCGGTCTCTTTTGCTCTAGCAAATAACGGTAATTGGATCGGGAACGGGATCGGGAACGGGAACGGGAATGGAAACCGTCGGGTTCGCTAGGCCTTCAAATCCCTACACTATCGATTGTTATTATAATATAATAAAGATTGTTATATTGAATAAAATAATTTACATAATGTTTCATACGTAACATATAACAAATTTAAAAACGTAAAAACCAATTAGAAACGTTTTGTACTTTTACGCGGACGAAGTCGCGGGTTAAAGCTAGTAATAAATAAAAGGTACAATATCAGATCAGCCATCTATATTAGAGTAGGCAACAACTGGAACACTGAACTTTAATGCCTAATCAATACATCTTGGCATTTAGTGAACCCATTCTATTCTTACGCTCATTTTTATTATAATCTGCCCTACCAAACCAGTCATATACGAGCTGACTATAAAATTAAAGTGAAAGGGGGCTTTCAGTACTTGATTCTCGTTCCAAACATATAAAAAAAATAGGTGCTTAAAAGTTGACCAAAATGTCCAAAATAATTATTCAAAACTTAAAACCTACTTAATAGATTCAGGTGTTACATACTATGTGATTTGAATTACTTTGTGCCACCAGTCAGTTCCTGCAAATTATTGCCGGCCGGCACCCACCTGCTACTTTAGTCCCATGCAGCATACCTGCCATCAACAGCCCGTGTGCACCCGCCACCAACAGCTGATGCATGCTCCCTCCCATGCTGCTACATCCGCTGTGGCTGATGCACCGTCGGTGTCGCGTATGCGGTGTCCGATGTTGCTGCAACCGCAGCGGATGCAGCAGCCTCCAAACTACTTCGAGGTTTAATTATAAAAGTTTACCTCTTGAGATCAATGTAGAAGATCTTCGACTTTCAAACCTTCGCACCTGTAGCGGGAGCGAGGTGATATGCTCGACCGCCACAAAGGGAAGATCTTCCCGCCAGGCATGTTGTTGCGCCTGGGGAACCGTGGCTCCGACGGTGTATCGTCGGAAGTTGTATATATGCAGCGAATTGGGCGAACTCTAAGATATGTTACTGGCAAAATCCAATTTCAGACCAAATCGGTTTGTTTGTCCTATGCCAAACTGGTTTATCCTAAGCGTGTCAGGAGAGTCAGGCAGGATATTACAGTTTAGCCTAAATAATTAAGGCTTAACAAGTTTGGCCTAGGCTAAATAATAAATAAATATATACGTACAACTTACACTGATTGAGCTTGCCCCAAAGTAAGTTCGAGACTAGTTTTATGGAATACTTACTCAACGATACTATTTAAATAACAAATAGATATAAAGATAAACATCCAAGACCCTGAGGCTGAACTGAGAGTGCACTCCGGGAGTGCCGGCAGAAGTGAACACTTGAATATTAACGTTGTGCATTTTTGATATTTTGGAATGGTTAGGGAATAATTTTGCACGAATTGCTTTAATTATCAGTATTAAAGTATTATCATTTATGTGGTAGAATATTTATTTATTGCGCTATCGTAAATAAACATGACAATTTATATTACATTAATGAAACACTTTATATACACGAATTTTACGAATACACAGCAGTGTGGCCACTACACAGACGGTCGAGCCATCAGCTGTCACTGTCACCATCCATGGATGCGCGTGGCACGTTGACATAAACACACACGAAACAGAAGGCGCAGGCATACATTTTCGCCGCGCCGTAGAATGAGAGGGGAATACTTCCTCCTACGCCGCGCCGGCTGTCAACTCGCCATCCGTCTTACGAATTTTCGATCAGGGTCACGTGTCCTGACGCCCTAACGCGAGTGAGACTACAAAAAAAGTGTGCAACGCCGCTAAAGAAGTTTTCACTTCAAAAAATGTGATGAATTGGATGGTTCACAGACATAGAAATATTTTAACCAAACTCAACTGGGTTAGGTTCGTGATCGGTAACAAATAACAACTCATTCATAAACTATGCAAGAGCACACCTTTAATAAAGTTGGGTTAGTACTGCATTATGTATTTATGTATTTGCCGTGTGATGACGTCAGAGTAATAAGTATAACTTCGATTTGTCACTACCTATTTCCTCTCCCAAGTCCCACGGTAGGCGTAAGAGGCGGCTGAGCGAAGTATAGTTGCAGGGCTGGATTTGAAGGTTTAGCCCTGGAGCTACGAACGAGTGGAGGTCCTTTACGGAACGCCGTGGAATCGGCAACAATGATGCGGTCCGTCACTGTCTCTCGCTCTAGAGATGACGGTTCTGAGCGACAGAAAACGATAGCAGCTTAAAAGAGTGCTGTTCCTTGCTGCCGGGTCCCATGTCCCAACCCTTAAAGGAACAAATGAAAAGTCTATGATTTCGCTAAAATCCAGGTAGACGACCTCCGTGGAGTAGTGGTCACCATGCTAGTCCGCCTCCCAGAGGTCCCGGGTTCAATTGCCGGTCAGGGCAAGTTGGTTGGCCTTTTTCAAATTGTCCTCGGTCTTGGATGTTTATCTATATGTATTTGTTATAAACAGAGATCGGAATCACGGGTGCTATTACTATCAAAAGTATGGATATGACTAAAAGTTCCGGGATTTCTCGAGAATCTAATTGGGTACTAAGTAAATAAAACAATTGTGTAAATGTGATTTCAGGATAAGTATATTTTTTTCGATTAAAATATATCCTGAAATCACATAATTATGATTGTTTTATGAATAGATTATACATATAGTCATATCCATACTTTTGATAGCATAGCACCCGTGATTCCGATCTCTGGTTATAAAATATAGTATCGTTGAGTTAGTATCCTATAACACAAGTCTCGAACTTACTTTGGGGCTAGCTCTGTCAGTGTTATTTGTCCCTATACAATTTTCATACAAAAGCGTTCGGCTGGCCCGGCAATTTGTATAAAAAAGTCGATTTTTTCGAGTTTCAAGCATTGGTCCCATAGAAAAGTTGTTCATATTGACGGTCTGAGTTGCTCCTACAAGGATCGGACAGGGATTTTGTTACATATTGTTATTTATTTATTAGCTCACTACCGGAGTTAATCACTTTTAATAGGTGCTAAGTAGGGTTAGCTTCGATATCCGTTTTTTTTCCATCGTCGTTAGCTGTTGTACGGCAGACGTCAAACTATGTGAGATGCCATTAAGCAGCTTGAATATCTGACACCTGTTTTAGCCACTTGCAATGTACGTTGTTTGTCCGATTAGAATCACATTCCTATAACATTTCTATCCGAACTTCAGATAGAAATGATTTCGGCCTTGAACAAAGATCAAAAAATCTCTTTTAACAGTTTTATTTTTCCAATTAAATATGCGCCAACGACCGCCATTTTTGTTCAATTTACGTGCCGGGTATTGTACACACACGAAAAACTATAACTAATTGTAACTCTTGCAGTTGATAGCAAATTTTGCACAGGTTAATATCTTTATAGCGTGTCCAGAATCCCGTATTAATTTACTAAATCGTTCGATGCAGAGTTTCAGCGCTTTAAAGCGCAAACAGCAAACCGTCCAAATTGCATTCGGTCACGCAGGGCAGGGTCTTAATTATATTTCGTATAAACTATGTGTTAAGTAAGCATTGCACACACTCGTAAATACGAGTACCTACCTATTAATAAGAAATCATGTTATTACAAGAAATCAAATCAGATAAGTACTTTTTTTCTAAACGTTAAAACAATCATTTTCAATTATATGGGTGGGTTAAAAAAATAGATCAATGACGTCATAGTTTCTTTGAACCAAATAGTGCTCTTAATATCAGTAAATTTTTTTAAAACTACAAACCGTCTTCATCACCCATCTACACAACCGATTTTTAACCTCCGACGCAAAAAGAGAGGGGTGTTATAAGCTTAACGAGTCTGTCCGTGTATCTGTCTTTGGTAGCTCCCAAACGGATGAACCGATTTTTGTTTAGTTTTTTTAGTTTACCCAATTGCGTGCATGTTATCTTCAGCGTGATAGTGGAATGTCCCACTCAGTGTGTCCTTTGGGTCTTTCCAGACAGAACCCAGAGCCGCAAGACCTCAAGGCTACTTCTAGTGTGATGATGGGCAAAAAGTTGAAAATAGAATTAAAAAAACTAGATTCGCCTTTTTGTCCATTCTCTAGATCTACAAGTAATTATTACAAAAACAAAAAGACCCGACTGCCTTTTCTTTATTGTTGTTATTTTTTTATTTTGATATACCCAGTGTCACTCTCACGGTACCTAAATACGAATCTAACGACACCTCTCAAGCTAAAATCCATCGAATTGTTCAGGCTGCAGAGCGTGCCAAACAATTATAAATACATACATACACTCGAAAAACATAACAAAAATAAGAAAAACAGCTGTTACATTCTAAGTTTGTCGCTAATGTCTGTCTGTTTGTGGCATCGTAGCTCTCGAACGGAAGGACCGATTTCGATGCGGGGATTTTTTTACGCGAAAGCAAGTTCCCTTGCGATGGTTCTAAGCTATGTTTGTGAAAATCTAAACAGCCGTTTAAAAGTTATGGGGGTTAACGCTTGAAAGTCAGGGATTTTAATTTACCTGGCAAACAATAGGTTGCGCTACGGATAGCAAATAGAATATGTAGTTCCGCCACTAATCACTAGATGGTGTCGTTCGAAGATATAATATTTTAATTTACCTGCCAAATAAACTTGTTTCTTTTTTCACCAGTATAAAAGATAATGTAACACATTAAAATTTTATTTCAGATAGAAGATGTCCAAGAAAGCGATGAACCAAAAGTCAGAAGAGTAACATTCGGTGAAGACAAGATTTTGGCCAGCAGCGATGAGACGGAAGATAAGAAAGAAAGAGACAGCCGTATACGCGAAGAGCAAGGCTCTCAGCAGGAGTTAGATGAACGGATACCACCGGATTTGGAGAGATATATTAGGGTGAGTTTTTTTTTGAAACCACTTTGGGGATTCATTTGTGCAAAATGTTTTACAACCGACCGCCGTCCGACGTTAACCTTCCTTTGTAATGCAGTTAAAGAACGAGATGTTTGTGCTTACGTTTAGTCCTTTAGTCGCCTCTAGTGGTGCCGAAAATTGATAGTTAATCAATCCTATCGATAGTATCGCGTTTCAAAAACGATCGATACTACTAGTACTATCAATAGTTTATGTATTACTAGCTTCAACCGGCGACTTCGTCCGCGCAGAAGTTGAAAAAGGTTCTAACAGGATTTTTAATTGGTTCTTTGCGTTATTGATTTTATTTTAACATATAAATGATTATGTTACAATGTTTGAATAAGTATAAAATATAAAAAAATGTGTATAGTGTAGATATTAAAAGACCTAGATTAGCCCGCAAATCGATTTTTTTTGTCTCTCACACAAAAAATGACGAAGTTACATAATAATATATATTTGCAACTACTAATGCATCACTGGGGATGCATTTTTTAAAATCCAATTAATGGATTATTATTTTCTACTAACAACTAAAATAAATGAAAAAAAAAATCATGTGTCTCGCTTTAAAAATTACAAAGTTTCATACAAACTGGTAACCCCTATTTCACCCCCTTAGGGATGGTATTCCCAAAAAGAAAACCTGCGGCTGTAGATAAAACCCTTCAATCTATTTTATGAACTACTGTTTATTGTTTAAAGTGAGAACTTGAAGCTTCTTATCATTTTTGCCATGCCAAAAGTGGCTTTTGGCATTAGATAAAATTTTAAATATTTCCGTTTCCTTTCAAATGAGGGCAGCACTAGACCTCGAGAAATTCATGTATCCCCTTAATGTTTGAATGACGTTGTAGTATCTCTGATAGAGCTGACTTTAACGCAATGCCAAATCAACTAGCCACAATAAACGCACACCTACGTTTTAGACGGATGCAGTCTTCCTATTTGTAACCGATTTCAAAAATGGGTGAGTTTTCCTGTTCTTTATCATCAGGTCTTTTTTAGTCTCCACTGCAGAAGCACGACCCTCTCTGTACTACCAGAGCCATACTTGGCCAGAGCAGCCAGAGGATTTGGCCTATACTCTCCACGCTGGCCAGACGGATTGGAGAGGTCTTATTGATGTTTATAAGCTTTGTTTAGCTTGCCTTCCTGTTCTAGTATTGAAATTCAAAATTCAAATATTTATTCAGTAATTAGACCATGTGTTTATGACCATTACGTTATGTGTGTAATAAAATTTATTTTTAACGAAAAGCTACCAGAATGCTTCGTGTCGTCCACTGCTGCAAAGAATAAAGAAACTCGTTTTCACTTATATTTATTGATTTATTTAACATCACTGAGTAGCCAACTGGCAACACTCCAGGTGGTGAAATCATCCAATAACCCTTTAGTTTAATGAATATTCAGAAGATACTTCTTACGGAAGGCTATTGCCTGTACATGCAAAATGGCCGGTTAATATGCGCATATCCGAACGAACAGCACGCATTAGGTGCGTGCGCGTTTTCAACAAATTTTCAAGTCACAGATGCAACAGCCATCGACAAAATATCGAATTTCAATTTTAGTTGATCATCGATGGACAGCATCGATTACTAGTAATATTTCATCGATGATGGACAGCCAATGAATACGGAATTTCAATTTTTAACCGAATTCAAAAAAGGAGGAAGTTTTCAATTCGTCGGAATCTTTTTTTTATGTGTGAAAATCTGTTGTGTTTGGGGGTGAAGTCGGATTTTAGTTTTGAAACGTTATACCTAGTTGATCATGTGATTTGAAGGGACAGCCACTGGCGACATACTTACCGAATTTTAATTTTAGCTCATCATTTATTTCGATGGACAGCCAACGACAAAATACCAATTATCAATTTTAGTTTATCATGTATTTCGATGGACAGCCAACAGTAAAATACCGAATTTAAATTTTAGTTTATCATGTATTTTTTTTTTAGTTGATTATGTATTTCGACCATAAAATAATAAATAGTTTTCGGCGTTTTTTGAGTACAGTGAACTGCACATCAGATGTGAAGAGTCTCCAAACCACAGAATAAGTACCAGTACTCACGTACAGAAGTCTTACTCAAAAAAGAAATTCAAAGAAATATCTAATTGATGTTGTTAGCGCTATGGTTTAATTTAGCTCGCGTCAGAACTCCTCACCTCTACGTTTAGATACCTACACATCCACTGCAAGCCAATTTCATTCTTATCACTCTGGACAAACGAGTCATGTAACTGAATTTTCCGCCGCGCGCAAAGTAATAATGTAGGTATATTTTCGATACCTAAACGGGAATTCACACAGGCCTGGTACTAGTACTCACGTACGGAAGTCTTACTCAGAAAAGAAATTAAAAGAAATATCTAATTAATGTGATAAGCGCTATGGTTTAATTTAGCTTGCGTCAGAACTCTGAACTCCTCAACTCTCCGTTTAGATACCTAGACATCCATCGCAAGCCAATTTCATTCCTATTACTCTGGAAGTCGCTCGCATAGTAATAATGTAGGTATATTTTCGATACCTAAACGGAGAGTGACAGAGGCCTGATCAAACTGAGGAAGGCTGTTGCAGGCATATTCTGTCCCGATAATTTACTTTGCTGTTGACTGTACTCGGTTAACCTCAATTGGTAAGGCTGTACGTTAGACATGTTTATCTTCATATCTTATCTTTATGTAGCATTTTTATTGATTGGGAAAACCAACATTGAAGTTCAGATTTATAAAACTTTACACGCTTTCGCCTGCGTTTTCGTTCGCGTGTTTCGCGTTTTGTTATCCTAAAAAGATTTGAAAAAAAAAATGTACCAGCTGCTTGTCTTTCCTCCCGCTAATCTCGAAAAATGGGCGAGAATCTAAATCATGCGGATAGCGACCTATGATTTTTTTCCATCATCACGATAAATACTGCTTTTGGATCGTATTAAAATAACATAAAGAACGGAAACTCCTTCGGTAACGCGCATTATGCGTCCCCGATACCCGTCCCCGCACCTCTCCCCCGTTTTCGCGTTGTCGAGTGTGTTGGAGGCGAACACACATATTGACGTGTGCACGGACGAATTTTCCAAGGTCCAGTGCTGCCCCCATTTGTAATAAATCATTTGAAAGAAAACGGAGATATCCTTTAAAATTTAGTGTTGATCAGACCCTAGATAACCCTCCACACTATTTAATGAACCATTGTTTACAGTTTAAAGTGAGAACGTGAAGCTTTCTACGCACAATTGCGAAAAACGGCCACTTTTGGCGTATGTGCGTACACAAACTTCACGTTCTCATTTTAAACTGTAAACAGTAGTTCATAAAATAGTTTGAAGGGTTATCTAGGGTCTGATCAAGACAAAATTTTAAATGATGTCTCCGTTTTCTATTAATTGAATTATTTCAAATGGGGGCAGCACTGGACCCCAAAAAATTCAGACAGCCCCTTAAGTTTCGTTTGTAGTAGTGTAGGCATAAATTGTACTCCGCTTGTATGAAGTGCTATACCTGCGACTCTGTCTATACATCATTATCATCCGAGCGTATTTTTTCGGTTGCATCCTCTCCGCTACCTAAATAAGGAGATTTGACGAGGTTACTGGCTTTTACACAGACCGAATGCCGTCTGACCTCCGCAACCCAAACGGTAAACCAGAACCAATCCTTGGATAGATTGATGATCAAATGCTAGATGTCGCTCCTGTGGCTCTGTCTATACATCATCATCGGAGCGTATTTTCCCGGTTGCATCCTCTCCGCTACCTAACTAAGGAGATTTGACGAGGTTACCGGCTTTTACACAGAGCGAATGCCGTCTGACCTCCGCAACCCAAAGGGTAAACCGTTTTATGATCAAATGCTAGATGGCGTTCGGGACCCACAGTTTATAAGTGCCTTACGAAACACAGAATCATCTTTTCTTTTCGGATAATAAAGTAATTCAAGCCCTAAGCAGACTGGAAACAACTTTTCACATAGTATGCTTCCCAGTGAGATTCGAACCCATTACCTCCGGGTCACAAGGCAAACGCCTTTGACCTTTGGACCACGGATGCAGTCGTTCTAGCAGTGGCTCTGTCTATCCCACGAGGAAGAATGATGTTATAGTGTTTATCTGTATTTTTGTCATAATGTTTTATGACTTAATAAATTGGTAAGATTCATATTTCGCCTTTGGCAGTCCTATGAATATCAATTTATGTCGGTGTGGGCGTACCTCCCACTCCGCAATAACAATCATAACACCAATAAGCCAAGTGTTTAGACTGAGAGGTGACAGGATTCATAGCGATTATGGATGCGAGTCTAGTTATATTGTACAAAATAATTAAGGGGATACCTGAATTTTCCGAGGTTTAGTACTGCAGCAATTTGAAATAAATCACTTGATAGGAAACGGACACATCATTTAAAATTTTGTCTTGACCAGGCACTAGATAACCCTTCAAACTATTTTATGAACTTATGTTTACAGTTTAAAGTGAGAACATGAAGTTTTTGGCCAAAGGCCACTTTTGGGGTATGTGCTTAGAAAAGCTTCACGTTCTCACTTTAAGTTGTAAACAGTAGTTCATAAAATTGTTTGAAGGGTTATCTAGTGCCTGATCAAGACTTTAAATGATGTCTCAGTTTCCTATCAAATTATTTATTTTAAATGGGGGCAGCACTGGACCCAGGAAAATTCGTGATTTTACCCAAAGGTGATTAGATTTGTTCGATTAAATTTTTTACCTTATTGATGACCAATTTCCTATAATTAAGCGTCTTGCGTATAACAAAGCTCTAGCATACAACAACTGAGAGCTGGCAGACCAACTTGTTTCATCTGCGGAGATGCCATACTTTGAATATGTACTAAAATTGACCATTTCTCTATCTTTTTTTTTGCAGTAATAAAGCCTCTTGTAAGCGCTATAATTCGAAGTTGCAACCACTCCGAGTAGGTACACCCACATCATTCACGTTAGGGACTACTCCATAACCCATTGAAGTAAATCTAACCCTATTCATGATCGTTATAAAAAATCCCGTCGTCTCTTAGACTATTAGCATATATTGTAGAATTTATATTGTGTATATCCTTCTATAAGGCGCTGGACCGAGGATGTTGGCATACACAGAGAGAAGCCTATTCTCAGGAGGGGGATATGGAAGGCTGCCAATAATGATGATGATGATGATATCCTTCTTTATCCTCTCTGAGAGAGAAGACTTAACGACCTCTGAGGCCTTGGTCATCATGCCAGGCTCTCACACCGGAGGTCCCGGGTCTGATCCCCGGTCAGGTTAAGATGAATTTATTCAGATTGATCTGGGTTTGGGATGTTTATCTATATATGTATGGCAAATAAGCGCCCGATTATCCGACCACTATTATAAAATATAGAAGGTGTCCCATAACCCATAACACAAGTCTCGAACTTACTTGGGGCTAGCTCAATCTGTGTGATTTGTCCAGTATACAATATGTAACAAAAACCCTGTCCGATCTTTGTAGGAGCAACTCAGACCGTCAATATGAACAACTTTTCCTATGAGACCAATGCTTTAATCTCGAAAAAAAATTGTCAGTTTCAAACAAAACTGTTTGGTCGGCCCAGCAATTTGTACGAAAATGACGACTTGTTTCTTCGAGTTTCAAGCATTGGTCACATAGAAAAAGTTGTTCATATTGACGGATTGAGTTGCTTCTACAAGGATTGGACAGGGTTTTTTTTTTACATATTGTATATTATATTTATCAATTAAAAGAAAACAGCCGCTTCTCTTCAGATTGTAAAAGCCAATCCAAGGGTATTTGCAACAACTAAGTTAATAGGCGATGCGGCCAGCAACCCGTCACTATTTTGATTTCTTTTTCTTCCCGCCCAGCATCACGATATCGGTTCCGCGGTTTAAAAGTTATTGGGGGTGAGCGCATAATTTTATTTACCTTTTGAATAAACTAGTCCTTCAGGTAATAAACAGTTACTTTGCCAAAGAACGGTTCATTCATTCACTATTAGTAATATTACATATCAATGGTCCATTATTTACGTAATATCATTATATTTGGTGGGTGGCGATGCGATTACACTCGCATTGTGCAAAAGTGACAAAGCGTTCCGATGCTTTGTTCGTGCTGTGAAAATAAAGTGGGAGTACAGGTAATTGCAAAAGTTGTAGTATCTTTATGTGTATAAAGATACTATAACCACTGCAATTACTACAACAAAGAGTGTTCGTTATTAACAACTAGTTATTATTTAAAAAAAAAAGAATTAAGACGAATCTAACAACACCTCTCAACCTAAAATCCATCGATCCGTTCAGGCCGCAGAGCGTGCCAAACAATTATACATACATAAATAGAATGTGGAGTGGAACTTGTGGATTCTTGTAAGAGTTACAGAATAAAAATGTAGACCAAAATTGTGAGGAATCGTATCTTCTTTATTCTCTTCATAGACACTTTTATCATGGGTGCTGTACGGTCCAGGACCATACACCTTAGATTTTAAGTTGAGTTAAGATGTTAAATAATAGATAATTTGAACTTTACACTGATTTGATTTATTTCCGATATAAAAATGTTAAATGGGTGATATGAATGGGTGTTGAAAGCTGACTGCAGAGCGATCCTGGACGCTTCAAAAATTTTGTAGCTAACTGAGTAAAAAGTATGAAATACGTAATAAGTATGTAACCCGAGTAGAATACCTAAGTGTACGTGCCTCGTACAGGTGCATATCAATCGTTGACAAGTTATTTAAAAATATATATATTATGATGCCTAATTCAAGATGGCGGCTTGCGTTTGCATCCCTTTCATGGTTGAAAATAAGTATTTTCGTTTCAAAATCGCTTTGAAACCACCTTTGCTATGGTAAGACCACCCATTGAACGGACTAATTACTTATGTAACGAAATAATGATAATAATTTTACATAATTTTACTTCTTTTTTTTTGCCATACCTTATCCCGTCATTGGGGTCGTATTTTATAATACTTTTTTTATTGAATACTGACGGCCCGCCCCGGCTTCGCACGGGTATTTAACATAATTTCAAAAATTATAAATTTTAGCACACTCACAGTCACACACATACACCCTTCTTTTTGCGCCGGGTTAAGAAATAACAAAATTATAAAGAATGTTGGAATACCTTTTATTACAGTTTTCGCAGCGTACGCGATGTAAGGATTTTTTTGTCATTTTTTACACCTTGGGTTACATTTTTGGAGTTTAAGTAACGATCCTTAATTTTTTTGAAAATATAAATAGCCTATATCACCCGGGGATAGTATAGCTTCCCAACAGTGAAAGAAGTTTTTAAGAGCCTATTCAATGCAAACAAACAATCAAATCTTTCCGCTTAATAATATTACTAAGTATAGTTTAGCTGATTACGATATCAAAAGAAAATTTCAAAAAATATTTAAACAGCTCATACTTAAGGGGATACCTGAATTCCGGGGTCCAGTGCTGCCCTTTAAATTAAATAATTTAAAAGGAAACGGAGACATAATTTAAAATTTTGTCCTGACCAGGCTCTAGATAACCCTTCAAACTATTTTATGAACTACTGTTTACAGTTTAAAGTGAGAACGTGAAGCTTTTCTACTCACAATTGCGAAAAACGGCCACTTTTGGCGAATGTGCGAAGAAAAGCTTCACGTTCTCATTTTAAACTGTAAACAGTAGTTCATAAAATAGTTTGAAGGGTTATCTAGAGCCTGGTCAAGACAAATTTTTAAGTTATGTCTCCGTTTCCTTTTAAATGATTTAATTTAAATGGGGGCAGCACTGGACCCCGGAAAATTCAGGTAGCCCCTTAATACAAAATAATGTAACGTCATTAACGCCTCACCTATCTCTGGTAAAGTTGGAGTAAACATTTAAATTAATATTTCCCATTAATTAGCGCGTTTTCAGTTACGGCCCCGAAACGGAGCGTGTCCCTAATAGCCCTTATAGCGTGACGCCGTCAAACACCGTTTACTCCAAGGGATTAGTTCTAACGATAACATATTGAAACTTCGGCGTGCTATAGTAAGCTGGCCGTTTTATATGGTTTTTCGTGCCTAGTAGTTTAAACAATACATTTAATTAATAAAATTAATGTTCGTACAAATTTTATAGTTAATGTATTTATATTACTTTATTGTTCATTTATTTGTTATAGTATGTACTCCTATTATTTATTGGTATACTTATATTCTTTTACACTGTAATACTCTAAGTGCGCCAACTCCCCCACATCTTTTATAGTTTTCTCTACCCAAAGGTTGGCTGGAAGAAATCGCTTTAGTGATAAGTCCGCCTTTGTACCTACTAGATTTTAAATGTACTTTTGAATATTGTCATACTTCGTTGGTGCAGTGAAGAAATTTTATCTTATCTTATCTTAATTAATTAATTTTGATTGATGAATACATATATCTTGGGCAAGTAGTCTCCTTCGTCGATCGACAAGAAAAAGAAATTGATCGGAGAATTGAAAATGCCTGGAAAAGTTTCTGATCGATGAAGGGGCTGCTCAAAGGAAAGAAAGCAGCAAGACTGAAGTGGTGGGCGGGTCACGTCTGCCGCATGCAACCAGAAAAATGGGCCCACCATCTAACTAACTGGATTCCAACTGATGGCTATAGGAAGAGAGGAAGGCCCAGAACAAGATGGTCAGACGACTTTAAAAGTTACGACAGAGACTGGAGAGAAAAGACCCAGGATAGAGAATTGTGGCTTTTGCCCAGCAGTGGGACACACATAGCTATTAAGAAAACTAAAAGCTGTTTATTACTGAACTCAGTACTAAAATATGCTTAACAGCTCTCAATTTTATGATATTTGATGTAGAAAACTTCAAATATAATTTTCAAACAAATGATTACCTCAACTTAAAAAAAGTAGCTTAAAGGTTGACAAATGAGTTAGTGGACCTCGGGACGAATTACTAAATTTAACTTGGCAACGCTCACGACTTCTTTGGTGGTATAGAGCGCGGCTGCTGCTTTTGTTTTTTTTTTTTTAACCCCCGACAACAAGTTTATTTGCCAGACAAGTAAGCAAGTCATTATTAAAAAGAAAAACCGACTGCCTTGTTATTTTTATATCTCTCAGAATTAAGACGAATCTAATGACACCTCTCAAGCTAAAGTCCATTGAGTCGTTCAGGCCGCAGAGCGTGCCAAGCAATTATACATACATACTCTCGAAAAACATCACCCTCCTTCTGGCGCAGTCGGGTAAAGCCCCCGACTCCAGCGTTCACACACCCATAACTTGTCAACCGCTGAACCGATTTCCAATTAGATATTAGTAGCCGAATTAGTCTGTCTCGCTGTGTATAGGTGGCATCATAGCTCTCGAACGGAGACTAGAACTAGACTGATTTCGATGCGGTATTTTAAGTGATAGCAATTCCCTTGCGGTAATTCTTAGCTATATTTTATGAAAATCAGTTCAGCCGTTTTAAAGTTATTGGCGGTTAACGCTTGAAAAACGGGGGTTTTTAATTTACCTGGTAAATAATAGATTGCGCTACGGATATCAAATCCACTTTAACATCTTTTGGAAAATGTAGATAGTTCCGCCAGTCATCAGTAGATGGTGTTGTGGGATTTTTTTAATTTGCCTGGCAAATAAATGTGTAATGTCATTTTCTAGTATTTTTTAGTGATCACCGCTGCCCATGGACAACTGTAACATCAGGGGTGTAACAGGGGTGTAGGGGAGGGGAGAGGGGTGTGGGGCCTCCGGCTCTCTCACTCACCGAACGAAGCATAGAAGCGGTGACGCTACTACTCAGACGTCGATTTTCTGTGAGAGTGTGGTACTTCCCCGGACGAGCCAGCCCATTCATGCTACTAGAAAAACAGAGTTTTGCCGGTAGCGTGGCTCTACCAAAAATAAAGTATAACCGGTGGTTTGATTTATATTATAACACATTTATATAGATATAAATCAGCATCTTGAATTTAGCATAGTATTTTCCCAGCCTTATTTTACTAATGTCTGTTCTTACCCTTATCCCCAAAGAATTTTAACTAATTACAAAAACATTATCACGTTTGGCGCTGCCAGTACCAGGCTCCCATCATGACAGTGTAGGTGTGCGCAAATTTGACTCTTCTCCAGCAGAGGTTATGCGATCGCCGCGACAGTCGCATGTTTTGACCAAAACACTGCTGACTGTTTACGAAAAGGTTTTCAAGATGTGAAATAGTGTTCTTTTACTCACGTTTGCGCAAGTTTTTTTCTTTGGTGTATTTACTCATGTAATCTTAGATTTTGATAACAATTTATCTACACGTTTAAATCAGCATCTTGATTTAGCATAGTGTACACCCAGCCTTATTTTACTAATTTTGTGTCTGTTTTTACTCATATCCCCAAAGAATTTTAACTAATTACAAAAACATTATCATGTTTGGCGCTGCCAGTACCAGGCTCCCATGACAGTGTAGGTGTGCGCGAATTTGACTCGTCTCCGCAGAGGTTATGCGATCGCCGCGACAGTCGCATGTTTTGACCAAAACACTGCTGACTGTTTACGAAAAGGTTTTCAAGATGTGAAATAGTGTTCTTTTACTCACGTTTGAGTAAGTTTTTTTCTTTGGTGTATTTACTCATGATTTCTTCGATTTAGGTAAAAATCCAAAAATGTTTTCAAAATGTAAAATAGTGTTCTGCTTTTTACGTAGAAGTTTCTTCAGTTTTAGCCTACTTGATGAGGCTAGTATTTTACTAAGATTTTAAAAGTAGTCCTCTTTTGCCCAACAATGGGAAAATTATTAGGCTTCTATTATTTATTAAGTACCAATTTTATGACGTTTGTATTAAAATCTGAGGAATGAATAACACTTTTAGTACTTTTTCTAGTTTACAAGCATGCAAACCTGCTATAAACTAGATCGATACTATTGTAGAGTAAAATACTATTGTATAGTATCAATATATTTGGATGGCAAAAATACGATAGGTACGTAGATTAACATATGAGCTGTGACAATAGAGCCGAGACATGGAATCCGATTATATTAAATTTTTTTGAATGCATTTGAATTAATTTGATTAATTTAGGAGCTCTACATATGGCTGTCTTGTTAAAGCAAAGACAGGGCAGAAGTGACCCTCATTTAAAATAAATTGTTTGATATACTTGAATTTTTCGAGGTCCAGTGCCAGCGGATAACCCTTCAAACTATTTTATGAACTAGTTTATAGTTTTAAAAGTGAGAATGTTAAGCTTTTCTACGCACGTTAGGCAAAAGTGGCCGTTTTTCGCAAATGTGCGTAAAAAAGCTTAAGGTTTTTAATTTAAAATGTAAACAGTAGTTCATAAAATAGTTTAAAAAGTTATCTAGGGCTTGGTAAACAAAATTTTAAATGATATCTCCGTTTCCTTTCAAATAATGTATTTCGATTGTGGGCACCACTGTTTATGTATCCCCTTAATCGTAAATGTCGTGATAATAGCAGTTTGCAAATTGTTAGGCATAAGATAGACCTTTAAATAATATTGTATGAACAATCGTTGATTGTAATTAATTTAGTCCGTCTGGTTAAAAAACGTCTTTTCGCCTAAAGTGGCCACTTTTGGCCAGAAACGCATTTTAAAGCTACATGGATGGACTGAAATGAATTTAAAGGCCTATTGTAATGCTTTAAAAAGCCTAATTATCACTACATTTACAATTAAACAATTTATTTCAAATGAGGGCGCTACTTTTGCCCTGTCTTCGCTTTAAAACTTTTAATTTCTTACTGAATACCAGTTGGAATTCTTTGACAAAGGTAATTAAAAGTATTTGTCTATGCCATCTATTTCGGGGTGTACCCGGCTTTCTTCTTTTTTGAGATGGTCCTTTTTAGGGTTCCGTACCCAAAGAGTAAAACGGAACCCAATCACTAAGGTATTTTGATTCTGGCCCCCAGATCATCTGACACGCGGCAGCTTTCTACGTTCATGATTTTCTTTCCTTGATGTAATAAATTACTGACACTGACCTATATCTAAATAATAGCAATAACTTAAGCGTAAAAATGGGTCTTTTCAGCCCCGACGATAAGGCGTCAATTTCCGGTATTATATGGCCATTATACACCCATTATAGGGAAAAAATCGCAACTAGACATGAAAATATACCGTTTTTATGCATAATAGTGTGACTATAATGCATAAAAGCTTAGCCTTAAATTATTTTAACTGACTTCTTGTCGAGTCAAAATAGTTACAGTATAGTTTCCATTTCAAATGAAATTTGACTAGTGCGTGGCCACGGCGATCCCTCTGTATTTAGCCTTATTTAAGTCCTTGATGGTACACGACGTAGGGCAGTTCGGACACGATAGAAGGTGGTCCATCGACTGATGGCACCGCGGTCGCAAAGGTCGTTATCAGCGTGACGCCACCTAACTCGGTTTTCTCGACACCTCCCAACACAAAAGCCCGGAGTCTATTGAGAGACTTCCAGACTGGGGAGGTCTCTACCAGGAGGGGTTTAACTGACCTTCGATACTGGTCTGGGAGAAAAAAAAAACTAAGAATGTACCAGCTGCTCTCTTCTCGCGCAGACCGAAAACGCTGATCGAGGTTATGGATAAAAAATGTAAATCAATATAATAAGCGATGCGGCTAGCAACCCATCACTATTTTGATTTCTTTTTCCACTATCACGCTAAAATGGACTTGGGCCTTGGGCTCTATCTGCTTAGAGCCACAGGTTTTATTATATATTCTGTGGCAAAACCCAAAACTCTTTGTCCGCCCCATTGGAACTAAAGACGTAATGGTGTAAGTAAATCGTGGTCTGGGACGTTGAATTGTAGGAGCAACTCAGACCGTCAATATGAACAACTTTTCTATGGGACTAATGCTGGAAACTCCAAATAAAATCTACGTTTTCATACAACAGTGTTCGGCCGGCCCGGCAATTTGTAAGAAAATGACAATTTTTTTGGAGTTTCCAGCATTGGTCCCAAAGGAAAAGGGGCTCATATTGACGGTCTAAGTTGCTCCTACAAGGATCGGGCAGGGTTTTCTTAACATATTGTATTTGTCGTAGTCATATCGTAAATTTAATCTCTTCATTAAATGATCGAGAATTTCATGAAGGAATCGAACCACGGGCTATGCTAAATCACTATAATTTATTCAAATTAAAATAATTGTTAAAAAACAAAAAAAAAATTGGCTTTCCCATACAAATTGCCCGGGCGGCAGCACACAGTATGGAAATGGCAAATTTTTGTTTGTTTCTAGACTGTTATTTTCATTGTATTAAACATAAATGATCAAGCCCGTTGTTAGATATATAGCCTGTTTTAGTGACCTATAAAGAGGTAGCGTTCACCACCTATTCAATAATAACAACTTCACCTCTTTGCAGGCCAGCCAAACAGCTAATTTGTGTAATGTTTCGCACCAGACCACTCCCGACCGCTCCCTGCCGCGCCCACCCATTGTTTGCGGAGTAAAAATATTTTGCGACGTCTCGTGTCGTGACCTACCCGCATAAATCTTATAGTTTTTATTGTAATTGAAGTGCTGTAACAAAGACCTGGAGAGGTAAATGGAACGTGACTGACAACAGTGACAACTTTGCGGTGATGAGGGACCTTGTGTTAGAAGACGATTGGTCTTAAAATTGTTTTCGGACTCACTATGTACCATTAATGATTGTCGTATATAAAAAAGAAGGGTGGGGTTTCGGATGGTGACTTTGTATGAGAGTAAAGTACGTGAGTGAACGGCAATGAAAACATACGATTTCTATCTAGGCCTCACTAAGTAGCTCACGACAAATTGTTAAGGATAGAGTGCCAAGATAGGATGCACAGAGCAAAGCATCTCACCTTTGAAGTACAAGGGCCTTCTTGCGTTTGGCCTCGAGTCCTGGGGGTTTGACAGGGGCGGCCTTTCCTTGGAGAAAGTTTTTCAGTATCACGGACTGGATTCACCCTTAAAGTGGTTTCAGTATATTTTATTACACATAAGAGAATTGTTTTGGCGATATATTTTTTTAAATTTTTCATTGTGGTAGGAAAAAAAAGAAAAAAGAAAACAGATATCAGCCATTTTGATTTTTTTTGAAAATGTCGAACTTGTTGTCTACCCCAATTAAAACACAACTGTTTTGTGTGAACAACTTTTTTATCCAATAAACCAGGTTGGAGGTGACTAACGGCAACCATAACTCACAGAGCCTAATATTGTTATTTTTACTTACTGGGTTTTATATTCGAAAACTGCTGTTTCTTTCTTGCCTAATTATATAGCCCATTATAACCGTTATCAAGTTTTTTTACTTCATCCGGCAGTCCCTTAAGTTTGACCGTATGTAAATTTGGACGCCCCCAATATCTGAACCTTTATGAATATGCAAAATGCGGGTCAGCATGTCGAATGAGTCATATTATCAGAAATTCAGAATCTAGTTCAAAAAACCCACCCACCATCACGCCAAGCGTGGTCTTTGAGTCTTACGGCCCTGGGCTCTGACTATCCCGTCTGGGATAAAGACGTGAAAATGTATCTGAAACTAAGTAAAAAAGGCGCAATTTTTTTTTTGGAAAATGTAAGTCCTCGTATGACCCTACATAGAAGCGGAGCATTATGTATGCCTACTACTACAAGCGAAACTATACATCCGTGCACACGTCAATGTGTGTGTGTTCCCCCCTTAACATACTTGATAAGACAAGAAAGGGCGAGAGATGCGGGGACGGGGAACGAAGACGCATATTGCGTGAGCGGGACCTTAGGAGTTTCCGTTCTGTATGAAATATTTATATATTAATTCGTGGATAAAAAATAATCCTTTGTATTAACCCGGGTCTCAAATCAAACTATATCCATACAAAATTGACGACCTCCGTGGCGTAGTGGTCACCATGCTAGTTCGCCACCCAGAGGTTCTGGGTTCGATCCCCGGCCAGGGCAAGTTGGAAAATGGCCTTTTTCAGATTGTCCTGGGTCTTGGGTGTTTATCTATATAAGTATATGTATTTTTATAAAATATAGTATCGTTGAGTTAGTATCCCATAACACAAGTCTCGAACTTACTTTGGGACCAGCTCAGTCTCAGTGTTATTTGTCCCTGCATATTTAATTATTTGTTTAAATTTCATCTAAATCGACCCACCCGTTCTTATTCCGTTATTAATTAAACTACTATATTTACAGTTTGCTTCCTCCAGCCTTATATGTAGTGTGATTTGTATGTATGAATGTACAATAGGCACGTCATGACTCATATTCTCACGTCTGATAATAACATAATCAAGAGAAGCTATTTCCGTCCTAATGCCGACACGCAACGACGCGAACTTTGTGTGTCGAATCTGCACGCAATACTGACAGTAACCTAACCTACGAGTACATAGGTTTTCAGTCACCTTGAAGAATTTTACAAACAGTTGTGGTCTGTAACTGTGATGTAACTGTTGCGGGTTCGAATCCCACCGGGCTTGACTTGTACCTCTGAGTTTGTAATAAAATCAAATTCATGTACGGTGAGACCCCAGTGAATAAGCCTGGATTGGCTTCTTCCTTCACAGTGGACTCTATAGTTTCTTACCTTTTTCCTAAAGCCGGGATTGGCTTCTTCCTTCATTGTGCAGACTTAATAGTTTCTCATCTTTTTCGTAAACCCTGGATTATCTTCTTCCTTCACTATGGACTGTATAGCTTCTCACAGTTTTCTTAAAGCCTGGATTGGCTTTTTCCTTCAATGTGGATTGTAAAGTTTCTTATCTTTTTCTTAATCCCTGGATTGGCTTTTTCCTTCATTGTGGACTGTATAGTTTATTTCTTTAACTCTGGATTGGCTTCTTCCTTCACTGTGAACTGTATAGTTTCTTACCATTTTCTTAATACTAATAAAACATACTTTTACTTTTTATCCGCTTTATCTTTGACTTAAATATATATAATATTTCCTACTTAGAGTAGGATTACGAAAAGAAGAAGTAAAAGACAATCATTTTATGAAATACATATACGCCCAGTGTTGGCTTCTAACATACAAGACTATGATATTATCATATGTCAAAAACTTATTCATATAACTTAAATTACAAATAAATTAATTGCTTCTAACCTCGTAGCGCCGATGAGTTTATCAGCAATAATTAAAAAGCTAATCTTCTAATTCACTTTATCAATAGTTTAGCCACGTCATACAAAGAACTGGCCATGAGATACACCATGACGCCATGAGATAAACCTACCTACATTTTCTGACCATGCAATTCAGCTTGGACAAATATATATATACACAATATGTAACAAAAACCCTGCCCGATCTTTGTAGGAGCAACTCAACTCAGATCGTCAATATGAACAACTTTTTCTATGGGACCATTGCTTAAAACTCGAAAAAAAATCGTCATTTTCATACAAAAGTGACAATTTATTCTTTGAGTTTCAAGCATTGGTCCCATAGGAAAAGTTGTTCATATTGACGGTCTGTGTCGCTTCAACAAGGATCGGACAGGGTCTTTGTTACATATTGTATATACCATATATGAGCTGGCTGGCTGGCTGGTGTATATGTATATACATATACGGACAAATAACACAAATTGAGCCAGCCCCATGATAACCCCCAAAGTAAGTTCGAGACTTGTGTTATAAGGGTAGGGTAGGTGTTATAAGCTACCAACTCAACTATACTTTATTTTATAAGACCAAGACCCAGGTCAAATGAAAGTTCAACAAGTTTATTTTCCAAGCAAATTAAAAAATCCCCGACGACGCCATCTAGTGATGAGTGACGGAACTACATATTCCAACCGATGTTAAGTGGAATTGCTATCCGTAGCGCCATTTAATGAGCTGAGAAAAAAGAACCCCGACTCTCACGCGTTATAATAACTTTTAAACAGCCTATGAACAATTTTCATAACAATAAAATATAATAAATAACAATTCTCATATTTATAGCAGAGAACCACCGCAAAGGAACTTGCTTTCGCGTGAAAAAAACCGCATCGAAATCGGTCCACCCGTTCTAGAGCTGCGATGCCACAGACAGACAGACCGTCAGACAGACATTAGCGTAAAACTTATAACACCCCTCTTTTTGACGGGTGTTAAACACAGGAACAGGACCCGATATCGGTACTTTATTGATACAAATTTAGATAAAATACCGGTATTTTTTACAAAATATTGATATAATACCAGTACTTAGTATCGATATATAGAAATTTATATCGCATTACTCAACCGAATCTTGTGAAATTTTGTGAGAAGGTCCGATAATGATATGGAATCTTTTCGTAGATTAAGTTTTAAAAAATTTCAAAATGGCGGAGCCATAGGCGTTTTGATGTGCGTTAAAAACATTCAAAGCAGTATTTTTTTTTATCGGTAATAAATATATGTATAGGGACAAATAACACTGATTGAGTTAGTCCCAAAGTAAGTTCGAGACTTGTGTTATGGGATACTAACTCAACGATACTATATCTTATAACAAATACATATATAGATAAACACCCAAGACCCAGGACAATTTGAAAAAGGCCATTTGCCAACTTGTCCTGACCGGGGATCGGACCCGAAACCTCTGGGTGGCGGACTAGCATAGCGACCACTACGCCACGGAGGTCGTCATAAATGGTAACGAAAGTTTTTTACCCGGCAAAACCTTGCTGAGTTATTATTTCGTTTACTTCTAACTTCCTTATTTGCTTTCCTTAGTAGCTAATGAATTCAATACTTTTTTTGCTAACATTTCCAAAGATATCACCCAGTCATTGCTTTCATGTCCGAACGCCGCCGATGAACTATTGAAAAGTAATTCATCTACGCCCAAAACAACTTTTACCTTTACTAGCACAACTCCATATGACATTATCTCGGCTTACAAGGCTCTTAATACTAAAAAAACTGAGGACCTATGGGGTATTTCGGTTTCCGTTTTGAGCAGTATCATCGACCTGATTGCTCCTCACTTAACTTTAATATTTAATAAATGTATTTCAGAAGGTGTTTTCCCTGACTTAATGAAAGCAAGTAAAGTTATACCACTGTTTAAACAGGGATCCAAAGATGATCCGAACAATTATAGACCAATTTCAATATTACCGGCTTTAAGTAAAATATTTGAAAAAATTATATTAGACCAGCTAGTATCGTATTTTAATATTAATAAATTACTTCACTGTCGCCAATATGGATTTACAAAAGGGCGCTCTACCACTGATGCAGCAGCGACCTTAGTTAAAATTATTTACGAAGCCTGGGAGAATCGACAAGACGTTATAGGTATCTTTTGCGATCTGTCGAAGGCATTCGATTGTGTCGATCACATAATATTAAAAAATAAACTAAAATTTTATGGCGTTACTGATACTGCACTCTCTGTTATTTCATCTTATCTTGATAATAGAACTCAAAGAGTTGAAATCAACAGAGTATCCTCAGATAGTGCACCTGTGAGCATGGGTGTGCCTCAGGGTTCAATAATTGGTCCATTTTTGTTTTTGATTTATATTAATGACCTCCCCTGTCTTGCAGAAAAGTTGTGTGAAGTAGTATTGTTTGCTGATGATACATCTTTACTTTTTAAGGTTGACAGAAAATGCACAAACTATGACGATGTAAGCAATACTATGTCACAAGTACTTAGTTGGTTTACGACTAATAATCTGGCCTTAAACACACAAAAGACTAAGTGCGTTAATTTTTCACTATTGAATAAACCTAATACTCACATACCTTTGAGTCTTAATGGTCAAGTTCTAGAATGGGTACCCAACACCAAATTTTTAGGCATAACTGTAGACTGGAACTTAAAATGGGATAAACATATTGAGGCCACTGCCAAGAAACTTAGTTCGGCAGCATATGCTGTGAGGAGGGTCAGACGGTGTACTAACGTTGAAACTGCTAGGCTAGTATACTTTAGTTATTTTCACAGCATAATGTCATATGGCTTGCTCTTATGGGGTAAAGCGGCTAACATACATGCTATCTCTGTGCTACAAAAGAGAGCAATTCGGTCGATCTACGGACTAAAATCACGCGATTCCTTAAGAGAGTTATTTAAATCTATAAATATTCTTACTGTGACATCTCAATTTATTTACGAAAATCTTCTATTTGTTAAATCTAGGTTAAATAATTTCAAGAAAAATAGTGATGTTCACAGTTATAATACTCGCAACAAAAATCAGCTTCATACGCCTAAATTTCGACTTGCTAAAACTAGAAAGTCACTCTTAGGTCTAGGTATAACATTATTTAATAAACTTCCCGTAGCGATCGTTAACCTACCAATGGCAAAATTTAAAACACATGTTAAAAAAGTTTTATTGAACAATGCATACTATACTATCAATGATTATTTAAGAGATAAAAACGCGTGGATACTTCCTAAACATTTTCCATTACACTCCACACATGAAACATAAACAGCTGCATTTTCTGTTACCATAATAAGCTTACTGTAAAAACATGTAAATGCGTTGCGATCAATAAGTGACCAACATATAATTAATATTTTCTCTTGACAAGGTCTGCGAGTTCGGGTTTTTCATGCTCACTAAAATGTCCAATCCGGTGGTGGCGTCGCTGGTCGGGTCGTTGGATTCCCTCTAATATGGTTGAGTTTAACGATGGCTGATCCGTGCGTCAACTCGTGAACGGGTGCTGCCGGGAGGGACTGGTCAGCTCGGCTTCGCTTTTTTTTGACTACTTAATATTTTTTATTACGCAATTTATGTTAGTTTACTTGTTCGCAAGCATAACATGTTATAATGTGTCAACATTGTATTATATTATAAGTATTTATTAATTAAAAGACAATTATAATAATATGACAAAGCCCTTCTGGCGAGTAGGCGACCAATACTGTGAAAATGAGTTTCTTTCGGCGTTTCTTCTCAGCAGTGGTCGTTACGAAGCGCTGGTATCGGTAGCTTTTCTTTAAAAAATAAATTAAATTTTAATATACTTTACACGTAACATAAATTATACTTATTGACGTGTAAAAGTGCCTGTAAAGGTCTAATTACTGAATAAACATTTGAATCTTTGAATCTTTGAATCTTCCCCTAATCACCTTTACCTTCGCGTCTTGCTTTGCCTCGCTATTGTCCTAAAACAATGCATCCCCCCATTTCCCCTTGTAGCGTGCTTGCTTTCAGTTCGCGAAAAATAACCGCAGAATCCGCACGTCTACTCAGCCGTGGGATTAATACCTAGTCGTGTGGAAATGGGTGCTTAAAACCTGTGATTTAAAACCTTGTGTTTTAATAGAGTGGGGCTGTTATTTAATTAATGTTTTTTAGTTTATTTTTTTATCTGTTGTGTAGAAAGTGACCAAGTTTTGGGTGTGTTTATGATTTTTGTTATTTATTATCATTTTATCTTCAACGATAATCTCTTTGATTTGTAAAACCAGTTCCTATTGAAGTATAAGATCTGATATTAAAAAAATTTAAGGACGGTTTGGCACGTAAAATATAAATATTGAGATTGAGCTAGCCCCAAGGTAAGTTTGAGACTTGTGTTATAAGATACTTCCTTAACGATACTATGTTTTATAACAACTACATATATAGATACACATCCAAGATCCGGGTCAATTTGAAAAAGATCATTTTCCATCTTGACTTGACCGGGGATCGAACCCGGGGCCTCCGGTGTGACAGCGTGGCATGATGACCACTAGGCGATACCCATGTGGAAACCTTTTTGATACAGGCGTCTATAGGCTTTTTTTATTTATATTTAACGCACAGTATATGTATATAAAAATATAGGTATGTACAATGTATGCCCTATGGCATTCTCTCCCGGAAATTTCTCTAAACTAATGTACTCACATACATAAGATTCACATTTGTACATGGTTCTAACTAAAAACATTAGCTATTGGAACTGTTCAATAAAATAAAAAAGTAACAAAAATAAAAATATAATGAATAGAGGCACTTACTCGAATGTCTAATATAAACTTCAATTAATTTCTCACAATCGACACATAATTAATAAAAGTACGATCGATTAAACTTGTTATTAATCAAGACAGTAGCGTGCCGAAAAAACATAACAAATGAATGTGAACCGAATCGGCATCTACCTTGAAGAAGTAAGTCATAACTTATGGAATGGAATGCTTAGAAATAGGGCAGAGCCACACGCTAAGGTAGAAGCGAAACTTTGTAGATGGCATTCGATTAGATGCTGAAACTTTTTTATTAGGAACTTACGTGCTTTAAAAGGTAGGTCAAGAAAATGTAGACAGCATTCGATTAGATATGGAAACTTTTTATTAGGAGCTTATGTGCCAAAAAGACAGGTCAAGAAAAGTACAGAAAGGTTTATCTGTGGTCTGTGGCCTTATCTTTACAATTTACGAGCGTGATTTATTGATAAGTATTTATCTTGTATTCTTTTTAACCGACTTCAAAAAAGTAGGAGGTTATTAATTTGTCGGAATCTTTTAAGTCCCTTTTAAGGATCCCGTACAAATAATGAAAAAACGGAACCCTTATAGGATCACTCGTGCGTCTGTCACAACCAATTTGCTCCAAATCTACTGGACCAAATCAGGTGAAATTTGGTAGGATGGTGTAATCCTATGACTCAAAGACAGATGTGCAAGTAAATAAATATTTTCTTTTTAAATAAGGGTATTTTAGGGGCTTAAATTAGGAAATTAAAAAAAAAAATTTCATACCTTCCTGTTTCATATATCAAGTGAAGGGGCTCGTTATGAGGATCTCAAACATATTTTTGTTATTATTGTACAATAAAAACTTTGATTTTATTTACGAAAGAAGACGAAAATTGACCATTCCCTCCCTGATCTCCGAAACTAATGAGCTTAAAATTTTGAAAAAAAAAATCCAAAATATTGTTCATTGCTTGTAGATTACAGGAAAAATAAGTAAATTAATATTATATTAAAATAAGGGTCATTTTCGAGGGACAAATTAGTATATTAAAAAAAGTTTTGTAAACCTTACTGTGTCATGTATCAAATGAAAGGGCTCGTTATGAGGATCTCAAATATGTATATTTTTGTTATTGTTGAAAAATAAATATTTTTGTTTTTATTCATGAAAGAAGACAAAAATGGACTATTCCCTCACCTGATCTCCCAAACTACTGAGCCAAAAATTTTGAAAATAAATACAAAATAAAGATCAAAGCTTGTAGATTACAGGAAAAATAATATAAGAATTGTATCGGTTAAAAATAAAGTGATAAACTCAATATAGTACGTTCACTTACGGACACGGACGGAAAATAGTTAACTTAAGCACCACTAGATAGCGCTATTATTAGTTAACTCGCGTCTTACTGTGAGGATTTCAAATGTGATATTATAAAAACATTTGACTTTGGCATTGTAAGGAACCCTCTCCACGCGAGTTCAACTCACACATGGTTGTTTTTTTATGTATGTTCCCGATACTCGAAGACACCTAAACTAATTTGGATTTTTTTTTGGTTAATAAAATTTTACCAAAATCGGTTATGTAAGTAATTTACTGTTGAGATCGGTTTTGAAAAATTATTTAATTAAAATAGTAATGATCACTAGCCGCATCGCCTATTCACATTAATCAGATTCTCGCCCATTCCTTTGATCGGCTTTTGCTGCCCAAACGAATATCTCTTCGTAAGCCGTTAAATTAAGATGTCAACACCTAATAACTGTTACATTATAATAAATCGTTCAAACATTCTCACATCACGTTCAATTAACAAACACGATTCTCTTTATTAACAAAGACATCTCAATTACACTCGCCTTACGACGCGCGAAAATGGCAAAAAGCGCATAAAAGTATGCACAAGATGTGCATTTAATTGAGCCACTAATTGCACTGAGTTATTGGTTGTTAGCACGCGATGCGACGTTATGTAAAGACGGGCGCGGAAAGTAGATTGATCGAGTTTTAATAGGCGATTAATTAAAAAAAATGTAACGTAAAATAAATGGCCTCGAGCAATGGTTAAAAATACGGCCAAATTGTATTTTTAAACTTCGACAAATAAGAGGGGTATTATGTGGCGACCTCTGTGGCGTAGTGGTCACCATGCTAGTCCGCCACCCAGAGATCCCGGGTTCGATCCCCGGCCAGGGCAAGTTGGAAAATGGTCTTTTTTAAATTGTCCTGGGTCTTGGATGTGTATCTATATATGTATATGTTATAAAATATAGTATCGTTGAGTTAGTATCCCATAACACAAGTCTCGAACTTCTAGCTCAATCAGTGTAATTTGTCCTTATATATTTATTATTTATATATTTATAAGTTTGACTTTAATGTCTGTCTGTCTGTCTATCTGTGGCATCGTAGCGCTCGAACGGATGGACCGTTTTGATGCGGTTTTTTTTTCGTAATAGCAAGTTCCCTTTCGTGGTTCTTAGCTATGTTTGATAAAAATCAGTTGAGCTGTTTAAAAGTTATTAATTAATGTTGTTGAAGCTCCATCTATCGGCGCCACGAAGCGACACTAGGAACGAAGAACGACAAGCACCGGATTCGAAACCTTCACTCCGGTCAATTCATTATTGCTATATATTCATTCGCTCGACATACACGAAACCATCTTGTAAATGTAATTCAAGGAATAAACGTAATTTTCCACGTATTTTTTTACTTATAATTATTCGAAGAATCCTACACAAATGTTAACGCTTAAAAGTCAGGGCTTTCTGCAGCAAAATAATAGATGCCGCTAAAGATATCCATCTGTGATTAGTGGCGGAACTATGGATACGACTTCGGTTGTTCTGCTATTAATCACTAAGATGGTGTTCTTGGCAATGGTTTTTTTTTTTTAATTTGCTAACAAATAAACTTGTGTGACTTGGAAATGGGGATACAAGATGGGAATACTTACGTAATATTTATTTTTAATGGACTCAAAGCTTCCCTCTAACCCAGTCTTTCCCAAAGTGGGCGATAACGCCCCCTTGTGGGCGCTGGAGGCTTTAAGGGGGGCGGTAACGGGCCCAGAACCCAGCGCTGATGTGATTTAAGCAATGAGTGATTTATAACTTCAGCTATTTCATATTTTAAAATTTACTGAAATTAAAATCCTCTTACTACACAACATCCATTTATTAGTTCATATTTATATCCTTTTTTATTGTTCAAATATAAACTAAAAATGTAATTAATATTTATTATTTTAATGCGTTCACAACGCTATTTATATTGTTAAAGGAATCAAACACTGAAAAAGTTTCGTGTTTTAAAGTTTCGCAGGTGAGGTCCCCACTTCCGATACTTTTTATTATTGTAAAATTGTATTATTATTACTATTTTTTATTTAAAATTAACAATGTTGATTATTGTTATTTTTTTATAAAAATACTCTAATGTACTGGTGTATGTATTATTATTGCTCTCTCTTGTAAAAAAGTCTAGTTTAGAATATAGGTTGGATTAAACTACAGGCAAAACAAATATGTGATTCAGGTTTTTATGGTGAAAAAAATGGGGGGCGCTACAAAATAACAGATTTTTTAAAGTGGGCGTTTGACAAAATAAGTTTGGGAACCTCTGCTCTAACCTTACGTGTATATATCTGTTAGTGGTGACAGTTCGTCAGTCTTTATAATAAAGCCGTTAGTACGTCTGCCCATCGTGTTTTAGGGCAGCCAGTTTTTCGTCACTAAAGTAGTCTTTTTTTTATTGTTGAAGTATTAGACCAAGATTTCTTGAGAGTCGATGTGCTTTGTGGAAAATAATCTTTTTCACCGCACACGTCGGATTTTTCCGACAGTGAATTTTCCTACTGAAATTACAAGAAGACCTTGGATTCTTTGAACCAATCCCGAAATGGGCACGAAAATTTTTGACGTTTGCAGTTAAATGGTTCACTGTATTACTGACTTCGACTGCCCCAACAAAGGAGTATAGTGTTGTTTCCAAAAATGGTTTCAGTATATTTTGTTAGCCCCTTTATAAATGAGTTCGTTTAAATTTATGGTACTTCTAAATGCGTAAACGAATTCGTATGGACAAGGTATTGTTAGCATCCTTACATAAATTCTAGTGGCCGCAACTTTTTTGTGGACATTATGGGTCTAAAAAGTTTATTTAAATTATTGCCTCTTTTATAAAACAGCTATGTGTTTTCAAGGACGTGGTGCGATAGGGGTGACGACAGGGTCAGAAAAGTGTGATTG
The DNA here is from genome assembly GCA_943193695.1 of Acrobasis suavella. Lineage (NCBI taxonomy): Eukaryota > Metazoa > Arthropoda > Insecta > Lepidoptera > Pyralidae > Acrobasis > Acrobasis suavella. The sequence goes on from OW971950.1 coordinate 4,161,130, forward strand.
TAATTAGTTCGTCTTTTAGATTATCCAAAAATAATGGACCCATATCTTTCAGTTTACCAAAAAAGTAAAAAATCGCAAAGATACGGTGCATCAAAGTTCGAGGCGGGGCTTGCGACGTCACCGCTAAGTAAAAATCGAACGCAGCCGTGACTTCATGCAAAATTTATTTCAATGCGCTTGCAAATTCTTTTTCATTCTTGTTTTTTCAAAGAAAAGAAAGAATACGTGTACAATATTTTTTTTATAATCTAACCGATGGGCTAAGAATATTTTTCCATTCATCATGCATATTACCGATTGATGTGATTATGCTCTGATTAGCCGGCGGACTGCATAATTGTTGCAGTGCAGTGACTGCATTGCTATTTCACAAAATATGCACTTACATCACGAAGCGCTTTTATTATTAATATACGAGTAGGTTGGCCTCAAATTTGCCGCCCCTCAAATCTCCAGCCTTTATCATATAAGGCCATAGGAAGTCCACAGCTGGACAAAGGCTTCCCTAATTATTTTCAAAACAACGAATTGAAAGCGGCCTGGTTCAGTGTCTTTCTGCAACCCTGCTAAGGTCGTCCGACCACCTAGCGTAGGTGTCCTTCGCTGTGCTTGCTGATACGTGGCCGCCATTCGAGAACCTCCTACTTCATCGGCAATCGGTTCGTCGCCCAATGTGCCCCATCCACTGCCACTTAAATGAGCTAATCCGCTCCCCACTCAGCCTGTGTTAGTAAATCAATCACTGTTCATTACAAATAGTTAAATAAGTATGCAATATTATTTTGTTCCACCGATTAAGTAATTACCCCCGACAAAAAAGAAGGGTGTTGTAAGTTCGACCCTAATGTCTGTTTGTGTCTGTCTGTGGAATTGTAGATAGCTCGAACAGATGAACCGATTTCGATGCGGTTTTTTTTACGTGAAAGCAAGTTCCTTTGCGGTCTTTCTTAGCTATGTTTATGAAAATCGGTTTAGCCGTTTCAAGTTATAGGGGAACTTGGGGTTTTTTACTTTGTACCTGGTAAATAATAGATGGCGCTTCGGATATCAATTCCACTTATCATCGGTTGGAATATGCAGCGCCACTCATGTTTAGATGGTGTCATAGGCTTTTTTTTTTAATTTGTCTGGCAAATAAACTTGTGAATTATCTATTTTTCCAGCGCTACATCGGTCTGCCAGTGATGTTGAAAGCGGGTGAATACTCGCCCAACAACCCCCTCATCCGGGCTGAAAGGACATCCGGCGACGTGTTGTTAGGACTCGGGGAGTATGAGCGGAGAAGGAACACTCTACGGAAGCTTCGGCAGCAGCAGTATAGGGAATATCTTGACCAGGTGAGCGCTATTTCCGTCGGATAATGTAACTCTTGGCTGGTCCAGCGGTTTAGACGTCTGACTTGTGCCTGTCAGATCCGGAGTTAAGTCTCACCAAGTACACTATACCTTTTTGAAGCAAAGACGAGCTTTCGGTTTTTCATTGGATTACTTAATCCAACTTTGGGTAAAAAAAAACAGTAACCACGTCAAATCTCCATGGTTAGGTTCCAGAGCCCAGGCTCTGAAGCGTTACTGTTGATGATGCAACCGGGAAAATACGCTCGGATGATGATGAAAGAGACTTTTGGCTGGTCCAGCCGTTTAGATGTCTATCTCTGCCCGTGATTTCCATGGTCAAATATCATTGACTACTTTTCTTAGAACGCTCATCAACGCAATCTCATCGGCATAATTAAAGTATGTGAATGATCCGAGCTGATAGAACTTCTGGCGACTTGTTGCTGGGCCTCGAGACCAGGTAATTATTTGCCTATAATCACTAATTAAAAAAAACGAGTTTTACTTTTAGAATCCATGAAGAAATAGAAAATTTAGGTAAGAAATCAAAGGGCGAACGTGATTTTTTCATTTGTCCACAGCAAGCGAAAAAGAAACAAGAAGAAAAAGAACGCGCCGAACGGGAGCGAAGAGAACGCGAAGAGAAAGAGAGGGAGAGGGAAGAGAGGGAACGCGAGCGGGAAAGGGAGAGGGAGCTGTTAGAGCGAGACAAAGATAGTCCGCGACGACTCGCCAGCGTTGGGTGCGGGGGCAACACTCCCTATTATATCAAGTTGGTATACTACCTTGCGTGAGAGGACGCATTATTAATTTTTTACCTATTTCGCAAGTTAAGTATTCTTGGGCGTGGTCCGTATTTGAATGGGTGACCATAAGTGGCATATAAATAGGCTAGACAATATCTACCAGTTTCTTAACCTTCCGTGAACAACGGAAAAGCCGATCAGGAGAGTAAACATCAAAACGTTTTTATTATTTTTAAGGGCAGGCAGCCATCTTCGTTTACTCCGAAAGAATAATAACAAAGACGTATGATTACGTTGTACTTGTACACATACAGGGTGATTTGGAACGTCCTACTTATTTTCAAGGAAAGTACTATTTAAGCAAAATAAAAAAATACATATTCTGTCATATGTCGGTCACATGAAAATAGGTATATTCGATAAATTTCAATAATTTTTTTAAAAGTAATCGTGGCGAGTTCACTTATTTAATAATACATAAATTTTTCTTTTTTTGCAGCAAAGTAGACACAGGCGTTCAAGTGGATTCCGTTAGAAGCCCTCTTTCAGTCGCTGTGCAGACCGACGACGCTGATCTCTACCAGGTGAGAAATGATGGCCTTGCGTGAGAAATGTTAGATATTGCGCGATAAATGGAAGACCTTGCATGAGAAATGCTAGGATTTGTATGAGAAACTGTTGATTTAGCAAAGAAAACAGCCATTTCAGTGAATTCCGTTTAAAGCCCCCTTTCAGTCGCTGTGCAGACTGACGATGCTGATCTCTCCCAGGTGAGAAATGATGGTCTTGCCTGAGAAATGTTAGATATTGCGCGATAAATGGAAGACCTTGCATGAGAAATGCTAGGATTTATTTGTATGAGAAACTGTTGATTTAGCAAAGAAAACACAGCCATTTCAGTGCATTCCGTTTAAAGCCCCATTTCAGTCGCTGTGCAGACTGACGATGCTGATCTCTACCAGGTGAGAAATGATGGTCTTGCGTGAGAAATGTTAAGTTTTGCGCGAGAAAATTTAGATCTAGCGTGAGAAATGCTAGACATTGAGTGAGAAATGCTAGATATTGCGTTAGAAATGCAATACAAAGTGAACGCAGGCGTTCAAACCCCCTTTAGTCGCCGTGAAGACCGACGATGTCATGCATCGAAATAAGAAATAAAAGAACTTGCATCACATTCTTAAGGTATTGCATGGAAAATTGAAAAAAAAAAATACAATATTGGCTAATATGCGAGAAATGTAATCTTTTTATGAGAAATATAAGTGTTACGAGATCATTGCATTTTTACAATTTAGGAAGAAGGATTCGTACGGACCAAAATAAGAAACAAAAAGTACTAAGAATAATTCTTGTTTAACTTACTTCTTGGGCGAGAAATAGTTGATTTTAGGTGAAAACCTGTCAATTCGATATGAGAAATAACATAAACTTTATTATTATCATTTCCAACAATTAATTACTAAATATATATTTTTGAAAACAAGATTTCTCGAAGATTCTAGATAAATATTATTTTTCCAGTTACCACCATCCCCAACAAAATCCCAGCTGACAGAAGCCGAGCGCGAGTTGTCACCTCGAACCGTGGACCAAGACCAGCGTCGAATACAACCGGCCTGGATAGACAAGTGGAAAGATAGCTCCATTGCTGAGAGGAGACGCAGCTATGGGGACTTTGATGGTAAGTTCCCATGTTATCACTATACTCTTCCGTAATGGCTTCATCTACCTGGACCAATGATTTTCGAAACACGCCCCGGGTTCCGAAAATCAATCAAGATCGTTTGACTAGTACTAGTAGACACCCATATTCAGGTTTTACAAAACCGGATATGCTTAAGTGACCATAATCACTGTTTTTATAAACATTAAATAACCTAATATTATTAATACGAGTTTAGTTATTAAATAAGCTTTTATATTCGTACTTCTTGAAAAAGTACTAGGAGATAAGAAATGTGAAAGAGGTGATGGACACCGCACCGTGAATGAAAACGGATAAGGATCGGACAGGGTTTTTGTTACATATTGTATAAATTTTAGTGTAAATTATTATATAATATAATTTTTTTTTTCAGAGCGTTCTGCGACGCTGCGTCCCAGCCGCTCGCGTCTCATGTCAGACCTGAGACACTCGTACATGCCGTCCATATTCGACGCTGATGCCATACACATGAGGAACTTGCAGGCCGAGAAGGTAATTATTAGAAACAGAGTGCAAACGAGAGATTTCCTACACAGGCAGGTAAATCACGGGTCATACTTAGCGACATAATAAATCATGATTTCACGTAAGGGCAAAAAATATAAAACCAACAAATTAACTATTAATTACAAAGAAAAATTTAATCAAATTAGTGCGCAGTCTCAGGATGTTTCGAAACCGCGTGCTCGGTTACCCACCCAACTCGGCTCGTTGTTAAGGGGCTAGCTTAATTTTCCGGGGTCCAGTGCCATTTGAAATAAATCATTTGAAAAGAAACGGAGACATTATTTAAAATTTTGTGTTGTTCAGGCACTAGATAGCCCTTCAAACTATTTTATGAACAACTGTTATCAGTTTAAAGTGAAAACGTGAAGCTTTTCTGCGCACATACGCCAAAAGTGGCAGTTTTTCGCAATTTAGCGTAGAAAAGCTTTACGTTCTCACTTTAAACTGTAAACAATAGTTCATAAAATAGTTTAAAGTGGGAAAGAATATACTAAACAGCCTTGCTCGTACAAAAAGAAATCTACAGTACACCATCAATGAATAAGACATCACTGTCCTGTAAATAAAAGTTCTAAGCTTTTATATAAAAAGTTGTACTTACAAAATCCTACCAATGGTGAAAATTTGGGAATACGAAAAATATACAATATGTAAAAAAACCCTATCCGATCCATGTGCGCAACTCGGACTGTCAATATGAACCACTTTTCCTGGGGGACCAATGCTGGAAACTTGAAAAATAAAATCTAAATTTTCATACAAATTGCCAGGCCGGCCGAACACTTTTGTATGAAAATTGCGAGTTTCAAGCATGGGTACCATAAGACCATATTTATTTATATATAACCATTACCATAAGAAAAGTTGTTCATATTGACGGTCTGAGTTGCGCACATGGATCGAACAGGGTTTTTGTTACATATTGTATATCCTCTTCTTAATTAGGAGAGATTTCTTAAATGAAGCTTTTACATATTATTGAGAAAATATGTGATGGATAATCTCTCGTGTAGTTTTTTTTTTAAATATAACAATATGAGTATAATAAAGGCATTTAAAAAAATAATCTTTGATCATTTTTTAGAGAAATCTTGTAATATGTAGTTGAAATAGCTCAAAGGCACATAGCATGCACATGTATTTCTGCACTAAGAAATTTCGACAAGAATTTGTACTGTAGGTTTTATTGTAAAACTTGCATGCAACTGAAAATTAACAGCTCCGTCTAAAGCGCTTATCACCGTGCGTAGTGCGAGTGTCCACACTTTTGGTAGAGTTTAGTTGTGGTAGAGCCACGCTACTGGCAAAACTCTGTTTTGCTAATAGCATGAATGGGCCGGCTCGTCCGGGCAGTACCACACTCTCACAGAAAATCGACGTCTGAGTAGTAGCGTCACCGCTTCTATGCTTTGTTCGGTGAGTGAGAGAGCCGGAGCCCCCCCCCCTCGCCCCCCCCCCTCGCCCCTCCTACATTTTCCCTTCCTGAAAGGCTGGCAACGCTTCTGTTACACCCCTGATGCAGTTGTCCATGGGCAGCGGTGATCACTTACCATCAGGTGAACCGCTTGTTAGTTTGCCGCCCTATGACATAAAAAAAAATTATTAAGATAATTTGGTCAACTTTCAAACATCTATTTCTTTACATACTTGGAACGAGAATCGAGTACTGAGTGCAGTTTCAATATGTGACGTGATTAACCAGTCAGCTAATATAATGGTAATAAAATTCCTAAAGAATTGGCCGTGTGGTTTTGGGCCTAGCACTTCTGCATCTCTTCCTGTGGACGTCATAATAAGAGGCGACTAAGGGAAAGCAAGCGAAAGTTCAGTTCCGTACTGACAGATCAAGACTCATCTGTAAGTACGGTACGGAACTTTCGCTTGCTGCTTTCTTTTTCTGTCGCTCAGAACTGTCATTTGCTAGAGCAAGAGAGAGCAACGGACCGCATGCTTATACATGGCCGGTTCCGTAGCGTTCCGTCGTCCTATCTCACTAATAATCAAAATAAATAATAAACACAAGTTGATTTGCATGCAAATTAAAAACCTCCGACGACACCATCTAGTAGTAAATGGCGGAACTACATAATATTCTAAACCGTAGCGCCATCTATTATTTTCCAGTCAAATTACAAACCCTAGCTTCCAACCGTTAACACCCTGAACCGATTTTCATCCAACATGGCTGAGAACCACCGCAAGGGAAGTTGCTTTCACGTAAACCGCATTGAAATTGATGCCACAAACAGACAGACGTTAGCGTCAAACTTATAACACCCCTCTTTTTTGTCGGCGGTTAAAATAATAATACATGACTTTGACGTAGAGTTAATAAATTTCAGGAAGCGGCAGAGCGGCGGCAGTACTACCAACAAGAACTGAAGAACCAAATCATGGAGCAGCAGAGGATCAAAGAGGAGAGGAAGACTAGAGAGAAGTAAGTTTTTTGAAGTTCGCTACCCAAAGAGTAAAAACGGGACCCTATTACTAAACTCCGCTGTCCGTCTGCCTGTCATCAGGCTGTATCTCATAAATCGTGATAGCTAGACAGTTGAAATTTTCACAGATGATGTATTTCTGTTGCCTAAACTAAAAACAGAAAATGATAAGTTGTGGGGGCTCCCATACAACAAACGTGTTTTTTTTTTATTAATAATGGTACAGAGCCCTTCGAATCGCACTTCAATTTTTGTGACAGCGCTAGTGTCAGATTTCAGACTGCCTGTTTGTTTTTCGTGTGTGTTGTATAAGTGGCCAACATTGGTGGCAGATTTTTCAAGCTGCCTAAGGGAATACTTGAATTTTACGGGGTTCAGTGCTGGCTCCATTTGAAATAAATTATTTGAAAGGAAACTGAGATATCATTTAAAATTTTGTCTTGACCAAGCCCTAGATAACTATTTTATGAACAACTGTTTATAGTTTAAAGTGAGAACGTGAAGATTTTCTAAGCACATTTGCGATAAACGGCCACTTTTGACTATTTTAAATGGGGACAGCACTGAACCCCGAAAAATTTAAGTATGAAGTCATAGCTTGACAACAACCAAACAATGATGACAGCGATATCACGCCTGTTTCCTATAGGGGTAAGTGGAGATTATGGATCTCCATTTGCTGTGATGCTACATCTAAATTTCACTATAGTAAAGATATTGTTACGAAACGGGTTCGAGATTTGGAGAAAAACGCCTACGCCTATTTACTACGGGACCCTAAGTTGACATGTGAAAATGGTCTTCCTGATGTTTAAGTCCAAGTCGCGTAGCAGCTGAGGTCCTGGTATCTCGCCGAGGTTATCGGAGGTACTTCCACTTGTCGCACTAGGGTAGGTTTCCTTCGAAGTGATCGCTTTCGTGGTGCTTTTTTTTTTAAATGACAAGCATAGGTTGCCTCGGACGGTATTTCCTACTTCACCGGACAAGGTTTGAGGAGCGAGCCAGAGGCCCGGCTTCCTATATTTAAAAACTACTTGCATCAGCGCAAAGGGCTCCCAAGGGGGAAACCTCGGCTTTGGGCGCGCTAGGAACTATGGCAAATTTTGGGGTGCTGCAACACCTATGTTTTGCCGGAAGGCGGCGTGGTGCGCACTATGACTTTTATATGCGCCGGCTGATATAGAGGTCTACATTATTCTCGAATATTCTCCATACTAGACGAATGTATTTCGATGGCAGGAAACGTCGAGGCGCTGGTACGTGTCTGTGAGTGCAACCGGCCAAAAGATTCTAGACTTGTACTATAAAAATATAAGGCCTAGTTTCGCTTGCACCATTCTGACGAATTTCCATTCGATTCTTGCTCGCGAACATTTTGCGTCTATCTCGTTGGCGATAATATGCTTTACACTATGCTTTATACTGTACACTTTTTCAATGCGTGTTTTTACGGTTGCGGAAGGTTTATATAAGTATGTATAATATGTGTACACGGTGATTTTCACTGGCTTTTGAGCCGAAGGCCACTTCATACGGATCGTTATTAGTTTTGCATGTACCATTCTGACGAAATTCCGCGGGATTCTTGCTCGCGAACATTCTGCGTTTATCTCGTTCGTGACAGTATATTTGAATTTGGCGCAGTCAAGTACACTAAAAATATCATACATTTTTCAGAATGTTGGAACAAGCTGAAATGCGTCGCCTTGAGGAACAACTGCGGATGCTGAAGGTGGCTCAGGAGAGAGAGGTCGACAAGCAGAGAGAGATCACAGCTGCGGTGAGGTTCAATATATACTATTCACTGATCATCATCATACTCTCGTATTCCCGGCTGCATCCTCAGCGGTAACGCTACAGAGCCCGGGGTCCGCTACCTAACCTAGGTGATTTGACGAGGTTACTGGTTTGTACACAGAGCGACTGCCGTAAGGGCATAAGAGAAAGGGCAGACCAAAACCAATCCTTGGATAGGCTTGAACAAACGCTAAATGGAGTTAGTGACCTACAGTTTATACGTGCCTTCCAAAACACGGATTCGTCTTTCGTTTCTGATAATCAGGTGATTCAAACTTGCAATATCCTAACCAGCCTGGAAACAACTTTTTTAACAAAGTATGCTTCCCAGTGGGATTTAAACAGTAGCAATATACTGACCACTGTAGCAATATACTATATTCTTTATTTTTATTAGCTCTATATGTCCCACTGCTGGGCAAAAGCCTCCCCCCTATGTTTCCAAACACTTCTGTTGTTCACTTTTCTTTCCCAATTCCTATCAAACAGCCTCAACTCATCCGACCACCTTGTCCTTGGTCTGCCTCTTTTCCTTCTACCGCCTGTCGGAGTTCAGCCAGTGGCAACGTGAGCCTACCTTTCCGGTGGCATTCGACAAACGTGACCAGCCCAATCCCATTTTAGCCTACTTGTTTTTTTTCCAACTTAATGTATGGAATGGAATGTAAGGTGGTATTTTTCATACGATCTGTCCGTTTCCGTCTCCATAGCTCGTTGACAAACCTGCAGTTTGAACCTTTGTGCTTTGTTTAGGGACCAAGTTTGAACACCGTAGGTACACATATCGAAGAGTTTCTTCTTGAGACAAGTTGGTAAATTGCCTTTAAATAGTTCCTTCGTCGACCAGAAACTTTTCCACGCATTACTATATACTATCACATCGTAAGACCTAAAGACCCCAGTTAGCGTAATCGTGAGCGTAATGATGCATAAATGAAATGTGGTGGGTTGCTAACCGCATCGCATATTCCCTCAATCGATTTTTAGGGTTCCGTAGCCAAATGGCAAAAAACGGAACCATTATGGATTCGTCATGTCTGTCTGTCTGTCTGTCCGTCTTTATGTCACAGCCAGTTTTCCGAAACTATAAGAACTATACTGCTGAAACTTGGTAAGTAAATGTATTCTGTGAACCGCATTAAGATTGTCACACGAAATAGAAAAAAAGACAGGTCATTTTGGGGGTTCCCCACTTAGAACTGAAACTCAAAAAATTTTTTTTATCGAACCCCTACGTGTGGTTTATCTATGGACAGGTCTTAAAAAATGATATTGAGGTTTCTAATATATTTATTTTCTAAACTGAATAGTTTGCGCGAGAGACACTACCAAAGTGGTAAAATGTGTGTCGTCCCCCGTGTCCCTGTAACTTCTAAAATAAGATATTGATAAAACTAAAAAAAATATATTATGTACATTACCAAGCAAACTTCCACCGAAAATTGGTTTGAACGAGATCTAGTTAGCAGTTTTTTTTTATATGTTTATTCAAACATCGATCAAAGTTACAACGAAATACAAGAACTTTTATATTATGCTACGGAACCAGTCCAACTCGCACTTGGCCGCTTTTATGATCTGTATTCAACCTCTACGTACCATGTGTAAATGTACGTTGAAATACTAAATAATTAAGTTTATTTGCTATAGGCAAATTGAAAAAAATCTCGATTGTTAAAAACTTCATCTAGTAATTAGTAGCGCAACTACCGAAGTCGTATCGGTATTTCCGCTATCCATCACTACATGGATATCCGTAGCGCCATCCATTATTCGCTAGAGAAAGCCCCGTCTTTCAAGCGTATCGATAACTTTTAAACGGCTCAACCGATTTTCATCAAACATGGCTAAGAACCACGCAAGGGAACTAGCTTTCACGTAAAATAATGGTCCATCCGTTCGAGCGCTACGATGCCACAGACAGACGCACAGACAAACATTAGCGCCAAAAATCTAGGGGAATAATGACATTTCTACCACAATTAGGAATAGAGCCATCATGAATGTATGAACTAAAAACTGTATTGCACCAAAACAAAAAAAAAAAGAGGTTTTACAATGGGGTATTTTCCTATTAAGGTCAAAAATGAATTATTTTGTACTGATAAGAAATAAAAAAACGACACAAAATAATGTTATTTATCTTTGAACATATCCATTTAAACGATATTTTAGATTTATTATTGCAGAAAAACTAATAGTAAGAGCGCTATTTGACTCCAAAACACTATGACGTTATCTGCCTGTATTTCACACATATCCCATAGAATATGTTTGGAAAAGTTTCTGATTTGACTTGTTGGAAAATAGCGGATTGAAGATACATAGGTACAATGGGCGGTTTTTTCGCATCATCAGCGTTTTCAGCCCACATCAACCCACTGCTGGGCATAGGCCTTCCTTTTTTTGTCATTTCCATGGTAGGGTAGAGACGATCACCTACCCCACAAAAATTAATTTATTGTTTATATTTTCAGATACACGACGAAAACGTAGAATACTCGAAAAAGCGCAAAGAACTACAGAAGGAAATCGACAAGGAGCAGCAATCCTTACTACGAGCCACCACCCATCCCCCTCTCGTGCACCCCCGCATGACAACCTTCCACAGCGACTCGTACAACCTCTCCAAACTACCACTCTACTACCCCCGAGAAAAAGTACCCTACTCTATGAACATTCCAGATAATTCCATATTTTCACCAAATTACGACGTCGATAGTTACCTAAGAAAGAACCTCAATTTCAATAATCTAAACAGACCTGATGCTAAAAAGGACGTGTTTGATGCTAAAAGTTTAGACGAAAAAAGGTTTGATTCCAAAAGTGTCCGTAAAAAAGTTTTTAATGGTGATGAAATTTCGAGAAATTACGATAGCAAAAGTAAATTTGATTTTGATGACAAAGTCAAGTTAGATGCTAAAATTGATAGCAATAGAAGCAATTTTGAAGTTAATAATAGATTTGATAAAAACTTAGACATAGAAAGCATTGGTGATTTTAAAGACAAAAAAGTCATAGTAGAGAAAGCTATAGTGCACCTACCTAAAGAAAGAAAACTGCCGAAACTCAAAATTGCAGAATGTGACGATACGCCAATACCTGTCTTACGACATTCACCCTTATCACAATCAGATAAAGTCGAAAACGACTTGAGCGATGCAATGCAGTTGGTTGATGACAAATGGAAAGTGCCTGCCGTACAAAAGAATATCTTGAGGTCTTTGCCAAATGAAGAAGGGAAAAACGTTAGCATTTTAACTCAATTGGGCTCTATAAGGCGGCAATTGCAGTTAGAACAGTTAAAGTTAGATAGGATGGGCAAGGGAGACGCGTGATCCTTGCTCTTTAGGTTTAAGTATACTTCCAAGCTTGGCTTTTACGAATAATCGGCCTAGTATAAGTAATTAAAAAGATAAAATCTTGAGGATTGTGTCTAAAAATAGTTTTAAGTAATGTGATTTTTTTATTTATCTCAGAAAGGTGAATTTATATCAAGCCGAAAAACTTTTGCTATGAGACCAAGTGAGATTTAAACAAAAATACCTACAGTTACTAAGTGTATGAAACAATTGATTTTTAAAATTTTTTTTAAAGTTTAATGATATAAACTTTGTTCATATTGAAACCACTTTCAGCATAATATATAATTTCTGACTAAATTTGCATGTTTTTAAAAGCATGTTTTGTTTTAGGATTGTATAAATCGATTTAGAACAATTTTTTACCGTGCATGTAAATAAAAAAAAAATGTTGCGTGAACGTTGTTTTTTATTGTGAATTGTAATTGTTTTATTTTGTATTGTTTTAGCCGTAAAACGAATTTCTGTTGGCAAAAATTGTTACTGTTTCATAATTTAAACAAATTACGATAAGTTAATTTCTGATTCTGATGAAAGGATCCCCATTGTAGGTGACAACGGCGGACCCTATTTTAAATATATTAATTACTAAATCGTTTAATTTTAAATATCGGTAATAATTCTATACGTTATATTAAATTACATAATGTCTAATTATTCATATGGAGGTTAAAATGAGTTAGTGGGCCTTGCCATATTGCGGAAAAAATCGGAACTAAATTTAACATGGGACCGCCCAAAACACAGATTAAAAAACAACCGGTGGCGCCATCATTTCTGGCCCACTAACTTAAGTTTTTGACCTTAAAAATGTATATCTGCAAGGGAGATGATACAAACTATTTTGTGCACAAAAATCGAAATTTTGATAATCTCTTCCTTGCACTATTTATTATTTATCACCTTTTCAAGTTTAAAAAAGTATCTAAGTACTTGCTATGTGGTTTAAATATTTACCGCGATATTCATAAAAAATCTGCACCCTTTTATTCAGTAAACAGGGTGGAAAAAGTCTACTTTGGTATTTCGGCCGCCTACTAGAGCATACCTACCACCGGCGGGGTCATAGCACTACGTGACTCGATATGATTTGATACTTTGGTATTTTTTTCCCTTATTGATACTATTAATTACTGCATTAATTGCATTGTTGCTACCGTACTAAATATCCTTTATGTGAGTATGTAAAGAAGTTGAAGTTGTTCTAATGATTTTAAATGCACCCTGCCTGTACAATATGTAACAAAAAACCTGTCCAATCCTTGTAGGAGCAACTCAGACCGTCAATCTGAACAACTTTTTTATGGGATCAATGCTTGAAACTCAAAAAAATCGACATCTTCATACAAAAGCGTTCGGCCGGCTCGGCAATTTGTATAAAAATGACGATTTTTTCTTTGAGTTTCAAGCATTGGTCCCATAGGAGAAGTTGTTCATATTGACGTTTTGAGTTGCACCTACAAGGATCGGACAGGGTTTTTGTTACATATTGTATATGACTTAGTAAAGAGAGCAAATTTTTTTTTAATAATATGGCGGTATGTCAATATCAATACATTTCCATATTATTCTACTTATTCTATGACATGTAACGTCTTTCTCCGTGAGAAAGTTTAGTAAACTGAAGCTTGCATGTAAAAAAATTTGCCCGTCCTAACATTTAATATAATCAATGAAATATTATGAGAATATAATATACTGTATCGTCCAAAATTACAATATTGTAGTTAAGACACAGTCCAAAATAAATACTAAGGGTCATATAACTAACCTACTATATAATAAAACAAGTAAGAACATAATTATATACCCAATATAAGAAATTAAACCAAAGCAAAATAGCGGAGCTCGGAAATTTATTAAGCAGTTCGGTTTTTATTTTTTAATGATGAGACTCAAAATTGAGCGAATATAGTAACGACACTTCTCAGACTTAAATCCATGAAGCCGTTTATGCTGCACAGGATTCCGTATGAATATACATTTATACACAGAACATACATTCGAGGAAGTTTACCCTCCTTCTGACGCAGTCTGGCAATGAATTGCGTTTAACTAAAATTCGAGAATAGCTGGATCAATATGGCTGATTTTGTTTTTTAAATATTTGTAGACGTCTATAGAGACAGGATATACTGAAACTAGGTTAAGAGTGAATTCAGTCCATGATTCTAAACTACTTTCCCCAAGGAACATATCGAAATATGAAAAGTAATTTGTAAATACAAGTTGGATCTATCAGCCGATCTGAGTTTGTATAGAAAGCCAAAGATGATTTTTCATATTTCGACATATGTCCTTTAGGGAAAGTTGTTCACTTTAACGGACTGAATAACCTTTATTTATTAAAATCTTTATTGACCACAATGGTACAAAAGGTAAACATTCTCTACCAGTCAACATTTAGAAAAACAGAAAAAAATTAATTAAATAAAATTAAATTTAAAATATTTTCAGTATATTTTGTTAGACCTTATATAAAGAGAAAACATGAAAAATCTTTAGTAGAATACCAGAATTCGGATGTACTATAGTAACTTAATTTACAATGTGGAAGGGACATTCCCGTAATAAATCGAACCATGGGCTATACTACATTACTATAGTCTAATGAAATTGAAATAACCGCCAAAAACTAAAAAAAAAATCGGCATTTCTATACAAAAGTGTGCAGCCGCCCGGGAAATTTGTATGGGAATATAGAAATTTTTGTTTTGTTTTGAAAATTATTTTATTATTATGAACTATAGTGATCTAGTATAGCACGTGGTTCGATTTACTACGGGTATGTCCCATCCTTGTTGTATAACCAACCAGAATGTTTAGAGTAAAAATAATCAAATTTAGGGCAGTAGATTTTTCGCTATTAGCTATAATAGGTAGTGCCAAAATCTATTCTTCCTATACCCCATTAGATTTCATAGTTTCGTTGCATTGTTTTATTTAAGTAATTTAAACACTTTGCTTAAATATATTGTCTTTTTAATTTCTGCCCGTTTATTTGAAATGTCGTGCCAAGCACATTTAATGCGTTTTGCGGAAGGATTATATGTATAATATATACACGGTGACATTTCACTGGCTTTGGAGCCGAAGGCCACTTCATTAGCATCGTTAGTAAGACCTAGTTAACTAGTCAAAATAAAAATCCAGAAACAAAAAATGTTGACTAAAACTCGAAAGTAAAATCGTGAGAATTAGTAGTACCGACGGTGCCTAGCAGCGGCGGCCGGCCGGCTAGATTCAGTTTTGGACACGTAACTACGTGGTCTCGATTGAAACTCATTCCCGCAACTTTTTTATCTTACGCCATGCACAAATTTGGATTACGTATATGGATAGAGGCATTTATTTACTATACATTTTTTCCAAACCCAGTAAAAAGTCAGCGTGTATAGCGTGAGCCGTTATATATTATGTAGAATGCATCGTATATTTATGTAAATATATAATTTGTACGCACAATATGTTTTCGGAAAGACTGTAACGACTAGAGCTTGGAATAAGGCCAGTGAGACTAAGATAAGGTTAAATGTTATTTTTATATTAGTCAATTATATTTTTACACGCGCTTTTTACAATGAAACGCCAATTTTTGTAAGTGCACTTAGTTACACTTGTAAATTATAATTGTTATAATTAGGCGTAATAAGAAATTGGTTAGTATATTTAATTTTTGTGGCAAATAAAAATAATTGGTACATAGCAAGCGTTTTTATTTTGTGAATCTAGAAATCAAATCTTGAGATCAAAAAAATTTTTGACCAATTCCCTTTAACTTTTTTGACATATGTACTTGTCAACTTCTGGAGCTAATATGGTATTACAGATCATCTTGATTCTTGACTAAGAATAATTAATATAATTATAAATAAATAAATATATACGGACAAATAACACAGATTGAGCTGGCTCCAATAAAGAAGTTGCAATTAATGTAGTGCAGCTAATTTGCGAAAAAGAATTTCTAAACTGATACCACGGGACACCGATATAATTTTAAGCCCGACAAATCGACGACCCTGTTATAGCCAAGACTGATGATGGCAGTAGGATCGTCGAAAATTCGGAATATCTGGCTCAAAAAATTATAAACCGCGACAAGTCCCGTAATATAAATAGTAGAAACTAAAATCATATATAAAAATATATGTAATGTATAAATTATACATTTTCTTTCGAAACCAAAGAAAGTAAAACAAAATTAAAAAATAATAATTAAACAATAACAATTTTAGGCATTGCATTGCATCTCCTACAAAACTACTTGAAAATTAAATTATTATTTTATACAATAATATCATTAATTTTCTTTTGCAGTAGAACAATAACTATTTTGAATCTCAAAACCCCCATGAGTATCAAAATATGTCTTCAAATAACACTAATTTAAAATATCGAGTTACAAATAATCTAATGAGCGTTTTTAATATTCAATCATGAATACTTAAACAAAATTTTAGCAATTTAACAATAAGAAGTACCTAATGCAACGGGACTGAAACGGCTTCAGAAATGTCACGGGCCGTAAGTGGATAATATTCCACATCAAGGCGTAAAGTAATATACTCGTACACAAGGTCGGTGATATAGAGAGCTTCAGACCTTTTTTGAACGCGGGAGTCAGCTAAATGCATGTTTTCCAAAACATTCGCGTTAGAGCGATTTAAAAGTCCGGCACTTGGAAATGATGTTTTTTTATGTCATTTCTATGATCATGATCAGACATGATTTACTTTACCACCGTAGTGTATGAAATAACTACCAGTTTTCGAACAAAATAGTAATTAATACATAGTGATTTAAACATTATTCTTATAATAAAATTGGCTCTCGTGGAGGAGTGAAGATCTAATGCAATTGATTGATAAAATTAGCGCTCGTAAAGGAGTGCGGACTAATGCAATTAATTAATAAAATTGGCTCTCGTGAAGGAGTGAAGACTAATGCAATTCATGAGTTTGAAATCCGTCAAATTCTTTTGTATGACCTTTTTGCTGTGGTAATAGAAGCTATATTGCAATGACTTTCGTTAGTTTGATGTGACGTGGTGCGTAATCTTTCATATTGATAAATTAGACTTACTTTTGAAAAGAGCACACTGCAAGTTTCGTTTCTGTTGCATACAATTAAATTAAAGCAATGTAAGACTTGCATAGTCTAAACAAACCTTCAACCATACCAAAGATAATATAATTACTAACGTCACAGATACCCAACGCCATATAAATTATTGGAGGGCCCGAAAGTAGGCAAAACTGGAGTTGCGAGGTAGGAACACAGAGATGGCAGCACACACGACTAGCAAAGAAGTGACAAAGCGTTGAATATGCTTTAAACATATTTATTGCGTCATATTTATTTAATTAGAGTACTACTATATTTAAATAAAAGTAATCAAAGATTGTAATGTTTTAAAAAATAGCTATAGCGCCATCTAGTGACAACGGAAGATAAATATTTGTTTATAAGGCGATGGGAAGGCATGACCATACAAATTATTGCTTCAATTTAATTGCATGCAACAACCAAGATACTTGTACGGTGTAAATGGGCCTTAGCACTACAAATTATACAATGAAATTGTAAATAATTTCATTTAAAAATTCATAAGGACATGGGCTTTACTCAAAATGTACTTTTATCAAGATTCGACTGGACGCCAAGCCACATTAGTATTTAGCCATCTTTCATAGCGTTAGCGTAAATTAGCTTGACACTACTACCGCCACTTATCTATGAAGACGTATCGTAACTTTGGAGAAAGCATTCATACACGAATTAATAAATTGTGTGCATAATGTTAAAAGCATCGATAGCATGTCACATCATTTCTGTAGCGAGAACTGTGTGTAGATCTCCAAAACTAAAAGAATCGAGGCTTTTCAAAAATATTTGACACAATGACGTCAGGTCCAATCGACCGTTGTCATTGGACAATCAGTTGACAGGTTATTTTGCTCCGTCAAATGTGTCCAATAACCAGCTAATTGGACCTGACTTTACTGCTGCCATCTAGCGTCACATATTTTTGTCAATTTATTCACGTGTTATAAATAAACAATGCCTTACAAGCACCATATTTATTATCCATAAGTGTACAAATTTGGTGTTTGATCTTTACAAAACACGAGTAGCTAAAAAAAGTAATAAAAATGTTCCTACGGAATGCATACAAAATTCTATAGATAGATTTATGTTAAAAACTAATAAGTATGTATTTACAAAGTTCAGTCCTTTTATACGCGACATAATTAAAAGAATAATTTTTCAAAAAACCGATTCAACGGAGCTTCCATTGGTAGCATTTTTATTTTATTAAGGGGATACACGAATTTTTCGAGGTCGAGTGCTGCTTCCATTTGAAATAAATTATTTGAACGGAAACTGAGATATCATTCAAAACTTTTTCTTGATCAAGCACTAGTTAACCCTTAAAACTATTTTATGAACTACTGTTTACAATATAAATTGAGAACGTAAAACTTTTCGACGCACATTTGCGAAAAACGGTAACTTTTGGCTGTGTTCTACACACATTAGCCAAAAGTTATTTGGCTAATGTGCGTAGAAAAACTTCACGTTCTCACTGTAAACAGTAGTTTTTTAAGGGTAATCTAGGGCTTGATCAAGAAAAAATTTATACATCTGTTTCCTTTCAAATAATTTATTTCAAATGGGCGCAGTACTGGACCTCTAAAAATTCATGTATCCCCTTAACCAGAGCTTGTCTCACTGCTGGGCACTGGCCTCCCCTTGCACTCCGGGTACAAACTGCCAAAATGCCATAATGTATGGGTATGATGGCACGAGTGTCAAAATGTAAAAAAAAAACAAATCTTTTAAGAGCGTTTGTTTTTCCTGGAGTTAATTCTTTAAAAAAAGTGTGAAAATAGGAAGCATAATAATTATGTTTTAATATTTCAGTCGCATATTCACTTTACTGAACAATTTTTTTTTTATTATATTAAAGTAAATAACGCGCAGAAGTGGCGCCCTCGTTTAGAAGAAACAACTGTTTTATCGTAAATATGGCGTTGAAATAACATTTTGCTAACCGGGTATTAGAGACCTTTATTTTTTGATTTGATGACCTTTCTATTGAAAGAAATCACGATAGTCCGTCAAGTTCTAAACGTGTTTTTGCCAAAAGTGGCAACTTTTAGCAGAAATGCGTTTTAAAGCTAGATGGTCTACCAATGAAACTTTTAACGGAAGGGTTTCACAACGGCAGCTATAATGTAAAGATGTACTGTATAAACTGCATAGTTTATGGCGTTTATACAGTACATTATTTAGATGGCGTTGCATAAAAATACAAGAAGATATGGGTATTTTTGTATGATTTAGGTAGTTCGCACAAATATCTGTATCATCAGGCTAGCAAAGCAACCGAAATAAACGAGTTAAGTATCCAAGGTGTTTTACTACTAAAGTTTCCTGGGATTTGTACATGTATAGCACGATACATATTTTCATAGAAATCGTCAGGAGACCACACACGACAGCAATCTACCGTTCTAATGTAATGTACATTAATAAACATTATATCTGCCGTGTTTGCCTTTATTCATGAAATAATTTTAAGATCTACCTTATTAGCAAAATATTAATTATTATTATAGGTATTAACTATTCAACAATTTAGTATTAGTCGTAAATTCTTTATTGTACATAAAAAGCCACAATTAAAAAAAACAACTTATTGTGTGACAAAAAAAGTTGTGTTCTTTTTGTATTTTAATTTTATTGTAAATGAGGGCGCCACTTCTGCACTGTATTCGCCTTAAATTTATAACAAGTGTTATATCAAAATAAAAAGACATAATCTACATTTCAGTATCATGATGTCCAGCATAAAACATTTTAACAAAACATCAACATAATCTATAAACTCTCATAATTTTTAAGATGTTTTAAGTATCTGAACTTAAGGTTATGTAAAATCTGGTAACTTTAGATTTCTTTTGCTCATAAAAAAATTAAACGTATCAAGTACGTAAAATAAAGACCTAGGGGATTGACAAAGTAAGCCTCATAATATATTTTTTTTAGGCTCATAATATATTTTGACGAGGGTTTTAAAAAATATGTGACATCAGGTATCTCAGTGACGTCAGATCCGATCGACATTTTGTCATTGGACCATCAGTTGACAGGTTCTTTTGATCCGTCAAATGTGTCCAATAGTAACAGCTTATTGGACCTGTCTTCATTGTGCTGCGATCTGATGTCCAATATTCTTGAAAACTTTCATTCTTATGAGACACGAGATTTTAGAATACATTCGATTTTAAGGCGCTCTTATCTCGAGATGTGAGGGGGTGAGGTGCGGGGCAGCCGCTCGGCGCCCCGCAAGCTACACACGCTTGCGGCTGAGGAGGTAGCGGGAGGCGCGGAATGAGCAATCGGACCGCGCGCAACGTAGATTTTATCAGTATTTTATTGTTTTGAAAAGGGATGAAAGGAATTAAAACTTAATGCGTGGTCAAGCTAGGAAATGGAAAATAAATGATTCGTTAAAATATTGCAATTATGAAAATGTCAAATATGGTTTGGAAGGTTTTTATTATATGCTATGTTCGTGATGTATTTCTATAGAGCAAAGTAGACATATAGTGTAACACACGCGTGGAAGCCCCAGACAAAGGTTTGAAGTATGCTTTGGTTTTCTTTTTAAATTTTCAACTATGATCAGTCGTATCAGACAGTATCAACAGTCATCCCTGACTGGATAAAAAAAAAAATATTTCGTTTAGTCCGTCAACTATATTGTCCAAAAATAATAGACTCATTTATGATACAGTGCATCGAAGTCTCGGGATGAGAGCGATCTACGTCACCTTCTGGTGAAAATCGTACCTGATCGTGAAAATACGCGAAATTTAAATCCGCTGTATCTTCGCCATTGTTTGCTTATCAAAGAAAAAATACGTATACCATAATTTTTAATAAGATAACTAATGAGCAAAAAAAATTTTTTTTATCAAATCGCATTTTCGAATATGAGCGCCTTAATATCATTTTGGACGAATTCGTAAATTATCATTCTTTGGTATTTTTCACGTTATTTGTAACGTTGGCCCTTAACTCTGTGACGTTGATGTGATAGGATGCCTCAAAAAGGCTTCTAAAGACGGCCCGTTTCTCCCCAAAGGATCCCTGGGGAACATGATCATATCATTCACCCACGTGAAGGGCAATAGTCTGTTCTCGATGACGTACCGCCATCTTGGATTTTCACCAAGCAGATCTCTGTAGTTATCGCCGGATACGATGACGCCGTCGAACTCTGCCGCGCACTGGACAATGTACCTGGAAAGACAAAGTTAGTTAACCCTTAACCACGAACGTCGGATTTATCCGACAAACATTGTCGTGGCCATTCCGCGAGTGTCGGATATTTCCGACAAAAAATTTTCGTATTGCACATAACCTAAGTATCCACACCACATCCCTTTTTGGTTGTAGGTATTTATTAAACTAGCAGCGCCCCGTTATGTTGACCGCGGAAAAAGTTGCGTATGTGTTAATCCAGATTCCAGGGTGTCAGCTACCTTCATACCAAATTTTATCAAAATTGAACTAACAAACATACACACACACACACTCACAAACTTTCGCCAAAGGGTTCAAAATAATGTAAAATGTAATATTACAGACAAATAGATAACATAAAACAGATGTCAAAAGGCGGCCTAATCGCAACTGCAATCTCTTCCACGCAACCGACGTACTTGGAGATGTTTGACGAAAACAGGTGAGGTGTAGTTATAGGCAGGGGGAAAAAATAGCTGTAAATAAATGTATTTTTTATACTTATTTGTACCTAGAGCTTAGGCATCTTGTGCACTAGCACCCACGACGACGATTTGTGGCCGCAACGACAAAATAAATAAATAAGTCGTGGTTGTGGCCGTCTAGTGCGCGACGTGCCTTAAGAGGATAGTTGAATTTTCCGGGGTCCAGTGCTGCCCCCATTTGAAATAAATCATTAGATAGGAAACGGAGACATCATTTAAAATTTTTTTCTTGACCAGGCACTAGATAACCCTTCAAACGCACAATAGGTTGTCTGTCTCGTTGGTCAAAATTATGTTATTTACATAGTCTTTACTTTAGAAAATACGAATACAGAATTTTATGAATGATTTATAATTTCAAAAACAAAATCGTACTTTTATCTGTATGTCACGTGATCACAAACGTCGACCGCCATTTTATTTTCATGAGTGACGACGTCAAAATAGCAGACACGAGCTGTAGGTTAACAGTGATTAAGTGATAAATCTTAATATTGTGACTTCAAAGTATATTTAGTGGCATTGCACACGATTTATAACAATAGCCGTCGGCTATTTATAAGTGGAAAGTAAAAATCTACCGTGAATAGACACGGTGATATTAGCAAAGTTCTGTGCTCATAATACTGACTTATTTTCTATTGAAGGCAGAAATATTTAATAGAAGTAAGTACTTACTTTAATTCAATTTAATTTGTAAATTTAGCTATTATTCAAAAGACATAATACCATGCATCAATGATGAAAAGTTTATAATCTACCATTTGTAACTGCTGATATGACGTCACCATGATGTCGGCTGTCGTTTCGGCGCCAGTTGGTTTTGCGTAATTTTTAAATTGTATTTTTTAGCATTTAGCGTCTTAATTTTTAAGAAAATAAAAATTCCAGGTGTCTAAACGTCACATTAAGAACATATTAAAGTAGATTTTAAAAATCTTAAAATTGAAGGGCGTAGGAAAGCTTCACGTTCTTACTTTAAACTGTAAACAGTAGTTTATAAAATAGTTTAAAGGGTTATCTAGGGCCTGATCAAGACAAAGTTTTAAATGATAGGTATCTCTGGCTATTTGTTTTTATTATTACCCTTAAGACAAAAACAGGGCAGAAGTGGCGCCCTCATTTGAAATAAATTGTTTAATCCTAAATGTAGTGTTAAAGATTTTTTTTTTTCATATTATTTGGCATTAGATAGACCATTCAATTATTTTATGAATAATCATTGGAAGTCCATTTAGCTTTAAAACGCGTTTTTGCTTAAAGTGGCCACTTTTGGCGAAAAAAATGTTGTCTTGATCAAACCCTTGTTTACCCTTCTATTTTATGAACTATTATCTGTTTACAGTTTACAGTGAGAACGTGGATCTTTTCTAGGCACATTAGCCAAAAGTGGCCTTTTTCGCTAATGTGCGTAGAAAAGCTTCACGTTCTCACTTTTAACTATAAACAGTAGTTCATAAAATAGAAGGGTAAACAAGAGTTTAATCAAGACAAAATTTTAAATGATGTCTCCGTTTCCTTTCAAATGATTTATTTTAAACGAGGGCAGCACTGGACCCGAAAAAATTTGGTAATTTCAATCAAAGATTGTTAATAAAATTATTTATCGCGCCACGTTCGCACACTGAAGGTGTCCCGGGTTCGATTCCCGGTATGGTCAAGATGGGAAATGATCTTTTTCCGATTGACCTGGGTCTTGGATGTTTATCTTTATATGTATTAGTTATCGAATACAGTATCGTTGAGTTTGTATCCTATAACACAAGTCTCGCACTTACTTTGGGGCCAGCTCAATCTGTGTGATTTTTCGGTATATATTTATTTATCTTATGCCTACCAATTTGCTGAAACTATCACCACATTTACGATTAAACAATTTATAACCAAGGCGCCACTTCTGCACTGTCTTAGCCTTAAATTTGAATAATTATTCTTTTGTTATACTATCGAAAAAATTTTTAATAAAAATATTTGTATTTTTATATAAAATATATCAATTTTAATAGAAACATTACCATTTCTATAAACTTATTCCAATTTTTCTTAAAACAATTAAAATGTATGCGAATAAATGATACGTAAGGTACCTGTCATCGTATGAGCACACCCGTCGCCCCATGATCTCCCTGCTGGGCGTGTACACCACGAGCCCCTGCCTCTCCAGCTCGTCCAGCAGACGCGGGTCCGAGCTCATGCCGAACTTACACCTGCAAGGGGCCGGCACAGGAACACGTATCAAACAGACTCATACTTATAGGGCCGGCGCACATATGGCGAAGCGCAGCGCAGAGCATTGTTCACTGTCAAACTAATATCGACATTGTCCTCTTGAAATAATATCTAAAATAAATTAACACAATACATACAATATGTAACAAAAACCCTGTCCGATCCTTGTAGGAGCAACTCAGACCGTCAATATGAACAACTTTTCCTATGGAACCAATGCTAGAAACCCAAAGAAAAACTCGATTTTATACAAATTGCCGGGCCGGATAAACACTTTTGTATGAAAATGACGTTTCAACCATTGGTCCCACATGAAAAGTTGTTCATATTGATGGTCTGAGTTGCTCCTACGCGGATCGGACATGGTTTATGTTACATATTGTATAGCCGAGTCCAAATCCGCCATATGTGCGTAAGTATTGTGTTAATTGATTTTGGATATTATTCTAAAGAGGACAATGTTGATAATAGAGCTGGACAGTGAAAAATGCTCTGCGCTGCGCTTCGCCATATGTGCGCCGGCCCTTACACTAGGAACCCATGTCATCTCAGTCTCCGTCAGTCGGTTGACTAATAAACAAGAAATTATTAAAAAAATATTTTTTTAATAGAATTAAAGAATATCTTTATCTATAACAATGACCTAAAAAGGTTAGTGCTCCTCAAGACGAATCAATCGAGCTCAAAGTCGGTGCCATGACCACCTTCTAGCTTCATGTCATCATGAATTGCATTGTCACGTGATATACGTATGCGTACAAAATAACAGTTAAATCGGAAACTGGGAAGTGGGTCTTTAAGATTTGAATCAAGACAAACGGACAACGGGACAAGTGAAACTAAATAAAAGCTCGTAAAAACATACGATGCCGAATGTTTTTACTTTAATGCTATTTGAATGACTAGCACCACCGTATGCCGAACTTACGTCGCATTTTTATGAAGTAATAAATTAGCCGCGGAATTTCAGCCGCGCAATTTGTATTGCAGGGCAGCCAATTGCACCCCCCCCACCCTTTCATGCATAACGGCAAAAAAAAAGTAAAAAGGTGCTTCTATTATGAAATTTCATAGAACGCAGCTTAAGGGCGGCAAAATATGAATAGCCTATTGACGTCAAATGTGTAAATCCGCCGCTGGTTGTCAGGGTAGACCAATTCTATGTGTCTGTATGAAATGCGCGCTACTGCATCCTTAGCTGAGTTGCTATAGAGCTAGAGTGAGCTGCTCTTCAAATATGATATGCATGTCAATGGTGAGTTGGTGAACCGTGGAAGCCAAACACCGTGTGAAGTGGAAAAAAAATCGGGAACTGTAGTGTTTGTGTCTATGCAATAGAAACATACGCTGTCTCACTTACACAAGTAGCGAGGGGCTAAACGTCAGATGGCGTAGAGCGGCAGTCGAATCGAGCATTCTGAGAGTGGATGTCGTAAAGTGCGGACGTGTCTTGGTGTGAAGGTGAACCAGTGTCATAGTGATTGTAAATGTATTAGAGGTACACAACAGAATCCTGTCAAGACTCGGGCGGCTTCTTTAGATGCTAATTCCATTGTTTTACTATTGTGTCTGGTATTGCCAGTTTTCAAGGGTTGAAACGATTTGGCTTTGGTTTCAACGACCGCAATGATTTTCTTTTGTATATACGTAACAAACAATAATTTAAGTACACATAATTCCAAACATAACAGTTGACCGATGGATAGTCTTAAAATCTTGTAGAAATTGCCAAAAAAGCCTTGCCCTCGTATTCATAAAAATACCAAACAAACGGTTGCTAAACCTATTTCAGTTTAATATCTTTTCTCTTTTTCTTCAATATGACACTAGATGGCAGCAGTGAAGTCAGGTCCAATAAGCTGCATGTTATTGGCTACATTTGACGGATCAAAAGAACCTGTCAACTGATGGTCCAATGACAACAGTCGATTGGACTTAACGTCACCGTGTCGCCACCTGGTGTCACATATTTGGGAAAACCCTTATTTGAACATTTTGCACGCCTGCGCTTTTTAACTTAACTTTGAAAAAATTGTACAATTTCGACCACTTTAGTTGTCAATGGCGTTGCAGTCACGCGATCGTTTTGCAACTAAAGTGGTAAATGACGCTAAAAAGGTTAACCAAAAGAGGTTGAGCAAACAATTGTTGATTTTTATGAATACCGGCTTGGACTATACTTGCCTGAATCGCGGCACAAAAGCCTTCACGATATGGCCGCGTCTCACGAAGTAATCTATGCAGATTTTCAGCGCTTTCACTGAAAACTGCTTACCCTTATTGTATCTGAAATGTGTTTTTATACATTAGACGCGTTCTGATATGAATGTAATTGGTTTACGAAACAGTGACACATTCAATTCACTATCGTAGAATTAAAAGTCCCTCTTATTTCTAAAATAACACACGTTTACTAGACCTTAGAGAAAATATGTTTTGTACTTTTCTTTCCTTTCGATATTTGGCATTGAAAGAACGAGACGAAAGAACGAAACATATTTTAATTAAAGTGGCGTTTATTTTTATATCAGGAAGTTTGGTCAATACAAGCCGATTTAAGTGGAAAAGGAAATGTATATTATTATACACATTAAATATGTAACAAAAACTCTGTCCAATCCTTTTAGGAGCAACTCAGACCGTCAAAATAAACAACTTTTCCTATGAGACCAAAGCTTGAAACTCGAAAAAAATCGACATTTTCATACAAAACTTTTCGGCCGGCTCGGCAATTTGTATGAAAATGTTGATTTTTTCTTCAAGTTTTCAGCATTGGTCCCATAGGAAAAGTTGTTCATATTGACGGTCTGAGTTGCTCCTACAAGCCGGATCGGACAGGATTTTGTTACATATCTAATCTTCTAATCATATATAACTCAAAGGTGACTGACTGACTGACATAGTGATCTATCAACGCACAGCCCAAACCACTGGACGGATCGAGCTGAAATTTGGCATGCAGGTAGATGTTATGACGTAGGCATCCGCTAAGAAAGGATTTTGATCAATTCTACTCCCAAGGGGATAAAATAGGGGATGAAAGTTTGTATGAAACTTTGTAAATTTTAAACCGATCGGGCTGCATGCATAAAGCTACTATGACGTAGGCATCCCTTAAGAAAGGATTTTGATAAATTCCACCCCTACGCGAGCGAAGCCGCGGACAAAAGCTAGTTGTATATAAACCTAGTTAAATATTAGTAACATCTAACAAAATATAATGCAACTATTTTAAGGGGAATTCAGTCCATGAACAACTAAAACAACTACTACTAACTACTGAACCACTTTCCCCAAGGAACACAACGATTTTTTTTTGTTTTTTGACTGTAAGGCATATATCACGTACACATAGTCACAGAATTTATAAGTATTATATACAGCACTGAATCTCCTAAGATATCGCGCTATTTGCGTCCCCGTTCTCCGTCCTCACACCCCTCCCCCCTTTTCACCCTGTCGAGGCGGCTGCACGCGCCTGTACCGGACCGCTCATAACCCTCCACACGGCGCAAACGGGGAAGACGAGCGGGTACGGGGGCGGGGACGCATATTGCGCGGGATTTTAGAAGATTCTTTTGTTTAACCCTTTCACCGCGAACGTCGGATTTATCCGAAAAACAGTGTCGTGCCCATTCCGCGAGCGTCGGATATTTCCGGCAAAAAAAAAACCGCTCGTATTGCACATAACTTAAGTATCCACATCCCTTCTTGGCTGTAAGTATTTATTTTAGATTTACTACCCCTCGCGCTGGGGGCACGGCAACCGATATAAAGTCTCGCGGTGAAAGGGTTAAGTAATACTTATACAATATGTAACAAAACACCTGTCCGATCCTTGTAGGAGCAAATCAGACCGTCAATATGAACAACATTTCCTATGGGCACAAAGCTTGAAACTCGAAGAAAAATCGACATTTTCGTACAAACTGCCGGGCCGGCCGAACACTTTTGTATAAAAATGTCGATTTTTTTTTCGAGTTTCAAGCATTGGTCCCGTAGGAAAAGTTGTTGAAAGTCTGAGTTGCTCCTACAAGGATCGGACAGGGTTTTTGGTACATATTGTATTAATTCTGTGACATTGTACAATAGTGACGGGGGAAGGGTGACAGCGACAGCACCCTCCCCCGTCGATCTTAGACCATGGGAGTCCCACAAACTATTTTGTTTACCTATAGTTATAACTTCACAACCTTTAAATAGGCTTGTATGACTGAAGCTGCCTTTTATTTTCTACAAATTGAACGAGTCCTTATTCCGCAAACCAATTACATACTACACAAATGCAGATATAGTGAATTTAAAAATCTACACACTTTCCAATCATTTACAATGCAAAATGATCTTTATTACTATTTCCGAAAAAGGTCTATTATACAGACAGCTAGAAAGAAAAACGATTTTTTTTTACTTCGTAAAATACAGCAGCATTCAACTTATCTGTGTGTTTTAAGACGTCAATCATTTACTTGTTTATTTAACAACAAGATTTGTCATCAATCAAGTTGACGTTAAGGGGCGCTGTTACACACTGAAACGAAGCTTACTTGATGTTCGTGTATAAGTGGCCAACATTAATATCAGATTTTTCAAGCTGCCTAAAGGCATCTGACATAGCTTGACGACTGTCATACGATCATAACAGCCCAGACCAACCGCTTATACGTGCCTTTTGAGATTCCGATTCCCATCGAGTTCCCATAGGTTTCTAATATATACGCATTTATTATTAACAACAATTTTAACCTACGTATATATATCAACGCACCGCGCATTCAAATGTCCATTTACTATTTTCATTAGCCGTAAACTAGCAGTATGACTGGATTGCACACACCCACTTATTCAAAATACGAAAATTTTCGCTTGTTAATTAAATTGACGACCTCCGTGACGTAGTGGTCACCATGCTAGTCCACCACCCAGAGGTCCCGGGTTCGATCCCCGGACGGGGCAAGTTGGAAAATAGTGTTTTTCAAATTGCCCTGGGTCTTGGCTGTTTATCTATGTATATACGTATTTGTTATAAAATATAGTATCATTGAGTTAGTATCCTATAACACTAGTCTCGAACTAACTTTGGAGCTAGCTCAATCAGTGTTATTTGTCCCTATATATTTATTATTATTATTATCTTGGTACGCTTTTCAGCCACGGGTCCATGGGGACCCGGTCCTTTGAGGCGTTCATGGGGCCAAAGCCAACATGAAGAGGCCTTTTAGTACCTTTTTATCTAAAAAGTGAGATGGCTGCATCTATGGAGGTCTACCCCTTAATGTACCATTGAGATGCACTAACGGACAGTCCTCCACAGCTGCCGAACTATTGCCAGGGAGGGATTTACATGGTTTAGGCTTTATGGATGGGATGTTAGTGGACCGGATAACTGGGTTATGGAGTGAGATACGGACATCTACCTAAAAATCTCTCACAACAATTTTAGCCTGGTAGATGGTGACTCGCTGCTCGTTGGCTACACTGCCTGTGGGCACCCTAATTAGCCACGAAAATGCGGCCAGGGCGCAACATAATGTGAGCAGCTGAGGGTGTCGAGAGGTGCGGCTCCGATTTCACCATCACGGGGCTTACCCCCGAGAGCGGGTTCCCCGTTATTACGCCATTACGTGCAATACACTTCCACCCTGGAGCGTATGTTCTGCTCTTGCGACTCCACTCTGGCCGGCCAGTTAAGGCAAGACAGAGGCAAGTGTGTAACTGTGTGTGTGTAAGCGCATGTGTGTATGGTCCCTCTGGAGGTAGGGTACGTGGTGTCGCCAGCACAACTCACCATCAGCTCGCCACAAGCTGCCCTGCGTTGACTGACTGCACTGGGAAACCAGTGGGCGATGGGTCACGTTATTATTATACACTCACTACAATGGCAAATTTTGTTTAAACACGCTCAGAAACATATTACTCACACTAAGGCGATAAAAATAAAAATATGCGAAGTATAAGCCGGAGCCGGTTTAACCTAATGACTACCTTATTAAGTTTAACGTTTAATAAGCCTTATTTAATAAGTTTCATAGTTTTATATCTGTACTAATCCAAATTCACACCCACCACCACTGAGTTGAGTATACAGTAATAGCCGTAAGTCTAAACAGACCCATACGGCATAGGAATAAAGAGCATTTTGCATTGCAGCATATTGAAATGATTGGAAAAGGTATACTATAGCCAGGCTACACATCAAAACATCATACGCAGCAAACGAAAACGGCGAAGAGTAGTACTTTAGTAGAGGGGCCGTTTACATATTACGTCACCACAGAATAAGTATTAGTTAGTATTCACGTACAGAAGTCATACTCAGAAAAGAAATCCAAAGAAAATTAAATATCGCCTCATTGTGGTTAGCGCTATGGTTTCATTTAGCTCGCGTCAGAACTCAGCACTTTGTTTAGATACCTAGACATTCATTGCAAGCCAATTTCATTCTTATTGCTCTCGACAAACGATTCATGTAACTGAATTAACCACTCCGGTGTTGTCGCCGCGCGCATAGTAATAATGTAGGTATATTTTCGATACCTAAACGGGACACAGGCTTGGCGTTACGCAGAATTTTGAGTTTTCGATCCCCTCCTACCCTGGTCACATTTTTTTCGTTTCCCTTAAGTGGCCAACACTGGTGTCAGATTTTTCAAGCTGCCTGGCATCTGACATAGCTTGACGACTGCCATACATTGATGATAGCCGGGACTAACAGCTTATACACGCCTCCCGAAGCACGAAGCTCGAGAATTATTTTTTGCAGCTAGTGGTAACCCATCCAAAAGCGGACCACGCCCGGTGACGATTTACTTGCGAAAGCGCTAGTAATGCGCACTCCCGCCGAGCCACCGAGCTCCTCGTTTGGCACGATGCCCCCCCCCCCCCCCCTCACCCATCATTGTGACGTAATATGTGGATGACCCCTATGATAACAGTGTTTAGGGGCTGCCTGAATTTTCCGGGGACCAGTGCTGCCCCCATTTGAAATAAATCATTTAAAAGGAAACTGAGATATCATTTAAAATTTGGCCTTGATCAGACCCTAGATAACCCTTCAAACTATTTTATGAACTACTGTTTACAGTTTAAACTGAGAACGTGAAGCTTTTCTACGCACATACGCCAAAAGTGGCCGTTTTTCGCAATTGTGCGTAGAAAAGCTTCGTAAAATAGGAGTTCATAAAATAGTTTGAAGGGTTATCTAGGGTCTGATCAAGGCTAAATTTTAAATGATATCTCCGTTTCCTTTTAAATGATTTATTTCAAATGGGGGCAGCACTGGACCCCGGAAAATTCATATAGCCCCTTAAACAATTTAACTTAAAGCACCACTGCTACTCATTGTCTTAAATGGCAATTATACTAGTATTGTGAATAGAAAGTTGTATTTTTGTTGTATGTTGCTCTGATGCGCGATCTCAAATAAATATCAATTTAAATTCGCTGTATCCACGTTTCACTCTAAGCCAAAAATACATAATAATTGTTTACATTTGAGTTACACAGCTTTTGCGGTTGCGCATTGTATAATATAGATTTAAGAAATCGAAATTTATTACAAAAAAATATATGAAACTATTAAAATTAATTTGGTAGGTGGTTAATTATATAATTTTACAAGCACTAGGTAAATACATAAATGAAAATATCTTTTTAAAAGGAATTCCAAAAATGATTGACAATGCTTTTAAATACTGTTTTTTTTTTCTTTTTTTTTATAAATAAAACAACATACAATATTCCTAAATTTTCATTAAATGATTCATCAAAATAAATTTAGATTTCTAAAATCTTAATATTATACAAATATAATACACGAACCAGAAAAAAGACCATAATCTAACATAAATATAAATTTAACCAGTCACATAGTCCACTGCTGAACATAGGCCTTTTTGTCAACCGAAGTGACTGGTTGGATAATGTCTGTATCGACTTGTAGCAACTTCTAGAGGTCTGAATTAGGTACAATTTTATAAAGGTCTCAAACATACAAGCACAT
This sequence comes from Acrobasis suavella, assembly GCA_943193695.1. NCBI lineage: Eukaryota > Metazoa > Arthropoda > Insecta > Lepidoptera > Pyralidae > Acrobasis > Acrobasis suavella. Next base: position 4,193,056 of record OW971950.1, read on the forward strand.
CCTTTTTTAGTAAACCATAAACAACGTGTGGTCTACGCATCGTATTTTATAAATTCCACCCTATGAGATGGGGGATTCAATTAAATGAACAACTGAGACTAAAGGAGACTAAAAAAAATCATGAGATTCGTGACGTAATTAATGGATGGCCCCTTGTAAAGCATTACCAAATGACATTTGTGACATATTAGCCTCTGCAAATTTGCACCTAATTTTGACTTCAAATTGCCTGACCATGACGTATGGTTGTCCAATGCTGCCATTAGCTAGTCTTTATAATTTATGCCCCTGTTTTGCAATTTGTCCTCACTGCAAGACAACAGCTTTTCTTCTAAATCTTGGCGCATTTGCGGTTAATCTTTAGCTTTGTTACTTCAGAAATGCCATTTTTGAAACGCGGTCACCTAAACATATGCTTTTTAACTGACTTCCAAAAAGGAAAGGAAGTTATCAATTCGTCACGATCTTTTTTTATGTACGTTCACTGATTATTCGAAAACGCTTGGGCAATTTTGAATATTTTTTGTTGAAAGTGTATACTTGTAAGTTGGTCCCAAAGAAATTTTATCAAAATTGGTTGTGTAGTGTGAAAGTGAAGTCAGTTTTTAGTTTTGAACCGTTCATTTATAAACTCCACGTTTGAAAAATAGCACCACAGAGCACGGAGTGTGTGCATCGGCTTTACATACATACATACACTATCACTTCTTTATCCCTAATAGGGCAAACAGAGCACTTTGGTCTTGCACATCTGAGGGACAGACCCAGGCCGCAAAACCCATAGGCCATTTTTAGTTTGATGGTAGTTGAAAAAATGGAAAATGGAATCAAAATAGTGGAATACAGTAGTTTGGAATATTTCAACTGGCATTTTCCTGTTATAATCACATTTTTAGTTAGATGGTAGTCGAGGAGATGGAAAAAGGAATCAAAATAGTGGAATACAGTAGTTCAGGATATTTCAACTGGCATTTTCCTGTTATAATCACATTTTTAGTTTGATGGTAGTCGAGAAGATGGAAAAAGTAATCAAAATAATGGAATACAGTAGTTTGGGATATTTCAACTGGCATTTTTCTGTTATAATCACATTTTTAGTTTGATGGTAGTCGAGAAGATGGAAAAAGGAATCAAAATGGTAACGGGTTGCTAACTGCAGTAGTTTGGGGTATTTCAACCAGCATCTTCCTGTTATAAGTACATTTTTAGTTTGATGCTGGTCGAGAAATTGGAAAAAGGAATCAAAATGGTGACAGGTTGCTTACTGCAGTAGTTTGGGATATTTCAATCAGCATTTTCCTGTTATAAGTACCTTTTAAGTTTGATGGATGTTGAGAAATTGAAAAAAGGAATCAAAATGGTGACAGGGTGCTAACTGCAGTAATTTGGGATATTTTAATCGGCATTTTTCTGTTATAATCACATTTTTATTTTTATGGTGGTCAAGAAGATGGAAAAAGGAATCAAAATACTGCAATTGTTTGAATAATTCAACCAGCATTTTCCTGTTATAATCACAAGTTGTCCACTACAGGGCATGGGCCTCCTCTAAAGGTTTCCAAAATGGCTGGCACTTAAAGACTTGTCTACGTATGGATTTTTTTCCATTTTATATTAAATATAAGTCCATATATGTTTACATAATACAACTGCATAAACAAAGGCTTTCTTATCAACATGTCATAGGGGCGGGCACATGAAGTATCATGTGGAATGACGTCATTGGACAGTTGGCAAGTCGAATACAGACCTATTTTTAAACACAACTTATGAACTAATTTATAAAAAAAACCGTTGTTTAAATCTGTGATACATATAGTAGAATGCTATTGAATAGCATACACAATACATATAACTGACTTAAGGGGGTAGATCCCTATTATAATAATAAGACAGTAACATTACAAATTACTGTCCCACTACTGCCATTTCTGGGCAAGATTTTTTGTTTGTTTCAAACTTAGCCCGGGCCTTCTTAAAAAAGTATACTTTTGACACTCTGCAGAACTCGCTTCATTGTACATCAATTTTTTATTGAAATTAATCTGAATAATCTACATGAACTCTCAGTACAAAATGTACTAAAATGATGGAATGAATACATAAATGAAAATTATTGAAAGCTATCAGATTTTCAGTTTTTATAGTTTCTAATGCTTATATTAATTTTTGTGTTCCTTAAAACATGTATATTGTGTGTTACAGAAAACAAATAAATCATTTATCTATCTATCTATCTATCTATCTAATTTGTTATATTATTTCTTTATTTTTGTGCCAATATTATTATATTAACGTATTTATTGACAGGGTGCTTATGCAAACCTTTTTATATCACTATTTAACTGCCCAAGATTTATGTTCTTATATTTGGCGGTTTGACTATTTCAAGTTTACTGTCTCACCTCTCATTTTTTGTTCTTGCTGTGCAGTTAGAGCCTTGGGTTTGAAACAAAATGTTATTTTTATATATAAGTTTAGAAATTAATCTTCAAACATCCACTTTGAAAATCCAATCCAAGTTGTGGACTGACCGTGGACCAGCTTTATACTTACTCCATGGCCACATTGCTACCATCTATAACAACCATCCGGAGCCCTGACTTGTTTTTGATCTCCTTCTCCGGGTTGTAGATGTTGCTCCCAATGCTGTTCCGTGATGGAGCCTCACCGAGGATGACTTCTCGGATGTACGTGTCTTCCTGGGTCTCTGTACCTCGGTTGAATCTTACCTGTAACATTTTGTGTACACAGATTACAAATTTAATAGGCGGACTTAAAGCCATAGGCTTTATCTACCAGTCAACCTACTGGTGATGGTGATGCCGAGGTTAAGTCTTTTGAAGGAGGTGCAAAAAATGTAATTTTGAAAGATATATTAATAATAATAATATATTACGTTCCTATTGCAATATCCCAGCATCATTCCATCCCAATCTCATTTCATAACCCATAGACCTTTCCCTTCTTCTTGCAATAGATCTTTCTCCAGTCGAAACCTATTTAAGGGTACACCTGTTATAGGTATATTCAGGAATGAGATTTGGCGGGAGCGCCACATAACATTAACTTCTCCAAAGGGCCTCTACATGTTGGATCTGTATCCTCACGCAAGTCTCTCAAAGGACCGGGGTGAAAGACCCGTGAAACTAATGGAGATAATAATATAACAATGATCTTTTTGAACCTCAATGAATTTAAATTATGTTTTGGTTCACAGAAATATGTAAAATAATGATAATTTTAATTGTTTAAATGATTAAAACCAATGTGATATTCGGGTTACTCACATAGAAAGTCAGCTAGGGCCGATATCTGGATCCAAGATCCTGATGAGGGCAATATATGTCGGCCAGTAACTGACTTTCTTCTGAGGAGTAACCGTGTAACCAGATATTGCGGCTCCAGCTCTCTCACTCACCGAACAAGCACACTACTACTCAGACGTCGATTTTTTGTGAGAGTATGGTATTTCCCCGGATGAGCCGGCCCCTTCATGCTACTAGCAAAACAGAGTTTTGCCAGTGGCATGGCTCTACCTCAAGTAAAATTCAGTTATTTTTAATTAAATAGAACCTACATTATCTTCACGATGAGACAGGGTGTTTTACATACTGTATATAGAAACCTGAGGACAAAAGATGGATGTAATAAAAATATTTTTTAATAAAATGTGAATCATTTGCCTACTCACCTTAATACTTAAGTTTTCTTTAGAGGACCCTGGTACTTCACATCCATTAAAGATATTCTTCGTAATTAACTCTAATAACCTGCCTTTTTCCGAAGAGTTCATCTTAGCTATCCCACTAACAAACTTCTGCATCTTGTTATCAGTTTTCTTTTTCTTATTGTTCATATTTATTACTGTAACATCCGATTCCCCACTCAACGAGAGGCTTGTGTTACTTACGGATATAATGCTACAATCTTGAGCATCTGTTTTTGTATTCACCAGATCGATTACTGTATTGTTTTTACTACAATTTTCTTGAAATTCAGAATTTGTTGTTAAATCAATTGTTACTAATGAATCCTCATTTATTACTTTAGTAATGTTACTGTTTTGTGATAATTTTGAGGGTTTAGCATATGGAGTCGAACACTTGATTGGGTTCATAGAGAATTTGGCAGGACTGTTGTTCTCATCAGATTTATTAATCACATCGTCTTCATCGTTAATAATGATTGTACTATCATTTCTAACCCGTTTTGACTGACTGACAATACATTCTTCTAATTTCCTTTTATTTCCGTGGCTTTCATTTTGATCAATAACTATTACTGTGTTTTCTTCACTTGTATCTAATGTTTCTTCGCACGTGTTTTGTGATAATGTAATCGATATGTTACTTTCAGAGCGAAGTTTTTCAAAGAGTTTTTGGATTTTCTTGTTTGTTTTCCGACGTTGAGCTTTATGCTCATTCTGTGTTTTTGTAGGATTTATGACTAAGGAGTGATGAGATGTATTTTTACTAGTTCCACTTTTCCTTCTCTGTAAAGCAATGTTGAATGATGTTAATAACACTTGTGAGTTTGAAATAGGTATCTACTAATTCGTAATAAACAGGTACTTACATTTGCCATGGTTGGTATAACAAACTACACAAATTAAAAAAAACACTGTGGTAGGTACAACTCAGAATATCTAACTACACTATCTACAAAAACTAAATACAGAAATATTGTAGTTGCATATTTCACAGCTATATGCAATAAACTATCAACAGGACTAAATGGGTAATGGTTCATTTATTGTTCAAAAAACATGTTTAGAATTTCAACAGCAATCTGAGAATGCAAAAGCCTTTGTTTTGTGCCTGGCTTGCAGGCACTTGGAATGACGACCCGACTGATTGGTACAAAAGCTATTATGTACTCATGGGGTGGTAAAAAAAACACTAAGATAACAAAACACTTTACAACACATTAACCTTGTAAATACTGGTTTATAATATGCTCACGCATATTTTTTACAAATAAGAACACGTGTTAACACTTCGATTCATGGAATTGTTGATAATTTAATGCAATAAAACAAAAAAATATGCAATAGACGTTGATAAACAACAGTATTTTTTGTAACTAACGGATAAGCGTGTTGATGACGGTTTCCCCATAACAAAGTTGGTGACCTAGGTATTAAAAAGATTAATAGTTATAACACAAATTTATCTTCATTTTATATCACAAATGCAGGTTCAAACGGAAAATATTTCCGTCGAAAACAGCAAAATACACGAAAACGGCGAAAAGAAAATGGCGGGCGAAGGCGAACGAACAGTGTTGCCAGTATGATTTACCAAAAAAGGACGGTTGACTTTCTAAAAAGGTACGGTCTTCAACTTCAGACAAAGTGGTAGCTAAAGTGGCGCCCTCATTTGAAATAAATTGTTTAAAACTAAATATGGTGATAATAAAAAATTTGATTTGTATAAATGTCTAGAAAGACCTTCAAACTATTTTATGAATATTCTGATTATTTTGTTTTTTTTTTTATATTCTGATACAGTATATTCTGATTATTCTGTTTTTTTTAATCCATCACTCCTGAGAAAGGAAGGCAAGGAATGTAATCCAAACAGCTAAGTCTCATTTGGTTGGAAGAAAAAAGTTTTTTGAACTCAAATTCAGAATGTTGAGCAAAACAGGAGAAGGCGATTTTTTTTGTTTTTTTTTTTTGCTCTTTGTAGGTTGTAATGAAAAATAAACCACTAATATGGAAAAGGTACGAAAAAGGTACGGTCTACACTGAGGTACGATTGTGGTACGGTTGTGTGATGAATAGTACGGAAAACCGTACTTTTTGATACGGTCTGGCAACGCTGCGAACTAACGATATTGTCATTTGTCATATTGTTTTTTTTTTATAATTATTTTACGACTTTGGATACTAGTCCTTTAAAGCCTATCTTTATTTATTCACTTTTTTATTCCTAAGCCTAACTCTAACTATACAAATACAATCAAAGGTTGGTGTAGGTCGTTTGATTGCTTCAAGGGAGCTTCTGGCGACAAATCTATACGAGTCCTTTGGTTTTCATGGCCGAATAAGTGGCGGACGGCGGCGCCTAAAGACGCCCACCACAGTCCGCAAATAAATATCGCTACAGAGTACAGCCGCACTATAAGTGTCCACTATAACCATTTCACATATTGATATTGTCCATGAGCATGAGCATTTATAACACTAAACTACACCGATTTTATATTATAAAGTCCACTATAACCAATTTGCAAAACAATATAAAGCAAACTCAAACTGAACCCCTTGACTTCCCGCCAAAAACTGTCATTGTCATCAGTCATATTGAATACCGAACTAGAGTTGCAAGCAATAGAATAAAATATCGACAGTCTATCGATACTATCGTGACCTTGAAAAACAGTAACAATACTGATAAGACTATCAATAGTATCGATAGTTTCGATAGTATTAATAGTTTTTAATTAGTACTATCGATAGTACCTATAGTAAAGATACTATTTGTATTAAAAACTATCGATAGTAATGTAGCTATCGATAGCTTTTCATACAAGAAGTAGTTACAGTATCAATACTATCGATGTATCTAAAGTCACTAGTATCGATACTATCGATAGTTTTAGCTTTCATCAATAGTATTGCAAACTATTGACAATCGATACTCTCGATAGTCCTATCGATATTGTGACCGTTTTTCGAGGTCAACTATTGATAGTCAAACTATTTATAGTTATGCAACGCTATAGAACCGAGTGCACTGACAATGATAGTAGACAGCCTTGACTCACTTGACTTGACAGACCGGCATTTTTTTTTTGCTATATTTGTATCAAAAGTATAAAATCTAAATCTATATTTTAACACTAACTGTAACCCGCGACTTCGTCCGCGCAGAAGTCGAAAATGGTTCTAATAGGATCTTTAAGTGGTTTTTTACGTTATAAACTATGTTATAATATCCCGTTCCCGTTCCCGTTACTGTCATTTGCTAGAGCAAAAGAGAACAAATGATCTATTTGTTTCAATTTTCTAGTCTCTTAGGTACTCAAAAAATGACGAAGTTTCATAATAATATAAATTCGCAACCCTGCACCCCAGGGGATGCCATTTTTAAAATCTAATTTCTGTATTATTATTTATTTTTTATTGACCACCAATTCAAAAACGTCATGTGTCTCGCTTCAAAAATGACAAAGATTCATATAAACTTGCAACCCCCATTTCACCCCTATAGGGATGTAATTTTTCAAAATCCAATAAATGCATTATTATTTTCTACTTATCATTAAAATAAATTAAAAATTTCATGTGTCCCACTTTAAAAATTACGAAGTTCCATACAAACTGGCAACCCCCTTTCGATGAAATTTCATTGAATTTCCAAAAATCCTTTCTTAGCGGACGTCTCCTAGTCACAATTTACCTTCCTGCCAAATTTTATCTTCATTGGCTAAGTAGTTTTCGAGATTTCGTGATGAGTGAGTGATTTTCGCGTTTATATATATAGGTAGATAAATAGATGATATTAAAACTTAAAAGTCCAGGCATCTTTATTTTAGCCGGCAGCGCGTTAATGCCGCTAGCGTACCAGGCACCTCTGCAACAGAAACGTTAAGAGGCGGGTTTTAAATGTTGTCTTTGTTTGAAATTAATTGAGAATGTAGGTACCTATGTAATAAATGTTGTTAAAATGTTATAAACCACTGTATTATGTTTTTATTAACACTACGATAATTTTTCGCCACATTTCAGGTTACTTAAACCATTTTCGATGTCTAATAACTACTTATAACATGAGAAATTATAGCAATATTATCTCGCGAAATGTTAAGTTTCATCCAAATCTGTTTGTCGGTTCGAAAGTTACAGAGCAATACCTATTTATTTTCACTAAAATGCATAGGAAGGTATATTTTAAAACCGGCTGAACCGATTTTGATGTCCAACGAACTTAAAAAATCTATGAATTTAATAGCTGTTACACATATTTCTAATATCATCAAAATTTGTTCAGCGTTACGGAATTCCAGATACTTACATACATACAAACATTCATTCTTTCATCATTCATTAATATAAACATACTTATGAATGTTTTTTCGCCCCAAGTTAGATTGTATGCCCAAAGGGTAAAAACGGGGCCCTATTACTAAGACTCCGTTGTCCATCTGTCACCAGGCTGTATCTCCTGAACCATGATAGCTAGATAGTTAAATTTTGTTGCAGATATTACAACAAAAAGGTATGAAAAGAAAAATATTTTTCATTATTTCTTTTCATTTTATTTATTTCAATACAAAAACCTTTGTGTTGAAATATAGTTAATAAAAACCACACTGAAATTTACATAAAAACAGTTAAATAATTCAATTAAAATAAATGACAATTTATGAGAATTAATAACCATAAATCATAGAATAAAATAAATCAAAATTGATTTTTTAACACATTACAATGCTCGGATAATTACCCAAATATCCGAGTATTGTAATGTGATGTGATTATGTGATGAAAAAAGAATGAAATAAACATGTTTGTTTAATAGGAGCCCTAGGGTACTTGAACCCTAGGGCTAAAACCAACGTGTTTTTTTATTTTATACGTAAGGCTGGAAAGGGGTAAGGTTTTCGGAAAGATCACAAAATATTACGAGGTGGGTGGGAGGAGGATATAGTAAGATATCACGTGCATATAATTTTATTCTGGGCACCCGATTTTTTTTTCAGTGTACCAATACTAGAGTGAGCCATCTGGTACCATAGCGGGCCATAGCCTCGACGGTTACGAGCTTCATAGCCTTCATACCCATTTCAGAGAGTTTCTGGTTGACTGAAAGACGTTTTAAACATTTAACCAAGAGTCGTGAAAAGGCCTACCCTAAAGGACTAAAAATCTTTATGGGCTTTTAGCCTGTCAAACTCCTTTTTAATAGTCAAGTCGGCTAAAAGCCTATTGGACAGGCCTAACCTAAAAAACGAAAAGTCTTTAGGCTTTTCTATTAGCCCCTCAATTAAGAGTCTTGTCTATTTTCAGCCCACATCAACCCACTGCTGAGCATAGGCCTCCCCTTTTTTTCTGCGCAATTTTCATTTTTTAAATGTCTAGCCTACAAAAAAAAAGGCTAAAAGCCTATAGTCCACGGGAACTCAAGGCGTGAGCACGCTGTGATGGTCGATCAATGAATTTAACAACTGGTATCATTTTTTTTCTATTTAAAACAAATTCTTACCTACAAAGTTTAAACTGTAAAATGTTTTGTTTTTACTTAATGCCTGTCAACTTAATAAATTGTAGTACTCTAATGGCATAAATGTTTAATTTACTATTTTTGAAATTAAATGAGTAAGTATGTATACCTATAACGCCGCAATTTTTAGATACAATATGTCAAAGGACTACATTTTTTAATAGACGTGAAATTATGTAATTATTCTAAATCATTTTTATGATTTAGAATATGGTAATAGATATAATAATAGATGCATTATGAGTAGATTTTGATAAATGTCTCGGATTTTGTAAGCATTTAGGAAGGTACGTATAAAAGGCCTTTAAGCACAATTATATTTTTCTATCGATTCATTTACTTTGGTTTTTAGTTAGTTGAAAAAGTCAATCAAAGAAGTAATAAAAAGTTTAAAAAATAATATTACAATAGGATTTTCTTAAAAAAATATAGCTACTTTTGTTGTGAGGCCAATCCAAGGCCAAATTAACACAATATTTGACATAGCACCCGAACAAATCTTATATCTCACATCACGCCTACAAAATATGCGACATAAGTGACGTCACTCCTATCCGACCTTTCTAAGGCGCTCCGAGACGCCATCCAAAGGCGGACATGACATTGTAACCTTACATCTAAATGAAATTTTGGGTTAGCAAGGTAGTTTTTCCTGGGATGTGCCTATTTTCAGAAACTCTTTCCATAGCACAACGAAAAAAATATATGCATCTTCTCAATTGTGAACATGACATCGAGTGTAGAGCATGTTTGTGATTGTTTGTGAAAGGGGTTGTAATAGTGAATGATGACTAGATTAAGAATTTTTAGGGTTTACAATTTTTGTTTAATTGTTGTTATATGAGCAGTATATAAGGTCTAACAAAATATACCTACTGAAACTATTTTAAGGCTGTATAAGGTCCATGATACTGAACAACTTTGCCCAAGGAACATGTATCGAAATATAAAAAATAATTTTTGACTTCCTATACAAGTTGACCGATCAGCTGATCCTAGTTTGTATAGAAAGCCCAAAATTATTTTTCATATTTCGATATATGTTCCTTGGCGAAAGTTGTTCAGTATCATGGACTGAATTCACCCTTAAAATAGTTTCAGTATATTTTGTAAGACGTTATATACTAAGTAGCAGAATCCATGTAAGGTACTTTTAATACCTAGCTGATAAATATCCATTGGGGTGAATTTACAATCTACAAACCTTTCGCAATCAAAGTTACCCTGACGTTAATATCAGGGTTATATTGATAAAGTGGGTACTGGAAAAGGTACTGAATTTGTAACGAAACTGTATGAGATTGTTAACTGTTGTGTTTGCTTAATAAATAAATAAAAAATGTTTTTCGAACATATCTACACTAACATGAGTTGGGGTTGTTGTAAATTTGCCACAAAGTTAATTCGTCACTAAAAAAGTATGTGTAAATTTGCCACATCTTTATTTTTTTAAAGTTAATTCGTCACGTTTTGAAATCGAGAATTGTAAATTGGTCACATCGATTATTTTCGTATAGTCGGCAAAAAAAAAATTGAACAATAATTCAAATTAAAACATTTATTTATTTAAGGCGGCCCTTCCCGGCCGGTCTGCCGTCAACGCGAGCATAGTTTCAAAAGCTTGTTATTTTATCCAGGGCAACGCTAGAAAAAGAAGCAAACCAAAAAGGGAGAGATAGCGCCTGAGGGCTCGATTTACATTCTATTGGATTAAATTATTAATATTATTAACCCTCCATTGAACGAATATTCACTTTTTATTGGGTGCGGAAATATCATAAAACTTGTTCCAGGTGATACGTGTTTTTCAGTAAACAAGTGTGTGAAATAAATGATTTTTATTTGAAATTTTCATTACATTTGCAAGGTTTTTTTTTTTCACCTTTACAATTTATGAATACTTTATAAACGGTTGAAGTTCAAGTAAAATTTGTGAAGAAAAGCTGATTTTTGAAGGCTTAGTTTGTTTCAGCAAATCTAAATTTTTTATTTTGATAGAAACCTAGAAATAGCGCACAAGATACCTGTTAGTTCAAAAAATTGCAAGAAAGATCAGTTACAATGTCAAAATCACGTACGAGTGTTTGTATGAAAAGCAAGATGGGAAGGCCGCTCTTAATCACAGTTTTAGGTTTTCAACCTTACATCTAACAAATACAAGAATCACAGTTCAATTTGATGGATTTATATAAAACATAAGGAAAAGCAAAACAAAGATAAATTTGCTTAAAACCAAGGAACGTTTGAATTATCTATTTTGGATATTTTCTAAAAATTCACAGCAGTCATCAAAAAATGTTACACATCTATATAATCGTAAAAATCACAGTCCTTTATTAATACTTATAAAATAAACTGATTTGCATAGAACAATCGCGATGAAAATTAAAACGTGATTTAAAAACAAATGGTTTCAGTACAGATACTTGTCATTGTATCTATCTGTGATATTCAAGTTCAAAACAGAAAATAATAAGCAAAATATATGTTTAATTTCACGAATGAAACGATTCAACCACACCATCGCCGCCGTCCGGGCCGTCGGCTATTTTGTTTAAAGTTTGTCATGCGTCATGTCTAGTTTAGATAAGCAGCATAAAAGGGTATTAATTACAATCATGTTGTTAGTTTTAAACTGTACATCCGCTGATTAATTAAATAAGGATATGTTCCTCTTTTATTCTAACTATATTTTGAAATTCGGTTTTGATCTTAGTGCAGTTTAACTTGCACGATTATAATTACTAGAATCAATCAAATCAACACTTGATTTAATTGACATTTCAGTAAAGCTAATCAGGGTTCAGTTTAACATTACAACGTTAATTTTATTTTATTTTTTAAATAGGCCAAAGGCTGTCAAAAGTTACATCATATTACAACAAAGTAATAAATGTCACTGAAACTAAACTTCCTTTTATCGAAGAACACTCGAGGGAGTAAATAATAAACTTATAGTAATGCATTATATAGTAGCATAAAATTATAAAATACTTACACCATGTCCTCCCGAACTTGTTCCCGGCTGATTATGATCATTTTGTTTAATATGCGCCAATTTAAAATTAAAAAAATGCAGACCTATTTCGCTATACATCACGTCACCACCCACCGGCAAGGTCATGTGAGTCACTGAACTGATAACAAGTTAGATGCATTGACCGATAGGGTTGGTTGTTACGCCTAGAAAGAGATAGATGCACCGAGCAAGCGAGCGCATAATAGCATGTGCAGGAGCGCTGTCTAGTAGCTACGTTTGTATTAATTTTCCCAGAATATCGTGTCCTTATATAGTTGCATACTTTAAACATTTGCAATAAATATCTGTATTTTATTATTTACCGCTAAACAATCACTTTGCTTGCTGTTGGTACTTTACTACTTGTGGCAAATTTACAATAACCCGAACCTACTTGTGACGAACTAACACATACTTTTTAATGGATGTGACGAATTGTTATGAGTTATGAGTTGTAGGTATCATTAACAATTTGCGTAAATGTATGGAATAGCAGGTTTTCTTACAACAAATAAATGTGTAATGTAGTGGTAGTGGTAGAAAATATGCGTAACGATAAATTTACTGACCCTCTGTCAACTTAATACATGGATATGAATTAAAAAACAAACAACGTCTCAATTTTTAAGTATTTATTATTCTTTGTCTCTATTTCTTTTTCATAAATATTTTAAATTCTAATACACCCCTACTTCTACAGTCACTAAATAAATCACAACAGTAAAGCTGCATTAATTCTACCTAATTACAACATGTTCTATGTTAAACCGTATATCTAATTGATCACAATAATATACAAAATATCTTCAAAATTAAACTAGTGAGATGAAATCAAACTTACTATCGTTCAAGTTATGCATGACCTAACTACTTACCATATCTCTTTATAACGTGTAACAAAATATACTGAAACTTTTAAAGGGTAGATGATATACAAAAGAGACAGTCCATGATATACAAAATTGCCCAAGGAACTAATTAAACTAAGGAAGGTACTTTTTCTTTCCCTAGAAACTCGGGTCAGCTGATCAGTCAATTTGTATGGAAGGCTAAAAATTTTTAAAAGAAAAAGAAAAAATACTTTATTTGGTGCATTTACAATATTTTTTTTTAATTTCGCTATACGTTCGTTAGCTTGCACCTAAGAAAGCCTTTGAATTGTTTTAGTATACATTGTTAGATTTTGATATTGCGAACTAACAGCACCTATTCTTACATAATTTGAATTTTCCAAAGAATAGCTATAGCCAAAAAAAAGTACAACTATTAACTACATCAAAATATGTAGGTAATATATAGTAAAGGAATGTTAAATTTTTCCTGTTAAAGTAGCCCTAGTGTTTTAATTTTAATCTGATTCACAACGAAATGATGTAGGCTTAAAATTTTAACTAGAGAGATCTGCATAACTTTTATACTAAGTATACGTTTCATAAATTTACAAACGCAAAAGTAGACCTTCTACTCTTGTAAGTATTAAAGTTTATCTTACAACGCATTGCAATATACAATACAATTTAGGATTTTTATCCTATATCCACTGTAAAAAAAATCTTAGTTTATGAGTTACATGTAATAAAATTATAAATGGACGTACCTATTTCATAACAATGTATCCATTTGCAGCCTCATAAATTGTTTATATTTACAAATAAAAAATTAAATTATGTAAAGATTTAAGGATAACAAAAGTTAGTGAACTTCGCCATATTGCCGAAATAATCGAAACAAATTCACTGGCACTTTCATTTTAGTTCTTTTTTTAAAATATTATTTAGACCAATGAAACATAAATATTTCACGTTTGTTATGTTTAAACAAATAACTTATTGGGTCTCGCCATATTGTAGAAAAAAAACGGAACTAAATATAACATGGGACCGCTCATAGTGTCGCCATGTCGTATAACAGATTAAAAAATACTGTTAGAGAAGCGAGAGGTGGTCGGGGAGCGGAGTTACCGGAACGTTTGATAGTAAAAATATTTAGGAAAGGGGACTAATTTGTCTCTAGCTGTTTATTTATTATTTGAATATAAGATTTATTATTAAAAAAATAATTGATTAAAAATTACTGTTGGCGCCATTATTTCAGGCCCATAAACTTAGTTGTTGACCTTTGTTAGTAAATACCTATTTGTCTTCATAACGATTACGTCCATATTCTTTAAACTGATGATCTACTTAGGTTCTACTTCTACCAAGATAACTATTTATTTAATACTTGAATGAATATAATCTATATTTACATAAATATTGAATTATATGATAGTTATTTAGTATTGTTTTTGACATGATTTATTTAAAAGCAATCCAAACATTTGCGGTTATGATTATACTATTGGCAAGATTGGGTGTAAGTAGAGCCATAGTTTTTGAAAGGATTAAGTACTATAATTATTTAGATTTTCTCAGGTTAGTACCTAAGAGTTGTTGTAGAAACATTACGTTCTGAATTCACTATTTCAGCTAATATCTCAATTACCGTTTTGTATCAACTTAGCAAAAGATCATTTGCACGTGTAAACCTCCATCGTCTTCACGCACGTGTTGCACTCCACCCTGCAACACCAGTGGAACTTGCAGCCGCAGCGTTCCCTTATAGTGATCCGTTTGGTGTTGTACCCTCGTCCGCAACAGAGTAGAGAACAGCCGTCTATGCCCGCTGAAGTCCTGTTACATTCTCGACCAGATGTGCCTAGGGAACCCTGGAAAACAGATTAAATTTTAACTATTAACTGATTAAAATTAAAGGTATCCATTGAAATGGTGACTGAAAACTTAAAATAAGCAAGTATTTGTTCCGTGACTGAAGGATGTTTGTGACTGAATGATGTTTTTTGTACTCGTAAGTGCATATTAGATAAAATCAATAGTATAAAAAATCAACAACCAGGAACCTAAGTTAGTAGACCTCAATTATTACATACATATTATTACGCCTGTTTCCTACAGGGTTAGGCAGAGACTTCACTTGCTACGATCCTGGCAGACCTCTTTCGCTTCATCTACCCTCATCACATCATGCATGTTCGACCATTAAATGATAAATATTTCGTCTAAATAGTGTGCTGACTGTTGGCGCGCTGACAAAGGTGGCATCGGTTCTTTTAAAGATGTTATATGCTGCGGCCGACATTATTCACACAATTTGAACGAATTAATGTAGGTACTAAAAATATGCGGAGGTGCCACCATTTCTGCTTTGTAAGAGATAAGGTGCCTAATTTATTCTCACCATGGATTCATTTCTGATGCAATAATTTGGTGATTCTTCAAGATAAACGAGATCTTGAGCGGTGGGCAGGCTGTAGTGTGGATTGCTGAGGCGAAGCTTGCCTCGTCGAGAAACTTTTACTTCCGTTGCTCCGTCATATTTATCACGGAGGTAGTCACCTGGAAATAGAAGTTAGTAATAGATGTTAAAGTTGTCAGGTATTATAATAAAAAACTAACAGTTTTTTTTATCATAATGTAACTAAATCACGCGTCAGATTACTGATGTAAGAATAATTATGACAGACTTATGATCTAAGAATAAAAACAAGGTGAAGATCAATGTGATAGCTGTTTTTTTTATGAGAAACTACAACGATTTTTATCATCTTGTTTTCTGTGCATAACACCAGACACAATAGTAAAACAATGCATAACGACCGGATCCCGGTCTGCTCACAGACGAGAGGTTATATAATAGGCACTGTGAAATGGGGTGACTTTGGTGACGGATATTGGGTGACTTTGATAACAAAATTTTATGTATTGTGTTGCAATTCATCATTAATTATTTTTAATATCACATTTATCCTAAATCAAAACAATTCGCAAGCTAGCAGTCTAGAGATATATATACTTATTTTTTTTACCAAACAGCATCTTATAAATGACGACCATTAATTAAACAATTAAAACTACCCACCAATTAATTTCTCGGATACCAGAGCTCCATAACCCGCAGGGGGTGATGGTCACTCATTAACTGTTCAGAGGACGTTGAACAATGCTTCCTCATTACCAAGTCAATCACAGTAATAGACTCGGTCTTTGGGTTCATTGCTTTTTGCTTGCAACTGATAGCTGGTCAGTTACTTAATAGTTACATACATTTATTAAAATTCTATTGTTATGTTTTGACCGCTTTCATTGTGTGGAAAGAAACTATTATAAAAAGGCTATACTTACTTTACCTTAGTAGGGTAATGACTTTTATTTATACATAACTAATCTCCTAAGTATGCACCTACTATACAAAACCTATTTAAAAAAAATCTTCTCTGCTAAAGTGCAAAATGGCTTGCAAAATGGCTTGAAAGAAATCCAACCAACCCACAATCTATTTGCCTACTAGATCAAGAAGAATCATGCGAGTACCTAACGCCTACCTTATATTGAGATCTAATAAGTATACTGAATAGGAAACTTATTAACTTGTCACATTAACTATATGACCGTAATAAAGACCACCCAACCTAAAATGTGAAATAGTCACTAAATTTCAAAGCGCAGTAAAAATTAAAACTATAATAAAATTCAAATTTAGAATCCATTCCGTTTCAAATAGCGACGCGACGCCAAGCGGTGAGATCGTAAAATGAATGTAGCCTTTTAATAAACCTTAAAGAAGATAATTTTATTAATTTATTTCTGAACGCGACTTCGTCACAATTCGGTAAAATTTAAATGGAAACAATGAATTACTTTTTAGATTTACTTTACTACTAGAAATTACTCATTTATATTATGAATGACAAAGTTTTATGTTCATTTTCGTATTAAAAAGATATGTCCATGCATATTTAATTACGATGTTTTCTTATTTCATCTAATTTTAATATCAGTATAATTTTAAGTTGACGTTTGAGACAATGCTGCACTGCAGTGTGTTGCCGCTTCTTCTGTACTTGCGCATAAGCGGCAATAAACTTAGCTGACATTATCTGACGTCATCCACTTTTATGAAATCGAAAGAAATATTGTCAATTATCAAGTGATGCAAATATCCAAAGATAAATAAATGATTTTTGTCTTTGACTTCGACATCTTAGGCTCGTTTCTAGTTACATCTTTTGGAGTTATGCTTCAGAGCCAGGAGTGTCCGACTGTTTCTTCTCAAAGACGATATGCATGTCACTGGTCATGGTTGTGTCTGTCTGTCTGTCTGTGGCATTATAGCTCTCAAACTGATGGACCGATTTGGATGCGGTTTCTTTTGCCTGAAAGCAAAGCTGGTTCTTTACTACGTTTGAAGAAAATCGGTTAAGCGATTTGAAAGTTTTTGAACTTGCCTGGCAAATAATAGATGGCGGTATGGATATCAATTTCACGGAATATGTAGTTCCGCTACTCATCACATCACTAACGAAACGAACTTGAAATTTTGACTTTGATTTTGAGTTTGACCAAAGCTGAACTTACCAATTTCCCTGAGCGTTGCCAGTTGCTGCCAGCACGTGATCAGGCTGCACGACCCTGATACTCCATGACATTTGCACGTCACTCGGGATTTTTTTATCACGGCCTGAAAAAATATATAGAAATGTGTATATTATTAAAATTTTTCGGATATGTCCTATCTGGAATAATTCCGCCTTTGTACTGTTCTCTAGTTCTAACCTGTATTTTTGTCCTGTGTTTTTGTACAATAAAGATTTTACAAATAAACAAACAAACAATGTGCCACGAAAAGGGGGTGATGAACCAAGGGGGGGAGGTAACTAATCCATATGGACATTTACTTTAGGACTAACTCCGAAAACTTGAAAAAAAAACAATGTGATGTCCACACATTTAATTTATTATGGATCGGCTGATGTTCTTTCGCGGTTGTAAAGTAAAGCCTATAAAGTTATTTAGATACCTAAGCATGTTTTATATGCACAACTTTCTTTTAAAATATATTAAAAATCGATAAAAAAATGTTCGTCCTCCCATTCAAAAATTCATTTGGCTGCGAATTTTGTATGGAAGACAACCTTTTTTTTCTTTATTGTTTTTCTGCAAAGTAGTTTAGTTTTATGGACTTTTCTGTAAAGTACCTCTTCCCGAAAATTTTCCTAGTAGTTAAGTATTTGTTCAGTTACGTAAGAACGGCTCAACGTACCCTTCTCCCAGCTTCGTTGTTGTGTCTGTTCATCAACTGCCTCCCCTGCTCGCGACTGCCTCGCTTCACCTTCCGCTCTCGTTCACGGATGTCCACGAAACCCTCAGTGAACCTGGGAAAAGAAAGACATCTGTATTAGTTAGATATTTCGTCAGCCTACAATCTACATACATAGTATCACGTTTGTATCCCTAACGGAGCAGACAGAGCACTTTGGGTCTTGCAACTCTAAGCAGGTAGACCCCAGGGCCGCAAGACTCTAACGCCACTTTTAGCGTGATGGTTGGCGACAGGGACAGGAATACCGATACTTTTTATCGATATATCGGTATTTTATCAATATTATTATCGATATATCAATATATTGATAGTAATCTCGATATATCGGTACTAAGTACTGGTAATATATCGATTCTTTGTATAAAATACCGGTATTTTATCGAAATTTATATCGATATCTCGATAAAATACCGATATTGGGTATCGAAATATCGATAAAAAATATCTTTATTCCTGTCCCTGGTGGGCGAAAGGTGGAAAAAGGAATAAAATAATTCAATAATTAATAAAAAAAAATAAGCCGACTTATTTTTCTCTCACAAGTTTCTTCCATATCTCCAAAGTTCTTCATCATATCTTCACCAAATTAATATGGGACCAACTTGGCAGTAAAAGGCTTTCAAATAAAGAAATAATCATTAAAATCGTCACGATATCTGCGTGAATCGTAGATTCACGCAGATATCGTGATACATACATACCGTGTAACATACATACAAAAAAAAATGCAGTCGAATTGATAACCTTCTCCTTTTAAGAAGTCGCTTAAATAGTGATGAGTTGCTAGCCGCATCGGCTATTAACATGAGTGACAAAGAATATATAAAAAAGTAGTCGGATTTTCATTTTTTTTTAATTATTAATATCTACTTTTTATGAACTACTGTTTACAGTTTAAAGTGAGAACGTGAAGCTTTTTCTACGCACATTTGCCAAAGTCGCCGTTTTTCGCAAATGTGCGGAAAGCTTCACGTTCTCACTTTGAACTGTGAATAGAGTAGTTCATAAAATATTTGAAAGGCTATCTATAAGAGCCCTCGACCAAAATTTTAAATGATATTTTTGTTTCCTTTTAGATAATTTATTTCAACTGGACCCCGAAAAATTCATGTATCCTCTTAATTTTGCAAAAAAAATATTCTCGTATCGTGACTTAATTACAAGGAAAACTTCAAAACAAACTTGTTTTCACTTATTCATGATATCCCTGGTACTGACAGCTTTTCCGAGCGAAAGAAGGAGAAATCACGTAGAAAAGGGACAGCTTTTCCGAGTGAAAGAACACTCACGTGAAAAAGGGACAGCTATATATCTATAACGTCGCATTCACCCTGCTACGCCCACTGCTACGAAAGGTCTACGAAGCGCAGTATTGATTCATAGGACTTACTTTACGTTTGCAAAGATGAACCTTAATACAATACTTTTAAGTTGTATTATGGTTTGAGCGTTGTTTTCGAGGGTGCGTTGGTGAAAAAGACCTCTTGCTTATAACGTCTCCTGGTATCGAAGTTTTAAATATAGAATATTATAAATGGTTAAAATACCAGTATTATATTTTAAATCAATTGAATGTTATGAAAATATGTTTAAATTTTACTCTACAATTTTGGGCAAAATAGATTTGCTGTAATACACATAATTGCACCCGGGTAACTATACTCGTAGATATAGAGGGTATATATCGCTAGATAGAGAGGCGGATTAAGAGCCCTCTTTCATTTATGCTTTCCTGGTAAGCAAAAACGGATTTAAGCATTCTTAACTTGCTAAACCCGGTTTATCCGGGAAATCAACCAGCTCACATCCGCTGCGGATTTCAGCTATTTTTCTGTCGTTCGATGGAATAGTGTATACACAGTGTATAGAATTAATGTGAAATCAAAACTGGATTTATTGCGTTTTAACAGATTTATTAAAAGAATTAATAATAAGGCAGTATATAATAGTAGTATAATAATAATAACTTTAATATTTTCTATTTTTATCCATACAGAAACAGAAAATCACGAAAATTCGTACGGCGAATCCGCAAGACATCCCAAGCATATTTGGAATTTCTCGCGATCTTCAGCCACTTTATGACCGCCTAGTGAAAAGAATACTCGAATGCGGGAAAATCTCCTTTATGAAGCAAGTTCCATTCCTTTACCTGGATTCCCAACCCGAGCCATTCCGAACTCGCATACCAGACATTCCTAAACTACTGCTAATCATGCATTCCCAGTAAAGAAAATTCAAACAGACAAATCGGAAAAGCTTTTTTAAAGTATACCATATAAAAAACTTAAAAGCTCCCTCGGAAAATATTCGCTTACGTGTGTGCGTGCCCAAATCCCGCCTACTTATGTAATTATGACACACAAACGAAAGTAATGTTGTATTAGCTTTTTTACCGTATTGGTTATTTTTAACTTGTTCGAGTGTTATAGACTCCTAGTCACTAAGGCATGGATTTTTACAAAGCCTCGTCTTATACAGGCGAAAGGAGAATTTGGACGTCGGGAAAACGTCTTCCTCGAGGCAATTTCGATCTTTACAAGGAAATGTGCCTTTCCAAAACATAATGCAAGCGAATCAAATGTATTAGACGTGGTATTAGAGGATTTAAAATACCTTGTAATTCATGTTTTCCTAGTAAAAACGCCTCAAAAGTGTGATGTTTCAGTACAGAAAAAAGCGGTTTTGCTGTGTTTCAAGCCAACGCGGGATAAGAGAGGCATTGGTGGTACGCGTTGGGAATGGTACACTCTTTGCAATCCTGCTATCCTAGTCACCTCGACTCAAAATATGCAGAAAATTCCATGTTTTTGTGAAAATGTGTCTTAATAATTTTTCATTTGTTTGAAATATACTTTTCCAATAAAAAAGTGTAATTTTTCGCGAAAATAATTTTCAGCGAAAACGCTTCTGACAACCTTTGAGCATTTCATATTACCCTGGTATTTTTCTTTGTGTTGGGATAAAATACAGTAGGATCCGTCGTTTTAAAAAATATATTTCGATGAAAAATCTCAATGTCGAGTCGTACGAGTATACTCGTTGCTAACTAGTAACATAAATAAAAGAAGTATACACTGTAACATACATACTTAGAACATAACCAATCTCACTGTGTTAAATAAATTTGTATTTTCTATTACAATTTTTTAGAACGAAGTTCCTTTTTGGACGGTACGGAGTTGGCGGTTAGGGGCTAGGCGAAATGAGTGTAAAAAATTCCATCACTTTTTCCGTTACGAATTTTTTTTTCAAATTTTGTTCCAAACTATTGTCTCACGAGACTCACGCATTTTTTTTTGCCAACAAATGTCATATAATAGAAACAAAAACGTCCCCTTCAGTCGTCCGTAGTCCGAGCACCAAGCCACAAGTGTCTATCGCTAGAGGAAAGTTGCGCAATCTCACATAACAACAACAAGTAATTGAGCTTGTACACTAAAGTAACGTCAAAGTTTTAAGTCATCGCAAAAAAGTGACTTTATTGAGGATATCTTAAAAAAAAATTCATGGTAAAAGAAAATATTGAAAAAAAAGAACTTCAGTGTCGTAGAACACTCGGTTGGCACGATGTTACTTTCGTAGTAAAGACAGAAAAAAGTGACGGAAAATCTTACACATTTTTATTAATAATAAGCCCGCAGGGCAGCTTGTGGCAAGCTGTTGGTGAGTAACGACACCACGGACCCAAGTGTTAAAGAGAGCCGGTCAGAGCCTTCGTCCCTGACGCGTCTTCATCGGTCGCGGTGAAGACCCAAGAGGGCTTGCAGGGCTCTTAACTCTGCATTATAAATAAATAAATATATAGGGACAAATTACACTGATTGAGCTAGTCCCAAAGTAAGTTCGAGACTTGTGTTATGGGATACTAACTCAACGATACTATATTTTTATAACAAATACATACATAGATAAACATCCAAGACCCAGGACAATTTGAAAAAGGACAATATTTTAACTTGCTCTGACCGGTGATTGAACCCGGAACACCTCTGGGTGGCGGACTAGCATGGTGACCGCTACGCCACGGAGGTCGTCAAATTGCATTGCCTTAGGGCCGTAACAGACGGGGCGCAAGTTACGCCGCGTAACAGCTAGTAATGGGCGGTGCATGAATACTCAATCAACCCATTTGAGTATTTACTCAGTAGATTAAGTAAATACCGATAAATATCCTTATTTATCCATTTGGTGAGTAGATTGATTTATATGAGTTGCGACTTATATATATGTTCATATTCATTATTTTATGTTTTCATGACAATTATGAAACTTAAATCTAGTATACACTTGCAGTTCTTGCCGGAAAGTGTGTGCATACGCCATAATATGCTTAAAATGTAGGCAAACGTTATATGCGACGCTAAAATATATGAAAATACCATACTAATCATACACTGAAAGTAGGCTTCTTTGACTTATTATCATTTTTAGTGGGAGGTGTGCAAAGACGTAATTTTATGTCAAAATAAGTGAACAGACATCAAATGCGATGTCAATATATGAGCACGCTCTATTAACTCTATTTATTAAATCTAGTGAGTAAATACTCAAATGGGTAGATTTAGTACTATCCACTGCCCATCTCTAGCTGTTACGCGACGCAACTTGCGCCCCGTCTGATGCGGCACTTAATTGGCCGTGTAGAGAGAAGTCGTTAGAGCTGTTGCTCCAGGGGTGGAAGTGTTAAAGGGCAAAACGCCGCGAGTAACTTCAAAGAAAGCGGAGCACACCTCTCGATTCCCCTGAGTCGCCTGCACCGGTGTTGCTCTTTTGCCGGCAACTATTGTCGGCTCGTTTGAGGGGCCCATCTAGTGGGCGGCAACCCACAACCTGCCTTCAATAGACAGTAATCATAGTTATGGCAGGTGACGTTGCTATTGCAATATCCCAGCATCAGTCCATCCGAATCTCATTCCATAATCCACAGACCTTGCCCTTTTCGTTGTAATAGATCTTTCTCCTGCCGAAACCTATTCATGGGTACACCTTTGATCGGTTTATTCAGAAATGGGTTTTGGCGGGAGCGTTGCATTACACCAACTTCTCCAGAGGGCGTCTACATGTTGGATCTGTATACGCAAGCCTCCCTAAGAACCGGGTTGAAAA
The DNA here is from genome assembly GCA_943193695.1 of Acrobasis suavella. Classification (NCBI taxonomy): domain Eukaryota; kingdom Metazoa; phylum Arthropoda; class Insecta; order Lepidoptera; family Pyralidae; genus Acrobasis; species Acrobasis suavella. Next base: position 4,216,576 of record OW971950.1, read on the forward strand.
GACCCGTGAATCTAAAGGAGGGACATACATAACAAAAATAAAAAAAAACATTAAAATTAAAAAATACATATTGACGTTTGCTGGGTTTGAACCGAGAACATTGTCAGTCTGTCTGTCTGGCCTGTGTGTGCGCCGCGCGTTATCGGCGCGGTGCGGTGCGGTCGTTGATGCTCCCTCCCTCGCGTCGAACCGCGATTTGCCGGCGTGCTTACCATTTATAGAGCGACCACACGCGCGGGCGATTATAGGAAGCCGGGCTCGCTCCTTAAACCTTGTCCGATGAAGCAGGAAATGCCGTCCGAGGTAACCTACGTATGTCATCAAACCAAAAAAAAAAAACGCGGCTGATTTTATTTTGATTTTATTCTTCACTCCAATACGATACGAACTCGTCGTCTCCGGTCGATGTTCCCGGTAAAAACCCAGCACAAGCCAATTTTTTTTGTAATTTTTTTTTTTTTTTATAAAAGTGTAAGATTATTCCGTCCTTTTTTCCGTCACGAATCAATAATTTACTATGAAAGTAACTTAGTTCCAACCGAGTGTTCCACGAAACTTACGTTCTTTCTTTTCGCGTGAACTCAAAGTTGGCATTCGCAACTACGGAACCCTACATCGCGCGTGTCGGGCGACATAAGCTTGGTCGGTTATTTTTTTAGCTAGTTTTAAGTAGGAAATTCATTATTAGTAATCTCATCATTATAAACTATAATAATTTGAAGTTACATTCGATTACTTCATGCTATGCGATTTTTACAAAAACTATGAAATATAATGAAAATACAATATGATTAGAATAAAATTACAAAAAGCTAATAAAAACAAACGATACTCGTATTTTCAAAGATCCACCAAAAGTCGGCTCATAATTAATTTAACAAAATACATAAAAAGCAATAAAATCCTTCAGGTGGCGGTTAAAATGAAAAGTATTAGGAAAACAACTATAAAAAAAATTAAACCAACAATTTAATTTATCTTTACATATAATAAGGCAGTAAAACATATTGTCAATACAAAGAATATATTTCCAGAAAAAAAATTGGGCGATGGAGAAATAGTGACAGAGTAAGAATTTCAAATCTGTCTGTCTGTTTGTTTGTGTCTTTGTACACGCTAATCTCCGGGAAAACTGACGGATTCGAATTATTCCTTTTTTTGTTATAAAGCTGTTAAGCCTGGGCAACATATAGGGTATAATATAATTGATTTTGGAAAATGGAACACCTGATGCAAAACCATAATGGTCCAGCTAAGCTATAAGTGTTATAAAAAATAATGCCTCAGCAAAAGTTTTTCAGCCTGATGAGCATTTATTGTTGAGGTATAAATATCGAAGATCGGGGAACACCTGAAGCAGATACACCGGAGTCATAAAATCCACGCGAACGAAGCTAGTATAAAATAAACGTTTCATATAATAATCCAAGTAAGGGTTGATAATTGCATATTTTTTAACTTCCTCTCTTCATTATTTCTTTGAACAAATTTCACAATAAAAAAAAGAATGAAAAGAGGGGTAGTTAAAAATGTGCAATAACGATCAACCCTTACTTTCAGCAGCGGTATAACCCTTTCAGTACGTGAAGCCGTGCCAGGGGCGCATGGCTTCGCAGGAGGTCGACTACGGGACTACGGCTACGGTTGCTACGTTACCGCCTACCCAGCAAGGAAGTTAGACGCTCGTACTAACAAAATAACGTATTTTTCAGAATGAAAACTACGTTGTATGTAGTGTGCATAATAAATCGAACCATGGGCTATACTAGATCACTAAAGTATAATAACATTAAATTAACAGTCAAAAAACAAAAGAAAAACGCTTTATAATTTGTATTTTTATGGAATGTCAAATTTTTGTTTTTTTTTTTATTGGTATTTTAGTTAGTTAGTTAACATCTTTATTGCACAAAAACATAATACTACATAAAAATGGATAACATAAAACAGATGTCAAAAGGCGGCCTTATCGCAACTGTAATCTCTTCCAGGCAACCGAGGTACTTGGAGATGTTTGACAAAAACAGGTGAGGTGCAAAGTATATATAGGCAACCAAGAAAGATATAGCTGTAATTACAGTCAGTAATTATATACTTAAACTTACATAATATATACAATGACATAGATACGTACATACATACATAATTAACTACATATATACATAAGTATATACTAACATACATAAATAAATACATACATACATACATAAAATAAATACACATGTACACAGAAAAGATAAACCGAACAAGATAAGTAAGGAAAATAAAATAAGTCATATTATATTAGGGATAGGTCACTACCTATCCCTAATACGAGTATAATATGACTTATTTTATTAATTTAAGTGAAGTCACACTTGACTTCACTTAAGATTTAAAGCTAGCTAGTGTTTCAGCACGTTGGACATTATACTAAAGTGATCTAGTATAAGCCCATGGTTCGATGCGATTTATTACAGTCTACTTCAGAGTAGGTTTATTTTTTAAAATTTTGGTACATTTATTTAAAAAAACTTATGTATTTTAGAAATCATAGCTAAGTGACGTACACAAATGTTAGTTCATTTCATCTAATATCTATTTTAGTTATTAGATATTATCCCTAAATAGTGGTATTCAAGTCAATCTCACTAAATTGAAAAGTAAAAAATAAAAGCACAAAGGATGAAAAAAAGAATAATTAAAATCTGAACTCATGTATTTAAAAAAATAGAAAGGTATATATTTTCAATTTTTTTCATAGATGATGATAACAAGCAGAATGTGCTACTCGGAGCACGGTATTTTTTTTTTCATTTCATCTACTCAAAAAACGATGTTTTCATCCCAAAACATTTGGAGCTAAAGTTATTGGTTATTCTTTCGGGATTAAAAAGTGAAAAAGAAAATCTCTAGGGATTAAATTTTACATTAGCTATTTAAATAAATTATTCTCATACTAAAAAAAAAGGATTAAAACCAATTTGAAACTGGAGATGGAGATAAAAAGTACAGTGTGTTACTCGAGTACGGTAATATTTTGAAGGCGAGGGTGCTACTTTGAATCCAGAGCGAAACGAAGGATTCCACAGTTGAATCACGAGCGTAGCGAGCAAATATTACCTTATCCCCTTGTAGCACAATCTTCTATTACTTTTGGCGGTGTATATGAAACTTCGTTTCGTACGGGATTCAAAGTAGCGCCCTCGCCTTAAAATATTATCTTTTCGCTTAGTAGCACATGATATACTATATTAAAGCCGGTTCCATGAGAGGGTCATAAAGAAACAATACAGGAATTTTACCTTAAAATATCATTACCTAATAGTTATTTATACTAATATTTACGGTACTTAGGTTGCACTTTACTCTCTCTACTCTCTACTCTAAGTGATATTCAAATATCATTACGTATAAAATGCTATACTTTCTTCAAAATTTCAGCGACAAAAACATTTATAATTTTATTAGGAAATAATAAAAAAATATTTTTAAATAATGTACTTGACTTTTCAAGTCTTTATAAATTATGACATAAATGAAACTTCGTTCGTAGCTTGTTCGTAGCGCTACGAAATCGTAGCCACGTAGCATTATATTATAGCTCTGTAGCATGAATGGTTCTACGCGTGTTCTACGAGCTCCTATTCCCGCAAATCTCTTCCTGATTTATATCTCCCTGGTACTGGACCTGTCTTTAGCCATGCTTTGACACCCGTGAAGCTCGGCTGACTGACAGCTGAATTATTCAAATCCGGTTTATTTGACAACTGCAAAAAGAGCGAATTTTTAGCGAATACATTGGTACTTGTGTCCGAATTTTGTTTTCATTGCATTTCGTATGTTATTTTTTGCTTCCATATTTTAGTAAGTATTAATTTTTATTGTGATTGCTATATTAATTAAAATAATTAAAGTAAATTAAATAAAGACAAGTAAAAAATTTAAAGGAATTGAATAATCTATTTTACTTTATTTTTTTTTATTGTTTTTTATTGAATTGAATTAATCAATGTTTGTATTATGAGAACAAGGTATTTTTCATACTCGAAGAGAGCAGGTAAATTTTTCACCTGTCTTACTTCTCACCTGAGTACTAGGGCATGAGAAATTCGCAGGAGTCAAAAACGCACCTTTTCACGTGCAAAATTCAGGTGCACACATAGAAGGATACCTGCTATAAAAGAGCCGTAAATGCGACGAATACCACAGCAATGTTAAAGAGAGAACAGGCTATCTCTTTTACGCGGTAAGGCAAGCAGGGAAAATTTCAGACCCCGTACGTTCTAGCACCCTTACTATGGAAATTTCAGCTGAGGTAAAGGTGGGATTTGTATGTGAGCAAGGTGACAGGTAAAACACCTTCAGATAGTTGTTGCACTCCTGGTGTACAGGTACGGAGTGAAGCAGGTGAGTTCTACCTGAATTTCACGTTTCAGGTGTGGTGTGGTGTGGCAGGTTGTCATTGAACAGGTGAGAAAAACACAAATAAGCAGCTTGTGGTAATTAAATTAATTATGTTAAAATACTATACCGAAATAAATAGTAACTATAAACTAAGCATTAGTTATCAATTAAGTGCAAATGCACAGAAAAAAATATGATTTTTTTATAATTAACAAAACCTACAATTTTTTTTTTATAATACCATCTCGAATCCTGCAGCACCATAGATAGCAGTACCGCTTTCTAAAATCGAATTTTCACGATTTTTCCGCGGGGAAATTTTCGATAAAGTGGGGGAAAAGTACCAGGCGCCCATAAAGTTAGAAGAGATTGAGATAAACCTCATTGCTCCCGACACGCGCGCTAGGCGTATTTAAATAAAATAATAATCTAGGGGCAGGACAACATAAGGCTCTGGCGGTGTGTTATAGAATTCCGTCTAGTAGTTTACTACTACAACTATTCAGGAAAATCGTTGACGTTGTAGTAGATTATAGTAGGAGGTATAAGGCGAGCAGAGCTCGCAAGAAATTGTAAGTACTAGGTTTCTAAGGTAAAGGGACGTTAGTATTTATCCAAGAACAAAGAAATACTTATTTTTATTGTTATTTTTGTATAAATGTAGTACTTCAACATCGTCGTTGCTGAAAAACAGAAAAAGGTAATAAAAACATTTAAACAACGTTAATATTTTAATAAAAACAAACAGGCCAAAGCTAGTTTCTGAAAATTAATATACCATACCAAGTCATATTCGAAAAAAATATTTTTCAAAATCGGAACGTGTCATTCGGAACCTGTTTCCCACAGCGACATGACGTCGCGGGGCTGAAATTCGGCCCGAATCGCTGAAAAAGGTATATCGTCCCGCTTGTTACCAGGGCTTCAGAAGTTACAAGCAGTTGTTTTACCCCATTCTCCTGTATTTCATAGCCACGCCCATCGCAGGTGTGTGTGTGGGACCGGTTCCGATTTTCACAAACAAGATGCACACAAGTCCTCGCTATCACAGGATTTAGATGTATTTGTTAAAAAAAAATGTCTCCTTCTTCTCGTAAATTTGTGCAGCATTGTCATAGCGTGGTGTATTTTTTTTTTGCATATGTAGCGGTCACTATGTAACCGCGACGCTGGTTTTCAATGAACATTATTGTGTGTGTGTACTCACGGGCGAATGTGGTTTGTGTATAAATAGTATGAGTTTGTGTGTTTATTAATTAAGTAGATATAGGAGTTAAGTGAATATGAATGTGTACAGAAAGCAGAAATAAGCAAACACATCATCTTCAGGACGAGTGTTAGGAACGACGACCCTACGGTATCGCTGCATGATTGGCACTAAAGATGATTGATTGTTATGATTCACTGGTAAGAATCAATGAAGTGTTGGTTCCTGGGGTGAGTTATAATGTGGAGGTGGGTATGCTGTGGAAATGACACTCTATCCAACTATTGGAGTGTGGGCAAGCACTAGAAAAGTAAATAAATATAAATCCTTATTTATTTTTAATTTTATTTTTTAAATAGCCAGGGTGAGCTTTGCATTATAATTATCTATGCCTGTTATCTATTACTGTTTAAACTTTGCCTCTGGTTCCGCTAAGTTCCTGTTACAATGTATCATGCAACTGTCATGTGCGTTTGTGGTACCAAACCAAGAGTAGTTTAACAATAAATGATCATAGACTATGTATTAATTAATTACACTCTGTTGGCAAGAATCGGATATAACAATGATAGTCTTAACGATCGAAACTTTCCAACTTTATTAAGAGAAGGAACTGCATTTAGGGAATCATTTTCTTCGCCGTTGCCGGTCCAAAGCCTGGATGAGAAAAGTACAGAGTTGCCTGGGGGTGACATACTTAGCTGTAAAACGTATATGTCAAGTATCAGGCGGCAATAACCCTATCCAAAACGGCTACCACACACAAGCCACAAGCGAAATCCGCTTTAAAATCATGGCTCACCAACTCGCAATGGCCACCGCGGCGATTTAAGGCCAATTGCCTCCAAATGATAAATACTATTAGCATATAGCAGTCGAGGGGTCTACTTAGAAGCAGATTCCCATCGAATTCCCTTAGGGGTTTCTAATATAAAAGCATTAATTACTAACAACAATTATAACCTACGTATATCATCGCACATTAAAATGTCCATTTACTATTTTTATAAGCCGCACACTAGCAGCATGATTCGATTGCACACACCCACATATTCAAAATACGAAAAGTTTTCGCTGATATTCAAATACACTCACAATGATAAATTTTGTATAAACACTCTCAGATACATATTACTCACATTAAGTCAGTAAAAATAAAAATATACGTATTATAAGCCGGACATTGAACGGCTTATAAACCTTTATAGAATCCAATTAGGTATGCATTTAATTCGTGTCATAGTTTTATAAGCTATACTAGCCCAAATTCTCACCCAACCACAGACCCAACACTGGTATATAGTAAACTTACTTGTAACCGTACTCGAGGTTGTCACCACATCCTCCCCACACCCACTCAGAGTGCAAGTTTCTGGGTCTGCTTGCTCGGCTACAGCCGCAGGAAGCCAGGCGGCCGTCGCGACACGCGCGGGACACCGACAGAGACACGGCAGCTGACGTGATGGCGTGCGTGAAGGCGGTCTCTCTTGATGCTGGAATGAAAACATTGCTGAGATTTAAATAGAAAAAACTCACTTGTCGCGTTTTTTGCATGTCGCTCATTTTTGCTCAGTATGGGTAATTTTGCTCAGTTTAAAGATTTCGGATCGGTATCTGTATTTTCTCTCTGTTCCAGCATTTTCGCGCAATTTAAGCATTTTTGGTGATCGAATCAGAAATGAGGAAATTCGTCGGAGAACAAAAGTCACTGACATAGCCCAGCGGATTAGCTCGTTGAAGTGGCAGTGGGCGGGACACATAGCGCGACGACATCGACATCGACCGATGGCCAATGGGGCAAAAAGGTTCTCGAATAGCGAACACGTGCGGGCAAGCGAAGCGTTGGACACCCACCTACAAGGTAGTCTGACGACCTGACTAGGGTCGCTGGAAAGCGCTGAATGCAGGCCACCCTAGATCGGTCATTTTGGAAATCCTTTGGAGAGGCCTATGCGGCTGAAATGATGATGATTATGAAGCATTTTGGATCGATATCTGCATTTTCGCGAAAATGTGCAGCGACAACAAATATTTTGTGAGGAAACTTGAATTTTACTTCACTATATGTCAATAAAAAAACGTTCTAGCGACTAATTTCAGTATATTTTGTTAGACGTCATATGATAAGCTTGAATATGTGGCGGCACGGGAGTGCCTCCGCCAAGACTAGGCACCGAAAGGAAGCTAGGCAGCCAAGCCACTGCCTATAGCTACCTTTCGTCATATTTTTAAACTCTTGTAGATTCGGTCTGGATACTGCTACAAAGTCCAAATTCTAAGAATATGATGTCAATAGATTACTTAGCCATCATGCCAAGTTTTGAATTTGTAACTAAGTAATATTTTTTATGAATATTTAAATTAGCCAGATTTCGTCACGCACTGACACACTGTCTCATTGACTGATCGTCAGCAACTTTTTTACAGTGCAAGCAATATGTATCTACTTGTCTTGGCTTAACTTCACATGAAAATGTTTTAGTGGGAACCCAGTTTCAGCTACATAGAAAATACACATAGACAGAAAATAGTTTGAAACAAGTGGCGTATGTAGACAGCGGTAAATCTCCACGCTGCCACGCTAACTGATTTATAGTCGACAGTGGCGCCACTTCACACTGAAAACTGAAAACGATTCTACATTGTGGATTTTATGCGGAATTAAATGTGTGAAGTGTTACAATGTTGTGTGAATCGGGTGAATCTGGCTAGTAAATTTTACTTGACTTAGTTGCTTGAATTAAAATGAGCATCTGAATGTTTCTGTACTAAACTTCGGTTACTGGAACTGGAGTAGATGGTCCTGATATTTTAATAAGGATTGTGTACGTTAAGGGGATACCTGAATTTTCCGGGGTCCAGTGCTGCCCCCATTTGAAATAAATTATTTGAAAGGAAACGAAGGTATCGTTATAATTTTGTCTTGCCCTCGATAACCCTTCAAACTATTTTATGTACTACTGTTTATATTTCATAGAGAGAAGTGCGTAGAAAAGCTTCACTTACTCTCTTAAAATATTCGTAAATCTAATTTTTCCGTGTGGTTTCCGGCCTAGAATTGAATCCATTTCTTTTTGTTCCTTCATTCATTTCATTCATTCCTGTCCAATCATCTCCATCTTTTCCGGATGTCGTTAGACATGTAGGATGCGACTAAGCACCGCATTACTAAACCGCATTTCCAAGGAGGATTGGTTGCTATATATTCTTATATTACCGACAATAAGTAATGAGAACGATTTAAAATTTTATGAGTGTGAAAATCTGACAGACTGTCGGCCCGGTTTGAAGCGCTGAAGTGCTATTTTTCAAACACACAGTAATTAAACGAATAGTTTTTTGTATGGAAAAACCATTCGTTTAGATGACCCCCCTTTCAAAAATGGCACCACTGGTTCGTTTACCATTTGAAGGTTTGACATAGATTATAAACTATAAAAAATTTATATTGTACTTATATTACTGTAGGGCAATATCCTTTACTTTAAACAAGCAATTCTTGTATATACAGTGGTCGTTACGAAGCGCTGGTGTCGGCTAACTTTTTTTTCAAAAATAAATTAAATTTAATAGTACATTACTGCAGAGGACGGGAAGTATGGCATTGCCGGACGAGTAGTTTTACACTTATAATAATTACAAGTCCAGAAATTCCATTTCCGCCGAAGCATGTATACTAGTGCTTTTCTCAATAAATGTGAGGAAATAATTTGGGAAATAACCAACTATGCAAATATTTACCGAAAGCAACTAATGTTTGCTGCAAATAGTACATAATCTATCACTACGTGCTTTATAAAAAAAAAAAAACAGAAAACATAGCCCAGTCATATTTTACGTAAAAAATGTAATACCGTAGATTATTTTATTAATTATAATAACGTAAATTTTACTTATTGACGTGTAAAAGTGCTTGTGAAGATCTCGGTAACGGCTTCAACGATTTTTATGAAACATTGTGTTTAGGGAGTAACGAGGCTAAAAAATGATTTTCATAAAAAAAAGTTCGCGCATCTAGTGAATATAATAGAGATAGCTTACTTCCAAAAAATGCTTGACCCTGATAGGTTGACTGCAGAGCACTACATCAAAACTCCGTTCATGAGGCGTGCAATTACAGCTGTTGTACCTCATGTCCATTTGTTTAGGTATTTAAAAGAATGTAAACAAACTTGACATGTCTTTTTATTGAAATATTCACATTATAAATCAATACTTTTGCAAATAACTAAAAAAAATTGTAATTTATAATTTATAAACAAACTTCTTTTTAATATAAAAAGAATCTCTAAAAATCTACGTTGGTTTCTAAATTACTAAGTCAGCCACAACCAACGTTCATCTGAATAATATTTTTCTGGCCACTAATTTATCTTATATGTAAGCTACTCTAAATACAACTCAGTATGGTAGATATTTTTTAGCATCTAAATTTGAATCATGCGTTCAAGCTATAAACTTCTAAAATGTTAATATGTATATTGCACCAAAAACGTATTAACATTACCTTCTTATTTTATAACTCAGTATCTTTATAATATGACTCATCCTACATTAATTGATAGTCAAACTTTAACTAAAATTGTCATCAAATAGTAAAATATAGCCACTAATAATATATTACCTCGGAACTATTGAGGGGAGACAAAAATAAAAACTTTATTTTGGTAAAAATTTCCATTATGGACCGTTGATTTAGGTTTGAAAGGGAACGTCAAGGAGGGGGGGGGGGAGGCTAGGTTACTGATGTATGTAACTAAAAACTAGCAAGCCGAGAATAGTGTTTTATTTCGTGCCAAATTTTCTTTACGGATATTTCGAAACTTAAAATCTCCGGCGCTGCGGGAAGTGCAGCCCTTTCACCCTTGCGTAAGAAAACGCAGGCACTCATGATCGCCTTCGCAGCTTGCCCAGCCTGAGCTGTTACGGCTCGCATGGTGCCTGCGTTTCCTTATAGCGGGTGGGGCCTGGTCTCCCTCCGCGCTTCCGGCTATAAAAAAAAACACTTGAGTATAAGGCAAACAAGACTACGTGAAGTCGGGGTTGGCCAGTTCGGATTTGCCCATAACTTTCATGTGGATAAAATTGGTTCTGGGTTCTGGCACCATTTCTGTCATCTATCCTGTTTAGGTTGAGCTATCTTTTCTGAGGTGGGGTTCCTCAGTCTTCCAGTAGAGCCACCAAAAACTTTGGGTTCTTCAGTCTCCTCATCCTCCGTTGAGGAACCAGCGGTAGCGGTGGATTTGGACAAAAACTGTTTAGCGATAACCCAACCTCAAAACTACTCTAGTCGTTTCGCGCAGTCGTGCTAAATCGTGCAGTGCAGTGGCTATTTTCACGATGAAAGAATATGAAAGCATTTAATTTACGTGCTAAATTATGATATATGATGATGGCTATTGAGGCTTGAATTGTATTTTTTGAGGAGGTTGTATTAAAGGTGTAAAACGTAAAATAGTGATGAGCTGTTAAATCCGGGGCTGAGTTAGTAAATTTGGTGGCAGTGTATAAATCAGAAGGACTACTTAAAATAATTGCTGATCTTTATTTGTCGCTTTCTTTAGAATATTTAGTTGGCGTCGTACAAAAGAGGAATTAGTTTAGTAGAGGCTATCTCATTTTCCCGTTGCTTAGTTATAAATTAAGAAGTTTTATAACGTGGCCAAAAAAATATTATGTTGCTTGACTTATTATTTCTCATTTATAATATAAATAATTTGTAATTTGCAAAGGTATTGATTTATAAAGTATATATATATTTCAATAAAAATACATGTCAGGATTGTTTACATTCTTTTTAATACCTAACCAAATGGACTATAATTAGGAACCACTTTTTCTGCCCCGCGAGGTGAGGTGGTGCCAGTTGGGCGTCACGTGAACAAAGATGGCTGCCAGTCAGATAAAATAAATAGAAAAAGTTCGCCTTTGAACTATATCACACATATTCCAGACAATATGAGCGACATGAATCGAGATAATACCGTACATAATACAATAAAACTACGACAATCTGACGCAGCAATAAAAGAATCGTAAAGAAAACTGAGAGACAAGAGGCAATTATTTTCTTCCAGAGTTTTCCAGGCTGTTAGGGACGACGAATGTTACAATATTATTTAGGTACTTAGTTCTAGAAACAGAAACGTTTATCGTAGGCTTTTTGTCTCTGTGTGACATATTGTGATCATTACAGACTTACTAAGGCCTGGATATTTTAATCTTTTATGTAAGTACTTGTATTTTGGACGAGTTTTTATTCAAAATTTTGCTTTTAACGTTCTGCCACCCTGATGCCACGGAGAAATAAGTACAAAATTATGAGGTTATATAGGTACTTAAAAGTAGTTGTATATTAATAATTAATTTGTCTTATTTCTATTTAATAGTCATGAACACATTATTAAAATATTGATAATTTTGCCTAATTTTTCAATGTTGTTTGTATTATATATTTATGATATTCCTAACAATTTATCTACTACACTATACAATTTGCAGATGACACAACCATTGTAATTAAATGTGAGGACAATGATAATATTGAAAAAAAGAGTAAATGACGCTTTCAAAGAAATTATCGACTGGTTGCACTCAAATGGATCAAAAATTTACTTAGATAAAACTAAATATATGACATTTCAATATTATAATTCAAAAACTTAAACTTGACATTCAATTTGACAATAATAAAATAGAAAAAGTGACTCATACAAAATTTTTGGGTTTTCATATAGATGAGCATTTGAATTGGAAAGAACATGTAAATCAAATATGTAAAAAATTAGATCGGTTTGTATATGCATTGCGAAGGATAAGGCAAACAGTTTCAATAGAGGCAGCCTTACAGGCGTACTATGGGTATGTGTCCTCAGTTTTAAACTATGGGTTAATGTTATGGGGCAATTCTGTAGAAGCAGATAGAGTCTTTAAACTTCAAAAGAAATGCGTAAGTGCGGTATCTAATGTGTGGTATTTAGAAAGTTGTAAACCCTTATTTAAGAACCTTAAAATATTACCTTTACCATGTATGTATATTAAGCATTTGTGTTGTTTTGTAAAAGATCACCCGCATTACTTCCTTTGTAAATTAAATCAACCACGTGGACGAAAATATATTAATACAAAAAATGCCACACGTACCACATGTGCATACAAGTATACAATAAACTACCAACTATAAAAAAGCTAAATAACAATAAATTAAAAAAAAACATTGATGGTTGAATGAAAAAAGATTTTATAGCGTTAAAAAATATATGGATAGTTAACATTGAATTTATTTAATACTAATAATTGTTTTAATGTAAAATTTGATAATAAATTTAAAATTATATTGAGTATTAGAGTTGTATAATGTGAATTTAATTAAGTAGACTATACATATATATTGTTAATATTTGCACGCCTGCAAGCAGGTTGGTTGTATAAATCATGCAAATAAATGATTCTATTCTAAAAGATAAGCCTAACCATAGACATAGAACTTTGATTTTTTTTGTATTTTATTTCGTAAATATAGTCCTGGAAAAGAATTGTATGCAACGTTGTATAAGGACGTCAAAAAATGCCTGATGGCTCTTCTTAGGATGCTCGCTAAAGCTCGCATCGTAACCTGCAACAGTCGCATTTTCGACCCGTCTTATACAATTGTTGCATAAAATACTATTACAGTTCTACGAAAGGCAAGTGAAAAACTATTATTACGCATTGTATACCTATACTGTATATATTTTGATAAATATTTACATGTGTTTTGGTGCAATAAGTGTAACATACTTCGTATTACATAGATGAGACGAAATTTTTGTCCATTTTAGTCATTAACTATTTTCTCTAGAATGAAACTTTGATTTAGATCAGCTGATAGCGTGTTTGTGTGGGAAATCAAAATCGAAATGTAGTCTACCCACACGGCACACCATGAACAATTTATCATTGCCTATCCCCACCCCTCCCCCCACTTTACTGTTTCAATCCACATACGAAAGCGCTCTGGCGAAATGGTCTACATTAGATAGACTTCATTAGCGGATAGTCAGGCACAAAGACGCAAAAAACTACTTTATTTTATAATATGGTCTCACTTGTCCTCTGCATCACCTGTCGGTTGGCTAGTAGAAAAATCCCAAGGCTTTAATTTCGCCGTTTACAATTTTTGTAATAAAGTTGAATAAATAAATAAAATGATAATTTAACGGCCTCCGTGGCGTAATGGTTAACATGCCTGTCCGTTACTCAGGAACCCAGGCCGGGTTCAATCCCCGGTCAGGTCAAGATAGAAAATCATCTTTTCCTGATTGGCCTGGGTCTTGGATGTTTATCTGTATATTTATTTTTGATATAAAATATAGTACCGTTGAGTTAGTCCATAACACAAGTCTCGAACTAACTTTGGGAGCTAGCTCAATCTGTGTGAAGAAAACAAAAGTAGACACAGTAAAAGTCAAAAGACAACAAAAAAATTCGAGTTTCCTATACAAATAGCCAGCGGTTGTCCATTATTTTTTGATTTCATTATACTATATTAATCTAGAAAAACCGTGGCTCGGTTTATTACGGGTATGTCCCTTCCACGTTGTATATATTTATTTATTTAATAACATGTGAGGATTAGTACCTACCAATCAAAGTAAGAGGTCCGAATACAGTTTCATCCCTTGTCACGGTACAATTCCACCTCCTTCCCTGAAACTGGTGTTGGCATTCGTCTATCCCCTTCTTAACCCCCACGCTCACAGCTGGCATGTGGTCCTTGTGACGTCGGCATACCCGCCGCTGCCCGGGGGTTAACCCTCGGATGCGAGCGCACATTCGAGAGTTATCAGAGAAGAGGTCGGTCTGGTTTGACCATTTCTCGAACTCTAGGAGGCCCATGTTGCTGAAACAATAGAATAAAAAGGTTAGGTTCTCAATTTATAATTTTTTAACACTAAAAACCGAATTTACCCCGGAATAATCGGTGAACATAAATAAAAAATTAATCTCCTCCTTTTTGGAAGTCGGTTAAAAAGGAAAGTCAAGTATATTTATAGATAAGGTAAAAGGCAGAAGAAGATGGCTTTATTGGCCAAAAATAGGGAGTAATGGACACACGACTGTTACTTTAACTACTGCAGGTGTCATCGTTAGCCAATGTTTACTGTATCAAGAATTTCCTATTCCCCAATAAAGATTTTTTTCATTTTTTCATTTTTCACTCCTCTGACAAGAAACTACTTATAATGGAGAGTATAATTTCGTATTCTACTTATATCTTCTGAATTGTATATTATTCCGGTTTCGATTATAGGTATACCGTAAAACCCTAAATGTAGAAAAAAAAATATTTACTTACTTAGGTCGTGTAAAACTTAAGGTCCTTGTAACATAATTTATTTGATCATAAATTAGATGCATGCTACAATTTTACTCATTCTATAATTTTATCTAAAAAGGCTTGCTACACATATAAGCCGGCCGGCACTGTCGGTTCGGCAGTATTTGTCGAACAACAAAGCCCACCTGAAGCAACCACTATATTACGTTCGGCTTCATTGTGACATTGACGGCTGTGCCGATCGGGTATTAGTCCCTTCGGGTCAGATCGGCGCACTTCGGTTTTTTAATACGTACAGAAATCTGTGTTGGAAAAGCCGACCGGCATAATAGGTATATGGACTGAGTAAAAAATATATAATTTTATTTGTTCCGTCAACTAGATTATCCAAAAATAAAGGACCCATATTTTTTTGTTTAATAAAGTAGTCAAAATTCGCAAAGATACAGCTCTTCGAAGTTTCGGAGTGGGGGTGATTTTCGTCACCTCTGGTTAAAGATCGTAACTGATCGTGAAGTCACGCGAAATTTAAATGTACTGTATCATCGTAACTATTTGCTAATCAGAGGACAGAAAACATATACGTATATCATACTTTTTAATAATCTATCTAAAGAGCCAATATTTTTTTTCCATATTCGTTTTTGGCAGTTGCCTTTTTGCCCGAACATCATAATTACATTCGGTTTTACCATGTGTGTCGCACCCGGCTGTGTCGATCAATGCCAGCCCGAATATGTATGTATCAAGCCTAACACTTTTTATCGCACAATCAGTGTCTTATAAAATTTATTACTTTTACTAAATTTATTATACAATACAAGCTGACCCTATACATTATCTACTTGCCTATAATTTACTACTGCACACCCGGAATCTCTCGTATCTTGCCTAATAGTCGGTAATTAAGTGGTAGATTAAGGTGACAGGTTTACAACTGTGGTAGCACATGAATAGAACGATTTTTAAGCCCCTCTTCTCATATGAGTATTGTAAATGGTTTACTGACGTATACGTAATGTAATACGTGAAGTCTACAATCAGTGTGTGTTACCAGTGATGACTTATGGCTCTGAAACGTGGTTCCTCAATATGGGTCTCATAAGAATGCTCAAGGTGGCTCAATGCGCTGTGGGGAGGGCTATGCTCGGTGTTTCTCTACGTGATCGAATCAGAAATGAGGAAATTCGAAGAAGAACCAGTCATAGCACTGACGGAGCCCAGCGGATTAGCACGTTGAAGTGCTAGTGGGCGGGACACATAGCACGACGAACTAATGGGATGGGGCAAAAAGGTTCTCGAATGGTGACCACGTACTGGCAAGCGAAGTGCAGGACACCCACCCACTCAAACGACGGTCACTGGAAGGCGGTGCTGGATGCAGGCCGCTCTAAATCAGTCATTTTGGAAATCCTTGGGAGAGGCATATGTCCAACAGTGGAAGTTATGCGGTGGAAATGATGATGATGATGATGAGGTAATGTAGTCAAAGGGAACCAAGATTTAGTTAATTTTTTTGTTGTGCAATCTTTTCACTTAGCTTAGCTACTTTGGAGCCGGGAATGCGCTGTCCGGCTTTTTACTTGTATACCTAAGATGATTTCCATGTTTAATGGTTACCCAAGGATATACTGAAGACCGTAAAGCCAGACTTTTTGAAGTTTCTATTCGATTTCTAATGTACGTTCTTAGTAGTGGAACTTATTTTCCTTATATTACTAATTAATAATTTGCGCATTTGGGTTTTACAGCCCTGTGCTCTACCTGCCCCGTTATTCATAGAAACGTGATTGTATCTGTTTATATCTAATCTAGAATATAGTTCTAGATTAGATATAAACAGATACAATCACGTCTCTATGAATAACGGGGCAGGTAGTTCTACCTTCATGCTTCATACGAGTAAATTACTCTTCGAATCTAATTTATCATACGAAATGACAGCGTTTAGTCTATTTTTTTTATAGCCTGTTGTTGTGTCCTAATTAATGATGTGCCGCCGAGAAATACTCTGTTCCCGGAAATTTCTTTCTTTGAAAATTTTTCCGAAAATTTCGGAAATTCAACATTTCTCAAGAATATTAGTAAAAAATTTACGTCTTGAAATTTTTATGTGAGAAATTTCTCGGAAATTTTCCGGACCGTTTCGGAAATTTCTCGAAATTTTCAATAGTGGTATGTCATTAGGTTGGGCAAGGGCCAGCCTCTGTTCTTTCCTCACGTCAATATTTTGAGCAGTTTGCTGCCATCCACTCTTGAAAGAGTCAATGTCGTCCCGCTATCTCTTACGTGTCCTTCTGGCACCCAAAAGGTGACTTTTCAGGCCCACCTGTCCGGCTGCATATAATATAGCACACATGTCCAGCTCAGTCCCACTCGAGTTTTGCCGTCTTTACAACTACGATACTAGTTTTAGTGCGCATAATATTTACTATAAAATTAAGTTATGTCAGATAATGTCATGTCCATGACACATCAAGTTTAATTATTATCTGAATAGAACACGTTGTCACAATTTAGTTTACTTTAGATAAAGCATCTACACAAATTTATGTATGAATATATTAAATATTTACGACATTTCTTGTAACACAGATTTGACTATAAACGATTGCAACACCAGGCAGGAGTCTAGTGTTGCAATTGTTTATAGCCTGATTATCATCTGCTAACCAACTATACCAGTCCATAGTTGGGCTAAAGGCCTCACCCAATAAAGGGAGGATTTTAGACGACCTCTGTGGCCACTGGACATCATGCCAGACTATCACAACAGAGGACCCGGGTTCAATCCAACGCCGGGTTAAAATGGAAAAAGATCTTTTTCAGATTGACCTGAGTCTTGGATGTTTATCTATAAAATTATTTATTTGTTATAAAATGTGCTAAAGTTAAGTAAGTAGCCCCATAACACAAGTCTCGAACTTACTTCGGGGCTAACGCAATCTATGTGATTTGTCCCCATATATTTATTATACTGTATAAAGCGGATGTGGATGGGTGAACTGGACCGGGTCGATCTCGACGAACTTTCTGCAACCAAATAGCAGATGTTCTGAAAAAAGGTGACTTAAGGAGTACCTATAACCGGAGAGTTTGCATGAAAAGAGTAATGAGTGTTGACGAAGCAAAAGAGGTTCGCAAGGATCGTAGCAAGTGGAGATCCATACTGTCTGCCTACTCCCATGGGAGAAGGGGGCTAAAAACATGTACCGCCACTCTGCGCAGGCGTGTGCACGCAGAAGGTGGTATAAAGTTCTTACACACAGGACGCTGCTGCCCGTTCTTTTATACTTATAGCTCCCTTAGAGTTGGGCTTCATCTGTCAGCATGGAACAGCACTTTTCTATGCTGCTTTCCTTTTCTATAGCTCAGAACCGTTATTTGCTAGAGCGAGAGAGAGCGACGGAACGCCGTGAAATCGCCGGTGCTGAGTTGATGCGTTCCGCTCGCCTCTTACGACACTCGTGGGAGAGGAAAGGGTGGTGACAAATCGTATTCTACTCTGAATTTAGCACACAGGAACTTGTAAACAACAAATTGGACGAGCAGGATCGTATAAAGTAATTTATAAATCTTTTATTCTGGACCGCTTGCAATGACGATAAAAGTCTATAATGCCCTCCAAGACCTGCTTAGAGCAGAGAAGGATTAAATTTTGGACAAAAGATTAAAAGCACTGCTTGTGGATAAAATTATTACACACTGGAAGAGTTTTTTAATGCAAAAAAAAATTACAATAAAATAATCTACATTCACATTAAATTAATTAACATTCAAATGATTGACATTTATATCAATAAAAATAACATTAAGTAATTGAAATAGATATTATTTTTACGTAAATAACTGAAATATTGACTTATTGAACGGAATAAAAAAATTGAAATATAAATTTAATTTTAAGACATTAATAAAAATAAATTACATTTTTGCACATAATTATTTTAGCATTAATACACACTAAGAAAAAATCCGCATGCCGTTCTCTTGTTTTCTGTTGCAATGCCCTATCAGGGTTTTTAAAGTAGTAGGTACAACCTACTACTTTAAGAAGTAACTTTGTAGTGTTAACTCATAAAAGCAATAAATAAATTGAAATTGAAGACGAAATAATGTTATAAGTAGTATTCTAAATTACGTAGTTTTTTCCTCTATAGTTAGGTTCTTTGTTTGATTTACTTTGTTGCGACTTGCGAGTAACGTTGCGTTTCAGGGACTTTCTTGTTATCTTGCTGCTTGCTGATAACCTCACAGAATAAGTAGATTAGTTACGCCGGGTCACGGCTTTCATTCTGATAGTTTTTAAACGTGAGCGAAGTTCTCGCGATTCTACTTAAAATTTTAAACTGTCTAGATATCACAATTCATGAGATACAATCTGATGACAGACAGACAAATAGACAGACAGATAGACAGATAGGCAGATAGACAGATAGACAGACAAATAGACAGACAGATAGACAGATAGGCAGATAGACAGATAGACAGACAGACAGATAGACAGATAGACAGATAGACAGATAGACAGATACAGATATACAGATAGACAGACGGACGGATGGACAGTGGAGTTTTAGTAATATGGTCCCGTTTTACCCTTTGGGTACGGAACCTTAAAAACGAACATAGTAAGATGGTAGGCTAGATAATGGGAACCAGACAAAGAGAAAGGTTGCTAGTCCATCTTTATTCAAAATTACATACTTATATCCAAGTGAGCACCTACTACAATCTGCACAGGAGAAGGCTGCTTCTCCCGTGCAGATGTGATGTTTTATTCCTATTTGCTCCTAGATCGGCATAGAAGACTTCTAGTATAGGATTTAAACTCGGCTAATAACAGTAAGGGTTGGATCTCTTTGTCAGAAGTAGCACTTTTCTATGCTGCTATTCTTTTCTGTCGCTTAAAACCGTCATTTGCCAGAGCGAGAGAGAGCGCAGAATGCTATAGTATGCTATCGCACGGCTAGGGCGATAGCGTTCCGTCGCTCTCTTCAGCATAGAAAAGTGATACTCCGTGCCAGGCCTGTGTCACTCCATTACTATGCGTGCGACGACCACTTCAAAGGGGAAAAATCAATTACATTAATAGTTTGTCCAGAGTAATAAGAATAAAATTGGCTTGCAAACGATGTCTAGGTATCTAAACGAAGAGGTGAGGACTTCTGACGCGAGCAAAATTAAACCATAGTGCTAACTACATTGAGTAGATATTTCTTTGAATTTCTTTTCTAAGCAAGACTTCTGTACGTTAGTACTAGTACTTATTCTTTGTCCGTGCTGACAAATGAGAACCGTAAGTGTTGCCACACCCTGGTCCATAACCTTATGAAAAAGCCATTCCGACTCGCTAAGAAGTAGAACATAGAAATTTTACTTGTCGACATGAACAGCAGATATTTTAACTTAAAAAATATGACGCAACTTTGCGTCACGATTCGAGTTAAATTATGCACACTTGAATAAATATTTCCTGTTATTTAAATTTATTGATCACGGAACTTTTGATATGACTCACAATAGCTTATTTGCATTGCTGAAATTCAGAACAATGTGCATATAATTATTCTGAAAGGTATTCAACGTGTTAGTGACACTACGTTACAAATATGTATGTATGTATATAGTTTGACGACCTCCGTGGCGTAGTGGTCACCATGCTTGTCCGCCACCCAGAGGTCCCGGGTTCGTTCCCCAGTCAGGGCAAGTTGAAAAATGGCCTTTTTCGAATTGTCCTGGGTCTTGGATGTTTATCTATATATGTATTTGTTATAAAATACTGTACCGTTGAGTTAGTATCCCATAACACAAGTCTCGAACTTACTTTGGGGCTAGCTCAATCAGTATTATTTGTCCCTGTATATTTATTTATTTATTGGATTTATTATATAATTGTATTTATCGTTTTTTTTGTACTATACTTTTATTTTGCAATCCACATTTAGACTATTTGTATAACCTAAAGGTTGACTGGTACACAACGCTTTTAGCGTTAAGTTCGCCTATTGTTCTTTCTGTACAATTCGTATTCTATGAACAATAAATAAATAAATCGAACTTCGACGGGCAATAGTAGATCATTATAGTACAAATGTAATTAAATATAATCAGAACAAAAATAATCGGCTTATCTATACAAATGTGTGCAGCCGCCCAGGCAATTTGTATGGAAATGCCATGGTTTTTGACTGTTATTTTAATGACATTTGTACTACAATGATCTAGTTTAAACCGTCGTGGTTCGATTCATTACAAATAAGTCACTTACACGTCGTATAATTTCATTGTTAGTGCAATGCACGTTTGTTTTTTAACTGAAGGCTTAACTTACCTAAATGTTCCTTTTTCTATTTCTGTGATATATAGGAAGTTCCATTTCATTATTTTTTTAAAATTAATTCGTCACATATGATGATTATCTTAAAGACAAAAACGTCTGGCTTGAGCTTGGCGCGGATCCCTCTTAAAAGTTTGCATTTGTACACTCACGAATGTCATGATTTGAATACAATCGGTATATGCACTTTATTTACACATTAATTTCGAATTTGACATCATTCTTAATTAATAATTATGACATGGCAATGTCTTCTCAGTCCACATATCTAACTTTAATACCTATCAGTATAATTGTAAGGTTGACGTTTCTGGAGAAAATGCTGCAGTACGGTTTGTTACCGCTTCTTCGTACTTGCGCTTAGGAGGCGGCAGTAAACTTAGTTGTAAGTAAATGATCTGATGTCAACATTAAGAAATCGAAAGAAAAAAAGACAATTATCAAGTGATACAAATATACGAAGATAAATTAATGATTTTTGACTTTTACTATATTGTACATACTTATAACAAAATTTTCAGATGTTTTCTCTACTACCTGTTCAGTAATCAGTATCATGGTCTGATAATGCACTTATAAGATTATTCGACTTCCTGAAACACCTTGTGTGATATATAGAAATGCCTTTTTCTGGCAATGGACAGTCGAAGGTAAAAAAATTCTCGGATCGTGGATATTTACCTGTATTGTGGAATTATTCCCTAGGTATGAAATGTACTGCTTTATATTAATAACTTTCAGCATTAAAAAATATCTATGTATTAAAGAAATTTTTGGATCGTTGTGCATGTCATTAATTAAAACTTTTCTAAAAATATAGCCGGGTTACTTGATATGACTCCACATAAAAAATAAAAATCGAAGATAGCTTAAAATTAGTCAATTAGGTTACTTTATTTTCAACAATAATAACAAATTTTTGGCACAAAAATACTGATAACTGGCACAGCAAAGTACTAGAATCACATAACCACTGAAGAGGCCACTCAATATTGTCCATAGATCGTGATAGTGAAGTTGAACCCGCTGCCTCTTTGGCTCTTCAGCTTGATTTTGACAAACTTCTGTCCAATTCCTCCTGCGGAAATGGTCGGGTAACCTCCTGAACCGTCGTATACGTTGTCCTTCACGTATATAGCCTTAATAAACGCCAAGTTAAAATGCCCTGGTTCTGGATACTCGATGATCGAAGTTCTAACGAAGAAAGGGAAGCCATATTTGTATTCAGTGGTTTTATAGATGATGACGTCACTGTATCCAGGTCTCCCGACGATCAAGTCGTGGCTTTGGCACGAGGCCGCGGCGATGGCGCTCAGTAAGGTGAGGATTGTGAGAGCGCGCATCGTGATTCGTTCGTTTTGCACTGCTATGTTAATTGTTTGACATTGTTTTATATAGAGAGTGATGGGGGTATGCGGTAATGAGTCAAGATTCTTTATGTTTAGACTCAGTGACGGAACGTGGTACGATGGAAAAATATTTCATCAATTATAGTAAAACAATGGACGGTTCATTTATTAATATGCGGTAATAAAGGGTCAAAACAGATGAAAAACACTAAAGATATTGATTACGATTTTTAATGACAACCAAACAAGATTGAAAGTGATTCATGCTAGAGATTTTTTTTTTGCCATATTTATTTTTGAATCGACGGAAAACCATTAAAAACTACTGAAAATAACGTTTTACAACTAAGTTTGCCTATTTTGATACATGAGTAACTTTTTTATGTTGATAAAAAATCGTTCCGCGACATTTTTCTACGAGTAATCTATCTATCTATACTATAATAAAAGAGTAAAAAAAATGTGTCTGTACATTAAAAATTTTTCAAAAAAGAATATTTGGGGCGATGGAGATATAGTAATAGAGTAAGAAAATAAAAAAAAATGTCTGTCTGTTTGTCTGTTTGTCTGTTTGTCTGTTTGTACACGCTAATCTCCGGAAATACTGGACGGATTCGAATGAAACTTTTTTTGTTATATAGCTGTGAAGCCTGGGCAACATATAGGCTATAATTGATTTTGGAAAATGGAACACATGATGCAGAACTATAATGGTCCTACTAAACTATAAGAAATATTAAAATGCCGCCTTAGCAAAAGTTGTTAAGTCTGATTAGAACTTTTTGTTGAGTTATAATACAACTGGCCAAGCGCGAGTCGGACGCGCGCGATGGGTTCAGTACCATATGAAAAATCACGTTTGTAATATGGGAGCCCCCCATAAATACTTATTTTATTCGATTTTTAGGGTTCCTTACCAAAATGGGTAGAAACGGGACCCTATTACTTAGACCGTCCGACTGTTTGTCTGTCTGTCTGTCTGTCACCAGGCTGTATCTCATGAACCATTATAGCTAGACAGTTTAAATTTTTATAGATGATGTTTTTTTGTTGCCGCTGAACAAAAACATACTAAATCTATACTAAATAAAAGACTAAAAAAAATGTGTGTGTATATTAAATTTAAAAAAAAAAGTTGTTTCGTCCGAACAAGAACTTATAAGTTCAGTATTTGCGGACCTTCAGAGCATAACACACCAGAAAAATTATTGGTTATGTGAACGCGCCATATTGACACCAAAAAATGTACACTACAAATCAATTAATAAAGAACTTATGACGCAAATTATTGTTAATTTCTGACGACGCCACCAATTATCCAGTTGAGTTTCTTAATTCACTTGCAGCAAATGGACTCTCGGCTCACAAAATAAGTCTTAATGTCGGAGGGCCAATAATGCTGATGCGAAATTTGACTCCGCCGAAACTGTGTAACGGAACCCAACTTAGTGTCTCAGCACTGTATG
Source organism: Acrobasis suavella (assembly GCA_943193695.1). Taxonomy (NCBI): domain Eukaryota; kingdom Metazoa; phylum Arthropoda; class Insecta; order Lepidoptera; family Pyralidae; genus Acrobasis; species Acrobasis suavella. The sequence continues at coordinate 4,240,643 of OW971950.1, forward strand.
CCGAAGTTCAGCGGCTGAATTTCAGCCAATGCATGCCTGCAATGTTATTTGCATTACTAGCAACACATAATGCCGAACTTCCGATGCTTTTGCCTGAATCGGACCCGTACCCGTACCCATACCCGTACCCTTACCCGTACCCGTACCCGTACCCGTACCCGTACCCGTACCCGTACCCGTACCCGTACCCGTACCCGTACCCGTACCCGCCGCCACCGCCGCCGCCACTGCCGCCGCCGCTTACGCCGACGCCGCCGACGCCGCTTCCGCCGACGCCTCCGCCGCCGCCGCCGCCGATGCCGCCGCGCCGCTGCCGCCTCCGCCGCCGCCGCCACTGCCGCCGCCGCTTCCGCCGACGCCGCCGCCGCCGCCGCCGCTGCTGCCGCCGCCACCACTGCCGCCGCCGCCGCCACTGTCGCCGCCGCTTCCGCCGACGCCGCCGCCGCTTCCGCCGCCGCCGCCGCCGCCGCCGCCGCCGCCGCCGCCGCCGCCGCCGCCGCCGCCGCCGCCACCGCCGCCGCCACCGCTGCTTCCGCCGCCACCACCACCGCCGCTGCCGCCGCCGCCGCCACCGCCGCTGCTGCCGCCGCCGCCACTGCCGCCGCCACTCCCGCCGCCGCTGCCACCGCCACTGCCGCCTCCGCCCCCACTGTCGCCGCCGCTTCCGCCGCCACCGCCGCTGCCGCCGCCGCCGCCACTGCCGCCGCCGCTCCCGCCGCCGCCGCTGCCGCCGCCGCCGCCGCTCCCGCCGCCGCTGCCACCGCCGCCACTGTCGCCGCCGCTTCCGCCGACGCCGCCGCCGCCGCTTTCGCCGCCGCCGCCGACGCCTCCGCCGCCGCCGCTGCCGCCGCCGTTGCCGCTTCCGCTCCCGCTCCCGCTTCCACTCCCATTCCCTCTTCCACTTCCGTTCCCTCTTCCGCTCCCGTTTCCGTTCGCTGCAGACGCGCCAAAGACGGAAGATTAAATTCTCACATTGGCACATCACTACTGTCCGGCGTTTCCACCGAACTTCAGCGGCTGAACTTCAGCTTATTTAGTGTGTCATCCCCACCGAACTTTAGACACTGAACTTTAGCCGTTAAACTTCGGCATAGTCTGCTGCCAGTGAAACTGTATTTATTCCGCGTATGCCACTCATCCCCGACAATTTTCCTTTTGAAAATACACAGTTCCATGTGTTTACTTGCTTTGCTATGAAAATAAGTCACAGTTTTAGAGGCTTAAAGCTGCTGATGTCGATCTAAGGACTGGTTTTTCGCATAGCCAACTTAATGTGGCTTTCTCCAGGGTTAGTAACAGTTACACTTCGGCTCTTTTCATATAGGCTCCCGAAGGAAAGAATTAAAATAATATTGCTTTTAACTCCTAACACTGTTACAAGTACTTTCTTATCTCTCTCTATCTTTCTCTCTCTCTCTCTCTCATTAGTTGTTATTTATATTAATACGCCGGAGTCATAAAGTCCACGCGAACGAAGTCGCGGGCATCAGCTAGTGTTTAATAAAGATATGTTTTGACAAAGTTTTATCGCTTATATTTTTATTATCAATAAATACAAAAAGTAAAAATAAAACCATAGACAAGCAAGTTTATTGCGACTATGTAATTAACGAGACACGCAGTGAGTTAATCAGCAAAAACAATGCAATAGACGCAAGAGCAAAAATATTACATAAATGAGAAAGTTTGTATGGATGTTGGTCCTGCTTTTACGCGATAACGGCTGAACAGATTGGAATAAAATTTGGCGTTTAGATAGTTTACTACCCGAAATAACACATAAAATTTTTTTTTTCCTTGTAAAATGTAAGGATCCCGAGGGATTAACTAAAAATACCACGCGGACAGTGCCACGGTCACCAGCTAGTTATTAAATATAGCTTCAAGAGCAAAGCACTGATTTCCTTAAGAGTCCCCTTACCCTAAACAGAATCAGACTTTCCCATGCAAACGTAGTCTATCTGGCTTTTATTTTGAAACGGTATGTCAGATATTGGCGAAATTATGTAATTTCAAAGAAATTGCATATATTAAGGCATATAACTAGTTTTCACAGTCAAAATATGAACTTAAAAGAGAATATAGTCGATCATATCAAATTTGATCATCGGTATGGAAAACTTCTACATCCTCATATTTTCTTTCAAGTTCATATTTGACTGTGAAAACTAGATATATGCAATTTCTTTAAAATTACAAAGTGCTGCCGAAATCTCACATGTAATTTCAAAATAAAAGCTACTAGCTAGACTACGTTTGTATGGAAAATTCTAGGGTAAGGAGATTCTTAAGTACTGTTTAACGGTCTTGGTTCTCTCTCGCATAAAGCCATTCGCCTTGACAATGACAAAGAGCTGTCATCTATCGATCACGAAGGAGTCAAGTCATGAGATTCATGTGTGTGACGTCACACAAATTTGTTTACAGGCTTCCCAGGTTTACTTATGCTGTTGATAACTAGAAAGGTGTGATGCATCGTGTGATGCAGTGGAAAATAAAGAGTTTGATATTCAAGTTAGGATATACATTTATACAGAGTGACTTATTACTCATCAGACATTTTTTTTAAACCAGTTTAGTCCATCATACTCAGCAACTTTCTCTAAAAAAAAGTTATTAAATTGATAATAAAATTTCCTTTAGCTGAACGCTGATTTGTATGGGAAGCCGAATATTTTTGTTTGTTTGTTTGTAATAACTTTATTGTACCAAAGAACAAAAAAAAGTGAAAAATTTCGAAAGAGCAAATATACAATGGCGGACTTATTCCATATAGGGATCTCTTCCAGCCATCTCCGATAGATTGAGAGGATATTTACTCAATCCAAAAGTTAGAAGTAAGTATGTACTAGATATTTTAAAAGATTCGTTTTCGTTTTTCGTTGTTTTTTTTTTTGGAAAGTACTTCATAGAATAAACTTACTCCAAAAATTTGGCTGGTGGTTAAAGTGTCACCCTGTATAAAGAGTGCGTGAGTAAGCTAGGAATGTTTTTAACCGACTTCAAAAAATTAGGAGGTAATCAATTTGACTATATGTTTCTTTTTTTTGGATATATGTTTTTGTGGACCGATTTTCATGTTCTTTTTATATGAAAGCCTTTACTTCCAAGTTGGTCTCATAGTCATTTGATGAAGATATGATGAACTTTGGAGATATGAAAGAAACTTCTGAAATAAAAATGAAGTCAGTTGATTGTGTATATTAAAAATTAAACTATTATTTCTACATAACCCTGCAACAACTCAATAACAGACCGTTAGGCCTCTTCACAAATTCACTTTTTTACGACACAAGCAGACTACTTTTTTTCGTCCTAATTTGTATTGTAATATAAGTAAACTGTCTTGTTTGTTAGAATTGTTCTTTCCAATTCCTAAAATTATTAGTTAATTTGAAGCATCTTATGATTTTATCTAAATAGGTATTTATTATAAAAAATACTAATAGGGATCCCACTCACATTCCAAGGCAGGCACTGGAATGGAATCCTCAGGGCAAGAGGAAGCGTGGTCGACCAAAGCAGACCTGGCGACGGTCGGTAACAGCGGAAATGAAGACAATCGGGCCATCTTGGTCTGAAGTAAAGCGCGTTGCTCAAGACAGAACGAGATGGAGAAGTACTGTAGCGGCCCTCTGCCCCACCCAGGGGACACAGAACAATAAGTCCAGTAAGTCATAAAAATTGTATTGTTGAGTTAGTATCTCATAACATGTCTTTGTGTGATTTGTCCATATATATTTATTTATTTATCGTTCTTGGAAGCTCGTGTAATTCGATTTTGGATTTACATGGAATGAAAAAGAAGACCAAGAAGTTGTTCATGGATTAAGAAAAGACAGAAGTCATATCGTTACTTCAGTTTGTTTACTTACTATCACCTGTTAGACTAAGATGAATTGGGCAAACCAGGAAAACAGCGAAAAAATGATTTATAAAATAAACCCCTAGATCTCCCTAGGTACACCTACGCACACGCGATCTCACAACCACGTATGTTGAAATGCCATGTTGTTTTTGTTTTTCGGTCTGAAATAGGACCGATTTTAACTTCCAAAAAGGAGGCGGTTATCGATTCGGTGCAATCTCTTCTTTTTAAGTATGTTCACCGATTATTCGAAGGCCCCTGGACCGATTTGATAAAAATCTTTTTTTGTTTAAGGGTATACTTGTCAGGTGGTCTCATATAAATTTTATCAAAATCGGTTGTGTAGTTTGGGGGTGAAGTCGGTTTCTAGTTTCGAAAATTTATATTTTATTATGAGGCAACACTAATATCTGAGCAACTACTGCATTCATAGCGAGGGTTAACGTCGGGCGGCCACCGGTTGTACAAATTATCGCACGAATGGATTTTCTAGCAGGGTTGACGTCAGGCAGACGGGGAAAAGTTTTTCAATAACGCTGACTGTATTCGAGTACTAACTTCATTCAATTTATGTCGTTTCAGTATTATGAGTTATGACCTATGATTTTGGAGTTCTTCAAGATTTTTTTTGGTTATACTTACTGGTTTTAACAAACACAAGACTGTGCTAAATGTTTTACATCTAGACGATAACATCCTCATATGTGCAATGATTTACAAATGTTCTTGAAATAAGAGTCAATCTTGGCTTCACGAAACGCAATATTTGCATTTACGTAACATACTGGAAATGTTATTGTTTCAGAAAATAGATGACGAACGAGAATATTAGGATAATGGAAATGTAAATTTTTCTAGGTGGGCCAGTCTCTTTCATAGTCTGTCAGTGGTCGAATAGGGATCACATTAGTTTGAACCTTATGCTTTTGACATAAAGTTCAAAACCAATGAAAAAATTATACCTGCAACGCTTGTTTAAGGGTTAAAGTGTAGAAATAAATAGAACAGTTTCTTTATATTAATAAAAAATAGATAAATATCTACGGACAAACCACACAGATAGCGCTAGCCCCAAAATTCAAGTCTTGAGTTATTGGTTACTAACTCAACGGTACTATATTTATAACAAATACATACATAGATAAACATCCAAGACCCAGGTCAATCTGAAAAAGACTATTTTCCATCATGACCTGAACGGGGATTGAACCTGGGACTTCTGGGGTGACAGCCGGTATGGTGACCACTAGGCAGAGGTTGACATATGTAAAAAAAATGATAATTTAGTTTCACTGTCTTTTTAAATAAATAAATACCTTAATACTGTTTATTTGACAAAGAAAAAAACCGTCACTTTTGGCTAATGTGCGTAGAAAAGCTTTAGTTTATCTCTGTAAACTATAAACAGTTCATTAAATAGTTTGAAGGATTATCTAGGGCTTGATCAAGACAAAATTTTAAATGATTTTTCCGTTCTCTTTCAAATAATTTATTTCATAGGCAGCACTGGACCCCGAAAAAATCATGTATCCCCTTAAAGCTAAACCTTTATAAGCTGGACTTCAATGCTGTTTTTTCAACTGCATCTATACTTTGTTAAACAAAAACCCACCTAATTGACCTTATTTTGCACCCACCTAAAATTCTCTAACAACCTAAAGGTTGGCTGTTAGATAATACATTTAGCATTCAGTTCACCTATTGTGCTATAAAAATTGTATTTTGTACAATAATGGTTAAATAAAAAATAAAAGATACTCAGTTGATAAATTAATACGGATTCAAAGACTTACAAAATAAATTATGATTTGTTTCGTTGTTGTCAAGAATATTTACCATCTTTTACTATAGATACCTACAAATGAAGTTTTAAAAATGATCATCCAGAAACACACGGGTTGTAAAAGAGCATAAAATAAAATAAAACTTCTAAAAAAATACTTTATTCACTTAAAATTTCCTATCGAACTGTGTATCCGAGTTGTCGTAATATTGTCCGCCTTTGTTGTACAGTCTTGCATTGGGATCATTAGCGTACACCTCTATTGCGAACTTGTATCCTCTAAGAATCGTGGGACTTTTCAACGCAATCGTTACACTCTTTGTTCCAATCCCTCCACTTTCAATATACGCTTCTCCATCCTTGTTTTCTCTGAGATCAGTGACTTGAACGGCACTTATAACTTCATTTCCACTTGTATTGACGATTATATCATCAGTTCTCTTCCACAACGCTGGATTAGCTTCCTTTATTTCACTGTAAATCTTTCGCGAATACGGAGTAGCTGTTCCTAAGTAAACATCATTCGCTGAAACAACTGTAGCGACACAGATAACAGCGAAAAAACTTAATTTAAACATTGTATTGATAGTTAAGCGACAGACACACAAATGTCGAATAATAATTCTCAACTCGGTTATATAGACGATGGTTTCGTCACCAAACTGAGATCACGATTCCACGTAACCCTTGAATGACACCTTTATTTTAAGACGCAGTATTGTCCATCTAATTTTACAAGGAAATGCCGTCACGTAACGCCTACATGCTACTAAAACTTATTTGTCATTGTACTATGACTATTTATTAGAATATTTGATGTTTCCATTCATAGGAATCACATTTTCGCACGTTAATGTTAATACTTACTTCACGACTCACGATGCTCTTGAATAATATCTTCATTTTCATATAAGACTTTTAAAACGATACTCGTTTTAAAGATGGCTTTAGTTACACTTTTATTATTTTTGACAATGTTTGTCAGTATTAATTCACACGATTTATTTCTTGGATATCCAGATATAAATTCTAAATTGATCTACAGCAAAGTTCATCAAGAAAATCCGGCTATTTGGATTAGATCGGATACTTTTACGGTGAATTGTTCGAGAAATGAAGTGATCAATGCAGTAAAAATCCTGGATTTAAGGGAAGATAAGTGGGGGGAGGCGTACGTGAAGAGTGGAGGGATTGGTGAGAGATATGTTACGATTGAACTGGACAGCCCAAATATCTTCCGAGGATACAATTTTTGGGTGGAAGTGTACGCCATACAAACTAACAGCTTCTTGTATAACCACGGTAAAAAGTGACTTTGTGATGTTATTTTAATATTTAGTGTTTATTTATTGAAATACATTTTTGTTTGAGTTTTGAGTGAGTTTTATTTGAAAAAAATTAAAGTTCCTGGTACAAAATAGTAATATTTTTTATTGAACAGTAAAACAAGTGTAGATTCTTATTTCATTAAAGATCATTTCTGAAAATATTTCTTATTGGGCAAATTCCCAACTTTACGCCCCGTTGAAGGGTTATAACATCGCACAAAAATATAAATTAATTTGTTTACTACTAGGCGCTCAAAAGTGATACATAAATGTGATATCTAGAGATAAGAGTAGTCTTGAACTATGGCCCTTAATCCTAACTGTTATGTTGACGAAAAGTAGGTAAATTTCCAGAAATATTTACGTAAATGCATTAGAAGTATGTGTAATTACTAATTTTCCATTAAAATTAACCTACCTTATCTATTTTATAAACGTTCCCGTTACCTGTCCCTAATTGTTTTTTTAACCCTCGACAAAAAGGAGTTTATAAGTTTGTCTGTCTGTGGCATCGTAGCTCTCGCACGGATGAACTGATTTCAATGCGGTTTTTTTACGTGAAACCTAGTTCCATTGCGGTGGTTCTTAGTTATATGTTTTATGAAAATCAGTTTAGCTAATTAATTGTTATTGGGGATAGCGCTCGAAAATCGGGGCTTTTATGTCATGTTTGTTATGTTATGTAAATTCTTTACATAACATAACATTTACATGTAATTTTTACATTGTACAAAAAGGACACAACACAAATACAAAAGAAAACAATACAAAGGCGGACTTATCCCTTTAAGGTGTGCTTCAACTGCCCCAGCTAGTGCACAGCTAGTGTTCCCAAATGAAAAGGTAGGTAAGGCACGTAGGTAGGTAGCGGAGAGCTTGAGAGAAATAGCACAGTGAAAAAGCACAGAGTTACTTTTATGTTATTTATTTATTATAAATTTAAAATACTGATATATGTGTTAGGAAATGTAATCAGCTCGAGAGATGGTAGTGGAATGAGTCCGAATGATGAGGAAGGAATCTAAAATTTAAAAATTGAATTTGAAAATGAAATTATTTTTAGAAAGGTGGTCAGTATGAAATGGGGAAAGGAGGTAAACGGGAACATGAAGGATGAGGTTTTTTGTAACATCGTTACAAAGGGATTTCTTCCAGTCAATCCAAAATCAGAGGAAAGAATGACATTTAGTAGTTTTTAATTTTTCTGACAAATAACAGATAGCGCTACGAATATTAATTCCACTGAACATTCGGTTGGAACATGTAGTTCTAACACTTATCACTTGATGGTGCCGTCGTTTTTTTTTTAATTTGCCTGGCAAATTAATTTGTACTTGTTGGAACAACAAATCATAAAAGCCGACAAAGGGCTAAAAGGCGATGTGCTAGTATACCTAGTAATTTCTGAGTTTCGTTTTCCAGGTTAAGTACCTATAATATCATCGTATTGACTTTGGCTCTGTCACAGAATAAGTACTAGTACTCACGTACAGAGCTCTACTCAGAAAATAAATTCAAAGAAATATCTACTTAATGTGGTTAGCGCTATGGTTTAATTTAGCTCGCTTCTGAACTCCTCACCTCTTCGTTTAGATACCTAGACGTCCATTGCAAGCCAATTTCATTCTTATTACTCTGGACAACCGATTCATGTAACTAAACTTTTCCCTTCGAAGTGGTCGCCACGCGCATAGTAATAATGTAAGTATATTTTCGATACCTAAACGGGGAGTGACACAGGCTTCGCTCTGGTAACCTCGTAAGAGATAGACATGACAGTGTATCTCCATCCTGGTACATCACATACGAGTACCTACACTTGTAAACACATACCTGGTACATCACATACGAGTACCTACAAAACATAGAGCTATATCATTATTTTTGTCATACCAAGTCAAAGTTCAATTATCTACCAATGTATTTATCATTCAACTGCAAACTCTATTTCTTTGTAATAAGAGCGAAGTGATTGATTTTAATCACTGTAATGGAGAATTCAGCAAATGTTTGTCCATTGAAGAGCCTCTATTTATTAATTAACTATCAAGCCAAATAGCTTCCATCGGTCATGGTTTCCTGGTAGTTGGCTGTTTGAAGTGTGTGTTTTATCCGACGGTAAACAGTGAGTGTGTGTTTTGTTGCGGCCCTAGGTTCTGTCTGCTTAAAGCCGCAAGACACAAAGATCGAAAGAAAGAAGAAAAATTCATCAAATGATTTATACCGACTAATCAAATAGTTTTGTCACCTTCCCTTTCCCTTTTCTCCTTCTTCCTTCTTTTTAGCCTTCTATTATAATGCGCAGAAAATTGACATGCAGAATCAAGTGTTCCAACATATTGCTTCGCCTATTTCCAATGACCTCTAGGATGTGTCTCTTTTCAACTACTCCATTTAGGACTCCTATGTTTGTTACTGTGTCCTTCCAACTAATTTTATCTAGCCTTTTCCAGCACCACATCTCGAATGCTTCTCACCTTGAAACAATATTAATATTCTCAGAAGCGGTTTTACGGTAGGGCGCGATTGGGCGAGCACCCAGGGCGCCGGATATAACGGGGCGCCACGGCCACCCCTGTATATCCTCTCGCCCATTGATCGAGACCTACTTAGTCGTATATCTCTTTAAATTTGTGAAGAAACCATTATGTTCGTATGTTTTTAATTTATTTATTATATTAATATTCTTTGCCTTATAACCCAGCCGTCAGTCTGTGGCGTCGTAGCACCGAAACAAATAAGGATGATGCGGTTTTTATGTTTGAAAGCTGACTTGATCGAGATGATTCTTAGCCATGTTTGATGGAAATCGGTTCAGCGGTTTAAGAGTAATGGGGCGGTGAACCCTTGAAAGACGGGATTTTTAAATTTGCCTAGCAAATAAATTTGTTTTTAACGGGTTTGAATTGTAGTTAGGTAGTAGGGGACGCTGTAAAAATCTCGCCCAGGGCGCTGATAGTGCTAAAACCGGCACTTTATATTCTAATTATATTAATTATTCTAAACTCTGAATTACGTATTGTACGTATGAGTGTCATAAGTGACAGATGACTAACGCGATCATAAAACAAGTCATAAAAGTAAATTAGATTACCGCTGAAGCTATAATTACATGCACAAACAGCGCTGTGACGTTTGATATTGACTTGCTTTTTAAAGGAGAATATTTTGTTTTTATATAAGTACTTATTACATACATACATACATATTTTCACGCCTGTTTCCCATTGGGGTAGGCAGAGACTATAGATTTCCACTTGCTACGATCCTTGCAAACCTCTTTTGCTTCGTCAACACTCATTACTCTTTTCATACATGCTCTCCGGTTATAGGTACTCCTTACTTCACCTTTTTAAGAACGTCTGCAATTTGGTCGCATAAGTACTTACTAACTCGCTAAAAGTTGGCTCTTACGTCTCTAAGCACACGGATGAAGGAGCCCAAAACCGCCAAGACCCAAAATGCTCTATAGAATCTGCTCCATGTGTGTGCGTGGCAGCTCTGGACCCCGGAAAATTCAGGTATTCCCTTAAAGAAAGAGTTGGAATATTGTCACTTGATTAGGAAGTGTCTCTATGAGATGTAGACCTCGCAAGTCACCCGCAAACCGTTGAAGTTTATCGGATAAAGAAGTTGCGACTTTATAAGGGTAACATAAAAGTTTTATGACAGAATTAAAATTCACGCAGAATGCTATACCAGCTATATATCCACTATGATTTAGGTATCTCTGAGACTGTAAACTTAGCTATCTCTGAGATCTGATAACTTTTTAAAATGCAAGCAATATGCACCAACTCGTCTTTTATGATGATACATGATGACTTCTGTGGCCTAATGGTCACTATGCCAGGCTGCCACTCCGAAGGTCCCGGGTTCGATCCCCGGTCAGGTCAAGATGGAAAATGATCTTTTCCGATTGACCTGGGTCTTGGATGTTAATCTATATAAAATATGTATTTGTTATAAAATATAGTGTCGTTGAGTTAGTATCCCATAACACAAGTCTCAAACTTACTTTGGGACCATCTCAATCTGTCCTTAGAGGTATAATTATTTATTTATATTTATATCAATCACTCAATATTTTTTAAATTTCAACTTAGCCTAGTGCATATTGTTTAAAGTTAGATGACTGTATTGGATTATAGGCTGATGTTAAATAAAAGGTCCGGAGGTGTTAACGTGAAGACGTGTATTCTGCCATTTACAAAGACAAGAAGAAGAAAAGGAAACCATAGATTACACAGATATTTGTAGGGGAAGTATAGACCACAGATAAAATATAAAAATATTGCAATAAAAGATTGGTGTTACTAATATATATTTTGTTTAACATGTTTACTTTATTCACTATTTATAAACGAAATAATTACATATGAAAAGTATGTGTGTACCTATACTGGCATCAGATTTAGCTGTTAGCAATAACAAAAAACGCGCTAAGTAACATTCTGTTTGATCACTTTTGATGACCCACATGACTACTATAACTTGATATTATAGGTCTTTGCCTGCCGAACTAATAAAAATTATATTTCGGCGGGTAATGACATTAATTTACTTGGAAATGTTTAAAGGGATTTAGTTAGGCGGCAATGTGAAAGTGACCTCCTGTTGATGCCGACAATCATCAATCATCTCTTACATAAATCTTAAAATAAGTACGAACTATGGTTATCTTATCTTGAATAATCGACATTTTATCGAAGTTAGTAAATATTGTTAGATATATATCTTAGTGGTGTGATCAAATCAGGCATTTTCTTCTTGTTAATGCCGTGGCCAACATATAAGATTTAATAACTAGAACGATAGCGTGAATATATATAATATAGGTATACCTGTCAGTATAAAGTGTAGGTATTGTCGTTCTGAGCTCAAAGGGCTTACAATCCGACAGCGTAGACAGCTGGTGACGTTATTGGAACAAGAATACGTCATCAGTTGGGTAGCGGTTCTCAATTTTTTCAGTGGAGAAAAGAATAATAGATAAAAACAATACAGTTAGTAGGTACAATTTTTTTATTATTATAAGCTTTTATATAATTTTCCCGGTTTGTCATTCCGGAATGACCACAGCTGGGAAGATAACGATTACAGAAACCCAGTTCAGTAGTGGTCCCTATCCCTACCCAGCCTGATAGGCTATGTTAAAAATTACAATACAGATTTACGTCTTAAGCTATTCATAGTAAGTATACATTATATTTTACGTATTGGATTATATGTCTTGGAAAAATATTATATGCTATAGAAACATTTAAAGAATAAAGGGTATTCCCAGCAATGGGAAACACAAACAGATAAAGTACAGATACATTTTCACGTCTTAATCCCTGACGGGGTAGACATGGCCCAGGCCCGTGAGATCCAAAGGCTTAGCTTAGCGTGATGGTGGGCGGATGGAAAAGGGCAAAATAGTGATGGGTTGCTAGTCTTTAAACATGATTCAAATCTCGCCCATTCCCTCGTTCAGCTTCTACGATCAGCGTGGGAAGAGAAACAGCTAGTACATTCTAACTTTTTCCTTTCTCCCAGACCAGAATAAAAGAAACCATTAAATAATTTTCAAAAAACTAAAAGTGACATTACTACCTCATTAGGTACGTTGTAATTGATTTTGCGTTGGTGGACAACTCCTAGATATATGTTTTAGGGCAACGATATTATGTTAAATTTAAAAGCACAGACCTAGCTCTACCTATAGGCTAGAGGTACTTAATAGTTTATTTTATTTCATACGAAACCACTAGTCCTTTTCAATCAGCAAAACCACATACAAGAATTTTGCTCATCAACTATCATAAAGTATTATAAAATAGCTTTAGTACCATAATAATTTTTCAAAACTAAAAACCTACTTGATTCTCAAACTACAAAATCGATTTTTATAAAATTAATATGGGACCAACAAACAAGTACCCTTCAAACAAAAAAACATTCAAATATTTCCAGGCGTTTTCGAATAATCAGTGAACATTCACAAAAAAAAAAAAGAACAAAAGATGGCGACGAATTGATAATCGCTACGAATAATCCTCTGTTTTTGGGAGTCTTTTAAAAAACCGATTAAACGTTACTTATTAGATGCAATTTCGTGAAACTAATATGAATAATAAAAAACAAAGATATACATAAAACATGAACAATCGGTGTACTTATTGAGTTAGTGAAAATTTAAGTAAATTTGCCTTGGAATTGAACAGCTACAAATTATCTTTAACTATATTTGAAGGTAAGAAAGAATTAATAATACTTTATTTGGGGCATTTAAAATTTATAGTAGTTAGGTTAGCTTTTGTAATCATCATACCTGAGGTTGAATGGTAGAAGAGGCTCTACAATTGTTTTAATTTTTGTAACAAAGTTACAAATAAATATGAAACAATAGTCTGAAATTAAAGACAACCCGTTTTCATAACTAACATAGGTATAGGTTATACAACTCTTACACTTACACACACACCAATCATTGAATCCGTAAGAATAATTAAATCCACACCATCCTATCCTATCTGTATAATGTTCAGGCGTGAATATAATAGCTTATAATAGTATTTAAGTAGTCCTAATGATAGGCCCTGTTCAAAGGGTCGAGTCCCTTTTTGTGTGTAAACCGGTTTAGACTGGAGCGCATTTGTGTTAAGACAAAGGCCCGGGCGTCTTATTACTGAATATATATAGAAAGGCGTAAATTATACGGATTGAGCTAGGCTCAAAGTAAGTTTTACTTGTGTAGGGTTGGGATACACAGAGGTATGTATTATGCATACATTTCTTCTTCTTGAATCACTTTATCTATTGATATTGATTGAAAACCGAATTAAATTAAATCAAATCCATTTCAATGCCTGAACGAAAACCAATAAAGAAGCAACTTATCAATGAGAACAGAATGTTATTGCATACAATTGAGATAAGAGAGGAAAGATCTTTGGCCACCTTATTCGGCATGACATCTTCATAAAAAACATCATGGAAGGATAACAAGAGCCCTAAAAAAAAAAGGAAGACCAAGAAGGTAGTTCATGGATAAAGTAAAAGGAAAGGCAAAAGTCAGGAAGATTATTCAAGCATTTAGTCGATAATAGGGACACATGTAAAATACTCCACCGACAAGAACCTAGTTCTTAAATTAATTGATGATGTAACACTTTGATAAAAATGATGATTTTTTATTAACATTCGTAGCATAAATTAAAACATCTAATCCTACAGAGAGATAGATGGCGGAAAGTAACTTTGTTTTTACGTACAAAGGGTGCTTTTAAATTACCTTCAAATATTTTGATGGGTGATTTAGTTCATCATTTTGAGCAACTTTATCCAATAATTTCTGGCTATAAGTATTACATTTTAGGCTTGCCATACAAAAAAGCAGGCCGGCACTATCGGTTCGACTGTATTTGTCAAAAAACCGACACGAAACCATTACTGCACTTTTTTGGTTTCATTATCCGATTTTGTATAATTTTATTATATTTTTCTGCTGTTAAAGGATACAATGCTTGTACAGAAAGTTACAATACTCGTAATGGGGTAGTAAATCTAATAACGCCAGGGAGCACCAAATCTTAAAATACACCGCTGAGTTCAGTCATATTATTAATTCACTCGATCCCGCCTCTATGAAAGGATTTCCGTTTTTTTTTTCAATTTAGATGAGGTTTTGGAATTTTTTGTAGTGTAATTAAATTGGTAGGTATTTGATGACATTTGTGACTACAAGTTTAGTTTATTGAAGAATCATACAAAAGGTTTTTGCGTAAGAACATCGAGGTTATACATTTTTGCTTAAAATTAAATTAATTAATTTATTTTTGTATTCATGTATTTTTCTAATTTCGTTCCAGTTAGATGGGTAAGATTAGGTATCTAGATATAGCTAAGGTAGGTAGGTCTAATATTGGTAGGTACTGTGGTACTTACTTACTTAAGACCAGAGACGCCATTTTTGAAACGCGGAGTCAGTAAACGAACAGTTTTTTGTATGAAAAAAACCAGCGTTTTAAATTGGCTCTTCAGGCATGAAAAGACTTTTATTAAGGCTGGTGGCACATAAACGAAACTCCTTGCTTCTGGATAGATTATGTCCTCAAGCTGTGATGGTATGTGCATTGTAGGCTGGCAAATCGTCGATGTGTTAAATAAATATTAATTTAAATGAATAAAAATTATTTCACTTGCGTCTCAAATCGCAAACAAGCATTTTCCATTGATATCCTTCATCTTATAATAGGATTTTTATTATCTATTCTGCTTCGAAGCCCGGGATGCGCGGATTTTTTTATCTATGCCTCATGGGAGCCCAGGATAAGCCTTCGGGCGATATAAAACACACATTTGTATATCTAATTAATTTTATAATCTCTTTTATTAATACTTAGCCAATCGAATAATGATTGATGGTTTCTAAGAAAGTATATAATGCATAAAATTTACGATATCTCTAGATAACAAATTTATCATACCCGTATTAATTAGATTAAATAATATAATCAAAAATAATTAAAAACATGACGCCCAAAGACGCCAGTTTAGTTCTTGTAGACGATGAGTAAAAAGTTTTTATTGTTTTTAATCTGTGGTTTTGTTTCCCGCGCAAATGGTAGAATATTAAAACCTTTCTTTGAAAGTGAAGAGGATGTTTTTGATGAAGATCTGCAAAAAGTGAACTCTACTGTGGCGAAGACTGTGACGAAATTTTCTTGCATGGCTGATTCTGAAGGTACGGTCATAAAATAAGAAAATATATTTACTTACATCACTTTTTTCATTTGATTTGAATGATTTACGCCATTTTGAAAAATTTCGGAAAACTGAACCGATAAAAATACATATATTCTTATTTTTTTTGTCGGTTTAGTTTTCCGAAATTTTTCAGAATTGGGAAATATGATGGTTGATTGCTTTGAAAATATCATAGTCTAGCCATTTCGCAAAATTTTCATAAATGTCATAAAACATTTTGTTACCCTTATTAAGGCAATTTTTTGTCTGGTTAACTTTTTTCTCCGATAAACTCCAAAGGGTCGGGGTGACTTGCGAGGTCTACAGGCTCGCGAGGCTCATGAAGCCACTAGTGTACAATGTCCTTTTTTTATCAAGTACATATATTTTAAAGGTAAATTAAGACCATCATTTTGGAGAACTTTTCCTTGTAAATGTAGTCAGTCAAATCGAAATATGAAAAAAATATTTTCCATTATAGTTACGTTTTTCTATAATCCATCCGTGCCTACTTCGATTTATTATATTTGCATGTTTTGTTTGTCGTATATTTGGGCATACATTTATTGGGAAAAGTTGATCAAATTGATGGATTGAATCACACCTGAAAATATTTGTACTTAATAAAAACGGTCATCGTATAGGTAAATTCCTAAACTTGTATTATTATTTATTTGTTTATTTATCAATCCACTTCTATTACCTACGTACCTATATGTAAAGATAACATTGATTTCCAAGATATTACCTGTTTACAATACAAATAAATTATTTTTAATTATTGACGCGCACCTATATAAAAGCATCTTGTCAGTTTTATCTTAAAGATAACGTTTATCTATCGTACATTGCTTGGATACAAAGCAGGTGGAGATAACCGTGCGACAGGACAAAATAACGACAATACACGAGGCGTAGAATTGTTTTTTAAGATTAGCTATTAGTGTCTCATTATTAATTTTAATTCCTAGTTATTATTACGCAAAAATATATTTGAAACCTAATACTAAGAGCACATAGCAAATTGTTGTTAAAAGTAATTATATTTTAATAACATAAACACTTGAAAAAAAAATATTTTGTTGTGATGTTTAATTACTTATCAAGAAAAATGTAATAAGCCTAACTCGATGGGGTTGCGTCGTTTCATTACAGAGTTGAGTTCCTATGGCTCCGTTTCATTACAGAGTTCCTATGGAGTAGCTACATGACATCATAATACTCGTATTGCATTTTGACGTGATATACATAGGCGTGTGAAATTTCAGCTCAATTGAAAACCGGAACGTGGGTCAAATTTAACTTTCAAGGTTTGATTACAGACAAACGACAGACAATAATTTTCCGAAACTAAAAACCGACTTCACCCCCAAACTACACAACCGATTTCGATAAAATTTCTATAAGACCACCTGACAAGTATAGGTGTAAGTTATCGAAACAAAAAAAAGAAAAATTTCAAATCGGTCCAGGTGCTTTCGAGTAATCGGTGAACATACATAAAAAGATGGCGACGATCTCCTTTTTTCCATCTCTCCATTTTGGATGTCGATTAAAAAACGAGACAGGTAACCAAATAAAAATTCTACAAGTTTGATTGAAAAAAAAATTTAAAGGAACAGGGACAGAAAGTTATGGAAAGAAAGAGAAAAGGCTTTTGCCCAGCAGTGGGACCTGGAAAACGAACGAAAACTTGTTCCATTTTTTTCATCATGTAATAAGGGCGGCAAATTCACTCGTGGTTTTAATTATTTTTCGTCTTTATTCAACAGATGCGGAGCTCTTGGTGTACGGAACCAAAGCATGGACATTCCCTGAACAGGACATTAACCTCACATTGACATACCCACCAGAGGTAAGTCAAAGACTAACCCCCATATTCATAATAATTAACAATCGCTTGCTAAATCTATTTTAGTAAAAACATCTTTTATCTTTTTCCCTCTTTTCAATATTTGACATAGTAAGAACGAGACAAAACACATTTTAACTAAAAGAGGTTTAGCAAAGGTTTGATAACTTTTATGAATATGGGAGTTAAGCTGTAATTTGACTAAACAATATTATTGTGATGTTAAAGTGATGATAAAACTTCTCTTTATTCTTTATATCCTCTATCTTCCACGCTGATCTTGGAAAAAATAAAAAAAAATAGAATGTACTAGCTGCTTCTCTTAAAATCGTAATAAAGTTAATTTGTAAGTAAAGTGGCAACTAGTTGCCCTCATGTAACAACCTTAAACTTATGACTTGCAATAAATCTGAATCTAATATACTAAAGTTTGACTCGTGCTGACGGCAAAGTAGAATAGAATTTTCACCCCTCCCTCTTTTACTCTCTCACGGAGCGTCATCGTAAGATGCAACTAAGGGAGGTATAGGGAGGTACAGTCCTCGACGCGTAATATCAGCTTTGTATTAAAGTGAGTGAGCGCCAAAAGTAAGTCAGTCAAAAAATGACACTAAAAATAACATCAATGTTTTATTAAAAAGATATGAACCATTTTGATTATTTAAAAACACGATATTACGTTAATTTATATTATACCATAATTATCTCTTTATTCATTTAGGTTAGATTTTTTTATAATATATCTATGAAAACGTAAAATATACTATAAGATATACACATATTATAAAAAAAAAACTAATAACCTGCCCGCTGGCAGCGGGGCAAGGCCCAAGCTACCGTCGGTTAGGGCCGCAGAGAGAGAAACCTCCTGACAATGCGTGCCGTGTCCAGGAGTACTGCCTTCTGTATCTGAGCCTTGCCCCAGCCATCTAGCGAGAGAGTCTTAAGGTGTTGGTCAAGACTCTTCCCCATAAGACCGTTCGCCGATACGACTGTCGGGACAATGATCGTTGAATCCACATCCCACATGGCAGTGACCTCGTGAGCCAAGTCAAGGTCGAGGTTCTCGTCATGCGGGACGGTGATATCAACGAGCACTGCCTGGCGCATCAATCGATCTGTCAGCACGATATCAGGCTTATTGGCAACAATAGTTCGATCCGTAATGGTAATGACAGATCGATCCCAATAGAGCGTGGCACGACCATTTTCGAGAACTGGCATTGGTGAGTACTTATATTACGGTACCTCAGATTCTACAAGTCCATATCGAAGAGCAAGCTGCTAACGAATAATTCTGGCTACGAGGTTATGTCTGTGCAAGTACTCACCGTTAGCCAGATGAGAACAAACAGAGATCATATGCCTGATAGTCTCTCCGGGACCGTCTCTCAGGATATATCTCCGATAGTTGTTTGTCATCATGACTTCGTCTGCAATTACATGAGCAAACCTTCGGTTTCCCCAAAGAGGTCACCGAAACGTAGCAAGTTCACCGATGCGAGCTGATCCACATCGGGCCCTGTTAAGACCCGAAAGAACCGCCCGTGGAGCTCCTTGATCTTCCATACGTTTATGCGATCCTCGGTACTTAATATCGATGGTTTGCGCCAGTTTTCATTTGCCAAGGAGAGCGGCGTGAGGCCCTTATCTACTGCCACAACATACTGTCATTTATTATTAATTTTATTTATTTCACTTTTAATTTAAACACAACAAAAATGGTACGTCAAGCTGTTAGCTGAAGGTGAAGGCGGAAAGTGCGCGGCAGGGAGATCACGCGCGAGGGTCGTGCCGCGACTCAGGCTGAGTTTCAAAAACCAGTATAAAAAACTGGTGCAGGCCGTGCCGTGTCTAAGGCCGATGTAACACTCAATAAAAAGCAGTCATACAAATTCAAAGCTGAGCTTACGTCTCGAACAGTTTATTAAAAATCCTCCTTAAGTCCAGCAGTGGACTGTTATAGGCATATAAAGATAAAGATTTTTTTGCTAGACACAAGATTTTTTGAAAAATTTACGGTTTTTGTACAAGCTTTTATTGTTAGCCCAAAGTAAAATTAAGACAAATAAAATAAGCCGAAAATTCGATTGATTTGAGTAGTGTTATTACTGAGTTTCATCTACCACCTGTCTCCGTGTTCAGACCCTAGACATCGTCTACCAAAAAGCGCTTGTCAAGACAAAGGTTATATGTTACATATTTTTAAATTGAGTTCTGTCAAATTCAGGTCATCGACTCCATAATAATGTATTTTCATCCGACTTACACAAGTAGGTATGCAAAATTTCAGCTCAATCGGTTAAGGAATACTGGTAGAAAAGTGAGTTGCAAGATTTGAGCTAAACAAACATACGAGATACAAGATTCATTGCCAGTGAAATAAAAGCTTGTAAAATCAAGTGAATTACATTTTACTACCTACTTAGAACCTATTCCTAGCTAACCTTATTCCACAAATCCAACAAAATGAATGGATGTATGATTTCAGGACTACCAAGAAGACGATGATTATATGATAACTGGGTTCAAAGTGCTGCTGTTTGTGGACACTGCACACACCAAGGGATACATCAACAGCGGCGGGCTTTTTGAGGTACGTAGCTATTCGCAAAATTCAAATTTAAAATCCTAATTCAGGATTTAAAACAAAATTCAATTTCAAATTCAAAATCATTTAATTCATATTAAGTAATTTCACCTTTTCAGGCACTTTTACATAAATAATTGAAATTACGTGTATGTAGTGTAAGAATATTAAACATTTCATTTATTTTAAAAGAAAAGATACCGATGGCAGCGCTTGGCAATGTTAACTGCTGAGAAGAAACGCCGGAAGAAACTCATTTTCACAGTATTGGTCGCCTCGCCAGAATGGCTTTGTCATATTATTATTATGTCTTTTAATTAATAAATACTTATAGTATAATACAATGATGACACATTATAACATTTGATGCTTGCGAACGAGTTAACAAACATAAGTATAACGTAATAAGAAATACTAAGTAGTCAAAAAACCGAAAGTAGGTACGCCGATTTGAAATGACCAGTTCCACACGGCAGCACCCGTTCACGAGTTGGTAGAATAGGTTAATACCACCCAAAGTTTTTACTCATGAACATGAAACTTACAGAAACCTTAAACAAAATGTAGGTAAATAAGTACCTCTATACATTACAACAAAAAATAACGCGTGTTCATGATGCCATTTAATGTGGCAATGCTGCCAGCCTTCTGGGCACGGAGCAGTAAGGCACTGAATCGTCAGGCTAAATAGGCTATATTTTAAAAATTTATTTTGTTGTTTATAATTCCATCCATTCAGTTAATTTGTTGTACAAAGTGGTTTTTTCAAAGTTGCAGCTTTATGACGCACCGACGGCGTGCAAACAAATTCAAAAAATTACTACAATACATATTTTGACTTGTTTCTTCTTCTTTCCTCGCCTTTTCCTTATTTGGGGTCGGCTCTGTATGTCAACTCTCTACACAATTTTCTGTCCTTCGCCATCTCTGTACTAACACCCCGTACCCCCATTTCCGATCTCACGCATTCTTCCCACGTCTTTCTCGGCCTTAAATTCCCCTTCCTCCATACCCTCTACCTTCAAGTCAACCATTTTTTTAGCCAGGTGTTCGGCATCCCTTCTCATCACGTCGCCATACCAGGTTAGGCGATGGCTTGTTAATTTGTCCACTATTGGCGCCACTTTTAGACTCCCTCTAATATACTCTAATATTTTGACTTGTTTTTAACCCCCGACAAAAAGGTGTTATAAGTTTGATGCTAATGTCTGTCGATGTGTCTGTCTGCCCGAGACATCGTAGCGCTCTAACAGATGGAACGATTTTTACGCGAATGCAAGTTTCCTTGCGGTGGTTCTTAGCTATGTTTGATAAAAATCGGTTCAGCAGTTTAAAAGTTATTGGGGCAAATAAAAGATGGCGCCAAAGAAACTAGTTTCGCCATTGATCACTAGATGGTGTCATCGGAGGTTTTTTAATTTGTCTCGCAAATAAACTAGTTGTTAAAACCTTCAAACAAAATATACTTTATTTGTTTTTCAGGACCACCTGAGCCTCTCGTTCGTGTCTCCGAGGGCGAACATGCTGGTCTACCAGTTTTGGCTGTATGGCACGCCGAAGTCCAACCGCGTGCATGACGCCTCGTTCATTCTTTATGATCTATGCTGATTTGTGGTTTTATTTTGGATCCCTTTAGTTTATTAGGAATTAGGTGTACAGGTAGCGGCACGAAACTATAGCGCTGACCTTGCTTGCGCGGAAGTCAAAAATTAGTAGGTACCGTACTCGTGCGCAGTATCCCCTCTACATGTCGCTCAGCGCTAAACTTACGTGCCGCAATATATACCCGCGGGCTCCGCACCCCGTTGAAATTGCCGGATAAAAATTATCCTATGTCCATCCTTGGGTCTCAAACTATATTCATACCTAATTTTATCTAAATAAGTTTAGTGGTTAAAGCGTGTAGAGGTAACAAATATACAAACTCATTTTCGCATTTGTAATATTAGTAAGGAAGTTAGGAAGCTGATACCCGCGGCGTGGCTACGTGATCAAATTTTTGACAATCCCACGGGATTTTCACATTTTCCCGGGATAAAGAGCTATGTGTTAATTTAATGTATCTATAAAAATTTGGAAAGAAGTAATGAAGTTAGCTTAATATTATCGGTTTTTAACCTTCGATCATTTAATACTGAAGTATTAAACCACTTAAGAATTCAAATATCTAACTACTAATTACTAACTTCTACTAACTACTTAAGTATTAAATGATCTAAGGTTAAAAACCGATAATAATAAGCTAACTTCATTCCGAATTTAATTTTTATCCGTTCAATCGTTTTGGCGTGGAAACAGAACAACTTCTATACAAATTAAAATACGTGATGAAAAGTTTTGATTTTGAATCCCACGAAATGGATTTGAACCCGCAACCCTCACGTTAACGCTGTGAGCGCACAACCAAAATAAAATAAAATTCGGATAGTAATCCGAGCAAGGTAATGCTGTTAAAGATAAATAATTGATACTTCTGTACATCCAGACATCGCGTACGCATCTATATTAGTAGAATTATTGATAATTAGTTTCAACACAATACATAACAAAAAAATGTGTGAGTGTCGAGAATCACTCGGTTGAAACGAAGTATGTGACGGGACGGGAAAAAGTGACGGAAAAATCTTACACTTTTTTTTCGCCTAGCCCCGCTAAGTCTATATCGTCCGAACAGAAACTTCTATCCAAAAACTATAGCCCATAACTAAATTTATCCGAATGTAGGGAGCGAGATAGATTAGCTACATAAATCATTTTTCATCTCATCTACTCAAAAAACTGTGTTTTCATCCCAAAACATTCGGAGCTAAAGTTACTGCTTATTCTCTCGTGACTAAAACGTGAAAAAGAAAATCTGTAGGGATTAAAACCAATTTGAAAACTGAACGAGTATAATCTATGTAGAATCAAAAATTATTTCGCCAGTCTAGCAAAAAAAAAATGGAGAATTTAGTTTTGAAATAAAAAAATAATAGCCACAGACTTCGTGTTATTTTAAATTTGGAATACATATCGTCGTCAACATGGATGAATGTAGGTAATCATTTTTATGTTCTTTGCTGCGGAAAAAGAAATAAGAATAATAAAAAAAGAGCAATTATTCTCTTTGATTCAAGTAATTACAGAAGTAATTGTTGAATTTAAATGTTACTTTTTCGTAAGTTTAAGACGACAGTTTATATTAAGTCGCTATCAACAATAGTTATCAAGTTTTCTTAAAAAAAAGAAAGTTATGAGTAAACATTATATCGTAAGTTGGTGGTCTTCGAAAAATTATTTATATGTAACTATTTATTGTATGAAAACGACACCAAACAAAGTTAGTATTAAATTATCGGTTGAAGTCTGATTAGGTATTGTGTGTTCTACTTTTCTTTATATTCTATTTTGTATTTGCTAGAGTTTTTCTCATAGATGGAGATGAAAAGTACAGTGTGTTACTCGGGTACGGTAATATTTTTATCTCGGGCGATATACATGCATCCCTCGCTTCACTCAGAATTCCACCGTAGAATCACTCGCTACGCACGTGATTCAACTGTGGAATCCTTCGTTTCGCTCTGGATTCAAAGTAGCGCCCTCGCCTTCAAAATATTCCTTTATCCCTTGTACCACAATCTATTATATTTTGTACTACTGTCACACCTGTTTTGTTTGTTTTTCGTGTGTGTGGCCATATACAATATGTAACAAAAACCCTGTCCAATCCTTGTAGAAGCCACTCAGATTGTCAATATGAACAACTTTTCCTATGGGACCAATGCTTGAAACTCGAAAAAAATAGTATTTTCATACAAATTGCCGTGCCGGCCGAACATTTTTGTATGAAAATGTCGATTTTTTTCGAGTTTCTTGTCAGGGATCAGACAGGGTTTTTGTTACTAATTGTATGTGTATGTGTGGTGCCAGAATTTTCAAGCAGTCTTAAGTCATTTGCTATAGTTTACACGTACAGTATCTATCTATATAAGTTTTAAAAAAAATATTTTGTTAAATATTTATTTTACTAACATTAGGGTTATCAAAAATATGTGACACAGTAACGTCAGATAGGTTTAATCGACTAGTTGAGCCTTCTACGTTTTCAACCAAGGACCTGACACGCTTTGATAGAGCGAGATAGTCTTATTGAGATTTCTAAAAGAAGAAAAAGAAAAGAGTGCCGTGTTTTGTCTTTATCACCGACCGAACATTTTTTCATGGTCGGGATATAGGCACACTTTAAATTGCATTAATACTTAAAGTGTGCCTATAACCCGACCATGAAAAAAATATACGTAGTATCATATCATTAATATGTCTTTCTCTTACCCCTGGACGCTCGGTAGCAAATCTACACTACTTGTATATTCTAAATCTTTGTTTTCAACTGTCATTGAACCGTTCTTTTGATCCGCAAAATGTAGGAATTCAATATCAGCAGGTGTTATTGGACCTGCTTCACCGTGCTGCCATCTGGAATCCCATATTTAAAAAAAATACCTCGCAACATTAATCTCTTTCAGGGTACTTACGGTTAGTGTCCGGCAAAGTGTTAAAATTTTGCTACTTTCCAACAAGTCAAATCAGATACTTTTTTCTAAACGTCAAAACGAATATTTTCTATGGGATTTGTATGAAATATAGACTAATGACGTCATCGTTTCTTGGAGTAAAAGAGCGCTCTTTATATCAAGTTTATTTGGAATAATAAATCTAAAATCACGTTGAAAATGGATATGATCATGTCAAGTGCAATTCTTTTGTGAGTTTTATTTCATAACAAAACCAAATAATTTATTTATTACCCAGGAAAGTACATTGGCAAAATTATTTCGACAGAGCCCCAATCGCATGTACGATACTTTATACACTTTTAATACGTTGCGTTGCTTATCGACCGTTATTGCGAGTCTAGACGACTCAGGTGGCGCTAGGTTATAAACTCAGAAGTTTACTTGGTCTACGGGCTCTTTTGAAATATTAATGTTTGATGCTCGCTTTTGATCGAATAATAACTTTACTGGGAATTTAAACGAAATATACTACCCAAAGGGAAAAACGGGAACATATTACTAAGACTGTCTGTCTGTCACGAGGCTGTATCACATGAACCGTGATAGCTGGACGGTTAAAAATTTCACTGAAGGTGTATTTTTGTTGCCGCTATAACAACAAATACTAAAAACAGAATAAAAAATATATTTAGATGGGGCTCCAATACAAAAAACGTGACGGCTATTTAAGATAACAGCTTTGGTAAGATTATATCAAAAACACACAAACAATACCATGAAGTTATAACTTCATGGATAACACATATAAGATCAAAGACAACAGAAGATGTTATCTATACAATATTATAGGGCTGAAGTAGTAATAGATTGTTCATATACTTTAAAAAGTGAAAGAAATAAATGGTCAGTGGACGTTACGGAATGGTTTCCTCGTGACGGAAAAGGAGGATAGGAGGGGGGGGGGGGGGGGAGAGAGTAAGTGGAAAGATGAAATCAAGAAGCATTCCGTCGCTCTCTTTCGCTCTAACAAATGAGGGTTTTGAGCGACAAAAAAGGATAGCAGCATAGAAAAGTGCTGTTCCGTGCTGACAAATGGGTCCCAACCCTTATTCATACGGCAATAATACCCGGTATAAATAAAATTAGAAAATCAATACTTACAACCAACTGCCATTTGTCCACGGTTCTCTCCTCCTTCTCTTAGTATCCTCAGCACCGAGGATCCACACCAGCGCCGTCAGAAGGATAAGAAACCTGAACACCGTTCGCGACGCCATCTTGAATCACGTCACGACAAAATGGCGGCCATCACATATTTACAGAGCACTTTCTCACGAAACACTTGCGCAGTCACATTTGTTAAATTTTAATTACTGTTGGATGATTAAAATAAATGTAAGGGTCCATGATAATATAACATATTCGTCGAAATTAGTAAGGCTTAAGATCAACGTGTGTATTGAGAGAGATCTATTAGAAACAGCGGAATACGCAGAATGTTAAGTATGATAATAAAGTCTTCTTCTGATCTTTTTTAACCTCCGACAAAAATAAGGGCGATATAAGTACGTGTCTGTGTATCTGTCTGTGGCGTAGGTAGCGCCTAAACGAGTGGGCCAATTTTGAAGCGGATTTTAAACTTTGAAAGCTGACGTGATCGAGATGGTTCTTAGCTATGTTTCATGGAAATCAGTTCAGCAGTTAAGAAGTTATTAGGGGTAATAGCTGGAAAGTCGAGTTTGTTTTAATTTGCCTGGAAAATAAACTTTTTAATGTCTACTATCTGTACTATATTAACAGACCAACTGTTTTGTTTTGCGTTGTCTTATTTGTTGAGATGGCTTCCATGCTCGTCTGGGAGATAAGAAAAAACTTAGAATCTACCAGCTGCTTTTTTCCCGCAGATCGTAGAAGCCGATTATGACACTGAGCGAAAATGCGAATCAAGTTAATAGGCGATGCGGCTAGCAACCCATCACTATTTTGATTTCTTTTTCTACATTCTCGTCCACCATTTTGTACGGCTCTAAGCAGAGCCCAAACTGTTCTGTCTACCCCATGAAGACGAGATTGCTATATTTTATAACAAATACATATATAGACAAACATCCAACACCCAGGACAATTTGAAAAAGGCCATTTTCCAACTTGCCCTGACCGGGGATCGAATATCTATTATATTGGTTATAAGTATTTATTAATCAAAAGTAGTAGCTCTTCTTTAAAAATAAATTAAATTTTTATATACACTACACGTAATGTAAATAATACTTATTGACGTGTCTGTAGGTCTAATTACTGAATAATAACATTCGAATTAAGAATTTTTGAATTTTCTAAGTATGTGTGTGTGTGCGCCCTCCAGACCAGCATTTATACATTATGCAATTAACCTTTTTCCGGTATAAATCAATTGTTTTACTATTGTGTCTGGTTTTTGCAACACACAAGAGGTTAAATAAATATATAAATTAAACATATACGGACTAATCACTCAGATTGAGCTAGCCCCAAAGTAAGTTCGAGATTTGTGTTATAGGATGGGATATTAACTCAACGATGGTAAATTTTATAACAAATACATATATAAGTAGATAAACATCCAAGACTCAGGTCAATCTGAAAAAGATCATTTTCCATCTTCACCTGATCGGGCATCGAACTCGGGACCTCCGGTGTGACAGCCTGGCATGATGACCACTAGGCTAAAGAGGTCGTCAAACATTTACATGTACCTACATTTTTTTAATAGCTAGATCTCGAGTCCCACTGCTGGGAAACGCCTACCTACCTAACGAGTTCCTACACCCTTACTTCTCCATCTATCTCTATCCCGCTATTGTACAATGAAATTAAAATAACAACAAAAAAGCAAAAAAAAAAATTGATATTCCCATATAAATTACTTGTGGCGATCTCTACGGCCACTATGAGGAACTACAATCAAGAGACAACCGATAATATAGTTCACAAGAAGCATATGAGATGGCGCCAGCAGTATCTATCCTACATCTCGATCTCAGAGTTCGCTCGATTCGTTGCATATATACAACTTCCGACGATACAACGTCGGAGCCGCGGTTCCCCAGGCGCAACACAATGCCTGGCGGGAAGATCTTCCCTTTGTGGCGGTCGAGCATATCACCTCGCTCCCGCTACAGAGATCGAGATGTAGGATACTGCTGGCGCCATCTCATATGCTTCTTGTGAACTATATTGTCGGTTGTCTCTTGATTGTAGTTCCTCATAGTGGCCGTAGAGGTCACCACATACTTCTTATTCGCTGGTTGACTGGAAGAGAATCCATTATGGGATAAGTCCGCCGTTGTTAATTTACTCTTTATGTTGTTATTTTATGTAATTGTGTGTTTTCATAGTGTTAGACACAAGCGCCATCTATATGGCTTGCATTGCATTAAGTAGGTATTAAGTACCCTAGTATTGAATATTGTATCAATGCTTGATGCTTGTAGCATCTCTGTTAATTAGTAATTCAAGTAGTCGCCACTAGATGTCATATTGTACTAGTATAAAAGGAAATTTGGACAATGTCCGATCTCTGTTTCAACGCGCCTTAGCTACTAAGCAGTTACAAATAAATAGATATATAATATACCAATTTCCCTCTTTTTCTCGGGCACCTATTTTACACATAGTACAATAAAGTTATTACAAACAAACAAACAATAAAACGGGTGGCTGCACACTTTTATATAAAAATGGCGAAAATTTTTTTTGTGTTTTAATTTCATTTCATAATACCTTATTGCACCTTTATTTTAATTTCATTATACTAAAGTGATATAGTATAGCCCGTGGTTCGACTTATTAAGGGTATGTCCCTTGTACGTTGTATATCTATATAATTGTTTGTACATAA
This sequence comes from Acrobasis suavella, assembly GCA_943193695.1. Classification (NCBI taxonomy): domain Eukaryota; kingdom Metazoa; phylum Arthropoda; class Insecta; order Lepidoptera; family Pyralidae; genus Acrobasis; species Acrobasis suavella. Next base: position 4,269,173 of record OW971950.1, read on the forward strand.
GTCTGTAATCTTTATGAGATTCCGAAGCAAATGACCGTGTAAGCCGACTTACTACTTACAAGTACTTAAACTAAAGTCCGTAATAGTATGTTTCCATCATAACTACAAGTACACGGTATACTCAGAAATTACAATGTAAATCAAATTATTGGTTTTTTTAACAGCATTACAATGCTCGGATTATTATCCAAATTGAAACATGTGATGAAAAATTTCGCCACAAGTGGGATTCGAACCCGCGTCCCTCACGTTAACGCCGTGAGTGCACTGCCAATTCCAATCCCACTCGTGGCGAAATTTTTCATCACATGTATGATATAATTGTATTTATGTAATCGTCTTATTTCCTTGTATTTGAAACTTTAGTAGATACTGCATGTGCAATGCTTAATTTTTTTTTAAACTACGTAAGTACCGACTTCAATGCCAACCAACCTACCAATTTCGATAAAATTTCTGTGGGACCACAATATGACAATACGGCATTAAAAAAAAGGATTTTTGAGGTTGGTCCAAGCGTATTTGAGTAATCCGAGAACTTACATATGTACACAAAAAAAACATGTATACATTTGAATTAATAACCTTCTCATTTCATGAAGTCGGTCAAAAACTTAATATAATTTATCAAAACTAAAAACCGACTTCAATACCAAACTAAATAACTAATTTTGATAAAATTTCTACAAGATTTCGAACAAAAAAAGAATTTTGCAAATTGATTTAGGCGTCTTCGAGTAATCAGTGAAGATACAAAAAAAAATAAAGATTCTGTCGAATTGATAACCTCCTTCTTTTTAAGTCAGTTAAAAAATACATGTGAGTACGAAATTTCTTCGGGAAGATTTACATAGTATCTCTGCAAAGTTGGGGCGGGTCGCTAGTAAGCGATATAACCGACGCCTACACGTCAACGTGGAATGTTATTTATTATGGACAATCTCTATAATTACGGAGATTTAATTACTGCCCTAAATCCGGCCCATATCACTTGTGTACGTAATTATTTATTTTAGATACTAGTACCCTATAGGCTATAGGTATGTTTTCATATTTGACACGAACTAATATTGTTGTTAATTATAATCATCATCATCGCATACGTGAGAGCTCTGTAGCACTCTGATACAGGCCATGAATACAGGCTCCAGTCTCCTTACAGTCTTGGTAAATGTCAAATTTAAGTATTTCTGTTAACAATATATAAATATGTGGTGTTAACCACATATTTTATGCTGAACTATGTACTGGTTTGGAGAAATAAAATACATTTTTATCTTTTACCTATCATCATCCGAGCATATTCCTGGTTGCGTCCTCAGCGATAACATTTTAGACCCCGGGGTCTACTAACAATTTTTTTTTGTGTTGAAACGACCTGCCGTCTCGTCCACGCCGAAGCCGGGTGGGGCTTGCACCCACTAAAAATCACACAGTGTCACCGCCACAACCGCTTCCAGCCGGTGCCGTGTGCGTCTTTATGCTCCACAACCCTGAAGCGGCCGGCCACTAGCACCCCGACTTGCTAGTGGCCGGCCGCTTCAGGGTTGTGGAGCATTAAGACGCCGCTGACTCCTTAGTCAGCGGCCCCGACTTGCTCATGGCACCCTCTGCTTAGGTCAGATGGGCCGGAGCAGCCATCGGCTTGGCCTTTCAGCCCGACACGGACAGGCGGGCTGACACGACACGCGCCTTCCACTTCCGAGGGCTGTCTGTCGGACGATGGAATCCCGTTTCCAACGTCCAACTAGCCCTCATGATTTGGGGCATGCAAAAGTAGGCCCTGCCCCAGGTCTGCCTGACGGCTATCGAGGGGAACACCTAGCCGCCCGCAGAGAATAGGGAGAGCGGCAACGTATTACCGATACTCCTCTTTCCTTGCGGCCCACAGACACCGTGCCAAGCGCCATGGCCACGCTTAGTCGTGGAGGATAGGGAGAGCGGCAACGTGACACCGACACTCCTCTTTCCCTGCGGCCCCTTCCACGGCTGTGATAGAAGGGAGTTCATCCCCTTCCCTCATAGCCAGGCCAGGCCTCCACGGGTCAATTCAAGTCGTTCTGTTATGAATGATATCTTAATCATTAAAATAATTATAAGATTAAAATAAACAGACCTTTTTATGGCTTTAAGTTAAGTCTTCCCTGTCAGGGATAAAAATATGATAGTATCTGGAACCTAATGTCTATGTAATGTCTTGTCCAGCTATTTTAAACATTGAGATGCATAATGAAAAACAATGTCTGTGAATTAATTAACTTTGTGGTTAACAATTTGTTTATTTATTTATTAAATCTTTATTGATCATAATAGTACAAAAGGTGGGCTTTGCTAATGCAGTCTCTACCTTTAGGAAAAACAGAAATCATTTTATTAGCAGAAAAGCGTTTAAAGCTACACTATATTATAAACATACATTTAGTTGTTTTTTTTTTATTTCATTTATTGCACTTAAAATCTTAAGATTATAGTACATTTTTTTTTGCCAGGCAAATTAAAGAAGAAAACTCGACTTTCAAGCGTTTACCCCCAAAAACCTTTAAACAGCTGAACCGATTTCCATCAAATATAGCTGAGAACCACCTAGACAGACCACTACTTGTATATTCTAAATCTTCGAGACAGACAAGGCTTTTGATTAAAAAAAAATCGTATCAAAATAGACCCATTGGTTAAGGTGTTACTATGCCACAGACGGACACACAGACGTCAAACTTATTATAAATAACACCGCTCTTTTTGCGTCGAATATTAAAAAAAGATACGAGAGAGATATTCGCACTAGAATAGTTTTTTAACATGGATAAGTAATCCTTAAACAATCCACTTTTTGTCGATGTCCAAACAATCAGATTGTAATGTGGGAAACTGCTCGAAGTTTCACACGTCAAGTCTTCTCAACCAGAATATATTGTAAGTGCGAGTAACACATTGTTCCAGCAGCCAAATATTTTTGGAGCCGTGGGAATCGAACCTGAGTACTGAGTTATTTTTCGACTACATTGTTTTTGTGACATTTTAATTTCGCTCTTTTGGTTGCATCCTTCATGCTGTTTTGGAGCCCGAGTTTAGGAATTGTAATTATAGATATATAGATAAATTATTTCTTTGATGCTATAACACACATAATTACTACTATAAAAAATGATATGCCAGCAAAAAATAGGTAACTTCCTGCATAATTTTAAATGTGTGTTACAGCAATACAACAAGATATACATTAAAAAAAAACTAAAGACCTTTCATTAGAGACCCCAGTCGAGATCGGAACAAAAAAAAATACTCTCTTTTTTGCATGTAACATTTGTTAAATACATTTTTTACATACACAATGTAGCATTTGTAGCCTGTGTCAACCTGACAATAATGACATATCGGAATTTGTGGAAATTAGACAAGCGATTCGGATGCTCCATTGGAACAGACATACATATATACATTCATAGACTGCTAAAATCATTACTCTTCCTCTTGTCTTTGTCGATGTGGAGTATAAATGGCACAGCTCAGTAGTATGTTTTCATTAAATATTAAGACTTATTTTACTTATGGAATATGATACTTACGAGTATATTTGTAAAATTCGTAACGTTGGATAATAACATAATATGCTACATTTTTATTCTAGGTTAAAATCGTCTTAGTAAAAAAATTTCTTACTGGCTGACAAGAAGTTTTATATGAAAAATGTCACATTCAAGATATTGTCTTTGTGTTGTCATGGTGCAATCTTTTCGTTATTACAAATATAAAAAAATTATTCAATATAAACTGAATTTCTGAAATGTTTACGTAGTATTATTATTTGTAGATGTGTTATATATCTTACATTGGTTTTCGAGAATTTGATTATAAATTTAAAGTTTACTAAATAAACTTTTTAATTATATTGTTTTTATTTTATTGTTACTTAATATGTCTTCAGACTTATAATAATTAAAAGATTAATTTACTAAGTAAATAATAAAATCGTGTAAGTACCATTTTATGAGGCAATAAATAAATAAAAATAGAAAAGTGAATTTTAAGTAAGATAAACTTAATCTAACTTGTCGACGAAAATCACTTAAGTAAAGTTTTATCTTTAAACCAGTAGGCAAAATAAAGTAATGTGTCTTATAAAAAGCCAAAGCTTTCTTTACAAAAGCTTCGAAATCCTTGCGAATACCTGTACGGCTTATAAGAATTTTAAGCATCCAACAAAAATAAATAAAATGTTCGCACTATCGGCTAACCAACTTAGACGTCACTTAAACACAACTTAAAAACATTGTCACATATTTACTACCTCACTTTTAAGTCAAGAATTTGTATTTTTCCTTGATTTTTGGTCGGAAATTCGATGTAAGTTACGATTAAGTTGGGGTTAAGTTACGCAAAAGCGCAGCGTCCGTTCGCTTTAGTGGACCACGCGAGACTGCCTTAGGACCAAGTTGAGTCACTTGATTCAACTTAGCGCTAAAGGTCATATTTGTGATACACAGGACCTACTACATCTTCTATAGTCTCAAAAATATAAAGTTACAAAAAAGTTACACAACGTGGAAGGAACATACCTGTGATAAATCGAACCATAGGCTCTACTAGATCATTATAGTATAAAAATAATAAAAAAACAGTCAAAAAACACCAAAAAAGCTACACACTTTTGTATGGAAATGCGGATGTTTTGTTTAAATATTTGACTATTATTTTAATTTTATTGTACTATAGGGATCTAGTGTAGCCTGTGGTTCGATTTATTACGGGTATGTCCCTTCCACGTTGCATAATGTTATCAAAATTTTGAAAACATGGTAAATCTCTTTGTCAAAAGTCTCCCAGATTAAATAAAATATTAAATTAGGTTACCTAAATAGATGTGTTTTTGCAATGCATAAAACATTCCACAATTAAGACGAAGTAGTAGCTAAAGTGGCGCCCTCATTTGAAATAAATTCTTTAAAATTAAATATGGTGATAATTAAAAATTTGATTTGTATAAATGTCTAGGAAGACCTTTAAACTATTTTATGAAAAACCTTTGGAAGTAATATTGGTAGTCCGTCTGGTTTTAAAACTGTTTTTCACCAAAAGTGGCCACTTATGGTGAAAAACAGTTTTAAAACTATAGGGACTATTGGTAATAATTTCAAAGGTTACTCATAAAATAGTTTAATGGTCTTCCTAGACATTCATACAAATCAAATTTTTAATTACCACCATATTTAATTTTAAAGAATTTATTTCAAATGAGGGCGCCACTTTTGCTACTACTTCGTCTTAAGTAGATAATCTATGTATAAGAATTAGGTAAGCACATCACGCCATGCTAAGTCTATTTAGTTGAACGCAGTGCCTGTCCGGACCACGTAGCAAATTCTATCGTGAGGCCGTTTCTAGGGTTTTAAGTTAGTTAGGGTAGTAAACAAAAAACTAAATTGTTACAAATCAACTTTTCTACATTGAATATTTGCAAATTTAGGTATATTTTTTTTATTATTGATGTAGATTTTGACACCAATATTTGTCTATTGGGCGATTGTCTCTCTTTTGTAGCCACGGTTAGGTAGCATTTATAAAAAAAAAACGCGCAGTCCCTCTTTTCGCGGGGTCCGTATCCATTGCTACTTTTGCTTTTAGGCTAACCGGCACTGGTTAAACGGGACAGACAGAGCCTTTGGCCGTAACCGACTGCAAAAGCCACATTTAGCGTGATATTGAAACGAATATAAATTTAAATTCGTTTAATATTAGCTTCGAGCACAACACAATGGGCCCGCCCCCGCGCAGGTATGAGCGATTAGTTCCAGAGCTATTGTATTCCATTACAGATTGATTCAGATCACTTTTTATTTTTTGACGACCTCCGTGGCGTAGTGGTCACCATGCTAGTCCGCCACCCAGAGGTCCCGGGTTCGATCCCCGGTCAGGGCAAGTTGGAAAAGGGCATTTTTCAAATTGTCTTGGGTCTTGGATGTTTATCTATATATGTATTTGTTATAAAATATAGTTTCGTTGAGTAAGTATCCCATAACACAAGTCTGGAACTTACTTTGGGGCTAGCTGAATCAGTGTTATTTGTCCCTATATATATATATTTTTGATATATGATAAAAATATTACACAATTGAATATTACACAAATACATTAATCAACTTTTTATATTATACTTTATATATATATATATATATATATATATATATATATATATATATATAATATATTATATATATATATATACATATTATATATAAAACAATATATTTTTATTCCCTTTAGTAGCAAATGTTTTACTCATATGTTATTGAACAATCTGTAAATAAAGTAGTAAAAAACACTGTTTAGTCTGTAAGATTGGTAACACTGTATTTTGTAGCTATTTGTTGTTCCGTTATACTATCATAACTTTTAAATAGTTAGTATTCTGTGGAGTTGTTACTCAAAAATATCACTTGATAATTGATAATTTTTTTGACAATTAATAATTTATTTTTTCATTTCGATTTCATAATAGTAAAAGTTTACTTAGTAAAAGAAGGCGTATTTACTGTGGTTATTAAGGATTTAATTTAGCAAATAAAATAAAAAAAACGTGCATATTATTTTATGGGATCGCCACAAGAGAAGAAAGTGTTTTTAATTTATTTAAGTTTAAAGTGTTTTTGTTCTGTAATTAATAAATATAAAACAGAATATGACTATTTCATGATTAAAAAAACAAAAAAATACTTAGCTTTTGTGCAAAGAAAAAACTCCGAATATATCCAATTGGAAGGTCTTTGATCTGTTAATAACAAGTCTTCGCTTGAAAAGGAAATTAGTAGGCAGGTAAAATATTTTTCTTTAAATCAATATCATTAAAAATCAATTTTCTTTATCAAGTCTGCTCTATTTTGTGTTCATTGATATTTTGATCACATTATTTGAATAAATTATTTAGGGAAAAATCTCACTGATTGGGCTAGTTCCAAAATAAACTTGTTTTATGGTTGTGGTATACTGACTCAACGATACTATCTAGACACGCGGCAGCGTGTCAGAGCCAAGTTCAAAGAAAGGAACTGGCAACGCAGCAGCCGTGTGTATACACGAACCACTACTTTTGACCCATTCACAACTTAAAACATATGTAACCTTTGAAATCTTGACAATCGTGTTCAGATGGACGTTACTTATACCGATAACGAGAAAGCATTGACAAGGTTAACCATGAGATACTTCTAAACAAACTCGCGTACAATAGTAAGTGTACGTGGTAACATACGTGGTAGGTACTTTGGTTTAAATCCTACATACAAAATAGGAGTCGCAGATCTTAATGGTTAATGGTTATCAATCTAATATGGAGCGTGTTACTTCTGGAGTCTCTCAAGGTTCCATACTGGGTCCGCTTTTATTCATATTATTCATCAATGACATCAAATCTTGCTTCCAAAATTCTAAATTTCTAAAGTACGCAGATGATCTGAAGGTCTATAAACCTATTAAATCTTTAAATGACTGCATTGCTCTCCAAGGGGACCTGGATAGGCTCTCAGATTACTGCAATGTTAATAAACTACACCTCAGCCTCACCAAATGTCTCTTCATTCGTTTTATTTTGATATTAAACAATTTAACTTTAATTATAACCTATGCAACTCTCCTCTAACTCAAGTAACTTATGTGACATATCTTGGTATCGTCCTCGATGATGAACTGTGCCTAGACACTCATGTTCAGACTATTACTGGAAAAGCCTTTAAAATGTTCGGATTTGTACTGAGATCCGCATCTTAATTTAAAAAAAAAACCATCTAAATACCCCTATTCATATAAAGCCCTAGTTAGATCAAAACTTGAGTACGCTGTTTCAGTGTGGAATCCTTTCTCTAGCCATTGAGATTATATTTCAATTAATCTATTTTATAAAGTTCCAAACAAAATTATACGAACAAGCATTTCTTTTTTCTGATACTTCTGTGCAAAAATTAATGATATCCCACCAAAATATAAATGTGAAAATGGCAGTAAAGTTCAAAATCCGACAAAAGAATTGAGATCTAAACGTTGGACGACCTCCATGGCGTAGTGGTCACTATGCTAGTCCGCCACCCAGAGGTTCCGGGTTCGATCCCTGGTCAGGGCAAGTTGGAAAATGGCCTTTTTAAAATTGTCCTGGGTCTTGGATATTTATCTATATATGTATTTGTAATAAAATATAGTATCGTTGAGTTAGTATCCCATAACACAAGTCTCGAACTTACTTTGGGGCTAGCTCAATCAGTGTAATTTGTCCCTATAGATTTATTTATTATTATTTATACATGACTAGGAGCGTGATAGGCCTATGTTCTTCAATAGGATGTTATCTCCCTTTTCAAAGAACAGGAGCACCACGCCCCTGTTCCACGCTTCTGGCGTTACGCCCTCGAGCAGAACAGAATTAAAGAGCCTCTGAAGGACTTTCAGTACCGGCGTTCCGCCCGCTTTCAGGAGCTCTGCTCATCCTCGCCTGGCGCCTGGTTGTTTTTGAGCTGTTTGAGGGCCATCCTAATCTCGCACAGGCTGATATCGGGCAGGTGTCGGGACTGTCCGATCAGCTTGGCTCTTGGGTCTTTAGCCATTTGTTCGCTGGGTTGCGAAACGGAAGTATACAGCTGTCCATAAAACCTCTCGATCTCTGCCAGAACCCCTTCCTTAGTCGACACCACGCCACCGTCCTCCGTCTTCAACTTCATCAATCGGCTTTGCCCAAACGACATAGCTCTTGCGAACACTGGAGCCTTTGTTCTGCTCGATCGTCTCTCATTTAGTATTAAAAGAGCGGATGTCGTGTCTCAAGGACTTTTGTATACGTCTGTTGAGCTGCCGATATGATTCAGCAGCTTCGGAGGTCTGCAGCGGCCTTGATCGTCGTTCTGCCATTAAGTCTAGGGTCTGAGCAGAGATTTTCTGAGGTTTTCGTTTGGGACGGGACGTAAACATCTTCGATCCCACCGCTTGGACAGCTTCTACAAAACCTTGATGAACTTGATGAACAAGATGACTTTACTTGATAGCAATTATCGAAAAACGAAAACTAATTGCGTCTTATCATACAAATTCCATTTGGAAGAGCGCCGATTTGTATGGAAGCCGATTATTTTTCCGTATTTGATGATTGTTTTTTTAGATAGCAGTACGGAATTATGGACTAAACTAGCTCCATATATATTGCCGGTGTTCAAAAAGTTACCCTGTAGAAGAAGTGTATATCGTGTCGTGTAGAGAAGTGTTGTTTTTCGTGTGTGTAAGTGGCCAACACTGGTGTCAGATTCTCAAGACATTGACATGCTTGACGACTGCCATACAATGATAACAGCCAGGACGAAAGAGCTCGAATTTTTTTATGTGGTGGCATCCAAGTGTGGACCACGCCCGGTGTCGCTTTACTTGTGAAAGCACTCTTAATGCGCACTACCGCTGGGGCCACTGAGCTCTTCGATGTAGAGTAGTGAATGGCAAAGTATTCGAACGGACTTTAGTATCTACTTTGTCCCGGAAAGGGATAAAGTTATGGAGAAACGGTCATAAAACGTTACAATGATGGAAAGGCAGTTCTTACAGGTAATTAGCATAGACTTATGAATATTCAGATGTGTTTGCAGTGAAACTTGTGCGGGGACACGATTGTAGAAATATCTATGTGGCAGATTCTAAACGTGTTTATATAAATTAAGAACCTTAAGACGAAGTGGTAGCTAAAGTGGCGCCCTCATTTGAAATAAATTGTTTAAAACTAAATATGGTGATAATTAATAATTTGATTTGTATGAATGTCTAGCATGACCTTTAAACTATTTTATGAATAACCTTTGAAATTATTACTAACAGTCCGTCTAGTTTTAAAACTGTTTTTCGCCAAAAGTGGCCACTTTTGGCGAAAAACAGTTTTAAAACTAGACGGACTACCAATATTACTTTCAAAGGTTATTCATAAATAAAATAGTTTAAAGGTCTTTCTAGACATTCATACAAATCAAATTTTTAATTATCACCATATTTAGTTTTAAACAATTTATTTCAAATGGGGGCGCCACTTCAGCTACCACTTCGTCTTAAGGGCTATACCTGAATTTTCCGGGGTCCAGTGCTGCCCCCATTTGAAATAAATCATTTGATAGTAAACAGACAGAGACATCATTTAAAATTTTGTCTTGCAGGCACTAGCTAACCCTTAAAACTATTTTATAAACTACTGTTTACATTAGTAAGTGAGAACGTATAGCTTTTCTACGCACATACGCAAAAAGTGGCCGTTTTTCGCAATTGTGCGTACAAAAGCTTCACGTTCTCACTTTAAATTGTAAACAGTAGTTCTAAAATAGTTTGAAGGGTTTTCTTGTGCCTGGTCAAGACAAAATGTCAAACGGTGTCTCCGTTTCCTATCAAATGATTTATTTTAAATGGGGGCAGCACTGGACCCCGAAAAATTCAGGTGTAACCTAAAATATTTGCCTCCATATCAGGTGACTTGCAATAGATACTAAAGACCAGAGCATGGTCAAATAGTACCAAAACCAAATATATTCTAAGCGTTATGGAACACGCTCTTTGCTTTCTTCTCCAGTTTTCTCTGCTCGCGTTTGTTCTTCGTTTTCTCCGTTTTACGGAGAAGGTCAAGAAGGCACCTACTATATGACCTGAGGATAATGAAATAGAACAAAACATACCTACGTTGGCGTAGACGTACCTGCCTGCTGTGATAGTACTCGTACGAGTTAAGAATATACCCTTACCCTAGACCAACCTAGATAATTCCATACAAACGTAAGTAGGTAGTCTATAGTTTTTATTTTTTGACGACTTATCAGATTTTGGCAAAATGTTGCAACTATGTAATAATCATTTTGTAACTTGCAGAATTTATAGAAATTGCATGTGCAATTTCTGTAAAGTTACTAAGTTATATGTATCTATAGTACAAAAATGTTTTGAAGTCCGCCATTTTTGTTCAACTTATTTGCGTCGCATTGTACGTTTGTATGAAAGTCAAGGGCGAGACTGTAGGGGATAGGAAAAAGCGTGAAAAGGGGAGGGACCCCATCACCTTATAAACATTATTATTTCTCTTCCTTATCACTAGATGGCGCTATAGCTATTAATTATAACATTAAAATCTTTTATTAACGTTTTTTTAAGAAAGTAGTACTATAATTAATTAAATATGACTTATACGAAATGCAATAAATAGTTATTTTTAAAGCATATTCAACACTTTCTTTGTCACTTTTTTGCTAGTCGTGTGTGCCGCCATCTCTGTGTGCCTACCCGAAACTCTGGTTTTGCTTACATTCGGGCCCTCCAATCGTTTCTATGACGTCGGGTATCTGTTACGTTTGTAATAATATTATCTTTGGCGCAGGGCATAGCACTACTTACCTTTCTCTTCTCGAAGCGTTTTGTCGTATTTTAAACACCAATTACTTTTTCGGAGCAATTTCAGTCCATGATACTAAACTATTTTCTGTAAAATATTATATCGATATCGAAAAAAATCACCTTTCCTTACAAAATCCGTTTAGTTGAGTGCTGAAATGTATGGAAGGCCGAATCTGTATTTTCGTTTTTCGATAGTGGTTTATATGAAAAGTAGTTCAATTAATCCATAAAATAAAACGATAGTCGTCCGATAGTGACGTTCTATTTCTATGTGAAACCAAATAAGACTTTATCATCATACATTTAAGCTCAATGTTGCTTGACACTGAAACGCAGATACGCCGTTGCGTCCGTCTTGTGAACCGCTTTTTGAGTAACCCCCCAGTTTCATGGACTCAACTAGCACCAACGAGGATATCGATGTTAAAAAGTAACCCCGTAGATGCAGTCTGGATATATTTTATAACCAAAGCATGAATGCCGTGTAATTAGAAATTACAAACATAAAGTAAATCAAAACAGGCCTAACGAGGTCTGATCTAACGGCTTGCGCGCACGCACATGCTAATGTATATCTTTCCGTCTGTGCTGAGTTATTGGTTGCTCATGGATTGGACTGGTTGGTTTGGTTTTAGAGATACAGAGTAATTAAATATGTAGCTATTGATGGCGAGTTTAGTTAAACTTACAATAAATACTCTTTTATTGCACAAAAAAAAAACAGGTCATAATTATCTTAAAAAATTATAAAAGCGCTATGTAAAGGCGGCAAATGCAACCTCGACGAAAAGGTGATAGGAAATTAGGTAGTGCGGGGCCAGAATATTTATTCTTAAACATATTTATATTTTCTCTAAAAGTTAAACAATAATATATAAATGAACTAACAATGAAGCAGAAATGTAGCTATAAATAAAATACCAAGACCAACAAGACAAGATCAAAGCCAAGTATATTAGCGCCATTTGAATGATGTTCAAATCGAGAACTAACATTGTAGTTATAACGCCATCTACATTTCTTTACCGTAAATTTGTGTCTGCTATTCGATAATAGATGGCAGTAAATGTCGAAACACTTTTTATTCTAGCTACTCATTAACAGGTGGCGCCTCAATACACATATAAAAAAAGCTATAAATAATTATATTTTATTCATAATAATTATATAATTATAATAATGTTAGACATGAGATATAAATGATCTAAAATTTTCCTTTTTTTAGAAAACATTACCTACTGCATTAAGTAGGTAAGTACCATAGGTACATCATGCTGGCATGGAGAAAAAACAGGTATTCAAAATACTTTTTTCTGTGTCTTGTCTTTAGAGCTAAAAAGAGGTACCTATGTAAAATGCTCTCTTATTATCTCTTTTCTCTCTTATTTATTTTTTCCTGCATATCATCGATCATAAAGAGTCTTCATACCCAAATAGGTACAGCGCGTATGTAGATAACGCACTTAGGTCATCTGATACTGATCTACTAAGCCTACGCGTCGAAAATTTTTTTGCCATAATTTTGACTCTAAGAATATTTTCCCATCACAAATCAAACAGGATGGCGTCCTTCCTACGCTTAACTTGTTTATTTTCAAGACGCGCCATATGGCTGCAGGTAGCTAGAGCACAGACAGACGAACCACAGAAGTGAAACGCTATAATAGTATTTTATGCAACAGTTGTATAAGAAGGTTCATAAAATGCGAGTGGCGCAAGTTACGCCGCGCAGTTACGTAAGGAGACGCCATCGAGCATTTTTTGACATACTTATACAACGTTGCATACAATACTTTTTCTACGACTACATTTACTAAAATAAATACAAAAATAAACAAAGAAAAGTACGAAATACTACCATATGTTTGGTAGATACTAGGTATCTATGGGAGACTTAATTTTTTTATTGATTTATTCCTAGTGACCAAAAGTGCCATTTTTGAAACATGGAGTCACTTAAACGAATGTTTTTCATACAAAAAACCGTTTGTTCAGTGACTCCATGTTTGAAAAATGGCACCATATGTTAAAATAACGATTTTATTATATTGGCAGTATGGTAGATCTAAAAAAAAAGTTATATAATCTATGGCTAGGAGTACGTTTTGGCGAAATAACGACACATGTGCTATTATATTAGGAATAGACTATAGACTTTACTGAAATCATATTATCTATGTTCTTATATTAGTGTTCGGGGCCATTTAAAAGACAGACAGATAACATTACAGGAGTAGAAAAAGATATAAACAATGCGACACAAATAAGTTGAACAAAAATGGCGGACTTCAAAGCATTTATGCGTTTCTTATAATAGATTAAGCTCAGCTCAGAGCAAAATATAGGCATTGTTTCATTGAAATCTGATATCAGGAAAACTAAAAATTGCCATTTTTTAAAGATTTCACGCGAGAAGTTGCGGGCACCAGCTAGTATGGAATAAACTAAAAGTCGTGAAAACGTATCCTACCTGATCCTGTACTTGAATTACTGGTCATTGACTTCTCTATTCTAGATATTTTATTTATGTCAGAGGAACGCGTACAAAAACCCTTGCGTGCCGCATTGACTCATTGCAATTTGGAATTTCGACTAGGTTGCCAACCCGACATTGTCCACATGTCGTGTGTGGTATCTGCGTTCTACGGTAGACCATAATGAATAATGACACACCCATTTTCCTGTTTCCATTTTTGACGATATGATAACTGTTTTAAAACTTATATTAATAAAATAACATAAATAGGCAGCAGACTTTCCTCCATTTTATAACTATTTTTTCCGATTTGGTGCTCAGCAACATTTTTAGCCCGCAACAACGTACTATTATAAGCATAGGCACAGAATTAATATTTACATACTCAAACATCAGGAACTCATAGGCCACGTTTCCCGTCCCCGCACCTCTCCCCCGTTCTCGCCTTCTCGAGTGTGTCGAGGGCAAACGCACACATATTGACGTGTGCACGGATGTAGTTTTTTTTATAGTTGTACAGGTTAGGGCAAAAGATATGTATCAGTTTTGAATAGCAACAGAAGAAAAAAATCCTACCGTACCGTACCTATCCTACCGTAACTCGGTTCCTTTTATTCAGTTTATTTCATAATCATAATCATATCTTTATTTGCTAAAAACGTGGTAATATAGGTCTTACAATACATATTAAAGAACAAACATGTTTTGTTCGTAGTAATACCATGCAAATATTAGTAGTCCAAGAATTGTCTGAGGCTATAAAATTTTTTGTCAACATGGCATTTATACATTTTTTTCTTAAAGAGCCTGACATTTAAAATCTTTAATTCTTCTGACAATTTGTTGAATATTAGTATACACATACAACTACTTCTGAATTTTTCAAATTTAGGAGCAACGTCTATTCGGATTTCTAGTATTACGGTGATATAAATCTCTAGCTTTTTTAAACAGTGATTTATGCTTATAGACAAACCTGCATACTTCATAAACATAAAGTGATGGCAGAGGCAATAGACTAAGGTTTTTAAAAAATGGTTTGCAAGATTTACGTGGTGGTGGTATAATGCTATTATACATCGAGTTTTGAAAATTATATCAGCAAGATGGCGGGAAATCTTCAACAACCTTCCGTTGGAATTTTGTTTTAGCCTGAACTGGAAAAATTGTGCGAGGAAACCAATTTGAGAGACACATCGTTTGGCGACAGCACACACAGTTCGAATTTCAATGATGAAATTGAGACAAATGTTCTCTGCGCGACTGGTTTCTCTGGTGGTTTGGGGTGGCCTCCACGCTCACCAAATTAAAGCATTTGATGACTTTTTCCTTTGGGGTTACCTAAAATAATAGTGTTTAAATATAGTCCTCACACTTTGGAGGAACTTAAGATGAGAATAAGAGCGGAAATAACTGCCATACCCACTCAAATGTGCCGAAAGGTTGTTGAAGATTTCAGAAATCGCCTTCATCAGTGCATCGCTGCTGATGGCCGCCATCTTGCTGATGTAATTTTAAAACTTGATGTAACAAATGGCATTGTATACTGAATTGAATAAAAAGAAACCACTCTACTGTAAGTGGTTTCTTTTTCTTTTACTGCCCTTCAAAACTGGTGCGTATGTCTGGCCCCACCCTGTAGTTGGATTATACTACTGTGGCATAGGCCTCCCTTTTTTCGTGCTATTTGATATGGTTATAATTAGTTATAATATAAGCTATAGTTACTGTGGTAACCTACTTATACTATGGTTTTTACCCGACTGCGCCAGAAGGAGGGTTAAGTTTTTCGAGAGTATGTATGTATGTTTAATTGTTTGGCACGCTCTGCAGCCTGAATGGCTTGATGGATTTTAGCTTGAGAGGTGTTGTTAGATTCGTATTTACTGTGAGAGTGACACGGGGTATAAAAAAAATAAAACAAAAAAAATGGCAGTTGGGTTTTTGTTTTTGTAATAATTACTTGTTTCTCATATCATTACATGATTAATAAGTTAAAAAAAAAATTGTAGTACAAACTGTTATTGTGAGGACTATAAGTACTTATCTAGATAAATGCAAAGCCTTAACTCGATGGGGTTGCGTCGTTTTCTTACACATACGAGTACCTATGGTGACCTTCCGGCTCCATCGTCAGATCAGCTTCTTCTTACAATAAAATTGCATTGTCATCCGATTTATAGCGCAAAATTCCAGCTCATTCGGTTGAGGATAATAATTTAACTCGCTCTTTCCAACAACTCAGAAACTTTATTCTAAACGTCAAAACAAATATTCTCTATGGGAGCAAACCAGTCCCTCCCGGCAGCACCCGTTCACGAGTTGACGCACGGATCAGCCATTGTTACACTCAACTATATTAGAGGGAATCCAACGACCCGAACAGCGACGCCACCACCGGATTGGACATTTTAGTGAGCATGAAAAACCCGAACTCGCAGACCTTGTCAACAGAAAATATTAGTTATATGTTGGTCATAGTAAGCATATTATGGTAACAGAAAATGCAGCTATTTTATGTTTTATGTGTAGAGTGTAATGGAAAATGTTTAGGAAGTATCCACGAGTTTTTATCTCTTAAATAATCATTGATAGTATAGTATGCATTATTCAATAAAACTTTTTCAACATATATTTTAAATTTTTCCAATGGTAGGTTAACGATCGCTTCGGGAAGTTTATTAAATAATGTTATACCTAGACCTAAGAGTGACTTTCTAGTTTAGCAAGTCGAAATTTAGGCGTATGAAGCTGTTTTTTGTTGCGAGTATTATAACTGTGAACATCACTATTTTTCTTGAAATTATTTAACCTAGATTTAACAAACAGAAGATTGTCGTAAATAAATTGAGATGTCACAGTAAGAATGTTTATAGATTTAAATAACTCTTTTAAGGAATTGCGTGATTTTAGTCCGTAGATCGACCGAATTGCTCTCTTTTGTAGCACAGAGATAGCATGTATGTTAGCCGTTTTACCCTATAAGAGCAAGCCATATGACATTATGCTGTGATAATAACTAAAGTATACTAGCCTAGCAGTTTCAACGTTAGTACACCGTCTGACCCTCCTCACAGCATATGCTGCCGAACTTAGTTTCTTGGCAGTGGCCTCAATATATTTATCCCATTTTAAGTACCAGTCTACAGTTATGCCTAAAAATTTGGTGTTGGGTACCCATTCTAGATCTTGGCCATTGAGACTCAAAGGTATGTGAGTCACAACACATACCTTTGAGTTTGAAAAAACATCATTCACCTTACTCTTTTACAAGTCATTTAAGTTCTGAGTTTAGTTAGTATCCTATAACACAGTCTCAAACTTACTTTGGGGCTAGCTCAATCAGTGTTATTTGTCCCTGTATATTTATTTATTTAGTTTAGTTGTTTTTTTTTTAATGTATACATTCACTTTTAGTAATTGTCTTGCATTTTTCCTTTTGTTCCTTTAAAAAAGAAAAACATTTATTTATCTTAAGATGTTTGTATCACTTGATAATTGTCAATTTGTCTTTAGATTTTATCGTAATGGTTATTGACGTCAAATATCATTTACTTTCAGCTAAGTTTATTACTTTTCTATAATAATTATTAGATACTTTCTTGATACAAAACTGTTTTTCCACTTTTATCTCATAGATAGTGGGATTAACGGTACATTTTCGTTAAGTCTTGCTATTTGCTATGCAGATGTTAAACACAATAGACTGAGATTAGTGTTAAAACTCAGGTAAAACGGGTGAAACCGTAAAATTGAACTTTGGAATAAAAAGCCGAATTTTGCTTATCTTATGGAAGATTGAAACGGGACTTTCAACTCTTTTATTTATTTATTGCCAACATTATTGTTAGAGGAAGACCGAGGAAGAAGATTTTCCAAAAAAATAAAGTTAAATTAGGAGTAAGGTCCTACCGAGGCTAAAGGATAGCATAGAGAAGAGAGGAATGCATAGACAGCTCCATTTAACTCCACTGACAAGCTCTTAAATTGCAATAAGATGTTCTTACACGGAAAATGTATACAGAGAATACATATAAGTTATATAAATTTTCAAAACGATTTGATAACCTCCTTCTTTTTTGAAGTCGGTTAAAGAGTTAACCAAACGCACTGCTTATCTCAAAAGAGATTGAACTGATTGATTGTGAAAATTTAGTCTTTTCCTTTAATCAGTTTTTGCGATCGGCCTGAGAAGCAACATTTACTATCGTTTGTTTTTTATTTTCTCTCAGACAGCATGTGGAAGCAAGCCGAGCATTTTGTGCTTGTTACCTTCTTTAACATAGTATAGACAGACAAATATATATTTCAACGATTAGAATACGTATTTAGCTAGGTCTATAAGCATAGTTGTGTTAGTATGCATAGTCGAGGGCAGCTACCGGACACCCCTTACTTTAAAGGCCGTACGGCAGTGACGTGCACTGCTATTTTTATAGGGAAAGCCCTGTGATCAGTGCCTACCGTATAAGATATGAAGCCGTTCTTGTAAATTAGGTAGGATTACCTAAATTACAAGAACGGCTCCATATCGAAGAAAATAGGTATATTTCTCACTTTGCTGTCATTATTAGGTTGGCTCAGGGTAGACAAATTTCTATTTTTCTGTATGGAGTGCACGCTTCTGCCTTACGGTATAGGAGGGTAACTTAGATCTGCCCCCGACTGTACTCGCTAACCTAGGTATGGTTTTATTGCGTTCAAAAACCAATATCACCTAACACTTGAGAATATCGTTTCTGCATAACAACAGCACCATAGACACCCTTGCCCCAGTCCAGTCTGCAAAACTACCAAACAATTGTATCGCAATCAAAATCCAAAACGTCCCGTATTTGAAGCGAAAATGGCCTCACCTCCCAGGAATCAAGAAAAAAGTTAGAACTGAACCAGTCAGGCGGAACGTGGGACCACTACCCGCATGCCAACACACACACTATCAGCTGATTTACATTATAATCTACACAAACAAAACTCTACCTTAAGTCAACACATATAAAGGTTATAATAATTGTAAAGATTGTCCATTGATACTGGCTGGCATGGGATAGACAAAGAAGAATCGACTTTATATAGAAAAGTTGATGGTTGACTATGGAAAGAACTGGTTTGAATTTCGAATGATGTCACACAAGAATCTGCGTGTAAAGCTGTGGACACACTTGACGTTAATTAATCGTATGATTAAAGTGCATTTTATCTACCTAATTTATCAGTAGATTAAAGAAATGAAATAAAATTAGATTTAAGTATTTTAATTTGTGGGATAGATGTTAAGAATAATATAAATTAGGTATTTGAATCGATGTTTATTGTTTAAGTATGCTTATTTTAATCAAAACTATCTTTAGGAACGAGGCTGAACTTATTCAGTACAATGAAGTTAAGTGCATTATTATCGTCAACAGATTGGTATTTTAAAGCCTTTTCTATTTATTGATGATGTAAACTTATATTTGAGTAAAAGTAAGAATATTTTTTTATTAAAATTAAGTGCTACGTCTTTGTAGGCGTCTTCGTAGCTTTGTGGCTACGACGCGCCTACGACCACTACGAAATTAAATATGTACAAACATGTTATTATTATGTTTTATTTTATCCTTTGGGCAGGTGAACGTGAATACTTTTTCTTTTCCAAAATTAATTTCCTTTGCGTGTGTTTTGGTATTGCGACACTTGGTTTTGTCTACCGCAAGGATTAAAGACGTGATGGTAAAGGTTCGGCGATCCAGGTTAATTTTATTTAAATAGGTACATACCCTTATTGGATTAAGTAACTTGTGTATCCCTAACTTTACTTGCGTGTTTGTGTACGGTCTACCTGTACCTTTACATGTGTGCTTAAATGGACGGTTCGAATTTTAAAATTATATTTTGGAGTTCATTACGATGATATTCTGTTTTTATATTTCAGAAAAGGAAAGTTGTGCTGCCAGTTCTGTGGTAGTATTTTAAAGGAGTTCTCATTCCGATATATATAAAAATGAGGTATTTTTATATGACAACTTTTTACTGTATAAGTACAAAGCCGCCGAAATTTTGAAGTAACGTTTGGTGCAATTTTGTTCTGTATAGGTAGGGGTTTCTCATTTTATCACTTTAACTAAATTGAGGACATCTTAATTTTTTTTTAGTTTACATTTTTAGAAAAGTGGGCGTAGTTATTCTTACTTGAAATATTATGTTATTTAAAAGGTAACAGTTGACATAGACAGCCGATCCCAAATAGGGAAGTGACGAGATAAATGATGATGAGGATAAAATATGTATATGTTAATTGTCAATTGGGAAGAGATTCAAAGAGAGTGCGGAAGACAATATAAGTAATAAGTATATCTATATAGTACATAATTAATAGTTTATAATTATACATAAATCGCTTTCCATCAATTATTCACTATCTGCTATTTTCCAACAAGTCAAATCAGATACTTTTTTATAAACGTCAAACCAAACATACTCTATGGGATTTGTATGAAATACAGGCAGATGACGTCATAGTTTCTTAGAGTCAAATTATGGAGGGTAAATGGAAGGAGAACTATCTTATATGGGGGATATTTGAAAAAGTGTCCAGCTGTACGCAGTAAATAACAGTTGAAAAATCCTCCAAGAGTGGCGCTAGCTGCAGCAAAGGGTATGGAATGAATGTAGCCGTTGGTGACAAATTGAAGTTAGCCGAGTCACAGAATTACTGGGTTAAATAATTTTTGTGGCTAAATTAGTCAGCTAGTAAAAGTTAAATTTAATAAACGTTTCTTGTTTACGTTGTCCAATATATTTTGAAAAATATAACCTAAAATAGTAATTATGGCGCTTGATTTAAAATTTACCCTGTTGCTACTGTAGCGCCACCCTAATTTAACACATTTCAGCGGACACTTTTTACATACAGAGACAGTTCTCCTTCCATTTACCCTCCATAAGTCAAATAGCGCTCTTATTATCAGTTTTTCTGCAATAATAGTTCACAGACAAGTGACATTATTTTTCGACGTTTAATTTTTTTATCAGTACAAAATAATTTATTTTTAACCCAGTGCTTAACTTCCGTGCGTTACTTATATCTGTATGTCTGTTTGTATTTATACGATAAACTCAAAAACCACTGAGTAAATTTCGATGAGGTTTCCACTATATCTAGTATAAAGCATTTCTTCGCCTATACAAGAGCAAAGTGTTATTGGTTGGTAGTTTATTGCAAAGTTTAAATTCATTTTACTGCTATTTCTCAAAATCCCCAAGGAATCGCCAAACGTCATGTTTGTATGACATGATGCCATACAAAGAGATTTAAATAAATGGCATACAATTAATTGAATATGTTCAGTTTTGATGGATGCGAATCCCGAACTCCAAATCACTATAGAATACAGCAGAATCATTATAATACGCCATTGTTTACTTTATCTGCATTTTAGTTCAGAATTTTAAATGGTTGAATATTTTTAAGCAAGATTTTTTTTGTTATTTAGGTTTTTGTAATATTTATAAGAGAAATTCTAATCATGGTGGAAAATATATTAGATATAAAGCCACTATATTTAAATAGGTAAGTTATATATTTATTAAAGGAGTAAATTATTAATTTATTTTAAAATATCACAAAATAAGTAAAACAGAACATTTACAAGACAAATTAACAACTAAAGTTTTTGATGTATGTATTCCCAAAATGGTGGGCACATGTACAGAGATTAGTTTTATTCTTTGCACACGTACGGCAATACACACGGGAATTGATGATTACCATAGTCTATGGACTCTTGTAACACTGTAGAATTATTTCATGCTCATTTTGAAGAACCTTATGCTTTGCATTTTACAAAGATATTTATGGTGTTAATCTTATTTTAACAGAGTTCCCTTTTTGTATGACGTATTTGTTTGAGGTTGCGGAAACTGCATGAGAGAAAGTCTCTTACGAGTACATACTACTTATTCTATCTCGAAAATATGGTACCTACAAAGTTCAGTTTATTGCCGGAGAAAATAAAAACAAACGTCAAAAAGGTCCACAATTACACACGCCGAAAAATTCGAATTTCGAAAACCTGTTCCTAACAGTGTATCGCCATCTTCAATCCGCATTCTGGATTTGAATTCGAAATTCGAAATTCATATTTGGTTCGCTTGCGACTGGTCGCCCTTGTAATAGTTGGCCGGCGTTATCAAACGACCATTTTAGGTTGGTCTCCATTGAGATATTGTTGGTTCTTCTCATAGTAAGTATAGAGACCGTCGCGCAATGTGACAGGGTCTGTGATAAAATGGTCGAAGTCGTCGGCAAGTGCAGCGCGAACGAAAATATACGGCGCGCCGAGTTGTTTTGCCGCCTTATCACTTGGGGCAGAGAGTATTGAATTCCTTCCGATTGGTTTAATGCCTACGAATATAAACTTTTAGTTGCATCAGACAATGATAATGATGAATAAGAAAAATTGTACTTGTATCTCTTTGTCTTCTCGTTCGAAGCGGTGGTGGCCAAACAACTGTGGCTCCTCACAACCCACAACTTGTCGTATGTAGGTACGGTCCTTTTCAATTATCACCAAGTGCACCGTAATTTATTTGACAAATTAAATAAAAAATTAAGCCTGTAACTCAATCAAAGCTTGATGGATATAATACCTTCTTCATAATCAACATTTCCTAAAGACGCCAAGAAACTGTACTGTATCGTTTAATTTTTGTGTGTGTCGGTAGTGACAAATAAAAAATTTATCTATCTATCTATCAAACTCTTATCTCATTTCTCCGTATAAACTTCCAATCCAAGTCTAACGATAGATAGGTATGCAGGTACAGTACAGGAAAAAAGTAAATAAATCGTAAGTTTCATATTAAAAGCGGCATTTAAAGCACTTTTGTATAATTATAATGATGTGCTATTTTTATCTCGTTACTTTAATACCGTCCTTTTTTCTTATCCTATAACCTACAAATCATGTACTTTTTCTGTCACAGATTTTAGCTTTGTGCTCCTAGGAGCAACAAAGTGGTAGTGGTAAAAAAATATTTTCGTTATTTTCTTTTAATATATCCTCTGCAGTCAACTAGTCTATGAAGCGGGTGTGGAGGGCCGCGCGGGACGAAGGCGGGCTCTCGGTCCGCCAACTTAAAAATGCCGCCGCAGAGCCTCCGAATCGATACGACGCGCGTCACGTGCTGTCGGGCGCGACCAATAGCCGCGCTCGGGGGCCGGGCGGCGGGGGGACCGCGGCGAGGGGCGCCCGCCGCGCGCCCGGACAACCAGTGTACGAGAAACAGCCGCGTGGGACGGTCGCGCGCCGTCCGTTCCAACCAAAAACACGAGTTTCACCGAAAACCGGTCCGATGCTTCGTGTCATGTTATAGTGCAGTGCCGCCGCAATGAGTGCGTGGACGGAGGACATGATGTCCTGGCGCGACGAGCGTCTCGGCCTCACCGAATTACCGAGTACCAACAGGAGAAAACAACGCAGCGCGCCGTATAGGCTACATCGGCCGCATTTGCCCGCGCCTCACGTGCCCGAGCCGCCGCCGGAGCCTCAGGGAACGCATATATCGAGACTATATCCGGAGTTGCTAGCTTTAATATTCGAGAGACTACCGGTCAGAGACAGAGGACGAGCGGCCCAAGTTTGCCGCTCTTGGAGGGACGCCGCAGATAGAAGATCCGTTTGGCGAGGTGTCGAAGCTGCTTTACACCTCAGAAGACCAGCGCCAGTGCTATTTGCATCGCTAGCTAGAAGAGGAGTGCGGAAACTACAGGTACTTTCACTTAGAAGAGGCTTGAGAGACGCTGTTGCAGCCCTACCAGGCCTGGAATCATTATCACTCAGTGGCTGCTATAGTGTAACTGACGTAGCACTAGCCAGTGCATTTGCCGCAGAGCTTCCAGCATTGAGAAGACTGGATTTATCTTTGTGCAAACAAGTTACAGACTCTTCCCTCGGTAGAATAGCTCAGTCATTGAAGAACTTAGAAGAATTAGAACTTGGTGGTTGTTGCAACATAACAGACACAGGCTTACTTCTAATCGCCTGGGGTTTGAAAAAACTACGTCGTTTGAACCTACGGTCATGCTGGCATGTGAACGATGCAGGCATTGCTCATCTGTGTGGAGGAGGAGAAGCCAGAGGGACGCCCGATTTGGAGCATTTGGGATTACAAGACTGCCAAAGGTTAACGGATGAAGCGCTGAAACACGCAGCGACAGGTCTTCCTAATCTTAAGTCCATAAACCTATCATTCTGTGTAGCTGTCACAGACGCTGGTCTGAGACATCTGGCTCGACTGCCACATTTAGAGGACATTAATTTGAGAGCTTGTGATGGCGTTTCGGACGCTGGAGTGGCCCACCTAGCCGAAAGTGGCAGATTGCGAGCGTTGGATGTGTCTTTCTGCGATAAAGTTGGTGACGAAGCCCTATCACATGCTACTCTAGGACTGTCAGGATTGCGCTCACTATCTTTGAGTGCGTGTCGGTTGACAGATGAAGGTTTAGAACGAGTCGCCAGGTTATCACAACTAGAAACGCTAAATATAGGACAGTGTACAAGGGTCACAGACAGAGGCTTGAGGGCTCTGGGTGACGGACTACTAAATCTTAAAGCTATAGACTTATACGGTTGTACGTGTATAACGCCACAAGGCTTGGACCATATCGTGAAGTTGCCTCAGCTTAGTGTACTTAACCTCGGCCTGTGGCATGTGCGGTGACCACACACACACTAGTCTGTGTCTGCGTTTCTGCGTGTTTGTGTGAGTGAGACGGCCATGTTGAAGTGAAGGAGCGCCAAGGTTGTATACTCAGGACAGTGAATAAAGGAATTAACCAATTTTAAGATATAACGAATTATTGTTAGGAAGTGGGGTTGCTTTCTTCTAAATGTTCTGTTTTCGGCCAGTTAAGTTGTTGTTGAAATTTGTTGTATGTGGATTCTGTGATTTCAAATTGTGTTTTTTTGGTTGAGTTTCAAGGAAAGTTGCCCCAGCGCCTAGTCGCTGTATTGAGTCAGATCTTTTTAATTCCACCGTTTTTCCTTATCTGTTCAAACACTTTGTTTATGAATTTAGTTCGTGATGACGTAATAGAGATTAAGCTTCCTGTCTGCGAGAGAAATAACGTTAGAAAGATCTGTATTCAATATTATTGCTCCATTAGTTAGGTAGATATTTAGCCATTCTTCAAATTAAATGTTTTCAGTTCGACTTCATGCGAAAGTTAAATATAGGGATTGTTTAATGTAAGTTTTATATTGTTTTGAAGAAGTTTGGAGAAAATAAATGTCCAAGATGTAAGGCGTAGGTATAATAAGTATCTAATTTTCATTTCGAAATGTTGCTGGTCGGGGAGCATACCCCGAATAAAAATAGTTACATTTTTGACAAATAGCAATAAAATAAATGGTCTAGCTTAAAAACTTTGTATTAAAACTATTCTTATAAAATAAAAAAGTAAATTTTTACTACGCTGTTCAAAAAATTATCATATATCTTCGAATTTCTAAAAAAAAGTGCTTCCCTCTATCATTTTGATATTATAAACAAACTTAAATAATCAATTTATCAAATAGTTTTATTTTGTAGTCAAAAGTGTATGAAGCAAATGTATGTACCGACGAAAGGTCTAATTAAACAAATTGAAGTGTTTGAGAGTTTTTAATACATTTTTGGCCAAAACTGAAAGGAGAAATCTACTTTAGAACAACATTACGTCATGCAAAAAAAATATGACACAAAATCCAGCAAGCATGATAAAGGAGGACATTGATTTATACTGACCATTTATAATGTTCACTATTATCACATTTTTTCTTATAAAATGATCAAACCTTGACATACTTTTTCTTGTTGGGTAACGCTGTCATGGGTGAGGATTTTGTAGTTCATTACATCAAGGGCTCTGGCGAAAAGCGTATTATAATATTTTTATACGTAATAATGTGGGTTGACTGAGAGACCCTATGGTTAACTGGGAGAGAACGCTTTTAGCTTTCAGTCCACCAATTGTAAGCAATTGTTAACTGTGGAAAAATTAAGTTTTTAATAAATAAATAATGTGCTTAAACAAATGTTTATGGCAAATTCTATGAATTATGCATATATACTTAGCGTTGCTTATGTGGAGTTGAAAATTTAATTTTATAAAATAAAACTCCCTCTGTTTTGGTTAGCTTGTAACTTGATTGCAGGCCTTTCATAATTGTTTATTTTTTAAATCCTTAATTAAATGACCATGTTTAATTTTCAATAGTTTTGTTTCCAGTTTAATATGTGTTTTCAATTTGTTATTATTTTAATTATATGAAAAACCGGTGCTTTTTTAAAGTTTTAATTCAAACTTTTTCATCTTTATATTTCTTGATTGATTTAAATACAGCTTAAGTCGTATAAGTGTATTTGTTACTGTTTTCACTAACTTTCCTTCATTGCAGACTGACCCTCACTTTGTTTCATAAAAGTTAGTTATATTAATTATTATCCCAAAT
This sequence comes from Acrobasis suavella, assembly GCA_943193695.1. NCBI lineage: Eukaryota > Metazoa > Arthropoda > Insecta > Lepidoptera > Pyralidae > Acrobasis > Acrobasis suavella. The sequence continues at coordinate 4,295,510 of OW971950.1, forward strand.
AACGAAGATCTCGTTTATACGTAATTTGATATTATTTAGTGATTATTTTGTAATTTTTATAAACTGGCGCATGAGGTCGAACGGGATCCAAACGTTGTATACTTCAAAGATACGTTGTTTTTGTACAAAACGAATGTAATATAGGAGAAATGTATTAAAAGTCATCGTTTAATTTACAACTGAATTTTATTTTCTCAGCCCAACTCATTAGATTTACCAAAAATTAAGCTTCATCATTTCATAAATCTATACTTCAAAAGTGAATTTCTTCTGATGAATATGAAAAATCGGCAAATTTACAAAAAGGTAAAGATGTAAAATAGACCTTAACCTGCTTACTAAAGCAATTTTTAATGATCGATAAATTTTGACGGCTTTGAACTTAGATGCCTATAGACAAAATTACATTTCCTCTGACAAAAAAAAAAAACAATGCAATGAAAAACATCAAGGCATACCATAATTGTTAATTACCTTACTTGATCTGAAAACAGTCCAATATTTTATGTGAAATGTTTTCTTACGTATGTTGTTATTGAAATTCCAAGAATGATAACAACTTCCTATCATGTTTATCATAACAATGAAGAGGAATGTCAATCACTAGAACAGTCGATAATGTTTTGCACGTGTGCTAATTGTGAGGAAACAATTAAAAACAGGACATGAAAATAACAAGCATTGCAGAAAAATTATAAAACTAGGAAAAAGAAAAAAAAATGCTTTTATCTATGTATTATTAGGAAATTATAATAGAAATTGATTTTTATTATAAATTTGGGAAGGTAAGACTTATTTAAAATTTATTTCTTTTTCTTTACTATCTCAACACACATAGAATTAAATGTGAAATATTTGTTGTCCACAAGCATTTTCTAACAGTGGAGCAGCTTTTGTGTGAACTAATGTGGTGGGATAAAAGTTATTTATTATAGTAAGTATATTTTTATATTTAAAGACTAATATATTTTTTTTAATTTACATAATAATATTAAATGGTAATAAAATAATAAAAAACTATTGAATATAAATCAGAAGGCAGAAAAATCTGAATATTATGTCATTCAAATCATCTAAAATATAATATAGTTGCCAAGGGTAGGCACAATACTATTAAGCTTCATAACATTGTAACATGCGTATAAATTTTGTTTTATGCCAATATCAATAAATTATACAAAACATAATAAAGAGATGAAATCGCCCATCTCTTAGTGAAATCATTAATAAAATAAACATGACTAACAAATACCTATTTATAATATAATTATTAAGTATGTTTTTTTAACGTACTATGAAAAGAAGAAACAATTTAGTACCTAATTACATAATAATGTATGAGCGTAAGTGAAACTACACATTCACCATATTATTTTATAGTACATTAATCTTTTTATTTTTATTGAAACTAAATGATCTTAAATATACCTTAAATATAGATGTAGATAGACCTTAAATACTTATATAGTTTCAAAATTCTAAACGCAAATATAACTATCCACTTACAAGAAGTGGGTGTATAATAAGTCAAGTTGATTTCTACTAATCACTTCATTTAATAATTATATTATAAATACTGGTTTCCCTTTATGAAGCTAATGATAAAAATAAAAAATAACACAATTTGCTGATCACTTAATACATTAAATTATGGTGCAACTAGCAAAGTTGAAACAACAATATCTAAATATATATAACTCAAAGGTGACTGACTCGAAGGTGATTTTGATCAATGGAATAAAATAGGGGATGAAATTTTGTATGAAACTTTGTCAATTTTAAACCGATCGGGCTTAGACTTTGTATGCATAAAGCTACTATGACGTAGGCATCCCCTAAGAAAGGATTTTGATAAATTACACCTCTACGCGAGCGGAGCCGTGGGCAAAAGCTAGTTAAAGTAATAAAAATTAAACTAAAATAAATAATTTAGCTTAAATTTAAAATTAAGACTAAATAGAAGGCATTCCGAAGTAGCACAAATTAATAATATTAATATATAATATATCTTATCAACGACCTCTGTGGTGTAGTGGTTACCATGCTAGTCCGCTACCCAGAGGTTCCGGGTTCGATCCTAGATCAGGGCAAGTTGGAAAATGGCCTTTTTCAAATTGTCCTGGATCTTGGGTGTTTATCTAAATATGTATTTGTTATAAAATATAGTATTCCATATAGTATCGTTGAGTTAGTATCCCATAACACAAGTCTCGAACTTACTTTGGGGCTAGCTCAATCAGTGTTATTTGTCCCTGTATATTTATTTATTATTTTATTAATTTATCTTAGAAAAGTATTCGTGTATCTTGTGCGCGCACCTACGCGTCATATGAATACAACGTAGTGATAATGCTCTTTGTTAGTTTTGATAACAAATTAGATATATACAATACTGAGTACAGATATGCAGACTTATGTATGTGGTATGTTTTCTTCGTGATAAACAAAAATATTCGTAATAATTTTTTTTCTATTTCCCAAGAGCTATCCTGTAAATAATGTTTCTTTTTACGCGACTAAAACGAAACCAAGTGAAATGATTTTAGCAGTTTCTGTATGTAAGTATGTATGTGTGTTTTACCGTGGCATCCGAACCGCTTATCCAATTTTCATAAATGAACTGTAAATTAATTCCTCATCATAGTACGGGTGACATAGGCTACAATTTGTATGTAATAAATGTATACATGTAACGTTTGTTACACAAAAAAATGCGAGTCATACAAAAAAAACTGTTTCTTTGTTTCGTGGGGTACCAAATTAAAAGTTCAAAAATATAAACATTGTTAGCCTTAAGGTTAAACTAGTCACGGGCCCGATCTCATAGGTGGGCGCGGCCTAAAAGCATGCTGTCTCACCTAACAATGTGTGCGGACGGAGCAGTGAGGTGAAATGCACGATAAATCCATAGTATACTGAGCGCGTAAAAAATACATAAAGTCCTTTGGGAAAAGGTGTTTAATGCAAAAACTACTGCATTAATCGATTACACATAAAGTTAATTAAAATTTTCGATAAATAAACCGTGTCGGTGTGGACTTAATTTTAGAGATTTTACACTCCTTTTATCACTTATTTACGCCGAAAGTTGCGTAAAGTTAAGTAAAAAAAAAACGATATTTGATGTCTCATAACTTTTTAATGGCTTTTTATTTTACAGTTCTGTATGCATACAGAAAAAAATATTATCAGAGAAAACGATATCATGTTAAACTTTGAATGTACAGTGTCAAACAGTGGAATAAATCCCCTCTGAAATTTGTATAGAAAAAGTATTGACTAGTTCGTTCTTATGTGGCTCCCATAGTCGGGTATTAGTGTTTTTAACATATCTTGTTGAGTTTATATGTTAGAATTGTATTGGCTTAAAAAGAGTAAGGCTTTCTTAGTCCGGAAGCCGGGGCTAAATTCTTGTAAATCTATTTGTTGCGAATAAGTGATCATTATTCTCTTTATTCGGTTTAATTATCTTAGGTTAGACTTTTTTATAATATATCTATTAAAAAGTTAAATATACACATATTATAAAAAAAACCCTAACCTAGCTGCCCACTGGCAGCGGGGCAAGGCCCAAGCTACCGGCAGTTAGGGCCGCAGAGAGAGAAACCTTATGACAATGCGTGCCGTGTCCAGTAGGAGTACTGTCTTCTATAATAATCATTATTATTATTATTTTCTTTTTTAAATTCACGGGTCTTTTCACCCCGGTCCTTTGAGAGGCTTGCGGGGTGATACAGAATTATAATATTCATTATTTTAGTATCCATGCAAGAAACTAGCAATATAATCTTCGTACATAGTTTTTTTAGCTTATTCTATCTTGCTCTGGCTTATTGGGATTGAGCGAGCGAGATTTCCCTCTGAGGCTGCAGTATGGAAACAATTTAAAGTTAAACCTGGTTTAGTTAAGATGATAATAAATTTCAATACCTTATATAATTTTGACAATAATCCTATGAGAATTGTCACCGATCCGGGTATATTGACAGCATACATTAACATGTCATTAAGTTTAGAGATGGGTTATAATTCTATGGTTAAGAGAATGACTGACAGATGTCATTAGTTTACATTTGTCTGTCTTAACATATTCTATAGTAATTGTAAATTTTAATAATAATTCCAATTCGCATATAATAGTACCTACAATTTTTTTTTTCACGGAGATTTTATGCCTGGGTGGCTACGTCACACAAATTATACATTTTATTGTTTTATCTTATTTAATAACTGTTATATACGATCTATTAACATATTTAATTATTAACAATAAATGTACCTATTTAGTTCATGTAAATAGTAATTAGGTACTTCTTTTAACCCATTGTATGCCGAAATATCAGACACAATATCAGGCCTGTGTCACTCCCCGTTTAGGTAACGAAAATATACTACATTATCACAATGCGCGCGGCGACCACTTCAAAGGGGAAAATTCAGTTACAGAATCATTTGTCCAGAGTAAAAAGAATGAAATTGGCTTGCAATGGATGTCTAGGTATCTAAACGAATAGGTGAGGAGTTCTGCCGAGAGCTTAATTAAACCATATATCGCTAACCACATTAAGTAGATATTTCTTTGAATTCCTTTTCTGAGTAAGACTTCTGTACGTGAGTACCTACTAGTACTTATTCTGTGACAATATTCAAACAATGCATTCCTGCGTAGATCTACGCCACGGCATACGAGAGGTTAATCCTTAAAAGGAAAAAAAATCCAAGGGCCTTAAGACTCAAAATTTTATGACCATACTTAGACAAGGTGTGTAGGTTGAAATGATTAACAAATAGCATGGCCTGATCACATGAATTGCATTCAAGATTATTCCTTTGAAAGTACGTAGCCAAAAATACCGATTAGTGCGTTTATTTATCACTTTATATTATAAAATCAGTTTTAACCCTAGATAACTAAACATTCGTCAGGATGACTACTCGACCCATTGCAAAAGTAGAGTTCACATACTTCCGCGCATCCCCTGCTCACACGTCTTTGTCTACCTTCCTAATTAGATCAAAAAGTGCTAAAAATGATGCGTTTGCGCAAATACATGTTTGTATTTGTAATTTATTACCGCCGCGTCGTCTAGACGACTAATGTTAAGTTTAAGGTTAAGTAAATTTTCGAAGGCATTTCCATTAAATTTTATTTTATTTGATTGTTTTCAAGTAAAAAAATATATTGTATTACATACATATATATATAACATAGTCTTGCATACTAGAAAAAAATATCAACTTTACAAATCATTTTTACTATTGCCAGTAAAAATTGCTAAAAATGACCAAACGTTGATGCTTTAGACGTAAACATACGCTTTGTAGAACCCATAATGTAGATGTGTGTAATAAGTATCTTAAAATTATTCAAATAATATTATTTCTTTTGTAAGCAATTCATAATGAGCCCTTATTATGTTCCATTCAACAATTTTTCCCTTATGTTTTATCATGTTGATTATAAAACATTTTTATTGTGTAGTCCGGAAGACGAATATTTATAATTATGTTGCAACTCCCAGGATAGTTTAGTTATCTAGGATTAAAAACTACATTAATGCACTTATTAACATATTCAATTATGTAGGGAGATGGTACAGGAGATCTGTGATTGTTCTTGTATACGAAAACTTGCAAGACATGTAAGTATTATGTTGTATTGCAAGAATATATGATTCGTTTTTTATTCAATTCAAATCATTTATTGCATTTTATAATGTACATCAGTTCTAACTACTAAAAGTCACTGTTTTCTAATAGGTACACTATTCCTTTTTATGATCTGAGGTACACTACGAACCTACGTGACGGGTGTAGCATACAAAGAGTGGAACGGCAAGCGAGATTTATGACATGCAGTTAATTTATAAATAATAGGTTGGGGAAAAAGTCTTTTCGCATTTTGTATGAAAATTCAAAACATTTTTTAATATAGTTTATTTACATTTAACTAAAGTATGTAGGTACTATTTTGTTCGAAAAGTTTTTGCCATCTTATTGGTAGGGACATTATCCCATTGCTATAGAAATTTTGGGGTTTCTGATCAAAAAACTGCGTCAATTAGTTTTGGCAGTCCTCTCGTGATGTTAACCTGACACTACCTAAAGAATTCTGAAGAGACCGAAACAGGTAGAAATCTGAAGGTGTCAGGTCAGGACTATACGGCAGATGCATTAACACCTCCCAGCCAAACTCTCTTATTTTTTGCTGAATGGTTAAAGATGTGTAAGGTCTAGCGTTATCATGATGAAAAACCACACTCCTTCTGTTGATTAATTCCGGCCGTTTTTTTTTCAACTTCTTGCTTTAATCTTATCAGTTGTTTGCAGTAGAGTTCTGAATTGATGATCCTGCCTGGTGGGAACAGCTCATAATGAATAATGCCCTTCCAATCCCACCACACACACAGCATCACCTTGTTGCGAGTTAACCCGGGTTTCGCCACAGTCTGTGAACCTGACCGGCCTTTGACCATGACCTTTTTTGCACGTTCTTGTCGTACGTGATCCACTTTTCATCACCAGTTATCAATTTCTTCAAAAATAGTTCGGTCTCATTACGTCGTAATAAAGAATCACAAATGAGTACACGGTTCATTAGGTTTCTTTCAGAGAGCTCGTGAGGTACCCAAATATCGAGCTTTTTTGTGTACCCATTTTTTTTCAAATGCACCAAAACTGTTTTGTGGTCAATTCCCAGTTCTTCAGCTACGTCGTAACTACTGATATGCCGATCTTGCTCCACTTTTTCAAAAATAGCATCTTTTTTATCCGTAACAGGGCGACCAGAGCGACGTGCATCTTTGACATCAAAATTTCCGGATAGAAAACGCTTAAACCAAATTTTGTGCTACTCTCACAGACACTGCACTAGGTCCATAAACATCGCAAATTTTTTTCGCGGCTTGCGTTTCATTTTTACCTTTTTGGTAGTAAAATTTTAAAATGTTTCTAATTTCTACATTAGATTCACTCATCTTGACGGTAAGAAAAACAAATGAAAATCACGCATTTTCCTAATTTGAATTTGGAATTATCTTCTTTAAAATTTAAACTTTTAAATGATACCAAAACCAGCTAGGTACAAATAGTATAGCCAAAGTGGTTTTATTACAAGTTCATACATACTATATGCGAAAAGACTTTTTTCCCAACCTAATATAAATGTTTAAAAAATAAAATTAAATGGTATATATTTTTTTTAAGTATTAATTAGCTAGATTGTTTATATCTATTATTTTTAATCGATTTCAAATAGGTGGAGGTTATTAATTCAACTGCATGTTTTTTTTTGTATGTAAGTACGTTACGCGATATCTTCACCGACCGTAGACCGATTTTGTTGATTCTTTTTTTATTTGAAAGCCTTTACTACCAAATTGGTTCCATATTAATTTGGTGAAGATATTATGAAGAACTTTGGAGATATGGAAGAAACTCCTGAAAAAAAATGAAGACTGTTGTTTTTTTTTTTTGTAAAAAGTTGAATTATTAAATTATTGTCAAGTTATAATATATGCATATTGTAAGTACTAATACGAAACAAAATAAACAATGTCAAAAAGGCTCTTTGAATAAAGGAAACAAAAGCAAATTTAAGTCGTCAGAATTGAGTAGGTTACCTAATTGTCATCTCGGCTACTTTCAAACAACTTTACTTTCATTTGAACATTTGTAAAGTAATAAACAAACACATTTAAAACCGTTTTTCGGCATCTTCTGAACCCTTGTAACTGTTATTACTGTTAATAACAAGTTTATTATTTTATGACACATAGTTTACAATAAACATCTACATTGAAATCTTCTTTATATCCTTGTCACTCAAATACAAAATGGGAAACGCTAGAAAGAGACGAAAGCATCATCTTAGATGAATGACACAATAAGTGACAGTAAAATTGTTTTGTCAATACAAATGCTATTTTTGTTAATTGTAAGTTCTTTGTTTGAACAATTATAAGTTTACAATTATTGCTTTCGGTCCGTTTGCGATGGATGGATGGAAAACGTTATTAAGATCGAGAATAGTCAGCATTGTTTGAAAAGATCCAAGGACAATATTTAATTAGATTCTTGATTTATTTTTTTGGTATTAATGGGTCTAATGTACGGTACGCTTCAAAAATGGAGTTATAATTTCACATACTATTGTATGAAAAATTGTGACTCCATTTTTGAAGCCTGACTGTACTTGTACCAAATAAACATTTTTTCTTTCTTTCTTTCTAAACATTAAAATTATTTGACAAAATATAGGTAGGTACTTGCTCATTATCACACGATCAAAGAAGCCTTTGGGTTTTGCGGCAATGTGGTTTTGTCAGGTTAGAGCCGGGAAAAAAAATCTGGGTTATTTTTCATTGTCTAAGAAATCAAAAAGGTAGGGCCAAAACGCTTTTAACTAAAATAGAGCAAGTGTTTTTAAGTAATTAGTATTAGATGTAGTTAATTATATTGCTGGTTTTCTTATTACTAATTCTATCAGAATCTTAAATTAACCCTCATCCTAGACCCTCGTTTAAGATACGCATGATTGTAACTTCCTAAAGTACTCTTAACACGCATATAATCATCATATTATTCGAATCGCCTTCGTTACCTTTTAGGCATTAAAACCGGTCAAGTGCGAGTCGGACTCGCGCATTAAGGGTTCCGTACCATTATCTATAAAACATTCCGTTTATTATATGGGAGCCCCAATTCTGTTTAGCTGTCACGGTTCATGTCATGAGATACAGCCTACAGACAGAAATTCGGACGGACGGACGGGCGGACGGACAGCGGAGTCATAGTAATGGGATCCCGTTTTTACCCTTTGGGTACGAAACCCTAAAATTGAACAGTGCCTCTATCGAACGTAAAACGAACTTTCATTTTTGCATATGAAACATAGACGGAGGCTAAGAATACTTTGACGTAAATATTCGTGCTATGGGTAGGCTATGGGTACAGTTTTTTGTTTGTATATGTTATGGTTATGGACCAAGTGATTAATAAAACATTATGATAAATGCCCGCGCTGTTTGAAAAATGCCCTAAGGAGAGGGCAGTGTGATAAAATAATCAAACCGTCCGGGCATTATACTGCTTGTCACCTATGGGACAGAACTGTTGCCAGTAGACTCGTTCTTGCAGAGCCATGTAGAACACCCATTACATAATACTGTCATAAATTCAGGGTAGCCAAACTGGTCACTGGTTCTTCACTTGGTCGATAGACCTTAGATACATTAACTGTAGGTGCAATGAAATCCCTCGTGCAATATACCTGTTCATTATCAGATTGCCCGAAAACCACATGTCAATAATCATAATGTCTAATGTCTAATGTGATAAATAAGGAAGTTCAAATTATAGTTAATTACTTCGCCCAAAGTAGATGGTCATTATTCATAATGCATGGACCTTATGAAAAATGCCCAAATTTACCACTTTGTCCATAACATATACAAGAGACGCATCTAAATAGTTATAATAGGTCACCCGTCGGTCGCATGGAATGCCGCTACTCGAACCCTGAACTCTGGATATCGACTCCAAATAACGGTTTGTTATCTCTGGCCCACTAATGCCCACTGATATTTGGAAGAGGACAGTAAGTAAGTGTGGTTATAATCAAATCAAATCATTTTATTTTCAAGAAACGTAATATAGGGTTGCATTTCACTTGTCAACACGGAGTAGAGAGCGACGGTACGCGCACGGCTGGTGCTTTAGCGTACCGTCGCTCTCTCTCGCTCTGGCAAATGACGGTTCTGAGCGATAGAAAAGATTAGCAGTATAGAAAAGTGCTGCTCCGTGCTGACAAGTGAAATACTACCGTTAAAGGCCCGTAGAATCTTACAGACTAGCGTTCCTCCGTACATATAATTAAATTAATATTTTTACGTCGGGGTTACCACTTTAGACAATTAATAATAAATAAAAAAAATATATATTTGATAAATTCAAGCAATTTTTTCTTTGACAATCAAAATATCAACAATTCCACCTTCTTACAGCTTTTCATGCTGTAAGAAGGTGGTTACAATATATACCTTAACCAAAAATATATAACGTGTTGCGCGTCATTTGTCATCCTATATTTTTCAGGGTTCCGTAGCCAAAGGGTAAAAACGAGACCCTATTACTAAGACTCTACTGTCCACCTGTGTGTCCGTTTGTCTCTCCGTCTGTCTTGCAATCTGTCTGTCCGTCGGTCGTCCATCTGTCTATCCGGCTGGCTGTGTGTCCGTCTGTCTGGCCGTCTATCTATCATCAGGCCGTATCTCATGAACCGTAATAGCTAGACAGTTAAAATATTCACAGACAGACAGTTAAATATTCATAGTTTTTAAATGTAGTAAATTCACGCTACCGGCAAAACTCTGTTTTGCTAGTAGCATGAATGGGACAGCTCGTCCGGGGAAGTACCACACTCTCACAGAAAATTGACGTCTGAGTAGTAGCGTCACCGCTTCTATGCTTCGTTCGGTGAGTGAGAGAGCCGGAGGCCCCCCCTCCTCCCCCCCTCGCCCCTCCTCCTACATCTTCCCTTCCTGAAAGGCCGGTAACGCTTCTGTTACACCCCTGGTGTTGCAGTTGTCCATGGGCAGCGGTGATCACTTACCATCAGGTTACCCGCTTGTTCGTTTGCCGCCCTATGACATAAAAAAAAGATAATGTATTTCTGTTGCCGCTATAACAACAAATATTAAAAACAGAATAAAATAAATATTCAAGTGGTGCTCCCATACAATAAACGTCATTTTTTATAGATAATGTTACGGAACCATTCGTGCTGACGTCTGACTCTCACTTGGCCGTTTTTTTGCTCTTATGGTTGCCTAAATGGCTTGGTACATAACACATAGGTATGATTTGATCACATCCCTTTGCCCAGCTGTGGGTTGACGTGGGATGAAAATTATGGCGATGAAGATGAAGTGTGATTCCAAAGAGATCGTAACAAATGCAGCATTTTTGCCAAAGACTGCTTAGTTAAATTGTAGAGTAAAGTGGGACAATTGGTCGCTCCATGGCTGAATTGATCTTAATGCTTGTCTCGAGTCAAGGTCGAGAGACCATGAGGTCATAAGCATAACAGTGAATAATGTTGTCAGAGAATAAGTGGACTCCGTGTGGTTAAAAAACCTTGTAAGTCGTTTCCGGCCCAGAAAACTTCCACAATGTCGTAAGAGGCGACTAAATTCTTACACTAAAGTCTGATCACAATAACAAACTGAACCTTCTGGTATAATAATCTGACGCGCTCGAGTTTTTTAATATAGCTTTCTTTTTTGTATTTTCAAAAAGCCATGCGTGCTTTCGTCACTTTGGAATGGGAGCTTCTTTCAGGCTCAATTAACATCTCCTCTAAAAATCTGACGCGCTCGAATATATTTTTTTCCTATTTTTAACCCTTGTATGGCCACCTCTACCATGCAAGTCGGCAGAAAAACAATGAACATACCTTCGCAATTATCAGAGACACGTGTTAGCACTTAAGTAAGTTATCAATATCTGACGCGCTCTAATATTTCCATTTAACTTTTTTATTTTTCAATTTTGATAACCTGTCGACGCTTAGTGAATAGGTACACATCACATATCCTTTTTTCTTATTACTATCTAATAGGTCCACGGCGCTCGAGTAAATCCAAATTTTGTCTCGTCGGCTCCCCAGCTATTGGAGATATGTAAGAAACTCCTGAAAACATTTTTTTTTAGTTAATCCCACAAAAAAAGTTGCTAGTATTAATGAGTATGTAAACCCTGACTTGATATCATTGGAAAAATGCTATATACCTATTCACAGCTTCTTTACAAGGTTAGCGAGACTACACAATGCCCGTGGCTCTGCCCACTCCGCCTACTGATAACACGCTATTGTTTTGTAACGTTGGCAACCATCCTAACCTCGATGGGAAAAAGAACTATGGATGAGTAACAGGGTTAATTTTTTAACACCAGCAACATTTTAGGAGCAATTTCAGTCCATGATACTAAACTATTTTATTTCAAAGAAGGAGGAGGACATCAATTCAAATGTCAACAATTTTCTTGTATGTATGTTAAGCGATATTTTCGTCAACTGTGGACCGATTTTCATGATTCTCTTTTTATTTGAAAGCCTTTACTACCAAGTTGCTCCCATATTAATTTGGTGAAGATATGATGAGGAACTAAGGAGATATGGAAGAAACTCCTTAAAGAAAATAAAGTCGGCTGTAATCTACAAAAAAAATTCGTCCTCCCATAAATAAACCATTTGACTGAGTGCTGATATGTATAGAGAGTTGTTTTTATTCATTTTTTTAATTTTGTTTTTATTGGAAGTAAGTCAATATTATGGACTAAACTTGCAACAAGTATACATATATGTCAACATGTATACATAAATAAATAAATGTATAGGGACAAATAACACTGATTGAGCTAGCCCCAAAGTAAGTTCGAGACTTGTGTTATGGGATACTAACTCAGCGATACTATATTTTTTATAACAAATACATATATAGATAAACATCCAAGACCCAGGACAATATGAATTATCCAACTTGCCCTGACCGGGGATCCAACCCGGAACCTCTGGGTGGCGGACTAGCATGGTGATCACTATGCCACGGAGGTCGTCATACATATATAATGTATCGCATGTTTCCCACAGGGGTAGGTATAGATTAGGTGATATATATTAAAATATATATACAAAGTGGAAAGGACATACCCGTAATAAATTAAACCACGGGCTATACTAGATCACTATAGTATAATGAAATTAAAATAACGGTCAAAGAAAAAAAAATTAGCATTCTTATACAAATTGCCCGGGCGGCGGCACACTTTAGTATGGAAATGCCAATTTTTTTTCGTTTCGTCTTATTTTAATATATTTTACTATAGTGATCTAATATAACCCGTGATTTGATTTATTAGGCATTACGGGTATGTTCCTTCCTCGTTGTATAAAGAGTAACATATGCCTAGTTCGTATAAGTCTCAGTAAAATGCGTGTACCTATCTACTTTTTCGTTACACTCCACTGCTGGAATAAGGCCACTTCCAAAGAATTTAAATTAAATAACTTAATAAATAAGTTTTAAAAAAAAGCAGTCGACTTCATTTTCCATCTGGAGTTTTTTCCATATCTCTTAAGTTCTTCATCATATCTTCACCAAATGAACATGGGACCGACTAGGTATGTAAGTACTATATGTGATTAAATAAAAAAAAATATCAAAATCGGTTCACAAGTAACGAAGATGAGGCGTCAAATACACACAAAAAAAAAACAGGTTAAATTGGTAACCTGCTCCTTTTTTGAAGTAGTTTAAAAAAAAGATAGCCACGATAAAATATGAAGTTTTCATTTTTTTATAAATCAGTGAGTAAGAAGGCAAAAAAAAATTAAAAAATAAAATCGTTTGATAAAACTACGCTAAAATCGCACATCGCTAAAGCATAAACCCATAATATCTCAAAACTGTATACTTAAGATTAAATCCTCTTCATAATGGCTCCAAGCAGGTACCTTCAGGCCTTGTCCTTTTCCCTAACGGTAAGGCATTCACATCCTTTGTCGGTAGTTCGGCTTCGGAGATTTTTTTACGGTTCGGGCGCGCGGCAAGCTTGGCACGTTTTTAGTTTTTGTCAGCTATATTCGGTTTGAAATATTCAAAGTGTTTTTAAGTCACGATGAATACGTCATAGAAATAGTGTAGGTATTACGTAGATGTACTACTACGTAATACCTACACTATTTCTATGTTACTAGCGTTACTAGCGCTTTTGCATGTTAACCCTGGACAATGAATTTATATATGTATTTATGGGCGTACCGAGGGGTGGCAGAGGGGGGCAGCTGCCCCCCCTCTATCATTAATCACTAACTATCTACTTTTGTTGATGAAAGTTAAGAAAAAGAACTTTTTGGCATTTGCAATACAATATACAACATGTATCAAATTTCACCCTCGTCAAGTGTTTTCACCCTCAAAAAGTTTGAAACGACTGAACCCATTTTCAGCAAACATAGTTAAGATCCACCGCAAGGAAACTTGCTTTCACGCAAAAAAAAAACATCGAAGACCTCATAAACTATTTTACATTCTATGTGCTTTGAGTTTTAATTTTTAAATAGCTGCTATAATTTACATATGATTTGCCCATTTCAGTTACATGAATCGTTTGTCCAGAGTAATAAGAATGAAATTAGCTTGCAATGGATGTCTATGTATCTAAACAAAGAGGTGAGGAGTTCTGTGCCTGTGCCAAGACACTTACACACCCGAGAAAAAGTACCTACGTAAATTTTAACTACGTCATAAATCATTACCACTAATATTTACCTATAAGAAAAAGAGTGTGAAAGAACAGAGTAACAGATTACAGAATACAAAAAAGATTGAAAAAATGTTGCCTGTCTGTAAAGACGCTTTTTCGCGGTTTATACAAATATTAATAATAGATAGCTATAAAAAATGTTTTTAAAGCAAGCTTTTACTTTTAAATTTTAAACAGCTCTTTAGGACGGATCAAACGAGCCCAGGATTTCTCAGAGCAAACGGAACGTCTCAAAAAGTCGTAAAAGGCGGCTATTTTCAAAGCCGGCAAGATAAAAGACCCACCCGTTTTGGGATTCAATAGAGTATAGAGAATAGTTTGTTTAAGTATTCAAAGAAAATATACTCAGGATCATTTAGGATCCTACGATATCACATAAGTAAATATTGTATTCACTTTTTTATTTACTAATATTTTCAAATTCAAATTAAAATTCAAATGTTTATTCAGTAATTAGATCTTTACAGGCAGTTTTACTCGTCAATAAGTATAATTTAAATTGCGTGTAGTTTATATTGAAATTTTTATTTATTTTAAAGAAAAGTTACCGATACCAGCGCTTCGTAACGACTACTGCTGAGAAGAAACGCCGAAAGAAACTCATTTTCACAGTATTGGTCGCCTACTCGCCAGATGGGCTTTGTCATATTATTACTGTTTTTTTTTTTAAATAATAAATAATTTTAATATAATACAATGTTGATACATTATGACGTGTAATGCTTGCGAACGAGTTAACAAACATAAATTAAGTAATAAGAAGAAATACTAAGTAGTTAAAAAAATCGACTCCGAGCTGACCAGTCCCTCCCTGCATATTTTGAAATGAAGCAAGGGTTTTCTAATAGATGACCCTCTCTTACATCCCCATATCCTCTAAATAAGGTGTTACTCATGGTTAAATTTAAATTAACGATAAATTGTTTGTTTGAACATACTATTAGCTACTTCCAACAACTCAAATGAGAAACTTTAATCTATACATCAAAACAAACATGTTCTATGGATTTGTATGAAATATAGACTAATGACGTCATAGTTTCTTGGAGTCGAATTGCGCTCATCAGTTTTTTTGTAATAATAAATCTAAAATTACGTTGAAAATATGATCATGTAAAGTAACATTTTTTTCTGAAATTTTATTTTCGCAGTACCAAATAGTTTATTTGTGAACCAGGAAAGTATCCAATTGGTGTCCTTCGTACCTACATAATTATAATAGGTAGGTACTTCCTAACAAAACATCGATCAAGGCGTCACAGTATACAGATTTTGACGTCAAAAGGTTTTCGAAGAAACAATATTAGATGATACGGCTCTCGCACTCAGTAGGAATTCCCATCAAAAGTATGTAGGGACTCTGGGTAAAGTTTCTCTCGGCCTAAAGTAGGTACTTACTTAGCTTGTTAATTCTTAAGAAAAATAAGTTCCTGAGATTTAGAACCAAAAAAAAGCGGCATGGTCAATGACTTTAAAATAGTTTGAAGAGAATAGTTGGTTATAACCTAAATTAAGGTAATTAAGATTTTATGATGGCAGGCAAACATTGTTTAAAGTTGGCAACGGTGCGCAATGTTGTCGAAGATTTCACTTTTATTGCGGCAATATTGGGTGTTAAAATTGCTTTATGGTGCGTCCGCTACGTGTCCTTGTTTCTCCCTTTATGTCCCTTTTATTTTTGTAGAAACTTTTAAGTTACGGTTAACTTTGGGCTGAATGTGTTGCTCTCTTTTATCTCAGCGAATTCCCAGTTGTATCCTCGGCTGTAAGCTGTGAAGCCCGGGGTCTGTCTTCTGGTTCTTTTTCTCCACTTCGCACGGTCTTGAGCATCCTTGGTTGTAAGACGATTGTTATGTGTTTAAATATGTATTTTTTTTTTCCAGAAATGAATTAGTTAAAGCAAAAGAGTTAGCTCAGGCTGAGCTGAGGATCATAGCAAGTGTAGGTCCATTATGTAAGTAAATATGCCTTCCCCTATAGGAAAAAGGCTTATGTAGGCATGATACAAAAAGATCAAGAAAGATCAGGCGAACTAAGTTCTCAATCGAGCCCTTATTTAGTTTCAAGTTAGATTTTTATTAAAGGGCAGGACGAATCAACGCATGCGTTAACAGTATCAATGTTTGGATTTACCCTTAATATAGTGTCACCTTATTTTGTAGGCCCAATACAATATGTAACATAAACCCTGTCCGATACTTGTAGGAGCAACTCAGACCATATCAATATCAACAACTTTCCATATGGGACCAATGCTAGCTACGATTTTTCTTCCATTTTCGCCGGGCCGGTCGAACACTTTCGTATGAAAACGTCGAATTTTATTTCGAGTTTCAAGCATTGGTCCCATAGGGAAAGTTGTTCATATTGGCGGTCTGAGTTGCTCCTACAAGGATCGGTCAGGGTTTTTTTTACATATTGTAAAGATGTATGATTTTAAAATTTCGCGGTCACAATGACTGTTATTAGTACTAGTCTGGCAGCGACCATGAGGGCAGAAGGGTATTCGAAATATCTGGCCTAAAATTATATCCATCGCGGTAAGTCTCTTAATACTAGTAATAGCATGTATATATAGTAAGAATACATTGAAAATAAAAAGAAACACAAAAAAATACTTTATCACGATTTCCCAGTAAACAATGTAAAACTACTTTTTACCTACACTCCGCCCATTCATTATCCTTTCAAACTGACATCTGAGTGAAGGCAATGTCGTTAATTACTAGATATCAATTAAAAATGAGGTCTCAAACAGATTCAGAGATTAAACAGAACGAAGATAAAATGGAATTTAAATTGATGTGATGATTGTAACCTCTTTGCTTCAATTTTCTTTTTGTGACATTATAATTCTGGCTGGTTTGAAAGATAGACTACTTAGTGGTAAATACATTTAATGGTAAGTAGCCAGAATTCGTTCGTTGTTACAAATCCTCATTTCAGCCGCATAACATCCACTGCTGGACATAGGCCTCAGCCTCACCCAAGGTTTTCCAAAATGACCGGTCTAGAGCGGCCTGCAACCATATTTTTTCTTTTCCAAATATTTTCAGAATAATGGCGAAAAGATTAACTTTCGAGAATTCATTGAGACGATCAAAAGTAGGTTTGTTCTTATCCGGAATCAAAATAGAAGACATGAAATTCGGGAATTTTTCAGAAATAATATTCAAAAGCCTATTTTATTTCAACTTATTTTGCTTATACACTGACGTGATAGCAGAAGTATTCGCTTTGATTGAAGGCATCCAAATTGGGAAGAGTTTTGTCGAGCTATCCTTAACTGCTCCGTGTATGACCATAAGTTTGCTGGGGACAGCCAAATGCATATATTTATTCAAACACGAAAACGTCATCATCAAAGTTGTTCAAAAATTAAGAACTATACATCCAGAAGATGAAAATGAAGACAGAAAAGACACTCGAAATGAAATTGAAAAGTTTGAAGATACAGAAAAACAAACTGATGCAGCGATCATATCGAATTCGATGAAATTCCTAAATTTGGTGAATACGTTATTGAGTTCTATTTGTTCGGTGGTGGTTGTAGCATTTAGCTTGCTGCCAGCAGTGTCCATGGCATATACATATTATACTACAGGAGATACGGAGTATAAGTATCCTTATTTGACTAAGTATTTCTTCAATCATTACACTAAGCAATGGTGGCCGTATATCTATCTGCATCAGGCTTGGTCCAGTAAGTTTTTTTTTTGTATTTTTTTTTAACTTTAGCCGCTCTATTTACGACGAAACCTTATTAAGCGTCGTGAATAGAGTGGCTTGTTGCAATGAGATTTCATGGAATTGTAGAATATTATCCCGAAATTATTAAAAGATATACACTTTGAAGCACTTGTATCGTAATGTTACCGCACGTTTTTGAATATGTGTGTGATGGATCACAGTGTGGAAAATTTAAAAAGAACTTTATTTTCCGAACGAATGTTAGTAAACAGGTTATCCCCAGTCTAACACTCCATTAGTGAACAACTAGTAGGTATCATCTCTGAGTCAGATGAACAAGGAAAACAACATGTAGATTTAACTAATGGTACTACTATAAATTCCAAACTTTAAAGTGTAAATAATAATATGACGCATCGTTGGTAATATGAAATGACAATGTATGGAGCAAATTTAGTCTGTAATAAATGGCAACGGCTACATGCACAAATACAAATTGCGGTTGTAGGAGCAAAAACAGCTAATTTGAAGTGGAGTTGGGCGGGACGTAACCGTCGAATGCGTTCCGAAATGTGGAACAAATTGTCTACAGTCTGGACTCCAGACAGGCGTAGGGGTAAAGGTAGGCCCAGGAAAAAATGGCGGGACGACTTAGACAAATTTTTATATGGGTGGCAGAAGATCGCAGAAGAATGGGACGAGTGGAAAAATAAGGGCCTCCCCCTTATTTTTCCATTCGCGTCTATCTTTTGCGGATGGAAGCGTTCAGTCAGTAAAATATGGCTTAAAATAGAAAATTGTTGCGCTCTCTCGTCTAGGCCTGGATCCTCTCCGGGTCACTGAGCTAGCGGAGTAGAAACATGACAAGAACCTATGCTTTAAATGATTTAAAGCAAAAAAGATATAATTATGATTATGATTGCAGCTGCTATTGTAGCTGCCAACGTGATCGGAGCTGACACTCTATTCTATGCGCTTTGTCTATACGTGGAGATGCACTTCCGACTGCTGTGCAACCGCTTCGAGAACTGCTTCGTTGGGACTGAAGGAACTGATAGCAAGAACTTCAAGGAGTGTGTTAAAAGACACCAGGAGTTGATTGAGTAAATATTTTTTCTTACTGACGTAGCTCAATGACGTCATCTAGCGACAAAAGTCTTTATACCACACTAGGGACTAGTGTGCAGGTTTCCTCACGATATTCTTTCACTGGAAGCAAAGTGGTGGTAGTTGAAAGTGACCGTACATGAGAACAAACTCAAAGATAAATGTCGCTCTTAGTGAGGATTGAACTGATGCCTCACCTGAAATCATATCATCATCAATGAATTTGAGAACAAGGTTCTAGGTATATTTTATGTCTCCCTATTTTCGTCTAAATGCTTGAATTTAATTGTACGTTACGACTTTTGCCTTTTCTTTTACTTCATCCACGAACGACCTTTTTGATCTTACAATCCACTATTTTCCAACAAGTCAAATCAAATACTTTTTCAAACCTCAAAACAAATATTTTCTATGGGATTTATATGAAATACAAGCTAATGACGTCATAGTTTCTTGGAGTATAGCGCTCATGATATCAGTTTGTCTGCAATAATAAATCTAAAATCACGTTGAAAATGGATATGATCATGACAAGTCCCATTATATAAGGTCTAACAAAATATACTGAAACTATTTTAAGGGTGAATTAAGTCCATGATAGTGAACAACTTTCCCCAAGAAACATATGTCGAAATATGAAAAATAATTTTTGGCTTTCCATACAACCTTGGATCAGCTGATCGGTCAATTTATATGGGAGACCAAAAACTACTTTTCATATTTCAATATGTGTTTCTTAAGGAAAGTTGTTCAGTGTCATGTACTGAATCCACCCTTAAAATAGTTTCAGTATATTTTGTTATACCTTGTATTGTGACGTTTTATTTTCTTAACGGTACCAAATAATAATTTATTTTCGAACAAGGAAAGTACCCAATTACGTAGATCATATAAAGGAACTTATTTGTTCTGACTGCGTCACAGAGTCAGAACCAATACTTATAATGACACCGTCAAGGCTCTTAAATCGACACACAGATGGAAACATAATGGATTTCTCTTTAAACTAGCACAGAATGAATATAAAGGTATTAAATTCAGAATGAAATCTTCAAAGGTCCCGCGCAATGTGCGTCCCCGTTCCCCGTCCTCGCACCTCTCCGCCGTTCTTTCCTTATCGAGGCGGCTGCAGGCGCCTGCTGCCGCCCGCGTAACACCCTCCCACGGCGCGAACGGGGGAGAGGTGTGAGGACGGTAAACTGGGACGCATGTTGCGCGGGACCTTAGAAGATTCCTTTCCGTATGTAATACTTATATTAACTCTGTGAAACCAGTTAAATATTCATTACTTGTATTATTTGTATGACACACAGGCCTTGACGAGTCAACAACATGCCTTCATCTCAAAATAAGATGTAAAAAGTTAGTCGCGTGACCTTTCTTGAATTAATTCAGCATTTTCCTTGTTTTGGCGTAATGTGATGTGTTTTTGAACGGCAAAATTGTATTTATCTTATTTAATATGGCTATCTTTATTTGACATTTAAGTACCTTCTTATATGTGTAGGATTGAGAAAATATGTCCACGCTAAAAATTGGTTATTTTCCCCGGACAAAAATAAATTATTATTATGTAACTGATGATGTCTACTATTATTATAAAACTGATGATGTCTTAAAATAATGCCATTTGTCTTTGAAATTTCCATTTTGACGTGATTTTAGAATTATTTTTGCAGTAAAACTGATAATAAGAGCGTTATTTGACTCCAAGAAACTATGAAGTTACCAACCTGTGTTTCATACAAACTCCATAGAATATATTTGTTTTGCCGTTTAGGAAAAGGATCCCATTTGACTTGTTGAAAAATAGCAGATTATCGAAACTATTTTTTTTTTACTATTTAAGGCTGACTGGTAGAGAATGCATAGCATTAAGAGCGGCCTTCTCGTCTTAGTTTTCATACAAACGCTCGTACGTGATTATGACGTTGTAACTGATCTTTCTTGAATTTTTTTTAACTAACAGGTTTCTTGTGCGCTATTTCTAGGTTTCTATCGAAATAAAAAATTAAAATTGCAAAAACCAATTCAGTATAAGCCTCCAAAAATCTGCTTTTTTGCACATATTTTACTTGAACTTCGACCGTTTATAAAGTACTCATAAAATTATAAAGGTAAAAAACAATATTTCGATAGAAACCTTGCAAATGTTAAAAGAATGTGGTGTCGTGGGACACCAGGTAGGAACGAAGTTCCTTCGGCTAATGTAGAATCGAAACAATGTGTATACGACTGTCGCGCCTGCGCACGTCTCATTTAACGAGGTCACCCTTACGGTTTTACTATCACATTTTTTTCAGTTCGGTCGCGCAGCAAAATCCCTATCTCCTCCAAGCCTGCCGTAAGGAACTTCGTTCCAATAATTAAAATTTTAAATAAAAAAAAATCATTTCACACACTTGTAAGGCTTACTGAAAAATACGTATCACCTGAAACAAGTTTTATGAAATTTTGCACCCAATGAAAAGTGAATATTCGTTCAATGGATAGTTAATAATAATAATAATTGCGTTCAATAGAAAAACCAAGCCCTCAGGCGCTATCTTTCCCTTTTTGCTTTGCCTTTTTTATTAGCATTTCCCTGTACAAGCTTTTCAAACTATGCTTGCGTTGACGGCAGAGCGGCCGGGAAGGGCAGCCTTAAGACCACCTTTTGTACCATCACAGTCAATAAAGATATAATAAATAAATAATCTATACTCAAGAAACTTAAGTAAGGTTAATGATTTAGATCTAAAGAGTTTGAAAACCTTGCTTAATATTCACTAAGTACAGAAGTGGATTATTCATAGGTCTTTTACACATTGCAAGTTTTGTCAGAATGAAGTCATTATAATTGTTTTTATTGTAGGTACATCTTATTTAATGTCGATGAATTTAATAGATATTTTATTATAAAGTTTACTGTTATACGCGATGACATTTAGTCAATTTAAATAATTGTGGTTCCTCAATTCGAAGTTTAGAGTTAAAATTAATTAAACCAGGTAGTATTTGAATAAGCGAACCTAACGTCTAGATCACGACACGAGGATATCGAATTGAAATAAGCTACATTGTCAAATTAATTTCAAAAAGGAACATCTAATGGGATTTAGTTCACAACCGTTAGGAAATTTCGATTTAAATTCAATGAAACCAATTTTGGTACGAGGGGCTGTTTGTAACGTTATGTAATTAGACGGTAGATTGTGTTACTCTTTAAATTAGTAATTCCAGTATTTTGGAACGCTCGGCAGCGAACTATAAATCTTATGGAAGAGTAACTTCCAACATAGGATAAGCTCGGTAGCCCAGTAGGAGTGCGCTTTACTAGCGCTTATGCAAGTAAAGTGACTCCGGACGTGGTCCACACTTGGATGGGTGACCACAAGAGGCATAAAAAATTTCTCCAGCTCCTCCATGCTTCCGAAACCATGTATAAGGCGTTATTCCCGGCTGTCATTGTTGTATGGCAGACGTCAAGCTATGTCATATGCCTTGAGGAAGCCTAAAAAATCTGTCACCAGTGTTAGCCACTTTCACACATGAAAAATAAACTTCAAACATTAACATGTCACAAAACGCCTGCCGCACGATTATATTAAAACAATTTAAAAAAATAGGTTCATCTTTCGTTGGCCAGACTAAATGATAGGAACTATAGGAAGCGATGGATGAAGTTGACATACAAATCTGACTGAAATAGGGAGAAGGAAAATGTTGTGAAGGAGTATGTCATGGAAGACTTCATTCGTTTATTGAGAAATGATTTAGATGAGTCTTAGGTGTTAAAGGTGTAAGATTGCAGGGCAATGGCTTTCCCTCTCTATCACCAGTTCAAAGTCTTTAGTTAGGTATCACATTACTCTTTATTTTTGCAGATTGGTGAATGACGTAGAGTTGTTGTATTCTAAATCTACTTTGTTCAACATCGTTACGGCATCCGTGCTTATATGCCTTAATGGATTCAACTTGACGGTATTGTCTTCTAATATCATCACCATCGTCATTATCATCATCATTACAATTATGATCACCAACACCACCACTATAATCATCTTCGTCAGCTCTCATGTCATCACTTCTGAGCAAGGCTTGAAATGCCAGGATTTATGAGAACCGGTACGATTGACCTTGGTGCGGTACCGGTGCCAGACATAGTACTCGTACTATCTGTACCGGTACTATTTTTCTATCAGTATCGGTATTATGCCGGTACCAGTACTGGTACAAATCACGTCAGAGGGAGAAAGTAGATACCAGGAGGTACAAAAAATAAATAAAGATATATACGGACAAATCACACTGACTGAGCTAGCCCCAAAGTAAGATTAAACTTGTGTTATGGGATGCTAACCCAAAGATACTATATTGTATAATAAATACACATATAGATAAACACCTAAGACCCAGGAAAATTTGAAAAAGGTAATTTTCTAACTTGCCCTGGCTGGGGATCGAACCCAGAACCTCCGGATTAGCGGACTAGCGTGTTGACCATTACGCCACGGAGGTCGTCTTGATAAGCAGATAGCAGCAGGTACCTAAATTTGGTACCTGTACTTTAAGGACGAGTACGTATCCATCTAGACCAGTCTAGGTATCGAAATGAAAAGGACCTCCAAATACCGGTATAAAACCCGTATTTTTGGTACCGGTTCCAAGCCTTGCTGCTGAGCACCAGCCTCTTCCTATCTGCGCCATTCTCTGGCCATCGCGATCCAGTTCTTTCCAGCAACTTACTTGACATTGTCGACCCCGACTTCCCGACGTTTTACACTACGGTTCTCATTTTTGGGAAACCACTTGATGACGGCCTTACTCCATCTACCATTGTTCCTTCAAACTATGTGTCCCGCCCAGTTCAATTAGAGTCGCAACCCTAGAGATACATTGTGAACTTTCATTTGATGTCGGATCTCTACGTTGCGCACTTGACCCTGCAATTTGATGCCAAGCATAACTCGCTTCATGGTTCTCTTCTAATATTAAATTTCCAGGTCGCATCTCAATGTTCTCGCTTCGGAGCGCCGCTAGTCCACTTTCTGCCTTTTACTTCTCCTTTTTACACGGTCTGTGGAAAAATGTCTCGTTGACTCCTTACTGACTCCCAAGAGACTTTTCTCAGCATCATTTGTTGGTGTAATACCAGTTAGGTATAAAGATCCCCTGGCCTTATGTCTGCCATTTACATGTATTGTGATCATCATCTTCTTCTTCCTCACCCTTTCCCACTCTACGTGGGAACGGGACAGCATGTGAGTCTTTTCCATTTACCTCTATCCTTTCTCCTTTCTCTCTTTTATTTCAGCGGATTCCCAGTTCCATCTTTAGCTAAAATGACGTCTCGTGAATCAGGTCAAAATGGAAAATTATCTTTTTCAGATTGACCCGGGTCATGGATGTTTATCTATATATGTTTTTGTTACAAAACATAGTATCGTTGAGTTAGTATCCCATAACACAGTCTTGGATGTTACTAACTTAATCTGTGTGATTTTTCCTCATATATTTATTTATTTTGATGCTGAAAGCCCGGGGTCCGCTTAAATTTACTTCCATCCTTTATCTTTCTCTCAACTCAGCGTTTTCCCAGTTGCTTTCTCAGCTGCAAGGCTGAGAAGCCCGGGGTCCGCTTTCCGACTTTTTCTTCTCCACTTTGCACGGTCTTGAGCGTCCTTGGTTGTAAGACGATTAGCACGCATATCATCCTTGACGACATCAAGCTAGCACTTCTTGGGTCTACCCCGCCTGCCGGGCCCCGGCGGAGGCGGCATGGCTATACATTTGTTTCCCACGTGACCGTAACAGCGTAGGCAACTTTCTTGCAGTTTGTCTGCTATGTCACGGACAAGAAGCTGATGCGGGTGTTTCTCACACGATCTCTTCGTGACACTCCGCATATCCAATTTAGTTCCATCCTTTGTCATAAGTTAAATAAACAATGTAAAGTAGTCGTAGTATTGTGACTAGTAAAATTTTGTTTATTTCAGGTAACGAATGACGTAACAATCATGATAATGTTCCTGACGTTTCTGTCCATGAACCTCTCGCAAATATACTTACTGTGTTATTTTGGAGATTTGCTCATGAAGTCGGTAAGACATAACATTTTAGCTTGTACTTTTCTTACTTTCATCAAGTAATTGATATTTGAAGCCTACTGGGACTAGCTCATAATAACAGGACCATTACTCTGAATAATAACCAATCAAGTAAGAGTCGGACCCAAGGGTTCCGTACCATTATCTATAAAATACGTTTGTTGTATAAATTAATTATTTATTAGAAATTTAATAAACAATTTAATAATCTGTGAATATTTTAAGCGTCTACTTAGTAATATCGAGCAAAAACGGCAAATAATCACGTTTGTTGTATGGGAGCCCCCCTTAAATGTGGTTTTTTTTTCTTCTATTTTTTTATAAAAACCGGTACGCTCCGTGGCGGGGTCTTCGATTAACTTATATTTAATTATTCCTTTTATTGATTTTCTTGTTAGTTTAATTTCTTTTAGTTTTAATTTAGTTTTTAGTTGAATTCTTACATCATGTAATTTTACAAAGTAAACTATTTTTTTATACTATCCTAAGACTACTTGGAAACTAATTAGAAAACTTTATAAACTAATTTTTTTATATATGTTTAGTTGTTATAAACTTATTTATTTCAGAGCAGTGCTGTAGGGTTAGCCGTTTACAAGTCTTCGTGGTACAACGCAAATAACAGCATCAAGAAAAGCGTATTTTTGGTCGTCATGAGGTAACTTATAGGTCACATCCCTCTTTTTTGCCGGGGGTTAAAACCCTACAAAAAGAGGGGTGTTATCATCAGTTTGATCTTCTATCGGTCTGTTTGTCTGTCTGTGTCATCGTAGCTCTCGAACAGATAGACCGATTTCGATGCGGTTTTTAACGTGAAAGCAAGTTGCCTTGGGGTGGTTTTTACCTGTTTGATGAAATTCAGTCTAGTCGCTTCAAATTTATTGGAGGTTAACGCTTAAAAGTCGGAGTTCTTCATTATTGGCCGGGCAAATATTTTTTTTTCTATTCTACAATACAATATGTAAGAAAACCCCTGTCCGATCCTTGTAGGAGCAACTTAGACCGTCAATATGAACCACTTCTCCTATGGGGTCAATGCTTGAAACTCGAAAAAAATCGACATTTTCATACAAATTTTCGGACCGGTCGAACAGTTTTGTATGAAAATGTCGTGCTTTTTTTAGTTTCAAACATTGGTCCCATAGGAAAAGTTATTCATATTGACGGTCTGAGTTGCTCCTACAAGGATCGGACAGGGTTTTTGTTACATATTGTATAATGCCTTTACATCATCATCGCCATTTCATTTATATTCACATACACATTTCTTGGGAGAGGCGTGTGTGAAGCAGTGGACGTTATGCGGCTGCAAAGATTATGATGATGAGGTTGATGAGTTATTCCTTCTTCCTGCTGGTCTGGGAGAATTTACTAGCTGCTTCCCTCCTGCGCAGATCGTGAAGCCGATCGAGGGAATAGCCATAAATGTAGCTAGCAGTGGCGGATTTACACATTTGACGCTAGTAGGCTATTCATATCTTGCCGCTCTTAAGCTGCGTTCTATGAAATATCATAATAAAAGCACTTTTCTACCGTCTTGATTGCGATGCGCATGCGATTGGGGGTGCAATTGGCCTCAAAATTGCCGCCCCCCCAAATGTGCTGCCATAGGCTTAAGCTTACTCAGCCTATTGGTAAATCCACCACTGCTAGGTAGCAACCCATCACTATTTTAATTCGTTTTAACCTTTTCGCCACTATCATTCTAAAAGTGGCCTTTGTTCGGATCTCATTACTAACATTGTCAAGTGAATGCCTTATTTCTGTAAATTTTCTGAATAAATGTGATTTCAGAGCACAGAAGCCGTGCAAGTTGACAGCGTGTAACTTTGCCGACGTGAACTTAAATGCATTTACCACGGTAAGATTGTTTTATTTTAATATAGAATCATTTCAGCCGCACAACGTCCACTGCAGGACATAGGCCTCTCCCAACGATTTCCAAAATGATCGATCTAGAGCGGCCTGCATCCAGCGCTTTCGAGCGACCTTATTCAGGTCGTCAGACCACCTTGTGGGTGGGTGTCCTACGCTTCGCTTGCCTGTACGTGGTCGCCATTCGAGAACCTTTTTGCCCCATCGGCCATCGGTTCGTCGCGCTATGTGTCCCGCCCACTGCCACTTTAACGAACTAATCCTCTGAGCTATGTCAGTGGCTTTTGTTCTCCTACGAATTTCCTCATTTCTGATTCGATCACGTTGGGAAACACCGAGCATAGCCCTCTCCATAGCGCGTTGAGTGACCTTGAGCCTTCTTATGAGACCCATAGTAAGGGACCACGTTTCAGAGCCATAAGTCATCACTGGTAACACACATTGATTAAACACTTTCGTCTTGAGGCACTGAGGTATTTTGGACGAGAAGATTTGAATATAGAATATATAAATATAATTAAAAAGATTTACAAAAATAGTAAAACAAGCATCAAGCTAGACTCAACCGGACCAGCGTTTAACATAGAGCGCGGGGTTAGACAAGGAGACCCTCTGTCACCCAAAATTTTTATTTTAGTCCTAGAACAAATATTTAGATCACTGGACTGGAATGAAGTTGGTCTCAAAATACACGGTAAATTCTTATCACATCTATGATTTGCTGACGATCTTGTTCTGCTCTCCGAAGACCCCGAAAAGCTACAGTATATGTTACAGACACTTAATGAGCAGAGCAAGACTGTAGGGCTTGAAATGAACCACAGCAAAACTAATGACAAATAGAGAAGAAACGATTCTTGTTTTATTTAGATATAATTAAATTTTAGCAAAAAAAACCGACTTCATTTTGTCTCATGAGTTTCTTCCATATCTCCAAAGTTCCTGTTCATAACTTAATCAAATTAAGTTTTTAGATGTCGCCCCATCTTCTATTTTTTGTAAACTAAATAGATATATGTAAGTACATACTGGAGGACAGTGATACAGGCCATGCTTAATACAGACTCCAGTCTCCTTACAGTCTTGTCCAAATTCTGTATTGTTATCACCACATATTTTATGGTAAACCTGCTTTGGAGAAATAAATACCTTTTTTTTTTCGTTTTTACCTTTAATTATTATGGGACCAACATGGTAGTGAAGGCTTTTAAAGAAAAAAAGACAAAGATATCAAGTAACATACATACAAAAAAAGACATACAGTCGAATTGATAACCTCCTCCTTCTTTGAAGTCGGTTAAAAATACTAAGATTTATTGAACTTATGCCTGGTAAGCGGTACTCAACTGCCCCTCTCTGTATCTCGTATCGAAATGTCAGATTTTTCGAGCTGCGGCTTTTTTTAAATTATTATACGGCTCTGCATACTAGTCCTTTAGAGCCCATCTTTGTTTTTTTTTTCAATTCTTCATTCCTACTACCTAACCCTAATTACACAATCAAAGGTTGGTGTAATGTGGGTCCTTTGATTACTTCAAGGGAGCTTCTGGCGACAAATCTATACGAGTCCACTGGTTTTCATAACTGATTGAGTAGCGGACGGCGCCTAAAGACTCCCACCACATTCCGCAAATAAATATCACTACAGCCGCACTGTCCATTTTAAACATTTCATATATTGTCCATAAGCATGGACATTTATAACACCAAATTTAAAGCAAATTCCAACTGAACCCCATAACTTCCCCCCAAAAACACCAGCTGCAGGCTTCTGACGTAGCTCAATGACTGGCATCTAGCAAGAGCAGACCCAACTACGGTGAAGCCAAGAGGAGGGAGATGTGTTTCGACGCTATGTATGTATGTTTATGTGTTCTTTTGTATCATCTATGATATCTTAACAAATGAGGTATCGTTGGAAGCGTCTTGGCTGTACGCTGGTTATAGGCTATGCGACGTTCCATTAAGTTACAAGTACGGTACGTATCAAAAATAGAGTAATAATCTCTCATACCAACTGTATGAGAAATTATAACTCCATTTTGTTTGTTGATGTTTTCCTTGGGTAGAACCAGTAGGAGAGGAAAGAGGTGGCCAAAAGATGTATTCTACTCTGCCGTCGCCTGATATTATAGGATTTTTTTAAAATTCAAAATAAGAAATGTTATTTTATTTGCAGATATTAAGCAGATCGTGGTCCTATTTTGCATTGCTGAAAACAATTTACGACTAAAAGATTTATAGTTTTGATCAGTAGTGGATTAAGAGAGGCTCAATCGTCCCCCTTCACGCCTACCAAAAGCATCTGAGTCCTTCATGAAAAATTTTAGGGTTCCAGAATGTACATTACGTACTAAGTTTACGAGTCATAGCAACCAGTTGGATGGATTGGAATGAAACTGAAAACTAAAAGCCAATCGAAAAGTACACTAGACGAACTCTATTTCAAGTAGACAAGTAGATGTAGTAAAAAGCCGATAGCGTTTCAAGGGTTAACAAACAATTTTATTAATTCACCATAATGTTTCTTATCTCTCGAGTGTTAGGTTGTATAGTCGCTTGGCTATTGGCAATTTAATTTTGTTTTGTACTCTGCATATCTGCCAAAACATTTTATACAGTTACTATCGCCTTTATTTCTACACAGCTTAGGCATATTTCGCTTTGAACTGTTGATAAATTTAGTATAGAGTTCTAAATACGAAGATATAAGAGCGATTTTCAAATTTCGAAACTCGGACTGGCGTCGTCTACAAAATTGGAAGTGCTGTCATAATAAACTTTAATGCCTTGTGATAAAAGTTGTTTTTGTTTATTTTTCCTGTAAAAGTCAGTTGGTTGGTTGACATGACAGCGGGTACCCGTGTGCGACGGCATGCAACGTAACTGCTACACAAGAGATGGGAATAACAAGATATGGAAATTAAAAGCGAAACAAACAGCATGGTATTTTATTAGGGACATTGTGAATGGAAAAGTATTAGCTATTATTAAGATTTTTCATTGAGAAAACTAAAAAAATGCAGGCTTTGATTGTTGTGCGATTCGAAATACCTGATAGTATCTGATCTCGGGCACAGCTTGAGATGTAATCGAAAACAAAGACGACGTAGAGGTAGGGCTACCATAACTTCCTCTCTATTCTCGCTCTTAATATTTATTTATTTACCAATTTATATATACGGGAAATGTATACAGAGAATACATCAAATAAAAGTTGTACAAAGGCATTACTTATCTCAAACAGTAGGCCTGTGAGAGGAGATGTTTATGTAAGAGAGGCATACAGGCGTGTTTATACATAAAATAAAGGAGGAAGAAAATTAAAATGACATAAAACTACACTAACTACAAATAAACATCATATAGATACATAATATTGCGAAAATCCGGGGTCAATTCACTACGGGAAAAGACATTAAATTCTCTTTTTTAGTCATGAATAATATAAAATAATTTAATTTGACACAAGAGGGAAAAGTTAAAAAAAATGGAATTTGAAGTTTTACCAAAAATATAAATCATTTAGATTAAGAGTAAATAGTAGGTTTCTGTGAAAAAGGTACTCAGATAATTATTCTTATCCTATTAAAAGTTTTACTATCTAACTTTTAACACTAAATCCTAAGATAAATAATTATCTCGAGAAATCAATCCCTCTTGCATCGCTCCGGCTGACACGAAGCAGGCGGTATCTGCGTTTTTGTATTCTTTTTTCAAAACACTGTCTTGGACATGTATAGCACGATTTTTCCAACATTGTATGCCTCAGGGTAGACGGTTGTGATAGAACGAACCCCTAAATTCATTGACGAATTTTGAAAAACGAAATGGAATACATAATTTTTCAAAACTAAAAACCGATTTCGACCCCAAACTACACAATTGATTTTAATAAAATATCTTTGGAACCACCCTTTGATTAAAATTAAATAGCGCTATTTTATTTTAATCAAAGGGACCACCTGACAAGTATACCCCTTCAAACGAAAAAAGATTTTTCAAATCGGCCTAGGAGTCTCCGAATGATCGTTGAACATACATAAAAAAAAGGTTCCTACGATTGATAACCTCCTATTTTTTGTAAGTCGGTTAAAAGACGATAAACGAAGCCAAAGAACAATATTCCTTGTCTCAGACGGAAGCAGACCAAAATTGTCATTTGAACAAGTCAGTACTTGACGTATAAAGTCAAACCTTTTCGACAGAAGACGTAATATAGTACTATCAGAAAAAATGAAATTTTCACTAAAATAAATAAATAAATATATACGGACAAATCACACACATTGACCTAGTAGCCCCATAGTAAGCTTAAACTTGAGTTATTAGATAGTAACCCAACGTTACTATATTTTATGATAAATACATATATATAGATAAATACCCAATATCCAGGATAATTTGAAAAAGGCCGTTTTCCGACTTGCCCTGGCTGGGGATCGAACCCGGAACCTCTCAAATCGGCGGTCTAGCGTGTTAACCATTATGCCACGGAGGTCGTCAAAATATAACAAAATAAAACAACTAGGCAAAATATTACAACCCATATTTAATTTCAGCGAGATTGCCTGATTCCATGCATGTTTATACAAAAAATAACGTTTCTTTTTTGTTATTTCACAAACCCCTCGGCGCGGGTCGTTTCAGCGAAAACATTGGTCCGAATGATGAATCACGTGGAGTCCATTTTAGATACATTTTTATTATTTTGTGTATATTTTTTTTACAATGCTTTTACCTGTGAATTTGTTTTGTTTTTTGTGTAAGTGGCCAACAATGGTGTCCGATTTTTCAAGCTGCCTAAAGGTCATAGCTTGATGACTACCATACAATGACGATAGCTGGGACCAAAGACTGTTTTATTAATTGTTTATGAGGCAAGTAAAACACAGTTTGTAACTAAAATCTTTAAACTAAATTTATTTATCGTTAAAAAAAAAACTAAATTCACAACAGTTTCGTCAAAACCTATACATAATATGAAAGAAATCAGTCAAAAATACCACCCCGAATTGTACCCGGATCAAAGGTACCCATTATGCTTGTTGCATTACCTCTTTTTTACAAAAAGCAAATAAATTACATAATCTTAATAAGTTCTTTGAAAAAAAGTAATATATATATATATATACAATGTCCTTTTTAATTAAGTACAAATATTTTAAGGGGTTATTCAGTCCATCATTTTGAACAACTTTGCCCAATAAATGTATATCGAAATACGAAAAAAAATATTTTGGTTCTCATACAGATCGAAGTAGTCACGTGATATCGTTACTATGAAAAATGCAAAAAAAAATTCGTGTTATATATATGTATATATATATATATATATACATATATATAAATATATACCGGGGATCGAACCCGGGACCTCTCGGTGGCGGGCTAGCATGGTGACCACTACGCCACGGAGGTCGCAAATAAATTTAGTTCTAACTCGATGGTATTGCGTCGTTTTATTACTGAGTTCCATCGACCACCTTCCGTCTCCGAGATCAGAGCCTAGACATCGAATACCATAAAGTGTTCATCAAGATAAACGAGTCTCACTCAATGAGTTACGTCGTTTGTTAATATCTCTCGGTTCCATCATCAGAACATCTTATTGACTCCATAATATTGAATTGTCAGCCGACTTACATAAGTATGAAAAATTTCAATT
The DNA here is from genome assembly GCA_943193695.1 of Acrobasis suavella. Taxonomy (NCBI): domain Eukaryota; kingdom Metazoa; phylum Arthropoda; class Insecta; order Lepidoptera; family Pyralidae; genus Acrobasis; species Acrobasis suavella. The sequence goes on from OW971950.1 coordinate 4,328,267, forward strand.
GGTCGAGGATAACTGGTTGAAAATTGAGTTGCAAGATCCCTATACGGGATAAATCCGCCGTTGCATGTTTACTTTTCTGCTTTGTATGTCTTCTTTCTTATATATAATAAAGCTTTAAACTCAAACAAACAAGCAAGCAAACGTCGTAATTTCATCGAGTTTGGACTTATTTACAATAACTGGCATGTAAGTTGAACAAGAATGGCGGCCGTCGGCGCATGTTTAATTGGAGACAAAAGTGTTAAAAGAGATTTTTTGGTCTTTCTTCAAACTCGAAATCATTTCTATCTTAAGTTCGGATAGAAATGTTATGGAAATGTGATAGAAATGTGATTCTAAACGGACAAACAACGTACAACAACGACCGCCATTTTTGTTCAACTTACGTGCCGAGTATTGTAATTTAATTTTGCCTTAAGATTTCCCCTTACTTAGCTTTTATTTTGAAATGACATGTGAGATTTCGGCAGTATTTTGTAATTAAAAAAAATGCATATATCTACATATAACTAGTTTTCGACAGTCAAATATGAACTTGAAAGAAAATATGAAAGTGTAGAAGTTTTCCATACTGATGGTCAAATATGATATGATGCACTATATTCTCTTTTAAGTTAGTTTTATGCCTTAATATATGCAATTTCTTTGAAATTACATAATTTCGCCAATATCTGACATGCTGTTTAAAATATAAACTAGACTACGTCTGTTTGGGGACCTTTTTGCCCCATCGGGCATCGGTTCGTTGCGCTATGTATCCCGCCCACTGCCACTTCAACGAACTAATCCGCTGGGCAATGTCAGTGACTTTTGTTCTTCTACGAATAATATAAATAACCCTACATGTGCGATGACAAATAAAATGTAAATAGCAACACTGAATATGCATGACAATTGTATTTTATTAATTTGTTACCCTTTGTCCGATCGACTATTGTTTCGCCGATTTAAATGTGGGACATGAAAATAGAACCCTACGTAGAAACCTTCGTAGAAAGAGTAGTTGTATTTACGAGTGTAACAATGTTTTCTTAGTGTACGTAACTAATTTTAATAATTTAGGTACCTGGTCTTGGGTCAAAAAAAGTTATTTGGTTTTGTTTTATGTTATAGTGCGGAAAACGAACAAGCGGGCCACCTGATGGTAAGTGATCACCGCTGCCCATGGACGACTGCAACACCAGGGGTGTAACAGAAGCGTTGCCGCCCTTTCAGGAAGATATAGGCTCGTTTTGTGAAGGTTTCAATGTCGTATCGGTCCGGGAACACTGCTGCAGGGAGTTGATTCCACAGTTCGGTCGTACGTTATAAAAAGTTCCTTTTAAAACGTGCGGTAGTTGATTGCCATCTATCCAAGTGGTGTGGATGAAATTTAAATTTTAATTGGTACTGTCAAGAATAAAATGGCACAAAATAATGTCACATGTCACGATCATGTCGATTTTCAATGTGAGTGTAGATTTATTATTGCAGAATAACTGATAATAGCTCTATTCGACTCCAAGAAATTATGACGTCATTAGTATATATTTCATACAAATCCCGTAGAAAATGTTTGTTGTGACGTTTAGAAAAAAGTATCGGATTTAAGTTGTTGAAAAGTAGTGAATTAGAAGTTGGCGTCTTTGGAGAATATGGTGTAGTGCAGTTTGTTGCCGCTTTTTCTTCACAGAATAAGTACTAGTACTCACGTACAGAATTCTTACTCAGAAAATATATTCAAAGAAATATCTACTTAATGTGGTTAGCGCTATGGTTTAATTTAGCTCGCGTCAAAACACCTCACCTCTTCGTTTAGATCCTAGACATCTATTGCAAGCCAATTTCATTCTTATTACTCAGGACAAACGATTTATGTAGCTGTATTTCCCCTTTGAAGTGGTCGCTGCGTGCATAGTAATAATGTAGGTATATTTTCGATACCTAAACGGGGAGTGACACAGGCTTGGCACTAGCGCGTAGCCGCCTAGAAAGCGGCACAAATCACTAAACTTTTATTAAATAGATGTATTATAATATATCCTACGATGATTAGGGTAAAGATGTATTTGTGTGTTGTGATAATTGATTTAAATAAATAAATATAAATATATACCAGACAAATCACACCGATTGAGCTAGCCCCAAAGTCAAGTTCAAGACTTGTGTTATGGGATTCTAACTCAACGATACTATATTTTATAGCAAATACATTTATAAATAAACATCCCAGACCCAGGCCAATCTGAAAAAGATCATCACAAAAAGATGTCTACCATGCCTGTAAAATTAAAAAGTAAAAGAGCTATAAATTAAAAATAGTAAGTGACACCGGGTACCCCCACGAACAGGTTGGTATAAATTTATGTGTTGTCAATTTTTTGTCTGTCTGTTTGTCTGTGTGCAAGCGTTGCAGGGGGCGGCGTGGCGAACAAGGGGTGCGAGCTTAGTTTTGTAGGGCTGGCAACGGTTGTTGGTTTTGAGGGATAAAGATCGGACGGTACGCTTTGAAATGGAGTCATAATCTCTCAAACAAAAATATACAAGAAAAGAGGACTCCATTTTTGAAGCGTGACTGCTGTACATAGGCCTCTCCCAATGATTTCCAAAATGACCGTTCTAGAGTGGCCTGTGTCCAGCGCTTTCCAGCGACCTTGGTGAGGTCGTTTAGGCGTAAATGACTATATCCACTCCACTTCTATGAAGTGCCATAGGTGCCCAAGGTATGCTTTCCAGTTTTTTGGAGAAAGATGACACTACTTTTGCTTGCATGGAAATGGTCACCCAAAGATGTCTAAAACCGGGCGATAGGAAGAGAAAAAAATTAAAAACTATGAGATTTATAAACAATTCATACTTGCGAAAGGTTTTACAACTGGTCACCTTTGTCTATTGACGTCGACCTTGTTGTTAATTCAATTGTGCGAAATGTTTTTGCTTAGTCCTTTACTCGTCCCTTGCGAAGCGGTATAAAAACGGGTATAAACGGGTACAAATTCCGGAACATATTTTTTTAATGTCGATCTTCATAAATTCCATTATGAACTATTAGAGGCAACCCTACGGCGGCGCAGCAGGGGTTGAACCATACGACACACGGAATACCTCGTTTGTGTGCGTTAAATAGCGATAGACCGGTACCCAGCCTGGAACATGTGGACGCAAGTGGAGCACGACCCTAGTTTTGCATAATGCATGCAGTATTTAATTTTTACGAGTTCCAATTTTGAATTTTGCTTTTTAATCTATGACGGCCAGTAACTTCAGATCGGTACTAGTCGGGAACATGTAGACGCAAGTGGAGCAAGACCCTTTCTACTTTACATAATGCAGAATTTAATTTTTACGAGATCCAATTTCGAATTTTAGCTTTTTAATCTATGATGGCTAGTACGAATACTTACCGGTACCTAGCCGGGAATATGTGGACGCAAGTCGAGCATGACCCTATGTACTTTTACATAAGTAATGCAGAATTTAAATTTTATGGTTTCCAATTTTGAATTTTACCTTTTTAATATATGATGGATGGCTAGTACGAGTACTTACCGGTATATCGGTAATCAGCCTATTGAAACACGACCCTAGTTTAACATAATGCAGAGTTATATTTTTACAAGTTCCAGTTTTGAATTTAGGCTTTTTGATTCATGACAGCCAGTACCAATATACTGGTCCCACGTCCCAGTTACATAGACGAAAGTGGAGCACAATCCTAGTTTACATAATGTTTATTATATTTAAGAAGTAATTATTCCAAAAACAAAAAACCCGACTGCTTTCTTTAATCTTGTTTTTTTTGTCTTTCTTGTTTTCTGATATACTGATATACCCAGTGTCACTCTCACAGTAAATACGAATCTAACGACACCTCTCAAGCTGAAATCCATCGAGCCGTTCAGGCTGCAAAGCATGCCAAACAATGATACAATTATACATACATACTCTAGAAAAACATAACCCTCCTTCTGGCGCAGTCGGGTAAAAATTTATGCTGGCCAGTATTTCGTCTTATAGATTAATTATCACTTTATCTAATTTCATACCTTTTATGTTCACTCAAAGATCTAGAGCAAACAAGAAATAATGTAGGTACCTATATAAATAAAAATAACATGAGCCACCTTCGGAAGTCGGATAGAAATTATGTATGTAAGTATATAAGTAAGTAATTTACAAAACTAATTAAATATAGTAATTATCAAAGTTCTAAATTTGAATAAGTTCGGAAACAAGAGTAAAACCAACAGAAATCGAATTAAATATTTAAAGAATAAGTTAATTAAATAGTCAAGGGACTTTTATTACATATTATCGAAATAACATAGAGTTAATAATTTTCTTTATTACTTTTGACCAGCTCAAACAATAGGCTTTCCTTATACAGAGCAATGTTTTTCTGAGCTTAGTGTTCAGTCTGCGACGAATAAAAGATTTGGCGAAACGATCACAAGAGTCAACAGTGTCCAAGTCAACAGCAGATTTGCGTCGGATATTAGCGTAAAATACGCCGCAAAATTCGTCGCAAATTTATTGACGTTTAGAAAAAAAGTATCTGATTAATTACTAACGTAAACGGTGTGTAGAAATTGTATCAAACGCAATACACGTAGGTAAGTACGTAACGCAACGCAAGTTGCGTCGCGCATCATACGTTGGGTTTAGTTCGGCTCTAAAGAATATTAATAATAAATAAATATATAGGGACAATTACACTGATTGAGCTAGCCCCAAAGTAAGTTCGAGACTTGTGTTATGGGATACTAACTCAACGATACTATATTTTATAACAAATACGTGTATAGATAAACATCCAAGACCCCAGGACAATTAGAAAAAGGCCATTTTCCAACTTGCCCTGACCGGGGATCGAACCCGGGACCTCTGGGTGGCGGACTAGCATGGTGACAACTACGCCACGGAGGTCGTAACGAATGGGAGAGAATTTGCGGAAATATGCGATTGCATTATTTTACTTGACATTTATGTACCACTCATTGCTGGGTAAAGACCAAGTCTCTTTCCTATTAAAAAAAAAATTGGTAAGTATGAAGTGTTTTCTTTTGGGTTTGTTTCACAACTTGATATACCTATCCGTTCTAACCACAGATTTAGTGGTTCCAACAAACGGTGTATGGAATATGGTGAAAATTCGAATATAGGGTGTATTCGAATTTCGAACGGAGTCGAGCTCGCATCGCATGGAAAGTGAAAACGTTGTTTGCTTCGTTTTGCAGCCGATACTCTCGGTGTCATAAATGTTGCATCGAGTGCAGCCACATGCTGCTTTGTAGAAAATAGGAAAAGACTTGCGTTTACTTACATTCCATCGTAATTTTTAAACCCTTATCGAAAAGAATTCACTTGTAATACTTGGCGGAAAGAGAGATATGGAAAGTTCTCCACCGACAGGAGCACATCTCTTAAATTACTCTTATATTATAACGGCGAAAGTTTGTGAGTGTATATGTTTGTTACGGCTGGACCAATTTTGATAAAATTTGGTATGCAGCAAGCGAACACCTTGGATTAACACATAGGCTACTTTTTATATATACTGCGGGTAACACCGCGGGGCGCAGCTAGTAATATAAGAAGAAGACTAGTAATTAATCTTCCTAGTTTGTTAGAATGGGTGAGCTTGACCACCCTTTGATTCAAAACATAATTAACGTTTATTCATCACCATCATTTTAGGCGCAAAACGTCCACTGCTGGACATAGGCCTCTCCCAAGGATTTCCAAAATGACCGATCAAGAGCGGCCTGCATCCAGCGCTTTCCAGCGACCTTGGTCAGATCGTCTGACCACCTTGTGGGTGGGTGTCCTACGCTTCGCTTGCCAGTACGCGGTCGCCATTTAAGAACCTTTTTGCCCCATCGGCCATCGGTTCTTCGCGCTATGTGTCCCGCCCACTGCCACTTCAACGAGCTTATGCGCTGGGCTATGTCAGTGACTTTTGTTCTTCTACGAATTTCCTCATTTCTGATTCGATCACGTAGAGAAACACCGAGCATAGAGCCCTCTCCATAGCGTGCTGATAACCTTGAGCGTTCTTATGAGGCCTATAGTAAGGGACCACGTTCGTTTATTAATTCATTATAATTATGAACTTCATGAAAAGGAGGTTATCTATTTGTTAATAGAGCAGTTATAATTTCAATTTTTTTCTGCCTGAAGAGAGAAAAAAAGTTCGAAGCAGCACAACTAAGGGTAACGCTCTAAGATGTAGTAGAAACATAGCTATAAAGACATATAATAACCCACAAGTAAAAGCTTTTGAAGAGCTCAGTGGCCCGTTAGGCAAGATAGGCAATCCCGGGCGTGGTTCGCATTGGATGGGTGACCACAAGTAGCATAAAATTTTCTCGATTTCCTCTGTGCTTCGGAGTGTACGTAAGAGCCGTTGGGCCCAGCTCTCATTATAGTATGGTAGTCGTAAAACTAAGACTGATGTCTTTAGGCAGCTTAAAAAATTCTGACAACAGTGTGTCACAATTTGACCCGAAAAAAATAGTACACTTTAAGTGAAGTACATAGAAGCAGACAATCTCTACTCTAACTTTTGCATTTCACCTCCAAATAGCTCGGGACAAAGCGAAACAACAGTAAAACAATGTCAACGTCCCATTCCTCTCTCAAAGTATCGGAGGTGCAACATTGCACGCGCAACAAGTGGTAGGGGTGCGAGGGCCGATCAGCGCGGCGTGCGGGTTTACAGATGGGAATTCTTATCTTTGAGAGTTGTAAACATACAACCTGTAAGGCACATATATACCCTTAATAAATCAAATCATGGCTATACTTAATAGTATAATGATAATAAAATAACAGACAAAAATAAATTTGACATTCCCATACAAATTGTCCGGGAGGCTGCACAATTTTGTATGGAACTGCGTTTTTTTACTCTAATTTTAATTTCATTAGATGGGTGACTTTTTTATGACAATCATTTTTTTTATCCTCGTCACTCCCTAAATATCGAGTTTCATCAAAATCGTTGGAGCCGTTTCCGAGATCTTCATTATTATATTACACAACGTGGAAGGCACATACCCGCAATAAATCAAACCACAGGCTAAACTGGATCACTTTAGTATAATGAAATCAAAATAACATCCAAAAAACCTTCCCATACGAATTGTGCGGGCAGTTGAACACTTTTGTATGGAAATGCCGAATTATTTTTTGTGTTTTGGCTGTTATAATAGGTTGGGGAAAAAGTCTTTTCGTATTTAATATGAAAATTCAAAACATTTTTTAATATAGTTTATTTACATTTAACTACCATGTAGGTACCATTTTGTTCGATTACTTTTTGCCATTTTATAGGTAGGGACATGATCCCATTGCTATAAAAATTTTGAAGCTTCTGATCAAAAAACTGCGTCAAGTAGTTTTGGCAGTCCTCTCGTGATGTTAACCTGACACTGCCTAAAGAATTCTGAAGAGACCGAAACAGGTGGAAATCTGAAGGTGCCAGGTCAGGACTATACGGCGGATGCATTAACATCTCCCAGCCAAACTGTCTTAATTTTTGCTGAGTGGTTAAAGATGTGTGAGGTCTAGCGTTATCATGATGAACAACCACACCCCTTCTGTTGATCAATTCCGGCCGCGTTCTCTCAACTTCTTGTTTTAATCTTATCAGTTGTTCGCAGTAGAGTTCTGAATCGATGGTCCTGCCTGGTGGGAACAGCTCATAATGAATAATGCCCTTCCAATCCCAACACACACACAGCATCACCTTGTTGCGAGTTAACCCGGGTTTCACCACAGTCTGTGAAGCCTGACCGGCCTTTGACCATGACCTTTTTCGCACGTTCTTGTCGTACGTGATCCACTTTTCATCACCAGTTATCAATTTCTTCAAAAATGGTTCGTTCTCATTACGTCGTAATAAAGAATCACAAATGAGTACATGATTCATTAGGTTTCTTTCAGAGAGCTCGTGAGGTACCCAAATATCAAGCTTTTTTGTGTACCCATTTTTTTTTCAAATGCGCCAAAACTGTTTTGTGGTCAATTCCTAGTTCTTCAGCTACGTCGTAACTACTGAAATGCCGATCTTGCTCCACTTTTAAAAAATAGCATCCATTTTATCCGTAACAGGGCGACCAGAGCGACGTGCATCTTTGACATCAAAATTTCCGGATTGAAAACGTTTAAACCAAATTTGTGCTACTCTCACAGATACTGCACTAGGTCCAAAAACATCGCAATTTTTTTCGCGGCTTGCGTTTCATTTTTACCTTTCTGGTAGTAAAATTTTAAAATGTATCTAATTTCTTGATTAGATTCACTCATCTTGACGGTAAGAAAAACAAATGAAAATCACGCATTTTCCTAATTTGAATTTGGAATTATCTTCTTTAAAATTTAAACTTTTAAATGATACCAAAACCAGCCAGATACAAATAGTATAGCCAAAGTAGTTTTATTACAAGTTCATACATACTATATGCGAAAAGACTTTTTCCCCAACCTAAATTAACCTCATTATACTATAGTGATCTAGTATAGCCCGTGGTTCGATTTATTACGGGTATGTCCCTTCCAAGTTGTATAGGTACTATACCTACATAAACGTACAATATACTTACAAATAAATTATTACGTCTTCATATTGACGACCTCCGTGGCGTAGCATAGTGGTCACCATGCTAGTCCGCCACCTAGAGGTCCCGGGTTCGATCCCCGGTCAAGGCAAGTTGGAAAATGGTTGTTTTAGTTTTTTTCCAAACCAGCATAGAAGAAGTTACAAGATACACATGTAGCGTAATGAAAAATGTCATCAAAAAATTAAGTGTTCATGTATGACACACATAAATATAAAAATACAATTTAAGGGCCTACCTGAATTTTTCGGGGTCCAGTGCTGCCATTTGAATTAAATAATTTAAAAGGAAACGGAGATATAATTTAAAATTTTGTCTTGACCAGGCTCTAGATAACCCTTTAAACTATTTTATAAACAACTGTTTACAGTTTAAAGTGAGAACGTGAAGCTTTTCTACGCACAATTGCGAAAAATGCCCACTTTTGGCGTATGTACTTTTATCTTTCCAGAGTAAGATAACTCATAAACTAAGACGGTTTACAATTTAATCTTAATAATGGCTGAATTAGATTTTAGTACCAAAATACCGAGTTGATGCATAGTTGTCGATATTTAGACAATAGAAACATCGACGTACGATATCACGTGTGTAACCCATGTAAAATAGTTAAAAAAAAATGAAAATGATTTCGTTGGTTATACCTTATTAATACAATATGTAACAAAAACCCTGACCGACCCTTCTAGGAGCAACTCAGATCGTCAATGTGAACAACTTTTCCTATGGGACCAATGCTGGAAAGTCGAAAAAAAAATCGCCATTTTCATACGAATTGACGGGCCGGCCGAACACTTTTGTATGAAAATGTTGATTTTTTTTTCGAGTTACAACCATTGGTCCCGTAGGAAGTTGTTCATAATGACGGTCTGAGTTAACTCCTACAAGGATCGGACAGGGTTTTTGTTACATATTGTATTAATTTAATTATGCGTAATGTCAAAAATGTTCTATGCAATAGCGGTTGATCGAACATGAAACTGACGTTTCTTTATATTTTTTGTATTTTATTTATTTTGCATTTTACATTCTTTCAATTGTTTTTCCCATCACCATTGTTATGTGCGACGTACGTTCGTCATTGTTAACTAATTAAGTAAGAAGCTAAATAATTAACACATAATTATCTACGTAATTATTTTGAAATAAAGGTTTTCTTGTAAAAACTTTCTTAATAACCTTTGTTTATACCTCAGTTACAATACGTCTGAGATAGAAACAACAATCAAAATGGACGCAACGGGACAACTGTTCCAAGAGTCTTTGAAAAAGATCCAAATTTCATTTTACCTAAGTGGCATACCATTGCATCTTTCGGATAAAAATAGCATAAAGCTACGTTTGGTTTATGTATGGAATTTTGCGTGTTTAAACATGGATTTACTTGGGGCTTTAGTTTTTTTTCACAACGGCATTCAAGATGGCATTGACTTCGTTTCACTCACATACATGGCGCCGTGCATTTTCTTTAGTTTCTTGGCGAATTTAAAAGCGTTCTTTTTGCTATTTTACGAACATAAAGTCCGTGAATTAATTGAAAATTTAATGAAAATGGAAGAAAAGGCTAAAAAATACAATTTAGCTTTGTATTTAAGAGAAAGGGACACGTTTCATAAAGTTATTAGTTATTTTAATGTGTGCTATGTAATTTCTCTTCTCGGATTTGTGGCATCGCCCTTCATTATGATGGCATTGAGTTATTACAAGGGGAATTTCGAGTATGTCTATCCGTTCAGTATTACGTATCCTTTTGACCCATACCGCATCGAGTTATATCCTGTAGTATATCTTCACCAGGCATGGTCTGGTAAGTTTTATTTTTATTCATAATTTTTACCTTAATTTAATGCAAAATCAACCTGTATTTTTAGGAAGGGCAAAATCTAAAAATGCTGCTCCAGTTATTTCTGGCAAGGCGGGGGGGGGGGGGGGGGGGCGAATCTAAATAGGATTGTGGACCATGGGGTGTGCAAAGGGAGGAAGTTGCCCCGGTTTGCCTCCTCCTAGAGTCCTAGCTCTGGGGCCTGACCTGACCTCTTCACGTTTCTTCCAGCTGTCATAGTCCTGATCTTCGTGAGTGCAGCCGACTACTTCTTCTACACCTGCTGCTCCTACATCAGCTGCCACTTTAAAATACTCCAGCAGCAGTTCGAAATCATCATCCCTGCGAGGAGTCACCATAAATTGACGTTCACTGATATAGAAGTCAAGTTTATGGAGCTGGTGGAATGGCACCAGGATCTTATAAGGTAGGTACAATAGAGTGTAAGGCGAGCTCGTGCGCACTTCTCAAATTCGGTCCATGAAGATAAAGTATCAAATCAAATAATTTATTATTATTTATACAGTAATAACGTCTTTTAAGGCACTTATACACATCATACATTTAGTACAAATTATTTCGAAACACTTGTGTACTAAGACGAATTTATTTTTCCTGTATTTTGGTTTGAAAACCAAACTACACAAAACACAAACGATTTAGATAAACTGAAAAAATATGTCATCCACGAACGCAACAAGTACTATTATATTTTCATAGGTATCAGAGTAGGTTTGTACATAGTTTTAAAAACTATTTTCTTATCCGATTGGGTATTTTACTGGGTCAATAATAAATTTTTTGGTACTGCTAAGAAAATAAAATGTCATTAATTAATGTCACTTGTCACTAATTATATCCATTTTAACGTGATTTTAGATTTATTATTGCAAAAAACTAATATCAAGAGCGCTATTTAACTCCAAAAAATTATGACGTCATTAGCCTGTATTTCATACAAATCTCAAGGACAATGTGTGTTTTGACGTTTAGAAAAAAGTATCTGATTTTAGTTGTTTGAAAGTAGAAAAATTCAATTGAATACGGAATGTTGTAGGAGTTAAGAGGCTACATGAATTTTCCGGGGTCCAGTGCTGCACCCATTTGAAATAAAATCATTTGAAAATAAACGGAGACATCATTTAAAATTTTGTCTTGAGAAGGCACTAGATAACCCCTTCAAACTATTTTATGAACTGAGACGATGAAGCTTTTCTACGCCCACTTTTGGCGTATGTAAACTGTAAACAATAGTTCATAAAATACTTTGAAGAGTTCTTTATGCCTATCTAGTGCCTGGTCAAGACAAAATTTTAAATGATGTCTCCGTTTCCTATCAATTGATTTATTTCAAATGGGGGCAGCACAAAATGTTCTTTTTGCTTACAGTCTTACGGAAACGCTCGAAGTAATCTACGCTAAGTCGTCATTGTACAATTTCGGGTCAAGCTCGGCACTGATCTGTCTCACTTTATTCAATGTTACGGTAATTTAGCTAATAATCTGTTTATTGTGGTTGTCAATATCATCAGATGTGGCCTTGGCTTCATTTGCAGTAACAAAAAACAACATAGGTCAATCAATTGAAAAGTTTTTTTTATTCCCCGTTTGTCTTTTTCCCTGTTGGTCCAATCAATTGTCAACTTATTTCGTCCACAGTTTGTCATTTTCCTGGCATTGGCTCTATAATTATCATTAATTCAGCCGCATAACGTCCACTGCTGGACATAGCATTGGCTCTATGCTTGTTTTGAAATTCAATCTGGGTGATCTACCTTCGCTCGATGAAGACAGAGCGGGGTTCTCTAATAACCTATCGATTTTTCATTATCATAGCTTTTTTGCTTATTTTTATTTATTAATTTTTTGTTTATTTCTATTTCAGTGTCGAAATGCAAAATTTTCTTCAAAAATGTTTATGAACGTGAGGAAAACTCTGTTTTATGATTCTAAATTACGTGTTTATTTATGTTTCAGACAATAAAGGACATAGCAATCATTTTAACATTCCTGTCATTCCTGAGTTTATCTTTGATTCAAATATATTTACTCTGCTACTTCGGGGACAAACTGACACACGCGGTATGTAAATACATATTAGTATTTACTCTAAGAGTCCGAAAATACTACGAAACTCTTCGAGAAAAGGTAGCTAGTGCCCTGCGCTTTCGGTGTCTCGTCTTGGCGGGGGCACTCCGGTGCCTCTAGATATCAAAATCCCTTTTGTACTACTTAAGTTTTCTAACTGTTAGATAATGCATTTAGTCTGCCTATAGTGCTCTAAAAATATATGTTGTAAAAGGTTAAATAAATTCATAATACCTATTTATATTTTGAAATTTAATATATTAAGTAATGTATAATACATAATATTTTAATAAACTGAAGCAATTTTTTTTGTACTGACTTTTAATATAATAAATAAAATTAAATAATTTTTATTTCAGATAATTAAATGTAACTACAAAGATTTTGGTTATCCTATGTAATAAATTATAATAGAAGCATATTATAATGTAATTATAAATATTAACTACTTATAACGTTTTCTGTTATCTTCTTTGTATAATATGGTTTGTTTTCAATAAAATGTATATATTTTATTCGCTTCTTTACAGGGTTTAGAAGTCGGTGATGCTGTCTATAACAGTCAGTGGTACTTCAGCGATTCTTCGGTCGGAAAGCACTTACTTTTGGTACTAATGAGGTAGGTTGATAGGTAGAAATTATATGATTAGTAGTTATACCATGTGGAAGGGAAACACCCGTAATAAATAGAACCACGGGTTATTATAGTATAACGAAATTAAAATAACAGTCAAAAAGCAAAAAATAAATAAATTGTGGCATTTTCATACAAAAGTGCGCAGGCAATTCGTATGGGAATGTCCAAATTTTTTTTGCTTTTTACTGTTATTTTACTTTCATTATACTATAGTGCTAGATCACTATAGTATAATGAAAGAAAAATAGCCCGTGGTTCGATTTATTAAAGTATATGTCCCTTCCACGTTGTATACAGGGTCTAACAAAACATATTGAAAAATGGTAAGGCTGAATTCAGTCCATGATACTGAACAACTTTCCTCAAGGAAAGTATATCAAAATATCAATAAAAAGTGGCTTTCTATATTTAAAAAAATATTTTTCATATTTCGATACACATTTTTCGGTGAAAGTTGATCAGTATCATAATTTACGCTTAAAATAGTTTCATTATTTGTATTTAAATTAAAAAAAAGAAAAACCTTTTAAATTTTTTCTTCATTAAAAACTTCCTCAAATGACGAAAATCACGTATTTAGGTACTTATTACAAAAGAGTTTTAAAATAAAAATAATTCGTGTTTTACGAACGCAACACTTTGTTTGAACACAATATTGGATCGTGATTCGATTCTTACTTTTTATATAATTCAATAATGCACAAACCATCTATTGTTAAAATAGTTTTTGTTTATTGAACTTGAATGTAACAATAAAAAGGCTGTGATTTTCATTTCTTAATGTAAAAACTACTATAGCACAGCACAGATAGGGTCAGATACCATCTACGAGTACCTTTACTTCATATCGGTTGCATCTCTGTTGCTTTGGAGCAGGGATAAATCTAAGCCAAGACACTTTTATATCGAACCGCACGCAGCATATGATGTGCGACGCATCTTGCGTTGCTTTCGTGCCTATATTGCATTTCATAAAATTTCTAAGTAATTACCCGCGTCCACCCCACGCGTTAATAAATTACGCAGGTAGAACTTCTAGGAACCACGCAGCGTATGCGACGTGCTGAGTGTGGTTCGACCCTTAACCCTAAAATGATAATCTGCGTCAAATGACACAACCATTTTAGAAAAATAGCAACCAGATCTTTTTAAGTATTGGTAATATCATCTGGGATTATTAGACATTTCATAGGTTATTACTATTTACCTTACTTACGAAGAATTACTTTTGACGAAGAAAACATTATTGTAAGTGTCGATAATATAATTGATAGATTTTGCACTAGGGACGTATTAGTTATAATGACTATACTACAGCAACTCTCAATATTTTAAAGTTATTTTTCTTTTTTAAGAGAAAAGGGAACGCGTGGCGTAGCTATACTTAAGGCGTAGCAAATTCATTTTAATTTTTAATTTTATTATTTATTGATTTATTAAATCTTTTTGATCAAAAATGGCAAAAAGGTCACACAAATCAAATTACAACTATTACGAAAATATACAGAAAAAACATAAGATGCAAGTAGGTTAGTTTAGTTCAGTCATAGGTTGCGTTGTATAGAACAAAGTTTGGAAAGAGGTGGGGGAGATCTTTTCCCAAGAGCGGGATCATCATCATTATTTCAGCCGCATAACATCCACTGCTGGACATAGATCTTTTTCAAGGATTTTCAAAATGACCGATCAAGAGTGGCCTGCATCCAGTGCTTTCCAGGGACACTTGGTCAGGTCGTCTGAGTACCTAGATATTACAGAAGTGGGATATTACAGGTTTAATAAAAATATACGTTGGGTTGATAAAAGTCACGTTGCAAAATACGAACACATCGCATTTACTACACGACTTCGAAATAAAAATAAAAACATTTTCCACTTCGCAACTGAGTTTCAAAACACTTTCAGGGCGCAGAAGCCTTGCAAGTTGACGGCTCTGGGCTTCGCTACAGTCAACCAAAGAGCTTTTATGAAGGTATGTGTTGATAGCTACCTATTTATAGCCTACTTGACGAAATAATAAAAAGTAATATAATGTTTCTTTAGCAATACTCTTTTCAGGTAGCGGGTTTCATTGTTACGTATATCCCTTTTAAGTTTTTTTTAAGAGAAGGCAATTCATTTAATAGACATCATTGAATAAATAAAACCAACATAATTATTATCTACTAAACGTTACATTGCAAAAGGATATTTGAGTTTTTTGCGGGACACAGATATATTCTATGTGTTAATCCAGATAATAGCGGTGCCATGATTAATTTCATTTTAATTTGTTTAGATATTTTGGCGTAAAACGGAACAAACATCCATACGGGGCAATAAGTATACTCGCAGATGGAAACTTACAGTTGTCAATGTATCCTAACTTAACAATTCAATTGAATTCTTACTAATATTACCACTGTTTATAATTAGGAAGAATATGAACCCTGTTGGGTATTGCAAAAATAAGATGGAACGGCAAGCGGGTGATCTATTTCTATTCCAAGTTTTATGACATTTAATTTTATAAGCATTATAAATCGAGATTTTTTGTGATATTAACGTATAAGTCATTATTTTATTTCATGCAATTTTTACTAACTTACCATGCACTTTTTTATGTATTGATTTTATTTATTTATTATTTATTCTTATACCTATCTAATTTTATCAAATATTTTTTCTTTTTTATTTTAATGTCAAGATTTTAACGTGTACTTATTATAACTTATACAATTTGGAAGGGTCATATCCGTAATAAATCGAACCACGGCTATTACTCGATCACTATAGTGTAATTACATAAATTACAGTAAAAAAATCGGCATTTCCATACGAAAGTGTAAAGCCGCCAGGGCAATTTGTAAGGGAATGTCGATTCTTTTTTGACATTTATTTTATGAAAACTACACTATAGTGATTTGGTATAGCCCGTGGTTCGATTCATTACGAGTTGTTATTTACACGTTGTACAGTGACGTAACGATGCAACGATTACTGCTAGGGGGTTACTCCATAAAATATTATGATATTTGTCCGATAATAACGTCCCATTTCTATGTCAAACCAAATTAGACTTTATCATCATACATTAGTGCTCAATGTTGCTTGACACTGAAACACGGATACGCAACTACGTACGTATTACGTACCACTTTTGGAGTAACCCCCTTGTACTAATATGTATATATTATTATTTTGTGTCTCCTTAAAAATCCTATTTACTATGTAACACACTTTTTTCTTTCTTTCAGATAATGAGTAATGCTTGGTCGTACTTTGCTTTATTGAAAACAATATATCATTAAAATGAAAATACTAGCTAGTTTTGTTTGAAAAAAAAATGCTTTATTACTAACTAAATATTAATTGAAATGGAGGGTTACTTTGTTTATTTTTAACCGAGTTCAAAAAAGAAGGAAGTCATCAATTTGACGCGTATGATTTTTTTATTTAAAAGCCTTTAGTACCACATTGATCCGATAATAATTTAGTGAAGAAATGATGAAGAACTTTGGAGATATGGAAGAAACTCCTGAAAGAAAATAAGGCCGGTGGTTTTGTTTTTTGTTTATATTTATTATCTTACTAGCCATTGCCCACGGCGTTATCTGAGTGGTCAAGCGGTATTTGACAATCTCATGAGTACCCCACATTTTTCTAAATACTTAAATCTTTGAACTGTAATATTTAAATTACGAACGGAAGAAGTAATAAGTTCATAAAATAGTTTGAAGGGTTTTCTAGGGTTTGCTCAAGGCAAACTTTTGAATGATATCTCCGTTTTCTTTTAAATTATTTATTTCAAATGGGGACAGCACTGGACCCAAAAAAATTCAGGTAGCCTTAAGCTAAGTGATTTTCAACGCGAATCACGGATGAATTTAATTTAAAAAAAATTTTAAGCAAATTCTGTTAAAAAGTTATTGAATACTGATAAAATCCCTGCTAATTTGTATGGGAAGCAAAATACTTTTTCATTTTACGTTAATTGTTTTATTGAAAGGTCGTTTAGTATGATAGCCAGGACTTGCTCTACAAACGCTGGTGGTTAAAACGTCACACTGAATAAATCTAGCTCTCGACGAAAGAACATGTTTATTTTACTCGTTAGTAAGTAAGTTTAGTCAGTAGTTACTTTGCAAAATATAAGATGACTAGCTTTTGCCCGGCTTCGCTCTCGTAGGGGTGTAATTTACCAAAATCCTTTTTTAGAGGATGCCTACGTCATAGTAGCTTTATGCATGCAAAATCTCAGCCCGATCGGTTTAAAATTGACAAAGTTTTATACAAACTTTCATCCCCTATTTTATCCCCTTGGGGGTAGAATTGATCAAAATCCTTTCTTAGCGGATGCCTACGTCATTACATCTACCTGCATGCCAAATTTCAGCCCGATCCGTCCAGTGGTCTGGGCTGTGCGTTGATAGATCACTATGTCAGTCAGTCAGTCACCTTTGAGTTATATATATTTAGATTTTAACACGTTAAGCGCCACGTGTATAATGTCTTATACACGTGTAAAATATATATCTGTTGTTAACACCTGTGGGGGAGGAAAGGGGTGACAAATTGTATTGTACTCTATAGTCACCACACGGCACATTTTTGTAAAGTTAGTACACCTCCATATTGCGGGTAAAATTGGAACTAAATTTAACAGGGCACCACCCATAATACAGATAAAAAAACTGTCGGTGGCGCCCTCATTTCAGTTCCATTAACTTAGATGTTGACCTATATTTTAATCGCTTAGATTAAACTTGTGTAGTGCCCACATTTAAAACTAATGAATAGGTTTATGATGTATTCTTTAATATAATATTTTCCCCAGGAAAGCCACTGCTTGATATAAGCTACCAAAAATTTCTAAAACAACCGATTGGAAGCGGTTTGTATCCAGCGTTTCCTAACACCATTAGCAAATCATTATATTATACCCCTAGTTTGTAAGTTTAATACTATTTCGTAGAGTTAAAGCATCTCTTATGACACTATAATGTGTCCTAGTCGTAAGATTTACATCCAGTTGTGAGAGCACTGGTGAACTGTGATGCAGGCTCAGCCTCTACAGTCATCAATCTCCATATATAAATATTTCTGAACAAATGTTTATGTTGTTTACATAGATTTAAGTTTTATAGAGAATAAAAAATACGTTTTTTGCAAATTGCTCCTTTCTGCGCCATCGGTTCTTTGCGCTATGTATCTACCTACCTACACTTATACTTAAATTGTGTAACGTCTAACAAAATATACATAAAATATTTTAAGGGTAGAACAGTCCTAAATACTAAAAACTATCCTCAAGATACATATATCGAAATATAGAAGACCATATAAAATCGAAACAACATGCCATTTTTTTTTTTCATATTTCCGTTTATGTTTTTTGAGCAAAATTCCTCTTATAGACTGAATCTACACTTAAAATAGTTTCAGTAAGTACATTTTGTTCGACATTATATAATTTATAAGTGTAGGTAGGGCGAAGAATGGAGCAATTTTGCATTACATATACATATATTACATGCTTATATATTACATGCATATAAAGTTTTATCATTACTTCATTCAATGGTATCAGTACTTATATTAAATAAAGTGTGAAGTTAATCAGTGTTTGTTTTTTTACTCATAAGGTGTAACGGGACAATTTCAACTGGTAAGTTATAATTATAAGGTACAACTTTAGGTACTTAAAACACTGTCTTAAGAATAGTTTACTTAGTAACAGGCAATTCTCATAATTTTTTATTAATAACTCGCTTCGCTCGCTTGGCTCGCGCGCTGTTGAATCACAGTTCTAACCTAACCTAACCTACTTTTCTGGCAGCAATTGGTTTATTTAACGATTTAAATCTATTTACTTTTAACCCCCGACCAAAAATAAGAGGGGTTTTACAAGTTTGTTGTATCTGTCGGTGTGTATGTCTACTATTCTATCAAAAATTTGTTTCTGGCGCTTTGCCGGTCGCTGCCGCGGCATGCTTGCTTCGCTTGCTCGGCTCGCGCGTTGTTGGGGTCACAGTTCTAACCTAAACTAACCTACTTTTTGGCAGCAATTGGTTTAATTAACTGATTAAAATCTATTACTTTTAACCCCCGACCAAAAATAAGAGGGTTTTGTAAGTTTGACGTATCTGTCGGTGTGTCTGTTTACTTTTATATCAAAAATTAGTTTCTTGCACTTAGCCAACTGTTGCCGTGGCACACTCGTTTCGCTCACTCGGCTCGCGCGCTGTTGGATTTAAAAACTATATGAAAATGAACAGGTAAATTAGTATAAAACAAAAATATGATTAATGACACTATGAGTTTCTATAATATGGATCAAAACACTTATGATTAAATAATAAATATTAAAATTTATTTATTCGAATGATTAGGAGTTTCGATCATTAGTACACAAAAATATATGAAAACAAATATAAGTAAAAACTAAGTGTGTTATTAGTGATATTATAAATTTCAATGATTATAATTTTTAATCATTAGTTTTTAAATTTTTCATGAACAATGACCATTATGATTTTTAATGGTATAAGAAATATTTTCGGACCTCCGATGATAGAAGTTAAAAATGTAAGACAATGCGCCCCCAGTAATGGGACTTATGATATCAAACGTAAGTTGATATACGAGTCTACACAAAATTTTTGTCTCTATAATGTGAATTATTCTAAATAATACAGATACATTTGTATCTGAACAAAATAGCGGAATGAAAATTGGCAAATATAGCTCGACGCCACTGTTGATCCGCCCAACCAAAGACAACAAAACAAACGACGACTCTCGCACGCGGAAAATTCCGTGACAATATTTTTTGCGGTTCATAGATGAATGCACACCTGTTACGTTACGCGAATGTGTCCCGGCTTCCATGCTCGATTTTTCTGGAGACACTTTGAATGGCAAGCGTTATGATGAATCGCAAACCGAGAAACTTGATTCTTTTTCATTGCTTTAAATTCAGATGCTGGTTTTATCTAATTTACCTTTTATTATTGTCGATCAGAAAATAATTGTAGCAAAAGAAGTAATAGTTCGACTGCTTAGGTATGTATAATGTAGACATACAAACAAAGTCAGCATCCTTTTGTAAATTTTTGAAATATGTCTCAGTTATTAGTTCTATGCAGTGCTAATAAACCACTAAAACACATTTTTAATGAATAATAAATGCATGTAAAGACATTTTAAAATTTTGCGCGTAATTTTACAAAAACGTTGACGCAGTGGACGCCAAATTGCTCCGAGATCATGACGTCATTTGGTTATGTAAACAAATGCACCGATGTATGTTATGTTGACTGTTTGTTCCTAGTTTAAACAGCCGTATCATGTATTTACATCGAGGCTATTAATGTGGTGGTAAAAAGCAGATCGAAAACACTGAAAACTTTAAGGTCAATTGTGAATTTATTTTGTTATTTTATTAAGTAACACTATCTTAATAATATGTTTTTTTCTCATACGTAATGACAACCTGAATTTAACACATTTCCGCTCATTTACAACAAATATATGAATGAATAATAGTCTGTTTTAACTTATATATAGGGTGCAAAATTAACATGCTGTATACTCTATCAAAGTATAGAGTCTTGACCCTGTACTTAGTTAAAATCTTCGTTTATAATTATTATGAATCAAAAATGAAGCTCGCTTTAAGCTAAGGAATTATTCACCATAAAGAACATAGTCTTTAAAACTGCTAGAATCGACACAACACAATTACATTTCCTGGATTTCTTAATTCTTGTAAATACTTGAAAAATACCTACTAAAAATAACTACGAATATAAAGTTTTTGTTTATACTCGTGTAAATCATAATGGTTATACTCCTAAAATTGATAAAAGAAAGTCTGATCCGTCTACCTTTCAGCCCTCAATCAGATAAAGGCCAAAGATCGCAGAACCCACCGGCCATGTGACAGCAAGGATCTGTTGTCAATTAAGTACTTTGTATTGTTTTCTTGTGACTGGCATTAAACTCTAGATATTTTTATATCAAAACATTCTCATATTGAGGGGGGAATATAGGTAAATACTATACTCTCATATATTTACAACTACATGCAATCATGTTTCTGTAATAAATTAAATAATATTTTTTATGTTAGTTAATCAACTCTACAATCTTCGTATGTCTGTGGAGGAAGGGCTTTCATAATTATGAGCTGCCTCGCACATAATAGTGTATTAACAAGTGAGTTATAGCTTGGACTAGTTTTGCAATTTCTATAACAGTTCTACAAAAAATATTGAAGTTTGGATTAATAGCGTCAAAATGAATAAGGAAAATAGTACAAAAGCCAATTGGTTATCAATAGACAAATCTCTAAAAAATATGAAACTCCCTTTTACTTTACTCGGTCTAAATTTTGAAGCCAGAAAAAGAAAATTTAGTGAAGATTTGGTTTTCTGGATTAATATGGCTTGGTTGAATTTAGCTATCATTGGCTGTTTCCACTGGACTTACAAAGGTCTTGCAAATGATATTGATTTGACAGAAATTACATATGTTGCACCCGGGGCTACGCTTAGTATTATTGGAGATTTTAAAGGCGCATACCTATTTGTTTACGAAGATCTAGTTATAGAGTTACTAGCAACTCTAAGGACATTAGAAAACAACGTTGATATAACCAAAGTTAAAGACGAAGAAGTAAAAAATATGAAGCTGGACATAATATTTCTAAAATGGGTTATTAAAATTCTGAATTTTCTAAATATAATGATGCTATTAGTTTTTGATTTGACTCCTATAGTGTTGATAGCTACCAAGTACTATAAGGCGAAAGAACTAGAGTTGATGCTGCCGTTTTTAGACATTTATCCCTTTGATTCATCGGATTTGAGGATTTGGCCATTTATGTACATTCATCAGATATGGGCCGGTAAGTAACAAATTAAAACTTCTTATAAAAATATATCATTCTGTAATGATTCAGTCTTTGTTTCCTTTTAAACATAAATTTGAATGATTAAATTATAAAGAGTGCATAAATCTCTTTCGATTTTCACAAAATATGTCGACCTTTTAGCGTCTTCTGGATCTGGTCCTGGTGGTCCCCCTAAAATAGTCTCAGCGTTAATGAAAATTGATATAAGTAATAATTATAATCATTACCATGACTTATAATATTTATTAATATTTGTTTTGATTCCGTTGATTTTTCACGGAGTGGTATCCCAGAAATCGAAAACGTAGTATGGGACTGGGCTAGGTGGTCGACGATGTCAGGCAGGTTGTTGGAAGGAACAGGATTGCCGTTTCAAGGGATAGAACAAGATGGCGCAAACAAAAGGAGGCCTATGCCCTGCCGTAGGTACCTGAGAGCTGACGATTTACCACCTTATTAATATTAAAAATGCAACAGTTTATTTCGCTTTTACAGCAAAACAGCTGAACGGATTTATATTATAACCCGAATTAACATATAGGATACTTTTTATCCATAGAAAATGTGAGGTTCCCGTGGCAGGCCAGTGTCGGTCCCCGTTTAGATATCGGAAATATGCGCGGCGACCGCTCCGGAGTGGGAAATTCAGTACTAAATACGCCACTTACTGAATCGGTTTTGTGAAGGCACCTACCTATTATGAATCGTTTGTTCAGCTTTATAAGAATGAAAATGGCTTGCAATGGATTTCTAGGTATCTAAACGAAAAGGTAAAATAAAGAAACAATGGGTGCAGGCCGCTTCCAATTATTCGTTTTGGAAAACCTTGGGGGAGGCCTATGTCCAGCAGTGGACTTCCAGCGGCTGATATGACAATGATAATGAAAGGAATGGTGCTGAGTTCAGATGCGAGCTAAGTTAAACCTTATCGCTAACCACATTGGGTAGATATTTCTGTGAATTTATTTTTTTGTAAGATTTCTGTACGTGAGTACTAGTACTTATTCTGTGCATACACCATGGCTACACATACTAAATGTTTTTAGAGGCCATCGTGCTACTTCAAATCTGTGCTGCCGACTACTTATTCTACACATGCTGTACCCACATCAAGATACAATTCAAGCTGCTGCAGCTAGAACTAGAGGATCTCATTCCTCAGCAAGAGACAATAGAAGGAGATTCGGTTGAGTTAAGAAATAAATTCATTAGGTTCATCAAATGGCATCAAGACCTTATAAGGTGATGGATGTTACTGTAATATTGTAAACGTAATATTACATGATAACTATTTAAGGGGATACATTAATTTTTTGGGTTCCAGCGCTGCCCCCGTCTGAAATAAATTATTTGAAAGAAAACAGAGATACCACTTAAAATTTTGTGTTGATCATGTCCTAGATACAAATTGCCCGATCGGCTGCGCACTTTTGTATGGTGATTTATTATGTTCTTTAGTATGACACGTGATTTACTAGGCTACCTGTAAGTAATATAGCTGGACCGTTACTCCATTAAAATGACACGACAGCCGTCCGATAGTGTCGTCCTATCTCATTGTCAAATCGAATTAGATCATATCATCATTACGTAGCGCTCATTTCATTGTTGCTTTATTTTGCAGCCCTAGCAGCGTCCTAAAGGTATTTTCAGATAGATTCGACTGTGAGTACATGAACCATGCAGCGATGGTTCATGTACCTACTGACTAAGTTAACTTAATGTAATTTACTTATATAATATTATACTATTAATTATTTAAATAATTGTAACATAAACTAATTATGATCCTAAGATGGTCGAAATAAATGAATTATTATGTTAGTACGGTTTTCGGCCACGGGTCCATGGGGACCCGGTCCTTTGAGGCGTTCATGGGGCCAAAGCCAACATGAAGAGGCCTTTAAGTACCTTTTTATCTTAAAAGTGAGATGGCTGCATCTATGGAGGTCTATCCCTTAATGTACCATTAAGATGCACTAAAGGACAGTCCTCCACAGCTGCCGAACTATTGCCAGGGAGGGATTTACTTGGTTTGGGCTTTATGGATGGGATGTTAGTAGACCGGATAACTGGGTTATGGAGTGAGATACGGACATCTACCTAAAAATCTCTCACAACAATTTTAGCTTGGTAGGTGGTGACTCGCTGCTCGTTGGCTACACTATTATTATT
This sequence comes from Acrobasis suavella, assembly GCA_943193695.1. Taxonomy (NCBI): domain Eukaryota; kingdom Metazoa; phylum Arthropoda; class Insecta; order Lepidoptera; family Pyralidae; genus Acrobasis; species Acrobasis suavella. Next base: position 4,352,485 of record OW971950.1, read on the forward strand.
ATTATTATGTTGGTACGCTTTTCAGCCACGGGTCCATGGGGACCCGGTCCTTTGAGGCGTTCATGGGGCCAAAGCCAACATGAAGAGGCCTTTTAGTACCTTTTTATCTAAAAAGTGAGATGGCTGCATCTATGGAGGTCTACCCCTTAATGTACCATTGAGATGCACTAACGGATAGTCCTCCACAGCTGCCGAACTATTGCCAGGGAGGGATTTACTTGGTTTGGGCTTTATGGATGGGATGTTAGTGGACCGGATAACTGGGTTATGGAGTGAGATACAGACATCTACCTAAAAATCTCTCACAACAATTTTAGCTTGGTAGATGGTGACTCGCTGCTCGTTGGCTACACTGCCTGTGGGCACCCTAACTAGCCACGAAAATGCGGCCAGGGCGCAACACAATGTGAGCAGCTGAGGGTGTCGAGAGGTGCGGCTCCGGTTTCACCATCACGGGGCTTACCCCCTACAGCGGGTTTCCCTGTTATTACGCCATTCCGTGCAATACACTTCTACCCTGGAGCGTATGTTCTGCTCTTGCCACTCCACTCTGGCCGGCCAGTTAAGGCAAGACAGAGGCGGGGGGGTGTAACTGTGTGTATGTGTGTGTTAAGCGCATGTATGTATGGTCCCCCTGGAGGTAGGGTACGTGGTGTCGCCACTCACCATCAGCTCGCCACAAGCTGCCCTGCGTTGACTGACTGCACTGGGAATCCAGTGGGCGATGGGGTCGTCACGTCCCGACGCCTTTATTATTATTATTAATTACCCTGCAACGCGAGAATGTAGATACGAGTGGTCGTTACGAAGCGCTGGTATCGGTAGCTTTTCTTTAAAAATAAATTAAATTTTAATATACTTTACACGTAACTTAAATTATACTTATTGACGTGTAAAAGTGCCTGTAAAGGTCTAATTACTGAATAAACATTTGAATCATTTGAATTTGATATTTGATTTTCTCTTTCAATCTAATCGAGTGATTGTCATTTTTACTATAAATTTACATATTTTTACTAAATATTTTTGAAGCACTTATTTTAAATTGAGGAGCTCGGTGGCCCGGCGGCGGCGGGAGTGCGCATTACGAGCGCAGTCCGGTCTTAGATGGGTGACCACAAGCGGCATACAATTTTTGCGAGCTCCTCCGTGCTTGGAAAGGCACGTATAAGCCATTGATCTCGGCTGTCATCACTATATGGCAGTCGTCAAGATATGTTGGATGCCTTTAGTTAGCTTGAAATAAAATTCTTAAAATCTGACACTAGTGTGGGCCACACCCAAGCAATTTTAAATTTCTTTAATGAGATTTTTCCAAGGCTAATCTCCGCCGTTGTCACTCCATAAAGACGTCCTGTTTCTAGTGCGGAAACGGAGCCAAAATGCGGCCAGAGCGTTCCGCCTGCGTAGCATTGCAGCAGCAACAGCGTTTATCGAGCGCACCATCTCGCTCTACGTTATAATAGCGAGCGGGATAGCACTAATTCGTCGCACGACAAAAATTGCCTGGGTTTATCATCGGTGCCATGGTACAGGGGCTGGATCCTTTTTAGTTTTAGTTTACTTATTTATATAAGTAACAGAGAGATTTTCATGATGATAATATTGTTTGATTTCAGTGCTGCAAATACGCTGGAAGTAATCACATCCAGAGCCACTTTGTCTAATTTCGTGATAAGTTCTATAGTTATATGTCTCACAGGATTCAATGTTACGGTAGTATTTGTTTTAATTTCAATATTCAAATTTACTACATTGGATATTTTATGAATTATAATATTTTACTTACTTCATATTTTTTTGCTTTTGAAACGAAGTTTTTACCTTTTCGGACGGTACGGACTTGGCGGATGGGGGGAGGGGGGGGGGGGGGGCTAGGCGAAAAGAAGTAAAAGATTTCTTGATCACTCATTTACGTCACAATTTTTTTTTCAAACTTCGTTCCAACTGCTTGTTCTACGAGACTAACGATTTTTTTTTAATTTTGTAGTTTTCTGTTCTTTATAATATCTTAATAATATTTTCTCAGTGTATTTTTTTTTATTTGTAAGCAGTTGTGGAATACGAGTGAATATTTAACCATGTGGTTTCTGGCCTAGAATAGGACCACTCCATTTTTTCCTTAGGACGTCGTAATAGGCGACTAATGTAAAATCAATATACCCAAATATCTCGTGTTACAACTGCATTCCCACAGAGGATTTATTTATTATTTGACTTTATTTACCAAAGCAACGTTGTACAAAAGGCAGACTTAATGCTAATAGCATTCTCTATCAGTCAATCTTCAAGGATAAATAGAGAAAAAAACTTATGGTAGGCGTACAAATAAATGAAAGGTACTTACTAAATTATACTATAGCTTTCAGTAATTAGAAAAGCTCGTACTTACAAGAGAGAGACTTGTTATTTTCTTTTTATATAATATAGGGACAAATAACACAGATTGAGCTAGCCTTAAAGTAAGTTCAAGACTTGTGTTATGAGATACTAACTCAACGATACTATATTTTGTAACAAATACATATATAGATAAACATCCCAGGACAATTTGAAAAAGGCCATTTTCCAACTTGCCCTGACCAGGGATCGAACCCGGGACCTCTGGGTGGCGGACTAGCATGATGACCACTACGCCACGGAGGCCGTCTTGTTGAATACATATTTCAAGCATAGGTGCCTAATATTCATTAAGTATCTGATTTAATTTTTCATAATTATTTTCAGACGACCAGCGACTTCCACGCCATTATGACATTCATTACCTTCCTCTTTATGAGTTTGCTGCAGGTCTTCTTCTTGTGTCTCTTCGGAGATATGCTTATGAGATCGGTAAGCAATAATTTAACTTTTAATATTTATTATAATTTAAAACACTTGCAAAACATTAAGCTAAACATAATGAAACTTTACGATCTCCGTGGCGTATTGGTTAATAAGCTAGTCCGTCACTAATGGGTTCTGTTCTGGGCTTGATCACCAGTCAGGAAACAGTAAAAAATGGCCTTTTTAAAATAGTCCTTGGTCTTGGGTATTTCTCTATAAGTGCATACCTAAGAAGTATTGGATATTTATGACTAACAATTTTTAACTCGCTTTAGGGCTAGATCAATCAGTGTGATTTGTGCCTACGTGGGACACTCAGAAAGTTTTGCGAAAATAAAAAATAGGATTCTAAAGTTAATTTTTTAAAAATAAATCTTTTCAAAGTGCTCTCCACCAGCCTCTATACAAAGTTTCATGTGTCTGAACCAATTTTCGAAACACTTTTCCAGTCCGCCACAGGTACCACGTTTATAGCCTGCTCAAACGCTGACAGCGCATCTTCCAGCGACAAAAATTATATCCCTTTAATTAGATTTTTTATTTTCGGGAATAAAAAAAAGTCACATGGTGCTAGGTCAAGGCTGTAAGGAGGGTGAATCAGGAGTTTGACCGGCGTGCTCCGTCCCTCGTTAGGCGGGCGCGTTGTCATGGTGGAGCAGTAGTCCTGTGTTTGGTTGCTTGTTGCTCACAACAGAGAAAACTTATGGCATGCATTTGGTAGTATACCATTCGGCGTTGATGCTTCATTGATTCTGTAAAGGAATGACACCAAGTCACAGAATAACTACTAGTACTCACTTACAGAAATCTTACTCTAAAAAGAAATTCAAAGAAATATCTACTCAATGTTATTAAAGATATGGTTTAATTTAGCTCGCATCAGAAATCGACACCTCCTCGTTTTTATACCTAGAATTTAAGTTGCAAGCCAATTTCATCCTTATAACTATTACCAAACGGTTCATAATTGGTAGGTATCTGCAAAATACCGATTGAGTGAGTCGTTCGCTAGGGATGACTGTTAAAAAAAATAATTGATCGTCAATCTCAACCATAATAAATCCCTTTAATTTTCGTCCGTAAAAGTCTTATATTCACCTACCTAGTTAATTGGTATGTGATAATTTTTCATCCTAAATAAGTATTAAACGTACCTACCTACATAGGTAACATACGAGTATATATCGTGTATAAATCATTCTTCGTAATAATAACCATATATACCTTAGTATACCTATCATATAATAATTCATAAAATACTAAATAGGTACGTAGACGTGCATTATAATGTCACAATAATCACTTTAAAGTAGACCTTAACTTTTAGCATCCTTAGAAAGCTAAAAAAAAAATTTGGATCGCAGTTCTTAAGCAAATAAACAATGCACAGTTTTTTTTGTGCTCTTTCTTTTTCATTTCATGACGACGTATTTGGTGAACACAGATAAACGAACTGCGCGTGCGTCACTGCTCACTGCTTGAGTGAGTCGTCCTTGCTGAATGTCCCCCTTGCAAGCGGTCGCAATCCGAAGGTATATTTTTGATACCTACACGCGGAGTGAGACAGGCCTGACCAAGTATCCAGCCAAATTGAAAAAGCTCGCTATCAAAATCTTCCCCCGCTTCTAGATCGCTTCACTTTGGTAGGCGTTGATTCGTTTTGAAACACCCAAACCGTCGACTGGAGCTTCGTTTCTGGATCTTAATGATAAATCCAGGACTCATTACCTGTAATGATGTGGTAAACGAGCCTGCTTTAAATTTCTTTATCATATCGCGGCACCATTCCACCTGGGCTTGCTTCTGAGCATCTGTAAGGTTGTGCAGCACCCATCGTGAAACTATCCTCCTCACGCGAGATGCACGTGTAGAATCTCGTGAACGCTTTCTGATCCAATCTGCAGGATGTGCTGAATTTCCTGATACGTAACTCGCCTATTGTCGTCGTGGATTAAACGACGTGGATTATTTCGTAACAGCCGTCAAAGGGCGACCTCTTCATTCCTTATCCCCCAAAGTTAGTCGAACGCGCTTGAATTCGTTATACCAACGATACTCGGTTGCCTTGGAAGGGCCTTCTCCCATAAATGCCATTTGAAGCCTATCGTACGATTCATCCGGTTTCAGGCCACACTTGAAATTGAAAAAAATTATAGCACGAAAATGTTCTCGGCTCCGTAAAGTCCGCAAAAAAGTAGGAAATAAAATTTTAAAATTGGAACGTACCTATTTTTACTTATAAATATTTAATGTTTCAAAATAGATTGTAATTGGCCAGTCTCACATACATAAAAACTTTTTTTCGCAATATTTTCTGAGTGGTCTGGTGTATATACAAATTGACTTATTTAATAAAATTATGAAAAACCTACTTTGTTATTTTTTTTAGTAAACCACAACCCTCCCCCCGTTTCATATATGATTGTCTTTCTAATCTTCCAGAGCAATGAAGTGAGTGATGCAGCATATAATTGCAAGTGGTATTTATCTCAAGTGCCTTCTGGCAAAACCGTTTTGATTATGCAAACAAGGTAAGTAATATAAAAATAAACAACTAATTTTCAGCTAGATTTTAATTTATAAATTTATTTAATGCATTTCATAATGTACTTCAGTTCTAACTTCTAACTACTAAAAGTCACTGTCTTATAATAGGTACTCTATGAACTCTGTCGGGTATCGCAAAACTAAAATGGAATGGCAAGTGGATTTTAGTAGGTATTTGTACCGTGTTTTCGAATATATTTTTTTCTTATCAACTGGAAAACGTGCTAGTTTATAAAAGCTAGCAAGCGACTATAAGAAAAGTATGGGGTGATAGACACAATTGAACTGGACACAACAGAGTTTTATGCCGTCTTCTTAAGAACATAGTTAGTATCTCGATGCAGATTTTTCCGCAGGTATATATTTTTTTGAAGGGCCTTAGCGAAAAGCGCGGTTCGTTCTTTATTATTAGTGACATAACATGATTACTGACTGTTAATTTTAGGGCGCAAACTCCTTGCAAGGTCACTGCTGCTGGATTTGCTGATGTTAATCTCAGGGCTTACATGAAGGTAAGATTCAAAATACCATAATTATTGTAAACAAAAGATCTAAACCTAATCGAAAAAAAGAAGCAGGGTATGTAGCATTGTTATTCAATTGGTTGAACTTTAATTTACATTTTTGTTTTTATGTTTGAAATAGACTTTAACAGTACGAGTTTCGGCACTACGTTATTATTTTGCTGTTTTAAAATTATAAAAAAATAAACTTATACTTTAGTCAATAAAATTTAAATGATAACTAAAACAACTATCTTAAACTAGAAAAAAATTACATATTATGTTGTCCCAGTAAAATATCACCCCTTGGCAGCGTGGCCAAAAGGCTGGCAGCATTCCCACGTTGTATGGCAATACTAATTCTTTGAGCGTGGTAGTTACCAGCCCTTTGCTTTATAAGTAATAAACACGGCTTACTCACGTCTAAAGTCAGCTCGGGCACAGAATAAGTACTAGTACTCACGTACAGAACTCTTACTCAGAAAATATATTCAAAGAAATATCTACTTCATGTGGTTAGCGCTATGGTTTAATTTAGCTCGCTTCAGAACTTTCATTCTTATTACTCGGGACAAACGATTCATGTAACTAACTGTATTTCCTCTTCGAAGTGTTCGCCGCGCGCATATTAATAAATGTAATAATGTAAGTATATTTTCGATACCTAAACGGGGAGTGACACAGAACTGGTGACGGTGCACGAAAATCTGAAGGATCAACCGTAGTGATGGGTGTGCCCCAGGGTTCCATCTTAGGTCCTTTGTTATTCCTCATATATATCAATGATTTACCATATTATGTAAAAAACTGTAAGTCTGTACTTTTTGCTGACGATACTTTGCTTGCTTTTAGCGTAGATAGGGAAACTGACGCTTCTGATGAGATTAATAATACATTGTCGCAAGTGTTGGAATGGTTTACGGCAAATAATTTAGTATTAAATGCAAACAAAACTAAATGTGGAAAGTTCTGTTTACCGAATGTTACAAAAGTTCCAACACGATTACTTATTAATAAGGAAGCAGTAGAAATGGTAGATAACACAACGTTTCTGGGAATAACGCTTGATTCCGGGTTGCAATGGGGTGCCCATATTAAAAAATTAGCTGGAAAGCTTAGCTCTGCAGCCTACGTGGTTAGGAGAATTAGGCAGATGACGGACGTTGATACAGCGCGTTTGGTATATTTTAGTTACTTCCATAGTGTTATGTCTTATGGAATATTGCTATGGGGTAATGCAGCAGACATAAATACCATATTTGTTTTACAAAAACGCGCTGTTAGATACATATACATAGGGCGCACTATAAGTTTCCGGAACTGGCCACTTACATAAACAATATTTAAAAATGTATTGCAACATTTAAAAATAGAACTCTTTGGCTGTAGAATGCAGTTTGTTTCATCTGACTGTCTTTTGTTTTTACCTTGAGGCGCCATTTAAAAAATTGTGTGTCTGCATCAACATGGATTTAACTCGGGAAAATTTTCGTAGTATGATTTTCTACGATTTTATGTGTAATTTGACAGCTCAACAGAGCATCGCTCGGCTTGAAACAGCTTTTGGCAATGAAGCACCATGCAAGACAACTGTTTATAGCTAGTTTGCAGAATTCAAGCGTGGTCGTATCAATCTCAGTGACGAATCTCGCGATGGTCGGCCGTCCACCGCTGTGACCAACAAAAACATCGATGCTGTGCGCCGTATGATTGAAACAGACAGGCATGTGATCTACCATGAAATTCGCGCATCCTTAGAAATAGGCATGAGTCAAATACAATTAATCCTACACAAACATTTGGGTGTGAGAAAGCTGTGCTCGCGGTGGATCCCACACAACTTGACCGAGGCTCAAAAAACGGACCGCGTCACTTGGTGCAGTGCCATGCTTACCAGATTCAACGATGGTGCGTCAAATTTGGTGTGGGACATATTAACAGGTGACGAAACATGGATTTATTGCTACGATCCCAAAACAAAGCAGCAATCGAGCGTATGGGTCTTTCAAGATGAGCCGAAACCAACCAAAGTGGCGCGCGTGAAAAGTGCATCTAAGCGGATGATTGCTTCTTTTTTTAATAAAACTGGACACGTGGCTACTGTTGCTTTAGAGAATCGTCGTACAGTGAATAGTGACTGGTACACGACCATTTGTTTGCCGGAAGTTATTGACGAACTCCGTAAAAATAACCGTAAACGCCGTATCATCCTGCACCACGACAATGCTAGTTCTCACACGGCCAGACAGACAAACGACTTTTTGAAGGCGAAAAATGTAGAACTCATGAGTCATCCTGCATACAGTCCCGACCTGGCACCTTGTGACTTTTTTCTGTTCCCAAAAATTAAGAACCAATTACGCGGCCAACGATTTTCATCATCAGAAGAGGCTGTCGAGGAGTATGAAAAACACGTTTCAGAGGTCACCACAGAGGAATGGCACAAAAGTTTTCAAAACTGGTTTCATCGAATGAAAAAGTGCATAGACGCCAAGGGAGATTATTTTGAAAAACAATAAATTAATTTTGTACCTTTAATAGTATTTTTTCATATTCATTTCGGAAACTTATAGTGCGCCCACGTATAAATTAGGTGCTAGAGAGTCTCTAAGGGAACTTTTTAAAGACATTAATATTTTGACTCTACCTTCGCAATTCATCTATGCGAACATTATGTACGTGCGTCAAAATATACATTTATATAAGAAAAATATTGATATTCGTAGTATAAACACTAGAAATAAAAATAAATTAGCTATCTCAGCTTTTCGGTTGCAAAAAACAAAAAAATCTTTTGTGGGTCTTGGCTTACGCCTCTATAATAGGATTCCAGATAATGTAGTAATGTTACCATTATCTAAGTTTAAGACTGCCATTAAAAATCATTTGATCAAAAATGCGTATTATCATGTAAATGACTATTTATCATCGTCTGATCACAATTCTTGGAAATAGATGACTGCAAATTTTAATTGTATTGTTTAAATATATAGTATAATGTATACCTAGCTAAAGTGTAAATCTGTATTGTAACTGTAATATAGCCCATCAGACTGGGTAGGGACCAATACTGAACTGGGTTTCTTTCGGCGTAATCTTCCCAGCAGTGGTCGTTCCGAAACGCTAGTAGTTTTTAGCTTAAGCACTAAAATAATATTTAAAAAAATGACCTTCAATAAGAGATAAATTTATCCTACATTGAATAAAAAAAATTGACTTTGACTTTGACTTTGACTGGCTCGGGCAAACTAATTGTGCCATTTTTCAAACGCGGAGTCACGAAACGAACGGTATTTTGTACGGAAAAAAAAACATTCGTTTAGGTGACTCCGAATTTGAAAAATGGCACCACAGGAGGGTTACTCTAAAAGCGGCACGCCAAACGTTAGAATCGATGTATCCGTAACGACGTGTTTCAGTGTCAAAGCAACATTGAGCGCTACAAAATGACGATAAAGTCTAATTTGCTTTGACATAGAAATAGAACGACACTATCGGACGACTATCGTGTTATTTTATTGAGTAACGGCCGTTGCAGCATTAATAGGCATTTCAAAATTTGGTTGGCGGTCTCGCTCGCAAAATCAAAATTTTTTATAGATTATTAGAATGTGTCTCGTTTTTAGAAAAGTGTTTTATTATCAATTTATCATACTATACAATATGTAACAAAAACCCTGTCCGATCGTTGTAGGAGCAACTCAGACCGTCAATAGAACAACTATTCCTATGAAACCAATGCATGAAACTCAAAGAAAAAATCGACATTTTCATACAAATTGCCAGGCCGGCCGAACACTTTTGTACGAAAATGACGTTTTTTTTTTTCGAGTTCCAAGCTTTGGTCCTATTGGAAAAGTTGTTCATATGGACGGTCTGAGTTGCACCTACAAGGGTCGGAGAGGGTTTTTGTTACATATTGTATAATTATATCGTGGATATTTAAGACATGTTTTTATATTGTGTAGACATTGAGTAGTTACATCGAGAATTTATTGTCTGATTGTGACGAGACAGCCAATCAAATGTGAAATGCCCTTGACGTCACCGTGTCCAATGCTCCGCGTTCTCCCTGAAGATGGTCTTCTAATGAGATTGAAGCTTATTTGTCTGAGGCATAGTAACTAATAATATAACTGGTCTGAGGTGACCAAAGACGTTGGTAACCCGTTTTAAATCATTGAATGAGCAAGCTAAGTTCTCTGAGTTCTGTATCTGTGTGAGTATGAATGTAGGTATGTATCGACGATAACTCATGTGTATCCTGCCCACTACGACCTATGGTGCCGAGACATGGACGCTGACTAAGGAGGCTATACACCAACTGAGAGTCGCACAGAGAGCCATGGAGCGTGCCAAGCTTGGCATCAGGTTGCAGGATCGTGTTCCCAACACCGTAATCCGACAACGTACGAGAATGAAGGTACGAGATGTTGGAACAGCGGTCATACACTTGAAATGAAACTGGGCAGGGCACCTGGCTCGACAGAGTGATGGCAGGTGAAGGGCTTTAACCGAATGGTGGCTCAGAACAGGTGAAGAAGCGTCGGACGTCCAGCAATGAGGGTTGACGACATAGTAAAAGTAGGTTGCATCCGGTTTACAGCAGCACAACCGAGTTGGGTGGGGTCTCGACGAAGAGAGGCCTATGCTCAGCAGTGGGAGAAAGAAGGGCTGGGATGATGATGATGATGAATTCAAGGGTCTTTGATTAGAGCTTCGTAAAATTTTGCAGGCGTGAAGACGTAATCAATAGAATTTTTAAATTCGAACATGAGCCAAATGGGTCAAACAGTTGCCGAGATATTGGACTCGTGAGAGTCCCGAGTTCAAAGTTCGGGGCGAACTATTATAGTTATATTTTTTTCATCTCACGTTTATTATAACCAAATAATTTTGCTTTCAGATCCTAAGTACGTCGTGGTCCTATTTCGCTCTTTTGAAAACTGTCTATGGCACAGTTAGGAAATAAATATGTAGCTCCATTCTGTACTGTCATACCCAGACATAGTACTTAATATGTAGAGGAAGTAGGGATGTTCTTAGATAGCACTTAGTATGTAGAGGAAGTAAATACATACCTGGATATAGGACTTAGTATGTAGGGACACACTCGGACATAGTACTTAGTATTTAGAGGATGTAGGGACATACGCATACATTTTACTTATTATGTAGAGGAAGTAAGAACATACCCAAACATATAGTGCATAGTATGGAGAGGAAGTAGGGATTTACTCAGACATAGTACTTAATATGTAGAGGAAGTAGGGATATACCCGAACTTAGTGCTTAGTATGTAGACTAAGTAGCGACATACCTAAACATAGAATAAAGTTTCTATGTAAAGGTTGAAGGAACATACCCTGGTAGAACTTATTATGTAGAGGAAGTAAGGACATACCCATACATAGTACTTAGTATGTAGAGGAAGTAGGGACATATCTAGATAAAGTACATAATATGAAGAGCAAGCAGGGATATCCCAGTCATAGAACTTAGTATGAAGAGGAAGTACGGCATACCCAGATATAGTGCTTAGTATGTAGAGGAAGTAGAAATTTATTAGCAATGCCAAAATAAATAAAAGAAGAAACTGAGTTGGTTGTTGTCATTTATTGTATTGTGTTTCGTTTGTGTAAATGGCCAATACTGGTGTCAGATTGTTCAAGCTGACTAAAGTCTTCCGACAAAGCTTGACGACTGCCATACTATGATGACAGGCGGGACCAACGGCTCATACGTGTCTTCGGAAGCACGGAGGAGGTCGAGAACTTTTTATGCCACTTGTGGTCACCCATCGAAGTGTGGACCACGGCCGGTGTCGCTTTACTTGCGAAAGCTCTAATATTCGCATTTCCACCGGGCCACCGAGCTCCTTCAAGCCAGGTCAAATGTTAAGGTTCTTATAAATAAATTTCAATATTCTCTGAAGAACTTGGCGGCCATTTAGTTCTCATTTCTTTTGTCGGTTTTTGAACTTGGCTCCCATTTTCACATTTATGTTTTTGGTGGACTCAGATATAACGTCCAACAGAATAGCAACTATAACGTAAATAACATAATAAAACCCCAGCCGATATATAATAATAGTTCGATGCATGTTCGATCGAAATAATAAACATCGATTACGCACTCGATTTGCTACTCGAATCGATTGCTCGGTATAAAATAGGAATTGATGTCAATTGGTATGCGTCGTTGCAATAGGAATTGGTATTGTATGGTTTTGTATGGAGACCACACACTTTACGATAGATATCTATATATATAAAAGCGAAAATCACTCACTCACTCATCACGAAATCTCGAAAACTACTTAGCCAATGAAGATGAAATTTGGCAGGAATGTAGATTGTGACTAAGAAACGTCCGCTAACAAAGGATTTTTGGAAATTCCATCACTAAGGGGGTGAAATAGGGGTTGCCAGTTTGTATGGAACTTCGTAATTTTTAAAGTGGGACACATGAAACTTTTAATTTATTTTAATAGTTAGTAGAAAATAATAATGCATTTATTAGATTTTGAAAATTACATCCCTCATCATCCTCATCATCATTCGAGCGTATTCCCGGTTGCATCCTCAGCAGTAACGCTTCAGAGCCCGGGGTCCGCTACCTAACCAAGGAGATTTGACGAGGTTACTGGTTTTTACACAGAGCGACTGCCGTCTGACCTCCGCAACCCAAAGGGCAAACCAGGAACTAATCCTTGGATAGTTTGATGATCAAACGCTAGGTGGCGTTCGGGACCCACAGTTTCACGTGCCTTCCGAAACACGGAATCATCTTTATTTTCGGATAATCAGGTGATTCAAGCCTGCAATATCCTATCCAGACTGGAAACAACTTTTAACAAAGTATGCTTCCCAGTGGGAATCGAACCCATGACCTCCGGGTCACAAGGCGAACGCCTTGACCACTGGACCACGGAGGCAGTTGAAAATTACATCCCTATAGGGGTGAAATATGGGTTGCAAGTTTTTATAAATCTTCGTCATTTTTGAAGCGAGACACATGACAATAAAAAATAATAACACAGAAATTAGATTTAAAAATTGCATCTCCTGGGGTACATTAGGGATTGCATTTGTATTATTATGAAACTTCGTCATTTTTTGAGAGACAGACAAAAAAAATTGGGACAAATAGATCTTTTGTTCTCTTTTACTCTAGCAAATGGCGGTAATGGGAACGGGATATAATAACATAATTTATAACGTAAAAAACAATTAAATATCCTATTAGAACCATTTTCGGCTTCTACGCGGACGAAGTCGCGGGTTACAGCTAGTACTCTATATATGTGACGAGGTAGACAGAACCAAAGATAATATAATTACTAACGTAACAGATACCCAACGCCATAGAAACGATTGCAGGTCCCAAAAGTAGGCAAAACTGGAGTTACCGGTAGGCACACAGAGAAGGCAGCACACGACGAGTATAAAAGTGACAAAAAGTGTTAAATATGCTTTAAAAATATTTATTGCATTTCGTATAAGTCACAGTTAATTAAATATAGTAAGTACTACTTTATTTAAATATCATTAATATAAGATTTCAATGTTTTTATAAATAGCTATTGCACCATCTAGTGACAAGAAAGAGAAATAACAATGTTTATAAGGCGATGGGTAGGCGTGGCGTAGTGGTCACCATGCTACTCCGCCACCCAGAGGTACCGGGTTCGATCCCCGGTCAGGGCAAGTTGGAAAAATGGCCTTTTTCAAATTGTCCTGGGTCTTGGATGTTTATCTATATATGTATTTGTAATAAAATATGTATTCGTTAAGTTAGTATAATACAAGTCTGGAACTTACTTTGGGGCTAGCTCAATCGGTGTTATTTGTCCCTACATACTTATTTAAAAAAAAGGCATAGAAAAAAATATACTTACGTTCATAGTGGTTAAGGGGGTTACATGAATTTTTCGGGATCCAGTGCTACACCCATTTCAAATAAATTATTTGAAAGGAAACGAAGATATCATTTTAAAAAAACACACAGTTTTAATATAAGTATTACATACATTACGGAATCTCCTAAGGTCGCGCGTAATATGCGTCCCCGTTTTCTGTCCTCAATCCTGAAAAAAATTCAAACTTCAAAATTTTTTATTGCATATACTATGTAAAAATAAGTGGTACAATATTAAAATAAAAAAATAGTATCAACAGTTTACCCTTTCAGGCATACAATAGTAAAGCATAGAAAAACTATACCTAGATATAATCTCATGCTTATAAAATTCTAACAACGCAGACCTACAGTCTACGCGTATTATACTCAAAGTATTCATTGAGATCATATAATACACGTTCTAATGGCCAGCTTTTTAATGTGCGTTTAAATAAATTGAAATCGTATATACTATTTATATTTGTAGGCAAATGATTGAACACTTTGATTCCAGAGATAAAGCACTTTTTTTGAATGTTTCGTTATTTATAATGGTTAAATATTTTTTCTCGATTGAGCCATTCCGTTCTGTGTGTAATAGTTATATTAATTCTGTAATTTTGTATTGCGTATGCCCTAGATAACCCTTTAAACTATTTTATGAACTACTTATATAGTTTAAAAAGAGAACGTAATGTAAGCTTTTTTTTCGCACATTTGCGATAACCGGCCACTTTTGGCCGTGCCAGGTCACTGTCACACACCGGCACACAAAACACCGACGCCCGCCGACGGTCGCCGACAGGTGTCACGGTCGCGGTACTGTCGCTCGTTTGTAAGAAGGCGTAATACTGATTATAAAAACGTTAGTTTTTAGGGTTCAGTACCCAACGGGTAAAAACGGGCTGTTACTAAGACTCCGCTATCTGTCCGTCCGTCTGTCTGTCACCAGGGGTGTTACTCCATAAAATAATACATTAGTCGTACGATACTGACATCCAATTTCTATGTCAAACCAAATCAGACTTTATCATCATACGTTAGTTCTCAACGTTGCTTGACACTGAAACGTCCGTCTTGCGTACCGCTTTTGGAGTAACACCCCAGGTTCTCGTATCTCATGAACCGTGATAGTTATACAGTTGAAATTTTCACAGATGATGTATTTCTGTAGCCGCTTTACAACAAATACTATAATAATAATAAAAATTTCTGCAGTCAGATCAAACCACATGATATTCACTAGTCCTAGGTCCGTGTTTATCATTATTACCGGTTAACATGACCGAGTAAAATGTAAATTTAAAAATAATATCACTAGGAAATTTTTGCAATAGTTTTCACAATGTGCTTAAATTTGATTGGTTTTATGTCTTTAGTTGCACTTGGCTTTGGTCCGTGATTTTATATACCTCTTTAAAAAGGAGAGATTTTAATAAAAAAATGCTCGAAATAATAATAATAATAATTAAAAGGCGTCGGGATGTGACGACCCCATCGCCCACTGGATCCCCAGTGCAATTAGTCAACGCAGGACAGCTTGTGGCGAGCTGATGGTGAATGACGGCATCACGTACCCTACCTCCAGGGAGACCATACACACATGCGCTTACACACACACATACACACGGTTAGACACCCCCCGTCTCTGTCTTGCCTTAACTGGCCGGCCAGAGTGGAGTCGCAAGAGCAGAACATACGCGCCAGGGTGGAAGTGTATTGCACGTAATGGCGTAATAACGGGGAAACCCGCTCTCGGGGGTAAGCCCCGCGATGATGAAATCGGAGCCGCACCTCTCGACACCCTCAGCTGCTCACATTGTGTTGCGCCCTGGCCGCATTTTCGTGGCTAGTTAGGGTGCCCACAGGCAGTGTAGCCGACAAGCAGCAAGTCACCATCTACCAGGCTAAAATTGTTGTGAGAGATTTTTAGGTAGATGTCCGTATCTCACTCCATAACCCAGTTATCCGGTCCACTAACATCCCATCCATAAAGTCCAAACCAAGTAAATCCCACCCTGGCAATAGTTCGGCAGCTGTGGAGGACTGTCCGTTAGTGCATTAACGGATACTCAATGGTACATTAACGGATAGACCTCTCTAGATGCAGCCATCTCACTTTTTAGATAAAAAGGTACTAAAAGGCCTCTTCATGTTGGCTTTGGCGCCATGAATGCCTCAAAGGACCGGGTCGCCATGGACCCGTGGCTGAAAAGCGTACCAACATAATAATAATACTTTATTCAACGTAATGCACTGGTGTTAACAATAAAGTTGACAGCTCTCAAATACTAAAAACAATAAAAAGTGGGATTCCCATACACCAACCAAACCTGATTTTTTATAGATAAAGTTTGGATCCCTTAGTGCGCGAGTGCGACTTGCGCTTAGTCGGTTACTACGATTAAATCAGAAACGTCTATTTTAGTTGTTATAATAATTACCCGTGTATTAAGTTAATACCCAGAAATTATATTCAATAACACGAGTTGTGTTTAATCATAATTAGCGACAAAATACATGTTATTTAAACTAAATTGCGTATAAATTTTATTGTCATTAGTATAATGAGTGTGGTTTTTACGAGTATGCTTCGTGTGCCTAGTTTAATTGTAACTTTTTATTAAATAAATGAGTACTTGCCTGCAAGACACTGAAAAAAACCGGCCACGTGCAAGCCGGAATCTCTTGCACGAAGTGTTCCGTACTATATCTATAAAAAATAACGTTTGTTGTATGGAAGCCTTTTGGGTACGGAATCCTAAAAACCACAGCATGGTATGACAATGCTGCAAAAATGTGTAAGATTTCTTTTATTTCCAGAGAGATTATTTATAAGTAAGACAAAAAAAATGACATATACAATGTGGAAGGGACATACCCGTAATAAATCGAACCACGGGCTCTACTTAATCACTATACTATAGTATAATAAAATTAAAATGTTTGTATTTCGATATAAATTTATTAGAAAAAGTTGTTTAAAATGATGGACTGAAGCACTCCTTCAAATATTTACGCTAAATTAAAAAGCGTCTTAATTGGGCTTTCGTTTTTGTCTTGCATAGCTAACTGTACTTGCCGGTTTTCCCTCCAAGTGTCTTTTAGATTTATTTACAATTAACTTGAAGTATTTAACCCTTCATTAGTTGAATACATATCGTAGTTCATTGAAATTAAATAGATAGCAAAGTATTAATTAGCTTGGCTTTTTATACATTCAATTAACTTCATTTCTCGTTTCATTTAATAAACGAATTTGTAATGGAGTACACAGATCAAAATGGACGAAGAAAAGTATATTTTTGAGGGGTTGCTAAAAAACATCGAATTTGCGTTTACGTGGACTGGTTTGTCTCTAGAAAGTAGAAAAAGAACAACCATAGACACCATCAGATGTAGATTTATTTTCATTTTTAATTTCATCTGGCTTAACAGTGACATAATAGGAGCTGTAAGTTGGTTCATTGAAGGTATTGAAAATGGGAAGAATATAACTGAACTAACCTACTTATTCCCTTGTACAGCCTTGAGTTTCCTTGCTAGTAGTAAATCTATAATTCACATTAATAACGAAGATTTAGTCAATCAAATAATTGAAGATCTTAGATCCTTAGAAGCTAAAGGAAGAGGTAAAATAAAGAATGAAATAGAAAAGGTTATAAATAAGGAAGCAAAATTTCTTAGATTTGTTATAACAGTTTTGAATACATTCAATGGAATGATGGTAGCAGTTTTCACGACAAGTCCTTTGGTTTTAATTGCTATTAAGTATTTTAATACTGGGGAGTTGGAGTTCATTCTGCCATTTTTAGATGTCTATCCGTTTGATCCATACGACATACGAATCTATCCGATTTTGTACATTAAGCAAATTTGGTCAGGTTAGTTATGAAATATTTTTCAAATTCTTTCAATTTACTAGTCAGGATCCTTTGCCAATAATTTCCAATTTATATTTTTTCAGGTTACGTTAAAATTTGAACCATGCAATATTTTCGATTTATCCAACAGATCAAATGATTTTTTTACTACAACTTGACATCGATTATTTCAAACTGTTATTTAATAAATGGCCTTTCATTCTTTCTATGCAAGTTTAACGTTCTTACTATGAAACAAACTTTCAAAGACTATAGGCCAAATTCAAATCCTAATTTTTAAGCAACTTTTTATTGATTTTCAGAATGCGTTGTACTTTTAGAAATCTGTGCAACAGATTATTTTTTCTACACTTGTTGTACATACATCCGAATTCAATTCTTGTTATTGCAACAAGACATCGAAGAACTGGTACCTCAAAAGAGTTATTTAAAAGACAGAAATAATAAGGAAATTAGAAGCAAGTTTGTAGAATTAATCAAATGGCATCAGCAGCTAATAAGGTAACTTCGATTTAGGTTTCTTCTAGAATTCCCAACCACTTAAGTAATCATCACACTCTGTTAAGTTTCAATTAAGGAATAATTTTATGATTAAATATCTAAGTGCTTCACTAAAACGAATAGAAGTAACTCAGGAGCTGGTTAAAAGACTGAA
This sequence comes from Acrobasis suavella, assembly GCA_943193695.1. NCBI lineage: Eukaryota > Metazoa > Arthropoda > Insecta > Lepidoptera > Pyralidae > Acrobasis > Acrobasis suavella. Next base: position 4,370,802 of record OW971950.1, read on the forward strand.
ATTCGCAAGCAAGAACCTTTATTTGCAGAAAAGAAGATCTTCGCCAACAATAATAGTATAACAGTAGCCATTAAAGTAACGTTAACTGAAAATGTTTCTTTACTATAATGAGGTTCATTTGTTTTAGGTCTTCAGACATGCTTGAGATCATCTACGCCAAGTCTACTTTATTCAACTTTCTCACTAGCTCGATTGTCATCTGCCTCACTGGATTCAACGTTACGGTAACAATATTATCCATATACATCAAAAAAACTTAAATTAATTTACAATCCTTACATTATCTGTTTTCCTTGCTGGGCCTTTGCTTTCGTACTAGCTTTCTATATTTTTATTCTAGATTATGGACTCATTTTGCATTGATTGAACCAACCAATTTGATTGTAAATTACTATTTGGTGCTAAGAATCATACAACTTTAAAGCCTTGCCTTTTCCATTAAGTCGACATTGTACAAGTTTATCCATTTTATTATGTTTAAGACTGGAATCATTCTTTACTATTATTCAAAGGGAGATGCCAAAATTCTCTCTTCATAAAAGAAATATAAGTAAAAGCATATAAAAATATATTTAAAAAATTTCAAACGTTTGCTCGATCATTTAATTAAAATACTTCAGTTTTGTCTCGTATATAATAGGTAGGATTTGTTTTATTGAAAAGAAAGAGTCAAAACATATTTAGTTTTAGTAAAAGTTTGATATTTTTTACATACTTACCTATGATTAAAACAGTTATTTGATTCAAACAAATAAAAACAACTTATTCAAAGACGCGCGTCGCACCTGGATGAGAGCAGCACAAGACCGAGATGGGTGTTGTCGCCGAAGAGAGCTGCTCAGCAGTGAGCGGCAGAAGGGCTGGGATGGTGATGATGATGATGATGATGGAAAAATATTATTCATTTCAGACCATCACAGACGTGGCATTTATTGTCATATTCTTGACATTCCTCTTCATGGGTCTGCTTCAAGTTTTCTTTTTGTGCTACTTCGGCGATCTTCTGATGAGATCTGTAAGTTTTTGGTTTTACTACTATTTTCCTCCTTTTTTTGTTTAATCTTTTTATTTATAACCCATTTTTGTTTTAACTGCCTACTATTAAAAGCAATGTAGAGAAAAAACTTTTTAAAAGTGAAAGTGGTTCTGCGCCTCTTTCTATATAATGATTTACATAGCGCAATTTTTTATAGCAAATTCAATTCATAATACATGTTTACAACATTTATTTATGCTCCCAGTTTATGAGCCAGTTGCTACCAAATATATGATGCAGTCTTTAATACTTTTTACTTACAGAGTATGGAACTTACTGACTCTATCTACAAAAGTCGATGGTATTTGATGGATTCTGCTTTTGGGAAAGATCTTCAGTTAATGCAAATAAGGTAACTAAGTTTTAGTATTTAACTGTTCTACTTGATTTTTTACCATCTTTATCGTAAAGCATAAATAAGCGTAAGCGTAAATAAGCGCAAGCGTAAATCGTAAAGCGCGAATAAGCGTAAGCGTAAATCGTAAAGCGCTTCCTAGCCAGGAAGGTTATTGTTTATAACTGTCTATTTGAAAGTTTAAAGTCGTTATAGTGGATATGAAAGGCTTAAAATTTAGGTTTATATTATATCCTCATAAAACATAGTATGAAACCAAGTCTCTTACCGCCGTCTGTCCCCTCGTATGTATGTACGCTTAGATCTTTTAAACTAGGTACGCAACGCAAGGGATTTAATAATATGTATACTGAAACCATTTCAGGGTGTATTCATTCCATGATACTGAACAACTTTTACGTAAATCATAACATACACCGAAATATGAAATAGTATTTTATGCAACAGTTGTATAAGGATGGTTAAAAAATGCGAGTGGCGCAGGTTACGATGCGAGCCTTGGCGAGCATCGTAAATTGACGCCATCGAGCATTTTTTGACTACTTATACAACTGTTGCATAAAATACTATTTCATATTTCGTTGTAGGTTATGATTTGCGTAAAAGTTGTTAAGTATCATGGAATGAATATACCCTGAAATGGTTTCAGTATACATATTATTAAATCCCTTGCGTTGCGTACAATACTTTTTCTACGACTATATTTACTAAAATAAATACAAAAATAAACAAAGAAAAGTACGAAATACTACCATATGTTTAGTAGATACTAGGAATCTATGGAAGACTTAATTTTTTTTTATTGATGGTTAGGAGTATCGTTTTGGCGAAATAACGACACATGTGCTATTATATTAGGAATAGACTAGACTTTACTGAAATCATATAATCTATGTTCTTATATTAGTGTTCGGGGCCATTTAAAAGACAGACAGATAACAGTACAGGAGTAGAAAAAATATTTTTTCTCCCATACAAATTGACCAATATGTAACGACACCTCTCAAGCTAAAATCTATCGAGCCGTTCAGGCTGCAGAGTGTGCCAAACAATTATACATACAAACATACATACATACTCTCGAAAAATATAACCCTCCTTCTGGCGCAGTCGGGTAAAAGTAATTGAATGTAAAAAAAATTTTGAAAGGAAAAAACAAGTACGCTTCTTTTAGTGTATAATTATGGTGGGGCGGAAATTATTCATATTCTTAATATGGGCAAATATACATAATTAAAAGAAAAACAAATTTAATAAAAAAAGAACAAAGTTCACGTTTTCTCCCTTTGCAAGTCTTCCTGAAAGTTACAGAACTACGAAGGTTTTGTTGCGTAAATGGCTAAACTTTGACATTTGTTCCTCAGATCACAGAAAGCTTGCAGGCTGACCGCGTGGGGCTTCGCTGACGTCAATCTGAGGGCTTTCATGAGGGTGAGCTTAAAATACCTCCGCAGAATTGTATCCTACCTATCAAGGAAAATAGAGAGCATTTTATTTCGAGAATTGACGTCAATGATTGCAAACTCAAATGGCCGATTGTTATAATTTTACTTCTTTTTTTTTTCAATTTATTTATTTATTGCATTTCATAATGTACATCAGTTTTGACTACTAAAAATCACTATCATATTATAAGGTACACTATGAACCCTGTCGGGTATCGCAAAAGAAAAACGGAACGGCAAGCGGATTTTATGTTAGGCAGAGGTTAATTCATAAATATAAACCTAGTATTTTAACTAGTATATATGTATTTAATATAACTGGTAGATACTTGAAATATTATGGTAAGTATTGTAAATATGTGTTTGTTTTTCGTGTGTGTAAGTGGCCGTGTTGTCAGAATTTTCAGGCCGCCTAAAGGCATCTGACATAGCTTGACGACTACCATACAATGATCACAGGGATCAACGGCTTATACATGCCTTCCGAAGCACGGAGGAGCTTGAGTATTTCTTATGCAATCTGTGGTCACCCCATCCAAGTGCGGACCACGCTCGGTGTCGCCTAACTTGCGAAAGCGCTAGTTATGCGCACTCCACCGAACTCTTCCTTGGCATTGTTTTGTTCTGTTATGGGTAACACTTACCATGGTACCTCGCACAATCGACAGGGAATTTATCGTCTTATCTTCAAACGCACAAGATATAAAACATGAAAGGGACATACCCGTAATAAATCGAACCACGGGCTGTACTAGATCACTATAGTATAATGAAATTAAAATAACAGTCATACCACAATTTTTTTTTTATTTCTTTACGAAAGTGTGCAGCCGCCCGGGCAATTTGTATAGGAATGTCGATTTTTTTGTTGTTCATATTTCAATTTCATTCTGCTATAGTGATCTAGTATAGCCCGTGTTTCGATTTATTACGGGTATGTACGTTTTAAAAAACTACCCGACTGCGAGGCGAGAAGCATATACCGCTTACAATGTATCTATATATTTTTGAAATGTGCTAATCAAGACCTTTCATTTGATAACCCACTCGAAGACGAAACAATTTTTTTGACTCTCACATTTTTGTATGTAACATTCGTTATATACATTTTTCGCATACAAATTGTAGCCTATGTCACCCGGACAATAATAACGAATCGATTGACATCTCGTTTGTGTACATTGGACAAGCGATTCGAATGCTACGGTGGAAAATACATACATAGATACATAGACCTGTTAAAATCATTACCCTTCCTCTTGGTTTTGCCGTAGTCGGGTAAAAATAGTGAAGGTACTGCTCTAGTGGTTTCAGAGCATAATCTATGTAAGTAAGACACTCTGATCAGAGAGGGAAGATGCCTTTATAGGCGATTCGGTTATCCGAATCGTTCGATTCGATCCTCGTTCGGTGCAATTCATTACAAGTACAATTTGCCTTATTTACAGTAATTTTCATCGACCACACTTGTTTCCCATGAAGGAAAATATCGTGAGAAAACCGGGGGGTTACTCCAAAAGCGGTACGCAAGACGAACGTTACTGCGTATCCGTGTTTCATTGTCAAGCAACATTGAGCATTTAATTAGAGCTTAATGTTTGTCATCTTGTGACAATAATTAAAGTAGTGTGCAGGGGGGTTACTCCATAAAATAAAACGAAAGTCGTCCGATAGTGGCATCCTATTGCTATATCAAACCAAATAAGACTTTATCATCATACATCGTGGAAGGGACATACCCGTAATAAATCAAACCACGGGCTGTACCAGATCTCTATAGTATAATGAAATTAAACAATCAAAAAGCGAAAAAAAAAAAGAAATTCGACATTACAAATTGCCCGAGCGGCTGCACACTGTTGTATGTAAATGCCATTTTTTTTTGCTTTTTGATTGTTATTTTAATTTCATTATAATATAGTGATCTAGTATAGCCCGTGGTATGATTTATTACGGGTATGTATGTCCCTTCCACGATGTATGATGATAAAGTCTTATTTGGTTTGATATAGAAATAGGATGCCACTATCGGACGACTTTCGTATTATTTTATGGAGTAACCCCCCTGCACACTACTTTAATTATTGTCACAAGATTACAAACATTAAGTAGATGCCTTTAAGGCAGTTAAAAAAAATTACACCAGTGTCACCAGCAGCTACACACACGATAAGAAGAAGAATACAAAAAGTATTATGCTGTTATAAGTATCGATAGTATCGTTTTTCATAATACATAAACAATCGATACTATTGATAGTATTTTCAACGATATATCATTTACTATCGATAGTTTATTCATGGTCAGGATCGAATATGTTGATAGTATTATTGATTATCAATAGTATTGCTTTTAAAAAGTTATCGATTCTATCGATAGGCCTATCGATAATTTGGCATTTTTCGAATTAAATTATCGATTTTTCGGCAATACTACTTGACACTTAGACGGGGATACGCAGTTTACGTCGTGTCGCCTTTGGAACAAGTACCAGGTACTGACCACTTGTTTGTAAAATTAAATTAGATAATTTCTTTACATATATTTTATTTTTATTTATTTCAGGTGCTAAGCAGTTCTTGGTCTTACTTCGCTCTTTTGAAGACTTTGTACAGCACACAGAGAGATTGAATCGTAGAAAAATGTATGTCCTATGACAAATATTTTACTATTTTAATTAAGTACTTATATATTAATACGTAGGTACTTAATATGTCAATAAATTTATCTTATAGCTTTACCTACTATGTAAGTACTTACATAAGTAGATAAGTATGTATTTTATTTAAAGAAGTATTTATTGTCACCAACTTAAAACTAGTTTAATTTTTGTGCATTGGTAAGTACATACTTTAGGTCTTATGTATTTTTAATGGTCTTAATAAAACGTACAGCTTAGCACAAAAGTCTTAACTATTTTATTCGAACGTCGCATTGGCATCGAAGAAATAACCCAATTTATACTTGATAAACCTTATTTTATTCACGTAAATTATTGTAGAAAAAAAATTAGAAAGTCTTACAAACATGTCATTATTTATTAAACGCGCAGAACTTATACCTTCGGGGTGTAATTTTAGTTTCTGAACATAATATTAGACCAAATTGCGTTCAGATACTCAGGTAGAAACGAAACTCGCATAGACTGGCTTCGAAGCACAAAAAAAGGTTGCTTTTCTGAGAATTCCGCTACGAACCTTAAATAAAGGACCTTTTTTGTAGATGTTGCCTAACAACTATTCACTTCGTTCCGTTTTGGAATTTAAATTTAAATTCGACTTTATTACGAAAGTATCAAATGTGTTATATTTTTTTGAAAATACTGGCAAGTTTTGAGGCCGCCAAAATTTCGAGATACGTTGGATTTAACTTCGTCTCTTGAGGATATTATATGGTTTTATATTCTATGAATAACGTAAAAACTTACATCGGTTTTAAACCAAAACTATATTGTAAGCTTTGTAGAAAACGATTTCTAAGTAAGACGTATCGGTACGTTTTAAGTATCTCTTTGAAGTATTTGATAAAATCATTCTGCTTTCTCGATTTCCTGGTATTATAAATCTTGTAGGGAAAGTATTTGGGTATCTATAAAATTTACGTCCAAATGTACTTACGTATTCGTTTAAAGATTAAAAGGGTCTATTTTTACTCAACTTCGGAGAATTCTAAAGGAGGGTTATGTGTTTCGCCGCTATGTATGCTCAGCTACTTCCTTCGCATCTTCAATAATATCCTTCATTTGTCAAGTGATACCTTGACAAATGAAGTAATTATCATTGGGATGGTCTTGGCTCTTCGCTGGTTCTCTATGTGACGTCACAGTAAATTCAAAGTGGTGTCCATAAAGAACTAAAAAAAAATTATAAAACATGTCATAATGAGTAGGGTCTCAAATGAAAGGACTTAATTTGTTATATAATATATACAACATACATTTTTAGCTCTTAAGAGCAGCCTTCCCGTCTTCCTTTTCATACAAACGCTCGTACGTACTTATGGTGTTGTAACTGACCTTTCTTGAAAACTTTTGAACTAACAGATATCTTGTGCACTATTTCTAGGTTTCTATCGAAATAAAAAATGAATATTTGAAAAGACAAGTTCAGTATAAGCCTCCAAAAATCTGCTTTTTTGCACAAATTTTACCTGAACTTCGACCGTTTATAAAGTACTCATAAATTATAAAATTATCAAAAATATTGCGATAGAAACCTCGCAAATGTAATGAAAATTTTAAATAAAAAATATTTATTTCAAAAACTTGTAAGGCTTACTGACAAAAACGTATATCCTGGAACAAGTTTTATAAAATTTCCGCACCTTATGAATAGTTAATATTCGTTCAATGGATAGTTAATAATAATACTAATTTCATTTAATAGAATGGAAACCATCCCCTTAGGCGCTATCTCTCTCTTTTTGGTTTGCCTCTTTTTCTAGCATTGCCCTGGATGATACACCAAGCTTTTCAAACTATGCTCGCGTTGAAAACAGAGCGGCCGGGAAGGGCCGCCTTAAGACGGCCCTTCCCGACGGCTCTGTCGTCAACGCGAGCATAGTTCGAAAAGCTTGTTTTTTCATCCAGGGCAATGCTAGAGTATTATTATTAACTATCCATTGAAGAATATTACCTATTCATAGGGTGCGGAAATTTTATAAAACTTGTTCCAGGAGATACGTGTTTATCAGTAAGTACGTGAAATAAATGTTTCGTATTCAAAAATTTCATTATATTTGCGAGGTTTGTATCGAAATATTTTCTTTACTTTTACAATTTATGAGTACTTTATGAACGGTCGAAGTTCAGCTAAAATTTGTGCAAAAAAGCAGATTTTTGGAGGCTTATACTGACTTTGTTTTTCAAAATTTCAATTTTTTTTTTTCGATAGAAACCTAGAAATAGCGACCAAGATACCTGTAAGTTCAAAAGTTTTAAAAAAAGATTAGATACAACGCCATAATCACGTACGAGCATTTGTATGAAAAGTAAGATGGGAAGGCCGATCTTAAAGGCCCTGCTGTGCTTATATTAACTGGTAAACGTACTTTTTAGAAAAAAATTCCTCGTAGTTTCGTTGGTTTTAGATTAAAAACTAATATATTTTTGATTACCCGAAGACACCTAGCCCGATTTAAAAAATTCTTGTCAGGTGTTCGCCTAGAATTTTTATTAAAATCGATTGCGTAGGATGGGGGTTAAGTCGGTTTATAATTTTGAAAAAATATGTTATACCTAAGTATAAAACGTCAATTCAGTCTTTTTATTTAAGTGCAATTTTCTCTTTGCTATTCCTCATTAAAGCGCTAAACTTACGGCAGGTGCTTATTACTGATTCCGTCCGCCCATCTGACCGGTTTTCCTCATGCATAGCCTATGGAAAATCATGGAGGGCGACACGGAGGGAATTCTCAGCGTATAATTAGTACAACGAGCCTATTCTTGAGGGTGACTTCACATCACCTCATCACGTTAAAAATGTCAGGAAAAGACTCGATTTATTAACAGTAACTTTTCAATAATACAGTTTCCTAAAAAAAGATATGGTGAAATACGTAAGATAAACTTCTATACCCAATAGTCATCAGCAGTCGCGCTTGTGTATAGAATTTTATTGTTTTACTTTGCTTATAAGAATTTTGAGAAATAATTTATCAACCGTTCAGTATCATGAAATTAACTTTTAGTAAAAATAATTGTACAATGAATAAAACCTTACTGTATTCTAACTTTAGTTCTAAGATCTTACTATTGAAATCCTTACTAACCTGAGTAATATATGTACAATGCGACACAAATAAGTTGAACAAAAATGGCGGACTTCAAAGCAGTTTTGTACAAATTCCCGGCACGTAGGTAGAACCAAAATAGCGGTTATCGACGGAGGTATAAATAACGCGTCGGGAATTTGTACTAAAATGCTTTAAAGTAAGCCATTTTTGGTCTACTTATTTGTGTCGCATTGTACGACTCTTAGTTTTCCTCGCCCTGTTTTTTTTCTTGTTGTTGGCGATTAAACTTCGTTAAAGCTTATTTTGCCAGTGACTAAGGTTGGTGTAGGTCCTTGATTGTTTTAAGGGAGCTTCTGGCAACAAATCTATACGAGTCCACTGGTTTTCATAGCCGAATGAGTGGCGGACGGCGTCTAAAGACGCCCACCACAGTCCGCAAATAAATATCACTACAGCCGCACTATGAGTGTCCACTATTAGTGTCCACTAGAATCAATTTGCAAAATAATTTAAAGCAAACTCCAACTAAACCCCTTGACTTCCCGCCAAAAACTCTCTTCGCCCTTTAACAAGTTTGACATCAGCTGACAGTAGGTGACCGACGCCGGCTGGACACGTATCAGCGGCGTCGCTTCGCGACGGTGTTGATGTATTATAGTCTAGGTGGTCTGTAGTGTTGCCTACTCTATAGTTTTACAATCGATAGTTTTAATCCAATTATGCTAAACTATCGATAGGCATATCAATAGTATCGATACTATCGATAGTAATCTGTAGCTGTTTTAGATCAATACTATTGATAACCAACATTTTTATCGATAGTATCGATAGAACCAATCGAAAACGACGAACGAAATATCGATAGTATCGATGGATGACGACAAATCAACTAAAGAAAGCTTATGAAACACAATATTAACGATACTATCGATAGTATCAATAGTTTGTTTATCATGAGGATCGATACTATCGATAGACTATCGATAGTATCGGTTTTATTTAAAATACCGATAGTCTATCGATAGTGGACCATCGAGTGGTCTGCTTATATCGACACATGTCAGTAATTTGGTTGGCTGTTTATTTTTTCCTATCCCATCGGTATAATGTCCGGCTACCGAGCAAAGGCATACTTATAGTATTCTGTGGCAAAAGCCTACCCTTTATCTTCCACAATTCCTTTGTCTTCTGCAATTTCTTACCCGCCATCTCGTCCTCGGTCTCCCTCCACATTTATATATATATAATATATAGATATTAGGTAGGTAGGCACATTGAGTATAGACAAATAGATAAAGTTAATTTCACCTGACTCTAACTTGGGTACGTCAGGCTAGTAGAGTCCAATTACAATACATTGACTCTACTAGCCTGACGTATGAGCTAGAATAGTAACATTAATTAGGGTAAGTATACACATAACGCGCGATATTTGCCTATGTAAAAATAATAAACTCAACCTACCTAAATAATATTACTCTTAAGGAAAACTAGCTTTTGCTCGTGACTGTGTCATGCGTTTTTCGGGGGCTGATGCCTTCTACAGCTACTAGTTAATCAAGTAGGTAGATAATACAAGTCAGAAATATTCTTTGGGATGTTTTGCTTTTTTTTAATTGAAATATAAATCTATGTCACTCAAGATGATGTACGTATTCTAACGATACTCTACACATATACATCATACTTACAGATGCTAATGTATCTCTGAACCCTGAAAGCATTGTACTTCTTTTTCGGGGCTGTCGTGTCAATATTATGAGAATAGCGAATGCATAGCCGTATCCAGAGCAAAGGCGACGATATTTTTATGTAAACTACTGATTTATGTAAATGGCGTTCTTTTATCCAGTTTAGAATGGAGGAGAATAAAGCTTAACACCGGTAATTAGTGGTCGTATGTTTGACACTGATGAAAGGCAATTTACATAAGCGAATACCTAGTCGTAAGTATAGCCCGAAGGTGTTTTTGCAAGGAGAAACGTAATCTTAGTACTTAAGTATAATTTTCTTTTACTAATCATTAGGAAAATTTTCCTGTAAACTATTTTTCTGCTTCACAAATAATGGTAGTTATCTATATAGGTAGGTATATAAAGGTCTACATATGATAAAATTTCTGCTTCACAATAATTCGTTATTAATATATTTGTCATATGATTCATATTATATATGTATGTGGGTAGTAGTTAAAATAATATTTTTTATTTAGGTACACGACGAGCAGATCCATTTGTAAAATTTTGGCTGTCAGAATATTTAAGGTAGAAAGGTAGGTACATTATTATTATTATGAGTAGGTACTCAGACAAAAATAAATTATTTGGTACCTACTGTTAAAGAAATAAAACGTCACAAAATAATATCACCTTTCCTGGAAGTTTTGGGAAATTTAATCAATATTCCTGTAAACATTCCTTTATATGAAAATCTAAGGGATTATTTACGGAAATATTTAGAATATTTCCTTAAATTTACAGGGGGAATATTCCCTTAAATTTGGAATATTCCCAGCGGCGCATCGCTTGCCATAGTCATATTAATTTTCAACGTGGTTTTAGATTTATTATTGCATAAAAATTACATATGAGCGCTATTTGATTTCAAGAAACTATGACGTCATTAGTCTATGCCTATTTCATACAAATCCCATAGAAAATGTGTTTTGAAGTTTAAAAAAAGTATCTGATTTGAGTTGTTGGAAAGTTTGGAAAAAGTAAGCATAGCGAAATCCTACGCCTAGGTAACGTAGGTAATTGAACATAAACTTTTGACTCTTTTGCGATCGCCTGTACATTTTTAAAACTTCATCCCCTAACCCCATCTATTATAGAACAAAAAACTGACACATTGATAAAGCAGCTTCAAAAAGTTCGCGCCTGTGCTGTTTTACCGACTGAATTTGACAGTAGAGCTGTCATGGCGTTTTGAAGTGTGCGTTTTGAGCACAGTAAAACATAAATAATGATTTTTATAAAGTTAATTTTACATGATAACGGTATAAATTGGTGTGGTTATTGTAAAGTATCATGATAATAGTGTGTTGATTGCTTTTATACGCGAGTGTGCGTTAAAATGGACAAAAAAAATGGTATACGCCGCGCCAAAAGGCCTTCGAAAGTGCTGGAGGAAAATTATTGGGATTGCAGCGTTTGTACTTACAGAAATAACGCTGAAGCGTTCAAATGCTCAATGTGTGATGTCAGGAAAGGTAATTCATTGATTGGTTGTAGTTCAGACACATTTCTTTGTGCAAAACTTAAGGTGGTCTGTCTGCCTACTAAAGATCGATTTTTTGGCTTACGCGGCTTTTGGCGAAGTCTCCGTCTCATTTGGAAGGGCCACGTATGTAGTTCTCGTCGATTCTTTGTCATAAATTTGCATATTCATATCGGCAACCTCATTGGGACCAGGAATCGGCAGAACATTATCTACATACTAACAGCTATGGCTCAGGGTACGTCAAAAAATAGAATTAATTAAATTTAATTAGCTAATTGAGTGACAACAAATAAGTAATTGCATATTTACAGAAAAATCTAAGAAAATTGTGTTCCTTGTTGGTGTTTACCGCAAAGTTACACTAGAAACTATCACCAAGATTAAACAAAAAATTAGATTAAATGTCTTCATAATTTTTCAAATTAGAAACAGACTTTACCTCTAAACTACATATGCAACTGATTTTAATAAAAAAATCATGTGACCACCTGATAAGTATGCCCTTATATACAATAAAAGAATTTTTGAAATCAGTTCAGGCATCATTGAATAATCAGTGAACATACATAAAAAAAAAAAACATAAAAAATCACGATGAATTCATTACATCCATCTTTTTGGAAGTCGGTTAAGACGAAGTGGTAGCTAAAGTGGCGCCCTCATTTGAAATAAATTCTTTAAAACTAAATATGGTGATAATAAAAAAATTGATTTGTATAAATGTCTGGAAAAACCTTTAAACTATTTTATGCATAACCTTTGAAAGTAATATTGGTAGTCCCTCTTAAAACACCCCCTTTTAAAACAGTTTTAAAACTAGACAGACTATTAGTAATAATTTCAAAGGTTATTCATAAAATAGTTTAAAGGTGTGGATGTGGATGATAGTTGTGAAGCTTTGTCATATGCCCTTAGGCCGTAATCATTGAGTACTTTCCTGGTTCAAATATAAATTATTTAATACTGCTAAGAAAATAAGCATCACAAAATAATATTTTAGATTTATTATTGCAAAAAAACTTATAAGTATGATGAGCGCTATTTGACTGCAAGAACTGACTGACGTCATTAGCCTGTATTTTATACAAATCCCTATATACGTATCATACATATCATAGCCCTTAACTACCTATTGATTAAACTTATAGTTTTCTTTGCACCACTGTTGTTTTTGACGTGCCTACATTCCTCTAAGTGATAAGACTGCCCATTGTACCTATGTATTTTAAACAGTAAAACTTTTTATTCTAATTTTTTTTTTTATTTGTGCAATAAAGAGTTTTTCATTCATTCATTCATCCCAATGAAAATGTTTGTGTTAACGTTTAGAAAAAAGTACTATCTGAATTGAATTGTTGTTAAGTAGCGAATAGGCAAAAATCATTTATTTCTTAAATTATGCCTTTAACTTTTGAGACCCGCGCTTTGTTATTCTCTTTCTTGCAAGAACCAGATAGATGGCATGTTTTTATGCCAATACCGTCTTTACCATAACACAGGGCCCGTGTCTAGGACCCCATCCTCACGGGGTCCCCAAAGGACTGACAATTTCTCTAACATTTATACTTAAAACATTTTTGTCAAGAACCTAACATGTTTTTTCAAGTACAAAGTAACAGCTTAAAATAAAATAATCTAAATACTTCCTAAGCTTACTTCTATTTATTTTTTATTTTTTGATTACCCATCCTTACTTCTTACTATAATAAATTCTTAATATATAAATGCAAAATCTGTCTGTTTATTTGTTACCTCTTCATGCTTCAAACACACTGAACAGATATAGATGAAATTTGGTATGGACATAGTTTTGAGACCCGGGGAAGGAACCCTTCATAGGATAGATTTTGTCCCAAAAGTAATCTAAATTAATGCAGATTAAGTCGCGGGTATAGCTAGAACCCCATATACTGTACCCATAAAAACAAACTTTCAATAGTAAAATTCAATACCAGTACCTATCAGGTATGCAACCCATAAACAAAACATTGACTTTACTTCAACCTCAATCAAATTTGACCTCTATTTCACTTGTAATATGAATCATTTTCTTAGTACACAAGTCTGCCACTACGACAGGCGGCGTTAATATTGAGTATAACCCGACCGATGACAAATGTCGGAAAGCGAACATTGTTTGGTTGCGTTAATTGACATTCCCATTCGGCCGGGTTGTTACCGTTGACCTTTGTGACGTCATACAAGTACTTGCGTACAGTAGCAGTATTTAACTGCTAATCAAATAGATGCATCGCGTTATAGGTACCTACCTTTTGAAATTGTTGGTGATATTTTATGATTATAGCATTTATAGCGTATTTACCTACATATAACATAGATTGTAGGTTTTTTAATGTAGATGGTCGATTTTATGGTCGTGTTCTTAATGTGTGTCATTATGACGTTTGTGACCTTGGGGTTATTGACCTTAGACTTACGTAATGCATACTGATGCCTATTTAGTACGTAATATTAGGTAGGCGAGGTATCTACAGATGCTAGGTAGGTAGAAGCATAGTTTGTCGAGGCGTGCAATTTTCTCCTTTATAGGATCTAGATGTAGGTAGGTACTTACATACGAGTATTACCGACCTACTTAAAAAGCTTTAAACGTTTTTTCCCCTTTTTTTTGTTGGTTACTTAGGTAAGTACTACTTAGCTAAGTAATTACATCATACAGGATAATCATCATCACCATTAATCATCAGCTAACATAAACCTCATTTTCATTTCCTAGCCACTATTTGAGGTCGGCTCTGTATGTCAACTGTTTCCACTTCTTTCTGTCATTCTCAATTTTTGCACTAGCCCCTCGTTCCTTCGTATCTGTCCTTACACATTCTTTCCAGGACTTTCTCATTAATTAATTATTTTGTCATTATTAAATTACCATTGACTTAAGTATATTTCAGCAATCTTCATATTCTGTCAGCTTTATAATGTGCTTAATTAAAAATCCCCTTGCCCCTGAAATGCCCTGAATACCACAAGTCAAGTTTTCAACTTCTATCTTTCACTCACGAAAGAATCCTGCGTTCTTCTAATAATCTGAATCCCTTTCTATTTCTTCTCACCGTACTGTACTGGTTTTCTTTCTAACTCTTTCGCCATTATGGCAGCAAGACTCTAGAACGCGCTTCCCGGATCTGTTCGAACCGCTCCTAGTCGAGCTAGTTTTAAGACTTCTTGGCCGATGTATAAGAGTATTTATATTTATAATAACGTATATATTAAGTATCGTATAAAGGAAATATTATATTATTGTATTTTTTTTTTATATGTGCCATACATTCATCTTCTTGCAACCCACATTTAGACTATAACCCAAAGGTTTACTGGTAGACAACGCTTTTAGCGTTAAGTTCGCCTATTGTTCTGTACAATTTGTATTTGATGAACAATACATATTAAATACATAAAATACTTAAATAAAATATTTTGCAAAAAATTTCGATGTATTTTACATTGCAATTTGCTTACGTTCTTAACTAACTAGGGTACCAATCAGTAAGTAGTTTGTATTATTTCTAGTTTTAAGTACATAGGTACCTTTAGTAAGGTAGATATTCTCTAAGTTCAGAAAACGGCCCTTCGGCGAAAGGGTTGAACAAATGCCGAATTAGATAACTATTATATTCGAAAGTCACTTTAAAATGGGGCACTAAATTAATAGGTATGTTATATAGTTATTTACTTTCGCGTATTGTGAACGTTTGGACGAAAAATATCGGATCTATTTGACACAGATGCAGCGCATCAAAGTTTCTTCTGGTGAAAATTGTACCTGATCGTGACGTCACCCGAAATTTATTGAAGAATCAAAAATGACAAAGATACAGTAATCAGAAAAAAGAAATCGTATACTATACTTACTTTTCAATCATCTACACAATGACCCAAAAGGAAAAATAATAATTTAATTTTTAACAAAAAAAAACCGACTTCATTTTCTCTCACTTCATCAAATTAATATGGGACCAACTTGGTAGTAAGACTTTCAAATAAATAAAAAAAACTTCAAAGTCGGTCCACGATTGACGAAGAAATCGCGCAACATAGGTACATAAAAAAAAAACATACGAATTGATAACGTCCTCCGTTTTGGAAGTCGGTTAAAAAATTGGCCACCCCCGTATTTCCACGAAAATGTTCACGAAGACGAATTCTCTATTAGGTGTAAAAAAGTAGCTATTATCTGTTACTTTCATCAATCTTCAACCAATGGTGCAGTTTTCACTATGAAATGTTAAGCTTTTTCTGCTCTCTAGCCATACGTGGCGAAGAAAAGCTTCACGTTATCACTTTAAACTGTAAGCATTGGTTTATAAAATAGTTTAAAGGATTATCTAGAGCTTGATCAAGACAAAAAGTTAAATGACATCTCCGATTCCTTTTAAATAATTTATTTCAAATGGGGGCAGCACTGGACCCCGAAATATTCACGAATCCCCTTAAGTAGTTACCACACTTTTCCAGATCTAAGTTACTATTATTTTTTTGTATGGTGAACGTATGGAGATAGCGGATAGAAATATTTCTATCTCAAATCTCCATAGTTACGTTCACGATACGTAATAACTACCTACAGCGTTAACCCTTGTCAGCCTTAAGATTCGAAGCTGTACAAGTGCGCTAATGTGTATTCGGTGTCGCAGGGTTTGAAAGCGAATACAATAAATAAATACGTAGGGTACGTACCTACCTATTTATGAGACGTTACTGATATAGAAATCGTCTATATTTCGGCCGAAATATTCATGACGAACGGACAAATATTTCTAGCCCATCGGTTAGATCAGAGGTTCCCAAACTTATTTTGTCAAACGCCCACTTTAAAAAATCTGTTATTTTGTAGCGCCCCCCATTTTTTTCACCATAAAAACCTGAATCACATATTTGTCTTGCCTGTAGTTTAATTCAACCTATATTCTAAACTAGACTTTTTTACAAGAGAGAGCAATAATAATACATACACCAGTACATTAGAGTATCTTTTATAAAAAAATAACAATAATCAACATTGTAAATTTTAAATAAAAAAATAGCAATAATAATACAATATTACAATAATAAAGAGTATCGGAAGTGGGGACCTCACCTGCGAAACTTTAAAACACGAAATTTTTTCAGTGTTTGATTCCTTTAACGATATAAATAGCGTTGTGAACGCATTAAAATAATAAATATTAATTACATTTTTAGTTTATATTTGTACAATAAAAAAGGATATAAATATGAACTAATAAATGGATGTTGTGTAGTAAGAGGATTTTAATTTCAGTTAATTTTAAAATATGAAATAGCTGAAGTTATAAATCACTCATTGCTTAAATCACATCAGCGCCCCCCAACTTTATTCTGGGCCCGTTACCGCCCCCTTAAAGCCTCCAGCGCCCACAAGGGGGCGTTATCGCCCACTTTGGGAAAGACTGGGTTAGATTATCAAAAATTAATGTACACAATTTTTTTTCTCTGAGAAACAAAAAATTACAAAGATACAGCGCATTGAAATTTCGCATGACGTCACGGCTTTGTACGATTTTTACATAGAGGTGACGTCGCAAGCCCCCACTCCGGAACTTTAATGCTAGGTATCTTTTTGAATTTTTACTTTTTTGGCAAACTGACAAATACGGGTCCATTATTTTTGAATAATCTAAGGGTCCTATCACACAGAGAGCGGTCACGCGGTCAAGCGGTCTGCGTTCGCGTTCCGCGTTCGAGCGTCCAATTGCTCACGAACCCCGCTGTTGAACGGTCGACGCGGTACCACTAGTATCACCATGATTTTTGACGATAGTTCATCGGAAGACGAATTATTGATTTTGTGGTCATTATCAGCATCAAGACGGAAAAGAAAATACTGGGTGCGCCCAGTAAATAAGGACAGAGAACATGATGGAGAATTTCATAGACTTTTTTCTAAATGGGTTAATGATGAAGAAATTTTTTATAATTCTTTTCGGATGACACTTGATTCCTTCAATGAACTGTATGACAAAATTAAACATGACTTAGATAAACAAGATACTAACTGGAGGAAAGCCATTTCAGCAAAAGAAAGATTGGTGGTATGTTTGAGGTAAGTTACTTTATTCCTTAAACAAATAATTGTATATTCTTAAGAATATTCATTATTATCATTATTAATTACTTCAGCAGCTTCTTCATAACACCGTCTAAGCTCAGAAAATTCAGATATATTTTGGTCTTGATTTACTTCATTTGACTGAACATGTTGTGTGTCATGTAATAATTCATCCATTTCGTGTGATGACAATTCAGGCAGATCTTGTAAGTTTTCAACATCTTGTACCATACTGTCTTCGGATAAATACATGTTAGTTGATGGTGAATTGACTGGAGTTATATTTATATTATCCTGGAGTTGCATTTCGTATTTTGCAAATAATGTTGCCATATCTAATTTGAGCATACTTTGCATGCGAGCTGGCATTTTTCTCATAGAAGTCGCATAACTTTGAAATAAATAATCAATATCATCAAGTTTTCTCTTGTTAAGTTTCTTCTCGTGTAAATATTTTAACAGTTGTTGTTGTGGATCTGAATCAGCTTTTTGTGTTACGTTTTTATTTTTGGCAGAATTTCTAGAGTAACTACTATTACTAGAACCGGGACGGGAGAGGTTTTCAGAGACAGAATTTCGCAAATCAACACTGTTACTTGGGCTTGATTGGTTGGTTGAGTCGACAGAATTTCGCAAATCAACACTGTTACTTGGGCTTGATTGGTTGGTTGAGTCAGAAACTTGTGAAGTGCTGTCTCTATTTCCACTGTTAATATTACTATCAGTTTCATTCAGAGCAATGGTGTCATCTAGAAAGCGAAGCTGATCTGCCCAAGGCCAATTTTTGTATTTTTTATATGCAGATCCAGAAGCAGTTTCTGTTGACTTTTTGAACTTCTTATAATTATCTCTTAAGCTTTTCCATTTAGTAGCCCATTGTTTACCTGTAAAAATATATGCACGATCAATTCGGATTTGCACATTTATAACAAACTTATTAATAATATTTCATAAAATATATTAATAATATTTTTTGTACTTGTTTCAGGTATCTTGCCACTGGAGATTACTCATCCACAATAGGCAATTCATATTGTATGGGAAAATCTACTGTTACAACAATAATCAAGGAAACATGTAGTGCAATTTGGAAAAATCTACAGCCAACATACATGCCATTCCCGTCTGAAGAAATGTGGAAGCAGTCTGTCATCGGATTTCATGAAAGATGGAGATTTCCAAATTGTCTAGGCAGTATAGATGGCAAACATGTAACAATAAAATGCCCATCCAACACGGGGTCTTTGCATTATTGTCATAAACAAAAATTCTCAACAGTATTGCTGGCAGTGGTTGACTCTGATTATAAATTTATTATGATTGACGTAGGCAGTTATGGCAAAGACAGTGACAGCACTATTTTTCAAAATTCTGTCTTTTACAAGAAGTTGATTGACAATGAGCTTAATATACCACCACCAAAGCCATTGCCAGGGATGGAAGTACCTGTGCCTCACATATTTCTTGGAGATGGTGGTTTCAAGTTAGAAAATTTTTTAATGAGACCATTTCCTACTGACATAGTAATTAGAGACCATAGAAAAGCAAATTACAATCGCAGACTTTGTGGTGCACGGCGTATAGTAGAGAGTGCATTCGGAATATTGGCTCAGAAATGGAGGGTTTTTATGAATGAAATTGAACTAAACACAGAAACAACAAACGAAGTAATAAAAGCTGCGTGTTGCTTACACAACTACCTCAGAATTAAGGGGGACAACAAAGTGGTAGATGAGGATATGATTCGTCGTTACTATATTAATGCCCGATCTTTTAATGATTTCGCACCAAATGCCCAGAGAAGTAATATGACAGCATATGAAGTTCGTGAACATTTTATTTCATATTTTAATTAACATTAATATAGTAAAGATCGGATATTCTAGTGCATATTTACGTAAACTTCGAGGAAGTGCGTAACATTGAGGGGCCATACCACTTTTTACCTAATATTCACATAAACAAATCCAATTTAGTTTTATATTACGTAACTAATACAAAACATTTTAATTTGACATAATTTTAGTACGGAACTCAAAAAAAATAAAATATTCTTCCAATAATATAATTTGTACCTAAGTTGAAGTTTAGGTAAGTATGCACTGGAATACCCGATCTCTGATAATAAGTGCCAAACTGCTTCATTATGTACCTACCCACAAATTGTAGGTATTTATGTATGTATCATAAATATGGTATTACAAGAAGTATAATATGCATTACAGTCTCTTCAGTGTTGGCAGCTATTTTTTTTCATTCATAACTTTAATAATCTGTGGACCGACTTTCATTGTTGACTGGAATAACGATGTAATAAAAATATATATTGTGACTGAGGTTTTATTTTTATTCTTCATAACCTAGCTAGTAAAAATACATTTCTATATTCCTTAAAAAATGTAGTTTCTGAACGAGTGGCAAAAAATACATGTTCCCCAAAACACTATTTTATGACTTACCATTTTCATTTCCCATTTCTCTGGCAATTTCCAACCATGCTTCGGCTACTATTCCTCGGTTTTTGTAATGGTTATCCTTCGCATCGTATAAAAAACGCTTTTCACGTACTAACATAATTAGCTTTTCGGTCTCCATCTTCTTTCCAATTTGGTCGCCGAAACAGCAGTGAACGCGCGAACGCGTGCGTTCCACTTGACCGACGCGGTCAGAATGCCTCCTGTGTGAGTATATCTATGTAACGTAATATAATACAAAGAACGCAAAACTGACCGCTTGAACGCTTGACCGCGTGACCGCTCTCTGTCTGATAAAACCCTAAAAGACGGACTAATTACAATGTTAATTTTCTAACCTTGTCGTCACTCCTTTTTAAAGGATCGCAGAAGCCAATAAGTTTGGAAAATACAAATGTGCACGCCTCATAAGTCATAACGCCTATTCAACAAAAAATGAAAAAGAAATATATGAATTATACGTAACTGAATTTGATAGTAATTTTCAATAGGAAACAGTCCCGTGACGGGATG
Source organism: Acrobasis suavella (assembly GCA_943193695.1). Classification (NCBI taxonomy): domain Eukaryota; kingdom Metazoa; phylum Arthropoda; class Insecta; order Lepidoptera; family Pyralidae; genus Acrobasis; species Acrobasis suavella. Next base: position 4,391,668 of record OW971950.1, read on the forward strand.
AGGCTATTAAAAAAATGGTACAAATACATTAAGGGGCTACCTGAATGTTTCGGGGTCCAGTGCTGCCCTGTTTTAGACAAAATCATTTAAAAAGAAACAGAGATATCATTTAAAATTTTGTCTTGATCAGACCCTAGATAACCCTTCAAACTATTTTATGAACTACTGTATAAAGTGAGAAGCTTTTCTACACACATTAGCCATCGAGAACCTTTGCTTTTCTGGTCCTCTTATACAAAAAGAACAGTGATATTGATTCCTTATATTCCATCTTGCCCACCATCACGCTAAAAGTGGCATTTGGTTCTGTCTGCTAACAAATATTAGTTAATTAGGGTTCCGTTAAAAAAGGGTAAAAACGAGACCCGGGTATTACTAAGACTCCGCTGTCCGTCTGTCTGTCTGTTACCAGGCTGTACCTATCTCATGAACCGTGATAGCTAGACAGTTGAAATTTTCACAGATGATGTATTTTTGTAGCCGCTATAACAAGAAAAACAGAATTAAATAAATATTTTAGTGGGGCTCCTATACAACAAAAGTGATTTTTTATAGATAATTTTTAAAATAAGTTATTAAAATAAACTAAATATGTAGGTGTAGTTCTAAAATTCTGCTCCGTAATGCATTCCCAATAAAAGTTCGCTTTGTTCAGCTTTTAAACTCTCCCAAATCTATTCAAATTCAATAATACCCAAATTCAACCCTTTCACACTTGAAACAAAGTCCAAAATCCTTCGCCAAAGCCCATTCAATAGAAAACAGTATTCCTAAATCTACCCTTTGCGCCCCAAACCGTAAATCCAACTTAGTTGAAGAAGTTTCAACTTTATGTTCATTGGAGTACGGTTGTTTATGTGTGTTCGCTAGCGCAAAGCTGTAGGGACGTATAGACTCCGGTTTTCAAGGTTCCCTAGGGTTGGCTACGTCACGGTTCGCCTCGGTAAGAGGAAAATGTAATGGAAAGTTTTTCTTAAGACTATGTGTGGTAAGCGGCGAAAATAAGAACTTTCTAGATAGATAGTGGTTTCATATTTGTTTTTACTTTCCGGAAACAGGCGTATGATTTTGTTCGTAACATTGTGTGTTTGGCGATAACTGTATTTATCTCCCCTTAAACTTATAATTTAAATAATTTGTTTACATTTATTTAATAAAATGAAGTTGAAAAAAAATGGATAAATTTCAATTATAAACAAAATTTTACGTACTAGTTAATTAAAATTTGGAAAGTTAAATTTTACGCCCCTATTTTTTTTTATAACATCTACCTACATTAGTATTTCCAAAAATAGTCAAAATTGGAACAGGTTTAAGGGGGATAACCGTTATCGCTTTTTGTTGAGCACATTTTGCTACAGCGCCATGTTTTATTCTGGAAACATCGCCTGAGGGACTGTACAGTGTACTGTACAAGAGTCGACACGGGTGGATGGCTCTCCCTTGTTTCCAAAACAAGGAAAATGTTCGTGATAGTTAGTTATGGTCGTGTTTTAATGGACTTACCTTACAGACAGACGGAAAGTAATGGGTTACACTCAGGGGTTACATTTACAAAGTGTGCGTTTGCTTTGTAGGTAAAAACAGATTTACCCACATATTTATAAAAACAGATACTGTACTGGGCTCCTTTGCGCCAGAAACGTTAAGGGGCGGGTTTTAAATGACGTATTTTTATTATTTAATATTAATTAATTTGTAATTTTGGATTTAAGAATAGACTTAATTTATTGTCCATCTCTTATACTATTTTGTACCATAAAGATTAATTAAATAATAAAAAAAAAACAGATCTACCCACATATTTATAAAAACGATTGCTTAACCTATTTTAGCTAAAATATGTTTTAAATATTGCAAAGGTAATAGGACAAAATATATTTAAACTAAAATAGGTTAGCAAACGTATATATTTTTTATGTTTAAGAGGGAGGCAATACAGCGCTTGGACATGTTTAAGATTTGGGCACCCTTATCAAAAGGGGTGAAATGCAAAATTAAAGTCTTTCGTACCTTCGCGTATGATTTGTTATCATATATTTTCCTGAAAATGTTTAAAATTCAAGCTTTTACTTTACGGATGTAGGTTCTTGCTTACGTCTCTCTTGGCTGACAGAGAGTGGTTGCTGCAAACAGTGTAACACAACTTAAAATAATAAAAAAAAATTCTGAACAAACGCTGCTAAAGGTGCGGAAAGGAACTCATTTTAAATTAAGTGCCTCTTTCCTTCTTCTTATTTAAGAGGTTAGTGGCTCTTGTCGGTAGTATGCACTAAACTCTGTTACTCCCCTGGTGTTGCAGTATTCCATGGGCAGCGGTGATCACTTACCATCAGGTGACCCGCTTGTTTGTTTGCCGCCCTATGACAAAAAAAAACTTCAGTGCCGTGCACAAATATTTTTGACAATAGGCACTAATAATCTTACTTAAATTACAAGAACAGCTGCATATCAAACAAAATACATTTTTCGCTAGTAGGTATCCGTTATTATGCCAGGGTGGCACACGGTAGATAAATTCTATGTGTCTGTATGAAATGCACTCTACTGCTAATCTTCTCCGTTTTTCTTTCTTTTGTTCTGGGTTAAATAATCTGTGATCTTCCCCTAGGAACGTCAACGCGCAAACCGCGCATCAACCCTGCACTGGTGGCGGCGCAGGCCGCCGGCACCGCGCCCACCAGCTCGCAGAAGAGGCCGCGCTCTGCGAACTCCCTCAAGAAGAAGAGGCGACACCCGCCCAGACTTAGCAATGTTGATAGAAGCTCCGCTCAGACTAGAGAGGTAAGAATCAGGTCTCTGGAAGGCACACAATACAGATCAAGAGAATTTTGTAAGCATTAGAAAACCAAAACTAGTCAGTAGTTCACTTAAGTTTACACAGCAAGGCCAAATATATGAGAGCAAGTAAGATAAAAGAATATTATTTACAAGGTAAGATAGTGCAGGTAAGTCACAATTGCAATAACATATGATGTGTGGTCGAGCTGTAGGTTGATGTCGGTGTCCATTGGGTAGCGTTGTGGTTGGGAGTGGTGATGGAAACACGAGAGCCGTTGATTATATTTATTCCATCTTCTTAAAGGAGGAGTAGGCTCCTTACATGGTGACGATTCTTACTCTATTGAGTACATCTAATACTTATATGCTGTATTGAGATAGTTATCTTAAGGATTCCAAAGTTTACCGGAAGGTGCAACTATCACGCATCACATAATATTTACTCGTTACTTTGATATACAACTAATCTACATATCATTAGATTACCACAGAATTTAAAAAATAACTTATTAGTGATCTTTTGAATTGTGACAAACTTGGATTGAAGATATCAAGATCAGCGTTACACCGTCTCAATTCATCATAAACGCGGCCCTTCTAACAATGGGTTTAAAAAAGGATGTGTGATTTTTGTAGACGCGGCGAAAGATTTGAAGGTTATGCGTTGGTTGAGTGGTCCGTTGAAATTTATTAAATAAAGAAGTTCAGGACGAGTGAATAACTTTATCAAGGCAAGTCTAGAGGATTGTCTTCGTTTATCAAGTTTGGTAATTCTAAAATTAATCTACTCTTGTATCATATGATAGCAACTGACGGATTTAAACATGAAAACAATGATATATTCCCTTAAAATGGTCTCCAACTCAGCATAAATATGCTGGGTTTTGCATTAGCAAACCCCCAACGCTAATCTTCCATTAGCGCCATGTTGGTGCTTTAACGGTAATAATAAGAATCGTCTATTGCCCCAGGTAACCGTAAGCGGCGTGACAGTAGTCATAACAGAATACAAGCCGAAGAAGTCAGTATCCAGCTCCTCGAGCGACGTGGAGTCTTCGAACGACGCGCGCCCCTGATCTCCAGCCAACCCGAACCTCAATCCGAGGGTTCTGATCGAAGCTATTACCGAAATCAACAACAATCAGTTCTGAATGGACAGGTCGAAAGCATTGCAGAGTGTGGTGAACAGAAGGTGTGTATCAGTATAAATATGCGATAAACAATTGAGTAGAGAGTCAGCTACTGGCGACCATGTTTCGACTTCATCTCGAGGTCTTCCTCAGAGCGAATGTGACTTAAGGTTGAACTAGTTCGACATTGTACATTTAAAATTTAACATAATATCGTTTTGTCTCATTATAAATGTAGTCTGTACGGATAAAGAATAGTAAAATAAAAATCCATTAAAAAGTTGTAAGGCATCAAAGCTTATTTTTTTGCTTATTTTTACGCAACTTTCGGCGTAACTAAGTATTAAAAGAAGTGTAAAATCTCCAAAACAAAGTCCGTACCGACACAGCTTAATTATTGAAGATTTTAATAAACTTAATTTGTAATTGATTAATGCAATAGTTTTTACATAAACCCCTTTTCCCGAAGGACTTTACGTATATTTTTACGCGCTCCGTTTACCATGAATTATCGTGAATTTCACCTCACTGCTTCGCCCGAACACAATGTTAGGTGAGACAGCATGCTTTAAGGCCGCGCCCACCTTTGAATTCCAGCCCGCGACTAGGTCAACCTTAAGACGCACACAAGATGTTGCCACTAGCTACGCTGACGTGTGACAGATTAGAAATACGATGTGACAGAAGTTGAGGGTGAGGTAATTTTGGTGTTAATTGGAATGGGGTAACGTCACGATTAATGGAATAGAAAAAAAGATACGAAGGAACGCTGTAGGTACCTATGTTGCAATTTTAGGTAGTCAATTTTTGAACTTTGAAACTCGATAATTTAAATCGTGCATGAAAATCACATATTCAAAACCGTGATTGGTGCTTTAGTTCAATCGAGAGTCTAGCTAGAGAAAGAAGAATAAAAAGAAAATGTAACAAATCTTAATTAATATATTTTGAAATCGATATCGCTTGAATTGTTTCCAATTTTGTGTTGGTACAAAATTGACAACAGAACACACTACTCGTCGAGTTTGTGATTTTCGTGGACTTGTATAGATTTGTTGCCAGAAGCTCTTTTGAAGTGATCAAAGAACCGACACTTATCTTCCATTTAAATTTGTTAGTGTGTACAGGGCCGTAAAATAATTCTTCAAAAAAAAAACAGCGTATTTTATAAAATTCTGCCTTTTCGTAAATGAGCTGTATGGTTTTCTTATAGAAATATATGATGATTTTACTCGTAGTACGTATTTTGACGCTTTACAACGGATAAAGTCGAAATAAACAATAAACATATAAAAGTAGCTCTGTTCGTAAATGCAATGCTTAGCTTCGATCAGAATCATCGGAGACGCAATTATTGTTGCTATAATTTATTGCATTTTTTTTTATGTTCGATAATTTATTAAGAAATCTTTCTATCAGAATAGAATTGTTTTTATGGTTTGAACAAGTATACATTACAACATGGTTCAAATCATTAACCATTTGGGAACAAGAGTAAAAAAAAATTAAATGCACATTAAAAAAAAATCACAATCAAGTTATTGTGCAGATTATAGGAAAAACATCTACATTTTACTTGTTCTTTAAAGAGATATAAAATATTGACTGACACGCTTAATTACAGAAAAATCGCGACGTTTTGTTTTCCTTCAGAAGGTTGCATTTATGTAAGTACTTATTTGATGCGATACGCTTATAGCAACAATAATGCTTCAAAAGGTGTATTGTATGTATTGGCACATACATTTTATATAGGCAATGTTATGGGTTAAGGGTAGCATTACATAATGAAATCAGCGCCTCCTTCGTGGAAATATCCTTTCGTCAAAATGTGATTTTTTTTACTTGATACTGTTTATTAAATTGTCATATCGTAATTTGTAACTAAAATTTCTGATAATGGATTTAATTTTTATTTTAAAAATATATAGGTAGGTATGTAACATTTTAAAACTAAAGCTTACATATTTGAAAACTATTGTGGTTTACTTTGAAAGAAGGAATTTTTGTATTTTATTTTAAAAAAATATGTCAATTATCAGAAATTTAAAAGTAACAAATTATGAAATGATAATTTAATAAACAGTTTCTATATAAGTTAAAAAACATCATTCTGAGGAATCACGCGAAGAGACGAATAAAATAAGCTTTAAGATAATTATCTAATTTAATATGATATTTCATAATTTCCGTGTGTGAATATTGTCCCTAATAATTTAATAATTTCGATTTCTTTCATTACTATTGTAATAATAACTTATTATTATATTGTAAGATGTATATTTTATATTCATTTTCATAAATTGGTAAAGAATGAAGTGTAAATACGTGAACGGCCAGCGTCCACTGCCAAAAAGATTGTAATGTATGTATATAGAGAGGAGTTTGGCGGTAAGATGTAAAGATAGGGAATAGGAAATATACTAATATTGAAATTTACAAAAAAATTGGCAAGTTGTGATTTTTTTTCTAAATGTGACATTAATTTTTTTATTATTTCACATTTATTTTCTGAACAATTTTATTACAATACATTGTGATTCAATGAAATTGGTACTTGAAATAATAAGAATAAGCACCTTAAATTAAGAAGGTACTTAAACTCTTTCTTAGTACCACAGTAAATGCGGTTTAATTCCAAATTTTGAAAATAAAGTAACCAATAAGGTTTATCGACATTATGAGACTACAGATGGCAGCACAGTGACGTCGGATCCAATAAGCTGTTATTGGAAACATTTTAAGGAGCAAAAGAACCCGTCAACTGTTGGTCCAATAACAATATAATCGATTGGACCTGACGTCACTGTGTTAGAACCTGGTGTCTCATATTTTTGATTATACTCATTCAAACGTTATTTTTTTAGGAACTAAAATCATAAGTGAGTTCTCATGGGCTTGTGTGTAAAGTAAGACTTGTCTCGAATATGGTATGGCCACAACGTCGCACGGTGTTAGATTGTGCATGTAATTTACTTGACCAAAAATTGTTAATGTCCTTTTAGTAGACCCTTTGGAGAAACTACTGCGCCATTTTGTCTCTGTATTTCCTTCAAAGGTACTTGAGACTACCAATCAATGAGGTGTTGACGTTACTCTATGGCCGTGTGGAGGAATTTTGAAACCGGGAGCCATACAACGATTACATTTTGTTGTATGACTCCCGCGTTCAAAAATAGATCTCCGTTATCTCTACAGAACGCGAATGCACGAATTAGTATCTTGCCAACGTGAGATCAAACAACAAATATATTGATCTTTCAAAAGGTGTAACATTCGCGCGATCGCAAAACTTTAGTTAAGGGGTAAGTATAGCACGCACTGCGTCCATACAGTCAGACGAAGAAAACGTTTTTCTACTTCAAATTGTATCTGATCTCAATGACTGTTTAGTATGTTATTGAATAAATCAAAGATTAGGTTTAAGTTTTATTTTTTAAAATTTGCAATTATATATATTTTTTAACAGTAGCTATTTTTGAAAAAAAAAATCCTATAAGACTAAACATATATTGTGTAAATAACATACTAAAAAATCATTCAGGTCAGATAACATTAAGGAGTGGAAAACGTTTCCTCTTTTTGCAATACTTCCTACTTACGGGGCTATCTGAATTTTCCGGGGTCCAGTGCTGCCCCCATTTAAAAGGAAACGGAGATATCATTTAAAATTTTGTCTTGACCAGGCCCTATTTAACCCTATTTTATGAACTATTAATTACAGTTTAAAGTGAGAACTTGAAGCTTTTCTACGCACATTTACGAAAAACGGCCACTTCTGGCTTATGCATTCGTAGAGAAATTTCACATTCTCACTTTAACTTGTTATCAGTAGTTCATAAAATAGTTTAAAGGGTTATCTAGGGACTTGTTAAAAACAAAATTTTAAATGATGTCTCCATTTCATTTGTATAAATTATTTCAAATAGAGGCAGCACTGGACCCCGGAAATTTCAGGTACGAGTATATCCTCTTAAGACAACGCCTGAGAGTGAAAAATACATAAGTACAAATGTACTACTTTTATAAGGTCGAGCTTTAAGTATACTTTGTTTCGCATAATAATTTTCATCACATTATTTATTTATAACAATTTTATTTATTTACTTTTTGTTTACAAATCTTATAATGTACGCACAAATGCATGAATTGATATAAAATTTATGTAAAATAAATATAATATTATAAATTAGTGATATACATAGTAGTTGTTTTGAATAGTTTATTGATAATGTTAGAATTTACATAAGTACATAGTATTCTCCTCTTAGTCGAAAACGTTTCTTTATTATTTAAAATTCCAAGATTGTGGAACAAAAGTCCGATGTACCTTTCTCCGGGTTATCTTTCAACGACATAACAGTTGTCCTTCCGATGACTCGCCGATCGAACTCTTCATCTCCGTACGACTGTCCGTCAATACATTTCGCCTTCCGTCCATTCGACGACAGAACGATTGTTCACTGTACAATTGTCCAAAATGTATTGACGGACAATCGTACGGAGATGAAGAGTTCGGTCAGCGGTTCATCGGAAGGACAAATATTATGTCGTTGAATGATAACCCGGAGAAAGGAACGTCGGACTTTTGTTCCACAACCAAATTCCAATTTGTGTTTAATTTATTAAGTACCCATATATTTGTATACATGCATTTGTCGGCTGCAATCTTTGGTTTTCATAATGAAAAAGGAACAGAATATTTATTTTCATTTCGCTTAAAGAGTACTTTCCTTGAATATAGCTAAGAATTTCATTATCACCCTGTATATCTAAATGTCTTATTATCTAAATAAATTGGCCAAGTGCGAGTCGGGCCACGTTCAGAGTTACACGTTGAGTACATACAACATGAGTTAACTTTTATAGACAGCTATTGGATATAAAAAAATTTTTTTTGCTGTTAAAATGTCTCAATTTTACGAGAAATTAATTGGTTTATGCTTATCACATGTATTTAATAAGTATTTTTTGTACATACTAGTGGATTCTTCTGATGACAGGTTAGTGATTTTTTTTTAATATTTAATTTATTTATATCTTCTTACTTTTTTCTTTCTCTTTTTTATTATATATTGCCATTTCTAATTACAGTGTAAACTTCTTGTACATAGTATTTTTCATTGAAATAATATTATTTCTTATTTAAATTTGCTAGTATTTCAATATTTAAACTCCTTTTAATTTCGTAGCAATTTAATAATTAGGTACCTAATGTTAAAATATTGTTTTTAAAGTCTGACCAGAAAAATTACTTTACTAGCCCAATCTGGGAGGAACTAAAAGTTTAATATAAATTACACTTCATAACGCGGGTTTTAAATGTCCGTGGTGCTGACATGACAGGTTTGTAATTTTACTGGTCGGGCTTTAAGAACTTCCTTATCCTAAACATTTCCATACAAAAGTACTCTTTCAGCTTCATATTTTGACTAAGAAAACCAGTTAAAATCCTAGATCCTTTTTTTCTCAACAATGTAAACGTTAAAAAACTAAGCCAGTTTGTGCTGACAATGTATGTATTTTTGAAATGTGCTAATTAAGATCTTTCATTTGATACCCAACTCGATATCGAAAGAAAAAAAAATTACTCACTTTTTGTATGTAAAATTCGTTATATATATTTATTGAAAACAAATTGTAGCCTGTGTCTCATTTATAAAAATTGGATGAAGGGTTCGGATGCTACGGTGCAACACACACAAATACCAACATACATACATACATATACTGCTGAAAGAATTACCCTTCCGTTTGGCTTGCTGTAGTCGCGTAAAAACTACATATTCTTTCAAAGTAAAAGCTAGATTACGTTTGTATGGAAAAGTGTAGGGTAAGGCGTGTATAAAATTTTGTGTGACTGTTGGTATGATAAGAAAAAACTAGCTGTAAATTTTAATATTGCTAGTTTTATAAAGTATTACTAGATAATAAAAGTGTTTTTTATGCTGAAATCTATCCGTTGCTAGTTTTTTACATTTTGACACAGAATTTGTAAAAGTTTTGTATCAGGTTTTCCAGAAATGTAACAATAGATAGAATTTTTATTACAAAGATTGCAGTTAGTAAAGTTAGTCGTTCTTACTTTCAATGTTTAGAGCTTAAAGGTTATTTTCAAATGTTTAACTACTTATACATATGTAACAAACATTATACAATATGTAACAAAAACCCTGTCCGATCCTTGAAGGAGCAACTCAGACCGTCTATATGAGCAACTTTTCTTATGGGACCAATGCTTGAAACTCGAATTCAAATCGTCATTTTCATACAAAAGTTTTCGGCCGGCCCGACAATTTGTATGAAAATGTCGATTTTTTTGTTTCAAGCATTGGTCCCATAGGAAAAGTTGTTCATATTGACGGTCTGCGTTGCTCCTAGAAGGATCGGACAGGGTTTTTGTAAAAGATTGTATAGATTTTGTTAAAAAAAAAGAAACCAGTGACAGAGTTATTTCTTTTTGTTATAACTAACAATTTATTCTTGGAATTTGGTCAAATAAGAAAATGCGAAAATCGCAAAAAAACACTTATAAATTGAAGCATAATTAAATAAAACAAGGCTCCATCATAACTTGATATGTAAGTTTTTTTTTATTTAACGCCCCCGAACGAAACTCCCCAGAAACAAAAATGTAGCAATGACTAGATTTTGCGGGACCTTTCTATCGGGGCGGCTTGCTGAAGCTTTGGTTTCCACCTATAATGGTGCTGCTACATGAGGGTCGCAATAATTTCTGGGTCTATGGTCGGAACCATAGATTAGAAATTAAAAATTTATTGGTCTATAGTCGCAATTAAGCGGTGAATGACGTTGCTAATCCTCATATTCATAAGAATCTGCCCTCTTAACTCAGTCATATTGTGAGTATGCTGCCATTTTAAGGAGTGCAATTCGCAAAAAAAAAAACTTGCTGAGTGCTTCTTGAATGAGTAGCGTTATACTGCGAAACTAGTGATTAAAATATTAATATGGGAATACGTAAGTACGTCAATGTGTAATATTTTTAGCAGCACAGCTTTAAATATTCCTTTACGGCGTACGTATTACGTAAATTTACGAGAATTTACTTATATTCCCAATATTTTTGTAAATATTCTCCTAAATTGCTATTTCTGGCAATATTGTAGGGAATGTTTTCAGGAATATTGCCCAAAATTTCTAAAAATTCATGGGAACGGTACATCACTACGTAACTGATTATAGGAGTGCAGATCGTTTATGAATATATAAAAGGGTAGAACGTTGTATTATGTTTCCAAAATAACGTTTTTGACACCATAACCATAGACTTCTAATAATATGCGCCGCGCCACGCTTAATGTCAAACAGCGGTATCTCTTACGAGGCCGTCTTAACGGAGCTGAAAATGATGGCACCACTTTTGGAGGAAACCAATTTTATCGGCATTTTCAATGCGTCAATGTTTTCCGTAATTAACTATTTTTGTACCCATGGAGCGAGCGACGAATGTTAACTCAATGTGTAAAGGTAGATTAAATGTTAATTATTTTTAAGTCCTGTATCGATGTACTGTATTGTATATAAAGAATGTGGAAATGGATTTTGCTTTTTATTCTATCAATCAAGACCTGAGACTTTTTAAGGGTTGGATCTCATTTGTTGACGCCGGTACCAAAGGCTTATACGTGCCTTCCCAATCCCGGAAGAGCTCGAGTATTTTTTATACCACTTGTGGTCACCCATCCGACTTTCGCTTGACTTTCGAAAGCGCTAGAGCAATGAAGTCTGAGGGTGGATCTTTTTTTTTCAGAGGTCCATACTATTTTAACTAACAAAACAAACATCACCAAAGTTGACAGTCAAGACAGCGGCGAGACAGCCCTGGCGGCGTCCTTTGATGTTTTTGTAGCGGCCGGTTAGGGCCGCGGTAAGTATGTGGGGTTGACAGATTGAGATTATACGCTGTTCTACTTGCAGCGGTGCACCATTTTCAAGCAATAAAAATATTGAACTTCCAGAAGGTCTTGCAAAATAAACTATCTTAAGTAATAGTGGTATTTAAGATAATTTTTCAAAACTAGAAATCGATTTCTTCCCAAACTACACAACCGATTTGGTTAAAATTTATATGGGACCACAAGAATTTTCTAAATCGGTCCAGACGTCTTCAAACAATCGATGAACATGCATAAGAAAAAGATCACGACGAATTGATAACCTCTTTCTTATTGGAAGTCGGTTACAAAAAAATCACTTTGCGGCGCATAGCATCGCGCCGCGCCGTTGAGCATTGCGTGCAGTTGCGTTGCATTGCCGCGTAGCACAATTTCTGCGCGCACCGCTAATTTCTAAGTTGCGGCAGGCGGTGCCGCCGATTTCGACGTTGCGGTGCAAGTTGGACATAAGTATAATGTCGAAATGGGAATCAAAAAACAAAAATAAAATTAGACACACATTGGAAAGTATAAGTACTTTCCAATGTGTTTCCTCATTTTTTTGTTTTAAAGCTTCGACGACGGTGCTACGCTTTAAAATAAAGATATTTATTTTAAAGCGTCGCACCCTCATCGGTCGAGTGAATTTAACAAAGAACATAACTGCACGCCTTATCGCAACGAGAGGCTGACTTTTTGCCGCAGTGCGTGGCCGAGCTAGATACTTAGATATCAGAATGGTAGGTACGTACCTACATAAGAGAAAATCTCGCTTGGGTATTGTCAGTTCTTGCAAATTGCTATATAAAGTACTTCCACTGCTTGGAAGATCACGCCAGATGAAACCCGGTTGAGTATGTAATATAAAAGGATGACTGTTCCGAAGGAGGCGAGTAAAGAACAGGGCAAACATCTCGTTCTACTACTGCATTTCCAATGACCGATTTCCGCCTGGGGACTCATTTTTGAAATTTCGAATGATTTGCGCGAGCGTTTTCAAACGGACGTATTTTTTAACAAAAAAGAGGTGGTTTTCTATGGCATCGTAGCGCTTGAACGGATGGACTGATTTTTTACGTGAAAGCTTCTTCTCTTGCTCGTGTTTGATGAAAAACGGTTCAGTCGTTTAAAAGTTATTAGGTGATTCCGGTGTTGTTCAAGGTTTGTAATTTACCGGGAAAATGTAATAAATGGCGCGACGGATTTGGGTTGAATCTCACTTGTCAGCACGGAAAAGTGACGGAATGTTATATCGTTCCGTATCATTCTCTCGATCGCTCTGGCAAATGACGATTCTGAGCGACCGTCGTGAACTCGGGACTTTGTGTTTGTGACATCACAATCACAACTAGCTAGGTATAAATACGGTTTGAACTCGTGAAGTTGTCACCCACTCATCGAACTGACATTTTAAGCTTTTGGACGCCATTGACTTTAGTTGTAAAACGGTCGCGTGACTGATACCTACTGATGCTAAAGTTGTCTTGGAAAAGTGGACGAGTTAAGGAATGAACGAGATAGGAAAGTGGACGAGTTAGGAAATGGACGAGATAGGAAAGTGGACGAGTTAGGAAATGGACGAGATAGGAAAGTGGACGAGTTAAAAAATGGACGAGATGGGAAAGTGGACGAGTAAGGAAATGTACGAGAGAGGAAAGTGGACCATATCGTTCCAAAAGATTTTAACTAGGCTTAGCGTCGAGGGTAATGTAACTTAAATAAGCGCTGACGTGCAAAATGTAAAATATTTGGCGTGACGCGACGTGAGTCAATGTGACACATACCTAAGTACAAGAAGGAATCTCGGACTAAGCAAAAATCCTCCGTGGAATTTCGTCTCGCCACTCGTTACACCTGGGCCCTCGTAAACGGGGCGTAAAAAATACTTTTCACTTTAGGACTGCTCGTTAAACGCAGGTAAGTCCGTAAATAATTTTATGGACCGCCTTTACTACTTGGCGGTATACTCGACTGACGAATTGCTAAATCACGGCGTTTTTCTTATACAAGTGACTTTTTAATAACCAAATTTTTTGGAGCACTTTCTGTCCATGATACTGAACCAGTTTCAATACTAGGGCTGTGGATTTATTAAATAAATAAAATAAAAATTGTAGTTACTTTTATTTATTTGTTTTTATGGAAAGTAGTTCAATATCACAGACAGGACAAGACCTAGCTTCAAAAATTTTGCCGCTGGCTAAATGGTGTTCTAAGTTTGACCTGTCTATGTGTCTGTCTGTGGCATCGTAGCTCTCGAACGGATGGGCCGAATTCGATGCGGTTTTGTTACGTGAAAGCAAGTTCCTTTTCGGTGGTTATTTGCTTTGTATTACGAAAAGCGGTCCAGCAGTTTAAAAGTTATTGGGGGATTAACGCTTGAAAGTCAGGGTTTTTAATTTACCTGGCAAATAAAAGAGGGCGTTACGGACATTAGTTGAAATATGTAGTTCCTCCATTTATCACTAGGTGGTGTCGTAGGGGGTTTTTAATTTGCCTGGCAAATAAATTGGGACCACCTGTTTTTATAAATCGGCTCATGCTTTTAAAAAAGATCGCGACGAATTGATAACCTCCACCTTTTTGAAAGTCGGTGAAAAATAAAAAGAGCATTTGCAATATTATAATTAACACTTAAATAAAATAAATGAATATAAACGGTCTTCTTCTTCTCGAGCCGAAAGGCTATAATAAAGACTAGTGTTTGGCCGCGGCGACTCCCCGATCATTTGCCTCATTAATATTTGATCATAAACCAAAAGTACCCAAAGTAAGTTCGAGACTTGTGATATGGAATACTAACTCAACGATACTATATTTTATAACTATAACAAATACATATAAAGACAAACATCTTAGACCCAGTTCAATTTTAAAAAAGATTTTTCCATCTTGAACTGACCGGACATGGAACCTGGGACCTCTAGTGTAACAGCGTGGCATGATGACCACCAGGCTACAGAGGTCGTCAAAATGCAAGGCAAAGGGAAAAGTTTTCACAACACAAGTCGAGTATAGCTCTTCTTTGCTTATGCGGTATTGCGTATTTTTAGTGACCACTTAACGCCCAGTAGTTTGTTATGATACAGAATTTGACACTCACACCAAAAACACATTTTAATGCCCCGGCCTTATGTGTGATAAAAAAATATGCGTTAAAACACGTTTTAATGCGCGCAAAATAAAACGGGAACGACTTTTTTGATGGCAAGCCTTTCTACCTTACAATGTTGGATTAAATTATTTGGAATGGAATATTTTATGCACATGATAAGTAAGAATGTTTTTAGGGTTAAAATATGAGCCTATTACTAAGACTTCGCTGTCAGTCTGTCTGTCTGTCTGCCACCAGGCTGTATCTCATGAACTGTGATAGCTAAGGCAGTTGAAATTTTCACAATTGATGTATTTATATTGCCGCTATAACAACAAATACTAAAAACAGAAAATTACTAATTATTTAAGAGGGACTCCCATACATAACAAACGTGTTTTTTTTATAGATAATGGTACGGAATCCTTCGTGCGCAAGTCCGACTTGCACTTAGCCGGGTTTTTGGTACATTCAGTCTACTTTTACTAAAAAACTTCTTTACCTAAAGAAGATACTAGGGGCTACCTGAATTTTTGGGGTCCAGTGCTCATCATTTGAAATAAATAATTTGAAAGGAAACGGAGATATCCTTTAAAATTTTGTCTTGATCAGATCCCAACTAGCACACAAGCGCTATAAGAAGCTCTACAGTGGCCGTTAAGAGGTTATTGATTACGGCATTAGCTTCACAGATCAGCCATACAGTAGCCGTGTAAGCTGCTATAGCGCTACTCTAACCCCAAAATAGGCTTTTTATAACGGTATCAGTTCTACAATCGCGCCATAGTAGCGAAATAAGAGTTATAACCGCCATTTAAAGACGCTACAAAAGTGGTACTGTACGTCAATGTTTGTACAATGACGCTGTAAGAGTGGTTGTGTAACGCTAAAGGATATACAATGACGCTTTAAAAAGTGTAGCGAACGCTGGAAGACTGAAATAAAGTTTTCTAGCGCTATTCTGCAGATCTTGTCATGTTTGGTCGCGACTGTGCTACTGAAAAACCAAATACTTATGGAAAAATAATAGTTGTATTTCTAAATCAGTGTTATATGAAACAGTGACTTGTCCGATTTTTTTCATTATTACAGAAACAGGTAAGATTGATTGAACATATTACTGTGCGAGATATTATTGCGTGTGTCAGTTTACTGTGAAAATATACATGTATTTTCGCTTAGATTTTCACGCGCCCACAAGATATTACGTTTTTAACTTTATAATCATTTTATAATATTGGCGACATATTTTTTATCTTATTTAAAGTACTTTATAAGACTTTCCAATAGATAGTTAAGTCATTTATTATCAAATAATAGCGGAACTAAAACAAAAAGTAGTTGTAATAACACGGTATCGATGTGGGTATTGTTAATGTTATTGTTATACATTGTTGTCATATAAGTAGGGATCCTTCAGCGATAAATTAAAACCATTTATCGGTAACTATAGTCCGTTTCAGTAGGTACTTAAAGACTGTTAGGTTTCCATCTGTCAACGATTAGAACAACTAAGTACTTAATAAGTAATTTAGAAATAATTGATTTGCAGTAGGAATTTATTAGAGATGGCGTTGTATTGAGTTATTTGATCTTTGTATATGTGAGTCATTCGCACCGACTAGGCGATGCGATCTGACGCGTCCAATATTTTAATATTCAATAATTTATAAATCCATGACCTAATACTACCTAAGCAATAACTAAATATAACTGCACGGTAACAATGAATTGCAGAGCTGCCAAAATGTGCAACATACCTGCACTACAAAAAATCGTGCAATCACAAAAGTGGTGACCCAGATTGTCCCGCAAAAAAATTAATTCTATTGATTATGGGTGCATATAAAATTTGTCTTTTTCTAGTCTTATTGAATGTTGTCGTGATAATCTTTTATATAATGTTGTTACTTATAAAAAGTATTTAAGTAGGTTTTATTTTTATTTTGTTTTCTCTTTGCATTCTCCATTAATATGATTTACTTAAACATATATATTTTTCTTTTTAGTAGTTCTCTTTAATATTTTATTGCTTTTAATTAATTACTATGTTAGTGGCGTGTCCTGGCACCAGTTCTCCATGTCTTTAGTTTTATTGTTTACAAATATAAAAATACTAAGTACTTTGTAAGTACTTTGTAGAGTATAAAGTTTTTGTGTAGAAAAAATAAATAAACATTTATTATTATTAGACACTAGGTTTAACTCGCGACTTCGTCCACATAGAAGTCGAAAATGATTCTTATAGGACTCTTTCTGCCCCCTGTCCCCTTTCCCCTGTCCCCTGTCCCCTGTCCCCTGTCCCCTGTACCCCGTCTCCCGTCCCCTGTCCCCTGTCCCCTGTCCCCTGTCCCCTGTCCCCCGTCTCCCGTCCCCCGTCCCCTGTGTTTTAAGAGTCCTAACTAAACAATACATAACAAAAAGCAGATAATATTTTTGTTTGTTTGTGTTATAAAGCCGTTGTATTTATTTAGAATTATACAACTTAATACAGTTTTTATCGCGTTTATTACTTGTTTACTTGAAGCACTGATGTTTCGAACACTTTATAGTATCTATGGTAGCAGGCAGACTAAGATAGCGCATGTCTGTGACGTTATTATAATTATTTAAAACTACAATCCATAATACGCGATCGTTGCCACTGTGAAGTTTTTGAAACGTCAGTAATTAAAGAAATTAAGTAATAAACGCGATAAAGACCGCATTAAGTGGTAAATCATTATGTTACCATTGTATTAATGCATAATTATATCATAGCTTTATCTCCTATTTACAGATATGTTCTGAAAATAATGATTCTAGAGCTGAAGCGCTCGAGTCTGGAAGCTCTGAAGCACAAACTAGTCAGACATATATCATTGTTTCTGAACCTGAAAACATAGGAAATCCGGTTCGATCTCTACCAGAAGCAAATACTGACATTCAAAATATATTGCAAAACCAGTCAGTTTTATTTGAACTAATGGGCAATGTAATTGAAAATCAAAAAAAAATTATGCACGAAATAGCAAGCCTCTCGATTCAGATCGAAGAGTCAAATCGTCATAGTAAAACTACGGTAAATTTGAGCAAAGCTTCATCTGATCCAGACAACAATTCCTTTATTTTAAAACAAATAAAAGTGTAAAAGACCTACTTGATAATGAAAAGAAAATAAAACTCATCCGATCATGCTCAATAATTTGTTCGGGTGGTAAAGGTAATGGCACAACCTGCGCGTACCGATTGTTGGATGTACTCTTCTCCGGGGAATTTCTTTGCGAATGTTCTTGGTCTGGAAGCACTCGTGGTGATGGTGTTAAAATAAGCCTAAAATGTTATAAGAATACTCTTAACTTTTTTTTCACAATGATCAATCAGTGGGATAATGAATACACACAAGAACGACACATTTTTCAAAAACGTTTTGAAAAATGCTAATAAGAGAAAAGGTGTAAAATATGACAGAATAACTACAAAGAGGCAAAGGTCCAAAAAAAAAACTCACAATGATGAGCAAATGACTACTGAAAAGAATACACAAGAAATAGAGGAGGAAAGAAAGGAAGAAACAAAAGAAAAATTTGGAAAGGAAGACACACAAAACAATGAGTCAGAAGAGGGAGAATCACTGCTGTGCTGTAGTTCTTTCTTATTATTTTTTTTTAAATTTATAATTAATAACCTTTTTTGTTGGTAGAATATGATAGAAAATTTTTAAAATATTAGATGTGACACAAACTTTTGTACAAAATTTCTAATTGTAAAAATTGATGATTTTTCAAATATTAATTAGTTTTAAAAATATAATTAATCATTATTACAATTACTGTCCTCTTGTGAACAGCCAGCTAAGAGAAAAAGATAAATCTCTTATGTAAAAGTTCTAAAAATGTAAATTTTCACAAATGTTATAGGTTGTCTTGTTAGTACTCTATTTCACTTCAAAACATATCTCAGTTTAATGTGTATTTATAAGTATTAGTACTTTTTAAAACTTAAGTTAAAAGCCCGTATCGAAGACTGATTATAGTATATAATACTATACCTACCTCATATGAAGAAATTATTATTGAATAAAAAACTGAGTCGTATTTTCATTATTTTATTTTACAAAATTGTATGTAACAACGGAAAAACATACATTTCCCTTTTATATTCTAAACACACTAATTTACACTTTATGTCCTGGGGAGTAACAATTATGTTACTTCTTCGTGTACAAGTATGTGGAACTTTATAAATGTTGAGAAACGATGATTTTATTGGAGTCTGGAACAATTCTATTTTATTTATGAACTTAAAACCATGAAGGTACACGCTTCCTGCATCTTCTTTAATATTCGTGATTTCTATTATATCATTGTTTTTCAGCATTAAGTATTGGTCTTGAGGTTTGGACGATATTTCATAATTATTAAATTTAAATATATATCGTGATTTTCTTTTCAATATTACTGGCGCTGCCGTCTGCTTTGATGTATTCATATCTTTTTCAACTATCATATCATCTTCACTTAGTCTTTTAGCTACTTGTGAAAGTGCTTTATTGCCTTGACGTAGCATATTTTTAATAACATATAATTTATTTTCAAAAGGGTATGCATTAAAAGTATCTAATGGTCCAAACCTCTCAATTTTATCTACAATATGCGAAAGATTATGTACGTTACTCGTAATGTAGTCAATACCATAAAAATATTTATATCCGTCCACAAATTTATATAGCAGAATTTTTGCCAGTGGTAGAAAGTGTTGATATTTTGGAGTAGAACAAATAGTAATTGCACAGTAGAGTAACAAAAAATGTTCCATAACATCATGACTAAGAACATCAGGCAGTATCACTACGCTCAAGTAAAAAAAGAATGTTCGGAACTCTGTCGCTTTCCAATAAGCCAATGTATCCAATTGTCTTACTGCTCTGTGAATTTCTGATGGCTTTTTTATTGCTTTAAAAAAGTATTGACGATATATATATCTCTAGAACACCACTTTGTTAAATACAATCCGAAATTCCCATTACACCAACCGGTAATCAATCTTTTCATGATTCCTAAATCTATTAAATGTAATGAGTCACCAACAGGAATATCATTAACCATGTCGATCGGTAATTTAAGCAAAAGAGAATCATACTTATGGTGCTGTCCATACTTCTTTTCAAGAAAATCAACATCTGTTCTTTCAGGACACTTTGTTTGGGGGAACGTAACCGTGTGAGATTTGTGAGAGTAATCGCCGACTGTAGTGCATTTCAGGCATCTGTGTTTACCGTTGAAATAACACACTCCTAAAATAATAAAAAAGGGATCAACTAAATAATTAAATAAGGCAAAGAAGTTTACAGGTTTAGGCAGGTTAAACTTTAGACTATTAGAATAATACTAGCTGATAACTCGCTTTCTGACGGCGCCCGTCCCCGTCCCCGTCCCCGTCCCGGTCCCCGTCCCGGTCCCCGTCCCGGTCCCCGTCCCGGTCCCCGTCCCGGTCCCCGTCCCGGTCCCCGTCCCGTTCCCCGTCCCCGTCCCGTTCCCCGTCCCCGTCCCGGTCCCGGTCCCGGTCCCCGTCCCCGTCCCGGTCCCCGTTCCCGTCCCCGTGCCCGTCCCCGTCCCCGTCCCCGTCCGTAAATAATACATACCTTTTATAAATGCGCTTGCAGGAGAGTCACAGATGAAACATCTTATGGTTATTTTTATGATTTTTTCAAATTGTTCAAAATATAAATCATTTTCAAGTAATTGTATCATTTCCTCAACAAAATCTTTGAAAAATGCATTCAAATCTTTTGGTTTGCCTTTTCCACAATAAATGCCAATTATAAATGGGTCTTGTTTAGGTATTTCAAAAATGTTACAAAGTATGGGCCAGAACTCTTCATTAGAACTTTTATGTATAGGAGGGCCATCAAAATTAAAATTTAAAGATATTTTTTCTGGCATTTCATTTGCAGCACAAGAATACAGGATTTTTTTCAAAGGAATAATAACACCATTATGCCAAAATTTTCCACCACCTCCAATTGACTTCAAATCGATGTGTCTAGGTGTTCTTAATAAAGTCCGTGGGTCATTAGGTAAAACGTTAGGTATTCTTACATTTATAATTTTCGACAATTCTGAAAGCGCTACTTGCGTGACGTTAAATTTAACAGCCCACTTTTGGAGTTCATATCGAAAATTATTATTTTTAACAAAATCGGTACTATCAGTTTCTTCATCTGAACTAGATTGATAGGCACAGTCAATGTTAAACGAAGTCGTGTCGTCACCTAAGGAAGCTTTTTCAATAAATTCAGTGTGAACCCCCTCAAAACCACGGTTAATTATTTCAGACACCACGGTACTGTTTTGGGAAGCTACGGAACCCACTTCATTTTCTACTTGTATTTTATTGCTAAGGTCTTTAAAATTAACACACTGTTTTGAATGATTATTCAATATTTTAGAATACTTATTCTTAATTTTTTGTCGTATATTTCCCTGTTTCTTCATTAATTTCCAAGTTCTTGTTCTATTCATAATGACCGAAGATTTTAAGTCAAAATGGATGACAACGAATACTAATCAAAGAATTTAAAACAGCTCCTGTCCCACTCAAAGCGTTATAGTAACGCTATAAACGTATTACTCATAGTCTTTATTAATTAAAACCTCTACTATAGCGGGTTTCGCAGTACAAATACTATATTATCCTCAAATATAGCGCCTTTAGCGCTACTACAGCATTAATTTACTCTACTGTAGATAATGACGCTACAAGAGAGGTGATAAACTCTATAATAGAACTTAAGAATCTAAAGAGACGCTCTCTCCAATTCAAAGTGATTCGATAGCATCTTATAGCTCTTTCCAAACACTCATACCTTCCAAAACATCATTTATACCTCTACTAGTGTTATAGAAATGTTCACAACTATGTTTTACCTCTATTACCTGTAGGATAGCAAAAAAAGATACCATTGTAACTTCGTTAGTGTAAATGATTACGACTGCATGGCCACTGTGTGACATACCTGTATGATGACTTTAAAATACGGTGCTCTACAGGCTGAGGAGTTGGTTTTACCTTTTCAACAGCAATTGTATCGCTAATAAGTTCTACAAAGGTTATACAAGCAGCTTGTGTGCTAGTTGGGATCCTTCAAACTATTAAATATATTGATTGAAGCCAGGTACTTAAGTATGTAAAAATATGTTTCTTGAAGATATTCGAATCCGATGATCGGGTAGATGTGAGAGATTTTTTTTTATTATTTGACTATATAATGTGCGGAAGACATCGTTTAGGTACTTAATGTACAATTATTTCTTAGAGTATGTAATACTTTTGTTGTACAATAAAGAGTTATCTATCTATCTATGCTACCAATAGCGACCTAATTCTGTTAACAAACCAGCGAGCTCTATGTTAGGGCTTAGGGCCCTTATTTCTGACTATCTGACTTCTAGTAGATACCTACTAGTCTCTAAGACTGGTCTAAATAAAATGGGTCATCTAACCATAACCTAGATTTATCACAAATCTAATATCTCAATCTCCCTACAGATAGTCACGCATCAAAGCCAAATTTCGCACACATGTCTTCCCCCTCTAATTTAGTGCGCGCATATTTCATACAGCGCAGATTTATGTCATATAAAACTATATGTAGGTACTACATCTTATGAGTTGGCGACGTAAATATGACCTTACGGCAGAAATACACGTATAAATATCAACCCGACACATTAAAGTGAGATATTGTTGACATAAATATCAACACTCTAATATATTTTTCAGGATATTTTATGTGTTTATTATCATTTTTTTTTTCATTTTCATTTAAAAATATGTCACATCTAAACGTGCTGGGGAGCTTTATCACACTCAACTATTTATTAAAACAAAAAATGTAGGTAAAAACGTTTTATTTTAATCGATATTCCTTTAGGTGTACCAGTTACAGGAAGTTTTTTTTCCAGTGCGTAAATAATTAGTTACAATTTGTTCAGTACGTGTAGTAAATTAATTAATAGTAATCAGTGGTTCAATTTTAAATAGTTGCTCTTTGGAGGAACAAATATATCCCGTAAGAAGGAACTATACACGACCATACACGGCATGTGAAAGTTAGTAAACTTGTGTAGGGTAAGTTAGGTACTTATCTGTATTAGTTATTTTTGAAGTGAAAACTTCTTTAGCGGTGTTGTACACTTTTTGTAATGGGCAAAAATGTTAAACTCGCGTCAGGGCGTCAGGGCGTCAGGACACGTGACCTGATCGAAAATTCGTAAGACAGCCGGCGCGGCGCGGCGTAGGAGAGGAAGTATCCCCCTCTCTTTCTACGGCGCGGCGAAAATGTACGTGCCACGCGCATCCATGGAAATGCGCAACGTTAATATTCAAGTTTTCACTTCTGCCGGCACTCCCGGAGTGCAACCTGTCGTTTTTTTTTTAGGTACAGTTCATTTGTCCATATAATAAAAAGTGTAGGTTTACCCATAATTAATCGAACCACGGGCTATACTATATCACTTTAGTATAATGGAATTAAAATAACAGCCAAAACACACAAAAAAAGTTCGGCATTTCCATACAAAAGTGTGCAGCCGTCCGGGCGATTTGTATGGGAATGTCGAATATTTATTTGGTTTTTTAGTAGTTGAACAGTCTCCATACCATTTGAACGAATGAACTATAACGGGTGATACTGATGTTTGGAAGGCGTTAAAGTTTTTAGATGAGGCTTTTACACAAACGACTAGGTATAAGTACCTAACTACTTTCTATCACAACAGTGTTCTGTGTAAATCATCAATCGCTCGACGGCAAAGCCACAGAAGACAATAGTTCCATACATACCGCTAGGATTTAATCAAGTCGCGATGAAAAATGCCTGCGGAACCCCGACACGGGGCCCGTGTACCGATAGCAAGAAATCTCTGAATATTTTTCTCAAGATTTTCAGTACGGTGAAGTTCGTTATTAGTTTAGAAGGTGAGTACTTATTCCTTATACCAAATTAATAACAAAGTTAGTAGATCGTATCTTTTACTTTCCCCCGACCTACCTCTCTAGGACCACCTGACAAGCATGTTATTTCAAACAAAAAAATATTTTTTTTCAAATTGGTCGGTGAATAAAAAAAACCAAAACATTCCGAAGAATTGATAACTTCCTCCTATGTGGAAGTTAGTTAAAAAGGAAAAACATTCTACATGATAATATACAGGGTTATTTTTAATTAACTAGCATCCCTTTAGGTGCAAGTTTAGTCCATGATACTGAAGCTCTTTCCATAAAATAAATTATCGAAAAACGAAAAATAAAATTCGACTTCTCATACATAGCAGCGCTCAGCCAAAAGAATTTTGTATGGGAAGTTGAATTTTATTTTTCGTTTTTCGATAATTTATTTTATGGAAAGAGCTTCAGTATCATGGACTAAACTTGCACCTAAAGGGATGCTAGTTAATTAAAAATAACCCTGTATACCTACCTTTTTACATTAACATATGCAACGTAAAAGGGACATGGCCATAATAAATAAAACCACTAGACTATACTAGATCACTATAGTATAATAAAAGTAAAATAACAGACATAAACCTAAAAAAAAAATTGGCACTTCATTACAAAAGTGTGCAGCCGCCCGGGCAATTTGTATGGGAATGTCGAATTTCTTTTTTGTTTTTTGACAGATCATTAGTATACCTAGTGATCTAGTATAGCCCGTGGTTCGATTTATTACGGGTTTGCCCCTTCCACATTGTATATAAGACGACCTCCTTGGCGTAATGGTCAACACGCTAGACCGCCAATCTAGAGGTTCTGGGTTCGATCCCCAGCCAGGGCAAGTTGGAAAATGGCCTTTTTCAAATTGTTCTGGGTCTTGGGTATTTATATGTATGTATTTATCATAAAATATAGTATCGTTGGGTTAGTATATCATAATACAAGCTTAAGACGAAGTGGTAGCTAAAGTGGCGCTCTCATTTGAAATAAATTGTTTAAAACTAAATATGGTGATAATTAAAAATTTTATTTGTATCACTGTCTAGAAAGACCTTTAAACTATTTTATAAATAACCTTTGAAAGTAATATTGGTAGTCCGTCTAGTTTTAAAACGGGTTTTCGCCAAAAGCGGCCACTTTTGGCGAAAACCCGTTTTAAAACTAGACGGACTAAAAGTAAATTTCAAAGGTTGTTCATAACATAGTTTAAAGGTCTTTCTAGACAGTGATACAAATCAAATTTTTAATTATCACCATATTTAGTTTTAAACAATTAATTTCAAATGAGGGCGCCACTTTAGCTACCACTTCGTCTTAAGCTTACTTTGGGGCAAGCTCAATCTGTGTGATTTGTCAGTATATATTTATTTATTTATAATCTTAAATAGATTGTGTTAAATTAATTTTATTAATTAGCCACGTAGGCTTTATAAGCACGATGTTTCTGTACACCCTACAGGGGTGAAATTGCAAAGGGTTGCAAGTAATGAGAAGAATGAAAAATGGCCCCCGCAGAATTTATTAAAAACTAGTGGTACGACGGCATAGGCGTGTTATTTATGGGCCTATAAATACGGATTTTCGTCAAGATGTGCTATTTATTATGAAGATAGCACCGAAATGAGGATTATAAGAAATCATTTTGAAATACCTAAAGGTATTTTAGAACTCACTCGTAAGCAGGCTGCATTATTATTGACGAGCTCCGTGGCGTAGTGGTCACCATGCTAGTCCGCCACCCAGTGGATCCGGGTTCGAACCCCGGTCAGGGCAAGTTGGAAAATGGCCTTTTTCAAATTGTCCTGGGTCTTGGATGTTTATCTATATTATAGTATAGTATCGTTAAGTTAGTTTCCCATAACACAAGTCTCGAACTTACTTTGGGGCTATATCAATTTATTTATTTATTCTGGAGAATAGTCAAAATGATTGCTTATAGAATAAATAATATTGTACTTACTTTGCTGTAAAAATCATCATCTGATGATTTTGTCGATTTTTAACCGACTTCCAAAAAGGAGAAGCTTCAAGAAATCAATTCGTCGCGATATTTTTTATGTATGTTCACCGATTATTCAAAGACGCCTGCAAGGCAAGTATGATTAGGGCGACAAATTTTATCCTTCAAATTTGTCGCTTTTCGCGTAATTTACCGCAACAAACATAGACAAAATTGAGCGACTAAATAACTTTCATTCATAAAACGTATTTTATCTCATGCCTTGTGAGCATGGTTTTTACAGGTCAAAGTAGACATATCGACGGTTGGCAACGTGAAATAATAAATTTGTCGTCGATTTGCTAAACCCACATAAGACTCAATTAAACCATTTTTAATCGTATTTTAAACAGTTATTCCATTGAACTAATATTTAATGTATATTTACATGTTTAAATGTAGGCAGACATCTTTAAACAATGTACTATTGAAGTTTACAAACTTAAAAATATATTTCATTACGAAACTATAGCACCATCTTTTGATGAATCCTACAACCACTCCGGCGGCGGTGAATGCATACGTACTCGGCGGTGGTATTTTTCTTTATGTTGGTTGTACGACATGAGTTGAAACGTTCCGTTGCACATTTTTATAACATTTCATTTTAATAATTTTGCATACTCTTTAGTTGCAATATTTTTCTAGGAATTATTACATACTTATATCATTCTTTTATCTATGGTGATTGTTTTACAAAACGAGTGTTTTAATTTAACATTTTTATAATCTCTTAGCAGACATTAGAAATACTGTTTAAAACCTGCCTGCGTGTGACGACTCATTTTACTACATATCCATTCATGGATTTTATCATGTCGTTACATTGGGAAGATACGTAAAGACATCTCAGATAAAATATCATACTAAGGCCGCTGGACCGATTTGAAATTATATTTTTTTTATTTGAAAACTTATCAGGTAGTCCCATAGAAATTTAATTAAAATCCCGTGGTGTAGTTTGGGGGTGAGGTCAGTGCTGATTCGAGGGTCATTAGGTCTTTCTTGTCTCCACTGCATGACCCTCTATAGTACTGGAGCCATACCTAAGTATGTCAGAGCAGCTATATAAAGCAATAGGGAAAATTCACGTATTTTTACTATTTTTTTAAATGGTTCTGTGTATAATATACTGTTATAAAAGTTAGACTGTGATAAAAGTTACAGTCTATCAATTTAGTTCGCGCTATATGGGCAGCAAGATCGCGACGCAACTCACATTATTTCATTATAATTTAGTCTACTTTGTATCAATATTCAATTTATTTTAGTTTAGCGAGCCCGCCTCGCTGTCGCGGAATGGGAATCTGGGCTGTAGCTACAAGCCCTTCCATCACCCAATTTCAGTACCTCGCTTGACGACGAATCTTTCCGGCTGGCTACGTCTCTGAGAGCCTTCCATCACCCACGTTCAGTACCTCGCTTGACGACCAATCTTTTCGGCTGGCTACGTCTCTGAGACCCTTCCATCACCCTACTTCAGTAACTCGCTTGACGACGAATCTTTCCGGCTGGCTACGTCTCTGAGACCCTTCCATCACCCTACTTCAGTACCTCGCTTGACGACGAATCTTTCCGGCTGGCTACGTCTCTGAGAGCCTTCCATCACCCACGTTCAGTACCTCGCTTGACGACAAATCTTTTCGGCTGGCTACGTCTCTGAGACCCTTCCATCACCCTACTTCAGTAACTCGCTTGACGACGAATCTTTCCGGCTGGCGACGTCTCTGAGAGCCTTCCATCACCCAACTTCAATACCTCGCTTGACGACAAATCTTTTCGGTTGGCTACGTCTCTGAGAGCCTTCCATTACCCAACTTCAGTACCTCGCTTGACGACGAATCTTTCCGGCTGGCGACGTCTCTGAGACCCCTTCCATCACCCAACCTCGGTACCTTGTTTGACGACGAATCTTTTCGGCTGGCTACGTCTCTGAGACCCTTCGATCACCCAACCTCAATACCTCGCTTGACGACGAATCTTTCCGGCTGGTGACGTCTCTGAGACCCTTCCATCACCCTACTTCAGTAACTCGCTTGACGACGAATCTTTCCGGCTGGCTACGTCTCTGAGAGCCTTCCATCACCCAACTTCAGTACCTCGCTTGACGACGAATCTTTTCGGCTGGCTACGTCTCTGAGACCCTTCCATTACCCAACTTCAGTACCTCGCTTGACGACGAATCTTTTCGGCTGGCTACGTCTCTGAGACCCTTCCATCACCCTACTTCAGTAACTCGCTTGACGACGAATCTTTCCGGCTGGCTACGTCTCTGAGAGCCTTCCATCACTCAACTTCAGTACCTCGCTTGACGACCAATCTTTCCGGCTGGCGACGTCTCTCAGACCCTTCCATCACCCAACCTCGGTACCTTGCTTGACAGCGAATCTTTTCGGCTGGCTACGTCTTCGAGACTGGGCGCAATTTGCATCGTGGCACGTCGCTGCTCTTGCGGCGACAGTGTTAGAGCATTTTAGTACAAATTCCCGGCACGTTACCAAACCAAATTGGCGCTTATCGGCGCAAGTAAAGTCATGCGCCGACAACCGTCATTTTGGTTCAATTTACGCGTTGGGAATTTGTACAAATATGCTTTGAAGTCCGCCATTTTTGTTCAACTTATCTGTGTCGCATTGTACATACTCGTACGTAACTGATATATGGAGTGATGATTTTTCATGATATGAATATAACGATTACCTAGTATACCTATGTTCCTAAGTATCTACCGTACCTATCATGAATCATCCAGCTTTCCACGATCACTATCGAAAAAGTAACGAAAACCCAAACCCTTTGAATATAATTATCGTCCAATTTACAGTTATCGTTAAAATCAGTATAATAGGTACCTATCCGTGTTGCAGCAACTCATCCACCATAGCCTGACCTCTGAATCACTCTTGTTGATAGACTTTTTGTACTGGGATTAAAGATTGGGAGGTCTTGTTAGGTTGGTTCTGCGTAGCGTGCTAAGATTGTGTGATAGGGACATATTATAAATTGCCCTGTCCGTCCGTCTGTCTGTCACATAGCACGCGATGCAAAAAAGTTGTTATGCGGAGGTAAACTTGAGTTACCTAGTAGTTTCACCGTGTGGATGTGGTATGGTTTTCTACGCACATTTCAACACAAAAGCTTTACGTTCTCACTTTAAACTGTAAACAATAGTTCATGAAATAGTTTAAAGGGTTATCTAGGGCCTTGTCAAGACAAAACTTTAAATTATATCTCCGTTTCCTTTTTTTTTATGTCATATGGTAGCCCCATATGACATAAAAAAAAATTAAAGGAAACGGAGACCACGGAAAGGCACTGGACCCCGGAATATTCAGGTAGCCCCTTAAGAGCTAGAACTTGTCGGTGAGTGCTTTCGATGTCTCTCTTTCTTCCGTTTCAAATTCTTATATGTTTATATAGAAAAATGGTCGAAATTGAGAAAAGTAAAAAAAGAATCAAATTCAAAATTCAAATGTTTTTTAGTAATTAGACCTTTGCTGGCACTTTTACTCGTCAATAGGTATAATGTGCATTACGTGTATCGATATACAGCGGTTTACAACGAAATAAACTTATTTTCACAATCGGTAGCAGAGCCTTTACAAAATGCTTTCTTTATAGGACGTATTTTCTTACAGTTCTGATCATGATATTAATAAATTACTTCACTGTCGCCAATATGGATTTACAAAAGGGCGCTCTACCACTGATGTATCAGCGACCTTAGTTCAAATTATTTACGAAGCCTGGGAGAATCGACAAGACGTTATAGGTATCTTTTGCGATCTGTCGAAAGCATTCGATTGTGTCGATCACATAATATTAAAAAATAAACTAAAATTTTTTGGCGTTACTGATACAGAACTCTCTGTTATTTCATCTTATCTTGATAATAGAACTCAAAGAGTTGAAATCAACAGAGTATCCTCAAATAGTGCACCAGTGAGCATGGGTGTGCGTCAGGGTTCAATAATTGGTCCATTTTTGTTTTTGATTTATATTAATGATTTCCCCTGTCTTGCAGAAAAGTTGTGTGAAGTAGTTTGTTTGCTGACGATACATCTTAACTTTTTAAGGTTGACAGAATATGCGCAAACTATGACGATGTAAGCAATACTATGTCACAAGTACTTAGTTGGTTTACGACTAATAATCTGGCCTTAAACACACAAAAGACTAAGTGCGTTAATTTTTCACTATTGAATAAACCTAATACTCACATACCTTTGAGTCTTAATGGTCAAGTTCTAGAATGGGTACCCAACACCAAATTTTTAGGCATAACTGTAGACTGGAACTTAAAATGGGATAAACATATTGAGGCCACTGCCAAGAAACTTAGTTCGGCAGCATATGCTGTGAGGAGGGTCAAACGGTGTACTAACGTTGAAACTGCTAGGCTTGTATACTTTAGTTATTTTCACAGCATAATGTCATATGGCTTGCTCTTATGGGGTAAAGCGGCTAACATACATGCTATCTCTGTGCTACAAAAGAGAGCAATTCGGTCGATCTACGGACTAAAATCACGCGATTCCTTAAGAGAGTTATTTAAATCTATAAATATTCTTACTGTGACATCTCAATTTATTTACGACAATCTTCTATTTGTTAAATCTAGGTTAAATAATTTCAAGAAAAATAAGATGTTCACAGTTATAATACTCGCAACAAAAATCAGCTACATACGGCTAAATTTCGACTTGCTAAAACTAGAAAGTCACTCTTAGGTCTAGGTATAACATTATTTAATGAACTTCCCGAAGCGATCGTTAACCTACCAATGGCAATATTTAAAACACATGTTAAAAAAGTTTTATTGAACAATGCGTACTATACTATCAATGATTATTTAAGAGATAAAAACGCGTGGATACTTCCTAAACATTTTCCATTACACTCCACACATGAAACATAAAAAGCTGCATTTTCTGTTACCATAATAAGCTTACTGTAAAAACATGTAAATGCTCTGCGATCAATAGATGACCAACATATAACTAATATTTTCTCTTGACAAGGTCTGCGAGTTCGGGTTTTTCATGCTCACTAAAATGTCCAATCCGTTGGTGGCGTCGCTGGTCGGATCGTTGGATTCCCTCTAATATGGTTGAGTTTAACGATGGCTGATCCGTGCGTCAACTCGTGAACGGGTGCTGCCGGGAGGGACTGGTCAGCTCGGCTTCGCTTTTTTGACTACTTAATATTTTTTATTACGCAATTAATGTTTGTTTACTTGTTCGCAAGCATTACATGTTATAATGTGTCAACATTGTATTATATTATAAGTATTTATAAATTAAAAGACAATAATAATAATATGACAAAGCACTTCTGGCGAGTAGGCAACCAATACTGTGAAAATGAGTTTCTTTCGGCGTTTCTTCTCAGCAGTGGTCGTTACGAAGCGCTGGTATCGGTAGCTTTTCTTTAAAAATAAATTAAATTTTAATATACTTTACACGTAACGTAACATAAATGATACTTATTGACGTGTAAAAGTGCCTGTAAAGGTCTATTTACTGAATAAACATTTGAATCTTTGAATCTTTGAATCTATGATAATAAAATGACAATCGCTTAAAAATATTTAGTGAAATACGAAAAAATACTTTTCCGAAATTCTATACATCGAGCGATCAGCTGATAAATGGTATCTAAGCCTAATAATATGTTCACTTCACTAGAAAAGAGGTTGTTTTTTTTTCATAATAAGATTTTTTCTTGGGAATGTAATCAACTATCTAATTGGTGCAATGGAGTGACATTGAGGGATAAGTAGTGTAACGGAGGCAAGGAATGCACTCTTAAGTAGCGTTGCATAACTATAGTTTGACTATCGATAGTTGACCTCGAAAAACAGTCACATTCTATCGATAGTATCGAATACTGTCGATAGTATCAAAATTCTATAGTATCGATACTATCGATAATTTTACTTTACATCAATAGTATTGCAAACTATTGACAATCTATACTATCGATAGTATCGACGGTTATTCGATACTATCGATAGCCCTATCGATATTGTGAATGTTTTTCAAGGCCACGATAGTATCGATATTTTATAGGTACTATTGCTTGCAACACTCTAAGCTGTGATGGTGCTTAATGTACGTATATGTCGGCGCGGTTTATATTAGACACTGATTTGACTACGCCGAGACACTTTACGAGAGTTTGCCGCATCGGCGGTTGGCGCTAGTGTCGCAGTGACGTGCTAACGAAACGTCAGGGGAAACGCTTTGACGGTGGGCAGTCTTGTTCGAGCGGAAGTACTGTGCACAATTCGTTTGTGTGATTTGCTGTGGCTTGGCCATGACTTATTTAATTGTGATAATTGTAATAGATGTGGATTGGTGAACCGATTTATTACAATGACAGTTTATTTCAGCAAGACGATAAGCCCAGGTATATACACAGTATTCAATTCTTTGGGGCTAGAGGATTAAACATGTGTGGTTGTAATCTATGGATCAGCGCGAGGTGGGGCGCGGTCTTTCGTCACATTTTTATAAGGCCCACGTAAGGTCTCTCAAGTGGCGGCATCGGTAATGTAACGTGACTGTAAGTAAGTTTTCATCCTGGCCTTAGTCTGTTCTCGTACTGTAAGTAACCAAGTGGGTAGTTCACGTCACTAGGGATGTCAGACGCCGATCTCGCCCTGTTCTGCCTCCATCCAAGATGGAGGCATATATTTGTAATAACAGAAAAATATGTTAGCTTTACCAAAATCTTCATCAAAACAATACTCCTAGAGGTATTGAAAATAGATTCTGTAAATGGAAAAAAACTATAAAAATAAAATACTGAAATAAATCAGACCGGGAACAAAAGTCGTATTTCTAAATAAAAAATGAATTTTTTGAATGCATACAAATTGATCCTATAAATGCAATTGAGTTGTATTAATGTGTGATAGGACTTAAATTATATGCAACAAATTTCAAAGCGCGCTAGGCGTGGGCCAAGCGTGCGCTTGTTATCTGAACACGCCCCATGTAATATTATTTTTAATATGTATATTGGCATGAAAGTTCCCATTACTACTGATGAGTCTTAACAAGTAAGGCTACTAGAACAACTTTAATTTAATAAAATGCCACATCAACTATTTCATTTACTTTCGCGCTAAAAACTGCGTCACGTCATAGTAACTTTGTTGCAAACGGGTAATTATAATTGGTAGGTACCGGACTAGCAATAAGTGCACAACTAGCGAGTCATTTTGAAAATTACAAGATATAGTTTATAAAAAAAAATCAAACTTGACTTTTGAAAATTTTTAAGAAATACCGAATAATTCATTATATTTTTGAAATGTACTTTATTAAAGTCAAGTTTGATTTTTTTTTATAAACTATATCTTGTAGTTTTCAAAATGACTCGCTAGTTGTGCACTTAAATTATATGCAACCTTAAAAGGTTGAACTAGTCGCGGGCTAGAACTCACAGGTAGGCGCGACCTAAAAGCATGCTGTCTCACCTAACATTGTGTTCGGGCGAAGCAGTAAGGTGAAATGCACGATAAATTCATAGTAATCCGAGCGCGTAAAAAATACGAAAAGTCCTTTGGGAAAAGGGGTTTTACGCAAAAACTACTGCATTAACCAATTACAAGTAAAGTTTATTAAAATCTTCGATAAATAAACCGTGTCGGCGTGGACTTTGTATTGGAGATTTTACACTTTTTTATTACTTATTTACACCTAAAGTTGCGTAAAAATAAGCAAAAACAAATCTTTGAAGGTGTTGGGATAAATTTATAATCAGACAAAACGATATCATGTTAAACTTTGAATGTCAAACAGTGGAGGAAATCCCCTCCGAAATTTGAAAAAGTATCGACTAGTTCGCTCTTAAGCTCTCGCATTTGATAGCCCACATGGTGATTCGATTTATTTTATTTTTAAGGCATTTACTTCTTGGGCGCCATATTAAAATTTAGTGTGAAGTCACATAGCCCATTCGAGGGAATAGATGAACATAAATACATAGCGGCAAAACACATGACATAACCTTCCTTTTGGTTTTGCTGTAGTCGGATAAAAAAAGGAAACCCAAGCTCGACGAGAGCGATTCGTTACTAAGTTCAAATACTATCTTCCATGTTTCACTTTCACCTCGTCTTTATCCCCATGGGTGCAGACAAAGCCTAGAGCCGTAAGACCCAAAGTCACTCTTAGCGTGAAGGTGCTTGCTGTATTTTTCACATTACATAATATAACTGGCCTTTGAGTCTACCTAGATCACCAAGACCCAAAATGCATTGTCTGTCCCGTTATGCTTCGGCCGCACTTATGTCTATCGTCCCGAAGCAATTCGCAGCGAATCTTCGTACGTTTTGTACACTAAAAAGTTGTCGCGATAAAGCGCTGGTCACACTAGCGGCTTCGTTATTTTTCACGAACTATCTAGCAATAATCCAAGATGGCGTCATCTACGTGTTTTAAATATGGACGACGACTTTCTTTTCTTTAACATGTGTACTAAAAATTACATACCTAATGCATTAATTGAAACCTAAAAAGAAACCTAGAAAGAAAAAGCTAAAAATTTTAACACCATTTTGTCGTTCCACTTCATTTTTACGCATTATTCACAGCACGCGTCTGAACAAGTTGAAAACAAACGTCAAAATAAACAACGCAAGTGCGACCACGCAGAGCGAATTGTTAGCGTGCATAAATCCTTTGATGTATCGCCATCGCCACCCGCGCGATAACTAACACAAAGTCCGAATATTCGGGACGATACCCGATAACGGCCGGTCGCATTTGCGTGTATCGTGTAATACCACGAAGCTTCGTGACGATAGGCGCAGGTCCGGCCCAAGCATTAGTAAAACGTGATAGTATGTTTATATGAGTGTTGCAAGTTTCTAAAAGGTTTAGTACCTACCTTCTTTCTCACGATTGCTTTCTAAGACAAAATCAGGATACCTACATAGTAACATTTTACCTACATAGGTACACCGAAGCATGCCTACCCATCGCCTTATAAACGTTATGATTTCTCTTCTTTGTCACTAGATGGCGCTATAGCTATTTATTAAAACATTACAATCTTTTATCAATGTTATTTAAATAAAGAAATACTAATTAAATATGACTTATACGAAACGCAAAAAATATTTTTAAAGCATTATCAACACTTTCGTTGTCACTTTTTCCTAGTCGTGTGTGCTGCCATCTCTGTGTGCCTATCGGCAACTCTAGTTTGCCTACTCTTGGGACCTTCAATCGTTTCTATGGCTGTTACGTTTGTAATTATATTATCTTTGGCCTTAGTTAATAAATGTACCTCATAGTTTTATCCGAGACCTTCTCATATTTAATGCAACTTAGTAGTGCTACCATAACATACAAAGTATATACTCCTCACATTCTCATATAATATGTTGATATATGCAGCGCCCCGGTCCAGCGAGCAGCCTGCGGCGTGTTTGCTCCTACCTACTTACTGCTTGCAGTAATGAACAAGTACTGGTGTGCTCGAAAGTGCTTGAAAATACCTAATCAGTAGATACAATACCAAATACTTACCTTTACATTACACACTCGGAGTCTTTGTCGTAAATAAATAAATAAATATATAGGGACAAATAACACTGATCGAGCTAGTCCCAAAGTAAGTTCGAGACTTGTATTATGGGATACTAACTCAACGATACTATATTTTATAACAAATACATATATAAACATTCAAGATCCAGGACAATTTTAAAAAGGCCAATCTCCAACTTGCCCTGACCGGGGATCGAACCCGTGACCTCTGGGTGGCGGAATAGCATGGTGACCACTACGCCACGGAGGTCGTCAAACGTCATTAAACAAAAGCTTTACTTACATGTAGGTGAGTATTATTTTAATTTAAGTATAAGATCTCACCTATCCCAGCTTAATATGGTCAGGCCTGCGTCACTCCCCGTTTGGGTATTGAAAATATACCTACATTATTACTATGCGCGTGGCGACCACTTCGAAGGGGAAAATTTAGTTACATGAATCGTTTGTCCAGAGTAATAAGAATGAAATTGGCTTGCAATGGATGTCTAGGAATCTAAACGAAGAGGTGAAAAGGACTGACGCAAGCTCAATTAAATCATAGCGCTGACCACATGAAGTAGATATTTTCTTTGAATTTATTTTCTGAGTAAGACTTCTGTACGTGAGTGAGGCTGGTACCAAGGACCTCATAATAATATGTGGTAAAGGAAAGATGTAGGCAGTAGAATGCTCAGATTGCGCTGGAAGATGGTACACTTCTTAGACACTTGACTGACTCGATTGAATATTTAGATTACTGGCTGAAAAAAAAATTAAATAATAAAATAACTTCGAGTTATCAAGATACCTAAGGAAATTCATTTGAATTGATAACCTCTTCTTTTTTTTGAAGTCATTTTGAAGTGTAGATTAATCGAAGACGCCTGAAGTGCGATTTTTG
This sequence comes from Acrobasis suavella, assembly GCA_943193695.1. Taxonomy (NCBI): domain Eukaryota; kingdom Metazoa; phylum Arthropoda; class Insecta; order Lepidoptera; family Pyralidae; genus Acrobasis; species Acrobasis suavella. The sequence goes on from OW971950.1 coordinate 4,427,998, forward strand.
AAACGCGGAGTCACCTAAACGAATGGTTTTTGTATCGGAAAACCATTCGTTTAGGTGACTCTGCGTTTCAGAAATCGCTCTTCAGGGCCGATTTAGAAAATTCTTTTTTTGTTTGAAAGGGTATTTTTTTCTTTTTTTTGTTGTAAAGGGTTCTTTCCAGGTGGTCCCATAGAAATTTTATCAAAAATCACTTGTATAGTTAGGGTGTGAGGTCGGTTTTTGGTTTTGAAAAATTATTCATGAACCACTTGTGCACTCGCTAGTATCGGCCGGTGAGTAAACAAACGTACTGGCAACGTTATATGCCTGCATTTAATTATTCCACAAAAAGGGGTGGATGAAAAACAATAGATTACTCTGGAGGGATGCAGGGGATGGAAATTACAATTCTAATGTTTCGGAGTCATAGCTCGAAGGAATGTAACCGCCCAAAAAATTTACTTTTACTATTTTATTAGTAGTAGTTACTTTTATTAGTATGATTAAATGGTCTAAGGTATGAATCCTTCATGGAAAAATTGTTAAAATCTTTATGATTAGTAAGTATTAATTATACATGGAATATGCAACGTAGCTAGGGTCATAGGTACCCGCAATATATCAAACCACAGGCTATACGAGTATTAAATCACTACAGCATAAAAATGAAAAAAAAAACGATAGTTCCATAGAAAAGTGTGCAGCCGTCCAGGCAATTTGTATGGGAATATCAATTTTTTAAAATTTTGACTGTTATTTTATTATCATTATACTAGAGTAATCTAGTATAGCCTGTGGTTTGTTTTATTACGGGTATGTCCCTTCCACGTTGTAATTAAATTAAAATATGCATATGTATACCTAGTTGCAAAATCACAACTTTCAGCTTGTCTACGAATTTGCTAATGAAAGGTACCTTAACTCCTCTGTCAGCACAAACACCTTGACATCCTGCCCATTCTGACGTGCAAAAATCTGATGTTTGATAGAGTCTCTAAATTTCAGATTCAAGATTTTCCAATATTTGTTAAAAACTATCCCTATTTACGACATGCAGCTAGGACGGTCAGACAAGTCTTGTACCTACTTCATTATTGTTTTTTACCCGACTGCGCCAGAAGGAGGGATATGTTTTTCCAAAGTATGTATGTATAATTGTTTGGCACGCTCTGCAGCCTGAATGGCTCGATGGATTTAAGCTTGAGAAGTGTCGTTAGATTCGTTTTAATTATAAAAGTGACACTGGGTATATAAAAAGGAAGTCGTGGTTTTTTAAAATAATTACTGGTTATTTCGATACTTTCGCCCTAGTTTTACTTAAGTAGGTACCTATCTATACTGGGAGTAATTTTTTTGTCATAAATGACAAATCTGTTTTAGACGTGTCTAATAAATATATTTTTCTAAGGAAATAATATGTTTTTAATGTATGTATAGTGTCTACATTAGTTTATTATGACTGAAAACTATAATTACTAATTCACCGATTCCATAGCTATCGCTTTTGATTCGCACTCTCTCTGATTTATTTACCTTAGTAATATAATGTACCTATATTAGGCAATAGGCACTCAAGGTCTACTATCTAAGATAGTTTTAATTTGTGGTAGAGCCACGCTACCGGCAAAACTCTGTTTTGCTAGTAGCATGAATGGGCCGGCTCGTCCGGGGAAGTACCACACTCTCACAGAAAATTGACGTCTGAGTAGTAGCGTCACAGCTTCTATGCTTCGTTCGGTGAGTGAGAGAGCCGGAGCCCCCCCCCTCCTGGGTCTACATCTTCCCTTCCTGAAAGGCCGGCAACGCTTCTTACACCCCTGGTGTAGCAGTTGTCCATGGGCAGCGTAATCACTTACCATCAGGTGACCCGCGACAAAAAAAAGTATTGACATAAGTACATGACTGTATTTTGCCAAAATAGAATAAAGAATAAAATGAAATAAAACAAGTCGGCCCCATACAAATTATCGCGCCAGCAGTATTACTTTCCTGAATGTTGTTTTTTTTCTTTTGCTAGAAAACGAATCTCTAAAAGTTAATGTTAAAGCCGCTGTTCTCATTTAGCACCTGGTTATTCTAACTCCCAACTACTACAGAGTGTAAAGTGATAGATAAATGATAATGTTTAGTGCTAGCTACATGGTTTATTTCCGGGCACGTGTGTTTGTGCTAGTAATTGCATACGCACATCTCACATACCCTATCACGTTTTCTTGTGGATGTCGTAAGAGGCGACTAAACGACGAAGTAAACTTACACTTTTTTATTTAGATTTGATATTACACAGAATCTCTTTTTAAGGGGATACCTGAATTTTTCGGGGTTCAGTCTGCTGCCCCCATTTGAAATAAATCATTTGATAGGAAATGGAGACATCATTAAAAAAAAATTCTTGACCAGGCTCTAGGTAACACTTCAAACTATTTTATAAACTACTGTTTACAGTTTAAAGTGAGAACGTGAAGCTTTTCTACGCACAATTGCGAAAAACGGCCACTTTTGGCGTTAGTGCGTAGAAAAACTTCACGTTCTCACTTTAAACTGTAAACAGTACTTCATAAGATTGTTTGAAGGGTTATCTAGAGCCTGGCAAGGAAGGGTTATCAAGACAAAATTTTAAATTATATCTCCGTTTTCTTTTAAATGATTTAATTCAAATGGGGGCAGCACTGGACCCCGAAAAATTCAGGTAGCCCCTTAACGTAGTGACGTCGCTGGTCGGATCGTTGGAATTTCCTCTAATATGGTTGAGTTAAACGATGGCTGATCCGTGCGTCAACTCTTGAACTGGGGCTGCCGGAAGGGACTGGTCAGCTCGGAGTCGATTTTTTGACTACTTCTACCCTTCTGGCGAGTAGGCGACCAATACTGTGAAAATGAGTTTCTTTCGGCGGTTCTTCTCAGCAGTGGTCGTTACGAAGCGGGTACCGGTAACTTATCTTAAAAAAAAAAAAATTCAATATAAACTACACGTAATGCAAATTATACTTATTGACGTGTAAAAGTGCCTGTAAAGGTCTAATTACTGAATAAACATTTGAATTTTGAATTTTACAGACTTCCAAAACGGAAAAGATTTGTATGGTTCTTTTCCGAAATCTTGTATGGTTTTTTTTTTATGCGTAAGTTCGTTCATGTTATTCGAAATTTCGAAGCCGCATTTACCGATTTAAAACATTCTTTTTTTTTGTTTAAAAAAGGCAAAGGTACAGTCAGGTGTCAAGATACCTACCTGACCAGGCCCTCTACTTATATCTTGAAATTTCTCTTAAACTAAAAATGATATTAACATGAAAATTTATATTCAGACAGATTTTAGTTAAGTCTTTCTGAATATAAATTTTCATGTTAATATTATTTTTAGTTTAAGAGAAAATTCAAGATATAATTAGAGGGCCTGGTCCGGTATCTCGACTGTACATACACTAGGTACAACGGATTTTCTCAAAATCGGTTTTAAATTTTGAAAAATTATTGAATTAACAAGTACATGGGACCGGGACATATGGAAAGAAAAAGGGAAGTTACATAGGCGTTTATGAAGAATAAATATATAATGAAAAAAGTTACTATAAATAACATCTCTAGTACCACGATGACGATCTGAATAAAGTATAATAGGTACTTGTGGGAACTACTTACAGCCGTTGATACGGCAATAAAGGTTAAAACCCATTGATAGCTACCATCAATCAAACATGATGGATACCCGTGTACGTCTGTGCCGTAATACAAATTCATGTCGGGCTTTCCCTTATAAAACGCATTTATTGACATATCTGTACTTAGAAATAAGATTTCTACGTTTAATGATGTATTTTTTCACTATGTAGCTCTTTATATAATGTTTATACAATATGTAATAAAAACCCTGTCATAGGACAGAGCTTGTAAGAGCAAGTCAGACCGTCAATATGAAGAACTTTTCCTATGGGACCAATGCTTGAAACTCGAAAAAATCGTCATTTTCATACAACAAGTGTTCGGCCGGCCCGGCAATTTGTATGAAAATTACGTTTTTTTCTTCGAGTTTTAAGCATTGGTCCCATAGAAAATTGTTCATATTGACGGTCTGAGTTGCTCCTACGAGGATCGGACAGGGATTTTGTAACATACTTAATAGAATTATTATGTTCCATCTAGCATGTCCCCGGAACTCTTTAGATAAAACATAAATATTCAATTTGAAAGTTTTTATGGAACTAAGTTCTTTTTCGGACGGTACAGATTTAGCATGGCTAGGCAAAAAAAGAGGAAGATTTTCCGTCACGAATATGTTTCTACGTATAATAATAAGCTACGAAAGTAACTTCGTTTTAACTGAATGTTCCACGATACTGACGCATTTTTCAATTTTAAGATTAGTTTTAAGTTTTAAACATAGGTTACTTAATTCTAATAAATCATTTTTTTTTTCTTTACTCTCATATTCATAAAAATCCAGACGACATATCTATTCAATAGCAATGGCCTTTATAGCGAAATATAAAACCCATTGTTATAGCGTATTTTTCTCAACATCCATCGTAGGTGGTCCAAATCTATTCGAAATCCCTTCCCTATATTTCTTGGCTGCTTTCACGACTACGCATTTGCCGACCACACAACAAAAACTTTTCTTTCCCGCCAAATCAACAAATCTGACAGTTGACACAAAATGGCGCGTGAAAATATAAAAACAATAACCGGGACGGCGGGCGATATGCAAAAATTTAACGAAAATAAAAGGGAATAAATAAAATAATAAAAAATATATAAAAATCCAGTCTTTTTGTTTTCCGCTCGCGGATGGGTCTCGATGTAAAAAAAGCGCCCGCTTCTAGACAGGCCGTCAGCTACTACGGGGAAAAATGGGCTGCTGAAATTTCTGAAGTTTTGTTTTCAAGAAAAGTATTATTTTAGAATTTCCTTTGTACCACAGCCACGCAGTCCTGCAGGAGCTCTCTAGATTAGTTTAATAGTATAGTAGTTAATTTTATCTCATAATAATGCTAAGATAGTGTTACTTTTGCCAGCCAAACCATTAATCTTACATGTCCCAAAGCATTTTTTGCAATAGTCCTTCTCATCTCAGCGCCAATTGGTTGCATGTAGCAGATCTAGACATTTTTAAGGCTAGACTAGCTTGGATATCCCGCCCCTTGTCCGACGCCGTGAGACTTAGTAGCTCCTCTAAACCAGAATATGCCATCATCATCTTCTCGAATGCTGTATAGGATGACGACGGGCGAGAGGTCAGTAGCAAGGGGAAAGAAAGGTAGTCTGTCTTCTTTTTTTCTGTTAATTGTTTATCTTTTTGTTTATGATGCAATAAAGAGTATTTGTATTGTATTGTATCGTAGTTTGGTGCAAAGGTATTTTGCCGGCCCCTCATCTTATCGCCTTGGGCACGGGCTTCAACTGGCCCTCCCTATATCTTGGGCTGATTGCATCCTTAGCTATGCTGTTTTGGACACTAGAGTACCTACGCTTTCGGGCTTTTCGTTTGTACCACAACCACGCAGTGAAGGAAGGGAAGGTAGGAAGGTCAAGACCAGCTGAATACAGGTTCAAGTGCGTCAGGTGCGTAAGCGACTTATTTTAAAATTTCTACTTATCAGTTACGTCTTTCGCTTTAGCCATTGTAAGCCACGTATTTTGGTAACATAATATAGCTCAATGGCTTTAGCTAAGTATTTAACTATTAAAAAACTATATAGTATTACAATGTGTATATATATATATATATATATATATATATATATATATATATATATATTTATAACATTGTAATACATACTATATAGTTTTTTAATAGTTAAATACTGTGTGACGTGTTGTGAATATTTAGGTGGGTATAGGTACGAGTATGTGTGACATACGCTTTATCTAAACAGGGACCAGTAAATACAGAGTAATGTGTGTAATGAAGGGCAAAATTTTCAAAATTCAACATAGCAGTTGCGTCCTTCTCCTCTTGTTGCGTCGTATTTCAAAGTGGGCAAAAGTACGTTCGCGCTATAACTACGTAGGCGCGCGGTGCGGGACGGCGCGGGCTTAATGCCGACGCACAGTGCGCGGTGGAAGCTACGCTATGATATAGAAAGCTATAGGTGGAGGAGGAATTTGAAACGTATGGTTTCCGGCCTAGAATAGCGTACCGTGTACCTATCAGATGCTATAAAGCAGCTCAGATGAAGATGCAACAAGAAACTTACACCCTCGAATAAGATTCTATTCTCGATCTTTTTCTAACAAAAAAAGTGCAAAATTAAGTATTTATTGTTATTATTTGTAATTCTACTAAACTGTATTGTCGGCACTTTTTAAACGCTAATTGAAATTGTAAACTGGCCTCCACAGGACAGGCATGTTGCCTAGTGTGGGGCCAACAGCATTTGTGTAACAATGAGTGAAATAAATTTCATTTCATTTCATTTCCTATTAATGTTATAAGAGGTGACGAACTAGGCACTACCATCTCTTGTGACCAATTTGTGACAAGTACATTTCCAAGACACTCATCACAGACTTGACATCTTTGGGTCACAAATCGCCTTTGGAGAGGAAAAAGTTGTATAGCGCACCACAGGCACCGAGACGGTAGGGCTCGGGGCGCGTTTCCAGTGGCATCTGATGAGAAATGTAGTAAAATTTAGAATCATCATAAAAAGTGGTGTCACTTTTATATTGAAGCATGACACCATGGCACCAGCGACAGCTTTATTGAGCGCTATCATCTATCGCTATCTCGCTCTACGTAGTAATAACAAGCAAAAAGGCACTAGTCTGTCGCGCGATGTAACCTTTATTTATGTTTATCCACTGCGACACGGCGGATGGTGCGGGGGATATTGATTGGATTCCCATTTCTTCAGATTTTCGTTTCAACAGAAAGGCTATGCAATAAAAAATCACAATATTTCTTAAATATGCATAGAATATTTTCAAAGGATATAAACTGTCAAAAGCTGGAATACCACCCTATGAGTAGAGGAGCGCAGCCGACCGTCGTGCAAGACAAGGACGGAGAATAAGACGAAGGGTTGCTCCGAGACCGAGCAAGTATAGAGTTTCCAAGCGCCAACTGTCGGCGGCACAAATATCATTCTACATGGACGCGCGCGTCCATAAAGTACCACATTTAAAATGCGCGCCAGAGAGATAAGGAATTTATTTAAGAGTCCCTTATTTTCGTATAAGCAACGAATTTCGAATACAAAGTTTTATATCAAAAAAATTGTCGTTTTTTGCTAGATATTTGCATGTAAAATTATTGCTGAAATGTTGAGTGGTATTCCAAATATTACGCATGGAATCTCGGACCAGAGATGAATTTATTTCTGATCTCTAATGCGGTACTTTATGGGAACTTCGTAACAATAGCAGCAAGGGGGGAGCAGAGCGCACATCAAGTACCGTAAAGCGTTGTTCGCGAGCATTAAGATAATAAATTCGATACTTTATAGACGCTTTGCCTAGAGAGGATATGCCAAGATAACAGTAACTTTCGTACGGCCCTGTATATGTGCGTTGTACGGTAGGTATATGTTTTTTTCTTTGGACGTCCGTCTTGGCCCTAGGCGGGCTTGTCTATGGGAAATTAAAAAAAGCAGTTGGAGCGCGCTCGCGTTTTGATTTTGAAAATGGAACACGGTGCTCTTTGGTGCTTTATGATTGAAATTGGTCATTTAAAAATTGTATTTCGTTTTATTTTACCTGCCAGTGCGTAGGTCCGTACATTCTTAAGAGAAGTGTTTAGTTGTGTTATCGTTGGTACTTACGTAAACTAAAGGTCGACAGCTAAGTTTTTAGAATTAAAATAAAGGGCTTATTGTAGAGACCCCTGATATGAGCGATGGATGACATAGTGGATTTCGTAGGTACTTAAGTACAACCTTCCATTTTTCCACAATATGACTATCTCTCTAAAGCAAACTTTTAAGAGTTGCCTTTAATTTTAACTAACTTTTTAATTTATGAATATTGAAAGTCGCAACAGCCAGTTAATATATTAACATCGATACCAGAAGGTAAGAATGCTCAGCATTCTTACCTTCTGGTATCGATGTTAATATTATTAAATGACCTCATTTTAGTAGACGATTTCACTAAGGTACTTGTGCTCCCCAGAGCTGTAACCTACAGTTACACAACTTTAGATAGGCATCAGATTGGCTACTGCTGGCCCTTTGGCTCAAATGCCGAGCGTATAGAAAGTGAACCCTAGAGGGTAAGTTGGTCGTTTCACCCCACGACTGTTTGCTTCCATGAAAATCGTTCCAGATCCATATTTGTATACAAGTGTTATTGCATTATTTAGTTTGAGTACTTAGTACGGATTAGTTCGTTTAAGTGGCAGTGGGCGGGACACTTAGCGCGACGAACCGATGGCCGATGGGGCAAAAAGGTTCTCGAATGGCGACCACGTACTGGCAAGCGAAGAGTAGGACACCAACCCACAAGGTGGTCTGACGACCTGAATAAGGTCGCTGGAAAGCGCTGGATGCAGGCCGCTCTAGATCGGTCATTTTGGAAATCCTTGGGAGAGGCCTATGTCCAGCAGTGGACGTTATGCGGCTGAAATGATGATGAGTACTTTAGTACTGCATTTTGAACGCCTAAAACCCTATAATATAAGTAATAATTACTTAATAAAAAATTGAAGTGTTGCCAATATCTGTCTGACTATCAGTGGCAACGTACCTCTTAAAGGGATGGAACGATTTCGATGCGGTTTTTACGTGAAAGCAAGTTTTCTTGCGTCGGTTATTAATAAGTCACATCTAGTTTATAACACCACCCTTTTTTGTCACTGGTTACAAAAACAGCTGCTGAGCTGATGTGCTTTCAATATTTATTTCTGTATATGCAACGTGTCAAATGTTTACTCTCTTTCGGGTTGTTATCCCCTTTCAACGGAAAGGGGATAACAACCCGAAAGAGAGTAAACATTCTTATCAATGTGAACAACTTCTACTATGGGATCATCCTTGAAATCGTAAAAGAAATTTTCACCTCTATACAAAATGTTTGATTAGTATGACTAATTCCAGGGCGTAATGGTCAACACGCTAGTCCACCAATCTGGAGGCTCTGGGTTCGATTCCCAGCCGGGGCAAGTTAGAAAATGGCCTTTTTCAAATTGTCCTGGGTCCTATACACGCTAAATTTTCATATTGGTTTTGGAAAAAGAAATTTCGTATAGTAAATAAATTCCTCTATCTATATATGTACTTAATCCAAATTTGTGTATGACATAAGATACAAAAATTGTGAAAATGATTTTCGATCGAGTAGTTACGCCTCAGAAACTTTTTGAACTCGAAGGCGCCGGTACTAATAATTGATCTCACGATTTTACTTTCGAGTTTTAGTCAACATTTTTCGTGTCTGAATTTTTATTTTGACTAGCTAATTTGGTCTTACTAACGATCCTCATGAAGTGGCCTTCGGCTCCAAAGCCAATGAAAAATCACCGTGTATATGTATTTATCATAAAATATAGTATCGTTGGGTTAGTATCCCATAACACAAACTTAAGCTTACTTTGGGGCTAGCTCAATCTGTGTTATTTGTCCCTATATATTTATTTAACTTTTTCAATGTTTGATTACAAGAAACTTTATGTTAAGTGCCTTTCGGATTGGTAAACCTTCCGTTACACGTTGTATGTATTCTTTGTTGTTGGCCAAAGTAACACTGTACAGGAAGTGTCACTTCTGTACCTCCATTATTTGTACCGGCGGCCCTTTGAGCAGGTGACACCTACCATTACCATTTACCTGTCGTTGTCAACTATCACGTTCACATGCTGCGTCCATACTGTTGTTATTTAACCGTTTTACCGTTATTTAACGTCGGATTCATCCGACTAACATTGTCGTGCCCAATCCGCGAGCGTCGGATATTTCCGAAAAAAAAAGCCCGTTTTGCACATAACTGAAGTATCCACATCCCTTTTTGGTTGTAGGTATTTATTTTAGATTTACTACCCCTCGTGCTGGGGGCACGACCACTGATATAAAGTCTCGCGGTGAAAGCGTTAACCGACTCTCAAAGAAGTGGTTGACTGTTTAACGGAATATGTGGACAAGATTTAGTTAAAGTTTTACAAGTGAAAATGTACCTACTTATCAAAATAATCACGCACTGGCAAGCGAAGCGTAGGACACCAACACACAAGTCGGTCTGACGACCTAACCAAGGTCGCTGGAAGGCGCTCGATGCTGGCAGCTCTAGATCGGTCATTTTAAAAATCTTTAGGAGAGACCTATGTCCAGCTGTGGACGTTATGCGGCTGAGATGATGATGATATCAAAATGAAAGTATTTGTACAAAAATGTTTTTTTTTATTGTTACTATATGTATTTAACAACTCGTATGTATAATTTTTTAAAAACTAAAAACCTTCTCCACCCCCAAACTACATAAACGATTTTGATCACCTGACAGTTTATTTCATATGTCAGTTCACAGACAAAAAAAGAATTTTTAAAATCTGTGTCCAGGCGTCTTCGAATAATCGGTAAACATACATAAAAAAAATTAATTGATAACCTCCTCCGTTTTGCAAGTCAGTTAAAAAGAAGGGTATTTTTTTTCTCTCTTTCAAAAGTCAGTTATTCTTTGTCACGCCAGTGTAGACGCGCCATAATCCACTTCTCCCTTCATTTGCATAGCGTTTCGGCGACATTAATAAAACATGATTTTACTAGAATTTTTACCGTTCACTGGAAATAAAGGGACTTCGGTACAATTTTAAGTTTTAAATCGATTGAATGACCCACATTTAAGGTGCCTTTCCAAAGACGTGGTGGACTAAAGATTTATCAGACTTTCCGATTAGGTTTTCTTACTTTGATTAGCTTACTCTGGTATAGACTCGTGGATTATGAAAGAAATAATTTGGTCAAACGAAAAATTGAGTTAGAGAGTCTTTTGCTATTTACTCGGAATAAATTTTAAAGTTTGGTCGAGTCCGGCCTTATATTCGTCCTGCATCTTGCTTTAGTATTGACTCCTTTGATCACTGTCTACTCCGTAAAGAAAAAAAGACGAGATTACTTGGTAGTTCTTGACCTACATTTGATATTTTCACGAGACTTTTTAAAATACCTGATGACGAATTAACTAGTAGCTGCATCGCGAATTGAAACAATAAATGGTATGTATGTACTAGTACTTATTCCGTGGTATAGCTGCGTCATTCATTCCATAACGCCTGAGCCGGTCCGCCAAGGAACTATTGGCGATAGACTGGCGATTCGTTCGTTCAAGAAAAAGTGTTTACGATCCACTTACTGACTGGTCTTGTTTCTTTGAACGAACGAATCGCCAGTCTATCGCTAAAAGTTCCTAGCCTGTTGATTTCGGCCAGGAAGCACCCAGGCTTTTGTAGTTAAAATTCGCACTCCATACCCCAGAGCGTTTCGGCCGGGCCGACCTCTATAGGTCATTGGTTAAAGTAAATGTGACATCGCGGGATGGCTGACGATTCTTTAGAGGCCTGTGTCACTCCCCGTTTAGGTATCGAAAATATACCTACATAATTACCATGCGCGCGAAGACCACTCCGTAGGGGAAAATTCAGTTACATGAATTGTTTGTTCAGAGTAATAAGAATGAAATTAGCTTGCAATGGATGGATAGGTATCAAAACGAAAAAGTGAGGAGTTCTGAAGTGAGCTAAATTAAACCATAGCGCTAACCACATTCAGTAGATATTTCTTTGAATTTCTTTTTTGAGTAAGACTTCTGTACGTGAGTAAGTAGTTATTCTGTGTTTATACCACGCAAGTTATTTATTGCTTTAATAAGATTGTTTGCAATAGGCATGAAACTTGCAATGTGGAAATGGGCCTTTATGTTAAGGCGTGTAGAGTTAGGAGCTTAGCTCTCAAAGAGGTCAGATACGAATAACTTTTTAAGGTTCCGTATCCAAAGGGTAAAAACAAGACTCCATTACTAAGACTTCGCTGTCCGTCCGTCCGTACCGGTCTGTCTATCTGTCCGACACCGGCTGTATTTCATGAACAGAGGTAGTTAGACAGTTGAAATTTTAACAGATGATGTTCTGTTGCCGCTATTACAACAAATACTGCAAAACAGAATCAAATAACGATTCGCACCTGGCCGGTTACTTAACAGTGCAACCAATATGATCTCTTCTTGGCGTTAACCCACCCAAAACATTTTCAGCATAGGAAATAAGGAGAAATCTTGTCAGAGTCAAAGTCAAATTTTTTTATTCAATGTAGGATAAATTTTTCTCTTATTGAAGGTAATTTTTTTTAAATATTATTTTAGTGCAAAAGTTAAAAACTTTCGTTTCGGAACGACCACTGCTGGGAAGATTACGCAGAAAGAAACCCAGTTCAGTATTGGTCCCTACCCAGCCTGTAGGTAGATAGTTCGTTTGATTTCACAGATAGTACTCGTATTACTTTTATGTGGGACTATTCATTCCTGTTTGACTGTGGCCAACTGATAAGCGGTATATCAATACGGTACTAGCTACCGGTACATGCGGTATTAAACGATGCAACGATGCAGCGCATGCGTGCAGAGATACTATCGTTAAATTTACTTTATACAGGGTAAAACAAAATATACAGGGTGTTTTTAAAATCATTGGCATCCTTTCTACTGGTGAAAGTACTCATGAATATGAGCAACTTTTTGTATAAGAACGACTCAATCCAACCGAAAAAAAAATCTGCTGTTTCATACATTTTGGGATTCTAAGTATTGTAAAATAGTATGGAACGGCTGTTTTATTTTCGGTTGGATTGAGTTGATCCAATACATAATGTTGCTCATATTCATGAGTACTTTCCCCAGTAGAAAGGATGCCAGTGATTTAAAAAACACCTGTATACTAAAATAGTCACTGAACACTTTTCCCCAAGGAATTCATATCTAGATATGATAAATATGTCTTCATGCTGGTCTGGATGAAAAAACAAACTTAGAATGTCTGAGTATATCCCATTCGTCCCCAGTGGGGACGTCGCCATTGGGGACAAATGGGTAAATTTTTAGTTTTATGTGTTTTTTATTGTCATCACCGTGTCGTTCCCACTGGGGACGAATGGGACAGGCTTCGATTACAATATTTACAATTCCCGTTTGTCTCCAGTGGTGACGAATGGGAATTTTCGTTTTTGTGACTCCCATTTGAATCCAGTGCTGGCAAATGAAGCGGATATTATTCTGGGTTGGATTCCCAGACTAGACAAGTTGGAAAATGGTCTTTTTCAAATTGTTCTGTGTCTTGGATGTTTATCTGTATATGTATTTATCATAAAATATTAAGCTAGCTCAATCTGTGTGATTTGTCCGTACAATTTATTTATTTATTTTATTTGTCTTCCATCTCCTCTGCTCTCCTCTCCTCCTTCCATCATAAGGATACCACTCTGTGTCATTCTTTGACCATTTATTTCTCTTCCTTCTTAAAGTATGACCAACCTATTTCCACTTAAGCCTTCTTAAACATTATAAAGTATACTTAAGTAATATCTTCTACTTTGGTCTTTGATCATTTATTTGATTACTTAACTCTGTCTTTAATGTTTAGAATACCCTCTCCATTTCATTTTGGCATACTTTTATGTATGTATAGGAGGTATACATTCTGATGTCCTTTACGGAGCTCGGTGGCCCAGTGGGAGAGTGCATTAAAAGCGCACTCGCAAGTAAAGCAACACAGGGCGTAGTCCGCATTTTGATGGGTGACCACAAAAAAAAATTCTCAAACTCCTCCGTGCTTCGGAAGGCACAATCCCGGCTGTCATCATTGTGTGGTAGTCGTAAAGCTATGTAAGATGTCTATAGGCAGCTTAAAAAATCTGACACTAGTGTTGGCCCCCTGCACACACGAAAATCAAGCAAACACGCAATGTCTCAAAGGCAAATTGACCGCATATAGGTATTAAAAATATATTTAAAATTAAAAAAATAATAGTTATTAATAATTTTAAAGGTAAATTCTGTATGATTCTAATTATATCATCTAACCAGACGGCCCAACTTGCCCCGCTAGTGCAAAATGGTAAAGTATTTATATTCGTCGCGGACCGAAATAGATGAACCAATTTGATAAACATCGATTCGTTTGCATGTTTGATACTCCAATAAGTACAAAATCTAGCAAAAGAAATAGAAAATTCTATATTTCGAGCTTAAATAACTTTCATACTAAGAAGCGCTCGGGAAGCTACGCAATGTCTTTAGTTCAAAATACCTCTGTGTATCAAGATTAAAGTCCATATACATCTTGAAAGGGACATATATACCTGTATAAAATCGAACCACGGGCTATACTAGATCACTATAGTATAATGAAAATAAAAAAACAACCAAAATAAATATCGACATTCCCATACCAACTGCCCGGGCGGCTGCACACTTTTGTATGGAATTGCCGATTTTTTTTTGTGTTTTGGCTGTTATTTTAATTTCATTTTAGTGATCTAGTATAACCCATGGTTCGATTTATTACGGGTATGTCCCTTCCACGGTGTATGATGTGTGAAACCAGTGATAATATGGCTCTGAAGCGTGGTCCCTTACTATGGATCTCACGACAAGGCTCGTCAAGGTCGCTCAATGCGTTATGGAGAGGGCTAGGTATGCTGTTTTGTGTGTTTGTATGTTTTTCTACGTGATCGCATCAGAAATGAAGAAACTCGTAGGAGAACAAAGGTCATTGGCAAAGCCCAGCGGCGCTCGTTGAAGTGGCAGTGGGCGGGACACATAGCGCAACGAATTGGAAACATGCACATTCCATGTACTGGAAAGCGAAGCGTAGGACACCCACGCACAAGGTGGTCAGACAACCAGGCCATTCCATGGTCGCTGGAAAGCGCTGGATGCAGATCGCTCTAGATCAGTCATTTTGGAGATCCTTGGGTAGCAGTAGACATTATGCAGCTAAAATGATGATGATGATGATATGCATATCTTTATCCCTAATGGAGCAGACAGAGCATTTTCTAGCTTGCATCAAAAAAAAAACACTCATACTGGTCTAAAAAAAAGTAAAACACGTGGAGTGTACCCCTACCATCTGATCGAGAATCGAAGTGAATGGGCGAGAATCTGAACCTATAGCGTTTTAGCCAGCAACTCACAATTTATTTATTAATTTAACTTTATTACAAAAACTGTAACATGTAGACTGGAGGCCTAGGGCCTTTTCTATCAGTCAAGCAACAGGTGATACCAATGAAAGCCAAATTTTGATGACATGGTTGGTACATTCTAATTTAATTACTGAATCTTCAACATTTTACCGAAAATAGATTTATGGGGTATAGGAACTCCTGGGCAGAGCGTCCCAGATAGGGAAGTGTGTACGGAAGAAAGAGAAGATATTTGAGAAATTTAAAATAAGTATTTAATTGTAGTACTCAAGAAAAACAAGGCAACAGGGTGCACGAGCGGAGCAAAGAACAGTGAGGGGAATGGATAGAAAATACAGAAGTAAAATTCAGAATAGATAAGACTTGAATACAATGTTAAATTAAATTAAATTAATTTAGATTTTTTACTAGACAAAATTTCACTATCTACAAGTGACAGGCAGAGAGACTTGAAGGAAGGTCTTTGTCAGTTGGCTATATAGCGAAATGTCTGCGCGCGCAACTGCCAAAGACAATCGCTTACGAGTAGAAAATAAAGAGTTTTGATAGAAAAAAGTAGTAATGTTTGTATGATAAATAATTAAGTGGGAGAAGCCCACAGACAACATTTTATTTAAACATACATGTAAAATTTACACAATTATTGCAAAGATTCATTAACACTACATAAACTTCATAAATATTTATAATACTCTATGACAGATGGTGAAGATAATTGGCGCGCACAGCACTTTTAAACTGTATTTTGATCTTTTTTCCCCACCTTAACGCCCACCATCACGCGACAGGCTTGATCTACTAGCCCCTGGCTCTGTCTACCCTGCTAGGGACAAAGACACACAGGCCAACTTCAGAGTATAGTAGGCGTGTAGGTGAAAACTAAAAATCCATCGGTGCTGGGATATTCATAATTTTTTCTTCCTGTCATGGCAGATTCGTTACTTGAATGTCATATGTCTGTGTACAGGGGAAAGTTTTAATAATTATGGCAATTCATAGCAGCGGAGTATCATCTATGCCTACCACTACTACAAACAAAACTATAGATCCGTGCACACGTCAATGTGTGTGTGTCACAACCTAACACACGCGACAAGGCGAGAATGGGGAAGAGGTGCGGAAACGGGGAACAGGGACGCATTTTGCGTTACCCTAGGAGTTTCCGTTCTGAATGTAATACGTTTTCATATAAATTGGGTGATTATAGGACTTCTTAAATCATTTGTACTTTATCACATCTTTCATAGATAGACTAAAATTCCTCATTTCATTTTTTATTTTTTTCCTTTCGCCTTAAAACGTAAGGCATCCAAGCCATTATCCTAGTAGCCCACAGCGACCAACATAATTTAACTCACGTATGCTATGGTTATCCTAATTGTTGTAATGGCTCCGCGTCGATCAAGGTTCGAATCTGCCGCGGGCTGGGTGAATCTTGTGGCACTTGCTGTTGCTGTCAGCGCGTTTGATGCCGAAAGAAAAATAAGTGCATAGTTGGTCCGTTTCAGTTGGTCGGAGTGGAAGTTTGCACAGTTTTTGGTTTGTAACAAACCGTCGCTGAAGTAAAAAATATGTAGATATGATTCTAATTAGAATTTTAAATATGAGTATATAATTATTTATTAGGGTTCCGTACCCTAAGTGTAAAAACGGGACCCTATTACTAAGACTCCATTGTCCGCCCAGACCAGGCTGTATGTCATGAACCGTGATAGCTATACAGTTGAAATTTTCACAGACGATGTACTTCTGTTGCCGCTGTAACAAAAAATACTAAAAACCGAATAAAATAAATATTTAGGGGGGGGGGGGCTCCCATACATCAAATGATTTTATATAAGTAGATAATGGTACGGAACCCTTCTCGCACGAGTACGATTCGCACTTGGCCGGTTTTATTTTGAACAGGTGCGCTCGTTAATAATATAAATAGTGAAATCTACATACTGATACGTATTTTTGGCGCAGTGCTATATGTATGATGGCACCCATAGATAAGAATATGAACTGAGTCTTGCAATTGAGGTACAACCGTACAACCATGAGCTCTACGTAATATACCAAGAGCCAAACATAGTGAGGGTAATCAAGAAAGGGCGCCTTCGATGGGCCGGTCACGTAGACCGAATGAAGATGATAGATCCGAGCTCCCAAAAACCTACGGTCTTCTTATCTAAAAATACTTACTTAATTACAATCATAGGTATGCGTATCTAGTTTTTATAAAGGAAACAAAAGAGATAGGACACATTTGAAGAAGTTCTCAGAGTTATTCGACATGGGTTGCGGTTTTTTTAAAAGGACATTTTTTTTTTATGTTGTTTATATACTTGTATGTAACGCATCGTCCTTACCGAGAGGCCTCGTTCAGCGCGCGAGCGGATTAAAACCCGATTACAAAATTTTTTGTTTATACTTTTTAAGCAATTGTTAATTTGATCAAATTGCATAATTATTAGCCTGCATATTTTATGTATCTGATTGTTATTAGGAAACGATGCGATACGAGTAGGTTAGATTATGGTTTAAATCGATTCTACGACCTCCGTGGCGTAGTGTTCACCATGCTAGTCCGCCACCCAGAGGGCCTGGGTTCGATCCCCGGTCAAGGCTAGTTGGAAAATAGACTTTTCCAAATTGTCCTGGGTCTTGGATGTTTATCTATATAATTATTTGTTATAAAATATAGTATCGTTGAGTTAGTATCCCTTAACACAAGTCTCGAACTTACTTTGGGGCTAGCTCAATCAATGTAATTTGTCCCTATATATTTATATTTATTATTTATTAATAAATAAAAAAAACTACTCATGTGAAATGTATTTTCTGATATTTAATTCATTTTATTTGAAAGGATTTAGGCTTGTCGAGAACCAACGAAAACTGCTGCTTCCTTCCTATATGTAGCTATATAAATTTACTGTATAATACAACGTGTAAGGAACATACCCGTAATAAATCAAACCACGGGCTATATCACTATAGACAAATAAAATTAAACATACAAATCTAGTATAGCCCGTGGTTAAATTTATTACGGATATGTCCCTTCCACGAACAAGAAAATAGTATGAAATTAAAGTTCTTTCTTTTCCACTATTTTATTAAATTGTACTGTGAAGTGATACAGAGATAGAAAGCGAAGCGTAGGACACCCACCCACAAGGTGGTCAGACGGCCTGACCAAGGTCGCTGGAAAGCGCTGGATGCAGGCCTCTCTTGATCGGTCATTTTGGAAATCCTTGGGAGAGGTCTATGTCCAGCAGTGGACGTTATGCGGCTGAAATGATGATGATGATAGATAGATATCTAATAATATACCTCCCCGCATTATATGACATTTAACTAAAGGTGTTTTTAATAATGTCTCCTACCGGAATGTAAGCGTCGTCACGGTCTAAAGCTTATACACGGTACAGTACATATATTACCCACACACTCCCGGATAGCAGTGGCTCCCAATGTTATGAATATTATGAAGTTTAGATACTTTCCTTATTTCCAACAATCGGCGTCAATATTTAATTACTTATTCATTCGGATTCGGATGTCCAACAGCCACCCTTACAATATAGGTTACAAAGTAGTAAACAAAAAGCCACTAACAGGTCTTTACAAATAGAAACAATACAATGAGAACGTCAAAAACGCTAAGTTAAGTACTTACCTACTTAGATAATATAAGTTTATATATACAATCGTTGAGATTATATATATTAATACGATGAGAGATAAATTACTGTTTAAACTACTGTTTACAGTTTAAAGTGAGAACGTGAAGCTTTCTACGCACAATTGCGAAAAACGGCCACTTTTGGCGTATGTGTGTAGAAAAGCTTCAGGTTCTCACTTTAAAATGTAAACAGTAGTTCATAAAATAGTTTGAAGGGCTATCCAGGGACTGATCAATACCAAATTATAATGATAGCTCCGTTTCTTTTCAAATGATTTATTTAAATTGGGTCAGCACTGGACCTCGAAAAATTCAGGTAGCCCCTGAATATCAGTTTTTTTTTTGCAAAAATAAATCTGAAATTGTGACGTTTTATTTTCTTAACATTGTTTGACATTGTACTTCCAAAGTTTAACATGACATCGTTTTGTCTCATTATATATTAAGTTTGTACGGATACAGAATAGTAAAATAAAAAGTCATTAAAAAGTTATGAGCCATGAAATATTCGTTTTTTTTTCTTGCTTATTTTTACGCAACTTTTGGCTTAAATAAGTAATAAAAGAAATGTAAAATCTCCAAAAAAAAAAAGTCGGCACCGATAAGGCCTAATTATCGAAGATTATAAACTTTATTTGTAATCGATTAATGCAGTCGTTTTTGCATAAAACCTCTTTTCCCAAAGGACTACGTATTTTTTACGCGCTCGGTTTACTATGAATTTATCGTGCGTTTCACCCCACTGCTTCGCTTGAACACGATGTTAGGTGAGAGTTCGAGCCCGCGACTAGGTCAACCTTAAGTGTAAGTATATTTCAATAAAAAGACCTTTATTTAAGTACCTAAAGAAGTGAGGTATAGTAGGGTTCAGCCCCCACTTTGGGAACCCCTGCTCTACAGTAGACTATGCTCGGTGGCCGACCGGATCCGACCCGCACCTGCTTCCGCCGGGCCACTTCCGCTGCACTGACCTTTCTGATTGCGGGTCATAAACGTAGTTAAATTTATTTAGGTACCTATGTGACAATGTAAATAGGTAAAAAAATGTTGGTAAAATTACTAAATTTTAGATCTAGTATAGCCTGTGGTTCGATTTATTAAGGGTATGTCTCTTCCACGTTGTAAGTATAAACTTACTTAAGTATAACAATATTATAAAATTGCTAGGTTGGTGGTGAAAAGTCACTCTATATATTATGTAATAATTAAAAAAAAAACGTTTGAGTTTCTTTACAAATTAGCATTTTTTATTACAAAAAAATATCATAATAATTATATTTGTTTTCCTATTAGGCATTCCTAAAATAATGTTTAGTATGTTTTATGTATGCCTACATAAAACATATCAAACATTATTTTAGGAACTGTGAAGAAGAAGTTTGTTTATATTAAGTATGCATTATTTTTATATATATAATTTATCAACTCATTGCCAGGTGACATCAAGAAACAACTTTCCGAAAAAAACATAAAGTTCAAATTAAAACGTTACTTTTTAGAAAATATTGACCAATTAACTTTTGACTTTTAATGTGGTTGCCCAGCTAACTATAAAATTACTGTCTTATTATAACTTGTTAAGTTGGGTAGGTATGTATTTGTTTTAATGAGTTTCGATTGTGTGATCTTTTTAGGACCTGTATACTTTTAAGACGCAGAATAACTTTTAAACATTTCACTACAAACCTCAGTGGTTTATAGAAATGTTGTGTAATGATATGTTATATTTATTCTGTAATATGTTAGTAAAAATAAAATTAAAATAAAATAAATATAATCTAATAAAAATATTGATTTATAATATATTTTATATTTTTATATTTTATATACTTACTGTATCTGTAAAATAAAACCCTCGTGACATTGTAATGCCATCTAGCGTTGAATAGCAGTATCTCAAGTTAAAGCATGCGTTTTTCATTTCAACTTTAAGATATGTGATAGTCTGGCTATCCGCTACAAGATGGCGTTGTCTCATTTACAAAAAACATTTTTGACAGTACTAGTATTGTGGCTATTTATTTTTTATTGGATTGTTGTCAAGAACGGTCGAAAACTGCATGAGTTTGTATGGGGTGTTATTGCCACAACATAATTTTTCATTAAAATCCGACTTTACTTCAAACTACACAACCCATTTTGATAAAACTCTATGGGACCACCTGTCAACCCTATATGGAAAAAAAGAATTTTCCAAATCGGTTCAGGCCTCTTTAAATAATTGGGAAGCATACATATGTATAAAGAGATTGCGACGAATTGATATCCTCCTCCATTTAGGAAGTTGGTTAAAAATCATGTCATTAGATCCATACAATCAATGGGCGATGATGACTTAATTACCTTGAGGTCTCCTTCTTATCGTGTCGTTGGCTAAGTTAGAATTTTTTTAAACCAATATTCTTACACACATTACCACAGAATAAGTACTGGTACTCACGTACAGAAGTCTTACTCAGAGAATAAATTCAAAAAAATATCTACTTAATATGGTTAGCGGTTTAATTTGGCTCGCGTCAGAACTCCTTACCTTGTCGTTTAGATACCTAGACATCCATTGCAAGCCAATATCATTCTTATTGCTCTGGACAAACGATTCATGTTACTGAATTTTCTCCTTCGAAGTGGTCGCCGCGCGCATAGTAAATTAGTTAGGCTGGTTTCAGAGTCACGCGTTCGCACGCGCGGGCGACCGGCGATGCGGGCGACGCTCTTTGAGCCTCTTGGATCGTTACACAATCAACCGCGCGAGTGAAGTATGGCAAATCGGGCCGCGCTGGCTGCCCGCGCGTGTGAACGCGTGACTCTGAGACCAGCCTCATAATGCAGGTATATTTTCGATACCTAAACGGGGAATGACACAGACTTGACATTACTCGTCTCCCTAATGAGGCAGACGGAGCATTTAGGGTCTTGCGTCTCTAAGAGTCCGAGCTCAGAGGCTCAAAGGCCACTTTTAACGTGACGGAAAAAGGAATCAGAACAGTGATGGATCGCTTAATAGTGATGGCTAGCCGCATCGCCTAACATTTCCTTTTTTTCCCCATTTCCTCGATCTTCTACGATCTGCGCGGAAAGAGAAGCAGCTAGTAGATTCTAAGTTTTTCTTTTTCTCCCAGACCAACATGCAAGGAGCAATATTCATTTATTTCCAAAAAGAAAGTGTTACAATTTATTTCATTTACAAATGAAATACATTGAAACACTTTTTTCCGATGTGGAAGAAATAATAAAAATGAAACAAACAGTACCGTTCCGTATATGAAGTTATTATATTTCAAAGAACATGTATTTTATATCAGCATAATTTCGGTAACGTGTCAAACAATACCCACTGTTATACCGTTTATATTATGTAACAAGTAACTAATATTTACTTTAATACCATAATTATTGTTACTTGATCGACACACTACGTCGAGTCGGTAAGAAAACATCACTACGGCGCGGTGTCAAATCAAGATACAGATTTTAAAAAGTAACGAAAAATTCTCTATATTTTCAAAATTTGACATCGCGCCGAAGTTGCCTATACATCCGGTCTACCATACAAATACACACTACAATCAGCGATTGTGTATAAAAAGCCATAATTGCCAACACTCTATATTATCCGTGAATTTAACATAATATCATAGAGAAGACAGGACAATGATCAAAGGGGTTTTCAATTTTCAACGACCGTTGTCCTTTAAAAAATGACATTTCGATGTTGTCTGTGGGCGATAATCCAATTTATGAAATTGGGCTTTATTAAAACAATTGCTTAAAACAGCAACAAGCTTGGTACAAATGTGGCTTAATTAAAGATCAGTACTTAACTAACTAGACGTAGAAATTATTTTATTAACGTGGGAAGTTAAAAATATATTATTCTTTCACAAATTGGATTTCGTACTGTTTTCTATTTTATCACAAAATACAATACTGTTGTAAAGATATTATAAAAAGCTCACATTAAGTAACTGTAAAATGCTTAAGTGGGTAGTTTTAAGAATAGCTGCCGTAAAGCGAGTTGAATTTGACACTACCGCGTCATTCGATCGTCAGCCATTGTCGGGAGTGGACGTGTCTCCCATCTTCTAATGCTCAAAATAATTGCTCTTTTAAATTACTTAGAATGTAAGGCAGTGCTTTGACATTGTACAAGCGTCTCAAGACACCATCCAAATACGAATAACAATCATCTAAGGACAGTAGAAGCTATGATATGCCGGCCGTCCGCTATGTCGTCATATAATCTTTGTGCATGATATGTTTTGGAAAATATTTAAATTCCTGATAGCTTTGACAGGCAAATTATTTCCTAAATTCCACTATACGCAGAAGTGCGTTTATAATAATAATTAACTAGCTATTGATTTAATTGCATCTAACATGTATATAAATAAATATTAGGAAGGTAACATTTTTGTACTAGGTAAAAATAAATTCTAAGAGGGCTATGTATTACATAGCAAAAAGGTAGAAGAACTATTCTATCATTCGACGGTATAATTACAATATTAGGATAAACAATCATTCATGATAAACAATTTAAATATAGTTTTTCTTTAAATAGATTTGACTAGAGTTAAAAATAGACACCGAGCATGGTTTAACTAGAGTATTGGTTAGATTAAAATTATTGCTCTAATAGGTATACATTTTTGTTTAACAAGTGCAATAATTAGTATAGAGATAATAATAAATTAATTGGTTCCATCGATTCAGTTAAAAAAATATCATTCACCTACTTTCAATTTTGAGACCTCAGTCCGAAAATAACAGGGAGACCACAACATGAGGATTTGAAAAAAGAAAACGAAAAAATAAAAATTAAACAATTTATTTACAGATAAAAAATAAAAACATCTTTGGTCTTATGGCACGATTCTAAATTCAAATACAAAGAAACGTTCAGAATTCGGAAATTGCAAGCGGGCGAGAATTTTTTTCAAGAGATTTCTTTGACAGTAAATGCTGGAGTGAAAAGCGATGATGGTTGGTAAGGTAGCAGGTGAGATGGTGACAAGTGCGTAAATGAGGCTAAGGCCACAAACACATTTAGGTTTTGACTTAGCTTTTTGGCGTCAGAGCACTGTTGCGGGGATGTCCTCCTCCTGCAATTTTTGATAAGTCAATAAAATATTGTAAACATTGAAATTTTCATCATTTTCATGAGAAAATTATTCACAACCATTTCTTCATAAATTCCAATTATTTAGATTAGAATTTTTTTAATGAATGTATTATGATTTTAGAAGTTAATATAATCTAATTTTTCTACAATCTCTTCGAATGAATGCAGGATTTCGATTAAAGTTCACTTTTTAAGTCGTTTCATTTTTAAATATTGTTGTATTAAAAGATAGTTTATCCAAACGCAATATAATCGCATTGAGTAAATTGACAAAAATATTATTTGTAATCCACACACAGTAACAAGGTTAGATGATTTAAATATAAAAACTCTTTCCAGAAGCACTGGCCAGTAAAAATATTAGGTGCTCTAAAAAATAAAAACTCTTTGCAATATACAAAAGCAACTGGTTATAGTTGCAGAACGTTTTTTTTTCTCTGGTAGTGTTCGAAGCTCAAAAATCGTCACCCACATTCTCAATATGGCTGTTGTGTATACCCAGACAATTACATTATCGTCGCAGACGGCTATGAGGTCATCGGCCAGCGTGAGGTCCACAGGGATGGTTCGTTCCTCTTGAGGTATGGGCGCCTGATTGATGTCCCTCTGGAGCTCCACTAGCCGCTCGTTCTAAAAATAACAGTGAGTTATTCTTTACTAATTTATATTTTAATATATTTTCTTCATCTTGTTTCTTCAATTTAATGTGGGGTCGGCATGGTTAATAAAAATCTTATAGGCAATAAGAAAATTCAAAATTTCATTAAAATTGTCCTTTATTAGGCCAACATCATAGAATTAGTATAAGGTGACTTCCAAATAAATCATAAATAACCAATATAAATGTACGGAAAATGTACGTTTATGTACTAAAATGTGAATAAATGTACGTTTTTAGATCCGTACGTGGGGCGCACTATAAGTTTCCGGAATGAATATGAAAAAATACTATTAAAGGTACAAAATTAATTTATTGTTTTTCAAAATAATCTCCCTTGGCGTCTATGCACTTTTTCATTCAATGAAACCAGTTTTGAAAACTTTTGTGCCACTCCTCTGTGGTGACCTCTGAAACGTGTTTTTCATACTCCTCGACAGCCTCTTCTGGTGATGAAAATCGTTGACCGCGTAATTAGTTCTTAATTTTTGGGAACAGAAAAAAGTCACAAGGTGCCAGGTCGGGACTGTATGCAGGATGACTCATGAGTTCTACATTTTTCGCTTTCAAAAAGTCGTTTGTCTGTCTGGCCGTGTGAGAACTAGCATTGTCGTGGTGCAGGATGATACGGCGTTTACGGTTATTTTTACGGAGTTCGTCAATAACTTCCGGCAAACAAATGGTCGTGTACCAGTCACTATTCACTGTACGACGATTCTCTAAAGCAACAGTAGCCACGTGTCCAGTTTTATTAAAATAAGAAGCAATCATCCGCTTAGATGCACTTTTCACGCGCGCCACTTTGGTTGGTTTCGGCTCATCTTGAAAGACCCATACGCTCGATTGCTGCTTTGTTTTGGGATCGTAGCAATAAATCCATGTTTCGTCACCTGTTACTATATCCCACACCAAATTTGACGCACCTTCGTTGAATCTGGTAAGCATGGCACTGCATCAAGTGACGCGGTCCGTTTTTTGAGCCTCGGTCAAGTTGTGTGGGATCCACCGCGAGCACAGCTTTTTCACACCCAAATGCTTGTGTAGGATTAATTGTATTTGACTCATGCCTATTTCTAAGGATGCGCGAATTTCATGGTAGGTCACATGCCTGTCTGTTTCAATCATACGGCGCACAGCATCGATGTTTTTGTTGGTCACAGCGGTGGACGGCCGACCATCGCGAGATTCGTCACTGAGATTGATACGACCACGCTTGAATTCTGCAAACCAGCTATAAACAGTTGTCTTGCATGGTGCTTCATTGCCAAAAGCTGTTTCAAGCTGAGCGATGCTCTGTTGAGCTGTCAAATTACACTTAAAATCGTAGAAAATCATACTACGAAAATTTTTCCGAGTTAAATCCATGTTGATGCAGACACACAATTTTTTAAATGGCGCCACAAGGTAAAAACAAAAGACAGTCAGATGAAACAAACTGCATTCTACAGCCAAAGAGTTCTATTTTCAAATGTTGCAATAAATTTTTAAATATTGTTTATGTTAGTGGCCAGTTCCGGAAACTTATAGTGCGCCCTATGTATCAATCATTATTTTACAGTGAGCCGCCATCCTGATGTCAGGTTGGCGGGTGATTTCTAATCCTATGAACTTATTTCAAATCTGATATTAAGAATAAAATGTACGTCAATTGTTCATATAGGAACACTATTTAAAAACTTCTTAAATTTTATATAAGGTTTGATATTGTGAAACGCACATGAGCTTCCACCCTGACGTCATAATGGCGGCTTGTTTCTTAACCAATCAAACTATTTATATCAACCAAATACCAAATAATTTACGTCATATGTTCATTAAATTTTATATACTAAATCTTAATAAAAGTGATTTTGGGTTGAGAATTACGAAATAATGATTGCTACGGATCCAAAGACGTACATTTATACATATATTAGTACAAAAACGTACAATTTCCGTACATTTATATTGGTTATTTATATTTTATTTTGAAGTCATACATCCGCCATTCTGACGGATACAGTATAAGTATTAGATACAGAACGGAATCTTCTAAGATCCCGCGACATATGCGTCCCCGTTCCCAGTCCCCGCACCTTTCTCCCGTTCGCGCCGTGTGGAGGGTGTGGAGCGGGCGCCTGCAGCCGCCGCAAAAAGGAAATTCCGTCGGGTATGTAATTCTGTTTCAACGTCACTAACTGTTGGCCTTCAAAACGATCAAATTTTATGTGGTTCACACCGAAACTGGTTTTTGTCACGTACATAGGTCTACATAAGTATTTAAATGTTATTTGAACAGCTGTTTTATTTTCATGAGTTGACTGTTGTTATCTATTTAATGTAGTTACTAACTTTACTTTTTAGTGAAGCAGTGTGTAAAATAGTAAAATTAGCAAAAAGAAAACAAGTAACTTTTCCAAAAGGAGTGCGTGAACAATTCAGCAAAGCTTTATGATTTACAAATATTTTTTGAGTAGAAAATATGATTTGGTCTGCCTTATTGCTAAAAATATACACGGCTTATTATCTTTTTTCAAAAATGATCTCCTCACCTCAATCTTAAGCCTATTGAGCAGTCTGCCCCTTTCCTCCTTCAGCACATCGCATCTTGCCGTCTCGTTCTCGTCCAACACGCCCTTCACCTCCAACTCTGCAATCTGGGAGTCTTTCTCGCTGATAGAAGATTCCAAAATGTCTTGTCTGATAATTATAAAAAAAATATACCTAAAAATCATAAGATACTTTAACGTTATTGGCGCCTTAATTTAAAATAAATATTTTTTTGCATTTATCATTAACTGCTTCTGATGAGTATAAACTAGCTCGACAGGTTCAGTATTAGAAAGCCATAGCCAAAAGTGAGATCAATAGGTGGCCTTTTTTAAAATTAGTTATATAAGTAGATTCGTTTTTAGATGAACGTGTTCGTATTATGTATAATGTATAATATATTATATTTTTCCCCTTATGCTTTATGAATTATCCTGTAAAGTTAGTTGTGAAATAAATAAAAAAAATAAAAAATAAAGGTTTGGCTTTGTCAGCGAAGAACTTGCAAAAACCTTCGATAAGGTTTTACATAACTCTACTATCGAAAATAAAGTCTTATAGAGAGTACAAAAGTACAAAAGTAATTATTAACGGTATATACGCGAAAATCATGTCATAATTGTTAGTGTTCCACAGGGTTTTGTGCTGTCCTACACATTTAAGTCTCATTGATTATTGGTTAGTACTTACACTGAATGCGATAGTTGCCGCAGTACGCTGTCTCTCTTCATCTGGCAGTCTTGCAGCACATCTTCCAGCTGCTTGAAACGCTTCAGCATCGCGGAGCAGGTTTCGCAGCTCAGCGCTGAAGCGTTCTGCAGCGATCGGATACGCTGCTCCATCTTCTTCATCTGTAATTAATTCATTATAGCTAATAAGTTTAATTAGTTTAAATTTATAATACTTAATTTATAATATAAACAAATGGGTAAGCAAAGATTGTGTTTAAGTTACATCTTTGACCAAGAAGATTTGCCTTATCGCCAACTTCGCCAAGGCTAAATCGTACATCTCTATTTGTATTCCGGTCTGACTAACTTAGCATAATTTTAATAGACTATTACTTACGTTGGCTTTGTTATTCTTTACGTAAAATGTGATAAAATATTTTGGATTTTTCAATTACATAGCCTTGTGGAGTACCTAAACTAGCATGAATAAAACAAATGTTTCTCACCTTTTTCAAAGTTTCAATTCGCCTCTGTTCTTCCTCATAGAATACCTTCTCTCGCTCAGCAGCAATTAGAATAGATTCCTTGAGAGCATCTTCTAATTCATGTATCCTTTTGTCTTTGAAATCCACTGGCACTGACATTTTCTTATTAACAATTAGCTCCAATTCACTTATTCTTTCATCTTTACTTCTAACTACTGCTAAGAGCTGTTCAAATTCCGCTATGTTGTTATTTTCTCTTAAAGCTTCTTCCAGAATCGTTATACATCGTTGCTGTTCTATGATTTTTGAGTTTTTAATTTCCATTTCTTTAGATAAGTCTGAGATTTTTCTTGATAGTTTTTGGAACGTTGGAGGTTCTTTTTCTCTTTCTATTAGGTCCAAATCATTGTAGCTTCTACTAAATTTGCATTTGTCTAGCCTATCTACTACCTTACCACTCTTTTGTAACTCAAAAAAGCTCTTGCTTCTCTGTATTTGTGTCAACTCACGACCATTGGAGATTTTGAGTACTTCCGAAAGTATTAGTGATGATTCATTCAACTCAATTTCTAAATCAATCACTCTCATTTTGCTTTCCTCCAATTTAGATTTTAAATAGTCTATCTCCTTTTGTGCTTTTGCTTTTCTATCTATAGCTGCTATTTCCTTTTCTTTCACTCGGCTCAGTTCCTACACGACAAGGGATAAAAAGATGGAAACGAAAAGAAATTAAAAAAATGAAATTGTATTCCGTTTTTTACTTCAACAACAAAATTCATCAACAATATAAACTCAAAAATAACTCGAGAAAGGTCAACATAGATTTTCTTTTATTAATAGATTGATATTTCGCATAACAAGGTAAGCTGGTTAACATCGAGCTATGTGGACTTACTTCTTCTAACTAGATACATATTCACTTAACAGTTTTACACATTCTTTTTACTTAAAAAATAATTCCGGCTGAACACGATTACTTATTTTTTCCACTTTTCATTAAACATCACTTAGAAATATCGCTAAACTAATTATTTTAGTTGTGTGTTGGTTACAATGAACTGAATCAGCTGTATATATACCAGGATATTATGTATCAACAAGAGATGAGTGTATTATTATCTGAACACTTTTCATTAATATATTTAATATAAATATCAGTAACATTACTTATTAAGAAGTTGCGTAAAGCTTAATTGTGATATTTTCGAAAGACGTGGAGTCTGAGTTATCGCTTACGGAATTCGATATTTTTTCATAAATGTTCGACTTTTAAAGAAAATGATTGTAAATAAAAAAGAGCAAATGAATAAATGACAGTCTTGATGCGAAGGACTAACTTAGAAAAAGCTTTTGAGGAAGCCAGCGGGCCCGGCCTGCATGGAACAAAACATTAGTTGGGTTAGTCATTGTTAGTTCAATATTCAAAAAAGTTTGACCATTTTCAGGATTTGGTGATAAGCTAGTATTTATTTGAGACAATTTAAAAGAAATTAACCATCAAAAATGGTGTATATCTAAAGTTTTGCTGAGGAACTGCCGTCAGCTAGGACAAAATTTTGCAGATACTTTAACCACCATACTGTAACCATACTGTACTTTCAAATGTTAAAAATAGTAGTGAAAGACAAAAAAAGAAATAACTAGGTATCATAAAATTATGAAAATGGTCATCATAAAGCATTAAAGTAAAATAGGTATTGGAATAAATTCTTTCAATATCTGAGAAAACAATAATGAATTAGGAAATGCAATAGCTTGTTACAAGACGTCCATCTTGTGTATAAGTTTGTTTTGGCATCAGTAAAAATTTATATTATTAAAGTAAAGTAATTACCTGTCAAAATTAGTAAATAGAAGAGGGTCAAGAGCGCGTAATTAACAGTTAGTTAGAATTAATTAGTGTTAGTTTTATTTTGAAAGGTGTTTCAGCCCCTTTATATGTAAGTGGTATGGCATCAGCGACAAGGTTTATAGAGCGTTATCGTTTATCACTATCGTTCTATGTGATAATGATAATAGTGCGTCGTGCGATTGAAACTTTATCTGGATTTATAAACGGTACCATGCTATATGATAAAAAAGTGTATACCTCTTCTCTTTGTGCTTGTGCTTGTTGCTGACTTTTCAGTTTGGCTTGAAGGTTTCTCACAGACCTGAAATTGAGATAAAACAAATTAAAAATCTTTGAATCAGACTTATTTTTTTGAAAAATTTATAGGTTTTTGGTCTATCGAAAAAATTGACAACTGTATTCTACATTTTCCTTTTGAACATATTCCCTCTGAGTTCACTCTTCTCGTTGATTGTGAATTATTTTTATTTGGTTTTCAGGTTGATTAAAGTTTTTAGTGGTTCTTAGATTCTTCTACATAATTTACCTTACTTGAATCTGCAGTAGTAGCATTTCCTGTATGATTTTATTTACTAATATTTGACTTACTGTTGCAAATCCATAATCTGCTTCTCCTTCTGCGCCTGTTCTTCTTGTGACATCTGCACCAGCTGCAACAGTCTTTCCGTCTCAGCTGTCAATCTCTTCGCTTCTTCTTTGCTCGACTCCATTTGGGTCTTCAACTGTTCTGCTTCTTTTTGCGCGTCTGTCAGCTTGCGGTTCAGATCCGAGACTGCTGCTGTGCTGCCGCCGGCCTGAAATTTTACGATAAATATACATTTTAGTAGATCAAAATAGTTGGAAATAAAAAAAAATATACTGTGCAAATAGTAAATAGAAAACTTTTGATGAACTTAGATAATGGTAAAAATGTCGAATTTCCTTCAATTTCATCATTTGCCTTTATAAAAGTTTTCTTTAATTCAATAGTCATAAATAATGAATGTATTCTTGCGCGGATAGGATTAACACATTAAATTGTAAAAAGTGCTTTCCTGGATGATGACCAATCATTTCTTTTGAATTTACAACATAAAGTTTTGTAAAATTCCAAAATTTTATCGTATAATCATAACAACATGAAAACGAGTTACTTTTGCCAGCTATTAAAACAAATGTTAAAATTATGCAAATTTATTCATCAAATTTTGTATCAGGCTAGACATGTTTGTTACCTTTGTACTGTTTTTGTAACGTGGTTACACTTTCACATACCAATTTTTTTGTTGTGTGGCAAACCATTATTTCACTTTGAGTTTGGCGTGACAGTGGTATGTTATGAAAATAAATTATTTTTGAGAAAGTTTATGTAAAGCTCTATATCTAAAGTGGAGTGATACAATAAAATAGAGATCAGTGCAGGCTGGCTTTTTTTATTACCCTGATATAACAAATAAAATTAAATATTTACACACCTTCCTCAAAGATGCTTCCATTTGGTCCATTTGCTCTTTCCTCTTCTTTAACTGTCGATCTAATTCCGTCAGCGACTTCTCCTTTTCTTCCACGTCTTTCCTCTTGTTCTCCACCATTCTTCTCTGTTCTTCAAACTGTCTTCTCGCGTCTTCCAACTTCTTAAACTCTTCTTGCAATTGGCGTTTAGCTTGGGCTGTATCCTCCCCAGCTTTTGCGTTCTGAGCGCCAGCTGATTGTAGTTTCTTGTTCGCTTCGTGGAGATCGAGCTGTTAGCGGAAAAAATAAGGTTAGAGAGGAAGATGTTGTTTGAAGGGCAAAGATATTACTTAGTAAAACGGGTCACTTATTAAGTCATGATGCAATCAATTTAAATTTCTAATTGTACAACCAGGAAAATCATATATTGTAGTCCTTATAACTTATACAACATAGCTTAAGAACTGGTTTAAATGCCAATGCTTTGTTATAATGGAAAAAATATTGAATAAATCACAGTAGTCTGTCTACATACAATACTCCCAATCCTAGTAATTACCAAACAAATCTAATATCTAAGTGATACGTTTAAAATGTAGGTATGTAGTGTAAGCTAAAATCTTTCAAAGATGACAAATTACTAAAGATCAATAGCAGAATTCTTTAACAATACGGAAGCTCAATGAAACTAATCGGAATTTCTGAATTTACTCATAATTATGAAGCAAAACTTTTTACAGATAAAATCGCAACAAATTCTTTTCTCAGGCTAAACATTTCAAAATACATTTAATTCTTATGACCATGAATAATGACGCAAATATACACAAAACAGTAGCGGATGCAGCTGAAAAAGAGAAATAATTAACAATAATTTCGATACACAAAGCCAATGGCAAGTTTGCACCTAACATTTCTATCACCCTAACTTGGATTTCGGTGCAAGTGATTGGAATGTAAGGTGCAAGAAATTGCTCTTGTTACAACATTCATGATAATTCCGACGAAAACACTGCGATGATGAAACTAAATAAAATAAATACGAACTGTAAAGTGGGGTTGGAGGATGGCCTGTGGGCTGTGGGAGGCATGCTACTATACAACAACAATGCACATGACCGGCGATGATGATCCCAAACAAAAACATGTATGAACATTGAAATCAAAACATCTACTCGAGAACACCGGTGCAATGACGTAAGCAGACAACGCACGCGACTTTTCTAGTTCAATCGAGTTTCTTTTACACTTATCTTCAGAGTCAGTCCTATAATTCATTCAGTCAGTCCAAAAAATACATTTTCAAGAAATTGAAATTGAATAAAAATTTATTATTGATAATAATAATAAATTCCGTAAATTTCCCAATACTGATTATTTCCAGATACAGTTACAAACTCGATTCAACCACGCATTGCCGTCCCGACAGCCGCTCTTGGGCGGGCGATCCTCCAACTGACCTGGCTCTTTTCCAATTCTTGAACCAGCATCTCGAGCTGTGCCTGGCATCGCTCCCGCTCCACGGCAACAGACCGCGCCTCCGCTTGCGCCGCTTCAAGCTGCTTTTGCACTTCCCGCACGTCGGACGGCCCGCGCGCTTGAATCTGCTGCAATTGCTGCTGTTGAGCCTGGAACTGTTTCTCCAAACTTTGTAAGCGTTGCTGGCATTCAGATAAAGCTCTTTCTGCCGCGATTGCCTTAGATTTTTCAGCTTCAACTGCGGCTCGCCATTTCTCAACCTCACCAACTTTCTTAGCTTCTTGTTCTGCCTTTTCGGCCCGCTGTCTATTAGTATCTCTTTCTTTCGTAACCATTTGTACTTGTTGCTGTAATTTAGCGATCTCCCTGTCGCGGGTTTCAAGGACGGTTTTAGTGCCACGTTCGGAATCCTGAGCCATCTTTCTTTGCTCTTCCTTTAACCGGCGTACTTCTTCTCGCTGCTTTTGCAGCTCAGCCTCTGATGCATTCAATTCTCTCTGGAAGTTCACTAACATATCCTGTGACTTTTCTAGTTGAGCTACTAATTGATCGCGTTCGATCGTTAGCTGCTTTGTATCGGCTTCTAATTTTACTATCTGTTTTTCTATGGCGTCTGCCTGTTTGTCCCTCTGTTCTAATATTGAAGCCATTTTTTCCCTGTCTCTTACTGATTGAGCTAGTTCTTGTTGTAATTTTACTAATGTTTCTTGCGTTCGGTGATCTAAAGTCCTCTGTTGCTGCTCGATATTGCGTCTCGTGTTCTGAATTTCTGCTCTCAATGCATCTCTCTCTTGCTCTATCTGTCTCATTTCTAGTATAGTTCGTTCAAGGCGCTCATGCATTCTACCCAATTCATTAGTCATTCTATCGTATTCTACCCGCGTTGTCTCATTGGTTTCTTGATACTTCGCAAGATGCATTTGTGACTTTTCAAGCTCTTTAGCTAGACGCCCTGCCTCCATTTCTGTGGAGTCCCTTGCTTGTATTGCTTTTTCCAATTTATCTCGGAGCCGTTCGATCTCCAATCTGTCTTCAGTCCTAGCTTTGTCACCGGCGACTGCCTGTAACTTCATCCTCTCAATCTGCTGCAATTCACTTTTGAGTCTTTCATTATCTTTATCCAGCTGCTCTGAACGTAACTTAAGTTTTTCACAACGATCCCTGAACTTCTCGCACTCAATATGAGCGCGTTCAAGATCAGTCCTTTGTTTCTCCAATGCCCCACTTAATTTAGTCACTTCACTCTTGGACAGTTCTAACTGTATGTTCAGTTCGTGTAGTTTCGTCTCTGCTTGATCCTTCTCAGCTGACAGACGTTGAATTTCTGCTTGTGATGCTTCGTATCGTTCACGTTGCTTATCCAACTCTGCCTGCATTCGGTTTAGTTCGTTGGTCCACTTATCCTGTTCGAATTGGTATTTACCTCGGAGGCCTTCGATGCGTTCTAACTCGGACCGTAGACGGACCACTTCTTCATCAGCCTTGCGCGCTCGCTCCAGCTCAAGCGTCGTCTTCTCTAACCGTGCGCGAAGCCGTTCCACTTCCAACTTAGTTCTCTCATGCTCTTCTTTAGTATCGTGGTATTTGCCGTAACGTGCTGCGTACCTCTCTGCCTCTTCCCTTGCACCGCTAGCATCTTGTTTAACTTTGTCGAGTTCAGCTTGTACCTTTCTAAGTTCTGACGATACTTTGTCATGCTTATCGTACATTTTTTCGAGTTCAATTTGTACTCTAGCCATTTCTTCTTGAGTCTTTTCATTCGACGCTTGTGCTTTACCGCATTGCGTCATAGCTCGATCGTATTCAAATTGCAATCTTTCATTATCTGCTATCAATTTTTCTTTCTCTGCTTGTAACCTTCGTAATTCTATCTGGCTCTTCTCGTATCGCTCTCTAACCATTTCGATATCAACGCTAAGCCTATCCATATCCTCTTTAGCCTTTTCTTCTTGTTCTTTAGTCCTGCCTAGTTGCAAAGAAGCTCTTTCGTACATTTCTTGCAGCCTAGAAAGCTCGTCTTGCAATTTCCTTTGATCTTCCCTAGATTTCGTCGCTAAATGTGCTTGTTTTTCCAACTCCAGTTCAACACGATCTTTATCGGCTTCTAAAATGTCTATCTTGTTTTGCAGTCGATATATTTCATTTTGAGACCTGAAAAAGACAAAATAGACTCAGCCTTTGCTTCTGTTAACTATATTTTTAAGTGCATGTCTAACATCGTGATCGCCACCAACACAAGACGACATCAAGAACAAAATGTACCTATCATACTTTTCAAGCATTTTTTCGTATTCTTTGTGCGCCGTCTCTTTCTCTTCGATGGTCTTTTGCGTGGAATACAGAGCCTTGTCGAGCTTCTCCTTCATGATTTCGAGTTCTGTGAGGGCGTCGTCTCGTTCCATCTGTAAACAAATCATTTATTGCATTAATGCTTTTGAACCTTTTGTTTCTGTTGCCAAAGTCGCAATATTTAATGCAGTATGTTTGTATTTTGTGGCACACTCTACGTCTTCTTGCTAAGTCTTAATAGCTTGAATGGTTTTGATATGTTTTAGCAACTAAGGCATTATTTATAAATATTTTGAACGGTTTATTCAAGCAGTTGTAAAGGCCGACCAGTTTAAACAGATACTTAAATAGGATGCCATTACATTGTTATATCATTATTGCATGCCTGAAAGGGTAGACTGTTTAAACGTTCCACATGATGTATCATCTTTATAACACAGTTATGCAGTGAATAATTTTTATTTGATTTGATTTATTTAGTGAGATAGTGCTTTGTACGAGTAGTTCTGAACTTACAGTCAACTTCTGATGCTGCTGATGCGCCTTCTCCCACCGCTCTCTGAGCACGTCCAGCTCGGTAGCAGCACTGTCTCGGTCCCTAGCAGCTCTGTTGGCAGCAGCCGCTGCTGCCTCAGCCCGCTCGCGGCAGCTGGCAGCTTCAGCGAGAGCCGCATCACGCTCTTTCTGTATGCGAGCCACGAGAGCCTGTAAATAAAATATTTGTTTTAAGTAATGTATTTTTTTCATACATGGTCTAATATTGAAACCATTTAAGGCTGAATTTGGGCCATAATAGATACCGAACAACTTTCCCTGAGGAACATACCTATATTGAAAAAAAATTTTTCAATATAGGTATGTTCCTGATGAAAAAAATATTGGTATCATACAAGTTGACCGATTGACTGATCCGAGTAGATACTCGGAAAGCAAAGAAATCTTTTTATATTTCGATACGAGTTACATGCAAAAAATAAAATAAAATGGTTTCAGTATATTTTCTTGGACGTTATATTTTACAAAAACTTCCAATTTAATAATATTTTTTCTTCTACATACTAAACAACTGGGACGGTTGAATTGATTTAAAAATAGCTTCTTAATTAAATTAAAAGAACCAGCTTCTTTTCTTAAAACTGAAACAGTTTAATAACATTCGATTGGATGCAATGACGTTATGTTGGCGAAACGTTCGTGGGTAAAAAGTCCTTTGGGTGAAAAGTTAATTGTTTAAAGATCCTGTTGATCACGGTTCATGGACCAATCGAATGTTGGCAAACCGTTTCAGTTTCGCTTTTCTTCATCATAAAAGCCGATCGAGCTATGGGGCGAAAATGCAAATCATGTTAATATGACCACGACCCAAACGCTCTATCTGCCTGGTCATAGCTTACAGCTAGGCATATATATATATATATATATATATATATACAGATCGTTGACAAAATTATAAAAAAGCACGCCGAAGCACACGAGTTTAGGTTGCTCCACCATGTGAACGTTGAGGCGATCCAGGGGGGTTACTCCAAAAGCGGTACGCAAGACGGACGTTACTGCGTATACGCGTTTTAGTGTCAAGCAATATTGAGCATTATGGTATGACAATAAAGTCTAATTTGGTTTGACATAGAAATAGAAAGTAATTATCGGACGACTAACATGTTATTTTGTAGAGTAAACCCGCAGCACCTTGGCAACACAGACATTGTGCGAAGACTTAAAAGAACTAAACCGTTCGAACTAGTGTAGCAGTGACATATGTGTATAAATAGAAGACGCACGAACAAAGTGCCTTCCTCTTAATAGAGACAGTAACAAAAGTGCTGATGGACACATAAAATAAGTACTTTATAATACTAGTGTATGTAATAACTTAATGTAGAAATAGTTGTTTAAATCGTGTAATATTTATTTGGTACTCAGTTGTAGTAGTTAATTTAATAACGAATAGGGCAACACCATGTATTTCCTGTAAACCAGCTTCCGTCAGAAAAGAGTAGTTGTACTGATATTGGCTATAAATGTAACATGAGCAATAGTCTGAGGCCTCTCCTCATTTGGTAGTTTAAGAATACAGATATCTGAAGTGAATATTTGTTGTTTCTAATTTTACTACCCCCACACTAGGTCAATGTAAAATTACTCATTTGTCTGAGTTTAGGCTAGATCGTAATATTATTAGCGTATTTATTTATAATATACATAGAACCGTAACATAGGGGAAAAAATCTGCCTCGTTAGATATAAGACGTGATATTTTATGTATCTATGAAGGCAAAAAGGTTCTCGAATGGCGACCGCATACTGGCAAGCGAAGCGTAGGACACCCACCCTAAAGGTGGTTGGATGACCTGATCAAGATCGCTAAAAAGCGCTGGATGCCGGTCGTTCTTGATCGGTGGTTTTGGAAATCCTTGGGAAAGGCCTATGTCCAGCTGTGGACGTTGTATGGCTAAAATGTTGATGACGATGATAATTTTGTGTACCTAGTGCGGTTTGCTCCACTTTGGGAACCCCTGCAATACAGTAAACTTGCTCGTACGTATAAAAAATACTTAATTTGCAAAAAATTGAAAAGCACTAGGAATAAAATAGGTGCATTTTTCGTTCGAATCACTAAACTTATTGAATAGGCAGATACACAGAAGAATTTGGCAAGGTTCCGAGTTCGTGACCAAAAGAAATCGATTCTTGGAAGTCTGTCGATAAACTTCTGCCGGGTATTGTAAATATTTCATGAATATCCTCGTGACTATGGTCTCATTTATACTTTCTTCTTTCTTATAAACCTTGAACGCAAAAGTAAGTGCAAATATTACATGTGTAGTGACTGTCTGTTCATTTAACAACTACCCACCCCCCCTCCCCCCATTGGGACTTGATCAGCTTTTACGATTTATGCGGCAATGGAAAAAAGAGAAAACGGAATGCGAAATCCTACATGATGTGAGGCTGTGGAAACCCGCAATTACTTTCATAATTTCTACCTACTGTGATTTCTTCTGTTTTTCGTATGTGTAAGTAGCCAACACTGGTCTAAAATTTTTTCAAGCTGCCTAAAGGCGTTCTGACAGCTTGACGACTGCCATACAATGATAACAGCCGGGACCAACGGCTTCATGTGCTTTCCGAAGCACGGAGTAGCTCGAAATATTTTTATGCCAATTATGGTCATCCAGTGCAAACCATGCCCGGTGTCACTTAACTTGCGAAAGTCCCGCTGGGCCACCCATATCCTCGTATCCTAGTAGGTATCACGCTAAAAGTGACTCTGACTAGACTCTGTCTGCCCCGTAAAGTAAAAATGTAATTATATAAGTTGTGTGTAGATTCTGAAACCACGTTTTTACATCATGAACTTTAGTATTGGTTGATAGAATTTACCAAACTGTGGAAAGCGTAGAATCAGGTCATTGATCTATCTATTTTCGTAAAATAATAGGTACAGTCAGCAAGAATAATGTTTATGTGTGTTCAAATACTTACAAAAAATATAGGAAAGTACGTATTGTTCTTGGAGATAGTTGTTTTACTTAGGAATTTTATTCAGTGGGCTTTGTTCTTTACCGGCTTATATTATCGAAATATTACCTTTAGTGGAGTATTACCCTTATTATAGGGCGGATCCTTTATTCCATTGCTGGAATAAAGGCTCCGCCCTATAATAAGCTTATCTCTCCCTTTAATTAATTTAATTTATATTCTTTAATTAAAAAATAAGTATAATTTACATTACGTGTAGTGTAACTTTAAATTTAAATTTTAGTATCTTATTTAATATAAGCTTCCGATGCCAGCGCCTCGCAGCGACCACTGCTGAGAAGAAACGCCGAAAGAAACTCGTTTTACAGTATTGGTGGCCTACTTGCTCGAACGGTTTTGGCATGTTATTACTATGCCCTTTTGATTAATGAAAACGTATAATAAAATAATAATAAATAAACTTAGTAATTCGATTTGTCCGTACTTTATAATAGTTGTCATAGATCATTTTTATATTTCAAAACAAGAAAAGGTTATGTCTCAAATGTATAGTTACAGGCAAGGCAATTTAGATCTAAGCAGAAATCGACAAAATGAAATAACAGACGAATTAAACCTGATTTGAAATGAATTTCTATTTGTGCTGACGCTACAATTGCATAAATATTTTATGTGAGCACTATTGTCTCGAAAGGCGGACTTGGCTCCGATATTAGCAATATTGACGCCCCTGGGCGAGAATCCTATGATGGCTACAATGATGCGTTTACAATTTTCCATCTGATTCATAGTTGCACAAAAAACCTTTACGTAGGAAAATGGGAAAGTTGCTTTTCTTAAAGTTATATACCCATCTAAAAAAATACTACATTGTTTAAAAATATATTGATCCTTTTCTAAAAGTGAATAGATTAAAATACAAAAATAATAATCAAAATAGGTTCAGTAGTGTTGAGTAAAGAGCAAAATACGGTCAATGAAAGTATAGGCCAGGTTTAAAAATAAAAAAAAAAAACAATATCCTGTAAATTGTTACTTTTTAAATATCATTTTTGGAGCAAGTTCAGTCCATAATACTTTAATACTTTCTTTTCAATTTGCTTTTTACAGAAAATAGTTTAGTATCATGGACTGATTTCGCTCAAAAAAGGTTACAGGTGTTTAAAAAGTAACCCTGCATTTAACTACAATTTAATACTAGTACTAGTACCTTATTAAATAATTAGATACCTATAACCTATTTGATTAGGTATTTAAAACAATGTAAACAATCTTGACATGTCTTTTTATTGAAATATACACTTTATAAATCAATACCTTTGCAAATTACAAATTATTTATTTTATAAAATATTAAATTACATAATTTATTTGTAATTTGCAAAGGTATTGATTTATAAAGCGTACAGACATGCCAAGATTGTTAACATTAATTTAAATACCTAAACAAATGGAGTATAGGTAAGTTTGTAATGTTTATGAGTTATACAAACACTAAGAATCTCAAGACATAGCATTTTTGGTGATATACGTCGCTTGCACATAAAAATATAAGCCGCTCGCCCCTTTATATAAGGCGCCCAGGGCCCTATAACCTTTTATGTAACTACTAGGGCAGTTTTGTTAAATTGAGGTCTGGTTTTATTTTGACTCAAACGTAGCTTATTTTTATAGCGGCAATATTTAAACGAATACGACTTTGAAGCTATTTTGTCAGCGATGAATACTTTATTTGTTTGTTGTGAAAATAGATGCAGGATTATTTTGCATGTGTTGTTTTGTTCTACTTTACTTACTGTTTTCTTACTGCCTTCCCCTTAATAGATACAGTAAGACAAGTGCCGATTGATAAATTCTTATTAAATAAGTATTTTATAAAACTAGGTCAATGAAAAAAAAAACAAGGCAAATGAAAATTACTCATTAGTCTGAGTTTAGGCTAGATCGTAATATAATTAGCGTATTTATTTCCAATACAGATTTGTAAACACACGGAAAAAACTATACTTGCTGTGTTTTACTTTATTTAAGGTGCTCTTCTTTTTAGGTGATCAAACAATTTTTTTTTTTTCATAAGTAATGTTTACTTTTTCTGTAAAGAGTTATTGGCGCCTCTTATTATTTTTAATATTTATTGATTCCCTTTTCGAATGAATCTTTTGCAAAATTTTATTATTTTTTAAACCATACTGCCTTAATATACCGACATATGCTGACTTTATATATATATAAGTGCGCATCTAAATGAATTTGCAAACTTTTTTCTTCAGTGCGTACCTACCTTTTTTTTTCGTGGAATGTAGAGATTTGTAGGCGTAAGGTGCGATGTAGGAAAATGATCTGATCCTCATATTCTTGGTGAAAAATGAATAAGTCTCTTTTTTGCTGAATAATGAATAAGGAGTCGATATTATAATATTGAATAATATAAAACATATATAAAACATTCTTAGATAGGTAGATAGATAGATAGATAGATAAATGGTTTATTTGTGAAAACTGCACACACACACACACTTACACACAAGAAAATACACAAATGACTTTTGTGTATATTAAATAGTTGTCCTAAGTTCATTTTTTTTAATACCTTCATATTCCAAACATTGATGAAGATACACAAGCTGCAGATATTATAGTACCGGGCTACGATTCCACGATATACCTCTATTTATAGAACACTTAACCTTAAATCATTTTGATCGTCGTTGGATTTTTAAAATGCGAAGAAAATTGGTCTTTAGTTACGAAATTTGCTTTCGGTATGATATACGGCCAGTCTATTTCAATAATCCCGTAATATGCTACTATAGTCCATTTGTTTAGGTATTTAAAAGAATGTAATCAAACTTGACATGTCTTTTATTGAAATATGCACTTTATAAATCAATGAAATTTATAATTTATGAAATAATATTATTTATTTAATAAATTATAAATTACATATTTTATTTTTGATTTGCTTTTTATTGAAATGTACACTTTATACATCAATACTTATGCAAATTACAAAAAAAAAATGAAATTTATAATTTTTAAAATAAATAATTTGTAATTTGCGAATGTATTGATTTATAAAGTGTATATTACAATAAAAGACATGTCAACATTGTTTACATTCTTTTAAATCACCTAACTAAATGGATTATAAATATTTGTAATTGTATTTTATAAAGGGAAAAGAAACGTTTTTATTATTTACGACGATGCCCGCAACTTCGTTCGCGTGGACTTTATGACTCCGGCGTATTAATATAAATACAAACTAATGGGAGAGAGAGAGAGAGAGAGAGAGAGAGAGAGAGAGAGAAGAAAGTACTTGTAACAGTGTAAGAAGTTAAAAGTCGATATTCTTTTAATTCTTTATTAAATTATGTTGGGAGTCTTTCCTTCGGGAGCCAATATGAAAAGACCTGAAGCGTTACTAACCCTGGATAAAGCCACATAAAGTTGGCCATGCGAAAAACCAGTTCTTAGATCGACATCAGCGGCTTTAAGCGTCTGACACTGTGACTCATAGCAAAGCAAGTAAACACATGGAACTGTGTATTTTCAAAAGGAAAATTGTTGGGGATGAGTGGTATACGCGGAATAAATACAGTTTTACGGGCACCACTCACAGTGAGAATCTCAGCTTCAGTTATATTTCGCTTCAAAGCATTGACTTTAATTGTCTCAGCAGACTATGCCGAAATTTTGCGGCTATAGTTCAGTGTCTAAGGTTCGGTGGGGACGACACACTAAATACGCTGAAGTTCGGTGGAAACGCCGGACAGTAGTGATGTGCCGATATGAGAATTTACTCTGCGTCTTTGGCGCGTCTGCGGCGAACGGGAACGGGAGCGGGAGAGGGAACGGGAGCGGAAGCGGGAGCGGGAGCGGGAGCGCGAGCGGGAGCGGGAGCGGGAACGGGAAAGGCCCCAAATATTTTTTTTGGAAAATTTTCAATGTACAGACACATTTTTTTTACTCTTTTATTATAGAATAGATTTTTATTATTATTCTTCATAGCGAAAGATTTATCAATCTTATATAGCAACAAGACATGTACAACCGTAGACCTAGTTTTTTAGATCAACGCGTACAACAGTAAAAGGCCGAGGTCTAGACAGGGCGGCGCCCAAACCGCCGCCCTATTTATGAGATTTATTTGTCCACACTCTTGCCAACTCTCAAAAACCTAAAGAGTACAGACATAAACCTATTTATTTTGCTTACTTTACAGAATTTCATTTAAATAGACATTGAAATGTACATTCTTAAACCTTTCAACTGTTTTAAGCACATCCCTTTTTAAGTCATACATGACATTTCATTTCTGCACTCATTTTGCATTACGCTAGTGCCATCTTCCAACTTCTAAATCTATGGTTTAAGGCATAGACTTAAAATTTTTTACTATGGTTTTAAGTGCTAGAACATTCTTATTTAAACAAACAGTTACATTAATTCGACAATTGTGTAATATACCGGGTTAGTTTTTAAACACCACCAACATTTTCGAAGCAAGTTCAGTCCATTATACTGAACTACTTTCCATAAAAATAATTAACGAATAACAAAAACAAAATTCGGCTCGCCGTACAAATCAATGCTGAGCCAAATGGATTTGTATGGGAAGATGAAACAATTTTCAATATTTTTTTTTACAGAAATTATTTTGGTATCGTGAATATAAATTAAATTGAATTTTGCCGCTGAAAACTCTGAATTAAAATTTGTAATATACATATTTACAAATTTAGTGGCGGAGAAGATGGAAAAAGAAATCAAAACAGTGATGGATGATGGTGATGAACATCCCCTATTAACATGATTCGCAATGTCTCCCATTCCCTCGATGTCGAAGATTCACCACCAGCTGGTACATTCTAAATTCTTTCTTTTCTCCCATATCAGCATGAGAGAATGGCAAGTCTATCAAATTTTATTGACCACCACAGAGTCAGTTTGTTCACTGCTATTTAAACTAGGGTGGCACCCTGTTTCGCCTAGTTTAAGTAACTAATCGACTCTTAGCTCAGTGAGACCGTCTCGAAAACATGGACAGATTGCGTGAGAAACACCCGCATCCACGGCAGCTTTCATGTCCGTGACATAGCAGACAAACTGCGTAAGTGCCGCAACAGACGGGACGCAAGTTGCGTCGCGTAACAGCTAGAGATGGGCAGTGGATAGTACTCAACCTCTCTACCCATTTGAGTATTTACTCACTAGATTTAATAAATAGAGTAAATACAGCGTGCTCATATATTGACATCGCATTTGATGTCTGTTCACTTATTTTAACATAAAATTACGTCTTTGCGGTGTGCAAAAAATGATATTAGTCAAAGAAGCCTACTTTCAGTGTATGATTAGTATGGTATTTTCATATATTTGGAGTCGCATTTAACGTTTACCGACATTTTAAGCATATTATGGCGTTTGCACACACTTTTCGACAAGAATTGCAAATGTATATTAGATTTTAGTTTCAAAATTGTCATGAAAACATGAAATAATGAATATGAATATAAATATAAGTCGCAACTCATATAAATCAATCTACTCAGCAAATAGATAAATTAGGATATTTATCGGGTATTTAATCAATTTACTGAGTAAATATTCAAATGGGTTGATTGAGTATTTATGCAACTCCCATCACTAGCTGTTACGCGGCGCAACTTGCGCCCCGTCTGTTACGGCCCTAAGAGTCGCCTACGCTGGTACGGTCTCGTCTTGCGGAAGCCGGCGGCCCGGCAGGCGTGGTAGACCAAGAGGTGCTGGCTTGACGTCGTCAAGGATGATATGAGTGCTAATCGTCTTACAACCAAGGATGCTCAAGACCGTGCGAATTAGGAAGAAAAAGTCGGAAAGTGGATCCCGGGCTTCTTAACTTCTCAATATCTGTTAGTCAGATCCTACAAGTGGTGTGGCAGAATATCAGTGTTTTACTCATATTTTGTATGAGTAAACTGTACACTGAGCCCATTTGATCTGCTAAAGCGCACATAAAAATAAAAACTTTGTTATTTCCTCTTTGTGTATAATGTTCTTTATTATGTACTAGCTTTTGCCCGCCTCTTCGCTCGCGTAGGGATGTAATTTATCAAAATCCTTTCTTAGGGGATGCCTACGTCATAGTAGCTTCATGCATGCAAAGTCTCAGCCCG
Organism: Acrobasis suavella; assembly: GCA_943193695.1. Taxonomy (NCBI): domain Eukaryota; kingdom Metazoa; phylum Arthropoda; class Insecta; order Lepidoptera; family Pyralidae; genus Acrobasis; species Acrobasis suavella. The sequence continues at coordinate 4,472,934 of OW971950.1, forward strand.
ATCGGTTTAAAATTGACAAAGTTTCATACAAACTTTCATCCCCTATTTTATCCCCTTGGGGGTAGAATTGATCAAAATCCTTTCTTAGCGGATGTCTACGTCATAACATCTACCTGCATGCCAAATTTCAGCTCGATCCGTCCAGTGGTTTGGGCTGTGCGTTGATAGATCACTATGTCAGTCAGTCAGTCACCTTTGAGTTATATATATTTAGACTAGCTTTTGCCCGCCTCTTCGCTCGCGTAGGGATGTAATTTATCAAAATCCTTTCTTAGGGGATGCCTACGTCATAGTAGCTTCATGCATGCAAAGTCTCAGCCCGATCGGTTTAAAATTGACAAAGTTTCATACAAACTTTCATCCCCTATTTTATCCCCTTGGGGGTAGAATTGATCAAAATCCTTTCTTAGCGGATGCCTACGTCATAACATCTACCTGCATGCCAAATTTCAGCTCGATCCGTCCAGTGGTTTGGGCTGTGCGTTGATAGATCACTATGTCAGTTAGTCAGTCACCTTTGAGTTATATATATTAAGATTAAGATTAGATGATTATGAGTGTTTTTTAGAACAAATAAGTCTATGTCTATGTCTCAGCATTACAACTAAAGATACAACTGAGAATACCCTGAAATGAGAGATATATATATTTTGCCTATTTCAATTATTAATTTATATACCCACATACCCCTATCACGATATGGGCGTAACGCGCACGAAGTTGTTGAACAGTATACTTTTTACTATCGATTGCTTACATTATATGGGCTTAAAACAGCTTCTACCTTTAATATTTGAGTGGGTTTCAGCCCACCGGAAGGTTATTAATTCAAAAACAAGCAACCCTGCGTTATTTATACATAGTCTTGTTTGAATTAACTTGAAAGATGTTCCTGATCAAAAATTTATGAAGACAAAAAGAAATGCTAATCTAAAATCGTCTAAAAAAATACTCATATTTTAATATAGTGAATAGAGACTAAAAGAGAGGGTTACCTTATAAACGGTCCCGTAGTTCGGAATTCTTTTTATGTTGTTTAGGATGGTAAGTGAATTTAAAATGCAAAAAGCACATTTCCCCCTCCACGCCTGCCGCCATATTGAAAAACCGAAAAAAATCGGCAATTTCTTCAGACTTTCGCTTATATCTTCGTTTAAGCGCATTCTAGCTCGAAAAGTCGTCGGCACAATATCGTAGAGAATTGTATTTCCTTTAATTTGCGTTTAAAATTTTGTTTCTAGGTCGATGGTTAGATTTTACTTTTTTTAAAATGAATAAATCGAATATTTCGTCATTTTTTAATTTTTATACATTTAGAACGCTGTAATTCAGTAATGATCTTTTCTAGGAAAACTAGTAGATAAAAAAAATTTAGGAAATTTAATCACCTACAAAACGCATGTACATTATTTAAACCAATCTCCGTAACTATCTGTCTTAGATAATGTGAATAACAGTCACTGTGACCAGGAAAGTCAAAAGTCACTTATTTTCCTTTTTTACGAAAAGATCGCGTGGATTGGTCTAAATGACACTAAATTCTGTCCTTCCACTGAGTCGCCACTTTCCGTTACATACACTGAATAAAGGTCGTATTTGGAGATATATTGAAAGTTAACCTATTTGTAAAAGTTGGCGGCTAGACAGGGTGGCGCCCTGTCACTGTTTGCCATCGTAGTGGTTCCAAGATTGAGCATTCTAGGGTTATAAACCGTTGTTTAACGTCAATTTTTTTACGTACTTTTTTACGAGTTGTTACGACAGGGGTTTTTATCATGTCCTTGAGGATCCCGAGTCTTTTCACCCCGGTATTTTAGAAGGCTTGCGTAAGGATGTTTAGAAGCCCTTTGGATAAGTCGATAAGTAGCTAACTCCCGCCAAAACCCATTCCTAGATTTCAAAATACCCTTGAACAGGTTTCGCAATAAGGAGGGTCTATTGCATGTGAGAAAAGTTGTCTGGGTTATCAGTGAAAAAAAATAAAATGGATAGATTGACTCTGGGAGTTGACGTACAGTCGTACTTGTCTCTGTACCGGTCTACTTCCAACTGAGTAGTATCCCTTTTTTCTGCAGTTGAGCAGCCCTGTTGCTTTATCATCATTTCAGTCGCGTACCGTCACAGCTGAACATAGGCCTCTCCCGAGGATTTCTAAAAAGACCGATCCAAAGCGGCCTTCACCCAGCGTTTTCCAGCGACATTTTCAAAGTCGTTTGACCACCTTGAAGGTGTCCGACGCTTCGCTTGTGTGGTCGCTATTCGAGAACTTTTTTGGCTATTAACTCGTCTTGCTGTGTCTCGCCCACTGCCACTTCAACGAGCTAATCCACTGGGCTATGTCAATAACTATATCTGTTGCTAAATACTGTCGGATATCTTACCTGGGCCTTATCATGCTTGTCTCTGTACCGGTCGACATCCAACTGAGCGGTATCCCTCTCTTTCTGCAGCCGGGCAGCCTGGCCCAGAGCCTTGTCCAACTGGGACTGGAGAGACTCGAAGTCGTAGGCCTGTTTCTCACGGTCCACTTGAAGCTGTAAAAAATACCTTGCTTAACTTTGTTTCTTAATGTTTATATAAATATACACGGAATCTTCACTTGTTTTGGAGCCGAAGGCGACTTTATAGATGTCGTTAGTAAGACCTAATTAGCTAGTCAAAATAAAAATTCAGAAACATAAAATCTTAACTAAAACTCGAAAGTAAAATCGTGAAATCAATTAGTAGTATCGGTGGCCCCTAGCGGGGGCCGGCCGGCCGGCTAGATGTAGAAGTTTTGGAGGGGTGTAACTACGTGGTCTCGATCGAAAAAAAATTTCGCCACTGCTTTATTTGTCATACACAAATTTTACGTATGGATAGAAAAATTTAATAACGTCATTTCTTTCCAAATCCAATGTAAAGTCAGCGTGTATTATCATATCATATCTTTTTCCCTGATGGGGTAGACAGAGCCCAGGTCCGTAAGACCATAGGCCACGCTCAGCGTGATGGTCGGCTTTAAGATAAAAAATTAAAAAATATTGGGATTTTATAATACGAATACACTGACATTCTTGATCCCCAATGGGCAGAGGTCGGAATGAGGTAGAGTTATTTATGTACGAAAATTATGTACTAAATATTGATAATAATATGGATCTTCCAGGGATTTCTGATGGTCAATTCCGTGATTTCAACAAAATTACAAATAAAACAAAGATAACTATCACACAATGTTAATAAATATTTTCATTAGTAAAAGAATATTATTAGGTAAAGAAGAGTTACAGATATACTTGTGCTTATTTAAATAAATTAATTTAAAGTATGGCTTAAGTTGTTCAGATTGAAAAAGCCTTTGCAAATAATCGACTCTGAAAAGTCTCAGGTACTTATCTAATTGTGTGGTCTCGTCACAAATAAAACAATGGCGTTCGTAATTTTGGAATTCTCTTTACAACAGAATTATTATTTCCCTGAAACATTTGTCTTTAGCAGAAAACAGAATTCAATGAATGTTTTATTCGCATTCTCGTAACATTTCCAAGAAATAAGCCTACTTGCTCCTTGGAATTTCCTTGAAAATTAGTGCAAATTGATTCAGGGAACACAATGCTTTTCTTATTTCATTCTTCATTCTAAGCCTGCCGGAGGGAATAGATTTATTCAAAGAAATTGATACGTTCGTACATAATTATATAATACATCAAAGTTATAGTATCTTTAAGAATAAACTTGGAACTCAGTGTCCTGGTAGTACGCACACGCAACCCAATCTGCAGTAGGTATAGCAAGTAAACTAAAAAGACATATTATATATCGCATTACCTACTAAAAAATATGTAACAACAACAAATCGAAAAAAGTTGACAAGCTACTCTGTGCTTCAGAAAGCATGTTAAGCCTTTGGTGCCGCCTACTATCATTATAAAGCAGTCATCCAGAAAAATCTGAAGCTAGTGTTAGACACTATAATAGTACATTACTGCAGAGGCCGGGAAATATGGCGTTGATGGACCAGTAGTTTCCAAGGCCGAGCGTTAGCGAGGCCTTGACATTGATTACGAGTCCGGCAATGCCATCCCCGCCGAGGCATGTATAGTGCTTTTCTCAATAAATGTGAGGAAATCATTAAAGAAATAACCAGAATTATGCAAATATTTACCAAAAGCAATGAATTAATGTTCACTGCAAAGAGTATCTTCGTACTTTGAAAGAAAAGAAACTGCTTTCCGGCGTTTTTAGTGCTAAAGCATAACCCATACGGCCCGGTCATATTTTACGCAAAAAATGTAATACTGTAGATTTTTTTTTCTACCGCAATGAAATTTAAGCACATTTTCGTGTGACTTTATAACAACATTAATTTAATAAAATTGTGGTCATTTAAATATATAAATAATGCTCGAAGAGTGCATTTTTTATTATGTGGTAGCAATTGGCTGTATGACAAGTTACGAAATTGAACGCCTAATGTCTTTGCTAAATTTAAAAACAGAATTGTCACCTGAAACGTTAATGTCACTGTCTTGTCATTCTGAATACACTTTATTCGTCTTTTTGTTTTGAGCAGCGGCCAGGAAAGAATTTCCATACTACTTTCCTGGCCTAGTCCAGCAAAGTAATGCACAAGCCAAGAATTACAAACTTCGTGTCTCCTTTTCACTACAATAATGCCTACATTTCCGAGCAATTGTTTGAGACAATTTCGTTTTCTCAAACAATTGTTTGAGAAAACGAATTTTATACAGTACGAACACGAAAATGTCTATCTCCTAGTGCGCAGAGGCGAGTGATGCCTGAAGCGTGTCTTGATGAAGTTTTGCCTTACCGAAAGTCACTTTACTCCACTCCAGCTCTTTTTTGACCACATCTAGCTTGGTTTGTACAGTTTGTGTTCAAGCTACACTTACCTTTCTGTTCTCAGCAGCAGCCTTATCCAGCTTCTCTTGTAACTTGTCTATCTCTGAGTGCGCAGAGTCAAGTGATGCTTGCAGCTTGTCTTGCTGTAGCTGTGCCTTGCCGAGCGTCGCTTGAGTTCGTTCTAGCTCTTCTCTAGCTTTGTCCAGTTCGGCTACAGCTTTGTCGCGTTCGGAATGTAAACGGCTTATTGAGGACTGGATTCTATACGAATGAAACGAACAAAATGTTGATATGTACTTATTTTGCAATTACACGCAATAATAATTTGTTTGAAATAATCTAATGATTTTGTCTTTAATTACAAATAATTGGTAGGTAATTTGATGGCAAATACTTGAGTTTTTTGCTATAACCCTTTACCTGTCCCTATAAATAAATCAATAGATAAACAATTGACCTGGGAGGAATTCCTCCCAGTAATAGGTAAGGGGTTATGTAGTCAAGAATCAATGTGGTTACTCGGCTCCACTTTGCTGCACCACGTATGACCTTTTTTTGAAAAAGATTTTCGGGACAGTAGAACTAAATCAAAAAAATATTAAGACGAAAAGTAACACTTACCGATCATACTCTTCTTTCAGGCTATCCTGTTCAGTTTGTGCATTTTCAAGCTTAGCCTTCAACCGGTACACCTCGCCCTGAGATTTCTCCAACTTATCCTGTAGAGCGCTGTTCTCAGAATGCGTCCTTTCCGCATCAGCTTGCGTTACCCTCAACTCTGCTTGACATCGCCTCAACTCTGCTGCAGACTTATCTGCCTTCTCTTGTACACGATCTAACTCCTGAGACGTAGTCAGTGTACTTCTACCGAACGTGGTCTGAGACCTTTCAAGCTCATGCTTCAATCTCTCGTTTTCTAGTTCGAGTCGTGCCAGACGTTGCTTTGCGGCTTCCCAATCAGCGCCAGATCTTCCAACTTCACTTGCAGCTTTATCTAACTCTGCTTTAGACTTTCCTAGTTCAGATTGAGAGCTCTCGAGTTTGGCTTCAAGTCTGTCTTTTTCTGCTTGTGCTCTTTCAAGTCTTGCTCCAAGTTTTTCAACCTCACTCTCTAGTGCGTGCAACTTCATCTTATACTCTGCTATTTCTCTTTCATGAAGCTCTCTTTCTTCGTTCTTTTCATGTTCAGCTCTGTCTCTTTGTTCTCTTAGTTGTTGGATTTGCTTTTCTTTATCTCCGATTACTTCTTCGAGTGAAGAAAGAGCGCCTTCAGAGGAACAGTGATGGGCTTGCATGGCATTCAATCTGGCTCTGGCCATATCAACTTGATTGTCTTTTTCTTTGAGGAGATCTTCAAGATTTTCGATCTGAAATGGACTTAAAATTTCAACAATATTTCTTAAGCTATGAAAATAGCAATAAAAAATTGAAAAACTTAAACAAAATTTAACAAAAAAACAAATACAGATTAATGATAATAAAATAAAGAACATACCTTGAACAAAACACGAACAAACGGAAAACATAAATGGGCCTGGCTTAGTGAGCTACGTCTGGGATTGACTAGCCAAACTAATTAGTGGAGGTAGAAGGAAAACTAAACTAAGTTCGTTATTGTAGCCCCACTGGCTTTACTAATTATCTGGCCTGTTTTAGTTATGTTTGTTTTTAATTGAAATCTATTAATCCCTAATATAAGCTCTGTGAGTTAACTAATAACGATATTAAATTTATTTACATATTATTTTGTTCGATGAATGTGTGTGTATTGAAATTTTAATCACTTCTAGGCCTTTCAAAATAACTAATTACTTATGTACTATTTCAGTACAAATTTGATTACATATAGTTAGATTAGTATTAAAGTTCGGTATCTCAAAATGAATCTTAGTTAATAAAATATCTATATCAGTAAATATTTTCAAAACAAAATGGAATTCTGAATATAGTGTCCATTCGATTGATGTCGAATGCCTAGATGTCGTGATTCGTGACACATTTTGCTTCGTCGACTAGGACACGATTGAGTGAACAATTTTACAGACATCAATCGCATTACTATCGAGTTGATTCAAATTGTCGTTGAAATATATACAACGTGGAAGTAACATAATCGTTATAAATCAAACCACGGGCTATACTAGATCACTATAGTGTAATGAAATAAATAATAATGAACTGGTTTGTCCCTTACACATTGTATTTTTAATTTCTAACCGTTGATAACATATTTCATGTAATTGGTTCCTTTTACCATTTTTGGCGGGAAAAATTGGAAGCTTTCTCAAACCGTTTGTTAACCTTTTTTTGTGTTTAATATTTTCTTCATATTATTTTTAGAAAATTAAAGACCCGGTCTTGGGAGATAACATTTAAAATAAAATGGTGCTCTGAAAATACAAACAAAATTTCCTAACTTAAATAAACACAAACACAAAATACAAAAATATCTATATTAACAAATAAACAACATATAAATACTAAAAATATAGTGGAATAGAATTAAAGCAATAAAGTTCACCATTGAGTTCTTATCGGAGAACATGTCAAATTAATGGTAGGTACTTTAATTAATTACTCATGGTGTAACTAAGTGGTCTGCCATCTTAATTAATTAAACCAATGTCATCGACCTCACTAGAGTTCAGACTTTTCAAACAATTAAATGACATGAGGTGCATGATAAATTTATAAGGATTTTTAAGATTTGCAATTTATTAAAACAGTACAAAAAAAAGTTAAACATGGAGAAATTATTCGCCCAAATGACATGAGATCAATATGAAAATCAAATTATAAATAAGAAAGTGTATTATATTGACCACCCCGCACTACCTAAATTCGATAAGACCGCCTTTTGCGTATTTTCTGTTTTTTAAGATTATGTGCTTATTAAATTTTGTATTGTATTAAATAGCTTAATAACAAAGTGACACTTTTTTCTGATTTTTCCATGGGCATTTACACTTCAATAGTGTAATAAATACATTTATAAATTATTGTATAATGTTACAGTACATAAAAAAATTTGATATATAAACAGTCTAGTTTAACTTTCCAAAACGCAAACTGCTTTGCTTGAATTTTAGTTAGATTCATTGAAGATAGACTAGGAATGCCAAACCACTCTATTTTCATTATGTCTATTTCCAAACAATGACACCGACAATAAAAAGAATTTAACACATTTCCCAAAAGAAACTAGCTTACTATAACAAATCAACAAATATAAACACAAGTAACAAAAAATAATAACTAAAAACAAAACAGGTACATAAATAATATCTCTCTTTTTCAGCTACTCCGCCACGCCGAAATATTTCTCATTCCCTTCCCCATAAGATTTACCTTTCGCTGCAGCACATTGATTTTCCGATCCTTTATCTCAGAATGGTCTCGGAATTCTGCCAACTCGTGCGCCGCCGCCAACGCAGCTGCCGTTTTCTTCTCCACCATCCTACTTTTCTCGTCTAAACGGGCCTTTAGTTCTTCAACCTGATGAGCAAACTGAAGTTAGTTCTCATTATTATCGGCTTGTTTGTCTATGTAACTACTTTCTAGATTAGGTTTCATGTTTTCATTGGGACTTCTTTATTTTTATTTATTTAACATTTTATTGTTCCAACGTAAAAAAATACATTAAACAAATGGCGGACTGAATGCTAAGAGCATTTTTTTATTATTATTTAAATATAATTTTAGCATAAAGTTGATACGGTATTGATGTACGGTTCGGAATGATGGTCAGTAAATAACGCACATCAGCAAAAACTTCACACAAACGAAATGAAGATGCTGCGATGGGCGGGAAGTATGACTCGACTAGACAAATCTGTAATACTTACCTACGCACGTGGTAGTTTTAAAGTTACCTCCATTAAGGAATAGGTTACAGAAAGTAGACTCCGAGGGTATGGCCATGTAATGCGAAGAGACGAACAACATGTAGTTAAGAAAGCTTTGTGCCTGTCTGTACGTAAGAGGGGCCCATGTCGCCCAGCTGCTACCTGGTGGACCAGTATAACGAAGCTATTAAAAGTGATTAGAACTACCCAACCCGACAACCCAGGACAGAATGACCTGGCGCCGAGTAACTATGAGACCCACTCCGCATAAAACGGGAAAGTGCTAGAACAAAGAAGAGTTGATAAGGTCATAGTTAATACGCATTAAACAGAGTAAATTTACAGTCGGTCGAAGCATACTCGAACAGTCAGTAGACGCAGTCCGTCAATTTAATCAACTTATGAGACCAATTATTGCAAATTCAATGATGACTAACAACGAGTGTTAGGGACACTTAAATTTTTTTACAGCCTATATCAGTCTACTGCTTTACTCTGGGCTGAAGGACTGAGGACTGGGCCGACTACTAGACTAAAGGCAATAAAGATGAAGATTTTTCCATAATCATCACGCTTAGCAGACGAGTTGGTGTAAGGACATGTAAGGGATATTTGTGTAGAAATATAGGTTTACTAACAGGAATCCTTTCAAAGTTTTATAAATTCCGATGCTCACATTGGCAATGAAAATAAATTGGTTCTTTGCCGGATAACTTTATAATACGATCTTCCTTAAAGCTGCTAGTTTAGATAAAGTTTACGGATATTGCGTAAAACTAATAAAATTTTAGTAATCTAATTTGAATACCTACCTAAAGTTTGGGATGTAAAGGCACTTATTTTTTATGTCCTTGCTGCAGTAGAACATTTTATGGATGTAATGATTTTAGAAGAAGAGGAAGACCCAAAGATTAAAGGACAGAATGCGAAAGGGATATGGGAAAAGTTGTTGATAGTATGACTGTTGATAGAGAGACATAGAGTGACAAGACATACTGCGCTGACCCCAGATAATGAAAAAAGATAAGAAAGATGATGACTATAGTAAAACATTTTAAAAATAGTTAATGTCCTCGATGAAAACATGAAAATTAAAGCAATATAAATCCACATTATGAACATTCAAACAATAAATCAGCCTTGCAGTTTTACTACAATTATTAAACGACACAAACGGGGAGAAGCAAAACTTAATTTCAAGTATAATGTGAATCCATCTACAGGCATTTGTAAATGTCTATCTGAAATTGTCTAGAAAGTAAACTTTTATCTGGTTTAGTACTGAGCCAGAATTTTTTAAATTTAACATAATTTGGAGGGGAGAACGCAAGATATTTCAAAAAGAAGCGTGGCTATTTTTACCTACACAATCATTCTCCTACAGATCTAAATTGAACCTTTTTAAGGTTCCGATGGCTTACCATCAAGTGGGCTGAATGTTTGTTTGTCAACTAGAACATAAACGCAATCATTGAAATTTTCAATTAAAGGTATTTTATTAAAATCAACAATTGTATTCAAAGTATTAACATTAGTTTCAGTCGTCCTTAAAATATCAAAAAAATTACGGAGACACAGTATTTGAGTTCCTTAGTATATCTAATTTAAAAAAAAACTATGCTTAAGATTTCTTTTAAAATTAGATATCTATTATAGGTGAGGATATTCTTTGATTTTTCAATGCACACCCACTTGAAGCTTTAATTTTTTTTGTTAAAATAGAGCTGTAGCAAAAAAGGAAAAATATTTCTGTGTTCTGTGCATAAATAAAACTGGGTGAATTTTACCGGTTTCAATTAAAGTTTTTAACTTTTCTTCTTTCTCTAAGATTATCAACTTATTATAATAAGTAGATAGTCATCTACCATAGTTATATTTTCCCTAATTTAAAGGTTTTTTTTTGCTACAAGATTTACTACAGCTCTATAAAATTTGATATAAGTACAGCAAACATCAGCTCAAGAACAACAGTTTAACATGTCCAATTAATTTGCAAAGTTTTATTGTATTTTTGTTATACAATTCTGTTATGCTTGAGATGCCGTTTACTTTAATTTCATTTAAAGGTAACTTACATCAGTTTGCAGCATGCTGTAGTGCTCCTCTTTAGCGCAGAGAGACTCCTTGAGGACAGCGATGTGGCGCTGGTAGTCCTGGTGTTGCTCTTCCAAGGCCTTCATCTTCGCCGCCATCGCCAGGATCTCCTGGTCCCGCCTCTGGATCTCCAGCCGGAACTCGTCCAACTGAAGATCATTCCACCATCCATCCCAAAGTCGGTATAGAATTAGATCAATCCAAAACACACATTAGAACACACAGTTCCCACAGTAAAAAAGAAACTATCTACTTAGGCAAAAGTGATGGCGAAAATGATATTGATGTTAAAAATTTAATCTACGTTAGTAATGACTTCAGAAGTGATGTTAGTACCGTATGAAAGCGTATAGCTTACGTATGTATAAAATGGCTTACATACGAAATGTCTCAGCACCGTAGTGTGACTTAATTTAGTGCCTTGGAAGACATTTCGACATCCTCTCTCACGCTCATTTATCCATGCATTACAATTTTCACGAATTTCATTTACGTCTTAAATGTTAATAGTACCGAAAGAACCAATTCGTCAATAACAATGGACACTTATCGCTGGAAAACTTTCTAGACTAAATACTAAATATATGGTAAGACTGAGTCGTGAGCGACGGTAGAAAGTTTTCCAGACCTCAATATCTAAGAGTACCAAAAGTTGGACAGAAATATGGTCGATGCACGGGCGCCTATGTTGTGATACATTTACTACCGTTACTGTGAAGAAGACGATGAGACATGAGTCTACATGAGCCGGGTCGTGATGAGCTATATGACGGGTGGCGGACCAAGCTGACGGAATGATGCGCGATCACACCGAAAGCACAACATGATCAAATAAACTCGAAGGATTCAATAAACGTACTCGAAGATTTCATTCGATGCATACGACCTCAACAGTCTTTATTTTTAACAGTCTATCGATAATCATCAATTTTGGTGTCAACGTAATCAATCTCACATGTTTCATCTAACCATACAATTACATCTAAATTTATATATTCGCTTCTAAGGCCCTATTTAACAAAAATATTTCAATCGACATCTTTCAAGAATATAATTCCTCTTATTTTAATAAAAATAGCTTTAACAACGAACAAGTTTACACAAAAATATTACGAGTCAACATTCGGCGACGACTTCGGCTAAGGTCGGACTTAAAGCGAGAAATTGACACGGTAACTCGTAGACGGAGTCACAGAGTGGTGGCACTATAGTAGGGCGAGAGCCTGGCGTGCGGGGCGCGCAGGGCGGGGCGAGGGGCGCGCGCGGGGGGCGCGCTCGTGCGCCCGTCCTTCATCACGCGCACGTCGTTCAGCAGAAAACTTACTTGTCTCTTGAAGGGAGGTTCACAGGCTTTATCGAAAAGCGAGGCGTGGGAGGGCGCGAGGGAGGGCGGCGGCGGCGACACAAGCGCGGCCAGCTCGCCTTCGAGCAACGCGACCTGCCGCTCCAGCGTGGCGATGCGCGCTTCCTTGGTCTCCAGCACGGCGGTGAGCGTGGCGCCCGCGCTGCCGCCGGGCAGCCCGGCCGCGGCCAGCGCGCGCTCCAGCTGCGTCTGCAGCGCCCGCAGCGTGTCCGCCGTCGCCTTGAGCTCCTGCCAGTCACGAGCACGGTCAGCCGCCGCCGCCGCCCCCGCCCGACGGCGGCACGCAACATACGAGTACAACCTACCTACAACAGGCGACGCGTCTCGTCCACGCCTCGCTGGGGCTGCAGAATGGAGACCGCTTCCCGCCAATTTAACCGGGAATTGCTGCTGAGGTTACGAGCTTCGGCCATCGAGACTTCAGGGTTATTAAATCGAACGCCATCTCTTGAAAAGACTGCTTCGTTAGCTTAAAATTAATGAACGTGATCGAGTGGTTCTCAGTTTCAATACTGATAGGCCACTAAAGGGTTGATAGTTGTGTTTTATTATGTTCAAATCAACGCTTTGGTTGATCGATCTTCAAAATAGGATTCGAGACTTTGCCTCGTATGAAAGGAAATTACACACCCTGAATTAATTCGAGATCAATTTGGCCACGCTGTGGTAACTCCGCGGTAAATTGTTGGGACGCGGGCTCCAGACCCGTTCCTATCAACGATCCTTTAGAACATGACGTCAATGAAAGAGACGAGAGATCGTCGTGACGACGCAGCCCCAGATGAAGGCGGTAAAAAGAAAATTTTGCATCTAAAATGATTGCTCAACTTAATGTCCAATAACAAAATTACGAGACGGTCTTCTCTAAGATTGTGACGGGGACATGATGAGCGGCTAAACATGCAATGTCGTGATCGTTGTGTCGTGTCGTCAGATTTTGGTGTTTGGCCGAATTGGAGATTTATTTTCGTAAAATTTTGGATTGAATTTTGTTTGTCTCGACGTGTGAGTTGAAGGGGGAAGTAAAAAAATGGAGAAGTGCTTAAGGGACAAGCTCGACAGTGTTACAGAGGCTTAAGACCGTGGAGTGAAAGCAAGAGTTGGTTACAGTCGTGAAGGCAACGAGTGTTGGTCAACACATAAAGGCATCGCGACAGTCACATTCGGCTTAATCAAATGAATGAAATGAAACTATCAAGATCAGCTCTAACAGAAACAGTGACGATGATGAAGGTATCACAAAATAAAACGCCCATGTGATTTATAACTAGTAATTTAAGGAAGCAAAGTGACGTGCAGCTACCACGACTACAAGTGTAGGAGACATTACGCATTAAGACAAAGTTTCCAATATAAAGCTGATTTGGATTTAATATTACAGCTGAATTAAAATAAAGATAAAAATATAATCTTTATTTTTTGTTTTTTATTGTATAAAAGTGATAAAGTACAAACACGATTTGTTAATTTTCTGCTACTTTAGTTCAATTGTAAAAATTTTAATATAAGTCTTGCAATTTCCTTGTTACCTGACAACATTTCTGTTACATTGGAAACTTTGTTTTAAATAAAAACATGCGACATCACAATTATTTTAATTAATATTACAAATATTTCAATAATTACCTGTTTTTGCGCCATCGCTTGCATTTGTTGGAACATTTGCCTTTCTTCTTCTTTCCCTGAAATGTATTTTAGGTTTTATTTTCCTTATCAATATTTTTTTCTTATTTACTTGTATGTTTGTTTTTCGTGTGTAAGTTCCTATCTATTAAATTGTTTTTTGTTTGTATTAAATAATCCGTATGGTTTCCGGCCGAGTATAATAGGGCCACTCCAAGGCTCCCGTGGATGTCGTAGAAGGCAACTTAGGGAATACAAGCTAAGCAAAGCTTATAAATATCAATGAGGCCAGCGTGGAGAGTGTAGGCCAAGTCCTCTGGCTGCTCTGGCCAAATATGGCTCTGGTAGTACAGAGAGGGTCGTGATCCTGCAGTGGAGACAAAAAGACCTGATGATGATGAAATAGTTTTGTCAACTTAGTCATATTTGAGAATAGTCAGAATTTGAAAATTTCATAGGTACCTAAATATATAAATGAAAAAAAAATATTGACACCTAGAGTCCGTACATATAAAAATGTGATTTGTTTATGTTACTAACAAGCTGTATGCAGTGAGATCATATTCGTTTAGAAACTCAATTCCATACGTGCCACTACTGCAAATGTTTAGACTTGCAGTCCTAACAATGTTTGTTATTTTAGTTAAATTTGAACCTCAAACATTACCTCGTTTTTGTCACAGGAGATTTGAAAACTTGTTGACTCCAAACCTCATTTCGAATACATTCGGATATCTTAGAGATATATTAAATAGAGTAGATGGAAACAGACATTTAATAGATGATATCGAAAATATGTGAAACAACGTCTTAAGACATTTGTTATGGCACAACGGGCTTATAAAATAAAAAAAAGAAAATAAAGAGACAAATAAAAGATTAAGTGTATAAGCAACACATACCCATTCCCTTATTTTGCAGCATTTCGAGCAACTTTTTGATGCTTTCATCTCTCGCTTGCAACGTTTGCTTCTGTGTTTCGATCCTCAGTTCCAGTTCCTGGTTAAAGGAAGATATCATCATTACTTTCAAAATCTATGTCGTCCTACATATTAATAGCTATAAATGGAAAGTTCAGCTTTAATATTTTTCTCATTATATATACTTTCTTAGTTTTAGGTATTGGCATAAAAACTTTTTCCATCTTATAGTGTTAATTTCTAAGAGGATAGTATTATGCATTTTTTGTTTGAAAATCTTAACATAATGTTCAACTTCATCTCATTTTTACTTTGTTGGAAATGCTTTCTCAAAGCTTATTTATACAGGGCAATTTTCTTGTCTGATGCATACAATTCAATTGCAGTAATAGATGACTTGCATAGTCTAATCAAAGAGTCAATCATAAAAACAATTAATTGCTTCAATTAAACTGCATGCAACAGGCAATAAACTTGCACTGTGAACTATGGGGTTATTTGCAGCTGCATCAAAATTATCTTCACGCCACATACTTTTTTAATGTCCCTAGTATAGTAGTAGTTCCTAGATACATATCGTATCGCTTACTTACACTGCTAATGTTAGTTTTCTATAGTCAGTGCCATCGTTTGCTGCTTGTATTTTCATTTTCAAATATATTTTTAGACTAATAAATTATCGTCATCTCGTTCACCTTTATAGTGTCCCTCAATATCGCTATTTCTCTTTGCAGATGTTCGTTCTCTGCGAACAGTGCCTCCAGTTGCTGCTGCAGCTCGGGAGCAGGCTGTCTCATGCGAAGTCTTAGTTCCTCTTCTAGTTGGCGTACGAGCATTGCTTGTTTCTGTAAAGAAAATAAATTGTTAAATAGTGTCAGACAAATCTACCTTCATACATTTTATTTTTTTTGCTTTATATTCTTTTCCATGCTGGTGTTTGAGAAAAAAATAAACTTAGGATGAACCAGCTGTTTAGAGGTGAAAATATGCAGCTTCCAACCAATAATCGTTTCGTTTGTTTAAGCGTGAAAGGTGTGATGACAATTGGGCCGCATATAAAAAGGCGCGGAATCGGTGCAATAACATGGTAAGAGCAGCCAAGCGCAAGTACTTCTGTGATAATTTAATAGACACTTCTTCGGCCAACATATGGAAGTTTCTTCGTTCTCTTAACCTCGGTAAAAATCCTACCAATTCTTTTTCCACTTCTTTTTCACCTAATGATTTTAATAATCACTTTTCTTCGACTAGTACTCTTGATCCTACTGTTAAATTAGCGACTATTTCTAGAATTTCTTCCATGGCTAAACCTTCTATTGACCCTTTTACTTTTTCTCCAACGACTGAAGACGACATTCGGGAAATTATTCTTGCTATTAAATCCAAAGCAGTTGGATGTGATGATGTGAGTTAAGAAATGATAACAAATATTTTAACTGTAATTCTCCCGATTTTGACTCACATCATAAATTTCTCATTGGCTACTGGAACCTTTCCATCTCTCTGGAAGAAAGCATTTGTAATTCCTCTCCCTAAAGTTTCCACTCCTACTCTCTTGAATAATTTTAGGCCTATATCTATACTTCCTTTTTTGTCAAAAATATTAGAAGCTGTAGTTCACGCTCAAGTGTCTTCCTATATCTTTTCCAACTCCCTCCTTACACCCTTTCAATCTGGTTTTCGTCCCGGACACAGTACTGCTACTGCTCTTCTCAAAGTCACCGAGGATATTCGGTTGGGCATGGAGAATACGTTGGTCACCATTTTAGTTCTCATTGACTTTTCCAATGCTTTCAATATGGTGGATCACGATATTCTGCTTGCTATCCTTGAGCATCTTCAATTCTCGTCTTCAGTCATGGATTGGTTTTCTGAATATCTACGTAACCGACAACAAGCTGTTCGCTTGGATCGGGAATTTTCGAACTGGAAGGATCTGTCCAATGGTGTACCTCAAGGCGGTATTCTTTCACCTTTACTTTTCTCTCTTTTTATAAACCTTCTTTCTAATTCCATTGGCTGTTCTTACCATTTTTATGCAGACGACTTGCAAATATATGCACAGTCATCAGTCGATGATATTGAGTCAGGTGTAGCGAGCGTAAACGCGGCTTTGTCAGCTATTTTAACTTGGTCAAATGAATTCGGAATCAAGGTAAATACCACTAAGTGCCAAGCTATACTAGTAGGTAGTTCGAGACAAATCGCTCAGCTTGACTTTAATACTGTCGCCCCTGTCACATTTAATAATTGTACTATCCCCTACTGTAAAGCTGTAAAGAATCTTGGCTTCTATATTGATTCTACACTTAACTGGACCACTCAGGTGGTTGAAGTCAGTCGTTCTGTCACTGTAGCTCTTCAACAGCTTAACCGTCTAAGAAACTTTCTACCATTTAAAACGAAGATACTGTTAGTCCAAACATTAATATTCCCTATAATTGATTACGCTGATGTGTGTTACCCAGATTTCAATGTCGATTTTCTTAATAAGCTTGATCGTCTCATTAACAATTGTATTCGTTTCATTTTCTGTCTTCGCAAATATGATCACATATCATCTTTCCGATCTGAGCTTAAATGGCTTCTTATTCGTGAACGCAGACAAATGCGAATTCTCTGCACACTTTTTGCAATTCTCTTTAATCCAAATTCTCCGGAATATCTAAAAAGCAAATTTCAATTTCTTTCTGACAGTCATGATCGGCAACTTCGTTCGGCAGACTCTCGTCTCCTTTTCATTCCTTTACATCGCACAAACTTTATGGCTAACTCTTTTACCCTACAAGCTTCACGGCTCTGGAATGCTTTACCCGTTGATATCAAAGAAATTTCCACTAAATTTTCTTTTAAAAGAAGAGTACATTCTCATCTTTTAAATTAGCTTTTTTTTTTAATAGGATCTAACACCGTCGTCATCATCAGTGTTGGTATGTAGTGTATGTATGTGTATTTGTGTATTATATATGTATGTTATATATGTATGTATCTGTAATATTCTAATGTAAGGTATATATTATAAGACATATTATATGGTATATATGGTATATGACTGCCTCCGTGGTCCAGTGGTCAAGGCGTTCGCCTTGTGACCCGGAGGTCATGGGTTCGATTCCCACTGGGAAGCATACTTTGTGAAAAGTTGTTTCCGGTCTGGATAGGAAATTGCAGGCTTGAATCACCTGATTATCCGAAAAGAAAGATGATTCCGTGTTTCGGAAGGCACGTAAAACTGGGGGTCCCGAACGCCACCTAGCGTTTGACCATCAAACTATCCAAGGATCGGTTCCTGGTTTGCCCTTTGGGTTGTGGAGGTCAGATGGCAGTCGCTCTGTGTAAAAACCAGAAACCTCGTCAAATCTCCTTGGTTAGGTAGCGGACCCCGGGCTCTGAAGCGTTACTGCTGAGGATGCAACCGGGAATACGCTCGGATGATGATGATATTATATGGTATATATCTATTATACTATATGTATATTAAATGTAAGTATATTGTGTTGTAAATTTATTGTTTTATTTTTTACGCCGCAACCATTTTTCTGTTTTTCCCTATGGTTGACTGGGAGAGAACGCTTTTAGCGTTAAGTCCGCCAATTGTAAACAATTTTTAATTGTGGATCAATAAAGTTTTATGAATGAATGAATGAATATTCCTTTTATTTGCCAAAATTACTCCTTAGCCATTATTCATCCCGAGAAATATTTGACAGAGGCAGAATTTGTTTTTTAAACATTCTTCAAGACCTAGATAGACTTTGATTTTATTGGCGTAGGTACCGTCGTGCCGCGTCTCAAGCTGAGTTTCAAAAACCAGTATAAACCGGTTTGATAAATGCGCGGGTCGTGCCGTGCCTCAGGCCGATATCTCACCTACACGATCTGTGTGCACTTACACATGCAAAGCTGAATTTACGTTTCGAGAGCTGTATCTATTTACCTACATTTAAAAGCCAAGCTCAGTCATTGTATGGAAAGAGAAAGCACAAACAAAGTAAAGATTTTTGGCAGGGATAATGGAGTGGTTTTCCATTTCCTTCTTCATACTCTAGTTAACTTAATAGTCATTATTAGCATGAATTAAACGGGTTTCTCACTTTGATAGTCAACTACTAGCCGACATGTCTTACTTATCCACTATTATTTGCTGCTGAATGGCAAGATAAATAACCCACTGGCTTTATCGCGGTGTTGTTTTTACGTTCCCTAGCTGTGTGTTCAGGCAGTGGCGTGACAGGCTGCTGCGCGCGCCGCCCGCGGTAAGTTCGTACACTGCTTGGTACGCGCCCACTAACCAAGCTGTTACTTTGCTCAACGCCTTGATTGCTCGAATGCCAAATACAGACATTTTTAGGACAATTTTAAAAAAATTGTTAATATTTGTAATTGTTATTTTTCCATTTAGTGATATGTATTAGTGATAAGTTTTTGACTCACGTGCACGTTTTGGGTAGCTGTAAGTGCACGGGGTAATTTTTATCAATAAAGAATAAGAATAAGGATGTTTCGACCGGAAAAAATCTGCGAGCTGAGTTTATTCGTCATATTCGCCCTGATGAGGTGGAAATATGTCAGCCAGTAGCTGACTCTCTACGTGAGTAACCCGTTTAATTCATGTTCATAATGTCTGTGTCTCACGTATAGGTTTAATCAAATAACTTAATTGTAAAAGTTTTCTCACGATGTTTTCCTTCATCGGAAGCCTGTAATGGTTGTTGAAAGTTACCGTACATGGGCCCAGGTATGGCACTTCATAGAAGCGGTGTATCATTTAATATGCCAACTACTACACATAAGTATTCATCCGTACATACGTCAATATCATGATTGTGTGTTCGCCCCCCAACACCCTCGACAAGGGAACGGAAGAGAGATGCGGGGACGGGGAACGGGGACGCATATTGCGCGGGACCCTAGGAGTTTCCATTCTGTATTGTAATACCTACATTAATTCTGTGACATGGGTACAAACTCACAGGTATACGTTGCACCTGGTGAGCATTGAACTCGTTCCTCACAGACACAGCAAGTTCCTCAACCGATTCTACTAGTATATGCTAGTAGTTTGTTTGTTTTTTGTAAGTTTAAGTGGCCAAAACAACTAACTATTCAAGCAGCCTCAAGGCATCTGACATAGCTTGACGACTACCATCATACAATGATGACAGCTGGTACTAACGGCTTATACGCGCCTTCCGAAGCATGAAGAAGCTTGAGAGTTGTTTAATCATAATCATAATCATAATCTCTTTATTTGCATAAATGTAGGTACATAATATGGTACAAATTATTTAAAAGTGCCAGTACATTTTGCCTCTGTAAGGCGTGCAAAAAATTATAAAATAAAAGTTAAAGTTAAATTATCAAAAGTTAATTGTCAAAAATAATAAATTTTAAACAAGTAATAATTAATAAATGTCAAAGAATCATAATTAAAAAATCAAATTAACAAATAGAAAAACAGAACGAAATAACAACAAATTAACAAATTCATCAATCTAATCTAAAAATCTGTAGTTTTTAATTTGTCAGATATAAACTCCTCTAGGCCATAATAACATTTATTAATTAACATTTGTTTCAATTTAAATTTGAATTGCCTAGTGCTAAGTTCTTTTAAAGAGTCTGGTAATTTATTATACAATTTTGGACCTAAAATATATATTGTTCTATCATAGCTGGCCATATTTGAGATTTGTTGTGGATGTATTTGAACTTTATTTCTAGTGGCTCTAGGGTGTCTGTTAACAATTTGAATAAATTTATCTAGGTTTTTTTTTCACATATAGGCACGCTTCTAGTATATATAATGAAAACAATGTCAATATCTTTAGCTTCTTAAAATAAGGAACGCAACTCTCTGTTTGTCTCAGCCCAAACATAGCTCTTACACATTTTTTTTGCATTCTAAAAAGCGGTAGTATGTGTACATTAGCAGCATTACCCCAATGTAATATGCCGTATCTTAGGATGGAGACAACATTGGCATGATATGCACATAAAGCTGTTTTCTGTGACACTGTTTTAGTTATAGTTCTTAGGACGTATACACATTTGCTTAATTTAGAAATTAAATTGTCTATATGTGGCTTCCAACATAAGTAATGGTCAAGGATAATACCTAAAAACTTAAATTCTTTGACGAACTCAATTTTTGTCTTATCAAATTGAACTAAGATATTATTTGGTTTACTTTGTGGAACATGGAATTGTATACCCTTTGTTTTTTCAAGATTCACTATCAATTTGTTTGTACGTAGCCAGTTAATAGTTTCATAAAGTGCATTATTACAATTTTTTTCATGGTCATCTATTTTTACATCACTAATTAGCACAGTTGAGTCATCAGCATACAATACCATTTTTTGGCTAACATGTTCCGGCATGTCATTAATGTAAATCAGGAACAGAAGGGGTCCTAATATACTACCCTGAGGAACGCCACTTTTGACCGTCTTTAAATCTGATTTAGCAATGGTTTCAACATACTTGTCATTTATGTAGGTCACATAAGTTAATTGTTTCCGATTTTGCAGATATGATTTGATAAGATCATGTGCCGGTCCTCGTATGCCATATGCGTACAGTTTATTAAGCAATGTTATATGGCAAACAAAATCGAACGCCTTCGTCATATCCATAAATAAAGATGTTATTGGACGTCGATTATTCATACAATCTGTAATAGTATTCAATAAATCATCTATGGCATTGTGAGTAGATTTATTTTTTTGGAAACCATGCTGTTGTTTTGCTATTATTTTATATTTTGTAAAAAAACTATACATATAGAATGTCATATATAACTCTTTCAAATATTTTAGAAAGAACTGGTATCAGAGCTATAGGGCGATAATTATCACAATTTTGTTTACTTCCTTTTTTATGCATTGGTTTAATCACTTATAATACCACAAGAGCTTCAAAATTATCGGGTATTTCCCGATAGGTTCGTTGCAAACAAATGAAGGAGTCAAGTTTTTCAGGTTAAAAAATCACGAGCGCGAAGCGCGAGTGATTTTTCCTGAAAAACTTGACGACTTTATTTGTTTGCAGGGAACCTTGAGGGAAATGCCAGATAATTTTGAAGCTCGTGGGGTATTCGGGGGATTATTTTTCCGTCCCAAATGTCGGCCAATAGAATTGCACCATGAGATGAAATGAACAGTTAACAAATAAGAATTTCATAATTTCATGCAAAATCTCCAATTTTCACAATTGAATTCAACCTGTCAGTTTGACGTGTGGTTAATTTGACTGGATTATGTTTTGTTTTTTATATATAGCAACTACCAGAGAAAATAATCAAAAAATTATCAGTATAATACCATGTAGGTTGTACCTCGTGACGTCGAATGGTGCAATTCTATTGGTCGATATTTGGGACGGAAAAATAATCACCGTTATTTTTAACTTGTTTGGGTATTATGCCTTTGTGCGGAGCTGCGGACCCATCCAAATGCAGCCTACGCCCGGTATTACTTTACTTGCGAAAGTGCTAGTAATGCGGACTCCCACTGGGTCACCGAACTCTTCAAGACCTGCTAGTAAGTAGACCTAATAGAGACCAAACGGAAGAAAGGAAAATTTTAATTTCTGAAACATGAAGCCTGAAAATTTGCCAGATTTCCCTGTGAAAGTTGAAGTTCTATAAATAGTACAATTACATCAGGAGCTGAAGAGATTACGACAAGGAAGTTTTGAGGGAGTTTTAAGAAAGTTCCTTCAAAACAGACGCCAACTTCTTCAACTCGCGACGTCGGAATCCGTAATGAAATTCTACTGGAATTGTAATTTTTCACTTAAAAAGTTGTCAATGTCACAATGATGAGAATGTTAATTACAGCTTGATTAAAACGCACTATGAATGTGTTGTTTTTAACCCCCAACAACTCTTTTGACGACCTCCGTGGCGTAGTGGTCACCATGCTAGTCCGTCACCCAGAGGTTCCGGCTTCGATCCTTGCTCAGGGCAAGTTCGCCTTTTTTTAAATTTTCCTGGTTCTTGGATGTTTATCTATATATGTATTTGTTATAAAATATAGTATCGTTGAGTTAGTATCCCATAACACAAGTCTCGAACTTTTACTTCGGGGCTAGCTCAATCAGTGTAATTTGTCCGTATATTATATTTATTTAACGAAAAAGAGGTGTATAAATTTGACGCTTATGTCTATCTGTCTATCTTTCTGTCTGTGGCATCGTAGCGCTCACCCCCCAAGACCCTGAAAATATTTTGACCAAGAGCTTGAAAATATTTTTTTTTTAAATAGTACTGGTCTGAGAGAAAAGAAAACTAAGAATGTACCAGCTGCTTCTCTTCACGCGCAGATTGTAGAAACCGATCGTGGGATGGGCGAAAATTCGAATCATGTTAATGGGCGATGCGGCTAGCAACCCATTACTATTTTGATTCCTTTTCATTTGCGGGGACATACGTGCATCGAGCCTAGTGGCCATTTACTACTGAGGAGCGGCGAGTGCGCGTATATTTACGTGTGCTACTAGTGCAGCGGCCGTTCGCCTCAACATCAAATTAGCGACTGGCGCTGAGTTTTTTTTTTTTGAAATGACATGCGTAGATTGCCTCTGACGGCATTTCCTACTTCACCGGACAAGGTTTGAGGAGCGGGCCAGAGGCCCGGCTTCCTATATTTATATACTACTAGCAGCAGCGCAAAGTGCTCCAAACTGCGTTACTTTTCTCCGGATTCACTTCGATACGCCACTTCCTGAACCACTCGCCTAGTGCTTCGACAGCGCACTGGAGTCGGTTGCCTATTATCTGCACCATGGTGGCGGGCTGTGTCGTCGGCGAAGAGGGCCAACTCCACGCCTTTGGTACGCGGAACGTCACTGGTGTACAGTGAGGAGAGAGGGGAGAGAGGACGGAGCCTTGCGGAACTCCGGCTCTTATGGGGCGGGGCCGTGAGAGGCATCCCTCATATCTGTAGCGAAATGTGCGATTCGACAGGAAGTTTCGGATGATGTGCACAAACCTGTCTGGTAGTCCCATGTTTGCAAGCTTGTAAAGCAAGCCTGCATACCAGACCTTGTCGAACGCTTTCGCGACGTCAAAGAAGAGGGCCCCTGTGCGGCGGCCCCATCGTCGAAATTTGAGGATGTGCTCCGTGAAGCGGTGCGCTTGGTGGACGGATGAGTGCTTGGCGCGGAATCCAAACTGCTCATCGGGGATGAGTGGTCTCTCAGATAACTGAAGGTATTCTCTGAGGCGTATCGCAATAATCGTTTCGTATATCTTCCCCATACAGCTCAGGAGGCTGATGGGTCGATATGCTGTCGGGTTTTTGAGATCTTTGCCTGGCTTAGGAATGCCAATGACGGTTGTATGTTTCCAGGCGTCTGGGAACGTGCAATTGGCGAGGCAGGCGTTGAGTATACTGACTAGGAGGAGGAGAAGGGTTTGTGGTAGACGTTTTAGGACGCCGGTGGATATCCCGTCGGCACCGAGTGTTTTTCGGGGTTTGAGGGAGTTGATGATCAATTGAACTTCTTCAACCGTCCTCGGTGTTAGACTAGCGCTGTGAAGCTGCGAAACGTATTTATATGAACGCGTTCTGTGAGATGATTGGTGGAGATTATTGTATGATAGTTACTGTAGCAAACCAAAATTTTGTATATAAAAAGAAATGTGGTGTCGTGGGACACCAGGTAGGAACTAAGTTCCTTCGGCTAATGTAGAATCGACACAATTTGCAAAAGAATTGTGTATACGACTGTCGCGCCTGCGCACGTCTCATTTAACGGTTTTATTTAACGAGGTCATCCTTACGGTTTTTCTATCACATTTTTTTCAGTTCGGTCGCGCAGCAAAATCCCTATCTCCTCCAAGCCTGCCGTAAGGAACTTAGTTCCAAAAATAGTCTCAATATAAAGGAAATCATTCCTTTCCATTCTGTCTACTGGTCTTTGACTTACCTTCCAATACTTAGTAGTGGTAAATCCTATACCTTTCTCGCCCACCATCACGCTAAAAGTGGCCTTTGAGGGTTTTGCGACCCTAGGCTTTGTCCCAAAAATGCTCTGTCTGCCCCGTTTGGGATAAAGACGTGATATTATGTATGTAAGTATGTAAAATAGTTATGGGTTGCTAGCCCCATCGCTTCATTATTAACATGATTCGCATTTTCGCAAATGATTTCAAAGTTCTATCATAAGCCAATTGATTTACAAAACAATTTTATCACGTCACGTGACTGCTTCGATTTGCGCAATAAGTACATTCATTCAAGTTTTTGAAAATGGTGGACGGAACAACCTCTAAAAACATTTATAAGCACCATTATCCCCTTTTAACTTAACGTAGAGGTCAAAAAATTAACATTAATGACAACCCTATAAAAGTTAGCTCGTGGTAAAAATAGCTCTGTACACTGCATATAAAACGCTTTTTACCGCCGGATCAGCGAGCTTTACGAGCGGGGTCGTAAAAATGATCTCCAGTCCTCTGATTGGGATTCTTAAAGGTTGGGTAATATGTCCACATTATTTGTGATAACACTCAGTGGCGGATTTACAAATTTGCCGCTAGTAGGCTATTCAATTTTTGCCGCCACTACTGACCTTTGAAATTCAATACGCTAGTTTAGTTTAAGGTTATTTTTGTAACTCAGGATTTAGTGAAAAAACAGCAGCATATACTAATTATAAGGTGAAGAAAGGTATGCCTTGAAAATACATAGGTATACCAAATAATGAGCAGTCGGTGAACGTTGTTTTTGTTAAATATTGTTTACTGCACTTATGATTTAAAAACGATGCAAACAATGTTGACAATGAAATTATTATAATTAAATGTTACATTGCCTTTTTGCGAGATTTTAAATTCGCAAAATCATTAATTATTTCGTCGTATGAATTATTGTTCATTAGTTCTGACTCTATGTACAAAAGAGATAAGGCGTTAAGCTTTTCTTGACTTAAAGAAGATCTTAGATAGTTTTTTCCCCGCTTCAAGCAAAAAAAGCTTCGCTCACCTGAACAATTTGTCACTGGTGTACATAGAGCCATGCGAAGTGCTATATCCAAGTTTGGATAAATGTTTTCCAAATTTTATATTACACATAATTACATTTTTATAGTTTAAAGTAGTACCCATTCAATTTAAAAATGGTTTAAAGTTACAAAATTTAAATTGTAATTAATATTGAAACGCTATTGGAATTTAGAAGTTCATGATCGCATAAGTACCTTTATTTTACAGTGCGTTTAATAATCTTTTATATACCGATTGCGGACGTAAGAGTCCAGTATACTGTGCATTACTAAAATATTAAAATGTTTGTTACTCGTTTCTTTGCGTAGGTATATGATAATGACTATATCAATGTTTTTTTTCTGTAAGATAAAAAAAAATTGGGCGAAATTTGCCGCCACCTAAAATCTACCGCCCTAGGCTTCAGTCTACTCAGCCTATTGGTAAATCCGCCACTGATCACGTTGTAATAATGTTACAATAAAACTCATCCTTCATGTTCCCGTTTACCTACTTTTTCCATTTCATACTGTCCATCTGTCTAAAAATAATTTCATTTTTGAATTCAATTTTAGATTCCTTCCTCATCATTCTATTCATTCCACTACCATTTCTCGAGCTGATTTCATCTATATCAGTATTGTAAATTTATATATATCAGTATTGTAAAGTTATAATAAATAAAATAACTCTGCTGTCTATTTCTCTCCAGCTCTCCACTACGTACCTTACCTACCTCTTCATGTAGGAGCTCCAACTGCCCCAGCTAGTCTGTGGCTACACTGGCTACCTACCTACTAGGAGTTCCTACAACGTAACACTTGGAAATGCACTTGTAGCGCTATATGTTAGTGCTTAGTCCTTTAGTCGCCTCTTACGACATCCACAGGCATAAACGCAGTTGTCGCTGTACGCTAAACCGTCGTATTAAAAAGTTGTTTGGTTTTTTGTTTGTTAAATTTTATTGTACACATAAATACAATTTAAGGGGCTACCTGAATTTTTCGATGTTCAGTGCTGCCCCCCATTTGAAAGGAAACGGAGATATCATTTAAAATTTTGTCTTGACCCTAGATAACCCTTAAACCATTTCATGAACTACTGTTTATAGTTTTAAGTGAGAAAGCTTTTCACGTTTTTTTCGTTTTCGATACTAAAATTTCGTTTTAAACACTATCATATTAATACGTCGATTTTTTCTACGAGTTTCAAGCATTAGTCCCTTTGGAAAAGTTGTTCATATTGACGGTCTGAGTTGCTCCTACAAGGATCGGACAGGGTTTTGTTACATATTGTTTAAACAAGAGGCGTGAGTTCGAATATCACTCGTGGCAAAAAAATGTTCTGATATTTTTCCGAGCATTTTTTTGCTATTAAAATCTTGAAAATACAACTGTCATAAGTTATTTTCTGCTAGTAACTACTATTTTTAACCCCCGACAAAAAGGGTGGGTGTTATAAATATGACGCTAATATCTGTCTGTGGCATCGTAGCTCACGAACGGGTGGATCGATTTCGATGCGGATTTTTTCCGTGAAACGGTAGACCTGCCTTGTTTTATGGATCAGAATGTTGGGCATTGAAAAATTGTAAAAGTGGTGCCAATAGTTAAAAAGTTAAAAAGCCATCGCCTGACCTGGTATCGCCACGTAATGAGAAGGGATGCCGAACACCTGCCAAAAAAATGTTTGACTTGAAAGTAGATGGGTATAGAGGAAGGGGAAGACCGAGAAAGACGTGGGAAGAATGCGTGAGATCGGATATGGGGGAACGGGGGCTTAGCACAGAGATGGCGAAGGATAGAAAATTATGGAAAGAGTTGACATACAGAGCCGACCCCAACTATGAAAAAGGCGAGAATAAGAAGAAGAAAAAGAAGGTGCGGTATTGGTCAAAATCGGTTCAGCAGTTTAAAAGTAAATGGGGTTAACGCTTAAAAGTTGGGTTTTTTAATTTACCTGGCAAATAAAAGATGGCGCTACGAATTTCAATAGTTCTGCAACTCATCACTAGATGGTGTCGTTGGAAGATTTTTAATTTGCCTGGCAAATAAACTAGTTTAAAGTTATTTTCCGATAGTTTGCATTCAATACCTAGTTTGCATTCAATTCCATTTTCACGGAAACACGAGTAACACAGGATACAAAAGCTTTCCATGAAATACCGACCGACAAAGTAGCGCTATGTTCAATATTAGTTTTGTGAGAGTTCCTCCCTCCGTTCGATCGTTTATATTACATTAACCTCTGTACTATGTTGTTTGTATGTATTACTTATTCTCGAATTACGTCGAGGTATGTTACCTACGTTACGATAATGTTATTCCTAAACTGTTTACGAAACTTCTTTGTTTTAGCGACAGAATAAATCATGAATGATTAAATGTTTTGTTTATTTTTTGCACTTAAGGCGGCCCTTCCCGGCCGCTCTGTTTTCAACGCGAGCATAGTTTGAAAAGCTTAGTGTTTCATCCAGGGCATTGCTAGAAAAAGAAGCAAACCAAAAAGAGAGAGATAGCGCCTAAGGGCATGGATTGCATTGTATTAAATGAAATTAGTATTATTATTAACTATCCATTGAACGAATATTGACTATTCATAGGATGCGGAAATTTAATAAAACTTGTTCCAGGTGATACGAGTTTATCAGTAAACCTTATAAGTATGTGAAATAAATATTTTGTATTCAAAATTTTCATTAAATCTGCGAGGTTTGTATCGAAATATTTTCTTTACTTTTCCAATTAATGAGTACTTTATGAACGGTCGAAGTTCAGCTAAAATAGTGCAAAAATGCAAATTTTTGGAGGCTTATACTGACTTTGTTTTTCTAAATTTCAATTTTTTATTTCGATAGAAACCTAGAAATAGCGCCCAAGATACCTGTAAGTTCAAAAGTTTTCAAGAACGTTCAGATATAACGCCATAATCACGTACGAGCGTTTGTATGAAAAGACAGACGGGAAGGCCGCTCTTAAGAAATAGAAAAACCGACCAAGTGCGTGTCGAACTCACGCACAAAGGGTTCCGTTCCAATATCTATTAATATCACAGTTGTTGTATGGGAGCTGATATGTTTTTATAGCGGCATAATCTGTGAAAATTTCTACTGTCTAGCTATACAGCCTGGTGCCAGACGGACAGACGGACAACGGAGTCTTATTAATAGGGTCCCTTTTTTATCTTTTGTGTACGGAACCCTAAAAAAGATATATGCATTGCCGTCAAAGTCAACTGCTTTCCAAACAATAAACGAAAAACGGTATCACCATAAAAATCACCGCTCGGTAAAACGGATTTAGAATGGGAGTTCTATAAAATTTCATCGATTTTTAATAACTTTTTTTATTATAGAAAGTAGTTTACAATCACTGACTGAACATGCTCCAAATATTTGGTTAGTGAGTAAAAATTCACCCTGCATAAGTTACCTATACTTACCAAACTCAAAGTCAATTGTTTTCATTCAATATGGGATTTTATCACTTACTACAGGTCATCTTTTATATTATTTTTAGTTCAAACGCTACAAACTACTAGGTAGCTATATTGGCGTCCCATTTTCATAACCGTAGGTGTACAGATTGAGGCCGATTCTGTCTACGCAGATTACTGAGATCGTGATGTCATTGTAATATTACGAGTAATTACATTGTGGAGTCTGGAGATCTGGAATGTGCTAAGCGGGCAACACCCGATACCTACTTAACATACCTACCTATATAGATAAAAAGCCACACCTAGATTAAGTGGCTTTTCACTTTTGGTTGGCTGTCTCGCTCGCACAATCAAACATTTTTAAAGATTATTAAAAAATATGACTCATTTGTAGAAAAGCGTTTCATTAACTTTCAATATGTTAGATATCGTAGACATCTTTTTTTATTGTTTATCGTGAAATAGGTCTTCAAAAATTTAAAATTTTGATGACCTAATTTCGACTTATTCAATGTCTACACAATATACAAACATGTCTTAAATATCCACAATATAATTATATTGAAAGTTAATAAAACACTTTTTACAAATGAGACACATTTTTTAATAATCTTTAAAAATGTTTGATTGTGCGAGCGAGACAGCCAACCAAATGTGAAAAGCCTCTTAATATACGCAAAAAAGGACCTCAAGGGAAATAATAGATTTCGTACAATCTTAGAGATCTCCAAAACAAAGCTGAAAGACCACAAAATCAAAATTCATGAAAAAATAACCGTTTTCTATTCCTTTAGGTCCCTTTTAACTGACTTAAAAAAGGTAGAGTTTTTCTATTCGTCGAAATCTTTTGTTTTTTTTTTATCTATGTTTACCGATTACTCGAAAACGCCTGCCTGGACCGATTCGTAAAATCCTTTTTTTTTGTTTAAAATGACATACTTTTCACGTAGTCCCATAGAAATTGTTCAAAATATCGGCAGACTACTCCAAACATCAAAATTTTAACATTTAACATATAAGTTGAACGTTGTACCCAAGTTAAATAGAAGCTAAAGGATTTCTGTTCAAGTTTACATCAAAAACGTCACGATTTCACGCAGGTTCACATAAACAAATGATATTATTTCAACCCTTACGTTGAATCAACCCTCGGGCGAAAGCGAAAGGTTTCGAGTGAGGACAAAAGCAAAATATTTGTGTTGACTGGGCAGAAAATGGCCGTTTTTTGGCAATGGTGGCTTTATTTATCAAATATTGTTTTATTTACATGGCTGACATATTTCTTACCCAATTGTTCTCATCATTTGACTAGGCTTGTTTCAGCATACTATAGTTTTATATTTGGCTTATCAACTTGTCATCTTTATGTTTTTAACAAGTTATTGTTTTTATTTTTGTAGATAATGTTCTTTTCTGGCAAATGTTCAGGCCAAATGTTGAAATTCTTTAAATAAATTTTAGGATTTTCTGCAAAACTTAACAGCCATTTATATCTCCATTCTTTTGTCAAATATTGAACTTGGCTCCCATTTCCGCATTAATGTTTTTAGTGGGATATAGATAAATGTTCTCAACATTTGACTAGGCTAGTTTTAACATACCATAGTCTTATATTTGACTAATCAAGTTGTCATATTTATGTTTTAAGCAAGTTATTGTTTGTACGAGTATACTGTAGATAATGTTCTTTTCTTCTATGTTTTAGATTTGCTGATATAAAAACTAGCCAGGCCTCAACAGCCATTTATATCTCCATTCTTTTGACAGATATTAAAACTTGGCTCACATTTCCACATTTATGTTTTTTGTAGAATATAGGTAACATTCAAGGTAAAATAGTACAACTTTCACGCACTCTTCACAAACAAGTGATATTATTCCAAATTGTACCCATAATACGTTTAACCAATGCCTTCCGCAGTGGGGACAAAGCAAAATATTTGTGTTCACGGGCGGAATGCGGCATGGATTTGCTGCGTGGGGTTGGGCGGCGCTACACCTATTATGTATAGGTACTTGGCTGAAAATCACTACGCACACTGAGTCAAATAAGTATGACTAGTGGCCATGTGAGCTGAAGACTTCGTGAGTCTGCCTTACATGAATAAAAAATAAATCCAAGAACTGAATCAAGAAA
The DNA here is from genome assembly GCA_943193695.1 of Acrobasis suavella. Classification (NCBI taxonomy): domain Eukaryota; kingdom Metazoa; phylum Arthropoda; class Insecta; order Lepidoptera; family Pyralidae; genus Acrobasis; species Acrobasis suavella. The sequence continues at coordinate 4,504,192 of OW971950.1, forward strand.
AAAATGCTTATAATTATCGAATCTGTTTTTAAAATTTTAAGAGAATCGGTTTAGAAATGCGACTCGTAGAGGAGAGCCCACCAATGAACGCAATCCCAAACTGTAAGGAAGACGCTTTCCTCGGGCAATTTGAGGTTTATACTAAAACAATATTGGACTTATGACTAATAACAAGACATTTAAAATCTATCACTTATCAAAAAAAAAATAGTTTGTATCTTTAGTACAAGTAAGTACTATAAAAACCCACATGAAAATCAAAATCATTACATTCGCCTAATTCGGTATAATAAATGTGTGTGACAAAGTCGAATTTAATCCAAAAATAATATAACGAAATACAAAAACGAATGAAAGGGAAAAAATATATCTAAATCATCAAATTGAGAACAAATTGTCTTCTTATTCGCCTTATATATTTCTAATGCGAATAAGAAAGCAATTTAATCCTAGTTTCTAAATACACTGCGCTATTTGTCTTAAGCTCTACAAACTTAACTTCCAAACTAATTCCCCGACCCAATTCTAAGTAAAGCTGAGTTTCCACCAAAAGAAGGCTAATGCCACTTATACGAGTATATACCTACAAAAGTTTTTTATTTTTCCAGAAGGTTGACTGGAACAGAATGGTACATAAATTAAGTCTCCCTTTGTACCATTTATTGTTCATAAATACAGATTAAATAAATATCAAATTCACCTGTTTAGAGAGGACAATTGGATATTAATTTTATAAATCTGTTAAAAATACTTAAGACGAGGAAATTAAGTATATATATATATCATTTTCTTATGTACCAAGTAGTAAATCTTACTGTTGTATTTTATTTCTGAGAAGAAAATATGACAGAACCTACATAATGCTAATCAAAAGAAATTAAAATTGAAGTAATATTTTACTCATACTACATCAAAACTATTAACCATCGGATATGACAGTAATGGAATATTGTGTTAAGGAAAATAAATGTAGAAAGGACGTGACGAACATACTACTGTAATACAATAGTGAGTGGGAGGATAGAAAAGAGATATACGGTGGTAAGCAGTGGCTTTGAAAGCTCATCCACAAAAAAGGGACTCTATTACCAAGACTCCGATGTCCGACGCATCGCCGATAACACAGGGTGACTTTTTACTCACTAGGCAAATGGGAGCAAGTTCAGCCCATGATAATAAACTAATTTATTTAAAAAAGTTATTAAAAATCGATAAGAAATTTCGGCCCCCCATAGAAAGTCCGATTGGCCAAGCGCTGATTTGTATGGGAAGCTGAAGGGTTTTGTTTTTCTTTAATTGTTTTTATACAAAGTACGTTCACTATCATGAACAGACATTGTTCCAAACATTTGGTTGGTGGTTAAAAAGTCACTTTTTAAAATCAGATTCTCGCTTATTCCCTCGATCGAATTTTACAATCTGCGCGGGAAAACAATCAGCAGCATGATTCATTTTACCTTTTTTCTTATCTCATACAACCATAATGTTTTTTATTTAATATTTCTTATCTTTTAATCAAATCAATGCTGCAAACACAAAATTCAAACTATTGACGGAAGCGCGGCCTAACCCTCCGCTGCTCTCTGCGTCGAAACGACCCTTTCCTGCCCTATTTTCCTCCTTAATTTGGAATCGATATTTTCAAGGCCCACCTTACACGTTTACGTTGGAAGGGAATGATTTCTATCGTAGCTGATTAGCTAGTGAAATATTTATTATGTGGTGAGAAAATTATGTAGGTTTATTTTGTGATTGGAGGTTTGGTAAGTGCTTGAAAGGCAATTAATGTTTATTTAGTATTGCGCGTCAATTGTTTTTTTTTTTTGTTTGAAAGGGGTGATAACGACCTAGACACGAGTTCATAATATGTTGAATGGGTTTTCGTTACATTTTCGAGTTTTTAGGTCCATAAATTTCACAATAAACGTGTACTAGATCTCAAAAGCATCTGAGTTACTTTGATATAAATACACTTTGAGATATGCTATCTAGCTAGTATATATAGATTTTGCACTGATTTGAACAATGTAAGTATTACTGTCTCTGTCCTACTGCGGTCGACTGGAAGAGATCCCTTCTGAGATAAGGCCACCATTTGTACAATAAGGTACGTTGCTGATGTACAATAAGGATTTTAAATTAAAAAATAAACGGAAGACAGTAAATAACTATCATAACATAACTTAAAGTTCGTCAGCACTGGACCGTGAAGGAAATTGTATATTATATTGTATGGAGAACTGAATGGACTGTGTATGTAACTGGTAAATGTAATAAAATCCACGAGTTAAATTCAACGTGCTGCTTTATTGGCACACAGCGAATAAGAAGGACAAAAGTTACAATGTTGCCATAAGAGAAAAATAATATTAAAAAAATAATGTTGGGTTGCCAACAACCGAGATGGGTCGCGTCGACGAAGAGAGGTGTATTTATGCTCAGCAGTGGATGGAAGAAGGGCTGGGATGATGATGATTATGATAACATCGGCGTGATTACTCCTGCAATATGCTTTTGGATTACTAGCAACCATGGTCGCTAATAATTTAGAAGCATTGCAGGCGTAATCAATTAACCCTTACCTATCACTGGGAGGAATTCCTCCCAGGTCAATTGTTTATCTATTGTTTTATTTTTTGCAACAGATAATGAGTTAATTCCATAAGTATACCTAATCAGATTTTAAGGGTTTCGTACCCAAAGGGTAAAAAACGGCACCCTATTACTAAGACTGCGCTGTCCGTCCGTCTGTCTTTCTGTCTGTTTGCACCACTGACGAATCGTGATAGATAGCTTCTGTTGCCGCTATAACAACAAATACTAAAATAAAAACAGAATAAAATAAATATTTAATATTTCCCATTCAAAAAACGTGATTTTTTATAGATAATGGCACAGAACAATTTTTTGGTATTTATTTGTACTCAGTTCAAGCTAATTTCAGTTCAAGTCAATTTAATTCAAAAATCTTATGACTTTATTTTTTTTTGAGATTTAATTTTTTACAGCATAAAAGTAACATGGGTGTGATTCTGAAATAAATTTATTTATTTAAACTTGATTTCACAGAAAAAATAAATGTACAGGAGGGTCAGGAGGCGGACTTAGATGCCATATGGCATTCTCTCCCGTTCAACAATTAGGTCAAACGATAAATATATGTTTATTATTAATACACAATTATACAACAAAACACTTATATCAAAGAACAGAATTAATACAAGTATTACATACGCCATGTGGAGGGTGTTGAGCGGGTGGCTGCAGACGCCTGCAGCAACTTTGACATGGCGAAAACGGGGGAAAGTTGCGAGGACGGGGAACGGGGACTCATATTGCGCAGGACATTAGGGAATTCCGTTCTTTGCGTAAGTCCGCCATTTTTGTTCAACTTATTTGTGTCGCATTGTACATTAGTGTGGAGTTGGAGACACCAATTAATGCAGATAGACAATATACTATCACCACTAATAATAAATAGATCATTAAAAATTATGTTATACGTATTTTTTCTTTTCTCTGATAAGCAAATAATGTCGAAGATACAACGCATTTAAATTTCGCGTGACGTCACGATCAGGTATGATTTTTAACTAAAGGTGACGTAAATCACCCCCACTCCGAAACTTCAAAGCGCTGCATCTTTGTGATTTTTTATTACTTTGCTTAACGAAAAATTTTATATTGGCCCTTTATTTTTGGTTACTCAGTTAACGGACTAAATAAAATATTATCCGTCTTGTTATAAAACCCAAACTAACTTTGTTACTAGGTTTAAACCATTATCCGACCAAATCAAGTTGACATCGAATAATATCACACTATCTCACCTGTCAATGTCGACTTCATTTTGGGCGGATAATGGTTTAAACCTAATAACAAAGTTAGTCTGGGTTTTATAATAAGACGGTAATGTTTACCCAGTCCGTATCCCCATTGTGCACAATGGCTATGTCTATTACTGATAAATCAAACGATTATTAAAAACAAACGAAAACACGTCATTTTGGCTGACCATTCCTACTCCTGAATACTGGATAGCGTGAGAGATCTCTGATATGGCGCTCTATTTGAATGCTTTGATTGAAAAGTTAATATCTGACAATGGATAAACTATGTGAGGAAATACCAGGAAACACATTCAGAGGGTAAAACTCCATAATTTTATTATAGGAAAAGTCCCTAACACTTAACTTATTAACGCTAAGCCTATTTAAATCTGTTTTATGTAATTTAGTATTATTCTGTAACATGATGTTTTGGTGTAATAAAGATTTGAACTAGGTTATCTGAAAGGTACATATTTTTTTCAGGGTAGAAAACATTTTTTAAGAGCGGCCTTCCCATCTTACTTTTCATACAAACTCTCGTACGTGATTATGACGTTGTAACTGACCTTTCTTACCTTTTTTTAAAATTAACAGGTATCTTGTGCGTTATTTCTAAGTTTCTATAGAAATAAAAAATTAAAATTTGGAAAAACAAATTCAGTATACGCCTCCAAAAATCTGCTTTCTTGCACAAATTTTAGCTGAACTTCGACCGTTCATAAAGTACACATAAATTGTAAAGGTAAAAAAATATTTCGATAAAAACCTCGAAAATGTTATGAAAATGATAAATAAACAATATTTAATTCACACACTAAGAAGAAAGAAGATGTAGTAACAAAAATTGAGAAAGAAATATTGAGATGGTTCGAGCATGTAGAAAGGATGGATGAAAGGAGATTTACTTAAAGGGTCTACAAAGCGAATGTGAGTCGAAGTGAGTCAGGGTCGTCCTCGACGAACGTACCGCGATCAGATTGCAGACTTTCTTAAAAAAGGAGAGATCAAAAGTACCCGTAACCGGCGGGCATGCATGAAGAGAATGATGAGTGTAGATGAAGCGAAAGAGGTCTGTCAGAATCGTAGCAAGTGGAGGTCCATAGTTTCTGCCTATCCCTGAGAGAAACAGGCGTGATAATATGTATGTATGTATTTATTTTTCTCTAAATTTGGTTTTCAATCTCTTTTATTTTAATTTAATCATAATTATTAACCGACTTTATAATAGGAGTTTTATAATTCGTCGGAATTTTTTTTTCATCGATTATTCGCAGACGCCTGGAGCAATTTGGAAAATTCTTTTTTTTTTGTTTGAAATATGATACATACCCAGGTGGTCCCTCAGAGATTTTTTCAAAATCAGTTGTGGTGTTTGAGGGTGAAGTCAGGTTTAAGTTTTGAAAAAATATATACGAGATTAGGTATATACTAACGTTGCAAAACGACCGCTGCACCTAGAAAGCTGAAGAAAATTTATTATTTTAAGTTAATTTTGCGTCAAAATAAATATGATTTATTAGAATTAGAAATTTAAAATCAAATCCGATTCCTAATGCCAGAATAGGCAATTTTGTAAATAATAATTTTAAAACACTAATTGTAAAGTGCATAACAATGAATGTGTATAAAATGGTGAATAAATGAAATATGAATTACTTAAATTAGGTACCTACTCATTTATCTTTTCTAAGTTTAGTTTTCCATCACATTTTTTATTTGAATGGTACCTAATTGAAAAAAAAAAACTAAATATACTTTATGTTGTACTATTTATGCATAGTACTACTACTGTTCCAAAATTATCCCTAACTGAGAAAATGTGTCTCAGAAAACCGTATTTCTCTTAGAAAACTGAACCAAAATTTCTTATCTCAAGTTAAATAATTCATAAAAAATAAACCAGAAAACATGGCACATTTAAAACGAAAGTAAATTGGCAAAAGTTTCACTGGCTCTAAAAGTTTAAAGTATCCTTGGAAGGACGACATAATGTTGAGACTCGTTTGTAGGATTTGTACCCACTTTACTACTTTCTGCGTAAAAACGAGAAACAGTGACGTTTTTATTTTAGCTTGAAGGTTATAAACAGTAAACAAATATATGTATAAATATAGAGGGTGCATTAGAAATTGGCATCAATTAAACGTAAAGGATATTTTGTACGGTAACTACACTGCAATTAATGCAGTAATTAAAAAGTAAGAAAAGTAAACAAAGTATCAAATCACCGTCGTCAATCGAGTCGCGCACTCGTTAGTGCTATGACCCCACCGCTATATATGTACCTACAATTGTACACGTATATGTATAAATACACACTTAATAGAAATCACGGAAACTAAACTACATAAAGTTACGAATGACAGCTGATCGGAGAGGGGAGGGGGTTGCTCTCACGTTACGGCAATACCCTATCGATTTTACGACGACGGTTGGCGTGAGGAAAGAGGGTTCATTAGGGGCCTGTGTAGTGCGTTTACTGTGCCTTTGTGCTGTCACTATTTCCCTAAGGAAATAAACGCCTAGCTGTAAATAAATGTTAACTCCTAGTTTTTAGGGTTCTGTAGTAAACATCCCTTATAGTTTCGCCATGTATGTCTGTCCTTTCACGGTTTTAATCAGAGGTTTTACGCAGAAAATTAATAATATAAGTTTTTAATACAGAACGGAAACTCGTAAGCCTGGGGTCCCGCGCAAAATGCGCCTCCGTTGCCTCTCCCCGCACTTTTCCCGCGTTCTCGCCTTATCGAGTATATTTAGGGCGAACACACACACATTGACGTGTACACTTATTTATAGTTTCATTTGTAGTAGAAGCAGGCACAAATGATACTCCGCATCTCATTTGGTATTAGTCTCCGCATCTCAGTGGCATACCTGTGCTATGAGTACTAAAAAGTACACGTTGTCACCAGAATCAAACCATGAATCCCTATGGTTACTTATAAGCAGAGGTCAGAATTAGGTAGAGTTATTTATGTACTTGCATCGAAATGTTGATATTAATATGGATCTTTCCGGGATTTCTAATGGAAAATCCCATGTTGCCAACCATATTGCAAATAAATAATCATAAAAACCTCGAGAGATAGATATGACAAATAGAACAAAGTTAATTATCAAACAATTTTTAACAGCATTTTTTATTAGTTTTAACATATTGGCAACGTCGCGCGTACAGTGGAATAAATTGTGTAGAAGTTAATATTCTTTTTATAAGAAATCACGTGGTTTTTCTGCTCTTTAGAATTAATCCTGGGATTTGAGGCATATCCAGTTAATTCTTTCGCTGTATGAAATCAATGTAAGTACATAAATAACTCTACCTAATTCCGACCTCTGGTAATAAGATGCAAATCACTATTCCCTTTCAATGAGGAAGGAAGACAAGACAAGACAATCACGTCTGTGTAAGTATACATAGATAGATAAGTTCACAGTATTTTTTCAGCGTGGCACGCAGTGTCGGTTTTCCCCACAAATGGCCACTTTTCCTTTAAAGTGCACTCACATCCTGCACTTTAAAGTACATTAGGCGTTACGTCTGTAACCTACTGGTATATGTATCTACTTTAACAGTCAGTATTGTAGATGCTTAATCTGACAGCCGAAGGCTTATAAGGTGATTTCAAAATATATACTTAGGTTCTTAGGTACACACTATGACATATATACGAACGTGGAAGGGAGATAATAAATCGAACCACGGGCTATACTAGATCACTAAAGTATAGTTAAATTAAAGTAGCAGTCAGAAAAATATTCGACATTCCTATTCAAATTGCCCGGGCGGCTGGATACTATTGTACTCTGGCGTCTGTGTATGGAAATGCCAATTTTTTCACTGTTATTTTAATTTTATTAAACAAAGTGGAAGCGACATACTCGTAATAAATCAAAGTACGAGAAATACTAGGTTACTATAGTATAATGAAATTAAAATAATAGTCAAAAAACCATTACAAAAGTGTGCAGCCAATTTGTATGGGAATGTCGATTCTTTTTTTGGTTTTTGACTGTTATTTTAATTTCACTTATACTAAAGTTTCTAGTAGGTATAGCCTAGGTTCGATTTATTACAAGTATGTCCCTTCCACGTTGTATAGTACCCTAATGAGGCAGAAAGGGCATTTTGGGGCTTCCGGCCCTAGGAAAAAAGAGCCCAGGGCCGCAAGAACCAAACGCTACTTTTAGCGTGATAGTGAGCAAGAAGCTACCCTCTTGGTCACCCTCGTGCTAAAAGTGTATCACACTAATATTATAAAGGCAAAAGTATGTCTGTGTGTGTGTGTGTATATATGTTTGTTACATCTTCACGCGCAAACGGCTGGAGCAATTATGATAAAATTTGGCATACAGGAAGCTGACATCCTGGATTAACACATATGCTACTTTTTGTATACATTCATATATACCGCGGGTAACACCGTGGGGCGCGGCTAGTTCTTTCATAAGAATGAATCAAAATAGTGATGGGTTGTTAGCCCTATCGCCTATAAACATGATTCGGCATTTTTGTCCATTCCCTCGATCGGTTTTTACTGTCTGCGCGGGAACAAAAGCAGCTGATACATAAACTTTCGTAGGTTAAAGTAAATTTAACATACCTTAGAGTAGGTAATATGGTAGTGATTTAAAAAAAATATGGCTAATTAGGTAGATTATTAAAAAGTATGGTATGCGTAGTGGGAAGGCTGTAAATACGTATTTGTTTTTCTTTTCTCTGATAAGCAAATAATGACGAAGATACAGCGCAATTAAATTTCGCGTGACGTCACGATCAGGTACGAGTTTCACCAGAAGGTGACATAAATTGCCCCCACTAGGAAAATTCGATGCATTGTTTCTTTCAAAATTTTTCGTACCTACTTTGCTAAATGAAAAAATATGGGCCGATTATTTTTGGATAATGAAATTGACAGACTAAATGAAATAATATATTTTTTTCCCAATCCAAAGATAAGAGATGGGTTATAATTCTATGGCTCAATCCACATCCCTATTGGTTGTTACTTGACATGCTTTTATTATCTAGAATCTAGATAAATATTTTCACAGCAGCCAGCTACATTTCCAAAAGAAACTCAATTTTAAATTTCAAAACGTAAGCAAGAATCCCACAATTTCAAATAAAGTCCCAGGTAAAATTAAAAGTTTAAGTTTTTAAATCCATAGACATAAGGATGAAGTTCGAACGCCGTTACATAAGTGCTCAGGAACGTGAATGGCTTACTGAAGTGACTGGCAGCCTAGAAAATATGGCTGCCGCTCGTGTAATATTTTCCCGCGAAAATGAGCGCGTAATTTCACGTTTTTGCGATTTTTGCACGGAAGGAAATAACTAGTAGTTTTGATGTGTGTAGACTTGTGTGGAAAAATGTCATATTTATGAAATCAAAAGGAATGTTATTTATAGGCTACGTTTATTAAAATATATGATTCTATAACTTTCTCACTCTCTTCCATGCAAGTCTGGGAAAGAAGAAAAAGCTTAGAGTGTAACAGCTGCTTCTTTTCCGCGCAGATTGCAAAAGTCCATCGTGGAAATGACTAATTATCTGAATCAATCAATCAGTCATAACTGATAACAGACGGTACGGCTAGCCACTCATCACCACTATTTTCATTCAATTTTTTCATCTTTATAGTGACTCTAGATTTTGTCTTCCTCGTCAGGAATAAAAACGTCATTGTGTGTACTATCTGCAGATTCTGTAGCCAGCAAGTTAGTAAGGCTAAAATAAAAATAAAAAAGTACAATTTTGGATTAGATTGACTTGGAATCAGGCATGAAATACACAATTCCTAATTTCTATATTTTGAAACCGGTATCATATTAGGTTGGGGGAAAAGTCTTTTCGCATATAGTATGTATGAACTTGTAATAAAACCACTTTGGCTTGTAATAAAACCAATTCAAATTACGAAAATGCGTGATTTTCATTTGTTTTTCTTACCGTCAAGATGAGTGAATCTAATGAAGAAATTAGATACATTTTAAAATTTTACTACCAAAAAGGTAAAAATGCAACGCAAGCCGCGAAAAAAATTTGCGATGTTTATGGACCTAGTGCAGTGTCTGTGAGAGTAGCACAAATTTGGTTTAAGCGTTTTCAATCCGGAAATTTTGATGTCAAAGATGCACGTCGTTCTGGTCGCCCTGTTACGGATAAAATGGATGCTATTTTTGAAAAAGTGGAGGAAGATCGGCATATCAGTAGTTACGACGTAGCTGAAGAACTGGGAATTGACCACAAAACAGTTTTGGCGCATTTGAAAAAAAATGGGTACACAAAAAAGCTCGATATTTGGGTACCTCACGAGCTCTCTGAAAGAAACCTAATGAACCGTGTACTCAATTGTGATTCTTTATTACGACGTAATGAGACCGAACCATTTTTGAAGAAATTGATAACTGGTAATGAGAAGTGGATCACGTGCGACAAGAACGTGCGAAAAAGGTCATGGTCCAAGGCTGGTCAGGCTTCACAGACTGTGGCGAAATCCGGGTTAACTCGCAACAAGGTGATGCTGTGTGTGTGTGGTGGGATTGGAAGGGCATTATTCATTATGAGCTGTTACCACCAGGCAAGACCATCGATTCAGAACTCTACTGCGAACAACTGATAAGATTAAAGCAAGAAGTTGAGAGAAAGCGGCAGGAATTAATCAACAGAAGGGGTGTGGTTTTTCATCATGATAACGCTAGACCTCACACATCTTTAACCACTCAGTAAAATTAAGAGAGTTTGGCTGGGAGGTGTTAACGCATCCGCCGTATAGTCCTGACCTGGCACCTTCAGATTTCCACCTGTTTCGGTCTCTTCAGAATTCTTTAGGCAGTGTCAGGTTAACATCACGAGAGGACTGCCAAAACTACTTGACGCAATTTTTTGATCAGAAGCCCCAAAATTTCTATAGCAGTGGGATCATGTCCCTACCTATAAGATGGCAAAAAATTATCGAACAAAATGGTACCTACATACTTTAGTTAAATATAAATAAATTATATTAAAAAATGTTTTGAATTTTCATATAAAATGCGAAAAGACTTTTTCCCCAACCTATTATTTTTTTTATTTTCTCGAGTAGTTAGTTAATGATCGAACTCGACAAATAAACTCCAAAAATATTTAATTCCATTCAGGCTAGTAATAAACTTGTAATTTTAATTACTTGTAGCCATTTGGCATCCACTTTCCTAGATTAGAGACAGTCATCAACTTTTTATTCCAACTGCAGTAAAATACTGACTGTATTTTTTTAATCAAACCGAACGTGGTGAACAATTAAGGATAGTACTTTAATTAACGCCACGAGTGAATACATATCAAGAGTACAGAGTAGTGCAAGATCTTGCTGCAGCATTTATACGTGTATACAGTATATGTTTTTGGTCACATTCATATTTACTTTTCTTTTTGTATCAGATTTTAGAAGCATTTACCTAACAATCATTTTATTGCTTTATTTAAATAAAGTTTTATAACATGGGTTCTAACAGAGAGAGTGAGGTCCAGAGGAAGACCTTGGATAAGATGGAGGGACGATTTGTCTGCTTTTGACAAGAAATGAAGTAAAACAGCTAAGGAAAGAAATATTTGGAAACAAAGAGGGGAGACTTTTGCCCAACTATGAGACCTAAATAAAAAAAATAAGGATAAGTTTGAAAATGCATACAAATAAATACTTATAGATTGCCTACTACTATATTATACATGGTCTAACAAAATATATTATACTGAAACTATTTGCAGGCTTAATTCAGTCCATGATACTGAACAATTTTCTCCAAGGAACAAAATTATGTATCGAAATATGAAAATACATTTCTTGGTCTCCCATACAAATTGACCGATCAGTTGATCCAAGTTTATTTATGTTTCTAGGGGCAAGTTTAGTCAAGAACTGAATTTTCCCTTATAATACTTTCAGTATATTTTATTAGACGTTATATATAGAAAACGCATCACCAAAATGTTTAAACAAGCTTAATTTAAAAATGTTGGTGATGTTTGTTTGAATCCAACGTTCCTAGGCCCGGTTTACATCGCAAGGTATAAAGACGTAATTGTGTATCAGTATCCACAATCAGTTGTGTTGTGCTTAAAAAACTGCTCGCTCCCGGCCTAAATACTAGGGAAGCATGAACCCCAGAGGTTACGCCGGGGCACTCGGTAGATGGCGCGCGACCCTGCCTCATTGATCGCGGTGTGCCCGTAATACTACGTTATGTAATCGAGGCCATTGAGGATTTTCTCTTCCCTTTTCGAATTTCAAATCAGGAATCAACGAAAAAGTTGTTCGTATGTAGGTACTTATAAGAAAAAAATAATTTCGTTCAAATATACAAAAATAAATATTCGTCTGTGGCTTGCAAGGGTATACCTATTTATTGTACGCCCGATATATAGAAAAAAATAGTTTTTTTTTATCGAGATTGTATATAACTTAATAAGATTAAAAATAAAATATCAGGGTTTGGTAATTTAGGGTTAATTCGGTGATTGACCTACAATAACCACCCATGCAAATACAAATAATTTATTTTAAAAATCATTGAGTAGAGTTTTTGTTTATATGAGGGCATGCATGTTTACAGAATTTTGCCTACGTGAAGAAAATTTCTGTTCTTACATTTATTTTAATCAAGAGGAGGCCTGATGAGATTTCAAAACCTCAAGCCACAAGAATATTTTCGAATTTGAATATGTATAGTCGTTTGGATGAAAAAGAGAGTTGATTTCTAGAAATGACATCAAAATAAACCTAATTGGAATGCGACGGAAGTGTGTCACATATTTCGAGCGGACATCTATTTTCAGAGCATCCACTTCAATCCGTAAACAAGTAAGTATGTATAATAGACAATTTAATAATCTTAGCTAGAAACAGGATTGGAGATTGCGTTAAAATATGGCGACATCGCGAAATCCTGCCTGCCAATTTTGTAATTGACTGGGAGAAAACGTTTTTACTAGTTATTTATGCAACTGTAGTATAACACTCATGTGATACTATTATAATCCTACATTCGTGTTTTAATACCTAATTATTACAATTGCTGAGTATCTTATACAAACTAACTATGTATGTATAAGTAATAATTAAATTGTTTATTGTAATAATTAATAATTTTGGATCGTGCAATTATTGGAATGCAGATTATATTTGTTCGATACTAGTAAATATCGAACAAAAATGGCGGAATACGACGTGAATTCGAATAACCAATGAATTCCTTTTTTAAAGTAATGGATTTATGGTAGTGAACCGTGCGTACATGAAAATGTTCTTTTTTTGAAATTCATAAAGAATGTAGCTGTTTGAGGAGTAAGGGATTGAGTTTGCGTTGCATAATGTTTAGTACAACATTATAACACTCGTTTGGGTGATATAATGGTTACTATGACACTGGGTGTTTTAATGTTGGCATTAAGCTAACTGTTTCAGAAACTTTTATAGAGGATTTATAGCATGGGTGTAGATAAAACCCTTTATGTAACTTGCAGTGTATCTTTTGTAAGTATGTAGGTATGTTTGTTTAGGTCAAATCTTGCAACTCAATTTTTAACCAGGTTTCCTCAACCGATGTTACTGAAATTTTGTAAACTTGTGAATTAGATGACAATATAATAGGATGAAGTCAATGAGTTGTTCTGATGATGGAGCCAGGAGATATTTATTCTACGGAATTCAGTCATAAAACAACACCTGTTTGAGTAGGGTTCGTTTGATTTGTCTTGTAGAGAACTTTACGGTAGACTACGTCAAGGGTCTGATCACGGAGACGGAAGGTGGTCGATGGATATCAAAAATAAAACATTGAAACTTAATCGAGTTTGGGCTTATTTCATTTGTCCATCAAAGTATTTTGGCCTTAAAAGAAAATCTTGTGTAGAACATTTTTTTTTTTAAAGTCCACCAATGTTTGTGACGACAGGGTTAGAAAAGTATTATTGTAATTAGTCCGTCTTTTAGATTATCCAGAAATAATGGACCCATATTTTTTGGTTACCCAAAAATTTAAAAATTCACTATGTTGCGAAGCGTCAAAGTTCCGTAATGGAGGAACTCTATGTAAAAATCGTACGTAGCCGTGACGTCATGCGAAATTTCAATGCGCTGTACTCGTATCACAAAGAGAAAAGAAAAAATACGTGTACAATATTTTTTGATAATCTAACCGATGGGCTTTTATTATTTTTTCATTCGTCATGCATGTTGTAAATGATTGGTCTGGGTAAAATTTTGGGTTTCCATTAATAATAAATAATAATAATAAATAAATATATATATATATATAAGGACAAACAAACTGATTGAGCTAGCCCCAAAGTAAGTTCGAGACTTGTGTTATGGGATACTAACTCAACGATACTATATTTTATACTAACAAATACATATATAAATAAACATCCAAGACCCAGGACACATTGAAAAAGGCCAGCAGGTACCTAAATTAAGTACCTATACTTTTAAGGAGGAGTACCGGATCCATCTAGAACAGGTGACCAGGTACCGAAATGAAAAGAACCTCTAAATAACGGTACAGATTCTGTGCTTTTGGTACCAGTTACAACCTTTGCTCCTAATCCTTTTGGTTCCAGCCTATTAATTTAAAACATACAAAGCTTCCCTACCGTAACTGCACACTCCACTAAACACAAAGGATCTGATTACATTAATGGCAAAACAGACTAAGTACACAGGATTTCTTGATAGCTGCTTTATACTATGTTCTTTACTCAGCAGTAGTGTTGCCGCTCGATATTCCACTATCGATAGCATAAATCTAGATTTTTTTCTTTTAAATCTATGGGTCATAAAACGGTGTACAATAAAATTCTTATAACATGAGTATTGTAATATATAATTCACTACCTGTCGAAATTAAGGAATTAAATGGGACATCAATTTTAAAATAAATTGACATAATGGATTCTAAAAAAATGTTTTTAAAGCATATGGGAATATTTAGCTTATAAGTAAACTGACATTTGTTAAATTATTTATACGGATTAGTATGATTGACTTACGCAGGCTGAATACAGTAACTTTAATTATACTGAACACCTTTTTTTAAGATGTACTCTGGCAAATAAAGATTTCTGATTTATGATCGATAGCCTATCGGAAGACTATTGGTAGGTATTTTAAATAAAACCGATAAGTACTATAGTCAATAGCATCGATAGTATTGTTTTTGTACTAAACTATGGATACTATTGATTTATATTTAATGTGAGAGTTACGCAGGCCATATCAAAATAAATAAATAAAAAACTTGAGAGGTGTCAAGGGACACCCGGATGGAACGAAGTAAAATATAAATATAAATAGGTCTAAATTACATTCAAACTCTAAAATCAAGTTTTTATTATCTTCATAAATTTGAATGAACAAAAAGTATCGTTACAACTTTTGGTCTTATATTTTTCTGTCTAGCTCCCTTTCGCAACCCGCGATAAGGAACTTCGTTCCAAAAAAAGGCAGTCGGCTTTTTTGTTTTTGTAATAATTAGATCTTCTATCTGACGAACTAAGCAGAATAGGTAATATATTTCTGACCCAGTCATTATCCGTATTCCCGAAGTAATCCTCCTAGACATGTGGAGTGCCTGTTATCCTGTGTTATCCCAGATTTTCTGTCACACTCCCCGGGGAAGACCTTGAGGGCCGCGAGCGCCGCGGATGAATTCTTTATGAAGTTCTATATAAAAAGAATTAGGAATAAGACAGCGAAGCGACATGAGAGGACAGTAAAATTTCTGAGATCAAAAACGATGGTGTACTCATATTTTCTCTTGCTCGAAATACTTATATTGGAATTTTGTA
This sequence comes from Acrobasis suavella, assembly GCA_943193695.1. Classification (NCBI taxonomy): domain Eukaryota; kingdom Metazoa; phylum Arthropoda; class Insecta; order Lepidoptera; family Pyralidae; genus Acrobasis; species Acrobasis suavella. The sequence continues at coordinate 4,519,859 of OW971950.1, forward strand.
AGTATAAAGGCAAAATAATCATTAAAGAACATGTTGTCCATGATATTGAAGTTCTTAAACATGTTGTAGACTGAATTAATCTTATCTCCGTAGAGTAACTAGTAATGTACAGGACTCGAGCCCTCGAGTCCCCTTACTTAGGACTCGGAGTAGTTTACAGGGCTCGACTTTTTTAATGGATAATTGAGCCTCGGATAGTAAGATTAGAGAGCTCGATTCTCTTTCTGCACCTGAGCCTTTTTCTGCGCCCGCGTCTTTTTACCCAACTGCAAAGAGGGAGGGTTATGTTTTTTTTTAGGTATGTTTAAAAGCAATATTTTTTTATTTATAAAACTAATCTGTCAATAAGAAATTAAAGATGATTAATTACAATAGTAGTTAAAATAATGTTTGCTTGGATAACTGAAATTTATTTAAAATCACGCCACGAGTCCTTGTAAGCTTTCATAAACAGCTCACGTTAATTTTAAGACACGAACTCTTTTAAAGGCTCGAGTCGTTGCTCAGAGAACTCGCGCTTGCCTAGCCTCGGAACTCCAAGCCTATTGAGCTCACAGAGCCCTGAAAAACCGACACGAGTCTTCAAAATAAGAACTCGAGGATTCGAGTCTTATTTATATTTATTATCACTGAGAGTAAGTCACGTTTTATCTATGCCACAAAATTGTCTTAATAGACTTAGTTGGTTCAATTTAATATTGAAAATAAAAGTAGATACAGTACGTCTAGTCCCGATGTGGGGGCTTGCTACGTCATTACTCCGTATAAATCGTATGACGCTGTTTTGCTACGCAAAATATAAAATCGCCGTTTCTTCGCCATTTTTCGTCGGTCAAGGAAAAGAAAAATAAAATACGTGCACAATATTTTGAAATAATCCAACTTACGGGAAAAATATTTTTTCAGTCATCATGCCTATTGTTTGGAAACTGCTGGACAACGAAGCATTCTAAAATAATGAAGTTTCAACCAGCTTAATACAAATTCACAATGAAAGTCGATTGCAATAATCAGTAAAATAAAGCCTAAAACGATAAAAAAGCCGGCATCTGTCATAACGAGTAATAGATGTGTATTTATGTATTAATGGCCTCATAAAATTTTATTGTTCGAGTAAAAATGTAGTAAATGCCTTGATTGGCCGCACGCGTTGGCTCGTAAAGGAGTTGATTCTGATGATAGCTAGCATGGAGACAATGCAAGGTCGGGAGATATTGAAATAAGTACTGAAACAATTATATACAACGTAGACATTAAAATAAAGATATATAATAATAACAACTGAAACTACGGAGATATTAAAATTAGTACTGAACTGATTAAAAAATTAATGTAGATATTAAAATAAGGAGATGTGAAAATAAGTACTGAAACGATTATAATATTAACGTAGATAATAAAATAAGGAGATATTAAAATAAGAACTAAAACGGCGAAACTATAAGGGTTCCCTGTTTACTACGAAACCCTAAAAAGGCTTTTTATGCGGACACCGCCAGCTCAATATAATAAAGGAAATACTTGACAACAGTCCACTACTGGACCAAGAGGCTGTTGGCACGTCCGCCCACTCGTCTGAAAAAACACTTAATATAACGACTCTCGTGTCCGCTCTGAAAATGTTAAAACAACTTCGTGAGATAGATGTGGACAGTATAGGATTATTTATTCGGTATTTCATATCGTTCAAAATTACTTCCAATCTGGATGGTCCATTTAATTGACCGCGAGCGAAGCGTCTCAGTTTCGAGATTGGGCAAAAATGCTTTTATCCGGCTGTCCGTCAGTTTTTCTGGCTCTTTTCGCCTAGTCGCATTTTTCAACCGGTTATTGTGAAATTTTGTGAAAAGCTTCAAAAATTTTACAGATTATTTTTGGAGAAACATCACTTTGGAATTTTTCAAAATGGCGGAAATATGGGGTTTGAAAACTTTATAAATGTCTTATTGTAGTAGTATATTGCGCAGACTTTTTGTCTGAACAACTTTTATATCCGATAAACTTCAACGGGTCGGAGGTGACTCACGAAGTCTTCAGCTCCCAGAGCCACTAACTCAAAGTCAAAGTCAAAATTTTTTATTCAATGTAGGATAAATTTATCTCTTATTGAAGGCCATTTTTTAAATATTATTTTAGTGCAAAAGCTAAAAAAATGTAGCGTTTCGGAACGACCACTGCTGGGAAGATTACGCCGAAAGAAACCCAGTTTAGTATTGGTCCCTACTCAGCCTGATGGGCTATGTTCAATACAGATTTACACTTGAGCTCAGTATACATTATATTATACATCTAAATAATACCATTCAAATTTGCAGTCAACTATTTCCAAGAATTTTTAACTAGTTTTATTACCCGCCAAAAGTGGGTCTCATTTCTAAAAATCATTTATATCTGACATAAATATGCTACATGTCTATCTCTGGGTCACCGATTTACATCAAATTTGAACTTTAACGGTCCATTAATTTCGGAGCAATTTGGCTTTGACAAACGGATAGATAGACATACATGCAAGTGGTCCAATTTTAATTCCGTTTTGTCTTATTGAAGTACGGAACCCTTAAAACAATTCTAACAATTAAGTACAACTGCAAGCTATTACAAAAATTGTAGGGAACAAAAAAGAATAATCTCATTAGCGATGCAAACTTTCCAGTTTTCCAGTCAACAGGTGCTACAATCAACGTAGCCGCCATTACGGGCATTGGCTTCGCGCCAAAATTGACAAAATGGCCGCCTTGATTGATTGTTTACATTTTAGTCTCGGGGTTTTGTTGATTGCAGTTTGTGTTTATGTAATGATGATTGCCGTTGATCAACTTACAAAATGAGGAGTAAAATCAACATGTTAAAATTGTCCAAGTAGCTACTTGCACTTCAGTAGCTACTTGGTTTTTAGGTTACTGTTATATTTTTTTACAGAAAGTAGTGTCATGGACTTATCTTGCTCCAAAGGTTTGATTGGTGGTTACTTAAATTAGTAGTTAATTACCCATTAGGTATATTAAAAAACGGACTCATATTTACTTACTAGTAGCTCTATGAGTTGTAGACCTCGCGGAAAATAGAAAAACATGTCTTTTTTTCAGTTTACACCCCCATGTTCCCACCAATTTCGAAAAACTGAATCGACAAAAAAAGTATGCAAGTATCAAACCGGTTTAAAAAATCGAAAACTGGTTGAAAAATGCGACCTTTAGGCGAGAACAGCCGGAAGAAAACCGGAAGAAAACTGGACAGAAAACTGGAATATTTTATAGAATGTAGTTCAGTATCAAGGACTTCCTCCAAAAATGAGACAGGTGGTTATACAATTGTTTACCGAACATAGATGCATTTGCTTTTATGAAACGCTCAATATAAACAGTGAGCTGAATGGTGTGCTGAATACAAGTAGCCCGGGGCGGAGACGTAATGGCCTATTTCCTGAAAGTCTGCGCAAAATACTCGCTATAGTCCAATTGTTTAGGTATTTAAAAGAAAGTAAATTATCTTGACATGTCTTTTTATTGAAATATACAATTTATAAATCATTACCTTCACAAATTACATTTTTTTGTTTATAAATTATAAATTACATTATTTATTTGTTATAAGGAGTTGATTTATAAAGTGTATATTTAAATAAAAAGACATGTCAAGATTGTTTGCATTCTTTTAAATACCTAAACAAATGGACTATATACAATATGTAACAGAACCCCGTCCGATCCTTGTAGGAGCAACTCAGACCGTCAATATGAACAACTTTTCCTATGGGACCAATGCTTGAAACTCAAAAAAAATCGACATTTTCATACAAAAGTGTTTGGCCGGCCTGGTAATTTGTATGAAAATCGAAAGTGTACAAAGTCGCTCAAGAAGTTTTCACTTCAAAATAAAAAACAATTAAAAATTCGAATTTCCCATATAAATTGCCCGGCCGCCTGGGCAATTTATATGGGAAATTCGAATTTTTTGTATGGAAATGCCAAATTTTTTATAGTTTTTGGACTGTTATTTTAATCTAATATATAAAATTCTCGTGTCACAGTTTTCGTTGCCATACTCCTCCGAAACGGCTTGACCGATTTTGATGAAATTTTTTGTGCTTATCCGGTATCTATGAGAATCGGCCAACATCTATTTTTCATCCCCCTAAATGTTAGGGGTAGTCCACCCCTAAATTTTTTTTTTAATATTCTTGACAAAATTTTTAATTTCTATTTTTTTATGATACAACATACAAAAATACATACAATCCTCAATTTTGGCAAAACAACGTTTGCCGGGTCAGCTAGTTTCATTATATTATTAGTGATTAAAGGCTGTGGTTTGATTTATTACGGGTATGTCCCTTCCACGTTGTATATGTTTCTCGGATTACTCAAAGACCCCTGGAGTGCGATTTTTCATTTAAGGACTCACCGAAACACAAAACGTCTAGTTTTCCAACTCACCGCTCGCGTAAAAACCCATTTGGCCGTATTTTTGAAACCGTCGTGTCAGCGAAAAACAATATTTTTTTACGCAGAAAACATCGAAAATATGTCTATGGTTTTCTAAGAATTTCACCACTTATAAAAAAGCAGCACGAAACGGAACGGATTCCTTATGAAAGGTTTCTTTGACATATCTGCGCCACAAATGTCAAAATTACGAGTGGTCGAGACCACTCGTTGCAAATCCTTCGCAAACTATCATTTCAAAAATGCGCCCGTTTGGAAACGCACGCGTAAACCATTCGTGATGTGACAAGTGATTTCAAAAATGCTACCCCTGGACCAATTCGGGAAAATCATTGAAGGAGCATAATGTTAGGTGGTCCAATAGAAATTTTATCAAAATCGGTTGTGTAGTTTGGTGTTGTAGTTGGTTTGTAGTTTTCAAAAATTGTAATTAGGTCAGCTCTTTCGTTCGTGCCCTAGCCGGCAGAAAACTTTGCGCATATATTCTTCCTGTACCTACTCGATAAGTACGTCTAATAAAAGTAGATAAAGAAAAGTCGTCAAAATTTTAAGGGAATTTCCGCAAGCCTGATCGACGTTTCGGGGGACCCAAGGCCCGGCGCGCATTTAGGACAGCGTTTAAGTATTGCTATTCAACGCGGAAATGCCGCCAGTGTCATGGTTACTATGCCCTGTGACGGCAGTGATATGGCCTCAATTTTTGTATTTTAGTTTTAATTAAGTTATTTTTCTTTCTTCTTATATTTCTGTAATGGTTATACCCATCGTTTGTATATATTTTTGTGCGTTTAAATAAAACTTTTTGGATTTCAAAGTAAAAAAAAGTTACAAAATAATTATACAACTGAGTTCGGAGTTTCGAAGTAGCAGACAAAGCCACGCCTGGAAAACTTTCCTCTTAATTTGTTATTATTCGAGTTTAACGTAATCTGTTAGATCGAGTTTGGTAATGTTTCAGAAATATCGTCCATATTCTTTGCGGGATGTACGGAGTCGTACTGCACTTAGTTAATTTTATGTGATTGAATTTTTTATACGTTCAATTTATTAATGAGTAATGAGTGTTAACGAAGCAAAAGAGGTTTGCAAGGATCGTAGCAAGTGGAAATCTATAGTCTCTGCCTACCCATATGGTAAACAGGCGTAAAAATATGTATGTATGAATTGATTGAACAGATTTTTTTTTAAAGTATCGTTTCAAAATATTTAACCCTTCCCTATTGGACAATTTTCCTATTTTATAGTATAAATATGTATAGTTCGTTTAGTATAATGTAAGTGGTAAATTTAGTATAATCTGGAACTCAAAATGAGATATACGTACTTATGAGAGTAAAGTATATCCTCTCAATCTATTATATACCAGGTTGATTGGAAGAGATGCCTACATGAGACAATGCCGCTTTCATATTATTTGCTCTTTCGAATGTTTGTTTTTGGTACAATAAAGCTCAACGTATGTTCCGCGATGAAAGTTGTTAAGCATTACAGACTGAATCTGGTCACAACCAGGCCTGTGTCACTCCCCGTTTAGGTATCGAAAATATACCTTTTATTACAATGCGCGCGGCGACCACTTCGAAGGTGAAAATTCAGTTACATTAATTGTTTGTCCAGAGTAATAAGAATGAAATTGGCTTGCAATGAATGTCTAGGTATTTAAATTAATTATTGTAAATTAAACCATAAGGTAACCACATTGAGTAGATTTTTTTTTTATTTCTTTATACGTAAGAATTCTGTACGTGAGTACTAGTATTTATTCTGGGCCACAACACAACACATGAGGGAAGTATCTATAGTACGCACTCCGTCAATACAAAAAAGCAGACGAACAAAATGTTATCTGATCTCAATGATTTTAGTATGTTATTAACACATTAAATAAAAGACAAGGAATACCTAGGTTTTCCTCATTTTTAAATGTGCAAATATATAAATATAATTATTTTCTTATTACAGCAACTTCCGCCTTAACCTACCCGAATTTTTCGGGGTCCAGTGCTGCCCAGTGCTTGAAATAAATTATTTGAAAGGAACCGGAGATATAATTTAAAATTTTGTCTTGATCAGACCATAGATAACACTTCAAAAGTAGATAACTCTTTAAATTCTTCAATTTTCCTTTCAAATATTTAATTCTGAATGGGAGCCGTACTGGAACCTGAAAAATTCAGGTGGCCCCTTCTTATTATTATCAAATGTGAGAGGAACAGCAGGAAAGGGTCGGCCTCGGCGAACATTCTGCGACCAGATTGCAGACGTTCCAAAAAAAGGAAAGGTAAAAGTACCCGTAACCGAAGGACATATATGAAGAGATTGATGAGTGTAGATGAAGCGAAAGAGGTTTGTCAGGATCGTAGCAAGTGGAGGTCTATAGTATCTGCCTATCCCTGAAATAGGCGTGATATTATGTATGTATGTATGTAAAACAGAACATTTCGTTTTACGTAATATATATATCTTATTCGACATCTATCTAAACAAAAGCAAGGCAGTACTTTTTGTTTGATGTCATTATTATGATCTGAACCGGGTATGACAGGGGTCTGGACTCGGAGCCTCGGATGTTGTGACCTTTTTTTGGGTGCCTTTATGGACGTTTATATTTTGGATGAAATATTTTGTTGTTTACAATAAAATACTTAGTCACAGATCTGATTTTTTTAAAAATGATTAGTGATATTAAATGAAATAAATATACAGGGACAAATAACACTGATTGAGCTAGCCCCAAAGTAAATTCGAAACTTGTGTGATGGGATACTAACTCAACTATACTATATTTTATTACAAATACATATTTAGATAAAGATCCAAGACCCAGGACAATTTGAAAAAGGCCATTTTCCAATTTGCCCTGACCAGGGATCGAACCCGGGACCTCTGGGTGGCGGACTAGCATGGTGACCACTACTCCACGGAGGTCGTCATTTTGATTGTAGTATAGTTACCGTTTCCCGGACGTTTATTTGTCCACCGAATCATTCACCGGAAAACTCAAACGGAAACTTTAACTGAGAATCTTTCTGTTAAAAATATACTATTAAAAATAACAATTTCAGTTTATAATTATGGCATTAGGCTAAGAAGATTACCCCTTCAGTTGATAGACATGTAGACATATAGATAAATAATATCTATATGTCTGTATTCACATTTCTATTTATCAAACTAGAGATTGTTTGAGACATGTAATTTTTTTTTGTTTAAATTCATAGGAATAATGTTCAGACTGATATGCCACAAAAAGGTGGTCATAATACACAAATAACTTTTCTTACTTTTTAATAACTGCTTGGACGATGTGGCTATAGGGCGAACTCAGTAGATAACGAAACAACGCAAACCCAAGTTATGATATCTAATGACAAAATTAGAAGGTATTTCTAATAAAGTATTAAAAAACATTTAAAAATACGTACTTATTAGTGATAGGTACACCTTATAGAATTATTGGCACAAAACAATAAAATTGACAAAATGGCTTTTAAATAAATATTTTATAGCATAAAGGAATAGCTATTCAGCTAATAAGTAGACTGACATTTGTTAAATTATATGAATTAGTATGATTCACTTACCATGTATATTTTGCACGTCTGCTTGCATGCTGAATACAGTGACTATAATTATACTGAAAACCTATTTTATAATGTATTCTGGCAAATAAAGATTTCTGATAAAAAAAATAATAATATTGTAATGCTAATTGAAAGTCAATGAACCAATGACGTAACAATAAAGCGGTCAACATTGTCCATCCGCGACGTCTGCCAAACATTAGCCGAAAGCTAGGACAACCTAATTCTAGTCCTTTGACTTTGGCACAGTCGATGAATCGTAATTTATTTATCTATTAGCCATGTTGTTTCCGGAATAAAAAATCTGGTTCTATGGGGCAGCAGAATAGAATAGGGCCACTCAAACTTTTAAGAGTCCCCTTACCCCGGGCAGAATATGACTTTCCCATACAAACGTAGTCTATGTTTTTTTATTAAACGACATGTCTGATATGGACAAAATTATGTAATTTTAAAGAAATTGCAATTATCTAGGGTTATAATTGGTTTCCTACAATAAAATTATAGCTTAAAAGAGAATATAGTGTATTATATCATATTGACCATCAGTATGGAAAACTTCTACACCCTATATTTTCTTTCCAGTTCATAATTTTGGTATAGAAAACCAATTATAATGCTAGATAATTGCATTTTCTTTAAAATTAAAATAATAGTTCATAAAATAGTTTGAAGGTATAATAAGTATAGTGCTTGGGCGAGACAAAATTTGAAATGATATCTCCGTTTCCTATCAAAAGATTTATTTCAAAAGGGGAGAGCAATGGACCCAGGAAAATTCAGGTATCCCCTTAAGCGATATAAAAAATTCAGCATCCGCACAAATCAGTGCTCGGCCAAACGAATTTTGTTTGGGAGGACAAATATTTTTTATCGGTTTTTAATAACATTTTTTAAAGGAAGTAGTTTAGTATCATGGAATGAGCTTGCACCAAAAATTAACTGGTGGGTAAGGGCCGGCGCACATATGGCGAAGCGCAGCGCAGAACTGTTTTCACTGCCAAAATAATCGGCATTGTCCTCTTTGAAATAATATCCAAAATCAATTAACAGAACGCATAAAGCCTAGAAATTCGCCATATGTGCGTAAGTATTGTGAAAATTGATTTTGAATATTATTTCAAATACGATAATGGCGATAATAGTTTGACAGTGAAAAATGCTCTGTGCTGCGCTTTGCCATAATTGCGCCGGTCCTAAAAGTCTGCCTGTATAGTCAATATTACATAAATAAACCTTTAAGCAATATTCATGATGAGAACCATAACATATAAAAACGCGCGAAACTCCTCAGCTACTACAGACTCATAGGACTCAATAAACGGACATGAGTCACACTATCCTAAATTGATTTGATCGCCTTAAATTACCATCTGGACGCCTGTATAGTCAATATTACACGAATAAACCTTTTAACAATATTCATGATGAGAAACATCACATTTAATAACGCGCTAAATTCATCAACTACTACAGACTCATGAGACTCAGTAAACAGGCATGAGTCACACACACTCACATTGATTTGATCGCCTTGAATTACCATCTGGACTGGAGTGTCTGTCAGTGAACAGTACCCATAATTACTTGATATATTGACTACTGAATAGTTATTACTGTATTGGTAACATACATTAGGTTGTTCGAAGTTTTATTTTATTTTATTTTATTTAATGGGAACAACAAACAGCTACATTATAAATACAAATACATTAAACATTTTACATAAAGAGACTTATTAATAAAGTTTATACCTAACAGGAGAATTGGGTGACAGTTATATATTTTTACCTTTTGCACTAGAGATAATGGGCCCTTGGGGCCCTGATGTTAAATTAATGTAACGCCTAATTGAGGCAACTGGTGACCATACAGCTGGTAGCTATTCCGCTCAGCATATAAGTATAGTGATTCAGCGAGGAAATGTTGACAATATTCTGAAAACGTTGCTTGAATGCGGTGCGTTGGAAGAAGTATTTTATTTGTATTTTTTAAAGTAATTAATAACATGTATTGTTTATTGATGATTAATAAAATTTACAGGAGAATCATCCACATTGGCCTGAGTAAAAAGAAAACCGTATAGCTGCCCATTCCTGCGCAGTTTATAAAAGCCGATCGAGGATACGGACGAGAATGAATTTTAATTTTGCACACCTTTTTAAGGTAAGAAGTATACTAGTACTATAATATTTGTTAACATCCCATGTATTTACCTACATTTATGCAAATAAATAATTTGATGATTTGAGAATCAAATAAGTTGTCAAGAAGCGATGCTATTTTAATTACTTTTTTTGCAATTTTCACATCATACGGCCAAACGATCTCTGGATCTTATAGCCTTAGGCTCTGTGTACTCCGCGGGGGTGGGCAATTTAGCTAATTATAGACGTGTGTTCCCGACCTACTCCAGACTCAATAAACAGACGTGACTCACACTCCCAAATTGATTTGATCGCCTTGAGATATAAAACTGGAGTGTCTGTCGGTGAACGGGATTATGAACGTTGTGGTCATTAGAATGAGTGCTCAGTGGTGCCATTTTTCAGAACGGTATTTTGTATGGAAAATCATTCGTTTAGGTGACTCTGCGTTTCAAAAATGGCACTTCAGTAGTAACTACTGGGGACGCATTTTTGAAATCACTTGTCACAGTACGAATGGTTTGCGCCAACGGTTCAAAAATGTGCCAGTTTCCAAATGGGCGCATTTTTGAACCGGTCTTATGCAAAGGATTAGCAACGAGTGATCTTGAAAACTCGTTGCAAATCCTTTTTAACCATTTATCCTTTTTTTTGTGGTTCTAAGGTTAATTTGCGTATTTCGAAATACAAAGCTCCAAAATATTTCCTTAGTAGCAGTGGTAGCTAAGGTTTAGGCACTGCTGTGCCTTTGTGAGGCTTGTGTTTGATTCTCACTATCACTGTAAGCGCAATTTGTACCTGAGCTTGCTCTAATGTACGGTCATTTTCAGCGACCGTCACTTTATTCTGTGCCTCTGTGAGGCTTATGTTCGATTCTTTATAAGCGCAATTTGTACTTAGGCTTGCGCTAATGTATGGTCATTTTCAGCGACCGCCACTTTCTTCTGTGCCTCTGTGAGGCTTATGTTCGATTCTTAATAAGCGCGATTTGTACCTGAGTTTGCGCTAATATACGGTCATTTCCAGCGACCGCCACTTTCTTCTGTGCCTCAGTGAGGCTTATGTTCGATTCTTAATAAGCGCAATTTGCGCGAGTCCGACTCGCATTTGACTGATTTTTTACTATAATTTCAATTTCCATTCGCTTTATACCCCAAACTTTCATTTCACTAATTGAACAATTTCCTAATACTTACCTTTTTTTCACATAATCATGAATTTCTATTCTTAAGTTTACCAGTGTTGGAAATGGAGAAGACGTTGACAGAGCGAGTGGTTTTTGATAGAGACAATTTTTGGTAGAGATATTCGAGTGAATGTCTCTACCAAAAATTGTCATTGTCTATTTCCATAGAATGACAACGACAAGAGCAAAGAACTAAATCGAAATTAATTTTAACCGACATCGAAAAAAGAGAAGGTAATCAATTCATCGCGACCTTTTTTTTATGTATGTTCACCGAATAATCGAAGACGCCTGGACCGATTTGTAAAATTCTTTTTTTTTTGTTTGAATGGGCATTCTTGTCAGATGGTAACTATTATGGTAACTAGTAAAAATAGTTTTTTTTTTAATCAATTGTGTAGTTTAGTATTGAAGTCGGTTTTTAGCTTTGAAATATTGCACTGGTAGAACTAACTTGTGAGGACTACTGAGAAAAGTATGGATATGACTTTATAATGTACAAATAAAACAATCATAATTATGTGATTTCAGGATATATTTTAGTCGAAAAGAAAAATACTTATCCCGAAATCACATAATTTACTTAGTTAGTAACCATTTTTTATTTACTTAGTAACCAATTAGATGCCTGAGACCAACACATATTTTATTTACTTAGTAGTCTTATCCATACTTTTGATAGCGATAGCACCCGTGATTCCGATATCTAGGACTAAACTTGCAAAGAGCAAAAAGTTTTAGGTTCAGATAAACTTGCTGTGAAAAGTCATATTTCCACGCTTTGTCTGTGGGCTATAAAAGCTATAACCATAGATTACTTACGTAATAAAAAAAATTGTAGGTCTATGACTATAACCGTAATCAAAGATATAGGAGGTACTAAACATTTTTTTTGCTCTTTGACCGTAATAACGTATCACATTATGTCATCCTTGACACCGAAATGGAGGAGCATCACACGAGTAATATGGCAGCTCAAGCATTTTTCATTATTTCATGGGACATTAAGCTACGCAGAATTCTGATGAAAAAGTTGAATTCATATTCTTTACTTATATTCTACGCTACGCTGATTTTTTGTCACTAAAAAGAAAATAACCTTTAATCTGGGAGAAAAAAAAAACGTTGAATATATCAGTTAACTGTAACCTGCATTCCACGTGTTATTTTTTTCTGATTTTCTTTTTTTTCTTGATTGATTTTCTAAAGCAATTGCTTCTTTTCCCGAGCAGATTGTAAAAAGCGATCAAGGGAATGGAGGAGAGTCTGAACAATGTCAATAGTAATACGGCTAGCAACCCTAAAACATCACACAGATTGCTTACATAATTCACATTTCCCCCAAGACTCGATCGGCTTTTACAATCTGCGCGGAAAGAGAAGCAGTTGACACATTTTAAGTTTATTTCTTTGCTCGCAAACCAGCGTGGAAGGTAGGAGATTATTTAAATAGGTATTTATGTCAAATACTTATTATATTTCCGAAGCAATATTACCGAAGTTTCGATCCAAAGTTACGAGACCTTAGTTTAAAATATCCTGTCGTTAAAGATAACTTGGACCCTGAATTTTAAACTTGGGCTATTACATTCACCGGAATGTCATTTTATCCGAAATTAGATTAGGTTTGGTGTCGTAATTGGTCTGGTTTTTGACTGCATAGATTTATAGGTATTTTTGGCCGAATTTGGTGAACGAAATTATGATTTAGGTGTTTTAATTATTGTTATCTCAAACAAAATTTTGTTAAAAAATATATGCGCAAAAATGTTTAGTTACTAAATATTATAACTATAAAAATTAGTTTAAAATAATATCATATCCTAATAATTTAATCATCTCAAACCACAAATGCGGCATTCCGCAAAAGACCGTAAAGTAGAAATCTCGAATCAATACCGATAGAGCTTTATTAGTGGCGTAGCAACAAACCGGCTAGACGGTGCCGTGCACCGGGGCCCCTGAGCTCAGGGACCCTCAGACCCTCTATCTAAAAAAACCTCGTATTAGTCTTTGTTTTTCAGATTTTTCAAGCTGCTTTAAAGTATCTGTCATAGCTTGAAGACTGCCTTACGATGACGAGAGACCTATGGCGTGCCTTCCGAAGCGCGGAGAAGCTCTATGAATTTGCATATAATATTCTGCTTGTGGTCATCCATCCAAGGGCGGATCATACTTAACGTACAAAAGCGTTAGCAATGCGTAATTCTGCAGATTCTACCACTTCCACCACAAAAATTGGACACAAATACTATTATTTCTTGATCCCTAACGGGTTAGACAGAGCCTAGAACTGCGAGAACCAAAATCCACGTTAATCTGTCGTATGTCGATGCGTAAATTTACGTGAAAATGCATTGTGTAACTATTGTGTCTAGAATTTCGGCATATAAGGTAAGTACTTGTACTTATTCTGTGATATAAGTGGTTATATTCCATCTTCATGATAATGAAACAAGAAATCAAAATATTGATGGGTTGCTTACTTCGTCGCCTATTGACATGATTCAGGCCTTTGGCCAATCTCTCGATCGGTTTACGATCTACACTTGGTTCTTAATCTTATCCCGCAGACCAACACAAAAGGAATTTGGAATTTAGATAGGATGATTGACAGGCAATCACACCGGAGGTTCCAGGTTCGAACTCCAGTCAGGTCAAGATGAAAAATAATCTTTTTCAAATTGACCTGGGTCTTGGATGTTTATTTATATATGTATTTGTTATAAAATATAGTATCGTTACCTATAACAAAAGCCTCGACTTGCTTTAGGCAAGCTCATTCTGTGTGATTTGTCCGTATATATTTATTTATTTGTTTATTGTAGGATAAGGTAGGTTATCGCGAATCAAAACCTCGATAGGCGCATCCTACGTGTTTAAAGGAGGATGCTACAAACTGTTCGATACTCGATTTTGGATGAATCTTAGGAAGGCCCCCAGTTTTTATGTTTCCGGGCTTTTGGTTCCCTAGATACACCACTGAGCTTTATCTCAAATTGAACGCCAACTCGAGAACTTTCAGTCTTATCGCTGTATTGCATTTCATTTGAGAAAATAACCTTTTGAAGATAACTTTCATATAGCTTTTTATATGTGTTTTTAAATGTATAAAATCATCTAAAGATGATTGGTTAAACATAGTTTATCTTTGTGTAGAATATAATAATTCTTTTTTTCTTTTTTAATATTAAAATGGACGCATTTTTTAGTAACACCTTCTGTGACCTTTTCTTAATAAAAAAACTGAATCAAAACAAGCATATCCGTGGAGATACACAGATACCATAAGTGTAGGTGCATACTTACAAATGCTCGTTATAATACCCTTATTTTGGATTGGGGGGTTAAAAAAGATGAAACTCATCATAGGTTATATAGGTACCTAGTACAGTAACATGTTCTTATGATCATAAAAAAAAGATTTATGAATACATTATACCCAATGAATTGAAATTAAAGAAAAAGTTTCCAATTCATGAATCTAGATTGATTTGTCCTCATTAGGTAGTACGAGTACGCCTGAACTTTAAATCAATCATTTGAAAACTTGTAATTATCTATCTATAAATCCCCAAGGTCATTTCTAGACACAACCTTGATGAGTCGATGCAGTAACGATAATCTCATTGTCATCCACCAAAATCACCATGTAATTAGGTTTCGTGCATATACCAATTTCGCCTTAGCTTTTGTTTAAATTTTATATCCAATTTGCAAACAATTTGAAAAGAATTGACGTAATAAAATTTAGTATGTAATGCTTGTATTGTTTCAAAAGGCTCAGTCAGCCTTTCTCTCCATCCCTATCGCGTTCCATACACAGGAACGAGATAACAATATTTTCAGTTAACTGAAGAGAATCGAGCCATTGTCAAACATTTCACGGAAATGAAACCCTTTTGGCCGCCATTTGTTCCTTTATGGCACCCTTTACAATAGCACATATTCAAATAACACTCCTTTAGAAAATAATCCGATCGAAATTCGAAATTTTCGGTTAGAAATTGTAAAAAAAAGTCGTATTCAGGAAATAATTTGGTCTAAATTGGAATTTCTGAATCGAAAAGTCGAATTTCAATAGCTTAAAATTTGAAAATGTTCACTTACCTGGTTTTCCTGATTGAGCAGTTTCAGTTGGTCGTTGATAAGGCTGTATTTGGCGCTCTCCTCTTTCCTCAACGCTCGTTCCTTCTTCAACTCTGGGCTCCAGAAGGTCTTTATACTGTGCATACTGGAGCCCAGTTTCTGATTGGTCAATTCCAGTTCCTTCTTAAGGTTTCCCAGTTCCCGTTGGAGGTCGGAGTTCTGGGATTGCAGTTCGCCGAGGAATAGGGGTGGTGGTTCGCGCCGGTAGTACTCATCTTCGGGCGGTGGTGGCGGGGCGTAGGAGCGGTCGTAGTCCCGTTCGAGGGATTGGTACCGTAGGGGTCTAGGGCGGGCGCGGTGGTGTGCGCCCGCGGACGCGGAGCGACCGCGCTCGTCGGGCGCCGGAGACGGTTCGTCATCTCGGGTGAGGTAGGGGCTCCGTCGGGAAGGGCTGCGGTCCACCTGGGGCAGGCGACCGCGCGCGCCGCCGGACCAGTCCTGCCGGCGCCACTCCTCCCGGCACGGCGGCCCCTCTTCCCCGGCGTACTCCCTTAGATACAGCTTGGCTCGGTTGGGGCGTCAGTGTCAACGCATTGTGCTTGTGCCCAACGAGACGGGTGCACAGCCACTGATCAGTAAGCCGCGAGCCATCGATCGGTCGCTGTGTACGCATGCGCGCGGACCTTTCAGCCGCTGAAGCGCTGCATATTTATTATTTCAGGTTTTGATAAGTTGAGTAATTGTTTAATGATGTAAGCCTTAATTGGGCTTCTGTGGTCTTGTTGTGCTGGGGAATTATAATGTTTGTTTTTTTGAAAGATTTTAGGCATTTACATAATTAGGCACATTTTTTTCGTTTATAAAATGTAAGAGAAGATAGACTGTTCTGATAGAGCAAATTACTTTGAGACTAATATTTTATTTTTAAAGTTTCGTACCAAAGGGTTAAAAACGGGACCCTATTACTAAGACTCCGCTATCCGTCCGTCCGTCCGTCTGTCTGTCTGTCACTAGGCTGTCTCATGAACCGTCATAGCTAGACAGTTGACATTTTCGCAGATGATGTATTTCTGTTGTCGCTATCACAAAAATACTAAAAACGGAATAAAATAAGTATATAAGGGGGCTCCTATAAAACAAACGTGATTTCTTTACCGTTTTTTGCTCGATAATAATTACTGCAACAGGTAGACGCTTGAAATATTCACAGAATATTTATGTAAATGTATATTTTCTTTAAAATTAAATAATATAATTAAAATAAAATAAATGATAAAGGAGGGTTACCATACATTTTTTTAAATAATAGTATGGAACCCTTCGTACGCCAGTCCAACTCGCACTTGGCCTGTTATTTAATTTTAACAAGAACACAATTTTATATATAAGTTGTTAAATTAAAAAGTTGTATTCTTTCCACGAGTAGGTAAGTAATTTAATTGTTTTTTTAGGCGCCGACATTGCAAATTATTCCTTTCAATAATTTAGCAATGTCGCTGCCATATACAATAATTAGCATGACGCCGAACGGAAAGGTCTTACTTCTATTCTACACAATAAGTATAACCTCTCTCTCTCTCTCTATTTTATATAAGTAGTTAAATTAAAAAAGTTGTATTCTTTCCACGAGTGGGTAAGTAATTTAATTGTTTTTTAAGGCAGCGACATTGCAAATTATTCCTTTCAATAATTTAGCAATGTCGCTGCCATATAAAATAATTAGCATGACGCCAAACGGAAAGGTCTTACTTCTCTTCTACACAATAAGTATAACCTCTCTCTCTCTCTCTCTCTCTCTATTTTATATAAGTAGTTAAATTAAAAAGTTGTATTCTTTCCACGAGTAGGTAAGTAATTTAATTGTTTTTTAAGGCGCCGACATTGCAAATTATTCCTTTCAATAATTTAGCAATGTCGCTGCCATATAAAATAATTAGCATGACGCCGAACGGAAAGGTCTTACTTCTCTTCTACACAATAAGTATAACCTCTCTCTCTCTCTCTATTTTATATAAGTAGTTAAATTAAAAAAGTTGTATTCTTTCCACGAGTGGGTAAGTAATTTAATTGTTTTTTAAGGGCAGCGACATTGCAAATTATTCCTTTCAATAATTTAGCAATGTCGCTGCCATATAAAATAATTAGCATGACGCCAAACGGAAAGGTCTTACTTCTCTTCTACACAATAAGTATAACCTCTCTCTCTCTCTCTCTCTCTCTCTCTCTATTTTATATAAGTAGTTAAATTAAAAAGTTGTATTCTTTCCACGAGTGGGTAAGTAATTTAATTGTTTTTTAAGGCAGCGACATTGCAAAATAATTCCTTTCAATAATTTAGCAATGTCGCTGCCATATAAAATAATTAGCATGACGCCGAACGGAAAGGTCTTACTTCTCTTCTACACAATAAGTATAACCTCTCTCTCTCTCTCTCTATTTTATATAAGTAGTTAAATTAAAAAGTTGTATTCTTTCCACGAGTGGGAAAGTAATTTAATTGTTTTTTAAGGCAGCGACATTGCAAATTATTCCTTTCAATAATTTAGCAATGTCGCTGCCATATAAAATAATTAGCATGACGCCGAACGGAAAGGTCTTACTTCTCTTTTACACAATAAGTATAACCTCTCTCTCTCTCTCTCTCTAGTCATCGGACAGTGCGATGAGATCGCACACATTAAAAAGAAGGTTCCTAAAACACCGGGAACCATGGCGGAGGCATGCAGGGCGCCAGTAGGCGTTCTAGGCTTCCTACAGGAGCTGCATGGGCTGGTTCGAAAACTGAGGCCGGCGTCAGCTTCTCACGCAAAACAGGACCGACAAATTCGGACCTAATTGCCGAAAATGTCCTCGAGGGAAGTAAGTAAGGCATCGGACACAGCTAAAAGACTCTCATCTAGTGACATGAGTCATTATTTGTTGCACATAGTCAACTAGTGACCAGGATTTCTCTGGATATCTTTCCTTTACCGAAAGCAAGTGATGGTAGTTGAAAGTGACCGTACATGAGGACAACCTTAAAGGTACTCGCGCCTAGTTAGGATTTCAGGATTGTCCCACAGATGGAGACAGCCAATACCTGTTAGTCTGCTTCCCTTTATTCCCTAAGCTTTTCTACGCACATACGCCAAGTGGCCGTTTTTCGCAATTGTGCGTAGAAAAGCTTCACGTTCTCACTTTAAACTGTAAACAGTAGTTTATAAATAGTTTGAAGGATTATCTAGAGCCTGGTCAAGACAAAATTTTAAATAATGTCCCCGTTTCCTATCAAATGATTTATTTCAAATGGGGGCAGCACTGGACCTCGGAAAATTCAGGTATCCCTTTAATAGTAATTTGTGCTATATCCAAAGAATACTTAATAATGGCAATAAAATTACACATAGGTAATGTAGCATACAATCAAACCTAAAACTTAACTACCAGATGATTTAAAATTTTAACTATATATCATATCATATAAAAAATAAGAATTTTTTTTCTGTAAGTAAATGTAAAATTATAAATTAGGGATACTTGAATCAGGATCGCGCACTTTTCTTTCAGAATTTCAGTGCTAAGATGTTTTGGTACGTTTCCCAAAAATCTTTAAATTATGAAGTACCATAACCATACTTATTTATATTTGGAATATTTATGCGCTTACGATGAAAGCGTCATAGTAGGTACAAGTAATCCTAGTTTTGAAATCACGCCCAAATTTATTGAAAAAAAAAACTTTTAAAATAATACGCCAGATAGAGTAGCATTAATTATAACAGACCTCAAAACCGCTAGAGGTCTATTTTTAGATATTCCAGCCCTCATTTTCCGGAGCCGCCATCTTCCAGCAATGCAGCGCTTACGTGAAGCTATTTCTCCAAGACTGTTCTTATCCCGTGACCCACATACATCATCTGTCCTTTTTTTCTTCGCTACTATTTGTAAATTGCTGTCTCCCTCTAGAGTAAGGTCGGCGTTATATCGGTCAGTCTCTGGCTGCTAGTGATCGGGAGGAGCATAGAGATGGGAATTTTATCGACTGTTTTATAATTAAAGATTTTAAACTTTGGAAGAAAGTTTTGTTCGATTTTTTAACCTTAACTTTGATAAGTTAATAATGATTTACTAACTATAGTCAACGTTTGATTCGTTCCAAGTTCGATAGTTTAGTGAGATAGATAGAATGAACGTAGTTTCGTTCGAATAAAAACTTAAGATTTAAGTTAAAATTTAAGTACCAAACTTTCTTCCAAAGTTTAAAATCTTTAATTTTTTAAAATATTCAGCCTGATTATTTTCCAAATGACTGCAAATTTAATATATCCAAGCGACTTCAATCACTAATCATAAACAATATAGATACTCGTATATTTTTAGGTTTCGGTATACGCTACAATCAGTGATCAGACGACCTAAGCAGTTTTTGTCATTCCTAAGAGTAATATTACTTAAAAGCCAGACTCTAAGTACTCATTCAATGTCAGGGCTCATTAAGGTGGTTCATTATAATGAAACCCTTTTTCTCCCTTTTTCTATTATTTATCAACCAAATCAGTCTATCTACTGAAGGTCTAAAGGCCCCTTATAATAAAGGGATGTTTTGCTCATAATTAACTTGTTTTGCAGGCGGGTTCCAGAACACAGTAGGGGGTATAAATACTTAAAAACGATGCTATTGAACGTTCTCCTTTACGACCCTCCATGGGAGATTAAATGAATGTTACTCTGCCGTCGCTACACACGGATTTACCCACGATTCAAGATTATTAGTAATTGTTGATAATAAAAGTACAACCACACACAACGTTTTTATCACTTCATTAGTAAGTACTTATTATTCCTATATCTCAACATCCTCTATCGATAACCACTTCCACACCGCACTATCTCGTTCGGACGATGAATGAAAAGTGGGATTCTGTCGTAAAAATTACGCCGTTTGCCCGTTTTGTAGACGGGTTCTAGAACACAGTAGGTGGTATAAATACTCAAAAATGACGCTATTTAACGTTCTCCTTTACGACCCTCCATGGGAGATGAAATGAATGACACTCTGTTGTCGCTACACATGGTTTTTACCCACGATTCAAGATTATTAGTAATTTTGGATTATAAATGTACAAACACACTCAACGTTTTTGTCACTTCATTAGTAAGTACTTATTGTTCCTATATCTCAACATCCTCTATCGATAACCACTTCCACGCCGCACTATCTCGTTCGGACGATGAATGAAAAGCGGGATTCTCTCGTAAAAATTACGCCGTTTGCCCGTGGCGCCACTGTGCGAATTAGATCATGAACTCTCATCATTTCATGGACGCCTGGTACATAAAATAAATTGTTTCAAAAACAATGGCTGTAATAAACGTTATTTTTTACGATAAATATCGTAATGTTTGTTTCTTTTGCAACCGAAATGAATAATGGTTTTGTATTTATGTTGGATTTGTTGGATATATCGATTTGAAAATATTTTTCTAATGCAATCTAGTGACTCTGCTTCAAAACTTCTAAGAAGGACTTCAATTTGATCAATTCGAATAAATATAGGTACTACACAAACTTCTTTATCATTATCTTCTACGAAATAATAAACTAGCATAATAAGTACCAGTAAAGGCTTTCAAATGAAAAAGGAACAACGCGTACGCGTAACGTACGTATCTACATTAAAAAAACACATACAAGTCGAATTGACCTCCTCTTTTTGTGAAGTTATTAAAAACTAACAAACGCCGCACTGTTTTGAAGAAAAATGAAGTGATAAAAAGGAACAGTTCATATAAATTCATTAGAATAATAGGTTTTAGACGTTTTTATTGGCGTGAACTCTAAGTGGGTATACACAACTACGGAACCCTACACTGCGCGTGGCCAGACACGCACTTGGCCTGTTATTAATATACCTATACCCTGTGTCACTCTCACAGTAAATACAAATCTAACGTCACCTATCAGTCAATAATCCATCGAGCCGTTCAGGCTGCCAAACATTTGATATTGACGCCAAAAATCCGCCATTTTGTTTTTATTTTTATTTTATTTTGATGTACCCAGTGTCACTCTCACAGTAAATACGAATCCAACGACACCTCTTAAGCTAAAATCCATCGAACCGTTCAGGCTGCAGGGCGTGCCAAACAATTTTATTATACAAACATACACATACTCTCGAAAAATATAACCCTCCTTCTGGCGCAGCCGGGTAAAAAATTACAGACATTTTTTCGATTACGTAGCATATAAAAATATTTCGTACCTAGCTGGAAAATTGTAGCTCGTACAAAGAGTACCTAAGAGTACACCTAATCGACGCATCGTAACGTCACGTCACTCAACGCAACACGCAGCTTGAGGGAGCTAGATGGTCTTCCCACATAGGCAGAGACTATGGACAATGGACCTCCACTAGCAATGATCCTTGATAACATACATTTAGATTCATGTAGATGACTCATCAATTTCTTTAAGATGACCTTCGGATACGGGCGGCTAAAACTTCTCCTTTTTTGAATGAATACGAACGTCTGCAATGTGGTCGCGGAGTGGTAATGTTTACAATAAACTACTATCATAATAAAATGTTGAGTATGTACTTATAAGATTTTAACATTTTTAACAACTGAGTAGGTATGTGTTGAATTTTAAATTTTTCGGTAGGTACCTAACCTATAGTACATCATCATCATCATCATTTGCAAGACGTATGACACCAACTCTGGACATGGCCTCTCCCAAAGGTTTCCTTTACCAATTTAAGCGACCTACATACAATACCCGGCACGTAAGTTGAACAAAAATGACGAACGAGAGAGAACTTATTATTATAGGTAGTAAAGGGAGTTATGTATTAATCAAAGCCATTTTTTAATCATCATTTAAGTACCTACCTAGTCTTGGAGCCACTTACTCAGGTATCTTGAAGAAGATAGTGATACTGCCACGGACCTGCCCGCCTGGTATAGGTTTTTCTTTTTTGTTTGCCGTCAGTTTTGGATTGGTCACTGTTATTATCAGCAACTTATTAGCAAGTAATTTATAAGGCAAACTCCGAGCGGTCTAAAATTTTGGCACCAGCGGGTCCAAACCAATTATTTAAATTAATAAAAAGACATGTCACGATTGCTAATATTTATATAATTATGTACCTACACAAATACAGTATTATGGCGCCCTCAGGCTTAACTAAAAATGGCTGTACAAAATAATACTTCGATATCTTTAAAAAAATCTGTGTCATGTTGACACTGGCATTGACATTAATTGGCAGGTGTCATTTTGAAGTATGAATTAATTAGTTTTTTGTTGGGGACAGGTTAGGAAAGGGCGGAAAATATATTTGATAATCTTATTTAATTAAAATCCATTGAATATTGTGCAATACAGCATTTTGTTAACATGTCCCTATCTCCTGCCAGTGGCACAGGTCAATATTTTGCAAAAGCGGCAAAATCTATCCGATTAATTCGGCATGGATGTACCAATAGACCCTTCTTTCATATTTCTGTAACTCACGTAAGTTAAATCATTGAATAACACAGCTAAAACCCCAGCGAACTATTAGATTTTACTGTAAATTGCACTCAAGATGTCCTTTATGTGAATAAGGAAGCTTTTGAGGTAATCTTATGTCAGATGTAGAGGTTATGTTTATTTTCTTTTTTACAGAGAAAGCGTTTAAACAGCCAGCCAGTTATTGAACAGCTAGGTTCCTACGATCCAGTACCTAATATAAACAACGAGAAACTTGTGGCTTTGAATTTGGAAAGAATAAAATACTGGCTGGGCAAAGGAGCTCATGTTTCACATCCTGTGGCTGAAGTATTAGGTAATTTTGTCTCATTGTTATTCTTATGTAGTCAAACTGTTGTGAAAATCTTAGAGCCGCTTCAGACTGGAATAGCAGCCTGCACATTTTCATATTCACATTTCTATTCACAAAATGCAATATAGGTAGCTTAAGACAAAAAGGCTCTGCCATATATCACACTACTGAAAGCTTCGAAACCAATAACCTCTGGTCTATCTGACCCAACCTGGGGCCGGTCAACATGCATTGCTTAAGTATTGTGTCTTATATTTTGAACAGACAACAGGTTTATGGGAAAAAAATGTATAAATGTATTTCTATGTAGTGTAATCCGTAACAATGCTAACTTGATGTCATCATATCGTTCGGAAAGATATGAGTGCAATGGTCTTACAATCAAGGATGCTCAAGACTGTGCAAAGTGGATGGGAAAAAGCCAGAAAGCTGACGCCAGGCTTGATGGCACTACATCTGAGGATGCAACTGGAAATATGCTAAGGGTATCAAGAGTGCAATCTGACTTACCCACTCTTTATTTAACCTTATGAATGCCAGCACATATTGACGTTACTTTACCCTGATGCTAATTATTATTAGGTGCTTGGTTACCTACTCAAGACACATATACACATTGTCTCATCTTTCACCCTAATGTAATAAAACACAGCCTGGGGCTGTTAGACCCAAAGACCAAAACCAAACACAAAAGGAATTCCACCTCTTTATCAAATTTAATTAAGCCTGTATGTCTCATTGTTGGGCAAAGGCCCTACATGTTCAATTTAATTTCCAGGTTTATCAGGCTTCTTCCCCATCCACCCGAGATCATACATGAAAGCTTGGAGAAACAGAAAAACAGAGCAAGAAAACTTGGCAAAGCAGGCCGAAGCTGAAAAGTCTGCATCAGCCTCATAAGATTTAGATGTAATTCGATTATTAGTTTAGAATATACATAAAATTAAATGTCTATTTAACTTTTTGTTTTATTTCTTTTTTAACATTGATATAGAAAAAAAATTAAGGGCTGGCAGAGATAGGCAAAATTTATTCGAATGACGAACAACGATTCAGTTTTACGAGTGATTATTCTGATTCCTTACCTTAGGAATATGATTCGTAAAATTTCGCGAATGAACTATTCGACGAATGAGTTATTCGCGAATTAATTATTCCACAAATAAATCATTTGCGTATAAAATACTCCACGAATAAAAGTGTCTAGGTAGTACAGAAGGTTAGGTGGTGCACTGCAGTGACCATAACAATGTCGTCGAGGTCGTCGAGGTTATCGAGGTCGTCAATGTTCAAACCTCGACGACCTCAACGAAATTGTTTTATCGGTAGCTAACGGGTTTTTACACAACTATGGACTAGGTACTAATTAGGTACTTTTTGTCCATCATATAAAATATTATTCGTGGTTTTATTCGAATTATATATAATTCATTTATTATTCGAAGAAGACTTATGTTTTATTCACGAATGAATTGTTCGCGAATAATCAATGATTATTCGCGAACAAAAACAAATGATTTTTTATTCGAAATTTATAATGATGTAACTAGCCCAACCCTAATATCTCTAAATAAATTTAAAAAATAAAGAATAATTTAAACTGGCATTCATAATGTATGCCTTTAAAAATATTTACATTCATAATACCATTGGTACCAATTGATACCAATTGACCAACGCACATTGATGTTATATTAAAATTATGCCTAGCAAACCATTTATGAACAATGTTTATGTTGGTTTTGCTTACCCTATTGACACTGGTCGCCCACCTGGGTCGCGATCTGTCGGTGGCACACTGTCACAGAATTATAACGTCTCGAGTCGAAAGGCTATAATTAATGGAGTGGAAGTTTCTCAGCAGGCGGAATATCAGATGGTGAATCCGGAAATTTATGGCTCCATAGCTCTACACTTGATCTAGCGGCTTCTTTGGCATCAAGGGCTGGCTGTCTGAGAAAACTGTTTCGGCTTTTCAGACGTGGGTGGTACAATAAGTATTACATACAGAATGTAATCTTCTAGGGTCCCGCTCAATATGCGTCCCTGTTCCCCGCTCTCTCACCTCTTCCCAGTTCTTGCCTGCAGCCGCTCGCTAAACACCCTCGACAATGCGAGAACGGGGAAGGCGCGGGGACGGGGAACGGGGACATATTGCGCCGACCTTAGATTTCGTTTTTTTATTCATTTACCAACTGGTGCAACTTCGCGTGACATTTAAAATGACGACTTTTTAGCCTAGGTATATGTTGTTCCGTGCTGAGCTTAATTTACAATATGTAACAAAAACCCTGTCCGATCCTTGTAGGAGCAACTCAGACCAATGCTTGAAACTCGAAAAAAATCGTCATTTTCATACTAAAGTTTTCGGCCGGCCCGGCAATTACTTCGATCGGACAGGGTTTTTGATACATATTGTATGCATTGATTTATGTACACGGAGAATGTATACACAGAATATATAAAAAAGTTGTACAACAGTGTCCGTTCTGTATTTTATTAATTATGTGACACGGTCGCTCGTCTGTTTGAGGCCTTAAGGCGATGGCTTAAAATACGGGTTCAATCAAAATATACTGAAACCTCATTTAAGGGTGACTCCCAAGTCCATGATAATGAACAACTTTCCCCGAGAAACATATATCGAAAATGGACAACAATTTTGGCCTCCCTCTTCTCTCTTCTCTTCCTCCATTTTTTTGGAAAAAAGTTTCAGTATATTTTTTTACACGTTGTAGGTATAATAAAATGAAACATTTTGTTTACAATGAATTCGTTTTATTACGTGAAAAAATGACAAGACTAACAATTCCTTGAGTGAATACATACAATGCACGGCCAATCCACAGAAGGCACATTATCATATGGATAACATAGATTTTACTCGCAAGCCAACAGGAGCTCCTAAGTATTACAAAATGGCAACATTAATGGTGTTTCTTACATCCAAAAACTTACAAAAATATCGTGGCTTAAGAATTCTCCCCAATACAACTGGAATCACTGCAATTTTTACCATGGCTACACCGTCCAAATAGCGTATTTATAAACTAACATATGATTCAACCTTAAAAAATTAAACAACAGATAAACTAACATTCCTTGAGCAAATCTATAACTGAAAGAAAGTTCTAGAAATAGAGAAATAAGAATTCATTGTTCCACAAAGAGATCTTAAAGTAGAGAAAATAAAAACCTAAAGGGTCTTTTACTTAGTTCTAAGCCTAAAAAGATCTTACAGGCCAGAGAAAGAAACTAATAATTTAATACTAAAGAAAATAGTACAAAAGTGTCACGATTTTTAAAGAAATAAATACAATAAAATGTGCCTCATTAACACAAAGCGCATTGTCAGCGGAAATACGGTAAAAACGATAATATTTTAATTATTTTATTTATCGATACACTAGCAAGATTTTAGGCATCGATTAAATATTGTTGTAAAATATTATCCATGAAAATATTGCCTCTTAGTAATTGTTTTAATTGACATTATTACCAGTTAGGTGCAGCGGGCTGGACAGTACCAAAACCCTTATCTCTCGGTGTGAAAAACAGCTCTCTATAGTAACATACGTTTGTATACATCGCTGTACTTTCCTAAGAGGCTGCATTATTTTTGTTATTTTACCTTTGACAGCCTAAAACAGACTAATGCAATAAATACAGAGGTGTTGTTACAATATCACCTTCTCTGTACTTATAAAAAGTCGACCATGCAATAAAGTCGTTTGTACATTCATTTGCTATAAGAGGTAAAATAAATAAATTATGCAAGAATGCCCTTGTGAGAGAAACTGGTGTACTTACGTCAAAAAGATCAATGGTTCAAAAATACATTCCATAGACAATGTAGTCAATTTTTTTAAATTTCAGTCAACGTGCTGAAGCTGGTGACAAAGCATGTGCAAAAAGTTTGTACTCTCTGCTTCTTAATAAATATAAAGTTTTAGTTGGTCTTCCTAACTGCATCTGCTACCACGCGGCTGGCTGTAAAACAAGACAAATTTTAATAATTAAAAATACCTTACAACCTGACTCTAATTTGTATTTCTTGAGCTGTGAGTCGCGTAATACGAGTTCCGCAATTTACGCTCAATGCGGTTTCATACAAGTCCCGTATGCCACACGGCGGTAGAAAATAAATTGTGAATTACTAAAGAGCGCAAATTTCGCAAATTAGTTTACGCGACTCAAAACTTAAAAGAATTACGTTGTCTGTCTGGGCCTTAACGATTTGCAATGCATTTAGACTTGGAGCATAGACAGTGATCTTATGAGTATGCATACAGTAGTTAAGATAAACATTCTAGCCAATCTGTATTTAGTTCACTCAAACTTAGTACTTGCTAAAAATCGCGTGCTTTTCATTTCAAATTTGATTTTAATTTAATCTCCAACAATTCAAAATACAAGATTCAGTTAAGTACAACAAAATCAGGTTTTGTGGAAGTTTGTTTGGTATTCGAGTGGTATGGTACAAAAATGTGCAAAAAAACTTAAGATTAAAATAAAAAATACGAAATATAAACAAAGTAAACCAACCTAAGGAATGAGTATAGTAAAGCTTGTTAAAATACCAATTTAAGCCAAGCCAAACCGTTGTATCTGGCAGAAAATATATTTTTTAAAGTGCACACAAAAGCAGCATTAGTCCACAAGTTAGAATTATATAGACACCTTTAATATTAATAAAAAGATAACGTGATGATTCTAAAATTAATGAAATCGTTTTAACTACTTTTAAAATTTCGCAATAAAAATATGAATAATAAATATTTTATAATATCGAATTAGTTTACTGCTTTTTGAATTAAATAAGTTGTAGTGATTATATGAATTAATGAAATGCTTGTTTATAATATATTCATATTCTATTTAATTTGGGCCAAAAACAACTCTAAATAAAATAAATCACATTGCATAATTATTAAATCGTATAGGTAATGAAACAAATGCGAAATATACTTAATTTTAAAAATATATAATAAAGATTTCACCAACCGTGGTCTCAGCATGACTCTCAAATACATAAAAAAGATACGTTGCACGCTGATTCTCGTTAAAATTTAATAATTAAATTGTAGACTGAACAACTAGCATACCGTCTATTGTGTGAACAGGAAAAAGTAAATGGGAAAACTATGGTATAATTAATAAGATTAAAATAATGAGTAACTGAGGGTAAACGGGCGATAAACAAAACACAATGCTTAGTTCTACAATGAACGCCATGTATTGAATAATCTAGTACACCTTTAGAAGTAGTTCTATTGAGTTTTTATAGCGTTAAAAATATGTTTTATTTCAATATTTCTAGAATGGAACTGGAAAATGAAATCCATGTTTCAATCTACAAAGATGCAAAGGACTTGGCTTTAGACAGAGAGAGATGAAAGGGATTGGTTGCTTCACACACAAGAGCTCTTTAACCTGAATTTTTCGGGGTCCAGTGCTGCCCCCATTTGAAATAAATCATTGAAAAGAAAACGGAGATATCATTTAAAATTCTGTCTTGATCAGACCCCAGAAACCCGTTCAAACTATTTTATGAACTATTATTTACAATTTAAAGTGAGAACGTGAAGCTTTTCTATGCACAATTGCGAAAAACGGCCACTTTTGGCGTATGTGCGTAGAAAAGCTTCATATTCTCTCTTTAAACTGTAAACAGTAGTTCATAAAATAGTTTGAAGGGTTATCTGGGGTCTGATCAAGACAAAATTTTAAATGATATCTCCGTTTTCTTTCAAATTATTTATTTTAAATGGGGGCAGAACTGGACCCCTAAAAATTCATGTAGCCCCTTAATAAGAAGAGAAGAAGAATGCATGTTTTTTTTTCTATAAAATTTATGTGATATTCTAAAAAACACATATATTTCACAAAAAACCACTATAATATTTTAAAAACAAAAATAACTAACGTCGATTTTCATGTTCAATAATATTAATAAAAGGAAAGATTGAGCATCTTCAAAATACGAAACACAATATTTTGAATAGTCTAGATTAACATAAGCTAAACATTTTAATTTAAAGTTGTAATTCCTAATACACCTAGTAAATTATTCATTAGATATAGTCTTTTTTGACTGGGCTATAATATGATTATATTGTGTTACCTTTATTTACTTAATTTTGTTTGACTATGAGGGAATAAAAAGTTTAAGTATCGCATTTTAATTCTTGTAGAACTACGATATTAGAATGATATGATATGATGCATAGAGATCATAATGTTTCACTACGAATATTTTCTGCCAGATAAAGATATTTAGCTAAGCGTTAGTCATATTGACCTCTCTTTTAACTTTTGACTTACCAACGGCTGTATTCTAATGCACTAATCAGCTTTAGTACCTATAATAATGGGATAATATTGTCAAATATGGTTTTTCGAATAATGAGCTGGTAACCTAGAGAGAAGCAAGTAAATCTTTCATCACGTAAGTTTTTTTGATGAGTCTTTTTTTGCAGTTATAAAAAAAAATCTAATAGATTTTTGTTTTGGTGCTTGTTTCAAAAATTGCGTCAAAGTCCTAGTTCATACATATATTACATAAGCTGTCTAATTTATATGTTTGAGTTTTTTTTTAATAGAACTAGATAATATTTTTTGAGTTTATATACAACATAAAAAAAACTCACGTGACAAAACGGGGGTGTACTACGTACATGAAATAAAACTAGAAAATACTAGCCATACATACTAACTGCCTATCTACAAAAAATAATCTGTTCAAAATAAAATAAATAATGTGATAGTATAATACGAAAATAATTTAAAAAAGAACGTACTTAGCAAAGATGGAAGTACGCAAAACATTATCTCTTCATTAATATATTATAATAGATCTATTCACTTAATTTTTGCATTGAATGGTCGATCTTGCGATTGGCTGTCTCTACAAGCATGTGGACATCCACGGGTTTTGTGGCACTAGCAAATTTCGGAGTACTACCTGCAGCTAGTAAAATAAATAAAGAACTGGCTTAATTTCATTGGAATTAATTATTTCCCAGGCAAATTAAAAAAAGAACTCCAACTTTCAAGCGTTTACTCCCAATAACTTTTTAACGGCTGGACCGATTTCCATCATAAATAGCTAAGAACAAGGCTTTCGATTAAAAACCGAATTGAAATCGGTCCATTCGTTTACGTATACGCAATAAGAGGGTTTCATAAGTCTGTCTGTGGCATCGTAGCCCCGATGCCACAGGCAGACTTATGACACCCTCTTTTTGCGTCGAGGATTTAATATAAACCTTATTAGATAAGTACATAAGAGTGAAAATGTACAATCGACTTGAAAAGGTGACTTTATCATTTTTTTACTACGGGTACAATGTTTTTGAGTTTCTATTTCTCGTCCGGTCTACTGAAAAATTTTGTATGACAATATTTTGTTTTTTTGTTATTATAGGCAAATCCTCTCTTCATTGGGAGAGGCCTTTTTGTCCAGATGGGGACTGTTATAGGCTGATAAAAAAAGAAAACGAGATCATTGTATTGATTCTACGGTAAAAATTGTTCATACTGACAGGCAGAGACCGACTTTGAGATACAATTTACACTTCAAGCAATTATTCTAAAACGAAATTATTGAGAGTGAGTGGCGTCATTCTCTATACTTCTCTCTTAACCTATAATGCCCAAGTGTGATCTCTTTACTGCATATGCAAGAACTTTGATAAAATTTGACACAACTCAGTATTTGTTTTATATAAGTAGATAAGATAAGCGGTGCACAGTGCACATAACAGTCCTTACGCCTACATTTCATTCCTTAAAATACTCCTATCTTCATACCACACAAAAAAATGTTTTGTTTGTTTGTAATAATATAACAGGTTCAAAAAAAAAATTCTTTAGATTCGGCAATATACAACGGCGGACTTATCCCATATAGGGATCTCTTCGAGTCAACCTGCGATATATTGAGAGGATATTTGACATTGAAATCTCTGGTCTAATATAATCCGAACAAAAGGACAACACAAGACGTACACAGCCAATATAGTCCACCCATCATCCTTTATTTATATAGGGTCTAACAAAATTTAATGAAACAATTTGAATGGTAAATCCAGTCCACGAAACCACAGAATTAATATAAGTATTACATAAAGAACGGAATATCCTAAGATCCCGCGCAATATGCGTCCCCGTTCCCTATCCCCACACCTCTCTCCCGTTCTCGCCTTGCAGAGGCGGCTGCGGCGGCGAGGGGCGTGACACGGCGCGTTCGGGGAAAGATACGAGGACGGGGGACAGGGACGCATATTGCGCGGGATCTAAGGAGACTCTGTTCTGTATGTAATACTTATATTAATTCTATGACGATACTGATCAACTTTTCTCAAGTAACATATTATACAGAAATATGCTTTTTTGGGCTATCTATAACAAAATCTCGGACTATCTAATCAGAAAACTGGTCAACTTATGATAAAATATACTTAAACTACTTTAAGGGTAAATTCAGTCCCTGATACTGAACAACTTTCCCCAAAGAACATATCGAAATTTGAAAAATATTTTTTGCTTGCCATGCAAACTCAAATCAGCTGATCGATCAACTTGTGTGGAAGGACAAAATTATTTTCGTATTTCGCTACATTATTAAATACCTATGTAAAGTTGTATGCCTCAGGAAAATTTGTTAGTACAACGGACTTAATAAACGCATGACATAGTTTCTGTATTTTGTTAGCCCTTATATACATATATCCCAAAACAAAAAAAAAAAATATCAAACGACACTGTCTACCCACGCGTGCGAAAGGGACGGATAGACAGACAGCAAATAAAAGGCACCTTAAACCGCTAAGTTAAACTTTGCTATTTCTTTTCTAGATAGAACTACTGATTACAACATGAGAATATTTGTGGATATACAGATAGAGTATATTATGGTCTAAAATTCTAAATTCATCTATTAATTATTATTATTTTAGTTTATTTTGACCTTGTATATTCCTAGGTAAGCATCTAAATTAATAAGGTTTGAATATTATCAATTTATCGTGTAATGTGTATTCATAAGAAAATATATAATTTTGAGACCTGCATTTTATAGTGACCCAAACTAAGAATATTGCAAGATTGTGCGATATATATTTTTATAAAGCAACATAGCGATGCATATATACGCCCTTGCCATGCACATAGCTATTTATGTATATGTACATACGGTACTTAATCTTTGTGCAACTCCTTCATAGTTTTGCTGAAAGACTTCATAGTCTTATCTATGTTCTTGTTCAGCCCTTTAATAATGTCTTGTAGTTCTAAAATGTCAAAATGTTCATTTAAATTTAATATATACAACTCGAGCATTTATAATTTTTCAAAATTAAGAACCGACTTCAACCCCAAACTGTACAACCGATTTTAATAAAATTTCTATGGGACCATCTGACAAGTATGCCCGTTAAAAAAAATAAAAAATTCTGAATCGGTCCAGTCGTCTTCGCCTAATCGATGAACATACATAAAAAAATAATAATATTATAAGATCGCGACAAATTGATGGCCTTCGTCTATTTTGAAGTCGGTTAAAAGGGACCGAATAATGGACATCCATTTGAACGTGATTTTAGATTTATTAATTCGGAAAAACTGATATTAATAAAGCTGAATTAAATGAATGCCAAGAAACTATGACGTCACGGTTTTGTATTACACACAAATGCATTAGAAAATAATTGTTCTGACGTTAAGAGGCTTTTCACATGTGGTTGGCTGTCTCGCTCGCACAAACAAACATTTTTAAAGATTAATAAAAAATGTGACTCATTTAAAGAAAAGTGTTTCATAAACTTTTTAATATATTTTATGTTAAATATTGTAGACATATTTTTTTTATTGTTTATGTGTGTGTGTGTATTGAGAATAAGGTTTGAATTTTGATGACCTAATTTTCGATGTAGTTAATGTCTACACAATATACAAACATAATGTCTACAATATCTACTTCTCTTCAAATGAATCACATTTTTTAATAATATTTAAAAATCTTTGATTGTGCGAGCGAGACAGCCAATCAAATGTGAAAAGCCTCTTAAGGAAAAAGTATTATACAAGCGGATTTTATGGGATTGAACACTTCAAAATAATGACCTACGTACTAAATGTTTTTAATACGTTTTACAACATGAAAATGAGTATTTGCTCTAATCTTTTATGTAGGTATACTAATCAAAACTCATGATGGTAGACTATGATTCATCCTCTGATTTGTCTTGAAAGAAATGTGCACACTAATCACATATTGTGCGAGACAAATTCTGGCTATGTGAACGAAAATATTGTAATAAAATAATATAGGTATGTACTTATGTATGATTATAAAGTCTAACTTTTTAAAACAATTTTAAGGATTCAGTCTATGATACTAAAAAAATTTCCCCTAGGAACATATTTTATACCAAGAAATACAACGTGGAAGGGGCATTTAATTTCATTATACTAAATTGATCTAGTGTAGCCCGTAGTAGCACTAGAGTATAATGACTTTTATTTTAATTTTATTATACTTAAATGATCTAGTACAGCCCGTGGTTTGATTTATTACGGGTATGTCCCTTCCACGTTGTGTGTATATATATTTACAATGTGTATTTTTCATACTTGATCAAACGAAATGTGCGAATATTAGATTAAATATTAACCACAAAAAACGAAAAAAAAATTCGTTATTTAATTCCTTATTCAAAAAATCCAGGTACTTTAATTTTTTCCTTCTAAGCTTTTTAAGCTTTATAATTTTCAAATGAAACAACTTTGAAGAAAATATGCCGTTTATTTAAAAAGAAAGAAAGAAAAATCGAAACAAGACTTTTAGGAAAAAAAATTTTAAAGTGACAACAACGATTTTTTTTCCGGTTTTTTATCGATAATATTTCGTCTAATATCCGCAAATTTCGTTTGAACAAGTATAAAAAATACGATGTATATATATTTGCTTTCCATAGAAACTGATCAGCTGTTAACACTGATCGGTCAACGTGTATAGGAGGCCAAAAATTATTTTTCATATTTAAATATAAACATCCTTGAGGGAAAGTTGTTCAGTATCGTGAATTGAATTTATTCATAAAGTCGTTTCAGAATATTTTGTTAGACCCGTATATTATATTTCCGGGTACTTATTGAGCGAGCTTTCTCGCTAGGTCGCGAATTTAAAGTTTCGGGCTAAACTGCTAGTATTATTCCATACGAATAATTGCCTTAAAAGCTCGCTCTGTCTGTCTTCCAAAAAATATACTGAAACTACTTTAAGATTGAGATCAGTTCATGATTCTGAACAACTTCAGAACTTTCCCTAAATAATATATTGTAATATGAAAAAGAAGTTCTGGCCTTCCATACAAGTTGATCAATCAGCTGATCTGAGTTTATATGGAAAACAAAAAATATTTTTCATCGATATGTACTTTGAAAAAAGTTATTCAGTATCAAGAACTAATGTATCTACTAATGTGTTGTGAATGTTGTCTTTCCCTATGATTGACTGGGAGAGAACGCTTTTAGCGTTAACTCCGCCAGTTGTAAACAATTGTTAACAGTGGATCAATAAAGTTTAAAAAAAAAACCTAAATTTACCCTTAAGTAGTTTCAGTATATTATATTGGACCCTGTATATTCGGAGTTTGTAAAAGTGCATCCCCCTCTTCTCTGCTAAATATTAGTGGAATAAAAATCTAAAAAGTGCAGGTCGACGTCAACCACTGAAAGAATAAAAAAATTACGTACCAGAGGAAGCCATGTTGTCAATGCGTTCATGGTGCTTCATGTAGTAGGGGCGGATGACGCGGTTGTAGATGATGAGCGATCCGTTGTACTCGGTCGGCATGTAGCACCATATGATGAAAATGCACTGGAATTAAATTAAATCATTATTAAGCCATTGTTTGTTTGTTTTTCGTATGTTTATGGCAACACTGGTTTCAGATTTTTCAAGCTGCCTAAAGGCTACTTTTAAACTTTGATTAGTGATTGATGCGAGTTCATACATTTTCTACTCGCACTGGCAGAAAATCTATGAACTCGCACTTATTACTAAACCAAGTGTAAAGTAGCTTTAAAACCATATGACAAAGCTTGACCACTGCCATACAATTATGACAGCCGGGACCAACGGCTTATACGTGCCTTGCGAAGCACGGAGGAGCTCGAGAACTACCAAAAGTTAATGAGAAAGAAACTAAAAACATTGTTTCAAAGTGTCTAAGACTGAATTCTCTACCTTAGTGTAAACTTATTAGCAAGACTCTAGTCTTGCTAACCACTTTAGACAACGAGATAACTTGTTTTCGACGAAAAATGGGCAAGTGTTAACAGCTATTCACTAAAGTAGTACTTAGTAAATCCTTTATTGTACATATGGTATTATACCACAAAACAACGGCGGACTTATCCCTGTCAGGGATCTATTCCAGTCAACCCTACAGACAGAGGAGATAATGACAAAAGTAGAGTAGAACGTTGTACAAGCTAAAACACTGAATACTAATCGTAATTAACTAAAGGTTAACGTACCTACTTGTAAAACAGTGAAACAGGTATTTTAACTATAAATAATTGTTCACAATTGGCGGACTTAACACTAAAAGCGTTCTCTCCCAATCAACCATTTGTATTAACAGAAATTTTATTGCGGCTTAAAATACCTTTAATCTCTCTCTACGTGTCCACACCACCCTATTTCACCCTGCACCTCTCACGTAACTATGTCCTTTCTTAAACTATCAGAGTATATTAGTTTATAGCTTTAGATGTTGTTTTTCCTCCTTAATCAGTTGCACCAACGGCTTTGTCTTTCTTATATTCCTCTCTATGAAAGGAGATTTACTAAAAGAGTACAAAGCAAACGTGAGTTGAAGAGTGGGTCAGGGTCGTCCCTGACGATAGCAGACGTTTTAAAAAAAGGAGAGGTCAGAAGTACCCGTAACCGGCGAGCATGCATGAAGAGAGTAATGAGTGTAGATGAAGCGAAAAAGGTCTGTCAGGATCGTAGCAAGTGGAGGTTCATTCATAGTCTCTGCCTACCCCTGTGGGAAACAGGCGTGATAATATGTATGTATGTATATTCCTCTCCATCCACTGATTATACTCATTTAAATGAAAAACAAATTATTTGTGTTACATTTTCCTTTTCGGTGTACAAAAAAGAGTTATCTATCTATCTATCACATACCTAGATACTTAGTATCATACTGGTGCAAAATGTGCAATACCCACACTATACATACAATGACTTACCTGACGCTATTTTTATTAACCTTAATAGGTGATTGCGTCATACACACGATGAAAAAAACTAAGAGTTCAAGATCACGGCAATATGCGATGTAGACGCGTGATAAGATAGCAAAATGTACACATCGTCAAAGGATAAAGGTGCTTTCGGTGGAATGAAATTTATTAAATTTCATACGAATTGATGAAGACAATGTATCAAAGTTTTTGGTATTAATTAACTAAGTGATATGAAACTTTTTATCGATTTTAAAAGCCAACAAGTGTTGGAACTGGTCAATAAGAAGCGAAAGTTAATTAAAATTAATGCATACAACAGAGATAAGACGAGGAAAGATGTTCTTCTCTTTCCTTGTCTTATCTCTGTTTTCTTCATAAAAACATCATGGAAGAAAAGGTGAAAGCCAAGAGAGGAAAGGAAGACCAATAAGGTTAACAACCTGGATGGATTAAGTAAAAGAAAAGGCAAAATCGTGTCGTATAGGTATGGAGGTCAACAATTTAGCGGAAAAAAGGGAGATATGGATAATACTCGAACAACAAGAACTCTTAAATTTTTGATGATTAATTCTATTGGGCGGCGGTGACGCCATATATTACGTAATATACCTTAATGGTAGTTTACAAAAAAGCCTAATACACAGATTAATATATTACTTAGCAATTCTATTATGTCATTCGTTTGTGTTTAGTTCTACGATCGAAGAAAAGATCCTGACCTAACAGGTCAGAGGAGCGGCGAAATTAAATAGTTGCACCCGGTTACCGGTAGCGGGCTAGCTAGTGGTACAAATTAGGGGCGGCTGTTTTTTATTGGGCGGCGGTTAGTCAAAAAAGGGGCAGCAAAATTAAACATTCCTGACAGCAAAGTAAGATGTCCAAAGGCTGGCTGACGACAAGCTGAAATAGAAAGAACTCCACCGGCAAGAGCGTTTTTTTTTTGCTCTTAAATCGGTATTTAATTCAATTATTTTTATTATTCTTATCAAAAACTATCAATCAGAAATCGAAAACAAAATATATATTTTTTTATCTACCCAAAAATAAGTAAGTTACACTTTAAAAATGTGATCGAAAGGAAAAATGTCAAGTAACAGAAAACAGATGCACGTACACCGCTCTTGACGTCACTGCTATTAGGTCTTGCGCGTACGAAAGAGATAGTGAGATGTCCCCACCACGCTCCCAACTCTTATATTTGAAACGATAATTCATCATTAATGAACCAATTTTCAGTGGTATTTTTTGTTTTATATATAATATTAACCAAAAACATACACAGTAAAAGAGCCTATTTAAATGTGATGTGAATGACTGCAAAGTAGTGTACTGAACAGAATAATCAAGGGTTTTTGGGGGCGGCAACAAAACAAAGCATGGCGTGGCAAGCTAGCGTGACATATTGGAATTTATCAGTTTTGCCGCCCCATAACATCCAATTTGGATGTTAGGGGGCGGCAAAACTGATAAATTCCCCGCCGAGAGTAGCTAACGGGTAAGTAATAAGGTATCAAAACCTTCCCTACACTTATCATATAGGACGCCACCGAACTTATTATCGTGTTGTTAATGACACACCAGTATGACGTGGAGGCCTTGTACTACATTCACGGACGATGTAGGTAGGCACAATACGCTCCATGCAATTGAATAGGTCTAGGATAGAAAACTTCCGCTCTTTTGTTTGGGAAACGATGCGGGCACAAAGTGAACAAAGTATTTAAGGACTGCTACTAATTTTGACGGTTTCATTTTAATTACACCGTATTTTTTTTAAACTGTGTGTGATTATATTTGTAAGAAGCACCAAATAAAGTATTTTTCTTTCTTTCTATTTCTGATTAACTACTCTGTTTTTTTTTTTTTTTTTTATTAATCATCAAACATGGTGTTTCTTTTCCCGATTTTACCTGAATCTATTAATTTTGGAATTAAAAAAATACATTATAATATTATAGGTAAAAATAAAATAGATAACCTCGCTTATTGATGACGGTTAAAAAGAATACCATTTTCATCTTTGATTTTCATTCCACGGTGGTGAATCAGGAAGATTCAAACTGATGATGAAACTCAGTAGATATAAGAAAACAGTATAAATGCTAAAATATGGTCCAATTAAACAATATGTAACTCAGTACAGACTTCGCCTTGTGGTTCAGTGATTCATCTTGTTTGAGTTTGTTGTTTCAATACAACAAGCTATGACCAAGTTGTCATTAGGTACTAATTTTAGACTTATCAGCTAGATGTAGAAATATTTAAGTAAAAATTATATGATTGATTAGATAGAGACTCATTGTAGTACTGTTATCAGTGAAAAATATAGGTATGACAAAGATAAACTTTATCTCGTTCATAATGCACTGGAAGTGTGTGTGGCTAAACTCACACCGGCGGCAGCGGACGGCAGCAGACTTTTACTGTCAAACCAAATTCACCTTTATTTCTATTTACGCAATGCACAGTACAGCTTGAACAAAACAAAAAAGCCTCGCGACTTCTTGCGACTGCCAACGGCGCCAGGCGGCCGAAATTTTTCAAGCTATTCTATGCATTTTTTAGATAGAAATTCAGGTGACTATGATTTAAAAGTAAAGTAGGTTGCCCGCTAAAGTTGAAAGTAACACTGTATCACCATAGGCTTGAAATGTATAAACATTGAAACATGACAAAATGCAAAAACATGATGAGCTCGCGTTTAGGCAGTTTTTGCTAATATAAAAGTTTATTTTCGAGTGTCATAAAAAATCCTCTCTGCTGCGCTCCACTCTGTCTGAATTGACTCTAAATAATACAACGAGTAGCTTGTATGCACTGGAAAGGTCAGATGTCAGAACTAATAATAATTAATAATATCAGAACTTATAACTGTTTATGGCTGGAGCCTCTAATTCAGTGTTTGGATTTCAATACATTGCCTGTCTTGTTACAACTGTTACAAGCAAAATGCAGGTCATTACAAAAGTAGCAAAGTATAAGAATTTAAAAAGGAACTATGAACAGCTGATCAGTCAGGCTTAGGAGACACTAAACCATGGAAACTCAGTCAGATTAGCAGAAGAGTTGCAGTGGAGACCAAACATTCTTTTTTTCGTATTAGTCCTTAAAATAATTTTCAGTATTAAAAGACCTCCCTCCCTCCCTTATATGTAAAAAAACCTACTAAGTGCGAGTCGGACTCCCACACAAAGGGTTTCTTACCTTGATTTATAAA
Organism: Acrobasis suavella; assembly: GCA_943193695.1. Classification (NCBI taxonomy): domain Eukaryota; kingdom Metazoa; phylum Arthropoda; class Insecta; order Lepidoptera; family Pyralidae; genus Acrobasis; species Acrobasis suavella. The sequence goes on from OW971950.1 coordinate 4,559,607, forward strand.
AAATTACGTTTATTGTATGGGAACTCTACTTAAATATTTATTTTTGGTATGTTTTTAGTATTTGTTGTTATAGTGGCAGCAGAAATACATCATCTGTGATAATTTCAACTGTCTAGCTATTACTGTTCATGAGATACAGTCTGGTGGCAGACAGTGGAGTCTTAGTAATAGGGTTACGTTTTTACCCTTTGGGTACAGAACTCTAAAAAACTTTCATACAAGTTACGGTCACTGATTCGAAAAACAATTCATCTTACAAACCGTTTCTAAACAGTAGAGCAATCAACCTTCATTTTTCTTTTACATAATCACATACATTTTCAGTGAATATTTTTTTGCATGATGCAAAGTATTGCTCTTTTATATGCCCTTAATAACACTTGTTAGCTCAGCATTTATGTTTTTGCTCTTTATTTATTTAAATTTATTAGCTAGGTAGGTAGATATAGGAAATAAAATTCTATAAAAAGTAAAATATAAAGGACTGGTTGACCTTGCTTGGTTACCATTGGAGCCTTTACCGAGATCTTCATTACATGTATATACAATAATTGATCATATAACATAAAGGACATTATAAAACCTAGTCTAGATACCCGCTGGCAACCATACAATGTGTATTTATTATTATTACTAGGCATATTTTCTAAATATGCTGAAGTTACTGCCAGTTACATTGTTCATATAATACATGGTATAAAGAATGTTTATGATTAAATCACAATCCACGGATTTAGAGATTTGGAAAAATCTTGGGACAAACTTAAGCTATGTCCAAGATTATCACATTTTTTCGACTAAGATTAGATTCCTGAGCAGGCTGGAGCAGATGGAGAGAACTAACAAGTAATTATTTAAAAATAAATTTTTTAAAACAAGCTACCAAGACCAGGCATCTTTGCATAATCAGGAAACAGTAAAAAAATCCATTGAATTGATAACATTCTCCTTTTTTTAAGTTGGTTAAAAAGATTTACCTATCTTTACTAACTACTTTACTTAACAAGTTCCAAGTGTTGCAACATATTATACCATGTTGTACACTCTCTAATTGATTTCAGTAACATTGTAATGATAATGTAAATATAGTAGTGACATAGTTTTTATTTAATTAACTAAATGATTTTTAATTATTAGAAAGATAAATGCACATTTCAACAGGATTTCAGGTCAAAGGCTTGTCATTAAAAACACATTAAACTAAAAACATGCAAAGTAGTAGCTGACAGTTATCCTTTTTGACTTAGGTTCTACACTGTATTACTTATTCTGTTAAATGGATTTGGCCTTGTGAAGTTACTATGATATAACATATGCTAAATGTGGAAAAAAGGAGCATAACCGGACAGAATGGACTTTGTGGTTGCAGTAGGATATGTGTATGATATGGATAGAACAGCTCAAAATGAAAAATATTTAGGAAATAGAACGATCAAAAATCATGAACAAAATACTCATTCCATTATCTAAACCTAAATGGAAGATATAAAATTAAAATGTAATAACTTTCTGCTTATAGGTAGTTACTCAATATAAATAATGAACTTATGTATGGTGGTCACTGACCTTTATTAACCAATACAGCGGGAACCAACCCACAATGAAGTCCGAGAAGTATTCGACGAGCGAGAAGCAGGCGTACACCACCCAGTACGTCAGCCATTTGGTGTCATCATCCTTCACTGGCGATTCCAGCGCTTTCATTGACATATACGCAGGGTACACGAACCCAATAGTGTTGCATATCAATTCAGCACCAAATCCAAATACTAAATATAAACCCGTGAACGCCACCAGACCTGCACAAGAAGATAATAAACGTCAAAGACCGCTAAGGATATAAATAAACGTGAAAAAAAATGTGCACGTACCGACGAAAAGGTAAACCCTGTTCACGCCGGACTTCTGCTCCGCCTGATCGAAATACTTCACCCATGGCTTGCTTTTGTCATTGAGGCACCGCTCTAAAGTCTCCTTGTACTCTTGCAATTTGGAACCCATTTTTTTGAGGTGGATGAGAGGAGTTTTTTTGGAATTGTAGTTGGCACTTCGACAGTCACTCCTCGGCCACGACTCGTTGACAAGACAATGACAGATTCATGATGGCCGCCGCCAACAATGTAAAATGTTGCCATAATATAATTTAAAAATTACCATTATTTTAAAACTACTTTTTTATTCAATCTCTTTCTTCTAACTTTCAATGCAAATGTTCCGTCCGAGACATTCTGAGTTTTCAAGATAAGTATCTTCCAAAAACAGTTCTCTAAAAAATACCTAGATAATCTATCTTAAAAAAAAAGAAACTATTTGGCTGGCTGGAAATGCACGTACGGAATTTTCAGATTCTTACTTTCAGAACGACCAAAATCTTCATTCAGAATGGTCATTTTGTAAGATTTCTAACGTTTCACGCAGCCGAGTGTATCCCGTGACGTAAAAGAACAGGGGGCCATTTTTGAAACGCTAAGTTAGTACACTACATTTCTATACAAAAATCCGTTCTTTTAGTGACTCAGTGTTGATAATGATTTGATAATCTCATGGAAACCTCATGCATGATACAAAAAATATTTTTATGTTAATCCAAGTAATATAAGCTATTAACATAATTATAACAAAATTAACAAATAGTTTCATATTTCATTATTAACTCTTTTTTAAAATAATAAAATGTCTAAATTTACTTTATTTATATCATGATATAATTTTGTGGATAGTGGAGCAGGTAACCGCACTTTAAAAAACAAGCAATTATTTACAAAATACAGTTTGTTAATTTTTAGTTAGAAAGTTAACAAGATAAACTATTATAAAACGTGAAATAATAAGTCAAGCGACATGATATTTTTAAACCACGTGAAAAAGTTTCTTACGAGTATTTTATGACTAAGCAACGGGAAAATGAGATAGCCTCTACTAAACTAATTCGTCTTTTGTACGACGCCAACTAAATATTCTAAAGACAGTGTCAAATAAACATCAGTAATTATTTTAAGTTGTCCTTCAGATTTATATATTGCCACCAAATTTATTAAATTAGCCCCGGATTTAACAACTCTTCAACATTTTATGTTTTACAGCTTCAACACAGGCTCCTCAAAAAATACAATTTAAGCCTCAATAGCCATCATCATATATTATAAGTTAGCACGTAAATTAAATACATCATATTTTTTATCATGAAAATAGCTACTGCTCTGCACGATTTAGCACGAGTGCGCGAGACGACAGGCAGGACGGAGACCGGCCATTTGCACCAATCAGCGAGCGCCATTCGATTCTTGTACTCACGAGTCTTTGCTTATTGTCGTTACATACCCCTTAACACCCTCCCCCTCCCCCCCCCTTCTCGCGGAACCTATTAATTACTGAGATAATAGTGATTATAGTTTTGAGGTTGGGTTATCGCTAAACAGTCATATTTATTCAAATCCACCTACCGCAGGTTCTTCATTGGAAGATGAGGAGACTGGAGAACCTAGAGTTTTTGGTGGCTCTACTGGAAGACTGAGGAACCCCACCTCGGATAGTCAACTTCAAAAGGTTTCGCAAATCGGAACTGGAGTGCTATTTTTTATTTAAGGACTCACCGAAACACAAAACGTGTAGTTTTCTAACTCACCGCTCGCGTAAAGAACCCTTTGACCGTATTTTTGAAACCGTCGTGTCAGCTAAAAACAATACTGTTTTACGCAGAAAACATCGAAAATATGTCTATGGCTTTCTAAGATTTTCTCCATGAATATAAAAGCAGCATGAATCGGAACTGATTCTCCATGAAAGGTTTCTTTGACATATCTACGCCACAAATGTCAAAATTACGAGTTAGACCACTCGTAGCAAATCCTTCGCATACGATCATTTCAAAAATGCGCCCGTTTGGAATCGCTCTCGTAAACCACTCGTTATGTGACAAGTGATTTCAAAAATGCGTCCCCAGGCTTACCCCGACTTCACGTAATCTTGTTTGCCTTATATTCGAGTGTTATTTTTATAGCCGGAGGCGCGGAGGGAGGGCAGCCCCCGCCCGCTGTAAGAAAACACAGGCGCCATGCGAGCCGAAGCTGCGAAGTCGAGCATGAGTTCCTGCGTTTTCTTACGCAAGGGCAGAGGGGTTGCACTTCCCGCAGGTCCATAATGGATTTTTTTACCAAAATAAAGTATTTCATTTTTGTCTTCCCTCAATAGATCCGAGGTAATATTCATTATCATCATATCAGCCACAGGAAGTCCACTGCTGGACATAGGCCTCCCCCAAGGATTTCCAAAACGACCGATCGGAAGCGGTCGGCATCCAGCGCTTCTCTGCAACCTTGCTCAGGTCATCCGACCATACCACTTTGTGTGTCACTCTGACAATTGACGAACCCATGGTATGATGAACCGATGGACATTTCACTTGTGAAAATTGGACAAGCTATTTGGATGCCACGGTGTAACAGACATACATACCCTCATACATATAATCATAGCTGATACATACATAGAATGCTAAAATGATTACCCTTCATTTTGGCTTTACTGTAGTCGGGTAAAAATTATTTGCTTATGAGCGCTCGATTTAAAACAAATTACTGTACCACTACTGAACAGTGTACAGGTATTTTTGAAAAAAAAAATCTTTATCAAACCGGGTAAAATAGGTGGTGAAAATTTGTAAGAAAGTCAGCTAAAAATTGCTCAACAGCGGGAAAATGTAAGGATTGACAAAAATTTTACCACGCGTGCAAGGCGTCGGCTTCGGCAGAATTCAATTAGTTACTAAGTTGGATCAATAGGTACTCATCGTTAAAGAGATGATACATAACCTACCTCAAAACAAATAAAACAACGAAGTTCTATATAATAAATTTCTTTGTAAAATAATTATGCTTTAGATATCACAATATTTATGCAGCTTTTACATACAATAATAAATAGAGTTTTGTCTGATAGTGCATCGTGCTTAAGTATTGAAAAAATAGTGCCGTAAGCTGTGCTTTGACATAAAATAAAATAAAGATTCTATTTATGTTTCTAGAATATAACATTTAAGGCCTCACATGCAATTTCGTCGATCCGAGTAGTTTCGGCCAATGCATTCAACATAATACAGTATAAAAAAGACAATAAGAATTTAAAGAAAACAAGTAGGTAAGTATAATAAGACTTTTATGAAAACAATCAAGTTATATGCCAATACTGCGATAGTTTAACAGTTCAGGATAGTCAACCACGCAATAGATTTTATGCCTGCAGTCAAAAAGTGACCCGGACAAGGAATAAGGCTATATCTATAGCAAAGTAATTTTGATATTTTAAAAATTGAGAAGTACAGAAAGTACCTATCAGTGTTCAGTTCAAATTTATTAGTTCTTATTATTGGGGTCTAAGAAGGAAGGTTTATTCAACTGCACACCAAAAATTGATTATGCAATTCTATGCTGAAACTACTCGCATGAAACGAAATTATCGCACATGTTTCTCACGCATTTCAATACATAATATTGCCACATAATTAAATCCTTAGCATTTAGTTTCAGGAACTTATTTTTTGAAGAAGCCATATCTATTGACTAGAACATAATTTGACAATTTATTTCTAGCTATTCTTGATAATTAACAGAAATATACACAATAATTATTATTGATTACAGAAAGACGATACTTTACAGATTGTTACAAAACGTACGTACGACTATAATACTAAGGATGTTAGATGAAAGTAAAGGAAATAGTATCTACTACTACAAAAAAAATTTTTTTCGCTACTCCTTACATACAAAACTGATGTATTTGTGAAATGTACAAAAATTTAAAAAAAAAAACTAATTAAAACAAATTGTTATGATATACATAATACAAATTTAAATTAAATAGAAGAAAACGGCATAATAACAACATTTTGCTGCTTCTCGACATTAGTGAAAAACAAAAGTTTATGTTTAAGAAATTAACGAGTACCTACCAACAACTAAGAAAATTAAAATTTAGGAAATACAAAATATGCATTTTTATTATTTGTACAATATTTTAGACAAACTTCTAATAGAGAATGTAGAGAAAGGTACAGACAATAAAAGAAACGGACATGTAGCAGTCGTTTTTATAAAACCCTTTACTTGATTAGTAATAGGTATTTTCAAAATAGTGAAACTGCACTATTTCCACAAAGCTTAAAAACACTCACATCTACAAAGAATTTGTGCTAAAGTGGAAGATGAATCTTATAATCTCTTAATATAAAAATTGGAATAAGATAAATTTTGCGCAGAAATATTTAATTTTCTAAGTTAGTAGAATAGTTAAAATTTACAAACAATACCTATCTATATTTCATAATAATAATGAGATTGGTCTCAGTCTTATACTATTTGCGAACATTTCTTTGAAGTGAGAAGGAATGATATAAATATGTACTAACTAACTGGTTTCTTTTTTATAAAATTTCACTTAAAACAAATATTAAAACATTTCTCAACATTAAACTCAACAAATCCAACATTTGATACAAAAATGGTTGTATTAAAAATCCTATCTACTTATTTATCTAAAATATTTATTGTTTTTATACAACTTGGGACTTAAATGCACTATTTGATTGGGAATATGTTTTAATGCCATGATGCAACCAACTGAAACAATATTTTATATTCTTTCAATTCAATCAACATTTTATTTTATTTTTCATTACCCAATTCATAATTCTGGACGTTTTTTATTATTAATTACTAAGGTATAAAAATATGAAATAAAAACGGAATCTAATTTAAAGGTACATTTTGCGAGGAACACACTTATTTCATACTGGTGAAGCAAGGAAGACTCTCAAAACAAAGTGGGAAGGTGTAATTGAAAATATTTTACGTGTATAGTTTGATCCTAGCATTTTAAATACTAACGGTCCTTCTTAGGATCAAAATAAATACGTTAAAAAGAGAGAGACATGACGTGTACGTGTAGATTTTAGATTATTTTCTAGCTGGTGTCATGAATATGTAATACGCTGGCGTCATAAATAATTTTTTAAATCACAGATTTCATACTACCCACACATCTTACCACATCTAAACACTGTAACACAAAAAATATATATATATATAATCTAATTTGTCAAATCGATATTACAATGCTAGTGAATAGAGAAATTTAAAGAGACGTAGCAACAGGATATCATCAAGTGGCGTAGTGAGTGTAAGATTTAAATACATTCGATACGTTTTGTGCTAACAAACGATTAATTTAATTTAAGGATAACCATCTATTTCTTTCATGAAAAAAAAAATACATTTTGCTTTATTCCCTCTTGTAAGTTATAACGTTCTTTAATGGTTTAATTGTTTATTTGGATGACATGATATCCCTGGCAACATTGATAGAGTAAAATGATTTCAGACTATTTGTTTTCGTATATATTGGCCTATGATTCTTTCTTGCTGATTTTCGAGGTACAATATTTGATCCGGCGTTGGATCCAGCCCTGAGCCTGTTACGAAGCTTTGTGTTTCTTCCTGAGATCTCTTCGATGTTCGCCTGGTGCGTGAGGTTTCAGTTCACGACAATCCAGCTGTAAACATTATAAGTTTGTAGATTTTTGCCGATTGTTGTTACAGTTACGTCATAATTTTCTTTCAGAAAGTTTTGAATCTGATTTATTAGAATTATAGTAATTTTATTACTTATTTATAATATAAATTTACCAATATTTCATCATCTGGCACCCTAGACAATAGGTCTAACACTTCATTATTAGGTATCGTGTGTGGTCTTAGAATCTTTCTCGTAAATTTATTAATACCTGAAAAAAAAAACTTATTTGAAATAAAGGGATGAAAAACTCCATCAAGAATACATTCAAATCATTCAAAGTCTTACCCCACGCCATGAGCAGGTATCTCAATGGTATAATGTATAATACTAGCATCGCTCCAAAGCACATTATAATGGCTAAGTAACTTAAATATGGCACTGTAAAATTCATGAGGCTGAAACAAAATATAAATATAACGTTAAAGCACTCGCATACAGTGACATATGATTCTTTTGGGACACAGTTGCAGTGCTTACTTTTTGACAGCTTCTCCCAATGATGCTACATATCCAATAGCATTTTGTACCGTCTGTGTCACCTCTTGTATTGCTTGTAGGCGTTCTTTCAAGGATTTCTTTTCTTCCTAAAAGAAAAATAGCTAACGATAATTTATAACCATTCTACCTACTTTTATTTTGTGAATCTATTTATTTATTTATGAGACTTTCAAGCTATAGAAAATCATCTCACATCATTAATATTAATTTTATAATATCATTTAATGCCTTAAGTTTAAGATTATGATTTATTACCTTATCAACTTCATCCTCGTCGTCTTCTTCCGCTAATAGATCATCATCGTCTACTGGTACTAGTAAAGGATTACCTCCTGTAATAAAATAATTATAAAAATATGGTAAAATTTAAATGTTTAATTTCGTTTTTATAATCAATGTTCAAACTTGTCAATCATGTATTTAATGGTCTATACACACGTTAAATGCTAATTCAAACCGTTTCTTTTTTTATTAATTTCTCTGTTCTTGCATTTTACTCTAGTCTTCTTGGAATCAATAAGCGTATTTTAAGAAGTACAGAAACAGATCATGCTCTTGCCTTACTCCCATTTAAAACGTATCTACCTTTATGTTAGTGCATGCTTGACAATGTTTCGAAACATGTTAGCAGGTTTTATTGATAGCTATCGTAAGTTTTCACAACTAACTTAAAAACAACAGTCAACTTACTACCAAACAACTGTTTTAAGTATTCCCAAGAATTATTGTTACAATTCTTGTATGAATGTTTCAATCGAACTAAAAAAATAATACAAATTTAAATAAATAAAAACCATAGGAAACATCTACTAAAACAATATAAAGCAGTCGCAGCTAACTGGGGATAACACAACTGACTGAAAAATGAAGATATAAGAATTTACTCTCCAAAAATATAGAAAGATATTTAAAATAAAAATAAAATACCGCTCATGAAAAGTAGGCATATAACACGTCACTCCTTCTACAGGAGACAAAAAAAGTTTAACATTAGCACTTAATTATAATTTATGTACGGCTATTGATGCTTATGAAGACAGAGTGCTGAATTTACCTGTAACTCTTAGAAATTAACAACACTTACCTGTTAATCTGTAAATGAGCCAGTTTCTAGTAAAGAAGACTAGAAGTAAAAACGGCAACATCCACATTTCATAGTTGTAACAGAAAGCAAGCCACGCCAATAAACCCATAAATGATAAGAGTTTGGACTCCCATTCAAAACAGTCTCTGGAAAAGGAAAGAAGAAAATTGGATATACAATAAAAAAAAAAATTACACGATTTCGAAATGAAAACTATTTTCACAATTATTTATATTAGCGAGGTAAAGTCACAGAATTGATATAGTATTACAAACAGAACAGAATCTCCCAAACCTCTCCCCCGTTCTCGCCTTATCGAGGCGGTTGCAGGCTCATGCAGCCGTACGCTCAACACCGTTAACACGGCGCGAATGGGGGATAGGTGCGGGGACAGGGAATGGGGACACATATTGCGCGGGACCCTAGGAGATTTCGTTCTGTATGTACCTAATACTTATACACGAATTCTGTGGTAGAGTTACTAGTTTTGTATTAAGGCGCGTACAGACTGGTGAAACGTAACATGAAATGTATCATTCTGCCTTTCACTGCATGTTCGCTGCAAGCTTGGACGCGTAGCGCTCTCTGTTCGCGCACCTACTACGAACCTCTCGCACGCGTCTATTTCCATAATTCCGTCACGAACACGGGCCGTATCGCGATTGTCCGTGCGCCTCACTTCACAAAACCGGTAGATCGTTTAGCAAGCATAGCGTCCGAAAACCATGTTTTCACTCTGACGATTATCAGTACTTAATCATTAATATTACATCAAGTCATGAAAAAATGCCGAAGATCCCGCCGTTGGTTACGCACAGGTTCAAAACGTACAGGTACAGGGGTCAGCACTCCTTTATTAAACTGAGTGCCTTGTCCTCACTCCACCCCACCGTGTCGCCTTGGTTTTCCATGTTGTTGTTCGTGCTCGGGCGTGTCTCCAGAGCGACCGTCCAAGCTGCCACTCCGCGCCCCTTTGTGTTCGTTCGAAAAACCGACAAATCTCGGATCGCTCCACGCACGCTCGTAGCAAGCGAAATGAAATGCATAGTTCGTGCGCACAACACGTCCAAACAGAGAACTGTGTTACATTGCATGATACATTGCAGCAATGTGGACGGCAAAATCTTTCATTGCATAATACATTACATGTTACGTTACAGCAGTCTGTACGCGCCATTAGATACTCACTGTAAAATTTTCCCTACTTCTATAAACCACATTATGATTGCTTTTAGTCTCATCACGTTCCTTATAAACAATTGCCTCTTGAATTTAGCCTCTTGATGCATGTACTTTGGTTCTATGGGATTTACTGCTCGTATTGCGGCTTTTAGCTGAAAAATATAAGAGTCTTGGTTACGCTGGAAAAATTAAAATTAGGTAGGTATAAAATTCTGCTTGGGCTAACCAAGTTTTAGTCCTCTTAATGCGAGGCACTGGCAACGTTTCAGTTGGTCCTAGTTAACAACAACCTAATTCAGCTTGCCGTTAAACATATAAGAAAAAGCGATAATAGTTTTTTCCTCTTTGTATACAACGAAGATATTCTGATAGAATTACTTTTTAATGTCATTTAAACGTCTTCATTTCCTTAATCATTTCATTAATTTAAAATATCATAAATCTGTAGAAACAGCTAGACCATGGTGTTCAAAAGCGAAGCACTTTGTTAGTGAGATAGGACGGCCGTTAAAGTCCCGTGCATATGACCACCGCTCCGGATGGCATCTGGTCCAAAGCTGCTATAGCCATTCAAAGAGGTAATGCGGCAAGCATAATGGGTACCTTTGAACCGGGTACAATTCGGGGTGGTATTTTTGAGTGATTTCATTCATATATATTAATTTAGACGAAACTTAAGGCAATTTTGTATTTTGTTTAATGAATAAATGATGTTAATCAAGTATAAATTTATGTTATAACTAGATCATCATCATCCTAACGTATTCCCGGTTGCATCCTCAGCAGTAACGCTTCAGAGCCCGGGGTCCGCTATCTTACCAAGAAGATTTGACGAGGTTACTGGTTTTTACACAGAGCGACTGCCGTCTAACCTCCACAACCCAAAGGGCAAACCAGGAACCAATCCTTGGATAGTTTGATGATCAAACGCTAGGTGGCGTTCGGGACCCACAGTTTTACGTGTCTTCCGAAACACGGAATCATCTTTCTTTTCGGATAATCAGGTGATTCAAGCCTGCAATATCCTATCCAGACTGGAAACAACTTTTCACAAAGTATGCTTCCCAGTGGGAATCGAACCCATGACCTCCGGGTCACAAGGCGAACGCCTTGACCACTGGACCACGGAGGCAGTCGATTATGTTATAACTAGATCTTTTAGGTTTAAGTTTTCTTACCTACTTAATACTTACAGGGTTCCATATAACCGTCATCTCCAACAATATCTGCGGGTAATTCCCTTTAGCCCGCGCTCTCATTTTCTTGTCTTTCAGCGCGTACCACCTTTTCTCCCCATTTCTTATTGTCAGTAGTGGTATTGTCAGCTTCCCTAAGAACTCCACTTTGTGGTCATGATCTTCATCGTAAACTGTTATTTCTAAATATGAACAGATGTCCTTGACTGTACTGTAATAGAACAGGACAAATTCCATGAGAAAAAAATTAAATGCCTTCTTTTAAACTTAGATACAAAAACGACAGGGCTGTATTTTTATTTGTTAAGAAATGCTTTTTTGGTTTATTTGTACAAATTATTATAAAATCACGTACAGGTGGCACTTGCTTGTCAACCTTTAATTAAAGTTGAAAAATAACTAGTTCAAGAGGTGTGAAAGAGTGCGTAAACAAAATTAATATTTCCTTTTCTAGTAAATATTTATTTTTATAACACTTTAAAACGGTTCTACTACGTCTACCTGTGTTATCCATTTCCAAAGTGGATCGTAAACTTTAAAGTATACAAGATCATCACATCCCAAAAAATTACGCATTGTTTTGGCTAAATATAGCACTTACAACGTAAATATTTTCATCCAATTCGGCGCTAACGTCTTGTACTCAGTGTGCGTTTGTAACCTCGCGTTGCCCAGCTCCAGTACGCAGAATGGGTCTGACTTCCCTCCTAGGTCTGCTGCAGCAAGACCTTTGGCTCCGTACACCTTCACACAAAGCCAGCCTACGCCGCTAGACTGCTCGTTTAGATGGTACCAAGTCTGCAACCATATTTAAAAAAAAACTTAGATACAGAATTAAGTATAAACAAATTATATTTTTTTAACTAATAAACATGTTTGAAGAAAATCGCACGAATAATTGTCGGTTCTCAACATAAACCCCTCGGAAACATCACTTTTTGATTTATGAGACACACAGGTCATATATTTAAACATTTTTCGTATAAAATTTTGAGGTAATTCACTCTTATTCTATATCATATATTATTACTACGATATGTTATCATCCCTTGTTTTTAAAGTAAGATCATCTGCCTATCTTTTTTTGTCGTCCTCTTTTCTTTTCAATGTTAGTAAATACTAACTAAATTAATATTTTATATACTTAAAGGATCTTGATGCCAATACTTACATATCTCCTCTCAATAATTTCTATATCCCTAGGGTTTTCTCTGTAGCTAGTCAGATCTGTTATGGTCTCCGACTGTGTGGTTCCACTAATAGTCAGCAGGAGAAATATTTGTCCATTTCCGTCTTCTAGCTCTTGCCATATACTGTGCGTCTTCTCTCTTTCTAGTTTTGATAGGTCTATTGTACACCTGGAATCAGAATAATGATTATTGTTACTCTTTTTTTATCAGAATATTTCGAAAATTATTTGAAATCACTTCGCAGCTCTGTGGGACTCGACACCATCAGGATCAATTAGGCTAAGCATCATTTAGTGTGTTGACAATACAATAGCAAACCACTCCATTACCTCTGCCAAAAATAGTAATTGTATGCGGTTCATTCCAAACAATGATACCGATAAGAGCAGCGCTCTTTAATGTAATCAGTTATTTAGTAGCATTCGATGTAGGTTTAATGATTCTACATTAAAAGAACCTTTTTCTTAGATGCTTAAAGTAGTCTAGCGATCTTGATGACTTAGCTACCTAGAAATTGGGATCAGCGGCCGGCGTATATAATGTACCCCTTGAATAATAGATGAGCTCTGAAGAAAGTATCTACCACTAACACAAGTTCTACAAACACAGCCTACATTGTCCGATACTGTCAAACAGCGCTCATCTCTGATCTACCGCGAGCTTAATATGATATTATAGGTTTGTACATAATCCGTCATACATAATAATATGTGATAAATGGGTTCCTCGCGTAGAGAGTCAGCTACTGGCCGACATTTTTCGACTTCCTCGCGAGCCGTACTTGAATGCGCAATGAGGTCGTCTGCACGTCTCCAGTCACATTCCATTCGCCCTGAAGAAGACCACCGGATGAAGTCGAAACAGGTAAGTAGCTGACTCTCTACGTGAACCTGTTTATCACATATGATATGAGTAATGCCTGTGTCTCACGTTAGTTTTAACCAAATATCTCTTAATTTAAAACACGTATTCCATCCATTTTCCACGCAAACCAAGTAGACATCTACTAAAGTGTAATTGGGCGGATGAAGGGTTTTCAGCATGATTTTACGCCCCATGTTAACATAGTCTTGATTGAACGATTTCGAGTATTTCACTTACCTCCCCAAAAAATCGTCCTTAGTTTGCTTATCCTTGTCCCACACTGTGACTTCCAGGATCTGTTCCTGATCATCATACAAGTGGAGGTCAAACTGCTCCAACCAAGAGGGATGTAGTGACTTCCATACTACTTTACTTTTGTATTTCTCGTTGCCTAACCTGAAAGCGATGATTATGAAAGAAATAAGAAGCTTGTCGGAAATTAAAGATTCAGAATCATACGTCTATCTCTTATGGAATTTTCGGGATATCTTATAGCTACAGCTGCAGAATCAGTCATGCTTAGCAAGTATACCGGGTAGTTTTTTTACATTATGGGAGTCAGAATAAATTTCACATGACGTCACAATCTTGTTTCGGGCTCTTTATCTTTATCAATTTTTTACTAATTTGATGAACCAAAAGTATGTATTTATATTATACCTACCTATATCTTGAATTTTCTCTAAAACTGAAAATAATATTAACATGAAAATGCATATTCGGAAACATTTTAATTAAGTCTTTTTGAATATACATTTTCATGTTAATATTATTTTGAGTTTAAGAGAAAATTTAAGATATAGATAGAGGGCCTGGTCAGGTATCTCTTTGGCTGACTGTACCATGTAATGTAAGTAGGTACTTACTTTTTTACTTTTCATTATATAATAATACCCACTTTTAATACTGATTGTCCTGCTACTGCACGCAAAAGCATAATTTCGATTCTATCTAGATAAGAAACAAATTAGCGCTGCTGCAACTGTAGTTAGTGGCTTAATTATCTGATGAGGGATTATGGCCGAGTGCAAGTTTCTTGCGTGTAGCATAGGTACAATTTAAAATTTGACATATTGTTTAGACCTTGCAAATCGTCTATTGCTTCAATTTAATTCGCTACTTACCAACAACTCAGTTCAGATACTTTTTTCTAAATGTCAAAACAAACATTTTCTATGAGATTATTATGAAATATAGACGAATGACGTCATAGTTTCTTGGAGTCAAATAGCGTTCTTAATATCAGAATTTGCTGAATAATAAATCTAAAATCACGCTGTTAATAGATATGATCATGACAAGTGACATTATTTTGTAACGTTTTCTTTTATCAATCAAATATACTTTATTTTTGACCCAGAACAGTGTATATAATTGCACGCAACAGGCAAGAAACTTGCAGTGTGTAAATGGACCCTTATTTTAAAGTATTTTTGACATTTTTGAGTCATTCGAATTCGAATGACTCGTCTCGCTGCACCGCCGTTTGCGTTCCGCGACAGCCGTACGAACTGACCTGACGGATACCGCTATCTGTCGCGGTATCCGTCGGGAGCCGCTCGGAGCCGCTCGGAGCCGACCGGAATGTATATGTGGCAGAAATATGAACTTTAATATTTTGTTTCAAGTTTCAATTTGCTTTACCGCATGCCTTTCGGGCCGGGCCAATGCGAGCCGGTAGGTCTGTATCGTACCTTATGGTGGATTCTTTTCTATCATGATAAGTTATGGGTCGCTAGTCGCATCGCCCAATAACATGATTCGCATTTTTGCCCTTAGCAACACAGCTAAACTGGGTATAGATAAACCTACAAATGAGAGATATTTTAGGGTAACTTACCTAAACTTACAATAAGGATCACTAGACCGCGTGTCCAAGTCCATAGCGGGCAAGTTCTTCGCTTCCACCAGGACGATGGTGACCACAGAGCTCCAGATCTGGGCCTTCAGTCGCTTGTTCACGTCGCTGAGCCGGGTGTTCTTGAGTAGATACTGGAATTTAGATAATTAAGATACATCGGTAAGTACTATATCTAATGATTCCGTATGTGACCAGGGTTTACTGACAGTGTTGTGCTTTATCAAATTCTTGATTCTCTTCACTAGAAGAATCCAATGCAAAGAGTACTCAGTTAAACAAAAAAATACCTTTATATCGTCATCGGTAGAAGTATGAATTATATACGTACTTGGAATAATCACGTAAGTAGTTAGGTAGTAAATAACCTAATCTAAAAGTTTTCCTTTAAGGGGCTACTAGACCCTGAAAAATTCAGGTAGCCCCGGGCTACCTGAATTTTTCAGGGTCCAGTGCTGCCCCCATTTGAAATAAATCATTTGAAAAGAAACGGAGATATCATTTGAACGTGAAGCTTTTCTACGCACATACGCCAGAAGTGGCCGTTTTTCGCAATTGTGCGTAGAAAAGCTTCACGATCTCACTTTGAACTGTAAACAGTAGTTTATAAAATAGTTTAAAGGGTTATTCAGGGTCTGATCAAGACCAAATTTTAAACGATATCTCCGTTTCTTTTCAAATGATTTATTTCAAATGGGGGCAGCACTGGACCCCGAAAAATTCAGGTAGCCCCTTAAGTAAACGATTAGATACCAATGGCAGACCGCATGACGTAGCCGCTTTGTGACTTTGTATATTTTTTTCTATCACCACAAAAATAAGTGAAGAATAAAATAAATAGGTAAATATGTACGTAAGTAGTGGTCCCAATGCCTCAATCCCCCATTATCTACCTTTGATGGTGCAAACGAAACTTCTTAGTGTCGTTAAGCCGCAAAAATGGTTATCTACACACATTCATTGCAATTTACCGGAATAGATCTATTCAAGGCCCCACCTACCACATTACATCCATTTCTGAAGAAATAAAGAATATGGCATCATTCCTGTTAATTGTTGAAGCGGTAATAAAAAAGGTTTTAGGGTCCAAGCGGACCATTTAATGGGTTATGTCGAATTGCTCTTGACCTGTTTATTTACTTAGAGCCAGCGCACACTTGCGATTTTGTCGTCGTCGTGCTTTGATTAATCGTTCGGGGAATCAGGGAATTATATCATGAAAGTGCGCGTATTAGGGTCAGTTCAAACAGAGAGGAGCGCAGCAGAGAGGGTTTCTTTATGACACTCGAAAATAAACTATTAGCATAAAAAGCAAAACGCGAGGGAGATCGTGCGGTCTCGATACCGCAAGCAGCATTTTTTTACACTTTAGGCTATGGGAATACGGTATTATTTTAATTGAGTTAGTAAATTACTCGGGCATTGTTGCTCTCTGTATGAACTACCCTTAACCGATTGAAGTCTAGAGCTCGCGGGCTTTTACAGTAGTATTTACTATAAACCACCATTTTTTTTGTAACTAAAGCCAAATTTGTAAAAGATGACGTTGATATGCTGCATGTTTATTTATCAAGTAGTAAGCAAAAGAAGTTTACAATACAACCTTGCCTCTCAACCACCACAAACCACCAAACCAAAACATCAAAATAATTAAACATTCACCCTAAACTATCCGTCTTTCCGAAGTGATACGAAGAAGGTAAGTATTAGGAAGATCTCTTATTTCTAAGGGTTAGGTAGGACACAACATTTTCGTAATAATCTATTTATTAATCATAGAATCACTATTTTAGTTGATAGTTGTACTCTTTAACCGTTAGGTATTGTATTAACGTAAAAATAATAGTTACGTCACATGGTAAAAGAAGTATTAGGTTAGGTGTTAGGTTATGGCTCAAACAGTCGTTCGTCTGTAAGCACCCTAAAATGGCTAATTCTAATAGTTAGAACAACCCTTTATCACAGAAGCAACAAAAACACCATCACCATATTACAAATATTAAATACCCTATGGATTCGGTCTCCCCCACTTTTGAGAGTGGGAAAGCGATTCCCGAACTTCTCAATGAGTTCAGTGCAGGTGTTAATGGCTGTAGGGAGGTCCAGGCTGAGACGACCTTCTGGAGGAAGACTTCCTGCCCGAGGTCTGATCTCTGTTGCAGATCTGTTGAAAATATACTGAGTGTAAAATATACAAAAAATATAAGAATGTTAGGTAACACAGCCCATAAACAATAAGAACTAATCTTGCTGTAAAAACATTGTGCAGTGGTGCAAAATACTTTTTGTGTGTTAAATTGTCATAAAATAAAATGAACATTTTATCATACTTAAATACATAGACGAAATAAATAAATAACATATTTGGAATAAATATACATACAAATAAGTTTTTTTAAAAATGTTTAAAAGCTTACTTGTACGGGGAAAGTAATGAAACAGCTACTTCTGCAACTGCACTGAGAAAAATAAATCGAAAATTAATACTTATGATAAAAAATAATAACTCTGAAAAACCAGAAATATAAAATGATTCTTGAATAATTTTTGGTTTCTTGAAACCATGTAAAAAAGTAAGAAAAATTACAAAATAATGAAATAAAGTAGGTAAATACTGATAGAAATACGACATAACACATTTATATATAAAAATACAACACGTAAGAATAATATAAAAAAAAAAATAGAAAATAATTTTCAAAGATAATAAATTATAATCAAGTAACTAGATTTATCACGTTATTCCTATAGCACATAGGTTTGCAATAACCATAACTACAAAAATACTCGGTTGTTATATTATTATAAAATAAATAATTATTTACCTTTCATCACTAGAGGTCATGCACGAGAAGCAAGATTCACTGGAGCTCCCCACAGAATTTTTCGCATAGCTCAAATTCGAAGCAGAAAG
The DNA here is from genome assembly GCA_943193695.1 of Acrobasis suavella. Taxonomy (NCBI): domain Eukaryota; kingdom Metazoa; phylum Arthropoda; class Insecta; order Lepidoptera; family Pyralidae; genus Acrobasis; species Acrobasis suavella. The sequence goes on from OW971950.1 coordinate 4,577,965, forward strand.
ACTTTTTCTTATAGGATTCCCATCATTTCTTTCAATATATAGAAAATTTGTGCAGACATCCTTCGCATCGGCTTCTGGATCCAAATGAAGAACAAGACTTGGTATAGAATTAACTCGAGCTCTTGAAACGCCTGAAGGAATCGAGGAAACTAAGCTTTTCCCATCTTCAGAACTATCCACAGAACTCTTATCTTCAGATAGATGGGAAATAAATCTGGAGATCTTTGATTTTTCCATTTTGTTGTGAACATGGTCTTGGAAATCTTCGACTCTGTCTTGAATCTTCTCTTGAAGTTTCATGAACCGGTTCTTCAGTTTGTCCATTTTATTCTCCATCTTCACTTCTTTCGCCATTATTATTATCACAGACGTCCGTATTCATTGGCGATGGAGTATTTACTGATCGAGAAATATCTTTAAGTTTCGTTCAAGGAATTGTTTCTGATACGTTTATGTTAGCCGTGTATTTCAGAGAATAGTTTATTTTATGCTGTAACAGAATTACAAGGTGCCAGCTAGAGAGATTTCCTTATAGCTGTTATTTTGTTGGCAAGGCTACGAGGGACAATCAGCATGTTATACGGTTCTAAAAACAACTCTATCCAATGGAAATAAGGTATTTAAACAGGTGAAAATGTTAGGTTTAATCGGCCCACATGTAGTGTATGTAGTTTACAGTAAATATATTATGTAATAAAGGCAGAACATGATGGTAATTCATTAGGTGAGGATGAAATGACAGTAGGAACTTTTGTAACGTGTTTGTAGATAGTGCAGCATTTTAAAAGTGCTGTAACCAAAAGCATAAGGTAACAAAAGTGCCACATACTTAGCAGGTATTTACTTATTTAGGTATTTGTAAATACATGTGATATACTTTAAAAATATTATTCTTGAATAAATATCTACCAGGAAAATAAAAGTGTGTCCTAGTTGGACTTATTTGCTGACAATTAATAAAACAAGCATTTCATATACAGCTAATTATAACAACTGACATGTTAAAGACGTGACAATGGCCCTGCAGTCAAAATTGACCTAGCAGTCGAAAGGATACTTGACGACCTCCGTGACGTAAAGATTGTAGTGTATAGTCAATGTGTATAACCTATGTATACAATGTATATAAATATAAATATTTAGGGACAAATAACACTGATTGAGCTAGCCACAAAGTAAGTTCAAGACTTGTGTTATGGGATACTAACTCAACGATACTATATTACATAACAAATACATTTATAGATAAACATATGTGTGTAACAAATACATATATAGACTCCTTGTTTATCAAAAATCCTAGAGAACGAAGTAAACTTCGATCGTTTCAGTGGTGTCATGCCTCCCACCTTTACTTTTTCAAATCTTCTATTTATTTTAATTTACACGGACGGCGCGAGCGCACGCCCGCGCCTGTACATTGCTGTCCGACTGGCAGGGTCGCCATTAAAGGTGGGAGTTATGAGACTAGCGAAACAATCGAAGTTTACTGACGTACTCTAGGCTTTATTAAATTATCGGTTTTGTAACAGCTTAAAAATGCTTGGATTATTATCCAAATTAAAACATGTGATGAAAAATAACGTGTAGCGAGTGTAAGTGAATGCATGCTTCAAATGGGTGTGTACTATGTAATGAGAAAATTAGTCACTCGTAGCCAATTTTTTTAACTAGGCTTTATTGATAAACAAAGAGTTTGTATATATAATATCCACATATACATTGAATATGTAGGGGTGTACATACACTCACGCTTTCGCACTAAATCAGCGTTTTTGCGGTCTAGGGAATTGAAGCCAGTCGCCTCGTGACCGCCTACCGATTGTCGCGCACGTAGTTATAGTTCCGTACTCTATGTAAATTGCGTTATACGAACACTGAACTTTTGATTTGACTATTCCGATGTTGTGTGTTAAATTTAAGTCTGGTATCAATATATTCGGACATTCGTGAACTGCATTGTGTTGTTTTACTGGAGCACTACCCTTCTGAACATTACTGATCAGTGATTTACTCAAGGACAGCTTAGAGAAAAGATTTTAGCAAGAAAACGTTACAAATACATAGGCTATATATACATTAAATATACTACACACTACAAGATAACCATAGTAGTCCGCCGTTCTCGCAACCGGGAACGCGCTAAAAGGACTTCATTACGCTATTTCCAATGAAAATACTAATGTTAATAAATCTTTAGGTATTTTATCGGGAATCAGAACTCATTATTTCACGATTGTTTGAATGGTTCGCGAGCTAAACGAACGAGCCAAGGTTATTTTAGGTGTGAACAATATCAAGCATGCGGTATACTCGTACATGCTCTCAGTAAATATACAAGGATAATTACTTAAAACATACATACATGTATACTATCACATTTTTAGGGTTCCGCAGTACCTACAAGGAACCCTTATAGTTTCGCCATGTCTGTCTGTCTGTCTGTCCGTCCGTGGTTTTACTCAGAGACTATAAGTACTAGAAAGCTGTAATTTTGTATGGGTATGTATATTAATCATGCCAAAAAAGTGGTAAAATAAAACATTGAAAAAAAATTTTTAGGGTTTCAAAAATATTTCACACGTATGGGAGCTATACGTGTGAATATTTTTGAATAGGTCTTTCAAAAATATAGTGAGCTTGTGGTCATGTTACAAATTTTTGTTAGAGTCATGTGTGTGTGTGTGTGTGTGTGTGTGTGTGTGTGTGTGTGTGTGTGTGTGTGTGTGATACTTTACGACAAGAATTGCAAGTGGTAACTAGATATAAGACTTCAAAATTGTCATGAAAACATGAAATAATAAATATAAAATGAGTCACAACTCATATAAATCAATCTACTCATCAAATGGATAAATACGGATATTTATCGGGTATTTACTTAATCTACTGAGTAAATATTCAAGTAGGTTTATTGAGTATTTATGCACCGTCCATCACTAGCTGTTACGTGGCGCAACTTGCGCCCCGTCTGTTCCGGCCCTTATGATTGGAAACATTAAATAACCAGCCAAGTGCGAGTCTAACTCGCGAATGAAGGGTGCCGTACCATTACCTACTGAAAATCACGTTTGTTGTACTGAATATTCTATGAATGTTTCAAGTGTCCACCTGTTGCCGTTGCCATTATTAACCCTTTCACCGTGAACGTCGGATTTATCCGACAAACATTGTCGTGCCCATTCCGCGAGTGTCGAATATATCAGACAAAAAAAAAACGCTCGTATTGCACATAACTTGAGTATCCGCATGCCTTTTTGGTTGTAGGTATTTATTTTAGATTTAATACCCCTCGCACTGGGGGCACGGCAACTAGTATAAAGTCTCGCGATGAAAGGGTTAATATCAAGCAAAAAAATTACGTTTCTTGTATAGGAGCCCCCTTAAATATTATTTTATTCTGTTTTTAGTATTTGTTATTATAGCCGCAACAGAAATACATCATTGTGAAAATTTCAACAGTCTAGCTATCACGGTTCATGACTCATGACTTCATGAGATACAGTCTGGTGACCAACGGACAGACAGACAGACTGACAGCGAAGTCTTAGTACGAGTAATAGGGTCCGTTTTTACCCTTTAGGTACGGAACCCTAAAAATCATGTTTCAAAAATGTCAAGCTCTTTTTGGTTACTCTTATTAAGGCGCAACTTTTTGATCCGATAAACTTCAACGGGTCGAAGGTTGTTCGCGAGGTCTACAGCTTAAAGCCACTAGTACTGTTTTACTTACTTACAGAGCTTTATAATATGAAATAATGGATATCAAGTAATGTTTTTCCACAATTTCGTCCGTCCTTCCAAGATAATATGGGATAAAAGAAAAAACCTATGAGTGTACCAGTTGCTTATCTTCCCGCGCGGATTGTAAAATCCGATCGAGGGAATGGGCGAAAATGAGAATCATGTAAGGCGATGCGATACATCACTTTTTGATATCTTTTCCAGCCTGCTCTTTTCCAAAGTGGCCTTTGTTCGATTAAAACTATCAATTGTAAAATTGTCGATTTTTCGGCAACACTAGTTAGCCTAGGTGCCACTAGCATATGATGATACGGTTGACAACACGGTAACTACACTAGCGTTGCATACCAATCGATAGTTTGACTATCGATAGTTGATCTCGAAAAAAAGACACAATATCGATAGGACTATCGATAGTATCGGTACTATCGATTGTATCGATTGTCGATAGTTTACAATACTATTGATGAAAGGTAAAACTATCGATAGTATCGATACTATTGAATTTAGATACTATCGATACTGTAACTATTTTTTGTACGAAAAACTATCGATAGTATTATAATATCGATATTCGTCACAGTACTATGTATAGTTTTTAATACAAATAGTACCTTTACTGTCGATACTATCGATTGTATAAATTAAAAACGATCGATACTATCGATAGTATATCCTATCGATAATATCTATAGTCCTACTGTTTTACGATATTATCGATATTTTATACTATTGGTTGCAACGCTACTACACTCCAGTGTTTAATTCTGGTTTACACTATAGACAATATTGATCTTATCATTATCACTGAATTCACTGATGTCACCGCCGTGCCGGCCATTATAAAGGTCAACGGCAATGGAGTGACGTCATAGGCTTATCTGCAGAGTCAGACTAACCAGGCCATAGTTAGACCTATCACAGTTATTCTACCTGAAATATAAGAAAATTATAATCACTTTGTAATGCTTGCTGCTAAGTTACCTGCTTAAGCTATTTTGTTTGCAACTTGCTTTATACTTTCCTATCAATGCACCTTCTATTTTCTGTAATATTTCTCTCTTCTTTCTATCTATCTACTGCTTTAATACAATGAATAGACTTTACAGTACCTATTTTAAGTAATATCTGTGCTTCTGGTTGTATCTGTGCTTTTTGGAGAAATGGGAGAGACCTTTGCCCAGCTGTAGGACAAAACAGGTACAAAAAAAGAATTCGAAAAAAAATTACAGGTTATGGGCCCAGTACCAAACTTATATGTAATCTATGCCAGTACAATAGGGGTGACGATAGGGTTAGAAAAGTATAATTGTAATTAATTAGTCCGGCTTTTAGATTATCCAAAAATAATGGACCCATATTTTTCAGCTTTCCAAAAAAAGTAAAAAATCACAAAGATACGAAACATCAAAGTTCCCGAGTGCGGGTTTGCGACGTCACCTGTATGTTAAAATCGTACGTGGCCGTGACGTCATGCGAAATGTCAATGCGCTGTATCTTTGTCAGGTTTTGTTTCTCAGAGAAAAAAAAATACGGAATCTTCGAGCATACCAAGTTATTACGCTAAATTCAAACCACATAGAAAATTAACTCCATTGTTAATAAACAGAAGTGTCGCCTATGTAGGTTTAATGATAGTAATTAGTACAGGATAAGCCACAGTCACTGTGTTAATTGTCGTGTCCTTGGGAGATGTGTACAGTACGATTATTGGACACTGCTTGTAGTTATACTGTGACCCAATGTGTAATTATTGTTTGTACTTAATTGTTGAGGAAATTAGCAACAGTTGTTGTGTAGAGTAAATACAGGCCCAGAGGGAGCGCGCAACCAATTGTAGTCTATGGATTGTAAAAAACAAAATGAATACTCGCTACCGCCAAAACATTAGTTCTACTATTGCATAATAGATGGCGCTAGTAGTTTCAAATTTAAGTTCTAAAACAAATCAAAATAAAATAAATACCTAAGTGCGTCGCCTACACTAGCGCTTTCGCAAGTACAGCGACACTGGTCATTGTCCGCACTTGAATGGGTGACCACAAGTAGCATAAAAATTTATTGAGATCCGTGCTTCGGAAGGCACGTATAAGTAAATAGTGGATTTTACTGGCACAGATTACATATAAATTTGGTACTGGGCCCATAACCTGGCAATTTTATTCAAATCCCTGAATTAAAACTAAAACTGCGTCATCAGATGCACAGATAAAATGAGGCCTGTCAATTGTATCAATTGGCCTATAATTATGATTCTTGTTGGTCGAAATAAACATATTTAATTTAATTTAATTTTTATTATGATTGCCTTTTTACACTATCGGCAATATAGTCCTACTGCCTTAGGCCCTGTCTATGCCGTTAAATAAAAATATATGCGGACAAATCACACAGATTGAGCCAGGCCCCAAAGCACAGAATAAGTACTAGTACTCACGTACAGAAGTCTTACTCAGAAAAGAAATATCTACTTAATGTGGATAGCGCTATGGTTTTATTTAGCTCGCATCAAAACTCCTCACCTCCAGGAAGTTTAGATACCTAGACATCCATTGCAAGCCAATTTCATTCTTATTACTCAGGACAAACGATTCATGTAATTGATTTTTCCCCTTCGAAGTGGTCGTCGCGTGCATAGTAATAATGTAGGTATATTTTTGATACCTTCACGGGGAGTGACAAAGGCCTGCCCAAAGTAAATTCGAGACTTGCGTTATGGGATACTAACTCAATGATACGTTATTTTATAACAAATACATATATATATATAAAAATCCAAGACCCAGGTCAATCTTAAAAAGATAATTTTCCATCTTGACCTGATCGGGGATTGAACCCTGGACCATCAGTGTGACAGCGTGGAAGATGACCGCTAGGCCACAGGGGTCGTCAAATAATAGGGACTTTTTTTTTGCAGCTCAGTAACTCTCTCCACTGCAGCAGTGCTCATGTTTTGCCAGGCACGTCTCACACCCCGTTTAGATATCGAAAATATACCTACATTAATGCCATGTGCGCGGCGGCCACTCCGGAGTGGTAAATTCAGTTACATGAATTGTTTACTTCGTTACAGAGTAATAAGAATGACATTGGCTTGCTATGGATGTCTAGGTATCTAAATGAAGAGGTGAGAAGTTCTGACGCGAGCTAAATTAAATCAAAGCGCTAACAACATTGAGTAGATATTCCTTTGAATTTATTTTTTGGGTAAGACTTCTGTACGTGTGACTAGTACTTATTCTGTGGTTTTATTGTGAGTACCTATGACGTGAATCATATTAATTGAAGAGCACTAAGTAGCTTCATAATTAAACGAAATAGTGCAAATTTTATTAGATGCTTTTTGATTGTCGTAATTGTTTTGGTTTTGAAATTCCTGAGAAACTACCGATACGACTTGACATCCATAGCGCCATTTTTTTTGCTAGAGAAAACCAAGAGTTAGCCCCCAATAACTTTCAAATGATTGAACTGATTTTAATCAAAAATAGCTAAGAGCCATCACCAAGGAAACGAGCTTTCACGTAAAAAAACCGCCTCGAAATCAGTCTATCCGTTCGAGTGCTACGATACCACAGACAGCCCTACAGACATTATTGTTAAACTTATAACACTCCTCTTTTTTGGTCGGGGGTTAAAAATGACTGACGTCACTAAATTACAGTCATTGGGCTACGCCAGATGCCTTTAGGCAGCTCGAAAAAGCTAATTCCAGAAGTGTTAGCTATTGACAGACTCGGTAATAAAATATTTTTTAAAGTAGTATACTTAGTACTAGCATTGATAGATCGTCTGATTTATAGTGCCTGCCCCACTGTTTGGTTAACGCTCAAAAGGAAAATAGGTGTAGGGAATATGCACGAAAAAAATATGCGTTATTTAACCAGTTTACCCATGATTTTGTTTATTCAAAAGCAAAGTACTAAACTGTGACAACAGAATAAAAAATGTTTAAAATACGAACGAGATATAACTATTTTACGAAAATATGTCTATCTCACTCACAAAAATGATATTTTCTATGGCAAATATAAAGATGATAAGGACTTTGACGTCACCAGTCCATATCGGACTTCTCTATTGAAACTTTAAAGTATCACATGTTCGTCGCTAATTAAGATATTTTATAAGTTCTTTCATATTTATTTACTGTGGTTAATAAGGATTATATTAAGCAAATAATAAAATACATGCATATTCCCTATTGTCAGTGGTCATTCATTGACTGCTGGTCAAAATGTCAAACCGCCAGATCTATTAACCAACTAAATAGGTAGTGGTACCATGAAGATATAGCCCTTCATCTTCATGATAGGTCTTGACTTACTGAACGTCATGATAGGTACCTAGTGCATAAATGAGACTAACGAGCGACAGAGCTAGTTGATTTTTAGGCTAGGCACACTATACCTATTAGTAATAGTAAAACCATAGAAATAGCTATAAAAACCTCTCAAACTATTCTTTATCTAATCACTTACTAGAAACTTGGCTGTGTTGTAGTTGTAACGTCACCGGATATTGTGGTAAACCGCCGCGATAATGAAGGCCTTATAGGCCTATCATATTGCTAATGTCATACCTACTCGTATTACTTTGGATATACGTTTAAACTAAAACTTAATTCAGTCTTGATGTTTTAAACTCATTCAATTCACCGTAATATCATAATGTGAGTAGTACTGTACACATTGTATAAACATCAGGAGTATTTAGTTAAATATACATAATTAACAATTTATTCTGGTAAGAATCTGTGAATGGTAGTAAAGCACGAAGGTTGTGATTCTTTTAACTACTTACACCTTTAATCTGAGTTTTGTACACTTCTGTTATACTTGTATTAAGAGAGAGAGAAACCTTTACTCTAAGTGAAACTTGTTAAGTTATACTATTGTAAAACGCTGTTGGTTTCTTAAATAAATAAATAAATAAGTCAGAAACGCCAGTTGTTTCAGTCAATTTTGGTGTCATCAAGGCGAGATGTCTTGGACCCGAGACGCGGCGACGGTCACTCCCCTCAATGCCCAAATGGCTTGGGTTAAACAACCTTAACATAACAGCAAAAAACCTGGACTGCATCGGATGTAGACAGACCACTTCGAGTTTTTCTTATTTCTTGAAAACTGCCAACGGCTTAAAAAAAGAGAGTAAATATTGTTTGTTTGGACAAAACTAACAATTGTCAACGTGTGTAGATTTCAATGATATTACATGTTAACAATTGAATTTTACTAGTGACGACCTCCGTGGCGTATTTGTCACTATGCTAATCCACCACCCAGTGGTCCCGGATTCGATCGCCGGTCAGGGCTTTTCAATTGTCCTGGGTCTTCGATGTTTATCTATATATGTATTTGTTATAAAATATAGTATCGTTGAGTTAGTATCCCATAACACAAGTTCGAACTTACTATGGGGCTAGCTCAATCAGTGTTATTTGTCCCTATATATTTATTTATTTATTTATTATTACTAGTACGAATACGAGCCAAATAACCAAATTGGTTACGTGGTTGTCGAGATATGTGTTGTTAGACAGTCCATAAAATGATCTAGTCGTACACAAATAGAACGCAAAATGAGTACCTGTAAGCTCATTGTTTGATACAATATCATCAAAGGGAAAAAAACGGTCCAAAAATATATATTAGTAATATACACAGACACGGTAATTGGGTAAATAAAATTTTTCAAGTTTTATTTTTTTATATTTCCTCTAGTCTGTTTTATTAAAATATTATTAAACACAAATTATTACGATTCTCAGTCATATATTGGAACTTTGATTTTAATCAACTTTTCTAAGTATAGTTCCTTGCACAATTCCTTATAAACAGAAGACATCAACGAGTGCAAAAAATATACGTCAATAATGAACATTTTAATTCAAGTTTATAGTTACTTAAGTTGTCATATACCTAACCTACCTAGGTAACCTACATAACAGTAACACACAACAACACAAACGTATCAGAAACCTGGAAAAAAAAATCTTGAACCGGAAACCAAAGAGGCACACTGTATTCACAAATTACAAAACCTGGCCGATTTCTTAAAACTGTCCAACAAAAAAAGAATAACTTTACTTCTTTTAAGCCGGCCAGTTCGCGCACCATGTATTTCATCACTCGAGGAGGTCGATGGTTTATTTATTTGTTTACATTTACTCTTTGGCTAGTTTCCCGCGAACAAAGATTTTTTAGCGCGAAAAACGCGTGCGCTCTCGATTGGCGCAGTTTTATACTAAACAAGAGGTCGAAGCGGGTATTGAAGCTGTGAGTTCTGTATTTAGGTATTGTACGATGACTCAGCGTGCAAATTGCTATCTGCATCGGGTAGAGGTAAAAGGTTAACGTAAATATTCGTAACAATAAAAATATGGTACGTAGTAATGTTTCTTCTACTCGTAATCTAGAAGATTGGAAGCGTTTGAAATGTATTGCTGGAGGAGTATATAAAAAAAAGTTACATACGAAAAGGTATTTGAGAATGTGGGAGAGAAAAGACTAATACTACAAATCATAGAAAATAGAAGAGGGAGAATGTTCACGAATCACGATGCTTTTTTAAAACAATAATTAAACGAAAGATAGAAAGAAAAAGAGGAGTAGGAAAACCCAGTAGAAAATTTTTCGATCTATTAAAAAGGCTAAGAACTTAGCGGAAGAAAGAGGACCTCCACCGACAACAGCGCAGCTCTTAAATATAAGATGAATAATGTAGCATGATTTTTGCTTGTGGAAAGCAAAATATTGCTAAAAGGAAAATATGTACTGAAAATATACAATAAATTACTTAAGAACTTCAGTTATGCATTTTTAACGTATCTTAGCAATACTGCTGTTTTTGAGAAGTTATAACCGAAGTAAATGCGTAACTTCCGCTAAAATCTGATGCTATTTTTCCTTGCTAGGAGCAAGGAGGAGGAACATGCTGGGAGACGCCAAAGATAAATCCAGATTAGATATTTCTAAGCCTGTTTCAACTAAAAAACGAAACAAGCAAGTCATAACTCATTTATTAAAGATAAAAAACAAACCCGACCATCATCTTGTCATGGTCGTAAATCGATTTTGATTTGTTTTTAACAAGGCCAGTATTCGTTCAGAAAATAAGAATCATATTTCTTACTAGTGTTCACAGTTGAAGGAACATGGTCTGCAATTTATGATTCACAATGCATTTGTACCTATCAAGAGGGACGATGTACATTCATTGTATTTACCATTGTTTGAATAAAAATGACTTATTCATAACTGAAGTTTATTCACGTCCCCTGGGCCCCATTTTATAAACTTTACCTATATTTCGATTAAGGCCATAAAACTACAGAACAGAAATAATTTTTCAAACTAAAAACCGACTTCACCCCCAAAAAATAATAAAGTAGTAAAAAACGGAGGAATATTTCGTCCTACTATACAAAGGAAGAAATTTGTTTTTCGATTTATAATCCTTTAACTTCATTACCTTAGAACCTTATAATTTTTCTGGAAAGTAAGTTTAATGGGTTGAACTTTTTCCACCTTGTATACACTTAACGGGCAGGCTGGTAATGATGACATTGATCACAGGTATCCACTCCATTTTCACCGAAATTATGACGTCACGGCGAGGTATTTCATAGTATAGATCTAGAATTTTTTACTGCGTTTTCACAGAAATCCCACATTTACAGTGTTTGTTTTGACGTTGAGAAAAAAGTATCTGATTTGACTTGTTGGAAACTAGCGAAGTATGCTAACTTAATTTTCCGGCCTCCAGTGCTGCCCCTACTTGAAATACTTTGTCTTGATTAGACCCTATATAACTCTTCAAACTATTTTGTGAACTAGGTACAGTTTTAAGTGAGAACGTGAATTTACGCACATTAGCGAAAGCCAAAAGTGATTTGGCGAATTTGCGTAGAAAAGCTGCGCGTTTTTCACTTTAAACTGTAAACAGTAGTTCTTAAAATAGTTTGAAGGGTTATGGGTTTGAAGGTTTATAGGGTTTGATCAATAGAAAATTTTAAATGATAGCTATCTCCGTTTCCTTTCAGATGATTTATTTCAAAAGGGGGCAGCACTGGGCCCCGGAAAATTTTGTTAGCCCCTTAACGGTGAACGATAGCGAAAAATGGTGCACACAAATCACACCGATTGAGCTAGCCCCAAAGTAAGTACGAGACTTGTGTTTTGTTATGGGATACTAACTCAACATATATATAAATAAACATCCAAGACCCAGGTCAATCTGAAAAGATCATTTTTCATGTTGATCTGACCGAGGATAGAACCTGAAAACTCCGGTGTGACAGCCTGGCATGATGACCATAAAGGCCACAGAGGTCTTCCTTTAATATTACCTGATCTTTGTCTTCCTGTGTCCTGGGCAGTAAGGTCACATTAATGACGATCTCCCCCATGTCCTGATGAGGTTTGTTGTGGTCACGGAGGCAAAGTACCAGGTCTTGACTCCGGCCGAGCTCGAGAGCGGTCAGGTCGAGGTGGCAGGAACCCATGAAGTCATCTTGGAGACCCCAGTCGTAGTCGAAGACCTGGATAAGTTTATAAAAAGTACATATAAGAAACTAGTTTTAAATAAATCTATTATTGTTTTTAAACTTTAAAAAAATATTTTATAAACTTTTCGGGGTATTTGTTGACTCGCCCCATGAGATATTTCAATCCATCGTACGCGTTTTATGAACCCATTTTGAAAGGGCGATTTCATCCTAGTGGGTGAATAGCTTAATGTTCACTCCTTCGCGAAAAACAAGTACATAGATAGGAACCAATAAGAATTAGGCAGTAAGTAGTGTCGTATTAGGGCGGTCAAGCATATAACGAAAAAAAAAAAACCCTCCGGGTACAAACTGCTAACATGGCATAATGTATGGGTGGGCAGTCGGATGGCACAAGTGTCAAAATGTACAAAATGCTGGTGACAAAATGTCCATTTGTCAGATTACACTCATGACCAAATATTGTTAAAATTGCCAATGGGTAATTTGACTATATTAAAAATATATTACAAATTTATGTCATCATATTCAAACGCAGCTTAATAAAGCGTATTTTATTCAAAAACACAATAAATAATGTTTATTTTTTTTTATGAAAAACCAAATGAAAATTAATTTTTTTGAGGTATTGTCACATGATAATAAACACTCTGTGATTGGTTGTTCCCTTTGTGACGTCACAACAAAGTAAACAAATGTGTCGTGTGACGGTTGTGTGAATGTTCTGTTTGGGGAATACGCACTTTTACGAGATTAATAGTTATAATTGAGTGTTTTTGGCATTAAAAAGAATGTTTACTAGCATATTTATTTAGAATAGTGTTTAAGTATCAAAATGTAAAATAAATTTTGCAAGCCGACAACGAAAACCTACCCAAAGTAGACGCATTATTGATCACCTTTTTCTTTAAAAATAGTCCTGAAGTTTATGCAGCAGAACTGAAAAATGTTAAAACCGTAATGTAAGTATTACTCTAAAGTTATTACTTTATGAAATTACTCTTAAATCATACCGAAAATTATGTTGAAGGTTTAAAGTATTAATACTAAGTGAAATTACATTTTCTGTTTTACTTTCACAGGTCTGGGAGAGAATCTTATGGCGATGATGCCATTGGGTACGTCCAATTGCACAGAAACTCTGGCATTTGCACAATAAAGTGTAAAATGTGCCCTGAACATAAAGTTAGGAACAAAGCCTATAATGTAATTATGGTTTTGAATGAAAATAGCTCCATCCTCTAGAAGCATTTTTTGAGCAAAACTCTTTTTATACATCATGTAGTTTGCTACATCCTTTTCTATCTGAAATATATGATTATTAACATAAGTCAAGGAAATTAGAGGTGCGGAATGCGGATGAATAGGCAATTTAAGCAGGTAAACAATGCCTTTCATGATGACTTTATAAGATGAATATTGTTGTTGTTGGAAATTATGAAGAGGTTATGTTTTGACTTTATACTAAAATCTAGGTAAATAAAGAGAGGTATAAAAACTTAGTGATGAATAATATTACGTACTACTTACATCAAAGTGGTCTTCACATATAGGTACAAACGAGTTAGAGACAATGCTGTCAAAGTCTCTACGGGCTAATATTAACCACTTTTTGCGTCTTTTTGGATCCGTTGGAACGGGTAAAAACATTTTTTCCGGGGACTTTATGGAATTACTTTTACATTGCGGCACTACACACCATTTATAGGTCATTTTTTGGCAAATAAATTAACTTATAATTGCGAAAAATACAATTTAGCTACGAAAGTATGCAGTGTTTACTTCGTTGTGACGTCACAGAATCCGCATGACCGCCGCCATGACACCAATTGCGTTTTGGCGCGTATTTTTTAATTTGAAACTTTAATATTGATTTTTACAGAAAATACAAAAGATATCCCGGAAATGGTAATACAGTACAACAACACATACAATATACAATATACTAAGGAATAGTATAAAACAGTTTCTAAAAATAGTCCAATACCCTATTGTTAAAGTGTACATTGTACATAAGTCATCATGACCAATTGAGCTATGGTCAAAATGACCAATTGCTAAAGTGTTTATTTGACAGTATGTACTTATGACCAAAGGAGGTATGGTCAAAATGGCTACCGGTCTAAATATTTTAACGACAAGAACCAAATTTTTTTATTAATTGGTGCAAGAATAGGTATAGATAATCAAATAAACCTTAAATTAATTGGGCGTCTAAAGTACTCATGCTAAACCAGAATGTTTGCGCCTGCTTTTAACTCTGATGTGATAAGACATGCAGGTCTATAAAGTAATTTATATAGCTTTTTGGAACAACCTCTAAAGACAGTGAAATTGTATGCGGAAACACCTGAATCATTTATTTTTAGTTAGGTAGGAATAGACAGATTACGATAGTAAGACTAGATGTATTGATGGACTGCCAAATCAGTACTTTTTAAACTATTATTTTTAACCTATGACAACAGCGAGTGTAGCTATTTTGTTTTCGTGCCTTTAGTTGCCAAATACCAAATCTTTGAGTAATTGATAGTTGTAAATAATTATAAATGAAAATAAATAGTATCAAAAGCCTTTTTCCATTCAAACGGCACTCACGGCAAATTATTATATTGTTCTTATATTCAGGCAGAATATAAATGTGTCGTGAAAAGCTATATATTTCGATGCAGATACGTGACTGGGATAGGAAACTGACAAAAATATGTGTAATGAAAAATATTTTACTTCTTTGGCTATGTAGCATTGGAGATTGGATTATAGCATATTTAAAGAGACCTAGTGTTCTTCTTATAAAGTTTTTATCTATGGAGTATGTCATGAAGTCTCCTTATTCTTCTATCTATCTATAGATATAAATCTTCCTTTTATTAAATTTGTAATGAAACGTCAATCCAACGCTGATAATAATTTGGTACTGTAAAAAAAAAACTTAACAAAATAATGTCACTTGTCATGCATGATCATATCCATTTTCGACATGAATTACGATTATCATTGCAGAAAGACTGATATTAAGAGCGCTATATGACTCCGAAAAACTGTGACGTCATTAATCTATATTTCATACAAATCCCAAAAAAATGATTGTTTCGACGTTTACAAAAAAGTATCTGATTTGAGCTGTTGGAAAGAAGAGAATTTTGAATTCACAAATTTTCTAGTACCTAAGTCATTTTTAAATGCGACCCTTGACTCTATCCTGACTATTTTTAACCGATTTCCATAAAAGGAGGGGGTTATCAATTCGTCGCGATCTTATATTTTTTTATATATGTTCAGCGTTATTCAAAAACGCCAGGATCAATATTAATTTTTGTTTGTAAGGGTATACTTGTCAGGTGGTCCCATAGAAATCGGTTGTGTAGATTAGAGGCGAGTCCGTTTTTAGTTTTGAAAAATTCTATAAGCAATAATACCATATTGTGTTCTGTAACCTAAAATCGTTGAGAGAATCTGCTTAATCAGATTCTGCTTATAGGTAGTGGGCTGAAGTTAGGTACTAAAGTATCAACTTGTGAACTGGCTTAACGTTCAAGTGTCTCTCAAAGTGAAGATGACGACGCAAGTTGAGCCTCAAAGCCAAATAGCTGACGGTATCTGGTCCTTGAGACGACATCTAAACAATACAAGAATGAAGGGAAGCTTTAATCTAGCTCTACTCTAATATTGATACAGACAAGGCGTAGGTTTAGATCCAAATAATTGAAATTAAGTTTTTAAAATCTTTTTTCATCTAAGATGTACAGTTAGTCATGCTAATTACTTCGTGATTCGTAGACACTCTTCGGCAAAGTAGATGACCACTGACCAATACTGTCTCAAGTTCGTCATACCTTGATGATATTTTTATATAGATATCAATGACACAAATACTAGCCTTTTCTTGGACCAGCTTAAAGAGATCTTCGACCGGCGCAGTAAAACACTAATTGTCCCAAATTGGAGTAAGGTCCCTGTACATGATCTTGGGGGGCTACTCCATAAAATTCGAAAGTTGTGCGATAGTGACGTCCTACCTCTCAGTCAAACCATTTTTTTAGAAGAACTTAAAGACTTTATAATTATACAATGAATTTATGCTCAAAGTTGCTTGACACTGAAACGCGGGTACGCAGTACGCAATAACGTCCGTCTTGCATACCGCTTTTGGAGTAACCCCCCTGGGTCTATGGAGTAGCCGCCCACAGGCCTTGAGCATTGGTCAAAACCTTGTTTGCTAGGAATAGTTTACAGTAATATAGTATTGAAACAAAAAACCAACCTTTATTTGCACAGGCTGGAATGGATCTTCAACCGGCACCGTGAAACACTCGTCCCACACTGGATTAAGGTCCCTGTACACGATCTTGGATTTATGAAGTAGACGCCCTCCGGCCTTGAACTTCACGTAGGGGTCACTCGTTCCTGATAACAAGCCTGGTTTTCGAACCCACAAAGAGGATGTTAGAAGAGGAAGAAGCAGAAATAAAGAAAAAAGTAAAGATAATAGTGTCTCATTTTATTTAAAAAAAGTTTTAACGTAGGTATCTGGCTAATATTGAAAATGATTTTCGGTATGTAGTATTGAGACCTAAATTTCGACACAATCAACAATTAAATTGAGAATTAAATTATGTTAATTTTTTAAAAAATGTATCCTTTTTTTCAATAAAATAATGGTTCTGAACAAACATGAAATATAAAAAAAATATCCTTTTCTTAGTTTTATGTATTCTTCTGTTACAATATCATTATAAGAATGTAGCTAAGGTGAGAAATTTCAAGATCAGCGTGTTAATTATTTTTGCGTAAATCGTGTTATATTTAATAAGCTAATTAAACCAACGTTGTGTGTAAATATTTATGTAAGCATAACTATTTAGTATGTTATTATATAATTAATAGAAAAATTGTGTCACTGCCTAATTTTATGATGTAAGATTAATACTGAATTGCTTGCAAAAGCATTAAAATGTTAAGAAAACGTAAAAAAACATGCAAATTAAATTAAAAAGGAAATAAAATATTTCATAGATATTTTACTTGTATCTATAGGTGTGTGTGTGTTACAATATTTTTAAGAGAATAAGTTATTTTGTTATAATACTATATAAACTATAATTAATTGTAAAGAATTTATATTAGATATATTTTTAATGATAGAAAAAATTGCATATAGTTCATACTTAAAATAATGTAAATATTAATGAAAAATAGATAAAATTATCAATTATTTCTTTAATAAAAATATGCTCGTTACGTGATTACGTGCTGCAAAGGCCTCGTGTTTATGAGTGTTAGTGTGTGAAAAATTTAAGCAGTGCTTTTGTGCGAGAATGTATGTATTTTTTTTTAAAAAAGCTATCTCCATTCTGTCTTTTTCTCAATAATAACTTGATAGTTGTATCAGGTGCTCAAATAAATATTAGGTTAATTTTTATTGATACTAGGAGATTAGCAACTTCTGGGTTTATTTCAGCGACATTTTTTTATTAATTAGTTTATGTTGGTAGAAAATTTATACTCACACAAACGCACTAAGCCTTGCTTTTTATTCGTAGTGAGAACTCACCATTTTTGTCCATAGCTACTAGGTTTTGGCCTCTCTTCAGGTGTATTCTAAGTTGGAAGAACGAATGCTGTCTAAGAAGCTGCTCCCTTTGCCTTTGACCTTCGTCCGGTTCCTGCAAAGGAGAGGTGTGTTTGTTTATGATTATACCTAATACAATAAAATACAATTCAATACAATACACTTTATGGCACAAAAAATAAATACAGGACATAATCTTTAAAACTAGAAAATGCGGAAAGGTGGCCTTATCGCTTAGGTCATTGAAAGGCTTGAAAAATATGTCTCCAGTGTGACCGACACTGTAGTCACATTTTTCATGCGAAACATAAAGTAAATAATAATTACGTATGTAAAAGAGGTCCCAGTGCGAAAAAAAAGATTTTATTCATATTCAAATATAACAGCATTCCGACTAAAAAGCACCTACTTAATATTCAGTTTCTGAAGTCTCCCTAAGGAAGAACTTAATGAGGAAGGTTACAGCAATCGCCCTTTCTAGGTACTTAGGGAAGGAGGCCCTATATTTAAATAATTTATTCCGATAATTACTTTTAAGGATTTTCATACGCAAAATGGAAACTTGGAAAGTAAAAATGTATGTTGTCTGTTACATAAGATATTAAAAAGAAAATTATTTTATTTTTATTTATAAGAACGGATTTCTGATTTTTGATTAATCGTTACTATTTATACCTACGGTGAGAGGTCCAGTTTGCTGCATAGAATTAAATTGAAACCAAAGATGTCTTGCATTGTCTAAACGAAACGTCAACAAATCATTTATCCAGAATTCAAAAGTTTGTTCAGTAAATAGACATTTACAAAAACTTTTACACGTCAATATATAACATATATGAAAGAAGAAACTAAATGAATGACTAACTGACTGACTGACTGACATATCAACGCACAGCCCAAACCGCTAGGTCAAGAGACTCCAAATTTGGCACATAGGTTTTTTATGAGGTCTAGGGGTGCACTAAGAAAGGATTTTACAAAACTCACCCCCTAAAGGGGTGAAACAGGGGTCCAAAATTTGTATGGAGAAACAAGATTAGTTAGACCATTTTATTCCATACTTCGTACTAGTACTCCTGTTGGCAAACAAGTAAGTACGTCGAAGCAGAAAGAAACTCATTTTTCATAGTACGAGTAGAGTATTTATATATGTACCTTATTGCTCAAATTAAATTGTATGCAACAGGCAAGAAACATGCACTGTGTAAATGGGCCTTTATTCTTAGCACGTTGGTTGACACACACCTACATGTTTGTGTCTTTTATTCTTGAGAAGCACAGCTAAGGGTCCAACTACAAACGCGTTAAAATGGTTGTGCTTTTTCAATTCAGCAATTTTCAATTTGCCTAAAGGCATCTGCCGTAGCTTGACGACTGTCATACAATGATGGCATGGCAGCAGGGACAAACGGCTTAGCGTTCCTTCCGAAGCACGGAGGAACTCGAGAAAATCTTATACCACTTGTGGTCACCCATCGAAGTGCGGACCACGCACGGTGTCGCTTAACTTACGAAAGAGCTTGTAATGCGTCCTCCACCCACCGAGCTCCCACAGGGGTACGTACATACTATGAACCGCCACTTGTTACGCTAAGAATATCGAAAGAGGTCTTCGCAATTCTAAACGTCAAAATATCCAACTTTTTGTGGCACACTCAGTGATTTCCCTTGACGACCTCTGGCCTAGTGGACATCATGCTACGCTATCACTGGAGGTCCCAGGTACGAGCCCCGGTCAGGGCAACATGGAAAATTATCTTTTTCAGATTGACCTGGGTCTTGGATGGTTATCTATATATGTATTTGTAAAATATAGTAAGTATCGTTGAGTTAGTATCCCATAACACAAGTCTCGAGCTTACTTTGGGACTAACTCAATCTGTGTGATTTGTCCGTAAGTATATATTTATTTTATCTATCGTTGATTTTTCAATTTATCGTCTGTGTAAGCTGAGCCGCCAAGTTTTATATTTCGTACAGACCCCAATTCCACGAAACATCCCAACCATTTTATTCTATTTGTATCCGTTTTTTCTTTGTTACGAATTGCCTTGTTTGTTTTCTAGGGAGGTCGGATTACACAGACCTGTTATAATATTTTCTTTTGACATTTGAAACATTGACTGTTTAGTTAATGTTTGTTTTTCGTTCAGATTTTGCCTAATTTTCAATTTGCCAAAGGCATTTGCATCTTTCAAATATCTCGAAATGAATTTGAATTCAGCTGACTACAAAATAACTTATTATCTTTAAAAATCACGTTTATTTTATGGGAGCCCCTCTGATATAGTTATTTTATTCTGTTTTTAGGATGTTGTTAAAGCGGCAAGAGACACACATCTTCTGTGAAATTTTCAACGGTCTATCTATCACAGTTCATGAGATACATAGGGCGCACTATAAGTTTCCGGAACTGGCCACTTACATAAACAATATTTAAAAATTTATTACAACATTTGAAAATAGAACTCTTTGGCTGTAGAATGCAGTCTGTTTCATCTGACTGTCTATTGTTTTTACCTTGTGGTGCCATTTAAAAAATTGTGTGTCTGCATCAACATGGATTTAACTCGGGAAAATTTTCGTAGTATGATTTTCTACGATTTTAAGTGTAATTTGACAGCTCAACAGAGCATCGCTCGGCTTGAAACAGCTTTTGGCAATGAAGCACCATGCAAGACAACTGTTTATAGCTGGTTTGCAGAATTCAAGCGTGGTCGTATCAATCTCAGTGACGAATCTCGCGATGGTTGGCCATCCACCGCTGTGACCAACAAAAACATCGATGCTGTGCGCCGTATGATTGAAACAGACAGGCATGTGACCTACCATGAAATTCGCGCATCCTTAAAAATAGGCATGAGTCAAATACAATTAATCCTACACAAACATTTGGGTGTGAGAAAGCTGTGCTCGCGGTGGATCCCACACAACTTGACCGAGGCTCAAAAAACGGACCGCGTCACTTGGTGCAGTGCCATGCTTACCAGATTCAACGAAGGTGCGTCAAATTTGGTGTGGGACATAGTAACAGGTGACGAAACATGGATTTATTGCTACGATCCCAAAACAAAGCAGCAATCGAGCGTATGGGTCTTTCAAGATGAGCCGAAACCAACCAAAGTGGCGCGCGTGAAAAGTGCATCTAAGCGGATGATTGCTTCTTTTTTTAATAAAACTGGACACTTGGCTACTGTTGCTTTAGAGAATCGTCGTACAGTGAATAGTGACTGGTACACGACCATTTGTTTGCCGGAAGTTATTGACGAACTCCGTAAAAATAACCGTAAACGCCGTATCATCCTGCACCACGACAATGCTAGTTCTCACACGGCCAGACAGACAAACGACTTTTTGAAGGCGAAAAATGTAGAACTCATGAGTCATCCTGCATACAGTCCCGACCTGGCACCTTGTGATTTTTTTCTGTTCCCAAAAATTAAGAACCAATTACGTGGTCAACGATTTTCATCACCAGAAGAGGCTGTCGAGGAGTATGAAAAACACGTTTCAGAGGTCACCACAGAGGAGTGGCACAAAAGTTTTCAAAACTGGTTTCATCGAATGAAAAAGTGCATAGACGCCAAGGGAGATTATTTTGAAAAACAATAAATTAATTTTGTACCTTTAATAGTATTTTTTCATATTCATTCCGGAAACTTATAGTGCGCCCCACGTACACCTTGGTGATAAATAGACAGACGGACAGCGAAGTCTTAGTGTTTTCACTCTTTGGGTGCGGGACCCTTAAAAGAATAATTACCTATGTTTATGTATAAATTTAGACCGAACGTCGTATTTTTTATGATTTTTGACGTTTTTGACAAAAAATTACTTCGACATAAGCCCGGCCGCGGCGTACCCTATATCCATGTGTATAGTTACCTAATCGACAAATTACCAGTGGAATACAGTACAATACTGTTTAGCGGCCCGCCCCAATTTTCTCAACTTAAAAATGGAAAAAAAGGCAATAACACTACGTGCTTTTGTTGAGACAACATACGTAGTTAATTATTTTGTCTACATTTCTTGCCGCTTATTATTTTTTAGCTTTATCACTGACAATGTAAGTGAGATGTCGAGCGAACAAAAATCTCTGCATCTAAATAATCTCGGCTCCTAGGTTAGATGTTTGATCTCGATTGAATATAAATCGAATTGAACACGATAATCATAAATCTGCACTCACGTTCACGCTTGGGTTATATTTTATTCTATACCGACATTTACTTATGTCAATGGAGATCAATCCGAACGAAAGGAATTTAAAAAAAAGGACGGATTTGTGGTTTTCATGCACGATTTCAATTCAATGTTTTTGCTTTTTGCTGCTGGAAAAGAAGCGCCTGTAATAAGTATTTTTCTTTTCTGCCAGACCAGTTGTAAAGTAAAATAACCGACCAAGTGCGAGTGGGACTCGCGCACGAAGGGTTCCGTGCCATTTTCTATAAAAAATCACATTTATTGCATAGTAGCCCCACTTAAATACTTACTTTGTCTGATTTTAGTATTTTTTGTTAAAGCGGTAATACATCTTCTGAGAAAATTTCAATCGTCTAGCTATCACGGTTCATGAGATACAGCCTGGAGACAGATAGAGGGACAGACGGACGGACGGACAGACGAAGTCTTAGTCATAGGGTCTTTTTACCCTTTGGGTACGGAACCTTCAAATAAGAAGTAAGAAAAGTTACCAGTTGCAGCAACTCAGCAGGAGGTGGCCTGGGATGATGGGCGGGCGTTCCTGAAGTGGACGGCGTAGGGTCGGTCGACTGTCTTGTCATCGATAAGTCTGGGGACAAGATAATCATAAATATTTATCAATAGTTAATGATTACAACAGAAAATAAATTGTTTACCTAAGCTCATATCGTAAAATTCGAAACATAAAATTGCTCCGCTGCTCCTAATTTTTGAAAATGCCGGGTTTGGGCGCCATTTCTACGCTTTTTGAGCAATAACGATCACATCTTATGAGATCAGATAAAATAGTGTATGAAACTGCACATAACTCGGTATTAACACACTCGTGTGACTGTGATTCTATTAAAACCTCACTTGCGGCTCTGATTTTTAACACACATTCGTGTATATTACCCCTCATTATACTACAGTTTCATTATACTACAGTTTCATAAACTACTATTACAAAGGTCTACAAAGTACTGTAAAAAAAAACCTTCTAAAAGGAGGCAAAAGCTCCAATTGTACTTACTTTTATTGGAATTCGTACTAGATAAGCATAATATTGTAGAATAAATAAGGTAATAAGAGGTAGTGAAGTAAACCACACTTTGTATTTTCTATTACAACTTTTTTAAAAGAAATTTCTTTAGAATGAACTAGTATTTTCTTTATTTATTTTTTATGAGTATTCCTAAGTTTACTTATGTAAAGAAAATAAAATTATAAGCATGACAAGAAATACTTTGCTATATTGCAGGCATGTTTATCTTGAATTTTTAATGACGACATCGTGTAAGTACCTTTCTATCATTAATTATTTAGATCGATATACTAGATCAGACATAAATTTGATATTTCAGTGATGCCTAGGAAAATTTTCCTACAACAAAGTATCTAATTTAAGTAAGTAAATTTTATGAAGCTTTCAAATTTCTTACGAAGTGTTTCGTTAATACTTTTCTGTAACTTAGTGAAAAAACATGTTAGGAATTTATTTATTACTAGCTGACCCGGCAAACGTTGTTTTGCCAAAATTGGGGATTGTATGTATTTTTGTATGTTGTATCATAAAAAAATAGAAATTAAAAATTTTGTCTAAAAAATAAAAAAAAAATTTAGGGTGGACTACCCCTAACATTTAGGGGGATGAAAAATAGATGTTGGCCGATTCTCATAGATACCGGATAAGCACAAAAAATTTCATCAAAATCGGTCAAGCCGTTTCGGAGGAGTATGGCAACGAAAACTGTGACACGAGAATTTTATATATTAGAAGTCAGGCATGCCTGAAAAATATTTTTCCTACATCAAAGTATACATTTAAGTAATAAAGCATTATTATTTTTCACTAACCGCTTTGTGAGTACTTCTCTCCATCTTTGTAACAAATATTGTGGGAATTAATTTTTGCGACTTTTGGATACATTACTAAATACATTTTATATACCTAACAAAAAAACTCATGTGTGTAAGAATTAAAAAAACATTATATTTTTGTGAAATACTGTTTCCTGAATTAAAAATCAAGATACTTTTTCCCAATGTAAGAAAAATAAGATAGAACTTGCACCAACTGAGTATAAAAAATATGTATTTAAAAGTAAAAGGAAAAACAATATAGTATTTAAGTAGGTAAGGTACAAAGTAAAACGTTTAATTAAGTTTAGTGCGCGAAATATTCCAGACAAAATCTAGATTTTGTTCGTACCTTAGCCTGGAATCCAGACGTGACCTGTGACCTAAAACGATAGCAAAATGCCGAACACATCTTCTGAATATTATCTATAGGTATCTTTATCTTTACCAGCAATTCTATTAATTTTTTTACTGTAATAATTGGAAGCCGCGCTGTGAATAGTAAGTAGATTTTATTTTGATCGGCCTCTAATACTTTAGGCACAGAATTAATAGGAGTATTACATAGTTTATCTACACCCATGCTATAAACCCTCTATAAAAGTTTCTGAAACAGTTAGCTTATTGCCTACATTAAAACACCCAGTGTCATAATGTGTTATAATGTTATACTAAATTTCATTATGCAACGCAAACTTGATCCCTAAATTTAAGCCCCTTTCCATCATTGGGCGACAGTTTCCGGTGCTGGGTGTGGCTTTAGGCCCATTAGCCTGGGCTCTGTCTGCCCCGCAATGGACAGAGACGTGATATTATAAAAAATGCTCGTGCAATGATTTTTTTCAAAGAGTACTGATAAAAAAATTGAAAAACTTCGATTTGGTCTGTCATTGTTGCTGAAACGACGGTTTCGGAGGGTATGTGACGGAACAAAAATTACGACCAAAAATTTAAATAATTATTAAAATAAATAATTGTATCATTACCTATACATAGTTTGTTTGTATTAAATACTCAGCAATACTTACTATGAATTTACATAGAGTTCTTACAACACTGTAAAACACCCTATGGTTTCAGAACCTTTTTTAGAGGATTCATATCATGGGTGTAGATAAAGTTTTGTATGTAACTGTCATAATTAGGTATTAAAACACTCATGTGATGCTATTACCACCATGACCCACATTCGTGTTTTAATACCCTTTATTATACAACAGTTGCATAAATAACTATTAAGCCTTTTCTAGTAAAGGGATGATTTTCCCAAAATCACCACGATTACGAGTAGGTAATCGCAGTAAAGGGTATAAAGTCATGGTGCAGCGAGCACTGTTGCCTGTACCCCGATTACCTATATGCCTTCCTTAGTCGCCTCTTACGACACCTGTGCGAAAGGAAAGGGGTGGTGACGAATTGTCACCACATGAAAAAGACGAATAGATAGAAGAAGAAAAAAAATTGCAAAAAAAATATGGGCCCTGATGGTTAAAAACTAAAACAGAAAATGCCATGTCTTTGGAATAAAGAACATCAAAGGGTGCAGGTAAATGTAGTAATACGGCACTACTCTCTTGAATGAGCTTTCCTGCAAAGCTTTCTGTGCATCGACGTCAAGCTCGCTTTATCACAATACCTGCTCTACTTCAGGTTTCTAGTCGAAAAATACCTACATCATTATTGGAGGAAAATGTATGACTGGAGATTCATGTAGTCTTTCGCCATGGGGTGCATAATACAAAGCTAGATAAGTATACCTAAAGGTTGTACACGATCATTAGGCTAGCTAGGTTATTCAAGAAAGAAAAGAAACAACAGAAAGTATATATTTCTGTTAACAAAATTGACAAGTTAACTATTAAAGTAGTCTCGACCACTCGTTGCAAATCTTTCGCAGATGAGCGATTAAAAAATCTAGCACTTTGGAAACGCTCGCGCCAATCATTCGTTGTATGATTCCATGATACTCGTACAATCTGTTTTATTATCAGTGTCACTCCCCGTTTAGGTATCGAAAATATACCTCCATTATTACTATGCGCGCGGCGACCACTTCGAAGGGGAAAATTCAGTTACATGAATCGTTTTTCTAGAGTACTAAGAATGTTATTGGCTTGCAATGGATGTCTAGGTATCTAAGAAGTCAGAGTTCTGACGCGGGCTTAGTTAAACCATAGCGCTAACCACATTATGTAGATATTTCTTTGAATTTCTTTTCTAAGTAAGATTTCTGAACGTGAGTACCATTACTTATTCTGTGATATTATAGATAAATGTTGCATAACTATCAATAGTTGACCTCGAAAAACAGTCACAATATCGATAGTATCGATTGTCAATAGTTTGCAATACTATTGATGTAAAAACTATCGTTAGTATCGATACTATTTAATTTAGATACTATCGATTCTATCAATAGTGTCGGTTAATCCATACTATCGATAGTCTTATCGATATTGTACTTAGATCATTTAATACAGGATAAGCCTTACCTGCGCGTTCCCCTCTGCCAAAGTATAAGAACAAAATTAAAATACGTTTAGAAAAACTAGTTGCGTAATCGATTATGATCATAATGTGAATCGGTAAGGTATCGAAAAGATGTTTAAAAGTGTTCCGTTAAAAATGCCAATGTTATGCAATTTTCTCGTATAAAAAGAGGTCAAACACATTTAATCTTCCAAAAGATGGCATAACCTTTCATTAGTAATTTTTATTTTTTATTTTATTAACGTAGTTTTCTATTTAAATGTAAATTCTGAAAAATCTAAGAAATATCTATTAGTATCTATCGATTACCGAAAAAATAATCGAATCACGTTTGCAACTGATTTCCTTCCTACGAGACTAGTTCATTAACCCCCGTTTTAAATATATCAATTACATTCTTAAGGTTCTGTAATAAGGTTTCAATTTGAAAAACGATAAGTTGATGACGTAGGCGCACTCCCTACTAGACTATGGCGCACTAATCACGAGACTATGTATTTATGATTTCCAACCTTCGTCTTTATTCCCTGTGCATTAGAGTTGATATATTTTTTTCGTCTTCTCTCTCTTCCTTGCCAAGAGTGTATTATTATGAACCATACACATTTTTTTCAGTGTGAGCTTTATTGGTGTGCAGAAAATAAGCTAGTGTTTGAGTTTGTTGTAGTGTGCATTTATAGCGACACAAATTATTTCTGTGAGAGTGTGATTTTTTTAGATGTAGTAGTAGCTTACTCCCGCACCAAAAGCGGCAGAAAGTTTTGTAAGAAGATTTGGCTGCGTAACTCATCCTGTATTAAATGATCTAAGATATTGTGACTGTTTTTCAAGGCCACGATAGTATTGATACACCATCGATACTTTATACTATTGCTCGAAACGCTATTATAGATATACTTACCATCTCTTTTCCGAAAAAGGCGCATCCTCCGCCACTTCCTAACGGCAGTTTTGAGTTTCTTCATTAGCACACAATTCAAAAACGCGCTTGCGATTCTTCGGCGCCATATTGAACACATTTATCTATGGAAGTCTATTTTGTCTCTGGCCTGAGCCATCACTGCAAATTGTTTATGGTTCATGAGGAAGCCGAAAGCTGTTTAACATAAATTTGCATTAGCTAAAATGCGGTTGAGAAACGGTTGAGAGATCGTTAAATTCTCATTTAGTGCGGAATTTTAATCCAGTTTTGCTATAATTTAGTTTTAAATACTTTTATTTATCTAAGCCAACCAAGAGAGCACGCCTGTGCAATTTCACTACCAATAATTATTTACATAGAAAAAACAAACGATCACTTCCCTAGATTCGGAATTTACTCAGTACTCGTATGTTCTTCATAACATTTACCTACATATTTTTATTAATGATATAAATACCTATAAATATTTACAATTAAGATGTTAGGGACTTATACCAAAATAGTAACAATTTGCACATTAATATCTGTTTTTGGATTGATTTACTGGTTTTCATACATTTTGCCCACTTAATAAGTAAAGAAAAGCACAAACATTATTATAACACTAAAATTGACACGAAAATAAGTAGTGTCTTTCCACGATTCCACATACTACAAAACTGATAGATATGATATGAATTATCTCAAAGCTCAAAGTTTAGCAACAACCGGAATTTATTATCTGAGGAAGTCAATGATAATACCAAAAATAACAATTTATGCAATTACATAATACATGTATAAAATTAAACGGTCAAAACTGATAAGTTTCATTTCGGTTATTTAAGTTTTTAGTAGGTTGTATTATCAAAAATCTCAATCTCAATAACAATAGGTAAATAATTTTGAAATTTCTTTCCACCTTCTCGTACGCATCATGTTAAAAGTGTCCTATGGGTTTTGCGGCCTGGATTCTGTTTGTTTAGAGCCGCAACTGCCGCAAGCCTCAAAAATATACAGTCGAACATAGAACCTCCTCCTGTTTTGAAGTCGGTTACAAATGATCTTTCTGCTCTATTATCATTATGTCTTATGGCATGTTATTACACGAATCCTTTACCCATTCACCGCGAGACTTTATATCAGTTGCCTAGCCTTGACCCCAGCGCGAGGGGTAGTAAATCGAAAATAAATACCTACTATCAAAAACGGATGTTGACTTGATACTTAAGGACAGAATTAGACTTTTCCAAAACTTAGTCTACGTTTTATTTTAAAACGACATGTCGGATATGGGCATAAGTAGGTATGTAACTTTAAATAAATTGCAATTATCTAGGGTTATATTTGGTTTCCGACACTAAATTATGAACTTTAAAGAGAATATAGTGTAATAACGGTGTAACGATGATACAATAAACCTCATCCTTCGTGTTCCCGTTTACCTCCTTTTTCCATTTCATACTGTACAACTGTCTAAAAATAAGCTCATTTTCAAATTCAATTTTTAAATTTTAGATTCCTTCCTCATCATTCTACATTCATTCTCGAGCTGATTACATCTATATCAGTATTGTAACTCTGCTGTCTATTCTCTCAAGCTCTCCACTACGTACCTTACCTACCTCTTCATGTAGGAGCTCCAACTGCCCCAGCTAGTCCGTGGCTACCTACCTACTAGGAGTTCCTATATTGGCGGCCAACGTGGGGCCTCATTTATCATATTTGACCATCAGTATGGAAAACTTATACACCTTTTTTTTTCCATTTTACTAGTTCACGCTTCGTCAACATTTTCACAGTTAGTTATCCGCAACACGCTTCGTCAACTTTTTTCACAGTTATTAATCCGCAACATGCTTCGTAAAATTTATTAATCTAAGAGACCACCCCTTATCGTACCCGGCTCAAATGTTCCTATGATACTGGCGGCATTGCCGCGCTGTATGGCGATGGAAATTCTTTGACCCAGATAAGATAAGGAGCGTCTATCATTAGTTAATAATGCAATTTATTTAAAACTAGCTGTGCCCGCGACTTCATCTGCGTGAAAATCCGTCCAGCAGTTTCGGACATTCGGGTAAACAGTGTGCATACAGACACTGACATACGAACAAAAATCTTAAAAATCTTTTTAGTGTTCTGTAACTCCTTATAATATCTTGCTCACGAATATATACTTTACTATGTGTATTTGGTGCCCGCAACTTCGCCCGTGTGAAATTCAGTTTTTTTACACACCCTTGTTGATGACATGACAAATTTAAATTTTTTGTCAGATTAGTCTGTATATTTACAGTTCAATTTTTTTATTGTGATGCGGTATACTTTAAATATTGCAAATGTGAAAGGTTATAAGGATCTATAGATGTATAAATATCAGTTACTCATTCATACAACAACTTATGGATGGATCAAAATGAATCCTTACAATAATAATCATAACCTTTGTGTATAAATATAAAGGTACGCAAACGAACTCAGCAGTCAAACGTAACTCTCTATCTGTAGAAGTCTCCGAGGCGCGAGATAGCGAATAAAGTTCACGATCAGCACTTAGTCGAGACTCCCTTTGAGTGGAACTCTCCGCGACGCGAGTCAATGAATTTCGTTCTCGATTAACGCTTAGTCGTCGCCTGTCTTTTGTCATTGGATTCTTGGGATCTACTCATCCGCTGTCTTTTCGCTTGTCTAACATTCTGAGACAGATTTGACTTTCTTCGTAGCATTTTTGAAAGCAAAGCATAAAGTACACATATATATATATATATATATATATATATATATATATATATATATATATTTAATTCATAAATCTATGGTGCCAAGAATTTTTTTAAAGATTATATCTGAAATACCTAACCAATCCACAAAGCAAGATCACAAAATCCGTATTTCTATAGCCAAATGTCAAACTTAGTTCAATAAATCTATAAAGCCAAGAAGCTTTTGAAGATATCCTAAATAACTAACCAATCCACAAAGCAACATCTGAAAGTCCGTATTTTCATAGCCAAGGGTCAAATTATAAATTAACAATATTATCCGAAATATTAACTAACCAATCCACAAAGCATCAAAGCAAGATCAGAAGTCCTTTTTTTCATAGCCAAGTATAGCCAAATATCAATATAAAATCAACAAATTCAACAATTCCACAACAGTAACTAACCAAATCACAATAGAAACAAAATGTCTTACGAACAGAGCAAAACAATCAGCTTGTATTTATACTTTTTTACTAAAGCAACCATAGCGCGTTTAAAAATTTCTTGAGGCGCCATCTGTTGCTATTTTATGTAACTATAAAATCGCCCATAGTAAAATTATCTTTAAACTTTAAATGACGATTACTTTTTTATCTGACATCAAATTTAAATGAAACAAAGCCTATATGTTGCTTAGGGATAAGCTTAATCTTTTGGTGAAAGCCGCGTAAAAATCTGTTCAGTAGTTTTAAAGATTAGCGAGTACATACAGACAGACAGACATACAGACAGAAAAAAAACAAAAAATTTTTTTGTGTTCTGTTACTCCTTTTTTATCGCCCACATACATTTTTTGTTAATTTTATAAAATGTACAGACTCGCGGTTCCTACTGTTTTATTATATGTATTGATGTATTGATTACAATTTTTTACCGTAATCTGACATGTCGTTTCAAAATAAAACTAGACTACGTAAGTATGGAAAAGTCTAGGGCAAGGGGTTTCTTAAGTTATGTGCAATACGCGCATTTTGTTTTGTGCGAATTATCTGACGCTCTCGGTCACGACAATTTTTGTCGGATAGGTAAATTTGAAGTTCGCGGTGGAAGGGTATAAGGGTAGGGTATAAGGGTAAGGCATTTAATGGTAGGTTTTTGATTCCAGTCTATTCAGCTGGTGGAGTTAAAGTTTAGTCCTCCAGAGAGTTGGTATAGCGGACATTCTTCGGCGATGTGTTGTACATAATGTTTAATCAACAGCTCCATAGTCACACTCCGAAAATGTTCTAGAATTCTACTTGTGGAGATGGTGGTTAGATCAGCCCCATTCGGGATAAGGACGAGATAGTGTATGTATGTATCTATATGTATGTGTATGTATTTATTCTTTTTTTTAACAACGCGATTCTAGTTTAGCTGTTAGCGGAGATACATGACTTTCTCGGGGTCCAGTATTGCTAAAAACAAAATTTAACGCAATGAGATCAGACATATTTATTTATTCCTATGTAATAGGTATGTGTGTGTCATTTGACAAACGTACTTACTTAGGTTCTTACATAAAATTTTTATTTAAGGTTGTTACTCGGTAATTTGGTGGGGCAATTTTCTTACGGCTATTACGTCATTAAGTACCTACTGTAAAGGTAAACAAGACAATTTACGAGATTGTCTTGCAGCCTAGTCGATAAAATATTCTATTTGGCTGAAGGCTGAAGCATTATATGGGTACTTATTGAGACTTTTTTAACCCCCGACAGAAAAAAGGGTGTTATAAGTTTAACGCTAATGTCTGTCTGTCGGTCGGTCTGTTTGTCCGTCTGTCTGTGGCATCGTAGCGCTCGAACGGATGGACCGATTTCGATGCGGGTTTTTTTACGTGGAAGCTAGTTCCCTTGCTGTAGTTTTTAACAATGTTTGGGGAATAACGCTTGACAGTCAGGGCTTTCTCTAGAAAATAATAGATGGCGCTACGGATCCATCTAGTGATAAGTAGCGGAACTACCGATACGATGTCGGTAGTTTCGCTACCCATCACTAGATGGTGTTCTTGATTTATATAGATTCTAGAAAATAATAGATGGCGCTACGGATCCATCTAGTGATAAGTAGCGGAACTACCGATACGATGTCGGTAGTTTCGCTACACATTACTAGATGGTGTTCTTGACAATGGGGTTTTTTATTTGCTTAGCTAATAAACTTGTAAAATATACTGAGTACATCTAAAGAAAATTTATGCGCCAAAGGTCGCGCTTAGCAAGTTGGTAGACCAATTATAGAAAACCGGAAACTGATATGTATAGAGATTGGTGAATCCATCGTCTATTTAAAAATGTATTTTTCGTAAATATATCTAAGTAAGTTACCACGAACCCTAGTTACCACGAATTGCTGAGGGGAATGCAGTAAAATCACGTGACATGACTACAATAGTAACCGTGAAAACGCAAATTGAATAGTTGAACAGACAAATTGAACAAACGAGTGAATCTAAAGATTTTGTACCTGACCTATATCATCCCACAACTGGGCAAAGGTATAAAAATTATCCGTAGAAAATAAATTTTCATTTATTATTGGGCTATAAAAAGAAACAGTAAAGGAGGATTCCAGAAATTACCTACATAGCAAAGAGCAGGGACAAAAATGTTTGTTTTGGATAAAGTTTCACGCGAGCAAGCATTCTGACTAATGAACCGCGCTCCAAATGTTCAAAGAGCATAATGAATAGTAAATATGCCTTTTTATCGAATTTCGGGCAATTAACTTAAGGAAAATAATCTGTACTTAGTGCCATTTTAGAAATTCGGAGTCCCTAAATAAACGGTTTTTTGTATGGGAAAACATTCGTGACTCCACGTTTCAATAATGGCACTCCTAGCAGTCCTTGAAACCATGAAAATATCCCTGAAACGGAGCCAAAAAGTAAATAATTACCAAAGATGCGAAGAGTCTCGTTCTCAAACAAATGGAAGTTTTAAAAAGCTTAACTGTTTTTTACTATTAGGGTGTGGACTTGGTCTGAAAAATATTATGTTATTTAGTCTGTCAGTTAGACATTCAAAAAATACCAGAAAAAAATCACAATCATATAGCAAGCACTTCGAAGTTTGGGAGTGGGGCGATGAACGTTTTACCGTCTAATGAAAATCATATTAGATGGTGACGTCATGCGACATTTAAATGTGCTGTATCTTCTTCATTATTTGTTAATAAAAGAAAAGAAAAAATACAAAGGTAAGGTAAGCATACCATTTTTTAGGGTTCCGTAGTAAACAAGGAACCCTTATAGTTTCGCCATGTCTGTCTGTCTGTCTGCCTGTCCGTCTGCAGTTTTACTCAGCGACTATAAGTACTAGAAATCTGTAATTTGGCATGTATATTAATTATGCGGAAAAAGTGGTGAAATAAAATACTGAAAAAATTCAGTTTCCATACAAATAAAGTGAAAAGCCAATTTTTTATAGGTCTTTCAAAAATATTATGGTCTTGTTAATACCGTTTTTCGATGTAGGGATCTGTTTTTGAAATATTTGGTTTGAAAGTGAACATTTTTGTTAGAGTCAACTGTCCCCCCCCCCCCTTTATCTGCTAAACGGTTATATATGGAAGCGTGAAAAAATTCGCAGCTATAGGATATATAATGAAATTTAAAGGAAAACTATCAGAGCTAAGTAGGGTTTACAAATTAAAAAGTTGTAGGCGATCAACTTATAAAATGTACTCGGAAAAGGGAAATTTCGTACGAATTCAAGAGAAAATTAGTTTTTAGACGTTTTCAGTGGCATGAACTCAAAGTTGGCATTCGTAACTACGGAACACTATACTGCGCGTGTCCCGATACGCACTTGGCCAATTATTTTTTAATAATCTATCTGATAAGTCAAAACTATAATTTTAATCCACATCCGTAATGTTTTGTTATTATTTTCAGCAATAAACTATAAGTTCGCAGTGAAGAAAAGAGGTACGGTTGACATATACCGTGAAGCTTTTCGCAGCATTTTTCCCAAAAGTGGCCGTTTTTCACAATAAAATAGTTTGAAGGGTTATCTAGAGGCGCATGACGGCATGAGACAACATTTTAAATGACTTATCCGTTTCCTTTAAAATAATTTATTCCAATTGCACGCACTGGACCCCGAAAAATTCACCACTTCTAAAACAGACCTTTTTTGTTTTGACCACTTTCTTTCCATACGTGCATTTTCATTCTGTAGATACGATATTATCCTACATAAATAAGTAATACTAACCCGTTATTTGGAGATCGCTCCCCTACATAAATCCGTGTAATTTGGGTTAATTTGGTCGGATTTCGTGTTACAAATAAGGTTACCACAGCTTCCCTAATTAGGTCAAGCAAAGGTAAAAGGCTAATTATATTATTTGTGATACAGTTTGCAATTAAGTAAGGCAATAATATTTTACCCTACTCTACTAACCCTTTCTTGTAACTCGGTTTCCGTGATCATCTCGGAAACATGCTTTTTGGGATTGCAGCGGGAGCGAGGTGATATGCTCGACCGCCACAAAGGGAAGATCTTTCCGCCAGGCATGTTGTAGCGCGTGGGGAACCGCGGCTCGGACGGTGTATCGTCGGAAGTTGTATATATGCAGCGAATTGGGCGAACTCTGAGATCGAGATGTAGGATACTGCTGGCACCATCTCATATGTTTTTTGTGAACTATATATATTGTCGGTTTTCTCTTGATTGTAGTTCCTCGTAGTGGCCGTAGAGGTCGCCACAGGATAATAAGGGTTGGATCTCATTCGCCAGAACAGAACCGTCATTTGCTAGAGTGAGAGAGAGCGACGGAACGCTATTACACCGGCCGTGCGATAGCATGTTATATCATTCTACGCTCTCTCTCGCTCTTTCAAATGACGGTTCTGAGCCGCAGAAAAGGATAGCAACATCGAAAAGTGATGCTTCGTGCTGACAAATGAGATCCAATACTAAGGGTGATGACATGGTCAAAAAAGCACTATTGTAATCAGCTAGTTTCCATTAAGTAAAATCAGATACTTTTTTGTAAACGTGAAAACAAACATTGTATGGGTATGGGATTTGTATGAAATAGCACGACAAAGTTTCTTGTGATCAAATAGCGATCCATTCATCAGTTTTCTGCATAATTAATTAAAAACCACGTTGAAAATGGATATTTGATCAATGACAAGTGACATTATTTTGTGACGTTTTATTCTCCTATCAGAACAAAACAATTTGTTTGACCCTGGATTCTACTCTATTAGTCCGTCTTTTAGATTTCTATTAATAGTGGACCCATATTTTCAGTATATCAAAAAGGGGACTAGTCGTAGTTTAGTCAAAATAACATGTAAGACTACTTGCAACTTAGACGAGTTGCTATTTAAACAAGTTCCGAGTTGCGTTTTAGACGAGTTTCTACGTAGACTATTTATATTTAAGACCATTTGAGACTAACTCCTTGTGACGTCACCGCAATGTAAAAATCGTACAAAGCCGTGACGTCATGTGAAATTTAAATGCGCTGTATCTTCGTATTTTTTGTTTCTCAGAGAAAAGAAAAAATCGTGTACAATATTTTTTATAATCTAACCGAAGTGAAGGGAATTATTTATGTATATTTTTGTGTAGGTTTATCCTCGATATTAACAAGTATATGTTTGTAATTACTTAATAATAATAAGTTTACTCCTTTCTTGTTATTTTTAGTCAGATCTGTTGTACACACCCAAAAAAATTACTTTCTCAGCATCACCTGTTGGTTGACTGGTACTAAAGGCCCTTGGCCTTGAGGCCGCCATTTACATAGATTGTTATGAAGTTAAATAAATAAATAAAAGGCCGAAGATTTTTTTCAGCCATTGAGCTGGCGGCCAGGCTCTGTTTGCTTAGAGCTGCAACCCCAGAAATGTCCCATCAGGAATGAAGACGAGATTTGTCACCAGATAGTGCAATAGTGTACTAAAATAAATAACTAATAGTGTATTAATTTTCCTTGCATATTCCAGAAACATTTATTTGTGGCAGCTTAACAAATATTCCATTCAAAAGCACTCGAAGCTTACAGCGCTTTATTATTCAGGATCCACACACAAGTTTTTTTTAAAAACACGCGACTCTTCGAAGCATTGTCTGTATGTCATATTGTTCATGCTCTTCATTGTAAGTATGACTTTTACAGCATTTCACAAACAACCATACTACATCATCATCATCATACTCTCGTACTTACGGTTGCATCCTCACCGGTAACGTTGAGCCCGGGGTCCGCTACCTAATCGAGGGGATTTGACGAGGTTACTGGTTTTTACACAGAACGACTGCCGTTTGACTGCGCAACCTAAAGGGTAAACCAGAACCATCCTTGGAAAGGTTAACGGTTAGATTGCGTTTGGGAGCCACAGTTTAAACGTGCCTTCCGGAACACGGAATCATTTTTCTTTTCGGATAATCAGGTCATCCGTGCCTGAGATATCCTAACCAGACTGGAAACAACTTTTCTCAGTGTGTTTCCCAGTGGGATTCGAACCCACGATTTCCAGATCACAAGGCGAAGCCTTGACCACTGGATCACGGAGGCAGTCTGCAAACCTTCATACTATCACGTCTTTACACTTAACGGGGCAGACAGAGCACTTTGTGTCTTGCGGCTCTAAGCAGATAGAGCCCAGGGCCGCAAGACTCAAAGGCCACTTTTAGCGTGATGATGGGCGAAAAGTTGAAAAAAGAAATCAAAATTGTGATGGGTTGCTAGCCGCACCGATTATTAACCCTTTTACCGGGTGACTTTATATCAGTTGTCGTGCCCCCAGCGCGAGGGGTAGTAAATCTAAACTAAATACCTACAACCGAAAAGGGATGTGGATACTTCAGTTATGTGCATTTTTTGTCGGAAATATCCGACACTCGCGGAATGGTCACGACACTGTTTGTCGGATAAATCCGACGTTCGCGGTGAAAGGGTTAACATGGTTTGCAATTCCGCCCATTCCCTCGATCGGCTTCTACGATCTGCGTGGGAAGAGAAGCAGCTAATAAATTCTAAGATTTTCTTTTCTCCCAGACCAGCGTGGAAGGAACAGCAATTTTAGTCTATAAAATATAGCATAGATTAATTATCTTCTACACAGTGAGTACTTATAAGTCGACAGAGCTTTTCATACACAAATATTTGAGACGGGAACGCCCTGCTGATAGGGCAGTTATGTAACCGGGCGAGAGTGCTTGTATGATATGATATCTGGTTAAATATCGCGGTTACGTGTCCCTTAGGAACTTATATTATGTTGTTCTTAGGGTTAAATAGGTTCTTTTAACGATATCTTTTTTCACCGACATCTCATAGCCGAAATATTGCTCTAATACGTACAGACATGAAAAAAATAAACTTACCACAATAAACACGCGTTATGAACTTTTTAAATATATTTTTGTACTTTAAAATTAGGTAATTTGATTGTTTGTAATAACCTTATTGTACAAAAAAAAATACATTACAAGACAACATACAAAGAAAATATACAAAAAAATACAGGAACAAATAAATAAAACCTAACACAACTTTGACACTATAAAAAAACCTTTACTACATAAAAAAATGACATCTTGCCCATTTGGCATGGTAGCAAGTACGCTGGCTATGTTTCTTCGCTGGATAGCAATGCTGATCTTTGTACTAAATTTAAGTATTGTTGCGTTGGTATCCCATAACACAAGTTTCGAACTTACTTTAGAGCTAGCTTAATTATTGTGATTTGTAAAAAAAAGTATCTTTAAAAAATCAAAAGCTCCCGCAAATACGAGTATTTGCCAAGAAA
The DNA here is from genome assembly GCA_943193695.1 of Acrobasis suavella. Taxonomy (NCBI): domain Eukaryota; kingdom Metazoa; phylum Arthropoda; class Insecta; order Lepidoptera; family Pyralidae; genus Acrobasis; species Acrobasis suavella. The sequence continues at coordinate 4,615,750 of OW971950.1, forward strand.
ACCATACCAACCATCCCAGCCGTCATAACAATATTGCTTGAGTAGATTCACCAACGAATATACCTACGGCTGAAAATTATTCATCCCTTATCCCTTATTCCAGAGGCAACGAGCCTTACATCCGTATGATCTGGCGCGTGACCTTGACCTTTGACTGGTTTAAGGGCCGGAAACAATACGCATAGCTTTAGAGTCACGCTCAAATAAGGGAAAAGGTCTTCTCGCTAATGGAATAAAATCATATATTGCTTAAAGGTACATATTTAGACGTCTCATACTCAACACCGTGTGACGTGGATGAAAATTTTAATTGATTTTTTTTAAACAAAACATAAACTTCACTATACTTGTTAACAGGTTGCTAGCCGCATCTAAATTTCACGATATCAAGATTTAGATGCGGCTCTCGACCGGGTTTTACCTAGCAGCCGGTTCACTTGCACTTTTTTCTCCTAGAAAAATATAAAAGACTCACAGAATAAATTTTATTCAAGTAAAAGCTAAGCAAATAAAATAAAATGTCTGCAGTGACAGCCCTAGGGGCTACGGCGTACAGTCTACAAATCGCGTTTTCACGCCTCACATGGTAGATGAAGCCGAGAGCCATACCAAAGACCCTAATATCACTCACAATTTTCAGTGTGATAGTAGACAAATTGGTTGTGAAAGAAATCAAAATAATGACAGGTTGCCATCCGCATCATCATCTCACGATTTAGAGATATAGATGCGGGTCCCCGACTTCTGCCTAGCAACTGGTTCACATTCCACTTTTTTCTACTAGAAAAACCTGAAAGACCCACAAAGTAAATTCTACTCAAGTGAAAAGTCAGCGAAACTGTCGGCGCTGAATAAATACAAGATAAGTAATGCTGTGACCACAGTTATACTAGGATGGATGTGTACATCGCAGCGCAAATAAAATAAATTGTCTGCGGTGACAACCCTAGGGCATACGGCGTACAGTCTACAAATCACGTTTTTACTCCTTACGTGTTAGATAAAGCCTAGAGCCATAAGACCCTAATATCACTCACAATTTTCAGTGTGATAGTAGGCAAACTGTTGGTGAGAGGAATCAAACTAATGACAGGTTGCAAACTGCATCATAGTCGTTACGATTTCGGAATTTAAATGCGGCTCCTTGGCTTTTACCTAGCATTTCATTTTTTTTTTCTCCAGGACAACATTAAGGAGGCTTGGGAAGTTAATAAATAAATAAATATATACGGACAAATCACAGAGATTGAGCTATACACAAAGCAAGTTCGAGACTTGTGTTATGGGATACTAACTCAACGATACTATATTTTATAACAAATACACATATAGATAAACATCCAAGACCAAGGTCAATCTGAAAAAGATCATTTTCCATCTTGACCTGACCGGGGATCGAACCTGGGACCTCCGATGTGACAGCGTGGCATAAAGACCACTAGGCCACAGAAGTCGTCGAGTTCCTTTCAATGGATACGTAAATTACGCTCGCGCACACCCTTCTTTTTCGAGCGTTCGAGCCGCACGTCTATGGAACTGACGACGACTTACTATCCGACGCGCCAAAAGCTAGCCAGCTTTAAATGCCGTAAGTAAATCTTATTTTCTATCGATATGAAAGGTTAATAAATATCCTTCCCTTGTTTCCACTTAGTTCATTCATCTTGTAATGATTTTTTTTTTGTTTTGTGTAAGTTATGTATTTAAGCAAGACGTACGTATGTTTATTATAATTATTACCTAACTTCCCATTATTTTTCTATATATAGAGATTGCATGGAAGAAATTGCTTAGGCCGATAAGGCCGCCTTTTGCGCATTTTCTAGTTTTTAAGATAATTACGAGTATGTCCTGTATTTATTTATTTTCTGCAATGAAGGGTATTGTATTGTAAAGACCTACAAACTAAATTCTACACAAGTGAATAGCCAAAGAACGGTGCTAAATAAAATAAACGCTAGAGAATAGTAATGTGGTGTTGTGTCTACAACCACTACGTGTACCTACGTCGCAGCGCAAATAAAATAAAGTGTCTGCGGTGACAGCCCTGGGGAATACGTCGGACAATTTCTCACAAACAAGTCTATAGTCTGCGGTTTGGTCTACCTTTTGCGCCATATTTCATAATTTTTATTCTCTATTAAGTACTCGATAATAATAATAAATAAATATAGGGACAAATTACACTGATTGAGCTAGCCCCAAAGTAAGTTCGAGACTTGTGTTATTGGATACTAACTCAACGATTCTATATTTTGTAATAAATACATATATAGATAAACATCCAAGACCCAGGACAATTTGAAAAGGCCATTTTTCAACTTGCCCTGACCGGGGATCGAACCCGGAACCTCTGGGTGGCGGAGTAGCATGTTGACCACTACGCCACGGAGGTCGTCATAATTAACAAAGAATTAATTTATTTATCAGAAGATTTTAAACATTTACAGTTAATATAAAACTGAAATTAACTTAAATACTAAAAATAAATTACTTATAAAAATATACTATTATAAATAAAAAAAATCCCTTAAATCTTTCCCCTGCGGAAGAGTGCCCAGAAGGCTGGCAGCATTAATTTTAACTACTTTGGTGAAGTAACATTAATTTTATTTTTTGTTTAAAGCATTGTACGATAATAATCTGAAAAAAAATGAAGTAGTAGTAGATACCGACTGCTTATCCTTCGGGTCAGATTTTAAAAGCCAAACGACAGAATGCGCTGTTATTTCTAGAAATCAAACCAATTGGCGAAGAGGCCGGCATTATGTTAAACTGGACTTTGCCATATTTTCAGAGCAAGTTAAAAAAAAAAGTTGTCAGTAAAAATTCCTTTCTTGCAAAAACCGTTTGGTAGAGCATTGATAAAATGTAATGTTGTTTAATGTTTATTTTAGTAAAAACATCAAGCGTAATGTAATTTTACCTGTTTAGTAGGTAAGTTCAATTCTTATTTTTTATTTGAAAAACTAAGACGACACTTTAGAAGAGAAACAATATCCTCGTAAATAACTTTTCTCCTCGCTTTTTACACAATAGAAGTAGAATTTCTTACAAAAGCAAAAGGCAGTAATTCTTATTGAATTCTCTCTAGACTGACCTACATAAAGTTAGCGGGAGCATTCTAAAGTTCTAGCATACCTAATGAGTAAGAAGACAAGTTAGGTGCATAGTACCCGTATGAGTACCGAAATTTACTTATTTCCAAACTCGACAGAACGCCATTGTCGACAGAACACCATTCGTGTGTGTAAGTGGCCAACACTGGTGTCAGATTTTTCAGGCTGCCATAAGACATCTGACAGCTTGACGATAGCTATACAATGATGACAGCAGGTACCAACGGCTAATACATGCCGTCCGAAGCACGGAGAAGCACGAGATTTTTTATGCCACTTGTGGTCACCCATCTAAATGCGGACCACGCCCGGTGTCACTTTACTAGCCAAAACACTCACCAAGTTGCCCCTCAGACCACCGAGCTCCTCATTTTACACCACGTTTAGTTAGAGAGGCGATCGAAGTTAAAAAGCATCTCAATTTCAATCGACTCAGTTTAAATCGAGAAGATGGCTTCAAGTTATCTGGGACGTGGAATCCAGTGATTGAGCTTTGTCAAAAGTGTTGTGTGTAGGGACTTATGCAACAAACGACGAAGAAAGAGGTTAGACCGATATGGTTACCCTTGCCAGCCGAACATCCATCGCGTTTCCTCATTCTATCAACGACCATGACGGCAGAAGGATCGTCGAAATGTCTGGATAAAAATTATATTAATCGCGGTAATCCCGTAATATTGTCAAATTGAAACAGGTCTTTCAGTCCTGCGGTCATGCTTCTATCTGCTAAGAACCGAAAGACCCAAAATACTCTGTCTGTACCGTTAGAGGTAATGACGTGATAGTATATATGTTACGGCAAAACCTCGGAATGCGACTACATCTAGGTTTAGCCGGCTAGACGGAGGGACGGACGAACGGACAGACAGGCAGACAGGTAATTCCGCTACTCATCACTAGATCGTATTCTTGACAAACGGGGCGCAAAGCCCACGGGCATGGCTAGTTGAATATAAACAATTTATACATAAACAATCTTGATGGGGATTGCCATGATTTGTCTTAGCGGAACTAAAAACCTAGTTCTAACCTAATATAAATAGGATACACCTAAGTTTAACAATCTTCGACCGGATGCACCTAGTTCTAGCCGGAGCGATAAAGGCTAAACTTAAATCTAGCTGAAGAAAAGCAGGATATACCTAAGTGTAACAAAATTCAAAATTAAAATGTTTATTCAGTAATTAGACCTTTACAGGCACTTTTACACGTCAATAAGTATAATTTACATTACGTGTAGTTTATATTGAAAATTAATTTATTAAAAAAAAAACTACCGATACCAGCGCTTCGTAACGACCACTGCTGAGAAGAAACGCCGAAAGAAACTCATTTTCACAGTATTGGTCGCCTACTCGCCAGAAGGGCTTTGTCACATTATTATTTAAATAATAAATACTTTTAATATAATACAATGTTGATATATTATAACATGTAATGCTTGCGAACGAGTAAGCATCTGAGACTGGCTGCACCTAGGTCTAGCCGGCTAAAACTAGGCGTAGCCGCATTTCGGGGTTTAGCCATAAGTGTAACATATATATTGAAAACATTTTTCTGCTATTTATTTGACGATCTCCGTGGCAGTAGTGACGTAGTGTTCACCATGCAAGTCCACCACCCAGAGGTCCCGGGTTCGATATCCGGTCAGGTCAAGATGAAAAATGGCCTTTTTAAATTGTCCTGGGTCTTGAATGTTTATCTATAGATGTATTTGTTATAAAATATATAATAGTATCGTTGAGTTAGTATCCCATAACACAAGTCTCAAACTTACTTTGGGGTTAACTCAATTAGTGTTATTTGTCCCTATAAATATTAAAAAATAATAAAAATATTATGATTCGCATTTTCGCCCATTTCCTCGATCAAGGAGAAGCAGCGTACATTCTTAGTTTTTTCTCTTACGTAACCTAAGTATAGACTACGTTATAACAAACGACGTAAGAACATTCCCTTGTGGATTTCCCAAAAGAACAATCAAGAACTAATTATTATATATGGCAAACTCAAACCTGTGTTACATGCGTAAATTTGGGTATATTTCGTAAATTGCGTCGAATTAATATGAACCGTGATTTAACATTGGATCACGGAAGGGAAAAACTATTAAACTACTTTATGAACTACTGTTTACAGTATAAAGTAAGTACGTGAAGCTTTTCTACGCACATATGTCAAAAGTGCCGTTTTTCACAATTGTGCATAGAAAAGGTTCACGCTATCACTTTAAACTGTAAACAGTAGTTCATAAAATAGTTATAAGGGTTATCTAGTGCCTGCTAAAGTCAAAATTTTAAATTATGTCTCAGTTTCCTATCAAATGATTTATTTCCAATGGGGGCAGCACTGGACCCTGGAAAATTTAAGTATTCCCCTAAGTTATACCTGTTGTACCATTATTTTAAGATTTTAAGTGCAATAAATTAAATAAATAAATTGCAATGCAGTAAGAAATAAGTAATATGTAATGAATCCAATAATTTTATATTTTGTTAATGGTACTAGTGAGACTTTTTATTTTCATTTGTTCTATTATTATGTATAAATATATACAATGTAAATATATACGGACAAATAACACTGATTGAGCTAGCCCCAAAGTAAGTTATAGACTTGTGTTATGGGATACTAACTCAACGATACTATATCTTATAACAAATACATATATAGATAAACATCCAAGACCCAGGACAATTTGAAAAAGGCCATTTTCCAACTTGCCCTGACCGGGGATCGAACCCGGGACCTCTGGGTGGTGGACTAGCATGGTGACCACTACGCCACGGAGGTCGTCAAGATATGTTCAATAAAACTTAGGACAAATGAGTTGCACTTGCTCCATGGAATAAAAACGCAATGGTATTAGTGGGAATCATCCAAATATAATGGACTTGCAAAATTTTCCTCGTTTTCCGCTCTATTATACTCGTAGCAAGGTTGTTCTCAAGGTGAAGGGCAATGAACTGAATTCGAATCTATAACGTGACTTGCCGCAGACAGTACCTGTTGGTGTCATGTCTAACACCATCAAACAAAACTTGTCCTGAAAAAATAATATTTCAGTTCGCAAACGTTTGTACACGCTTATTATGTCTGACGTGCGTGGTAGCCCGAGTTAAATACCCCGGTGTCACACTGTCTTTACTTAATAATAAACCTTGTCAAACCACCTAGGTTCGGTAGCGGACCACGGGTTTTGAAAATTCTGAAGCGTTACCGCTGAGGATGCAACCAGGAATACGGGAGGATGATGATGATACGTCTTTACTTAGATACTTTTCTTTAAGGGGATTCTGATGAACAGGTGAGTTTACGGGGATCCCCTGAGAGATCAGGTTAGGGGATCCTGGTGGACGACCTCAATTAAAATGCTCCATTTAGAAAGATCGTGCATCCAAGTTTAAAAATAGGAATCAGAAGATGTGACAGATTACTAATCAATTGCCCATTCAAGAGATCCTCTTAAAATCGCTACTTTCCAACACTCAAACCAGATACGTTTTTTTATTCGTCACAACAAACATTTTAATGGGATTTGTATGAAATACTCGCTAATGACGTCATAGTTTCTTGGAGTCAAATAGGATATGATCAATGACAAGTGACATTATTTTGTGATATTTTATTTTCTGAGCAGTACCAAATAATTTATTGATGACCCAGGAAAATACCCCAATGACGTTGTGTCACAGGTGCTTGCAAGCGGGGTAACAATTGGGTATTTTCTTAGATCAAAGATAAATTATTTTGTACTGATAAGAAAATAAAACGTAGCAAAATTATGTCACTTGTCTTTGAACATATCCATTTTAACTTGATTTTAGATTTACTATTGCCGAAAAACTGATAATAAGAGCGCCATTTGACTCCAAAAAATATGACGTCATCTGCCTGTATTTTCTATGGTTAACAAACATTTTCTATAGGATTTGTATGAAACAAATCCCTAAAATGTTTGTTTTGACGTTTAGAAAAAAGTATCTGATTTGACTTGCTGGAAAATAGCGGGTTATGCCTACTACTACTACAAACGATATTATACATCCGTGCACACGTCAATGTGTGAGTTTTAGTGTTCAAAGCCACCACGCACAATTGCGAAAAACGGTCACTTTTGGCGTTTGTGTATAGAAAAGCTTCATGTTCTCACCTTAAGCTGTAAACAGTAGTTCATGAAAAAGGGTTATCTAGTGCCTGATCAAGACAAAATTTTAAATGATGTCTCCGTTTTCTATCAAATGATTAATTTCAAATGGGAGCAGCACTGGACCCCGGAAAATTTAGGTATCCCCTTAAGATATTACACTGTACATGGTATAACCAAAAAGAGGTAAGATGAAAAAAGCGAAGCAAAGCCGAATATAGTATCGAAAACTAATAGAAACAGTTTAATTAGTTTGTGAACTATTTCAGTGACATTATGCCCATCAAGTAGTTTAGAACTTTAGGAGCCTCAACATGAGTTCGGGAACTAAACTGAGACTAGTCTCGTCATACATTCGCTGATTAACTTTACAAACTTGTTCTAAAGCTAAAGTATAGGGTTAAAATGAGTGTGTATACTTATAATAAAATAATTAGATATAATGTGTGAGTGTAGGTATACTTTTTTTATATTTGCCAATGCAACTACTGTACTATAAGGGATACCTTTTTCAGATCCAAGCCCAATTTCCTTTTGCAATAGGTTATGAATAAGTCACTATTTCCTTGCAATATACCTACTGAAGTTGTAAGCCAAAATGTCTGGAGCAATATGTAAGTCAATCACGCGATTGCGACCCACTTGAAACGGCGTAAGGGCAAGGGGGTGTGCCTGAGGCACTCTCTTAAATGTTTTTTCAGACCAATGTTTGTACAGTATTTCTTCGGCAAATCGAATATTACATTACTCACAACTTTATCTACTTATATAGGAATTTAGTGTGTGACATACAGATCTGTTGCAGTGACGTAAGTTACGTGTATAGTGATTTACTAAGTTAGTCTATGTATAACTATTTTTCAAAGATTTTTGTTGTTTGTTGCAATTTACCTACCGCAACAGGTATTCATACAAAACTGTACTCCTTAAATCAGTTTTACATAAAGTAATTCCTGATTTAAGACGCAGTGTCTTTGCAAAAAACAAAGAGTAAATAATTAGATAGAAATAATAGATATAGTCCGCCGTCGTCAATTTACTCTATAAGTTGTTATTGTATGTAATTCGACGATCTCCGTGGCGTAGTGGTCACAATGCAAGTCCGCCACCCAGAGGTCCCGGGTTCGATCCCCGGTCAGGGCGAGTTGGAAATTGGCCTTTGTCAAATTGTCCTGGGTATTGGATGTTTGTTTATATAAGTATTTGTTACATAATATAGTATCGTTGAGTTAGTATTCCATAACACAAGTCTCGAACTTCCTTTGGAGCTAGCTCAATTAGTGTTATTTGTCAATATATATTTATTTATTTTATTTAATTATGTAACAGATCTTTTAGGATTGCATTATATGCATTATACATTTGTAGCGGGAGCGAGGTGATATGCTCGACCGCCACAAAGGAAAGACCTTCCCGCCAGGCATCTTGTTGCACCTGGGGAACCGCGGCTCCAACAGTGTTTTTTTTTGTATTGACATACTAGGTTGCCTCGGACGGCATTTCCTACTTCACCCGGACAAGGTTTGAAGAGCGGGTCAGAGGCCCGGCTTCCTATATTTATATACTACTAGCAGCAGCACAAAGTGCTCCCAAGGGGGAAATCTCGGCTTTGGGCGCGCTAGGGATTATGGCAAATTTTGGGGTGCTGCGACACCCATGTTTTGCCGGAAGGGCCGAAGCTACGGAGCCAGAAGGGCCTACTTAGGACGCAAATCGTCCAGGTACCGCCGGGCGGTACCTAGTGAACGAGCTAATGTTCCTACGCCTACTTATTCGATTTCGACGAATGCGGGGGGGTCGGACTGCGAGGTTCCTCTGGCTGCTCGGAGCCGCAGAGGTATCGAATTGGACCATGTCAGCCATAATTTGGTCATCGGAATCAGAGAGAATCCAACAGTGTATCGTCGGAAGTTGTATTTATGCGAATCGGGCGAACTCTGAGATCGAGATGTAGGATACTGCTGGCGCCATCTCATATGCTTCTTATGAACTATATTGTCGGTTGTCTCTTGATTGGTTATTTGTTGTAGTGGTTGAAAGCCCTGAATTTATCAACTCTCCGCGAGCAGACTTTATTATACGTATTTAATTGTGTGTTTTTATAATACAATTAAGTTATTACAAATCAACAAAAAATAAAAAAAATACTTCTACTTCCTTTGTAGCACGAAATGATGTTAGTACACAAATTTAGCTAAGCCACATGAAATTAAAATGTCTCAAGCAAAATGTATTTCAAGTCAAATGTCTCGAGCAATATCTACGCCAATCGTACGAGCGACCTACTTAGGAATAAATGAGGGTTGTCTGAGCCAGTCTCCCAGTATTTTCTTGAGACAAATATTAGAAATGATTGCTTCGTTAAATGAGTTTTTTTTTTTTAGTTATTTCTGCTTTTTGCTTATTTCGCTTGGTACCTAATATGTTTTGGTTTTTACTAGTTTATTTACTTTACTTATTTTTGTTCTTAGACTATTATTTAAATATGAAAAGTAAAATATAATATAAACTACAAAATATACACATATTATAAAAAACCTAATCTAGCTGCCTACTGGCAGCAGGGCAAGGCCCAAGCTAGGGCGGCGGTTAGGGCCGTAGAGAAAGAAACCTCCTTACAATGCGTACCGTGTCTAGGAGTACTGCCTTCTTTATATGACCCTTGTGACCTAGCTATATAGCGGGTGTTCGTCAAGACTCTTCGCTGTAATACCATTCGCCGATACGACTATCGGGACAATGATCGTCGAATCCTCATCCCACATATCAGTCACCTCGTGGGCGCAGTCAAGGCACTTACTATATAGGCTTGTCCTTCTCGGCCTTCACGAGGTTCTCGTCATGCGGGACAGTGGTGTCGACGAGGATTGCTTGGCGCATTAATCGATCTGTCAGCACGATATCAGGCTTATTGGCGACAAATGTCCTATCTGTGATGACAGATCAATCCCAACAGAGCGTGACACGACCATTTTCGAAAACCGGCATCGGTGAGTACCTGTTTATAGTACGGTACGTCAGATTCTACATGTCCGTATCGAAGAGCAAGCTTCTGGTGAATAAGTCTGATTACGAGGTTATGTTTGTGCAAGTACTTACCGTTACCCAGATGAGAACAACGGGAGATTATATTATTTTTTTATTACTTTTATTGTGATTTTATAAACGTGAGTTGTAACGCTAGACTTTCGCGCGTCCGAAAAAGCTCACGCTACGATGATGCTGAACGGGGACCATTTTGGTGGAATAGATAAGGTGGTTTACTTCTAGTGATTTACTTATATATGAAGCAATTAAGATATATGGATAACATCTTTTACCGACTTAATTATAATTATTCCGACTTCACCCCCAAACTATACAACCAATTTTGATAAAAATTCTATGGGACCACTTGATAATTATGCCCTTTGAAACAAAAAAGTATTCGAATAATCGGTGAAAAATATCGCGACGAATTGATAACGTTCTCCTTTTTGGAAGTCCGTTAAAAATATGGCAACACTAGCAGCCCACTAGAATTATTAGAACCCTCAGGGTAAAAACCTGAGGGTTAGAGAGGCTAAGAGAAAATTAGAAAAACTGTTCCGCAGGGAATTTTTTTCTTCGAAGTTACAAGTGCCCTTATTTTATGTTGCTTTCCGTGTGTGGAATGGCGAACAATAGTGTCAGAATTTTCAAGCTACCAAAATCATCTGACAAAACGTGACTACTGCCAAACGACTGATGATAACAGCTAGGACCAACGGCTTCACGTGCTGAAGCACAGATGAGCTCGTTTTTAGGGTTCCGTAGTAAACAAGGAACCCTTATAGTTTCGCCATGTCTGTCTGTCTGTCCGTCCGCGGCTTTACTCAGCGACTACAAATACTAGAAAGCTGTAATTAGATACAGTTATTTATATAAATTATGCGGAAAAAGTGGTAAAATAAAATATTGAAAAAAAAAATTGTTACCGTTGCTCCCATACAAGTAAAGTCAAAAGTTAATTTTATTTTTTCTACTAACCAATCATGTGGGGTATCGTTGAATAGGTATTTCAAATATATTGTGAGCTTGCAGACATCGTTTTTCGATTAAGGGATCCGTTTCTGAAATATTTGGTTTTAAAGTGAAAATTTTTGTTAGAGTCAAGTGTCCCCCCCCCCCCCCTCCATCTGCTAAACGGTTATATATGGACACGTGAAAAAATTAACAGCTATAATTAATATAACAAAATTTAAAGGAAAACTATCAGAGCTAAGTAGGGTTTACAAATTAAAAAGTTATAGTCGATCAACTTATAAAATGTAATCGGAAAAGGAAAATTTCATACAAAGTCAACAGAAAATTAGTTTTTAGACATTTCAGTGGCATAAACTCAAAGTTGGCATTCATAACTACGGAACCCTACACTGCGCGTGGCCCGACACGCACTTGGCCAATTATTTATTTCACCTACTCGCGGTTAAAGACTCTAAAAACAGGGATTGATTAACTTCCTTAAATTCAGTTTTTAGTTTTAAAAATTATATCTGAAAAATAAGGCATAATTCAGGAATTCTCTTCTCTTCGTTCAATATCTCTGGCTAGCTCCCTAATATAATATAACTCCCTAAGGACGTGTTCAAAATATGGCATCGTATTTTAAGACTCCTGACATTATAATACCTAAGCAACGGTGACCTAGCAATATTAAGTAAGACGTACCTTCTAAGACACAGATTATGTAACTATGTTATTTTCCTTTTTTTATTTTTGAATATTTGATAATTTTATTTCAAAATTAAAAAAGCTTGTACAGTCAGCCGACGAGATATCTGACCCCATCATCTGCCTATATCTTGAATTTTCTCTTAAACTCCAAATAATATAAACATGAAAATGTTTATTTAGAAAGACTACGCACAATTGCGAAAAACGGCCACTTTAGGCGCATGTGCGTAGAAAAGTTTCACGTTCTCACTTTAAACTGTAGACAGTAGTTCACAGAATAGTTTGTAGAGTTATCTAGTGCCTGGTCAAGACAAAATTTTAAATGATATCTCCGTTTCCTATCAAATGATTTATTTCAAATGGGGGCAGCACTGGACCCCGGAAAATATGTATAATCTATCTCTACATAAAATCTTTTTCATTTAAATATTATTTTGAGTTTAAGAGAAAATTCAAAATATAGGTAGAGATCGGGGTCAGTTATCTCGTTGGCTGACTGTACTAGTCGCACATTTCTAGGTAAGTATCTCCTTCATCTTAAAGCGTTGTCGGTTGCATCCTCAGCTGCGCTGCTTCGGAGCCCGGGGTGCGCTTTCCCGCCTTTTCTTATCTTATCTTACTTCTGTGCTTCTACACTTGTACCTACAGATCAAGAAACTGAATATAAAATTGAGAATCCTGTGCATCAAAACAAGACAAATAAATAAATATATAGGGACAAATCACACAGATTGAGCTAGCCCCAAAGTAAGCTTAAGCTTGTGTTATGGGATACTAACTCAACGATACTATATTCTATAACATATATACACATATAGATAAACACCCAAGGTCCAGGACTATTTGAAAAAGGCCATTTTCCAACTTGCCCTGACCGGGAATCGAACCCGGAACCTCTGGGTGGCGGACTAGCATGGTGAGGTGACCACTACGCCACGGAGGTCGTCAACGTAGACAGTCAGTGTCAAGGGACCCTTGACTCTGTTTACTGATGTATGAATGTATAAACATGATTCAAAATAGTGAACAAGGTCGTGACACCGGAAAACTTCCGGAAAAGGAGTAAACGCGCCCTGAAACAAAGTCTGGCGGCGATTGCCTCGCCCATGCAAATGTTATGATCATTGCGGGTTTTATTATACGCCAAATTGAAGTCAGTTTACAAAAAGCTAAAAAACTTGAGCTCCTCTATATAAAAAAAAACCTTTGACTGGGTAGGGCACTTTTTAATTTCTTTTCGCGGTATTTTGCTATTTATTAAATTGTTTACTACCTACTTCTAAAACTACTACGAATAAGAACTATGAAAACCCTTATTTATTTATTTAAGTAGATTAAATTAGAAAATAAATTAATTAAACTTTTATTTTGAACTATAAATTGGAAGTGAAGAAAAGCAAAACGATCTCCAACCTTTCTAATTTTGTAAAAGCCCTTTATATATACGAATTTCCTATTATTAAGTACATCGAAATGTTTGAATAGCGGCACTAAATCAACGCTAAAATACTGGCTCTACAAACTCTCACCAATTTCCGAACTACTGAAAACTATAAACCGAGATTAAACCTCTCAATCACATTTTCCTTAGCACTGCATCCAATAAAATACATTCACACATTTCAACACTGGCCACTAAGAACAAAAAGCCGCGAAATTAAAAAATAAAAGCGGATTGCGCGCCAAATTGTGAGGCGGGAAAATTTTACATTGACGCGTCCTTCTCTCACGGAGTTCCGGACTGTACTATTCGGTGTTGCCAGAAATTAGATGTTACGAGACTGTCGGTAAATTAGGTGAGTCCTCGGGGAATTTTGACGCAATTAAATTGTCTTTTGACTTGACTAGATCATAAATTCTTAAGAAGCGACGACAATTGAGGTCGGTTGTCATCTCATCGATCGATCAGCTGTAAAAGCTTGTCCTATTTATAGAATACCAGTATATCTTTCTACAGATTTTAATGTGTATTTTTTTACAAGAAATTATGATGGTAGTTTGATCTATACATGTTCATGAAATTACTGCTTTCTGTGGTCACAGAATATGTACTAGTGAAATGGTTCCAAAGCATGAAATAGGGAATGAAATTGTAGTACGGGTTGCTAGCGTACATATCTACATGAATATCGTTGTTTTTATGTAGAGATCTAAATTAGGTGCTATTTTTGTTATAAACATGGGTATTCTTACAGTATTTTTTTTTCTTTTTACTGGTAAGACAAGTGCCAGAGCTATAAAACCCAAAGGCCACATTAACCGCATTGGTGAGTGAAAGTATTGAAAACAAAATAATGTTGTATCAAGCTAGCAAAATTTGATCTCAGTAATTTGGTTCTAAAACGGGTTTCCACTCAATAATCGTTGAAACTGCTCGCATGCCCGAACACATTTGGCGTGATATGAGCGTTCAAGGTAGGTAGTGTAATATATAATTTAAAGTAATACAGTGAAAAACCATATTATTACTCACATCACAGTAAACTGAGTGAAAATATATTTTTCAAAAATAATTTTGTACGAACAAGCTTTCATTATAAATACTTTTAGGGCGGGCGGATGACACGCGCGGGCTAAGCCCAAGCCTAGAGCACGCCAAGTGCGCTTTTAAATTTGTTGCATAAAATTTGAATCAATACTCAAATTTCATTAACCAAAGTCAACGTGCACACCTCGCCTTCACCACGCGTTCGCCTTGCCTTCAATACTAAAATTTCATTATCCAAAGTCAACACTCAAACACCTCGCCTTCTCCACGCGCTCACCTTGGCTCCGCCTTGCGCCCGACTAGACTTCGGTTAATGCAATTTGAGTTGTATTGATGTGTGATAGGACTTAAATTATACGCAACAAATTAAAACCTCGCTTGTCGTGCGCTAAGCGTGGGCTTGGCGTGCGGGTGTCGTCTGAACGCGCCCTCTCTAAGCCGTTCAAACACCATCAGAGTAATTAGTCTAAAACAAAAGTACATACAAATTTGTCAAGATACTTGTAAATCATTATACATCACTCACATTATACATAGTAAATATAGTGTATAAAATAATAAATAAATAGCTTTCGTTTTTTGTGTGTGTAAGTGGCCATCACTGATGCCGGTAGCTTGACGACTGCCATACAATGATGAATGCCAGAACCAACGACTTATACGTGCCTTCCGAAGCCAGAAATTATTCCCTTTTCAATATTCTTGCGGTTGTTTTATTCAGAAAGACAAAGTTTTTTTATTATTTTCTGATATTACGAGACATAACGAAACTTTGTCTCTTGAATGATACATCGAACTTGGGCAAAAATTTGCAAAGTCATTCAAGGACTTTTGTTTGGTCGCGGATCGAAGAAAGTTGTCTTCATCAAATACCTACATACGTGTAAAATATAATTTGAAAAGAATGTTTACTATTTTAGCAAAAAATGGTAACATTATATCTTGCTTATTTTTAGGGTTTCGTACCCAAAGGGTAAAAACGGGACCCTATTATTAAGACTCCGCTGTCCGTCCATCTGTCTGTCACCAAGCTGTATCTCATAAACCGTGATAGCTAGACTATTGACATTTTCACGGATGATGTTTTTCTGTTGCCGCTATAACTACAAATAACAAAAAAACGGAATTAAATAAATATTTGAGTGGCTCCCATAACAACAAACGTGATTTTTATAGATAGTACGGAACCCTTTGTGGGCGAGTCCGACTCGCACTTGGCTGGTTATTTTACTAGCTTTCGATAGAATCATTTTCATCAGCTTTCATTCCCTCAAACACAAAGCTCAGACACGGCTTCCTTTGAAATGAAATACACCGATTGAAAAGATCAGACGGTTTTATTTACGGTCTATTGACTACGGGTATTTAGGGAATTTAATTAAAGCTCTGTGAGCTCATGAGATCTTTTTTTTATGTTATAAAAATATGCCGGCCTTTCTCTAAGATAGACTCGTTTTTTGAAGGTTTCAATGTCGTATCGGTCCGGGAACACTGCTGCAGGAAGTTGATTCCACAGTTCGGTCGTAGTGGTAAAAAGTTCCTTTTAAAAAGTACGGTGGTTGATTGCCAACTATTCAAGTGGTGTGGATGAAATTTTAATTTAAGGCGAGTGGTGCGGTGGTGAAATTTTGCAGCAGGTATTAAGTCAAACAATTCTTCAGAGCATTCCCCATGATAAATTCGATAAAAAATGCACAAGGATGCAACATCCCTACGTAGAGCCAGAGGATAAATTATATTATACTATATTATACTTTTATATTGGTATTAACGCAAAGTATTTTTTTATTGCTAAAAGCTTCTCTTATCTTCGGTTATTCATAAAATAATGATGCGTAATAGTTTGTATCAATTATCAAGTTGATAGATACAAATATCTAAAAAAAATAAATGATTTTTGACTTAAATTAATTTTATTTATATGACCTTAAATACGATTAAGAAATTAATTTCAATGGCATTAGAGCTACTTTAATCATTTTCATTCGACTTAAACAAAAAGGAAGGGTTGTGTTATGCTATAAAACCTATATTATGACATGCTCTAGTCTCGAGTCGTGTTCGCGCATAAATTTGTAAATGTTGCCAACATTATCATGTGCTATCATAGTTCCATATCTTTAATATTCATATTGGATAACGTATCAATTTATCGCCATGTTGCATCGTGCAATGCCCTGAGGATATGAGTTAAGCACAAATTGGGTGTTTTCCTTGATCAAAAATAAATTATTTGGTACTGTTATGAAAACAAAACGTTTAAATAATGTCACTTCCTATTGATCATATCCATTTTCAAAGTGATTTTAGATATATTATTGCAGAAAAACCAAAGATTTAGAATATACAAGAAAAAAACTAATATTAGTACCTGTACAATACCCGGCACGTAAGTTAAACAAAAAAGGCGGCCGTCGGCGCATGTTTAATTGGAGCTAAAAGTGTGAAAAGAGAATTTTTGGTCTTTCTTCAAAGTCAAAATCATTTCTATCTGAAGTTCGGATAGAAATATTATGGAAATGTGATAGAAATGTGATCCTAAAAGGACAAACAACGTACAACTATGACCGCCATTTTTGTTCAACTTACGTGCCGGGTATTTTACTTCATACAAATCCTATTGAAAATGATTGATTTGAGGTTTAGAAAAAAGTATTTATTTAAGTAGTTGAAATGTAGCGAATTATTATAGATACAGTAAACCTAGTAGTACCCTACCTAAGTACCTACTCATAGTTTATGAACTACTTAATAGGTAGTGTTTAAGCGTAAAGTACTTTTATGTAGACAAGTAAGTATTCAAGGTACGATAAAATAAAACTAACCATACGCCAGGGTTGGGACTTATCTGACAGCATGGAACGGAACTGTTAGCAGCATAAAAAAATTCTGTTCCTTTCTGGCTGAAGAATCCCAACCCTAACAAGATTAAATCAAGATAAGTGCACAACATATTGTTTATGAACTGTATAATTTCAAAATTTGGTAGCCTATGGTTGGTATGAAAGTATGAAAGCTATGAAAAAAGCAGTATATGACTAAGGATTGCAATCCGGTCTCATTTCCAATCCGGCCGGGTCCGACCGGATTTACATCAACCCGAGTTTTAGTAAGAATTCCTATTTCTTTTTTGAAAATAAAATATAGCCTATGTCACTCGGAGATAGTGTAGCTTTCGAACGGTGAAAGAATTTTTAAAATCTGTCCAGTAGTTTCGGAGCCTATTCAATGCAAACAAATAATCAAATATTTCCGGTTTATAATTATTAATAAACTATGTATACTACGTCGGTCAGTAGACGTCGTTCTTAGTGAGTTATCCGTATATCGCATATTAATTATGTAACAATTACTGCATATAAAAACAAATACAAAATTTAAGCTATTAAAACTTGCTTTCAATTTTACTCCTACGTCGATTCAAATAGAACTGGTTCCGGCGTCAGCTCGCCACGCAAAACGAGAACGGTTAGTTCCAGCCTAATTGCGGAAAAGATTTCCTTGATGGAAGTAAGAAGTTAATAAAACTTATTACGGGTTCTCTCGTGGTTATTTTATCCTTGGAACGTAAAAACGAGGAAAAAAATGTCTATTTACTTTTTACTTGACAAAAGAGCGTTAAAAACGACGTTGACTTGAGCGAGAGGCTAATGAAACTGACAGAACAGATCATGTATAGCGACACGCTTCGGCACAGGCGGGGATTAGGCACGGGGCGGGGCTCATTGCTACCGGATCCGGTAAGTGTAAATTGATGCCGGATCCGCCGGATTACCGGATCCCGTTTTCCGGATTGCAAGCCCTAATATATGACGTACGGGGGCTACGTGACTCGAAGATATCAAGTATATAATCGAGAAAACTTGTTCGCTATGCCATGAAGGGACATAAAAAAATCTCTTTTAAAAGAATATATCACGCCGACCATTTAAACTCTCTTTCTTCATAAAGTCGTTATTATTTAGTTCTTCTCTTCATAGCTATTTAATATGTTAGTATATACACACATACCTGTATATGTTTATCTATATATGTATTTGTTATAAAATATAGTATCGTTGAGTTAGTATCCCATAACACAAGTCTCGTACTTACTTTGGGGCTAACTTAATCTGTGTGAATTGTCCGTATATATCTATTTATTCATTGTATAAGTAGATATTCATTCTGATATTTATGAATAAAAAGTATAAAATGTAATTGTGTAGTATATAGTAATATTTTATAATGTAAGAAAGTATATTGTGTTGCTATTTGTGCCGCATAATTTTCTCTGTTCATCGCTATGGTTGACTGGGAGAAAATGCTTTTAGCATTAGGTCCGCCATTTTTTAAAAGTATATTTGTACTTTGGAACAATAAAGATTGATAAAATAAAATAATAATAGAAAGATGGCGCAGACAAAAAGAGATTAATGTCCAGTAGTGGGTTTTCAAAAGCTGATAATGTTGATGATAAACATAGAGGGTTCTCATGCGAAAAGAAAATCGCACCATACGACAGTGCATCTACAAAATAACAGTTTGTTGCCAACAATTTATTCACAAACGTTATTGAAAAGTTGGCAAGAAAATGTCAGTATATTTCGCACGTTTCCCTATAAATTCTCTTTGTTCAAGATAAGATATGCTACGAATATTCAAAAGTTCATCTTTGATAAAAGATTTTAGGAAAATGTTGAATGGATCTTTCTAGTGAATGGTATATTTATTTCAATGATTAATTGTAATACGAGGTAACAAAAGATCTTTGAAATTGATGGTAAAAAGTAGACACAGATTTAAGAAGCATAACAAATCCTAGACATAAAATGGCTAAAATTATAACTTATCATCTTCGCGTTTCCGGTTGCGTTCTTAAATGTGCGGATGTGTTACTTTGCTTCTAAGCCACTTTTTGGCTTTTTCTTCTCCACTTTGCTCTTTAGACTTCCTGAAAACCGTTTTTTTCCATACTAGTATATGATAAAAGAAAAAATTAGGATGTCAGCTGATTCTCTTCCCGCACAGATGAGGAAATGCAACGCAGATGTGAAACCCTTGAAATACCAATCGCGGGAATGAAGGAAAATACCAAGAAACCTACTATTTTGATTCCTTTTTCCACCATCTTGAACACTAACAGGCTTAATATAGCCTTTGGGTCTTGCAGAAATGAATTGTGTTGTGTCCTTTTTGTACAATAAAGAATTTACAAAACATCACATAACATAATACTCACACAACGTGAAAGGGACATACAAGTAATAAATCGAACCACAGGCTATACTAGATTACTATAGTATAAAGGAATTAAAGTAACAAAGAAATCACCAAAAAAAAATTTCGACATTCCCATACCAATCGCCCAGGCGGCTGCACACTTTTGTATGGAAATGCCGATTTTATTTTTGTTTTCGCTGTTATTTTAATTTCATTATACTAAAGTGATCTAGTACAGCCTGTGATTCGATTTGTTACGGGTATGTCTCTTGTACGTTGTATTAATTCTGTACTTGCGGTCTTGGACTCTGCCTGCTAAGAGGCAAATGCTCTGTCTGGTCTATTAGTGACACCACATAAAGAGGTGATATTGTATGTATGTATAAGTAAAATACAAAATACCAACGAGAGAATTAATAAACATTAATTTAACAAGCAATAGTTACGTACGTAGCAACGTCAGCTACGAGTTGATTGACCGACCGACTGTCGCTACGAGCGAAGCGAGCGATCGCCCGCGCGACGCATTACTAACATCAGTGTGTCACGTAACGACTTCGTGCACGCGCGTCACATTCGCCCTGATGAAGACTTTCGGATGAGGTCGAAACATGTCGGCCAGTAGCTGACTCTCTACGTAAGTAACTCGTGCTGGTTGATAATGTCTTTGTCTCATGTTAGATCTGATCAAAACAGAACTAATAAATTAGATAATAGTTAATTTATATTACATAAATTTTAGGTAAAGGTCTATGTTATATAATCATATTTATGCTAGTCTGTAAGGTTTCTATGGGCATGGTTGCCTGTAATAAAACGATTTCATTTGATTTGTAATTCTCAAAAAACAGCAAGTAACAAGTAATTATCATATTTTTATAGCTATAAGAACGAGCAAACTCCTAACCTTTATAAATAGACGTAGGTCTGGCATTCAGAGGTCAAAGGTAAACAATTATTTTATTATAACGTGCCTAATTAGATCATTTGGGAAATTCAGAGCTGAAATTCGGGACGAAATTCCTGTGATTTTTCGGGCGTGAAAGGTCGATTGCTAGGAAGATAAATTTATTCGGACGACAGTAAGAATCTCGGCACATTAAGCAACAACAATAGGGTAGGTTCCTTGAATTAGATATTTTTACAGTATTTTAACACACACCAAAGCATTTTACTATGTTTACCATGTTTTCGTAAGGTTTTGGAACGAAGTTCCTTACGGCAGGCTTGGAGGAGATAGGGATTTTGCTGCGCGACAGAACTGAAAACAATGTGATAGTAAAACCGTAAGGATGACCTCGTTAAATAAAACCGTTAAATGAGACGTGCGCAGGCGCGACAGTCGTATACACAATTCTTTTGCAAATTGTGTCGATTCTACATTAGCCGAAGGAACTTCGTTCCTACCTGGTGTCCCACGACACCACATTTCTTTTTTGCCTATATATACACTGGCAAAAGTACTAGGCGCCAAGCTACTAACTGAAGTTAATGGAGATAATACAAAAATAAACTTTGGTACTGTTCAAAAATAAAATCGCCACAAAATAATGTCACTTAACATAATCCAATCCATTTTCAATGTGATTTTATAATAATTATTGCAGAAGAACTGATATTAAGAGCGCTATTTGTCTCCAAGAAACTATGACATCATAATTATATATTTTTTATACAAATTCTACAGAAAATTATTTTAACGTTTTTAAAAAAGTATCTGATTTAAATTGTTGGAAAGTAGTCAATTGAACGAGACAAAAAGTAACATGTCTTTTCTAGTACTTTAGACCTGTTTGACCAAAACCTTTTCAAAATATTTCAAATTCGAAGCCATTAATTTTACGATATTACTCTTATTAAAATTCCAGTCGTCGTGTTTCTGACAACATACTTAACTGTTGTTACAAAGTCTTACAAGTTAATTAAATATTCGTCACTCTTAAGAGACATTCAAGTTTAAATTCTCTTAAAATTAACTTTTATAAGTGCCAGTGTTGGGCGTAGTTACAAATTACAGTTACATGTAGTTACTACAAGTAGTTGAAATCACATTAAATTTAACTACAACAATTGAAACTACTGTAGTTGTAATTTGTAATTGTAATTAAGTAGTTATAACTACAAATTACAATAAGAATTTATTACCGCGGGTGTGTGTTAAAGGTATTGTATTTCGAAATTGTAAGTGTAAAAACTTGTAAGCAACAAACGAAAATTTATAAGTAAATCTTCATAAAATATGTAGTTTCAAAAAGTAGTTTGTAATTGTGATTACAACTACGTTTTGTAGTTTATAGTTCAACTACTTTTTCAATTACTTTTTGTAATTATGTAGTTGCGATTACTACCTACAAAATATAATTGTAGTTAGTAATTAGTAGTTTTATTACATTTTGCCCAACTCTGATAAGTGCTACTACTTAGTTAATATTCAAGTGTTTTTTTATTTACTCTTTAGCAACTTAAATTAAATAAAATAAAAAACGTATTTTGTCAGTTATGATGGGATATGAGATTGAAATTTGAAATGAGAAAAAACTAAAAAGTGCTAACATGCATCTTAATAGGGGATGTAGCTAAGTTATGTAATTCTCAGACCTACCACTGTTTTGATTCATTTTCACACCTCCTCTCGTACCATCACGCTAAAAGTGGCCTTTGAGTCTTGCTGCCGTCTCTGTCTGCTTAGAGTTTCAAGACCTAAAATGCTCCGTCTTCCCCCATTATAACAGACATTATGAAATAAAGAAGTAATAGTGAATGTTCATGAAAATACAAGACTAACTTGAGAAGAAAAACACATTAATAATACCTAATACTGAAATACCTTATACTTACTAGAAGGTTTCTTTTTTGACAGTTATCACTACCTACCTTTTATTTATAGGTATTTAAATGTTCACTAATTTTGATTTTTAGCTTATCATATTCTCTGTTAAAATAAAAAAAAATCGTTGTAAAAATATAGGAGCGGGGCGTTGACGTCACACGAATTTTATGAGAATTTCAATGTCTGTATAATTTTAACTACTTGGTCTTTTTGAATGACACAAAAAATAATATATAATAAAAGTATACATACAAGCAATAGCCTTTAATTTTCAAGCAATTCTACAAATCTAGTAACATTCACCATTGCTTTCAACAGGGTCCAAACAAAACTGTAACTCTCCAAACTTGTTCCCACCCTAACATATCTGTTATTCTGTGAGCGTAGCGAAATTGCACCCGAAAACATCTGCGTCCCGCTGCTATCAGTAGGTACCTATTGTTTGCACGTAATGTGTTCTAACAGTAGTTACGTCTTCACAGCCTATTTCAGTCAACTGCTATACTAAAGGCCTCCTTTTACCTCTCCTAAATACCACGGCCTACAACCACCTTTCAAAGTGGTGTATAAAAGAATCCCAGACACTCAATTAAAAACTTACGAATGAATACGTATTTTTATAAATAATAGTTACCTTTATTATAGCTAGTAGGTTTCAATTACCCTGTAGTAACTTGGTATTAACTGTACCGAATGAACGAATGGCAAGAAAGCAGTTTGTTACCGCTTCTTCTGTACTTGCGCTTTGGAGGCGGAAGTAAACTTAGTTGTAAGTAAATGATCTGACGTCAACAAGTAACTATTAAGAAATCGAAAGAAAAAAGAAATGACAATTATCAAGTGATATAAATATCCAAAGATAAATAAATGACTTTTGACTTTTTGATTTTTGACTATAACCGCCTGCAATATTAAAAAGCAATTTCCCGCCGCTGAAAGTTTAACGCAATCTGGAAGCAGATGAGATGAATCAATATAGATTCAAGTAGGAACATACGTGGGGCGCACTATAAGTTTCCGGAATGAATATGAAAAAATACTATTAAAGGTACAAAATTAATTTATTGTTTTTCAAAATAATCTCCCTTGGCGTCTATGCACTTTTTCATTCGATGAAACCAGTTTTGAAAACTTTTGTGCCACTCCTCTGTGGTGACCTCTGAAACGTGTTTTTCATACTCCTCGACAGCCTCTTCTGGTGATGAAAATCGTTGACCGCGTAATTGGTTCTTAATTTTTGGGAACAGAAAAAAGTCACAAGGTGCCAGGTCGGGACTGTATGCAGGATGACTCATGAGTTCTACATTTTTCGCCTTCAAAAAGTCGTTTGTCTGTCTGGCCGTGTGAGAACTAGCATTGTCGTGGTGCAGGATGATACGGCGTTTACGGTTATTTTTACGGAGTTCGTCAATAACTTCCGGCAAACAATGGTCGTGTACCAGTCACTATTCACTGTACGACGATTCTCTAAAGCAACAGTAGCCACGTGTCCAGTTTTATTAAAAAAAGAAGCAATCATCCGCTTAGATGCACTTTTCACGGGCGCCACTTTGGTTGGTTTCGGCTCATCTTGAAAGACCCATACGCTCGATTGCTGCTTTGTTTTGGGATCGTAGCAATAAATCCATGTTTCGTCACCTGTTACTATGTCCCACACCAAATTTGATGCACCTTCGTTGAATCTGGTAAGCATGGCACTGCACCAAGTGACGCGGTCCGTTTTTTGAGCCTCGGTCAAGTTGTGTGGGATCCACCGCGAGCACAGCTTTCTCACACCCAAATGTTTGTGTAGGATTAATTGTATTTGACTCATGCCTATTTCTAAGGATGCGCGAATTTCATGGTAGGTCACATGCCTGTCTGTTTCAATCATACGGCGCACAGCATCGATGTTTTTGTTGGTCACAGCGGTGGACGGCCGACCATCGCGAGATTCGTCACTGAGATTGATACGACCACGCTTGAATTCTGCAAACCAGCTATAAACAGTTGTCTTGCATGGTGCTTCATTGCCAAAAGCTGTTTCAAGCCGAGCGATGCTCTGTTGAGCTGTCAAATTACACTTAAAATCGTAGAAAATCATACTACGAAAATTTTCCCGAGTTAAATCCATGTTGATGCAGACACACAATTTTTTAAATGGCGCCACAAGGTAAAAACAAAAGACAGTCAGATGAAACAAACTGCATTCTACAGCCAAAGAGTTTTATTTTCAAATGTTGCAATAAATTTTTAAATATTGTTTATGTAAGTGGCCAGTTCCGGAAACTTATAGTGCGCCCTATGTATCCTACGAGTAAGTACAGAATATTTCAGGAGTCACTTTCACAAATCATGATCGGCGTGTCTACGGAAATAAGATACCAAAGGAAAAGTAAAAAGAATTCGTAAGTTTATTCACTCATCATTATTAATAATTTAAGAATTAAGATATGTTACCTCGGTGGACTATTTCCCTGTCTCTCTATTTTCGGCTAAATGCTTATCGGGTCAGGAAACAAAAAACCAAGTGCGAGTTATAACTCACATGGAGAGGGTTCCGTACAATACCAAAGTTTTTAAATTATTACATTTAACTACTACTAGCGCTATCTAGTGGTGTTTTAGTGAATTATTTCCGCAAGTGAACGTATTATATTAAGTTTACTATATCATTTTAAATTGATAGAATTCTTATATGTTTTCCTGTAATCTAAATGAACTATATTTTGATTTAATTTAAAAATTTTAAGCTCAGTAGTTTCTGACTTTAGCTGGGTGATGGTAAATTTTCGTCTTCTTTCAAACAAAAGTGTTTATTTTACAATTATTACCAAAATAAATTTGAGATCCTCATATGACACAGCAAGGTTTGCATTTTTTTTAAATACCTAATTTGTCCCCCGAAAATGTCTTTTATTAAAAAAATATATTTATTTACTGTGCATATCTGTGTTTGGGACGTAGGATTCTCACCATCCTACCAAATTTCACCTCATTTGGTCCAGAAGATTCGGAGATTCGGCTATGACAGACGGACGGACAGTCAGACGCACTAGTGATCCTAGGAGTTGGTAAAGGTTCCGTTTTTTTTTTTCATTTATTGTACAGACCCGATATACAATCACCTTCCAAAGTATATAAAAGAATCTCAGGGACCTAAATTTGACGCTGAATTAAAAACTCTTCTGACTAATAAAAAATATTATACCTTGAAAGAATATTGGGATGATAATTTATAAGTTTTATAAGACTGACATTTAATTTATCATTATGTATTATATAATTTCATTCCATTCCCATGTAAATATAGACAATTTAAGAATTATTGAACAATTCCGTTTAAGTTAAATTTATTTGCTAAATAGACTTCACAATGCCTAATAAGGGTAAAATTTGTAAAATAATAAGACCTTTTTTGTCAAAAAAAAAAAAAAATGTAATGAAATGTATGTGTACTTGTTACAAATTTGATGTGAATAAATGAATATGAATATGAATATGCATAATTCATATTAAAAAAAAAACAATTTTATTTTCTTTTAGGAGCTCCAAAGTTCTTCATCATATCTTCACCAAATTAATATGGGACCAACTTGGTAGTAAACACTTTCAAATAAAAAATAATCATGAAAATCGGTCAAGGGTTGACGAATTTATCGCTTGACGTACATACAAAAAAATACAGTCGAATAAATAACCTCCTTCCTTTTTTGAATTCGGTTGAAAATAATGCAGCTAGCACGTATTTTTGGAGAATATTATCAATATCATTGACTCAACTAGCTGAAATTAGAATAAAAAACGAAACTTAATGTATAGAAACCCTGCTGTATAAATAAAAAAATTCAAAACTTTAATCTGTGTTTAACACCAAACTTTACAACCGATTATAATAACATTTCTAGGGACCACCTCGCAAGTATAAAAATTACCACGATTTTCAAATCCAAGATGTTCTAAAAGTATTTTCACTAAAAATCATGTAATATCGATTTGGGCTATCATGTTCAAAATTTTTGGGGCCCTTTCAAACGAAAATTACAATTTACCGAATTGGTTTAGGTGTCTTTGATTAATCGAGGTACACATATAAAAGAAATATATTTATACAATTGAATTGATAACAGTAGCATGCATTTCAAACAGACACATAGAATTTGTCTACCCTGTGCCACCCTTATATAATATCGAATACTAGCGAAAAATGTATTCTGCTAATTGTTTGCTTGATTTGCAGCCGTGCTCGAAATTAATTAAGATGACTGCCTACACTGTCAAAAATGTTTGGGCACGTCACTGATTGATAACTTCGTCCTTTTTTAAGTCGGTTAATATATTGACAACTTCCTAAACACATCGCTAATGACATTCCAAACTTTCACATCATCTATCACACCATTTTTTGCGTAATGTGTACCCGACAGTGTATAAGAGTGAACATGCTTTCACATAAATCATTTTCGCCGAAGATTGATAACCGGCCTACTTGGTAGATGGATATGGATCAATTCACCTTCAAATGGCAACAATTATGGTCAATAAATTCTACAGAACATAGAAAGATTTATTGATCATGATTTGTGCTATTACACGCATATTTCCATTATGTTACACTCCAATAAAATAAATATATACAGACAAAATACACTGATTGAGCTAGCTCCAAAGTTCGAGACTTTTGGGATACTAACTCAACGATACTATATTTTATAACAAATACATAATATAGATAATCACCTAAGACCCAGGACAATTTGCAAAGGTCATTTTCCAATATGCCCTGACCGGGGTTTGAACCCGGATCCTCTTGGTGGCAGACTGGCAAGGTGACCACTACGCCACGGAGGTCGTCGACACTATTACGTCTTTCTCCTTAACCAGATAGATGAAGCCGTTTGAAGCAAAGGCCATGTTTAGCGTTAATTGAGGATGAAAGTAAAAATAGGCAATCAGGAACAAGATACGGATCAATTCGCCTTCAAATGGCAAAAGCCTTTGGTTCTTGCTGCTCTGGGCTCTGCCTGCTAAGGCCGCTAGACCCAAAATAGGCATAACGAATGGAAAAACGTTTTATCCCATCGGTTAGATTATTAAATAATTATTGTACATGAATTTTTCTTTTCTCTGAGAAATAAAATATGACAATGATACAGCGCATTGAAATTTTGCATGACATCACGGCTAAGTACGATTTTTACTTAGCAGTGACGTCACAAGCCCCCACTCTGGAACTTTGATGGTTCGTATCTTTATGAATTTTTACTATTTTGGTAAATTGAAAAATATGGGTCCATTATTTTTGGATAATCTAAAAGACAGACTAATTACAATCGTAATTTTCTGACCCCCTTGTGACCCCTATTCTCTGTCTTCCCCATTAGGGATAAAGAAGTATATACAACGTGGAAGAAACATACCCGTAATAAATCAAACCACATGCTACACTAGATCACTATAGTATAATGAAATTAAACTAACAGTCCATTAACAAAAAAAAAAATTGCAGCCACCCGAGCAATTTGTATGCAAATGTCGATTTTTTTTTGTTTTTTGACTGTTATTTTTATTTTATTATACTATAGTGATCTACTTAGTATAGCCCGTGGTTCGATTTATTACGGGTATGTCCCTTCCACATTGTATATGTATGTTAATCTTATTTTATGAACATAATTTAACTATTTACTGAATAAACAATTGCCCCTTTATTCATAAAAAAATACAAACGGTTGCTTAACCTGTTTTAGTTAAAATATGTTTGGTCTCGCTCTTCAAAGTCAAATATTGAAAGAAGTGAAAGGGACAAAACATATTTTAACTAAAATAGGTTTAGCGAACGTTTGTGATTTTTTATAAATCAGAGGGTTAATAATTTGATTGAATTTTGTTTTTATCTATTATTTCCTTGATCAAAAAGGAAATTATTTTGATCAATTTGATACAACTTTTCTGATCATGCTGCCTAGCAATCAAAACGTCTATACCAAATTTTACTTAAGGGTGAGTTCAGACGACGCGCATGCCAAGCCCACAGCTTGCCCACGACAAGCGCACGATAAGCGCGGTTTGAGTTGTACTGGTGTGTGATAGGACTCATATAATATAATATAACGTGCTTGGCATGTGCTATGCATGCGCTTGATGTGGGCTTGGCATGTACGTGTCGTCTGAACGCGCCCTTAGGTGAAATTCGGCCCTTAGAGGAAATGATAGAATGAACACGCCCTTATATTGACGAGAAAGCAAAATACCTACCTTGCAATATGTCTATGCAGCTTTTGAACTAAACCTTTCTATTGTATTCGTGAGCTAAATTTCATGTTTAAAATTGACCTAATTGCACCTTAGCTAATTGTAATTCCTCGCTCCGGACTTGTTACCCTGTATTCCCAACACGCTTGTTAGCTGAGGTCTTTAGAACGAGCTTGTTTGGTGGAAACTAAATACGGTAGGTTGTGAATATTCTCAAACTAAGTATACTTGTTTTAATTTAACCTCGGTCAGCAATTTAAAACCACTAATTGAAGAACCACTGCACTAGATTTTACGATAAAGTTACTTTAGAGCTTTTAAGACTTGCTTGCATAAAATAAACTTTTTAATTATAGCTACTTGGCTTAAGAAATCTTGCCCAAAGGCTGGCAAAGGAGGCTATTAGTTTTTTTTCCGCTGAAAAATTAACTTTTATTTACCTACTGACAATAATGTTAAATAAAAATAAGTTAATACATATAAATATAGTAAAAGTTTTATTTAAAAGAACAAAATTTTAGCATCTAAGATTATTGATCTTGGGATTTAAATTAAAATTGAAACTATTCGAGAAAAAATAAGAATCTCTCTAACTCCCCTTTTTTTATTTAAATTAAATCATAAAGGGATAACAAGCTGCCTTAATTTAAAACCTTAAAATATATGCACTTACCATTTATTTCGCGCATTTTCTCAATCACTATCATATTCACACGCACATCATCAAATGAAAAACTCTTGTCAATTCTTTTGTAACTTTATTTGAAAATCACACGCATCTCCCATTCTTCACATGTGGCGTTTATCTTTAAGTGACACAATCTATGAGTGTCGTCTAGTTTTTATTGAAACAGCAATAAGTATCTTATTTTTTGCAGTGTGTCTATTGTCTGTAAGGTTTCCGCACATCATGCCGCAAGTCTCAACGTCACTAATGCTGAGTAAATTTGTACTTCTCAAAAGACAATAAAATAAAGAAAGCTGTCTCTAGTCCACGCACACCTAATTTTTTTTTGCAGATACAAATACAAAATCATTTATTTAACAAGAAAACACTATATGATTAACAAAGATCTATGGGCACTAGACATAAGCCTGTATCGCGGACTTGCATGACTACCCAAATTCAAACTCTTTATTCTTCTCCACATACTTATATTCTCTAGTCTCTAAATCTAGTTGGGGCAAAAACACATTGTTTGTATGTATGTATATATGTTTGCACCGCGATGACTGCCAAACCGATGGTCCGATTTTGATCAAATTTGGTACGCATGTAGAAACTATCAATATAATTTTCAAGTTCGTTGGACATCAAAATCGGTTCAGTAGTTTTTGAAATATTAATAAAATGGCCGCGAGCATTGTTTTTTTGGCAATGCGAATAAAAATCGCGTGGTCTAACTTTGCGACGAACTGCTAGTATTGCATAATATAATCGCAAAAGATTGTGTGTAAGAGACTAGTATCTGAACTAAGAAAAGCTTGTATCTCAGAACACCAGACCCTTCACAGTTGAAGGAGACAGTTGACCTTATACAAAATTGAATTTAGCATTTACTGAGCAGTCTCATAGACTAATTTGTTCTCTCGTTCTACGACAATTTATTATCTATTGGGTAACAATATAGAAATATAATTATTCAGTTCATGATTTTTTTTGAACGAGCGAGCATATCCTACAAATTTCTCCGAGTCTTCTTGAACAATCCGGTGTTTGTTTGACGATAACTTAAGTATCTTTTACCGGAGTTTCATGGAATTTGGTAAGCGTGTAGATAAGGCCAATAGGATTTTTAAGCTTTAACATGAGCCAATCGGTCTAGGGGTTACCGAGATATGGAGTTCGCGAGTTCAGGACAAACTACCTACTTATTATTATAATAATTGTTATGCATCGTTGGTCTCGGCTAACATATTGCCTCTACAGCCATACTAAGTGTATGTTAATTGTAAATAGTATTATTATATAGCTATTTGTAAATAGTAGCGTCACATTGGTGACAATGTGACGCTGACGTCACCGCTGTCTGCCATTTACGAATGGCATAATGTGCGGAATCTCTAAGCGATACAATTATTAGGTTGACCCTGACCGTCTCGGTGCTAATTCACTCAATGAGACGCCAGCTGAGATGTCTTATAAAGGACGCGCGTTTTGGATAATGGTGATTTTAAGACTAACAGATGTCTTCATGGATTTTGAAGCTTATTTTGTAAATATCATCCATCAGAAACAATCTTGCATCGTAATCTATCTACGCCGCTTGCATGTTTTGACACTTTTTATAAAACTGTTGCACAATAGTATTTTATGCAACAGTTGTATAAGAAGGTTCATAAAATGCGAGTGGCGCAGGTTACGATGCGAGCCTTGGCCAGCATCGTAAGGAGACGCCATCGAGCATTTTTTGACGTACTACCATACTACAAACTATAATACTACCATATGTTTGGTAGGTATCTATGGAAGACTTTATTTTTTTTAATTGACATCTTCCTAGTGACCAGAAGTGCCATTTTTGAAACATGGTATCATCTAAACAAATATTTTTCATACAAAAAACCGATTGTTCAGTGACTCTACGTTTGAATAATGGCACCATATGTTAAAATAATGATTTTACTATAGATAGTAGATCTAAAGAAAAAAAGTAGCGTTTTGGCGAAATAACGACACATGTGCTATTATAGTAGAAATAGATTATAGACTTTTCTGAAACCATATAATCTATATTCTTATATTAGTGTTCGGGACCATTTAAAAGACAGATACAGGAGTAGAAAAAATACAATTATACGAAAAAAATAGTTATGTAGTAAACCACAGTTTCCGGACAATGGGTTTGAAAAACATAATACAATTATACGAAAAAAATAGTTATGTAGTAAACCACAGTTTCCGGACAATTGGTTTGAAAAAAATAATACAGACCTAGATCGAGCTTTCATCCCTCGAAACATTCCCTCAATTCCCAGCTAATCCTCAAAGTTCAAGGCTGTTGGGTATCGATTTAATATTCTATTTATATGTGAGCGGAGCCCAAACTGTTTATTTGTGGAGCCAGACTCAATATCTGCTTCTTCTTTTTTTACGTGTGTGTAAGTGGCCAACACTGGTGTCAGATTTTCAGGCTGCCTAAAGGCATTTTTTATTTATTGAACTTGATTACAATACATATAAATGGCGGACTTAAGGACACCCTTTTCTACCAGTCAACCAACAGGTAACGCTGAGAAAGTAATCTTTTAGGGTAAGTACAACAGAACTGGCTGACAGAGGCTGTGTGGTTTCCAGCAGAGTAGAATAGGGCCACTCCAAGTCCTCCCGTGGATGTCGTAGAAGGCGAGTTAGGGAATACAAGCTAAACAAAGCTTATAAATATCAATGAGACCTCTCCAACACGTCTGGCCAGCGAGGAGAGTGTAGGCCATGTCCTCTGGCTGCTCGGACAAAGTATGACTCTGGTAGTACAGAGAGGGTCGTGCTCCTGCAGTGGAGACAAAAAGACCTGATGATAATGATGATGCAAAACAATGATGACAGCCGGGACCAACGGCTTGTACGTGCCTTCCGAAGCACGGAGGAGCTCAAAAAAATTTTATGCCACTTGCGGTCACCCATCCAAGTGCAGACCACGCCCAGTGTCACTTTACTTGCAAAAGCGCTAGTAATGCGCACTCCCACTGGGCCACCGAGCTCCTGCTGATGATTACAGACAAGTCTTACTATCTTACTAATATTTTAAACGCAAAACTTTGTTTGTATGGATGTTTGTTACTCTTTCACGCAAAAACGACTTTAAGGATTGAAATGAAATTTGGCACGTAGTTGCTTATTACCTGGATTAACATAGGCTACTTTCTATCCCGGGAAAACGAGAGGTTCCCGTGGGATTATCAAAAATGTTGAACACGTGCAACGCCGCGGGTATCAGCTACCTATAAAAATTAAAGGTTCAACATTTTTATTTCTTTTTATTGTGTTTGATATATCTTTTTGTAGATTTCGTTAAAACAGATTATTGCGATGCTATGTATGTATGTATGCAGCAGCTCAAGAAGGTCAAGGAATATATAAAAAAGATTATCGTAAAAAAAATAACTAAATATCAAGATAAACGTTTAAAAACTAAAGGCCTATTTAGATGGCGCAAGTTCTTGCCAGTTGCTTACGATTTTATTGAACCAATAGATGACTTGCATGGTCAAAACGAAACGTCAGCCATTTATTAAATCACTAGATGGAGCCCACGACATCGTTCTCTTGAATTAAAAAAAAAAATACGACAACTTTTTTTCCTGACATCAGATTTTAATTAAACAGCCCGTTGTTCCGAGCTGAGCTTATTTTCTCTGAAAACCGCGTAAATATCCATCCCGTAGTGTCAAAGATTAGGGTAAACATACCGCCAGCATACAAACATTTTTCTTTTGTCTTTTCTATACAGTTACATTTTTTTATCGCCCATACCCTTTTTTTATAATTTATTAAATATACAGACACGGGATTTTACAGTTTTATTAAATGTAATAATTAATTTATTGCTTAAATAAAATGGTATGCAACAGGCAAGAAACTTGTACCGTGTAATTATCCAGCTAAGGGGCTACTTGAATTTTCCGGTGTCCAGTGCTGCCCCCATTTAAAATAAATCATTTGAAAGGAAACGGAGACATCACTTAAAATTTGGCCTTGATCAGACCCTAGACAATGTATATTTTTACGGCTAACAATGTATATTTTTTAAATGTGCTAATTAAGACTTTTCATTTGATACCCCACTCGGGGTAATAATAATAAATATATAGGGACAAATAACACTGATTGAGCTAGCCCCAAATTAAGTTCGAAGTGTGTGTTATGGGATACTAACTCAACGATACTATATTTTATAATATATACATATATGAATAAACATCCAAGACCCATGACAATTTAAAAAGGCCATTTTCCAACTTACCCTGACCTGGGGTAAATAATATACCTACATTTTTGTACGCAACATTCGTTATACAACGGGGAAGGAACATACCCGTAATAAATCGGGCTAAAACCACGGGCTATAACTACATCACTATAGTATGATGAAATTAAAATAACAGTCAAAAAGCAAAAAAATACAAATGTGTGCTGCCTCTCGGGCAATTTGTATGGGAATGTCGAAATGTTTGTTCGCTTTTTGACTGTTATTATAATTTCATTATACTATAGTGATGTAGTAAAGCCCGTGGTTTGATTTATTTCGGGTATGTCCCTTCCACGTTGTATACATTTATTGTATACATTTATAATACATACAATACGACATAAATAAGTTGAACACAAATGGCGGACTTCAAAGCATTTTTGTACAAATTCCCGACACGTAAATTTAACCAAAATGGCGGTCGTCGGCGTATTATTTGTACCTGCGCGGATAATCGCTATTTTGGTTTAACCAACAAGCCGGGAATTTGTACAAAAATGCTTTGATGTCCGCCATTTTTGTTCAACTTATTTGTGTCGCATTGTACATAAGCTTGTCTTAGCCATAATCAGGTAAAAAGGAATAAACTACAGGACAAATATCTGGGTTAAAGTTATCTATAGGTAAAACGACTCCCAGGGTATTTAGACCCGCCGAATTTAAGGTAAAACGATTCCCTAGTTCCCTCTTCAACCAATGAATTTCAGTTTGAACTTACTGAAAGAAATGTTTTTTGGCTAACTTATTGTTCTCTTTCCAGAGATAACTGTGTAAGGTTAACGATTTTACGAAAATTTCACTTTTGCAAACTTAACTTTTTAAAGCATTACATTAATTCATGGGGTACATTGCTGCCCACATTTGAAAAAAATAATATTTAAAGCAAACGGAGACCAAATTCGAAATGATACATTTATTTTGTCTTTTAAAATTATGCCCTAGATAACCCTTCAAACTTTAAGGCGATACATGAGTTTTCGGTGTCATTTTTAAAATCAATTATTTCTCTTGTATAATTCATTGCACTTAAATTTTGTTTAAGATAAAACTATTTAGAGATATAAAAATTAAAGAAGTGGATATCTTATTTATTCTAATGTTATCTCTAGGAACTGTTAATTTTTTGGCGCCATCTTAACAAAAGTCACACTGAAATTCAAACACGAAACAACAAGGAAACAATCCGGAGAAAGTTGTCAACTCAATTTAGTTTCCACTTGCTTGCATAGATGGCGCTGTGTTAAAATTTACCGTTTGTGCTACGATTCGTAGAGATGGAGCTACGGTACTACGAAGTGCTACGCAAGAACTACGGGCTACTTACTATGAAAGACTACGCGGCTACGAAGCGATATTAGAATTTATTACCGAAGTACGTGTTTGGGTAAAAGCCTTACTTAAATAAATTCATTTCAAAAAACTTTTTAGCTTTTACCCAAAAACCGCAATAAATTCATTGTTAATATTATAGTAGTAGCTCTGTGAGCTGTGTAAGCAAATCACCCCGACCCGTTAAAGTTTATTCTATAAAAAAGTTGTTCAGACACAAAAGTTGCGTCTTTATAAGGGTAACAAAAAGAATATAACTTTTTTTAAATGGCTGAAGTATGGTATTTTTTAAGATTTCAAGCCCCATAGTTCTATTTTGAAAAATTTCGAAAATCTGGATCGACTATATTAAATATTTAGTTTTCGAACCTTCTAACAAATTTTCACGGGAATTTCTAAGAACAGCCGGACTAAAGCATTTTTGGTCAATTTCGAAACTGAGACGCTTCGCTTGCTTCGCTCGCTCGGTTAATTAAAGTACACTAGCGCTTAAAATATAATATATCGCTGATTTTAGTAAGAAAAAAACAAATAATATTTTACGACGACCATAGTACCTACATGGTTGAAAAGCTTGCCCGTCGCTTAAAGACCCTAAATTCAATTTCCAACGGTTATTTACGTTTTTCGTGCACGATTTTAATTTGAGGTTATCCAAAAAGTTTCCTCCTTCGCTCGTAAAACTCAATAGCATTGCGAAATAAGTTATACCGCAATATTTGTGTCGAATTGCTTTCTCGACGTGGCAATTCGATCTAACCACCCCAAGCTCTATCTACCCCGTTAAGAATAAAGATAATGATAAAAAAAAGTGGAATAAGTTAATTTGTAAGGCAAATTAAAAAAAAAAAACCGCCAATGCCATTTAATGATGAATGGCGGAACTACATATTCATTGATATCCGTAGCGTCATCTATTATTTGCCAAGTAAATTAAAAAACCCCGTCTTAGTGTTGTGAATGTTAGACGGGGATTTTTACCCCCAAAAAACTTTTAAACAGCTGATCTGATTTCATCAAACGTAGCTAAGAACCACTGAAAGGGAACTTGCTTTTACATTAAAAAACAGCATCGAAATCGATCCATACTTACGAGAACTACGATGCCACCGACGGATACACAAACAAACAGACAGACTTCTTTTTTGTCGGGGATCAAAAATTGAATCAAAATAGTAATGGGTTGCATACCGCATGGCCTATTAATATTATTCGTTTTCATGATTTTTACCCAAATCCGTCATCGGTTTTTACGATCTACGCGGTAAAAGAAGCAGTCGGACATTCTCTGTTTTTTCTTTTCTCTGAGACAAGCATAGAAGTCTCCAAACCCTTAAAATCTAATTTAATTCAAAATTTTTAGTACTCCTAAAACTTAAAAGCATTGCGGAACGAATAACGTTAAATTCTTTCTCGGGTCGTGCGTCAAGTTACAGAGATACGAAGTCATAACCTAGTTTTTAGGTCAGTAAGTTACAATTAGGAAACCTAGTTGGTTTTGAATAATGAATTAACAAGCTATTAGGTTTGCCTTGCTTCGTAAAGGTTGCATTATCACGTCTTTATCCCTAATGAGGCTGACAGAACCTATAAGGCCATATTTTTACTTGGATAGATTTCATGTGCTTATATACCTGTCGTTTTTGTTTATATACATACATACATACATATTTTCATGCCTGTTTCCCATGGGGGTAGGCAGAGACTATAGATTTCCACTTGCTACGATCCTTGCAAACCTCTTTTGCTTCGTCAACACTCATTACTCTTTTCATACATGCTCTCTGGTTATAAGTACTCCTTACTTCACCTTTTTTCAGAACATCTGCAATTTGGTCGCAGAACGTTCGTCGAGGTTGACCTGGTCCAGGTATATATTTCTTTATATATTGTTAGATATACGTAGG
This sequence comes from Acrobasis suavella, assembly GCA_943193695.1. Taxonomy (NCBI): domain Eukaryota; kingdom Metazoa; phylum Arthropoda; class Insecta; order Lepidoptera; family Pyralidae; genus Acrobasis; species Acrobasis suavella. The sequence goes on from OW971950.1 coordinate 4,652,671, forward strand.
TATTATATAAAACATGTACTAGTCTCAAAATTTCAAGTTTATAAAAAAATGTTATCGGCTTATAGTTATTTATTAAGGGGCTACATGAATTTTCCAGGGTCTACATGAATTTTCCAGGGTCCAGTGCTGCCCCCATTTGAAATAAATCATTTGATAGGAAACGGAGACAACATTTAAAATTTGGCTTTGATCAGACCCTAGATAACTCTTTAAGCTATTTTATGAACTACTGTTTACAGTTTAAAGTGAGAACGTTAAGCTTTTCTACGCACAATTGCGAAAAACGGCCACTTTTGGCGTATGTGCGTAGAAAAGCTTCTCGTTCTCACTTTGAACTGTAAGCATTAGTTTATAAAATAGTTTAAAGGGTTATCTAGGGTCTGATCAAGGCCAAATTTTAAATGATATCTCCGTTTCCTTTTAAATGATTTATTTCAAATGGGGGCAGCACTGGACCCCGGAAAATTCAGGTAGCCCCTTAAATGATTGTATTTATTTTTATTGTTGCTGTTAATCTTCTAAAAAAAATAAAATTTAAAGAATGACTAAAAAGCCTCGCGTATAAAAATAGGTTTCTAGCCGCATCGCTTATTGTGATTTCGATTTCCGACCATTCGGCTTTTACAACAGGGGAAGGGAAGGTGAGCATGGAAGAATTCTAAACCTTTAAAAAACTCAAAAGTGTTGGGAAACCAGGTCGTCGACGCTTGTGTTTGGTTTTCGTGTGTGTAAGTGGCGAACACTGACAGATTTTTCAAGCTACCTAAAAGCATCTGACATAGCTTAACATGACGACTACCATACAATGATGATAGCCGAAACCGATGCCTAGCTTTGCGAAATGAAGTTATATCTAAAATTGCTCCCTCGAGATGTGCCTCAAGTTACGGAGAAACGATGCCGTATCCTGGTTTTGAGGTCAGTCTGAAATCAGTTGCTTTGAATAATTGACTAACAAGCTACTTTGGTGTGTTCAACTTTGTAAAGGGTTGGTAACTAGGGTTCTATATAACTTGTTACTCAATTGAGCAACAATTTCTTATGGACAAATCTTACCGTGTTCAATTGCCACACACACATAATAAGGATAAAATAGACCATGGTAATATTGAAGATGCTATAGATGCATCTCCCGCCCGTTGCGCCGTTGAACTTCTGTGTTTTCGGTATTTTACCACGCATTGCCGAGCCTACCAACAAGTTAAAGGTTAGGATAAATCGGAGTTAATGACTAAACTTTACACATTAATTATTCTTCGTCCTAACAGCTTCTTAACTTTTTTATTCTTAACTTCTTTGTTTAGCCCTAAATTGGTAATAAAACGGACCCTTGATTGTAAGAGGACATTTTATATTCTAATCGTCGTAAGGGGGGCGATAAATCCAATATCTGAAGGGAGAATATGACACAATAGTATTAAATAATAAAAAAAAATATTCACCGCCTATTCACGAAATAATTTTAATCTATATCTATAAGGCTATCTTATACCTAAAATTTAGCAAAATGTTAATTTTTACCATATTTACGATTAAACAATTTGTTTCAAATGAGGGCGCCTCTTCTGCACGGTATTAGTTTTGTAGAATATCTTGAATCACTCTGATTCAAGAGAAATGTTCGTAATTAGTTAAAAAAATATAGGTCTATGTATACAGGCTAACTGGTAAATCACGTGCCATACTTAAGGAGATATTGAATTTTCCCGGGTCCAGTGCTGCCCGCATTTTAACTATCGAAACGGAGACATCATTTAAATTTTGTCTTGACCTAGTGCCTGCTCAAGACAAAATTTTAAATCATATAATATTTAAACCGGTTCCTACCAAATGATTTATTAAAAATGAGGGCAGCACTGGACCCCGGAAAATAGCCCCTTAAGTATGGTATTATTTAAGGACATAAAAAATTATGATAACATAACGTTAAAAAATGTATAAATAACAAGATACTTATTAATTATTTCGAAAAATTTATTCAATTAGTTCGCAAAGTTTCGGCATGTTTGAAAACCGCGCGCTCGCTACGCGCTTGGTACGTAGCGTTGTTAAACCGCTTTATCATCGCGCGCAGCGTGGGTGTACACACCTCTTGTACTTAATTGATAATATAGTCAACTTTCAAGCTCAATTTTTTTTTATTTATTTGTAATGAGATTCGAGTACGGAGTGTCCTTTCAATATATAACGTGAGTTACCAGTCAGCCTGTAGAATAAAAAAAATTAGGTTTATGTGTATAATTCAAACCCGTGCATAGACGGGGCGGACCGTAAGATTATTATATCTGAAAGATTTTATTGCACAGAGCCTATTAATTTAAATGAAGCAGTGGTTTACGGAATATTACGAACAATATGAGTACAAAGGAAAGAAAGACAAAATATAATTCTGAAGCGAAGAAACGTGACTGGAGTTTCAAACATAAAGGAGGGATACGGAATCAGCATTTTATTATCGTTATAATCTTTCGCCAACTAAGCCAATAAGTGTTTTACTGGTTTTCCTCTTATTTTTAACCCCTGTCGCAAAAGAGGGGTGTTGAAAGTTTGACGCCAACGTCTGTCTGTGTGTTTTTTGTGTCCTAGCAAGTCTAATCGTAGCTCTCGATCGGATAGATCAATTTCAATGCGTGATTTTAGGGTGCCGTACAAAAAATTAAAAAACGGAACCCTTATAAGATCACTCGTGCGCCTGTTGCTGTCCGTCTGTCACAGCCAATTTGCTCCAAATCTACTGGAGTCAGGTAAAATTTGGTAGGATGGTGTAATCCTACGTCACAAACACAGATGTGCAAAGTCAATATATTTTTTTAAATGAGTGTCGTTTTCGCATTACGAATTAGGAAATTAAAAAAAATAAGTTTGGTAAACCTTACTGTATCAAACGAAAGGGCTTGTCATGAGGACATCAAATATATATTTATTATTATTGTAAAATAAATAGTTTTGATTTTATTCATGAAAAAAAAAACATTGATCATCAGCAATGAACAATATAAGAATTCTATCAATTGAAAATAAAGAGGAAATCTCAATATAATACGTTCACTTACGGAAAATCTTTGGCATTATACGGAACCCCCTCCACGCAAGTTTCAGCTCGCACTTGGCTGTTTTTTTAAGTGATATCGCGTTTCTTTACGGTGTTTCTCAGTTATATTTGATGGAAAACGGTTCAGCGGTCCAATAGTTATGGTGAATGAACGCTTAAAAATCGTTTTATTTTTGCCTGGCAAATAAACTAGCTAAAATACCAGCCTTATTTTCTTAGCGAAGTAATTCCCATTTCAGTAGTTTTGCTTTAATTAAAAAAACTGAATAGGTTCCCGCTTTATACGGAACAAAGGCACCGTCTGTAGAAAAGATACAAGTATTTGTACATTCACTATGAGCTCTTTGGCCCGGCGGGAGTACGCTTTACTATCGCTTTCGCAAGCTAAGTAATACTGGGCGTGGTCCGCCCGTGGATGGGTGACTACCACTGGCATAAAAAAATCGCGAGCTCTTTCGTGGTTTGAAAGGTACGTAAAGCCGTTAGTCCCAGCTGTCATTATTGTATGGCAGATGTCAAACTATGTCAGATGCCTTAAGATGCAGCTTGAAAAATCTGTATCTGTATTATATGTAGCTTAGTATACCAATATTTAATTTTTTTAGTATCTTCTGTAGGTACTTATATGATTAATTGTTTTTATCATGAATGTTGACAAGCTCGGTGACCCGGCGAGAGTGCGCATTACTACCGCTTTCGCAAGTAAAGCGACACCGGGCGTGGTCCGCACTTGGATGGGTGACCACAAGTGGCACAAAAATTTCTCGAGCTCCTCCGTGCTTCGGAAGGCACGTATAAGCTGTTGGTCCCGGCTATCATCATTGTGTGGCAGTCGCCAAGCTATGTCAGATGCCTTTAGGCAGCCTGACAGACACCAGTGTTGGCCACTTACATACACGAAAAACAACAAACAAACATCATGAATAAAATGTTTTCCTGATAATCAACAAGATTGCAATCCAAAAAAAAAGATTGGCCTTTAATCCATTAAAATAAACATTTGATCAGCGTTATGCAAATGGAATTGGCCGTAATGTTTGGGAAGCATCTTAAAAACGGTTTATATAGATATTGTAGCAAAGAGAGTGAAGAGATTTTATTTCTCGACGGCCACGTAAGTAAAGGATATTGAGTTTTTTCGTACTTACACTTATCTTTCATATTGGTTTGGGTAAAAAAGAAAAAATAACAGATAAAAAATAACCAGCGAAATCCATGTCGGGCGGACTCGGGCCACGCGCAGTATACAGGGCTCCATAGTTGCAAATGCCGACTTTGAATTTACGCCTAATGTTGAAAAATCTAATTTTATTTTCATTTACTCGGGAAATTTACAAGTTGGGTGACTAGTCAATCAAAACAACATTTATGAGTTCTAGAACTCAATATTTAAATCCTACATTAGCTCTATGATCAGCTCTAATAGGTTTCCTTTTAAATTTGTTCTGCATACTACCGTAATCCATATACAACTATTTAGCTGATGGAGGGGGGGGGGCACTTGACTTTAACAAAATTTTGCTATATATATAAATATATATATATATAGGGACAAATCACACAGATTGACCTAGCCCCAAAGTAAGTTCGAGACTTGTGTTATGGGATACTAACTCAACGATACAATATTTCATAACTAATACATATATAGATAAACATCCAAGACCCAGGACAATTTGAAAAAGGCCATTTTCCAAATTGTCCTAACCGGGGATCAAACCCGGGACCTCTGGGTGGCGGACTAGCATAAATAAATAAATATATAGGGATAAATAACACTGATTGAGCTAGCCCCAAAGTAAGTTCGAGACTTGTGTTATGGGATACTAACTCAACGATACTATATTTTATAACAAATACATATATGAATATACATCCAAGACTCAGGACAATTTGAAAAAGGCCATTTTCCAACTTGCCCTGACCGGGAATCGAACCCGGGACTCCTGGGTGGCGGACTAGCATGGTGACCACTACGCCACGGAGGTCTTTAAAACCAAATATTTCACAAACGAATCTTTAAATTGAAAATGATAAAGGTTGCCAAACTACAGCTTTCTTTTTCTAATAGTCTCTGAGTAACATTTATTATTCCGAGATGACCAAAGATAAGAATATACAAGTAATATACTATACTATGGAATTAATATATACGTACATAATTTCATGTTTTTATTCATATGTGCCATCGCTAGCGCCTGATTATTTATTCACTGACACATGATAAACGGCTCTAGCGCTAGAGGCTGTTTTATGTCCCAAAATATGAAATACCAGACAGAAAAATGTCGTAAACGTTAACAGTTATGAGACATGTGTCAATTCTATGCTTTTTCACATGGCGTAATATAAAGAAAGAGTACAAAGGTAATAGTAATAGTAAAAATCGTCTTACAACCAAGGATGCTTAAGGCCGCGCTGTGCGAAATGGAGAAGAAAAAGTCAGAAAGTGGACCCTGGGCTTTCCAGCATCACAGTTGAGGATGCAACTCGGAAAGTCGGAATACGCTGAGATGAGAGAAAGAGAGTATAAAGGTTATAATTAAGCAGTTGCAGTAAAAATCATGAAAAAGTTGCACATGACATGCCGTTGAAAACGATTCATCCTTACACCTTTGATTAATCGCCACCAGTGTTCTGACCTAATTGGATAACTGCATCTCGTCTTGTGGATGTTGTGGGTGGTGATTAAACGCCAAGCCACTTACAACTAGGGCTACAACTGCGTTTCTAAGGAGGGTTGACGTTAGGGTGGTGTTACGCTAGGTGGTCGGGCTGAACTAGTGATCACATAGATGGTCTTTGCACAGAGAACGCTGCTGCCCGTTCTCTTTCACCTATATATACCTTTCGCAGTCAGCTTTTATGGTACACGTGGGCAAGGAAAAGGGTGGTTGCGAATTGAATTCTACTCTGCCATCACCACACGGTCGTATATCCTGAACTCTAATATACTTATCATAACTAAACTGCCCACGAAAATTGCTTCTGCTGATCGTCAGACATCAGTTTACACGGAACAGTATTACCGCAGTTTATAACCGTGTTAACCGTGCACACAACCGGATTACATCATGCACACAATGCATTTACTATGTAGATAGAGTTTGCAATTTGCGATGATATTAATGCACGCATTTTATGGCCGAGACTCGATCAACTTATAAAACATCATGATGATTTTATGTGAAATGAATAAATACACACAACAGCTTCTTATTCCGTTACCGATTGCATCCTGAGCTATGCTGGTTTTTAGATATGTAAATAGAAGAGGTTCTAGGCTTAAAACCAGGTAATATGTTAAGTACATATAGGTTTATTTTATGAATGTCATAAGACTAACCACAAATATTTTGTGGAAAATCGGCTTTCCCAAGAAAATCCAGGCGGGGCGGTCTTGGATATGCGATTTAAATTTATAGAAGAAATTTTGGATAAATCTCGCTCTCCAAACCATCATAACTTAGGATGCAACCGTTAACGCAATAAGTAGGTAAGAAAAGTAAATAATTAGCTGTTGTGTGTAATAATTCATCCCACATAAAATCGTCATAATATTTTATGAGTGGATTAAGCTACAAGCGAACTAACTTTTTAATAATTAATTGGGATTGACACAAAGTACATCCGGTTAATACATATCGCATACCGAAATTCATTCTAAGTCGGTCAGCCGTTTTGGCGCGAAATCGGAACATACATCCATACAAACCAAAATTATAAATATATTTGTCTAAAAAACGAGCCCAAGCTTAGGCAGTTGCGAGGTATCAATTCGATAGTTCTTAGTATCCTCTTAAAAACCTAATTGTACATTCTCTTCAGAGCTTAATGGCTACATGAATTTTCCGGGGTCCAGTGCTGCCCCCATTTGAAATAAATCATGTAAAAGGAAACGGAGATATCATTTAAATTTGGCCTTGATTAGACCCTAGGTAACCCTTTATACTATTTTATGAACTACTGTTTACAGTTTAAAGTGAGAACGTGAAGATTTTCTTCGCACATACGGCAAAAGTGGCCGTTTTTCGCAATATATATAAAATAGTTTAAAGGGTTATCTAGGGTCTGATCAAGGCCAAATTTTAAATTATATCTCCGTTTCCTTTTACATGATATATTTCAAATGGGGACAGCACTGGACCCCGGAAAATTCATGTAGCCCCTTAACATCCATTTGACTTTGAAGCGAGAAAATGAAAACGGTAGAACAAACAGACTCAAAGTGAAACAAATGCGAAATCGTAAAACTTTAGAAAAAGGAGTTGTATAATCGGTGCCCAATAAAAGAGGAAAAATTCTAAACAGTTGTTTATTTGCGTACAAAAGAATGATGATGGTTTCAGAGAGCGATTAGACCTCTTACCAATCCTTATATACTAGGGTTGAGCGCCATCTTCTGATTTATCTATATTCGATCTATTAACGTTAGTAATAACTTTGTGAGTTGATTGAGCTATAAGCGAACTGAAATCTACAATCTTACGTTAGCTGTTTTATTCAACGTAACACATTGACAGTCCAGTTCAACGATTTTCAGCTGCTTTACAAAACTGAGCTGTAATTTCAAACAGCTAGAGGTTTTGTCAAACAGCGGATTATACAATCCAACTGCGATACATACACATTAAATGCGACACAAATAAGGTGAACAAAAATGGCGAACATCAAAGCACTTTTGTACAAATTCCCGGCACGTAGGTTGAACCAAAATAGCGGTTATCGGCGCAGGAACAAATAAAGCTTCGACGACCGCCATTTTGGTTCAATTTACGTGTCGGGAATTTGTACAAAAATGCTTTGAAGTCTGCCATTTTTGTTCAACTTATTTGTGTCGTATTATACATTCTATTCTTTATCCCTAATGGAGCAGACAGACCCTTTTGGGTTTTGCGGTTCTACGCAGACAAAACCCAGGGCCACAAGACTCAAACACCACTAATTTAGCATGAGTGGCAACCTAAAATCGGAATAAAAAGCCGCATATATATAGCCTTTGCCCGTAAATTTTATAAAGCAGCTTTAGGTGAGGCCTGTGCATTCACAATTTCACTAACATCAACAAATGGTAACTATTTAATAATTTTACGCTTTGTTCCAAGAAACTGAAATAGATATTTAGTTCCTAGAATGCATACGAATATTCCCAACGTCAAAAACATAGTCTATCTCATATAAAATGTAAGTTACGTAACCGCTTTCACCAGACCTTTAAACATAGTCTAGGGAAATTTTCCGAGAATAGCTATTTATTAAAATATCAGAATTTGTCGACTAGTGGTAGCTTGTTAAATATGTATTGTTTTTGGCTTACATTCCTCGAACCACTTACCCGAACAGAAAGTGTAATTATGTACTATTGATTAATGATTAAGATTAATTACGAAGTAGTAGTTATACCTACGGCAAATTTTAGTGATTTTAGACCTTTGTAGGTCCTCCATTAGTTATAAATGACATATCCGTACTTATATAAACTAGTCGATGCTTACGGCATGGCGCGCGTAGTTTTGACAATATCATGGGATCCTCACATTTTCCCATGGTTAAAAGCATCCTATTGTTACGAAACTGGGGTTCGAGATTTGGAGAAAAACGCCAAACTTCGTATGAGAGTCTTTATTCACTACGGAACCCTAATTTGACAAGTAAAGATGGCCTTCCTGATGTACAAGCCCAAGTCACGTAGCAGCTGAGGTCCAAGTATCTCGCCGAGGTTGTTGCAGGTACTTCCACTTGTCGCACTAGAGTAGGCTTCCTTCGCTTCTGTTTCCTTCGAAGTGATCGCTTTAGTAGCTCGAAATGAAGTGCCGTAATGCGCACTCGTTCGCCTTTTTATATGCGCCGACATAAAGGTCTACATTGTTCTCGAATATTCCCCACACTTGACGAATGTATTTCGATGTTCCCGAAACGTCGAGGCGCTGGTATACGTGTGTGAGTGGAACTTGCCAATGTAGACTTTATACTATAACGACATAAGGCCTAGTTTCGCTTGCACTATTCTGACGAAGTTCCGCGAATTTTTTGCTCGCGAACTATCTGCGTTTATCTCATTCGCGACACTATATATAATATACATATATTGGGATTAATACAAAGTAAATCATGTAGCTATCGCATGCCGAATTTTATTCTAATTCGGTCAGCTGATCAGCCGAGGAACATACATCCCCATACAAACCAAAATTGTATATATATTTGTCTAAAAAACGAGCCCAAGCTTAGGCAGTTGCGTGATATACAAGTTGATAGTTCAAAGCGACCTATTAGAAACTTAATTGAACATTCTCTTCATGGCTTAACATCCATTTGTCTTTGACGCGAGAAAATGAAAACGGTAGCGGCGGCCGCAAACAGACGGTGAAGTGAAACAAATCCGAGGCTGTAATTATAAACTTTGTTATTCAGTACAGGCGGGCTTTCCGAGAAACGTACTGTTTTACGCATGTTTTGTTTGACTTTTTATTAGTTACACAAAACTGACATAACACAGTAACACCATACAATATGTAACAAAACCCTGTCCGATCCTTGTAGGAGCAACTCAGACCGTCAATATGAATAACTTTTCCTATGGGACCAATGCTTGAAACTCGAAAAAAATCGTCATTTTCATACAAAAGTGTTCGGCCGGCCCGGACATTTGTATGAAAATGTCGATTTTTGCTCCTACAAGGATTGGACAGGGTTATTGTTACATATAATTATTGTATAGTTAAAATGGAACTGAAAAATGTTTTATTGTACTATTTAAGTAGTTTACATAATGTGTCGGAAAATCTTTTTACTACTACTCCTCTATTTTTCGTCCGTGATGCGATCTTAATAGTGACGAAAGATATACAATTCATCAAAAAATAATTTTTGAAATTCAAACAAAATAGGTATCATGTGAAAGTCTTCTCGATGTGAACACAGCATGCACATACAAAAACCTATATAAGGTTTTTTGATTTACAAGCAATTTGGAAAATGTTTTAATAAAGCTTATTCAATTTTATATTCCTGCTGAACAAGAGTTTTTGGAAAGTTCCTACTCTTAGATTGCGGTACGAGACTACTTTGACAAGTTGCGTGTGTTACGACATGAAACGCACGTGTCTTGAGATTTTTGCTATATAATATATAAAAGGTTTTTACTTTATAAGAGAGAAAGATGTGAAGTAACAAATAAATTAAGAAAATAAACAAGAAAACTAACTAAAACTTAACTAATAACTGACGATCTCTGTGGCCAAGTGGTCATCACACCGGAGGTCCCTGGTTCGATCCCCGGTCAGGTCAAGATGGAAAATTATCTTTTTAGATTGACCTGGGCCTTGTTTGTGTATATAGGTATCTGTTATAAATATAGTATCGTTGAGATAGTATCTCATAACACAAGTCTCGAACTTTGGAGCTAGCCAAATCTGTATTATTTTTCCATATTTATTTATATTTTTTTTTTTTTATATAAAGGCGTTATTATTTATAAGAAATGTAAGTTATTAGTTAAGTTTTAATTAGTATTTTGGTTTTTATAAAATTATTTGTAAAAAATAAAATTCAAATACAAGATTTGAATTTGTATAAATGCAAGATTATATAAGCCAATATTTTATTCTTCCATGTTCATCTGAGAGAAAAGGAAAACTTAGAATTAACCCTCTGTTTCTTTTTCCGGGCAGATCTTAAAAGTCAATCGGAAATAAGGTACGTTAATGTCAACGTTAAAAGTTAACGGTCTCCAGTAACATACAAATCCAATTCAAACACACCGGTGTTTAATTAGGAACTTTTATTCAAAAGCTTCCCACATACATTGAAGGACTTTACGAAGCTCTGCTCTGTGCTTACAGTTATGTAACTCAAGGGAATTGCGAGTCCATCGTATCAAGCAATAAATATTATGCGAAACTGGCTAAATGGGATTGTTATGAACATGGTAGTTTGCGTGTTGCATCGTCTTATTAAGTAAGCTCTTGTTAATCAAAAGTTTTTTATTAAAGGGCTAAGCTCTTGTAAGTCAAACACTTATTATTAAAGAGCTAAACTCTTGTTAATCATAAACTTGTCATTAACGAGCTAAGCGCTTGTTAGTCAAAAACGATTATTTTTGACACACTAAAGTGGACTTGGGCCCGACATGAGTGCCACATGCATTTAAGTCATTGAGTATAATAATATACAAGTTGATTTGCCTGGCAAATTAAAAACCCCGACTTTCAATAGTTTCATATGTAAACGTCATCTAGTAATGGGCGGAGGAACTAAATAGTACAATTTTAATCCGTGGCGCCATCTTTTATATGACATGCGATCAACGAAATCCACGAATTTCAAGCGTGAATCTTCAAGGAATTTTAAACGGCCGAACCGATTTTCATCTAACATAACTAAGAACCACCGCAAGCAAATCTGCTATCACGAAATTGGTCTATAAGTCCGAGCGCTAGGATGCCACAGTCAGACACATAGACAGACAGACACACGTTAGCGTCAAACTTATAACACCCCTCTTTTTGCGTCAGGGGTTAAAAACAATAAAGAAACCACAAAAATTTACTCAGGATTATAGTAAATATTTTGAAAAATAATAGGAAGTGACAGTTTGAATTCATCCAGTAAAATAGCTTTGAAAACGTCGGGGTAATTTTCAAAGGAACTGGGAATTGCTTTACCTCTCACTTTAAAGACTTTCACAAATTAAAGATGGTTACAGATACAACGTCACATTACAGAATACACATTTTGACAACATGCGATTAAGGGCAAGGAGCGTTTTAGACGATACTGTTTGCGCTTAAAACCAAACCATACTAACTCAAATTGACACCTAGTTTTTAAATAGTTATTATTGAAACGTAAATTAGTAAATCATCTACTTCCAAAGGAGTTATTGTTACGCAACTATGCAAGTTAGTACCGGTAAATTTCCAATTTGGTTTCATAAAAATATTTTACCACTTCAAGTTTATTGAACGAGCGAGTGAAACGGGCGAAGTTCTCAGAGTCTACTTGAAATAACTGGCTTTTGTATGTATGTTCGACGATAATTCGAGTAAGTATTTATGATCGAAGCTTCATGAAATTCCGCTGGGCGTGTTGATATGGTAAATAAAATTTAAAGTTCGAACATGAGCCAAAGTAGTCAAGGAGTTGATAAAAAATGGGGTTCGGAAGTACACTTTTTAAAAAGCTCTGTCTCTCAAAAAATCTCTGTCAGCGCAAATCTTTGCCCACAAAGAATTACTACGATTCAGCACTCTCTCACTCTCCAGTATTCAGTTATATTATAGTACTCTATGACCAATAAATTTTCTTGAGTTATACTTCTCTACTTTTTTATTTTGTCTTATATTAGATTAGAGTGGAATTAAATAGGTCTAGTCATCCATTTAATCAAAGCTGGAGATGTTCTTTGATAAATTGAGATAATAATAGGATATCTTAATTTAAGATCCTTCTTATGTGCGATTTTTTACACAGAATTATTGTAGGAAAGAAAAATATTTTATTCAGTGCAAATTTACATCAGTTGCATTATTAAATAACTAAAATTAGTTTTACATCAAAATGGCAATGATAATGTATTAAGTAAAATAAAGACGAGAAGATGTATATGTATGTGAAATAAGGTTTTATTTTTTATTTATTTATTCTTCATACACAAATACAAGTGTAATGGCGGACTTAAAGCCTAAGCCTAAGGCCTTATCTACCAGTCAACCAAACGGGTGATGTGGAGAATATCAGAGGTAGTGCAAATCTTGAATATGTATGTGGCGAAGGAAAACACTATATGTACAAAATAATCATCAAAACAATAAACTACACACAAATAATACACAATGTTAAGTATATATATACTATAATGAACAATACCTACATATACTACATAAATACACCATGATCTATCTGACAGTTTTTGAAGAAAGGAAACTTTAAGCGGGTTAGCCTTCTGGAAATCAACTGGTAAATCGTTTAATAGTTTATTAGCTTGGATGATAAAGTTATTTATAGATTCTTTCGGTATACACCCTTAACAAACTTGCACTCGTTTGACAAAACATGCCATTTTATAATAAATACCTTGCCTGCCATCCTTTGGCTTTGAAATAATTTTTCTTTTTTAAACCATATTTTAAAATAATGTTATTTTTTTCATAACATTCTTCTTCTTCTTGTACTCTTACTCGTGTTTTGTTGCTGACTGTACACGCTCAGTGATTTAGTCGTCAATTTATTGCTCGCGCAAGTTTTTTTCTTTTTTGTAAGCTTTTATTTAACTTGCAATGACAAAGATAAAGATAATTTATTTGCCAAACATGTGTTACAAGATATTACATTAAGTCCAATCATGTTTACCATCACCGGAGTGCAAATTTGTCAGAAAAGCTATCATCTATCATCATACTATAAAAATATACCTACTTTATCTATAAACCTTTTACAATTTACTATGAAACAAAGTCTAGTTACAATTTATCAGATAAGAGATCCTTAACACTATAATAATATTTATCTATCAAAAATAACTTAATTTTCTTCCTTAACAAAGTCAAATTTAATTCTTTATATTTTTTTGGTATTTTATTATATATTATCGGTGTCATACCTAATACACTATCATGTAATAATGCAGTTGTAGATGAACGCATGCACAATTTGTCCTCAAGACGGTTTCTTTCTACTGTATCAGATAATTTAGGAAACAGGTGAGGATTACTCTTCAAAAACATAGCTGTTTCCAAAATATATAATGACGGGAGTGTTAAAATCTTATGTTTTTAAATATCGTTTCACAACTATCTCGATTAATTCGAACATTCGAGCAATGTTCGGACTACAAAGTATGTAGTCCAAACATTGCTCGAATACAGCGCTTTTGCATTTTACATGCTAGATCTTTATCGGTGGAATTTCCCCAAAAAATTATACCGTATCTAAGGACTTATTCAACTAGGCCATAGTATGCAGTTATTAGTGCATCAGTATTTACTTCATTAGATAGTTAGTCTATACAGGACATAAGATTAACTACCAATCCATTTACAAAGACTTTCAATTTGTTCTTTCCATTTTAACTTACAATCGATTATTATTCCAAAAATGTGTCTTGTATGTATGTACGTACATATGTTTGTCTGTTTATTTAGGTCAAATCTTGCCAATCAATCAATGCTAATCTGGTCAATTTTCAACGAGTTACCCTCAACCGATTGAGATGAACTTTTGCATATGAATATGAATGTCGACATTGTGTTAGTCGAATGACAATACGAGTACAATATAATGGAGTCAATAAGCTGTTTTGATGATGAATCCGGGAGATATTCAACGGAACGCATTTATAAAACAACGTAACCTCATTTAGTAGGACTCGTTTGATTTGTCTTGACGAGCACTTTATGGTAGACGATGCCTAGATTCTGATCACAAAGACGGAAAGTGTTTCATTTGTCTTAATAAGTCCTTAAACCTCATGATAAAAGTACTTTCAAAAATGTAACCTCTTCAAAAACTTATTTTTTCTTTTAATTACCCCTCCTCAGCTGACGGTGTGTGGGCGAGTATGCTTGGGTGCGTTTCTTCGAGTCTGCGTAGTCTGAGCCGCTGCTCTCATACCTTGGGGCGAACGAGAACGTGGTGCCGGCCGGACATTTTTCTTATATCTTCCACTTACCTCTCCTCAGCTGGCGGTGTCTGGGCGAGTGTACTGGGGTGCTGTGCTCGGAGTCTGCGTAGTCTGTGCCGCTGCTGTCATGCCCTGGGGCTAGCGAGAACGTGGTGCCAGCTGGACATCTTTCTCTGCTTTTGCTACGCTGCCAGCGACTCTGTTGAAAAAAAACCTTATTATTTATTTAATAACTTTACACTTACACGTCTGGAAAAACTTTCATCATTTGGGGCTATTATCTTTTCATTTTGGGGCTCCAGTGTTTGAGTTTACCTACTTTCATTAATTCTGTGCAAACATTTTAAACGAAATAGAAACTTTTTCGTTTAACATCAAACCCAGCTCAATCGCAAACGAAAAATGCCTCCGGTATTTAGAATTTCCAGCCTTTGATTTCGAGAGTCAATATTTTCCCACATTTCACTTGGTTTATTTTCCCGTTAGGTAAACTCATCCAATTAATTCCTCATGAATAATGAATGGTGTTTTGATATTAAATGGATGCGTGGTAGATTGTGTAAATAGCTTATTTGTTTTTGATTAAAGCAGTTGTATGTTGGTAAGAACGTTAAAGGTCTGTCTATTTTAGGAATCAAAAGGTAAATTGTGAACGAATTTCGTAATTGCTATTAAATTAACAAGTGGTCGTTGAGGTACTCGTAGTAGATTCAGTTCGTACTCTTCTTCTAAGACTGCTTTGCGGACCGTGGTGCGATTTTTGTCTCCTAAGATGACATGTTTTATAAAACATATGTTTTTATGAAAACATATGTTTGGAGTATTGCCCTATGTGGATGTGAGATATGGACCATGAACACTGGAGGCTTTTGAAATGTGGTGCTGAAGGTGTTTAAACTTTCTACCTGGTGGTCAGGTAAATAAAAGAAGTTATATAAAAATATCAATACAGATCGAGATAATTTTGTAAGCATTAGAAAAATAAAACCAGTCAGTAATCTACTATAGTGTACACCAGCATGGCCAAATATATGAAAGCAATTAAGATTTAACAACATTTTTTACAAGATTAGATAGTGCAAGTAAGTCATCAAAACAGGTAGGCAATTGGAATTAAGCGTTAAGTCCGCCAATTGTAAACAAATTTTAATTGTGGATCAATTAAGTTTTATGAATTAATGAATGAATTAAGTTTACATATCTAATGAAGCAACTAGTGATCTTTTAAATTGTAACATTTTTTTTGTATAGATAACGCTATAAACTAAACTGAAGATGATTTCATCAAATATAGCTTAGGAACATCGCAAGGGAACATTCTTTTACATTAAAAATCTGTAAAGAAATCGCCGTTCGAGAGCTACTACGAGGGGGGGTCAAAAAGTTCGCGGAACGGAGGGGAAGGGGGGTGAAATAAAATACTGTACTATTTTTCTTTTTCAATATATTCCCCCTTAAGTCGAATACATTTTTCAGATCTCTCTATTAACTTATTAATACCGTCGAAAAAAAATGATTTGTCTTTGTCCTCAAAATAGGCCGAAATCGCCGACTTGACTTCTTCATCATCGGAAAATTTCTTCCCCCGAAGCTCTTTTTTTAATTTGGGAAATAAAAAATAATCACAGGGGGCTAAGTCTGGACTATAGGGAGGATGGTTTAACATTTCGAAGCCACAGTGATGAAGGGCAGCCATCGCAACGCGGCTCTTGTGTACCGGTGCGTTGTCATGCAAAAGCAGCACACCCTTTGTCAACTTTCCCCGCCTTTTCTCCTTGATTGCTTCTTTTAATTGTCTTAGTAGATTAGCGTAGTATTCTCCCGTTA
The DNA here is from genome assembly GCA_943193695.1 of Acrobasis suavella. Classification (NCBI taxonomy): domain Eukaryota; kingdom Metazoa; phylum Arthropoda; class Insecta; order Lepidoptera; family Pyralidae; genus Acrobasis; species Acrobasis suavella. The sequence goes on from OW971950.1 coordinate 4,669,173, forward strand.
TAGAAACACCCTTATCTTTATAATCTATTAATAAAATACCCTCTGTATCCCAAAAAACAGTTGCCATGATTTTTCCAGCCGATTGTGACACCCTGTATTTCTTAGGGGGGGGCTGACCCTTTTTATGCCACTGCATAGACTCTTGCTTCGACTCAGGCTCATAATGATGAACCCAAGTTTCATCTGCAGTAACAAGTCTTGCAAAAATTCCTTCCTTGTCGGCGCTACAGAGGTCTAAAAACTCCTTTGAATACTCGACGCGCAGCTGTTTCTGTGGTGGTGTGAGCATTCTTGGCACCCATCTTGCGCTGACTTTTGACATCCCAAGATTGTCGTGTAGAATATTTAAAATGGTTGTAGGTGATACTCCAACCATTTCTGCAAGTTGTTTCTTCTTCAAACGAGTATCCTCCAGTATAAGATTCTCCACTTTTTCAACGATGTTTGAGGTGGTGGCCTCAATCGGCCGTCCTGAGCGAGGGTCGTCTTCAAGAGACTCTCTGCCTTGCTTGAAAAGGCTATTCCACTTGTACACCATGGTTTTCCCAGGGCAAGAGTCCCCGTATACTGATAACATTTCTTCCAAAATTTTCTGAGGTGGTTTTCCTTGCTTAGTGAGGAACTTTATGACGGCACGAAACTCGATTTTTTCCATGTTCAAGTTTTTCTTCCGGATTCACTTGTTTGATCGACGACAGGTCAAAGGTTATTGACACAATCAGGTTCAAACTTGGCATATATACTCACAAAGAGTTGCTCATTAGTTACTACCTGCGGCAGGTCCCCCACCCCCCGCTATCCCCTCCATTCCGCGAACTTTTTGACCCCCCCTCGTATGCCACAGACAGACACACAGAAAGACAAACTGATAGATATTAGCGTCAAACTAAAACAAAACTCTTTTTGACGACCTCCGTGGCGTAGTGGTAACCATGCTAGTCCGCCACTCAGAGGGTCCGGATTCGATTCCCGGTCAGGGCAAGTCGGAAAATGGCCTTTTTCAAATTAAAGTAACGTTGAGTTAGTATCCCATAACACAAGTCTCGAACTTACTTTGGGGCTAGCTCAATTAGTGTTATTTGTCCCTATACATTTATATATTTTGTTGAGGCTTAAAATATAAAATAAGACAGTTTTGTATGCACCGTGTTTCTCTCGGTTAGTATTCTTTCTTGTGGTGTTGTAGAAACGTGTGTAGCTTACAGGAACGGATGTTAGAGGCTGGCATTTTAAAGTTTTATTTGTTATTTGCATTTTAATACATTTCATGTTCAGAATAGTTGTTTGTAATTTGTACCAATACAAAGAACAACTCCGGAAGTGAGCCTCTGAACATAAAACAATAAAAGTATTATCTACAAACTTGTTTTAACTTTTAAATGTTGGGTTGGAAATTACTTGGAATAGATACCTGAATACTATTAAAGATACAAATATATACAATTGTAATTAATCTAAAAACATATTAAGTATATGTTATTTGATATAAATATTATAATTAAAACTTACAATTAAAATACTTTAATAAATTTAGTTATTACTAAAGGCAAGTAAAATAAAAAAAGCTAAATATGAAATACCTCCTCAAAAGCATCTGATACGTGTATATAGAGGCTAAGTAACCGCATCCGCTCGCCCGTTCGAGCCGCGGTGAACAACATCTGCGTGCCTCGTACCACGCAACGGCGAATGCGGGTGATAAGCGACGGCTGCCATACAGTTTGCAATAATTAAGCGACAGAATTATAATAAGGTGGGTGGACCATAGAAGGCCATGCTCCTTCGAAGGCCAATTATTAAAATTTCGTAGTTATTGCCATGTGATGACAAATTCCTTCAATTTACACAAACACCCATCGAACTGGAAATCACAGACGCGGCGGCGAATCTCTCGCGCTACTATTTTGGCAGTACGGTCCCTCGCTTCTTCGATATCGGAATCGACGACGTTAAAATAAGGTGGATGTACCATGGAAGGCCACTCTAACAAATAAACAGTTATTATTCGTTTCTTTACTGGATTAATGAAACTAACAAATATTTAAGTAATACTTTGTTTTATTACGTAACATATAAACTACTTTTTTAAATTACGGATTTAATTGTTATTTAGTAACTTTTAGTGTTAAATAACTGATTTATTATAATGGCCTTCTAAGGAGCCTTGTTTCTAGCAAGACTATTTGGAAGAGTTCAATGAAACATAAGTTCAATCAATATTGATTAAATCTACAATAAAAAGAATTGGTTTATATGTTACGTAATAAAACAAAGTATTACTTAAATATTTGTTAGTTTCATTTATACAGTAAATAACTGTTTATTTGTTAGCGTGGCCTTCCATGGTACACCCACCTTATTTATCAACTCTTGGCGGCCAGATGTTGTTTCTACACTCACCCAATTTCCCATGGTTCCTAAATATAATAGCTTTATATTATACGATATAAAGCTTTACCACCGACGATATAACGCCGATAAACTATGCCGATTAGGACATTAACATTATACAGCTCATAGATGCAAAGTAGTTAACCTCTTTACTATATTCAAAGACCGTCTAGGGAAATCTAATTTCAATCTTTTAATTTTCAACTATAAACCTTGTGGATTAAGATTTAAAGTTCGTTACGAGATTTCCGGGCAACAAAGTCGTTCAATTTTGCACTATGTTTGTATGCCATTATGGTTGGAAATTGAACGTTGCTTTTTCGTTCTAACTGGAAGTTAGTAGGTCATGTTTTCTTTGGCTTTTTATTATTAATAACTCGGCAGTCGTTTCTGCACTTTTGCTTTTGCACTTTTCTCAATAAGTATTAGAATTTTCTCTTTATTGCACACCTCTTAACTGGACCGTTGAGGTAGTGCTTTACTCTCAACATGTCAGGGTCAAGCATTTTTAATTCTTAGACTAGGTTTTAGCTAGCTCTGTGAGCTATAGGTAGACCTTGCAAGTCCTGTTTTTGAAAAATATTGTTAAAAGTTTGCAATTCCCATATTTTTACCATTTAAAAAAAATGTCGCACTTCAAAATTCTAAATAATTATCGAAAATAATACTACCTGCTCACAAATTTTCACGAGAATCAGTATAGAAATGCGACCTGTAGGTGAGAACAGCCCGAAATCTGGACATCCGGTCACTCAGAATTCGACCACACGACAAAATTTTATCGAAACTAAAACGGAGCGCTTCACTCCCTCGGTCAAAACCTTTAACCTGTCAACTAGTTTCAAGAGGATAGCGATCTTTTATTATAGGTACTATTATCGTTCAGTACTCTTTTTTGTATCCTTCTTATTTTAACAATAAACGGCAAACAAACCAATATACAACCATTTGTTTATTCGAAACAAAGCTATTGTAACCAGCGCATTCAATAAAGGTCTATTTCAATCTAAAATGCAATTAGTATCGGTAAAACGTCACTAAAATATTCAAAACCGGGGCCTGTGATCTGCATTTTAATTGTTTTCTCGACCGGAATGACTGCGGGCTGAAATATCGTGTAATGAAACTGCAGGGTCGACTTTTATGGATTTTTTACTGGGCTGGAAAAGGCCGACCTTCCTCACTTCATTCATTCGGCCTGCCTGTGGCAGTTGATATAAACAGAGGTTATAATTAAACTCATTTGTTGAAGTTGTAAAAACATTTTTGTAAACCGGCTTAAGATTTTTTTAGTTGCCTAATCTGAGGCATATCCTCACTTAATTCTGCCGTTGGGTCAACGATCATCCATCTAAGTGCGGACCACACCCGGGGTCGCTTATCACCTTAACTGCTGTCATGCAGATACAATTATTTTTAATTATTTGTCAGTTACAAGGTGACCCTTAATGACCCGCATGGCAGACAATATGTTAACATGCGAAAGCGCTAGTAATGCGTGTAATGGAACTGAAGGGTCGACTTTTATGGATTTTTTACTGGGCTGGAAAAGGAACGTAGTCCGACCTATATCCTATAGGTACCTATTGTACTAGCCAATCAAGCCAGGAGTGCTTGTTATACCCCTGTGGCCTAGTGGTCATCATGCCAGGCTGTCACACTGGAGGTCCCGGGTTCGATCCCCGGTCAGGTAAAGAAGGAAATTTTTTTTTCAGATTGACCGGGGTCTTGTATGTTTCTCCATATATGTATTTGATATAAAATATAGTTTCGTTGAGTTAGTATCCCATAACTCAAGTCTCGAACTTACCTTGAGGCTAGCTCAATCTGTGTGATTTGTCCATATATATGTCGTGGCCATATCGTAGATTTGATCACTTTATGAAATGATCGAACATTTCATGAAATGGTCGCATTTCATGAAACGGCCAACTTAATTTGACCAGATCATGAAATCGTCAACGTTTCACGATTTTGTCATCCACGTTTGGCCGGATCGTATAAACATACTGAAAAAAGCAAACAAAAACAAAAACTTGTGACAGAGCGCTATAGGTAGGTTAAGGTTGCGGCGTGGTGGCCCTTGGCCCACCCCAAGCCGCACAACATAAATGTTTAGTGTAAACTAAAAATATAACAATTTTACAATATAATCAACCATTTCATGAAGTGACACGGTAAATTCATGAAATGGTCCAAATTATTTGATTATATCGAGAAACAATTTCTTATCATTGATCCGCCCAATCCACATCACGATGTGGCCAGTAGCCAGTACAACATTTCATGAAATGCGACCATTTCATGAAATTCTCGATCATTTAATGAAGAGATTCAATTTACGATATGGATACGACATATATAATAAGTTTTTATTAAACATTCCCGGGTTCGATCCACGGTCAGGTCGAGAAGGATCTTCTTCAGATTGACCAGAGTCTTGGATGTTTATTCATATATTTATTTGATATAAAATATAGCAGAACTCAAGTCTCGAACTTACATTGAGGCTAGCTCAATTTATGTGATTTGTTGGTATATATTTATATAATAAGTTTTTATTAAACATTTTACAAGTTTGTTTTGGCGTGTGTTCTTCAGTGTAAGCTCCTCCTTGCTTAGGCAGGTACTTACGTAAAACCGTGGGTTCCGGTTGGCCACTTACACACACGAAAAACGAACAAGCGTGTGCCAGTGGCCAAGGACCAAAACCAGTACCAGTGCCAGATTTTTCAAGCTGCATCTGACATTTTTAGCTTTATGGCTGCTATGCAATGACAGCCCGGACGAATAGCTTGACCGGCACTACAATAGGGTGGTTTCCTGGGTCAAAAATATATATTATTTTATATAACTTTTCAAAGTGAAAGTGAAGTTTGACAAGGACGAATGACCTTTTCAATTTGTCCCTGCCAAATGTCCCTTTTGTCGCGACGAAGTTGAAACCTGCAGAAAACTTACCTAGTTGAGTCAAATACAACTTTTGACAAATAAGTACTAGTCTTTGTTTAGTGCCTCTAAGAAATCCCTTATCAGGAAGACAAACACGTAATCTGTGCGAGAAAGCTTTTATCCTAAAAGCGAAACTTGGAATGGAAAACTTACACGGTTGTAGGTTTCTTCTAAAGTTCCGATTTGGAAGTTTTAGCGGAAGTGATATCGTTTACTCCTTTGGGTTTGTCTTCTATTTGATGAATAGGACCTTTAATATATCTCAAATCCTTTGTTTTTTTCTAGCTGTTACAGCTCTCGAGACAAAAGCTCAACTTTTTATTTGTGTGAGTACACACAGATACCTAGTGTAGGTGAGACATCGGCTTGCGGCACAACATGGCCCACGCCGGTTAAAACTGGTTTTTGGAACTTGACCTGAGTCGCAGTACGACCCCCGCGGGTCATTGCTCTGCCGCGTACTTTCCGCCTTCACCGCCCACTAACATTAATTATAAATAATATTATAAAATTAATGGACCGAAATTCGTGTTTTTTTTAAATAATCAAAAAGGTTCATTTCTTTATAATAAAACATTGATTTTTTACGTTATTTTTTTAACTTTACTTTTGATGCTCACTCACACTAATGAATTTTTTATGTTACAAAATACAGTGCAACCTCGATATAACAAATCGGAGGGGAACAAGAAAATATTCGTAATATCAAGTAATTCGTTGAACTGAGGTTTGTTATGTTGAGGTTAGATTGGTCTAAAATTCGTTATAAAGAGGTAAAAGAATAGTTTTATTCACCTCAATATTACGTACTTATCTTGTTGTAGCGAACAACTTCTACTAATAAATGATAACACATTATTATCAAATTACATACTATATGTATTTGCTATGTATTTAAAAACAATTAGGTAGATAATAATTTTTTTTCTTACATTAATAATCAAAAACAATTAACAATGTGGTTATATAGTAGCTTAATCTCAATTTCTTCTGAAAACTTATCTTTAAATTTTAAAGTTGTAGCCAATGTACTTGCGGGAATCCCGAACTTATTAGCTATGTCTAATTTTTTCGTCATGGGATTTTGGTCAACATAATTAATGATGTTTCGCTTTTCTGCGACCGATAATGAACACCTTTTACGTTTCTGAGCCATTTTAACTTAAATCTTTAACAATAGTGTCGAGCAGAGGTGTTTACATTACTTTCCATCAAAACAACAATGATTACTTTACAAACAAAAGCGTGTCGAGACATGAATCACATTACATATAAGATTAAGAGTTATTATTATTGGTGGAAACTTTATATAAAGGTTTTGGGTTGGCAAAATTCGTTAATTAGAGGTATGAATACTTTTTCTTGATAGTTGAAAATTCATTATAAAGAGGTTGTACGCAAAGAATGTTCGCAATGTAAAGGTATATTTTATATTGACTCTTATGGACAATTCAAGGGGATTACGAAGAATTTGTTAAATCGAGGAAGTCGTTATATTGAGGTACGTTATATTAAGGTTGCACTGTATGTTTATTTCGGGGGGGGGAGGGGGAACTGGAGTCCAACCTCAAGTAGAGACAACAAATTGCGAAGATAATAAACCTCCGTAAGTTAAAAAACCTATGTAAGTAATTCTGGGACCAACGCAAAGTCAAAACAGGAGCAGAAGAATTAGAAGTAACCAGGAGATTAAAGATTTAGTGTCCAAACCTATATCGGTGAAACGAAAACAGCTAGGATTCGCTGGTTCAGACACGTAGAAAGAATGGGAGAGGATTGGGCATTGAAGAGAGCCTACTTGGGTCGGCCGACTGGCCGTCGACCTGTTGGTCGCCCCAGGTACAGATGGACCGACGAGGTGCAGAAAGTTTGCGTTACGACCCTATCTTTACTTCTAGAGCCATTACTTCACCAAATCAACCAAAAAGTTTGACCTGCACTCTCCACGCTGGCCAGACAGGTTGGAGAAGTCTCATTGATGTTTACAAGCTTCGTTGAGCGTGTATTTCCTAAGTCGCCTTCTACGACATTCACGGGAAGACTTGGAGTGATTCTATTCTGCTCTGCTGGAAACCGCGCTAACAGGACCGCGAAAATGGCGTCATCTAGTGTCGGAATCCAAGATCCAGTTTACCGCCACTGTAGTAAGTAAGTACTACATAATTACAGTGTCAGGTCTTTTTAGTCTGCACTGCAGATGCATGACCGTCTCTGTACCACCAAAGCCATACATGGCCAGAGCAGCCAGAGGAATTTGCCTACACTCTCAACGCTGGCCAGATGGGTTGGAGAAGACTCATTGATGTTTATAAGCTTTGTTTAGCTTGTATTTTCTATGTCGTCTACTACGACATCCACGGGAAGACTTGGAGTGGTTCTTTTGTACTCTAGTGGAAACCACACGGCCAGGGCCGGACCGTGAGTTTAAGGGCCCTGGGCTAATACTACTTAGGGGCCCACCTAATTACTTAAAGTGTAGGAAAAAAATAAGATAGTAAAATATTTGATTTATATTTTAATATATTATGCCTAAGTTTTTGTTAAGTACAATCGTAAATAAATTGACAAATTATAAAGCAACCTTTCTGCACTTTCCTTTGGCAAATTCTTTGATTTGCTCCTCACATTCTAGATTCTTAGTTATATTACTGGACAAAACAGATAAATGGTTAGTCGTGAGTTTAACATCGTCAAAAATGTCTTGACAAGAAAAGGTCGATTTCTTTTCGAGTTTCGACGGTTTTAGTTGCTTCTACAAGTATCGAACAGGGTTTTTGTTATATATTGTGTATGCCATCCTGAAATTATTACATGGTATTTAGAAAAATTTAAGGTGTTAACGTTAATCGCGTAAGAGTAGTAAAAACATATATTAAAATGTAAAATATGTAAGCAAAATCGTTATTAAAATATTAAGTTGTAATGTGTAATTTCTTTTAAAGCAGTTATCCACAACTCTAAAGAATTTTGAAAATATGTCGTACTTAAAAAATCGACGGGGAAATTCCCATTCCATTTGTCAGAGATACATACCGGGAGTTCAGGGTTGCTAAACCACGGCCATTCACATTCAATCTGGATCAAGATCAGCTATATTTCTCCAAAACTCTGCTTCATTCTATCTTACTAGGCATAAATTATTAAAAATACAAAATAAAAATAATAAATAATGGTACATACAAAAAATTCTAGCAAGATAGAAAGAGTCAGAGTCTGACAGACTTCGAGATTGAGCGAATGTGTAATGGCTGCCAAACATTTTAACTGACAGTTTGAAGTACCAACACCTGAACGTAGACTAGAATTAAATGAATTAAATGGGTTTAATCAATCGCAGGATTTGCAGGGCTGCAAACCTTCTCTCTTTTTAATTTAATAAAATTATAGATTTTTTTCCCATTATTGTCTATTTTTGACTTTCACTTGACTTAGCTGGGGATCCCTGAAATACTCGGGGCCCTGGGCTGAAGCCCAAAAAGCCATATGATAGATCCGGCCCTGCACATGGCGATACTACATAATATTAGTAAGTAAACTGTAGAATTACGATCGATAGTCAAACTACATGGTACAGGGTGCCGCCCAAAGCGCTCATACACTCAAATTAATTACGATTCCCTCGAAAATGAATCATTTTAAATTAATGAATATCACGTGTCGTAAAAACGTGGGTGCGTTGAACTTTGAGTGCAATTGCTGTTCGTTTTCACAAAACTTGTATGTAGATTAATTCATATTCTTTGGTATTATTTTATTACCATTAACAGGATACAACGTAGAAGGGTACCCGTCATATTAGATCAATATAGTATAATTAAATTAAAATACCAGACAAAAAACCAAAAAATGTTTCGACATTCCCATACAAATTGGCTGGGCAGCTGCCTACTTTTGTATGGAACAGCCAATTCTTTTTTTAGGTTTTTGACTCTTATTTCTATTTTTTTATATCTTAGTGATCTAGTTTAGCTCGTGGTTCGATTTATTGCGGTTACGGGTATGTCCCTTCCACGTTTTATGTACTCTGTGTCATAGAGTTCTTATGTTTTAATTTAAGAAGACGCAATAAGCTCGGGCCTCTAAATGCTGGGATTTCAAAATGTATAATGTGTAAATCGCCAAAACTATTGTCAGATTTTTCAAGCTGCCTTAAGTAATCTAACATAGCTTGACGACTACCATATTATGATTACAGCCGAGACCACCTGATTAACGTACCTTCCAAAGCACGAAATAACTCGAGATGTTTATATACTACCAGATTGGGTCTAAATGCGTTTTCCCACCGAGCCATCAGCTTCTTGTTAATGTTTAAGAAATCTAGACCTTCCTTCTGTCCGGTATCTTATCATTCCTTCTTTTCTTCTTGCTGTTTATCTTCTCGTATTTTTCCTGTGTTTTATTTCGAAAACAAATGTACAGTCGGAATATTACATATGTATGTAAGCCTCTACTTATAACTTGAATTTTCTCGTTAAGGGGCTACCGGAATTTTCCAGGGTCCAGTGCTGCCCCCATTTGAATTAAATCATTTAAAAGGAAACGGAGATATCATTTAAAATTTTGTCTTGATAAGACCCTAGATAACCCTCCAAACTATTTTTTTAACTATTGTTTACAGTTCAAAGTGAGAAAGTGAAGCTTTTCTACGCACAATTGCGAAAAACGGCCACTTTTGGCGTATGTGCGTAGAAAAGCTTCACGTTCTCACTTTAAACTGTAAACAGTAGCTCATAAAATAGTTTGAAGGGTTATCTAGAGCCTGGTCAAGATAAAAATTTGAATTATATCTCCGTTTCCTTGTTTCCTTTTAAATGATTTAATTCAAATGGGGGTAGCACTGGACCCCGGAAAATTCAGGTAGCCCCTTAATTAAAAATAATATTAACATGAAAATGTATATTCAGAAAAACTTAATTAAAATCTGTCTGAATATACATTTTCATGGTAAAATTATTTTGAGTTAAGGGGAAAATTCGAGGTATAGTTAGAGGCCTGGATACATATGTAATATTCCGACTGTACCTACACTACCTACCATCTTAATTCCTAATACTACATTCTAAAAGTTCCTCTGAGCCCAGATAACCAGATTAACCGGGTTTATTAGTTTAGGACCCGCAACCAGACATCTAACACGATCATTAACTGAAAAGAACTTGTAACAAAAGTACTCAGTGTACTCACCAGTGTATAGGGTCACCATCTGTTCGACTTTAACTAGACATGTTTGGCTTTTTTGGGTCGTTTTCGGCCATGTACCCGTGTAGTATACAATATGTAACAAAAACCTTTCCGATCCTTGTAGGAGCCACTCAGACCGTCAATATGAACAACTTTTCCTATAGGACCAATGCTTAAATTTCGGAAAAAATAGACATTTTCATACAAAAGTGTTTGGCCGGCCCGGCAATTTGTATGGAAATGCCATTTTTTTTTCGAGTTTATAGTTTTGGTCCTATAGGATTGTTAATATTGACGGTCAGAGTTGCTCCTACAAGGTTTGGACGGGGTTTTTGTTACATATTATATACTACACGGGTAGGGTTGTCATCTCATCAGGTCGGACATTTAGCCCTAAAAGCCGGACTTGGATATGGATATCAAAGTTTTGTGTAAGATAGTTTTGGCGAGGCCAAAGTGAATGGAGACATCAGCACTTGAAAGTCCTCGTGACCCCACTGACCCACTACAATGGAGACATCAGCACTTAAAAGTCCTCGTGACCGGGGGGAGGACAGTGGCTTATCCCCACCAGGGGTGGTGGGGATAAGCCACTAGTCCGTAGCGAAATAACCGAATAAGTTCGAGTAAGACTCGCGCACGAAGGGTTCCGTACCATTAAAAATCATGATTGTGGTAACGTGACTGCCTCTGTGGTGCAGTGATCAAGGCATTCGCCTTGTGATCCGGAGGTCGTGGGTTAGAATCCCACTGGGAAGCATACTTTGTGAAAAGTTGTTTCCAGTCTAGTTAGGGTATTGCGGGCTTGAATCACCTGATTATCCGAGAATAAAGATGATTTCGTGTTTCGGAAGGCACGTATAAACTGTGGGTCCCGAACGCCATTTAGCGTTTGCTCATCAAACCTATCCAAGGATTGGTTCTGGTCTACCCTTTGGGTTGCGGAGGCCAGATGGCAGTCGCTCTGGGTAAAAGCCAGTAACCCCGTCAAATCACCTTGGTTTGGTAAGCGGACGCTGGGCTCTGAAGCGTTACCGCTGAGGATGCAATCCGCTATTTTCCAACAAGTCAAATTAGATACTTTTTTCAAAACGTCAAAACGAACAGTTTCTACGGGATTGGTATGAAATACTGGGTAATGACGTCACAGTTTCTTGGAGTCAAATAGCGCTATTATGACCAGTTTTTCTGCACTAAAAAATCTAAAATCGCGTCAAAATGGATATGTTCAAAGACAAGTGACATTATTTTGCGACGTTTAATTTTTTTACCATAACAAAATAATTTAATTTCGACTTAGGAAAATACCCAATGGGGATGATGTGAGTGTATCAAATCTTACCTTTAAATTAGTGAAGAAATGTTGCGTTCTATGGACTACAGACAGTGGTGTGTGGTGATGAGCAGACCGCGCCCGCGGGGGAGGGGACTGCTGCGCGGGGGGAGCGCATGATAGCTCTGATGCTGACTTCGATAGCCTCCCGCTTAGTGCTTCCGACCGCTCTGGAACATAAACGTTTCAGCTGAGGAACTTATTTTGAAGTGTTTATTATGGAGGGAGAAGCGTGTGACAGCATTTCACTAACTGCTGCCGACCGCTTAAAAACTTTTTAGTTTTCGTAATGCTTTTGCCTTAAGCTGAGTAACATATTTTGAAGTGTATATTATGAAGGTAAGGCGAGAAGGGGATTGCTGATCGGGGGCAACGTGTGACAGTTGATGCAGAATTGGACAGCTTCTCACTATCTGCTGTCAACTACTACTTGTTTTTACAAGCTTTTATTTAGTTTCACCTTTCCCATTGTCTGCCTGTAATCAAATCTTGCAAGTTAAATTTGACTCTCTTTCCAGTTTCTGATTGAGCTGAAATTGCACACATATTTATATCGCGTGACATTGCAATATTATGATCAATGATAACATGGAGCTGATCTGATGATGGAGCTGGAAAGTAGCCATATGAACGCTGTAATGAAACGACGCAATCTCATTGAGTTTGAGCTTGGTATTACATTTGTCTTGATATAAGATATGTACTTAAGCCACGAAGCTTGTACAAAAAAATATATTTAACCTACCTGAATTTACCGGGGTCCAGTGCTGCCCCCATTTGAAATAAATCAATTGAAAGGAAACAGAGATTTCATAAAAAATGGTCTTGATCAGACCCTAGATTCAAACTATTTTATGAACTACTGTTTACAGTTTAAAGTGAGAACGTGAAGCTTTTCTTTGCACAATTGCGAAAAACGACCACTTTTGGCGTATGTGCGTAGAAAAGCTTCATGTTCTCACTTTAAACTGTAAACAGTAGTTCATAAAATGGTTTGAAGGGTTATCTAGGGGAACGTACCCATACTACGTAACCTATTTTGGGGGGAGGGGGGGGTCTTAAAAATACTACGATCAGTCACAGGAGTGTGGGGGGGTGGCTTAGATTTTTGTCACGTAGTCGATTTCACCGGGAGAAACGTCCTGTTTTTTGGACTATCTTTGAATCTGGCGCGCAATGTTGAGTGCTTCTTTAACTCACAGTTCATGGTGGCGCTGACGCTTGTATGTTTAAACGTCAGTTGATTGTAAACAGGCACTGTTTCACTGTTTGTCAGGCAGTTTGTAGTTTGGTGAAGTTGTCAAGCAAGTCGACGAGAGTTCATGCTTTACAATAATGTCACTGTACGATCGACTATACAAAGCGTTTATAAAATGTCAAAGTTTTTCTTCTTCATAATATTTAATTTAATATGTAATTAATTAATAATTTTAAGCATGCATGCAGTCTTTTGCAATAAACGGCGTGTTAATAAACACAAATATGAGTCAAATTATTATTATTTGTTACACTTTCTGCTTGCAAACTGATTAAAAATCATACTTGTCAATACTACGTAAAAACTTGAAGGGGGGGGGGGTCTTGGCATATCCTACGGCATATCCTATGGTTACCGAGGGGAGGGAGGGGTCAAAAAATTTAAAAAAATAGGTCACGTAGTATGGGTACGTTCCCTAGGGTCTGATCAAGGCAAAATTTTAAATGATGTCTGCGTTTCCTATTAAATGATTTATTTCAAATGGGGGCAGCACTGGACCCCGGAAAATTCAGGTAGCCCCTTAACTTGGTTCAGATGTTTTTTTTTCTGAAATAGATTCTATATTTCGAATTTTCTGCAAATATCTTAGAACCTTTGTGGAATTGTTTTGTCAAATTCAACTGATGGGAAATAAACACAGGCTCTAGACAGCTGTCGAAACGCAGACAAGATTAATTAGATCGTAAACGAAAGCTGTGGGAAGCAAAGCATGTGTTTTGTCTATTAATCATCACAAAGGAAAACTGTAATTACTTTTACTTTTTTTATATACGGACAAATCACACAGATTGAGCTAGCCCCAAAGTAAGTTCGAGACTTTTTTATGCGATAATAACTCGACGATGCTCTATTTTACTTATAATAAATACATGTACAATATGTAACAAAAACCATGTCCGATCCTTGTAGGAGCAACTCAGACCGTCAACATGAACAACTTTTCCTATGGGACCAATCCTTAAAATCAAGAAAAATCGACATTTTCATACAAAAGTGTTCGGCCGGCCTGGCAATTTGTATGAAAATGTAGATTTTTTTCTTTGAGTTTTAAACATTGGTCCCATAGGAAAAGTTATACATATTGATGGTCTGAATTGCTTCTATAAGGATCGGACAGGGTTTTCGTTACATATTGACATAAAAATTTGCTACATAGGCCAACAATATTTAAACATCGATAACCTCTTGTGTCAATATTGGCGGTGGATTTCCTATGTAAATTGAGAAAACTCGATTTCTGACGGGTCTCATAGATATATGCAAAGTCAATTGATTTCAGTCGAAACTTGCAATTTCACAAAATGATGGCAGGGGTTTTTACATTGTATATACATGTAAAATCAACAGACAATAAACCCATTGCTATATCACTACAGAAAGCTAAAATTGGGTATGTTTAAAGGATTCCATAAAGGCTTGTATACATGATCTGTAAGTCCTTGGTCTAAGGTAAGGAAATATTTGTGATATTTCCTTGTGCTCTTATAAGTGCTTACTCAAAACCAGCATGATGTTCATGCTTTATGTTGCAAGTTGCAATGCCTTATCAGGGAAGGTACATTTTATCTTTTTTTAAGAAATAGATACTATTACCTAATAAATGTGCAATTTTACAATGTGAATAGCATTAGCATGCAAATTGCTTAGCGATAGTTTTTAAGATAATAATGAATGTCCTGTACTTATTTATTTTGTGCAATAATTGGGTATTGTATTGGATTGTATTGTATTGTATTGTATTGTATGTTTGTCAACTCGTACGCAAGCACTGCATATTATAATGTATCATCATCGTATTTTTTATATGTATTTATTCATGAAAAAGCATAATAATAATATGACAAAGCCCTTCTGGCGAGTAAGCGACCAATACTGAGAAAATGAGTTTCTTCTCAGCAATGGTCGCTGCCAAGCGTATCGCGGTATCGGTAGCTTTTCTTAAAAATATATTTTAGTTTTAATATAAACTACACGTAATGTAAATTATTCTTATTGACGTGTCAAAGTGCCTGAAAAGGTCTAATTACTGAATAAACGTTTGAATTTTGAATTTTTGTTATATCTCATTAATTATTCATTTTATACAAAATTTAATGTATTCATACGTGGAAAAACGTAGCAGTTGTACAGAAGCCTACAGAAGTTGGGCGGCGCCCTGTCGCGTGAAGCTAGAAACACGCAATATCATTATTATCCCTGTTCATAATCATGTTACAGACAGCCCAACCAAATCCCAAAATGTTCTTTGCATTGCTTGACCTGTTTTCAATACCAGTACAGTTCAATTGTACAGGAAGATAAATAAATAAAATGTAGGGACAAATCACACGGATTGAGGTAGCCCCAAAGTAAGCTTAAACTTGTGTTGTGGCATACTAACCCAACAATACTATAGCTTATGATGTTACATTATATATTTTACATAGATCAACTCCTAAGAGGTAAATTTGGAAAAGACCGTTTTCCAACTTGCCCTGGCTGGGGGTCGAACCCAGAACCTCCGAATTGGCAGATAAGCGTGTTAACCATTACACCACGGAGATTGTCAAAAGTAGTTACGTCGGATACCTTAAGGCAGCTTGGAAAATCTTACATCAATGATGGCCGCTTACACATACGAAAATCAAACAAGCGGTAACACTATAATTTTAAATAATGATTTCTTAATGGTTTTATACAACGCGGAAGTACATACCCGGACATTTCTATACAAATTGCCCGGGTGGCTGGGCACTTTTGTATGGAAATGTCGATTTTTTTTAGTTTTTGGCTGGTATTTTAATATCTATATACTATAGCACTGAATAATAAAAATATAACATCACTATAGGGATCTAAAATAGCCCGTGGTTCGATTTATTACGGGTATGTCCCTCCCGTTGCATAATGTAAATAATTTTTTTTTTCTAGCAAACCTACTTGTGCAGTACTGACTACTGACATTGCAAACAAGCTTTTTGAGATAGGTACTGACTCACTTCGGTGCTTTTGTTTTTTTTTTTATTCTGAAGGACAAGAACCTATGTATGACAATATTTTTGTATAGATTCTTGTAAAAATTGACGAGTAATTTATCACACTAATCACACTAATATTATAAAGGCGAAAGTTTTTGAGTGCATGTGTCTGTATGTTTACCTCTTCACGCGCAGACGGCTGGACTAATTTTGATAATATTTGATATGCAGGAAGTTAACACCCTGGATTAGCAAATAGGCTGCTTTTTCCGCGGGTAACACCGCGGGGCGCAGCTAGTTTTAAATAAATGAGCATTTTAATTATATGAAACAGTAATACCTAATGAAAATTGCATGCCTTCCATTCCGTTCCTAAAATAAAGCTGCGTTCCTAAATTAATAAATAACATAATGCTGCGGTTATAAAGCTAACTTCGCCTACATTACGGTAATTGCTGGCATAATTTTAACGTCATTTCGTGAATTTAATCATATTTGCGTTGTCTGTGGTCAGCCAGGGTTAATTTGAGGGTGCGCTGTCGCATTATGTGCGTCATTTCATTGGACTCTAGGACATAGTTAGAGACAAATGTAAAAATACTTAAAGTTACCAAGATGTTTCTTTTTTATAAACAGTGTGTTAACTCCTAAATGTTGTGTTTTACTTAAAAGTAATTCCAATGAAAATACACTTAATAGTAGAAAATAGCGTTGACTTCGAAAAACAGTCACAATATCGATACGACTATCGATAGTATCGATACTATCGATAGTATCGGTTGTCAATAATTTGCAATACTATTGATGAAAGGTAAAACTATCAATAGAATCAATAGTATCTATACTGTCACTACTTTTTGTACGAAAAACTATCGATAGCTAAATTATATCGATATTCTTCACAGTGCTATCGAAAGTTTTTAATTGTGTGTGTGTGTGCAAATTACTATCGATAGTATCGATACTATAGATAGTCCTATCGATATTGTTACTGTTTTTCAAGGCCACGATAGTACTATTGCTTTCAACACTAGTAGAAAATACTAGATACATACATACTTATAAAAATACTAGTACGAATTTATCCCTAACGAGGCAGACAGAGTATTTTGGGTCTTGCAGTTCTAAGCAGACACAGCCCAGGGCCGCAAGACACAAAGGCCACATTCAGCGTGATGGTGGGCGAGAAGGTGGAAAAAAGAATTGCTACAGGCATTGCCTATTAACATGATTCACATATTTGCCTTTTCCTTCGATCGGCTTCTACAATCTGCGAATAGAAACAGCTGGTACATTCTTAGTTTTTTCTTTTCTCATAGACCAGCGTGGAAGTGAAGCGCGTTGGGTAAAGATTAAGCCAAGCGCAGGATCAAATGTTATGGCTAGGCGTAAGCTATGTACACAGGAAGGAAGGAAAAGAAGGAGATCACTATTTACAGTTTATTTATGTACACTTCACACTAGCACAAACAAATGTTATATATACAGAAGGTGAATGATGTTATCGGAGTTATGGATAAATGATGCTCTCCAAAAGTATTTACAATTCCCTATTAAAATTTATTTATTACAGGAAAATTTTAAAACAAAAAGCGAGAGCAAAAAATAGTTACTCGACTAGCCGCCGCACGTCAGGCGTGGCGACACCGTCTTCATAAAAACGGTTGATGGCCACGCATGCGCGTAGCGGTCTTTCATAAATGACAATATATTTATATACATGTAAAAGAATGTATGTCCGCTTGTATGTTGCGATTCATGAAAATTTACAATATTTACAACTTATTCATACAAAATATATGTACATACAAAATACAAGTATAAAAGGAGTGGCAGTGCAGGCCACATCACCCCCCTCCAGAGACCGTCAAGGGCGATAATAGATGCCTAGGAAACCGTACAACACGACCTGAACGTGTCCGTAGGATATCATTTCTTTGGGGTTCAGGGAGTGTATCGTGAGGTAATGACGGCATAACTGGGGTGTGTGTACGTGTGTTAGAATGTGATGGGGTGGCATGTGTGGTGTTTGTGTCACAAAGTATGTAGGCCGGCTTAATGCGGTCTATCGATACCGTAACCGAGTTACCACGAATTAATATATTGAAATTCTTGTCCCCTCTCTCTAACACTTCGTGAGGTCCAGAATATGCAGGAGTAAGAGACCCACGAACAGTGTCATCACGTATAAATACATGTGTAGCAGTTGCAAGGTCCTTGAAGATAAAAACCGATTGCTTGCCGTGTCGAGAAGCTGGTGTAGGTCTAATATTACCTACAAACGACCTAAGACGTGACAAGTAATCAGTTAAGTCAGTGGAATCTTCTTTACTAGGATGGAAAAATTCACCAGGGAGTCTCAAAGTTTCGCCATAGGTGAGTTCAGCTGTCGAAGACGAAAGATCTTCCTTAAAAGAGCTCCTGATACCTAGTAAAACTAGAGGAAGTGAATCGACCCAATTTGAGCTGGAATGACAGACAATCGCAGCTTTTAACTGCCGATGGAACCTCTCGATAAGGCCATTACAAGACGGATGGTAGGCCGTTGTACGTTTGTGTTGAAAGCCTACCAGATGAGAGAGACTTTTGAATAAGGCAGACTCAAATTGGCTACCCCTATCGGTGACAATACTTATAGGACAGCCAAACCTAGAAATCCAACTATGTAGTAAGGCCTTAGCAACGACTTCAACAGTGATTTCTTGGAGTGGTATTACCTCAGGCCATCGCGTGAATCTGTCAATAGCTGTGAGGCAGTACCTATAACCTTGGCATAAAGGAAGTGGGCCAATCAGATCTATGTGAATGTGGGCAAACCTTGCACTCGGAAGATGGAAAGAACCTAATGGAGATGAGACGTGTCGAGTGACCTTTGATCGCTGACAAGCAAGGCAACTTTTGGTCCATTCTCGGCAGTCTTTTCTGATTCCTGGCCACACATATCGATCCGTGACTAATTTTAGGGAAGCATTCACCCCTGGATGACTAAGGGAATGCAGACAGTCAAATACCTGCCGACGATATATCTTTGGGACGTAAGGTCTCACGTTCCCGTCTCTTTCTTTACAATATAAATCTACCCGAACATCTGGCAGCTTCATCTTCTTCAGACGCAATGACGTGGTGCTTTCAAGGAGAAGTCGCAGTTCAGGATCTGAAGTTTGAGCGTTCGCTAATTGATTCAGATCAACAGGCTGTACGATCTCTTCAATCCTCGAAAGGGTATCGGCCACGACGTTGTCCTTACCTGCTATGTGCCGGATGTCAGTCGTAAATTGGGATATAAAATCCAAGTGTCGAAACTGACGAGGTGAGCAGTTCTCTTTTCGTGAATGGAACGCGAATGATAGGGGTTTATGGTCGGTATATACTATGAAGTCTCTAGCTTCGACCATATGCCGGATGTATTTGATTGCTTCATAAATCGCTAGTAATTCGCGATCGTAGGGAGAATACTTCTTCTGCGCTGGACTCAGCTTTCTAGAGAAGAAAGCGAGAGGCTGCCATCCTTGGTCCTCCTTGAATTGCTGCAGCGCTGCTCCAATAGCGTTGTCGGACGCGTCTGTCACGACTGCAAGTTTGGCGTTGCAATCTGGGTGTGCAAGAAGGGCTGCCTGGCATATTTTCAGTTTGACCTTTCTTGCAGTTTTCAAAGGCTTCGCTCTCTATTGATGAAAAATACACAGGATGCGAGCCTTTTACAGAACCTTCTAAAAGTGCATTTAGGGGAGCTTGTTGGACAGCTGCACCAGGAATGAATCTTCGGTAGAAATTAATCATCCCTAGGAACCGACGAAGCTCGCGCACTGTTTTGGGCACAGGAAAGTCTTTTATAGCATCAACCTTTGCAGAGAGGGGCTTTGTACCTTCAGCTGAAATGAGATATCCTAGGAAAACTACCTCCGAGGCGCCAAAAACGCACTTCGAAAAGTTTATTACGATGCCATACTCTTGCAGCCTGGAAAACAGAGTGCGAAGGTGTTCTTTGTGCTCTTCTGGAGTCCTGGAGAAGACCAGAAAATCGTCTAGATAGGGAAAACAGAACTCCAGGTCCCGCACCATCTCATCCACAAAACGCTGAAAAGTTTGACCGGCGTTACGTAAACCAAAAGTCATGTACGTAAAATTCGTACAATCCGAACGGCGTTGAATTGGCTGTTTTGTGAATATCGTCTGCGTTAACTGGGATTTGATGATACGCCTTCGTCAGGTCGATAGTGGTGAAAATCTTGCATCCTGAAAGGCTGTGAGAGAAGTCCTGGATGTGGCGTATTGGATACCTGTCCGGAACAGTCCTCGCATTAAGCAGTCTATAGTCCCCGCAGGGACGCCAACCATTGTTCTTTTTAGGAACAAGATGAAGAGGAGAGGCCCAGGAAGAGTCTGAGGGTCTGGCTATGCCACTCTGCAGCATAGATGCAAACTCCTCTTTAGCTATTTTTAATTTGTCTGGGGCTAATCTTCGGGGTGTACAATAAACAGGCGGGTCGGGTGTAGTGCGTATGTGATGTACTGTATTGTGTTTAGGTGTGTGGTGTGTACCGTGTGGGCGTGTGATGTCAGGAAATTGTCGTAATATGTCAAGGTAATCGGACTCACCAGTTACGGATTTGACCGAAGAAATGATATCCGACGGTCGTGCAAGCGAAGCCACAGTCGACAGACTAGTGCTATTGTCGATTAGTCGCTGGTTCCTGCAATCTACCATCAAATTATAAAACGACAAAAAATCAACACCTAAAATCGGCTTTGTTACATCGGCAACAATAAATGACCAAGCAAAGTCACGACGCAAGTCTAGGTTTAATACCAAGTTTACGTGCCCGTAAGTTGCTATAGTCGTGCCGTTAGCCGCACACAAATCATAATCAGTACGAGCCCGGCGCTCTTTACAATAAATACGGGGAAATACACAAAGATCACTTCCCGTGTCTACCAAAAATTGCAATTTAGTCTTTTTGTCCGTCACAAACAAGCGACCACTATTGACGCAATCGTCGGCCGCCATTACCGATTGCTCGTTGCGTTTCCCGAACCAAAGTCACACGGCTTGATGCATTTATCCGCCTTATCACCAAACTTGGCATGATACCAACAATTTGGGTACTTCCTGTAGTTGGACTGGGATCTCGCTCTAGACCGGGAACGGCTGTGGTTGCGGTTGACTGATCGACGACGGCTGTCTCTTCCCGGCATCTGGTTAATTTTCGTTGTGAGGGCTGCGACTTGTTTAGTGAGCTCAGCGATCCGGTTTTCCACTGTCTCACTGCTCCTACTAGATGGGGTTTCTCTCGAAGTCGAAGCAACCTGACACGGTGAGACAACGTCATGAACACGGTCAGCTAACTCAGCTAGCTCATCCAGGCTTGCTCGCTGCTGGGAAGCTATGATTGTCTGGGTCCCAGATGGCAGTCGGCTCGTCCAAATTGTCCTAAGAAATTCCTCAGGAACCCCAGGGCCAGCCAAGTTCTGTAGGTAACGCAGGAATGCTGATGGTTTGCGATGTCCTAACTGCTCATGGTCCATAAGCTGTTTCAATTTCTTCTCACGAGATGCCGACAACCTCTTGATGAGCTCGGTCTTCAGTTTATCATATTTATTGGTCAACGGTGGGGAGGTGATGACGTCTTCAACCTCAGCGGCGTACTGTGCTGCCAGTTGCCCAATAGCATAGAAAAATTTGGTTCCGTCTGCGGTGATATTGGCCAGCTGAAATTGGCCTTCAAGCTGCGCGAACCAAAGGGCCGGTTTTTCGGCGTAAAAAGGAGGTACCTTTACGCCGACTCGAAATGTCTCCAGCGCCATTTTGCCTTTTTGGCTATCTCCGCTCTCCGAATCACTCATTTCTGTGTTCAATGTGGGTCACCAGTGAAGCGCGTTGGGTAAAGATTAAGCCAAGCGCAGGATCAAATGTTATGGCTAGGCGTAAGCTATGTACACAGGAAGGAAGGAAAAGAAGGAGATCACTATTTACAGTTTATTTATGTACACTTCACACTAGCACAAACAAATGTTATATATACAGAAGGTGAATGATGTTATCGGAGTTATGGATAAATGATGCTCTCCAAAAGTATTTACAATTCCCTATTAAAATTTATTTATTACAGGAAAATTTTAAAACAAAAAGCGAGAGCAAGAAATAGTTACTCGACTAGCCGCCGCACGTCAGGCGTGGCGACACCGTCTTCATAAAAACGGTTGATGGCCACGCATGCGCGTAGCGGTCTTTCATAAATGACAATATATTTATATACATGTAAAAGAATGTATGTCCGCTTGTATGTTGCGATTCATGAAAATTTACAATATTTACAACTTATTCATACAAAATATATGTACATACAAAATACAAGTATAAAAGGAGTGGCAGTGCAGGCCACATCACCCCCCTCCAGAGACCGTCAAGGGCGATAATAGATGCCTAGGAAACCGTACAACACGACCTGAACGTGTCCGTAGGATATCATTTCTTTGGGGTTCAGGGAGTGTATCGTGAGGTAATGACGGCATAACTGGGGTGTGTGTACGTGTGTTAGAATGTGATGGGGTGGCATGTGTGGTGTTTGTGTCACAAAGTATGTAGGCCGGCTTAATGCGGTCTATCGATACCGTAACCGAGTTACCACGAATTAATATATTGAAATTCTTGTCCCCTCTCTCTAACACTTCGTGAGGTCCAGAATATGCAGGAGTAAGAGACCCACGAACAGTGTCATCACGTATAAATACATGTGTAGCAGTTGCAAGGTCCTTGAAGATAAAAACCGATTGCTTGCCGTGTCGAGAAGCTGGTGTAGGTCTAATATTACCTACAAACGACCTAAGACGTGACAAGTAATCAGTTAAGTCAGTGGAATCTTCTTTACTAGGATGGAAAAATTCACCAGGGAGTCTCAAAGTTTCGCCATAGGTGAGTTCAGCTGTCGAAGACGAAAGATCTTCCTTAAAAGAGCTCCTGATACCTAGTAAAACTAGAGGAAGTGAATCGACCCAATTTGAGCTGGAATGACAGACAATCGCAGCTTTTAACTGCCGATGGAACCTCTCGATAAGGCCATTACAAGACGGATGGTAGGCCGTTGTACGTTTGTGTTGAAAGCCTACCAGATGAGAGAGACTTTTGAATAAGGCAGACTCAAATTGGCTACCCCTATCGGTGACAATACTTATAGGACAGCCAAACCTAGAAATCCAACTATGTAGTAAGGCCTTAGCAACGACTTCAACAGTGATTTCTTGGAGTGGTATTACCTCAGGCCATCGCGTGAATCTGTCAATAGCTGTGAGGCAGTACCTATAACCTTGGCATAAAGGAAGTGGGCCAATCAGATCTATGTGAATGTGGGCAAACCTTGCACTCGGAAGATGGAAAGAACCTAATGGAGATGAGACGTGTCGAGTGACCTTTGATCGCTGACAAGCAAGGCAACTTTTGGTCCATTCTCGGCAGTCTTTTCTGATTCCTGGCCACACATATCGATCCGTGACTAATTTTAGGGAAGCATTCACCCCTGGATGACTAAGGGAATGCAGACAGTCAAATACCTGCCGACGATATATCTTTGGGACGTAAGGTCTCACGTTCCCGTCTCTTTCTTTACAATATAAATCTACCCGAACATCTGGCAGCTTCATCTTCTTCAGACGCAATGACGTGGTGCTTTCAAGGAGAAGTCGCAGTTCAGGATCTGAAGTTTGAGCGTTCGCTAATTGATTCAGATCAACAGGCTGTACGATCTCTTCAATCCTCGAAAGGGTATCGGCCACGACGTTGTCCTTACCTGCTATGTGCCGGATGTCAGTCGTAAATTGGGATATAAAATCCAAGTGTCGAAACTGACGAGGTGAGCAGTTCTCTTTTCGTGAATGGAACGCGAATGATAGGGGTTTATGGTCGGTATATACTATGAAGTCTCTAGCTTCGACCATATGCCGGATGTATTTGATTGCTTCATAAATCGCTAGTAATTCGCGATCGTAGGGAGAATACTTCTTCTGCGCTGGACTCAGCTTTCTAGAGAAGAAAGCGAGAGGCTGCCATCCTTGGTCCTCCTTGAATTGCTGCAGCGCTGCTCCAATAGCGTTGTCGGACGCGTCTGTCACGACTGCAAGTTTGGCGTTGCAATCTGGGTGTGCAAGAAGGGCTGCCTGGCATATTTTCAGTTTGACCTTTCTTGCAGTTTTCAAAGGCTTCGCTCTCTATTGATGAAAAATACACAGGATGCGAGCCTTTTACAGAACCTTCTAAAAGTGCATTTAGGGGAGCTTGTTGGACAGCTGCACCAGGAATGAATCTTCGGTAGAAATTAATCATCCCTAGGAACCGACGAAGCTCGCGCACTGTTTTGGGCACAGGAAAGTCTTTTATAGCATCAACCTTTGCAGAGAGGGGCTTTGTACCTTCAGCTGAAATGAGATATCCTAGGAAAACTACCTCCGAGGCGCCAAAAACGCACTTCGAAAAGTTTATTACGATGCCATACTCTTGCAGCCTGGAAAACAGAGTGCGAAGGTGTTCTTTGTGCTCTTCTGGAGTCCTGGAGAAGACCAGAAAATCGTCTAGATAGGGAAAACAGAACTCCAGGTCCCGCACCATCTCATCCACAAAACGCTGAAAAGTTTGACCGGCGTTACGTAAACCAAAAGTCATGTACGTAAAATTCGTACAATCCGAACGGCGTTGAATTGGCTGTTTTGTGAATATCGTCTGCGTTAACTGGGATTTGATGATACGCCTTCGTCAGGTCGATAGTGGTGAAAATCTTGCATCCTGAAAGGCTGTGAGAGAAGTCCTGGATGTGGCGTATTGGATACCTGTCCGGAACAGTCCTCGCATTAAGCAGTCTATAGTCCCCGCAGGGACGCCAACCATTGTTCTTTTTAGGAACAAGATGAAGAGGAGAGGCCCAGGAAGAGTCTGAGGGTCTGGCTATGCCACTCTGCAGCATAGATGCAAACTCCTCTTTAGCTATTTTTAATTTGTCTGGGGCTAATCTTCGGGGTGTACAATAAACAGGCGGGTCGGGTGTAGTGCGTATGTGATGTACTGTATTGTGTTTAGGTGTGTGGTGTGTACCGTGTGGGCGTGTGATGTCAGGAAATTGTCGTAATATGTCAAGGTAATCGGACTCACCAGTTACGGATTTGACCGAAGAAATGATATCCGACGGTCGTGCAAGCGAAGCCACAGTCGACAGACTAGTGCTATTGTCGATTAGTCGCTGGTTCCTGCAATCTACCATCAAATTATAAAACGACAAAAAATCAACACCTAAAATCGGCTTTGTTACATCGGCAACAATAAATGACCAAGCAAAGTCACGACGCAAGTCTAGGTTTAATACCAAGTTTACGTGCCCGTAAGTTGCTATAGTCGTGCCGTTAGCCGCACACAAATCATAATCAGTACGAGCCCGGCGCTCTTTACAATAAATACGGGGAAATACACAAAGATCACTTCCCGTGTCTACCAAAAATTGCAATTTAGTCTTTTTGTCCGTCACAAACAAGCGACCACTATTGACGCAATCGTCGGCCGCCATTACCGATTGCTCGTTGCGTTTCCCGAACCAAAGTCACACGGCTTGATGCATTTATCCGCCTTATCACCAAACTTGGCATGATACCAACAATTTGGGTACTTCCTGTAGTTGGACTGGGATCTCGCTCTAGACCGGGAACGGCTGTGGTTGCGGTTGACTGATCGACGACGGCTGTCTCTTCCCGGCATCTGGTTAATTTTCGTTGTGAGGGCTGCGACTTGTTTAGTGAGCTCAGCGATCCGGTTTTCCACTGTCTCACTGCTCCTACTAGATGGGGTTTCTCTCGAAGTCGAAGCAACCTGACACGGTGAGACAACGTCATGAACACGGTCAGCTAACTCAGCTAGCTCATCCAGGCTTGCTCGCTGCTGGGAAGCTATGATTGTCTGGGTCCCAGATGGCAGTCGGCTCGTCCAAATTGTCCTAAGAAATTCCTCAGGAACCCCAGGGCCAGCCAAGTTCTGTAGGTAACGCAGGAATGCTGATGGTTTGCGATGTCCTAACTGCTCATGGTCCATAAGCTGTTTCAATTTCTTCTCACGAGATGCCGACAACCTCTTGATGAGCTCGGTCTTCAGTTTATCATATTTATTGGTCAACGGTGGGGAGGTGATGACGTCTTCAACCTCAGCGGCGTACTGTGCTGCCAGTTGCCCAATAGCATAGAAAAATTTGGTTCCGTCTGCGGTGATATTGGCCAGCTGAAATTGGCCTTCAAGCTGCGCGAACCAAAGGGCCGGTTTTTCGGCGTAAAAAGGAGGTACCTTTACGCCGACTCGAAATGTCTCCAGCGCCATTTTGCCTTTTTGGCTATCTCCGCTCTCCGAATCACTCATTTCTGTGTTCAATGTGGGTCACCAGTGAAGCGCGTTGGGTAAAGATTAAGCCAAGCGCAGGATCAAATGTTATGGCTAGGCGTAAGCTATGTACACAGGAAGGAAGGAAAAGAAGGAGATCACTATTTACAGTTTATTTATGTACACTTCACACTAGCACAAACAAATGTTATATATACAGAAGGTGAATGATGTTATCGGAGTTATGGATAAATGATGCTCTCCAAAAGTATTTACAATTCCCTATTAAAATTTATTTATTACAGGAAAATTTTAAAACAAAAAGCGAGAGCAAGAAATAGTTACTCGACTAGCCGCCGCACGTCAGGCGTGGCGACACCGTCTTCATAAAAACGGTTGATGGCCACGCATGCGCGTAGCGGTCTTTCATAAATGACAATATATTTATATACATGTAAAAGAATGTATGTCCGCTTGTATGTTGCGATTCATGAAAATTTACAATATTTACAACTTATTCATACAAAATATATGTACATACAAAATACAAGTATAAAAGGAGTGGCAGTGCAGGCCACAGAAGTATACATGGATATCTACTTACACACAGACATACAAAGGAAAACAGACCAAACATTGTACGCGTGGTAATTTTTCACTCGTAACTTCCTTTTGAACTGCCTAAATAATATACGTGGGGCGCACTATAAGTTTCCGGAATGAATATGAAAAAATACTATTAAAGGTACAAAATTAATTTATTGTTTTTCAAAATAATCTCCCTTGGCGTCTATGCACTTTTTCATTCGATGAAACCAGTTTTGAAAACTTTTGTGCCACTCCTCTGTGGTGACCTCTGAAACGTGTTTTTCATACTCCTCGACAGCCTCTTCTGGTGATGAAAATCGTTGACCGCGTAATTGGTTCTTAATTTTTGGGAACAGAAAAAAGTCACAAGGTGACAGGTCGGGACTGTATGCAGGATGACTCATGAGTTCTACATTTTTCGCCTTCAAAAAGTCGTTTGTCTGTCTGGCCGTGTGAGAACTAGCATTGTCGTGGTGCAGGATGATACGGCGTTTACGGTTATTTTTACGGAGTTCGTCAATAACTTCCGGCAAACAAATGGTCGTGTACCAGTCACTATTCACTGTACGACGATTCTCTAAAGCAACAGTAGCCACGTGTCCAGTTTTATTAAAAAAAGAAGCAATCATCCGCTTAGATGCACTTTTCACGCGCGCCACTTTGGTTGGTTTCGGCTTATCTTGAAAGACCCATACGCTCGATTGCTGCTTTGTTTTGGGATCGTAGCAATAAATCCATGTTTCGTCACCTGTTACTATGTCCCACACCAAATTTGACGCACCTTCGTTGAATCTGGTAAGCATGGCACTGCACCAAGTGACGCGGTCCGTTTTTTGAGCCTCGGTCAAGTTGTGTGGGATCCACCGCGAGCACAGCTTTCTCACACCCAAATGTTTGTGTAGGATTAATTGTATTTGACTCATGCCTATTTCTAAGGATGCGCGAATTTCATGGTAGGTCACATGCCTGTCTGTTTCAATCATACGGCGCACAGCATTGATGTTTTTGTTGGTCACAGCGGTGGACGGCCGACCATCGCGAGATTCGTCACTGAGATTGATACGACCACGCTTGAATTCTGCAAACCAGCTATAAACAGTTGTCTTGCATGGTGCTTCATTGCCAAAAGCTGTTTCAAGCCGAGCGATGCTCTGTTGAGCTGTCAAATTACACTTAAAATCGTAGAAAATCATACTACGAAAATTTTCCCGAGTTAAATCCATGTTGATGCAGACACACAATGTTTTAAATGGCGCCACAAGTTAAAAACAAAAGACAGTCAGATGAAACAAACTGCATTCTACAGCCAAAGAGTTCTATTTTCAAATGTTGCAATAAATTTTTAAATATTGTTTATGTAAGTGGCCAGTTCCGGAAACTTATAGTGCGCCCTATGTACCTACTTATAAACAGTTATTGAAGGTATTTGTATTCTAAGTAATATTTCACATTCATAATAAATAAATAAATATATAGACAAATTACACTGATTGAGCTAGTACAAAGTAAGTTTGAGACTTGTGTTATGGGATACTAACTCAACGATACTATATTTTATAACAAATACATATATAGATAAACATCCAAAACCCAGGACAATTTGAAAAAAGGCCATTTTCCAACTTGCCCTGACACCAGGGATCGAACCCGGGACCTCTGGGTGGCGGACTAGCAAAGTGACCACTACGCCACGGAGGTCGTCACGTCATAAAGAATATTACTTTACTATTTTTGTTTCAAATATTACCAATATGATAAAGAAAAGAAAAAAAAAACAAAACTGATGTAGCTTCTGTGTAAATTCATGCCACGCGGCATTCTTTGTACAGGTATTATGCAATAATGTTTAGTCTGCTTTCCTGTATATGTCTGTGAACTTACCTATACCTGTCCAGAAACTTGTCTATAATAAGTAGGTATATAAATAAATATGGTTTCTGTTAATAACATCTAACAATGCATTTGAACCTTTCCTCGTATAACCTTGTTTTAGTAGCCATTGTTACCCCCTGTTATTAACCGTGACGCGGCAACATTGTCCGGCAATCGTAAACACGCTGATGACATTGCGTGCACACTCACACGCGACAGGACGCCGCTGCCCACAAATTGTTATGTTGAAGTATGTCCCAAAATGGTTGCAGAAACGTGTAAGAGGCCAACGCTATGGTTCTTTCTAGCTCATAGCTTAACGACTCTCATCTTGCGATAACCATTCTCATGCCTTTCAACATCGAATACGAGTACCTCGTTCTTAACTCTCATCAATATTCAATTTTATTTTTCTTTTTTCTGAAATAAACGAGTGTTTCAAATGTTTTTAATTTATTTTCTCGTATGGTCTTGTTTTAACAACTATTCCTTTGCTATCTCGCTAACATTGTCCAACAATAATAGGCAAACATGCTGGTGACATTGCGCGCATACTTTCACGCGTTAGGTCGCCGTCCACAAATTGCTATGTGTACTGTACCGTTAAAAAGAACATGGCTGGTTTTGCTAACCTTACTTTAACTACCGTACTTTTCACAGGGGAATTAACGTGAACATGCTTACCTTTTTTATTTATTTTACACGGCGTACGACTAGAGAATTATTGTGAATATAGGTTAAACGCAACGTTATAATTTACATACAAGATCCCTGCTGGTTTCATAGGAAAAGTTGTATATAGTGATGGGCCAAGTTATGTAGGTACTCCTTTACGTAAAAGTCAGGTGTATATTTACACAAAGATATAGGAGGTATAAAAAAACTTTTTTTTGCTCTTTGGTACTTACTGTGCCCGTTGACTTCGCACTCTGTGAGAATTTCCGAATAAAAACTATCCTATATTCTTCTTTGGGTCTCAAACTATATTTACACCAATTTTCATCTAAATAGGTATAGTGGTTCAAGCGTGAAGCGGTAACAAACAAAGAAATATACAAACTCACTTTCTCATTTATAATATCATCAGTAAGTGCCTCGTAGTGGGGATACTTGAAATTTATTCTTTTAGAAATAAACTCGGATTTTGATATAAATTTTTTTAATGATTTTGAAAACTTACAATACAGGGCGTATCTATCGTTCACGTGAATTTTGAAAAAAAAATGAAGTGAAGCTAACTATAAAAATGACATTTAAGTTGTACGACTAGGTATAACACGATGATCTGCAACTCGTTGCTTCTTGAAAACCACTAGGCTTTGGCGCGAACATACTCACCCCGTTAAAGACCGTTCTTCAACCATCTAATCTTCATCGGCGAACAAGGGACACAGACAGACCAAGTCGCTTCGATAGCATCCAATGGTCGTTTTGAAATCTGCGACTTATGCAATTCCGTCCGATCAGGCAGACCTACAGCTTTTCTACTCGTCCAGTCCAGGTATTTAAACAGCGAGGGGCACTTTTATCTGTATCTTTATTTATTTATTCGGTCGGTATATCTGTCCGTATCGTGTATGTTCCTGAGACTTCATTATACTTATACCGCATAGCTTGTAAATCAATCATCATCATCATTAAGTCATTTTTGGTCGCGTCTGCAGGAGCACGACCCTCTCTGTACTGCTAAGGCCATTGAAAGGGTATCTTTTGGATAGGCATGCTTCATCCTGGTCTTCATCGTCGCTTTCCATCAGGTGAGATTGAGGACAAATGCCTAAACCAATAAATTGTAAAAAAAAAAAATATTAGCCTGAGTATACAGAGGATTAGACCTACACTCTCCACGTCGGCCAGACGGGTCGGAGAGGTCTCAACGACGTTCATACAATACAATAACTTTATTGCACCAAAAGACATTGACATATTTGGAATACTTATAAAATAAGGATAACATACTCGTATAATGGGGTACAAGAGGCGGCCTTATCGCCGAAGCAATCTCTTACAGGCAACCAAAAAGAGAAGAAACAAGGTGGAAGGGCCATCCCCGTAATAAATCGAATCATAGAATTAAAATAACAATAATTCATAACAATCACAAACTGTCAAAAACTGTAGCGCGACCGTCAGCGACAGTCGCCGATAGTCGCCAATAGGCGGCAACAGTGGCTGATGTCGCCGAAGGTCGCACGGCCATTTTCGATTATTTAAGGCATTGGAATGTGTCACGCGACCGTCAGCGACAGTCGCCATTAGGTGGCGACAGTGGCTGATAGTCGCCGAGGGTTGCGCGGCATTTTTTGACTGCTTAAGGCATATTGACATGTGTCACGCAATCGTCAGCGATAGTCGCCAAAAGGCGGCGACAGTGGCTAATAGTGGATAATAGTCGCTGACGGTCGCGCGACAGTTTTTGATAGTTTAACTCAAAGGTTCCCAAACTTATTTAGTCAAACGCCCACTTTAAAAAATCTGTTATTTTGTAGCGCCCCCCATTTTTTTCACCATAAAAACCTGAATCACATATTTGTCTTGCCTGTAGTTTAATTCAACCTATATTCTAAACGAGAGAGCAATAATAATACATACACCAGTACATTAGAGTATCTTTTATAAAAAATAACAATAATCAACATTGTTAATTTTAAATAAAAAAATAGCAATAATAATACAATTTTACAATAATAAAGAGTATTGGAAGTGGGGATCTCACCTGCGAAACTTTAAAACACGAAATTTTTTCAGTGTTTGATTCCTTTAACGATATAAATAGCGTTGTGAACGCATTAAAATAATAAATATTATTTACATTTTTAGTTTATATTTGTACAATAAAAAAGGATATAAATATGAACTAATAAATGGATGTTGTGTAGTAAGAGGATTTTAATTTCAGTGAAATTTAAAGATGAAATAGCTGAAGTTATAAATCACTCATTGCTTAAATCACATCAGAGCCCCCTATTCTGGGCCCGTTACCGCCCCCCTTAAAGCCTCCAGCGCCCACAAGGGGGCGTTATCGCCTACTTTGGGAAAGACTGGTTTAACTAACGGCGCGTTTGAACCATACCACTTGGATAGTTGGCAATCAACCACCGTATGTTTTAAAAGGAACTTTTTACCACGTACGACCGAACTGTGGAATCAACTTCCTGCAGCAGTGTTCCCGGACCGATACGACATTGAAACTGTCAAACAACGAGTCTATATCTTTCTGAAAGGCCGGCAACGCTTCTGTTACACCCCTGGTGTTGCAGTTGTCCATGGGCAGCGGTAATCACTTACCATCAGGTGATCCGCTTGTTCGTTGGCCGCCCGCGCAAACGTCGACACGAGTCGCGTTTCATAGTAACATAAAAAAAACTGCGTTACTATGAAACGCGACTTACGCGACTACTATCTAGTATTGTAATAATCAATTACAAGCGCGCGCGTCTGGACAGTACAGTTCATTCGCATGACTCTGCATCACCCTTAGTCATAAACCTCAGATTTTACAACATGTCACAAATGCTGATACATATCACGTCGTTCCTTTCTCAACAAAATGTCATAAACTAGTCCAAATAAGCGAAAGGGTTCAGCCAATAATGCAAATGTCCTACAGCGCTTTATCTTGTAAAAATAAGGGCTTTCTCAGTGACAGAGATAAGTGGATTACGGATGAGTCTGGAAAATTGTTTGTATTTTAATTAGTCTCTTTCTGGTTTTTGTTGAAAAGGACAAGGGCTTTCGGTTTTAGGTACTAGAACGATCATTTGTGTCAAGGTCGTCTTTTTCATATGGAAACTATTATAGTATATTAAAAAAGATGAATAAAATCAGTGAAGTCGTTCTCAATAATGGCGTGAAAAAGCAGGCATTTATCTTTATATGCATAGAATTATTATACAATGTCTTTTTTTTTTAGGATTCCGAGGTAAACAAGGAACCCCTATAGTTTCGCCATGTCTGTCAGTCTGTCCGTCCGCGGTTTTACTCTAAAACTATAAGTACTGCAAAGCTGTAATTTGGTATAGGTATATATTTTGATCATGCCAAAAAGTGATAAATAAAATATAGAAAAAAAAATATTTTAGTGTAGCTCCCACATAAGTAAGGTAAGAGTAATTTTTTTTCTCGAGTGAGAGAGAGTTTAAAAAATAAATTGTAAATTTTTGTTGGAGTATGAACATGTAAAAAAATTCACCACAGTACTATATATAACGAAGTTTAAAGGAAAACTATCAGAGCTAAGTAGGGTTTACAAATTAAAAAGTTATTGGCGACCAAATTATAAAATGTACTCGGAAAAGGAAAAGTTCATACAAAATTAGTTCTTAGATGTTTTTAGTGGCGTGAACTCGAAGTGAGCATTCGCAACTACGGAAGTCCTACACTTCGCGAGGCCCGGCACACACTTGGACAGTTTTACTTACTTAATACAAATATTTTAAGGGGCGATTCAGTCCATAATTTTGAACGAATTTTCCCAATAAATGTATATCGAAATACGAAAAAAAAAAAAGGTTAAAATAGGTCCACATACAAATCGAAGAAGTCGCGGATAACTTTTAATAAGGAAAATTAAAAAAAAAACTTATTTCGTTATTGTACATTTATTGGGAAAAGTTGTTAGCACAGATTTTAAACACTGGCCTTGTACTCGTAACATCATTACTATTTATTTCTTGAAGGTATAAAACTTTATGTAAATATGCAAACCATTTCAGCGAACTTACTATACCTGGTAATACACATAGTTTAGATCGAAATATAAACTCAGAGTACAAGCGGAAGTTAAATAAGTCAGGTGAGTGGGACAGGGTTCGATCCCCGAACCTTTCCATGGGTTTACACTCTGTATGCAAATGTCAGCCATGAAAGGAAATGTTTTTTCTTAGCTGTTAGAAACTTTTTCAATAAACACCCTATCCTAAAATGTAAGAGTCAAGAAATAATCATTAAAAAATATCCCGCTGTAGCACATAGGTAAAACATTTGCGTACAAAAAACGCTATAATAAATTAGAGTAATGGGTCCCGAAAAAAGGATGCAAGTAAATGGGTCTCAAAAAATGGGGAGGTATGGCTGCGCTCTCGGAAACAAATTACGTGTTCCATCAACGCAGAAGTGACAACTTTTTTTCAGACGTGTATTTCTAAGAGGAAACTATAATAATATAATTATTAATAAATTAGGAAGTATGTTTTTCTGATGGATAGTAGGTTAAAGACAAAACCTTGCAAAATGTTACTAAGTGCTTTTATTTATGAATTTAAATTAAAGGTAAACTACCAATCATATTAATTATATGCTTGGGTAAAAAAAAATACATGGTAGTAGGTAATATCAATCAAATCATTTATTTCAGGCAACGTAATATTGGCCCATAGAATAAATACTTAACACAAAGACAAGCATACATATCATTATTTAAAATTAAAACTACGTTATTAATATTTAGGTAGAGTAGAGAGTGCCATCTGAAATTATCATAGAATAAAGAGGAATTATAGAATTAATTTCTTACACCTCTTGCTCATAAGATAGACAATTACATTACATAGACATCCGTAGATACGGTAAATAACATCTGAAAAATGTAATCATATAAGTTTTTAAGAAAAGAAAAAATATATTTTGTTAAACAAGGTTTTATTCGACGACCTCCGTTGCGTAGTGGTCACCATGCTAGTCCGCCACCCAGAGGTCCCGGGTTCAATCCCCGGTCAGGGCAAGTTGGAAAATGGTCTTTTTCAAATTTTCCTGGGTCTTGGATGTTTATTTAGATATGTATATGTTATAAAATATAGTATCGTTGAGTTAGTATCCCATAACACAAGTCTCGAACTTACTTTGGGGCTAGCTCAATCAGTGTAATTTGTCCCTATATATTTATTTATTATTTATTTATATATTTATTGTTAGGTAGGCCAAAGTACTAAATTCCATACAAACGTAATAAGCCCAAAGTCGATGGCGTTGTATTACGGAGTTCCATCGACCACCTTCTATCTCCGTGATCAGACCCTAGACATTGTTTACCAAAGTACTTGTCAAAACAAATCAAACGAGTCCTAGTCAATGAGGTTGTGTTGTGACTGAGTTCTGTCGAATATCTCCCCTCCCCATCATCAGAACAGCTCATTGACTCCATAATATTGTATTGTCATCCGACTTACATAAGAATGCAAAATTTACCTTCAATCGGTTGAAGATATCATAATCATCATCAGGTCTCTTTAGTCTCCACTGCAGGAGCACGACCCTCTCATCAGAGAGGGTCACTGTACTACTAGAGCCTTGGCCAGAGCAGCCAGAGGATTTGGCCTACACTCTCCACGCTGGCCAGACAGGTTGGATCTCCATTGATGTTTGTAAGCTTTGTTTAGCTTGTGTTTCCTAAGTCGCCTTCTACGACATCCACGGGAAGACTTGGAGTGGTCCTATTCTATTCTGCCGGAAACCACACGGGAAGATAACTGGTTGAAAATTGAGTAGCAAGATTTGACAACATAAAATGAAATTGTAACGCAAGTAAAATTAAAACTTGTAAAAAGAAACTATAAACTAGAAGTAAAAATTCTTGATTATAAATTAGTAGTTCCAACAGAATAAGTATAGTTATTAGGTGATTAAGTATAGATACTCGTTTAAAATTCATGGTATTGGTATGCCGGTCTGGGTTTATGAATAGTTAATGGGTATATAGTGGATAATGTGACATGATAATGATAACATTACATATTCATGTTCATTTTGCTTTCCGTACTGTAGGGTATAGATATTAATTGCTCTGTTTTATTGTGGGTGTTTTACAAACTTTTATTTAGTTTCACCTGTCCCGTTGTCTGTCGGTCTGTCTGTCTGTAATCAAATCTTGCAAGTTAAATTTGACCCACTTTTCGATTTCCGATTGAGCTGAAATTTTGGACGCGTACGTATATCGCGTGACAATGCAATATTATGGTAACATGGAGCTTATCTGATGATGGAGCCGGAAGATGGCCATAGGAACTCTGTAATGAAACAACGCAACTTTGATTCATATTGAGGAGCACTTGTAAATTTTTAAGTTAATTGTTTTAGATAAAAGCTTATTTAAAAAAAATACTTTTTTTTACAATACGTAGATTGAATAATAGCCTCAATGGAAGCTTTTTATAAACAATTTGCTACTTTCTAACAACTCAAATCAGATACATACTTTTTCTACACGTCAAAAAACAAACATTTTCTTTAGGATTTGTATGAAATATAGACTAATGACATCGTAGTTTCTTGGAGTCAAATAGCGCTTTTAATATGCGTTTCTCCTATAATAAAAAAAATCTAATCACATTGAAAATGGATATGAGCGTGACAAGCGACATTATTTTGTCATGTTTTATTTTTTTCAGAGGCTTTTCACCTTTGGTTGGCTGTCTCGCTCGCACAATCAAACATTTCTAAAGATTATTAAAAAATGTGACTACTGACTGATAAACCTGTTAATATATTATATGTTAGATATTGTAGACATGTTTGTACGTTGTGTAGACATTGACTACATCGAAAATTAGGTCAAAAAATATAAAATTTTTGATAACCTTAATCTCGATACACACACGTAAAAAACATGTAACATAAACAATAAAAAACATGTCTACAATATCTAACATATTTAAAAAGTTTATGAAATACTTTTCTTCAAATGAGTCACATTTTTAATAATCTTTAAAAATGTTTAATTGCTGTAGCGAGACAGACAACCAAATGTGAAAAGTCTCTTAGCAATACAAAACAATTTATTGTTGACCCAGGAAAGTACCGAATTGTAAATAGAGATACCTGTCAAGAACTTTTTCTGTCTTATTATAAAACACCGACTAAGCAGAGTCACCCACACCCGTTGTCGTTTATCGGAAAAAGAAAATCATACAAAAAAGTTGCGTCCTAATAATAGTAACAAAAAAAAATGAAATTTAAAAATTTTCGAAATGGTGAAATGTTAAATTTAAAAAGTTTTCGAACCCCATAATTGCGCTATTTTGAAAATTTTTGAATATCTGAATCGGCAAAAAGATTCTAATAATTCTTGAACCTTCCCACAAAAATTCACGAGAATCGGTTGAGAAATGCGACCTATAATAGGCGAGAATAGCCGGAGAATAGGCTGACAGACGACCGGGCAGCCGAACAAAAGCATTTTTGGCCAATCTCGAAAATGAGACGCTTCACTTGCTCGGTCAATTACTAGCTTCCAACCATTTTCTGCCCATATCAAATTAAAATTTAGTGTTTTATAATAAGTTATTTTTTTCTTACCACGAGATAAAAAAATGTTTCAAAACCTCGTTCATCTATAAATCTGTTAAATGACTCCAATCACTCAAATTGTAAAATTCTTAAAGCTGCCATTAAATTTTGTGACAACTGAACCAATTTTATGGGTAATTTATATTGAATGATGCTCATAAAATCGGTTGGTTTGTTAATTACAGACGATCTTAAATAGTGTCATAAAGAATCAAAGAAGGACAACAGATAGATCACTGTAAACACTGATGCAATCAATTTCTTCTTCTTGACTTCTTTCTAATTTTTTTCTTTTTTTTTTCTTTATCCTAATTTGTCCCATTGTTGGACAAAGGTCTCTCCCATCTTCTTCCACTTATCTCTTTCTTGTGTTAGGCTCGACCATCTTTTTTGGAATGCGTCGAGATCGTCATGCCAGCGCTTTCTTAGCCTACCCGGGCGACGGTAACCATCTTTAGGCAACCTCTAATTTTATGTAAGAAAAAATGTCAGCTGTAGGTAAGTTACGAAAACATCGTACGGAACAAGAAGAAGGGTTTTACAACTAATATTCAGTAGTTCAGTCGCTGAGTAATAAACAAAGTTCAGTCAACATGGACTGAACAAATGCTAATAATATTACAGAGTACTGACTGTATGATTAAAATTTCTAGCTATATCAGCCTACAAAAGCTAAAAAAATATAATTGCCTTCCAGTGTCGCTATTAAAGAACAAGGGTTTCCCGGGGCGCGACAACAATTCCACAATCTAGGAACTTTTTTTATAATTTCTTCGGAATTTCACAATCAGCGGACATGCGATATGGCGTGTCGTTTCATTGTGTAATTGTATCGTTTTAGACGTTTCGAATTGTAAGTAGGTAAGTAAATGATCTGACATTAACAACTATGATGATAATATACAAAATTGACAATTATTACGCATATAACTACATATAAAACGTCTTTATTCCTAATGGCAGTGCTGTCAGATCAAAATTCTGATTGAGCGCTGAAACGATGCAAAAAGCGCTAGATTTCAAGAAAAATGCTCTTTTAAAAGCGCTAGATTTTGCGCTAAATAATTTTATTATAATCTAAAGTTTTTTCTACAATTAAATAAACACTACAAACCAAAATCAACCAAAACATCAAAAAAATAATTACTTAATTAAATTAAAATTGCTGAAATAGGACCAGATGTGCCATTTTTGAAATGCGGAGTCACCTAACTTAATGGTTTTTCTACACAAAAACCGTTCGTTTAGTAACTCCTCGTTTGAAAAATGGCACCACTGCTTCATTATCACTGTTTGTCTTACAATATCTTTCGGATGTTCCAATCTACGTCACAAGTTCACAACACTAGACATCGGCTGGTGGCTGATAATTAGAACAATATTGCTGTCATAAAGATCCAATTAACGGTAATACAAACTCAGTAGTATTTGATTAAATTCTATTAAAATCAAAATATTTGGAAAACACTCTAAAAATCTTTGGGCGCTAAACAAACCGAAAATAAGCGATCTAGCGCCCAAAGAACTAGATCTAGCGTCCAAAGTGCTGCGCTGGCAGCACTGCCTTATGGGGCAGACAGAGATTATTCATAAAAAAAAAATTAAGGTATATCTAATGCCTGAGGGTTAGCAAAATGTTAATTATCAGCATATTTACGATAAATGAGGGCGCCACTTCTGCTCAGAATTTACCTTAAAGACGAATGGAATGGAAAGGAACGAAATAAAAATGACAATTTTATTACTTTGAAAGGGTGACCAACTATAAAAGGATAACCTATTCCGTCCCTGTTTACTGGCATGAATAAAACATACTACCTAAAGACGGACCTGGTCCAATCTTTCTTTTTCTTCTGTAAACGTATCGGGCCTTATAAATTATTGTTGGTTTTTTTTTAGGCGGGAAGTCAAGGTTCGACTGGGGTTTGCTTTAAATTATTTTGCAAATTGATTCTCGTGGATTTTATGATAAGAAATTGGTGTAATTTTGTGTTATAAATGCTCATGAACAATATGTGAAATGTTTAAAGTGGACAGCAATAGTGCGGATGTAGTGATATTTATTTGCGGATTGTGGTGGGCGTCTTTAGGCGCCGTCCGCCACTCAATCGGCTATAAAAACCAGTGGACTCGAATAGATTTTCGCCAGAAGGTCCCTTGAAGCAATCAAAGGACCTACATAAACCTTTTTATTAAATTTGATTGTATAGTTAGGGCCTTTAGAGCCCTTCTTTATTCCTGACCCTAAGGTCAAGAATAAAGAAGGGCTCTAAAGGACTAGTGGATACTAGTTCTTTACTAGTGGATACTTTTAGTAGAGCCGTAAAATAAAAATAAAAAAAAATACAAATTATTGTTAAGGGGCTACCTGAATTTTCCGGGGCCCAGTGCTGCCCTCATTTGAAATAAATCTATTGAAAGAAAACAGATATTTCATTTAAAATTTTGTCTTGATCAGACCCTAGATAACCTTTCAAACTATTTTATGAACTATTGTTTACAATTTAAAGTGAGAACGTGAAGCTTTTCTACACACAATTGCGAAAAACGGCCACTTTTGGCGTATGTGCGTAAAAAAACTTCATGTTCTCACTTCAAACAGTAAACAGTAGTTCATAAAATAGTTGGAAGGGCTATCTATGGTCTGATCAAGACAACATTTTAAATGATATCTCTGTTTTCTTTCAAATGAATTATTTTAAATGGGGGCAGCACTGGGCCCCGGAAAATTCAGGTAGCCCCTTAACAATAATTTGTATTTTTTTATTTTTATTTTACGGCTCTACTAAAAGTATCCACTAGTAAAGAACTAGTATCCACTAGTCCTTTAGAGCCCTTCTTTATTCCTGACCCTAAACCTAACTATACAATCAAATTTAATAAAAAGGTTTATGTAGGTCCTTGGATTGCTTCAAGGGAGCTTCTGGCGAAAATCTATTCGAGTCCACTGGTTTTC
Source organism: Acrobasis suavella (assembly GCA_943193695.1). Classification (NCBI taxonomy): domain Eukaryota; kingdom Metazoa; phylum Arthropoda; class Insecta; order Lepidoptera; family Pyralidae; genus Acrobasis; species Acrobasis suavella. The sequence continues at coordinate 4,709,289 of OW971950.1, forward strand.
ATATTCAGAAAAACGACGTATTAAACTAAACGACATAACTGCTGAAAATTGGCAGAATGGGTGCAAATTTCGAGGAAAACCATTGATGTATTTTTTTACAAGCTCCAAGATAAACTAGCAACCTATCACAATTTTGATTCCCGTTTTCTCGCGATCATTAATATGCTAAACGTATCATTTGGGATTTACAGCCGTATACTTTTTACTTTAAAATGACATTTCTACAAAATCAATGACACACTTTGTTTACACAATTTTTTTTTTTATTATAATATTTCGTTTTCATTTTTAACCGACTTCCAAAAAAAGGAGGAGGTTACCAATTTGTCGCCATCCTTATTTTTTTTATGTATTCACCTATTATTCAAAGACGCCTGGACCGATATAAAAAGTTCTTTTTTGTTTGAAAGGGTATACTTTCCAAGTGGTACCATGGAAATTTTACCAAAATCGGTTGTGTAGTTTGGGGAGAAGTCGGTTTTTAGTTTTGAAAAATTATAAAGTAAAAGCAAGATTATATTAGTCCTTAAAATTAAACCATTTCACCCTGAGTTAGGTAACATCAGACAAAAATTAAACGGCCGATAATTTATGAATATTGCGAAAATTGGTCTTCACGTTTTATAGCGATCACTAAGGTACTGATGAAACCCATGGATCATGTCCGATCCATCACCGTCTATAGGCCAGGAGTGGCGACGGGATAATGGATAATTTATTTGAATTATGAAGAGTATTTATACAAAACATTATACAGTGTTGTATTGAATCTACACGTCCAGTTAGTACGTGATGTGCTAAATTAAGAAAATTATTTGCTTATTAATAAATATATATCCTAGTTCACATCACGTACGACCATAAAGATGCTGTCATACATTTCAAATAATTTCAAATCTTCGAACAAATGTCTAACAATTGCTAATATTTTTCCTGTCCTGAGGGGTTACTCCATAAAATAATACGTTAGTCGTACGATAGTGACATTCTATTTCTATGTCAAACCAAGTTAGATATGTTAATGCTCAATGTTGCTTGACACTGAAACGCGCATACGCAATAACGTCCGTCTTGCGTACCGCTTTTGGAGTAACCCACCGATTGCAGCTATTGAAAATGAAAATTTGCTTATAAGAAAAGGGCCACTCCATCACTTACTGTCGATGTCTTAATAGGCGAACAAGCAGTTGTGCAAATTTACCGTCTGCCGCTTGACGTCAACCCCTTTTGAGAATACAGTTGTAGCACAACTGGTTCGGGCTTAGACGTTTAGTAACGTCAACTTACTAAAGCTTGGACTAGAGCTAAGGAAACGATGTTCGTTTATACATCGACGAATTCTGTGGCGTAGTGGTCACCATACTAGTCCGCCACCCAGAGGTCCTGGGTTCGATCCCCGGTCAGGGCAAGTTGGAAAATGGCCTTTTTCAAATTGTCCTGGGTCATGGATGTTTATCTATAAAAAGTCAAAAAGTCAAAAATCATTTATTTATCTTTGGATATTTATATCACTTGATAATTGTCATTTCTTTTTCTTTCAATTTCTTAATAGTTAGTTGTTGACGTCAGAACATTTACTTACAACTAAGTTTACTGCCGCCTCCAAAGCGCAAAGTACAGAAGAAGCGGTAACAAACTGTACTGCAGCATTTTCTCCAAAAACGTCAACCTTACAATTATACTGATATTAAAATTAGATATGTGGACTGAGAATACATTGCTATGTCATAATTATTAATTAAAAATGTCAAATTTGAAATTAATGTCAATTTGTATAAAATTCATGTACTGATTGTACTTAAATTATGTCATTTGTGAGTGTACAAATATAAACCTTTAAAAGGGACCCGTGCCAAGCTCAAGCCAGACGTTTTTGTCTTTAAGATAATCATCGGTTCCATAATAAGCCTTCTCACAAAGTACTTTCTTTACATAAACTTTAAATTTTCTATCTGGCATATCAAGGACCGATTCTGACAATTTATTATTAAACTTTATACAGTTTACCTTAAACGATGTACTGACTGTTTTCAGCCTATAATACGGGGTAACTAAAAAATTTATGTTACGTAAGTTTCTACCCGTAATATCACCTGTTTTATTAAATAGGGCAATATTTTTCCTCACATACATTATATTTTCAAATATGTACTGGGATGGTACAGTGAGTATATCAATTTTCTTAAAAAAATCTCTTAGGGAGTCTCTCGATCCTAAATCATAAATAAAACGAATTGCCCTTTTCTGTAAAATAAAAATAGTCTGTATATCAGCAGCACTCCCCCAGAGCAGAATCCCGTAGGACATCAGACTATGAAAGTAACTAAAGTAAACTAGTCTAGCAGTTGCTACATCTGTCAATTGTCTGATTCTTCTAATAGCGTAAGCCGCTGAGCTCAGCCTATTAGCAAGTTTAGAAATATGGACATCCCACTGAAGTTTTGAATCTACTGTGATTCCCAAGAAAGTAGTATTATCAACGAGATCTAAGTTATGACCGTCTAGTAGCACATCAACATTGGCCTGCCTCACGTTAGGAAGACTGAATCTAATGCATTGGGTCTTGTTTGCATTCAACAGAAGGTTATTGGCAGAGAACCAATTAGAAATGGCCGATAATGAGTCATTCACCGCAGTAGCATCTTCGCTATGACGGTCTATTTCAAAAATAAGAGACGTGTCATCGGCGTACAACACAATACCAGCCTGTTTTTCAACCGCGTAAGGCAAATCATTGACGTACACTAAGAAGAGGAACGGTCCTAGGATAGAACCTTGAGGTACACCCATTTTGACAAGTGATCCGTTTGACTTTATGCCATTTATATCAACAGTCTGAAGCCTATCCGTTAAATATGATTGAATGAGTTTTATAGATTTATCGTCAAAACCGTACTGACGGAATTTGAGCAAAAGTGTCGGGTGATCTACGCAGTCAAATGCTTTTGAGAGATCGCAGAAAGAACCGATTGCATCATGCTTGTTTTCCCATGCGTTGTATATATGTGTTTATTATAAAAAATAGTATCGTTGAGTTAGTATGCCATAATACAAGTTTCGAACTTACTTTGGGGCTAGCTCAATCATGTTATTTGTCCCTATTATTTGTCCCTATTTAAGATATCGTTTGTTATTTTTCAAGCGTTTATTTAACTTGCCATGTATTTTGTATGTATACAGGGTACTTTAAAAACACCAAAAACCTTTTTGGAGTAACATCAGTTCATAATAGTCAACTACTTTTCATTAAAACAATTATCACAAAACGAAACAAAATTTGAACGTTTCATACTGAAATAACTGAGTAAGTCAGATGACAATACAGTATTATGGAGGCAGTGAGCTGTTCTGATGACGGAGCCGGGAGATATTCGACGAAAATCAGTTATAAAACAACATAACCTCATTGAGTAGGACTCGTTTATTTGTATTGACGAGCACTTTATGGTAGACGATCCATGATCAGACCCTAGGCCTGATCACGGAGACGGAAGGTGGTCGATGGAGCTCAGTAATGAAACGGCGCAACTCCATCGAGTTTGTGCTTATTTCATTTGTCTTAATAAGTACTTTAGCCTCATAATAAAAGCTTACATATATGTAATCTTTTCAAAAAACTTATTCAGGAATGGATTATGTAAACTGATCAGCCGGATATCCGAGAAGGCTTTTACGCAAAATTGGATATTATGCTCCAGCAACTTTATTTGATCCGAACAGAAAATACACAAAAAGGTATTTTAATATTTCTGGTTTATGAGCGTTTCATCTTGTTTATGAAAACAAGCAGCGTTTTAGCGTTTTGTGCCTTTTGAATTTCCTTCGAGAATTAAATAGGGAGAACTTGCAGTTGGTGAATTCTTTGTTTCTTTGAAATTTAATATCTTTTCCTTTTCTTTTTAGATCATCTTATTTAAAAGCTCGCCCCAATCTTCGGTTTCCACTCACAATCAAAATAAGTACTTTATATAATTAGTTAATTTATTCTTTAAACATACATTTTTTTAATTTTATTTACCAGTTGATGTACACGGAAAATGTAAACAGAAAAACATTTAACATAAAATTTGTACAAAGGTACTACTTATCTCAAAAGAGATCTCTTTCAGTAGGCCTGTTTGTTTGTTTATTTTTCGTGTGTGTAAGTAGCCAACACTGGTGTCAAAATTTTCAGGATTTTTTGGCTTGTGAGAGAGTGTTTTTCGCCATAACTGTTGTCAAAATGACAAACCAGATACACCTATAGAATCTTTGGCAATAATCACAGCAGGGAATCTTTGGCAATAATACTGATTGGCTGTAAAAAAAGGAAAAGAACTCCTCTTTGCTGATGCGTAAATGCAAATGGCTTGTCAACTAAATTATAAAAAAAAGTGTTGTAGATGGTTTTAATTAAAAATATAGACAATTTAAGAAGGTAATTTGAATAAAAAGAATCCAAGTGTTAGGTATCAGAACTTTTTGCATAATTTTAACCTTTACACAACAATCGAAGTTTACATTTTTCCAATGAACAAAATAAAAAAAAACAATGACAACTCTCATCTATCAATGTCACTTGTTTAAATTTCTTTCCTTATGTTGGTTGTTGTCGTTGACATATATTGCTGTACGAAAACTTCATCGTGACGTCACTTCCTTAAATAAGCTTGACCTTGCTTGAAAATTCAGGTCGTTGGGATTTTTGCAAATATCTACATAAGACCTTATTTTAAATCTGATTATAGAAAGCATTATCTTGAGGCTAGTCCTCGAAAAGGTTTGCGAATTAGATTAATTTTAAATTACTTGACAAGCGAATTGCACGTCAATTTACCGGTTGAAATAACAATTTACTACAATATTCACGGCACACTGCGTCACTACCCCTCCCCCTCTCGTAATCCCTGAGGCACCATTATCCCGTGACATCAGTATTGTTTTTCCTACTTATGGGTAGGGTTATTGGAAATCTCGTTACAGGAAAATGCACCTTATTGCTTGAAGGATAATCCCTGTCTGTTTAGGTTTGTTCTCCTTGTAACTTTTCTTTGCTAATGATTACTACAAGAATAGAAATAATGGTGTCATCTAAGTGCTAATTTATCTGTTGGTATATTTAGGATCAGTCGAACCCCCTCAGCATGGGACCATTAATAAATCCAGATAAAGTTTATATCGCGTGACTAACTAATGTCATTCCGCTCGTTATTATTACGTAGAGCGAGATAGTGATAGATGATAGCGCTCGATAAATGCTGCCGCCGGTGCCATATTACTTTTAGTGCAGCCTGTATTGGTCGGTGAATTATAAATAATAATGACAGACTAATACTTGGTTTTATTTCAGACGAGTACATAACACAATGAATGAATGAAAATTTCTTTATTGCATCAATACAGAAGAAATTGACGTAAAAAGGAAGTTTTAGAATTTAAAATGCATAAGTACGATGAGCGGTCTTATCGCTTAGAGCGATCTCTTCCAGAAAACTGATGGATGAAGAGGAATGGTGGCACCTCAGAAATAATGGTGTTGCAAAGTAAACTATAAGTTAAATTAATAGGTAGCTAAAGTTAGGATCAGAGAACAATATTACTTAGGACTGACGTGACGACATATTGTCTAGTTATGTGTTATCATAATAGTGACGTGACATTGCTCATAACAAAGCTCCTGGGCGGCGCGGCGGCACTTCAATTAAAAGCTTATAATATAAGAAACGCTGATTTTTAAAACGTACCTACTAGACTTAATGCCCGTGGTAATGTAATTCTTTTTCTAAAACATACAATATACATCTACATACTTTTGTAACTAGCATAAAAAAGAAACTAAAATTCTAGGATTGAATCCCTCGATACAAAAGTAACACACCTTTTCCCCCAGTTCAATAGCGATCTTAAAAATATTTTTCGCAGTTCTGTCACTTTCGTTCTACCGTTTGTCGACGACGTGTCCCGAGTTTTCTCTAATGGCAGGTCCTTTCAGAACAAATTACATTATGTTGAGGGCGCTTTATGTAACGTACTTATTTTAACTTGTTTAGCCACATTTGTTACTATTTTGATAAATATAGATTACTACGTCTTTATACCTAATGGTGCAGATAAAACCCAGGGCCATTAGTCCCAACATAAGTTACATTTAGCGTTAAGATGAAAAAAAATAATCAAAAAATAATTGCTTGCTATATAGCCGCATCGCATATGATTCAAATTCTGGTCCATTGCCTCGATCGACTTTTACGACGACGCGGGAAAATACTCGTAAGCAGCTGCTATATTCTTCTTAAGGCGACCCTTCCCGGCCGCTCTGTTTTCAACGCGAGCAAAGCTTGGTGTTTCATCCAGGGCAATGCTAGAAAAAGAGGCAAACCAAAAAGCGAGAGATAGCGCCTAAGGGCATGGTTTGCATTCAATTAAATGAAATTATTATTATTATTAACTATCCATTGAACGAATATTAACTACTCATGGGGTGCGGAAATTTTATAAAACTTGTTCCAGATGATACGTGTTTATCAGTAAGCCTTACAAATATGTGAAATAAATGTTTTGTATTTAAAATTTTCATTACATTTGCAAGGTTTGTAACGAAATATTTTCTTTACTTTTATGAGTACTTAATGAAATGTCGAAGTTCAGCTAAAATTTGTGCAAAAAGCAGATTTTTGGAGGCTTATACTGACTTTGTTTTTCTAAATTTCAATTTTTTATATCCATAGAAACCTAGAAATAGCGCCTGTGAGTTCAGAAATTTTCAAGAAAGATCAGATACAAAGCCATAATCACGTACGAGCGTTTGTATAAAAAGTAAGACAGGAAGGCCGCTCTTAAATCTAATATTTGCAAACACACGGGTGCATATAACTTTATGACTACATGTTAGATGCCTTTAGACAACTTTAAAAGTCGAAAACCTGTAGTACATACTCGAAAGGAATAAAACATACAACTACATTCTGTGAAATTATTTTCAGCAATTTGGCATTCAGATTCATAATTTCTATGGAATAAAACGAGCATTTCGCCTTTCAATATTTACAAACAGAACCTTCCAAGTTAAGCCCTCAATAAAAACAGATGATTGATTGAATGAAGGGCGCTTGAGTCGCCGAAATGAGTCGACCTTTTGTCTTCAAATACATCTTGAGATGTAGAAGCTATTTTTAACCGACTTCCAAAAAAGGAGGAGGTTATCAATTCGTCGCGATCCTTTATTTTTTTTTAAGTATGTTCACCGATTATTCAGAGACGCCTGGACAGATTTAAAAAATTCTTTTTTTGTTTGAAAGTGTATACTTTCCAGGTGGTACATGGAAATTTTGTCAAAATCGGTTGTGTAGTTTGGGGAAGAAGTCGGTTTTTAGTTTTGAAAAATTATTACAATGAAATAAAACGAGCCATTTTGCCTTTCAATATTTACAATCATAACCTTCCAAGTTAAGTTAAGCCCTCAATAAAAACAGACGATTGATTGAATGAAGGGAGCTTGAGCCGAGATGAGTCGACATTTTGTCTTCAAATCCATCTTGAGATGAAGAAGCTATTTTAAGGATTTAGTTCCACCATAAACATCAACTGTTTCACTTTGAAATAGTGGACTAAGGTTAGCCTTCAATATACAATGTGGAAGGGACATACCCGTAATAAGTAGAACCACGGGCTATACTAGATCACTATAGAAAATTTTAAAAAAATCGACATTCCTATATAAATTGCCCGGGTGGCTACACACTTTTGTATGGTTTATTTTATTACATGCCGATTTTTTTATTGTTATTTGACTGTTATTTTAATTTCAATACTATTTATAGTGATAGAGTATAGCCCGTGGTTCGATTTATTACGGGTATGTCCCTTCCACGTTTTATATGATGTACTTATCTTCCTATGTTTTTCCATACACATGTAATATAGATTTTATTTTTAACTAGTTTTCCACATCAAGATATGTACTTAAAAGAAAATACAAGGGTGTAAAAGTTGAATATCGATGGTAAAAAAATAAATGACAGAGGTTATCAAAGAGAATTCAAATACCAGAACTATATTTTCTTACAAGTTCACATTATATATTTACTGTGAAAAGTCAGTTATATACATACCTTCTAGACATACGCCATTTCTTTAAAATCACAAAATTATGCCGAAATCGGGCATTGGGCCCCGTGGTCCAGTGGTCAAGGCGTTCGCCTTGTGACCCGGAGGTTATGGGTTCGATTCTCACTGGGAAGCATACTTTGTGAAAAGTTGTTTCCAGTCTGGATAGGATATTGCAGTCTTGAATCACCTGATTATCCGAAAAGAAAGATGATTCCGTGTTTCGGAAGGCACGTAAAACTGTGGGTCCCGAACGCCACCTAGCGTTTGACCATCAAACTATCCAAGGATTGGTTCCTGGTTTGCCCTTTGGATTGTGGAGGTCAGACGGCAGTCGCTCTGTGTAAAAACCAGTAACCTCGTCAAATCTCCTTGGTTAAGTAGCGGACCCCGGGCTCTGAAGCGTTACTGCTGAGGATGCAACCGGGAATACGCTCGGATGATGATGATACATACCTTCTAGACATACGCCATTTCTTTAAAATCACAAAATTATGCCGAAATCGGGCATTTTGTTCAGGTTCAACATGTATAGGTAGTATATGAAGTTTTTTTTTTAATTTCTACCACTCAAGATACATACTGCTGTGGCGTGTTAAAGTTTTATTTACCTATAAATTAACAATTACTAATCGCCATTTCAGACTAAAATGGCAGCGGCAGAACAGAATGGAAAGAACCAACTTAACTTAGCTACACCAAATTTATAACTACAAACATAACTTTTCGGCGATGTGTTATTTATAAATCATAAGCTTGTGAAATATTTAAGCCTGCTTGTCTCTTTATAGAAATAAATAATAATAATATAAGAAACTTAGCAAAACGTACACAATGTTGCAGTTTGTAAAGGCATGTCGCGGTAACACATAGCAGAGCACTTTTGATGTAAAACCATAATTTCACCTTGTACGTTAGTCCTAAGGGTCTGGACGCGTTTCGTGCGTCGGCTAGTTTTTGTAAATTAGTAAATAAGTCGCGATTCGTGCGTCGTCGATGCGTACCCATAGATTTACTAAGTGGTAAGACATGGCGTCATATTAAACTAGTATTAAGTAATTTCATATTGACTTGTTAGGCATTTAATTATTATTATAATATAATGATTTACTCTTTATCTATTTGCTTTACAATTTAAAAATGAAATGAACTTTTATTTTTATATGTCATGTCTGAATACTTAGTTAATCTATGGATTTAAATCAACGCACGAATCGCGACTAACTTTCTTGTCTACAAATATTTTTTTGTCTACAAAAAAAAAACCGACTTCACCCCCAAACTACACAACCGATTTTGATAAAATTTCCATGGTACCACCTGGAAAGTATACAATTTCAAAAAAAAAGATGTTTTTAAATCGGTCTAGGCGTCTTTGAATAATCGGTGAACATACATAAAAAAATAAAGGATCGCGACGAATTGATAACCTCCTCCTTTTTTGGAAGTCGGTTAAAAATAGCCGACGCACGAAACGCGTCCAGACCGTCCTAAGAACCAAAATGAGATGTGAAATGATGGTGCAAGTTTAGACAAGACCGGCCTGTCAATAGCATGACAGATTCAATCTAAAGCCTTCATCGACAACAGATGATTGATCAGACGCCATAAGTGACGACCTTTCGTCCTCAAACCCCGAGTTCGGGGTTATTGTAAAAGTTTGAGGGTGCGATAACTGGTTCAACGAGTTAGCACAAAATAAGAGTCACTAGTAAAACGAACAAGTTTTCCGAGTGATAGGTACAGTCAGCAAAAGAGATACCTGACCAGGCCCTTTATCTATATCTTGAATTTTCTCTGTAACTGACAATAATATTAACATGAAAATGTATATTCTGAAAGATTTTAATTATACATTTTCATTTAAAGAGAAAATTCAAGTTATAGATAGAGGGCCTGGTCAGATATCTATTTTGCTGATTGTACTTGAGCAATCAAGCGTTTATATGTACGAATTATTTTTGACAATAACTTGTACATACATACAAACAATCACGTCTTTATACCTAACGGGGCAGACAGGGCACTTTGAGTCTTGCAGCTCTTGTCAACAACTTGTACAGTCAAGTGCAAAAGTCCATTCATAGTTGTTAAGAATATATCGATTTGGAATCGGTGCAGTGTTTCACAACCCTAGCGGTGGGTTATAAGCGCGAGCGCGCCCTAGCGAGTGATCGCCGCGACGCGCCATCTTTCGGTCTGTATTCGATCGCCTCTCGGAAAGTGGCAGTTTGGCTCAGCGGCGGACGCTGTCATCGCGATGAACGCGACTAATTATTAATTGATTTGAACCGTGAAGGGTTATAAAGTATTGTTGATTGCTTGTTAACACCGATAATAAAGTATTGTTGATTGCTTGTTAACACCGATATTCATGCATGATCAGTTTCGAATGATAACACGCGACGGTCGCGAAAGAAACAATTGTTGACTATTTGTGTTAAAATCAGTGCCGGATTATATTGCATCGCGTCAATCGCATAAAATTATAACCTCAATCAGACATGGACTCTAGTGTATTAAAAGTGAACTAATTACACAAAATATTGTTTTCAAACTTATAACTCATACCACAAATTGATCTACTTGGACAATTGTATGTAATGAATTAGTGACGAATTATGTAAATTGTTGATGAAATATGTGTGTGTGAACTACCAACAGAGAAGTGGATTTCTCCAGACAATTGGTGAAATGTGTATTCTTGGGGTAATTGGTGGCGGAAGGTTTAGGCTTCAAATCCGCTCAAGACCTTCACAAAGAATTGGACGTAAGGTGTTCACCCAAATGACTATAAGTGTTAGATTTAAGTAATTTCACTTTACCTTAGGTTAGGTAATTATTATTATGTTGGTAGGCTTTTCAGCCACGGGTCCATGGGGACCCGGTCCTTTGAGGCGTTCATGGGGCCAAAGCCAACATGAAGAGGCCTTTTAGTACCTTTTTATCTAAAAAGTGAGATGGCTGCATCTATGGAGGTCTATCCCTTAATGTACCATTGAGATGCACTAACGGACAGTCCTCCACAGCTGCCAAACTATTGCCAGGGAGGGATTTACTTGGTTTGGGCTTTATGGATGGGATGTTAGTGGACCGGATAACTGGGTTATGGAGTGAGATACGGACATCTACCTAATAATCTCTCACAACAATTTTAGCTTGGTAGATGGTGACTCGCTGCTCGTTGGCTACACTGCCTGTGGGCACCCTTACTAGCCACGAAACTGCGGCCAGGGCGCAACACAATGTGAGCAGCTGAGGGTGTCGAGAGGTGCGGCTCCGGTTTCACCATCACGGGGCTTACCCCCGAGAGCGGGTTTCCCCGTTATTACGCCATTACGTGCAATACACTTCCACCCTGGAGCGTATGTTGTGCTCTTGCGACTCCACTCTGGCCGGCCAGTTAAGGCAAGACAGAGGCGGGGGTTGTGTAACTGTGTGTATGTGTGTGTATAAGCGCATGTGTGTATGGTCCCCCTGGAGGTAGGGTACGTGGTGTCGCCACTCACCGTCAGCTCGCCACAAGCTGCCCTGCGTTGACTGACTGCACTGGGAATCCAGCGGGCGATGGGGTCGTCACGTCCCGACGCCTTTATTATTATTGTCGGTTGTATGAATGCATGGTCACCGAATATTGTTGTACAAGCACTACAGGAATGACTCCGTGGCTAGTGTCTTGTAATTAATAATTCTTTAATGGGCCCAGCACTTGAACTCTGGTAGACGAGACTAAATCTTCTCTGCAATCGAATGTTTATTTTATCATACAATAGTTGAAAATGTTTTATCGCAATTTCTTGGCTTTCACAAAATTAACTCACACAAATTATTTGTGCAAAGATTCAAAGATTCAAATGTAATAATTAGACCTTTACAGGCACTTTTAAACGTCAATAAGTATAATTTATGTTACGTGTAAAGAATATTAATTTATTTTAAAAGAAAAGCTAGCGCTTCGTAACGACCACTGCTGAGAAGAAACCCCGAAAGAGACTCATAAAATGGTGCTAGTGAATTATGTGCAAGACAAGAAATAGCGATATAATTATTTTTACTACGAATGAAGTTTTGCACTCGACCGGACTCTTTGATTAAATCTTCTTGTTGTTCTTGAATTATAAGACCTGTTCAGATAATAGATTTAAATTCGTCCTCAGTGATTCAATTATGTTGTTTCCCAAGCGGTAAAGGTCTTTAAAACAGTGAGTACACATAATCTTAAACACAAAGAAGTGCCATTTTTGAAACGTGGGGTCACTTAAACGAATGCTTTTTCCTTACAAAAAACCGTTCGTTTAGAGACTACTGTTACAAACACTGCGTGACACATCCTGCCGGCTTAGACGCTACAAGAGTTTCATCTAATACTTTAATACCTCTAGTACTTTTAGTACTTTCGTCCAAAATTTTGCTTATATCGGCACCACCAGTAGGATGATTGGTACAGACCTTGGGCCTTAGGTCCTGTTACATTTGTTATAAAGTTTAACCCGTTCACAACCGCCGATACCAGACACAATAGTAAAACAATGGACGTGTATTTTTATAAAAGCAGTCGGGTCTTTCGAGGTTAATAAATAACGGGCCAAGTGCGATTCGGACTCTTGCACGAAGGGTTCCGTACTATTATATATAAAAAATCACGTTTGTTGTACGGAAGCCCTTTCTAAATATTTACTTTACTCTGTTTATAGTATGTGTTGTTATAGCTGCAACTATCTAGCTACCATGGTTTATAAGCTACCGCCTGGTGACAGACAGACAGATGGACGGACAGTTTAGTCTTAGTAATAAGGTCCCGTTTTTACCCTTTGTGTACGGAACCCTAAAAAACAGTTCACCACGCTGTTATTAAACCGATGTATAATCCATTTGTTTAGGTATTTAAAAGAATGTAAACAATCTTGACATGTATTTTTATTGAAAAATACACTTTATAAATCAATACCTAATTTGAAAATTTCAAATAATTTATGTAATTTATAATTTATAAAATAAATAATTTGTAATTTGCGAATGTATTAATTTATAAAGTGTATATTTCATTGAAAGGACATGTCAAGATTGTTACATTCTTTGAAATACCTAAACAAACACACTATACCTTTTGCCAATCAATTCAATCGGTTCTTTGAAAGACAATTTGCACACAATTTGAATGAATGAACCGTAGAAGATAATTTTTTAAAACTAAAAACCGACTTCATACTACACAACCGATTCTGATAAAATTCCTATGGTACCACTTGACAAGTATACCCTTTTAAACAGAAAACGAATTTTCCAAATCGGTCCAGGCGACTTCAAATAATCGGTGAAATAAATAAAAATAAAAAACTTGAGAGGTGTCAAGGGACACCCGGATGGAACGAAGTAAAATATAAATATAAATTCTCAATTACATTCAAACTCTTTTCTGCGTTCTAAAATCAAGTTTTTATTATCTTTATAAATTTGAATGAACAAAAAGTGTCGTTAAAACTTTTTGTTTTATTTTTTTCCGTCTAGCTCTCTTTCGCAACGCGCGATAAGGAACTTCGTTCCAAAAATAAAGATAGCGAAGAATTGAGAACCTCCTCCTTTTCGGAAGTCGGTTAAAAACTAAGGTAATTGCAACTCCGGATTACACATTAAATTAAACGAGCGAGCTAGTAAAGGTCCCATCACATTAGTTCTCCCGAGCTTCCCGCCTACTGCCCAAGCTTTATACTGTGAAGCTCCATTTGGGCCTAATTACATCTTCTAGTTTCACCTGACACTCCACCTGAATTTGCATTTTTTAGGCAGATAAATCAGATTTATTCCAAATTTTTTCAAGGTTATCTGTGCCGGACGAGGGATGGGAGATTCAAGACTTTTTATTCTTTTTTTTTTATTCCTTTGGTTTAGTGCAGGCTCAGAACATGCCCCGTTTTGAGGACAGGTTTGCTTTTTTAAATGTAATACGTGCATGTTTTTTTTTTTTCGTGGTCAACACTGGTGTCTAATTTTTCAGGCTGCTTAAAGGCATCTGATATAACTTGATGACTGCCTTACAACGATGACAGTCGAGACCAACGGCTTAACGTGTCTTCCAGAGCATGGAGGATTTGAAGGAATTATTTTTGTCAATTGTCACACATCCAAGTGTGAACCACGTCCGGTGCCACTTAACGTGCGAAAGCGCTAGTTATGCATACAACGTGCATACATCCGATGGGCCGTCTTTTCAACATTTTTTTTTATTCAATAATGAATATCTTCTTTCTGTTGGTAAAAGTATTACTTCCCTATCTACATTTATTTATAAGGTGTATATTTTTATAATACTTCAATAAATATATATAAAACAATATTTTTGAAGAGTACACACAGAAGGTAGAAATTAAACTTTAATTAATAAACAAAGAAATAAAATTATTTATTACTAAATAATGAAATACAGGCACCTCAAACATATTATGTAATAAGTTATTTTTAAGATATATGTTTTTATAACACACAAGGTAAAAATAAAACTTTATGTAAACAAAATAACAAATAATTACAAAATGGCACCTTAAACATATGTAAATATTTGTAGAAGGTAAAAATTTGTGACAACGAACGGGTGATACGTGAAACGAAACAGATAACTAATAATAAATCAATCAGTATGCCATGCCACCTGTATAGTTAATGGATCGATAAACCATTCAACAGATACTTGTAAGTATCATCAATTGACAGAAGTTTAATAGCCCTGCTGTCATTAGTGTCACGCATACTGACAAGAGCTACGCTATACATGCATTGATACGTGCTATCTACTTATAGATGTGAAGCATGGGGTATACTCTATAAAACAATAAGTTAGTCGTACTATAGTCACGTCATATTTCTATGTCAAACAAAATTAGACTTTAACATCATATCATTCATTAATATTAAGCAACATTACTGATCAATTTTGCTTGACACTGAAACGCGGATACGTAGATATGTCTGTCTTGCGTACTGCTTTTGGAGTATCCCCCTGGTTACTCACATTAAGGCTTATTGGGCTTGTTATCATTTCTAGTGATAACTAGCGGCTGGAAACGGCTATTTTTATTTAATGAATTTCACATGATTAAGATTTTGTTTTTTGTAGTTTTTTATATATATAATTTTTTATATATATATTATATATATATAATTTAACTTAGACTGTACTAACTCTATACATTGTACTACTTATTTATTTATATTGGGTGTTTACCTTTAATAAAGAAATTTATTATTATTATTATTATTATTTTCTTCTGATTTATTTTACCACTAGCTGCGCCCCGCGGTGTTACCTGCGGTATATATAAAAAGTAGCCTATGTGTTAATCCAGAGAGTTAGCTTCCTGCATACTAAATTTTTATCAAAATTGGCCCAGCCGTTTGCGCGTGAAGAAGTAACAAACATTCACACTCACAAACTTTCACGTTTGTGATATTAGTGTGATGTGATGTGATAGAATACATTAAACATTAACACACAATGACATTAGCATCTTTATTAAGTGTTAAAAACTAAAAAATTCTCAAACAAAATGTGATACAGCGGTGGAAAAGGACTATTTGAATTAATTTTTTTGTGATAGATGTTTTAGAAATAGGTATTTATATTTGTAGGTATAAACGAATTAAATTAGTAGGTATAAACTGAGTCTTCGGTTTTAATTAAAAAGAAACTAAAATAGCAGAACATAATAAGTGCTACTGTATAACAAAAATAAGAATTAAACAATAAAAAATTTAATAAAAATAGTTCTTTTCTTCGATGCCCAAGTCGGGTGTCTACCCAGTATCAAGCGGCTGGTTATTCATATCTAGCCGCTGGTTTCGATAAGTACCCGCTTACAAGCCTCTGGTGTAGGTACAACTAAATACTTACTATTAAGCCCGGTTTACATATCACTTGTCAGTTTAAACTTGTGTCTTGTCAATTATCTAACCCAGGCTTTACTAAGGCATGCCACTAAGTAGCAATAGCAGACCATCCATAACTTTTTAACTCCGCCCTTCTCCTTGTCACAGTTGGTTCACAAGGAAAATGGGGGAGTGGCCCCTAACTCCTAGTGTGACGTCACAGAGACAGATTTTTCATTTAATTAAATAAAACAACGAGTGATGCTACTAAAGATTTATCTGATAAAGCTGAAAGTATTTTGGCACGCGGCCCGCGGCAATTGCCGCGCGGCACGTGCAGTTGCCGCTGCCGCCTGCCGCTCATCTTCATAGTGTACTTTAAAGCGTAACTACTATTTGACATTACAAATAGCAACAGTTATAAAGGTGAACGCCCTTTAATTGCAGCCAACACGCCATCTGCCGTGCTGCACAGTACTTACCACCAGTACTGGGTAATAGCGATTGTAACCACTTATATTTCTTGTGAGGAGACAATTAATTCAGTAGCAAGTTTTAAGCCGACTTCGAAAACAGGAGGTTACCAATTCGTTTGTATTTTTTAACCAACTTTCACAAACGAGGAGGTTATCAATTCGCCGTGATCGCGCTGCACATTAGTCAAAAGTGGCCATTTTTCGTTAATCTGCGTTGAAAAGCTTCATTTTCTCACTTTAAATTGTAAACAGTAGTTCATTGAATAAAATAGTTTGAAGCGTTATCTAGGGTCAAGACAAAATTTTTTATGATATCTCCGTTTTCTTTCAAATAATTTATTTCAAATGGGAGCACTGGACCCCTTGAAATTCAGGTAGGTAGCCCCTAAAGGGGATACCTGAACTACTGTTTACAGTTTAAAGTGAAAACGTGAAGCTTTTCTACGCACATACGCCAAAAGTGGCCGTTTTTCGCAATTGTGCGTAGAAAAGCTTCACGTTTTCACTTTCAACTGTTAACAATAGTTTGAACGGTTATCCAGGGCCTGGTCAAAACACAATTTTAAATGATATCTCCATTTCTTTTCAAATATTTTTTTTCATATGGGGGCAGCACTGGACCCCGGAAAATTCAGGTAAAAGCTGACAGGATTACTACTACAGATTTTGTACTACAGAAATAAAATAAAGCTTTGAAAATTGCTGCCTCAAAATTAGTTCACCCGTTAGAATTTTTCCACATGTAGGTTTTTGAAAGACTAAGCTGAATTGATTTGTACGACTGAAAAACCAATCTTAAGTATTACAAGGACGGTAAACCTCGCGAATTATGTAAATCCTACGTTTTAATTTGGTGTTCACTGTTTGAGACAGGCGTCTAGTGAAAACAGCAACAAATTTATTTCAATGAGGGAAGAAATGAGCCTTCTATTATTCCGGCTCAAGCAAAATTAACCGGCCAAGTGCGAGTCGGTCTCTCGCACGAAGGGTTCCGTACCATTATCGTGCCGCGCCCCACTTAAGAACGAACTAATGGATACTTTTTCTATACAAATTTCGGAGGGGATTTCCTCCACTGTTTGACATTGTATATTCAAAGTTAAAAATAATATCGTTTTGTCTGATTATAAATTTTGTCCGTATGGATATAGAATAGTAAAACAAAAAGCCATTAAAAAGTTATAAGCTATCAAAGATTCGTTTATTTTTTTGCTTATTTTTACGCAACTTTCGGCGTAAATGAGTAATAAAAGAAGAGTAAAATCTCCAAAACTAAGTCCACACCGACACGGCTTATTTATCGAAAATTTTAATAAACTTTATTTGTAATCGATTACTGCTGTCGTTTTTGCATAAAAAACTCTTTTCCCAAAGGACGTATGATTTTACGCGCTTGTTTTACTATGAACTTATCGTGCATTTCACCTCACTGTTTCGCCCGAACACAATGTTAGGTGACAGCATGCTTTTAGGCCGCGCGCACTTGTGTGTTCGGGCCCACGACTAATTCAAACTTAAACATTGATTGATGTTACGGATGGACAGATGGACAGACAGACAGAGAAGTCTTAGTAATAGAGTCCCGTTTTTACCATTTGGGTTACACAAAATATTCAAATCGGTCCAGGAGTTTTCGAATAATAGGTGAACATTGATAGAAAAACTTATAAGATCGCGAAGAATTGACAACCTCCTCCTTTTGGTAAGTCGGATAGAAGAAACTGAATGGCTGATACAGATAGATGTAGGTATGCCATCAAAAACAAAACTTGTAAAAAAAACCTCGCAACTCAGTTCTTCTGACGTAAAAAGTTGTGAGATCCAGTAATACCAAGTCGGATAATTTATTCAGTCCCTACTTAAGGGTTCTTCTATCTTAACTTATTTCGTAATTAGCTAACCTAACAACATCTTATAGTGACCATATCAATATTAAAAATATTTTATGTTTTAAATTAATATAACGACTTGGCCATAGCATGAAAACACAATGTATCTTACAAGTAATAATAATAAAAAATATTGAAATGGCCTGACCTGCGTCGAGAAAAGGATGCTTTGCTTCTTTTTTTGCTCGACTTGGCAGAGGCTCTGCCGTGCCCCCAGATATTGACTGATCTGACTGTATCACTATTTTCAAATAACCGCCAAGTGCAAGTCGAACTCGCGCACTAGGGTTACATACAATTATCAATTTAAAAAAAAAACACGTTTATTGCCAGTCGTGCTATGTTTGACACTTTCGTGCTGTTCATAAAGGAATGCAGTGCCACATTCACATCAGAAGTACCCGTAACCGGCGGGCATGCATGAAGAGAGTGCAAATCGAACTTCGCGCATGAAGTGTTACATACCATTATCAATAAAAAACTACGTTTATTGTTTGGGAGCCCGACTGACATATTCATTTTATACTGTTTTAAGTATTTTTAATTAGAGCGGCAACAGAAATACATGATCTGTGAAAATTTCAACTGTCTAGCTATCACGGTTCATAAGATATATCCATCAGACATGCAGACAGACGGACGGACGGACAACGGAGTCTTAGTAATAGTGTCCCATTATTACTCTTCGGGTACAAATTTTTAAAAATCATACTCTCATCTGAGAAGTAAAAAGGGTGGGGTAAAAATTTCCGTGAAACTCTAGCTGAGTTTCAGCGAGAAAATGTGAGGGTAAAGGGTTTCAGCTTGTCGTAAATAAGAACTGTGTTATGCATAAATATTTCATTTACTTACTTTCTCGGTACTGACTTAGAATATTTACCACCTTTATATCACGTGATAGTAGATTTACGACTGTTTAACGCAGGGCTATAAAGACAGGTAAATAAGAAATGAATCACAAAATACCGAGAGTACATAAAATACCGAGAGTACATAAAATAATCTGTTTAAATAAATGCTATGTGAAGACGCTGAAAACATTTATGCTTGCTAATCGTGTATGTGGCCAACACTAGTGTTAGATTTATAGCTCGGACCTCGGTTGCCTGGCAGGAGTGCGCATTACTATATCTCGTAAGTAAAGCGACACCAGGCATGGTCCGTACTTGGATGGTGGTCACCCACCACAAGTGGCATGAAAACCTCTCAAGCTGCCTAAAAGCATCTGACATAGCTTGACGACTGCAATACAATGATGACAGCCGGGACCAACGGCTTTGGGTGCGTTCCGAAGCACTGAGAGCTTGAGAGGTTTTCATGCCACTTGTGGTGGGTGACTACAATTCAAGTACGGACCATGCCCAGTGTCGCTTTACTTATGAGATATAGTAATGCGCACTCCTGCCAGGCCACCGAGGTCCGAGCTCCAAGTTAATCAGCGTATAGCGATTCAGCCTGGAAATGTTGCCAGTATTATGGGTACGGTGCCTTAATGCGGAGCGTTGGAAGAAGTATTCTATTTATAATCCTTTAATTTATTGTTTTTTTTTTTATATGATAATAATGTTTGGTTTGTTGATGAGTAAATAATAAAAACTATACCTGATGAGTTGCATCGTGTGATTTCCTGACTAGAAATTGACCACTCTGTCTTTTAGTGTGGATGCCGTTAGAGGCGTCTAAATGACGAAACGAGTCCAGGCAGGCAAGTTAAAACTACTGCCAAAAATTTTTAATGATACTTATTTATTTAACTTGAAAGGGTCAGACATTTTGGATCAATCAACCTACCAGTAATATAGAGAATGTCAGAAGTAGAAAATCTGTAATAGATAGGTAAAAGCAGAAACTACTGATACCAAAACTATAAACTACAACACACATGGGAACTACCGCAGCATACATCTCAAAGCCATTCGAGGCATTTCGACACGTCTCCTCATTTTGGAAGAAGCTAAAGTGGAAGAATGTAGTTTACCTAAGTACATTCCAAGAATGTCTACAATCTGGTCGAGGATGACCCTGACCCAGCCTTCTACGCACATTCGCTTTGTAGACCCTTTTAGTAAATGTCCTTTCTACATGCCCGAACCATCTTGATCAACTTTTATTTCTCAATTTTTGTTACTACATCTTCTTTCAGTCCACATCGCTCCCTTATGACATTATTTCTAATACAATTTTTAAAGTAACACCACACATCCTCCGCGCTCTCATTTCAACTGCATTTTTTTCTACTTTCGTGCTTTTTTTGCCATCCCCACCAGCTCTTTCATACACCAGCGTCGGTATCAGCACTCTTTTATGAACAGCCAGACGAGTTATGTCTGACACTTTCGTGCTATTCAAAAAGAAATGCATTGCAACATTCACATCAGAAGTATCCGTTGCCGGCGGACATGCATGAAGAGAGGATGAATGTAAGTGAAGCAAAAGAGGTCTGTCAGGATCGTAGCAAGTGGAGTTCCATAGTCTCTGCATACCCCTGTGGGAAACAGGCGTGATAATATGTATGTATGTTGTACATTTCAAGAATATATATTCTTTATACGTATAGAATTCAAATGTTTGTATGAACTCTTTGGTCAAATAAACTTTGTTTTATTTTAAGCTAAACATGCAACCAAAGAATAATAGCCCTTATCTCTGGATGCAACCGGCAATTACTTCTTTTATAATAACAGTTCTGTATTCTACATATTTTAGAGTTAGGTAAAGAGGGGTCGCGTTCTGTACAGTCCCTTCAATGAAGGTCACACGAAAAAGGTTAAAGTGCTTTTAGAGGTTTCATAATTTACTATGGGGACTCATGCTAACTCTTTAAGTAGCGATGTCACTAGTTTGGCCACAGAATACGTAATAGTACTAAAGTACAGAAGAATCACTCTTGGGTAAAAAATTCGCTTAATTAAACCCAGTTACAGCGTACTAAAGTCCCATTTAGTTTGCTCGCCACTCATATGACTTTCGACTTATTAGTCTAGCCTGCGCCGAACGAGCCAAAATTTAATAAAGTCTGCAAAGCGAGGGTCCGTAGGTATATCTCTATATGTTTTTATTTTTTTGAGGACTTCCGTGGCGTAGTGGTCATCATGCTAGTCCGCCACCCAGAGGTCCCGGTTTCGATCCCCGGTCAGGGCTAGTTGGAAAATAGCCTTTTTCAAATTGTCTTGGATCATGGATGTTTATCTATGTATGTCTTTATTATAAAATATAGTATCGTTGAGTTAATATCCCATAACACAAGTCTCGACTCACGATCAACGATCAACTTACTTTGGGGCTAGCTCAATCAGTGTAATTTTTCCTTATACAACGTGGAAGAGACATACCAGTAATAAATCGAACCACGGTTTATACTAGATCACTAAAGTATAATAAATTCAAAACAATAAACAAAAAATAAAAAAAAAATTGACATTCCCATACGAATTGCCAGGCGGCTGCACACTTTTGTATGAAAATGGAGAATTTTTTTTTTGTGTTTTGGCTGTTATTTTAATTTCTTTTTCTACTATAGTGATCTAGTATAGCCCGTGGTTCGATTTATTACGGGTATGTAATTTTATATTTATATCTCTAGCGTAAAAATACTCAACAATTTCGACCTTATGTGTTTCATACACATGTGAGACGCGTGTGAAGGGCAGCTTAGCTTCATACCTAAACTGCGGTGTGCACCTAGCCTGGTCAGGCAGCTTTACAGAAAGAAGACGTCTAGATAATATCTGATACATTGAATCCTTCAGCCAAACAAAAATCGTTAACCGACTCTCTCAATTCTTAGGATTTTAAGGCTGCAGTAATAATTAATTGGCACACATTATTTGATAATAACTAGACCCGAAAAGTGGACTATGTCAATAATGTTAGAGGGAAGCCAAACGAATATTATTTCTGTAGCATAAAATGAGTTGCAGAATCTCTGCTGTATTCGGTTTCATACAACTTAACGGTTTATTTAACTTGCAATGTATCTTGTATATGTACATAAGTTTGTTAAGGTCAAATCTTGCAACTCAATTTTCAACTACTTATTCTCAACCGATTGAGCTAAAATATTGCTTTTTCATCAGAACTTGTGTAGTTCTGATGACGAGTATTATGGAGTCAATGAGTTGTTCTGATGATGGAGCCGGGAGATATTTGACAGAACTCAGTTATAAAACAACATAAAATCATTGAGTAGGACTCGTTTGATTCGTCTTGACGAAAAACTTGTTAGTCCATGTCTGCCACGACGAAAGAAAATGAGTTCTCAATATCAACAGAACAGAAGTGCGATTTTTTAATATAAGCTGTTTGCAACAAGTTAGAATATAGAGAGGTTCATAATAAGCAGGTGTGCCGTGTACGTGGTAGTAAGGACTATTGCTATTTAAAATGCCGATGTGGCGCCACACACCACATGTAACTTCTCAGATATTTCACGCCTCCGTTCCTCGCACGTCCATTCTTTGCACTTTTATCTTTTGCACCTTCGTGATGTTCTCACTGTCATCATTATATGAGCGTATTCCCGGTTGCATCCTCAGCGGTAACGCTTTGGAGCACGGAATCCGCCACCTAACCTTGGTGATTTAATGAGGTTACTGGTTTTACACAAAGCGACTGCTGTCTGACCTCCGTAACCCGAAGGGCAGACCAGAACGAATCTCTGGAAAGGTTTGAGCAAACGCTAGATGGGACGCTCTCACTTTCTCGACAATGTTGGGACAGGCCTGTATCGCTCCTCGTTAAGATATCGAAAATGTACCTACGCGCGGCGAGCGCTCCGGTCTAGGAAATCAGCACTAAATCCGACTAAATCCGTCGCTCACTGAATCAGTTTTGTGTAGGTTATGCCCACCTATTATGAATCGTTTGTCCAGAGTAATAAGAATGTAATTGGCTTGCAATGAATTTCTAGGTATCTAAACGATTAGGTGCTGAGTTTAGACGCGAGCTAAACTAAACCATAGCGCTAACCGCATGAAGTAGATATATCTTTGAGTTTTTTTGTAAAGTAAGACTTCTGTTCATGAGTATTAGTACTTATTCTGTGGTACGGATTAAATTTAACTCACTGGGCTGCGGGGAGTGTTTCTTGGTGGACATGACTTTTTTCAGCTCATGTCAGCTGTCGCAGCGCACGCACGCGATCATTGAACACGCGTTTAGAAGCCACCGTTTAAACCGTCGTCACTTCTGAAACAAAATAATTTAATGTCTTATTTATTTAATTTATTTTATAGCCTTTTAGAACGTTCGCGGGATGAACGTGGATGAGGAGACGTGACGTAATGGGGACCATGGTAAACGACATTTATTGAGAGGCATATTTTTTATTTATTTATTTATTTAACTTCATACACAAATATGTATGTAATTGCATATAACAAATACAAGCGTAATGGTGGACTTAAAGCTTAAGGCCTTATCTATCAGTCAACTAAACGGGTGATGTGGAGAATGTCAGGGGTAATGCAAAACTTGAAATATTCCCAGCAGTGGGAGGAACAAGGCTGCTGATGATGATGATAATGATAATGATGATGATGATGATGATGATGATGATGATGATGATGATGATGATCCTCCCATTTGGGAAAAATGTGGAATATAACAGCTGCTTCTCTTCCAGCGCAGATCGTAAAAGCCGATCGACGTAATTAGCAAGAATCAAAATCAAATTAATAAGCGATACGTCTAGCAACCCATCACTATTTTGATTCCATTTCTCCACCTTCAAGCCCAAAACCACGCTAAACATGGTCTTTGGGTCTTATGGTCATTTTAGGATCTATTTTAGTTAATCGAGAGACATTAAGAAACAAATCCCTGTTTAAACTAATGCCGTAAATTAACACTTAGGGCAAACCATCAGTAAACACATGGGACGATAAAAATAGATAAAAAAGACTTATCTAACAACAATTTTTATTAACCTTATTAAATTACAATAAAACTAATGAAGGAATTTAAAAACGAAATTGAAAATGTTAATTAAAATCTAAATTAAATTAGAGACAATAAAACTTAAAGAAAACTTTATTTTTAAAATTTATGAATAAAATAAACAAAAAAAGTAAATCTCAACAAATAACCTAAATTATTTTAAAATATAAAGGTTGGCAAACCGCTGCCCCGTAGTAACGTGCTCAGAAGGCTGGGAGCATTGCCGCGTTGTATGGCAGTGTTTATAAATAGTGATGGGCTGAGTCACGTATATAAGTTGTTTTCAAGGGTCATCATGAATCGTCTCGCAAACAGGTTTGATGCGTTCCAGCCTCCCGAACAAGCCGGTTTCCGTAAAAGCTTTAGCACCACGGACCACATTCACACAGAGAAGACGAGGGAGTATAACCTGCCGTTATGCTTAGGGTTCGTGGACTATGAAAAAGCCTTCGATTCGATCGAAACATGGGCCATGCTTCAGTCTCTCTAGCGATGCCGTATTGACTATTGGTATATCGATGTGTTGAAGTGCTTATACAGTAACGCCACTATGTCAGTCGGAGTACAGGAGTAGTGCACGAGGCTATTCCACTGCAAAGAGGTGTAAGACAGGGAGACGTTATATCTCCGAAACTGTTCACCGGTGCAATGGAAGATGCCTTCATTCTTCTGTAATGAGAAGGATTTAGAATCAACATCAATGGCGAGTATATCACTCACCTTCGATTTGCCGACGATATCGTTGTCATGGCAGAATCGATGGAAGACTTAAGTACTATGCTCGGAGAACTAAATCAAGTTTTCCAACAGGTGGGCCTTAAAATGAACATGGACAAAACAAAAGTAATGTCGAATATCTATGTCGCGCCCCTGTATGTGTTGGGAGCTCCACCCTCGAAGTTGTAGACCAGTATATCTAATTGGGTCAATTGATCCAGGCAGGAAGTTCTAGATTCGAGGAAGAGGTCTTTCGACGAATCCGACTCGGCTGGGCAGCGTTCGGGAAGCTATACGCAGTGTCTTCTCGTCCAAAATACCTCAGTGCCTCAAGACGAAAGTGTTAAATCAATGTGTGTTACCAGTGATGACTTATAGCTCTGAAACGTGGTCCCTATACTACGGGTCTCATAAGAAGGCTCAAGGTTACTCAACTCGCTATGGAGAGGGCTATGCTCGGTGTTTCCCTACGTGATCGAATCAGAAATGAGGAAATTCGTAGGAGAACAAAAGCCACTGACATAGCCCAGCGGATTAGTTCGTTGAAGTGGCAGTGGGCAGGATACATACTGGTAAGCGACCACGTACTGGTAAGCGAAGCGTAGAACACCCACCCACAAGGTGGTCTGACGACCTGAATAAGGTCGCTGGAAAGCGGCCGCTGAATGCAGGCCGCTCCAGATCGGTCATTTTGGAAATCTTTGGGAGAGGCCTATGTCCTGCAGTGGACGTTATGCGGCTGAAATGTTGAAATGATGAATGATGGCAGTGCTCATCTTTTGAGTCGGATAAAGGTCAACACTGTCATGCGTGATTTCAGGCAATTTTCGGGCGACCGTGTTATAATTTATGCACCGATGATCCCACGGATCTAAAGTTAAAGAGCTAAATTTAAAAACTAAAGTAACAATCTAAATTTAAATCTAAATTATATCATATTTAACTAAATTCATTCCAGAGAGTATATTAATGTCCCTCCCTAAATTGCCTGCCATCAAGCTGAAAACATCTCATTAGAACACCCGGGACGTGTGATTACACCCATAAATTAGTTGGCAGTCAAATATTTGCTCACTAATCCCGTAAACTACCGATAAAACTTTTATTATTGAGCAGTTTTGGGCTAAATTAACACTAAGGTGAATAAATACAGATATTGGAAGTATTTTTATCTTTTTTTTACTCGACTGCGCCAGATTTGGCATGCTCTGCAGCCTAAACGGCTCCATGGATTTTAGCTAGGTGTCATTAGATTTGCATTTACTGTGAGAGTGACACTGAGCATTAAAAAAAAAAACAAAGCTGTCGGTTTTTTTTTGTTTTTGTTATAATTAGTTGTGTCTCCCTGTCTTAGTTATATCGTTCATTCGCTGCTAAAATGACGGCCTCTCTTAATAAAGGGATTTTTTACCCATAATCACCACGCTCTGGGCAGATGGGTTGGAGCAAGCGTAGTGCAGAGTTTACTAACTCAATGTATCCCGAAGCCGGTGTTTGTTTGGTACGTATGAATAATGTTCGATGATCACAGGAGTATCATGAGGAGGTCGGCTCATTACGGGCGCTTTAGCAAGTAAAGCGACACCGGGCGTGGTCTACACTTGGAAGGGTGACCACAAAAGGCACAAAAAATTCTCGAGCTTTTCCGTGCTTCGGAAGGCACTTAAAGTCATTCGGGTTTTTTTTTAATTTGCTATCAAACAAACTGGTTTAAGTTTGCTTTGGGGCTAGCTAGATTGTCCTTATGAGTATTTTTTTTTACGGAATTTTGAACTTACATCCATCAATATACAATAAGTACATTTTCGTATGAAAATGTCGATATTTTCTTCGAGTTTCAAGCATTGCTCTCATAAGAAAAGTTGTTCATATTGACGATCTGAGTTGCTCCTACAAGGATCGGACAGGGTTTTTGTTACATATTGTTACATATTGTACAGGCAAACAAGGTCCAGAACAATTTACAAATTAAAATCCCATTTTCCAACTTGCCCTAGCCGGGGATGGAACCCAGAACCTCCAAACGGCCGACTAGTGTAGTGACTGCACTTCTTCAGGGATCAACCATTCATTTCGAAGTTCAATAAGTTAAATAAATATCTACGACCTACTATTGTTGAGAATAAACGACATCAAGCCGGCTTATCTGCCTCGCAGTCTGACGTGAAGCTTTGTGTATGCCCCGTTAACTCTAGACGTAATAAACCCTTTGAATCTGGAGCATAGTCTAAAGGTGGTCCCTCACAGGGAGCTTTCGCCTGTAAAGTAACATTACAGATTCGATTTTGAGCATTTCGTAACAATACTGCTTCCCTGACTGACGAGCATTCGCCTGTAATGAAATATTATCATAGCATGTCAGAGCCAAGTTCAAAGAAAGGAACTGGCGACGCAGCAGCCGTGTGTATATTTACACGAACCATTTTGAGCTACCTTTAATTGGCACAAACTTTAAAGTTCTCTAGCTCATCTTGAATCCAAAAATTCAATAATGTAGCTCAAACGGTTATTGGTATAACGATTAAAAAATATCATTGACATTTACAAAATTATCTATCATCAAAAATGTAACCTACTTCCATATGACCTGGAAATTTGATATATGGCATCTAGGTAGACTATTACGCGTATACAAAGGAAAAATTAAAAAAAAAAAACAGTGAATTTCGCATATTTACTTATTTTTTAATTAATCGATTTTATTACGTAAAGTGCCTCACAAAATTATACGAGTAAGCATTTCTTCTTTCTGATACTGCTATGCAAAAAGTAATGATATCCCACCAAAAACATAAATGTGAAAATGGGAGCCAATTTCAAAATCCACAAAAGAATTGAGATCTAAATGGGTGACAAGTTTTTTGGAGAATATTGAAACTTATTTATAAGAATCTTAAAATTTGACTTGGCTAGTTTTAGCAAGCCTACTTATATTTGGCTTATCATCAACTTATTTTATCTTTACTTTATTGTTATTACTTTGGTACTAAGGTCCTAATGTTCTAAATATCAAAATTTCAGGCAAAAAAAAAACTAGCCAGGTCATATGTTAAAATTCTTAAAAATAAATTTCACTATTCTCTAAAGAACTTGGTAGCCATTTAGATCTCAATTCTTTTGTAGGATTTTGAACTTTGCTCCCATTTTCACATTTAAGTTTTTGGTGGGATCTAAATATTACAGATTGTATCATTACAGGTTGCGCACTGTTATGCTCAGTTCTCCTCCCTCACTGATATTATAATGCTCAAATTGTCTCATTACTAGCGCACTGTAATGCTCGGTTCTCCTCCGACACTGATGTAATGCTCGAGTTGTATCATTACTGGTAGCGCACTGTAATGCTCGGTTCTATGTAATGTCGAATCTGTAATGATCTATTACAAGCGAATGCTCGCAATGAGGGAGCACCTTAAGGGTAGGTACTAGTATACACACAAATGACTGCCTCCGTGGTCTAGTAGTCAAGGCGTTCGCCTTGTGATTTGGAGGTCGTGGGTTCGATTTCCACTGGGAAGCATTCTTGGTGAAAAATTGTTTCCAGTATTATTTGACTACCTACTTTGGACTACGTACTTTTGACTACCTAAGTTTAATTAGCAAGTTTCGCATGCGTGATAGCCCTTTAGACACACGATTTTGGACTACCTTTGTGGTAGAGCCACGCTACCGGCAAAACTCTGTTTTGCTAGTAGCATGAATGGGCTGGCTCGTCCGGGGAAGTACCACACTCTCACAGAAAATTGACGTCTGAGTAGTAGCGTCACCGCTTCTATGCTTCGTTCGGTGAGTGAGAGAGCCGGAGCCCCAAACGCCCTCTCCCTCCCCTCCCCCTCCCCCCCCTACATCTTCCTGAAAGGCCGGCAACGCTTCTGTTACACCCCTGGTGTTGTAGTTGTCTATGGGCAGCGGTGATCACTTACCATCAGGTGACCCGCTTGTTCGTTTGCCGCATTAAAAAGAAAATAACACGAGGTACTTTTTTAAATTAACATGCTCACTAAATATATTTTTTTTTCTCCTAGCTCGTAATATTTTAAAATTTGAAAATTATTTTACAATATCCTATTAATACATGAATATTTTATTATTACTTACTTTTAAAAGAAAACGAGTAACCACCGAAGTTGTGAAATTTTTTTATATCTGTATCGCCACTGGGTGCATATATATTATAATGTACCAATATTTTTTTAAATCTAATTGTTGAGGTATAACAGTTACAGATAACAGATATTATAACACATATTATTATATGAAGCGGTAGTGATTAAGTAACCCAGTACGTTATTAATATTTAAAAAAAATGCGTCTTAATTATAAAGTAGCCACTAAAAGTAAAAGTTACAGGATTTTAAGGGGATACCTGAATTTTCCGGGGTCCAGTGCTGCCCTCATTTGAAATAAATCAATTGATAGGAAACGAAGACATTATTTGAAATTTTGTCTTGACCAGGCACTAGATAACTCTTCAAACTATCTTATGAACTACTGTTTACAGTTCGATGTGAGAACGTGAAGCTTTTCTACGCACATACTAGACTAGTGGTTTGCCGCGAACTAAAGCCTAGCGATTTTAATAACCCAACATGTTCGTTTGTGATTTCAGATTTTTTTCATTAACCTTTAGTGTTCCACTGCTGGGCAAAGGTCTCCCCCATATCCTTCCACTTATCCAGATTTAGGGCGACCTGACCTGACCAATTCTTCTCAAAATGTCTGATGTCATCACTCCAACGTTTTCTAGGCCTACCCGGCTTCCTGTGACCGTCAGGAATCCATCCTGTGGATTAATTTCGTCCACCTATTTGGGTGCATCCGGCATACGTGGCCTGCCCAATCCCCTTTAACTTGGCGGCTTTGTCCCAAGTTAAATGCCTTTTTTCAGATTTATTATTACAGGAAAACTAAAATTATATATATATATATATATATATATATATATATATACATATATATATATATATATATATATATATATATATATATATATATATATATATATAATAAAATTATATATATATAATAAAAAAATATCTATTTCAATCCAAGAAATTTCATACTACAAATTTCAAAGATATAGCAGGTATAAAATTATTTTTTTTGCCATTTGACCAAAGAGCAAAAAAAAATTTAGGTTCTGAAAGAGATAATCTGACATAAAACCCATTTTTTGTCGCTTTCCCTGTTATGGGAATTTACTGTTGCAAGAATGAGACTTCGTTAAACGTCAAAAATGAAAGCGTACACTATTTGTGAAAACCGAGGGATGGTGAAATGAAAAATATCGACATCGATACTTTTGGGAAATACTCACCCTCGTGCACGGGTAATAGGGTTAGCAAGTAGTCAGTACTAAAAGAATAAAGCCTTTTCAATTAAAACATAATTTATTTTTCACTATTTATCCATGACACTTTGACAAATGAGGTGACATTCGAAGCGGCTTATACAACGTGGAAGTACAGTATTTATTTATACAACATATCGTTTTAAAAATTAAAACCAGGCAACAGGAGATTCTTGCTGTAAAATATACAACGTGGAAGGGACATACCCGTAATAAATTAAACCATGGGCTACTAATAAAAGTAAAATAATTACACTACACTATAATAAAAGTAAAATAACTGACAAAAGATCAAAAAAAAAACCGGCAATTCCTTATAAAAGTGTCCGTCCCGCGCCCGGGCAATTTATATGGGAATGTCAAATTTATTTCTCGTTTTTTGACTGTTATTTTAATAAAATTATACTATAGTGATCGAATATTGAATAGCCCGTGGTTCGATTTATTACGGGTATGCCCCTACCACGTTGTATATTTTTCAGCAAGAATCTCCATGTTGTCTGGTTTTAATTTTTAAAACGATATGTTTTATAAATAAATAATAATACTAGATTGATTTGATTCCTTGGCTTTACACATAGGATAATTTTAATCAAAGGTGCAGATGTAGCATCCGGCAGATA
The DNA here is from genome assembly GCA_943193695.1 of Acrobasis suavella. Lineage (NCBI taxonomy): Eukaryota > Metazoa > Arthropoda > Insecta > Lepidoptera > Pyralidae > Acrobasis > Acrobasis suavella. The sequence continues at coordinate 4,740,226 of OW971950.1, forward strand.
ACACCCAAATCACGCGATTCTTCACGAAGGGAAACAAGACTATTCAAAATATTTTGAGCACACTCTGTAATGTTTTTTTAAATATCCAATCCCGCAGACGATATAAATCGAAAATCGGCGCAGCCGTGGTCGCTGGAATCCGCTTGGTCGCGCGGTCGCAAATTAATCGAGCCCGACCAAGAAATGTAAAACGCTACACTATTCGTTCATCCATTTTTTTATCGCTTTATTAATTTTAAAAATAAAAATATTATGTGGTATCGATATTTTTATCGACTAATTTTTTCTAACCCTAGTGTCATCAATTTCATTAATTACGAACAGCTTACCAAATACTAAATAAATATATTCTCTATTTATAATAAAATGGCAAAGTAATGCACTCAATTTCCAGTAAAAAATGTAATGCGTTTACCTATAAAAATCTGTGATTTCAAGTGAAAAATATGTGCTCACCTGTGAAAGCTTAGTTTTGTCACGATTTTCTTTATTATTACAGCAGGATTTGCATCTCGGTACTATGCACTTTGATGGCATCTTACTTATTAATAATAATGTGGAAAGTAATTTGAAATTATTTTTAGTACCTATTAGAAATTTCAATTTAAAATGCAGTCTAGCCGATTTGTTTACATTAGCTGTTTAATACGACAAAATTTTAATGACATTGTCTAATGACACTGAATTCTGATCCCGCGACTTTTCTACTTAGTAGTGCCTTGAAAGGTAGTGGATGGCTAAATGCCATCCTCTACATTTCAAAACAGTGTAAGTTTAGGAGCCTTCATCGCGAAATCTATATACCTCCATATCTTTGCATTTGACAAATCCCGTTGAAAATGTATGTTTTGACGTTTAGAAAAAGTACCTGATTTGACTTATTATTCTGTGGATTTGTTTTTGTAGCTTAGTCTATTTGGGCGACTTGTTTGACTATTTGCTCTAATCAGAGGCATTTTAATTCGCCACAGAGGTGAAGTTATTTAAATCATTTCTGCTATGCTTCTTTGCATGTTGTCGAATATTTTACTTTTGATTAGATCCCGTCACTAAACAAAGATCTTTGATTCTTGTGCGTGCATAAAGAAAATAAATTTGGATTAAAAAAACTCTATGAATGAATTGAATTGTCTCTGATTCTTGCATATCTTTGCTATCTCTGATTTAAAATTCATATCTGTCTTCATGACATTTTTTTCAAATGTTTCTAACCTGTTTACCAATTCTGTAATTAATTCTTATTAAAAATTTCAAATTGAATTTTTCAAAACTATGAGTAAATTTATTACATTATAATATTAATGATACTCAGTTTACAAATTGAAAAGTGTTGTACCAGCCAAAGAAGCTGAGCCGACAAAATGGCTGATGAAATTGACGCAGACGACGATTACGTAGATAAAATATTTTCAAAATACTACCTAAAGAAATATGGATATTCGTTCTACTATTTCTTCCTTACGATAACTATATTACACTTGGGCCTGATTTTAGCAGTTGTGTTTGGAATCTTATATTTGTTATGGCCTTCTGTTGTTCGATCATACAGATACGTTGTGAATTAATATATTTGAATTGAAATACCTACTGTTTTAATTCAGCTATAGACGTTGGCACACAGTTGTGATACTTCATAGTAGAGCATAGAAGCGGAGTATCATTTATGCCTACTACTAAAAGCGAAACTATTTTTTGTTAACGAACTCCGTGGCGTAATGGTCAACACTTTGGTTAGAAAATGGTCCTTTTCAAATTGTACTGGGTCTTGGGTGCTTATTTATATATGTATTTATCGAAAAATATATGTTGGGTTAGTATCCCATAACACAAGCTTAAGCTAACTTTGAAACTAGCTCAATCTGTGTGATTTGTCTGTATATATTTATTAGTTTATATATCCATGCGGGGGAGAGGTGCGGGGACGGGGAACGGGGACGCAAATAGGTAAATTAATATAAATTAATTTACCTACAAAATTTCTCTTTGCACTCAATTACGGCCATTTTCAACTGCTACCACTGGCTTCCGGTAAAGGGAAACATCGTAAGAAAACAACTAAATAAATGTTGTCAATGCACAGTAGTACGTACTTAGTACATTCGTGTGTTGCCGGGCGAGATCGTAGTGGCACAGAATTAGTAATAGACATACAGAACGGAATCTCCTAAGTCTCAAGGAGGACGCTCCTTAGGAGGCGGCTGCAGGCGCCTGCAGCGGCAACGGCGATGGCGTCACTAATGGTTCCACCCACCTAATATATTTTATCGGACTTTGTATCGAAGCTATCAGTTTTGTTTGTTTATTGTTAACCAACTTTCAAAAAGGGGGAGGTTATCAATTCCTCACTATTTTTTATCTTATTTTTTATAAATAAATAAATATATACGGACAAATCACACAGATTTAGCTAGCCTCAAAATAAGCTTAAGCTTGTGTTATGATGAGGTAACTAACCCAATGATACTATATATTTTATGATATTTATGATAAATACATATATAGATAAACATCCAAGACCCAGAACAATTTGAAAAAGGCCATTTATCAACTTGCCTTGGCTGGGGATCGAACCCAGAAACTCCAGATTGGCGGTCTAGCGTGTTGACCATTACGCCACGGAGGTCATCGTTTTTTATGTACGTTTACCGATTATTCGAAAGCGCCTGGACTGATTTGGAAAATTCTTTTTTTTTTTAAGGGTAAACTTCTCTAGTTGTCCCATAGAATTTTTATTAAAATCGGTTGTGTAGTTTGGGGGTGAAGTCGGTTTTTGGTTTTGAAAAATTATACTTAAGGCGGCCCTTCCCGGCCGCTCTGTTTCTCAACGCGAGCATAGTTTGAAAAGCTTGGTGTTTCATCAGGGGCAATGCTAGTAAAAGAGGCAAACCAAAAAGAGAGAGATAGCGCCTAAGGACATGTTTTGCATTTTATTAAATGAAATTAATATTATTATTAACTATCCATTGAACGAATATTACTATCCATAGGGTGCGGAAATTTCATAAAACTTGTTCCAGGAGATACGTGTTTATCGGTAAGCCTTACAAGTATGTGAAATAAATTCTTTGTATTTAAAAATTTTATTACTTTTGCAAGGTTTGTATCGAAATATTTTCTTTACTTTTACAATTTATGAGTACATTTTGAACGGTCGAAGTTCAGCTAAAATTTGTGCAAAAAAGCAGATTTTGGAGGCTTATACTGACTTTGTTTTTCTAAATTTCAATTTTTTATTTTGATAGAAACCTAGAAATAGCGCCCAAGATACTTGTGAGGTCAAAAATTTTCAAGAAAGATCAGATACGACGCCATAATCACGTACGAGCGTTTGTATGAAAAGTAAGACGGGAAGGCCGCTCTCTAAAATATTGTTTTTTCAGTGAGTGAATTGTTTCATGTAATTCTAATGAGAAATAAAGTTATTCTAAACCTTACTGTAGATGACAGTCGAGCTACGCCAGGTGCCTTTAGGCAGCTTGAGAAATCTGACACCAGTGTTTATTATTGACCACTCGATAAGAAGAAAACTAATAAGGTACCATAAAAACAGATAGGCGAGTACGGCGACAGAAAGTCCCTCAGTAAAAATGGACGCCATTACCCAAAATTATATAGCCCTCACAAGCCGTGAATTGTATCTCACATCTGTTGTACTGAAAAAGATGGCATTATATGCATTCATATTAATTTTGGTAACGTATTATGGAACTTTATGTAAACGGAAATGTTAAAATGCATTTTAAGGAATTTAAAAGTTTACTACAGTAAATATATAAGCTTTAATCTTGTAAATTTATAATTCATAAAACAAAGTCTGATTAATAACAATATTCCTATCACAAAAAAAAAGGGCCAAGGGCGAGTTGAACTCGCGTGGAGAAGGTTCCATACAATATCAAAATTTTAAATTAATATAAAATATTACATTTGAAATCGTCATAGTAGGACGCGAGTTAACTAATAATAGCGCAATCTAGTGGTGTTTGAGTGAACTATTTCCATACGTGAACGTATTTTATTGAGTTTACCACTTTATTTTCAATTGATAGAATTCTTGATAATTTTCCCGTAATCTACAAGCAATGAACTAAATTTTGAATGTTTCAAAAGAATATGGATGTTTGCTTTTGGAGAAAAAAGCAAGCCGTTGTCTTAAAACAATTTTCCCGGTTACCAATATCTCTTTAAGATATATTTATGAAGATTTTATTGTTATTTAAATAAAAAATTATATATTTAAACGAATTCTCAAGTTATATGGTTCTAACTATAAATAATTAATTTTATACAGCGTTTTGAAATTCTTCTCCGAAGACTTGTCAAAATCCAAAGGTACAACAAAAGAAAATACCCAACGCCATTACTCAAAATATAGCCCTAAGCCGTGAATTGTATCTCACACCTGTTATTCTCGTACGTGGCTTAATATCACTTGAAAAGGGTTGGCTTATCGTTACCGAGTGTACGACTAATCATCCCATTTTGGTGTTGAAAGTCACATTTGTCACCAAGAATAAAACTTATAATTAAACTAATAATTTTGATACAGACATATGTGTCTGTATCATACATAATACTACGTCTTTGTACGTAACATGGTAGACAGTGCTTAAAGCGTCGTAAAGGAAAGGCACGTTTAATGTCAATGCAAAATAATGACGGAGTTTTTGCCGCATCGAACATGATACAGATTCTATCATAGCATCGAACATGATAGATAGATAGATAACTCTTTATTGTACCTCAAAAGAAAAATGTAACACAAAGAAATAATTTTAACTTAAATGAGTACAATGGGCGGTCTTATCGCTTAGCGATCTCTTCTAGACAATCACCGAATGGAGAGGAATATGAGAAAGACAAAGACGATGGTGCAACTGACTAAGAAGAGAAAATTATATCTAAATCAACTATAAACGTATCAAATTTAACATAAATTTACACATATTATAAAGAATTACATACCTTTATCTATCTTCTATATATATAAAAGCGAAAATCACTCACTCACTCACTCATCACGAAATCTCGAAAACTGCTTAGCCAATGAAGATGAAATTTGGCAGGAAGGTAGATTGTGACTAGGAAACGTCCGCTAAGAAAGAATTTTTGGAAATTTCATCCCTAAGTGGGTGAAATAGGGGTTGCCAGTTTGTATGGAATTTCGTAATTATTAAAGTGAGACACATGAAAATGACACCCACCCACAAGGTGGTCTGACGACCTGAATAAGGTCGCTGGAAAGAGCTGGATGCAGGCCGCTCTAGATCGGTCATTTTGGAAATCGTTGGGAGAGGCCTATGTCCTGCAGTGGACGTTATGCGGCTGAAATGATGATGATGATGACTTTTTGATAGTTAGATTCTAGATAGATTCAATCAGATTTTATGATCTACGCAGAAACAGAAGCAGCTGGTACATTCAACATCTTTTCTTTTCTCCCAAACCAGCATGGAAGCGAAGATATAGGTACATATAAAAAATATTGTGTCCACTCTATAATAAACGTAACAAGTTTAAAAAATACCCCGACACCATCTAGTTACTGCTAAGTGGTGAAACTACATATTACATCTGATGTAACGTAAAATTTATATCCGCAGCGCCATCTATTATTTACCAGGTAAATTAAAAAACACTGACTTTCCCCTATCTCGATTAAACTGCTGAACATTTTTTATTAAACATATGTAGCTAAAAACCACCGCAAGGAAACTTGCTTTTACGTAAACAGCAACTTAATATTCGTAATCGGTCCATCCATCTGCTCGAGAGCTACGAAGCCACAGCACACATAAGCAGACAGACAGAGATGAGCGTCAAACTTATAACGCCCTTCTTGTCAGTGGTTAAAAAAAGAACTTAAGAGTCCCCTTACCCTTGACAAAATCAGACTTTTCCATACAAACGCAATCTACCTTTTATTTTAAAACGGCATGTCCGATATTGGAGTAAAATATTGCAATTTTAAATTAATTGTACATATTATGGGGCTCCCTGAATTTTTCGGGCTCCAGTGGTGCCCGCATTTGAATTAAAATAATTTAAAAGGAAACGGAGATATAATTTAAAATTTTGTCTTCACCAGGCTCCCTTCAACAGTCTACGACCGTAATACGGTCGCGCGCCATTGTTTTACTATTGTTCTTTATTGACAGACAGTTAAGCGACTAGATAACCCTTCAAACTATTTTTTTTATTACTGTTTATCGATTAAAGTGAGAACGTGAAGCTTGTCTACTTGTATTTGTGTAGAAAAGTTTCACGTTCTCACTTTAATCGGTAAACAGTAGTTCATAAAATAGTATGAAGGATTATCTAGAGATTGGTCAAGACAAAATTTTTAAATAATGTCTCCGTTTCCTATCAAATGATTTATTTCAAATGGGGGCAGCACTGGACCCCGGAAAATTCAAGTTAAGGCACATAAGTTTTCAAAGTCAAAATATAAACTTAAAAGAAAATATAATGTATCATATCATATTTGACCATCAGTATGAAAAACTTCTACACTCTCATATTTTCTTTCAAGTACATATTTGTCCGTCGAAAACTAGTTATATGCCTAGATATATGCAATTTCTCTAAAATTACAAAATACTGCCGAAATCTCACATGTCATTTCAAAATAAAAGCTAGACTACGTTAGTATGGAAAATTCTAGGGGCAGGAGATTCTTTAAGAAAAATCGGTCAAGCACTGATGGCAATTGGCCAAATGGCTTGTCCTTGTTTCAGTGGTGCCTTGTTTGGGATGCTTTATGTGGATACTCTAGCTCCCTCGCACTTGCTTGCAACGTCTAACTTTTATGGCGCGTAGGCTTTTTTTACCTCGTAAGGTATAAAGACGCTGTGTCTTAGCTCCAGGGCCTTAAGATCCTAATGTCTCTGATGCGAATTCTTAAAATAAAAAAAAAATTAAACATTATTTTTCCCGTACATGCTTGTATTGTAAGGTCTAAGTACTCATTAAGATAAACATAAAAATGACGACCTCCGTGGCGTAATGGTCAACACGCTAAACCGCCAATCTGGAGGTTCTGGGTTCGATCTCCAGCCAGGACAAGTTGTAAAATGGCCTTTTTCAAATTGTCCTGGGTCTTAGGTGTTTATCTATATATGTATTTATCATAAAATACAGTATCGTTGGGTTAGTATCTCATAACACAAGCTTAAGCTTACTTTGGGGCTAGTTAAATCTGTGTGATTGGCCCGTATATATTTATTTATCTATTATATTTAAAAAGCCCAAACTCGATGGGGTTACGTCGGTTCATTAAACAGTTCTATGGCCACTTTCCAGCTCCATCATCAGATCAGCTCCTTGTCATTATAATATTACATTATATCGCGATATACATATGCGTGTAAAATTTCAGCTTAATCAGAAATCGGGAAATGCGTCAAATTGAACTTGCAAGATTTCCTTAATTAAAGAGAGACAGATAGCCAACGGGACAGGTGAAACTAAATAAAGCTTGCAAAAAATGAAGTTTTCTCCCAGGCTTATACGCTTACATCAATTTTTGTGCATAAAGTAAATTCCTACTCTTTATGTAACTACTAAGTTACATATAAATGTGGGAATTGCTACAACAAAAACGAAAATCTATCGGACCACTACTAGTCCGTGGTCTAAAAAATTTCTTTAAAATATTTTTATTATGTATTTATTATGAAAAGAAGTCATCCATCGCGCATATTTATTTGTTCGTCTGTATTTCTTAAACTCCTTACTTTTCAGCCATTTTAGATGCGATTTTTAGCAGACTTCAAAAAATGGGAGACAATCGATTTAAATGTATATACTTATGTTTTTCCCCGATTACTCGAAGACGCCTGGACCAATTTGATTTTTGGAACGAAGTTCCTTCACAGACGGTACGGACTTGGTGAAAAGTGTAAGATTTATCCTTCACTTTTTTTCCGTCACGAATAATTTTTAGAGTTCCGTACAAATAATGAAAAACCTGAATCGGGCCCATTTTTTTAAAAAGTTGAGGGTATCGGGAGGTATTTTAAATTGCTCATCCACTGATTAATGGTGGGTATTATTATAGACCCTTCGTCCGAGTTTAATTATAGCTTAGTTATTAGTCAACATAGGTATTCAAAGGAATTACATATAATTGATCTAACAAGTCTATTTGCTAGGCAAATTAAAAACAACCCCGACTGTTAATAACACCATCTATTAATGAGTAGGAGGACTAACGCTAGCGCTATCAATTTTAAGAGCGGAAAGCTCTGACTTTCAAGCTTTTACCCCAAATAACTTTTAAATGGCTAAACCAATTTTCATCAAACATAACCACCACCAGAACCACCGCAAGAAAACTTGTTTTTATGTGAAGAGAAACCGCATCGAAATCGGTCCATCCGTTCAAGCGCTACGATGCCACAGCCAGACAGACTGACAGACATTAGCGTCAAACTTATAACACCCCTCTTTTTTGGCAGAGGTTTTAAAAATAAGTTTGCCTGGCAAAAATATGAAATCAATTTTTATTTTCTACAGATTTTTTAAAACTATCAGAGCTAAGTAGAGTTTACATAAGAGCTAAGTAGAGCTTACATTAGAGCTACATAGAATTCACAAATCAAAGAGTTATTATTAGTCAATGAACTAATAAAATGTACTCGGAAAATTAAAATTTTATACAAAATTAAGATTATTACTTTTTAAGGCGTTTTATTCCTTAACACACAAGGCGTGAACTCAAAGTCGGTATTCGCAACTACGGAACCCTAAACTGCGCGTGGCCCGACACGCACTTGGCCGGTTATTCCACCATAATATCTACTATCAAGCTTAACCTTTGAGTATTCTATTTGGGCAGTTGGGTATCTTCACTCAAGAGGATTTCTGGCCGAGAGGTGAAAATTATTATTTTAATTAACTATTCTTGGAAATTATAAAAGAAATGTATTTCAATAATATATTTTTTTTCTTCAATTAATATATTTCTCCTTTTATATTTTTTATTTAGAATTTATAAAAAATGATTTTCCTATAATAATTATAGAATCATTAATTTTTATATTTATTCCAGAGAACATAGCCCATGTCCAATTATTAAAATATATACACAATCAAATTATAATTATATATAATAAGAAAGAGATAGCGAGATGTCCCCACCACGCTCCCACTCTTATATTTAAAATCATAATCGCTACCTCATTTAACCGCTTGTATGCCGGAATATCAGACACAATAGTTAAAACAATGCATTCTCGCGTAGATCTACGCGTAGATTTACTTTCTATTTCCGGAAAACGGCTTCTTTTTAGTGTTATTTGTTATTCGTATAAAATATTGTCCAAAAACAAACTAAGTCAAATATAGCCTATTATATTTATACTAGTCTGTTAGGTATTTATTCTGTGGGCCTCGTTGCCTGAAGTAAAACGATTTCATTTCATTAACTAGCCCTAGGCTCTGAGTTATTCGTTAGGGACAAAGACGTTATATGATTGCGAAAGTATAAAATGATAACTAAGCATTTTTGCGTCTTCCTGTGTGGTCACAAGACTCACAAATTACTTTCCTTTGTCATCTCAAGAAAGCCAGATGAGTTTATAAATTGCCCTCTGTGCGCTAGAGAAATGTACTTTAATATTTCGCGGCCAAGTTGCCTTATTTTGTTGGACTGGTGATATATCCTTTTATGACATTATTTACTTTTTTCTTCGTAAGTAAAATAACCGGCCAAGTGCGAGTTGAACTCACGTAGAGAGGGTTCCGTACAATGCCAAAGATTTTCCGTGAGTGAACGCCTTATATTGATATTACCACTTTATTTTCAATTGATAGAATTCTAATATTATTTTTCCTGATATCTACAAAGAATGAACTATATTTTTTTTTTCAAATTTTAATCTCAGTAATTTCGGCAATTAGGCGAATGGTCAATTTTTGTCTTCTTTCATGAATAAAATCAAAACTATTTATTTTACAATAATAACAAAAATATATTTGAGATCATCATAACGAGCCCTTTTATTTGATATACGTGGGGCGCACTATAAGTTTCCGGAATGAATATGAAAAAATACTATTAAAGGTACAAAATTAATTTATTGTTTTTCAAAATAATCTCCCTTGGCGTCTATGCACTTTTTCATTCGATGAAACCAGTTTTGAAAACTTTTGTGCCACTCCTCTGTGGTGACCTCTGAAACGTGTTTTTCATACTCCTCGACAGCCTCTTCTGGTGATGAAAATCGTTGACCGCGTAATTGGTTCTTAATTTTTGGGAACAGAAAAAAGTCACAAGGTGCCAGGTCGGGACTGTATGCAGGATGACTCATGAGTTCTACATTTTTCGCCTTCAAAAAGTCGTTTGTCTGTCTGGCCGTGTGAGAACTAGCATTGTCGTGGTGCAGGATGATACGGCGTTTACGGTTATTTTTACGGAGTTCGTCAATAACTTCCGGCAAACAAATGGTCGTGTACCAGTCACTATTCACTGTACGACGATTCTCTAAAGCAACAGTAGCCACGTGTCCAGTTTTATTAAAAAAAGAAGCAATCATCCGCTTAGATGCACTTTTCACGCGCGCCACTTTGGTTGGTTTCGGCTCATCTTGAAAGACCCATACGCTCGATTGCTGCTTTGTTTTGGGATCGTAGCAATAAATCCATGTTTCGTCACCTGTTACTATGTCCCACACCAAATTTGACGCACCTTCGTTGAATCTGGTAAGCATGGCACTGCACCAAGTGACGCGGTCCGTTTTTTGAGCCTCGGTCAAGTTGTGTGGGATCCACCGCGAGCACAGCTTTCTCACACCCAAATGTTTGTGTAGGATTAATTGTATTTGACTCATGCCTATTTCTAAGGATGCGCGAATTTCATGGTAGGTCACATGCCTGTCTGTTTCAATCATACGGCGCACAGCATCGATGTTTTTGTTGGTCACAGCGGTGGACGGCCGACCATCGCGAGATTCGTCACTGAGATTGATACGACCACGCTTGAATTCTGCAAACCAGCTATAAACAGTTGTCTTGCATGGTGCTTCATTGCCAAAAGCTGTTTCAAGCCGAGCGATGCTCTGTTGAGCTGTCAAATTACACTTAAAATCGTAGAAAATCGTAATACGAAAATTTTCCCGAGTTAAATCCATGTTGATGCAGACACACAATTTTTTAAATGACGCCACTAGGTAAAAACAAAAGACAGTCAGATGAAACAAACTGCATTCTACAGCCAAAGAGTTCTATTTTCAAATGTTGCAATAAATTTTTAAATATTGTTTATGTAAGTGGCCAGTTCCGGAAACTTATAGTGCGCCCTATGTATGACACAGTAAGGTTTGCAAAACTTTCTTATTAATTTCGAAATTTATCCCTCGAAAATGACACTTATTTAAAAAAAGTACTTATTTTTCCTGCAATCTACAAGCAATGAACTCTATTTTGTATTTTTTTTTTATTTTAGGTAGGTATTTTAATAATCATTAATGTCCCGCTGTGGGTCGAAGGTCTCCCCCATCTTCCAAACATCTCGATTGTGTTCCACTTACATTAATTTCTTTTCAACCTGTCTTTATTTCTTTATTACTCGCTTTCATGCACTCATACAGAAAATGGTTAGTAGGTAAGTACATGAACCCCGGCAGTGTGTTGCGAACTTATAAGAATTATTTGAGTTTATACAATAATAATAGTATTTAAATTCAAGTTGAAAAAGATAATTAACACAAATTAAGAGTAAGTTAAATTGATGTCAATGGTCAGAAGATATAAATTAGATTTTGAAACTTGTACTTCAAAAATAGTTTAAAATGCAATAAGTACAATGTCAACAAAAAGTTAGCAATAGGTGTTTGTATACTAAAATATATAATTATTTTAAATATAATTACTGCAACGCTTCATGTTATACCTAAAAATAAACTAGGTCTACCTATATTGACTTGGGCCAAAAATTTTAACAACTTTCAGGTCCCTCCTGCCAGAGGCAAGGGACGTGGACCAGAATTTTTTCTGGCTCATTTGATAGATTATTTCAAATACTTATAGTAGATAGTGGCCTATCGAGCGGCAACACTATTCATAGCCCTGATAAAACTAGTAGTTCGCCCCGACCTTTGAACCTGCGACCTGATATGATAACTCCATATCTCAGCAAATCCTTGACCTAATGAGTTCCAATTCATGTTCAAACTTAAAATAATTATGTTTGTCTACTTCCTCGCCTCTAAGTCTTACATTCACAAGTTCTGATACTATAAAATAATAAATAAATAAATATATACGGACAAAGCTTCTTCTTCTCATATAAAGCTGCGCTCTTGTCGGTGGAGTGCTTCCCGTGTCTCTCTTTCTTCCGCTAAGTTCTTAACCTACCTATATGTTGTCACGTTTAATTTTTCTTTTATTATTGATTGAACTAGCCCCAAAGTAAATTCGAGACTTGTGTTATGAGAACTCAACGATACTATATACACGAGGACTTTTTATTGGTTTTGGAAAAAAACATGTCGTATAGTAAAGAAATTCCTCTATCCATATACGTAATCCAAATTTGTGTATGACATAAGATAAAAAAGTTGCCCAAATGATTTTCGATCGAGACCACGTAGTTAGGCCCGTGCAAAACTGCCGCCACGTTTCCGCGTGATCCCGATGATCGAAGTATATTATTATACCATGCCGATGATGAACTCGAAATCTCGAGCGGCCGGGAGGCGGGCCGCTCGCTAGACACCGCTGGTACTACTTATTGAACTCACGGTTTTACTTTCGAGTTTTAGTCAACATTTTTTGTTTCTGAATTTTTATTTTGACTTGCTAATTAGGTCTAACGATCCTTATGAAGTGGCCTTCGGCCTCTAAAACCAACGGAAAATTACCATGTATAGTATTTAGAACAACATATAAAGATAAACAGCCAAGACCCAGGTCAATCAGAAAAATATTATTTTCCATCTTGATCTGCCCGGGGATCAAACCCGAGACCTCCGTGTAACCACTAGGCTACAAAGGTCGTCATAATCGAGTTAACGTTGATCATTGTTTGTTTGTAAACTCTTTATTTTACATAAAGTAATATTGAGGAACAAACAATGAATGTATAAAATTTGTACAAGGGCGGGCTTTTTTACCATTTTGTTTTTCGATATTATTTAAATTAGAATCACACACAAAATGTAAGTAAAAACAGTTTTTTTTATTCTCACGAATTTCGAATAACTGACTTTACTATAAGCGCGGCCGTTGCCTTCCCCGTTTGCCGGCCGGCCGCCAGTCGCCCGGTAGCGGGTTGTGACATTCAATTGGAACATTTTTGGTATAAATTTGTCGGCTGCTATCTTTTTTTTCATGACAACAGGTACTTGTGACAGAATATGTAAATACTTTCCTTGAATAGGGGAAATTTAAATACTTTGTACTTGAACGGGTGACCGACACTACCGATGGTGACCACTCGTCGACGGTCCGTCAATTTTTACAACTTTTCCTATGAGATAAACTCTGAGATCTCTTTAAAATATTGCCTTTTAATAGAAACGTGTTAAGGAAACCTGATATTAGTATAGTACGTCGGTATTTTTCTCAATATCCCAGATGCCATAGGAAAAATTATTCATACCCACGGCTATGTCACCCCTTCAAGTAATAATAATCGCTTCTATTTTTGCCGCCAAAATCAAGTTACAATAAAGTTAACAGCTTCGCAAGATTGTGCCGCTGTGCTACATTTGGCTTTTTAGGGTCGTGTCGGGCCTGTTGTTAGGCTTTTTGGCAAAACCAAAACTATCTTACACAAAACTACGTACGTAGTGGAGAGCTTGAGAGAAACAGTTATTTCATTTATTTTAAGTTTACAATATTGATATATATAAATTTACTATATTCATATAGATGTAATCAGCTCGAGAGATGGTAGTGGAATGAATGTAGAAGGATGAGGAAGGAATTTAAAAAATTAGTTTAAGGGGTTATCTGAATTATCCGGGGTCCAGTGCTGTCCCCATTTGAAATAAATCATTTGATAGGAAACGGATCATTTAAAATTTTGTCTTGACCAGGCACTATATCTAGTGCCTGTTATAAAGTTATATATTTCGAAAGATCACCTTTTGAACTATTTTATGAACTTCTGTTTACAGTTTAAAGTTCGCACAATTGCGAAAAACGGACACTTTTGGCGTATATGCGAAGAAAAGCTTCACGTCCTCACTTTAAACTGTAAACAGTAGTTCATAAAATAGTTTCAAGGGTTATCTAGTGCCTGGTCAAGACAAAATTTTAAATGATGTCTCGGTTTCCTATCAAATGATTTATTTCAAATGGGGGCAGCACTGGACCCCGAAAAATTCTGGTATTAAGGAGATGGCAACCCTAGCTGCATCGTTTAACTTCTTGAATTATTATTTATTACACTGGGTTATTTCTTCAACTTCGGTGATATTTGGGCTAATCTATTATTAACTTTTCGAGACAGTCGTAAAATGTTCGCAATGGTTATTATTTCGTTCTATGCCGAATATAGGCCGAAGGATGATTATTTCTCAATTCAGAGACAACAACTCGAGTGACGAACTTGTCTTATGAACGTGTATAAAGAAAGAGTTTTATTTTTTATAACTTATCACTATTTGAAAGCAATAAAAATCACTCTATAGGTACTATTTGATTGTGATTTTAAAGTTTTATTTCCAGAATAAGTATTTCATATATCTGTCTCTCTAAGGTATATTTTTTCACTGTGTGTTACTATTAACCCTTTCACCGCGAACGTCGGATTTATCCGACAAACATTGTCGGGCCCATTCCGCAAGCATCGGATATTTCCGACAAAAAAAACCGCTCGTATTGCACATAACTTATACGTATCCACATCCCTTTTTGGTTGTAGATATTTATTTTAGATTTACTACCCCTCGTGCTGGGGGCACGACAACTGATATAAAGTCTCGCGGTGAAAGGGTTAATAAAATAATTTAATGAGTTAAATTTTTTTTCTAGTTCTATTTTCAGATATTACTAGGCTCTGTGAGCTGTAGACCTCGCGAGTCAACCGAGCCTTTAAAGTTTATCGGATAAAAAAATGCGTGAGTGTCATGGATAACTGGGTACGAACGATGTGCTATCAATCAATTAAAAAAATATAAAGATTTTTTTACAAACACACGCACAGATGATTTATATATAAAGATTCCTGGCGTAAAAAAATTAACGAAAAATCTTACACTTTTTATTGCGTATCCGCCCAAAAAGGAACTTCGTTCCTTCGTTCTCGCTTCGTTCGTTTATGTCATTATTGAATATTTTTCGAAATGGCTGAATTATGTAATTTTTAAAGTTTTCAACTCCCAAATTTCCGCCATGGTGAAAAATTTTACCGACCCAAGAAATCTATATAATTTTCGAACCTTCTCACAAAATTGCATAGATAAGAATCGATTGAAAAATGCGACTAGGCGAGAACAACCGGACTAACTGAAAGCCGGCAAACATTTTTGGCCAATCTTGAAACGGAGACGCTTTGTTCGTTCAGTCAATAATTAAGAAAATAAACGTTTACATAAAATAACATTTTTGCATTTGTTTCCTACTTAATAACACCGTAACATATCCGCCAAAGCCGTCGCACGTTATTTTATGCAAACAGGCCGCTGTCACGCCATCTGTCGTGATTACTCGTAAACTCGACTGCGCTGGCTCCATGTAACTTTTTAAGACGAAGTGGTAGCTAAAGTGGCGCCCTCATTTAAAAATTTTTTAAAACTAAATATGGTGATAATTAAAAATATGATTTGTATAAATGTCTAGAAAGACCTTTAAACTATTTTATGAATAACCTTTGAAAGTAATATTGGTAGTCCGTCTAGCTTTAAAACTGTTTTTCGCCAAAAGTGGCCACTTTTGGCGAATAACAGTTTAGCTACCACTTCGTCTTAAGGTCTTTACATATATCTTGAAGTGCAATTTTTGAAACTTAGAGTCAGTAAACGAATGATTTTAAACTATCGATACTATCGATAGTTTATGTGATATGAAAAGCAATACCATTTTGTTCGTTGCCAGGATCGATAGTATCGAAAAACTATCGATAGCATCGGTTTTATTTAAAATACCGATCTATCGATAGGCTATCGATAGACTATATCTATGGCGGGGGGAGGGGGGGGGGAGTCAGGAGGTTCAAGTCAAACCAAGCCTTCTTCTTTAATTGTCTTCAATTCATGTAATAAGAACACGAATAAGGGTGAAGCAATGAAGAATTATGTGCTTCAAATACGTGAATAGAACATGAGATGAGGAAATTCGTATGAGTTTAGATATTGCACGCATTATTAGATGCTGTGAATAGAACTACAGCAGTATGTTTTGAGGATTCCGTACTCAAAGGGTAAAAACAGATTTCTATTAGTAAGACTCCGCTGTCTATCAGTCTGTCTGTCACCAGGCTGTATCTCATGAACCGTGATAGTAAGAGTTGAAATTTTCACTAATGTTGTATTTCTGATGCCGCTATTACAACAAATACTAAAAACAGAATAAAAATAAATATATAAGCGGGGCTCCCATTCCACAAACACGATTTTTTATAGATAACACGAAACCCTTCGTGCGCGAGTCCGACTCGCACTTGGCCGTTTTTTTTATCCCACACGTATTTCATGATTTTTATGCAAATAAACCTCAGCCATCTCCGTAATACCTCGTAAACAGGGCTACGCGGACCTCGTGAGGGTTTCCGAGGGCTTTCCCGGGCTTTCCATATCATTACGTACGATCTTATGAATACCAAAAGATACTCGTATTTATAGAAAAATGACTCAAATCTAAGAAGTTCCTTTTATACAGCTATAAAACTACACACTAATCTGATACAGATATCTATACTATAATAAAAGAGTAAAAAAAATGTGTCTGTACATTGAAAATTTTTCAAAAACAATATTTGGGGCTATGGAGATATAGTAATAGAGTAAGAAAATAAAAAAAAATGTCTGTCTGTTTGTCTGTTTGTACACGCTAATCTCCGGAAATACTGGACGGATTTGAATGAAACTTTTTTTGTTATATATCTGTGAAGCCTGGGCAACATATAGGATATAATTGATTATGGAAAATGGAACACATGATGCAGAACTATAATGGTCCAGCTAAACTATAAGAAATATTAAAATGCCGCCTTAGCAAAAGTTGTTAAGTCTAATGAGAACTTTTTGTTGAGTTATAATACAACTGGCCAAGCGCGAGTCGGACGCGCGCGAAGGTTTCCGTACCATAATCTATGAAAAATCACGTTTGTAGTATGGGAGCCCCCCATCAATACTTATTTTATTCGATTTTTAGGGTTCCATAGGGTAGGGTAGAAACGGGACCCTATTACTTAGACCGTCCGACTGTTTGTCTGTCTGTCTGTCACCAGGCTGTATCTCATGAACCATTATAGCTAGACAGTTGAAATTTTTATAGATGATGTTTTTTGTTGCCGCTGAACAAAAACATACTAAATGTATACTATAATAAAAGAGTAAAAAAAATGTGTCTGTACATTGAAATTTTTTCAAAAAATAAGTTGTTTCGTCCGAAGTAGAACTTATAAGTTCAGTATTTGCGGACCTTCAGAGCATAACACACCAGAAAATTCTTGGTTACGTGAACGCGCCATATTGACACCTTAAAATTAAAAATCAATTAATAAAGAACTTATGACGCAAATTATTGTTAACTAGCTTGTGCCCGCGGCTTCGCTCGCGTAGGGGTGTAATTTATCAAAATCCTTTCTTAGGGGATGCCTACGTAATAGTAGCTTTATGCATGCAAAGTCTCAGCCCGATCGGTTTAAAATTGACAAAGTTTCATACAAACTTTCATCCCCTATTTTATCCCCTTGGGGGTAGAATTGATCAAAATCCTTTCTT
Source organism: Acrobasis suavella (assembly GCA_943193695.1). Classification (NCBI taxonomy): domain Eukaryota; kingdom Metazoa; phylum Arthropoda; class Insecta; order Lepidoptera; family Pyralidae; genus Acrobasis; species Acrobasis suavella. Next base: position 4,758,120 of record OW971950.1, read on the forward strand.
AGCGGATGCCTACGTCATAACATCTACCTGCATGCCAAATTTCAGCCCGATCCGTCCAGTGGTTTGGGCTGTGCGTTGATAGATCACTATGTAAGTCAGTCAGTCACCTTTGAGTTATATATATTTAGATATATATTTAGATTTCTTTGATAGTGTTGTTGACGACGCCACCAATTATCCAGTTGAGTTTCTTAATTCACTTGCAGCAAATGGACTCACGGCTCACAAAATAAGTCTTAATGTCGGAGGGCCAATAATGCTGATGCGAAATTTGACTCCGCCGAAACTGTGTAACGGAACCCAACTTAATGCCTCAGCACTGTATGCCGAAGTTCAGCGGCTGAATTTCAGCCAATGCATGCCTGCAATGTTATTTGCATTACTAGTAACACATAACGCCGAACTTCCGATTCTTTTGCCTGAATCGGACCCGTACCCGTACCCGTACCCGTACCCGTACCCGTACCCGTACCCGTACCCGTACCCGTACCCGTACCCGTACTCGTACCCGTACCCGTACCCGTACCTGTACCTGTACCTGTACCCGTACCCGTTCCGCTCCCACTCCTCCCGCTCCCGCTCCCTCTTCCGCTCCCGCCGCCGCCCTCGCCGCCGACGCCGCCGCCACCGCTTCCGCCGCCGCCGCCGCCGCCCCCGCCGCTCCCACTCCTGCTCCCGCTCCCGCTCCCTCTTCCGCTCCCGCCGCCGCCGCCGCCGCCGACGCCGCCGCCACCGCTTCCGCCGCCGCCGCCGCCGCCGCCGCTGCCGCCGCCGCCGCCGCTGCCGCCGCCGCCGCCCCCGCCGCCGCCGCCGCCGCCGCCGCCGCCGCCGCCGCCGCCGCCGCTGCCGCCGCCGCTGCCGCCGCCACCGCTTCCGCCGACGTCGCCGCCAACGCTTCCGCCGCCGCCGCCGCCGCTTCCGCCGCCGCCGCCGCCGCCGCTGCCGCCGCTGCCGCCGCCGCCGCCGCCGACTCCTCCGCCGCCGCTGCCGACGCCTCCGACACCGCCGACGCCGCCGCCGCTGCCGCCGCCGCCGCCGCCGCCGCCGCCGCCGCTGCTGCCGCCACCGCTGCCGCTTCCGCTCCCGCTCCCGCTCCCACTTCCGCTTCCGCTCCCGTTCCTGTTCCCGTTCCCTCTTCCACTTCCGTTCCCTCTTCCGCTCCCGTTACCGTTCGCCGCAGACGCGCCAAAGACGGAAGATTAAATTCTCATATCGGCACATCACTACTGTCCGGCGTTTCCACCGAACTTCAGCAGCTGAACTTCAGCTTATTTAGTGTGTCATCCCCACCGAACTTTAGACACTGAACTTTAGCCACTAAACTTCGGCATAGTCTGCTGAGACACTTAAAGCTCACAGTAAGTGAGTGATGCCAGTGAAACTGTATTTATTCCGCGTATGCCACCCATCCCCAACAATTTTCCTTTTGAAAATACACAGTTCCATATGTTAACTTGCTTTGCTATGAAAATAAGTCACAGTTTTAGAGGCTTAAAGCTGCTGATGTCGATCTAAGGACTGGTTTTTCGCATGGCCTACTTATTGTGGCTTTCTCCAGGGTTAGTAACACTTCAGCTCTTTTCATATTGGCTCCCGAAGGAAAGAATTAAAATAATATTGTTACAAGTACTTTCTCCCTCTGTCTCTCTCTCTCTCTCTCTCTCTCTCTCTCTCTCTCTCATTAGTTTTTATTTATATTTATACGCTGGAGTCATAAAGTCCACGCGAACGAAGTCGCGGGCATCAGCTAGTATTTAATATAATTTATTTAACTTTATTACCAATGTAATAGTAAAGCTATATGTCTATCTACCAGTCAACCCAATGATGATGCCGAGAAAAAGAAGACTTTAGAAGGAGGTGCAATATTTAATTTAAAAAATATATAACGTGGAGGGACATACCTGTAATAAATCAAACCACGGGCTATGCTAGATTACTATAGTATAATGAAATTAAAATAATAATTGGCCAAGTGCGTGACGGGCCACGCGCAGTGTAGGGTTTCGTAGATACGAATGCCAAATTGAGTTCATGCCACTAAAAACGGCTAAAATTAATTTCTATTGAATTTGTATGAAATTCTCCTTTTCGGAGTACATTTTATAAGTTGATCGCCTATTACTTTTTAATTTGTAAACCCTACATAGCTCTGATAGTTTTCCTTTAAATTTCGTTATATTTACTATAGCTGTAAATTTTTTCACATGTCCATATGTAACCGTTTAGCAGATAGAGGGGGGGGGACACTTGACTATAACAATTTTTTTACTTTAAAAACAAATATTTCAGAAACGGATCCCTAAATCTAAAAATGATGGTTAAAAAAAAAGCTCATAATATTTTTGAAAGACCTATTCAACGATACCCCACATGATTGGTTAGTCGAGAAAATAAAATTGACTTTTGACTTTACTTGTATGGGACCCTAAAAAAAATTGTTTTTCAATATTTTATTTTACCACTTTTTTTGTATAATTAATATACATACCTATACCAAATTACAGCTTTCTAGTACTTATAGTCGCTGAGTAAAACCGCGGATGGACAGACAGACAGACATGGCGAAACTATAAGGGTTCCTTGTTTACTACGGAACCCTAAAAACAGTCAATAAACAAAAATAAATGGCATTTCCATACAATAGTGTGCAGCCGTTCGGGCAAGTTGTATGGGAATGTCGATTTCTTTTTCTTTTTGAGTATTATTTTAATTTCATATAGGTACTAAAGTGATCTAGCACAGAACCTGGTTCGATTTATTACAAGTATGTCTCTTCCACGTTGTATATACTTACTCACTCCTATCACGTTTTTTTCCTAATGTGGTACACGGGTATTTCAAATCTTGCTGCTCCAAACAGACAGAGCCTAGGGCTGCTAGAGTTAAGAGTCCCTATTAGCATGAAGGCCAGATAAGGTGGGAAAACGAATCAAACTAGTAATGGGTATAAAATAAATGAAAATATACTTATTAATAATATATAAAGTGTAAGAAGGAACGGGTATGTCCCTTCTACGTTGTATAAGTTTAAAAAATTATTTAAAATCATATATCATCTCGTCTTCATTCGTAACAGGGTAGCCAATCGAATTTTTAAGTTTGAACATGAGCCAAATCAGATATGGGGTCGGGTTCGCGTTCACAGTTCGGGGACCATTTAAATTGAAGAAAAGCCGAATGTTTACTTTGTCGTACCTAGGGTTTAAAAGATCAATCTTAAACCTTCTTCAGGCTTTGAGAGAAACTATCATCCCTACCTGCAAAGAACTTTGATCTCTAACCTCTAGCTTTTTAAAGCTCTCTTTCGATTGAATCCTTCAAAGTTTCACGCACCTTTGAGCATCTTTTGAAGGCCTCGGCCTTTCAGAAATGGTTTAACGCTTGGCCGATTATGTTATTCAAAGTTTGTAGTAATAACTTTTTCCTTTATAAATATGTATGAAGTACAGTACCCGAGGCATAAGCTTAGCTTTGCTAATTAATTAGCGCCAAAAGTAAAAGTCAAGGTTTATTAGAAGAAATGAACCATTTCGTTTTTTTTTTTAAATTAGGTGATTAAGTTTGCAATTGATAATGACTTTTTAATGTGATAAGGAGAGAGGAGAGCTGTGTTAATTAAACCTAATCGTATCGTACATCAACTCTTTATATCTGCTTTAAATTACTGGAGAAAATAAATATACTTTTTAATTTACTTACTTGACTCTAATAAGAGAGAGAGAGAACAGAGGAAGTCCAAGGAAAAGGTGAATGGAGTGCAAAGGATATGTATAAAAATGTAACAAATGCAATGCCAAAGGAAAGAGATAAATGGAAAAGAGCAAGGATTGTTTGTGCCTGGAAAAGACTGGCATGCTATCCCAACCCCACGTAGTGTGTAAGGTGAGGAAATCTGAAGAAAAAGTAATTAAAACGCCTCTTTGTTCAAATCGAACAAAAGCCCTTTTAAGATTTCCGAAGCCCTACAAGGAACTCTTGTTTCGGTATGTTCGTCTGTCCATCCGCGGCTTAGTTTAAGAACTTTTAGAAATAAATTTTGTATTTTACATGTTTACACTATTAATTTTATTTCCACTATGTTAAGGCCCCTTTCTTGGTATAGTTCTATCCACTGCCTTTCGTTACCAGCTTTTTTTAAGCTATTGTAAAGCTTTTATCGCGGGCCTTGGGGCTGCGACCGAATCCAGAAATTCCGTAACGAGAATTAAACCTAACACTCGTCTATCGTCGTTTCAGATCGGCAGACTTCGGCACGGTGTTATTGTGCGTGCGACTAGACGTATGCGTGTAGAGAGTTGGGCATTATTCAAATAAAAAAATTATGTAGATAATTATTCGAATAAAAATTTATAACGATTTTTTTTTAAACTTACCATTCTCTTTTTAACCGATTGCGTCGGGAAGAGTTACATTTTGGAGTGTACGAGTGTTTTCTTTTTAACCGATTGCATCGAAAAAATTGGTCGCCATTTTGAATTTTTTTTTTCACTGGACCAATTGCCTTCAAAATCGATATCTCCCCCAGATCCTTATAATAAATCTGTGCTCGAATTTGAAAAAGATAGCCGCTATTTTGAACTTTTTTGTTTCTTGACCTTTTTGTTTCTTTTTTCAATCTATGCTCGAAATTGAAAAAAATTGCCAATTTTGCCCAACTCTGAGACTAGCTGCTAATTGCTAATAATAAAAATTCCTGAATAATCTACATGTATTGTAAGGTAATAAAAATATTTTAAACGATATTAATTTCTCATTTATTCAATAAAAGACAAAAAAAATTTCTTTTCGGTCACCACGCTCAAAATGAGTAACTTGAATTAATATCAAAGAAAAAACTTGAATTAATATTAAAGAAAAAAATACTGCATAAATAAAAAATTATAATTGCATAAGTTGATAAAAAATGCTATGCAATAGCTGTACCGCGGCAGTCCCCGAGTGCCACACGTCTTTTTTTATCAAACTTTATTGTTCCAAAGTACAAATATACTTTAAACAAATGGCGGACTTAATGCTAAGAGCATTATCTCCCAGTCAAACATAGGGATAAACAGAGAAAATTATGCGGCACAAAAAAGCAATACACATACATTATAAAATATTACTGTATAATATACAATTACATTATATACCTATTATATATAAATTTCAGAATAAATCTCTACTTATACAATACTTACATATACATCTAGCTATGAAGAGAAGAACTAAATAATGATGATTTTATGAGGAAAGGGAGTTTAAAAGGTGGGCGTGAACTTTTCTTTTAAAAGAGAATTTAGTAGAAATTTCTCTGATGTCAACGGGTTAAGCATTCCAGAGCCGTGAGGCTTGAAGAGAAAAAGAGTTAGACATAAAATTTGTCCGGAAAAGGGGGATAAAGAGCTGACGTGTCTCATTAGAGCGAAGTTGTCGATCATGAGTGTCTGAAAGATATTTAAATTTACATTTTAGTTAGATATTCAGGATAGTCAAGATTTGTGAGAATAAAAAAAAGAGTACACAGTAACCGAAGTTCCCTGCGTTGGCGGATAGGAAGCCGATTAAGTTCAGAACGAAAGGAAGACACATGATCATATTTTCGAAGACAGAATATAAAACGAATGCAGTTATTAAGGAGTCGATCAAGTTTATTAAGAAGAACTTTTTTCAGCGATCTTTTTTATGTCATCGCCATTTCTTTAGGGCCTCTACTTCTGCGGTTGTTCGAGCCTATTCCTGTAGTGACTTGCTTTGTTCATCCGTCATTTGATGCTCGTGCCACATAGCCTGCCCATTTCTACTTCAAATGTTTAGAGTGATGAAGAACATCTATTATTTTGTTTTTCTTTCTTATTTCCATACATTTTTTTCGATCTTTGTGAAAATTGATGCTACGGTGGAACAGACATACACACCCACATACAAACAAACATATATAGACTGCTAAAATCAATTCGGTATTTGACTCCATTTTTTTACTTATTCATATCAAAAATTAACATAATGCGAAACCGAAAACAAAAATAATTAATTTACTCCGCTCAAAAATAAGCAAGTTATAAAGCCTTTCAAATCCGACGGAAGGGCAAACTGTCAAATAACAGAAAAAGGATGCACATACACCCGTGTGACGTCACTGTGATTAGGTGTCACTCTTATATTTATAATGATAAATTGGTGCTTTATTTAATAACCAATTTACTTGCTGTTTTGAAAAAAGGCTTCTTGTTAATTTTATTTGTTATTCGTATAAAATATTGTCCAAAACAAACTTAGTCAAATAGCCTATTACCCTCCCCTTTTTGGCTTTGCCATTGTCGGGTAAAAAGATAGCGGTGGTCTGATAAAAGAATGAAGTTATTTTTTTTAATGCTTACGTGATTCCCACGGAAATGCTTTATACTTACTATTTATTACTTTATAGATCAGACAAAGTTCATCGTCACATACTTACATGTTCATATATTTGATCTCGGAGGCAGTCTCTGATTGATCTTAATCAAATTAAGTCTGGTTAGTCGCAACGCCACCCAACTGAATACCCACGGAATACAGAATAGATACGGTATTCCTTTTTTATCCTAAAATTTTCTGTCCAAATGTCAATCCACAACAAGTTTGCTATAATTTTTAATATCCATAATGTTCAATTATCCGTAATTTTGAATTACCTAATTATCTTGAATCATAACACTTTTGTGCCATAATATGAATTGCTATATTAATCGAATTTTCTAATTTTGGATGCTAAAAGTCACATGTCCTAGATGTTGTATTCTATAATGTATGTTAGTCTGAATGTTAATTTGTAATAAATAAGATTATTAGCTTAAAACATTAGGTTAAAATTAGGGTTTTAGTCACACAAAGAAATTGCTATAAAATCGTATCCACGTAGTCGGCGTGAAAGTGGAAAAAAGAAATCAAAATAGTGACGGTCATCGCTTTTTTTCAACTTTCCTGGGTCAAAAATAAATTATTGGTAAGAACTGTTGTGCTGACTGTTGAGAGTAAAACATCACAAAGTAATGTTACTTTTCATTGATCATATCCATTTTCGACATGATTTTAGATTTACTATTGCAGAAAAACTGATATTAAGCATCCCCTTACCCTAGCATACAAACGTAGTCCATACAAACGTAATCTAGCTTTATTTTGAAATGACATGTGAGATTTTGGCAGTATTTTGTAATTTTTAAGAAATCGCATATGTATATCTAGGCATATAACTAGTTTTTGACAGTCAAATATGAACTTGAATGAAAATATGAGAGTGAAGAAGTTTTCCATACTGATGGTCAAATATGATTGAAACACTATATTTTCTTTCAAGTTCATAATTTGACTGTGAAAACTTGTTATATGCCCTAATATATGCAATTTCTTTGAAATTACATAATTTCGCTAATATCTGACATGCCGTTTCATCAAAATAAAAGCTAGACTACGTTTGTATAGGAGTGTCTAATTCTGTCTGTATTTACTGAAAATCAGCGCTGTGGTTCACATAGCAGCACAAAGCTGAGCTGGCCACCTTTTCGGCACACTTAATAGATATAAGTCTAGTACGTAAGATTTTTTTTTGTTTGCCGCATAAAGATTTCTTTCTTTCTTTCTTTATTAGACTCCAATAAACTATGACGTCATCCGACTGTATTTCATACAAATCCCATAGGAAATGTTCTTTTTGACGTTCAGAAAAAAGGATCTGATTTGAGTTGTTGGAAAACAGCAAATCTACGTGGAAACAGAAGCAGCTGGCATATTGTATTTTTTTTTCTCATAGGCCAGCATGGAACAAATGGAATAGGGGTGACGACAGGGTTAGAAAAGTATAATTGTAATTAGTCCGTCTCGTAGATTATCTAAAAATAATGGACCCATATTATTCAGTTTGCCAAAAAAGCAAAATTCCCAAAGATACTTAGCATCAAAGTTCTGTAGTGGGGGCTTACAACGTCACCTCTATATAAAAATCGTACGAAGCCGTGACGTCATGCGAAATTTCAATGCGCTGTATCTTTGTATTTTTTTGTTTTTCAGATAAAAGAAAAAATACGTAAAAAATATTTTTTAATAATCTATCCGATGGCCTAAAGATATTTTCCATTCTTCATGCCTATTCGATACATTATTTACTTATATGTAACCTGTAGCCTGTAGTAGTTCAATACCAAGCTTCTGCTGACCCGAATATTTTGGCAAGCTTCGTGCCTTGCTTGCAAATAGACTCAGACCTATTGAGAAAGAGACAGCAGTATACAAGCGGTATATAAGAGTAAAAGAGCACATCTCAGCCTAGTGATAACACTATATTTTTACCCGACTGCACTAGAAGGAGGGTTATTTACACGAAGGTGCCAGAAGAAGGGTTTTGTTTTTTGGGAGTATGTATGTATGTATAATTGTTTGGCACGCTCTGCGGCCTGAACGGCTCGATTGATTTAAGGTGTCATAAGATTCGTCTTAATTCTGAGAGTAGCACTGGGTATATAAAAGTCAGTCAGTTGTTTTCTTAATGATGCCTTGTTAACTGTATCTCTTTTTAGCCCCCGACAAAACAAGGGAGGTGTTATATGTTTGATGTGTCTGTGTCTGTGGCATCGTAGCTCATAAACGAATGGACCGATTTCAATGAGGTTTTTAACTTTGTTTGGTGGAAATCGGTTCAGCGGTTCAAACGTTACTGGGGGTGAATGCTTGAAAGTCAGGGTTGTTTTTTTTATTTTCCTGGCAAGTAAACTTTTTGTCAGTGTTTTTAGTCCATGAACCTAAAAAAAAGGAGCAACCGTGAGACCGTGTTAATGAGAAGAAGATAGGAAGAGATATAATTTCAGCACACTAATCGAAAACGATTTACCTATACTTTAGTAAAATAATAATCCGGCATGCTTATTGCTGGTTTATTAAATAACCAATTTACTTGCTGTTTTCATAAAAAAAGATTTAAATTTAGTTTTATATTTTTTTCTTTGCTATAAAATAATATCCAAAAATAAACACATTTAAAATTCATATTACTGTAAAAATCCTCAAAGTTTTGCTATACAGGTGCCCTCTTAGCCCAGTTCGGAGTAACGCGTTTTAGGAATAGCCCATAAAGTTAATTCTCGAGAAAACCTTGCCAGGACTTTCTGCTGATTTAACTTTATTTTTTAAAGAAAATATTGTCAAATACCGTATCTGTTCAAAAGGGTATTTATCCTACGCGTTGAGGTATATTAGAAGAAGACAGATAGAGATCTACCTATTTAGGTATGTCTATCCCTCTCCTTCTCATATACATAATGTATACTTTTAAAAACGCGTTTCCGATTGCATCCGTGTTTACCTAACTACGACAAAGCCAAAAGAAAGGGTAATGAATTTAGCAGTCTATGAATGTAAGTATGTAGTATGTGGATATTAATGTGTGTTCCATCGTAGCATCCGAGCCGCTTATCAGATTTCCACTAATGAGATGTCAATCAATTTGTCATTATTCGGTTCATGGTCACTCACTATGAATTCTAAGCTTCAGAACGAGCGAAGCAAGCGAAGTTCTCCGACGGCCGAGATACAATACAATACAATTACTTACTCTTTATTTATTTATTAAACTTTATTGTACCAAAGTACAAATATACTTTTAACAAATGGGGGACTTAATGCTAAAAGCATTATCTCCCAGTCAACCATAGGGATAAACAGAGAACATTATGCGGCACAAAAAGCAATAAGTACAATTTACTTACTTACATAATAAAATATTATTATATAATATACAATTAAATATTGTACAATCCTTAAATTATTGTATCTTTATTGCACCATTAACGAAATAAAAAAAAAAGAAAATAAAAAAGAAAACGGCCAAAAGCGAGTAGGACTCGCACTTGAATACCCATGAATTCATAGACATATATATATATATATATACATAGACAGACATAAGTATTAATACTTAAAGATGGTTTGACGAAAACCGCTAAATAAAAGCTCGGTAAATAAACCCACATGTTAACAGAACTAGGTCAAATAGGGATGACTAGACAAGACCATTACAAGCGGCTGGGTTAAAAAAATAAATGTTAGCGTCATATGTGCCACAGAATCAGTACTAGTACATACTCACGTACAGAAGTCTTACGCAGAAAAGAAATTCAAAGTAATGTCTACTTAATGTGGTTAGCGCTATGATTTAATTTAGCTCGGAACTTCTCACCTCTGTGTTAAGATACCTAGACATACATTGCAAGCCAATTTCATTCTTATTACTCTGGACAAACGATTCATGTAACTGAATTTTCCCCTTCGAAGTGGTCGCCGCGCGCATAGTAATAATGTAGGTATATTTTCGATACCTAAACGGGGAGTGACATAGGCCTGTATGTAAGCACATAAAGGCCTGTGTGTACGCTTGTAATGGTTCAAGTATCAATATAAAAATAAGAGTAGGAGGAAGCCCTCCTACTCTTATTTTTATGCTGCGTGTATATTGCTATCTCTTTCTTAATAGGCTTTTTGTGTATTCTCAAAAGCACGGAGCTTGCCAAATATTCGGGTCAGCAAATGCTTGATACCAAAGATAATTTAATTTGATACTAAACTGCTACATCATTATTGTACGGATGACATAGGCTACAATTTGTATGAAAAAAATGTATATGATGTAATGTAACATACAATTTTTTTTTTGCGTCGGGCGTTTTCCTATGCGATGGTTTGACGATATAATTTCAGTTATATTTTAGTACTCTATGTGATATAATCAAAGTCGCGGGTCACACCTGTATGAGAGCAGCACAGAACCGAGATGGGTGGCGTCGAAGAAGCTTACTGCTGAGCATAGACCTCTGACACCAACCCACAAGGTGGTCACACGACCTGACCAAGGTCGCTGGAAAGCCGCTCTTGATCGGTCACTTTGGAAATCCTTGAGAGAGATCCTATGTCCAGCAGTGGACGTTATGCGGCTGAAATGGTGATGATGAATAGTTATTACTTCGATGCTGGTCTGATATAAAAGAAAGAACTTAGAATGCACCAGCTGCTTCGCTTTTAGCGCAGTCGTCGTCTTATTTTTCTTCTTCCTCGCCTTTTCCTAAATTGGAGTATGTTTTTTGTGTCCCTATATAATCATGTACCTTCCTGGGTCAAAGATAAATTGTTTGGTAGATCTTGTTATATTAGAATATAAAACGTCACAACATAATGTATCTTGTCATGATCATATCCATTTTCACCGTGATTTTAGATTTGCTATTTCTGAAAAACTGATATGAAGAGTGCTATTTGACTCCAACAAACGATGACGTCATTAGTGTATATTTCATACAAATCCCACAGAATTTTTTTGTTTTGATGTTTAGAGAAAGGTGAATCGTTTCAAAGAAATTTGAGTTGTTGGAACGTAGCGAATTTCTTGTTTTTACAAACTTTTATTTAGTTTCACCTGTCCCTTAGTCTGTCGGTCTGTCTGTAATCAAATCTTACAAGTTAAATTTGACTCATTTTCTGGTTTCCGTACGAGCTGAATTTTTGCACGCATACGCATATCGTGTAACAATACAATATTGTAATGACATGGAGGTGATCTGATGATGGAACCGGAAGGTGGCCATAGGAACTCTGTAATGAAACGACGCAACCCCATCGAGTTTGGGTTCGTTTGATTCGTCTTAAGGAGCACTTTAGATAAAAGCTTGTTTTAAAATATATTTTATAAATAATTACTTGTTCATAATCTCTTTATTTACCGCCATGCCATCACATCGGGTATATTCTTAGTTCCCAAACCTAGGTTTTCAATATTTACCTACTTACGCGCACATATGAATTATATATCTATGTTTTATATAAATATGTACATTATAATAATAAGATCCTTAGAGAGCCTTTATGCAACTTGGGAATCTACAGACTTTGACAACCTTTGTGGCCTAGTGGTCATCATGCCAGGCTGTCACCTAGAGGTCCCGGGTTCGATCCCCGATCAGGTCAAGATGGAAAATAATCTTTTCATCATGCCAGGCTGTCACCTAGAGGTCCCGGGTTCGATCCCCGATCAGGTCAAGATGGAAAATAATCTTTTTCAGGTTGACCTGGGTCTTGGATGTTTGTCTTTATATGTATTGGTCATAAAATATAGTATCGTTGAGTTAGTATCCCATAACACAAGCTCGAACTTACTTTGGGACGAGCTCAATCAGTGTGATTTGTCCGTATATATTTATTTATATTTATTACTGTTAAATATTAACTAATATAGAGAAAAAATCTTTATCGTCGTCAGCTTTTAAATACCAACTGTTGGGCATAAACCTCCATCTATATATTTGTAAAAAACATCCCTCAGAAGATTTTTAAAAAGAAAAACACATTCAAATATTGTGGCACGATCTGTATCTAGGTATAGCTTTATTACTGTATACATTTTGAAATAATTACCTACCACCACACATTGCATCCAAAATTGAGCTGACTGTAACAATTTCACTGCACGAATTATCACTACACCGAATTTAGCTAATCACTGATGGGTACACTTCACAATTAACCACAAATTCCTAATTCAGAACCCCAATTTTAACAAAAAACATCACAAAATATTTTTTTGAACACTCCTGTTTCGGTTTTAATAGAGAATTGTTATTATTTTGTAACAATAGGGTTGTTTTGAGGCACGCCGGTCTCGCCCCTCTGGGATAGGAAGGAGTACTGACGTAGGTCTTACTTTGGAGGGAAAATGCGCACCGAATAGACTGCGCACGCAGAGGTTGTACTTTGGGGTGTTTTGTTACGAGATTTTGGAAACTCATTATTACCTTATATGTACGCTTTATTAGTTTATTTTTTTAAGGTTGGCTTATGTCATACCTATTTTTACCGACTTCAAAAAAGGAGGAGGTTATTAAATTCTATTGTCTATCTGTTTTTTTTTTTATATATCTTCCCCGATTACTCGAAGACGCCTGTTGGTCCAGGCGTCTTCGAGTAATCGTAAATAAATAAATACTGGAAATTCTTAAGGGGCTACCTAAGTTTTTTTTATGAATAAAAGTGGCTGTTTTTCGCAAAAATGCTATAAAAAGCTACACGTTCTCACTTTAAAATATAAACAGTAGTTCATAAAATAGTTTAAAACGTTATCTAGGATTATATCAAAGCCAAATTTTAAATAAAGTTATGCTTTGTACTCTTTTTTCTATACTGAAGAATCATCTCTCTCCCTTGTAAGTACTTAATGAAAAACAAATTTCGCTTTCAGTCTGAAAGCCATGACCGTGAGCTTCGCTCTAGTCATACTCTTCTTCTTCACCTTCCTTTGTTTCGCACAAATTTTATGACTAAATCTGGTTACGCGACTTTGGAATGCCTTACCCGAAGACATCAAAAGTATCTCCACACGCACCTTCTAGCTAATTTGTTGCAGCAGAACTAATCATTGTCCTAAATTATTTTAATTTGTTTTATTTTATATGTATGTATATGAATGTAGATATTAATGATATGTATGTTTATGTATGTATATATTTGTGTATTGTATTTTTATTTTGTAAACGCCTATCGTTCATAAACTTATTTCTGTTTTTTCTTAAGGCTGACTGGTAAAGAATGCATTAGCGTTAAGTCAACCTTTTGTACCTTTTTGGTCAATAAAGATTTAATAAATAAATAATATCTCTGTTTCTTTTCAAATGATTTATTTCAAATGGGGGCAGCACTGGACCTCAGGTAGCCCCTCAAAAAGACATTTTATAAAAATTGGTTGTGTAGTTTGGTGTTCAAGTCGGTTTTTGGTTTTGACAAATGATAAGAACTGCATTACTTATATTCATAGGATTTATTATGTCGATTGTTCCATGTAAATGTCGTTTAATATAGTATTAAAAGGGATAATGAATTGGGCCCAAAAGTACTAATAGTTTACCCTGTTCTGCTCTACAGGTCGCATTTCTTAACAGATTTTAGGAAATTTTACAGGCAATTCGATAAAATACACGGAATATCGTTTTCGTTTCAAAATTACATTTAAAAAAAATTGTTATTGCTCACATAGTAGTAATACAGGTCACCCAAAAAAACATCGAGTAGAGTATCTTTATATAATCTAAATAATAGCCTTTTTTTTCATTCTTTGCGCTTTCTATAGTAAGCCTGAATATAGCGTCCCACAACCTTCATCGGATTCTTCTCCCATTCTTGCACTTGGCTTTTTGGTATCGTTACCTGGAAAAAAAATATTTTTAAATATCTTTAAACCGAAGGTATGATAATTTCTTTATGTTTTTTTTTCCATTCATACCCACCTGACCACGTGGCCTTTAGGTTCTACGACCCTGAGCTCTACCTACCCCGTTAAAAAAGACGTAATAATGTATCTTACCTGCTCTCCATTGAACCTGTTGAGTAAAAAACGATTTATCATCACCACTTTCCTCTCCCAAAGGTGTCGTCAGAGGCTATTAAGGGAAGTTCAAGTACATAACAGGCAGCAGCGAATTCTGTGAAGACACATATATTTATGCCATCTACTGCGATCACCAACCCGCCTTCCCAGCGTATTGACTATATGGGCAAACCTTCCCATTATTAGGAGACGCCTATACTCTAGCCATGGATTAAATAGGTGTATTATTATCAGGTTTTCCTTTTTGTCTTCACTACAGAAGCACAACCCTCTTTGTACACCCCGAGCCATACATACTTGGCCAGAGCAGCCAGAGAATCTTCGACGCTGGCCAGGCAGGCAGTTTTCTCCTTTGTTTATCTGAAGTAGTTTTATTAGTTACAGGCTATAAGGAACGATTTTCTTGCCTGGTCCCCATTGAACCTGTTGAGAATCGTCACGCACACGTCAGCAGCCCTGATGCCCGCCTGGTGGGTCATCGCAGCGAATGCTGTCACCTCCATCTCGATGTTTCTCACGCCCTTAGAGTATAACCTCGTGAGGAACTCCATTTTGTCAGCCTCTGAGTAGTCGCAGAATGGCCCGTCGAGGCGGCCTTGGCCTGTGAAACAAAAAGCAAAATATAGAGAAAGGCAAACTTTTCGTGTCTAGTATTTTCCAGTCTATTTTCTTCATCTCCGCCGCAACGTCTGCTTGGGATAGCTAGCAGGAAATTTTCTCTCGCTCGAGGGAGTCTACTCCAGGACTTAGGATATGTGTAGGCTCGCTCCTAAAAATATGGCCTATCTATGTACTTTATGGTGCATGATCTGCTTGTCAACTGCCATTTATGGGCACACAAAGGCGTCGGTAGAAATCTTATTCTTTTTTAACAAGCTTTCATTAAGTTTCACCTGTCCTGCTGTCTGTCTGCTTGTAATCAAAACTTTGACTCACTTCCCGATTTCAGACTGAGCTGAAATTTTGCACGCATATTATATCGGTGTAACAATGCAATATAATGATGACATGGAGCTGCTCCGAACTCTGTTATGTAACGACGCAACCCCATTGAGTTTGTTTTTATTACATTTGTCTGGTAAGTACTTAGACTTTACAATGAAAACTTGTACGAAAAAATTACATCTGTTCAAAAAACTTATTCAAGATTTAAAGCATACCTCTGTAGAAGTCATCAGCAGCCATGGTCCCTCCAATGATTGTATGGAAGCCGTCGTTCGGCGAGGATAGAGCCTTCATTTCCTGGGCTACCCTTGTATCTAGATAGGCGGGGTACTTGCGCTCTTGTCCCAGTACATGCTGAAAAATAATTTACTCTGAAGTACAGAATAACAACATGACCAGCAGTAGAACCATTGAAAAACTATCAAGTCTTTTTTAGTCTGCACTGCGGGAGCACGGTCCTCTCTGTACAACCAGAGTGATGGTAGGAAAGGTCACATTGATGTTTATAAGCTTTGTTTAGCTTGTATTTCCTAAGCCGCTTCTACGCATCTACGGGAAGACTTTGAGTGGCCTTATTCTACTCTGTCGGAAACTACACAGAAAATTTAGATGTGTGGTATTTGTTTCTCACAACTAAACAAAGATATTGATGTAACTCACGTCCACAATTGGAATATACACACCGAAACATATTTTTCCTCGAAGAGTCCGTTCATGCCCCACGATGATATAACCACATTGCCAGCGTCCACCCCCACGCCGCCGGAGCTCCCGACCCGGATGATGATGGGGTTTTTGACCTTAGCGTGGAAGAGCAGCTTGATCACCTCCTGGAGAGCCGTCGTCATGGACGGGATGCCAATGCCGTGCTGGAAAGAATGATCGTTTTGATACATATCATCATATCAGCCACAGGAACTCCACTACTAGTCATAAGCCTACCCCATGGATTTCGAAAACAACCGATTAGAAGCGGCCTACATCCAGCGTTTTCCTGCAACCTTGCTAAGGTTGTAAGACCATATACTTACATGCTTCTTGTTCTTCTTGTCGAGTCAAAATAGTTTTATTATAGTTTCTATTTCAAATGATATTTGATTATGTTGCCACGGCGATCCCTCTGTCGCTGGCCTCATTTAGGTCCTCGATGATACACGACGTAGGGCAGTTCGGACACGATAGAAGGTGGTCCATCGATTAAATGGTACCGCTTTATTCATTTTGGCAGGTAGGTGGCATCCGTAGCTATGCTGCTGCGGAGTTCAGGGTGTGCTTTCCCGCTTTTCTTCTCCAAATGATAATGCATGTCAATGGTCACTTAAGGATGCAATACATTGTAAAGTGGAGAAAAAATAGTGGAAACATTTTAAATTATATTGATATTTGGCTACAGTTATACAACCAGCCACCTGCCTGACGTCAACCCTCCTTGGGAATGCAGTTATTGCAAGAGATTTGTCTGGGTTTGTTCTTTACTGTTCTGTTACGATATCCACAGGAATGTAGACCCTATCCACATATTATAGATACGCGAGTTGCTTGTTGCTGGCAAAGATAATATTATAACTAATATAAGTAAAGGAGAGCGTAACTAAATCGCAAGGTATGGAAGTTCAAAGTACTAAATTGCAAAGCACGGTAGCAAGAAATTATGGTGTAGATAACGATAACGCGAAAGAACGGAGGTGCGAAAAATAGTGACACAAAATTACTGAGGTGCAGACAACGATGGCGCGAAAGTACTGAGGTGCTAAAAACGGTAGTGTGAAAATGTTGCGCCTTAGAGAAATGCGGGCATTGCCGATAGTTCATAGTTAGGTGGTGGTTTTTGTTCAAGTATATCAAAATTTGTTGTTATTCGAGAAAAACTGATTATGCTGGAGTAACGTAACCCCAGCAAAATGTTATTCAAAAAAGGCGAATAGCCTACAACCAAATACATAAAAAGATAGCTTTTGATGAGTTGTGAATGTACACCGATAGTAAAT
The DNA here is from genome assembly GCA_943193695.1 of Acrobasis suavella. Classification (NCBI taxonomy): domain Eukaryota; kingdom Metazoa; phylum Arthropoda; class Insecta; order Lepidoptera; family Pyralidae; genus Acrobasis; species Acrobasis suavella. The sequence goes on from OW971950.1 coordinate 4,775,433, forward strand.
GTATTCAACGGGTATTACTCACATTAAAAGCCAAGACCGGGCCGACCTTGAACATGGCGTATCTCTTAGAAGACTCGGTGAGATTCACCAAGGTCTCTTCGCAGTTGGGCAGCCCCAGCAGTTTCGCCATGTACAAGGCAAACGCCCGCATGCGGTGCTCCGTGCCACCAGTGCAGACGAACTGAAAGTAGAACAATTGGTTAACTTCATTTTTGGTTGGCTCTAAATTGAGAACAAAATAAATCGCCTAATATAGCTTCCTTTTTATTTAGTTTCACCTGTCCCGTTCTCTGTCGGTCTGTCTGTCTGTAATCAAATCTTGCAAGTTAAATTAGACGCACTTTCCGGTTGCCGATTGAGCTGAAATTTGCACGCATACGTATATCATGTGACAATGCAATATGACATGGAGCTGATCTGAACGGTGGCCATAGGAACTCTGTAATGAGACGACGCAACCCCATCGAGTTTGGGCTCGTTTGATTCGTCTTGAGGATAACTTTAAATAAAAGCTTTCGACATTTTTTTTAAATAATGTCTTGTTATAAGCTTTCATTTAACTTTTACTGTATGGGATTAATAAACTTTTTTATCCCGGAAAAATTAGAAATTCTCGTGGTCAAACAACCTTTAACCACGCGGGCTCCATAAATAATACGTTAGTCGTACGATAGTGACGTCTTATTCCTATGTCAAATAAAGTAAGACTTTATCATCATCAAAGGTCGGAATTGGGTAGAGTTATTTATGTACTTACATTGATTTCAAACAGCGAAAGAATAAAGTGGATATGCCTCAAACACCTAAATTAATTTTAAAAAGAAGAAAAATCCCGTGACTTATTAAATAAAAAAGTCATTTACTTTTACACAATTTAAACCACTGTACGCGTGACGTTGTCAATATTTAAAAACTAATAAAAATACTTATGTAAATATTTATTAACTTTGTGTGTTAATTATCTTTGTTTTATTTGTATGAAGTTTTTATTATTATTTATTTGTAATTTTTTTGGCAAAACGGGATTGACCATTAGAAATCCTTGGAAGATCCATATTAATATCAACATTTCGATGCAAGTACATAAATAGCTCTACCTCATTCCGACCTCTGATCATCATACGTTAGTGATCAATGTTGGATGTCACTGAAACGCGGATACGCAGTAACGTTTGTCTTGCGTACCGCTTTTGAAGTAACCCCCCAGAAGCTCTACTCACCTTGACATCGCCAAACATCCCCTGCAAGTCATCGTTAGTGCTCAGGTTGAAGTGATACAGGAAATCTGGAGTGCCTTCAGTGATGTTCTTATTGGGAAGACGGGTGGTACCATCAGGATTTCTGAAAGACAGGTCAAGAAAAAGTAGAAGGTATATTATATTGTCCGTGTCTTTTTCACTTGAGAAAATATAAAAAGTCATTCTATGCTGGTCTACAAGAAAAAAAAAATGTATTTACCAGCAGGGGGGTTTTAAAATAATACGATAGTCGTCCGATAGTTACGTCCTATTATTATATTAATTCAATTTATAGTTTATCATCATATATTAATGCTCAAAGTTTCTTGAAACCCAAACGCGGAAACGTCCGTCTTGCGTACCATTTTTGGAGTAACCCCCCTGATTTTCTTGTCGCGCAGATCGTATAAACCGATCGAGGAAATAGGCGAAAATTCAAATAGGTGCTCAAAACACTATTTTGATTGCCTTTTTCCACCATCACGCTAAATGTGGCCTTTAGATCTTGCAGGCCGGCTCTGTCTACACCGTTACGGATAAAGACGTGACACTGTATACAAAGAAATAAATAAATATTTGAATTTGAGTATTTAATAAACAAAAATTGTTATAGGTAATTAATTTTACCTCAAGGATTTTCTTTTCCAAACTGTTCGGCAATTGAAATAATGCCGCTCCTCCACTGTCCCTTGCGGCAATATATTATCGCAATCGCACATCTTTTGTTTAAATAAACAATTTAATAATAGATATATATATATTCATAAAAAAAGGTCACTTATTTTAATTAATTATTCATAACAAATCTTATAAGATGCCAACTTGTATTATATCACTAGTATAGAAATAAATTTTCATTTTTTAACTAAAAAATCAGATAATAACAAACAGTCCACCACGCACACTGCCAGTCAAATCACCACTAACATGTGGAATATGATATTTGAATAAATTATTGTTCTTTATCACGTATAAGGAAGCGTCATCGGTCAAACCACTAGCGAATGTTTAATCGTATTGCATCCGATTATTAAACTAACACAACTACACGCAGAGGCACACAGACACATACAAGTCAATGTAACAAGTTTACGCACTCAAATCTTGATTGAATAATGGTGGGTGAGTTATTTTTAACTCGTCACCGTAGCTATACGTCACCATTATGTTAAAAATTGCCACTTGATATTTTTATAATATATTCTTCGTTTCTTACAGTATCTTTCGTAATTTTATATTCTACCACTTCTGCCCCAAACTCATAAAAAATAAAAAATACTCTAAATAACTGGCCCGTTTAGTGGAAGAGATCCCTGTACGGGATAAGTCCGCCGATGCATGTTTACTTTTCTGATTTGTATCTGTGTTTTTTTTTATGCACAATTAAGCGTAATAAACAAAATAACAAATAAAAAAATATTATTTTATGTATATTGAAGTCGTAAAATATATTAGCATACACACTGCAACAGCTACTTAAATAAGTAAGATGCATAAGAAGTAAATATGTTATGGTAGATAATATGTTATAGAAAGTTGTAATTATTTTAAGATAAGGGAAGGGTTGGGATGGGTTGATAGGATAAACATGGATAAGCAGGGATGAAAATATGTCATTTCTAGTTTTCGTGCACAACTCAAGTGGCTGCCCCCATTAGACAACATCATAACTTGCATATTCTTTCCCTTCTATAAGAATAAGAATAATTTTATTTGCTCAAATACAGAACATTAGATATCAATTTTATAACTAGTGTCATGTATTCAACCTAAACTAAGGCATGCAAATATTTATGTAGTCACGTGAATTTAACTTATGTCAACGTGCAATATCTAACCATAACTTCACATCCTAGTTTGTCAATAATATCTGCATTACATTCTTATAAATCACCTGTACAGAAATTGTATTATTATGAGTCACTTGTTTACGTAAAAGCACACGTGATTGTTTTGACCAGAAATTACATAATGTAAGATTTTATTTAATTCTTATTTATTTTTAAATAAATAATTCAAATAATAAAACATCTTAAAGCAGAATGTAATAATAAAAGACGTTTATTTGTGCTTACGGCCCCACCTAACGGCGGGGCAAACAATCTAACTTTGCCAACAGTGGAGGTGTTCGTTTCATGGAACTGTGAGTAGGTACTGAACTATTTATATTGCTGTAATTCTTGTCATTTAAATTACTGATGAAATATTTAATTCTAAGATTATGTTTTTATGCCAATTATGGAATTATGAAATAATTGTGAAATATTTTAAAAGAGCTACCACAGAGTTTCAGGCCGCCTCTTCTCTGTGATGAAACAGCTTTTCCGACGTGGTGGTAAAATCTTTCATGATATATTCATGATATATTCGTTAGCTAAACCCTAAATGAAAAAATATTTTAAAACTTTTGGATGTTTATTTGCTATTCCTTTCCCAAGCTATGAAGAATGGCGAAATGTCTAGACTCCAATAACATTGGAGTCTGACACTTATAAAATATCGTTTAAATTGGTCGTGGACAACAAATATTTATAAATCAAATAGAATATATTTCCTTTTCGTTCCTTCTACTCCGCTTTACTTGAATGAACGTTTTACCTTCTTTCGTGAGAACACGAATCGAAGTGTGCGTAACACAATCGCCTTTAAACTTTCAATTCCTGTTTATCATACTCATTTCTATGTTGACTCTTTTTTAGTTCAGGCAGTAAAACTCTGGAATGCTTTGCCACTGGATATTCTTAAAGAGCAATCATTAAAAAATTCAAAAATTTGTTACAGGTATGTCCGTGTTCTTTATCACATATAAGGAAGCGTCATCGGTCAAACGGTCCGTGACATAGCAGGCTTTGTAGCAGAAAAATACTCGTATCATCGATTTGTTCCCAGTTTATAATTTTCCAAGAACGAAATTTTGAAAATTATTAATATAACGAATTCTACTTTATGAAATTTTACTAATTCTTAATTTTCCGAATGCCTCATTTTTCTAATTATTGATAGTAGGTCGTAGCTCTTAAAACCCGTTTCCAATTCTGTTTTTTTACAGAATTCGTACAGTTAGACGTATTTGCGAAATTCAATTAGTAGGTAATTACAATAATTAGGAAAATGAGCCATTTGGAAAATTAAAAATTGGTAAAATTAATACTTAATAAAGAAAAATTCGTCCAGACAATAATTTGCAAAATTTCACTCTTGGGGACTTAATGACCAGGCAGAAGCCGCTGACACGCAAATACTTCGGTATTGATGGTCTTGTGCAGAAGCCTTTGACCGAAAGGTCCCAAGTTCGATCCCCGCCCGACTCGACTTGTACATTTGGAGTTCGGACCAGTTCTCCACCTGGGTGAAGCACGGGGACTTCTAAGGTCCCGTGCTCCAACTGATGACGTTGTAATACAATCTGACTCATGTACGGTAATTTTCACATCGATCACTAGAATCTATCTAGAATCATTACTTGCTTCCTCAGGAAAACATCGTGAGGAAAGCCGCATACAAGTGCACTAATGACTGCATATTATTTCATTAGCTAGTGTGTAAAGGGGCTACCTGAATTTTTCGGGGTCCAGTGCTGCCCCCATTTGAAATAAATCATTTGAAAATAAACGGAGACATCATTTGTGGCTACCTGAATTTTTCGGGGTCCAGTGCTGCCCCCATTTGAAATAAATCATTTGAAAAGAAACGGAGATATCATTTAAAATGGATAACCCTTCAAACTATTTTATAAACTACTGTTTACAGTTTAAAGTGAGAATGTGAAGCTTTTCTACGCACAATTGCAAAAAAAAGGGTCACTTTTGGCAGGTTTTCGTGCTGTACGTAATACTTGATTAATTGTATAATTAAATTTATTATTTATATAATTAAATTAATCTGCCAAGTTCAAATTTAGAAGTATAATAATTTTAGATATTTTTTAAAATGCATCTAAACTTGGCATTGAATTGGATTTCAACCCTTTTTTAGGCGAACAATTAGCCGATAGGAACTTGGCCCCCTTTTTAACAGGTATGTTTTTAGTAGGATATCAATACTTTTTATTTCAAGAAATCGTACCTATTTTATCTATAAGGAAACTACCATCGATTTCTCATCAACTTTTCATATATACTGCAGACGAAAAACACAATATCGCGTTTCAATTATACCGCTAGCGCCATCTATCGAAATTAGTTTATAATAATAGAAGTCTGATTTTTTAGGTATGTATAAGCAGTATTTAATAATAAGCTATACATTGTGCATTATGTATACATGACAATATTTTTTACCCCCTCCCCCCTTTCCTTCTCCCCCCCCCTCTTGTATTCTCATTGTTTTACTGGTTCATAAATATTTTTATTAAAAATGTGATATTCGATTGAGCCAACTCACGCTTGACCGATTTCTCAAATTTGTTATTTTTTTGTTAATCTACATATAAAACACGACCTGCATGCCAAATTTCATAACGCTAGGACAATTGGAAGTGGCCTAGAGGTTTTGATTATCGTTCAGTGAGTCAGTCAGTCCGTCAGTCAGTGCCAAAATTAGCTATTTTCACAGGGTCATATTTCAGGATCTACTGAAGCTATATCTATGAAATTTGACATACTGCTTTAGTACTAGTATATAATTACGTACTTTCAATTTTATCTTTGTACTTGCAATAGGCACTGAGTTACAGTGGCGTCAAAAGTGGGTCGAAACGGTTCGTGTAAATAGTGCACGGCATGCGCGCGGCCTGTTGCTGGAACTTGGCCTGCGCACTGCCGTGCGCTTAAATTATTAATCTTTGAAAAAAATATTCTAGGTCTATGGTCTATGGTTTCTTCAAAGAACAATAAAATTATATACCTCCTACCTATATCTTTGGTTTTCGAGTGTGTAAAGATTAGTAAGATTAGTATTGTAACAATTTGACAGTCAGCGAACTACGGAAATGCGTTCAGGCCTATGGATTATAACCACTACTTGTATATTCTAAATCTTTGGTTATAACCCATAGGCCATAGACCATAGAATTAAAAATTTTTTTTTCAAAGATTTAGAATGTACAAGAACAATGGGTGTTAGGTACATAATGAGTTTATGGGTTATATTATAACCCATAGGCCTGAACGCATTTCCGTAGTTCGCTGACTGTCAAATTCTTACAATACTAATTCTATGGTTCAGGCAGTCTAAAAAATCCAAACAGCAAAAAAAATTTTGGTTTTGAAAAAATCTGACACAAGTGTTCTATTTCTAGCAAAAAAAAATAACATTCTAGGCTTTTGTTTTCTAAAGAGCAAAACAAATTACTCGCTAAGGTTCTTAGTGCGTATAGATTAGTATTGTCACAAGTTGACAGTCAGCGAACTACGGCTATACATAATGCCTTTTAGGCAGTTTAAATATCTCAAAACCAGTGTTCATTTTCTGCATATTAAGTACCTAATTAAAAAAAAATACACCGCTTCACTAGGTGGTAGTTAAATTTTTAGCTTTGTATTTTCCCAGTTTTTTTATTAACCTGTTTTGTCCCATTGTTGGCCAAAGGTCTCTCCCACCATCGTACAGTTTCCCATTGGTAGTTGAAAATAACGCCATCAAATATTTCTGCGAGCACATTTTTATTACAGTCTAGCACATGGTTTATATTGTAATGATCTAACACCAACACGGGCCCCCGCAGGGCCCACAGGGCCCGCAGCAGGGCCCGCAGCATGGGCCGCAGCAGCAGCAACCGTTCATCCCGATGCAGCTCTCCTGCAGAAAAGAAACATAATACGACATAACAATGTACTCTCAATCCACATACCTATCTAATTTTATCTGCTTAAAAAAGGAATTTCCAAATTGGTCCAGGCGTTTAATACGGGATATTACTTTATAATATGTATGAAAATGTCTGTTTTTTTATTAGAAGAACTTCCTATTTGCCAAGATATTGATAATCTACCTACCTACGAAGAGTGTATGAAGGCGGTAAAACGACTCAAACATTATGAGACACCTGGAATGGATCAACTCCCTGCTGAAGTGTATAAGTATAGCGGTAGACACGTTTTAAATAGACTATATCAACTTATCTTAAGGGTATGGGATACTGAAGAGGTGCCACAGACGACCTCCGTGGCGTAATGGTCACCATGCTAGTCCGCCACCCAGAGATCCCGGCTTCGATCCCCCGGTCAGGGCAAGTTGGAACGTGGTCTTTTTCAAACTGTCCTGGGTTTTGGATGTTTATCTATATATGTATATGTTATAAAATATAGTATCGTTGAGTTAGTATCCCATATCACTCAAACTTACTTTGGGGCTAGCTCAATCAGTGTTAATTGTCCCTATACATATTTTTTTATTATATAATACAGGTCAATACTGAGCGCGTTTGAATTTATTACATCGTTGAAATGTTCTGTCCAGCGCTTTAATACTTCGTTATTGTCCGTAACTCGGTGTTGCCTATCTTTGGAGTACATTGGTGCTGTTTTTCTGACTCGCGGACCAAAGACTGCTTGTAGACCTTCAAAGAACTTTCCTGATTGTTGAGTGTTAGCATAGTGTTGCATTTCTGCCGCTTTCTACCTCAACAATACACAGGGGACAAACAGCGGAGTCTTAGTAAAAGGGTCCCCGTTTTTAGGATTCCGTAGTACCTACAAGGAACCCTTATAATTTCGCCATGTCTGTCTGTCTATCTGTCTATCCGTCCGAGGTTTTACTCAGAGACTATTTGTACTAGAAAGCTGTAATTTAGTATGGGTATGTATTTTAATCATGCCAAAAAAGTGGTAAAATAAAATACTGAAAAAAATTTTTTTAGGGTGCCTGCCATACAAGGAGCGTAGGAGTAATTTTATTTTTCTTCGACTATCCCATCGTGTGGGCTATTGTTGAATAGGTCTTCCAAAAATAAAGTGAACTTGTAAAGATCATTTTTCTATTTAGGGATCCGTTTCTGAAATATTTGGTTTTAAATTGAAAGTTTTTGTTAGAGTCAAGTGTCCCCCCATCTATCTATTAAACGGTTATACATGGACATGTGAAAAAATTCACAGCAGTAGTACATATAACGAAGTTTAAAGGAAAACTGTCAGAGCTAAGTAGGATTTACAAATTAAAAAGTTACAAGCGACTGACTTATATAATGTACTAGGAAAATTAAAAATTCATACAAATTCAATAGAAAATTAGTTTTTAGACATTTTTAGTGGCGTGAACTCAAAGTGGACATTCGCAACTATGGAACCCTACACTGCGCGTGGCCCAACACGCACTTGGCCGGTTATTACCCTTTGTGTACGGAAGCCTAAAAAATATGGCGACTAATTGATAACCTCCTTTTTTTTAAGTCGCTTAAACAGCTACATACTACAGACACAATATATCTATACCTATGCAGTAGCTTGACTCGGCCTACATCCGTTTCAGAATGATCACGGAAAATCCGAAAGAAACTCATAGGCACCTGTTTGCCGTCCATGGGCAACCCGTCCCGCAAGCCGCACTTGATGCCGGCGGAGCGCGCGTACGGCGCCATGGCGGGGCAACATGGCACACTGAAACAAGAACATCAAGAAGGTGAAAGAGATCACCTTTCACAAATAATTTACAAAAAAAAATTTACCTCCACTGTCCCACTGTTTGCCAAAGGTCTCCCCCATCTCATTCCCAATATCTCGATCATGGACTCTCATCGGTGGTGTTGGTGTGACGACTAAAGACAGTTTGAAAAGGAAAGGCAGGTTTAGACGAAGACTATTTTGAGACGCCTAAATTACGGCGCCAGTGTCAACCGTACAGCACATCTTCAGACCGTTTACTATTTTCAGGCGCCTAAATCTCGCCGCCAGTGACCACCAAACCGACACTAGTCGTTTACATGGTGCCTTTTCAGTATCAGTCATTAGCAAAATAGACGCGGGGGCAGCGAGAGACGCGGGCGGAGGTCACTGGCGCCAAAAAATAGGCGCGTGTTCTATTCTGTGCCAGCGCTGGCATGCCGCGAAAAAATGGCGCCAAAAGTGTTTATACGGTGCCTTCTTAGGCGCCGTAATTTAGGCGGCTGAAAATAGTCTTCGTCTAAACCTGCCTGAATGGTTGGAAGTGGCACACAATCGAGATGTTTACAATATTCTCAATAGAAAAAAATCTTCCAACACTTCACATCAAGTCAACGTGCCCAGACTTGCAGTGTTCCCACGCTCAAGATTTATGCATACATTCATACATACTTCTTTACTAACGCTTTCGAATGTCAAGCTACCGTGGTCGCCGTGCTTCGGAAAGCATTAAGGAAACCTGGATTGACTCATTTTTTCCACTTTTACGAGTATACCTACCCCCCTCCTCCTTTCGGTGACTATCCGTATTATATGCCCTCATGACCTAAGACCCTCCCCCTCCCCTTTTGTTTTCCCGTAACAATTCATTAATATGATTTTAAACCATTTTTAACCTACTTCCAGAAAGGAAAAGCTTATCAATTCGTCGCGACGTTTAATGTTTTTTTTTATGTATGTTCACCGATTACTCAACGATGCCTGGACCGATTTAGAAAATTATTGTTTGAAAGGGTATACTTTTCAGGATGTCGCATAGAAATTTTATCAAAATCATTGTCGATTTTTAGTTTTGAAAAATTATTGCAAACAAAAAGTAAATAAAATTTTAAGTACTTGGTTTATATGTCTGCTTGCCGCGTGACGCCGAGAGTTTTAAAAATTCTGAACGGTGTGCGCTATAATTTGAAATATCGGAGGAAGTATCAAGTCGACTAGATTGTGCTGTTTGAATAACGTTGATTGTTTTCATATTCAATATTTAGTAAAATCTTCATTTAATTTAATTTCATTCCAAAAATGATTTACATTGTGTTACTTAACTCCTACAAATTGATTAAAAGTTATGATTTCTGCAATTTAAGACATAGTCATAAGTCATAGCCAATCAGAGCAGAGGGTAAGCCCAGTGGGTTCGACGCCATCTTGATTTTTCTCGTGAAAAATGTGAGTTGTGTTGCTGTGGTGTGAAGCGTATATTTTGAATGATAATGTTGGATTGAGGGGATCCTGAAAATATTTGGTATTTGGAAAAGTGAGATCGGTGTCCTGAACCCTCTACTCAGAATTCTATGGCTCTCAAATTATAAACCACAGATTGTAACAGTGAAACGACAAAGCATTGTAATTACAAGGGATAAAATTGTATGAAAAGCGATTACTTCTGTTGTTTTGTGCTCGCACTAACCCATGATGGTTGACGATGTCTAGGAAGATATGTTTATTCCGACAAATATAATAGCCCTGAAATTTCCAGATTCCAGAACCCAGAAAGTCCTAACCCACCCTAATCCCCCTCTGTGACCTTAGCGTGCTATTTGAAAGACTCCCTCCCCCATCTAAAAGGGTCACGTAGTATAGGTATGTTCCTAGCATCCTGCTGAGCTCTGTAAGATGCCTTTAGCCAGCATGCAAAATATGACCCAGTGTCGGCCACTTACCTATATAACCTACCTATATATATATATAACCTACAGTCCACTGTTAGACTTATCACCTAGGTACCTCTGCCTACTACTTCTATCGCTTTCTATTCTACCAAAGGAAAATGTTTACTTACCAAGGCATGTTGTAACTATTTTATGCTATGTTTTGAAAATAATTGACAAAATTAATGAAGCAGGCGATATGTAGTTGAGTCTGGAAATGTTATATTATATTGTTTGAGTCCGGTTATTTTAGAATTTTAAAAATCTACAGACTGATATTTTTTTTTACCTTTTCATTATTTCTCTGACTTTTTCCAGTTCTGACAACCAGTGTCACGAACAGACATGAATATCATAAATTTTAAAACTGGAAAAAATAATGTTTTTCTTCATCTGCGAGGAAAAACTCTGTAGAAAACATCACATAAAAAGGAAAAACAATGTGTCAAAGTTGACTGCCAGCATAAAAACAATATAATTTGCAAACGCATCACCCTTTTCCTTAATTTTTTTTATATTTTATTATTCGTTGAACATCACACGTTCTTTTTTAATATTTTTTTATCCATCTATTTGAACGCACGAAAGATAAAAATCATGCCTCTGTCGTAAGTACAACATTAAACTTTTCTACTCTTCTTGTGAGCGTTACCGCTACCAGGCTTTCCCAACTTGAAACCTAATGCCGTTTGCTGCAACAACCAGTCACTTTTGTGACCCGTCGCTCTTGTGACCCCTCGCTCTTGTGACCCCTCGCTCTTATACCCGTCGCTCTTGTGACTCCTTACTCTTGTGACCCGTCGCTTTTGTGACCCATCGGTTTTGTCGATCTGATACTACTTTTTTTAGTGTTTATACCGATTGAGGGAATTGAGGGAATGAGTATAAATCTGAGTAAATAAGCAATGCGACTAGCAACCGGTCACATTGCTTATCCGTGTAAAGGGAAAAGATTTCAAAAATATGATTTACATATTTATTAAAAATACCCCTAACCGCTGAACCGATTTCCATCAAACAACGAATAACCACCGCAAGAAAACTTGCTTTCGTGGAGAAGACGCATCGAAGTCGGTCCATCCGTTCAAGAGCTACGATGCCACAACCAGATACAGACTACAGACAGATAAAGACATTGGCGTCAAACTTAATACCACCCATCTTTTTTGTTGGGGATAGAAAAACAAATTAATTAAAAACTTGCTTTGGTGCTAGCTTAATCTGCGTGATATATTTATTTTATTCTCTTTTCCACCATTATGCCTGCCATCCAGTGGACTTTGTTTAAAAGGATAAAGAAAGACATGACATGAAAATAATTTAGTTCACAACAATAATCATATACCCTGACTGGTAATAGTGGGTAGTGGGTAGTACCTAGTGTTAGGTGACGCAAGTCGTGTTAAACAAATAGGAGATGGTGGAGAAATTCGGCGTGCGGGGTTGAACACTTGATAACTCGGTAAGAGCGTGGTCGTATCAGACTAAGGTCGCTGGGTTCAAATTCCACTCACGTGGTACTTTTTCATCATTCATCATCATCACAAAATACTCAATGTATTTGTTGTCTGCCAGATGTGGACCGAACCCTGCCTTCTATACGTCGCTGCGCCCAGCCGGGAACAAGAGTGGGCCCCGGGACGGCGCGAACGTGGACCCCAACCCGGGGTGGCCGCAGCCAGGCTGCTGTTTCTGCTTCCCCATCTGTTACAGCGGCTGCTTCCGCTGACAACTGTAACGAGTCAAAACTGTCAAAACGTGATGTTGAGTGCATGCAAAAAAAAATGTAAAAGTAACTTGAAAATAAAATAAAATTTGTGATTTCGTATTTTTACTGTTTTGTTATACCCATTCTGACGGTGCAAGTTTCTTGCCTGTAGCATACCCTCTTATTATGTGTTGGTTTCGGCCAGGAAGCACACAGGCTTTTGTAGTTAAAATTTGCACTCCAAACCCCCAGAGCGTTTCGTCCGGTTTCCCTACAGTACGAGTATCATTAAAATGAGATTACAAATGCATGTTGATTTCGGCCGGAAAGCACACAAGCTTTTGTAGTTGAAACATGCTCCAAAGCCCAGAAAACCGAAATCAACAGGCTTATGGAATGTCGCCGGGTACACACTACAGAATTGAGCTGCTTTTCAGCAGGAAGGTAGTATCTCTTGTGTACCTTAGTGTACCTTTAATAAAGAACAGTGTACTTCATTATTGAAGCAATAAACGATTTGTATGGCTGACGCCTCGTTTGGATTGCAAGTTATCTATTGCTTTAATAAATTGGTATGCAATAGGCAAGAAACTTGCACCGTTTAAATGGGCCTTAATTTTGTAAGAATTTTATTACAATATATATTTTTACTATACATTTAAGGTGGCAGAAATACAGGACAAAATGTGTGAAAATCGTTTGCGATGGTATGGACATAATGTAATGCGCGGAAGTAGTGACCATATCACTAAAAAAGTCCTAGCCATAGACGAGGGAAGACGTGGAAAAAGACGACCCACGACCATCTGGATCAGAACCGTCACCGAAGATATGAGGACACTGGGCTTTAAGCCAGAATTAATACAGAACCGCCAAGAGTGGAGAATATGCATCAGGAGGACCGACCCTGTATAGGAAAGAGGCCAGAAGGTAGATAGATAGATATATTTTTATTAAATGTATTTTGAGAAGAAACGAGAAATCGAACCCTGGACTCCTAAGGAGCACAGCTGAGGATGCAACCGAGAAGGCGGTAAGATGACAAATGTACGTAAACTATTTAATTGAGATTAAAAACAAGAACATATATAAAAGTCATCATCATCATCATTTCAGCCGCATAACATCCACTGCAGGACATAGGCCTCTCCCAAGGATTTTGAAAATGACCGATCTAGAGCGGCATCCAGCGCTTGTGGGTGGGTGTCCTACGCTTCGCTTGCCAGTACGTGGTCGCCATTCGAGAATCTTTTTGCCTAATCGGCCATCGGTTCATCGCGCCATGTGTCCCGCCCACTGCCACTTCAACGAACTAATCCGCTGGGCTATGTCAGTGACTTTTGCTTTTTCTACGAATTTCTCCATAACGCGTTGAGTGACCTTGAGCCTTCTTATGAGACCCATAGTAAGGGACCACGTTTCAGAGCCATAAGTCATCACTGGTAACACACATTGATTTAACACTTTCGTTTTTAGGCACTGAGGTATTATGGGCGAGAAGACACTGCATAGCTTCCTGTCTTTCGACGAATCCGCCTCTGCTGGGCAGCACGCCCAACCGAGTCGGATACGTCGGAAGACCTCTTCTTCGAAGCTGGAACTTCCTGCCTGGATCAATTGACCCAGGTAGAAAGAATATAGAGAGTAACAAAATATAATTTTAAAATATTAAATCCGACTACAAGAAGATTTTTGCTGAAAAGAACGTTTATCACGTACATGTAAGCCCAGCAGGGAGAAGCAGCTAGTCATGTACATATTTTTTAAATTTGCCAATTGAGCCTTTTATATTTGATACCAAACATGGTATGATTTGATTCCAGTGGTTATAATTCTATGTTTGATTAATGGTATTTTTATAACGTCACATAGCTTATAACTAGCGGTCACCCATGACGCTTCTAATGATACCACATTTGTTAAGGTACTACGGATATCATAGGAGATATGAGGGAACAGATGAACATGCATACATACATAATGGCGAACCACATAACCCTCCTTTTAGCTTAGCCCTAGTCGGGTAAAAAAGGAAAAATACCTCGGATTGCGCATCTTAATGATTTCTATAGATAGGTTTCTAAATATTCGTATTGACTACATCACCATCATGCAGGGTTATGATGTATGGCCAACATAGTGCTTATCATAGACCTAAAAAAAATATCAATGGTGCTTATATTAAAACATGGTAACTATGTGGGTCCAAGAATGGAAGTACAAGACAAGAGCTACTCCATCGAAAGCAGCAGTGAAATCGTAAAATTTCTTCAGCTATGATATACTTTAGGAGCTACCTGAATTTTCCGGGGTCCAGTCCTGCCCCCATTTGAAATAAATCAATTAAAATGTTGCCTTGATCAGCCCCTAGATAACCCTTCAAAATGTTTTATTAACAACTGTTTACAGTTTAAAGTTGGAACGTGAAGCTTTTCTACGCACATTAGCCAAAAGTGGCCGTTTTTCTCTATAGTGCACTTCAAACTGTAAGTAGGTAGTTCATAAAATAGTTTGAAGGGTTATCTAGGGTCTGACCAAGACGAAATTTAAATGATATCTCCGTTTCCTTTCAAATGATTTATTTCGAATGGGGGCAGCACTGGACCCCGGAAAATTCAGGTAGGTTAAGGGAAAGTATAAGAACCGAACCAAGTATTTCACTTTTTCTTTTATTTGTATATATGTCAATTACTATTACATCTTACTTATTTAGTAAATAAACAATCATGTACCAATGTTACCTCAAAAAAAAAAGAAAGGAAAACTCTGTAGAAAGCATAGAATTTTGTCTTTTACTGTGTAAGGTGGAAACAACCTAAAAAAAATTTTGTTTGCTCTTTGGGTAGAAAGTATCTTTTTTTTAATAGATTTAAAAAGAAGAAATACGAAAGAAGAATTGGTCTGTCATAAAATTGACAGGCATAGTGTCATAGCGAAATTAGAATAGAATTTGCAATCGCACCATATTTTTTATAAAAAAAAATTAAAATATTTTCATACTACATTTATTTAAATTTTAGTGATCTCCTTCAGCGAACAAAACATAATAATCATGCCTCTATGGTAAGTAAAAATATTCATAGAGCTCGTTGGGACACGGTGGGAAGATGCATTCTAAGCGTTTTCTCAAGTTAAGCAACCCTGGCCTGGTCCGAACTTTCATAGGTTCAACAAGTGGCATAAAATTTTCTCAGGGTCCTCCGTGTTTTGGAAGCCACGTAAAGCCGTTTGTCTTGGATGTCATCATTGTATGGCAGTCGTCATGTCAGATGCCTTTCAGCAGCTTTGCAAATCTTACACCAGAGTTTGTTGTAGAGTTGAATCTTACTATCTGATGTCTAAAAGATTATGGTTTTTAAGAGGAAAAAAATATATTGATGTTGGATCAATTTCCGATTGTGCTTCTTGACATAGTACGAAAATTATTGTCAACACGAAAATATATTAAAAGAATATGAACAATTTGAGAAAAACATAGTTTGAGAGAATTTCATAAAAAATGTTTTCATAATAATTTAATTCTTTATTTATATTACGAAATGAGTGTGGTGTAGTGTGATGTAAGAATGCAGTGAACAATTATAAATATATGGAATTTAAAAATTGGTCCGAAGTTTTACTGAAGAATTTATAAGGTCCGGTCTTCACATTTTTTTTTAACAACAGAGTTAGCATGAAAATCAAACAAACTCTTCAGGTTCCAAACCGCTATCATTTTGCTGTTTGCGCTTTTAAGCTTGACGCTAGGACAATCCTTAGCTTCTGTGACCCATCGCTCTAATGACCTGTTGCTTCTGTAACCTATCGCTTCTATGACCCGTTGTTCTTATGGGCTGTCGCTCTTATGACCCGTCGCTCTTATGACCCGTCGCTCCTATGACTCATCTTGTGGCCCGTCACTCCTGTGACTCGTCGCTCAATCAAAAAATATTACTAGCCATCTGTCTGCTGAGTTTTTATTGGCAGGATCATGGTACAAACGTACCATGATCCTGCCAAAATAAAATACGGGAAAATTATAAGGTTGATACGGAAACCCGTATCAACCTTATAATTTTCCCGTATTTTATTATTAGTTTTTTAAACTAACTTAGATAGGTACTTACCTTCATATCGTCTAACAAAATGTACTGAAATTATTTAAATGGTAATCATTTAGGCCATAATGCTGAACAACTTTTAAAACTAAAATCATGTGCAACAACCGCATTTCCTAGGAATTGGTGTCATGCAAATGGACGACCGTAAATCTTCCAGCCAAACCCTTTTATCACAGCAATCAGCATGATACAACCTGACATGCTGTGCCGACCCCACATGAAAAGTGGGATAAGGATAAGGCAGAAGAAGAAGATACTGAACAACTTTTCCCTAAGGAACAGAATCGAAAAACAAAAATTATATTTGGCTTTCCATACAAACTCAGATCAGCTGGTCGGTCAACTGGTACGGGAGGTGAACTTTTATCCACCAGCCAAATTTTGGATCAGGTTCAGTCCATTATATTGAACTACTTTCTATACAAAAAAAATAAAATCGATACAAAATTTTCTTCAACCCATACAAAATTCGTTTGGCCGCGCGCTGATTTCTATGGAAAGACGAATACATTTTAAACTAGCTTCAACATTTTTTCTGGTAGTTTATGAGGAGGTATTATCGGGCAAAGACAGCAAGAGGTTAAGAACTAGTTTTTATTTAAAAAATATCAACATATATACTAATTGCAAACATTTCTTACCCGTGAAACGGCACTTAAATCTAGGGACGTAATGTCCAAAGTTAATAATTATTGATGATCATTCTCTAACTTTCCTACACACACACACTAAAATTGTTATATGGTTTAAAAGTTACTATGTAAGTTTGTTAAAATTGTAAAGGGCGACATCTGTTCGTTACCCGTGACATTATTAATGATCCATAATGCTCTCGATAGCACTTCCATTTTCCCCAAAGTATCTGCTTATTGTAGGTAACTAATAAGTTCTAACACGTACGAACAGATGGCGCTCTCCCGTCATTATAAAATTTAGAGATCGGTTAAACCGGTACCCTTTTTTACCATCATTCTCACATACCAACCGCTTCGAGAATAAACGCCTATACACCACAGAACTGGAGTCCATCATTTCCAACAAAGTTCCTTAGGAAAAGTTGTTCATTATCATAGACTTGATTCTCTCTTAAAATAGTTGCATTATATTTTGAAAGACCCTGTATATTGTATTGAAGCTGTTTTCAATCAGGTGTGGAACTGGCCCGGCCTTCATCATGTCGCATCGCCCAGCCGGCATCAAGTGTGGTCCTCGCGATGGCTTCGGATGGATCAAGCCAGGGTGTCCGTCGCCCAACAGCTGCTGCATCCCCTGGTGTTACCCCTAGTGCACAGCTGTCGTACCTACGTGGTGTTGAGAGCATGCAAAAAAATGTAACTTGAAAATAAAATGACGTCACAATTTTCTGATTGTTGTATTTGATAATACGTTTATCGGAGTGTGTCTTTACCCTTAAGACGAAGTGGTAGCTAAAGTGGCGCCCTCATTTGTAATAAATTGTTTAAAACTTAATATGGTGATAATTAAAAATTTGATTTGTATCAATGTCTAGAAAGACCTTTAAACTATTTTATGAATAACCTTTGAAAGTAATATTACTTGGCTTTCTAGTTTTAAAACTGTTTTTTGCCAAAAGTGGCCACTTTTGGCGAAAAACAGTTTTAAAACATTTCAAAGGTTATTCATAAAATAGTTCAAAGGTCTTTCTAGACATTGATACAAATCGAATTTTTAATTATCACCATATTTAGTTTTAAACAATTTATTTCAAATGAGGGCGCCACTTTAGCTACCACTTCGTCTTAAGAGGAAATCGTTTTGCCTACGTTTTTTGTATCTCGATACAAACGTAGTCTCCTGATTTCTCGCTGGATAGTGCCATGCGTGCAACAAACCAAATGGATTCCCAAAGAGGGTTAACGTTAACGTAACAAATTAAGTATATCCGGCTAAGTATTCTTTACGAATTTCGTACCTACCTACTAGTTCTTTTCCGCTGCCACCACAAGGCTACCTTGCTGGCCTGGAATCAAAGAAAACACGTTCATCACAATGATGAGACATGATGAGCGATGTTTGCTTATTAACCTAATTCCCACACTTTAGTAGATTTTTTGTTTGCCTCACGTCATGGAGACACCCATCACTATTTCAATTTTAAGGACCAAAGACGTGATACGTAGTGTTTTAATATAGATAGACAGTGCGGTTAGCATGACCCTATGTCTATATTTTGTTGAGTGGTATGGTATGAGTGTATGACTCATCTTTTCAATTGAATTCTGAGTTGACGCATGTTGCATGCACATTATCCTATCATAGTTTTCGAGTACCACCACTGGTTATACCTAATCATGCTGCAGTGCATTGGATATTACACTAGTGAAGGGAGACACGAGACTAGAATCATTTAACCTTTGTAATAAATGGTCCTTTTTTTATATTTATTTAACTTTATTACATGAAATTGTAATCGGCGGACTAAGGCCGTAAGGCCTTTTCTACCAGTCAACCTACATGTGATGCTGACATGCAAACATTTAATATGTGAAAAAACTCTAATGTTAAAATTGAAAACACTTTCTTGTTCTAAAGCGCTGGTCAGTCTGAAAAAACGTAAGACGCAGACGGGGTGCAGACATATGTCTCCTCCACGTCCCTTTCATACAAAATGTATACAAGCGTCGCGATGCAAAACACACAGAAAGGACGGGGCGCCCGTCGCAAAACACACAAGTAAAAATCTGCGTCTTACGTCTTTTCAGTGTGTTCAGTGCTTAAGTTCTTTGTCCTGGAGCTTATCAAGCGTCGCAAATATGTGGCTCACATATTTGTGTCGTTTGGTGTAGAGACGTTTGGACCATGGAGACCCAGCACGAGGGTCTTTCTAAAACAGACAACTCCGCACCGGATCACCGGCGCTGATGACAAAGGGGCTGGCTGCTTCTTTGCTCAACGAGTTAGCATAGCTATTAAGAAAACAAACGATGCCAGCGTTCTTATCTCACTATGGCCGCACTGACAAATATATTAGAATCTAATAGGTATATCATTTAAAACTAAATGTAAATATTACTTTTAAGTTGGAAG
This sequence comes from Acrobasis suavella, assembly GCA_943193695.1. Lineage (NCBI taxonomy): Eukaryota > Metazoa > Arthropoda > Insecta > Lepidoptera > Pyralidae > Acrobasis > Acrobasis suavella. The sequence continues at coordinate 4,794,993 of OW971950.1, forward strand.
TTGTTAGTTTTAATATAAAGTCGTAGCACAGAGGATGCTGCTGCCCATACTCTGTTATTTATAAATATTTCTTTTTATTTGGAGCATACGAGTATATATTTTTACATTAGTCGCCTCTTAGGCCGCGTGCTTTTAAATTTGTCGCATATGATTTGAGTCCTTACATACATCAATACATCTCAAATAACATTTACCGAAGTCCACACGCGTACGCCTTGCCTACGACACGCGCCTGCCTTGCTTCCGCCTTGCACCCACCTTACGCCCGTCCGGCGCTCGCCCTGCGCAAATGCAATTTGAATTGTATTGATATGTGATAGGACTCAAATTATATGCAAGAAATTTCAATGCATACTAGGCGTGCGCTAGGCGTGAGCTTGGCGTGCGCGCGACGTCTGAAAACGGCCTTCGTAGGTACCTATTAAATCTTTTGAGACCGTTCACATACCACATACATAGATGGATACTTTGGAGGTTTTGCTTTACCAAAGAGGATTAAAACATTTATGCGCGATTTTTAAAAAAGGAACTAACCATCTGGAATAAAAACAAATGTTATTTACAGACCCTTCACTTTATAGTTATTATCAATTTTAGTGATGTTTTTATAAATTATTTTCAGTCCGTTTTCATATCTAGTTTTTAGTTTATATTTTTTTACAGTGTCATTTAAATTACATTTAGGTGTAACTGCTAAATTATGCCTGAGTAAGTTTATTTTTATAAAATTAATACATAAGTATAAAAATTGTCTACGTATGTCAATGGCGATGCTTTATCCCCAATTTAAACCTATAATGCCGTTTGATCAAACATTAATTGCTCAAAAACCTTACTTGATTGTCTACCCTTTTTTCTCATACTCCGTTATTTGATCAAGGAAATATAGATCACATTCGCAACAGTAAAAGGGTTGAGATTCGCCTGAGATGCCCGATCGGACCGCTTCTGAGATGAGAAAGACCTACAATCCATGAGCTCTATAGTTTCCCACATCAATGCATCAAAATCTATAACGATTAAAAGGCTTTCCCTACTTGAACCCTAATGCCGTTTGATCAAACATTAATTAATTACTCGAAAACCTTCACTCAATCGAGTGACTGTAATCCATGAGCTCTATCTTTAGTTTTCCACATCAATTAATCAAAATCTCTAACGATTGAAAGGCTTTTCCTACTTGAAATGTAATGCCGTTTGATCAAACATTCATTGCTCAGAAACTTTAACTCAATGGAGTGATTGTCTACGAGACCAACAATTCATGAGCTCTAAAGTTTCCCACATCAATGCATCAAAATCTCTACAATTAAAAGGGTTTTCCTCATCTGAGGCAACGAAGATAATTTACATTTTTTTTATTTATTTACTTGGCTTAAAGATCGTCTTCATCATGTTTTATATCGTTGCACAAACAGTTATTACGAAATACCATAAGTATCTAACCAAAATTAATACATACTTAAGAAACAGGCACGAGTGCCAAAGTTTAAATCATCAATCCGACATCGGAATTTCGAAAAATATCCAGTTTCCAACAACTTAAATACTATAGATAAATAAAATATGAGTTGTATTTTCGTCACCAGGTGCATCCCATGCCCTGCGGCGGCGCCCTGCGCCCTCTCCGCCGGGATCAAATCAGGTCTACGCGACGGGAAGCCCATCGACGGGAAACAAGAGCACCCCTGCCCTTGCAGGAGCTGCTGCTGTGGGAAACCACCCATCGTGAAGCCAGTAAGTCCGATTTTTTTAAACCTTTACTTTTTTCTTCAGCTTCTTCAGTTACATTAGTCAAACCTCTCTTTCATTCTGGTGTAAAGAAAAAAACATTGATTTAATTTTATGTAGTTTTTTGACTGACTACTTTAGGCGCTCACTCACGCTAATGCAAAGCTGAACTTATGCCTCGAGGACTGTAATTAGGTGGCAGAACGAAACCCTTCACTGTTTTGATTCCCCTTTCCCATGTACAGGCCTACCATCAACCTAAACGTGGCTAGCTCTGGGCTTGTCTAGTCTACCCCGTTAGGGATAAAGACATTGTATCATAAGTATATAGTAAATGGAAATAGGGAAAGGGGAAGACCAAAAAAGAGGTGGATGCGGAACGAGTAAGGCAAGATAATGGTGATGATGGGAGTAGATCTGTGGAGTAGATATTAGTAATAACAAGAAATAGTGGACTGTAGAAGAAGAAAATATAGGTACTGCGCCGACCTCAGATATTGGGAGAAGGTGGGGCAGATGACGATCTGTAGCAGCCTGTCGTCCGTGCTGTCCGGCTCTGCCAAACAGTAGAAATCTCTCCAAAAACTAAGAAAGCCGAGGCCAAACGAACGTAGCTGATTTCTCGAGGTTTTCATCTATTTTACATTTACTTTTCTTACAAAACTAGTACATTCAATGTTATTTTTTCTCCCAGATCAGCTAGAGCAATGATGCTTCCTCATAAATTTTTGTTCTAGTGTTACAAGCAGCCAAGAATCCCGGACTCGTACGCGCCTCGGCGTTGCTACATGAAGCCCACCGCACCGGTGGAAGCCACCACCACCTACAACCTGTCGTACCTACCGGTGGACGGCTGCAAGAACCTCAGGGGGGTGGCGCGGAAACCGGCGCCAAACCTGGTACCCAGCTGCGAGCCCATGGAATCCTGCACGGTCCAAAAGGTACCAACATCGTCATCATTATCCCAGCGTATTCCCGGTTGCATCCTTAGCGGTACCTAACGCTGCAAGAACCAAATACTAGAATTAGAGAGAGGGTGAGAAGGAAAAGCTCCTGATGTCGAACTTTAAACAGAAGTAGTTGACAACGGTACTGCCTATCAATAGTCTTCGAAGGTCAAGTTTAACACTTACTCCTTGGTGGTTAAACCTTTGGGAAACATCACTCTCAATTTTCAGCTAAATCTTCTTACCCCTACAGCAGTCCACTGCGGGACTAAAGGCCTCTTCCAACACAACAAGGATTGTCCTATAAACACCCACGCCGGACAGTCGGGTACGTGATCGCAGAAGATGGTATTATATAGTCTTTGCACAGAAGATGCTACTGCCTGATCTCTCAGGGAGGAGGGCAAGGGATGGTGGCAGAGTGTATACTAATCTCTCACCACCACACGCCCAGCTAAGGGCTCTAACATAGCCGGCATGTACTGTTGCTGTCTTGAACTGTTACGCGACCGTCGCCAACTGTCGCCAGCCAGAGTCGCGTTACTGTCACTCGTCTGTTAGAGGCCTAAATAATATTAGGGTTATTTTTCCTTAGCTTTCCTTCCTGCCGAACCCTGTCTGCGCGACGCAGCCCATACGGCCCTGCAACCACGACATGTGGGGGCAGGGCCCCATGCAGAACCTCACGACGCAGCGCCACGACTACGTGCCGAAACCCTGCGTGCTCCGGGAGAGTTTCAAACCGCCGGCGAAGTTTCACTGCGTGGAACAACCGTTTGAAAGTGAGCTGATTTACTACTACTAATTATTGCATGAAAATTGTAAATTCTGAATATGAGTCTGTACTTGGAAAAAAGTAATTATTATTAATTCCAAAATTATAATGTAAAATCTTAAATTATATGCTCTTGTATCTAAATAACTTAGTTTGCTTCCACCACCAATTAGTTAGTTCATGCGTGCTATTGCCAGCTGTGCCAGAATTGTAAGTAATTACATGGCTCCAGCATATCTTCCACCAATAGTAAATGGATGCCCCTGTAGACCTCAAAACTGCTAGATTGCGGCTTTTGGATGCTTCTGCATCCATTGTGACAAGTCTGCCATAGTTTGCGTGATCCAACTGATGCAGCGACACTGATTAGTCCAGCAATTGGCGTGAAGTAATGTCCGAAAAACTAAAAATCAAAAATACAATGCGACACTAATAAGTTAAACAAAAATGGCGGACTTCAAACCATTTTTGTACAAATTCCCAGTACATAGGTTGGACTAAAATTGTGGTTTTCGGCGCAGGTACCAGTAATGCGCCCACGACTGCCATTTTGATTCAATTTACGTGTCGAGAATTTGTACATAAATGGTTTGAAGTTCGCCATTTTTGTTCAACTTATTTGAGTCTCATGTACCTACTTGAATTGACTTGGTAGTTTGGTCAATCTAGAAATCCGAAGATACAAAAAATCACAGAAATCTGAAAGTTGGTGAAATTATTCAAAACATATAATAATTATAAATGACATTTAAAAAGTCGTCATCGATCCAGTACCTGACTAACGGTACAAACTGCTGATACGTGATAGTGATCGTATCGTATTGTACCTTCTCTTGTTTTTCGACTAAGTTGACCAGACTATGGTGCATTTTATGCTTTCATGCTGTTATAGTTCGCTGAATACAGATGAGTTTTGTAAAATTACGTTCCATATACAGTAAATAAAAAATTCTGATTTTACTACAGATAATAAAGTGATATTGAATCTCATTTCTTAGACCGGACTGTCAACAAGCTGTCATATTTGCCGCCGGAGAAAATACAGCTGACAAAATCTTACGCTCCGGAGCGGACGTATGAGAAGCCTGCTGCCAAGATGGACGGCTCCACCACGCACAAAATGAGCTACATGCCGACTCCGGTAGGTTACCAGTGTACCCTGAAATAAATTAATGGTGTTATGCTTTGGGGCAACAGTGTACACGCGCACGACCTACTCCTCATGCAAAAAAAGTGCTTGCGTATACTATGCAACCTACCGTACAGACATAGTTGCAAGGCGTATTTCATAAAATAAAAAATCTTGACTTTACCCTCAATTTATATCCTTGACATATGCACATTTGTGAGAAAAAATAAACACATATTTACACAAATTAAAGACACACACAACATAAACACGCGACATAAATATAGACTGGCATTGCCATCGAGAAAAAAACCTAGACATATACAATAACGGACCATATGTAAGTGCAATCAAAATATATAATAAACTACCGAAATCATTACAATTAGAACATAATGACAAAACATTTGATAAAAATCTTAAAACTTTGTTATTGACAAAAGGTTACTATTCGGTTGAAGAATACTTAGAAGACAAATTACAAAACTAGTTTTAAAGAATTCTCAAGCCGTTCATCAATTATTATACTGACATTTATACTACATATTTATATTATTATTTTTTGACATTACTATTATTGAGATAATTGAAATGTTTTAATGTATCATAAAACACATCCAATTTAATTTAATTAAAATGTAATAGAATTTCCCTGAAATTAATACTTAACTTAAAAGTTTATGTAACAGCTGACATTCAATTCAATTACTAACTTGTTACTAACAATTTCTGACATATCCCAAACGAAATATTTCTGAAATCACTATTATTATATAAACTCAACTACATACTTAAAGTTCGCAACACCCAGGGTGTTCATATACTTATTTACCTACTAACCATGTTATAGTATAAGTGCATGTAGCGAGAAATAAAGAAATAAATAAATATTTACGGACAAATCGCACAGGTTAAGCTAGCCCCAAAGTATGTTCGAGACTTGTGTTTTGAGATAACTCGATTTTATATTTTGTACCAAAAACATATGTATAAATAAATACTGTATAGATAAATATTCAAGACCCAGATCTTCAGGGTCCATCCTGACCGGGGATCGAATCCGCGAGCTCCGGTGTGACAGCGTGGCGTGATGGCCATTAGGCAACAGAGGTCATCATAAAAAATACCTTAGCACGAATATTTACGTCAAAGTATTTGTATCGCCTTCGTCTACGTCTTGTATGCAAAAAATTAACACCGCCTCTATCCTACGTGATTTTCCTTGTACACGAAGGCGATACGAATTCTTTGACGTAAATATTCGTTCTAACGTTACTGCAGTGACGTAGACCTAAGCGCTTGGCGTTGTAATACACCAGGGCCAAAGCTTAGGGGAGCCTCAGAACCAGGTGGAAACTGAAGGGTCTTGACCCCGTCCTTCTTCCCATTTAGTTCCAAGCTCGTACGCGAGTCGCTCTAAGATTAAGTTGATCAGGTCTCGCCGTAAAAGATCACCGAGGTTATGTTGTCTTACTAATCTTATGTTTGGGAAGATTTGAGAGAAGATCCGTGACGATTTTCAGTCCTAATTGTTACGAACTATAGGTACCTTACGTGCAACAGAGATTGCTGAACTCCGGAGGAGTTCACGAACGAAGAATTTGTGCACTGACTGAACCCGTCGCTTAGCGCAAAGCCCTTACCGGTTTCCAGTTAGATAGCTTTGTTGGGGGTATCTCAAAAGCGATAAGGGCGTTACTGTCTAAATAAAGTCTATTTTGGTTTGACATAGAAATAGGACGTCACTATCGGACGACTGTCGTATTATTTTATGGAGTAAATCCCCTGTTTCGACAATCACGATCCGCTTTCCACCTACTTGCATTTCTCACAATATGGTTCTGATATTTTTTTTACAAGCTTTTACATAGTTTTACCTGTCCCTTTGTGTCTGTCAGTAAATCTTGCAGGTTAAATTTGACCCACTTTCCGGTTTCCGATTTAGCTGAAATTTTGAACGCATACGTATATCGCGTCACAGTACAATATTATGATAACATGGAGCTGATCTGACGATGGAGCTGGAAGGTAGTCACGGGCATTTCAGTGATGATAAAACAACAACCCTACCGAATTTGGGCTCGATTGATTCGTCTTAAGGAGCATTATAACCTTTTTAAGCCATAGTTATAAATAAATGTAAATGTTTTGCGTCTATAAATATGGTACCAAGGCTTCGTCTTGCTTCAGCGTATACTTAAAGGCTTATTCATTTACTTACTTGGTTTTTGTATTTTAGATCGTCCCTAAGGAGCCGATACCGTGGGCCTGCAAAGGGCAGTACCAGAAGCCCTGTCAGAAACTGGAGGGCAACACAACTTACTCGATGAGGTACGTTGTCTAATCCAAAGATAAATATGGACTTGGTTAAAACCAAACAATTGCTGGCTAAGTCTTAGCTTCTAATCTTTAAGGAAAGGCCTATTTAGACGGTACAAGTGTCTTACTTGTAGCTTACCTTTATTAAATTATGACATAAGAAACAAATGTATTCTCTGTCCATAAATATTATTATTTTCATTGTGAGTTGACTTCCTTGGAGAAAATCCTGCAGTGAAGTTTGTTACCGCTTCTTCTGCTCTAGCGCTTTGGAGGCGGCAGTACACTTAGCTCTAAGTAACTTTTTGACGTCAACATTTATGCAACAAAACAAAGTGACGATTATTAAGATACTAAAGATATATTTGAATTGAATTGACCGTTTTTTGAAGCAATATACTATCTGTATCACTAACAAAGTTTCTTTTATCATGCAAGTACCTGTTACTTCAATAAAATTATATGCAAAAACCAAGAAACTTGCACCTATGTCCATTACCTGAAATAACCTAAGCTTTACTTACAACAAGCTTCTTTTGGGTTCAGACTTCTTTTGGGTTCAGACCTTTCGCCTTTAAACCTTAAAAAAATCACAACCGAAAGTAGCAGAAAAACGCAACTAGTTGGTTTTTTGTTTTGTTTGTCTAAAGGCATCGTTGACATAGCTTGACGACTGCCATACAATGAATGATGAGAGCTAAGATTAACGGCTTTTGTACAAACTGGCCGAAGCACGGAAGAGCTCGAGAAATATTTATGCCACTTGTGGTCTGCACCCATCCAAGTGCGGACCTCGCCCGGTGTCGCTTAACTTGCGAAAGCGCTAGTAATGCACACACCCGCCGGGCCATCGAGCTCCTTAGAGACAATAACAAAACATAAGATAACGTTCTAATTCGCAGCTACTTGGACGCGGGCAGCGACTGCCGCCGGCGCGCCATCATCCCTGACACGTGCACCAACCCAGTCACAGCCTCAAAGAGATTCGAAACGCAAACCGTCTACAAAAACAGGTGAGGGAAAAACCTCTTAAAAATTAACATTTCATGCATCTCCACGCCATTTCCCAATTATAAGGAGTAAATTTTTCAAATTTCAAAAAGTCATGAATTTAATTTCCTCGCGAAATTCAACATTTTTGGAATTCAACTTAATGGTCCGGAAGACTTTGCAGCAATACGTTTGTTTGATACCACCGAATCTAGCTACCGGCGGCCGCCCAACACTCTGCTTTCCAGTCTTTGGGGCCACTCGGTGACGGCCTTACTCCACCCACCATTGTTCTTCTTAGCCAGATGTCCCGTCTAGTCCCATTTTAAAGTCACAATTATAGCAACCCTAGATATTATAATGCATATTAAGGGAATGACTGAATTTCCCGGGCTCCAGTGCTGCCCCTATTTGAAATAAATCATTGGGTAGAAAACTGAGACATCATTTAAAATTTTGTCTTGACCAGGCACTAACGCTTCAAACTATTTTATGAACTACTGTTTACAGTTTAAAGTGAAAACGTGGAGCTTTTCTACGCATTCATAGGTACACCAAAAGTGGCAGTTTTTTTACAATTGTGACTGATTTGATGATGATAAAGCAAGAAGTTAATTTTCATCGCTCCATCGTTTCCTCAGCTACCTACCTGCGTCAGTCCCGATACCATTGCCTGTGAAACCGGTGCCCAACCTGGTCCCGTCCACTGCGCAAATGGAGGGTGACACCGTCCAAAAGGTATGACCAAGGACATGCCAATCCTTACATCATCATTTCAGTAGTAAGTATAACGGCTAATGCTGGACTGCCTCTAAAAAAATCCAAAATGACTGGTCTAAAAGATCTATAGACTATAGATTCCTACCTCTAACTTCCTTCCTACCATATAACACTTAAAACTACTATCGATTCTATTGAAAAGCAATACTATCGATAGTATCGATAGTGATCATAGTTTTGGTTGTCATCTATAGTACTGCAAACTATTGGCTATTGATACTATTAATGCTATCGATGGGCCAAGCGATATTGTGACTATTTTCAAGGACACAATGCTATTGTCAATACTTAGGATGGTCCATATTATCCGAGGCTCAAAAGTCATATTCATTGTCATAGTGGGCATGTATGCGGAAAAGGGAAACAAGACAGTGACAGTTTTTAGTGAAAGTGCAGGTTTTTATCACACTTTCAGCAGTCGAAGTGTTAAGATTCATAGCGGAGGAAGAAATTCAAACCTTTTTTCAATTCCATGTAGATAACATATCTAAAGCGTTATTAAATATATTACTTTAAACAAAAATAAAATTTCTATTAGACTACTTGATTAGTATGCCCTTTCGAACAAAAAAAGAAATTTTCCAAATCGGTTCAGGCGGCTTCCAATAATCGGTGAACTTAAGAATCCCCTTACGCTAGACTTTTCCATACAAACATAGTCTACGTTTTACCTATTTTGAAACATGTCTGATTTCAGAAAAGAAAAAAAATATTTTAAAGAAATTGCAATTATCTAGGGTTATAATTGGTTTCAGGCTGTAAAATTATGAACTGGAAAGAAAATATAAGGCTGTAGAAGTTTTCCATACTGATGGTCATTGTAATACACTTTATTCTCTTTTATGTTAATAATTTTAGGTATGTCGGAAACCAATTTTAAACCCTAGATAATTACAATTTCTTTAAAATTACATAATTTTGCCCATATCCGACATGTCGTTGCAGAATAAAACATAGACTACGTTTGTATGAGAAAGTCTGTTTTTATCCAGGGTAAGGGGACTCTTAAATAAAAAAATAAACGATCGCGACGAATTAAGAACTGACTACTTTTGGAAGTAGGTTAAAAAAACAAAGTACTTATTTTATCTGCTCTTTAGCTTTCCTTCCTGCCGAACCCTGTCTGCGCGACGCAGCCCATACGGCCCTGCAACCACGACATGTGGGGGCAGGGCCCCATGCAGAACCTTACGACGCAGCGCCACGACTACGTGCCGAAGCCCTGCGCGCTGAGGGAAAGCTTCAAGCCGCCAGCGAAGTTCCATTGCGTGGAACAGCCTTTTGAGAGTAAGTTTTTTTTTTAATTCTTTGTACCTAACTCCTTTAACTAATGATAGTACCAAGCGATAGTCTGCCAGCAATAGCACGCGACCTAGGACCAGGAGACCTATTTTCAACGCGGGATCCAGCGAAACGTGTAGTTTTCCGAGTCACGTTACCGCTCACGTTCCAAGTCACGAAAAACCATTGCACCGTAAACATTCTTTCACGCAGAAAACTTAGAAAAGTCAACGTTTAAAAAGAAACAACTGGAACAAAAAACCAGACTGGAACGGAACGGATTCTCCATGACAAACAACACGATTTCTTTAACATTTGTAGCGATAATAAGTAGGCCATATACTAGATGCGTTAAGGCAACATGAAAAATCGTAACACTATTTGACAGTGGAAAAACTAGATACACTAAATACATAAACTAATTACTTTTAGTTTAGGTATTTTATTTACTGCCTCTGTGGTCAAGGCGTTTACCTTGTGATCCGGAGGTCCCGGTCGTGGGTTAAAATCCCACTGGAAAGCACACTCTGTACAAAGTTATTTCCAGTCTGGTATATTGCAGGCTTGAATCACCTGATTGTCCGAAAAGAAAGAACTTTGTCTAATGGTTGACCGGAAGTCCAGTTTTTTCAACTGTGCAATAAAGTTTAAATAAATAAAAATAAATCCGTGCTTCAGGAGGCACGCAAAGCTCTGGGCCCCGAACGCCATGTAGCGGCTGGGCGAACCTTACTTATCCCGATAGATTCTTGTGTGCCCTTTGGGTTGCGGAGGTCAGACGGCAGTCGCTCTATGTAAAAACTAGTTAACTCGAATCGTCAAATCTCCTAGGTTAGGTAGCTACCTTCAGTACGGTTGAGGATGCACTGGGTGCAAAAGGATGTTGATGATGACTTGGTATTTTTTCAGATCGCACTGTGAACCGCATGTCGTATTTGAACCCCGGACGAGTCCCGCCTCCGAACTCCTTCGCACCCAGCAGATGCTACGAGAAACCAGCAGGTATAATATAATACATACTAGCTATATTACATCTGCGACTTCGTCTGCGTTAATTTAGAAGGTACTTTGTAATAAAGTCTACTGTATAAAGCGAAAGGGTAGCAGTGAAAGTCCATAGACTTTGCCTACCCCTGTGGGAAAAAGGCGTGGTGTTATGTGGGTATAGAGGTATATTTATATCAAAATAGGATAAAGGATTTATTTTATCCCAAAATACCTTCCACGGGTCTCAAACTATATCCAAATTTCATCTAAATCGGGTCAGTTGAAGCGTGAAGACGTAACACAGACAGACAGCCACACAGACAGACAGATACTTTGCATTTATATATTAATAGCCACGAACAGTGTTCTTACAGTCATGTAGACCATACTGGTCATGTAAGGTTATATTGCGGTGGTGGTGGTATACTTGTGTACTTAAGTCAGATGACAATACAATACTATGGAGTCAATGAGCTGTTCTGATGATGGATCCGAGAGATATTCGACAGAACTCAAGTTATATAATCCTAATAATTTTTCAAAACTAAAAATCGACTTCATCGTCAAACTACACAACCGATTATGATAAATTTCTATGAACCACCTGGAAAGTATATCCTTGCAAACGAAAAACTCTTTTTCTTCTTTCTTCTTTTGTCCATTATCATCCCAATGCTGAGTGTAAGCCTCTAGCAATGCAAGCCATTCCGTTCGATCTTTAGCTTTCCTGATCCATGAACTTTGACCAGATTGTCGGTCCATCTAGTAACTGGTCTACCAACACCCCTGCGGCCAGTTATAGGTCTCCACTGCAACACTTCTCTACCCCAACGTTCGTCTCTAGTTAGGCATATATGGCCCGCCCATCGCCTCTTCCTTTGCACTACCACCTTGACTATGTCGATGAGGCGACATTCCATAAGCCTGTTGATTAAGGCCAGGTAGCACACAGGCCTTTGTAGTTAGAATTCGCACTCCAAACCCCAGAGCGTTTCGGCCGGTTTCCCTACAGGCAATTGGAGTAAGTATTATCAAACAAGTGAGGTTACAAATGCATGTCGATTTCGGCCACGAAGCACACAGGCTTTTGTAGTTGAAACTCATTCCAAAATCCAGAGTGTATCGGCCGGCCCGAGCCCTACAGGGTATTGGAAAAAGTAAACAGGATTAAGTGAGATTACGTATGTGATATGCCTGTCCATTTCCGCCAGGAAGCGTTCTGGGTTTTATTGGTGGATCCTATGAGTTTTTTAAATGCTGTTAAAATAATTTATGCGAAGTTTATTCAAGTTATACAGGATACATACAGCTAAAAAAACATTTCGTAGTATAAATACATAAATTATAATCTATTGTTATACACACATAAAATCAAACATCAAGTAGGTAATTATTTAAAAACCCCGACTGCGAGATAATTTGTAGATTTTTACCAAACTACGGCGAAGCCAAAAAATGACATCTATGATAAATCATGGTATCTATGATAAAACAACATAACCTCACCAAGTTTGGGCTCAATCGATTCGTCTTGAGGGAGTACTCTAACCTTTTTAGGTCATTGTTATGGATACAAGGTTGTAATAATGACTTATTAAGGTTATCTCTTCCATGCTGGTCTGGGAGAAAACAAAAAACTTAGAATGTACCAGCTGCTTTTCTTCTCACGCAGATACATACATACTATCACTTCTCTATCCCTAATGGGGCATACAGAGCATTTTGTATCTTGCGACTCCGGTCCACCGGGGTCATTCCACTCTTAAAATACCTTAAAAATAAATGTTTAGTGTCTTTTGCTACAACGGAGCATGTTGAATGCTTGAGATACTTTTAAGCGGTGAGACTGACTTTGTAAATTAAATATGGTTATACAGTATCCTTGTTTTATTGACTTATTTTTTGTCGCCGCAGCCGACGAGCTGCATAATTCTTTACATTGTATATGTATGACTCGTTCGTAAGATCCTTAAAGGAAGTAATTTTAAAATCTTTCATCCACTCTGATAACACAACATTCATAGTGTCCTCACTTATTATTACGAATAATATTAAGTACTTAGTTATATAGGTTAGGTATACTAACGCTTTGAAGCATGATGGTAATCAATCACTATAACAAACGAATTCAAGCACATGCCAATCGATGTCATAATATAGGTATATTGTGCCGATTTCGTCCTGTTTCAAGTAAAACAATGAAAATGGCACTATCTCTTTCACTCTTTGAATAAATTATATAACATGTTTCGCTTGCTTTTTACCAATGACCGAACGTGCACCGAAAAGCTCCGAGTATTAAAATACAAAATATATAATAAAAACAGCTACAATGTCCAGTTTGAACTGAATAAGCTACTCAGGGATTTGTAGTTGCATTAACGCTATTTTTCTGCTCCACTAACCCGTAGGGTTCAGCCCGGCCGAAACGCTCTGGGCTATGGAGTGTGAGTTTCAACTACAAAAGCCTGTGTGGTTCCTGGCCGAAATCAACGTACATTTGTAACCTCACTTGATTCATATTTACTAACTCCAATAACCTGTGGAATTCGGCCGTCGGACCGGCCGAAACGCTCTGGGGTTTGGAGTGCGAATTTGAACTACAAAGGCCTGTGTGCTTCCTGGCCGAAATCAACAGGCTTATGGAATGTCGCGTCGATGAGTCCTTTTAAGGATTTCTGTGTTCCTTATTCTATCCCGGAGAGATAACGTACTTACCTATTTTAATCTTGCAGCCAAAATGGACGTGTCAACAACGCATAAGATGTCGTACCAGCCGGTGTGCGCGCCGGCGCCGCAACGCCCGCCTTGGGCCTGCAAGGGACAGTACCAGAAGCCCTGCCAGAAGGTACGCTACGACGGGGCGCAGCCATCTTTCCGTTCTATTCAAATTTGACACAAAGGGCCATCAAAGAGCAGGGAAATAACTTGTGACAGTAGGGCCCGGTCCACTTTCACAAGATATTTCCATTCATAGCCACTGAATACGTAACGTAATAGTACTGTAGCCACCTGGATTCGATGCTCAGCGTGCGGTATGGGTTAAACTGAACCGATTTAATACTTGAATGGCCGATCTAACCACCATCTCCACAAGTGGAATCTCAGAATATCTACGGCATGTGACTGTGGAACTGTTGACCAACATTACAACATGTCTCCGAAGAATTACCGCGATACCAAATTTTCTGGTGGACTTAGCGAACTCCATACTTTAACTCGGCCAGACTGGCTAAAATACTTACCATTTAATGTCTAGGATTCGTGCAGTAACATGCCTTACGACATGATGATAACGTAATAGTACTTAAGTACAGAAGAATCACACTTGGATAAGAAATTTGTTAAACTCAGTTTACAACGTACTAAATCCCATTTTGCAAGCCTCGCATATCGCTTCTTTATAAGCCTAGCGTGCGCCAAACGAGCCAAAATGTATCTTACGTCTGCAAAGGGTTGGTCTCTTATATATCCCTTAATCTCTAGCTCGTCTCTAGCTTTAAATTTTCAACAATTTCACCCTTATGTCTATGAAAAAGCCACGCTCGAGGGGCTGCTCAACTTCATACCTAAACTGCGGAGTGCACCTGGCCTGACATAGCGCGAAGAACCGATGCCCGATGGGCTTGCAGTAGAAAGCTTTTCTCTGGTGGCCACGCACCGACAAGCGTAGCGTAGGATACCAGCCTGCTAGGTGGTCGGACCTGAGCGCTTCCGAACAGTCGTTTTGGAAATCCTTGGCCTATGTCCAGCAGTGGACTTCCTGTGGCTGATATGATGATGCTGATTTTGGTTTGATTCATAAAGGGCTCTGCATTTTAAGGCTTTCTTTAATTCTAAATGATCTTGGGTACACGTAACCTACTATACACACTTCTAAATCTTTGTACACACACCACATGTTTACGCATCAGCATTGCAGATTCCGCGGCGTTCCGTCGTTCTCTCTCGCTCTAGCAAATGACTGCTCTGGCCGACAGAAAATAGCAGTATAGAACAGTACTGTTCCGTGTTGCATGATGTAGCCCAGCCCTTATATCTACAAGACCAACAGCAAACTCTGTTCTATATATGATTTTAGTTTCTAAAATAATGCTATAATACTAACAATGATATTAATCGCGGCAAGTCCCGTAATACTAATGAAACTTTTTCCAGCTGGAAGGCACCACCGTGTACAAGTCGTCGTTCCTGCCGCCCGGCGAGGACTGCACCGAGTACATGGACCCCTGCGCGTACGGAGACTGCAAACGTTAGTTTTCCAGCCAGTTAGCCAGCTAGTGCTAATGGACCATCCATATATTACGTAAAACATTAAGAGGGAGGGGTCAATGAAGTGTAACATAGTGTGACAAGGGGTGGGAGGGGTCATAAGGTTCATTACGTCACAATACATAATCTAAATGTGAGCAGTAAAACACAAAATTTAAACTAATAAAAAATAAACTTTAAAATATTTCCAGCTTTATTAGTTAAATATTTAGTAGCTTCGCTCGTTTGTATTTAATTAAATAATAAATGATAATCGGTCATTTGGAAATCCTTAGGAGAGTCCTATGTCCAGCAGTGGACGTTATGCGGCTGTGATGATGAAATAATAAATCAGTATCTGCGACGTCACACTAGGGAGTGGGGGTCTCGAAATTGTGACGAACTGTGAGGAGGGGGGAGTCAAAGTCATGAATTTATGGATGGTCCCCAATGCGGTGCGACATCAGTATTTTGTAGGCTTTAACTTTACGGCCATGTCCATTTCGGTATAGATAGGTTAAAAAAAGCTTATAAACCACAATGAGACCTCTCCAATTCATCTGGCCAGCGCCGAGAGTATAGGCATCTGGCTGTTCTGGCCTAGAACGGCTCAGGTAGTACAAAGGTCGTGCTCCTGCAGAGACAAAAAATACCTGATGATGATAATTTGACTTGTGGAAATTAGGGGATTGTAGGCATAATTTCATTTTATGCTTGGCTGTTTTAACAGACTTTTTAAATGTATTTATTTATTTCATCTTTATTGTTCATCAAATACAAATTGTACAGAAAAATAGGCGAACGCTAAAAGCGTTGTCTACCAGTCAACGTTTGGGTTATACAGATACTCTAAATGTTCATTGTTCAGCGATTACTCGACGTCGCGTTTAAAAGGGCATACTTGACCCAATGAAATTTTATCGAAATAGTTTGCTGTTGAAGTCGGTTCTTAGTTTTGAAAAATTATATATTTTTTCTTAATAGTTTCATCTTAATTATCCCTCATCAACGTACAGCTGCGAATACGCTTTATACTTATATATTTTTTTTATATTCCAGCTTGTGACTGTATCTGCCCGGCCGAATGTATCGCAACGGACCCTTGCGCCTGCAACTTCCCAAAAGCGGCGTGTTGCAGCTAGCGGCCATCTTGGAAGCGTTCCAAATTCAAAAGTGACAACGTCGACAAAATGGCGTCTTGTGAATCTCGTGCCAAATTCTATTCGGTTCAGGGAAATGCTCCTGTAAAAAGATTTTTTTAAGTCCTAGTCCTATTGACTCATTTTTAATCATGAAGAAATCGAAAATTCGTGATAGAATATCGTAGAGTATTTTTTGTACAGTAATGTATAATATGCTAGCTTACTGTTACTTATGGAAAATTGTACTATCGAATCTGATTATTTAAAACATATTTTAACTAAGTTACTTACTGTTTAATTTCATAGCTTCGTAGCTGAAGTGATCAGTCATTCTTCGGGGTCCAATGCTGCCCCCATTCGAAAAATTTTATTTGAAAGGAAATTTAGATCATTTAATACTTTTTTTAAAATTGCGAAAATTTGCCACTTTTCAAAAATGTGCGAAGATAAGCTTAACGTTCTCAGTTTAAACTGTAAACAGTAGTTCATAAAATAGTTTAACTACACCCATGCTATAAATCCTCTATAAAAGTTTCTGAAACAGTTACCCTGATTGCCAACATTAAAACAACCAATGTCATTCTAACCATAATATCACCCAAACGAGTGTTATAATGTTGTACTAAATTTCAGTATGCAACGCAAACTTGATCCCTAAATTTAAGCCCCTGTCCATTGCTGGGTGAGTTTCCGGTGCTGGGTGTGGCTTTAGGCCCATGAGCTTGGTCTCTGCCTGCCCCACAATGGACAGAGACTTGATATTATAAAATTGCCATTTTTAGGGTGTCATCCAGATAGATTAAAAAATTGTAAAACTTCGATTTGGCCTGTCATAGTTACTGAAACTATGGTTTCGGAGGGTCTGTGACGGTAAAAAAATTACGATATATTACAATAAATAATTCTGTTATGACCTATTAATAGTTTCTTTGTATTAAATACTTAGCAATACTTACTATGAATTTGAGTACAACACTGTAAAACACCCTATAGCTTCAGAATCTTTTTAGAGGATTCATATCATGGGTGTAGATAAAGCTTTGTATGCAACTGTCATAATTAGGTATTAAAACACTATTATGATACTATTATCACACTCGGCTTCGCCTCGTGTAATAAACCCACATTCGTGTTTTAATACCCTTTATTATACAACAGTTGCATAAATAACTATTA